>OX415254.1:46238145-49208858 GCA_948329865.1 Linaria vulgaris | reverse complement strand
ATCCTCAAATAAAATTTCTTGTGGCCAACTAGTGCAAAATGGCATAGATATTTTCTAGCATATCTATAGAAAGCTGGTCTACTTCCACATAGTCATACTTACACCAATACCCTCCTTTGTAATCAAGATATAGAAGCAGTTTGAACACTCCACCTTGAAATAAGGTAAGTAAAATACACCTTCTATCTCGAGTTGTTGAAAAGGAAGGAAACATATTAGTTAAGTACACATTATACTATTGTTAAACATTTCAGCACAACTAACATCTATATACTATTATATAAAGAAACCCATTGTGACACCAATCTTTTGATTTCCAACTTTAACCTTTGTGTTTTAGCTATATTGTGAAAATTTCTTATTAAATCCCCAAAATAGCCTTACAAATTAAGTTAGACTAATTAATTATATTAGTAATTATAATTAATGACTTATTTTTCCCATAATCTGCTTTTCTTCCATTGTTCTACTCAGAATTAATGGGACATGTTATCTAGATAAATCTTCTTCTTTAACCCACATAGAATGACATTGAAAAAAGAATTATGCTCGCGAGAACCGCGTGCTACATTTGCTAGTCATACTATAATAAAACATTGGATTCGTGCACAACAACTCATATAAGTAGTAGATCTCTTATTGAGCAAACCAAAATTAGCAAAAACCCTAAAAATTAACCTTTTCGGCTTATACTAACATTAAACTGTAAATAAACAAAGAAACCGTACACTTAATCACATTATTAGTCATGCAATCTCTAATCCCAACACAATCTTAAAATAACGAAATAAAATCAAAGACTTACGATAAAGAGGCGGAAAATAAAGAATCTTCTGTAAAGACCTAAGAATCGGCATTTTCGGTTGTTTAGAGTGGTTAATTTTGAAGTGGAAGTGAGGATTTTGAAGAAAAGGTTCGAAGCGATTTAGGGTTCTTGGGGATTTGAGGATTTTAGTGGCAGAATTTTTTTCCTAAGTGTGGGTGGTAGAGTGATATATATATATATATGTATATATAAGTGTATGTATGTATATAACCTAGTATATATGTTAGTTGTATAACCTTATTTTTTTAAAAAAATAATTTTTTAATGATATAAGTAAATCGGGTTTTAAATAATAATTAGTCTTGCTGTACAACATTTTATCCACCCGGGAATGCGATTTTGCCACGTATAACACGATTTGATGATTTAGATGCTGAATAGTGTTTCAGGTATTTTTCAAAAAGTTACTGGACATAAACTCAAAAGCTTAAAAGGTAAGAGGATAAAAAGTAAAGTTGAGGACATTTTTAGAAATGGAGCAAACAGCTCAAATCTTGTCAGCCCAATGTAAAAAATATGTTTTAAGGCCCATATCATTTATTTCATCACCAAAAAGAAAAAGAAAAAGAAAAAAAAAAGAGAGCCCCTGTGCTGTCCGTCCCTATCGAGTGCAAACACGAACGCCCAAATTTATCATTAATTCTGAACCAGAGTCTTCTTCTTCGTCCTCGATTCGGATCTCCGCCCGCCCGCCCGCCCGCCACGTTATTTACTGGTAATTTTTCTACTTGGTCGATCTGAAATTCATTTGATTGTTTACCGATATTATTATTATTATGTATTGTATATGTTCTGTTTACTGGTCGAAATTGCACAGCATTTGTTTTATTTGGATGGTTAAATATTGAAGAAGAAAAAGTTTATTCGTCACTACAGAATAGAGGTGCCGATTGAATTGATTTGTTAATTCCAGCTGGATAGTTTCTGAATGATGAGATGCACTTAAGGAGGTTTGCATTACACATTGGAATATAAACATTAGTGTTTGCTACTTATTAATCGTAACTAATAAATCATTAAAGGCATCATAAGAATGATATATTGATGTTAGTTAGGTGGGGGATACTCTGTTCACTTCCTTCTTTTGAGATGCAAATAAATAAATGAAGAAAAAGGACAACTAGGAGACAGTTTGGTTTTTCTTTTTCATGACATCCTCTTCTCACTAATTCCCTGGTTATAACGCTTAACTTGGTCATTCTACTTAACAATACAAACTTCTCTCGAAATCGGCTTCTTATTCTCTTTCTGTGTTTCTGGTAGAAATTGCTTTCATTGTGCAACTTTGTACTTTGAGTTTGTTTGCTTAGTACACCTTCTGTCAGAAATTAGCAAAATGCGAGTTCATTTCCCGTTATTTTTTTCCCCATCCTACGCACGTAAAAAAGCAAAAAAAGTTCCAAATTCCCAGTTTACACACATATTCAAAACTACGGGCCACAATGGGTATGTCATTGCTACAAAAATAAATGTCTTATTAAAACGGCTTGCGATGGGTTTAGCTTTTCACCTGGTCAGGCCTCCAAAACACTCACTTGGTCTGGGACAGGATCTAGTCACTGCGCATGTAAAGCAGACCATGATCTTGATTAAGTACGTGGATCAGGGTAGGATCCACAATACAGACACTAGCTTTAATTGATTCCTGTTGGCTATTCAACTCATTAGGGCATAAGACCTACTTAGATCTAATAGCTTTCATCAGCCAAATCTAACATTATTAAATCCCATTCAATGTTAGTATTAGACTTTTTCTTTTGAACTGTCCAAAGTCTTCGTTTAATTTGCATACACTTGGTTTCAAGACTGAAATTTATAGGGCAAAAATAGCTGTTGGGGGCTTCATATAAGCAAAATGTGTATCTAAATCTAGAGGCATTTAAAGATATTCTTCTTATAATTATATCCAAATTTTGGACAATGCGTGTGTAACTATCTTTTTAGCTTGCATAGATGCATAATTAGAAAAGTAGAAGAAAAGAAGAGTAAGTCACAAGTTTACTGGCAGGTCTTTTGTGATATATTAACTATTGAAGTGATGAAAGAGAAGCTGACTATTGATGTACCCTATCGGCTTTCTGCACAATGACCGTAGATTGAGTTGTATCTTCCAAGGAAGTCCAGTAGTTGTCATCTAGTAGTTTGAAGGGATACTTCCATGTCTTTATATTTCGTTTTTTGAAGAACTTTCATGATGATTAATTGGAAAAACAGAGTTTTAACACGATATTTGTCAACTATCTCTCCCCCCCCCCCCCCCCCCAGTGTGTATGCAGAATAAATATGTTTCTTCCGGCATAACCTCCGAATTATGCAGAATAGCTTGTGTTACTCCTTTCAACCAATTCATTGTCCTGAATGATGTAACAAAACTTTAGTTTGAAATTGCTTTTGTACATTTCTTTTTACATTTTTGGGTCGACTCTTGGCCTTTATTTCTTGTTTCGTCAAATACCTCATTTGATTTTTGTGGAAATTGAATTACTGTTCTTGAATGAAGGTTGTTGGAATCAAGGTCCTTCGCTCATTTGCTTGGTTCTAAGAATCCGACATGTCTGGTAATCCGACTTTTGTGGACGAGGAAGCTTCGTCTGGATCGGGAGAGGATGCCCACATGTTAGATGGGAACAATAAACATCAGCCCATGACTCCACATTCAGGTCGGCGTAAGAGAAGTCGTAAGGCTACCGGTGATGCAATTGTTGATGCTATGTTGGAAATAGCAATGGCTTCAAAAATGAGGGCTGCTGCAATCATGAGGAACGAGGAGCGCTTTGCTATAAGTAAATGCATAAAAGTATTGGATGAGATGCAAGGTGTTGATCAAAGTCTCTATTTTTACGCTTTGGATTTGTTTGAAAACTCCTCAGCAAGAGAAACTTTCATATCTCTCAAGGTCGAGAGACGATTAGCTTGGCTGCAGGGGAAATCTAGAGCATCCTCAAGTTCAGCTGCATGATTAGTTTGATCAATTCTTTAGTTCTTCTCTGTTTGGGTTCTTCATTTTCTCAAAGTTTTTGTATTCACTCTAGTGAAGGTTTTTAAAACTTTAACCCCTGTACTTAGCTTTGTCGCAATGAAGTTACATAAATTTTGCAATATTCTGTTTAAGCATTGTTGACCTTGAAATACATGAAATTACATTTTGGGTTTAATTTTGTTGCCAATTGCCATCAACATAATCATTTAAGTGTGTCTCATTAATTATTATACATGCTCACGTCTAGAGATTTCTTGGTCAAAATTATTATAAGCAATGGTTTCTTTCCTTACATTAAGATGAAATCCTAATTCATAATATTTTTATATCTGAATCAATTTTGCAGAGGTCGACTTGGAGTTATAGATGGCTTTAGGTGTCCAAACAAAAGTCCAATCCACAGAGTTCTATCACAAATATGACGCTAGCTTCAAACCCTACATGTGATTACAGTTTGGTTGTAGGTCTTGATGAGCACATGGTTCCACAACCCATTGCATATAGGGTGTTGTACATGTCGTTCTCCAGCCTATGCGGTGTTTTACATGTTACATATTGTCCACTCAAAACACAAAGTTTGTAGAACTCTGAGAATCAATTTGTGAGGGCTATTTATCGAAATTTACATATTCGACAAGCCCACACGTGGTGTACGAGGGTAGCAACATCTCATTAGAATGTGAAAAATTAAGAGCTTGTTTATTCTTTTGGTCCAGAGAACCCCACAAACAAGATTTTCATTACTGCAAGGAAACATAATAAAAAAAATAAAAGGTGCTACTTACAAGACAACTTCTTTAATTTTAATTTTTTACTTCCTCATTTCCCCTTTTTAATAGACTAACTAGTGCTATTTGAAAGGGTGTAATTTCTTTCATACCCATTAAATTAGAGTTAGTCATATTATTTTTGAATATTAATTATATTTTCTTAATACTTCTCAATTTAATTTAGTTTTATAATATATCTTTTAACTATTATTATACTATAGATAAAATAACAACATTTGTAGGGTTTACGCTTGGTGTTGAGAGGCTTACATCCTACTTGTACATATGTAAAATGTCTCGTTTGCGTCCCATGCCTTTAACAAAATTGCTTTGTTTTATTTTTTATTTATAGTAATCCTTTAACAACACTGTGTAAACAACAACAACAACAAATAACCGTAAGTCAAATTGTGTGTTACCTCAGGTGCATTTTCTCAAGATATGGTGGAGGCACCTCAACCTTTGTTTTTCTACTGGCTACATAACTTTCTTCTTAGGAGAAGTTCTTATATGGTGGCCTGATGCTCCACAAAGTTGGAGGTCATAAATATTCTACCACTTGGGCAACCTTTGCATTTTACAACATGCACACTTCACCTTTATTTCATTAATTGTAATAGATGTTTTCACTTTATCTTGCTTTCGTGCCCTTCCAAGCATTTCCTCATATATTGGAGGAAAATACTTCAACACATGGGAAGCTAGCTAATCCCTAGGGTCATGTAGAGTGTTCATGTAGTGTTTGCATTCTTCCTCAAAGGTAATCTTCAAATAATAATTGTCAATAGTAAACAATAAGTTTCTTTTTGTGTAACTATTTTCTCTACGTTTTATTGAATTTCTTTTTTCTTCAGTTGCTTGGTTAATTATAATGGTGAAATTCTATTGACAGATGATTGCCATATATTTTATTGTACTTTTTGTTGAAGTCAAAAGCGGTTTATTATTCCATCAAAAACTCACAACAAGGTGCAACAATGATTACAAAGGTAGCAAGAATGATTACAAAGGTAAGAACAAAACATAGAACACAAGACAACACCCAACAATACAACAAACGATCTATGTAGCAGTAACATCTTCATTTCTCCATGATTGCTCAGAGTTGCACGTGCTAAATTATGGGCTTCCGTATTTCCTTCCCGCTTTATCCAATTATATCGAGTTCAAGAGATGTCACCAACTGTTCGAAGAAAGTCGTCATTGATGTTTCCCATGGCAAAAATTATATGTTCTTCGGCATCCACAGCCTGAAAATCACTTTGATGCAATCCCCTTCGAAAACAACATTGTTTATCCCCCAATTTGTAGGCTAACTCAATGGCTAACTTTGCAGTGAATGCTTAGTCAGGCGCAAAGGATCCTCACATTCGACGTGTTTTCCACGCAATCCACATGCCTTCGCTGTCGTGTGCAACTACTCCTAAGCCTATTGCACCATCTTTCACACAATTTGATCCGTCAAAGTTTATTTTTATCCAGAACCACACATGATTGCTTATATTTTTTTCTTCCCAGCTCAAGGTAAGTCTTATGAGACTCATTTGCAAAATAGCTAATATCATATGGACTGTCATGCTTAGAGTAATGCTGGTTGTTTCTGTTAGACTATAAGGCCCAACAAAAATATGCAAACCTCCTAGCCTCTTCCTGTTCGAGATTAGTAATCACACTCCTCACGCACCCTTCCACGTTCTCAGAGTTTGACAGAATCAAACGGCTCGACATGCTGGATAATGCCCAAGTCTGACGTACAAAGTAACATTTGATCATGGCGTGATTAGACGATTTTTTCTCAAAATCGCATATCACATTGTTGATCAATTTGAATTCCTCTCATACCTAAATTCTCTTTTGTGGGGATAACACCTTTACACATTCTCCACAAAAACCAACTTGATTTTATACGGTATATTAAGCTTTGAAATGAACGTCCAACTCTCTTTTTTGTAGGTACTGCTCTCCCCAAAGAGATATCAAAACCGCGATTAAGAATGAGATGGTATGCACTCTTCACGGAGGAAATGCCATTATTATTGTAGTGCCAAACAAGTCTGCCATCATTGTTGGGATATCCAAGAGGAACTCGACAAATTCTTCCCGATCTTATGGCCAAAAGGTTTCACCAATTAACTCAAAGCTCCACTGGCCCGTTTCAGAATTTATGAGGGAGTGAACGTTGTTATTGAACATTTCATTAATCCTGGGTGTGACAATCTGGAAATTATTTGGATGTGGTATCCATTTATCCCCTCAAGTAAAAACTTTGATCTCGTTCCTATCCTCCATTTTAGACCAACCCTTATTATATCTCGCGTCCCAAAAATACACCTCCAATTGTAAGAAGCTTGACTATTGCACTTTGCTTTTAAACAAAGAGCCTTCGGGAAAATACACTTTATAGTTTATACAGTTTTTCAAGAGTAGACTCTAGGTTTGTGATAATTCTCCATGCTTGTTTATCGAGAAGAGCAAGGTTAAAATCTTTCAATTTTGTAAAGTCGAGTCCACCCTTGCGCTACTTTCACACATAAACATCCCATTTAAACCAAAGGATTCTTCGCTTATCCTTATCATCCCACCATAAATTTCTGATCGTTTGTTCAATTCCATTTATGATGTTTTATTTATGAGGTTATATGGAAACATAAAACAACTCATTGAGTATGTAGTAGTTACTTTAAATACTACCTTTATAAGTACGTCCTTCCCTGCACCAGACAAGAATAACTCCTTATACCCATTGACCCTATTCCAAACTATGTCCCCAATCCCCATGAGAACTTATTTTTTTGATCTCTCAATGATCGACGGAAGCCCCAAGTATATCTCGTATTGATGAATACGTTGTTTGAAGAGTATGTTGAACCATCGCCATCGTCTCCTCACAACAGTTCTTACTAAACACCACTCGACTTATTAATCATCTGACATGAAGCTCTCTCATAAATGCCTAGAATCTACATAATAGTCTCAGCTTCTTCTTGCTTAGCATGACAACATAACAGCGTGTCATCCGTGAATAAAATGTGGGATACATTCGACGCCCCTTTGCAAATTCGAATGCCATGAAGTAATGAGTGCTCCTCCGCTTGACGTAAAAGACCTATAAGGGCTTCAAAGCAAAAAAGAAACAAGTATGGCGAGAGCGGATCGCCTTGTTGAAGGCCACGTTCAGGCTGGAAAAAAACTACACTATTCATTAGTAATAATAATTGAGTACGAGACTGAGCGCACACAAGACATGAGCAAATAAACAAAACTCCACTCTAAACCTAACCTAATCAACACTCTTTCCAAGAAATTCCACTCAACACGGTCGTATGCTTTATTCATATCTAACTTGATTGTCATATGAACTTTTTCACCCCTCATTTTATTTTTTTAAAAGTGATTAATTTCAAAGGTTGTGAGGACGTTATTAGAATATAAACATATGGGAGTAAAGATGATTGGGATTCAAAGATTAGGTTGTTCATCCAAGGTTTTAGGCGGTTAGTTATGGTCTTGGCTGTTTTGTAAATGACATTGCTAAGACTGATCGGGTAAAAATGTGTAATATGTTTTGGTTCAACAATTTTCGGGATAAGCACTATGTGGGTGTAGTTCAGTTTATGGTTACAAATATTGTTATTTAGCATGCCAGAACTTTTGAAAGAAAACAACTGATATACCATCTGGTCCACGTGATTTAAAAAGGTACATAACAAAAAATAGATTTGGTTACATCCTCGTCAGTGTAGGGTCGGGATAACTTCTTGCTCATTTCTGTAGTAACTTTCACGTCAATAGCCTCGAGTGCATAGTTAGTGTCAGTTTCGGTTGGTCTAGTGAATGTGAATATAGAACAAAAGTGATTTATAACAATTTCTTGAATATCTTGTTGTTGTTCCGTCCAAGTTCCCCTTTCATCGAACAACCCTTTTATGTGGTTTCTAGTCTTTTGTTCCGTCGCTCGAGCATGAAAATAAGCGGTGTTGCGATACCCATCTTTTAACCAGAGGACTTTTCCACGTTGATTCCAATATGCGTTATTGAAATTGTAGGACCGTGGATTGACACAACACTTTTTGAGAGTTAAGCTGGAATTGCCTTAACTCTATTTTGATCTTCTTGATAATAATAATGTGCAGCGGAAGTAAGAACACAAGAAGATATAATTTTAAGAAGTTTTCAATATTATTAAAAACTTCCGAGCCTTAGGCGAAATAACCATAAAGGTTTTATCAAAAACGTTCCTCACAACAATTCACTCACGCTCTTTGTTGATCGGACTCAACGAAGCAGACAAGTAAGAACTACTTAACTTCTATGGACTAGACTTAAGCAATTGATACAAAAACTTCGCAAAACAAAATGAAGACAATACAAAGAAGAATTAATCTCTTGGATTATTGGCACGATTGTCTTGTCTTCATCTTGATGAACTTCACATCTTTATAGATTTCTTGAGTCTTGAACGCCAAGATGTGTTGTTCACAGTTTTGGTAACTCTTGTTGTTTCCTTGTTGAATATTGCCTTATTTGTGAACTTCAAATCTTTCCTGAGAACGTGTATCCATTGTTACTGATTTAACAAGGCAACACATCTTCTTCAATTCGCAGAATCTTGGAAAGAATCACAGTTGCAGAGAATCCAATATTGTTTCCTTCTTTTGAAACCGTGTGAGTTGACTATTCAACTTAGCTTGAATTATGGAAACTTCAAGTAAGGAATCTTCCAAAGCTCTTCCTTATGTTTAAGATACTTTCCTGGACATAAACATAAACAACCAAAACCGTGGAACTTGATTAATAAGTGAATAAAGGCAAAACTTAATTTTGGCAACTAAAGAACAGTTTTCGCAAAAGCTCTCGGCTTTCATTGTTATCCAATGTTAACCCAACATCGTCTAACATTGTACCGTCTAACATTGATTCCAGAAAACCTGCACTTTCAGTTATCCTCATTGAGCAAAGACTCAAGTTTGATTGAGAGGGCTGGAATCCTTTCTTTGACTGCATGGGATAACTGACCATCCTTCGAGCTCCTGATTTTGTTTTGCAATTCTTCAATTTTTCTCTTTACCTGACTCGGACTCTATTTGTTCCATTTCAAGAGCCCAATTTTACAATTCTGTACCTTCTCCATACAAACATGGGAGCATCGGGGCTGCTGTTATCTGCACAGCAATGGAGCCCCACATATTTTACAGTTTTTACAAATCAGGCCCTGAAGCTTTACTTTTTTAAAAATGTGTCCTGAACAAAATTATTTTTATTTCGAGATTGTTGAATGTATTTGGCCCGTAATTATATTATAAAATTTCTTTATATCAACATACGATTTTTTGGATCTTTTTTATCGTTGAAAATTTGGAGTTTCTTCTTATATATATTGTTACCTCTATGCCTTTTTTTCCTTCACCATGCCACCAAAGCATCACGGAGACCTACCACACCACAATATCGATGGCCTTAGATGTCGCACTCGATGCTTGTAAAACGGTACCACACTCTTTCCTCGAATCACGATGACGACTTACAGGGTACAGCTCTCGCGGGAGCTATCAGAAGTTTTAGATAACTTCACGAATACCCCATAGGGATACGATGTCCTAGTAGTTGTACTATCAAGATACGGTACAGATGTATTACACCACGGGGCATAGACCCTAGATACACGATAGGATCTCCCATCCCCTAAATACCATCTTCCCTACTCGAAGGGGTATCGGGGCATGAGCAGTAGGACAATAACACTTTTCTGCACCCCAAAGACAGTTGTCAACACCCCGAAGACAGATGTCAAAGAGCAGCACCCCGAAGACAGATGTCAAAACCAAGCCAAGAAATACCCAAGAAATACTCAAGAAATACCCATGCAAAAAAGCCAATTGTACACCACCCCACTCTCATAAAAGGAGGGGAAAGAACAGAAATAAAAGGAGGACTTTTGGGATTACTTTAGGCGTCTTATTGTTCTCAAACTCGGGAAAGGCGTTCCAATCGACTCACAAATTAAGAAAAAATAAGATAAATAAATAATTATTAATAAAATGGCGCTGTCTGAGGGAACACTATGAAATGTTGCCTTTGAGTGTGTTCGAGGAATTGTTTTTAGCATACTAAGGATAGCCCTGTAACCGGAAGTAGTCTCTGGGACCATCAGGAGCATATTGAAGAAGAACCATCGATAACTCCCTCCCCACCCCGAATGGAAAGAAGGGATTTCATAAATGTGCCCTGATCTGTGTTCGATCGTCTCTTAAAAGATGCCGCTCAAAGGACTCAACAAGAAGCCGCGTAATCTCACGAGCCCCTCTCCCGACAACCCCATCAGGAGCACTACGATTCATAAGAATATGAATCACGTATAAGGCCATGTCTTCATCGAGCCCCCCGATACCACGATACCCCTCTCCGTAGTAGAGAGGTAGGAATTTACTATGGGGGTAATCGTGAGAGAGAATAACTAGATGATGAAAAGGCAAGGGCCTCCTACCCTTGGGGTCACCAGTTGCCACCCGCACCCAAAGGAGTGGATGATTCCCTATGGGATATGGTTAATAGCCTGCGCAGAGAAATGAGGGATATAAAGAAAAATATAACCCCAGGGGAAGAGCCCATATATCACGGCTCTCCTTCATCCCAGAAATCGCTCAAGCCTTGGTCGCTTCGGGGATGCGGCCAGCCAATCTCCCTCTATATACATGTGATAAAGATGGGAGAGATCCGCAAGATCACATCCATCAATACATAGTCACCATGGACCTAGCATCGGCACTAGATTTTGTTCTATGCCGAGTGTTTAGAACCACCCTGACAGGTAGAGCTCAGGACTGGTTCTCTCAGCTACACCCCAACACAATATCCCATCTTGATCAATTGGCGTACCTATTCGCTTGCAACAAAAGATATCCTAAATCTGCCAGCCATATGTTCACTGTTAAGTAGAGAAAAGACCAGTTCCTGAGAGATTACATGAAGTGCTTCTCGGATGAAGCCCTAGATGTCGGGAATGCTAATCCTTCGATAATAGCACATATCCTAACCTAAGGACTCAGAATGGGGGACTTTTTCTGATACCTTATGGGTAACCAGATTAAGGATATTAATGAACTCAGGAAAAAGGCAGAGACATACATTATCATGGAAGAAGCTGAGAATTTAAAGATCCAAATTAAGAATAACGATAACGAACAAGAGAAAATATATAAAGATAAAATGAAGGAAGAAAAACCTCACTTTCAGCGAAGGAATAATGGAAATATGGTAAAAAGGCATATGCGGCCGGTGCCATTGCCACCCCTGACGATCACCCCCACCGAGGTGTTGAATGTTATGAGGGGAAGCAACGATCTGCAATGGCCATTACCCATTAAAAAGCCTTATAAGAAGAAAGGCACATGTAAGTTCTGTAAATACCATAAAGCATATGGGCATACTATGGATACCTGCACGACTTTGAGACAAGAGATACGCCGGTTATTAGACGTTGGTTACTTGGGAAACTACCTAAAAGAAAACGACCAAGAGGCTCCCAAGTCCAACGTCTGGAAAAAAACTCGGCCAGAAGGGCCGACAAAATAAGATGGCTCCAATACTAAGTATCAAGAAGAGTCTTCCCACCAGAGATTACCCCCACCCCCAGAATCATACGAGGATAACCCTCATTCGGGTAGAATGATAAATATGATTGAAGGAGGGGACATCTCAGTGTTACCCTCGGGGAAGAAGAAGTATCTGAAAGAAACCCGACACATAGAATAGGGACCATCGATCTGCTCAATACAGGAAGCAAAGTTACCTATCATCACCTTCGGACCAGATGACTTGAATGGTATAATATATCCTTACGAGGATCCGCTAGTGATAGAAGCCACCATCTACGGTATCGAGATCCAAAGCATCCTAATCGATATCGGGAGTTTTGTGGATGCCATTTTCCTACCCACATACTTGGCTATAGGATTAAAGAAAGAGTGCCTGGAACCAGCTGAAGTTCCCCTAGTAGGCTTCTCGGGAGAATCATGCCACATGTTGGGAACGATAACCCTACCTATGTCATGGGGGAGGGGGGGTGCATTACGGCGAACCGAACACAAAAAATTTTGGGTAGTGGAGGCATCATCCTAAACTTACAATGCTATATGCGGGAGACCCTCCATACGAACGTTTGAAGCGATCCCATCCACGCTTAATCTCAAAGTAAAATTTCCTATGCAGTTAGGGATCGGAGAAGTTAGAGGTAGCCAAGTCAAAGCTAGGGAGTGCCGTATGAATGTGAACCCATCGAAAGGCGACGAGGGTACTATCGCGCCCTACAAAAATGTAAAGTTGAAGAAGAATTGATGGTACAACCATTGAGGAGTCGAAAATGATAAAAATTGTAGAAGGGGATCCGGGAAAGTCCATTAAGATATGCACATGGATAAACTCCGAGACAGAGCATGAGATTATTTCTGTTCTAAAAGAGTTTCACCATCTCTTCGCCTGAGAAGGGGGACCCCCAGGTAAAATCAGTGATCAGGTTTGTCAGCACTTCCTAAATTTCAAGACCGGAGCAAAATCGGTTCAGCAAAAGAAGAGAAACATGAGACCAGAAAGGAATAAGATTATACGGTCTGAGATACAACGACTGCTTAACCTACGACAGATTAGGGAAGTCAGATATCCCGAATGGCTAGCCAATGTAGTCCTTGTCCCCAAAACGTGAGAAAGATGGAGGATGTGCGCCGACTTTACCAATTTAAACGATGCATGCCCGAAGGATTAATATCCCTTGCCTAGTATAGACCAGTTGGTCAACTCCACTGCAGGGTGCGCGCTATTATCTACTGTGGATGGAGACCAGGGGTATAACCAAATTCCGATGGAAATAATAGATCAAGATAAGACTAGTTTCATTATCGATGAAGGCACCTTCTGCTACATGGTAATACCCTTTGGCTTGAAGAATGCGGGAGCTACCTACCAGCGACTGGTAAACTTTATGTTCACAGAACTAATCGAAAATTCGATGGAGGTATATGTTGACGATATGATCGTTAAAAGTCCTTGGTCAGATGATCATCTGGAGGACCTATACAATGCGCTAGCAATTATGGACAAGTTCGGAAAGAAGATTAATCTCCGAAAGTATTCCTTCGGAATCAAAGGAAGAAAGTTTCTAGGGTTCATGGTAACGGAGAAGAGAATAGAAGTAAAACCTGAAAAGGCTAAAGCCATCGTAGAGATGCCCACCCCAAGAACAGTCATAGACATTCAGAAATTAACCAGAAGGATGGCGTCCTTGAGCAGTTCATTTCTAAGTCAGCCAAAAAAGGGCCCCCCTTCTTCAAAATACTGAGAAACATTATGGACTTCCACTTGACTGAACAATGTGAGGAAGCTCTTAACAGGTTGAAGAGCTATTTGATATGCCCTCCGCTACTAGTAAAGCCAATACCACATGAGGAACTGTTCTTATATTTGGCAGTGGGAGAGGAAGTTGTAAGTGCAGTATTAATAAAAGAGCAAAACAAAGAGCCTTCTGTACTACATTAGAAAGCTCTGCAAGGGCCGGAAGGCAGGTATACCATGATTAAAAAACTGTTGCTAACCCTAATTACTACAGCCCGCAAATTACGACCCTATTTCCTCTCTCATCCTATCACCGTTTTAACTAATCATCCCCTACGCACCATCCTTAACAAGCCCGAAACCTCAAGGTGGCTAGTAAAATGGGTAGTAGTGCTCACGGATTATGATATCTCCTATGCCCCTAGACCCTCGATTAAAGCCCAAGTGTTAGCTGACTTTGTTATGGAAATGACGGGTATGGAAGTAGATGAAAGCCCACCCATGTGGCATGCGTTCGGAGATGGGTCCTCAACAACAACACACCGAGGGGGGAAGGAATAATCTTGTCCACAACAATGAAGTAGAGTAAGAAGTGCTCTACTTCGTCGTCAGACTCGACTATCCCCTATCTAATAATGAAGTAGAGTACGAAGCCCTTCTGATTGGGATGAGGTTAGCAAAATAAGGAGGCATCAAGAAATTGATGATCCACATTGATTCACAATTGATTGAACAACATGTTAATGGCGCCTACGAGGCCCAAAAAGAGAGAATGCGAGACTATCTTCGAGTAGTCCATCAGAGACAGTGTTGGTTTAAGGAGTGCAAAATAGTTCAAGTTCCCTGCTTTGATAACCAAGAAGCAGACGCCTTATCTAAGATAACCACCCAAACAACTACGATACAAACACGTCGTATCACCCGTCTTCAGGCCTCGAAATTTGAGAAATCCAAAGCCGAAAAGGTAAATACCACAGTAAATCCAACTGAGAAGGAATGGATGGCCAAAATTATGGAATACTTAAGACATCTGGAGGAGCATTCTACGAACAAGTCAGGCCAGTGGTTAATGGCACAAAAAACCGCCTGCTACTTTTTACACGATGACATTTTGTTCCGCAGATTCTACTCCTGCCCCCATGCGAGATGCCTCAACAAAGAAGAAGCTAAACAGATTATTAGGGAGGATCACGAGGGCACCTGTAGGAGCCACACTGGGGAGAGAGCATGGATGCACGTATAATTCGCCAGGGCTATTGCTGGCCCACGAAGACGCAAGAATGCAAAAGATATGCAAAAAGATGCAAGTCGTGCCAAGTCTATGCCCCACGAGTCCATCAATCTGCAGCGCCGTGGGAACCCAGCCTGAACCCATGCCCCTTCGCAAAATAGGGCATTGATATCGTGGAACCCTTAATCCCCGATGCGGGTCAGAAGAATTTCTTGTTAGTAGCTATCGATTATTTCACCAAATGGGTGGAAGCGGAACCCTTGGCCAAAATTACTGCCGGAGCGGTTATCAACTTTTTGTGGAGATACGTAATATGATGTTTTGGCATCCCACGATACCTCGTCAGTGACAATGGACTCTAGTTCACCACCAATAAGAAGGTACAAGATTGGTGTGACCAATGGGAAATAAAGCATCGATTCACCTCTGTGGGGATCCCCAAGCTAATGGGTAAGTTGAAAGAACTAACCAAACCTTGCTAAAAAAGCTTAAAGCAAGACTGGATTGACACAAAGCTAAATGGGTGGAAGAAGTCCCTGGCATCTTGTGGGCCTATAGGGCCACTCAAAGAACAGTCACGGGAGAAACCCCCGACAACTTAACTTATGGCGGCGAAGCAGTGATACCCACGAAGTTGTAGTGGAAAGCTGGCGAGTCAAAGAATACGAGGGAGTGAGCAACAACTCTAACTTGGCCTTGGCCTTATATCTACTGGAAGAACGAAGGGTGCGGGTGGCTATCCGAATGGAGCAATACAAAGCATGTATGGTGCGATACTACAACGCCAAAGTGTGAACCATAACCTTCCAAGTGGTAGACTTGGTACTAAAAAGAGTCGAGGCTTTCAAAAACATAGGGAAGATTCAACCCAATTGGGAAGGACCCTTAAGATCTCTAAGATCATCGGGGTTGCCACATATCAAGGGGAAAACCTTGAAGGAGAAACATTCCACAACACGTGGAATGCATCTAACCTTATGAATTACTATGCATGATGTAAATATCAACCATTGTACATAAATAAAAAGACTGTTTACGATAGATGAGCTTCATATTATCGAAAGGAAAATATTGTTGCTAATTCAAAATTATGGTCTCGAAGAGGACCATAAGCAACCCTACCCTACGATATCATCTATCTACAAACAAAACTCGATCGTAGGAAGTTACAAGATTCATCTTTACACATACATATATACATATACAAAAAATCTAAAGATCTTCCGCATGATGCTTTCCTTCCCTAATCATGCGGCAACGCTGATCCGGAGTTAGATCCATCGGATCAGCTACATCTATGGAGGGGACCGCGAAATCCTCAGATGTTCGGATAACCCCAACGAGAGAGGCAGAGAAAGTATAAGGAATAACTTGCCTAATGTCCAATTTAGGAATGATGACAGTCAGGGGGAAATCAGGCAAATACCGCACGACCTCTTGGTAAAGCATATACCCAATGCGCAAAATATCGCGAAATTCCCCTCTAAAAGATTCACAAAGTGGGGAAGGGGTAGACATGTCCATCATGGCTTGAGCGTGAGCAATAACCAAAGCCACTTCATGTGTTCTCGCCATCTCAGCCACCCTACGATGGGCAGCATCCCTTTCCTCAGAAACTTAGGAAAACATTTCCTCCGATGCGTGGATCTAGTCTCAAAGATCCCCAATTCTCTCCTCCAGACACACCACTCGTGCTTTTTATAGCATAAGGCATCGTTCTAAGTCCCATGATATCTCAAATTCATATTTCAAAGCCTTATCATGGATACTTTGCACGGCCTTTTAGTTAGTCTCTAACTCTTCAATTCTCTTTTGAGCAACGATGAGGTCTCTTTCCATGTCATCCCTATGATGGTATATCAACTCTGTGTCGGATGGAACCTGGTCCCTTCTAGAACCCACGATATTTATGACCATAAATAGCTACAAAAGAAGAATAGTAATTGAAACGTGGATACGCGTAACACACCAAAGAAGGTTAGAAGAAAGTTCATACCTCACAAAGATATTTGCAAGCCAAATCATGTAGAGTAGACAAGGGAAGGGTGTCCAGCAACACACAATCTAACTTATTCAACAAACCGCTTAAAAAGGTTCGACAAAAGTTCACATCGGGAGCTATCTAAGGAAAAGGATCAATCCCTGATGCCATCCTATCACGACCGTGTCTAGCAACCTGGGTCCCTTGATGAGGAGAGGATGGTGGACGCTCCTCAACCACACTTACAATGTTTTGACCCAAGGGGGAACCAAAACAATCGCGAGAATAGTATCTTCCCTGAGAGTTGACAAACTTAAACCCAAAGGGGGATTCAAGAGAGGAACAACAAAAGAAGCCAATAACCTCGGAACACCTCGTTGAGAGGAAATCGGTACGTCTACATGAGGTATATCGGCAACCTGAGAAGAAGGTTCATTACTTGGCATCAATGGATGGCTATCCAAGATAGCATGCCTTGGAACTAATGCGAAGCCCGATAGGGAAGACCCTTCCCCACTTTCACTGCTACAATTGTCGTTAGACATTCAACTCAAGAACGTTTTGTCAAATGCCCTCACGGTGAAAAAGTCTATCTCTAACCCTACAAGGGACAAGAAAACACAATGAATTAGGTAATAATGAAACGCAATACCATAAGGACACAAGAGGAATGGGCATACGAAAGAATAAGTTAGTGTGTAAGGGCTGAGGAGGGAAATACAAAGCTTACGCACCCTCCTATAAGCCCGCCATCGCTAGAACTTCGGAAAACTCCAACAAACTGTATATATCATAGCTTCCCAAAAAAAATCGGTATCACACAGAACTGCCATTTTCTACACAGCCGCCTCTGGGCTTGGCACCACGTACCCTAATCCCCATTGAATGGGTACTTCCCAAGAAGAAGCAGACTTACCCCTAGGCTTCAAAAAGAAAAAACTTTCCAATCATGTGATGGGGTAACACGCCTAGTGATAGTCGTAAAGGAACGTCGGTTATCTCGATACACCAAACTGAAGAAGGGAAGACTACTAGGATAAGGCCGCAAAATGAAAATAGCCTCTACCCGATAGGGGGTGAGAGGTAAGTCCAGGGGCTTAGTACACAAAATATACCATACCAGATAACGATAGGAATTGGGCGTAAGTTGGCTGGGGCAAATCTGCCAATATTTGAACAGGGGCTGAACAAAAGGATGAAAAAACAGGTGAAGCCCACATCAGACTTGATCTGAGTATATTATCATATACCCCAAGGGGGGATCGTAGGCCTTTTGATGAGGACGGGGTACAACAATGTAGTACTTAGCAGGATCCAAGTGATACTCGACAAAGAAGTTAGTGATAGAGTCCAAAAACTCTGCGCTCACGGTGGATCCTACCTGACCCTTCTCCCCCAATCATGTTGCAGGGATTCAAAAAAATGGTATTAAAGAAAGAAAAACGATCAATAGGATGATATGCTTCCCTCCTTAGAAACATTGTCCTTATGTTGTTTGCCAAATAAGCGTCGGTACGTAGCGGGGCCAAAACCGATGTCATAGAAGGACTCCTGAATATGGCCAATAGGCCCTCTTCGGTCTTTCCCCTCAGATGCAGAGAAGATCATTCAGCAAGAGTATGACGCACGATGTGCAAGGGTGGGGAATTTCGAGAGGATATGGAGTTTCCTAGAGAATGGGAGGAACGCGGAGGAGTCATAACACACACCTTATCACTGTAATAAGTTATCACAATGGTTAGTTCAATGCAAAAATACAAGAAAATAAAAGTGGAAAGGGACAAGAAAAGGGACAAGAGTTCACTTTCAGCAAAATAGAGAATATTTTTATGTGGAAAAGGTGATTCTTGGATCAAGTGAAAAACAATGTTCAGAATTCAAAAAGATATATAGCGGGACAATCACTCAAGTGGGCCCTACGTCAACTTGAAGACCACCTGCGTCATGTGGCACCTCTGGCAAATCACCACCTTACACCCTTCCAAACAAGGGCACACGTGTCAACAACTCCAATGATGAAGGAAGAATGCTCCTCGTCATCACCCATGCAATGGTGGGGCGAAAACACGCAGCTGCTACCCCAGGTGACTTGGGATATGTTCTAAATTTAGAAATTAATGTAGGAGCTCAAGTTCCCAAGTATGTCAAAGAAATGTTCAGTTGTAAAGTCACAGATATCCGTACCAAGCTGATATAAGGATGAGAGTAACGAACATTCATTCATTCATTCAAAAGTGCAAGTACAAGTCAAAGGAAAAAGCAAAACAAACAACAAAAAATAAAATAGGAAACAACTCTTTATCTAAATGACTCTAGGCATCAGAAGGTGGCGGAGCAGAGGTAGAGGGCATGGATGGCATCACTGACAAAACTCTGGTCGGCACTGTTATCGAGGGAAGAGATAGAGGTAGTATACCCCCTGGCATCACTGGCCTCGGAAGCACTGCAGTAACAAGAACTCTTATGCTGGGATCCGACGATAAAGGGGGAACGCGAGAGATATGCCTCTCGTAAAAGGGCATAGGCTTACTTGGGAATGGAGGGTTTCACCATCTTGCACACATCCAGACCACGCATATCTATCCCCGACTGTAGCATTCCTTCCCTCGCGCCTGCCCAGTGCACTAAAGAAATCCATAGAGCAGATGGCCCATCAAATACCCATGATATTTTCGAGCAAAACTGCCCTGACATCGCCTAAGAGTCTCTTCTTGAGAATACTTGACCGCGGTATCTAATTTCACCTGCAGAACTTCTGGAGGGATACCCCCGATACCAGAGTTTTTGCTAACTCCTCCGTAACAGCATCTACCTGCAGAAGAGATTGCTCCAAATTCTTTTGTAACTCTGCCTCCATGAGCACTCCAATGGCTTTCTCCTTCTCTAGGAGCTTGACCTTCTCCTACAAGGCCAAGTTAGAGGTTTCGAGCTTCGAAACAGAAGATCGAAGGCGGTACTCTCGACATCAAATTCATGCATTCGATGGGTGGCCTTTTCCCAAGCTTCGCAGTACTTGGTCAGCTTCTCTTGAAGAACTCCGTGATCTTCCTCCATCTTCTTATACTTTTCCTCGGCCATAGTCGTGTTTTCCCGTAGTATTCCAAGAAAAATAACAAGAAGAACTTTAGGCGCCTAAAAACAAAATGAAAAAGAAAATATATAAAAAAGAAACCTAAAGTATCCCACAAAAGCATAAGGGAAAAGAGAGTATACCATCAGAGCCATCCAGTTGAGGCACACTTGAAAAAATTGCCACACATCGTCCTGTAGTGCATTAGCTGAGGCAAGGAAATGAAAGATAGTACCAAGAGCCTCGTCCACCCCTTCCACCGGAGGTAAGTTACCCAGAGTCGGAAGAACTGCGAAAGAGGACTTTCCAAAAGTAGCTCTCCATGGACACGCAACTTGCGTTACGATAGGAGGATTCAATATTATGGCATTGATAAACCCCCTAGGTTGAGAGAACGAGGGGTCCGCAAACACTGGATTTTCAGACATCAGCTCGTCCATCAACCATGCATTCCCACTTAAGGATGAGCCCGAAGGCACATCCCCGATAGCTGGCAAAGAAGGATCCTCGCCTAAAAGGAGAGCCAAATCGGAACTGGGAACCTTAGACGTCCCTTCTGGGGCCCATAATAACTCTACCTTTGCAACAACCAAGGTCAACGTGAGAAAACTGCCTTAAACATTTGTCATAAAAAAAGGCAGCGCCTAGATACTCACCTAAATTGAAGGCTTCTTCCATCGGAGCCTTCTCCTTATCCTAAGTTATCGGAGCCTTCCCCTTATCTAAACACAAGATGGTGCATGTACAGTAAGTATAGAAACCTGCAATGACATTGTCTAAATATTTAAGAAGCTAATCTAGTTCTCTTTCCAAAAATAGTGGGCCTATGATGAATATGCGTGGACTTCACCGACCTCAACAGCGCCTGCCCTAAGGACTGTTACCCGCTCCCCAACATCGATATGCTGGTCAACTCCATGGCAGTTTGCACCCTCCTATCCACCATGGATGGCTATCAACGTTACAACCAGATCCCAATGGCCACCAATAAGCAAGAGAAGACCAGCTTCATCACAAATATTGTCACATTTTGCTACCTGGTCATGCCCTTTTGGCTCAAAAACGCCGGTACCCGCATATCAGAGGCTAGTCAACCTCATATTTGAAGGGCTGATCGGAGAAAAAATTGGGGTTTATGTCGATGACATAATCATAAAGCGCCAGAGGGAAGAAGGTCATGCCCATGACCTCTCTCGAGCTTTTGAAATCATAGACAAGTTCGGGATGAAAGTCAACCCTCGAAAGTGCTCCTTAGGCATCCAGGGAGGGAAGTTCCTAGGATATATGGTTACCCAAAAAGGGATCAAGGTCAACCCAGAAAAGGTGGAGGGCATTCTCAACATGGAATCTCCAAAGACCATATGAGATGTACAAAAATTGACGGGCAGAATGGCCTCACTCAGAAGTTCATCTCTCGCGCCTCGGAGAAAGGCCTCCCTTTTTTCAAAATTCTCAGAAACATAAAAGATTTCCAGTTGACTGACCGATGCGAAGAGCCTTCAAAGCATTAAAGGAATATCTGGTCAAGCCACCCCTCCTGGTGAAACTCATCCCTAAAAAGATGCTCTTTCTATACTTAGCCGTTGGGAAAGAATCAGTAAGTGTCGTCCTGTTCAGAGCCGAGCGAAGGGAGCACTTACCTATCTATTATATTAGCAAGACCCTTCTGGATGCAGAGAGCCGATACTCTTGCATCGAAAGGGTCGGACTAGCCCTCGTTTCTGCTGCTTCAAAACTCCAGGCTTATTTCCTAGCTCATCCGATCACCGTGCTCACAGAACACCCCCCTTCGAACCATCCTCAATAACCCGGAGGTCTTAGGGGATGATCAAATGGGTCATAGAGTTAGAGGGTTTGACGTCACCTACACTCCCCGACCAGCCATAAAAACTCAGGTACTCGCTGATTTCATCACCGAAATGTACGAGGAACCCGAGGAAGGCGAGCCGAATACATGTGGCATCTCCACATAGATGGCATAGAGTATGTAGTCCCCTCTGAGGTCGTGAAATAGAGTCTGCGGGTTTAGAAAGGCGAGGGATGCTCAAAATAGTGCAAATCTCGCCCTAGCCCTAGACCTCTTGGAGGAGAAGCAAATCCGAGTTGCAACCGATGTCAAGTTCTACAAGGCCCGGATGACCAAATTCTACAACGCTTGAGTCCGACCCCGATCCCTCCAAGTCAGAGACCTCGTTCTAAAATGAGAGAAAGCCTCCAAAAACGTTGGCAAACTCGACCCTAAATGGAGCGGTCCCTACTAGACCTCTAAGATCCTCGGGCCCGCTACCTACTTACTAAAAAACATGGACGGCCAAGAGCTCAACCGAGCTTGGAATAGCCTCAATCTCTGAAAATATTATCTTTGAACGCTATGTGGTCGACCCTTACGGTGACTCAATTTTGTTCGCGTAGTTATTATGTTTGTATTTTGACTGAACGGTTATACATGTGTAAAGAAAACATACTATCGGCAATAAAATAGCTACGTTGGAAATAAGTATGACTTAAAAAACAAAAAAGAGCTAAAAAGAAATATTCCAGGCCTAACACGGCCATCATACAAAATGAGAATTGGGTGGACAAGCCCATACAAACCGGTCCAAAACAAAACAAGGGCTATATATGCTCGGCTAATACTACTCCTTTGCAAGCTCGGCGCTCATCGGCTGAAAGTTCACTTGGGTCAGGCATCCACACTACGCTGGGATTTGCCCTAAGAGAAACGGAAGGAGGACCAGCGGAAGAAAATGGGGAATAGAAGTCCAGTTGGGGCAGCACCAGATCTCGGGGTACCTCGGGGAGAAGAGCAAAGGTAGACAACGCCATTCCATATCCCACTCGAACAAGGTCCCTCGACTCGGACACAAGCACACGGTTCTGCAGAGGCCCGGTCAAATCTAGTCGGGCATTGGCAAAACCCGCCTCAAGATCCCTCATCGCATTCTAGAGTTGATGAGAGAGGCAGTCCCGCTTCTCGTGCAGAACAGTGACCTCCTCGACAGCTCGGATGGCTTCTCTTGCCCTCTCTTCCAACATCTTAGCCTTGGCATCGAATTTAGCTATAGCCTCCTTCAAGCAACTATTCAGTTCCCCCAAGTGCAAATCCGAGGACGCTCTAATTTGGGTCATACGCCCACTCGCCTCCTTCAAAGATATCTCCAACTGAGCAGCCTCCTCACGAGCATTCCTGAGTGAGGCTTAGAGAGCGTCACGCTCCTCAACCACGGCTTTCTAGACCGCTAGGATGGCCTGATATTTGCCCAAGGCATTGTCGACTACTGCAAGCTGTAGAGAAAAGAGAAAGCAAGGTTAAAAGACCTGAGGTAGGAAACAATGAAAATATACGTGAAGGCAAAGGGCGTTACCTCGCACATGTTCTTGCAGAATTGCTCCCACAGAGCCACATCACCAAATCCCCCTAGAAGCAAGCGATCCCCCAGATTAACGATGACGCCCACGATTTGGGAGTACAGAGAAACTCTTCCACCTCTGGAGTCAGCTCGAATTTCCCCCTATTGGGAGGAGACCTCTGTCGGCCATCATCCTTCACCGAAGAAAAGAGGTTGATCACGCCTTTCCCCTTGTTCTTTCCGGATACTGATGCACCCCCGTCTTTCCTCGAAGGGCCCCCAACAGTATGGGCTCGACCTGTCAGATTAAAAGAAGAAATCAACAACGACTCAAAATCCAGAATGGTGCCAAAAGGGGGCATGAAATGATCGGAAAAGTGTTTATCCATAACAAGGTCCATGGGTTGAGGCATACCTTTGGAATTAGCCTCGTCCTCCACCTCTACCATACCGTCCACGTCAGCAGTGGACGGACTTCCGGGAGCCTCAGGGCAATATTTGTTGTCCAGCAAACTCGAGGACTCGGAAGTCTCAGCCTTGGACGACCTTCGGAGTTTTCGACGTCGTTCTATCGCTTGACATTCAAAATCTGCAGTAGAACCTCGGTCCTCTGAAACAAATAGGTCGCAGTCGATATTCATCAATGATAAAAGGTCTCCCCGAAATGGGCGGCGAGCATGGGAAGCCATCTCCGCACCTGAAAACAAAAAGCAGAGGAGGCCAGTTAAAAAAAAAGGGAGTATACTGTATATACTCGGATAAGGGTTTCAAAGCACATTCGAAAAAAAATTCAAAAAATTTAAGTACTTACAGAACTCCGAGTTCTGTCGGGCCATCGTCGGAGGACGCTCTCCTACCAACCCATCTTGCAAACCCCCAATAAGCATGACAATTAGGTTGTTCAGTATCGAGGACACATCGTAGAGACCGTCTAAAAGACCCCTGCTCTCCAAATAGGCAGCGGTCTCTGTGTACACCTTGGAAGAGGGATAGACATACCCCAACCCCCACACCCGGGGTATGCCTTCCCACTCAATAGCCGGCTCTCCGACGGGAGATACAAAGAAGTACCTCCGATGCAAATCCCCATTGCTAGCAGGCCTGTTAGTAGCTGAGGTCAGAAACACCCGCCTGCTGTCACGATCGGACAGAGAGAAAAATGGTGAACCGCATACAGTTTCCTGCAGCAGAAATACCATCGCCAAGGTTTACGTAGTGCAGGGAATGTTCACCAAGTAGCAGCAGAGCACGAACCCCACCAGGTGACGGTATGATGTCGGAGTCAACTGACTTGGGCACAATTGCCAGAAGATGAAATGGTCCCGTAGGACCGGATGAAAGAAGTAGCGGAGAACGCATCGCAGTTGCTCTGCGTATAAGGTCATGTAGCCCTCGGGTGGGTCGTACGCCCTCTGGGTACTCGAGGGGATGATCACATACACCTGGTTGGAAGAAATGTCGAAGGACGCCAGCAAGAATCGAGCCTCCACCATGATCATAACCGAGGTCGTGGATCAGACCCATAGTCGACCAATTATGCATTTGGGATCCAGGTTCTCTCAAACAAACACCGCACCCTCGGTCGGATTTCGGTAAGGAGCTAGGCGACCAAATACAGCAAACGCACACCTTGCCATCGTCGTCAGTGGGCCAGCAGTATCATCACCGGCGGGAGAACCTCTGGTTCCTCTCCTTGAAGTGGAGCGAGTAGACGGCGATGCGCAGCCCTCCGGCGGTGACTCCGTCGGATGCAAAAGCACTACCTCAGTGAGGAGAAAGCGAAAAGGCAAAGGAACCACGTGAATCATCGTTACTGGAAAAAACAGTGGTGGCTTGGGAAACCATGATCGCAGAAAGAAGAAGAAGTATGTTTTGAAAAGCCCCTAAACCCTATCGGGCACTGCCAAGAAAAAAGAAAAAGTAGGCATCAGCAAATTAAATAATGAATAAGAAGAATGTTCGCATCTCCAGTCACGAATACAATTTCACTTACTAGTGTCGCGCACATTTGCGCAACCAGACTGAGCTCATGGTCATGGGCACTAAGGAAAGAAGGGGCCGAAGAACCCAGAGCAACCAACTCGCGAGAAAGACCCAGAGTCTGGGCCCTTAAGCCCATGACACCTTTCAAAAGAGACTGCACCGGAAAAAGGGTCCTGACCCCAAGTGTCGGCCTCCCGAGCAAAAGCCACCACCGGATGACCCGAGGACTCAGCCTTGCGATGCTTGGGCAGAAGAGAAGAAGACCTCTCAGCCATTGACTACCTCCCAACGGTTGGGGGCTGAGGCGTTGACGGCTCACCCGTCGGGGTCCCATCGATGTTGGCCAACAGTGCCTCCTTATACCCCTCTGCCAGTCACTTCGCGCATGTATCGGGCCCAACCAATGTACCAAGAGAAAAGCGAGAGGGCGTGGGACTCTATCATATTTGCGTCAGAATAAATCCCTTCTCGTCGGAATCCAGCAACACGATAACCTTATCTTTGGAAGAAGCATGTTCCCTTCTCATTGGGTTGGCTCATATGGGACAAAGCCTTGCGAGAGGCACTCCTCTCCTGCGAAGGATTGTTTGTCGACGCTTTCGAAGTAGTCGACCCCCCAGTCCTCCGAGGCTTCGGGGCAATGGCCTTTTTATTTTTCTTCTTGAAGGGACGTGGAGGAGGAGCATCGCACTTCAACTTCTCCATAATAGTCTCTGCAAGACAGAATAACAAAAACCCGATTAAACAATGAAGAAAACCCTGACGAGGAAATGACTACCAAAAAGACACTTAGAAAACTTACTGATTTGGGACACTTGTCCCCAATAAAAGTAGCAAGGGCCAGAACATCGTTCAGGCGGCAATCCTCGTAAAGGGCCAAAAATACCTTGACCCGTGACATCATGTTCCTGCTAAAACACCGTTCAAAGAATCCTTCATCCACCAATTGGTCCATGGAGTCTGGGGTGTCGAAATCCGCCAAAATCCAGGGATCCAAATTCCACTCCCTTGGAACATCGGCCAAAAGACCCTCGGAGGTGTGACGAGCAATGAAGAACTGCTCCTTCCAACTGCTTTGGGACCCCGAAAGCCCGTGGAGGATCTTCTTCATCGATTTCCGCATTGTGAAAGTATAGAAGAGCTTGTTCATGGAGGAGCTCGCCAAGTCAAAGGCCCCAAAAAACCTGCGGACCGAGCAGGAATGATTGTAGGCCACACAAATAAAAGCAAAGGCCGCTATAGCCGACCACCCATTCGGAGAGAGTTGACTTGGGCAGAGCATGCAGGACTTAAAGACCTCCCGATACAAACCGGTAGGAAGGATCTCAACCCCGCATTGATCTACACAAAGTAGGCGGTGTAATAGCCCTCATGAGGAGAAGTAGCCCTTTCATCCTCCCGAGGTACCACGACCTCCAAGCCAGCATTTTTCTCCTCGTACTTGGTGAATTTGGCATTGATCTCCTCACGAGATCTCACCGTGCTCCGCAAGTCTCCAGTTGAAACCCTAGGCATCGGCGCCGCCACAACCGCCTTCTTCGCCTTCTTCGCAAAACCCTCTACCACTCCAGGGACGGCGCGACGGCGTCGCGACACCCCTTCAGCAATAGCCAACACCGCCGCCTCCATCACTATCACGTTTGACGCCACCCTGCGCCTCTCTGCACCAGTCGCCTCTTCGTCGGAGCTACTCATTCAAGTCATAAAGTTGCCGAAATTCTTTTAAAGGAAAAGAAGAAAGAAAGAGAAGGAATATAGACAAAACACGCCGAGTCCCCTCAATTTATAGGCAAGGAAGCCCAAGCCACGCCCCTGACGCGTGACCAACTCAGCGCCACGTGGAGCATGCATGATCACAATTGCAGAAAACATCTGACAACACATAGGCGCATTTAATGAGTTAAATGAGCTCCAAGCGATTTCTACGAAATACACTCGGAACTGGGGGGGACTCCTGATGATGCTTAATCCACCACGCCCTCGGACATGGCCGAAAAAAGGTACCCCACAAAAACACTGAATGCCCGTCTAGCAGAAGGATACGTTCAGGACACGGCCAACCGCTACCCGATTAAGGGCGAACGGTCCGGAACTTGGAACAGGTACCCCCGGTTCACGACCAGATAACACCCCACAGAGGGTATTAGGTCTACGCGCCTGGAAAAGGTACCCTCGAGTCTCGTCTGATCGACGCCCTCAAAAAGAAATACGGTTTGGACCCAAAAACTCGGATACACCCTTTCCATCAACCTGGTGTCAGCCCAAACTTGGGTACCCACAAGGAAAGACATCGAAACCCCCCAAACTGAGTAACAAGCACTTCTCAAAACGCTACGTACCCCTCGGACCCCCGAGAGGCGACATCCACACTTAGCCAAATACCTAGGAGGAAGGAGCACATAACAGCGTTAAGGACACGAGTGAATACAAGGAAGAGTCAACACCCCTCAATATTCTGACCAAATGAGATAACTCAACGATCTTACAACTACGAAGAACGACCCCCGGGGTCCTATTCAGAATAAACAACCAACAAAGTTATCTGATCATCCAGGCAGGACCTAGCTTACGACCTGACTCGGAAGATGTGCCAACCACCATCATTCAACATAGCTCCCAACCACCTTATTTATGAGGAAATACCACACCACATTTGTCTAAATCACCCATTCGAGTAGAAAGCGACAATTCTTACCGGGGTAGACCAACGATTGGGGCAGACCAATCTCCTCTCATTGGCCCAGTGCCGCCTCTAAAGACCATTGGAGCAGACGCCATCATTGCCCGCTCAGACGAACGTCAGTCCACTCACGCCATTGGTCACCTCCTGACAGACGACCCTCATTGGCGCAGAAGACCCTCACGCCATTGGCTACGAGTACCAACGGAGTTAAGACGGAAAGACCAGCCCTCATTGGCGCAGAAGACCCTCACACCATTGGCTACTAGTACCACTCAGAGTTAAGACGGAAAGACCAGCCCTCATTGGCCAAAGACCCATGAGACTAACACTATAAATAGTCCCTCATTTCAGTAGGAAAAGGAGGCTGGAAAAAGAGAGCTTCAAGCGCAACTACTCTTCACAAAAGTCAAAATCAAGCATTCTTCATAAATTTATACACTTTATTGTACTTAGAATTTATCACTCTCCTAGCTCAAGTTGTGTCATCACACGGCCCCTTGTAATTCACTCAAAAGTCCTTAATAAAATAGTTGTGCCTCCTTTCTCCAAATTCGAGATTGGTGTTACGAACAAAAGTAACTGAGTAACGATATTCCCAAATACCCCGACCACACGGGCCCGGACGATATTGCCTCACCACTTAATGTAGTAATTAGTGGAGTAATGGGCTGAATTATTCACTCTCCTTCCTTATTTATTTCAGCCGATTTAATCATTTTCTTCAAGCTTTAATCAAGTATTTTATTCATTTCTCTAAATTTTTCACCTTTTTCTTGGAGTTGTCCTAGACTGGAATTAGGAACTATAATCTAAGTATTAGAAGTGCATCATATTCATTGCACGTAAATTGTTGGATGAATGGCCTGTATGGACTTTCACGTTTATCCCTCGAGACACCAATATTTTTGGCTCACAACATTACTCGACGGGGGAGCAAGAAGGATTGGAAATTTGGAATGGTCCGATTCCATTTGACATTTTTCCGAAAATTGGGGCTGATTTTTGCATTGTGTGTCCCCCTTTTTTTTTTTTTGTGCCTTGTGTGTTTTCTTTGTGTTTTGGTTGAGGTTGTCTGTTTCAACCGGAAGCGTCGGGGCTCCCGTTATCTGCACAGCAGTTAACTCCCCAAAAGTTTAAATTTCCTTCCTTTTAGGCCCCATAATCTTATCTTTTTCTACAATCAAGCACTACCTATGTTGCACGGATACTCCGAAAATGGCTCCGTATCCCGTATCGGATACTAAATAGACACGGATACGCCTCGGATACGCATTGGATACGTGTCGGATACGCCACGTGGCGTATCCTATTTAAATATTATTTTTTAAATAAATGGGATACGTATCGGATACGCTTCTGAGGCGTATCGGATACGTGTCCTCAATAAAATATTTGTTTTTTATTTTTTTTTGAAAACTTTAGGGGCAAAACTTATTTGTTGAACATATTTATCAATTAACTTATTTGTTATATTATTTATCAATTAACATATCAATTTTTGAAAAATTTAGGGGCAAAACTTATTTGTTTTTTTTTAACTTATTTGTTATATTATGAAACTTTGTAATATTCGTGTTGAACATATTTATCAATTAATATTTGAGTTTGTGGAATGGTAGATCTTTGTATATTGCTATATATGTTGATTATTTTTTGAATTATATAAGTGTTTAATATTCATTATTTAACATATTTACTTAAATAATTTATATATATATATAATTTTTTAATATTAAATATTCGACGTATCCTTGACGTATCTCAATGTGTGATTTTAAAAAAATCCGTATCCTCGTATCCGTATCCGTGTCCGATACGTGTCCACGTATCCGTGTCCGTGCAATGCAGAGCACTACACAAAATTACCTCTTTTATGAAAAATGTTAATTCGCGATTATCTTCTAAATAGATCAGTTTTCTTATGAAAATAATAATAATTAAAAAAATACTTCACGATTATCTTTTAACATCACCCGTTTTAACTAAATATAATTTTATCTATTTATTTCCAACAATCAAACTCTTAAACAAAATTATTTTTTACAGAAACTAAAACACTTCAGTTTATCTTTCAACACCTACAACTTTTAATTAAAATAAGAAAATCTGGTTAAACTTCATCTTAGTTAATCCTACTGCCGTGAGTTTAAAACACAAGAAATATATAACGGCACACATTTCTTTCTTTATAGTTTATATGAATATTAAATTTATTTTTTGTGAAAAAATATTAAATCCTAAAAACACTCTTATAGTTTCAGTGACCAAAGTGTTTATGAACTACAAAATCGATAATGCATGAAGAATATAATTTGCTCTACACATTTTGAAAGATATACAAAAAAGAAAATCCTAATTTAATTAAACCACGCATTTACCTTGCCCATGAAATACTTTGTGAACTTTTCGTATTGTATATAACCTTAAAAAAATAAAAATAAAATAAATAAACAGTGTAGATTCATGAATTGGAAAATACAAGATCTATAAGGAAACTAACATAGATAAATATGCATGGTATAAAAGTATGTAGGTCTTTCTTTTGATATCAAAACATGCATGCATATCGATCAAAATGTATATTCACCTGAACTTTGTTACGAAAGATGCATCCCGACGCTCCCGTTTCAACCTGGGAGTCTCCCATTTCATATAGTTTTTGCTCTTTTTATCAATGGAATCTTTTATGCATCAAAAAAAGGAAAATCAAAGTTTATGTATAATTTTTTTTTCCTTCTTTAATTGTACAAGTGGAAAACGTAGGAAAGTTTTGGTTTTGATTCGACTAGAGCCATTTGGGAGACAAAAACGCATTCATTTATAGTAGTAATAGATGAAAAGAGATAGGAGTCCACATGCCAATTATCTGGATATGATAAAATCGGGTATTAGACACGGAACATATCTTTAAAAGAATATATGCTGAAGTTTTCTACCCTCATTCCTTTTTATCCAACATATTTTTCCTCAAAGGCCATTATTATAAAATGTCCTTAATCAGTAGGATGGATTTGAGAAATTTGAAAGCAAGTGCATAGGTGACATTAAGCAAACCTAATGAGTCTTTCATAACATATCACACAAAGACACGCTGGAAATAATATGACAAAGAACATTCGTTACCAACAGAAACACATTTATTTGGGCACATATTGAAGTACACGAATTACGCGCGTGTAAAGTCATTAAATATAACCATAGAAGAGTATATATGGCTTATCCACAAAGATGTAATGTCCATTAGCAATCTTATTCAAGCATATATACGCTAAGAGTTTATTTAAAGACTTTAAGTGCTTTGTGCCTTATTCACCTCTTTTTTAAGAGTTCAATATAACCGAAAGTTCAACAGATCAGACAACATATCGGTAAGTGACGTAACGTCCAGCAGTCTCACTGGGGCGGATGATTTTTACGACTTGTCCACGCTTTAGTCCATAGTATCTGGCAACCGGGTCGGTTATTTGAACACGAGGAAGCTGCTCCAACAAGAGAGATGTCAAACATAAGATTGTAGCCAGAAAAACTAAGTTATACTCAAACATGCAAGCGTATGACAAATAACCTACAACTGAACAAATACGTCAATCGAAAAAGAGTTATCAAACAATTATCAAAATTCGATTTCCTTTAGATGTAAGAGCTAAGAAGGCAGGACAAATTGAAGAGATAAAATAGATCTGAAGTGTACTGACTGCAGGGTCGTTTGATCATGTGCAACATGATCTAGTACACGTGATTAACACAAAAATATAAGACTGGACTTGTTACTACCAGAGTAATGTTTATGTGATGGTCTTTTAGAAGTAATGGTGATAAATTTCAAATAGCACAATAAGAAGCAAGATCCCTCAGCTAGAAATAGCCCATAAGAAAAGAATAAGTGAACACAAACATAGTTTGACATAGAACATAGCATAGACATTACTAGCAAGACTATAGTTTCACAATTAACACGCTGATTTATGGCTAAAGAGAGCTACTTAATATGATACAGGACTGAGAGATAGTCTCATTTCTGTGACAAATTATTCCAGTGGCTGGTCAATAGCTATTAGGGCATAATGTATTACAGCTACAAAATCCCGTTTTAAAGTGCTAAAGGAAGAATTCACAAAAATACTGTGAAACCCATTGTACAAAAACAGAGAGGGGGCTTTGCCTCACTGTTTTCATAGATAAATTTGCAACGGTTTTTGCGTTTTCTCACATGGGTCTTCTTTGCCTCTTTCCCATAACATATTTTGTTTTTTTGCTATTAGCTCTTTAAAAACTACATGAACAGTAGGCTACTAGAGCCCAACGCATTACATGATGTAGCAACTCGTTATCACTTATATATGAATATTTTTGCTCTACACAATTATCATATGCCAACCTGTGTTTCTTTCACAGTGTATCTTTCCAGCAAAGTCTTCTTTTCTTCAGGAGTAAGCAGCTGATGCTCGGGAACAAGAACATGCTCTTTTATGTTAATTAACAATTCAGCCTCCTACATAATTGCAGTAATAAAACATCAAATTTAGATCATCAATAAATTGTATAAAGTATTTCTGGCTATATACAAAACCAAGACTTTAGCAGCACAAAATCCTTGCATGGTACTTCAACATAAAGAAAATATTTTGTCAGACTAACTCAAGGAGGCAACCAAGTGCATACGCTTTACAGTCGGATAAGCACATCTTAATGAACAAAGAAAGATTTCAGGGACAAAATTATAGATCATTTTTAACTTATACAAATATTTCTACAATAGGAGAACATCATAGGCTCTTTGAACTATCTTATACTATAAGAAATATCGAAATCGAATAAAAGAATGTTTGAAATGAACCAAAAAGACTAATATTTGAAGACTAAGTATGACATATAATCACCTGAAAAACTTCCAAGTGGAACTTTGTTGATATTTCACTTATGCAGGTCCTAGCAAATGGGGTTAAATTCTGCTGGACCACTAAAATTGCACGATGAACACCCTCTTCTTTCATGCGATTTGTGTAAGTTTTCATTGTCTTGACACCAACCTTCGGTTCCTCAGGAAAGAACACGTATATCTGGAGGAAAGCCGAAAAACCAAGACGGAGAAATAGGCTATATTAGATGTCTTCAACCATGAGGCAGAATTTCATCAAAGATGACATTGTAAACATATATGATCAAACATACCAATCAGTATTATTCAGTTTTCAGCAATCGGAAATTTTCAACAACATGAATCCGTGCTACAACTCATCTAAATTTCCAATAATTTGCTAAACAACTCTGTTTCGGAATATAGTATTTACATTAATCACATCTGCAACCACAATTTCACAATAACAGCATAAACAAAGTGCAAAATATATGAACCATGAGAACAATTCTCATTGTATATATCGTAAAACTTCAAAAGTTCATAAAGAAACCTTGTCAGAGTTATTGCTGCGCAGGCCTTTACTAATAACAAGGTCCTCTCTCTTGGCGTTATCGCCATATTTGGAAAGGAACTGATGCTTTGACATTTCAATTTCGAAATCACCAACCAAGTAACCCCGATCCCTCAACATCTCCATCACAGTTTTCCGGATTCTGCAGAGCCGCGTAACCTCCTCCTCGGAAAGTACCATCTTCTAACTGCAAATGACACATATATATTAACAAAAAGAACTAACGCAAGGAAACAACTTGAATAGGTTCGACTTTCAGTTACCACTAAACATCATGGGATCTGCAACCATCCGATCACTAATGCTATAAACTCCGTTCTGTTATGTTTCTTCAGAAATTCAGCCAAGGAATTAATAAGTTTAATGACATTAATTATGTTGTAACACCTACTAGGACTTGATAAACACTCATAAAAATAAAACACACACACACGCACGCACACAGAGGTTGAGTCATGAGTGGGTTGCCACCATATGGTTGGTTCCATTACAGTAATTTTGAAATTAGAACAGAATCCATCTAATCCACGTTTGCAGATGCTGTTGCCTTATTTCAATAAAAATCTATAACTGATCAGCAAGAAAACTCAATCCAACAGAAAGCCCAAATTGTAAGAAATAAATTCCCTAAGTAATAATAATATACCTTATTCAAAATATGCGATGAGAGAAACCAAAAAATGAAGTGAATTTTGTCGATTTGAGTAAGTGGCCAGTAAAAACCTACATGTATAATAAGGAAAGGCGGATCACAATTCACAAGGTGTGGAGGATCATGAAAAAATTATATGCTTTTTAGCATGCCTTACTTGGGAATCCTGCTAATTGCTAAATAAGCAGATCCAGAGTATAATAAATCTTTTGGGATTATTGCAATTGCTCCCTGATGTTCATTATAATAATTATACTGTTTTAGACATTAAATTATTAATACTTAAACATTAAATTTTATCATACTTAAATTGGTCGATAGTAACGTCGTTTTTATCTCGTTGATTCTTCAAATCGAACTCGAGGGCCAAACCTTTGCTTTATTGAAACTCGGTGGTAGAACTTATTACGAGAACAATGTTTAGACTAATCACAAACTAAAAATCTTGAACAAACGAAAAGAAACAAACTATTTTTATTATATATATATATATATATATATATATACACAAAGTGTGTGTGTGCGTGTGTGAGAGAGAGATGGGAAAGCTATCTTGTTTTCGTGTGTTCTAAAAGGTTTCGCCGATGCACTTTTAGTATATATAGGGCTCAAAACACCTCTATCAACATCATGCCTCTAACTAATAATCTCAATTACAGGAGAAGGAAAGAACATGTCCACTTGGGTCTTCAAATGAAAAGCTGGAAACATTTCTCACTCGCACATAGTGGACACAACTTAGTCGTGCATGGCCAAATGTATTTCATCATCTTTATATTGATTCATAGTTCGTGTGGCCACCGAGAACCCCTACAAGTTTGGGAGTACTACGCCAAATTTTATGTGAAAGAAAACCAGCATTCCTATGTCTTCTTCAAATTTTCTAGCCTCAATTGACCGCATTAGTTTAAGGAATAATGACTAGTTCATGAATTGGTCAAGCCTCAAGGCTATACTTCGTATTGGAACTCTTGTAAGATGTTTCATAACATTTAATACACTTAGTGCCCTGCTGTTCATTAACAATGAAACTCTATCAAGAATGTGGTTTCAAATAGCCTTTCCTTGTTCTCATGCTAATTGATTTTAGTTTGACTATTTGCCCAGTAATATCGCTTTTGACCGAATCATCATGGTCGTAGACAACACTCTAAAGAAGCTAACATCAAATGCTCATATCATGAAATAGTCAAAAGTTACTAAAGGCACAACAGAATTCATGTAACTCATACAGAGGAAACAAGGAATCATTCACTCTTTAACAAACGATCTTCAAAGCACAAGTAGTATGAAAAACATGTGCAATGGATTACTCTTCATTCCTAAAAGAGTGTATGTTCATCAACACCGCTTAGATGTTAGCCTAGTCACACCTAAAGTGACTGGTTTGAGTCCATCCCACCTCGCATGGCGACAAAGCTATCTCACATCTGGTTTACTACAAATGCTACATAGATTGTAAGAGAAATTTATCTGTGATCCTCAAAATCATGGATCTCATCTTAGTATCAAACTAAATATGCATACTTGTGTCTACTTTTACTCATTTCTATAAATGAGTAAAGGACACAAATGTCTCATCCATGCTCTCACTTAGTGCCATCGCTCGCGAGAGAGCAGATCATGCCTGTTAACATACCCCGGTGTGTGTATAAACATAAATGATATATGAAATCAAACTTAAAATAAACTACAATATTACATTAATATCCAAATTAAGTAAAAAAATTAAAGTCAACACAAATAGTCATGAGTCTAAATGACGCCTCCAGCTATAGGTTTGGTTGTTGGATCAACAATCACGTGAGTCGTAAATATGTATTTTAAGACTACTTCATTTCTCGCAATCATATCTCTTATGTGGTGAAATATTAGACCAACATGTTTGGTATTTACATGATACTTTGGATCCTTCACATGGGCCAGAGCCGCAACAATATCAAAAAATATTGTTACTTGATATGAGCCATCTATTACAATATTTAAGTGCGTTAGAAATCTTCTAAAAAAACTGCTTCTTGCAATGTTGCAAAACATGTTGTGTACTGAGTTTCAATAGTAGACAATGTCATACAAGGTTGTTTCTTGCTACTCCAAGTAATGGCGCCGTTATTTAGCAAGAACGCATACCCAATATCAATTTGTACTCACCACTCCCCCAATCAGCATCACTATAACCTTGTGGCTGCAAATCTAAACGTTGATAGGATAGTACATAATCACTTGTTTCTTTAAGATATATAAGTATCCTCTTGATTTCTTTCCAATGGTCAAGTTTGTGGTTAGACTGGAATCTTCTTACTTGCTCGACTGCATAACAATTATATAGGCAAGTACACATTATTGCATAATCAAGCTCCCAACAACACTAGCATAAGGAACATAAGACATTTACAATTTCTCATATGAGTCTTAAGACACATTTCAGGCAGTAAGTTCTCACCTTGGCTATAGGCGTGTCGATAGCTTTGCAGTTGTGCATCTGAAAGCGTTCGAGAACCTTCTTCGAGTAAGTCTATCGGGATAAACTACGAAGTTTCTTGTAGCAATATCTATAGACTTTAACTCCCATAATATACTCTACTTCTTCCTTGTCCTTCATCTCAAAGTTGGAAGATAAGCACTCTTTAGTGGCGACAATTATCCCTTAGTCATACCCCCCCCCCCCCCAATAGAATATCATCAACACACAATGATAATGCTATGAAACTCACATTGGACTGTTGACTTACACATAATGGTCTTATTTAGTCATCATAAACTCATTGAGAAGAATAGCTCGATGAAATTTTAAGTAATGTTATCTAGATGATTGTTTAAGGCCATAAATGAATCTTTTAAGCTTGTACACTTTGTGCTCTTGATATTTGACGTCAAATCTTACTGGTTGATACATATAGATCTCTTCATCTAGTTCTCCATCAAAAGATATTGTATGTATGTCCATTTAATAGAGTTCTGAATTCAAGTGAGCTATCATAACTAGAATTGGGCAAATCGAGGCAAAATTCACAATAGAGGAAATGGTTTCTTCATAGTCTACACCATCTTGTTGGGTAATCCTTTTATACAACCAACCTTATACATGTATGTCGATCCATCTTACTTGCACTTAAGCTTGAGAACTCATTTATTTTTTTTATCTTTCTGCCAGACTAGTAGATAGACCAAGTCCCAAACTTTGTTTGTCCTTATATACTCGATCTCATCTTTCATTGATTTTTATCCATTCTTGTTCAACATGTGATGTAAGATTTTTTTTAAAATCCTAAGGTTCTTAATCATCATGTGGAGCCACCAGAAAAGCTTCCCCTTTAATCTCAAAATGACAACAAGGTATACTTACGGGCGATCTTCTACGCAATTGAGAGACTTGTGAGTTTTCCACCAGTGGAATGCTCCCACTCAGAGTTAAGTTACTCACATTGTCCTTCATTGTGAAGAATTTTTACTTCATTCTCAGCATGGTGACTTGGAGTCACTTCCTCTGAAAACTCTTGAAGTATTGTACTCCAACCAACATCACCCTTGTTGGTGAACTCATTTTCAATGAAGTTCACATCTCGTGACTCAATTTCCATTAGACTACGATCCTCACGTTCTCCAAGCATAAGATAACTCGTAGAGTGTTCAAATATCTTACAAAGATGCATTTATTTTCTCTAGGGCCTAGTCTCCCACATTTATGAGAGTTGCTAAGAATATATTTGAGTCCCATGGACGCAAGCTACTCATATTTGATGTCTCGCATGCCTATAGTTCATAAATTGTAGAATTAATTGACTGAAAGATCACTCGGTTAAGAATGTATGACGCATTTTAAAGTGCATCTCCCCAAAAAGATTTAGGAGGCTAGTATGCGCCATCATTGACCTTACAAGTGTATGATTCTTTTTCTACTCTACGCCATTTTATTGCAATGATTAAGACATTGTCAACTATCACTTAGTCCCTCGTTCATTGCCGAGCCTTTTGAATTATTTCAAAAAATATTCACAACCTCGATCAGTATGAAAGCCTTAGTCCTTGAATCCAATTGATTGTCTATCGTTGTCAGATATTGTCTAAAGCATCAAATGCTTCTAACTTAAATGAGGTCAAATATACATGGCTTTATCATGAATAACCATCTATAAATGTAATGAAGTATACACCACTATGTGTTGTCGTTAAAATTATTGAGCCACAAACATAAGAATGAATAACTGACAAAGAAAAAGATGCTCATTTGGCCTTACCGAATGATTCTTTTTGCCTTCCCTAACAGACAGTTTTGGCTTGTGTGAAGAGTGACATTAGTGAGATTATTTAATAATCCATCTCAACTTAATCTTACAATCCAATCTTGTGCTATATGATTGAGTCTAGCTTGCCACACATTAGAATCTGCATTATTTGAAACTATATACAGAACAATAGATTCATCAGTGACGAGATAATTCAAATCCAATATTGCCAAACCATCACAAATAAAATCATTAACGTGCAAAGTGTCCCAAGAAATATGATTGCATTATCTTTTTTCAAACACAAAGTGAAAACCAAGCTTTAACCATGCAACTAGTGTTATAAAAAGCTTATTTGAGGCTCATTTTGAAATAAAATCCCCCTAAACCGCTTCAAGGCTCACGTGCTACGCTTAAATGTTATAAGACTTACGCCTTGATTGGGCCTTATAGTTAAGGCATACGCCTTAGGTGTGCTTTTTACGCCTTCTACGCCTTGAAGAAAAAACCAACACCTAGTCATACAATGATAAGAATACACAATTACTTTCTCAATAAAAGATAAAAAAAAATATGATTTAAATCTTCGAAGGTAAAAGCTGAAATTCTATTTACTGACCAAAAAGTATGCAGTTTTTAAATATAAATAAAAAATGAAAGTGACAAAACCTCTTTTCACCTTGATTTCATTTACAATTCGTATACTACATTAGAAAAAAAAAAGATTGTTATATTGATATTATTTTAATACTTTGAGTAACAAATATTTTTCTAAAATATAAAATATCAAAATTCACAAAGCTTATGCTTTGTGCTTCGAGACTTACGCCTCGCCTTTCAGAATATAAAATGCCTCGTCTTACGCTTTTGCCTTTTAAAACACTGCATGCAACCAAAGAAAGAAAATTCTTCAGATATCTAGGGCATACAAAACATCATGTAGTTAAAAGTGCGTCCATTGTGCGTATTTAGCTTGTACGTACCAATGTCCAGCACTGCAATGCTAGCTCCATCTCCTATTTTGATGCCTCGATTACTGAGTAATCGAAGGTACTCCATGTATTCATTTCTATCATATGTGCACGGTTGCCTCAAAGTTTATAATCCACGTAGAGCTCTGAGCAACCATAACATGACCAGTTACATAGACATTTGGGAAAAAATTATAAAGTACCTTCTTCTGCTTAGCACATTTACGAGAAAACCGACCTTCTTGGTCACAATTGTAGCATATCGTCTTGTCATCTTTCGCAGAACAACGCTTACTTCTTTTGTGGTGCTGGTTAGTGGTGGAGTTTTTTTGAACCTGACCAACGTGCACCTCACACTTTTTTAACATGATTGTTGCGTTTGGACCATGATGCCCCACGCGCTCTAGAAGACTCAACTACTTAAGTCGAATTATTAGCCTTAGTTGCCTCTAAGTGCTCATCAAGTTCTAAATGACGTGTCGCGTCATCAAAATTATTGATGTTCTCGTTGTGGCTCGTGGTCTCCTAAGAGCTAAGAAGTGAGCGTATCACTTTATGAACTACTCAAATAAATCAAATAGACATATTCATAAGTCAGAGCTAATTTTTTACTCCAAACATGGAATAGTTTAGCTACTCATAATCTTGAGTTCAACAACAGTAAAAGAGTTAAACAACATAACTGAAGAATAAAGATTAAGAAAACCTCGTAGATCCGGTGGAACGTGGTTGCTTTCAACGTTTAGAACTCCTTTGCTTTGTCTCCTTCTTCACAACTCTTGACTCTCTTAACTTTAAGACTAAAACTAATGGAAGGAGTTTAAGGGTATTTCTCTCAAACATTCTTTACACTTCTCTCTCAATTCTCTCATTTACAACTTTGTGGTTTCTTGTGGAATAAGGCACACTAGAAAGACACACGTTTTGACCTAGATTCGTCCTCCTTTTATAGATATGTCATGTTTCCCTAGGTTGGATCTTCAGCCGTCACTTAAACTCTTGGAATTGACATTTTTTGCCCTACGTCGTGATGCACGTCATGCAACTCTTTAAGCGACGTGAGAGCCGCGATCCTTCTTGCCTGCACCTGGCTGCTTCTTGCCTGCAGAGCGTTGGCCGCGCTGCTTTTGGCGCTGGTCGGGCGGTGTTTGATTACTGTCGGGTGGCGGCTGGGCCCCTTTCGTGTGAAATTAGGGTTACACTCGTCTCGTCGTAGCACTATGTTGCTGCACCATGGCACCTCCAATGCAGTCTCGATTTGCCTCCAAACTCGTATCTTCACTTTTTCTCCATTTTGTGCTCTTTTTCCATATAACATAAACCACCATAATTGAGAGAAAGCATAACAAAAGATCAAGTAAAAGGCTATTAAAATCATATCAAATAAACACTCATTAGTCTCTTTCGATGTGATTTTCACTACATAAATGGATGATACGTATGATACACATAGATCAAATAGTTTTCCGTGTTAATCTAAGATTAAATAAAAACTATTAATACGTATGACCGAAAAATTGCTAAGCTTCAAAATCATCTCTTGCACATTGTCTAAATATAATTATCATTTATTGTTCACGCAAGTTAAACTTAAAAGAGATTAGGCCCAGACAGTCCTTCAACAAAGTGCAAAACAGTATTCAGTATAATCCTAAATGGTATTTCTTACATAATATAATTGGCACCATTATTCAATAAATAATTCATTTTATTTAGTTAGCTCTAACACTCGGTATTGAATAACATTGAATAAAAATAATTATACGCTTTGATAATAATGTTGGATATTAAATAAATTACTACTATTGATATGAATTATACTTAGCGGAATAACAAGATATAAATATTAAATTTATTACACCTTAGTTAGTAGATAGTACCGACGATTTTACCTAAATATCCTAATCGATAGTAGCGTCATTTAGGTAAATTACACCTTATTTTGTTCCCAAATGTCCTAAATGACTCTACTATTGATGCCCAAAAAAACGCCTCCAACATCATACTCTTCTCCATTGCTCCAAGAATAACATGCTAGGAGCAATGGGGAAGAATATGTTGTGGGATACGTTTTTTGGGGCATCCTTCGATTTTTGTAATGATGTCCTCCATTAGGCACGGGGAAGAAAAGAAAGACAATATTGAAGCTTAGAGGGAACCTGATCTACGGAGGTGTTTGCAAGAGCTTTTAAAAGTTGCGTATAGGCTTTAAGTCACTGAAAATCCTTTATTTAGTTTGCAATGGTTGCTTTTGTTTCTCCTTCTCTTTAAATAGTCATAAAACAACAAAAGCTTAAAAGCTAGTCATGAGGTGCTTCTATAAACACCTTCTACTTATATATATGTTGTAAATGCCTTTAAACATCTCATTTTAGCCTCTATTAACTAGAAATAAATCTCATGATTCTTCTCTTACGTCATGTATAAATGATCTTCCGTATAATTATAAATTGTGGCAATTTTTAATGTAATAAATTAATAATGAAAAAATAAATAAAGTAAGAATTCATAATGAAAAATAATGAAAATTTTATCTTTAGAAATGTTTACTTAACAACAACATGTATGACGTTATTATATTAACATCTTTCAGTTAAATTTATAATTTCTGGATGATAAATGCTTACACAAAATAACTTGTGCAAGTTAATGTAATAAGCGTATATGTTGATTCAATTATATTAAAATTAAAATAATGTGAAAATGCGACTAAAGTGTCAATATTTCGTATACTTTCAGATCTTACTACATTTTAATTAATATTCAAAAGCCGTTTCTCACTAGCTATTGTAAACACAGTAAAACTAGTTTTAACTACTTTAAGTTACTTTTAAAAACGAGTTTGCGTACACACACTTCTTTAAGTCAAACACAAATTAAAGTAATAAGTAAAAAAATTATAAAAAAAATAACTTGCATAAGCTTTTGCAAACATCTCATAAGTCATTGATAAGAATCTAAGACAGGATTGATCAAAATAATAATAATAATAATAATAATAATAATAATAATAATAATAATAATAATAATAATAATAATAATCTCAAAGAGAGATGGGAGAAGCTCTGAAGGGATAACCCTCTGCCTATTTTCAAATGGAGATTTACGCCTCTTTCTTGCAACACGTGGTGGTTTTTACCTTTTCCTTTTATGTAACGATTAGGTCTTTAAAAAGGGTTTTTGGCAAATTATCTTATTCTGTTACCTCCCTGTGAAAAATAAGTTGGCTAAATATCTCTATGTGATCTCAAAAGTTGGCATTTTACTCCCTTATACACGAAGGTGTGTACTTCACACTCCCTTAAATGAGAGTGAGTTTAGATTTTTTTTGAAAAAAAATATTTATACCCCCATTGCTTTAAAAAAATATTATATCTTTTAATTTAATATTTTAAACTATCAAAAAATATAAAACTAAATTTAAATTTAAAATAAAAAATCTAAGATATATACATGTAATGCCTTGTTTTTTAAACTTTTGATTTTTATATTAAAAAAAAAAAAGATAAATACCGTAAAATCCAATTCAAAATTACACAAATAAAAATATTAATATTGGTAAGGGTATTTTTGTCTTTACATATAAATTTTACAATACAAAATTTTTATCAGGGAGTTGGTGTGCCAATTTTTAAGATCACAAGTAGGTATTTCGTCAACTTAATTTTCACAAGGAGGTAACGTACTAATTTACTACAACACAAATTTGCCAAAAACCCCTTTAAAGCTTCAGTTTCAACCAAAAAAAGGAAAAAAAAAAATAATAATAATTAACTGCTTCTAAACGCATGTTCAAACAGCTCTAGAATTTATACGATGTTATTTAGTTCTACCTACCAGTATCATCCTCAGAATATATTTTGTACTTTGGAGAGAGTAACACGTTCCATTAGTGCGATTGATTCAGACGACGTTCTGTACAAGCTATAATTCCATTGCTCTTCCAATACATGTTTGGTCTAAAACTTGATATACCATATACGATCTGCAGAATCATCCTTTCAACCAATTTATCGGCAATATATGAAACAGATCGAAATTGAAACTAGAATAATCGGAAACACTTCAAGGTATAAGAAACTTCAGATCGAACATTTACAGGGTCAGATACAATGTTTCCTTCCGGGGCTAACTTTCATGTTCCGGAACAACCAGAAATTGAGACCCACCTGAAAGGAAAGACAAACAACAGAATAAATAATAGAAGGTTTCACCTGGCAACAACATTGTAAGGTTGATACGTAAGAATTATCACAACAATATAAAGAATCACAACAAAGGCAGTATCATAACATCCAGCTTTGTCCTTAAGTTAATTTTCACTTTTTCCCCATGAACTTGATTTGCTTAGCATAAACTCAAAGAAGCCAGTCTCATTTCAAGATTACGATGGCCAGCAACCGTAAAGCTATTCCATAGGCTCATTACACGTCAACGGTAAATGACAGAAGGGTAATTGGCAGATTGAAACGCAAATCAATTATGTAAGAATATGTTCAGAACTCAGAAGTTGAATGACAATTTCCGTTGACCGTCAATCCACAGTGGAAAAGAAATGTCCCATTTAGCTTGTTCAACTGGCAATGCTTCTTCATCTCCTTATATAGATAATTATGATTATAGACTGCACTTTTAACCCATAAAAGAACTTGTAATTATATTTGCAAACTTAATAACTCATTTTGTTTCACAAGAATAAGCCCCTGATAATCACAAAGCCCACAGAACTTATAATCGTTAGCCCTTTGCTCTAATAATAGTTGTACCTCTGCTTACAATTGATGTATTAACCACGCTACAACTTTAAAAGAGTTGCAAAAACTGCCAGAGTTTTATGAAGATCATCAAATTTAATTTCTAAATGTTCTGAAGCAAAACGTAACAGACAGGATAAAGTTGTGAATTTTTTCTTTCTTAGCTTCGGGATGGTAAGGAGTGGGTGATGGAATTTTTCATCACTAAACCTTAACTTTTACAAAATGTAGATAGTAGATACTCCTGAGATGTTCTTTGCAATATAATGGTTAAAGTCAATAGTGTAGTGCAAAATGATGAGAAAAAGGCAGAAAACACCCCAGATATTTGATGAAAAAAGATACCAAAATGGTTGTAACTTATGATGCATGGATACACCTAAAAAACTAGCGTACCGGTATCGGATACGTATCCGATACCGATACGCTACGGATACACTACCGATACGAATCCGATACGCCACGTGGCGTATCAGTTAATTAAAAGAAAATAAAAAATTCCCGATACGTATCCGATACATATTTGAGGCGTATCGGGAATATTTTGGGTGTTTTTTATAAGTTTTTAAATTGATGGCAACATCAATAAATACCACGTACAATTAAAACTCAAAACAAAATCTTTTAATCTAATTAGTAATTAACTAGCCCATGATCATAATTCTACTTTTCTCACTTCTAATCAATTTTTCTTCTTTCTCAATCCACCTCCACCAAGACACCAAATCCATGGTTGTGGCCACCTTCTACTCGCTTACCACCACCTTCATAATTCACTATATTGTTATAATCACTTTTATGAACTAATGCTTTTTGTATCAATTCTTACTTACTATGAACGTGTCATTTAATTCTTGTAATATTAATATTAATATATTTATATATATAGGCGTATCCTTGCCGTATCCGTATCGCCTATTTTTTGAAAATCCGTATCGCCGTACCCGTACCGTACCGTATCCGTATCGCCGTATCGCGTACCCATGCAACATAAGTGATCGTAAAAGTGGAAGCTGCAGTATACAGGGAAAGAGTAACTAAAATATAAATAATCAAATATTGTATAACGACTCATGTTTTCTGCCAACCACTCACGCTTTAATGTACATCTTACATTTTGCTAGAATGGGTTAAAATGTGAAGCGCTTCCCTCAGGGAGCAAAATATGAAAAGTTTAACTGATAAAGTATATATAACCAAGCTATAGCTCAGCCTTAAGTATTCGCTAGACCAATGTATTAAGATCCAAAGAACCCTATAAGAAGTTAGTAACTGAACTATTTCAATCAAATGACGGCATAATCAATTTTTTGGGGGTCACCAATATGATATGTTCTGAAGTAGATTTAATGTAAGTATAGCAAATGATATGGGAATCAAGATGGTTGTTCGGGAGGCTACTGGAACAAAATAATTATATTTTGATTATTTAAAACTATGGCATCTGAGCATCATACCAAATACATGAAATAAGCAAACAACAGCAATATTATACTCAAAGTTGGCCGAAACACGATTACCGTAATAGGTATTTCAGCTTTACCAACCTCATTTGTGCAAGCCCATTCGTACCAATATCACATATTCTCAATGCTGGCCATAAAAGGATTATAATGTTGGTTGAAGAATCTGAAAAATCAAAATGCAGCATAAGGTCAAAAAGAATTGAAAACACACACACACACACACACACAGAGGGAGAGAGAGAGAGAGACCACTTGAGAGTAGGGGCATAAGGAGCAGGGCATGGGGATAGGGAGTTATCAGGTAACAGGTTAATCAGGTCAACTGTTGCCTGCAAACATGCTTTTAACATCCTCTTCTCCATTCTGACAAGTTGTGTTGCTACTCGTCTTTTTGGATTCAAGTTACAATCAGCAAGCTGCAAGGGAAAGGTGTAAAGTGGAGCACCAAAAATCGAGAAGTGAATGAACTGAGAGATTTCGTGGAGTTTACCAAAGTCTCATCTTCAGCAAGCGTAGTAGGATAGCTAGCGAGTCTTTTTATAAAATATTCAGCAAGTTGGTCTAGAACTGCACACTCCATACAGGGACTTACCTGGTTTATCAGGAAAAGATTCAAGTTTAAGAGAATTCCAGCTTATTAAACTTAGACACACACAGGAAGAACCATCTCTTTTATTTTCCATGCATCTAGATGAAAGCTTGAAGCATCAGCATATTCCTAATCTTTATAGTTTTAACGTGCAAAAAGAGAAGGTTAGGCTCACTGCCTTCAAGTGCATCCTCTTGTATTTACCACCATGATCTCATATTAGTGTTTACTAGAAATAAAAGAAACATGTTATATAAACATAACCTATAAACACAGTATACCAACGTGAGCTTACCGGACAAATTGGACCTTGAGAAGATAGAACAGATTGCATATCTTCAGGATCAGAAACATATCCCAATCGCAAATAAGGAAGCATGTCCATCACAGCCTCTCTTTCCTTTCCTACAAGCACCTGTTCCACAGGAGGCTATTATCTATGTTCCAGACATATACTCATTACTCAAGGATCCATGCATAGAATGACTTTATACCTGAAACACTTGTACAGATAGCTTGCCATTCCTTTGAGCAGCCAATCTCTTGTCCTGATACTGAGGATCCTCAGTGTTTAAGGCACCCTGAATAACAGAAGAGATGTGATGACTGATACTACAAGATAGTAGCTACAGGAATGGACTTTGAATTCAAGTTTACCTCAATCACCATACGATCAAAAGGATTATCTTCATCCACAAAACCATAGTTTATGAGTAATTTCGAATTAGGCTGCGGCCCACACCTAGAGAGAAAAGAAACTCTAAACTGAAAATAAGGAATTTGATACAAATGCACAGATTAAGAGAGGGCATTGTCCATTCGCACTACAAATTAGAATTCTCTACTGTTACTTCTTCTGCGGAAGACTTAGAGGGAGTAAAAGAGTTTTACCAGACAACAATAGGTTCTCCAGCATTATATGGACGATCAACAACCAGTTGCACAGCCCCATCAGCAGCAGTTAGCATCGCCTTGCAGTTGCTTCTATAAGACAATAATGGAGGCCCTAGAGGAACCAATGCAAATCTTCTGGCTAAGCTGACTTTCTGGTTGAAAGGAGGGAAAATTTTAACGACATTCTATTTAAATCATCTCAACAACAAAATGCTACGCAAAGAACACTGTTTCAAGTATACCTGCAGATGCACCACGCATGATTGAACTGCAACAAAAGCTTGTTTGAAGATCTCAAAAGAGAAAGCCTCTGTCGGAATATCATACGGGTATTGCTGCAAAACATAGACATAACTTTCAAGATCATAAGGAGTATGAAATACTCGAAAGATAAAATGGCAGCAAAGTTAGAACGATGACAGTTACTGGTGCACAAAACAACTTACCTGAAATAAGGATCCAGCCATGAACCAGACAGTATCAAGCTCGTTGTACTCTCTCTTGATTCCTTCAGACCTCTCGAAAACTTCAGCCTGTGTAGTCAGTCAATTACCCAACGAAGAGAATAAATAAGTCACAGAGATGAATGAGAAACATTCTTCATTGTTGGTGTCTAGGAATGAATACCTTTGTGGGGCTTCCTGTGAGGTAATCCAATTCATCATCGGACCATAAAAGTGGTGACTCCACAGCTAACTGGCCCCTGCCTCGCTGTCGATCGAGTTCTCTGATATATGGATACCAGAAAGATTGTTTACCTTGCTTCTTCTCATACATAAGGTATAGAGCCAAGCAGGCTAGTTCTGATAACTTGTTGGTGGTTAAAAGTTCGGCTGCAGCATTAGATTTAGATGGAAAAAAGAAGTCAGTCAGTCAGTCAATCAGTCAGATGTTTGAATGTTTTGTTGGTGGTTAAAAGTAAAGTAAAGTTGGGGGGTGCACCTTACTTACCAACAGTCTCATTGCCCAAAACTCTCTCAAGCGTGACGACCAAGGAATTAGGGACAGAAAACGCAACATCACCTTCCTATGAATGAAAACACATTAACAACAACCAAGTGGAATGAATCAAAAAATAAGTAACTAACTAAGTAACTAGGGGAGGGACAAGTGTTGACCTGAAGATTTTGACTGGCGGCGACGAAGTGAATAGGGCGATGCTTGGAATCGTTGGAAGGGCCATCTTTAAGCACAACTTTGCAAGGGGGGAGTCCGTTGTTGTGCATCCAAGTCTTCAAATCCCACAATTCTTCTTCCTCTTTCTTCTTGTCGCTTGATTTCTTCACCATTGTGTCGGCATTATTATTATTATTACACTTTATTCTAACATTTTTGCGGAAAGGTATTGAAAGGCGTGAATGGCGGGGAAGCAGGAATTGAAATGGAGATGAAATGCCGTGTGTATTTTGCAACAATTCCATGAAAGTTGTGTACTACACAGTTAGGGTTGTTGTTGTTGAAGAGGAAGAGGGAAGTAGATAGCGAATGAATTGAGTTGGAAGATTGTATTAGGAGCAGCTGAAGAAGAAGAAGATATTTGTGATAAAACGAATTAGGATTGAGATTGACCTGACCCTCCACACACACACACAGAGAGAGAGAGAGAGAGAGAGAGAATGGGCCTGTTTGGATGTAGTTTCGCTCGTTTCTCCCGTTTTATGTTTGGTTGGAGTTTTTCAAGATTTCTTTGAAAAACGTGCAGTACATTTTATATATTGTTTGGATGTAATTTGAGTGTTGGAGTTAGAGGTGAAAAAGAGGTATAGGATTGTCAAATCAATAAATGTTGTGAATATAAAAATAATATATTAAATTATTAACTATTTAACAATGGGCTTTTAATTTGATTTTGTTTGTGTAATTTAAATTTCACATATTAATAGCACCAGAATCCATTATTAAATTAATATGTGATAAAAAAATGCATAGATTATCAACAAGGTTACTATAATTATATTATTACTTATTAGCATGATATACTTAAGAGTTTATTAAATTGGTTTGTCACTTTCCAAACGTTTCAATACTTATAATAACAATAATAATAAAATATATATAGTAATTTTTTAAAAAACTTATCTTTCTTAAAAAAATTATGTTATCGAATTTTTATTTATCGTTAGAAAAAAAAAAACTCAAATAAATTTAGGTAAAATTACCAAATCATTTGATAATTACCGAATCGAGCACGGTATTTACCGGATCGTACATAATGAATTTGATATAGCAAACGATCTTGATTTTAAAATTACGAAACGAAACCTCGATTCTAATATACCGAATCATTGGTACGATACCCGAATCGCACAACCCTCAGTGAATTGTTATAATAGTATATGTGCCATAAAATAATAAAGTTGAATCTTTTAATATTTAATCCTCGTTACAAATCACTAATTAGATAAGCAAAAGCTATATAGTAACAACGTTATAAACCAAAAAGGCTAGTACTAATTTATATATCATAAACGCATATACAATCTATCCCATAATAACTATATAGAGTCTTAAAAAAAAAAAAGACAACTTCAATATATATGTTTGCACCTCTTTACCTTTGATATTTATATTTATTTAATAAATATATTTTGTGCAGACTCACGTTAAGAAAATAATAATCTATTAATAAGTTAAGCATTTTAATTAGAATTGTGCATATATGCGCGCGACGAGATTTCTTAACCACATAGCAGAATTTAGTAATACTTCATTTTTCTCTTTGTCATAGAATAATAAATTACTTATCTTAAATTAGCATCAATAATTAAAGGTATGCGTTAATGCATAAAGATCCACATTATAAATAATGTTTCGTGTGGTCAAATTGAGTTCTATTTTAGCGGTCTAAATTTGCTAATATATTTGTTTTTCACTTTATGAATATAAAGTCATGGGATTTGATCTCTATGTAAAATTAATTAAAACTAATACTAAATGGTAATAAAATGATGAAAGAAATTCTTAGTTTTGTTTCAAAGTAATTAAACATGAACTTATTAAAGCATTTAACTTTAGATGATAAAAACACCATATATAAAAGAAATTGGGTGATGCGTGTACTTATTTTGTCTCACAAAAAAAAAAGATTATCATTTACTCTTTAAAAAAAACTTAATCAAGTTAACACAAAAAAATAAATTAATATCAGTTAATAACTCATTTTTTTAAGAGGGGGAAAAATGGTTATTTACCATAATAATTATATGATTAAGTGATACTTGTTAATATATATATATATATATATATATATATATAATTAGTCTTCTACTAGGGAACCGTGCATTAAACAGGTACAAACTGTAGATGCTATGGGCCCATGAAAACATAACTAATTACTTTTGAAAACTAGTTTCGGTTGTTTCATTATATTTTATTTGAACCAAAATTCGAAATGAGATCCAAATGATATTTCAAGAAATGAAACACTGAAACTGCGAACCAACGGCCATCCAAACAGGGGGAATGTGTTTGGAGGGAAGCAAAAACTCGGAGATCCGACTACAAAACCCGGAACCTCAAACCTGGGTCGGGCTTCGGATTAGGTACGCCCGAATACGTGCCACAATTAACTATATAACCCCATGCAAATCCAAAACAGATCATTTTGATCCGCGAATAAGTTGATACTTTTTCGATTTTAGTCCGTTAATTAGACAAACTTTATGGGCCTGTTTGGATGTCCTTTGGCCCATCCGTTTCAAAATTTCAATCTTTGAATTTTGTTTGGAACACTTTTCATTGTTTAGACATTGAAATTATTTTGGTCCATTTCAAATATCAAAGCTAGGGACTTTTTCAATCTTTGTTTGACTTCAATAGTACCTTAATATTTGTATGCTTTCAATAAAAAAAATTCACACTCGTGCTTTCTTTATATAATCTGAGTTATATATATATATATATATATATATATATATATATATATATTTGATTTGGCACATATGTGATTCTCCAAAAAGAGAATAATTTCATTGACAACTAATTTTCCTTTTAATCTAATAATATATATATATATATATATATTTTAGTTGATATCTTTTAATAATAGTAACTAACTTCAAATATTAATACTTACCAATATATGTAACTTCAGATACTTAATTAATATATAAAGCTGTTTATTATAACAATTTTGATTAATTATCTGATTGCTTTTCCTTCCTTATGTCAGTCAATTATGAGCAATCTACCAAAAGCTGATTGCAATATAATTTCTTTAAAAAAATTAAGCAAAGAAGAAGAAGAAGAAGATGTGAGCAGATTAAAGTTATTAGTATAATTAGAATTTTTGATCAGTTCTCAACTTCTCATCACGGATGAATTCTGTGGGTAATTCTGCTCGTAAAAATATCCTTTGAATTAGGCAATAAGCCTCCTATGATTTAGGATAACACTTGTTTAAAATTCGGCACAAACACAGGAATTAAAATAGATTGAAATCTTAATTCATATCTTATTCCAGTTAATTATATTGGCCGTTAAAAGTTTTATTAAACAAATTTTTCTTACACAAAAATTGGCTTCCAAAGGTTTCTTCTAATATAGTGGATAGTTGGTTGTGTTGATAAAGCTACAATAATAAGAAAGATAATTATCATATTTTAATGTGATTAACATCAATTTCGATTGCTTTGAATTTCTCCGAATTTCTCCATCTAGCAGTAGTATGATAAATATATAGTAAGTTTTTCATTGCTTTATTATTTTCAGAATGATGGTTAGCAAAATTAAAATCACGAACAACATTTACTAACTTTTTGATGAGGGACTTAAGGATTTGATTTTTAGGGAGAAAATACTTGCTAACCCCTTCTGATATATTCATGTATAAGAAAGTACATTAATTCCCTTTATATAATAATAATTGTAATCTTATATATTTTTATATTTTATTATTTATTATATTCCAAGCTTATTTATGTGTTAATATCTAAATATATTAATTAAAGAATCATTATTAATTAAAATATTATTTTATACATATCTATCACATTGATTTGATGTTTAGATACTTACTTTTCTTCCAACATTTAAACACCCAAATTACATCCAAATTAAATTTCAACTTTCTGACACGTTTTTCAAAATATTTTCCAAACACCCAAACCAAAATGAACCAAACCAAATTGACGAAAATACATCCAAACGAGCCCTATATCTTTTGCCCCTTTTCATTTTTCGTCGAGAAACTCCTACGTGGCCACCATTCACCAATTTTAAAGCTATTTTGACTAGGAATGTACAAAAAACAGGTAACCCACCCGCACCCGTCAATACCCGCGCGGGTTTTCATTTCAAATATGTGTTGCGGGTTCTTTTTATGTAACCCGTAGGTCTATGGTTGGTGACGGGTTTATCCTTAAACCCGCCCGCCCGCACGCAATATATATATATATATATATAATTAAAATCTATATAAAAATATATATAGTGTATAGAAATATTGTTAAAAAAATAAAAAAAAAATAAGAGAAAAGCCTTCGAGATCATCAAAAGTCAGCCCTCGCTTTTTCTTTTTCTTCTCTCTTTTTCTTTTCTTCACCTCTTCACTTCTCTCTTTTTCTCACCGTCACCATCTTCTCTCTTTTTATTTTCCTTCAATTCTTCACTTCTCAGTTCTCAGTTCTCACGCCTTCTCAGCCGCGGCGGTCACAAGACTTTGAGGTACTTAAGTCTTAACTGAATCATCAATCCTCAATATATTTTACCACATTTGCAAAACCCTCAACTCTCAATTTATTTAACACAGCCCTCGACTGTTTTTGCTGCCTTAGAGGTGTTATTTTTTGTTTTTTCCATGTTTAAGAACTAGTATTGTTGTTTTAGACTCGAGATTTGTTGTTTTGGGGCTTGAATATGCTGTTTTTGACAAATTTTTTGGCTACTAATGCAGTTTTTGGACTGTATTTGTGCTGAAAACAGCATTTTATACGTTGTTTTTGCTGCCTCAGAGATGTTATATTCTAGTTTTTCATATTTATAAATAGTATTGTTGTTTTTTAAACTTAGAAAAATTGATGTTTGTGGGCTATTATGATGTTTTTGGACTATACTTGCTGTAAAACCCTGAAATGCAGAATATAAATTTTATGCATGCACAAAATGTTAGTTTATAGACTGACTTGGAGCTTGGAGGTGTTACTTTTTTCTTTTTCATATTTAATGTTAGTATTGATGTTTTGGTTTGAAAAAAAAATGTTGTTTTGAGGTTGTAAAATGTTGTTTATGGACAGAGTATTGCTGCAAAATTGTGCAATGAAGGTGATGGGCTTTATTTATGTTGAAAATGAAATTTATGGACTATATTGGATGAAGAAAAATGTAGTTTTTGCTGAATATGTAGTTAGAAAAATAGCTAGTCTTTCAAAAGAGAAAAGAGTTAACAATTTAAACAAAACAATTTATGATTTGCCAACCCACAAACCGCCAGCTAACCTGCACGCACCCGTGCAAACGTAACCGCACGGTTTACTAAAAAAATACACTTGTATGGTTGACAAGATTGGTCACTCGGGTGAAATATTTCTTTGACACCCGTCAAATATCACCCGCGTACACCCCTAATTTTGACCAAAACTTGGGCCCACAAATTACACACAAAGTATCTTACTCATCTTCTGCATTTCTTTTTCATCTCACTCATACAAAACACCACATTTTTATTTCTCGCTATTTTCGTCTCCTTCTCCTTCTCGCTGAAACCCACTCTCTCATTGTTGCCATTTTCACGTTGTCAGAGTAGCAAAGATATTTCTATGCAATTGGCAGAGATTGTTCTATAACTTATGGTAGAAGTTAGCAATTATAAATTGTGTTGGACTGAAATTGCAATTAACTTCTTCTTTTTCACCAAGCAAAGACACTTCTCCTCTATATTGCAAAGGCGACTCTGAACATCTGTCAACGGTAGCAACAATTTCCTTCACTGCAGACGGTGAAAAACCGCATGAAAGACCTTAAGAGTGTCGGACAAACCACCGCTTCTCAACTTAAATCGTTCACGCGAACACTGAAGTGTAAACCACAATTTACTCATCGGACATATGCGACCTCATTAAATGGGTTCCCTGAATTCTTCAACGCTAGCGAAAGTTGTTTGTCAGCGTTAGGGGCGGCAATATGGTTCAACTAGTTGAATCTGGTTGAGATCCAAAAGGTTGTGTTGAGATAGAATTGAGTTTATATTTGATCCACAAATATGGATCCTATATCAACTTCAACTCAATCTCAATCTCAATCAACATCAACTTTTTCTCAATCTAAGAAGAACTTATTAAGTTGAAATTCTCAACCCAATTTCAACTCAACCTAAACTTTTAAAATTGTTCAAATAGTCAAATACCCCTAAAATTTTATAAAATACATTATAATCTATAACCCCCAAAATTCACAAAAAAATAAAAAAACGAAAAAAAAAATCCATAATCTTAAAAAAAAAAAAAAATATCCCGTTGAAAATAGAAAAACGACGTTTTCTCCCTCCAAATGTTAGAATTTGACAAAAAACACATTGTCGTAACATTTTGCTCAAATGGTCATTTTCGCTTGAAAAGTGGTATCAATTGTCGAAAACGGCAGAGAAAGAGACCCAAGTGAATACGAACCCAAATCTACAAACATTATACTCCAAATCACATAATTATACTACAATAGGTATTTAATCGAAGAAGAACATAAGTATGTAAAGGAAATTATAACATTACCTGTAATTTGGAGCCTCCATGGCGAAGTGATCGACATATCGAGTTTCTTTCTTATTTTTTAGGGTTTAATTCTAAATTATTTGAGTGCAGCGTCAGTTTTATTTGCCCTTTCGTTATTTTATTTTTTTCGAAATATAAAAAGTGATTTAGAATATATAAAGTATTTGGAAGAATATATGTATAAGTTGGGTTAGCTCAATGGAAAAGATTCTACAACCTTAAGAGAGGATTGCGAGTTCAATTCCTACATTGAGCAACAATGGAATTTATTTTTTAGCTAAGCAATTTGCGAGTTGGGCTAAAATTTGGCCTGATTGAAGTTGGGTCTGTATTCGATCCAATTTCGATTGACACTTTGTTGACATAAATCTCAACTCAACCCAAAGTTTTTCTGGATCAAATCTGGACAATTTGCAGATTCAGATCCACATTGCCACCCATAGTCAGCGTCTTTTTTTTCTTAATAAGTTTTCTTTCCTTTTTAATCTTTTATTTTATTTCCTTATATAATATATAATATATTAAATACTTAAAAGAAGATTTAGAGATCTAACGAGCCACAATGAATAATCCATCATAAGTAACAATTTATATCACTAGTTTGATTTCATTATCATCGAGAAAACTGAAGCCCAAGAAATTTTGAGTTGTCGAAAATTTAGGAGAGGAGATGTTAGGTATTTTTAGGGGGGAAATTGTATTTTCTTTAATTATGTGGCATCCACGTAGGCGCTAGGTGGAACAGTGGGCTCAAAATTGGAGAAATTATTTCATGCATCTGTTGTATTGCTGACGTGGTGCAACCGCTACTAATACACAACAGAGATATGGTGATGGGGGTGGTTATTTCTTAAATTTTAGGAAAACTTAAAGTTGTGTTAAATCTGGATTGTTAGTTGCACCACGTCACCAATACAACAAATGTATTAAATAGTTTTTTTTTTCAAAAATGGACAAAATAGCTTAAAATGGGTCAATCCGCGGCCACGTAGGACTTTGTTGGCAGGAATTAGAAATTTCAGCAAATGGGACCAAATTAATGTTTGGTGCCAACTTTAGTGATTAAAGTTGAGAGTTGTCTAGATTAAAAAAAAAGGCAAACTTAATTGACTAGTATTAAATATTTTTTTCCTCCAAATCTCTTTGTGTCAAATTGTGGGTCACTCCCACGCGATGATATACCTATTACAAATTAGTAAAAATTACGGATATCCGAACCTTTTGAATGTCTTTTAATAAGTCTAAGTTCCTTTTTTCAGTTATTTAGAAGTATTATGTAGTCTTTGGTTGTTGATTAAGTTTAGGAGAACACGTATTTTCTTTGTCGATGAGCTGAAAGTTGTCTATAGAGAACTGCTTAATAAGGTAAAGAAAATCATAAAAAGAGAAAAAGAACTCATCAGGGAGAACAGTTTCTTGATTGAAACTGTAACCAAATTGGAGAAGAACCTCACCAGAAATGAGTGCCAAATTGAAAAGATGGAAATAAAGCTTGAAGAGGCAGAGAGCCCCATTGCCAAATGGAACTCTAGCACAAGCAGGTTGGATGAAGCACTGAACATTGGGAATGACGGGAGTACAGGTTTAGGATACCATGAAAGGTCAGACAGATGCGAGAATGTAATTTATGGCTTTATAAAGGCTGGTGCTAACAGAAATAATGGTCACACTAAACGGCCTAAGAAGGTAACCTACATGTGTCAATACTGTTTTCAGTATGGTCACTTAAAACCATACTGCCATAAGTACAGAAAGTTTTGTGAAAAATATAATTACAGTAGTAGTGTTGCATCGGAAGTTGGGACAACACTAGGTCACTCTAATGTTGGCTCAAAATTCCAAAGCAACACCAGGGAACAAAACAACAATTTTCAAAAGAATAGACTCTGGTCTCGTAAAATAAAGACTGTTTGAAATGTTGTGTTCTCATCTACTCATACTCTTACTGGTGATTGGTACTTTGACAGTGGTTGTTCTAGACATATGATAGATAATAAGGAAAATCTTATGGAACTTGTACCTGTGTTCACTGGTACTGTTACATATGGTGGAGGAAGCAAAGGAAATATTATAGGAAAAAGGGTTCTCAATGTGTATGGTTTCTCTCACCTTACTGAGGTTTTGTTGGTGGATGGTCTAAAGGCTAATCTCATTAGCATTAGTCAGCTTTGTGATGATGATTTAATTGTGAAATTTGACAAGTATTCATGTGATGTGTTTGATAAATCTAACAATTGAGTTATGTCAAGAAAAAGGTCAAAAGACAACTTCTATTTGGTGGATGAGGATGCTCAATGCTTATATGTGAAGGTTGATAAATCAGAAGTGTGGCACAGAAGGTTAAGCCATGTTCACTACATGAATCTGGAAAAGATCATCAAGTTAGAAGCTGTGAAAGGCATACCTAAACTTTCAAGTCTAGGTAAACTGGTCTGTGGTGATTGTCTGCAAGGTAAACAAACTAAGACTACACATGCATCCATACATGTGGAAGGTCAGATCCCTAGAACCTCTAAATGCTTTAAAGTGTTGCACATAGACCATGGACCTGATGGGTCCTATAGAAGTTTGTAGCCTTGCTGGTAAGAAGTATGCTTATGTGATTGTTGATGACTTCCATTGGTACACTTGGGTTAAATTCTTGAGGGAAAAACCTGAAGCTGTAGAGATGTTCAAGATACTAGCTGATAGTATTAAAGTGCGCTACAATGCTAGTGTTATTAGGATTAGATCAGATCATGGCAGTGAATTTGAAAATAGAAAGTTTGATGATTTGTGTGATTCTAGATGGATCTCTCATGAATACTCTCCCCTATCACTCCCCAACAAAATGGAGTTGCTGATAGAAAAAATAAAACTTTGCAAGAAATGGCTATTCGATAATTTAATTGTCAATTTTATAAGAAGTGTTTTAATTTTAATTATAGCATATTTGGGTATTATTTAACATATATTAAATATAACTCTTGAATTAATTTTATTATGAATCAAGCTTGCCATCCCAAAAAATTGAGGTAGGCTATATGAACCATAAAAGAATCACGATGAGTCTCGTGCACATGAGTCCTTTGTCTCCATTCGTTTCGTTTGAGAAGTAAATCTTCGCTTAGGTCTTTGTGCTTCATGTCGTTCTGTATGACTTTCATGCATATCTTCTTTAGTCGCCCACGAGCTCTAGCTGTTTACCACTCGCCCGCATAACTATAAAAAAAAAAATATTTTTATTACTTATAAATCATAATTTTATATTGTTAAGGCTTAAGAAAAAGAGAAAAGAAATCCTTAGAGGCAAAACTATGATGTTACGAATGGTATTTTAATGCTTTATAATAAAACTTGATGGCTTGATGCTATTGAAAGTATGTTTTGCTTTTACTGTTTGAAACTTAAATTGATGTTTTAGATTTTGTTAATATTTTGGGAGCTTATAAGTTGTATATTTGTTATTTTAGGACTAAAATGTATTTATTTTTTTATCGTTGGATAATCCGCCATCGCCTGCAAACCGCATGCACCCGTCAAACCCGCACCTGCACGGTTTGATAAAAAAAACCAATCGTATGGTTTGTAAATTGTATCACTGGGAGCGAATTTGATTCTATGTCTTCTAGGTCTTAGCCTGTCACACATGGTTAGCCTAGTGTGGATCAACTGGTTGGCGAGGTTTGCAGGCTTATTACGTCAACCCGTGGGTTTATCCGGTGCGCACCCAAAGGGTAGCGGCTGAGGGTTCCCACGTCACAAAAAAAAAATTGTATCACTCGCTACAGTGTGGGTGGGTGATTTTTTTTTTGGATAAACCCGCCCACTACCACCCGCGTACACCCCTAACGTGGACACACAAGTTATTTATTGTTGCAAAACAAAAAAATATAGTAGCTAAACTTTTGCGGTAAAATCGAAAGAATTTAAAAATTAAAAGACCGTTCAACAATTTATAGTAGGGCGCATAAATAAATAAAATAAAGTTTTGGGGGCAAATTTAAAAGAAAATAAAAATTAAAATGACCATTCGGCAATTCACAGCGGACCAATAAGTGCGAAACATAAATTTTTTGAGGTGAGATCGAAAGAACTAAAACAATAAAAGGACCATTGTGCAATTCACTGCGGACCCTAACGCTATTAAGTGTTAAAAAAAATTATAATCTACGAATCTCAATTGATTAATATGCGCGAGTATTCAAAGTATTTATTACTGTAAAATAAAATATAATATAGTAATTAATTGAACTTATAAGAATAAAGTTGAAACACAAAAGTTAACAAAGAATTTTTTTTTGGTTCTTATATATAGTAGAAGAAAGAGAGAGAGAGAGAGAGAAGAGTTATGAAATTGGAAGCAAACATCTCAAATCTTGTGGGCCCAATATGAGACTGGACTGGAGCAGTCCAAATGTTCTAAGGCCCATACTATTTCATCACAAAGAATAGGAGTACAAAAATAAATAAATAAAATAATAATAAGAGATCCCCTGTGCGTGCTGTCCTGTCCCCACACGAATAGAACGCCCCAAATTTATCATAATTAATCATTTAATTAAACCAGTCTTCTTCTTCTTCTTCTTCGTCCTCGATTCGGATCGCCACGTTATTTACTGGTAATTTTTCTACTCGATCGATCTGAAATTCATGATATTATTATTATTATTATTATTATGTATTGCAGCAGCATTTTATTTTATTTGAATGTTTAAATACTTCACTAGTGAATAGAGGTGCCGATTGAAATGGTGTGGGTTGATATTGTTCAGTCTGTGGTGAATTGATTCATCCAGCTGGTTGTATGTATTATATTTGTTCTCTTTGGTATTTGGAGTTTGTTTCAGATTGATTATTGGATTTTTGATATTGTGGTTGGCTAATAGGGAAGATGAATGGTGCAGATCTTAATTAACCCTTGTTTTCCGTTAGCGGTGTTGGTCTGAATGGTGCAATATGTTCAGCATTAACCATATTTATCAATGTTATGAATTCTTCTCGATATTCTGCTTCCCCTGGTGCTGGTTATAAGTTATAACAATTAACTTTCGCTCATTCTACTTTCCAATACACATTATATCCAAATTTTGGACAATGCGTGTGTAACTAGCTATCTTTTTAGCTTGCATAGAGGCATAATTAATTAGAATGTAGAAGAAGAAAAGAAGACTAAGTCATAAGGTTACTGGCATGTCTTTTGTGATATATTATTAACTATTGAATTGATGTAAGATAAGCTGACTATTGATGTACCCTATCGGCTTTCCGCACAGCGACTGTAGATTAAGTTGTATCATTTGAAGGCATACTTACTTCTATGCCTTTATATTTCGTTTTTGCAAGAACTTACCTGTATTCTATGAGCGATTTTATGCCATTTATGATGCAATGCACGCTAGTTTCAGAAAGAAAGATAAAAGGCACAGCGAAATTGACAAGAATGGCGGATTACCATTACGTCTACAAGGATGTGGAAGGAGCGTCGACACAGTGGGACGACATTCAGAGGAAGCTCGGCAACCTGCCTGAGAAGCCACCTGCATTCAAGCCGCCGCCATTCGCGCCGGCTGAGGACGAGGATTCGAAGCCGAAGGACAAGGCATGGATCGATAGAAAAACCGAGGACGAGCTTGAAGATCTCGAAGATGATCTTGACGACGATCGATTCCTCGAACAATACAGGTATTCAATCCAAAATCCTCAACCAATTTTGAAAAATATGTTGATTTTTAGTATATAATGATTGTAAATTCGCTTTGCATAAAAACAATAGGAAACAAAGGTTATCTGAAATGAAAGAAGCGGTTAAGATCGCGAAATTTGGATCTCTGACTCCCATTTCGGGATCCGATTTCGTTCGCGAAGTTTCGCAAGCTCCTCAGGATGTTTGGGTCGTCGTGCTTCTGTACAAAGACGGGTACGCGGAGTGCACTTTGCTTATGCAGTGTTTGGAAGAGTTGTCTAAGAAATACCCTGCCACCAAATTCGTCAAAATTGTATCGACAGAATGCATTCCCAACTATCCGGATCGTAATCTCCCCACCGTGCTGGTGTACAATAATAGTGCTGTTAAGGCAACTCTCGTCGGGATACACAGTTTTGGTCGTAGATGCACACCTGAAAGTACGTCAAACCGTTGTCTGTTTGCTTGTCTGTTTAGTTTCTTAGAGTAGATATTTTACATGTTTATTGCCAAGGGCTAATGCCAACACTATGCTATGGTTATTGAATTGAGAAGGAAGTTTCATGTGTTTGATGCGCAAGGTCGATACTTATTTTGGTTCACGCAATTCTGCCCCCATTTAATAACGTACAAATGATTTGTGGTTGTTGTTTTTAATTATCTAGTTGGGTCAAATGTTGTATAATCTTTTTATCTTATGCATCAAGGATTTTCAGCAGTTAATCATGGGTGTTGTTTTTCTTTGTACTCAAGATTATCGCAGTGAGACAGTTGATAATTGAAAGTGATTTGCTGTTTTCCTCCTGAGAATTTGAACTTTTGTTATGCAGTTGCAGCAGTGTTTCTTCATGTAGTCGAATGCTTCCAATTAGCCATTAGTGATACCGTTGTTCTTGTTAACATTATATTCGGTTGATTGATCTTGTACTTTACTCTAGATGAGTGATCCTTTAGCCCATTCATATTGTTGGATATCATGGTTAAATAGATATCATCTAGTGTAAAAGGGGAACTTTTAAGAATCTTTATGCCAGAGCATAAGTTGGAACACATAATTGATTTTGAATGATGGCATACGGGATTATGTGCACAAAGTAAGATATTCTCATTTGCTTTCCTCCTGGTTGTCGAATTACTAAAACTTGAATCACGTGTTTGATTTATAGGTGTTGCGCTAGTTCTGTGTCAGTCTGATCCTGTGCTGAATGATGGGCATGGTGGAGAACAATCGAGAGAAGATGTTCTTGCAGGAGTTAGGAAAAAGTTTATTGAGAGGGTCGTTAGAGAACATGAAGACGATGATGGATCTTCAAGTGATTGATTTCTCCTATTTATCAACTAATCAGGACTCTACTCTGTCTTTGTCAGCTGTTACATTTGAAGTGTGAACGTTCATGAGGTATTGGAGTTTTTTAATGCAGTACCGGGAAATCATACAGGTTTTGCTGATATATTCTGCGAGTATCATGTATGGTCAATTTCTAGAAACAGTATCGTGTGTATTTGATTTCTGGCTTGCTAAGCTTTTATGAAACATGAGACTTATTAGACGAGTATGTAAGTTTACTCCTTGTTTTTTGTTCCTTTATCAAGAATTTACTGTAGTTTTTGTTCAGAGTAAACAATGCATCCACTTAGGTTTTGTATGATATACCCAGATGTGAAGTAACCACATAGAGCGAACTATTCTTTCGCGTTTCACATGATGTATTCCATTTTCTTAGCAGAGATCGGTTTTTGTAAGTTTCAGCATACTATCTTGTTCGCTGTCAGCTTGATTGATTGAATTATTTCAGTACCATATCAAGTTCGATAACTGTGCTCTGTGATTTTAAATTGCAATAAGTACCAACAATTTTAGTAGGACAAACAGATTGCTCTCACCATGTCAGGTCTCTTGGGCTGGCTACTGAAAGCAGGGAAGAATAAACCAAAAAAGTTAAGCGCATGGTGCACTTATGTATATCATTTAAAGGAATGGAGCAAGATGTAGTGGATATTAATTTCTATCTACGCAAAAGGTATAGAGACAATGAACAGATGACAACTCCACAGACTTGCAAGTGGAAAGTTGAATGGAACACGAATCACCCTATTGCAATTATACTTACTTTACCTTCCTCTCTCTTTTTGCCTCTTGTGTTTGTAGCGCTTGCTTATTGTTCAATTTTCTTTTGAGCTCTTTATAGCCCCGTCTTGTACGGGGCCGCATTTCACACACTTATCTTGCTCACATTACATTAGGATTTAGGTTTCAATTGGGCCCAAAATCACACACTAGTTAGTACATGGATTTTGTTTGATTTCAGTTAGTTTAACTTTAGTTATTTACTTGATCTAGTTCCCCATTTAAGTTTCTAAAATAAAAATTAAATGTATGCAGAACAGAGGCTTTAAGCTTCTGCTGCATAGTTGAGCAGGAGGCAATAAGTACGCCTTCTGTTCACTTTTTTTTTCTCGTTATGGTGAACAAAGGACATTTTTAGCTTTCTATTCTTATTTCTTTTTCTATTTTTGTCCGACTTTTTATTTTGAATATTATTCAGTTTTTCTATAATTTTCAATTTGTTCAGATTTAAATTATTACTTTTAGAAAATTCTCATGATGAAAACGTCACTTAATAGATTGTTTTTCAAAAATTGGGACATTACTTACAAGAGAAAAATAATTGATTATGGACCAATTCTTAAACGGTTCACGGGATGGAAGAGGGCGGGACGTGCGACTTTAAGATAGTCGGTGTTGTCGACCATGCCTCTATACCACATGAAATCTCTGTGATTACCCGAACATGTCTATGACCAACTAGATAAGCTTAATAGGAATTTTGTTTGGTTGTCAGATGTGGCGAAAAAGAAAATCCATCTCGTTGGTTGGAATCAAGTGACTAAATCGAAAGCCGAGGGGGTTTTGGGGTTGCGCACAAGTCGAACTAGCAATGAGGCTCTCCTTTCAAAGTTAGCTTGGAAAACCATGAAGAAGGAAGATACAGTTTAGAGCGATCTCATTCAAGCTAAGTATTTGAAGGGAAATTCGATTCTAGACCATAATCCGAAGATGACGGCAAGCGCGACTTGGAAAGGGATCATGAGATGTATGAGTTTGATGAAATCTTTCATGCGGTGGAAAATTGGTGATGGAGAGTCCTCTTCGTTTTGGTTTGACAATTGGATTGGAGATGAAAGGATTTGCGAATTGGTGCTTTATATTCAACCAGTCGAGGTAAATTTGAAGGTGAGTGACGTGTTTTCGAATTCTTGTTGCTGAAAATTTGATGAATTACATTCTGATATTCCTATTGAAGTTCAAGTGCGGATCCAAATTATGATTGTGAGTCTAAATGAGAGTGATAATATGGTCTTATGGAATGAAACGGGCAGCGGGGAGTTTATGTGCCAGTCGGCGTATAATGCTTACAATAAGTGATATGGAGTGAAGAGGAGGAGAACGAGAATATTAGGGTGGATCTGGAAGACCAAGCGAAGCTATAAAATTCAACATTTTATTTGGTTAGATATCCAAGATCGTTTGGCGACTAACCATCTTAGGAGGATTCACAAAATTATTCCCACATCGTATTGCCCCGCGTGTGATGATCCGGAGGAAACTTCTATCCATATGCTACGGGATTGCAAGAAAGCTAGGGAGGTTTGAGGGAAACTACTTTCGACGCGCGATTTTGTTGAGTTTGACAGGTTGCCGGATGAGAAGTGGATACGAACAAACTTGATGAAATTAAAGTTTGACTATAAAGAGATTTCGGGGATTAGCTAGAAATATATATTTGTCGGGGCTTTATGGTGCATTTGGAAGGCTCGAAATAAAGGTGTTTTCCAGGAGATTATGAATCATGTGCATGTAAATACATCGAATAAAGTTGATGAGCGTCAATTTGTCTAAGGTGCAACAAGGAAGGAAATCGAGTTCGCAAATCCATAGATGGTTAAAACCAAAGACTGGATGGACGAAACTCAATGTGGATGGTATCTGCTACACGATGTCGAATCAAGGGGTTGCGAGCGGTATACTATGGACGGATGAAGGCAAATGGCTGTGGGGGGTTTAAGAGAATGTTGTGCGCACCTACCGTCGTAAAAGCATAACTTGAAGCTTAAAGATTAGGCCTCAAATTTCTGTGGAATTGGAGATTGACCAATATTGAAATCGTGATGAATTCAGAGGAGTGCTACAAAATGGTGTCTAGACTAAGGGAAACAAATAATACAAATTTTAATCTCATTAAGGAATGTCGGAATTATCTTCATCTCCCTTGGAATGTGACGTTTCGTTGGAGAGGCAAATAAGGTGGCAGATTTTATGGCAAAGATTAATTTGGAGGCGGGTGAGCGGGAGGTATTTTGAGATACACCATCGGCTCATTATTAGTTTGCTTCACCAAGACTCCAAGAGGGTGATGAGCTTGTCGTGACTTATGTCCTTTTGTTAGTTTTTATTTACCAAAAAAATAAAATTGATTTGATTTGATAAACTTAGTTATTTTTATATTTAAAATTATTTTTAAGTACAACTTGCAAGTGATGTCGAGAGTAAATCATAATGCCAATATGCCATAGAAATCTTTTGAATAAGCACCTAAGTTACATGAAAAAATAAATGCCAAATGTACCCTCCATCAAATGAGTTCAGCCATCCAATGCCAATAACTTGTAATTGTAGGCTGCACCTTACGAGAATTTGCTATTTTTAGAGTGTAATACCTAAAAGAGTAGTATTTCCAGGGTGCAGCATGCCAGACGTCAATAAAGGATTGACTAATCTAACCACATCAAAATATTTATCTTCCAAGTTCCAACTAATGTCATTTTTATGGTTTTCACCAAAATCCTATTTTATCTCTGTTTTCACCTTCGAATATCGCAGTAGGTTATATGTACACCCGTAGCTTCAACAGACAATTTTGGAGGCAGGTTTCATTTCCATTTGAACTTAGACTTTTTTTTTTTTTTTTTTTTTTTTGTAATTTGTGTTTATGGTTTATGCACAAGAACCTACGAATGATTTCTGAATCTGAACATCAAAACTTTTCAGGTAGTTCTAGTTTTTCTTTTTTTCATCTCGAGTTGGTGAATGATTTTCAATCTCGCGTGATGACAAACGTGAGAATTGTGTAGAAAATCTTAAGCAGTATATTCATAAATATGATAACGCGCAACATTAGAATGATTATGGTTTCTTTAATTCGACGTGGATTGTATTGAATAGTTTAATTCATTCGTTTTTCAAATCTAATAAATAATGAACTTTTGTTGAAAATTTTATCATGGTTCACATATGTTTGGCGAATATTTTGGTATTATTTCGTCTGAGTTACAACACACCTAGATAATTAATAAAATTGGTCTGACTAATGACAAAATAATGCTAATCTATTACAAGGAACGAACTAGCTTGGTTCGGAACATCTAATACGTATTACAAAAATGTAGATAAACTTAAATAACCTTAGAAGACTAAAACATAGGACGGTCGAACGGCGGGCGTTCGACTCACAATTCTTGGACTGCGGTGGTTCGATTTTGCCAAGCGTCTTATGAACTATCGAACGACCTTGATTCGACGCTACTGACCGTCAAATAGGGAAGGTTCGATTGTATACTGGGGAAGGATCGATCGAACTGAAGAGACGATCTAACTGGAATGACTATCGAATTGGATTGATCGAACTGGATGAGTATCGAATAGCTGGGTTCGATTGTTATGGATAGGTTGCGAGCATTGATTTAATGTGTATCATTAATGTCAACGCTCGGGGTATTTATAGACCCCGTCCCGTGGGATCCAGCCAATCGTTGGATAACATTGGTCGAATGGACTTGGTTCGACTGTCTAGGTATCGGTCAAACAGACATGGTTTGATCGTGTTAATAACAATCGAAAGGCCAGTGTTTGACAGTGAATTTATCGAGCCTTTTCTTGATGGACCGACCCAAAATAGTATTTTAGGCCTCCTAAAATACTCCCATCATATAGTCCCCCAGTTTGGGAGTCAGTGTTGGTCCAAGAGCGGGTTCCAAACTTTCAAATTCGTGATGTTCCATGTAGTTGTTCTTATTTTATCGGGGTTCGCCTCTATTCTCCTCTCGTTCACCACGTACCCCAGGAACTTGCATGCGGTAACTCCAAATGTACATTTCTTCGGGTTTAGCTTCATCCCATATGTTCTCATGATGGCAAATGCTTCATCTAAATGATGGACATGCTCTTCCGCCTTTAGACTTTTGACTAACATATCATGAAGGTATACTTCCATGGATTTCCCAATCTGGTGGTAAAACATCTTTGCTACCAGTCTCTGGAAAGTCGCTCCGGCGTTTTTTAGGCCGAAAGGCATCACCCTATAACAATAGACTCCGATATCAGTCACAAAGGCTGTTTTGCTCTGGTCGCCCACATCCATAAAGATCTGGTGAAAACCGCTCTTGGCATCCACCATACGAACAAGGCACATCCTGCAGTTGAATCTACTAACAAATCTATCCTAGGTAAGGGAAAATGATCTCGTGGGCAGTGCTTGTTCAGATCGGTGTAGTCCACACACATCCTCTATGTTGTCTCCTTTTTGAGAACCAATACAACGTTGCTCAACCACTCTGAAAACCTCAGCACGTAAATATGGCGGGCAGCTATACAATTGACTTAATCACATGACGTATTATTGCAACAATCAAATGATTCAAGTTTCATCTTAAAACATCTCCAAGCTTCTTCGTGTTCAACATCGCAATCATCCTTTGCTTTTCAAAAGGATGAACCACACGCCAGGCACCACAAGTATATAGCAACGTTGGACACAGTCACCCACAATATATCAATTGACCTGGTTTGGAGTAGGAATAAAAAACAAAGAATGAATTTGGGCTAAATGAAAAAAATAAAACATACTTCCACATCTCTATACATTCCATGAAAACTCACAGGCAGCGTCCTGAATCCCAAAAACGAAAAAGCCCACCATTCAAAAACAAATTCATAACATCGCAACAGTATAAACGCAGTTCTCAAAAGCAGTGAAGCGTTACATGGAGCACTTCCGCGCTCTAATTTTGTAGTCTATACAATCTTTACAACAAAATTCATCCAATTACATTGCCTAAAGGTTCAGTCACAAATTTGAGACCATCATAATTGATATAGTACAACAAAACCAAAGCTCATTCAAGAAAACTAATACACACTGCATAAAAGACCCTTTATCCATGCACCAATATTATCATATGGACAGGAATAACATCTAAAATAAAATCTAAACTTAATTATCCAATTATATCTGCAAATTACACCTCACAGACTATTGACTGAGCTTTTTCTTCATTTTTTTCTTCAAAAGAATATGAAAGTCTTCTTCAGAGAGAGATAGCATCTGGTTCAAAAGTAACTTGACCTCACATTTCTTCACAATCTCATACCTAGGCTTGATCCTATCTTCTAAACTATAGCCAAAGTACTGTGGAAATTTGATCAACTCGGTTTTAGGATAAACCATGGTCAGAAAAAAATCCCACTTTGGTATCAAATTCTCGGGCAAGCTAAAGGTATAGAGGGCCCCATACTTTGAGATCATACTTGCAACATCCTGCAAAGTGTAACCTCTCCCCACGAAAAACTCAGTAACTGGTTTCAAATTAGCCTCAATGCTGAGACCAAAAGTCTGAGGAGATCGGTGGAGAAGAACTCCGACATCAACGCCTAAAGCCCGGAAATATTCAGCAGTGGGTCGCAGCTTATCCTCAACGCTATAACTAATAATATTTGGGCAGCGTGTTAGAACTTTACTGACATTCTCTTCTGAAAGACCAATCTCATAGAGAAAATCCACAGTTGCTTGCAGTTTCTGTCTGCTGTAAGTGAGAAGAGCAGGAAAGCGGTAAATCACTTTCGCCCATTGCTTCTTATCCACCCCCAAGTCCTCGAGAAATGCCATGGTAGGGATTAGATTTTCAGTGAGACTTATTCCACAAAGTTGAGGCCTTTTGGTCAAGATAGTGGGAATGTCTGACTTTGGCACGCCTAAATCAAGAAGAAATTCAACGACTGGCTTGATTTTCCCATCTAAGCTATAGTAAGCGAAAGCTGGGAATTTGCGTATCACTTCTCTTATCACCTCAAGCTCCATGCCAAGCTCTACAAGGTAGACAACATGAGACGGTAGTTTCCCAGTTGGGCTAATGTCGCTAACTCGAGACAAAGCCTTTAACCTTTTGGAGTCGGCGCTAGTAACTGAAGGAGAAACAGGCGTAACTGAGTTTTCTACAATTGGCAGCTTTGGGTCGCTTTCTTCTAACTTTTCTATAGCGGGTGGATTCGGGAAGTTCTCCACGACATCTATTAAAACGCCTCTGTACTCCTCAAGGAGTGCCTCGAGGTATGGAATAAGAGCATCCCTGATCTCAAGAGTAGTGAGTTCTCGACCTGCAATAACATAGAATGTAGGCCTAAGGAAATATAGATAGAAGGTAGTATATTTCGCCAGTGCATTTTTAGGGTATTCTTAACAGAATCAGAAACCAAACCTACTAGGTACCGAGACTTGTGAACAGAGTGAAGCCGTGACACTAGGTGGTCAACAAAAGCATCCGACTTGTTTATACTTCTTGCTGCCCCTGCATTGCTTAAACCTTGTTTCTTCAAGAATAATGTCAAGACAGCTTTGGCTTCTTCCTTTTCTGCTGCTAACAAGGTGGGAGGCACTAGCCGCAAGCTGAACGACCCATCTACTCCGGAATCAGCTTTCAATAAAAAAGAACCTAACAGCATTAATATGAGAAATATGGTAAACCTCGATGTACTATCAAGGCATTCATTTAGAATAAAACTATGGGTAGTCACATAGAGCACTGCTTGAGAGAAACAATTATCTTACCATACTTTGCTCGCAAAAAGAAAAGCTTCTGAGGGAAAGTGGGGTTAGTCCTGCGGTGAGAAAAATGAAAATAACAAATGGGATTAAGTTAAGAGACCATAAGATAAAAGAACATCCAAGAAAGCAAATATTTCATAAGGTTCAATTTATTGAGTTTATAGGAGGACTTAACGAACCGCGTGTAGTACACAAATAATTAATTTTGCTGCTGGCGCATCCTTAAACCGTCCATAAGTCATTTATATATATATATATATATATATATATATATGTGTGTATCTCATTGTTGTGAAGTGCTAATTTGAAGCAGATAAAGGATGAATATAGATTGATTGATCCTAACTAACACCAATGTTTTCCAGGGAAGGTAGTCAAGAAGAGAAAGTTGACTTCACATTCATTCCAATGAAGGTATTATTGTTGAGAAATGGAATGCAAGAATAGTAGTAGAAAAATAATAAAAGTCCAAAGATAACATAACACAATTAGGGGCTTAAAAATAAAATGAGCGAGCCAGCCACAGAAAAGAAAGAAAGACAATAATAATAGCAATAGCAAGAAAGAAACACTTATTATTATCTCCTCCTCCTATTTCTTATCCATATCCAGCAAGAAGAAAATGAATATATAAAATAAACAGAGTGAGTGTACCTTGGGTGGAAGAAGGATGTATTGGAGGAAAAAGGAAGGCGTAAGGACCTTGGCAAAAACATGGAAGCCTGCATCTTTTTCAACAGAAGAGGATTTATTTAATAAAACAACAAATTCACTAGTAGTAGTAATGGGTAAATCAAAGGGAGGGAGGGGGGGGTTTTACACTTTATTACTTTTATAAGGGTTTGGACCATAGAATAAATAATGTAAAAGTCGTGTACCAATCTAAACACGATTTTTAGGTGGAAGAGAGAGAGAGAGAGAGAGAGTATAAATAAATAATTAATCAAATTGCTAAACCCTTTTTATAAACCCTAGTGAGCAAAATCAATCAATCAATCCGCCATGGCGATCTCATTGAGAAGAGCTCTAATTTCTTCCAGATATCTCTTTCCCGCACTTGGAATCAGATCACACCACCATACAACATTCTCTTCTTCCTCTCTCCATCAATCTTCTTCTTCTTCTTCTTCTTCTTCTTCTTCTTCTTCTTACTCGACTCTTCATCAATTCCACTGCGCAAGAGGTTTTGCTAAAGGAAGGAAACAACAACAACAACAACAACAAATCGGTAAATTCATTCATTAATTGTTGTACCGTTATGTTACCATTTCAATCGATTTACTTTTTCTTCATTTCTAAATTCTAGTGGAAGATGAGGATGATGACGAAGACGAGGACGAGGAGGAACAACATGGTGGCGATTTAGGGGCTACTGTTAAGTCTGCTGCTTCTTCCCAGATGGAGGCCGCAGTCGATGCCCTGTCCCGTGAATTAGCCAAATTGCGTACTGGACGCGCCTCCGCAGGAATGCTTGACCATATTATGGTCGAACATTACGGTGCTAAGACTCCCCTTAACAGGATCGCTGTCGTCTCAGTATCCGATCCCAAGACCCTCTCTGTCACTCCCTATGATCCTAATGTAATAATGTCATCTTACTTTACTTTACTTTACTTTACTTCTCTCTATATTATATTAGCGACAATGATAAAGAGGAACAACGGAAGCAGCACCGCTCTAAATAGTGTAAAAGTAATGGTTAATTTTCTGCAGGGTCTAAAAGAGTTGGAGAAAGCCATCATATCATCTCCATTGGGCCTAAATCCTAAGCCTGATACTCAGCGCTTGATTGTACCCATACCTCCGTAAGAGTTTGTTTGTTTACTCTTTGTTTCTGTTTTGCTTCTAGGGCTAGCTAAACTCATCTCACTCCAATGGTTGGAGGAAGAGTTATCGGGACCGGGACCACTCTAAATTTCTTTCTCTGAATTGTATTAGTTTCACCTAAATACTATGAATTTGTCTCTTGAATAATGAGATTGTAACATTTGTTATGTATGACTATCAACCACAGATAGGAAGCTAACAGCTTGTTTGGACAGCTTTCACAGTATCAACCACAATTAGTAACATTAATAACAACAACATATCACAGTATTTGCTTGGACAGCTTTGAGTTTCTATCCTAAACTCACCATTTTGAGTTTTTTTAGGCTTCACAATGCATTTGAAACCCTTAGAGAACTCTTAATTATCAAACACACTGTAATACATTTCAGTGAGTACGTGAACTAAACTTCGTATGTTAATTTACTGATTGACTTGTTGGTTCTTTAAATCTGCAGATTGACCAAAGAGCACATGCAAGTAAGTTTAGTTTAATTTTATCAAACCAGATTACATTCTTATGCTCAATAACAATCAATATCATTTGTTTGTTAATGAAATCAACTGGCAACCAATGTCTGTATACTAGGCTGTGTGTAAGGTGGTTGCGAAATCAGCTGAAGATGTGAAGCAAAGCATAAGAAGAGCACGCCAAAAGGTGCCTTAAAGTTTTCGTGTTGTTATCTCATCTAAATGTTTGGGTTTGTAAAGAAGTTGAGCATTGTTTTATCTGTATCCTCCCTCACGCGTGTAGAAATTTTAAATCTATGCATCCCCTTAAAAGGCCTTTTTCATGACCCTCCTTATCTCAATTGGGTCACGAAATTTCTCCCGCTCATTTTCCCAGTTACTCTGCCAAGCACTTCTACTTCTCACCATTTCCTGGAGTATGTTTCTGGCGATGTGTTTATGCTGCTAGTTTTTTTTTCTGCCAGAAGTGCCCTTGTTAAAATTGTTGCCTAGGTTATGGCCAACCCTGCAATATGTACCCTTGTAGATAAAGTATTTGCCTTGTAATTTTTTGTTGTTCTTTCATCTTAAAATGTCCGGAAATTGCATACAGGCATTGGACAGCATAAAGAAAGCGGCACCAAAGAAGAAGGACAAAGATAAAGCTGGCTCAAGTATATCAGTGGATGATGCGAAACGATTGGAGAAAGAAGTGAGTTGCAATTATAGCTTCAACTTTTAACATTTTCTCTGTTGGTGAGTTGCAATTATAGCTTCAACTTAAACATTTTCTCTGTTACATTTCAGATTGATGACACGACTAAAAAGTTTATCAAGTCAGCTGAAGACATGTGCAAAGCCAAGGAAAAAGAAATTACAGCAGGCTGAAAATGGTCTTTTGGTGTACATTAATTCTTGTACACTGCAAATATTTTGGTGGTAGACGTTTTCAGTGTAGGAGGTAATAACTTATCATGAGAATTTGAGCTTCCTTGAGCTCCCATCAAGTTACAAGAGATTGTGCACAAATTAGATGGAACAGCACATCACTGCTTGTATCTAATGTGTGCTGAGATAGTGCCACAATAATGGACAAGTGACTCATTCTATTTTCTGTTGAGTTGAAACACTGGCATTGTAATGTATTTTACTATTTTTCATACGACGTAGCATTACCATCGCTGGGATTTGTAAAAACCTACTTCTAGTTAGAAACGTCTATTTTTAAATGGACAGAGGATTGGTTCCTGCTTCTTGGTTGTTAACAATTGTAATTAGTAACTCTTCTCGTGTAATAGTAACGTTTTTCTTGTGATCCCTCTAGCTGTCTAAGCTGCTGGCCATATTATATCAAGTGTGGTTTTTCTGGCACTGTTAGACTTAGAAACAAGGGGAAAGGGGGGGCGAGTTGGAAACTATATTCTAAAGCTGAACTGAAAGCTAGCTCGTTGCTGAAATTCAGAATTTTATGCTTTGAAAACTCACTACAAAATGAATCTATAACTAGTGCAGTCAAAAACCTTTACACTAAACAGAAATAGGTACTCAGTACTTTGAGATTAAGTACTGTGACATATTTGTACAAATCCTAAAATAAACCCCTTTAGCCCCTACTTGCTGAAAAAAGCCTCTTCTGTCACAAGTCTTATCCCATGCACCCACAACTCTGCCATTTCCACGCCCCCCTCACATAGAAAGTGCACTTCCTGGTTCTTCATCGTGATCACGTGGAAAATTCCGGGTTCATTACCATCACCTTTTCTCTGTCTGTTTCTTTGGAAGCTTAAACTCGATCCAACTTGTACTTCTCTACATATTACATTTCTACTTCTGGACTTTCCCCAGCGCAAAGCTCCATTAGATCCCATCATCTTAATAAACTTTGCATGTGGAGCTCCCTTCCCTCCCTTGGTATGCTTTTGAACTTGGGAACCACCCAATACCAGTTTGCGTGAAAGTGCATTTAGTATGATATTCTCAGCATTATTTTCTAATCCCCGTCGTTTGATAGCAAGTGATAGTGCTGTTTCACCCTTGGCGTTTTTAAGGTCACATAGCGCTCCACAAGATATTAGAAACTCGCACATTTTCCCGTTGCCTTCAGTTGCTGCCAGCATGAGTGGCGTGTACCCATCTCCATCTGTGGCATTGACATCATACCCTTTGCTTGTCAATAATTTGACAGCATCCAAGTCTCCACGTCGGGCGGCGCAATGTAGGGCGTAGAATCCGCCAGCCATGCGGTTCCCTTTTTCAAGAGCAAACTCAAGCATCACCTTTTCAAAGAGATCCCTATTTTGGCTGAGTTTAGAAAGTGTGAGAGCACTCTCACCTGATTTATTGCATAGTTTTACATCAGCCCCAGCATACACAAGCAGGCGGAATGCATTAATGTGGCCCTCCATTGCTGCAACCATAACTGCAGAGAAACCTCTATCATCCTGCTTATCGAGATCTAGATCTCCCTGTCCAATCAGAGCTTTCAAGCCAACAACATCTCCTGATCGTGCCACAAATAGTAGAGGCGAAAAAACAGATATATTGGTGGATATGAGCACATTTCCGCTTCGAGTTACACTGAGCAGTGCTTGCTGGAAACCAAAATACCATCGAGTTGATGCAGCAATGGAACACGCTGATTGGCAAGAGGCATTGACCAAGCCAAAGTCAGCACCGGACTTTGCTAATACCTGAATGCACTCTCCCTGCTTATATTTAACGGCAATCATCAGGGCCGTCTCACCTGCCTCAGTTTTTAAGTTCAGATCACAGCCAGAATCAATTAAAATTTGAAGAATTTCTGGCAGTCCCAGACGAGCAGCCATATGGATAGGATAGAATTTAGTTTTACGCGTGGTTTGGATGAAGGTTTCAATCTGGGCACCACATTTTATAAGTGCCCTGACAGCTCCTCCATTACCACACAGAATGGCATGGTGGAGTAAAGTCATTCCATTATGAGGAATGTTTGGTGAGATTTGTTGAAGGAGCATATGCAAAATAGAGCCAGTCGCTTCAAAATATTCAACGGCACACCATGTTATTGGATAAGGCTCCGCAAGTCCTGCGCCTACTCGATATTCCTCACCTGAAGCCATATCCCATGACCATGCCCCAAGTCGAACTTTGACAGCAGTTCCAACGCCAGCCTTTATTTTCCAAGAACGAAGCAAAAGGTAAAAAGCCAATGTTAATTAGTATCTTCAAATAACAAAATCTTAAATTATCCAAAAAAAAATAATAATAATCTTATTGTGCATCTCTACATATTATACTAATAACATATATAAAAAAAAAACCAATTAGGTACATTATATGATGAAATCGAATGGCCAATACTAATTTAAATGTTTTTTTTCTAAATTAAAACGAAAAAGATCATGTTCAGCTTCTTAAGTCCTGGAGATACACTATTTTTCTGACCATTAAGAGATGTATGACAACAGAATGCTTGATAGAAAGTTGTTTGTTACCTCCAGCAGTAGGCGAACAGTAGAGATCTGCCTACTGACAACAGCAGCTACAAGTGCATTGCAGTCGACATTTGAATGTAGAGAAGGTTTGCACGACTGAAGCAGCACACGATCAGTTGCATTTGCATCAACTCCACACTGCCATAAGCAGTAATCAACATCAAAAATTATAGGGGATTTCGATGGTAACACTGAATCCCTTGCTTTGTTTTTCACTAAACGAATGGTTGATGGTGATTATTCAAGAAAAGTCTCATATTATCATACATAGTTTTACATGCAGTTAAACAATACCTTCATGAGAGCATCTACCACCCCAACAAAACCTCTACTGCATGCAGTGACAAGAGCATGAACGGCAACATGGGGTCGGATAAGGTCTGATCCCATTAGCTGCTCGACGGGTTGTGAGCAGCCATGACTGCTAGCCTCTAGCAATGCTTCCTCGCAAGCTGGTTGAGATGCGCCGGCCTTGAGTAAGATTGTCAGGATTTCAAAATGGCCCCCCCTCACAGCAGCCGTCGTTGCAAAACCCCTAAAGAGTGGTAGGTTTACATCGGCACCTGCACTCTGACATTTGGAAACAAGAAGAACAACTAAGATTCGCATGTTTTTGTGCAAATAAAAACGCTTAAGATACTAATGCCCACATTTTTCATAAAATAAAAATAAAAATTACCAATGCCCAATTATATTTTAGTAGCCGCAGACAACAAGGAATGGAATATCATTTGATGCACATGATTGGTTAGGGAGCAGAGGGTGACTGCATTTATGTGTCCTATTCTTGATGCATATATAAGAGCTAAATAAAACAATTCAGACAGTTTCCAATTGAAGCACGATGTGCCCATGTACAGTTCTCTCTCTCTCTCTCTCTCTCAGGAAAGAAAGTTACAGATAACTTATGTTTGTGGCACATGTCTTGCTTGCGAGATACACCATTTATATATTTATCTAAATAAAAAAAAGGATATATATTTTGTCAAAGGGTAACACAATGGGACCGATTTTTGTCAGCATCTGATATGGGACAATCCAGTAATTAGTCCATATAGCTAACTTTTTATAACATACATAAAATAAGTTTGCCGGATCTAGAACAACAAAAAATCAGATCACATCTTAGTGAATAATAATAATAATAATAATAATAATGTGGCTACGAGATAGTTAGTTAGTATCTGAGATCAAATCAAAAAAGAGAGCTACGAGCTTAGAACGAAGTCATTATCCGATGAACAGAGTAACGGCAAATACTAAACTAATTAAAGCGAACTATTCAAAAATTTGAATGATGTAGACTAGTCAAAAAAAAAAAAAAGATAAGAAGCGCACTAACTTTCGAATTTTTGAATTAAAACCAAATAAGAAGAGAGAGAGATTACAGCAGTAACAGCATAACCGTCACATTGAGTAAATAAATTAATAACCTCACCTATTTTCAAAAATAAAAATAAAAATAAAAATATCAATATCATATTTGCTTAGAAATTCAGTTAAGAAGTAAGAACACATACAATACAAGCCGCAATAGAATAATTGAGATGAAATCCCCATGATAAACAAGTTATTAGGGAGGGACGAGAAAGAAAGTAGTCATTAGGAATGAATGAATCACATGAAAATACGTACTAATTTATTTGATAAAAAGAGAAATTAAATGACAAAATTATTATTAATATTACCAGTAAGTGTTTGACTAGAGGCAAGTTTCCATTAGTGACAGCAACGAACAAGGGGGTGACATCAGTGCGAAACTCCTCGTAATCGAAGCACACTTGGGTGGGAGACTCTTCTCTTAAAACGACGTCGGCTTTACGAATCTTCAAGCAGAGAGCGCCAACGTAGTTGACATCGAGGAAAGGATCGGCGAGGCATTGTTGAGCCGATGTGAGATCGTTTGAGAGAGAAGCTTCTAGAAGCCGATGAGAGACACACTCTGATTCTTCATAGTTTATAGGAACAACTTGCCTGCCTCCTCCTCCTCCTCCTCCGCCGCCGTGTCTCAACATCATTGGTGTAGGCGCCGCCGCGACAAAATGAGTATTTACCAAGAGAGTGAGTGAGTGAGTGAGTGGGAGGATTGTTGTGAAGTATTTTATAGCATACCAATAATAATAATAATATCAATAACAGACAGTAAATACTAAATACTGTTGGTGTTATTTAGTTTGTATTGAGAGAGAGAATGCAGACACGAGAGTCGAGGGAGAGAGAGAGAGTGTGTGTGGGGAAAAACAAAACTTGAAAAATAAGTGAGCGCCAGGCAGGTACGCTAACACAAGCTGGATGCGTTATTTATTTATTGGGAGGATATCAATTTTACCAGATACCCACTTTTATAAATCATATCATAATACTAAAATCAAATCTTAGGGAACTAAATGTTAAGGTGAAATGTTTTTTTCTTAATAATAACTATAAAAGTAAAAAGTACTGCAAAAGAAAAAAAAATGAGTTGATTTAACGATCTAAGTTTAATGGTATTGGTATGTAAAATAATTTAGTCGAATACCGTAGCTATTACTTTAAATGGACTGCAATTTTACGCCAAAATATCATACGTTCTAACCCACAAACACAAAACATTGGATATCGGCATACAATCTCGCACATACAACTATCATACTATATTTTAATAGGTGTTTGCAAGAGCGTATAAAATAAGTTTGTTGCTTAAGACTTAATTTAGAAAGCCACTTAAAAAATATGAAGTACAATTTGAAGTGTTTGCAATAACTGCTAATAAAAAACTCTTTAAAATATTAAAATATTGCAGACATAATTGTCTTTTCTTAAAACATACAAATATCGAAAATATTCAAAATAATTAATGAGATAAATCTTATTAGTCAAAATATGTATAGGCTCAATACATTAATTGTCAATATAAAGATTATTTTGTTGAAATATTATTTCTAGTACCAATTCTTGTAATTTGTAGAATCAGAGTTTGTTTAAAATTTACTAGCAAATGTAGCACGCGGTTCCCGCGAGTATAATTCTTTTTTCAATGTCATTCTATGTGGGTTAAAGAAAGATTCTGAGTAGAACAATGGAAGAAAAGCAGATTATGGGAAAAGTAAGTCATTAATTATAATTAGTAATATAATTAATTAGTCTAACTTAATTTGTAAGGCTATTTTGGGGATTTAATAAGAAATTTTCACAATATAACTAAAACACAAAGGTTAAAGTTGGAAATCAAAAGATTGGTGTCACAATGGGTTTCTTTATATAATAGTATATAGATTTTTATATTTTGACTGTTTGATATGCACGAATCGTCTCAATAAATTCATGTTTAAAAATTAATGAACATAGATATATGAAATACTCTACGAAACATAAATATATATAATATTTTAGATACTAATTCTTTATAATATTCTTTATCATTCATATTAAGTGAGAATACATAATTACATTTGTTCATGGAATTGAGGAAAGTTTACCTGATTTTAGGAAAAGAGTAAATTTTGAGATTTCTTTCTATTTTAATGTGGAAATTGTCATATTTATAATGCATAAGTAGTCCAGGTACTTACAAGATTAAAAACAAAAACCCTTATATTTCTAGAAGAATCCAGAAGAAAGATGCCTCAGCAGAAAAAGCACAGTGCCTCGTAAAGAATTCTTTACAATCTTATTGATAAAAGACATAATATCGCCTCGTAAGAGCTTGCCTCGCTTTACATTAACATAGATTTGAGCCCTAAATGCCCACTTGGAAAAGTCATATATGTATATTTATTATCTCATAGTCACAATTGGCTTGACCACACTTATACTACAGACGATATATTAAAGTATTGTCAACGTATACATCGCTTTTGAGGCACCATTAAAAGATGCACATATCGCAACATTAAAGAATGCTAAGTTGCTAGTACCTTAACTACCCAAGAATTTCTATATATACCTGATGAAACTTTCATTTGTAATACATCTCAAACACCCACTTGTACTCAAACTCTCTCCAAAGCATTATAATAATATTTTGTTCTTTTATCTTATATATTATATTTTATGCTAAAGGACCCTCGTAATTCACTAGCCCCTCGTATAAAAACACATAAATGCCAAGAGACTTCTCTCTTAACCACGAAACTTGTGTTCCAAATCGCATTAATCATCGATAAATATATGAGTTGTCCATCGTGCTAATTTTGTGTTATCAGAAATTGTAAAACGACTTATGCTTCTAAAAGCACCTTAGCCTTAGCTTGTGGAGCTTGTGAATTTGTTTTTTTTTGTTTTTTTGTTGTTTCTTTTTTGTAATAAGACATAAGCAGAAGCAACAATTACAAACACCAAATAAGTGCTTGAGCAAAACCCGCAAACAACTTATACACGCCTAAGAGCAAATGTTTGAACATCTGACGTGGTTGGCCCTTTATGGCCTTACATGTTGTCATGTTGTGGTGTCACCACCATCAAGTCATGACTCATGACCCTCACACGTTTTAAATTGTATTAACTACATTTAATTGCTTTTAAATGCAGCCCTATCCATGTCTGCACATGAAGAGAATTTTGATATTTCGATCATAAAAGCTTGGAAGCCAATAAATTGTACGATCATTTTCTCTTAGCTTGCCATGTGGAATCTAGTTCGGTACAAATTCATCTTGGTTATACGTAAGCAAATACAAGATAGACTAAGTACACTAACTATGCTAATCTAAGCTTCTTGACTCGATCTTCGATTAGCTTTGTCCGGAACACTTATAGACTATGACGCTGAAAGACTGACTAGCATGTTGAATGTGGAGTATGTCGAATTTGAAGTGATGATGCATAATCAGCCATGTCCTCAGACATGGGCTGAAAAATGGTTCCCCACAAAAATAATTGATCGTCTAGCCGAAGGGTACGCTCAAGTCATGACAACCTCTGTCCGGATAGGGGCAAACTGTGCGGGATTCTGAGAAGGTGCCCCCAGGTCACGACTAGCTAACACCCCCACAGAAGGTTTTCGGTCTAAGTACCCGGAGAAGGTACCCGAGAGTCTCGTCTGATAAGCGCCCCAGAAGGGATTAAGGACCAGACTCAAAGACTCGGACACACCCTTTCTTTCGTTTCTCTCTATGAATATGACAAACCCTAATAATACCGTCACTTCCTCCTCGACCATGCAGCTGTCCACCCCCTTTGACGGCACCACCAGAACGCCGCCTCACGCGGTCGTTCCTAAAAAATTCCACCCTGCCATCACCGTCACCAACATCCCCAACTTTATCCCTATCATGTTGGGCGTTGAATCTGACCAATACAATTCATGGTTCGAATTATTCAAAACTCATGCCCGTGCATAGGATATTCTTGAACATATCTATCCCCATTACGCCGACATACCCTTCCTCTAATACCGCCTTGTGGGATTGCATTGATGTTATCATCCTACAATAGATCTACGACATTATTTTGAATGATCTTTTTATGGGATCATCAAACCCAACTCCATTGCCGTGGACGCTTAGGTTAGCTTGGCGGATCTTTTTCAAGATAATAAGAACTCACGACCCGTTCATCTCGAGATTCAATTCTCTTCCACCACTCTCGATGAATTTCCAAATATTGGCGCCTATTGCCAAAAATTGAAGACGATCGCCGATCAACTTGCAAACGTAGGGACTCCGATTTCCAACTCGTGACTCGTTCTTCAACTTGTTGCGAGCCTTAATGACACCTACAGTGGCGTGGCAACCCTAATCAAACAAAGTGATCAATTCCCCTTATTTTCCAAATCACGTTCACTTTAGAGGAAGTAAGTCCTGCCAAACGTGTCGCCCACCACACCGACTCGGTGTTACTTTCTAGTCCTGCATTGGGTTCCCAAGATGGATCCAACACCACTAGCACACCGGACAAGGGACGTGGCATTTCCAACAGCAACAATCGAGGTCGTGACCAAGGTCGCAACTCAAACAACTGCGGTCGCGGCGCGGCCCTCGCTCTGCCGCCCCCTTAGCAGAGGCCCTACACGCCTTACCAGGGCTATGCGCCACCGTGGGCCACCCCTCCGTCGCCTTATCCTACAGCCGCATATCCTCCTCACCCAGTTTCTCCGTCTCATTGCTGCCCGAGTTTACATGGAACACGACCGACACAAATTACCACGTCGTTCCTTCTCCATCACATGCTTCATATGCACACACCGACATTGCTTCTGCCACGCATACTCTTTCACTCAATCCACCTGATGATACTTAGTACCCCTACCCCCCCCCCCCCTCCGCCCCAACATAATATTCTTCATGCCCCTAATCTTATTAAAAACTTAGTATTTGTGCGTAAAATTATTGTAGATAATTTCGTCTCTGTGGAATTTGATTCTCTTGGTTTCTGTGTGAAGGAGCTACATACGAGCATCCAACTTATGAGATGAAATAGCACTGGTGATCTCTACCGAGTTTGCAGCACATTCTGGCCACCTCCTCTCGTCTCAACGTCGCTCTCTCCACCACCGCCTTCCCTTTTTGGCACGCTAGGTAAATCACAAGTAGTTTTATGGTTTTTTTTCTAAATTCTAAATGAAGTTTTCTCTATGTCAACGTTGAAATTTGGTAGACTAATACGACCTATCATTTCTTTTAATGAATAGTACGATCTATCTACATGATAACCTTCCACTAATTAAAATATTTAATTTAGTTCTCCCATTTTCTAATATGACATGACATAAAATTAAATTGGCATAAATTTCTTGTGCTGAGAGCTATGAAACTACCAGGGATGGCGATGAATAAATATTACGCGTTACGTACGTACACAAATGGGACAATGATAATGCTGCAACCTTCATTGATGTTTCTTTAATCAGTTATGCAGGATAATGTGTTTGTTGTCGGATTGTGAAAAGGGAGATGCACATCACTGGCAAAATCTTCTTACTTGCAAAATCTTGTGAACAAACAAGATGTTGGATAAAAAGTCTAGTCCAACACTCCAACTCCAAGAGATAAGCTGCAGTACTCAGTACTCTTTATTTACTATTTCCCCCAACAGTCAAAGTTATCTAAAGTTACTGTATTTGAATGCAAATACACCTCTTCTTTTATGTTATAGTCAACGTGCGTATTTGATAAGCCATGTATAGGAAGGTGTGTCTGATTTGGGAGCAGGAGTTCGCAGTCAACCTTTATGACTAACATTTTGACCCTCGCTTTTTCAGTCCTGTACATTCTTCTCTAAACTTCCTTCAATTTTTTGGTAAAACAAGCAGCCAAATGCTTTACCATGAAATCCCATAAATATTCATCCAAAAAAGAAAATCCGTAATACGATATTGAATATTCCATAGTAATTTAATAACGTAAAGATTTATGTGCCAAACTGCCTGTCTGTGAAATCAATCCATTAGTATCTTGTGGCATTTGAGTCAAAACTCACAATTCTGCACTTGTTGGATTTACTAGAATGCATTAATTTCCTCCCTCTGTACCTTTCAAAGGAAAATCAACATTTATCAGTAACACAAAATAATTAAGGTTCAAATACTTTAAAACGATTTTAAATTAGAGGTGAAGTTACCTTTTCTAATGGTAGATATAATTCGTAACTGTAATTTGCAAGAATTTCTAGCGGGCGTGCTCATATGCCATTCATGTGCATGTAACCATCAGTAATTTACAAATATATATATATATATATATATATATATATCGCCTTTTGGACAGCACTCCTAAACTTTATAAATAAGCATTTTACCCCCTAACCTTTGCCAACATCTTCGAGTTGCCCCATGTCAATTTTTCGACCAAAAAATCATCGGATTTTTTTCTTTTTTCAGAATCTTCTCCTCGTCGAGACGGTTCCGTTTGTGGTGACGGTATCGGAAATCTCAAAGCCATTATACGGGAAATTTAGTTTTAATTCGTCGAATTTCCGGAAAATGTGATGAATACCTTCAAGTGTTCTTCATATTTTTCGGAAATTTAACGAATTAAAGTTAAATTTCCCGTGTAATGACTTTGACACCACTACTGGAACCGTCTCGACGAGGAGAATATTGAGTCCAAATTTAGGATTTTCGGCAAAAAATTCCAGCAACCCGCCACTACGCCACCGCGGATTGTCGGAAATTTTTTGTCGAACTTTTTTTTATTCTAATCGACTTTTCTACTCGTCAAGACGGTTCCGGTAGTGGTAACGGTATCGCAAAATTCAAAGCCATTACACGGAAAATTTAGTTTTATTTCGTCGAATTTTTGGAAAAAATGAAGAACACTTAAAGGTGTTCATCACATTTTTCAGAAATTCGACAAATTAAAACTAAATCTCCCGTATAATGGCTTTGAATTTTTCGATACCGTCACCACTATCGGAACCGTCTTGACGAGGAGAAGATTCTAAAAAAAATAAATTTTTTCGGCGATTTTTTGGTCGGAAAATTGTCAGGGGCCAACTCGAATAGGTTGGCAAAGGTTAGGGGGCAAAGTGCTTATTTGCAAAGTTTAGGGAGTGGTGTCCAAAAGTCGTTATAGTTCAAGGGGTTTGATGGAATTATCCCCATGTTATATATATTGTTGTTCTTATGCTAAATTATTTCACATGCCAAAGGCGCATCGTGGAGAGGTAGGACTCGCGTAAATTGGCATGTGATCGGTGCCGGCCGGACAAAGCCTGCACAGTAAAGGACACATCACCTGGTGTCGCCTAATAGTTTATGTATATATTGAGTTATAGACCATTGACGAGGGCCCCCCTAAATCTCCGCATAAAATGCCCCATCTTTTGTCGACTTCTTTTCTTTTTCTTTTTAATAAATCTTTTGTTATTTTAATTTTAGCATTAGTTAGATACTAGGAAATTAATTAGCCTTAGCTTTCAGTTTACAAATTTCTTTCTTCACATAAACATAATAAAGTGGCAACATATTCCATAGCCCTATAGCTTAAAGCATAACTAGAATAATACAACGCAATAAACACGGTGACAAATTCGCACTACGGGTCATGAATGTTGGTCAATGCCCGTAGAAGACAGAATCTGGAACGTTCAAATTTTCGGGTTGAACATGTGAGATCATTGAGAAACTACCATAAATCGAACCAGTTACCACCTAACAAGAAGAAACCAATTCCAATGAAATCCTCTTTTTCTATTCTTCAAGATTTGGAGGAAGATGCTTCGAATTTTGCTAATAACCATGCAATTATCGATCGGACAAAGCTCCAAAACCCGCCTAACAACAATGAACATGATCATGCATACAAAAACTGAGTTGCGCCAGCAACCACTAAGCGCAATCCTTTACCGATAAAAAGACCGGTTGAAGTCCATTTTGTGCAAATTCTTGCTCGGCCCAGCTTTGTTTTGCCGGTTCAACCCATGCACTCAACGCAAACTGATAAATAGTTGATCCACATAACTATTTAACCCATGAATTGACAATTTAGCCCACACGATTTTTTATTCAGTTGCTCGAGTGCCTTCATCTGATTTGTCGCCAAGTCACACCAGCAAGTCCTCTAATAATATCAATGCATCCGACATGGAACTCGAGTCTCATGCTCTTGAACATGGAACCATGATAATCTCTACTAGGTCAAACCCACGAAGGAATGACAATGAATCATTGAAAAGAACGAACAGAGACCGCCCCTATTACTGTGGTCGATCTGAAACGGTTCATTAAGATTAACTTCCACCACCCGAATCCATTTTTTTTCTATGGATAGACAACATAAAATGCTATTTTGGAATACGCAAGGTGCGGAAAATGAAAGCTCATCTGTAACTTGAAGGATCTAATTAGAACTCATGATCCATATTTGATTGTCTTAGTTGAAACTCGTATCAGTTGCCCTCATGCCGATGAACTTATTAAAAGTATTGGTAAATTTGGTATGATTGGAACTGTTATAGCCGAAGCTAAGGATTTTCCAATCACCAAATTTATCGTTAATGTTTAGGGAGCCTCAAGCCAAATGATCCATACATCCATTATGCTGAATGACATGAAGAATAAAGAATGTGCCAAGAGACTGACGAACTGGAATTCTTCATCATTTGGGAATATTTTCAAACACATGAGGCGTCTTCAATCTCGTATTCTCGGGGTTCAGACTGCTATGGAAAATAAAACAACTAAAAATGTTTCAAGCTCGAGCAAAAACTCATTGAAGAATACAATAATGTTCTCCTCCAAGAAAAGGTCTTTTTGTTCCAAAAATCCAAAGAATAGGTTGCCACCCTACAAGATAGGAATGCAATTTTTTCATATGTTTGTTATCTCCAAAGGCAACGTGTTATTGTTGAACGCCTTAAGGGCGAGGATGGAACTTGGATCACTAACAAAAATCAACACCAGGACATGGCGCTAAATTATGTTAGGTACATTTCTACTACACATAACGAACCCTTATCTCATATGTCGTCCCGTTTCCCAGACCTAACTACTATTGAGCTTAATTCTCTGGAACTTGACATCACACTCAGTGAGGTTAAAGCAACAATTTTTTACATGGGACCTTATAAAAGTCATGTTCCCAATGGGTTTCAGCCGATGTTCTTTCAGAAATTCTAGAATTTATTGGGGAACGATATTCACCGTCTTGTCTCTTTCGCTCTTATTAGTGGGACCTTCCGAAACACCCTTCTTCATCTCATCTCAAAGGTGGATCACCCGAAAAATATTTGACAATTTTGGCCAATTAGCTTATGCAATGTTGCTTACAAATCAATTAACAAAGTTGTTAGTACTCGAACCTATTATCATGCGCATCATTGGCCCCGAGCAAGGTAGCTTCCTTTCGGGACGGCAAACACGCGATAATATCATTGTTACGCAGGAACTTGTCCATACCATGCACAAGAAGAATGGGAAACACGGCTTCATGGCGCTTAGAGCTGACTTTGAAAAGGTTTTTGATTGATTGTCATGGATGTTTATTGAGGATACACTTATACTCACCAACGTACCACCTAAGTTCATCTGCCTCATTATGTTTTGCATTAATACTTTTAATATTTAGTGTTAACATGTTTGATATTATTACCTAATTAACGGATTTATTTTGGAGTTGGAACGCCCTGCCCGTGGTCAGGAGCTTGTAATATTACGAAAATATCCCTCTTTGTATTCACTGAATTCCACTCCAAATTCTATTGTGTGTGTATGTGTCTTTCTTGCCCTTTTTTCCTCCTCTTTTTCAACAATGAGAAACATCCCTTTTATAGAGGTTTTTAGGGACATGTGTCGTTGTGCATGTGTTTAATAAAATACACGTGTCCATGCGTATTGGGGAAGATATCATTCATCTTATCTTTTCATTTTTATCTACTAGGCGCTGACTAGGATGAACTTCGATTTCTGTCGAGGACTTCAGGGAACTCCGACGGGCCAACTTTTTGGGGTTCTTGTCTCCGAGGGGATAGACCTGTGGGGGAAGGCTTCATAAGGTGGCTGGGGATTCCTCCGATGGTCTTTTAGTTTTGGTAGGGGTCTATTCTTGTGTTGTTTACTTCGTGATATGTGCTCCGATGGGTGGTTGAGTCGTGATTTCGCACTTTATTCTTCGTGGTGTAAGCTTCGATGGTTTCCTGACTTTGTTAGAGCAATGTTCTTCTGCTTGGGTCTTCGGGAGGAGTTCTCCGATGGCTTTTAGAATTTGATAGGGTATGTTTCTCCTGTGTTGGCCTTCGAGATGAGTTCTCCGATGGCTTCTAGAATTTGATAGGGAACGTTTCTCCTACTTTGGCCTTCGGGATGAGTTTTTCGATGGCTTCTAGCATTTGATAGGGCACGTTTCTCTTTCTTTGGCCTTCGGGATGAGTTTTTCGATGGCTTTTAGACTTTGGAGTGTTCAGTGAGGGGATATTCTCGCATTTTCTGGGACTCGGGGTCCGTTGTGGTCCCTCTTGGCACATTGATGGATATCGGAGTCACGCGGATCCATCGGGATTCACTCTTTTTTTGATGCCGCATTGATATCTTTTCTTTATTCATCGTGACTTTCCAAGAGACGCTTAGGTGCCTCGTCGGGTGATACTTCGTACCGCTTTGGGTTGGTTACACCCGATGGGCCTCCTCATCGGGAGTGCGCACTCCTCATCGAAAGTGCATGTGACAATAGTATCATCCATGCATTAATCCCTAGATTTAGGGTTAATGTTTGACTTAATCGTATATTTATTTTTTATGGTTAACATTTAGGTTATTAAGAATGTTGAAGTCACTGATGCATTCAAGCCATCGCGAGGAATACGACAAGGCGACTCCATTTTGCCTTATATTTTAATTCTTTACATGGAGAGACTTTCTCATCTTACCAAAAAAAAAGTAGAGAACAAGCATTGGATTCCTATCACTGGTACGCGCCACGGCCCCAAGGCTTCGCATCTTTTCTCTGCAGATGACCTTCTCCTTTTTGAAAGAGCTAGCACCAGCCAAATGCAAGTTGTTCTTGAGTGTTTGGGGTCTTTCGAGGCTGCCTCAGAAAAAGAGTAAACTTGGAAAATCTATCATTCTATTTTCACCAAACGTTGCCCAAAATCTGATGCGCGACATTACAAGCATGACCGGGATTCCCCAAGCAACTTCACTTGGAAAATACCCGAGAGTTAGTATTTGTGATAGTAGAATAACTAAGCTGCTCTTTGCTATTATGATTGAACGTGTACGAAAATGGTTATTTTTGTGGCGTTGTCATTTCTTTTCTTTAGCTGGAAAACATACGCTCATAAAATATGTCAGCTACTCTATCCCGATCCACAAGATGCAAACACACAAATTATTGAAGGTTATCACTACGAAACTCGACAAGCTCAACATTGATTTTTTCAGGGAAGCACTGAGCAAACTCGTCACATTAGCTTGGTAAATTGGAAACCGTTTGTCTTCCTAAAGACAAATGAGGTTTGGGCTTTATCCGCATGGGTGACATGAACATTGCGATTTCTTGTGAAGCTTGTTTGTGAGCTTTAGATTAAAAAAGACTCATTATGGAACTGCATGCTGCTCTCCTAGTACACGGAAGGCAATGATATCACGAAATTAAGGAAACCGCCCACATGTTCCCTGTTATGGCGAAAAATTTATGCATGCATTAGTCATTGTCTAAAATGGACTATTCGCAATGGCAAACGACCTGGTTTTGGAGAGATTGGTGAGTTGGATATGGACCTTTAGTCCACCACTTACCTAATGAGCTTATTGATGATATATGTAGTCTTAATGTAGCACATTACTAACGAGTGAAAATTAGTGGCACTAGAATTCATCTCAACACCTTCTGAAACCCCCAACAACTTGTTGAGATTGCAAGCATCTTTATCCACAAGAAATGAATGCTTCCTGACACTCCTTATTGGGGACTCACAAATGATGGCAACTTCTCTGTTAAATCTGCTTGTGAGATGTTGTCTGCCGAGAACGTCCCTAGTTCCACCTCTTGAAATATGGCCTGGAAACTTCGTACTCGCCATAGGGTTTGCACTTTCATGTGGCTCGCATTGCATGACAAGCTCTTAACTAATAAACAAAGAATTCACTGACACCTTACTAAGGATCCCTCTTGTCCGCGATGTTCCATTGAAGACGAGACTCTATTGCATTTGTTAAGAGATTGTACGTCGCATTGTTTAGAATGAATTCACGGATCAAAGGATTTCTTCTCAATTTTTCCTGCTGAATCTCCATGATTGGCTTTGCAAAAGTCTCTACCAACTAAAATAGTTCAATGGAAATGACATGTGTTGGGAAACTACTTTTGCCACGACATGTCGGAAAATATGGTCTTGGCGGTATAAAAAAGTCTTTGAAAACTTTAACCTTGTGTCGAGCCGAGCCATTAGTTGGATTCAACAACTTGCACGCGATGACACTAACAGGTGGATAAAACTTTGTGAGTTACAAGATTCGGTAAGAATACAAGTCACACGACACAGTTGGACTCGTCCCCTATATGGTATCACTAAAATTAATGTTGATGGGAGTGCACGAGGAAACTCGAGGAATATTGTTTGTGAATGAGTTGCTTGGAATCGAGATGGTCAATAGCTCCCGAATTTTCTGCTAATGTGGGCTAGGGGAGCATTATAGAGGCTGAGTTGTGGGGAGTGTAATATGGACTTCACGAAGCATTCAAACGTAATATTCAACACATCATGGTGGATTGTGACTCCAAGATTGTCGTCTGACTCCTCAACAATCCTAAAGTCACGAGGCATCCGTATCGTTCTATCATTGACTCCTACAAAAGGCTTATATCGACATTCATATCATGTGAAATTCGACACGACTATGCAAAAACCAATGATGTTGCCGACAAGCTCGTTGACATGAGACATTCTCTTGACTATGACGTTCAATATTTTGATCGACCACCCGTACCTCTCTCCCCCTAACTTTTGTTTGACATTGTCAGCCGAACTAATCTCCGATCCATGTCGGAGTAGACTTTGTTTTGGGTCCCCTTCCTTTGTAACAAAAAAAATAAAAAATAAAATCTAAAATGTACACCGCCTACAAATTTGCAATATTTCGTAACCCTCCTGATAAATTAAACAATCTTAACCACTTAAACCGATTAATGTTTTACAATAAGGAACGATAACTATGTTATATTATTGTAACGAGAATTTAAGACTCTCCGCGGAAATATTCAATGTAATTTTGTTGTTGTGCCATGCGTACTTAATTGCAATTTATTTAGTTAATCAATTTAAAAAGAAGTAAAGTTCAAAAAAAAAAAAAAAAAAAGAAGTACCGGTATGGTAAAGATGCTAAGCTACCTTTCATCTGGCAAATAACAAAAAAGAGCTATGAGGTAAATACATTTTTTATTGAAAAACTAAGCATGCCACAACAATTTGAATTGACCATTTAAGACAAGACTCAAAAGCATGAATCAGATCACGTGCAGGTGACTCTGCATTTTCATACATAATATAACAAATATGTAATATAATCATTTCTTGCATTGGTTACGGCAAAAGTGTATTAACAATGTTTTCGCAGTCACTAATTCATCTTTCGACCGTATAATAAGTTAGGGGAAATTACTAGCGGCACGAGCGAATCCTAGTACCTGGAAGGTGAGATTTCTTAATTGTCGTTCAATGATATTGTTAAAAACCTAAAATCATAGAGTAAATAACGGAAAATATACATGTATTCATAGCCACTTCTTTAGCAACCTTGCTCCTTACCTTTACCATACAGTTAACTGATAAAATACAAAAGGCTAATTAGGTTTGACTGTCAATAGAAAAAAAAATTCCTATCTATCTATTAAGTAAAAAAAAAAAAGGGTGCTTCGGGATATGCATGATCCGTCCCGGAGGAAATAGTCTTTCCGTAGGAAGCTTCGGGGCATGGTGAGAGTGGGCTTCAAGAGGGCCCTAGATGCTAAAAGGGCTCTGCCTGGGTTTCTTCTGAACTTGGTTCTTCCTGACTTGGAGTTTCTGTCGGATACTGGCCGATCTGCCCAGGATCCTCCTCCCCCTCGAGCGACTCATGTTGATATGTTGCATGCTGTCACGATGTTGGACCCGTCTGATATGTTTGAGGACGATCTTGGAGATATTATTAGAGAGGGAAAGCACCCCTAGAGCCTTCGTTACAATAAGCCCCTTTTTTCCCTTCACTTTTTAGAGTTGGGCGTATGTCTGCCCTTATTTTATTTGGACCCTTTGTGAGGGAATGGTCCCCCTCGTATCTCCTCAGCAGCTTCGCCTACCTATCAATCTATTAAGTAATTCGAGTCACATCAAGTTTCTTTATATAGCTTTTATTACATCAAAATAATGTTTGCTTTTCTATGATTGTAACCACATACTTGAACAAGATACTAACACTTGCTACATAACTAAAATACAAACTCTTAAGGCGGGGCCAAAATGTCAAAGGTCTGCCTTCTTTCATGGGATTATGAGTAAACCTTCCTTAAGTTAAGAGCATTCCAAGCACGGGGATACTCTCGGCCTTCCAAATCTTTGAGAAGATAGATAACGATTCTAAGAATCTTCGATATTTGTTAGGGGACTTCCCACTTGAGCTCAAGTATTCCCACATTCTTTCAGGCTTCGATTCTCTTCAAGACTAGGTCTCCCACCTGAAAGGCTTAGGGTCGTACTCGCGCTAAACGAGCCATGCGTGTTTTATATAACTTATCTCGGATTATGGCCTGTTTCCTCTTTCTTCAAGGAGATCTAAGGCGAGGGCGAGATTTGCATTGTTTCTTAGCTCTTCGTATTCTTGGACCCTCCAATTTTGCTTTACGACTTCGGTGGGTACGACGGTTTCAAACCTGTAGTCCATGTTAAATGGGATTTCTCCGGTACCAGATTTCTAGGGGGTGTGGTAGACCGACATAATACCGGGTATCTCTTTGACCCACTTGGATCGGTATCGCTCAACAAGAGCTTTGAGGATCTTCATAAGAGATCGATTAGTAATCTTTACTTGCCCATTACCTTGTGGGTACCCTACGAATGCAAAACGGTGTTTGATACCCCCACCTGATCACACCATTTCTAGAGGTACTCGTTCTGAAATGCAACTTGTTATCACTGACTAGCTTTTTTGGGACTTCAAATCGAACACGTATTTCTTCTGTTCCTTGTCGGGTAGCAGAGCTTCAAATATATCGATCCCCCACTTATCAAAAGGGTAGGAAATGGCATCAGGCTCCCAAAGAGCCGTGAGTTAGTGCACCATCGGAACGCAAACTTGGTACCTCTTGAATTTCTGAGTATACTCTTCGCAATCCGCCGCCATGGTCGGCCAATAATATCCTTGTCAAAGGATTTTTACCACGACGCTCCCTCTTGTATCTCTTGTAGGATGTGTTGAGCTTCTTGTTCATCTACGCACTGAAGGTTGGGCTAGGAGAGTGACCTATGATAAAGCGTTCATCCTCGAAGGAAGTATCGGGCATCGCACTTTTGCATTGATCGGTACCTGTCTCTATTGTCGACAAATCCTTCGGGGTTCTGGAGGAATTCTATATTTTATGTCATCCACCCTCTCTCAACAGGGGAGATCACTAGGACGATTACCTTGCTCGGATGTTGTTTGAATTTTCGAGTGGTTAGGAACATGATTTTCTGCGTGTTCACAAGCTGCGCTTTACTAGCGAGTTTGGACAAGGCGTCTGCATCGTGATTCTCGATGCGAGGGACTTACTTTATGTCAAATTCCTGAAAGGTGTTTTTTTTTTGCTAGGGACTTTCTTTACAGCGAATTCTGTTGAATGTATTTTACGTTCCTAATTATCTGGAAGAACGGGAGGTCTTTCTCTGATGAGCAGAAGATGAACCGGCTTAGAGAGGTTAGTTTTCTGTCAACTTCTGCACCTCTCGTATGGTCTTGGGTGGCTCCATGTTGATGATGGCTTGAGCCTTCTCAGGGTTAACTTCTATACCCCTATCGGTCACAATGTAACCTAGGGATTTCTCACCTCAAATCCCGAAGACGCACTTCCAAGGGTTGATATTCATACAAAATCGTTCCATAATTTTAAAGGCTCATGTTAGGTCTTGTATGCGATCCTCTACATTGTTGCTCCTGACAATCATATCGTCTACGTAAACCTCCATGGTGGCCCCAATGAGTCCTTCAAACATGACATTGACTAGTCTCTGGTATGCGGTCGCGCCGTTCTTGAGCCTGAATGGCATGACTATGTAGCAGAATGTGTCGACATCACAGTTGGTTTAGTCCTGGTCCTTGGTGGCCATGACGATTTGATTATGCAATGTAGCTGCCAACCCTAGTCAGAAAGCTGAAATGAAAAGTCTTTTCTACTTTTTCGAATAATAACCTGCCCGAGAGATCTTTGCTTTGGCGCCGAAGAAAAGCTTTGGATAGAGAGTGAGAGTGAGAGAAATGGCGCAGAAATGAGCTGCTTAGGAGTGTTATTTTGTTTTTTTTACGAGTGGCAACTGTACCAAAGGGTCCCAAGTTAGGTCAAAATCAAAGTCAAAGCAGTCAACGACTTCCACGTCAGAGTTTCACGGCGGCGAAGGGCGAAGATAGAGGGATGGGACCAAAATTCAAGTAAAGTGCCAAGTTACGGGACTAAAATTACAGGGTGCCAAGTTAATGTACCAAAATTCAAAATGTGCCAAGTTATGGGACCAAAACGTCAAATTTCCCTCATAATTCATAAAGGACGTTTTGCTGAACGAATCTATTTGTTAAGTGGATCTAAATTTGATTTTTTTAAGATAGACGTAATATACAATTTACCTAAACCCGTAAGCAATTTTAGGCATGACAAATTTCTCTATACACTATTTGTGTACAATTGTGTGTAACTTCAATAGTTATTGGCCACTTGTACCAACCAAGTCAGATTCCTAGGCAAACATGTTGCACATTTCCCTTAATCTCTATTATTTATCTCTCCTCTTTCATGTAATTAATTTCTCTCTCCTATAATTTTAATTTTAAAGTAGATTCATTTAAAAAATTAAAAAAATCTTTCACCCTTGTTTATAGGAGTGTTTCAACTGAATGGCAAACTAAAAAAAAGAATAGAATAAATTATATATTTTTCCTATGATCTAAATTCACGTAAACTTCTCTAAAAAAAATCTATCATCATTGTTTGTAGGAATATCTCAACCCAATTGGCAAAACTAAAAAAAATAAAAATAAATAAATATTATGAAATTTTGAATTCTTCTATTATTTTATTACTTTTTTTTTGGTTTTGCCAATTTAGTTGAGATATTCCTACAAGCAAGGAATTTATTTTTAGAGAATTTTACGTGAATTTAGATTATAGGAAAAATATATAATTTATTCCATTATTTTTTTTTAGTTTGCCATTCGGTTGAAACACTCCTTTAAACAAGGATGAAAGATTTTTTTATTTTTTAAAAGAAGTTTACGTTAAAATTAAAATTATAGAATAGAGAAATTAATTACATGAAAGAGGAGAGAGAAATAATAGAGATTATGAGAAATGTGCAACATATTTGTCTAGGAATCTGGTTGGTACAAGTAGCCAATAAACTATTGAGAGTACATACAAGAGTACACAAATAGGATATAGGGAAATTGGGCTGCCGCAAATGAGCTATAAATTAAAAGAGCCAAGTTAATGTATTAAAATTCAAAAAATGCCAAATTAATGTACCACAATTTAAAAGGCGACAAGTTATGGAACTATAGTAGACTACGTGTCACATTAGGGAGCTGAGTTGTGTCGATGAAAGACCCTTTCATCATTTTATATCATTTGAGTATTATTTTAATTAATGTCCTATTAACTTTCAGAGCCGTTTGACCTATAATATGAACTGTTTCAACTTCCACTAATTAAAAGATGAAACTCGAAACGTGTTTTGGTAGCCTAAGCTTATTTCATTTTTCAAAATTTAAAATCAACAACAGAATAATTAATTTACTCCCTCCATTCAATTAAAGCTCCATATATTCTTTCGTATATATCAAGATATCAAAAGCTTCCTATATTTTGAAAGTTTGAAGTGCCTAAGCGCCAATTAGTGGAGGGTCCATGCATGAAAGATTTGCTTGCAAACAATTCTTAATCTTGTCTACTGCGAGTCTGCGACGCAATCACAAAGGCCACCACTGACTTGCAAGATTCTTAATATACCAAGCAAAATAACTATTAGCCATCATTTGCAGTTCGTTTAATATTTGGTTTGGTAGGGTTGACCTAAAGTCATATATTGTCTAACTGATTACATCTAATCAATCTTGCTTATGGCTTAAATCTCCTGATCTAAAGCTAATAATATCGTTTCCTTTCATTTTAATAACGTGCTTTTCTTAATCATGTTTTTCGTAGGTTAGGTTTAACCCGTAATCTAAGGAAAACTTTTCTAGAACAACAAATACAATATATTGTAGTAGGGAATCTAGCAAATCATCAAATGTTTTAAGTGGACCATTTTGTCATGACTTGTGCTTTGGAAATATAAAATATTCATTACATGATTAGGATTAGAGAAATTTCAAGTAATTCAAATCACAGGAGACATGGATGGAAGACAATGATTACTTTTGCAAGAATTTAAAACTCAAGTTGCCACATCACCAAAGGAGTAAGAATATCATCACACCAAAAAGGCAAAAAGGGCTTGGCTCATCTTCTTATTTTGTTTGTCAGAAAATTCAATTCATATTCAAAAGCTCCACTCCGTATAGATGTTTCTTTTAATTTGGAGTAGAGGGTGGCAAATAAGTTCCATTAATTTTAATATTTAAACGAACAAATCTAAACGGATGATTAGTTCGGCGTGTATAAATTTCTATATACTCAAGGTAAAAACTCAAAAACTAATTTTAATGAGTCTTTAACAGATTAATATGCCCACGATATCAGTTTATTTCACGAATCACTTTTAGTCAGTCACCTATTTTCATCCACTCATAAAAAAAAAAAGGAAATCAGCTGTTTGTACATAATTAAACTAATGAGATTATTATGGCACTTTGAGGTGGTACATTCAGTTGGTTATTTATAATTCTACCAATGCTTTTTATTTCTTTTTCACTCAAATTTTGAAGCCCAAATAAACAGCCCAAATAAACAGCCCAATGGAGAAAGTAGAAACCTTGATGAATTTGAAAGTATAAAGTAAAGTGGTCCAGGTAGCCCATTAAGGTTAAGTTAGTCGGCCCAGTTTGACTCTCAGAGTGGCTGGCTGGAGTCAAAGTCATCATCTTCCTTGTTTGTTTGTTGTTGATTTTCTGAATTAATTCCAAGACGAAATAAAATCGGCAAATGCGACTGTATGGCGGACAGCAAGAGTGGATAAATCGTGCTGTGATTACTACTACCATATCCCCTCCTCCTCCTCCACAACCGAGTGCTCACGTCAGCAGCTTACTACTAATGCCCATGGCTTCAGCTACCAAACAAGATAATTTACAAAAAGGTTAGTTATTTATTCCTCTATCTATCTACCTGCTGTATTGCTTTGCTCGTCTATCAATTAATTCATGAAGAGAAGAGATTACTTATTCTTTCTTTTCATTTAATTATTATTTTATTTTAGGCTACTCTGGTAAAAATATTGCTGTGGTTGGAGCCGGTGTCAGGTATATATGTTATGGGAATTATACATTCCATGCCCACAAATGGTTTAGTTGATTTCGGAGCATTGTTGTAAAGATAAAGCGTATAATACGACAATAATTTCAAGACGAAAAAATAAATAATTTACAGATTTTACGTGAAAAAATCAAATTACTTTATGGTGAAAAACCACCTGCAAAATAAAAAAACTTCACTATGAGTGTAAAATAGTTATTACAATTTTTAAACTTTTACCGTTGTAAAGTCATACAAACTCTCTATCTTTACCTCACACTAACAACACTCTTAAACAATCTTTATATAATTTGATGATTATTGTGTTTGGGATGATTGAAAAAGTGGAAGAAGTTGCCTATTTATATGCTGAATTCATCCGACAATTGTTTGCCAGAACCGTGTAGCAAGACTGGAGAATTAATTTCATAATTCAGCTAGCACAACTCATTCCATGTACTTCAATGAAGTTGCAACAGAACTTGTGCATGCACATGCACAAGTTCATGCACCCTCCTCCAACTACAAAAAATGCTTTTATGGTATTCGGTGGTCAACAATCTCTCATTTGAAGATTTGATTAAGATTAATCAGATCTTCACACTGCTCTTTCTATCTTGCCTTTCATGTTGCTTACGTTTCTACCAGACCACACGAGAGCCGACACTGAACAAACTTGTCAGAATTAACACTTTTCGTCATAAAATCAGCTATGTTATCTTTAGTGTGAAACTTCTGTACATCCACAATACCCTCCTCGACTTTTTCACAAACAAAGAATACCCTCCTCGACTTTTTCACAAACAAAGTGATAGAAAGAGCGGTGTGAAAATCTAATCAAATCTTCAACTTGGAGATTGTTGACCACCGAATGCCATAAAGGCATTGTTTGTAGTTGGAGGAGAATGCATAAACTTGTGCATGTGCATGCATGGGTGGAGTTGCAACTTGATTGAAGCACATGGAATGAGTTGTGCTAGCTGGATTGTGGAATTAATTCTCCAGCCTTGCTACACGGTTCTGGCAATGAATTCGACCTATAAATAGGCAGCTTCTTCTACCTTTTCAATCATCCAAAACACAATTATTTTTTTCTATAATTAGCTTAATCATCAATTTATATAAAGATTGTTTAAGAGCGTTGTTAGTATGAGGTAAAAATAAAGAGTTTGTGTGACTTTACTACGGTAAAAGTATAAGAGTTGTAATTCTTATTTTACACTCATAGTGAAGTTTTTTTACCTTGCCCGTAGTTTTTCACTCTAAAGTAATTTGGAGTTTTTCACGTAAAATCTGTGAGTTGTTTATTTTTTGGTCTTTCAATTATTTTCGTGTTTTACACTCTATCTGATGGTCCACTTTACAACAAATTGTGCATTGCATGTATCTCGTGTATATTGAACGTTTGTGTGTTGTTGTATGTGGCTTGCATGTGAAGTGGGCTATCAGCCGCGTACAAGTTGAAATCACATGGTTTAAATGTCACTGTATTTGAAGCCGATGGCAGAGCTGGAGGAAAATTAAGAACCATTTCAGATAATGGTTTAATTTGGGATGAGGGGGCTAACACTATGGTAGTACTATCATTTGGATTATAAAGTCTCTCGCACTCAATTTCGTGATACTGGTCTTACTTGCATAAACCGGTTTATCTTTTATGCAGACTGAAAGTGAGCAAGCTGTTGGATTTTTGCTTGATAACCTTGGACTTAGGGAGATGCAACAATTTGTAATGCTTTCCTTCTTTTATATCTATATTTCTCAGTTTATTTGGTCGTATTAAAAATATTCCGTTATTTTTTTATGCACAATAGATCTGTGCCTTCTTCTGCGAGGGAAATAATCTCTTTTACTTCAAAGTCATAAATTTGTCAGGTGTATCTCCATAAACAGTAGATTCCAGTGTAGTTACAAGCTCCTAAATTGTAACAATAATATTTGAATCAATTGCCAAGCTGATATGGTCATTTAATGTTTCTTTTTTGTTATGCAGCCACTTTCACAGAGCAAGCGTTATATAGCCAAAAATGGGGAGCCAGTACTGGTAATACCTTCATCTATTATACCTTCTTTTCTTTAAATGTTCTCATTCACTCCTTGGGAATTCCGTGCCTGTTTTCTGACTAACTATTTGTATATTTTATTGTCTCAGCTACCATCAAATCCCATTGCACTTATTGGAAGCAATTTTCTCTCTGCTGGGTCAAAGGTTGGCTTGCCTAATTTGATAGTTTGTTGTCCGACCTATAAGCTCAACAGAGCATGTAATTTTCATTACTTTTATTATACCTTATGAGAAAATCTTATTCGCTTTAGCTAATTTTCTGAATTTGACACTTGCTTATCTGATTAATTAGTTGGACCCTACTGAGAGTGTGCCTTTTGTATGATGATGCTTTTATCGTGTCTAGAATTGGGTTTCCAAACCCACATTCTAGAGAGGTCTTGACATTAGTTGGTGCAACTTTGACAGATTCAATGGGTTTACTTTCCACTTATAACCACGAAAAGCAGGAAACCTCAGAAGTAGAAGACTTCCTTTCTTCTTTCGACTAACAGAGTCATTTTTGTCTCAGTGTCAGTAATCTTTATCCACAATTCTTAAGGACCATTTTTGAATTCTTTGTACAGAATCACAGTTTAATGGTCCATGGGTTTAATAGTCCCTTTCTGTTACTTCTTTCTGTATGCATGTGATGTTTCTCACATCCTCTTACACTACGAAGTAAATGGTACTTGTCTACACTTCGTAATTTCTGTATGGCTTGTGCGTCATTCAATTTTTTTAATGTTATTTTGAGATAAATAACAGGTCTCTCATTTGAATTATGATATCTTGTCGATGTCCAATAGTTTACTCTCCATTTGATCTCTCAAATGCTGATACTGTCAACCCTTGTGATCTGAGGAAAATTCAAATGTTGTGCAAGTGATTGAAGATCATAATCGAAAATTTGACACTTTCTTGTAGAAAGATTTTTGCTTTCGTCTTGGACTGGATGGGTGTTTTACATTTTACTCCATGTAACTGTTGTTTCTTGGCCTTTTCTGGAAGTCGAGATCTTGACACATCAACTTTTTTACTTTCAGCTTCAAATCCTCTTTGAGCCGTTTTTGTGGAAGAAGAACAACAATATTTCAAAGGCCCCAAACCTTGAGGAAAGGTATCAAATAAAATCATTGGTGGTACTTTTCTTAATCTAAAGATGTTTGTCCCTCAATTTCACTTGGCGAGGCTTTAAGGTCTTTGCTATACCAACATAGACCTTCTGCCCTATCCTTATTTGTCTAGAAATCCGTGTAACTCAATGTGGTACACTTTTATTCCCTAGTCGTATGATTTTCAACCTCTCCGATGTTTTTTTTTTTTACTATGGAGACCTTATCTATTCTGAATATTGTTGTCTTTTTCAATGTCGTCGTTCATCACGTACTTTGGTGATTTCTTAATTGATGTTTATCTTCGGATATATATTCTTCGATCAGTTGTCAATCCATGTTGGCCTTTCGGTGGTGCTGTATGCTAGGTCTTCAAGAAATTTTTTATTATTATTTATTCTGATTAAATATTCTCTTTCTATAAACTGGTAAAGGAAGTTTGTATAAAAGAAATCAACGTTCGCTTGTTTCTGCAGCGTTGGTGCTTTCTTCCAGCGCCATTTTGGGAAAGAGGTACTCCTTATTAGATGCTTTCGATTTTTCCTATTTTCTCGTATGATGCTCAGGTCAACATCTAAAAACTATCCATTTCCTCTCAAAAATTACCCTGTCCTCCAATGAATCTCAAAGCGTGAATGTACTTCATTTTATATTATTCTAGTATACTACATCTTGAAAGGCTTTCCTCTCAAGTTTATGAACTGATTGGATGAGGCTCAAAACTAACACCATCAATTTGTTAGGTTGTTGACTATCTAATTGATCCTTTCGTTGCTGGGACCAGTGCTGGGGATCCTGAATCTCTCTCTGTGAGTGTTTTCATGTCAATATTTTGATTAAATATCTTAGCCAACACATGAATTCTAAAACAACAAAGAGTTTTCTTATATTTGTTCACCGGAGAAACTTTTGCTGCCCTGATCTTTTCATTTGATTCACTGCTATAATGCTTGTCTTCTCGCTCAATTTAAGGAAGTGATGGTATTTGAACTGAAGTTATATCTGAGATTTCTCCTTTTATTCTGGACCAGATGCGCCATGTATTTCCAGAGTTATGGGATCTAGAGAAAAAGTAAGTTGCACTATGAACTTGTTTGAGATTGTAAGGCATTCTGTTCTTGAAATAGCTAGAATCATACATTTCACTTTCATAAGCAAAATTCTTGTTCACTTGCAATACAAATGCGTGGGCCTTCTGGAGTGAAAGAAGAAAGTCAATTACCATTTTAGCTGAAATTTTTGTCATTAAAACTGTATTGCTCTTCATTGGAGATCTGCCACAAAAAGTATATAATGGCCTGAACATTCTGCAGATTCAGTCCTTTAACTTATATTCATGGCTGTAGGGAATATTAGCCTAGGCATGTTTTCGAAACAACTGCAAACTTATTGGCAGGTGCCTTATCCTAGTCACTATTACTTGTATCACAGCTCCTTCGAAGGCTAAGTAATTCTCTGCACTCCTCAGATTTGGCTCCATCATAACTGGTGCTATTCAGTCTAAATTATCTGCCAAAAAGGGAGCTTCCGCCAGAACAAAGGACTCTTCAACAAATAAGAAAAACAAGCGTGGTTCATTTTCATTTGTGGGTGGCATGCAGGTTGGTGCAAACTGATTTTTAAACCATGACATCGCGAAAGTCCTGAGAATCAATAAATTAATGCACCATTAGTAACTCTACATACATCTACATTAGATATTTCTTTTCACAATCCACCATTGAGAGAATCAGATTCTTGTTCAAAATACTATTCTCAAACACATGAGACCAATGTTTACTGAGGTGAATTACAGGGTATAAAATGATGGTCATTTAACTGGCGGACATGCTACTGAGATGCTTGTACTTATTTATAAATGATTAAGCTCAAGTCTCTGGACCAGGGACCTAAATCTGATTTCGGCTGTTTTAATATTTGCAATCAAATTTTAGTTTTAGTTTGTTTACATTATATGACCTGGAAATTATAAGTATAGTCGCCAGAATTGATTACCTTGTTGCAACCCTCAGTGCACCAATCTCTCTGCTATTCTGAATTTCTAATGCAGTTCTCTGATATGTTTGCAGACACTGACAAATGCATTGTGCGATGAACTTGGCGAAAATGAACTTAAACTCAATTCTAAAGTACTGGAATTATCTTATTCTAGCAGCGAGAACTCTCCATTGGATAGATGGTCAGTTTCTTATGAGCTAGATGGCAGAAAACTTCCGCACGAGAGGCCTTTTGATGCATTAGTAGTTACAGTAAGTACATTTGCATGACATCTTCTACAGTTACTATCCGTATTCAGAAAAAAAGAGTTAGAAGCAATTCCCACTTTCATATCTGCATTACCTTTCTATACCTTGTTATGCTATTTACTATAAGGGCTACTAAAGCTCTTATGTTACACAAGGCATGTATATGCATGACCTGAGTCCTTGCGAGATTAGGTTGTACTTGTAGCATTGTCATTACACTGTGCAGAAGGTATGATATTTGATATTTCATTGAGTTTATGTTTCTTCAAATAGGCGCCCCTTTCCAGTGTTAAACAAATGGAGATTACCAGAAGAGGGAGTCTGTTTCTGCTTGACTTTATTCCTGAGGTATGCAGGATTTGTGGCTAGGCCATGAATATGTCCTGGGGTACAGCAATTTTCTTCTGTAATATAAATTTGTAGTTACTGCTCTCAGTGATCTATTTTAGAATCCATGTTCTCTCTTTCCGTGATATGTCCAGGTTAGCTATCTACCAATGTCTGTTATAATCACCACATTTAAGAAGGAGAATGTGAGGCGACCGCTGGAAGGTTTTGGCGTCCTAATACCTTCCAGAGAGCAGCAGAATGGTCTGAAGACATTAGGTAACGCTGAATTACCGATTCTCTATATTGACCAACAAATATTTTAGTTCATGGATGTATGCTATAAAGTTCTGGCACACAGGAACTCTCTTCTCTTCTATGATGTTTCCTGATCGTGCACCCAACGATGTTTATCTCTACACTACATTTGTTGGGGGAAGTAGGAATAGGGAACTAGCCAAAGCTTCTAGGTATTGACAGCTTGAAGACTTTTGAGTTAATTATATTCGCAAAATTTCAATTTGTGGTGATATCTGAGTTTTCTCATATTACTTTCTTCACAGGGAAGAATTGAGTCAAATAGTTACTTCTGATCTCAGCCAGCTGTTAGGCATAGAAGGAAAACCTGTCTTTCTTAAGTAAGTTACTATGCTCCAACAGTACGTTGTTAGCTTTGCAGTTAAATAGCTCCATGTGAATGAACCTACCATTGGCATAATTTCTTACAGGTTATGTGATTGATTGCAGTCACTTTTATTGGAGCAAAGCATTTCCCTTGTATGGGCGTAACTATGGTTCAGTGGTTGAAGCTATTGACAAGATGGAGGCGGACCTTCCAGGATTGTTTTATGCTGGTAAACCTTAAGTTTATAATAAATATGTATTTTTGAATTTTTAGTGGTTGCAGTCATTTGCCGTGTTTTTCTTACCTCTTTATTTTTCCGCTAGCAAAGATATTCATTAAGCCATTTTGGGACATATAATAATCCTCTGTTAGATCAAGTCTAGAACTCTGCAATCTCTTGTTACTGCAAAGTGTTATCAGTTTTAGTTTTGCCAATTTGTGTTGTGCTTAGACTTTTTATAAATGATGAAAAGGTACAATCTTATCTGCTGATATGTTGTAAATTAACTTAGGAAGTATGGCATAATATTGGAAAACCTTCTTATATGTGTTTCTTGACTAGCTTCTTTGCTGAATCCCTGTCTTAAAATAATTTTTTTGAATCTAAAATGGCAGGTAACCATAAAGGGGGCTTATCGGTTGGAAAAGCAATATCAACTGGGTGCGAAGCAGCCGACCTTGTGATCTCGTACTTGGACTCTCGTCCCAATGCCGAGGGCCAAAACACCACATGAAGGTAATATCTACCATGAACCCACATTTCTGCTTACTGTTATTGCTTTCTTTGGTTTTGGTCTCGCTAAATAAGTAGTCTTCTAGATCTTCTTCAGATATCTTCTTTTCTTCCAAAACAATAATATTTATTTGAAAGAAATTTACTTTTGCGTCTTTTGCAATAATTCAATTTACGTGTGGCAGGTTGGTTTGACTTAATACAGCACGGCACATGGTCTTTGGCCTTGGCAGAAAATGGTTTACTGTCTTGCTGTTAGAAAACAAGCTCAACAAGCGAAAGGGGCGACCAGAAGATGAACATAACTGTTAAACACAGTACAGTGGACATTAGTTACACTTTACTGCTTGTAGTGTAACATTAGTATCAGTCTATTTCTGCTTTGCATACAAAAAAGAAGAAAATCAAAAGAAAAAACATCTGCTGGAAGTTTTCAATCTATAGCTATATCTGTAATTTTCGTAGTTGTCATTCCGTTGGTAAAAATCAACTTATTCTGCTGTGTAGGAAGCCATACGTTAATTCAAGAAACCAAGGCCGATTCGCATCTGTGGATAAATGGTCCCTAAACCTATTCCATTTGTTTCGTACTTCAGAACATTATATAGCGCACTAGTATCATTATCACAGTTTTTTGTAAAGTACCAATTGTCGTAAAGTAGTTGTTTTATTATTGTGCTAAAGTAGCAGCAAGTTTTTAATTGAAATGATGCTTTATTCTTGTCATTATGCTAGGTGACCCTTTATCTGATGTCTTATTATTCCTTTACCTTTTTCCTTTTAAGTTTTTGACCACCATCATCTAAAATCTACTGGCTACTGCTTATGTCTCTTCACTACTTATGGATGAGGCACTACAGTAAGAAACAAATTTAGACACTAATCTAATTAAATTCAAGTGATAATTATCCTATAAGTGCACAGTTTTTTTTTTTTTGCCGGTAACCACATCTTGTGACACGAAGATAGCATGTTGCAAACGGAATGTAAACGGTATTCTGTTACCTGTGTGAAAAAATATACATAAAATGTTTACTTTATATGGGACATAATAACTAGAGAAAAACTAGAGTTTTGCAGGAGTTGTATTTTGAACGAGGTATCTATATTACTTATTGAGAATATTTCAGTCTTCACTCTTCTGGAATGTAGAGAAAGAGTTTAACAGTATTAATATTAGCTCAAACCTAAAATTATGGAACCACATACCAAAATTATGGGAGAATAACTTATAATTTTTCTTCTGCAGCCTAATTTATTCGAGAGAGAACACGAATTTTTGAATCTCAATCAAGGTGGGCCCAGCAAAGTCGACGTAAATAAAATTTAGTTGTTGGGTCAAGTTAACATGAAGATCTTTTTGTCCTACAAGTAATAGTAATTAACTAAATAATCATTTTCTACCAAAAATAAAACTAAATAATCATAGTTTTGTTAATTTTGATGCCAAATCCAGAATCCAAAACCCAAACTCCGATGCTAATACTAATGACCCTCTTTTCCTTTGTAGCTTTATAAAGAAGCCCGGTGGTATAGAATTCATCCATTCAACGCTCAAACAACGTAGCTTTATTGTTTACTCGCCTGAACGCGCGTCTTAGTCCAATTGTCCAAAGCTCTCTTTTCATTTTTTTAACTAGTTTGGTGGTTTGTATTGTGGGATGGAAGAAGGGGCATGGACACTCTTTAGACTCCTTTTTCATTTTTTTTTTGTAAGTAACCCTCTTTTGTTTTTTTCCTTCGTAGAAAAAATGAAAAATTAGTCCTTAGACAATATCCGGGTACATAATAGACAAAAAACTAGGGAGAGAGGGGGTGGGGGTGGGGGGGGGGGGGGGGTTAGGACAATTCTAACTCTGTCCTTTAACGATATCGGGACATTCGCCATGGCATCCGCAACTTTGTTTGCATCTCTCTTTATCCAATGAAATTTTATATCCTACGGCTTGTGCAAATATTTTAGTATTTAATCAAATGTACAAATACATTAAATTCTTATCTGCCGCATGCAACAAAAATTTCAATTTAGTCTTTCTCGCTTTTTTCTTCTTTTTTAAAGGTGATCCAGTTATAATAAAAATAAGCCAAAACTTTACAAAATTATTTGATTTTGAAAAAAATATGTTTTTTTTTAAAAGAGGGTTAAGAAAAAGAAATTGTTAGTTGAAAGTTAATGGCAAAAACTAAGGAAAAAATTATTGAGATAACCATTTTTATCTTGGCACTTAATCTTACCAACCAAACAAGTGGCACATATTAGATATCCCACAAAATCCTAAGTTTTTATCCCATTTCTAATCTACACCATCTTTTCGAGATAAAATTTATTCTGAAACCATATGGCTTCTAAATACATATCTAATTTAATATATGATAATACAAGGAAATACGAATATCCTTACGAAGCAGTATTTAACGCATTAAAGATGGAGCTGACAATGAGCACTTCGCAACCTTATCTTATTTCAAGGTTAGTACGCATTAAAGACGGAGCTGACAAGGAGCCCCTCGAAAACCTTATCCCATTTCAAGATTAGTACGCATTAAAAATGGAGCTGACAAGGAGCCCCTCAAAAACCTTATCTCATTTCAAGATCAGTACACATTAAAAGACAAAGCCGACTTAGGAGCTCCTCAAAATTCTTATTTTCTCATCATACATGTCAACATCAGATTAGAGCTGGCTCTCGCTGCCATTCGAGGACATTTATCTACGAGCCTATTCTAAAAAAACCTATATATATAGCCTCCCCACCCCTCTTTATAATTCAAGGACTTCGGTCCCCCATGTATCATTATTCATGAAATAAACATATAAACTATTACTCTCTTTTATTCATAATTCTTAGTCTCTGGACCGCGGAAAGACCAATCCTTCGCAATGTTATAATTCACACATCATCAAATGGCGTCGTATGCGGGAACGATCTTTTTGCCCCTGAGAAAAGGTCCAAATATATGAAAAATCCGTGTGAACCTTCGAAGTAAAGAATATACGCATTCTTCCCCTTCTCTTAACCCCACGTACACCAGCCATCTCGGCGAAAAGAAGAAATCAATGAAGATTGCCAGACTCCAGATCATCATGCGTCTTGATAGGGACAAACGACCACTTTGCAAAGCCCTTCCCTTGCTGCCGAAGTAGCTTGATTCGCACCTAGACTTAAACCCGGTGGGTTCCCTTGTTTATAAAATAAAAAAATAAGGTGGAGATAAAAAGGAAATCAAAAAATTATGGAAGTATGTATCTAAGAACCTCTTGTCGCGCCGCTGCCACCTCGTAAATAAAAAATAATACACAAGATGAGAAGGCTTGGTTCATTCAAAACCACAAATAAATCTAAACTATGTACGCTAGCTTGATTGTATGTACGAGGCGTACCAAGCATATTTTACAAAGATGTCCATATCCCCTTCTTCCCTCTTCAAAAACCATATGCTACAAAATTTCTTTTTCTTCAAAAGTCCACTACCTTACTATACAAAGACAGACGAAGAGAACCCTTCAAACTTCCCTACACCTACCCAAACCTTCTTCCTAATCAAAGAGCCGGACGTTTCCCCTCCCGCACCATCTCCCGAAGAACACCATCATATACCTATGTCAAGATGTCGACAAAGACATGGGACTCGACGAGGATGCGCCTATTAACCTCGACTCAAGCAATTCGGGATCCCTGGCTCCTTTGATGGGCGAAGGCCTGAAAGCAGAAAGATCTTGTACGACAAGATCCACCACCAATCGAGAAATCACTAAGTCTGGGGGGAACCCTTGCATCGACTGATCCACGTCCTGGCATATATTGTAACCCATCAACATAAACTGTCGCGGCCCCTTGTCAAAAGAATCAACCGCGTGCGTAGTATTTGCCCAGCCCAAGGTGGCTCGAGCATGTGCCTTCACAAGCTTCTGCTGGAATCGATGACCCAAATCTTTCAAGAGACGCTTGTATTTGTCTCTTTCTGCTTTTGCCGTACGAAGCATTTCACCCGTCTGGCCAAGACAAAAGAGCAAACTCTCTAGCCATCCTTCCGCCTACTTCCACTAATCATTCATGACCTTCAGTTTCCGCTCTAACATCTCCCTACTTCCATTAGAGTTTTGTGCATTCATGGCCTGAAGAGCCTCGATCTTCGCGTCCGTCCGCTCCAATTGATCTTGAGCCTCTCTCAGCGCCAATTCAAGCTCCTGGCAACGCCTCAGAAGCGCTGGTACCTCAAAAAGAGCAATCTAGAAACGTTCACCCATGGCCTCTACCAAAAGTGACAACTATTTCCCCATCAAAGTAAAAACGAAATTGGTCACTAAAAATTGCACACAAAACAACCCAATATGAACGCAAAGAGAAAAACACGTACCTTACAAGTGTTTTTGCTAAAATCATCATGCAAAGCCGGGAAAGTAAAAGGAAGAAGGAACTCCCTATCCACTCATTACGAAGCTCGCACAAATACAAACTGCAATGCTCTAGACTTCCCGACACCCCAGTAAAAAGGGAAAGACCATCCGCCATACCTAACAGAGAAGATTTTCATAACTCCCCTATCTGAATGTTAAAAGGGTGAAAGGTACGACTAGAACCTTCACCGGATTCACGAGATAATCGACATTTCGTGCAAAAAATGCCTTGACCTAAGCCGTAGCCAAAAGAGTAGGCATGGTGGAGATGAAAGTCATCGAATCAAATTCCTTCGACAGCGGTTCCAGTACCCCTTGTCAGTCGAGAACTACTGACAAACGATGGGAGCTAGCAAATAAGTCTCCCGCGCATGAACATCTATCTCAGCCTTTGAAACCCATCCCTAACCGTTAGCAGAATGCCACAGCCCGAAGGCAAGTAACAACACCATCAAAAGAATATAGAAAAGAGACTATTAAAAAAAAAAAAAGAGGAGCGCTTACTAAACAAGGGACTCTTATGAAGGAGACCCTCCAAAAACTCCAATATCTCTGCGGCCTGCTACAATCCAGCCATGATCATAGCTATCAAATAGTTTAGCATAGAGACCACGTCGTAGAGACTCGCATATAAACCCCTTTGTTCTAACTCTTGCCTCACCTGCTCCTCTAAAAATGGGGGCATCGTCGTCACACCCGTATCCCACCTCGTGCGAATCCCCCACTCCGAAACCGTATTTCTCGGGGGGGGGGGCAAATAGAAGAAATCCTCTCACCAGTTATTCTCTTTGTCCATAAAACCACGAACCTCTAGAAAGAAAGACGACTTGGACAGTTCGAAACAAAAGAAAAGAGGATTTGAAGAGGCGCCTTGTAAAGGAAAAGCCACCGCAAATTGAAAAGGAGTACAAGGGATATCTAACAACTCGCAGCATAATACAAACCCAGTCATATACTGGAATGAGAAATGAAGAAGTTGACTTGAGAAAACTTGCAAAACTGTAGCAAATTTCGTACAAAAACGGATGAAAAAGTCATCGAAGACCGTAGCGAATCTGACAAGCGTACACTGTTAAAATCTAGTGGAAGGATGTTAAATCGAGAAATATCCAAGAAAACCCCTCGAACAATCTGCGCACACCCTTCTATGACATTGTGCTAAAAATACTTCCTATTTTTTCTGCTCCCATAATAGAGCCAGACTCAAAATAACCTAGCAACAAGTCAACCCAGGAAAGGAATTATAAGACTCGCTTCAAAGAAACGCCGCTCTCACTTCATCTGTCGCCCGATAAGGGACCCTACATGTAGAAGCATCCTCACCCAAGTTTACATTTCCTGCACCAATTCTGGCACCCCCTGGTTACCATATTACGATGCAACCTAGCCATAGTCTTAAGATGGACCGTCTGCTGACAACGTGTCTTCAAAACCACCATTGTCTCCAATAATGTGGCCTCTCCACGTCACGGTGAAGGATGCCTGCTCAAACCTTGTTCTGTCCTTACTGAAGAGGGAGATTCCACTGAGAATAAGCTTGAGGTGGCAGTAGAGTCAGACTCTTCGATGACAGGGTTCGACACTTTAGAAATTTCATGCCCCATTATCACGTTTTACTATAAAAAGAACGAGCAAAAGGGATTTCAATGCGTTGATAAATTCTGAAAATGAGGAAACTGAAAAGCAAAGATAATTTGGGAGAACAGGAAATCGCGCGGTATTTATAAACACCTTCAGGCACCTTCTCACTCTGCATTTATACTTGCTCAAAGGAACCGCCATGACCCTTCACCTATGCATGTACAAATCATGGAGGCGTGACGTACATCCACGTGGACAGGCAGAAAAATCGTCGCAAACAAACATGAATGCATTTAAATAAGCAAAGTTATGACATGTCTATCTTATATCCAGGTGTCACCTGACTCAGCAGAATAACTCAAAGTTTGCACCTCCAGCACAATAAATACGCTCTTTCTGTGTGTCCCCCTTGTAGCCACCCTATAGAGCATACGAAGTATCTCTCGATAAAAAGAAAATACTCCTCGAAGAAAATTGTGCTTCCACCCGAAGGGAAAAGGAAGGTTTCGCTCGAAATATCCGCACTACCCAAGAAAGCCAAATATGTTACGAACCTGGCTTGGAATGCCCGCACGATTTCGGCCAATTCCCGAAAACTAAGCAACTCCCCTTTAAAGAGTCTCCCGCAATAAGCAATATGGAAAAAGGAAAATCCACCACGATACGGGATTTACCCCCTCGTAAGCACCATTCTCCTTTACTCACATCTTAAATAGACTCTATCTTGTCATCATACCATCATATACACATATACTCCATCGCCATACCATCGTATGCATATCTCCGAAAGAGATTCACGACTTTAAGGGAACTCAACCACAAGGGATCACCTGATCCTGGAACAATTCGAGAGGAACCGTAATCCCCAAGAACGACCACATTAAGAAGGGGTCCCGCGGCCCTAGAGACGGTTTGAGGGCACTTTTTCATGCCCAAAATAAACCCACCACGTGAAAAAAAGGAAAGGCTACGGCTTGAACCCTTGCACAACTACGGGATCATATCCCTAAAACATTCCCTCTAAAGGAGAATCGTGATCTTCCCTTAAGGCCCACAACACCAACAGCTGTAATTGTCTTACAAAAGATCGAGCGAATTAAGAAACCTTTGTATGCTAGAAAAAGAAGAGAAAAATGTTTTTCAACTTTCACGGCACTCACATTTATTCAAAAAGATTCTCCATTATTTAAATACGTTTCATACCCTAATAACCCTTTTTAAATCTCTTATCGTTCCTTCATATATCTTATGCTCTCAAAATCCCCTTTGTCGGGCCTCATCCTAAAATTTAAGTATACAATCTTTGACAAAATCCTTTATTTTTACTTTTAGCTCCTCTATGTGTATGTATAAGCAACTTCGACAAAAAGAAACAACTAAAGATCATCAAATTTTATTCATAGTGTTGAATTACAAGTTACTCTACCTACTTGCAAGACAAAAAAGGTCGACCGCTTCCCCTCCCTTATCTTGCATGCATGATCCTCACGAGTTTCCAACCTCCCTTCATTTTTTTCATCTCCCTCTTCTCTCTCTGCACCCACCTTCTCAAAGAGCTTGGGCACTGCCAGAGTCGTTTGCCCCACCGTTGGACTAGAAGAAATGCCCTTAGTCCCGAGCAAAGACAAAACTTCTTCCAGAAAAACCGGCATCCGCAACTCACAAGGATGTAGCTTCTAAAGATTAGTGTCATCCTTGTAGAGACCGAGTTTTTTCCCTTTCTCTTGGCAACCCAGTAACAGAATAAAACATGTGCAACATAGTAGCGCTTAAGGACGACATCACGCTTCTTGGACCCCTTGTACTGATCCATCAACCCTAGAGCAACTTCTTTCACCATCTCATACGTATGCTTATCATGTATACGAGCTATTTTCTCCTCACATTCAGCATATTCCTCGTGAATCTACGCCATATCCTGAGTCACCCTCTTTTGTTTCCTTTGTTAATAAAATTGAAGTTATTTTAATTAATGGCAAGATGTAATGTACGGACACCTCGAAAATCTAAGTGTATTTGTGGTTATGTTAGTCTTTTACTCAATTACTAGTAGAAGTATATTTTAGAAATTCATGTAGTCGCAACATGCCTGTTATTAACCCATCTTAATTGGGGCATTGTAGCCGAAGGTACCACACTTCACGAGCGTGTCAATCTTAGATACTCCGGAGCTTAGATACCTCAAGAGGGTGTCAAAGATATGCCACGTAATAGTCTGCGTATCACGATAGAACTCACAGAATACAAGGTTCACACGAGGTACTACGAAGCTTAGTTGGCCCCACGATACCCCCATAGCAACCAACAATATTCTCGCAGTTACCATTCAAGGATACCATACGAACATAATGTAGACCATGATACTCCTTACGATACCAAGAAGATCGTCAACGCTATTGAAGCTAAATAGAGCGAGGAAATACTCCATGTTACAGTATATAACATTTAGACACGTGGTTATCCACAGACCAAAGTTGGTTAGTCAGCTACTAGATACCCTGACCACCGTCAATATATTCCCTCGCAAAATGACACATGCATCCCATGTATCCCCTATCCCTCCACAATTGAGGGACAAGTTGAAGAAATTAAGTCAACTTTGCTTGTGTTTTCTCTCAGTTTTTACTCTTATACCCTCATCCCCCATCGTGAGCTTTACGATACTTACACATTTGCAAAATCCAGGTAGCACGTTCTCAATAGAATATACGTTAAATACTCCAATATCCAAACGGTACGAAATGAGTGTTAACAAAATGGCGCCGTATGTCGGAACGCCATAAAAGCTATCTTCAAGCAGTTTTGGAAACAACGTAAGAAAACCATAGATGTTACAAACATCCATCTGACAGACGGATCCATCGGCCCAGAGTCAGATAGTCATAATGAAATGGAGGGCGAAATGCTCTCACCGGAACCATCGGAAAAGCCACCCCTGACACCCCCACCAGCCAACACAAGGGATTTCATCAATATACCGAAAACAGTCTTCAAAGACCTGATAGATACCGCCCCCAGAGAACGCATCACACCGCAAAAAGATACCAATCAAACTGTATCGTGGGTGGTACCATGTAGAAGAACAGGGATCGCGCATGACCCGAACTCTATACCGTACCCACCTGGAGATGAATTGGTCTACCACGGTTCCCCTTTCGTCCCTAATATAACAAGCATTGGTCCCGATGGGCATGCGACCTACCAACTTACCACTCTATTCCACAAAAAATGATGGATGAGATCCTTAGGATCACATTCATTAGTACTTGGCTAGCATGGACCTAGTATCAACACCCGACTTTGCACTCTGTCGAGTGTTCAGGAACACCCTGACTGGGTGGGCACATGCGTGGTTTTCCAAAATTTCCCCCGGTACGATATCCAACTTTAATCAACTAGCTAGTCCGTTTATCTGACAATTTGCATGCAATAGGAGATACCCCAAATCAGCATGCCATATGTTCACCATTAAAAAAAGAAAAGATGAATCACTACGAGATTAACTACAACGAAGATGTTCCTCCACCCCGTGGACGAGGTAAAAATCCGTGCAGCAGACTTCGACATAGGTGCCACGAAAGCCCCTGGCCCAGATGGTCTCAATGGCCACTTCTACCACCGATACTGGACCCATCTTATGCTCCATATTGTGACCATGGCCAATGATTTCCTCTCCACTGACCATATGCCTCCTGACATTAATCAAACAGTGATTGTCCTCATCCCTAAAAGAGAGTACCACCACCCCTACCCCCATCCCTTTCGACCAATTAATCTGTGTAACGTCAGCTACAAGATCATCTCCAAGTTGTTGGTTGCTTGCCTTCGGCCTGCCATAGACTCTCTAATCTCCCTTACCGAAATGCCTTTGTTCCCCACTACTCCATTACGGACAACATCCTTATAGCCCAGGGGTTGATTTACACGATCAACATCCCCCACAATGGTCACAAAGGGCTCTTCGCCATTAAAATTGATCTGGCAAAGGCATACGACCACGTGAATTTTGCTTTCATTGAGTTCACACTTCAACAATTCCAATTTCTGGATGCTCTCATCGGTTGGCTCATAGAGTGTGTCCAATCTGTGGAATTCAATGTAGCAGTCAAATGGTCCCGTTCTGCTGGGTGGCACACCCATCGAGGTCTCCGTCAAGGTGACCCCCTCTCTCCATACTTTTTCATTCTCTGCATGGATCTCCTAATTGCAGCCGTTGTTTGGGCGATGGAAAGTGGCAAGTTTCATGTAGCACAGCTAGCCGGGGAGGCCTGCCCATCCCAATACTTAGCTTCGCAGATGAATGCTTCATCTTTTGTGAGGATCACCCCAGAACCCTTCAACTCATGTTACACTTCTTGAACTCATTTCATGCCATGGTAGGACGTGGAGTGAGCTACGAGAAGTCCCAGGTCTTATTCTCCCACAATATCTCGCGCCGACATTAGCGTTCCATCATTATAATTCTTGGCATGGAGGTCATGACCACTCCAGATAAATAGCTTGGCATCTCAATTTGGCAACGACGATTTTGCCAACGGTTCTTCGATCCGATTATCGACCGCTTCACTCATAGAATCAGGGCCTGGTATACTCGTTTTTTATCATACACTGGTCGGTGTACCCTGATTCAATCTACTCTGCAAACAATGCATGGATATGTGATGAGTATGGTCCACCTCCCTACCTCTGTTCTCACATCCTTCACCAAACTCACCAAATCCTTCCTTTGGAACGCCGATGAACAGGGTTGCCGCAAGGGACCCGTTCTGTGGCATATAGTTTGTTTGTCCAAACGGGTCGGGGAACTTGGATTCCCCCATCTTGAGAAACTAAACGAGGCTTATATGCTAAAACTTGGGTGGAGGCTTTTGCAAAAACATGACTCTATATAAGCTAAGGTCCTACATGCCAAATACTTTCTAGCATGGAGTCTGTTGACGGTCCTGATCCCCCAAAACTCTAGTCGCTCTTGGAAGTTTATTGCCCGACTCTTCCCGAGCCTCCTCTCCTCACTACAGTGGGTGGTAGGCAATGGGGCCTCCATTATCTCCTGGCACTCCCGCTGGATGGGGTCATTCACATTAACCAAGTATGTCCCTTCCATTCCCCCTCACCTACTCTCTCTGAAAGTTCAGGACATCATCCAGCCAATAAGATCTTGGGATCTTTCCATTGTCGGTCCCCTATTCCCGCGAGATATCATGGCACGTATCAGAGGGTTGCCCCTTCCGTTGAAGGACATCCCCGATAGTACATGTTGGACCAGGAACCTTGGTGGACAATTCACGAGAAAATTTGCCTACAATTGGCTTTCTGAAATGACCTACGGGGCTCAACTTTCCAGCCTCCCTTGGAATGCCTTGTGGAAGTCCCAGGTTCTCCCGCGTATCAAATTATTTGGCTGGTTATGGGGACATGAGTCCTTAGCCACTCGTGATTTCCTTTGTCGTCGGCACATCCCAATGTGTGCCCCCTTTGCCACTCGGCTACTGAAAATATGGCCCACCTATTCGCAAAATGCCCCCTCTTCTTAGGGGTCCGTCAAGCCCTTCCCATGTTTACTTCACCATTGTAGGGGGGAAATCACATTGCTCACGTCCAGCGCACCCTCACCCAACCACTACCCTTATTGGGTGTTGGGCCCTATGGCTGCGCGTAATGAACTCTTGTTCCGAGGAAAGCCAATCTCTACCTCCTCCATTACCTCGTTCATTTCTCCCACACTGTCGAGTCTTCCGACCGCCCCGCCCCCGAAGCCCCCCAAAATTAACTAGTCCCTATTAGGTGGCACCCCCCTCCGTTGGGGATTATCAAGCGAAATACCGATGGCTCGACGTTGGGACACCCTGGCCCCTCAACTATAGGTCGTGTGTTGCGTGATTTTACAAGTATGGTTGTCGGTGCTTTTTCTGAATTGATGGGATGCAGCACTAACAACGTAGTGAAACTACGGGCAATTGGCTAGGGAATACTACTTACTCTACAACTTTCAACTATTGCTCTCGTCATTGAAATTGACTCGGAAGTTGTATTTGGCAACCTGGCCAGAATACGAGGCTTTACGGCCTCGACAGAGTCGCTGACCCTGTTCCATGACATATGAAGGTTAGAAGAACTCCCATCATGTTTGTCTCATGCATATATAGAGAAGCGAACATGTTCACATACATGCTGGCACGTATGGGATTCAATCGGGCCTTGGTAGACTGCCCACTTCAGCCACCCTTTTGTGCAGCTTGGACGAGCTGCCCGCCCTACTTAGCGCATTTTGGTGTAGACGATATGCATTGTACATTTACGCGGTTATCCCGCCAATCCCGACCCCGCACCCCTATGTACGTTACTTGGCCTCAACCGTAGGCAATTAATAAAATATAGTTGTACCAAAAAAAATGTTCAATGACTATCGTCATAAATGTGCTAATGATTGTGATAATAAAGCAATTAGGGGGTTTGGGCAAACGTCACCTCCCTGATTTAAACAATGCTTATCACTTGAAACTAGGTTGCCTCCTACTTACCCAACCTAATTCCCTATGGGCCCAAGTCTTTCAAGCTAAGTTCTATAGAAATTCTCACATTCTTCTAGCTCAAGCTTGTACTACCTATAGCTGGGGCTGGAAATTTATCATGTCAATAATTCCCCATCTATCCCAATCCATTCGTTGGCATGTGGATCAAGGGAGTACGCTCAATTTCTGGTTAACTAAATGGTTGGGCAACTTCACTATAACTGAATTCATTCCTAACATATCCCCTACACTCTCTTTCCTATCCATTTTTGACGTCATTGACCCACTCAGTCGAACTTGGGACCTTAGCTAGGTAGCTCATTTTCTTCCCCCATATCATTAGCACTACCCAGGGGACTCCAATACCTCACATTAGCCTTCTCGATCATTTCTCATGGGCTTGGGCGTCTAACGACACCTTTTCGCTCTCAAGTGCCTATACCATGTTCCGATCTTCAGCTACCACTATCGCCAAACTCACCTACCTTGGAAAATCATCCAAAGTTTACTGGTTAACCCGAGAGTTAAATCATTCATTTGGCTCTTCTGTCATGGTGAGACACCAACCAAATTTTGACTTTTCAACCATAGCCGCATTGGTGAACCGACATGTCCCTTATGCCAGCAACACCAGAGACTCTCGAAACCGACATGTCCCTTATGCCAGCAACACTAGAGACTCTCGAACACATCTTCTACGCCTGCCAGATAATCAACCCCATAATCCAAAGAATCCTGCCTGGGTTTTCTGAGTTCCGCCATTACCACCCTCTCATTCATCTTTCTGCGCTCCAACCCGCTATTAGGCAACATTGGGCCGTTCTCTCTTGGGCCATTTGGAAGGCAAGAAACAATAAGGTCTTTGACAATCGTCCCGTCACTTTCCATGTTGTCCATGCCATTTACCTCCACCAACTCCATAATTCTCCATTTCAAATACTTCATAGTAACCAGCATCCAACTCCACCTCAACACATACTATACCTTAAGTGGACCCTACCACCCATCGGATATGCTCAGTTAAATGTAGATGGATCAACCTATGATAACCTCAGACCTACATGTATTGGAGGTATCATTCGTGACTCAGATGGACAATTTCTACTCACTTTCTCTACGTCGGTGGGCTATTCCACCAACAACCAAGCTGAGTTTTGGGTGCTGAGGGACAACCTACGTCATGCCCGTTCTATGTAGATCTCTCATCTTGTCATAGCTACATACTCTCTTTTTATGCTTGATAGTATCACCAAGACACAAGCAACACCATCGCACCTTATAGAACAACTGACACAGATTCAGACTAGTGTCACTCACTTCACCCGAGTGATAGCCAAGTTTTGTTACATGAAAATAAACCAGGCCGCTGATGCACTCGCAACGCTAGGTGCCTCTTCATTGAACACCGACGTTGCGTTGCCTAGTCAACTTTTGACACCAACATACAGTCTTTGGGACACATGCTCAACCTAGATGCAACATTTGATGCTTTTTTATTGTAATTCTGTTGTAACGCGTATTTCTAGTTCTGTGATTCGTCCTACTAAAACTTTGATTTTGTCTTAATAAATGATGTTTATCATTGTTAATAAAAAAAAGGGTAAATCTGTAATGAGTGCGCACTGACGAATCTATTTAGTCCAAAATTCTAATTAAGCCTAAAATCTCAATTATTAGTAGTGTGGCCCGCTAAACTTCTTGACTAGGGACATGTTGTGTCAGCCCAAGATAAACTAGCTTTCGAACTTCAATCAACAATCATATTATTCATACAATATAGAATAATTTATTGAAAATTTGAACCCCGACTGCAAAATCTTTAGTCTTAGGGGTGGCATGTGGGTCAGCCCAAATTGCAATAATAACACCCTTTTCTTTTCTTTTCTTTATGATAATAAGATTTTGTTTTGGAGCAACCGGGACAATAATAAGCTAAGCGGGTCCGTTTCCTTTTCTTTTTCAAAATCATTTACCAATGATTCCTTCGCCATATATACAGTTAAGTTAATTGCATGCAGCAATCAAGTTATATATATATATATATATATATATATATATATATGAGCTTATATGAGCTATAATAAGAAAGATGTAAATTCAAATTTTCTCCGACTTGGTTTAGAATATTTTATCGATAAGTTTGGCGTGTTCAAATATTTTTTCAACGCCCCACTCTCAAGTATTCTTTAAATTAAATTCACATAGATAGACGGACTATATTCCATTTCTTTTCATCCCATAACTTATGAAGATGGGACAACCACCTGTTATTACTCCAAACCAAAATAAAACCCAGACAAGAATCTTTGAACCCCAAACAGAATTCAGCATATGTCTAAAAAGTAGGGAAGTTATTGAAGACAACTTCAAACTTCTAGAACGAAATGAAAGAGGAGGTGAAGAATTATAGTTACTTAAACGCTGATGTCTCATACTCTTTCGCATACAACGTAATTAAGAGGACTTAATAACACAAAACTACTCTTAGTTGATTTTCAATCAAACAACTTAAATCAAACAACTGCAAAGCAAGTTATAACATACATGTACACACACACATATATATATATATAAATATATATATACTCATGTAAAATACATTGCTCTTTGGTACATCTAACACACACATTAAATGTGTGTTCCCAAGTGTGATTACAGCCAATCATTCCCATTTTCACAACTGCATCGAAAACACCAAAAAGGGACTGAACTGCAACTGAACTCGTCAATGACCCGAAATTGAATGCAATGACAAGCTGAGTATACAGTAAATGAAGATTCTTCCTATTTCAACTGCCCTCCCTCCACAATCAAATCATTTAATTCACCAAACCATTCCCATATTTATATAAAAGAAAGAAAGGGATTTATTTTCACACTCCACTATTACTCCATTCCAACATTTTTGTCTCTATTAGCCAGCTTTTTTTTTCTTCTTCTTTAAACTCCTGCTGAATAAAATGAAGCATTATGCTTCTATAGTTGTCTAGTTTAATCTTGTTTCTTTTCTTTCTAGTTTTTCACCCCAAACCCAAAGCTTATCTTTCTTTTATTCTTCCTTAAAATTAACCCTCCCATTATAACCGCAACTGCAACTGTAACTGCATTCTTGTAACTTGTAAATGCAATCATTCTAGGGTTTTATTTTCTTCTTGCAAATGCAAATGCAAATGCAAATGGGGTTTGCAACAGGTTTTGTTATGTTGTTCTTTTCACTGATTTTATTTGCTTCACATACTCATCAGTTGAGAAGCTATGAAACTCAGGTTCTTCTTCAGCTGAGGAAGCATTTGGAGTACCCAATGCCCCTCAACATTTGGGAAAATTACAATAATGACAATGATTTCTGTACTTTGCCCTCTACCCCACAAATGAGCATCAAGTGTGAGAATGACTCTGTTACTGAGCTCAGAATTGTGGGTGACAAGCCCACACCCACACAGACACAGGTCAGTAAATTCAGGGGATTTGCTCTTCCAAATAATCAAACTTTGTCTCACAGATTCTCCATTGACTCTTTTGTTACTACATTGACACGATTGTCGAATTTACGAGTCCTCAGCTTGGTATCTTTAGGCATTTGGGGCCCACTGCCTGATAAGATTCATCGATTGTATTCCCTCGAAGCTTTTGACATGAGTTCTAATTTTATGTTTGGTTCATTACCTTCTAATATGTCTAGACTAGTGAAGCTCGAGACTTTGGCGTTAGACGATAACTTTTTTAATGGAACGCTTCCTGACTGGGTCGGTTCACTACCAAATCTTACCATTTTCAGCTTTAAGAACAACAGGTTGAAGGGTCAGCTTCCTTCTGCAGTCTCCACGGTTACGAAACTCACCGAACTTGTTTTGTCGCACAATGCGCTTTCTGGGAAATTGCCTGATTTGAGTGCCTTGTCTAGTTTGCAGTTGCTTGACTTAAGGGGGAACAATCTGGACTCTGAACTGCCTCCTTTGCCCAAAGGACTGGCTAATATTTTTCTCAGCAGCAATTCGTTTTCTGGTAACATTCCTGAAGAATTTGGAATGTTGACCCAACTTCAGCATCTTGATCTGTCAAACAATCATCTGAGTGGAACTCCGCCTTCTGTACTATTCTCTTTGCCAAGTATTAGTTACTTGAATTTATCATCGAATGTTCTTAGCGGATCACTTCCCGATGATCTCAGGTGTGGTAGTGCACTTAGTCTAGTTGATCTTGTTGATAACAGATTGATAGGCCAGCTCCCAAATTGCTTGAACACAACTACCGGTGTTGATGACGGTAAAACAGTTAAATTTAGTGGGAATTGCTTCTCCGATGTGGCCGGAAGTCAGCATCCTGCTGCATACTGCAGAGACATTGATATGGGTAGAAGATGGTCCGAGGTGAAGGAAAGAGCCATACTGGCTGCTGTGATTGGAGGGATTGTCATTATTGTGGTAATTCTTTTGGTACTCGGTCTCCTCTTTTTCTGTAAAAGACACCACGCGGAGAGGACATTGGTTCAACATGTTGCACCTAAGGTTAAGCAAGACAATTTGCCACCAATGATTTCCTCTGATCTCCTAGCAAGTACCAGTAAGTGCAGCTACAATTGAGTCATGCACACAATCTTGTTGACTGAGTATAATATCTTGTATAAGGATGTACTATTTATTAACGTCAAAGTCTTAGAGATTGTCACGGTTACCAACTGCAATTTCTTTTCTTCTTTTGTTTCAGGGATCATTTCTCAAGCAGCAAAAATGGGGACACAAAGTGCTCCAGCTTATAGGATATTTTCCATTGAAGAACTGGAAGAAGCCACAAAGAACTTTGATCAGTCAGCTTTTCTGGGTGAGGGCTCTCTTGGAAAGGTACCCTTAGGAATGCTATTATAGTCTCTATACTTGAACATTTTACTGGTGATTTTATTTTTCAATTTTTTTTCTGTAAGGTTGTCAAAATATTTTAATCAACATAGAACCTGCTAAGACGTATTATGCGGAACTATCATTTGTTTCTTGGTAACACTATCTTAACATCCTTTTGGGGAGAAACAAGAGTAAATTATAGTCATCAATGCTATGTGGCTTACTTATTGCATATTGGTTTTTACTTGTTTATGCTGAGAGTCTTTTGTCTTATCAAGTTTATGGGTCATTTATGTTATTAAGTATTGCATCACTTGCTTCAACACTAATTCTTATAATTTGTGGCATTATGAGTATCTTAATCTATTCCGTGATTCCCGAGCTACAGTCGATGATTCAGTTGCTTTGGTGTATTGTAAATTCAAGTTGCTGCTACTATTAGTTCTGATTAATTTTCTCAACAACGTACCTTTGTTTTTCATCAGCTTTACAAAGGAAGTTTAGAGAATGGTACCTTTGTTGCCATACGATCTCTAACTTTATCTAAAAAACAATCAATTCGCAACCTCACTATGCGGCTGGATTTACTCTCAAAGCTTAGTCACCCAAACCTGGTTGCCCTTCTCGGTCATTGCATTGATGGTGGAATGCAGGACGAGTTAATTGGGACTAGATTGTTCCTTGTGTACGACTTTGTTCCTAATGGCAACTTCCGCTCTCATCTTTCAGGTACTGAAATTACCGTTTGAAGATTGTAGGTATTCTTCTGTTAATTAGAGGATACAGAAAGAAAGAATGAAAAACTGGTTTACAGAAACAAAACATGATTCTTAGTTTCTTACTGTAGAAACTACTTTTTGTTTTCTGTGGTGATTTTTAGCTAGATTAATCAGGTGACCTCATTTCACCTTGGAAAAGAAGTATATATATATATATATATATATATATATATATATATATATGCTCTTTGCCCTTTAACTCTCCTCTGATTATGTAAATAGTTAGTATAGTCTGATGATCCTGAATGTGTACACTTCATCCACAGAAACCTGTGCTGAGAAGGTTTTGAAGTGGTCAGACAGATTGAAAGTGCTAATTGGTGCTGCAAAAGCTGTCCATTTTCTGCAAACCGGTGTGATTCCTCCTTCCATAAGCAATCGGCTTAAGACAAATAATATACTTCTTGATGAGCATCTGATTGCAAAGTTTAGTGACTATGGGATGTCCATTATAGTTGCGGATGAAACTGAAAAACCTGAGGTATGCTGCCTCTGACATTTAGACCATATTCATATGCACACAATATTTCTAACCCATGCGGTATCTCTTTGTAGGCAAAGCGAGATAACGCCAAAGCAAGGTTAGAATCATTTATTTTTCCCTCGACTCCTTATCTTACTCTGTTGACAAATCACTTCGTTCTTTTTGTTGACTTCCCTAAGATCTAAAATGGCTAGAAATTTATTCCTCTCTGCTGATAGGATATCATATATTAGCCTCAAAGCTAACAAAGTAATTCTGCTTATGTAATTCCATGATAAGGCCCCATTGTTCAGTTTGATAATTCTGAAGAAGACATGGAGTGGTTGTAATTATTTCTATCATTTCCCAAGGAAAGATATCAGTCTGGTGTTCCGAGCGTCAAGCAACAGTTCCTCTGTAACTTACTTAGGCCTGGAGAGATCATCCTTTTTCTGTATTACCAGACATTCTAGAAATGGAATTTTGCTAGCCTCTGCAGATAGTTACTTCACACACAAATTGGCTAATGCTTCAAGTGATAGGGTTCTTAGGAAAATGAAAACAAATAAAAAATTGAGTATTTAGTCACAATATAAAGCTAAAAAGCGCATGGCATCATTTCCTCGAGATCCATTTTATTAATACGTGCTCATAACCCTGTTTTCCCTTCAACACTCTTCCGTCATGTATTATAAAAAAATGTTGTTGGACAGGCATGTGACAAAATCGGGGGATGACGTTTACGACTTTGGGTTCATTTTGCTCGAAACCCTCGTTGGACCTTCCATAACTGGAAAAAGAGAAGCATTTATACTAAATGAAATGGTATGTCAGTCAACCATACTTGCAAATGTTCTTAATAACTCTAACGTGCTATACGTATTGGGGAACATGTTTTCTTTTGCAAAAGTAAATGGAATTTCTGAAGCTGTTACTATAACCTTGTCTCGTATGGGAATTTCTCAATTTGCAGACATCCTTTGGTAGCCAAGATGGTCGAAGAAAAATGGTGGATCCAATTGTCTTAACCACTAGTTCGCAAGAATCTTTGTCAATCATGATAGCTATCACTAACAAATGCATATCCCCTGAAGTTTCAAGCAGGCCCTCGTTTGAGGATATCCTCTGGAACTTGCAATATGCAGCTCAAGTCCAGGCCACAGCTGATGCAGATCAAAAATCTGATACAACTTCTTAGTCGGAACTTCAGTTGAGATAACTAATCCTGACGGCAAAATTAGTTATGTCAGATCTCTTTGTTCATGTTACATTGCAATTTTTTTGTAAATTGTAAATGTCTTTTTCCATGTTTGATTCTTTAGATTAGAATATAGGCTAAAATGTTGTTAAGCGCCTCTCAGATGTTATCTTGGGACAGAAACTTAATTCCCATTTACATAGTTCTCCCTACCAAATACTTTAGTTGTACTCCAGTAGCTTCACTTTAGGACTTCACAAATACAACTTTCTTCAAATTGATGGAGTATAAAAGTTCGTTTTTTTCCCACTCATTTTATTTAGTAATGCACATTCATTCAGCATTTCAGAAATGTTTATTTGCAATGGGAAGGAAAATCACCAGAACCTTATGTAGCTGTTAAGGGATTTAAATTAGGTGCCAACTTCCAACTGACAGCACCAAGGCCATAACAAGACTCGCTCTACTGCGTTGAACTGCTGTTTGTTCTGAGATGTGACCTTACAACTTGCAATATATGCATTTCAGAAAGTTAGCTGAATATATAATTGTCAAGTCCCACCTCAAAAATATCTTTCTATCATGAAAAAATGGAAAAAAAAAATTTAATTTCTTGTCAGTGGGGGTGGGTTGGAAATAAGAAGCATATTGCATATTTCAATTTCATTACAGCACATACTATCTTTTCCACACCAGTGGCCATATAACATCTTAAAGCTGACATGTCAACTTACTGTCACTATCTCTTGCTGGTAATAACAACGGTTGCTTTTGTGAAAAATAATTGCAACGGTAAATGAAAAATTGTGGAATATGAAGCCATAGTTATGTTACTTTTACAGGCTTACCATAAATTTTGGTTTTTTGAAGGCACAGATGTAAAATACCAATTATGGTGAGATTTGTACCCAATCAATCATTAGAAGTTTGTAAAATAGATCTAAAATATTTTCGATACATGCCAAGAATGTATAGAGGTGGTGTACCGATGCTGAATACGCTTGGATACATCATGGAATTAAGTATTGGTTTTGTTTTATTTACATGATTAAAATTAATCAGAGAAATAGTTGTCGCCTTGTCGGTGAATAATATTCAAATGTAATAATATATATCAATATGAAAGAGCGGTCACGCACTAAGCCAATTGACTACAAATCAGACCACGCGCTTGTTTGGCACGTTCTCTAAACCTGTCTCATTATTTTTCATTTTTAATTACACAGCTTATTAGATAGATACGCGGAAAAGAAAAATTAATAAATTATCATTCTTTTATAGCGTAGTTGGCACGCGTCTACCTGCCGCGACTATCTCTCTCAACTCACCAAACTCATTCTTAAAAAAACTGTTTTTATTTTCAGCCATTAGACTGACTACAAAGTAAAACTAGCACGCCCATTTATTTATTTCAATTTAATTATTGTGGACGAAATCACCTAATTAATTAATTAATTAATACTTAATAGGATACCATATAAAAAAGAGGTGATTTGGAAGTTGGAACAGAAATTTAAATAAAATCTAGCAAGCAACCAAGCTTAACTCAAATCAATCATCATTCATTTATATAAAGACGGACATTCTCTCGTTCAGGTACTTTTAACTATTAGCTATATAATAATATAATACATGTACGTATATGTATGTACTGTACTGCATTACCTCTCTTTTCTCTCTCTCCTCACATCACATGTCTAGATGACTGAGCCATCACTTACAAAACGCACCGTTTCTGTTGTCTTCTTCCCTTCCCCCACTAGCCCTTTTCAACTGTAAGTGCAGAATATTTTTTTTTTCTTTTTTTTTTTTGGATTAAATTTAGCTTTAAAGTATTTACACCTCACCTCTGTTTTAACTGTTTGTATTAGTTAATGTATTTAATGTATACTGCATTATATATATATATAGTATTCCTGTTTTGTTAGTTGAATACTTGAATCATGTTAAACTGATTTACCTTGGCATTCAGTCAGTGTTGGATCTGGTTTGTGTATTCCTTTCAGAGAGACAACTAAGCTATTTTTATGTTTTTATCTTTCCCATTATAAGTGGTTTGGTAGCATAAATAATAAAATGTATGTGGTAAGATAACACTGCAGGCCCTTTTATGATTTGAGAATTCATCAGCATGTGCAGCAGCTATTTAATTATACATTTCATTTTTTTGCAGAAAATCCATTTGCCTTGTATGTTAACTTAGGTGCCATTTATGCACTTAGGCATACATCTGAGCAGTGGATCGGTTTATGCTTAAGGAGTTGTTGTGATAGATATAATTAGGGGTGAAGAAGTACCTTCATTCATGTGAAAAATGGTCCTAGGACTGAGGACCAAAACCAGGCGAAGCCCTTTGGTTCCGCTCGATTATGTTATTCACATCCAGGAGATCAAGCCCTGGCCACCCTCTCAGTCGCTTAGAACTCTCCGTTCTGTGCTCATCCAGTGGGACCATGGTGACAAGAATTCCGGGTCCACAAATCAAGCAGTTCCTTCCCTTGGCACTGGGACCGGTGTTGGTGATGGAAGGATTGAATTCAACGAATCATTTAGGCTTACATTTACTCTCACCAGGGAGATGTCTATAAAGGGTGGTGAAGAAACCTTTCAGAAGAACTGTATCGAGTTTAATCTTTACGAACCACGTCGGGACAAGACAGTGAAAGGTCAGCTGCTGGGAACTGCTGTTCTGGACTTGGCCGATTGTGGGATTATCAAAGAAACTTTAAGCATTACTGCTCCTATTAACTGCAAGCGGACATATAGGAATACGGTGCAGCCACTTCTGTTCCTTAACATCCAGCCCAGTGAGAGGAGACGCTTGAGCTCTTCCTCAAGGGACAGCTTGTTGAGAGAAGCTTCCATGGATAGGAGTCATGCTGAATCTGTGTCTGCATTGATGAGTGAAGAATATGCTGAAGAAGCTGAGGTTGCCTCCTTTACTACAGAAGATGATGTTTCCTCGCACTCGTCACAGGCTGTTGCTTCTTCGGCAGGTGAATCAAATGGGAGTGCTTCACCTCACAATAACGAGGTATAAGCATGCACTGGTCTTCTTTTTTCTTTTTGTTTTACCACTATCATACAGGACAAGATCCTTTAGTGCACTCCTTCCTTAGTTTACAAGTTTTGGGGTTCATATAAAACATTACACATTCAAACTTCACTAGCATAATGAGATATTGGTGGTGATAGCATATACTGTTATCGTTGTTGTGTTAACCTGATTAATAAAATCTCGAAGCACTGGATGATCACTTGATTCATCGATGGAACTGATTGCAGAACAGGGCAGTTACTGGAGCTACACTTGACCATGACACAGATCAATTTGTTGCCAAATCAGATCAGGAGCAAGTGACTGAAACTTATGGGAATTCTTCTCGTTCCTCATCGATAGATTTATCTTCTGATCTTGCATGGATCTCAAAAAAAATTACCTCTCCATGTTTGCAGTCAATAACATCGGAAGACATGGAGAAGCAGAACAACTCCAACACTGAAAGTTATGAACACGAAACTGAAACGAAACATACCAAGAAAAATGCTGAGAAGTTCCTGTCTAGTTCCAAAGCAGGTCTACTTACCAGGCCTTTTACCAAAGATACCCTTGAAGGTTTAGATGACCCAAAAGATATGCAAATTGTTTCTGTTCTTAGCGACCAGCAGGATGATGGGAACGCTTCATCTCCTGGTAAAGAAGATCTTATTAAGATTAGAAGAATATACTCTCCTCGAAATGGCGTGACAGATGAGTCCAAAGAAAAGCAACAGAAGAATGCAGAGGAAGAAAGAATTGTGGAAGAGAACGGACACCAAATTGAGAATGAGCAATCGAGTTATTTGTCTCAAATCGATGCTCAGAAGAATGTTCCGTTGGATGACAGTATGGTTTTTACTGCCAAGGGAAATTATATAGTTAGTAATAGCTTTTCAGATATTGATAGATCAAAGAATGGCAAGTCTGTTCGATCTTTACTTGACTCAAGCAGGAGTACTGCATCTGTTTCAAGCAACCAATTTTTTGTGCCAGATGCTCATAATAAAGCTCGGACCTTTATTACCAGTGAGCGAAAAGAGACTAAGTTGCACACAAGGGAAAGAAACCTGCTTTCCGATAGCAGAATCCAGCATTTAGAGCACAGAATTAAAGCTCTGGAGGGAGAGTTAAAGGAAGCTGCCACTATTGAGGCTAGCCTTTACTCTGTAGTTGCAGAACATGGAAGCTCCATGACTAAAGTCCACGCTCCTGCTCGACGCCTCTCAAGGCTCTATTTTCATGCTAGCAAACAGACTACGAAGTCAAGGAAAGCGAGTGCAGCTAGAAGTGTTGTATCTGGATTAGTTTTAGTTGCAAAAGCATGCGGAAATGACGTTCCGAGGTATGATTGTTCAATCCATCCCACTTTGGTAGCTTGTTTTATCAAGTTTTAGTTGATAAAGTAACAGTAGGGATTCAGCAGTATCAGCCATGTTGCATGTCCATCTTTGTTGGTTTTCTCAATTTAATTTATTTGGTAGCTTACATTTAGTTTCGTTGGCAGCGGTTCATTTGCTACCCATGCATTCTTCTGTAGTATGTACCATTCAGTAATAGCACTTCTAATTGCTGTCAAGTTGATCAACTGATAAACCTTGTCCAGGCACTGCTCATAGTGTCGTTCTCTCGTTGCACTAGCAGCTGAACACATTTGCCAGGGCTTCAATGCCATTACGACTTTTTCTCTATAAAAATACTTGGGTTCTCTTCTCAGCTCACGGATTAGCGTCTTTTTTTTTTTTTGGAAACAGATTAACCTTCTGGCTCTCAAATTCCATTGCACTAAGGGTGATTATAAGCAAGTCATGTGGAGACTGTCAGTTGCCTATTTCTGCTGGACCTGCTACTGGGAATGGAAACAAGAAATCGTCACCACTTAAATGGGAGTCTTTCACCAGTAAGAGTGAAAGAACTGCACTTGAATTAAGTTTTGGTGACTGGGAGAAACCTCATATCTTTGTAGCTGCACTACAAAAGGTTGAATCATGGATATTTTCCCGAATTATTGAGTCCATATGGTGGCAGGTAAGCAAATGTTTGTGTTAAGATAGGATGCCAACAGATTTAATATACTTGGGTTGTCATGAATTAGATGCTAAATACGCTCTGCTTTACCTGCTTACTATCTCCAGACATTCACTCCACATATGCAATCTGGTGCTGCAAAAGCAATTCGGAGCAGTATGGATTCTGACTCTTGCAAGTTATTCCGAAGAACATCCAGTTCAACTGATCAACAGCAGGAAAATTATTCTCTGGAACTCTGGAAAAAGGCATTTACTGATGCATGTGAAAGAATATGTCCTGTTCGAGCTGGGGGACATGACTGTGGTTGTTTGCCTGTGCTCTCCAGACTGGTAAACTTCAATGACCTACTTCTTTAAAGTTCCCCGCAAATTTTAGAAGTAATATTTGAAATAAAGTTGGAAGGAAATATGGTAATTGACTAGCTGTGGTGGAAATCATTTGACAACAAGTGCCACCGCTTCTGAGTTTTTAACTTTTATCCCTTTATCCTTGACCCTATGGAGGGCAGAATGACATTAATGCTGCCTCCACCCCTGCACACTATTTTGGCTTATACCATGTCATGACATTCTTTTGGCTTAAATTGGTGAAACATTTGTGTCAATTTGATTTGGTTCCTTTCATTTCATTGATTGTTGAAATGTGCAAATCTGCTTAATAAATCGACTGTAGCATGACACTGGAGCAATAAACTGCTTTTATTAGATTTTTAACTCTGCAGAACTTTAAAGACATACTCTATTTGATAATTAGATAATGGAGCAGTTAGTTGCCCGACTGGACGTGGCTATGCTCAATGCCATCCTTCGTGAATCAGCTGATGACATTCCAACTGATCCTGTAGCTGACCCCATTAGCGACGTTGAGGTTCTACCAATACCATCAGGGAAAGCTAGTTTTGGGGCTGGTGCGCAGCTGAAAAATGCGGTGAGCATAACTATGAAATGTTTCTCACTGGAACGAGCTCAAACAGATCAGTGAATAATTTTTATGCTTGACATTCTTGTTCAAATAATACACTGCAATGTCATCTTCTGTGTACCAAATGGGCTTCTTTCTACAAGGGCAATTTTTTTTGCATCCTCTTGTTTATATGCACAATTTCTTTTTCAGTATATTAGACTGATGATCTCAATGTAGTATCTTAAGAAACTGACTTGTTTATTACTTGACAGATAGGGAATTGGTCCAGATGGCTTACCGATCTCTTCGGTATCGATGATGATGATGAATTGCTTGAAAATGAGAATAGACCAGAAACAGCTGGTGATGATGATCAAATATCGCGAGATACATCGCCGAAACCTTTCCATCTCCTTAATGCACTGAGTGACCTTATGATGCTCCCAAAGGATATGCTATTGAGTCGGACAATTAGAAAAGAGGTTTAGTCAGGGGCCTTCAAAGCTTTAGTTCAGGCATTTTAGCTTCAGTTATAAATACAGTGGCATTGTTCATATGAGATTTCTCATTTCTTTTCCATAATTTGATCTCAGGTATGTCCTACTTTCGGCCCACCCCTAATCAGAAGGGTTCTCAACTCTTTCATCCCAGATGAGTTTTGCCCTGACCCAGTTCCTGGAGTTGTGCTGGAAACCTTGAATTCAGAGGTTTGTTCATCTACAAGAGTCTTCATTTTCTTCATTCTGCTTTGACTTCTTATACCATTTGCTGCTATTCACAACATACTTCTGACCCATAATATTTCTTTTGAAGAGTATTATTGTCGATAGAAATTCGTTTGTGTAATCACCCTGCCTCTGGATGCGCCCTTCTCTCTTGCAGGATACCTTTGATTTTGAAGAGGATTCTATCATAGACTTCCCTTGTGTTGCTGCACCTATTGTATATCAACCTCCACCAGTTGCTTCAGTTGGTATCTTTGGAGAAATTGGAAATCATCCTCAGCTGACACGTAGTGTTTCCTCAGTGCTCAACAAATCGCAGACAAGTGATGATGAACTTGATCAACTAGATTCTCCTCTGCAATCCATCATGCCCGAAGGACTCCAGGCATCACCTTCTTCTTCTTCAGTAAAGCCTGGTTGGATATCACATAAGAGTAGAAGTGTGAATGCTGTGAGATATCAGCTCCTTCGTGAAGTATGGATGGATAGCGAGTAACATTAGTTGTTGCAATGAGTGCCTTTTTCTATGGCTGTACAACTTTTGTCTTAGTTGGATGCACAAGTGCCTCTCAGATGTTGATCAATAAAATGTATGCATTGGGGTTATCGTGTTTACATACGAATCTCTTTCCCCTCAAGTTTGGAATTGGACGCTAGACATATACTGGTTCAATATCTTACGCCGCTTGGTGTAAAAGATGAATTTTATTCAAAAATTGAGACAAATTAAAAGTGAGATAAAAAATCATAATTTTTGGTAATATTTAATATGTGGATAAACTGTCAAGATAAATAAATAATTATCTCAATCACTCTTTTGTTTGATTATGTAATTAACATCAATTAATCAAAAAATAACTCTCTTGACCCAGAAAATAAAGGAGAAACACATATCACAATTTTTAGACTTGTCAGTCAAGATAGATTGGATCGATCGAATCGTTTGAAAATCACTCAAATGATTAAATTTTTGGATCGAATCAAATATTTGATCCCATTTTTCATTTTTGTCCTACGATCGAACCCCCACTTTGATTTGATCATCAATTTCAGGGCTAACAACCAGATCAAACCGAATAATCATTGTAATGTGTAAAGCTTAAATAAATATGTAATAATATATTAAATTAAGTTAAAATAATAATAATAAATAAATATAAGACTAACGAAATACTAGGTATTTAGTTCAAGTTAGTTTAAATATAACACTAATAAACAATCAAGTTTAATTCATTTTTCTCTAATTTCAGATGCAAAATAAAGACATTATGGCTTTTGTTCTTTGAACAAAAATAATATTAAAAGAAAAAATAATCTAAATCGAATCGAATCAAATCAAAATCGAACGATTTGGGATCGAATTGGATCTTCTAATTTGATCTAGTTCCAATTCTTGTTTTGCTATGATTGACATCAAGTACTTCAATTCGATTTGATCCAAATGCATAACCCTACTTGTCAAAATCACCTTAAACAGGATATACATATTAATATTATCTTGCAAACTTTTGACCCTTTCTGCTCGGCAAAAAACTTTGAAGGATCTACAGTTCATAGTGACCGATATCAATTCTACTGTGTACAGTTTGATAAGCATACACTGTTTTTTGTTGAAATACTTTTTTCTGTTCCATATTTTCTGCAGACAAGTCATCTAACATACTGCAAATGAATAACTATATGACTATATTACTGCAGGAGAAGAGTGGCTCCCCAAATATTTTAACTGAATAATGAAACAAACAAATATAAGATGGAACTAAGGGGAGAAGGGGGTTTGGGGGATTCTGGTAATGTAGAAAGTGGGATAACAAGCCAAAGATGAAAGATTATCCAAAGATATTATTCTATGATCTCTTAACATAGCTTTTTTTGTTTACACTCATTTCATAAACAAGGGAAGACCCTTGCAAATTTGCTACAAAATTGGATATACACACTACGAAAATCCAAGGAACTCTACCACACGCAACAAACACATTCATGTGTTTGTCTGTTTGCTACCACAACAGAATAGAAGCAAACAGGGATCGGGTAGGCCAAAATTATGCTGTCACTTTTTGTGAGTTAGTAGCAGAAGTGACCACATTCATGTGTTGCAGTTGCAATGCAGCCAAAAGACCTTTCCAGGTGTCACCAGGTGCGCCAGCCACTTGAAAGTCCAGAAGCTTCTTCTGTCGATTATAGTATTCTTCTAGCGGCTTCTTCTAAAGTAAACAAAAAGATGGTGCTATTAGTATGCTGAGGTAGCTCAAATGAGAATTTTGCAGTATAATGCCAATAAAGGGGGGTTCTAAATATCACAAGGTACATTAGGCAAACACTAAGATGATTAACTGTGTAACATGAACACAACTAGTGGTCTTAACCCTCAACATATCCACGTGAACCACCACAATTTCATAAAAAGACAAGTCCTAGGCCTCCTACCATATATGGCATAACATTTTATCATTCACTAATCATATTATTGATATCATTCCGATTAATCACAGGAACGGGTAGAAGTTTGTGTTTTTCTTTTTGTAATGAATAGCCAAATGAATCAGATCTGTGTTAAGAGAACAACAGTTTACTAAAATAGCAGTTAGTGTAACATAGGCAATTGAGTTACCTGTTCTGCATACATGCGGAGTTTATCTTTCAACATGGCATCTGAATCAGCGCATGAAGACTGCAAATGACCCACAGGTGGCTTAAAATTGAGATTGAAACCGGAAGCAGCCACGGAAGGGAATTCCCTAGGAGAATAAATTCCACTGGCCAATGCTTTCTTCACCACAGATTCCTCGGTGTGCTTAAGATTCAGCACCAAATCTATGTCAGCAATCTGGTCCAGTATTTCCTGTAAGAAGGAAAGAATGATTACCAATATCACTGGAAAATGCTGATAGAACCAGTTACAACTCAACACAATTTCAGTTTATGAAACAAGATTTACTGCAATAGAAGTTTGTTTATCGTTCACGATTAGAATAGTAGATGCATGCGACCCCACAAAATCAGAAAGAAATGAGAATACAGTAATTACAGAAATGCAACACATTGGCAGCATCAAGAAAAAAAAACAGCTCCAATTTTGACCTCAGCGACACTGAAGCTTTATTATAATGGAATTGATGGGTCAGAAGCTTTTTCTCTAAATAAAACAATTCCGCAAAGCAAACAGTTAGAGAAGAGAGAGCTAATGTTACTCACAGCCTGCATTCTTGTACGAGGAATTCCATCCAAAATGAAGCCGGTTTCACCTCTGCAGTATCCTTCCTCCAGTCTCTTGGACAAAAGCCCAAATATCACGTCCTCCGGTACCAACTTTCCTTGGTTCACTGCACCAGCAATCTACAACACACAGCATCGAATTATCATCAACAACATTTATTTGATAATTAAAAGTCAAGAAACAAAAAGAAAAGAAAAGAAAAGAAAAGCAAAAACCTTTTTGTAAAGAGAAGAATTAGGGTTGAGCTCTTGGCGAAGGAGAGTGCCCATGGAAATGTGAGGCACGTCGAGAAGCTTGGCGAGACCCTCAGCGTACGCGTGTCGCCTGACCATTGGATCGCTCATGACGACCCACTGCACGCCCCTACCCACCGTCTCCCATTCCCCTAAATCCGCAATTTCACATCCACGGTTCGATTTCTGATGCGGCTCCTCCTCTTCATCGTAATAATCGTAGTCCACCTGAGCCGCTGCAGCGGATCCGTACCCTCGATGTGGCAGCAGAGAAGACAACCGTGCTGCCGCGCTGAGCCGGGTCAGCACTGACATGGCGGATGCGAGATTTTGACGAGAGAGAGAGAGAGAGAGAAATGTAAGCGAGTGCGGCTGATGAGATCGAAAGAGGGTTTCAACGGGGGGCACAAATTTGGGGTTTAAGAGACGGATTTTGTTGTTGCTAATTGACCCCGCTATTTCTCTAGTATTACACTTCTTTCCTTGTTTAAGAGACAATATATATATATATTTGTTGCACAAGCAACAACACTGTCCTGTGAACTAAAAGTGAAAAAGAAAAGCTGATATTGAGGATTAAAATGCAAATTGTGACAACTTTATAATTATTCAACTGGCGCTAGGGGTATATTTGGAAGTTAGTGAGTGGATCCCCTCCAACTATTATTTTTTGGGAACTTGTTGATAATAGGGTTCTTGAGGTTGGTTAAATACCAGAAAAAGTATCTTGGAGCCAGAGCTAAGAATCTTACTAAGAACTCAGTATTCCGCAATGCATAAGAAAAAGAAAAAAAAACTCAATTTTCCACACTTCAATTTTTGGTGCGTATGGATCAAAAAATAAAATAAAATAAAATTGGTGCGTACTTATTAATAACCCCACATTTTGATGCCACGCAGATCTCCCTTTTAAATTTCTCCATCGTTCTATTATTATTTTTAGTTATTAATATCAGGATTTATTTATTTATTTATTTATTTATGATTGTTCCTTCTACTATGAGTTCAACCGATTTGTCCAACGACTAGCATCTTGTGTGGTTCAAAGAGTTCTAATAAATCACATGCTTCAACAAACGATTCAACTTGTTGCTAACTAGTCAAACAAGAGTAAACCGCACACTCGGTCCGGTCTTCTAACCTAGTTTTTATCTTTTATTTTCTTTGTAATATTTGAAACGTTGGTAAAATTCGAATGAGTTAACGAAACTAAATTTGTTGACATTCATTGTCATTGAGCGATATATATCTTCGATTATGAAATAAAAGCAGGAAAAAGAAGCCAAGAAATGACTAACTCGAAACTTTAGAATGTTCAAAGATAAAAGATACTTGAAAGAAAATATGATTTATTAAAGAAACACTTTTGATAACACATAAATGTACCATAGCTGCCATGAGGCCAACAAACTCAATCGGCCCACGAGAAAAGCAAAATCGCACCTCCAGAAACACCTTTGCCTCGTGGTAAGGGAGAAACAACGAAAAAGCTCTCGCAAATTCTCCTCACCGCCAATTAACAAACACCCATACATCATTGAAGAAACAAGTGAAAAGATATTGAAGACTAGACCGAAATACATTAAAAGAGTCTGTAAATCCATTTGCCTTGAAAAAGCATTAAAGCCAGGGGCGGAGCCAAGGCGGGGAATGTGGGGGCGGCCGCCCCCAACCTCGGGCCCACCTCCTAGTATATATGTGTATATATATAATTATTGTATGCATATATATGAGATATATATATATATATATGTGATGTATGAATGATATTTTGCATATGAAACAGAAAATATATGATTTATTATGTAGGAATAATTACATTTAAGTAGCAACGTGAAAAAATGAATTTGGAGATATTATATATCTTGTCAGTCTTATATATAGATATATTACCTTAATGATAGGAGTTAGTTTTGATTTTAGGAGTTGATTACTCTAAAATTTGGTTAATTGAGGAGTTTGTCACAATTATTTTTCTTTATCTAAATGAATAAACATCTTTACCATTCTGTATAAATGTACCAAATGTACCATTCTATTTGTACAGATTATGATTTTTTTGTACTTCTTTATTTGTTTTCTAATTATTTTACAATTATTTATTTATGTGATTTGCATAATCGGAAAAACGTACACAGTAGTACACAAAATCTCACGTCTTATAAATTCCTGGCTCCCCCTGATTAAAGCCAGATCACGCGTTTGCTACATGTAGGGTAGATTGCCCTTAATGAAAGATGATTAGGCCTATAAATAGAAGAAGAAATATCATTTGTAAGGACAAGCTAAATTTTGAGATAAAACACTAAGAGCAAAATTCCTCTTTTGTTATACTTTCTTCTCTCAAAAACATAAGCCCGTAGAAAGAGTTTTTCTTCTCTCGTGTTATTTCTTTAAGAGAAGGTTGTGCGAATCTCAATCTAGATCCTTATTAAAGCCCCGTGCTAATGATGGATTATCAAATTAAATGCGGCAAATAGGGAAAATGTGGTTAGGTTTAGAAAATTGTTAGCTTTATGTACTTTTTATAAAATGCTTTGGTCTTGAAAAGATAATAATGTTGTCTTCCCTTATAATTGTAACCCTATGACAAAAACATATAGTGAAAATCTTGGCTTGGTATCGCCTCCAGAGGTAGTCATAGACGAATTAAACAAATTCTTGTATCTTGCTTTCGTTTGTGTATGATTCTTTTATTTTTCGTATTGATGCACGACACTCCTTCCGCCTACCTCTCCTCTCTCTTTCTCCTCTCTCCTTCTAACACCATAAGAAAGTAGTGCAACTCGTGCGACTTGGGCAGAGAACGACGTGACCCCCGCGACATGGATTTGACCTTGCAACGTGTGCAAAATTTAAAATTCCAATACTTTAAGTGACGGCTGAAGACCTGACTTAGGACTACACGACTTATCTATAAATGCAGAGGACGGCCAACACCTAAACCATCGCGTCTAACTACTTACAACTCTTTACAATTGCATTCAAAGTTGAGAGAGAGAGAGAGAGAGAGAGAGAGAGAGAGAGAGAGAGAGAGAGAGAGAGAGAGAGAGAGAGAGAGAGAGAGAATTTTGAGAAAAAAGTACAAAGAGAGTTAAGAAAAACATCGTTGTAACTCTGACTTCTATAGTTTTGTTCTTATATTCTGAGAATTAATAGTTGTTCTTAATCTTTGTTTTCTGTTTATGTTGTTTAATTCTTTACCTGCCGTTGAACTTATGACTATGAGTTGCTTAGAGACTCTTTGTTTGGATTATGGAGGTATCTCTGATTTATAAATATGTGTATTTGATTTATCTGAGAATTGTTTGAGCATTCTCGTGTGTAGATTGATTGGTTTTATAAGCTGCATATTAAGATTAACTCTCGCTTGAAGAACGAAGGCACTACCCTGGGACAGCCATAGTGTAGATATTAAAATAACTATGTATACATGTAATTTGTGACATTGATGTGCTAATGCGACCTTGCACAACCTTAGATCATACGGATATAATCTTTGCATTCAACTATTCTCCTGCATTCATTGTTTTTTGCATTATTGTTTCCCTTCAAATTCATCTTTCAAAACCTACACCCATATTTTCTACAAAGTATTTTGGATTTATTCTCCATTTACATAAAGAATGTAGTAACCCGTGGCAACTATTACTACTTCTACAACTAAGTAATTCTAGACTCGATCCACCACTTCCTTGGGATACGATACATGAGGTATACCTGTACTTACCATTTTATTATTACTTGGTCATGTACTTGCATACACGTAGTCGTAGCAATTCATTGCATACATATTTAAGAAAATACACGCTTCACCATGCATCAACGCTATTCAACCATGCCACATATGTTGCGCTAGAGTTAAACACCACGTGGACCTTATCATTTGCTCTTTCAAGTCCATTGTTGCTTGACTCCTGTGAAGTTATAGTTGGGGCCGCTGCTTGTGTTTTAATAACTTTTAGAAAGCTTCCAGGTGACCCTTCGTTTCTCCTCATGGCTCGTTTTTTGAACTTCCATTGGATGGCACTCACGACTTATGAAACCTCAGGATCTTTACCTTAAGTTGACTTAAAAAGAATTGCATCCAACTTCCTTTCGAGGCTCTTCACCTCCATAACATTCTTGAAACTAATGAAACTGAACCTTCAACCATCTTTCCCTCTTTTATTGGGGATCCTCACGTCCACCACCTTACTGTATTTTCTAAAGACTGCCCAAAGATTTGACGGCTTCCAATCGATAATGATGTTGGAGATGAAAAAATCAACCCTTATTCAGAAGTGACTTCCTCAGAAAAAAGAACCCCTACAACTTATTTTGTTATATTGAGGCCAACTTTGCCTGCTGTCAAGGCTATATTCTCTACCATGCACCTGACCAATGGATTACCACTAAAAGCAACATGGGAATGATGAAGACCCTGATTTTGGTTGATAAGGAACATAAGTTTGAGGACATAAAAGAGAATGCATCAGAAGAAATAAAGAGTTTAAGCATAACCATAGACAAGGGTTGGTTAGGTTATTAAGTGAAAAGATTTCTGATCTATAAAGTCATTTGCTAATAGTGTTGCAAACATACAATGGTCTATCTGCATGGGAAGAGTCATTTAGGGACAATAAAGGCCTTTTTTTTAACCATAAGTTGGATATTAGTCCCAATGCTATACCAATGAAGATAAAGGCGAACAAACATGTATATGAAAAATATCAAACTATAAAGAAAGAAATGGAATGATTGTTGAAGACTATTTATATGAGAGACCCACCACCCCAGATGACGAACTTTGTACTTGAAGGACAAATGTGTGTGGATTCATAGACTTGAATGCTTGCCAAGTTTGTATAGCCCTGGTCCAATATCAGGTTATGAACTTCTTTAATCTTTTCTATTATTGATCCAAATTAGGGACATAATTAGGTTGCTCTGGCAAGAAAAGACCCAAAAAAAAGCATTGTCACAAAATTTGGTACATAATGTTATACCATTTTTCCTATTGGAATGGAAACAACTGGAGCAACCTGCCAAAAATTTATTGGTGTTATGCTTATTGAAAAGAATTGATCTACAATGGAAGTGTATAGGATAATTTGATTATAAAGGGTAAAGATCTTAAGAAGATCCATAGGATATGGTCGAAGACTTTGGCATTATACAAGAATATGAATTGTACTTAAACGCATATTTATGCTTCTCTTACATCAAGATGGACAATTTCTTGAGTATAAGGTGATATAGAGGGATATCAAGCGAGAAAAAAGACGACGGTAATATCCTCAAAATTCCCCAGTCTAGAAACATTTGAGAAGTCATGGATTGATGACGAATAGTTGTTAGGATTGTGGTGTCTAAAGAATGAAGACGGTGTACTGAAATTGAAGACTAGAGTCATAACAGCAGAGTAGGACGTAAGAACGAAGAGCATATCAAAATATGCAACCAATATGTAGCGCGATATGACAGGTCACACAACCTTTCCAAAAAGTGGCGCTGCTCGCGTTGCAAAGTGGTGCTGCTCACACATGTCTGCCGAAGAGTTGCGCTGGTCGCGCATGTCATCTAGGGAGTGGCGCTACAACGCTAAAAAGTTGCATTTCTCATGCAGGTAGTTGTGCTACAAAGCAACGCTACATGCCGCGATTTAGCACAGGTCGTGCGACTCCGTTTTTGGCCCAGTTTCAGCCCATCTCGATTCTAATGCCCTAACAACTATAAATATGTATCTTGTACATTTTTATGGAGTGCGACCAATAGAGAGAGGGATAAATATAAGAAAGAAAAACACTTGTGAGATTCAGAACATTGTGAGAGATTGTTCTTAATCTATGAGGCACAATTGCATCATTTTTGTAATTGGAAATCGCTCTTCATCATCATAGTGGAAATTCTGGCTTGGATTGCCCCTAGAGGTAGACATAGTCGAACTGGGTAAGCAAATTGTGTCTTGTGTGCTACTTGTTATTTATCGTTCTCGATTGTGCATATTTTCTTGTCCTTTGTTGTTTTATAATATTCGTTGCGCAACAAGTGGTACAAGAGCATAAGATTTTGAGGGACGGTACAATTCTATTGCATGATGGATGTAGGTAAAACGCAAATCAAGAAGTTTGATAGGTCGGATTATAAGTTCTGGCGGATGCGGGTCGAGGACTTACTGTATGGTATAGATCTGTGGAAACCATTAAAGGATAAACCGACGGAGATGTCAGATGCAGGCTAAAAGGTTTTTGATAGAAATGCGATGAGCGTGGGTTGGTTGACTCTGGAGAAAAAACAAACGCTGGAGTGAGGCATATGGATGTTTGATATCACATGGTACAAATGGTGGCATATGGATGTTGCATGGCATGAGGCATGTTCTTGATCTGAGGAAAAATCTTATTTTCGTCGGGCAGTTAGATGATAAACGGTATCATCTATCCTTTGGTTCGGGTGCATGAAAAATAATCAAGAGAGTTATGGTGCTAGCTCGGAGTTTGAAGGAAGGCACGCTTGACTACAAATGGTGATGCTTCTCTGTTGCATTGTGGGCTTGATCAGATGAGCGAGAAAGAGATGAAGATTATGTGTTCAAAGGCTAAACTACCAAACTTGACGACAGTAGACATGGGTATATGTAAAGACTACGTGTTCAGAAAATAGAAGAGTGTTAGTTTCTCAAGAAGTGGTAGAACTCTGAAGAAGCAGAAATTGAAGCTGGTACATAGTGACTTATGAGGACCGATGCCAGTCACATCTCTTGGTGGAGCATTATATTACATGACTTTTATCGACGACACTACGAGAAAGTTATGAGTGTATCTCTTGAAGCATAAATCAGAAGCTTTTGATGTCTTCAAGAAGTGGAAAGTACGAGTATAAACCGAGACTGGTTTGAGTGTGAAGTGTTTGAGGTCTGACAATGGTGGCAAGTATGAACTCACGAAGTTCAAACAATATTGTGCAGAGAACAACATTCACATGGAGAACACGGTCAAGGGGACCACTCAACAAAACTGGGTCGCAAAGCGTATGAGTAGAACACTAACTAAGAGGTCTAGATGCAAGAGATTGAAGATTGGATTACCGAAGGGGTTTTGGGCGTATGCAATTGATACTGCAACATTTCTGATCAACCGAGAACCATCCGTTGCACGGGAGTATGACATTCTGGAGGAGGCATGGAGTGGCAAGGAGGTAAACCCACCATATTTGTGAGTATTTGGCTGTGTGTCGTATGTTCATATTGATGTTGCTGCTAGAAGTAAGTTGGATGCTAAATCTACAGAGTGTACATTTATTGGATATGGTGGTGATGATTATGGTTATAGATTTTGGGATGACCAAAATCCGAAAGTAATTCGTAGCCAATATGTCATATTTAATGAGCAACTGATGTATAAGGATATATTGAGTGCACCAATTACTTGCGGTGACGACCTTTAGGATGATAAACAAATTTTATGGATTTGAAGGTGCCAAATTTGGATGAAGAGGAGGTTTTGAAGAAGCATGAAAATGTAGAGCCAAAACCTCGTACACCAGGGTCTATGTTGAGGAGGTCAATTAGACAATGTTGGGCTCCGGGCAGATATCATTCCACCATACACTATCTTTTACTAACTAATAGTGGCGAGCCGAAGAGTTACGCAGAAGAAATGCAGAGTGTTGATTCGAGCAAGTGAGAGTTTTTCATGGAATATGAGATGAATTCCTTGAAGGCGAATAACACATGGGAACTTGTGAAAATTCCTACAGGAAAGAAGGTCTTGCATAAGAAATGGGTGTAAGTAATTAAATAAGAAGCCGATGGAAGCAAGTGTTACAAAACAAGATTGGTTGTAAAGGATTTTCAATAAAAGGTGGGCGCTGATTACCTGAATATATTTTCTCTGGTGGTAAATGTGACGACTATTAGAATGGTTACGAGTATAGTTGCAGTGGAGAATTTATTGCTAGAACAAATGGATGTCAAGAAGACATTTCTTCGTGGTAACCTTGAAGAAAATATCTATATGAAGCAACCAGAGGGTTTCTTGGCTGAAGGTAACCCCCTAAGCTTGTTTGCAAACTAGAAAAGAGCTTGTACGGCCTTAAACAAGCTCCACACCAGTGGTACATGAAATTTGATGGTTTCAAGCATGATATTGAATTTAGTAGGTGCAATGTTGATCATTGTTGCTATTACAAGAGGTTCGACAATTCTTTCATTTTATTGCTATTGTACATTAATGATATGTTGATAGCGAGTGCTTCTGTTCAAGAGGTGAACAAGTTGAAGAAACAATTGTTTGAATTGTTTTCTATAAAAGATCTTGGCGAGGCAAAGCATATCTTGGGCATGCGTATTTCATGGGACAAGGTGTCGGGAAAGTTGTATCTTTTGCAGGCTGAATATATTGAGAAGGTTCTTAAGAGATTTAACATGGATGGTGCAAAGCCGATAAATACTCCTTTGGGTAGTCTATTCAAATCATCAAAAAATAAGTCGCCTAGCAGTGAGTGGGAGCATGCTGAAATGATGAGGACTTCGTATGCGTGGGAAGTGGGCAGTATTATGTATGGAATGGTGTGTACTAGGCCAGACATTACACATGCATTGGGAGTCGTAAGAAGATACATGAGCAATCCGGGGAAACAAAATTGGGAAGCAGTGAAGTGGATTCTGAGTTACTTGAGGGGTGCTACATGTATAACGATGTGTTTTGGAGGACCAAGCACAAATCTATGTGGCTATGTTGATGATGATTTGGTGGGTGATCTTGATGGGAGAAAAAGTACTATTGTGTATGTGTTTACCTTGGGTGGTACTGCAATCTCTTAGGGCTCAAAGTTGCAGAAAATTGTAGCGTTATCTACTACATAAGGTGAGTACGTAGCGGTAACAGAGGCAAACAAGAAGATGGTATGGTTTCAAGATTTTTTGAGTGAATTGCGTAAAGGGCAGAGTAATAGCATTCTTTACAACGATAGTCAAAATGCTATTTTCTTGGCGAAGAATCCGGAGTTTCATTCGAGAGCAAAGAACATTGAGTTGAAGCTTCACTACATACGGTATCTCTTGGAGATGAAGATCTTGCAGCTTGTGAAGATTCGAGGTACTGAAAGTCCTGCTGATATGTTGATTAAGGTTGTGACCTTAGAGAAGTTGAAGCTTTGGCTTCAGCTAGCCTTGGAATTTGAAAAAACCTGAGGATTGACGTTTCCAGAGTTGGTAGATTCCTATGATGATGGTTCATGATGATGGCATTGATGAATGTGATGGAGGTCTTGGTTCGTGGGAGCAGCTCGGGTGGTTCAGTCTCCAACTGGGAGATTGTTAGGGTTGTGGAGCCTGAACAATGAAGACGGTGTACTCAAATTTAAGACTAGAGTCCTAACCGCAGAGTAGGACGTAAGAATAAAGAGCAAATCAAAATATACAACCAGGGAGTAGCGCGACTTGACATGTCGCGCAACTTTTCCTAAAAGTACCGCTACTCGCGCGGGTCTGCCAGAGAGTCGTGCTACAACGCAGAAGTCGCACCGATCATGCAGGTCATCCAGGGAGTAGCGTTACAATGCCAAAAAGTTACGGTGCATTGCACGACTCAGTTTTTGGCTCAGTTTTAGCCCATCTTGATTCTGATGCCCTAGCAACTACATATATGTATTTTGTATGTTTTTATGGAGTGCGACAATTACAGATAGGGATAAAAATAAGAGAGAAAAATACTTGTGAGATTCAGAGCATTGTGAGAGATTGTTCTTAATCTGTGAGGCACAATTGTATCTCATTTGTAATTGGAAATCGCTCATCATCATCATAGTGGAAATACGGGCTTGGATCGCCCCAGGGGTTGACATAATCGAACTTGATAAAAAAATTGTGTCATGCGCTGATTGTTATTTATCGTTCTTGATTCTGTGTATTTCCTTATCCTTTGTTGTGTTTTATAATATCTGTTGTGCAACAATAATATATTTGGATCGATCCATGTCCATGTTAGAAAAGTGGTGTACCTTTCTTTAAGTTGCAAAAACTTGGTGTTTCAATATATCGTGCTTAGTGCATGAATTATGCATTTTAGGCATGCCATTCTACTTATATTTACACGTGTTTGGTTAGTATTTAGTCCTTGATGCCACTCCCTAGAGAATTCCGTCACGAAACGATTGCCTCAAAAATAGTTCCTATAATGCTGAAAGATAGATTGATATCAAGTGGTAAAATTGACTCATCATCATTGGTTTTGCCCTCCTCCAAAACTGTATTAGCCCCTTGCCTCTATGTCTCTTCCACGTTTGTATATTGTTCTGCCAAACAGCAACGCCACTCCTAAGCTTGTACGTGCAATCTTTACTTGTCAATTTTTGACAACTACAGTAAAGTTAAAGAAGCACTAGACCACCATATCTCAATCTGCGAAATATAATGTCCTAATTTCTGTAGAATAATGGAGTATCTGGTCCAATATTGATGTCTTATTGTGATTTATTATCCTCGATATCTAAATGGTGGTTTATCAATTTCCAACATGCCGCCTTCTCAATTTTTGCTATTGAAATCATCAAGCTCAAGGATTCAATCGAGTTCTTTGATATGAGAGAGGGATAGGGCTGACTTTTTGGTTGTGGTTTGAATTGAAACTGGGGTTAGGGTTAAGGATTTGGTCCATGGGAAATTTTGACACATCATTTCTTGTCTTTCGATATCTTGATTGATTTAATGGGTCGTTCAATTCTGGATCCCAAATATATGATTGCCAACACAGTCGTGTTCCAATGACCAACACCATCATGATTTTCTCAAGTAGTGCCTCTCTCAACCATTAAACAAGGAAAAATCATTGCTCTAGACACCACTTGACGCAGATATGATGTGTAACATAAAACTTATGGTGTATTAATGACGAAGAAATTTGGAACCCCACTAGGGCTCGAATCGTTTTTGAATTTATTAACAAAAATCAGTTATTACATAGATCAGTAAACCTTATTCAAAAAGAAATATACTTTTAATTGTAAATAACTATCCTTATTAGAAATGTAAACAAAATCTTAGTTCAATAAGAGAACTACTAAAAATTGCGCAAGAATGCCAATTACCAGTGCAACTGTCCTCAATGCCATTTTCTAACTTTGAAACATATAGCGTGCAAGTAAACTTGAGTTCTAACTTTAGAGTACAAAAAGGTGCTCGATTAGATAAATTATGACTACATACAGATCACTGATCAAAAGATGAAATTTTTGGGCAACCTTTTTTATATTAGTTTTTCTTCAAGATACGCAGACTATAGTCATGTATCATCATGTCAAAGACTTCCCCTTTTCTTTTGTCATATCTACGAAGTGCATCAGAAGGATGGGAATTGGCTGATATGCAGCATGAGGCAATGCCTGCTGCACTCACATACATGTGGGGGTCCACCCACATGCAGCCAACGTGGGAAACACATGTATGTGAGTGCATGAGGCATTGTATCTTGCTGCATATCAGACGGTCCCGGAGGAATGTAACAAAATTGCTCTGTATAAGCGTTTATTAAGCGTGATTTAAGTATTAACTTACTTATACTTTTGAATACTTATGCTATCATAAATTCTTTTTGTATTGTTTTGTATTTTTTTAGGATTTTATGGAGTCATGATGAAACTAAGCTAAAAATGACCAAAATGGATGCTTTTGGAATACAAAGGCTCAAGTTACTAATTTGGAGAGTCAATGAAGGAAGAAAAGAGCATAGGGCGACTGAAGAGCGAACATAAGAGGATCGCAGAAAGCAGGTAGAGACCAGAACGATGTCATATCGCACATCCCCTGATCGCGTAACTATCAGAATTTGGGCCAGAACGACATAAACCCTAGAAGAAGCCCATAACATGAAGAAAAACTATAAATAAGAGGGTTCATTCAACAACTCAAAGAGACAGACACAACCATTCAACAGCTCAAAGAGACAGACACAACCACTTACAGTAGCATACAACAATTGTCCGACACAGAAACCTTAAGAGAGAGAGAGAGAGAGAGAGCACCACAAAGTCTTAGTTTAGTAGAATTATTGTGTGAGAGAAAGCAGTTTAGAAGTTCTAAAAAGAGATCATCAAGGAGAAAAGAAGAAGAGTCAAGCAACGAAGTTCCAATGGATCTGAGACGCTTTTCTTTACCCTTTTTATCTTGTTTACTTTTTTGATGATTGTTAAACTCATGACTATGGGGACTAACCTACTCATTATTTGGAGTAGGGAAGTAACTCGAATTAACAAATATATTTTAGTTATTTTATGAGGTGTCCACTTGGTGTTCTTGCATATGCTGTGTGACTAACATTACTCTAGCTGGGATAAAATGGAAGCACCCGAGTGGGGCCGCTCGAAGTGTAGAACACTATATAATATATATATATACATATATCACATTATATTTGTCTTAATTATGTAGGTTTTGTTGGCACGAGACTGATGAGTTAATTGGGTTGCAGATTTGATATCTCTACTGTTAACAGGTAGAAATATCCGTACTAAAAATATAGGTTATGATGGTTCGATTACCATTTTACTTTATAAATTCATACACAACGGCATCGCATTATTATACGCTTCACTAAACGACTATAGTTATCATGGTACATAATTTTGTCACTACACATTATTAAGACGGTTCACATGTAAAATTTATACATTTAGAAGGACATAACTGCAATTAACACAATTATTATATTTAAACATTATTGACACATGCTTTCTTACACCTAATTACACCAAAAGACACCTATTTACACAAAGTGGCACCTAGCTACCTAAAATGACAAGCGTAATAACATGCAAGAGAGAAAATTTCTTATAAAAGGATTCTTCTACATTAGGGGGACACGACTCAAATAAAAAGAGAAAACCCATTCATTAAATATCGCACTCCCTCTTTCTCTCTCGGCTTCCCCATTACAACCCCATAAATTTGAATATGTGATCACTCTATACAAACTCATGTCCGATAAACAACTATATACGAGCCATAATCGAACTAAGAGTGACCTGATTCCCCGATCGTGGAATACGTAGGCACCTCAGAACTCATCTGAGTCCAGCCGCAAATCTACCAAATTCATTGCTTTCCTCGGGTCGGGATCGGCGTTCCGAACAAATCAAACGCTCTCTCCGTGAAGCTAGCAGGCACAACGAATTTATGCGTTAACAAATGGCACCGTATGTGGGAACGTCGTCGATAGATCCCTGAGTAATCCCGAGAAAGCACATATATTCAATGGCAAAGCGAGTAAAACCTGGAAACAGATAACTTGGAAGTATCAGCGACTCCTCCTTTTTCAATTGATTCAAACATTCTATCAAACACATCTTATACAATGCCAAAATTTTCTTCACTCGCACCACTTTAACCGAATCTATTTGAATCTCTTCACATAAGACCACAGTCCACCAAAACGCAAAATACTACAAATTAATAGCATACACAATTGGGAACAAAACTCTCAATATCACTCAAGTACCACTTTTCCTTCCAAAAAGAAAAAAAGTAAAAAAATGGGGAGTCTTCCTCTCTGTCAAAAGTCTCCAAAGAAAATTCTCAAATTCACCCCCAAATCAGTCAACAATTTGATTTTCGGCATCAGATACTGAGAGGCGGAGGATCGGAGGAACAATCTTTCGGCGTCATACGATTTGCCGTTGATTTTATTCGACTGTAGAGATGTAATAGAATAGATGATAACTCTCACTGATCGCCGTTGCCCTGTTTTGAAGAAGAGTGGTGATAATGATGAATCGGTGTAAAAGAGAAAAGAGAAAAGAAGGAAAAGAAAAGAAAAGAAAAAACAATACCTTCTGATTCATCAAATCCATCATCGATTCACATTCTTGCAGATTATTAAATCTACGAACATTCTCTGTTCGAAAAATCCACACATGCAACAAGAAATTTGGTCCGATCCACACATGCAACAACCTATTCTGTCCAATTTTATTTTCATTTGAAAGGGGGCATATGTTGGGTATTTGAACTGCCTCAAATACCGCCTCTAGGATTTGCCCATGAGGTAATCACGAAGCAACACGAATAAAATATTGACGATAGTAACAACACAAGGATTTAACGTGGAAACTCCAAAACCGGAGAAAAACCACGGGGACCCGAGCAAAATCCACTATGTAGAAAATTTGTACAACTACATAATTTTCACTCAACCCGAACGACCCACACATAGCCTATTCACTTTCACCGCTCCCTAATCTACACCCCACAAGTATATAACATACTACATTGTATAATTAGAGAATACAGAAAGAAGCTCTGAATTGGGATGCTTTTCTTCAGCACAAGAAATGCCTATTTATAGGCAATTCTCAAAGGAAGAAACCGTGTGGTTTCACAAAACCATGGCTACAAAACCATGTCCTTTGTTTTATATCATTGAAGTGGGCCCCATCCCCACATGCAAGTGTTGGGCATGTCTCCCACCGTCAACAATCTCCACCTTGAAGATTTGATTCGTGACCCAATCAGATCTTCAAAAAATATCTTCACTCCGGCCCTTGAACGATCGCACGCCCACTCCGCCTAGGAAGACATACATAGCTTTCACTATCACTGCAACGCAGTCATACCTCATTTCAGAAGTACCATGTTCCACCATAAAAGCATAATCGGCCCAATGTCGAAAATAAACCCTTGCTGATAAGTATGGTGCAACTCCCAACTTGGCTCCTCCGGAAGTCATCAGCCCTCGACATTACTACCACACCTTGCATCTACGCCAAGTCATGCTTGTGTGAAAACTGGGACCTACTAACACCAACGCCCTGTCTCATAGCAGTCTCATGCCATCAGAACGTACCGCCACTTATAACACGTCACGCAAGTAGACAATGTTAGTTTCACCAGTGTTTGACTAAGAGTTGCTCGCCACATCAACTCGTCGTCCCAGACAATTTTCTTTTTCCGTGGTCCTAGTGTCCGCACCACTCCACTAGCAACTGTATCCGTCATGCTAGTAACACCGCTACGTATAACGATAACCTCCACCAGCTGAATCCTCGTGTAACCTTGACCAAATCAACTTCCCCGACTTGCCACAAGTCACAATTGATTTCCCCATCATGCCAAATTTCACCATATCCGTACCCTTGCTTCCGTCATTGCACCGGTGAGTTGGTGAATTTCCAGTAGATCAGAATAGTACAAAGTAAACCCCCGGAAAGAGATAGCTCGTCTTTCCTGACAGGATTTCAAGGTTCCCAGGTAATTGGTGGGGTCACAACGGTCCCGCTTAATAACCAATTACCTTTGACAGAACCGCCTTTTCTAGTACATATTCACGCTACATCACACCACGACTCCACCCTAGCAATAACTCCACCTCCAGCAGAACCCGCACTCTGATACCACTTGTTGGGTATTTGAACTGCCTCAAATACCGCCTCTAGGATTTGCCCATGAGGTAATCACGAAGCAACACGAATAAAATATTGACGATAGTAACAACACAAGGATTTAACGTGGAAACTCCAAAACCGGAGAAAAACCACGGGGACCCGAGCAAAATCCACTATGTAGAAAATTTGTACAACTACATAATTTTCACTCAATCCGAACGACCCACACAGAGCCTATTCACTTTCACCGCTCCCTAATCTACACCCCACAAGTATATAACATACTACATTGTATAATTAGAGAATACGGAAAGAAGCTTTGAATTGTGATGCTTTTCTTCAGCACAAGAAATGCCTATTTATAGGCAATTCTCAAAGGAAGAAACCGTGTGGTTTCACAAAACCATGGCTACAAAACCATGTCCTTTGTTTTATATCATTGAAGTGGGCCCCATCCCCACATGCAAGTGTTGGGCATGTCTCCCACCGTCAACAGCATATCCATACTCAATTTTAATTAGATGATCAACATCTACTCAAAGCCCTTTTGATATTTACTGTAAAGTATAAAATACAGCAAGCATAAATAGTAAAAATCAACTGCTCTCTTGATTTACCTCAACCCCGCCGGAGATTGCTACTGGTGCCACCGTTCACAGGGTGATACGGCCCCAAAACAAGCACCAACAGCAAAAATCAATTTCTCTATGGATTCGCCTCAACCTCATCGATTAGGGATATGCATGGAGGCGATCCGACAGCCACAAGGAAGATCCGTCAAGGATTTGCTACTCTAATCGGTGGCGCAAGGATTTGCACGCATTACCGTGACTTTTCCCTTTCTTTTGATGAAGGGATCAACAGATTTTGCCGTTTACGACCCTAAAGGTAAATCTTCGCTTCTCCGAACTTGCGTTAATTAGTTCCGATACTGGAGAACTGTGTGACAATCAAAGAGTTTTCTAATTATTATCATTAAAACTCAAAGTAGGAAAGAAAAAAAAAACAGCAAAATTGACAAGAGATTTAGTCCTCCAACCTAGATCAGTGACTCAATCGAAAAAAGCTCTATCGTAAAGCTCAAGAATTCACTTGCTATGATCAACGATATCTCAAATTTAAGCCTAGTTGATTTTCCCCCTCTGATTACTGAATCGCATGCCGGATCTATAGAGAAAATCTGATTCCATGATACATATACTGTACTTTCGTTGAAAAGTAGAAGCATAAGCACCAAGATCTGTGCCATTGATGCCCCAAGAACTGATCGCATAAGGGTAAAAAAAAAACAGAATAGTTGGTTTGTAGTAGAATAGTTTTTTTTTTTTTTTTGATAAAAATAGTAGAATAGTTTATTGGAGGTGGAGTAGCGTGCTTAGAAATAAGATATAAACCTTATATCTTAGAAACTTTAGAAACCTTTCTCGCCATATTTACTATTTAGTGTTATTTTGGGCTTCCAGCAAATATCGAGCCGATCTCATAGAAATCACATGATATAGATAATATAGTATTAGTTTGGAAACCCCAAAATTAACAAGACAAATTTGATCTTAATATAAATGGTGATTGGCACCGTTAAATGAAAGATAGCTCCTAACTTAAAAAGTGCTACATACCCCGATTTTTGAGTTTATTCTTTACAATATTCTTTCCTATTTTACTACATACATATGCGATGCTTGCAGATTAAGTAAAAAGAAAAAAGGACCTTACAATGGGTTATTCAGCTATCATTGATGTAAATTAGTAAATATTTATTATACAATATAATTGCTAACCATACAAAGTTATAATTAAAGGGCATTACTTTTCTACCTTTGAGGAACACTTCCCATTTTTGACACTTGAAAAGAGAATCACGTAATTGTGATTAGGAAAGATTCTATAATTGAATGATCAATAGATTCTTATCTGTTGATATATTATTCCGAAAAGAGAATCAAATCTTAGTTTTTTAAGAAAAAAATAAATCCAGAAAAAACCCACATTCAACTGTGGTATCTTGTTTTATAAAATCTGTTCACAAATATAGATTTATTGTTTCCAAGCATTTGAGTATGGTTTCTAAAATTAAAGAGATACACTTTCACAAAATATTTGGCAATTGGCAGCTTATCATTCTCCGCAAAAGAACAATTAAGTGATGTTTAAGTTTTCGAATTTACAAAGTAACTAAAATATCATACATTCTATTTTACAATCGATTTGTACTAGTCTAGCGGTTAGCAAATTCCAAATTTGCACAAATTTAATTGAGCGAATTGACATTTGGATGTTTATCGTGTTTATTCATCACTTATATGTTAAACAAGACCATAACCGAAAAAGAAAATGCTACACTTTGATAGCATTTTATTTCACATTCTATTTTAACACTGTCATCACGTTTTTCCATCATACAGTTGGATACATGTATTCGCTCCCTATAATTTATACTTGCTTTACTTTATTATATCCATGGACTAAAAATTCAGAATAGTCCTTACAAGCTCACAAAGATTCTCGATTTTTCAATTGAACGAAGTTAAACCGGTGATCATTTTCGAAAGCAATAAAATTTATTGAAAGATCAAATTTTACTAGTTTCTGATGCCTTTTACAAATGCTAATGCTCAAAATCCATGCATGTCGTCGTAGTTTTTCTCAGCACCTCGCACATTTTACCAGTCATACATTGATTTTATACAATATCAACAAGAACCATGTCTTAGAAATTATTTCGCTTCACAAAGAAGTTACTATTACGCCACGGTATAACTTCACATGTGCAGTAGTATAGCATATGGTCATTTGCATACTTATCTTACCGTCCGATGTTGGTGTTATTCGTTACTTCTCACTTTTCATCTCATAATACCTTTCGGTTGAAAACCGAAGGACCAAAAGTGTTGGTATACGATGATATTTTAATCTTCATGGATTAAAAACCTATGGTACTCGTGGAGAATTTCCTCTTTTGACAAAGAAGTAAAAAATGCTTCTTTTTGAGAAAAAGAAACGTAACAAAAACAAAACATAAATTCATTCTGGATATTCAAACTCGGACTCAACTCTCCTCCTATAGCCAATCCTCGTGACCAATCGGGAAGACACGATGATTCTGAAAAATACACCAACAAAGGGAAGGCTTGATCGGATGACAAGTGCCATCAAAAATAAGATGGCAAACGTCAATAAAAGCGCACCCCTTTCATCATTGTTAACAACGGTAGGCTTTCTCTTCATCAATCTGGGTTCAATTCCGACATCTTCATGATTATAAGTTACATACATAATGTCTTCTCTGAATTGCATACCCGCAATGATATGTTATGCAAATGGACATGCTATATATTAATACATGTACACACCAATTAGTCACACTTACCCTTTCATTTATATCAGATTTAAAATTCGCACGCTATGGTTATTACGCATCTATTTTCATACCCATTATGCACCTAATAAGTCGCAATGTTCACATGTTATTATGCAAGATGATAGGATCATAAAACATTGCCATTATTGCACCTAACAATTGCATAATTTACCCAATCCATGCTTAGATACATTCTCACACATGTAGCTTCCAAATTAATTATAAAAAACAAAAAATAATTATAGCATTCCCCATGACACGCATCAAATTAAATGACCCACCCCGTGTTTAGATTATCACCATGATCACCCGATTTTTCATCTAGCTTTATATGAAAAGGATATTTCTGAGTGTTTTGATCATATTTTGTAACACCTCGGGATAACTTCCTAAAAAGATATTTATACAGTATTAAAACTACAATTTAATTCCCCTTTAAATCTACCTTCATAAGTTTTTTAGGACTCATTTTTCTATTTGAACCCGGAATATCATATTCTGATGCCTTGCTATACGTGATTTCTTTATTTTAAAAGTTAAAAAACTTCCAAATTCCCAGAATCTTTGATCATTTGAGGTCATCACATTTAAATACAAACTCTCATACATATTTTTGTTAGAACAATACTACTTAGTTGAGCTTCGAGCAAATGGCGTGCAGTCTTTTCATGATAGATGAACATGGTGCATATTAGTCATCAAATTCTATTTGCCCTAATGCATTACACAGATGATACACTGTACACATACACCTTTACTCACATTTTAAGCTGGATATTCACATTATATAACTTATATAAGTTAACTAGCTAGAGTATACCGTAATTTATGAACTAGTTAGAGCATATCATAATTTAAAACAATGCAGTGGACATGCACGAATACCATGTTTCACATCATAGTATCACTATACTTATGATAATTTCAATACACGCTTCTCGCCACATGATAATCGAAAGCTCAAAACTCACATATGTAGTGTGCATAACCCAAGATGAGGACTGTAGTTACTTGGTTTAACTTATTACTCTTTACCATTTATTCATTCGGATTCATTACTGATAGTACTAAATTTGCATGTGTCTTTCTTTTGATTACTTGGAATTTTAAACTTTTAGAACCTTCCTAGTAAGAAGCTTTGATATAAATTCGACTTTATCTCATAAAACATTGTACACTTACGCCGCCGAAGAAAACTTCGAGCAAAGGCAAGCTTTTGTTTAAAAATATGACATGTACTGTACTCGTCTGGACTAGGGGCAACATATATTCAAAGACCAGGATTTGAATCTTTTGCCTCGTCTTATTTTATAAAGACTCAATTGAAACTATCATGGGCCCAACCTGTGGAAATTCCCTCTACGAAGAGCTCGACTCATTTTTGCCACCTTTTCACGAAAGAAAAAGATGAAAAAACAAAGGAGACAGATATCACACTTAAAGGGCATTGTTAACCCAACGAGGATAAACCATCGTAACTACACGATGACCACGGGGGCTAGCCCTCAAAACAAAGTCATTGCAAAGGTAAAAATCATCGGGTTTGGATGACCCGAAGAACTTACCATAATTACGACACTAGGAAAATGCGAACATAATACAAGATCCGCGTGGCACTACGAGTCTTGGATGACTCCACGATGCCCCACATGATTAACGTTATTCTCAAGCATACTTTTGGTAGTTTACAGTTTTGTATCGAAATCCACGAGGGATTACCTCAGAGGAAACGATGAAAAGGATAAAAACCCGATAGCATGGATATTGAATAAAGACAAACCAGGTGTTTCGAAAAAACAACTCAAGTCAGAAAAAAAAAATCCGATGACTTACAAGGTTGTACGATGCCTTAAATGGCTTCATGATACCTTACAAGGATTTGCAATACCTTAAATGGCATCCTCAAACGTACCTAAGTATTGCTGACCTTAGATGCCTCAGTAATACTTCAGAGTACAACAAATGCCTACCTTAGTATCACGATAGCGACTCACAAAGTATAGAGTCCGCGCGTGGCACTACGGGTCTTGGATGATCCCACAATGCCCCATATGACTGACGTCACTCTAATAGTCGTATATCCAAGATACCGCACATGCATACTACCACAAGAAGGCATATCTATCACTACGATTCCTTACCCAAAGGGATCGAGCAACCCCAACTATGAAGAAAGTCATCGTTAAAAGCAAGGCCTTAAAAAGCCATACGATGCCTTAAAATAGCTCAAAGAAGCCTTAAACGACCCCATAGCACCTCACGAGGGGCTACAATACCTCTCTGAGGATCCACGACACGTTGCTAACAACTACGATAGATAAACAATCGAACATGCCTATGCGAACTATAGAGTACACGACACTAGTTGTCGTAGTAATCGAACCGTCGTAACACTCGACTCTTAAGGTTTCCAGTGGAGTCATAAGTCTATGACTTTACTGAAAACTGGGGGACTCCTATTAACAGGTAGAAATATCCGTACTAAAAATACAGGTTATGATGGTTCGATTACTATTTTACTTTATAAATTCATACACAACGGTATCGTATTATTATACGCTTCAATAAATGACTATAATTATCACGATACATAATTTCGTCACTACACATTATTAAGATGGATCACATGTAAAATTTATACATTTAGAAGGACATAACTACAATTAACACAATTATTGTATTTAAACATTATTGACACATGCTTTTTTACACCTAATTACATCAAAAGACACCTAGTTTGACAAAGTGGCACATAGCTACCTAAAATGATTAGTGTAGTAACATGCAAGGGAGAAAATTTCTTATAAAAGGATTCTTCCACAATAGAGAAGGGGACACAGCTCAAATAAAAAGAGAAAATCCATTCATCAAATATCGCACTCCCCCTTTCTCTCTCAGCTTCCCAATTACAGCCCCACAAATTTGAATATGAGATCACTCTATACAAACTCATATCCGATAAACAACTATATACGAGCCATAATCGAACTACGAGTGACTTGATTCCCCGATCGTGGGATATGTAGGAACCTCGGAATTCATCAGAGTCCAGCCGCAAATCTACCAAATTCATCGCTTTCCTCGGGTCGAGATTAGCGTTCTGTACAAATCAAACGCTCTCTCCGTGAAGCTAGCAGGCACGGCAAATTTATGCGTTAACATCTACTAAAACAATTAACAATTTTGCTGATTCCGTTAACATAGTAGGTTATTATAGACTCATAGGGGTGTAATTGAGATAACTCCTGCCATATGCCAAAGATCCATTAGGCGTGTACCATCAAGCAGCTATCAAGGTCTAGAACTGAAATATAGGAAGAGATCTTAGTGAAACCCGACCTCTAAATAATCTTTCTTTATATTGCTTACACACTCAATTAATTCATTTTATTCTATTTTAGTTAGTTTAGTTTATTTCAAAGCTTTTGTAGTTTAATAGATTTAATTGATTTCTTAGATTCATTGTCTTTTATAGTTTATTTGCATTCAAAACCACAAAATATAATTTATTATTTTCTTGCATCTTAGATATAATTTATTTTTGCATCCTAGTTATTAAGCAACTTAGATAAAGCATTTTTAGTTTAAACGCATTCATAGCAATTTTAGATTAAATATCATTCACTCTGCAAATACAAAAGATAAAAGTGACAATAGTTAGTATTCTACATCTAAGTGATTCATTCAATAGTCCATCACTTCCTTGAGATTCGATACTTGGTTTGTAACTATATTTACAATTTTATTATTACTTGATTCGTGCACTTGCCACACAGTGGGACTTAGGCGTGACACTTATTTGTTAACTAATATTTTATTTTGTTATCACACCAAACTCCCCATCAATTGCTAAGTATTTCTTACATGCAGCTTTTTAAGAAATTTGTTTTATTGGCTGAATGAAAAAAAAAGGGATAAATGCATTAAACCCCCTGAACTATGCACGTTTTTGCGTTTTCGTCCTTAAACTAATTTAATAAGCGTTTTCCCCCTAAATTATACCAGTCTGTGCGATTTGCTCCCTGGCCGGGTTTTCGGCTATTTTTGGCCATTCTTGGCCGGAATTTTTCCCCTTACCTGACACATATGTGTTGTACTAGATGTATTTTAGTAGTTGATGACAAAAAGTAGGCGAAAAAACACCTCGAACGGGAATTTTTCTGGCTAAAATACATTGAAGAGGAAATCACACTTTAGCCGGAATATGTCCCGTTTGAGGTGTTTTTTTGCTACTTTTTATCATCAACTACTAAAATACATCTAGTACAACACATATGTGTCGGGTAAGGGGGAAAATTCCGGCCAAGAATGGCCAAAAATAGCCGAAAACCCGGCCAGGGGGCAAATCGCACAGACTGGTATAGTTTAGGGGGAAAAACGCTTATTAAATTAGTTTAAGGACGAAAATGCAAAAACGTGCATAGTTCAGGGGTTTTAATGCATTTATCCCAAAAAAAAAACAACAAACACTTTATCTGTTTAGAAAAATGACAACCGTAAAGTAATGGAGAAACATGTGTGGGTAGCTATGATCAATGTATTCATTTGAGAGCACTTTAATTATGACTTTTTTTCTAAGTGTTGATTTTTGGTTTGAACACATGTAGTATATATATTGTAACTTTTTCCTGATTAAGAACGTGTCTACGATAGTTGAGCTGAAGTGCACGTTCACGTGATCCATAATTTATATAAGTGGACTACCCTTGAATATATAGTATGGAATCTTCGAGGAAGCACAAAAGTAAGGCACCCTAGGCGAGTTAAAACTATTGAATTAGGATAAGTCATAACGTCATAACTTCGCACAACTGAACTATTAGATTTAGGTACAACACATAAAAAGGGCAACCCGGTGCACGAAAGCATCCACGCAATGCGAGGGTCCGGAGAAGGGTCCTACCACAAGGGTGTATAAGGGGCAAGCCTTCCCCTATCAATTTTTGACAAGAGGCCGCTCTCAGGACTTGAACCCGTGACCTCTCAGTCACACAACAACACCTTTACCAGTGCGCCAAGGCTCCCCTTCAGATTTAGGTACAACACACGCGACATGCATATTGATGATGCATTTGCGAGAAAGTACGTAACGGCCACGACCCATCTTTACCAAAATAAAGGTAGACGGTCCAAACTCTGGAGACGGTACCCCGAGTTACGACCCGAAAACACCCTCCAAGGTTACGCGGTCAAAACACTCGGAGAAAGGTACCCCCATACCCGGCCAATGCCTCTTAGACGGGATGGGGTGAGGCCACGAAGGCTCGAACACGTTTACCCCCTCCCCCAACGACCTAAGACCTACCTAAGATCATGGTACCCACAACAAAACGACCTGAGACCCTCAAGTCTTAAAGAATAACCGCCCTCGGAGCAAACGACACCCCACCAGGCGTCCGAGGAGCCGTCACAAACACTTAGCCAAAATTGAGGAAACAAGAGCACACAACAAACATTAAGGACACGAGTAAAGACAAGGCAAGGTCAAAGACCCACCATAATCTCATATTAGCAGTCCATGATCGAAGAACAGCCCCGGGTCTCCTTCACGACGAACAACCCGCAAAGACAGTCCCAAATCGACCACGACCTCTGGCTCTCCTCGAAGGACGCAGTATTCGTCATCACCACTCCCAACGTCACGACTACCCTAATAACGAGGAAATACCATCCCCTATTAGTCCAACTCTCCCAACGCCATGACTAGCCTAATAACGAGGAAAGACCATCCCCTCATTGGTCCAACTCATTCATTGGGGCAGAAAGCAACAAACACTATTGGTGCAAACTATTCATTGGTGCAGACCGGACTGCATGCATTGGCACAGATTATCCCCGAAGGCCATTGGCGTAGAAGAATTCCACACCATTGGGCACCAGGAAAAGCGACAAGACCAACCCTCATTGGCCAAAGACCCTTGAACTTTCACTATAAATAGTCATCCTTTCTCAGCAATAGGGGGAGGGAAAAAGAAGAAGAAGAAGAGGGAAAAAAGAGAAGAAAAAAGGGCTCAAACTCAAGCACTAATCCTCTCCAAATAAAAGCGGCAATATTCTCCATTGTCGTACACTCCACTTGTACTTAGAATTTATCTCATTTTTCTAGCTCTAACTCGTGCACTCCACACGACCCCTTGTACTTTACTGAAAGTCCTTAATAAAAATATTGCGCCTCCTTTCCTCAAGCTCGAGATTGGTGTTCTGAATACAAATACTTGAGTAACAATATCTCCAAACACCCCGACTATACGGGCCCGGACGATATTCCCTCACCAAATGGCGTCGTCTATGGGAACGTCTTAAAAGGTTTATGAGAAAAGCTTGAGAAAAGTTGCATGGCCAGAAAAAGAGCTAGAAGAGTACCAGTTCGAGTATCCTCACGGTCTTCACGATCCCATACCGAAGTCGAATCCATGGAAAATCACGACAATGAAACATAGAGGGAGCTGAGCCTTCTACTCCCTCCTAACGAGGTCCCACGACTAGATGGTCCAGTGCCTCCCCTGAAGTCCCAGCACCACCTGCAGCTGAAGCTCATGTACCGTCGGACCATCAGTAGGTACCTCCAGGAATGGAACCTGCTATGGGTTACGTGCAGGTACCCCTGGACATGTATCACAACATGTTCGCTTGGTTCAACCGGCGAGGAGCCATAGCCTCGAAAAATGCATGGGGTCGTGACAGGGAATGCTCCGAGGAGAGGGGTCGTTAATCGGACCCACCTCTTAGGGCTCGATCATAGGGACTCTCGAAAAATGACACCTGAGCTTCCCCTCCATGATGAAGAGGGAGACAACCCTCACCAGATACTGCCAGCTCGGTATGTGCACCACGAGGAGGTGAACCCCCCAGGCCACCCTGTCCGCAAGGGGCAGCGTGGAATGCGCCCCACCTCCATGAGCCATATTATCTAGATCATGAAGCAAGACGACGACGCTCGCCGACACCCGATGCCCCGTTACAAGACATGGTGGAACAAATGCGGAGAGAATTGCGGGAACTCTATCGCAATCTCCGCCCTGGCGAAGAATTGGCCTATCAGGGGTTGCCATTTGCACCCGCTATCGCTGAACCTCAGGTCCCCCTGACCATGAAGCCCGTTGGACTTCCGATCTATGCTGGAGAAAGCACTAACCATGATCCCCGTGACCACATCAGGCAATACCTAACATGCATGTACTTGTCGTCAGCCCCGGAGTACGCCATGTGCTGAATATTTCGCACAACCCTCACCAGAAGGGCCCAATCCTGGTTCTCTCATCTGCCTCCGGGTACCATCCATAGTTTCGACCAGCTAACCCAGATGTTTGTAAGGCAGTTTGCCTACAACAGGGTCTTCCCAAAGACTTGCGGTCACCTGTTCAACGTACGACAGAACACAGACTAACCCCTCCGGGCTACATGCGCCAATTCTCTCAAGCCATAGGGGAAATGGTCTGCTTCGACCCAGGAGTGCTCTCCAATACCATCATTCGAAGATTGCTCCCAAGGGATTTCGCCAATTACCTCATGAGGAATCGCGCCATCAACCTGGAGGACCTGTTGCAAAAGTTAGTATCCTTCATAGAAGTGGAGGAGACGCACAAGATCTTGGAAGCTGCCGAAACCACGAGGGCCCCGACTAAGGGGAAAGAAAAATGCGAAGACAAGAGAGAAATGACCAAGAAGTAACTGGACCCGGTACCCTTGTCGAGCATGACGATATCCCCCATGTAAATCATGACCATCGTGGGGGAAGAACGCTACTTCAAGTGGCCTCGGGCTGCGAGGGACGCCCAAAGGCTTAAGCACACATGAAAATTTTGCACGTACCACTTAACGTACGAGCCTTTGACAAACGAGTGCGTCCACCTCCAGAGGGAGACAACCAGGCTTCTGAAGTTGGGCTACTTGGAAGAATATGTGGTGCTCGATGATCGCGACCCCATGAAAAGGAAAGGGCGCGATGAAGGGCCCAATAAGAAAAAACGCAGGTCAGGATCACCCGAAGAAGACAATGAGTCAGAGTCCGCCGAGCAAGGACAACTTCCCCCACCCCCTCGTACGTATCGTGATAACCGTCCTACATGTCGCACCGTGAATGTGATCGAGGAAGGGGTACTATCTGTAGCCCTCAAACAAAGGCGAAACTACATTCGAAAAGCCCGCAATGCGAACAACAAGTTGGAAGTCTTCACCGCTAGAGTAGCTAACCAAACGATTATCTCATTCGGCCCTGAGGATCTCCTGGGAATCATATACCCCTATGAATATCCCCTCGTGGTCATATCTACCATATTGGAGACCGAAGTTAGAAGAGTACTCGTAGACACGGGAAGTTCAGTCAATCTTCTTTTCGTGCCTACATACATGACTCTGGGAATTTCGTCGAGTCAGATGGAGACGATCGAGGTACCCCTCGTGGGTTTCTCCGAGGAACAATGCCAAACATTGGAAATTATAATTCTACCCATGTCATGGGGAGAAGGGGCCACACGTCGCACCGAGCCCACAAAATTTTGGGTGGTGGACGCTCTCTCACGAACGTACAACACCATATGTGGATGACTTGCCCTTCGAACCTTCAAAGCGGTTCCATCCACTCTCCATTTGAAGGTCAAATTTTCGATACCGTCAGGAATATGAGTGCTCAAGGGGGACCAGACCCTTGGGCGAGAATGCCACATGAACGACTTGTCAATCGTGTCCGACCCGCTTGAGCTACGACCCCCCAAAAAGAGAGCTCACTTGGAGGAGATCCGGGTCTAGCCTGTCGAAGAACTCAAAATGATAGAATTGGTGGGAGGTGCTGAGGGCAAAATAGTGAAAATCGGTACCCCAAGTCGGGGAAGACATAGAAAAGCCATCACCACCACCCTCAGATCATTCCACCACCTCTTTGCCTGGAAGGATGGACCCCCTGGGCGAATCAGTCAAGAAATATGCGTACACAAGCTCAATGTATACCCTACCTCCAAGCCCGTCCAACAGCAAAAAAGGAACATTGGACCAGAGCGGAACAAAGTGATCCGAGCCGAGGTCCAACTGCTCATAGACCTCCACCAGATCCGTGAAGTCAGGTACCCAGAATGGCTGGCCAATGTGGTCCTAGTGCCAAAAACATGAGGTATGTGGCGTATCTACGTAGACTTCACTAACCTCAATAGCACCTGTCCAAAGGACTGCTATCCTTTACCAAGTATAGACATGTTAGTCGATTCCACCACTAGCTGCGCCCTCTTGTTCACCATGGACGGGAACCAAGGCTACAATCAGATCCCGATGGTAAGCCACGACCAGGAAAACACTAGCTTCATCACGGATATTGGCATCTTTTGCTACCTAGTCCTGCCGTTTGGCCTCAAGAACACCGACGCCACATATCAAAGACTAGTCAACCTCATGTTCGAGGGGCTGATCGGTGACACCATGGAGGTCTACGTCGTTGACATGATCGTAAAAAGCCAGCGGGAGGAAGACCACGCTCGCGACCTCGTTAGAGCCTTCGAGATCATGGAAAAATTCGGAATGAAGATTAACCCTCGAAAATGTTCCTTTGGTATCTGAGGAGGAAAATTTCTAGGGTACATGGTCACCCAGAAGGGGATCGAGGTTAACACAAAAAAATCTAAGGCCATACTCGGCATAGAGTCGCCAAAAACCGTGCGCGACGTCTAGAAGCTAACATGCAGGATGGCCTCATTAAGTAGATTTATTTCTCGCTCTTCCGAGAAAGGTCTTCTCTTCTTTAAAATTCTCAGGAATATAAAGGAGTTTCAGTGGACCGACCAATGCGAAGAAGCCTTCAAAGCACTGAAAGAATATTTGTTCCATCTGCCCCTTCTGGTAAAACCCGTCCCCAAAGAAATGCTCTTCCTATACCTAGCCGTGGGAAAAGAGTCGGTTAGCGTGGTTCTAGTCCGAACTGAAGGAAGATGTCTGTGTATTACGTTAGCAAAACCCTCCTCGACACCGAGACCCGATACTCCCGCATAGAAAAGGTCAGGTTAGCCCTCGTTTCCGCAGCTCGAAAGCTTAGAGGCTACTTTCTAGCCCATCCGATCACCGTCCTTACTAAACATCCTTTACAGACTATCCTCAACAACCCCGAGGTGTCTAAACGAATGAGCAAGTGGGCCATCGAATTAGGGGAATTTGATATTACCTATTCCCTCTGACTAGCTATCAAGGCCCAAGTGTTAGCTGATTTCATAACTGAAATGCATGAGGAACCTAAAGAGAATGAGCGAGAACCCTTGTAGCACCTCTACATTGATGGATCGTCCACTACCACCCACGGGGGAGTAGGCATAATCTTCAAGAAAATAGCTCCAGACGAGCCAAAGACTGTCCTAGAATTCGCCGTGTGTCTGGAGTACCCCGTTTCTAATAACGAGGCCAAATATAAAGCCCTCATACTATGAATGCGCCTATCTAAAGAGGCAAAAATACGAAGGACATTGGTGCACAGTGACTCACAACTCGTGGTTCAGTAGATCCATGGAACCTACGAGGCTCGCGAAGAGAACATGAAGAAATGTATGGAAGCAGTCATGGCATGACCGACCCTGTTCCAAGAATTCTCTATCAAGCAGATCCCAAGGTCTGAAAACCAGGATGCCGACGCCATATCCAAGTTGGCTAGCCAAGTCCAAGCCACCAGCAGTCGGAGGATAACTTTCTTTTCAACCCCTAGACCCGAAAGCCAAAGTCAAGACGAAGAGATCCAGATGATTACCCCCATCGAAGAGGACTGGATGACCGAGATCATTGACTTCATCAGGAATCCCAGAAAGTTTGCTCACGATCGAATCAAGCAACGCGTCATGTACCAGCATATCGCCCTATACTATATACAGAACGGGGTTCTATTCCGCAGGTCATGGTCTTACATGACCTCCCGATGTGTCAACAAAAAAGATGCGCAATTAATCCTGGAAGAACTCCACGATGGATGCTGTGGCAATCATTCTGGTGGAAGAAGCATAACCGCTAAAATCATCAGCCAAGGATACTATTGGCCGACCATGGTAGCCGACTGCAAAAATTACGCGTGAAAGTGTCAAAAATGTTAGTTGCACGCCCCCATGAGGCATCAGCCTGTCGCCCCTTGGGAACCCGACAACGTTCCTTGTCCGTTTGCCCAGTGGGGAATTGACACTATGGTCCCCGATAGGGGGCAAAACAAGTTCTTTCTAGTAGCAGTCCACTACTTTACCAAGTGGGTAGAAGCGAAACCCCTTTCTAAAATCACCAGCCAAGTTGTAATAAACTTCCTCTAGAGAAATATCTTGACTCGATTCGGAGTCCCACAATAGCTGGTGAGAAACAACGGCTTGCAGTTCTGGAACGACCTCGTTGAAAAATGGTGCGACAAATGGGGAATCAAACACCACTTCACAGGGGTCGGATACCCCTAAGGAAACGACCAAGTAGAGGTAACCAATAAAACACTCCTCAAAATGTTAAAAGCCCGTCTTGACCCATATCAGTCGAAGTGGGTCAAAGAAGTCCCTGGCGTACTGTGGACCTATCGTACTACCCCACGAGCTGCAACGGGTAAAACCCCCTACAGCCTTGTTGTTGGTACCGAATCAATAGTCCCTTCCGAGTTGATGAAACAAAGTCTACGGGTCCAGGAATACGAGGAAGCCCAAAACAACGCCGACCTTGCCCTAGCCCTGGACCTCTTGGAAGAAAGGTGAATAAGAGCTGCTATCCATGCAGAATTTTTACAAGGCCCGCATGGCCAAGTACTACAACACTCCAAGTCGGAGATCTCATCCTTAAAAGGGTAAAGGCCTCCAAGAATGTCAAAAAGTGGGACCCAAATTGGGAAGGCCCCTATCAAATCTCTAAGATCCTCGGGCCTGCCACCTATCTAGGGGTGGGAGGGCCAGGTCGGATTCCCGCGATCCGACCCGATTAGATTTTTCCCTGCGCAAAAAGTTCGATCAAACTCCCGTTCCGCAGCTGTAGATTTTTCTCCCACCGTTGCACCCGCAGAACGGGATCGGGAGTTGGGGTCGAAATCCGACCCGCAACTCCCGAGATTAGCAAAAGACTTTATTCGAATGAGGGATTTGTGACTAGTAGTTTGAGAATTTGGTAGAACTCTTGTTCTCAAACTCTTGAAAATTGTTTCAATGAGGAAGAAGAAGTGGAAAAGACAAAAATGGTGTATTAATTTTACTTTATATAAGATTTTTGAGGGTTGGTATTGTAATTTAGGTTAGCTCTCGATTTTAATAAAACTCCCTTTTTAGGTGGACAGTGGGCCTTTCCTGTAAAAAAAAATATATCTAACACCAATAGCCTGTATTAATATAGCCTGTATTAAATAATAAATTAGCAAATAAATAACAGATAATTTTACCAACAATCAATAGATATTTTTCACCTACATAGGTACTTTTTTACTATTATATAATTTTAACTATCCCACACATATATATATATATATATATATATATATATATATATGAAATTGGAATTCTTATATGTTTCTTGTTGTTAAGATTCAATGATTGGGTTGATTTAGGTACAAAATCTAAAATTGTGGGTAAACCTTTTTCAATTTAAATTACTCATAAAGCTTAAGTATAAGAACAATGAAGTTTTAGGGAAATAAAGAATATATTTGGAAAGGCAAAAGATGAAATTGGAATTCTTATATGTTTCTTGTTGTTAAGATTCAAAGATTGGGTTGATTTAGGCACAAAATCTAAAATTGTGGGTAAACCATTTTCAATTTAAATTACTCATAAAGCTTAAGTATAAGAACAATGAAGTTTTAGGGAAATAAAGAATATATTTGGAAAGTCAAAAGACCGTAATTCCAAATCCTTTATTTAAATACGGTATCATCTGCTATATGATTTGTGATATTTGGATACTTTCCAGTTTGAATAGATATTTAACATAATCATGGTATATTCCAAATATAGAATTATTTCCATCATTTTAGAGTTAAACTTTTGCAATATATCATTAATTCACCACCGGGTAATTAAATTAATTATAAAGAAAACGTAATATGTTCTCACTTCACGAAATAATTCCCCTCCTTCGGATCTAGAAACTCCAATTGATATATCAAACGCCGCCGGTACACACATTGAGAAATCGCCGCCAAACCACCACCACCAGCATGTGCAGTCCACGTGGGTCAACAACAACAACACCGGCGCTTGCGCGCCGCTAATTTCCTCAATCTGCACATCCGCTGCTACCCCGTGGCTCTCGCTGTCGATTCTCCAGCGGAACAACGATTCCATGATTTAGTCGCACCCTCAACAAGTACAAATCCACCAAAACGCACACACACACCTAGATGCCCTCAACGCCACCGGTCCGGAGAAGATCCCCGCTGCTCCGCTGCCATTGTTGCGGGATCCAGCGAAGGATCCCGCCTCCCGCGGGACTCCCGCACAAGCGGGAGTTCGTTAGCCGCCATGCGGATCAGGTAGGACCGGCGTGCTCCCAATCTCGACGAAATTCGTGGGCCAGAATCCTGCCACCGCGGATTCCCCGTCCACCTCACCCTTGCACCTATCTACTTAAGGATGTGAACGGCCAAGAGCTCACACGAGCTTGGAACAGCCTTAACCTATGGAAGTATTACCATTAAAAGGCGCTCTGTAGTCGAACCCTTGCGGCGACTCAATTTTGTTCACGTAGTTAGTATGCTTGTACTTTTACTTAACCATCGACAATAAAATAACTACGTTCGATAAAAATTTCAGTCTTACGACTTACAAAGAGCCCAAAATGTAATCTTCCATTAACAGGTCTAAAACGACCAACAAAATAAAAAAGAGAATTGAGGGGACTTTGCCCATACAAGTGGCAACAAAAAGAAAACGCCCATGAAAAGCGGCAAAATCACGCCTACACAGAGCGGCATACAAAAAGAAACAAGGGCAGCTCCCGGCTAACACTACTCCTTTGTAGGGCACTTTCTAGGCTTGATCCAGGCCTGACGCTCCTGGGCAGACAACTCGATCGGGTCAGGCATCATCAAAACTACGGAAAGAGCCCTACAAGGGTCTGACGGGGTAGCACCGGAGGAGGTAGAGAAAAACTCCAGCCTTGGAATTGTTAGCCCTCGGGGAACGCCTGGGAGAGAGACAACGGAGGATGCTGCCATTCCATATCTGACCCTAATAATGTCCTTCGTCTCGGACGCCAGTATACGGTTCTGGGGTGGCCCAACCGAGTCAAGGCGAGCACTGGCAACACCCACCTGAAGCTCTCTCCTTGCGTCCTCAAGTTGGAGGGCTAACGGATCCCGTTCCTCTCGGAGTGGGTTAACCTCGTCCGCAATGCAGATGGCTTCTCTAGCCCTCTGCTCCCACCTTGCGGCCTTAGCATCAGACTTAGCTACATCCTTCTTCACGCAACTATTCAAGTCCCCCAAGTTCCGATCCGAGGACGCTCTCAACTCGGCCATACGCCCACGAACCTCCTTTAAAGCGGCCTCCAGCGTAGCATTCTCTTCACGAGCATGCCTAATCGAGGCATGGAGAGCATTACGCTCCTCCACCACAGATTTCAGGACACTAGGGCTGGCCCTATATGTGTCTAGCACATCTCCAAGCAGAGTAAGTTGCAAAATAAAAGATTAATCATAAGACCAACGGTTGTTACAAGAAAAACATAGGCAAAGAAAAAAGAAAGAGGGAGGGAGGGGGGGGGGGGGTTACCTCGCAGAGGCTCTGACAGAAACGCTCCCACAAAGCGGCATCGCCATAACTCCCTAGGATCTCACGATCCCTGGGATTCAAGATCATACTAACAAAAGCCCTGTAGTGGTCGGGGTCCTTGTACAATAAAAATTGAAGCCACCGCAAGAGTACGAAGAAACTCTTTCCCCTCCAGGGTGAGCTTAAACTTGCTCTTCTTAAGGGGAGACTCGGGGCGGCAGTCCTTTATGGTGGGGAAGGGGTCGATCACCTCTTTTCCCTTATCTTTCCTCGAGGAAGACGGGCCAACATCTGGACCCTCTCTCTCTTCTTCGAGAGACCACCAACAGCATGCGCATTGTCTGTAAGATTAAACGACTATATTGGCAAGGGCCCAAAGTCAAGGTTCCTACAAAATAGAGGTATAAAATGAGAGGCAAAGTGTTTAGCCATCACGAGGTCCATAGGTTGAGGCATACCTTTGGATCTAACCCCCTCGTCGACTTCTCCCATCACAACATCCGCATCAGCAGCAGATGGGCTTCCTGGAGCCTTAGTGTAGTACTTGCTGTCTAGAGACTCTGAGGGCTCGGTAGACTCCAAAGACGCGGTCACGCCCCGATCCTCCGACCAGACAAGTCCGAACCACCATCGGATAAGGCTAGCACGTCACCTCTAAAGGGTCGGCGAGCATGTGACGCCATCTCTGCACCTACAGACCAATATCATGAAGGGTCAGGAAAAAAATAAAAAAATAAGGAAGTATACTCTATATACTCGGATAAGGGGTTTTAAGGAACATTCGTAAAATTTTTACAAAAAAAACTTTTAAAGGCACTTATGAAACTCCGAGTGTTGTCGAAGGGTCAGAAGGTCAAGACGCTCATCCAACAGCCCGTGAAAAGCAAGACCATGGGATTGCCCAGCATCGATGATACGTTGTAGAGGCCGTCGAAGAGGCCTCTCTCCACAAAATAGGAAGCAGCCTCTGAAGCCACCGACGGGGAGGGGTAAACAAAACTCAACCCCCAAACTCGGGGCACACCTTCCCAAAGAGTCGACGACTCTCTTAGGGGAGCCATGAAAAAGTATCTCTGACGCCAATCACCGTTGCTCGCAGGACCGTTGGTCACTGCAGTCAGAAACACCTGCTCGCTATCCCGCACCGAGAGGGTAAAGAAGATAAACGCCCCCGCCACGGTAGCAGGGGCGCATGGGAGGTTTTACAGATGGCAGCAGAGGATAAACCCCACGAAGTTCGCAACGAATTTGTTCCGCATACGCCGTCATATGACCCTCGGGAGGGTCAAAAGCCCTATGCGTCTTCGAGGGGATGATGATGTGAAACTATTCAAGGGGAATGTTGTACTACGCCAACTAAAACCTATGGGCGGGTGCTCCGCACCAGCGGCAGTAGTGAACATTGCTACTAAAGAAGGGAGAGGGGAGCCTCTACCGCGGTTAGGTTTCCACCATGTTCATCACAGAAGGTGTGGAACTAACCCAAAATCTACCGGTCATGCGCTTCGAATCTAAATGCTCGCTCCGAAAATAGCACCCTCCTCCGCGTTCTGGTAAGGAGCTTGCTGGTTGAAAATCGTGGAAATACGATCTACCGTGGTCATCTGCGGAACGACAGCATCACCACCTCGCTCCCGCCGCCATGAGTCAGAATGTGTAGGAGAGGAAAGCGCAGCCCTTCTTCGCCGATTCCGACGAGAAGCGGAAGCGCTACTCCGTTGTGGGGGAGGACGAGAAACATGATACTTACGCGAATCCTCGATGGAAAAGACAGTGGTAGCCTGAGAAACCATTGTTGTGGAGAAGTAAGAAAAGAAAGAAGTATTTTTTACAGAGCAAAATGGGGCTTTTGAAGTGATGAAGAAGAAGAACGGAGGTGGCTATGTTTATACAGGCGAAAAATACGGTTCATATCCCGTGTTGTCTCACTTCCATGCCCTCGGTTCAAAATGTGGGACCTTTCGACTCCCCACTCACAACCCAGTACAACCTTAGGAAATAAAAAAAACTAAACAAACTAAGGCCGAAACGACCACAAGGGTCCCTACAACTATCTACGCCTAAGGGGTGTGACTCGGGCCTACTATCGTAGAAGGAGCAGGAGAACATCGAGCTGCCAAACCACGACCGGGGAGAAGGTTTAGAGTATCCTTTGGCTTCTCAGGGTAAAACATCTGGGTCGTAGACAGTCCCTGGGGGTCAACGTCGGAGCAGAAGAAGTTCTTCGCAATGCCGAGCTGTCGACAAGCCCGAAAACCCCACAAGAGGTGACCTTCGAAGCAGAGGGCAAGCCGCTCCCCTATCTACTTCTCTTGGGCAGCTAGACGTTCATCTGGCTCCATTATGGCCTTCTCCACAACCCCCCGGAGCGACGTTACCCGCTTCTCAGAGTCCTCGAGCTTCCCTACCAACTCAGCCTCCCTCCCGGCCAAAACTTCCTTTGCCTTCTCAAAAGCCGCTAGACGATCTCTCAACCATTGCTTCGATCCCTTCAGAGCATCCCTCTCTCAGGCTGCCTCCTCGTAGAACCAAGACATACCTCTCATTCTAACCGGGGCCTGCTAAGAAAAAGGGATGTCAGTCGAAGAAATTCGAGATGAAAAAATAAACATACTTACAACAACATCACTTACCAAGGTTGTGCACAGTTGTGCAACCAAGCCCAACTCCAGGGCATCCAATAGAGAGGGGGTCGGAGAAGAGCCAAGATGAGCTAACTCATCGGAGAGACCCAGAGTTTGAGCTCCCAGGCTTGCTGCACTCCTCAAAATTGATTGCACCGGAGGAAAGGTAACCTGACCCCAAGTCCCGACTTCCTCATCAAGAGAAATCTGGAAGTCCGAAGGCCCAACTCCATGACACTGAGGAAGGGGAAAAGAAGACGTCTCAGCCACCGACTCTATTCATACGGTCGGGGGTTTGGGAGTAGAAGGCTGACCCGGGGGGTACCACCAATGTCAGCCCGCATGGCCGAAGAGTAGTGGAGTGTGAACCAGTCTACGACTGCAACAGACCTCGTTTGCGCAATCGGGGAAAGGCGAGAGGCGGTGGGAATATCTCCCACCTGTGCCAGAACAGGACCCTTGTCCTCAGAATCGTGAACCAAGATCACCTTACTTTTGGAAAAGACCTCGGCCTGCTCCCGATGCCTCTTTCCTCTGACCAGTTCGATCGCTTTCTCACTTGACTGGCTCGTACGATAGGAGGCCTCTGCCGAAGAGCTCTTCTCTCTAGAAGGCTCGCTAGCTGATGTCGTCGAAGTTGCCGACCCCCTATCCTCCGAGACTTATGAGCAATGGCCTTCTTCCTCTTCTTGGAAGAGCGAGGAGGAGGAGCATCACATTTTAGCATCTCCATGATAGTCTCTGCAAGATCAAAATTTCGACTCAAAAAAGGAAGAAAAAACCGAAGAAGAAATATCTACAAAAACAATCAAAAATATTTACTAATCGAGGGGCGATTGTTCCCAACGAAAGACTCCGAAGCCAATATGTCATTCAGGTCACACTTCTCATAAAGGGCCAAAAACACGGCGACCTGGGACATCTTGTTCCAACTGAAGCCTTGATCATAGAACCCCTCATCCGTCAACTCCTCCCTGGACCTTGCATTGTCCAGGTCTGTTGGAATTCGGGGGTCGAGATTCCACTCCTCCGGAACATCATCCAGAAGGCCTTGGGCTTGGGTCGAACGAAGAAAAACTTCTCTTTCCAGCTACTGTGAGAACTGGAGAGGTCGTGAAGAATCCTCTTCATTTACTTTCGCATGGTGAAAGTGTAAAAGAGCTTGTCTGACGACGAGCTCGCCAAATCAAAGGCCCCAAAAAATCTGAACACCGTACAGGGGTGTCCATAGACGAAACAGCCCAAGCGATGCCCTTGACGCATGGCCGACTCAACGCCATGTGGATCAAGGAGGACCACATCTTCAGAAAAAACTCGACGACATGTACTCGGAACTGGGGGACTTCTAATGATGCATAATCTGCCCCACTCTCGGAGAGGGGCTTTTAAGCGGGTACCCTACCAAAAACATTGGCCAGGGTCTTTCGGGAAGTATGCAACGGCTACGACCCACCTCTACCCAAATAAAGGTAGACGGTCCTGAAAGTGCAGGTATTCTGGCAATGTTTGATTAACATTGAGAAGTCAATGTTAGAGTAACATTGTTGAAGCAGAATCCGATTTACAATCTTGTTTATATTTATTATTATTGTTTTGCCTTATTCATTTAACTAATTGAATTTCACAGTTGTGATTGTCTTTGATTATTATTCAGGAAACAAATTTGTCATATGTTGGACGCTCAAAGTTTCCAAGAAGGAAAGTTTCCTTAATTAAGCAAACCGCTCTACGAGGAAAGAAGAGTTCGAGTGCAACTAGGAAAGCTTTCCAAGTTGAAGTCCTTCTTTGAAGAAGGAGTCTATCCTTAGTTAGATCACTAACGAAGGAACTATTATTCAAGAAGGACTGCGAGAACAAGGAAGAGAAGTTCGAGAAGGAAACAAGGAGAATTACCAACCGTGTACAACACACCTTGAAGTCCAAGTCAAGAACCTATATATAGGTGTGAAGTACATCAAGACAAACACAAGACAAGAGCCAATCAATCCGAGAGATGAATTTACAGTTGTTGAGTGTTGTCTTGCTTTAGCAAAGTTTGTGAGTTGTGAGAATAGATTTAAGAGTGAGGAGCTTTTAGAGATAGTCGAAGCAATTCTTGTGTGCTTTGCTTAGTTCGACTAATTTGAGAGTGAGGAGCTTGAAAATTGAGAGAACGACTTTTGTTAGAACCTTAACGGGTTATTTTGCCTACGGCTAGGAAGTTAATATAATCTTATATTCACTTCTTAAACTTGGTGTTTGTTTATTTCGCTGCACTATTACTCTGGTCTGTTGTTAAAGTAACATCGCTGAGTTAACAACATACCAATCTGCTGTTAACACTCCAGTGTTAAGTTAACAACAACAACAGCGTATCAACCCGATCCACAATTTCAATTGGTATCAGAGCCAAGCACCAACTTCACCGGTGTTTGGCGTTGATACGACAAGATGGACAACTTCAACCCCAATACCAACAGGTTGCCAGTATTGGAGGGTCCCAACAACTATGCCTATTGGAAGATCAGACTCAGAGTCCACATTAAATCCATCGACCTGAAAGCTTGGGACGCAGTACTAGAAGGCTACACCATCCATTGCTTGCCTAGAGATGGAGATGTTGATCTGCTACCTAAGCCAAGAGGACAATGGACAACCAATGAGATTTCTCTCCACAACTTCAATGAAAAGGCCCTCAATGCTATTTTTAGCTGGGTAGGTAACCATATGTTCAAACTTATTCAAACTTGTACAACTGCTAAAATTGCTTGGGAAGTACTTGAACTACACTGTGAGGGTGATGTGGTTGTGAGGGACTCTAAATATAGAAAACTTTCGAGGGACTTTGAGAAGACATAGATGAGTTAGGATGAAAGCATTGATAGTTATTTTGAGAAACTTCTTGATATTTCTAATCAGTGTCAAAACTTAGGTTTTACCATCCCCAATCAAACTATGGTCTACAAAAGCTTTTAGAACATTATCTTCTAATTTCACTGTCGAAAGAATTGCTATGAATGAGTCTAGAGATCTTGCCAACATGGACTCTCAAACATTAATGAACACTTTAAAAGAGTTTGAACTAGAATTCCTAGGAAAGTCCAGTAAACAACTTGCTTTAGCCTTACTAGGAACTGGCTCAGATTCTACAGGAAGTGATGAGGATGAATATGAGTTGATCTCTTCTAACTATGGAAACATTACCAGGAAGTTTAGTAAATTAGGCTACAAAGATAAAAATAAAGAAAAACAATCTGGTAATGCTGCCCTTGGTTATAAGAAATTACCCCCAAAATTTGTAAAGTACATAGCATCTAAGAGCACGCCTCAAGATGCTGAGAAACTGAAGGATGTCTAGTGTTATGAATGTAAAGGGTATGGTCACTTTAAACATGAATGTGCTAACACCCTCAGAACAAGAGGGAATTCTCATTGGGTGTGTGTAGATGACTTCAATGAAGCTGACTTCAAATCTGGAACAAGTGCTGATGAACAATTAGAGGAAATCAACACTGCTGCGCTTTGCACTCGGATCACCTGGTCAGGAGAAGACTCCAGAAATTACCAAAATTCTCAATGTTACTCTAACATTGGAGAACCAACAGCAAAGCCAAAAATCTTCTTTGGAGACTGGAACAACAATGATACACATGTTATCTATGATGTGCTCTCTGATTGTGATGATACTAACTTCGATTGTTTTCATGGCTCAGTTGATCTAGAAGAAGAGTACCTCAATGAAGAAGAACTGTCCTAGGAGGAAATCCTAGACGATCTACACACAACCTTTCTCAGACTCGAGAGAGAGAATGTCAAACTCATAAAGAGTAACAAAGCACTGAAGCATGACATTGAATGTTTGAAGAACATGTTGAAACTCTATGAAAGAGATATTGACAACGGTGAAGCTGAGCTGAAAGAGGTAAAGGAGAAACTCAAAAAGGACTCACAGATCATAGCCAAATGGAATGAAGGTACTGCTAAACTTGATGAGGTACTAAACATGAGTAATACAGGTACATACGGGCTGGGATTTGTTGAGAAACCTTCCTCTTCTAATGGTAATTCTGCCTATTTAACTACAAACTTTGTTAAAGAATCTGGTAATAAGAGTTCTGGTACCATCAACACTGTAAAAAACAAACCCACTTTTATCTGTCAGTACTGTTTTCAACCAGGCCACATTAAACCATTCTGTAGAAAATTCATAAAATAATGTGGTAAGAAAACAGCCTATGTGCCCAATGTTAAAACTACAACAGATTCTGATGTTACACCAACATTAGGTGCATGACAGAAAAGTAGGACTTGGGGTAGAAAAAGCTAAAACCCCTAAGATTAAAATTGTATGCAATGTTGTTTTCTCTGCTGTGTACTCTAACCTTTCAGGTAAGTGGTACTTTGACAGTGGATGCTCAAAACACATGACAGACAGCAAGGAGAATCTTAAGCAAATGATACCTTTAAGTGATGGGACAGTGACCTATGGAGGTGGCACCAAAGGAAGGATCATTGGCAAGGGGAAACTAAATGTTGATGGATTCCCACCCCTGAAGGATGTGTTGTTGGTAGATGGGTTAAAGGCATATCTAATCAGTATCAGTCAGCTGTGTGATGATGACTTACTGGTTACATTTGACAAAGTTTCTTGTGATGTTTATGATAGTGATAATGTTCTTGTTATGACAGGTACTAGATCCAAAGATAACTGCTACCTAGCCCAAGAGGAAGTAGAGTGTTTCCATGCCAAAATAGATGAGGCCTCTATATGGCATAGGAAACTTGGACATGTTCACTACAGAAACCTTGAGAAACTGCATAAAGTTGATGCTGTAAGAGGCTTACCTAAGCTGTCTTGTCCAGGTACTGATGACATCCCAGTTTCCAATGTTGAACCAACAGTGGAAAACGAGAATGCTACTCCTGACAATGTTACACCAACATTGGAACTGGAAGCTGGAAACACTGAACATGAGTCAGGAAACGATGTTAGACTAACACTAACGAGATCTGATGTTAGACTAACAACAGAGGACTCTAACTCAGAACATGAAGTTGCCTCTGAACATAGAAGAGATCCCTCAGCTAGGATTCAGAAAGATCATCCAGCATCCCAGGTAATAGGTGAACTCACTGAACAGGTAAGGACACGCAACAGAGAAAGACTTGATTATAGAGATATGGTAAAATTGTGTGTCTGTATGAACTTCACTTGAATTGTTGATAATGCCTCTTGTTTTGTATCCACCATAGAACCTAAGAATGTCAATGAAGCCCTCATTGATAACTTTTGGATTAATGCCATGAAGGATGAACTATTACAGTTTACTAAGAACAATGTCTGGAAACTGGTGCCTAGACGACCTAATGTTAATGTAATAGGGACAAAGTGGATATTCAAAAAACAAAAGTAATGAGGAAGGGGTCATAGTTAGAAACAAAGCTAGACTAGTTGCTCAAGGGTACACATAGGTTGAAGGTGTAGATTTTGATGAGACCTTTGCTCCAGTTGCTCGGATTAAATCTATTAGGTTACATCTAGCCATAACATGTTGTCTTAAGATAAAACTATACCAAATGGATGTAAAGGGTGCGTTCCTGAATGGGCTAATTGATAAGGAAGTATATGTTGAACAACCTAAGGGATTCACAGATCCTAAGTACCCCAACCATGTGTACAAGCTTGAAAAAGCCATGTATGGACTTAAACAAGCACCTAGAGCATGGTATGAAAGACTTACAGAACTCCTCTTAAGTCTTGGCTTTGTTAGAGGTGAAGGAGATATGACTCTGTTTGTTTTGAAGAAAGATTCTCATGTATGTATAGATCAAATATATGTGGATGACATTATTTTTGGCTCAACTAACAATTCTATTTTAGAAAAAATTGTTGAATCAATGATATGGCAGTTTGAGATGAGTATGATAGGAGAATTAAATTTCTTCCTTGGTCTCCAAGTAAAACAAACAAGTAATGGGATATTCCTAAGTCAGGAAAAGTATGCAAAGAATTTGGTGAAAAGGTTTGAATTGGCAGATTCAGAGCCTTGCAAGACTCCCATGTCTTCATCAGTAAAGATATCTATGGATGTTACTGGTGCAGATGTTGATCCAACATTGTCCCGTTCAATGATAGGAAGCTTACTCTACTTGTCTGCTTCAAGACCTGATATAATGTTCTCTGTTTGTGTGTGTGCTAGGTACCATGCATGTCCAAAGCAGTCACATTTGATTGCTGTGAAGAGAATCCTTAGATATATATCTGGCACTTTGGCCCTTGGAATCTGGTACTCTTATGACACTAACACAAACCTTGTAGGTTTCAGTGACTCAGAATGGGCAGGTAACACTAATGATAGAAAGTCTACAAGTGGATGATGTTTTTATCTGGGGAACAACTTGGTCTCATGGTACAATAGAAAGCAAAATTGTGTGCCACTCTCCACTGCTGAATCTGAATACATAACAGCAGGCAGCTGTGTCACTCAGTTAGTATGGCTTAAACACATGCTACTGGATTATGGGCTAGACAGTGCTACCTTACTTAAGTTCTGTGATAATCTTAGTGCTATAAGCTTCTCTAAGAACCCTGTGCAACACTCTAGAACTAAACATATTGATATAAGGCATCACTTTCTAAGAGACATGGTAGAAGATAAGCTCATTGACATTGAACACATTGAAACTAACAATTAGCTTGCTGATATGTTCACTAAACCCTTGGATACTGAGAGGTTCTTCAGTTTGAGGAATTCTCTTGGCATGTGCATTGTCTAGGGATGTTAGTACACAGTGTTGACATAACACCATTGTCTAGCACTGGTTATTGGTTGTGGTGTATCTGTAATTCTTTTATGTTTCTTTTTTGCATTCTTCTTTCTTGCATATTACTTCTTTGTTAGAGATTCTGTTGGGTTGTGAGGTTAATCTGTATAAATAGCTTAGTTGACTGGTGGAAAGGTACATAGCAAGAGTTTTGTAAAGTAAGAACTCTGTTGTTAGTCTGTGAATGTTAACCTAACATCTGGGAGAAGTTGGGGTACACAGAGCTCACTACTCTGAGGTTATTCAGTTGTGACTTATCCATGTTAGGTTAGACAAAGCATGAAGAGAAGCTGGGGTACATGATGTTGAGAGCTTCATGGTCATTTAGTTGTGCTTATTTTTGTGTTTGTGTCTATGGTCAAGATTATGCATGATAGTGATCCTTACTACTGGGGTGTTTTGAAGTTTCGACTGCTTGCATTCATTAGCATTGTTCACTTGGTATTTCCCTTGTAAACAGGTTGGTAAACAAGTATGCATGAGGAGTTGGGGTGGAGAAGTATATGATAAATGTATTGTCTTCATTCAGTTCCTTTGTACTTGCCTAATCTGTAGCTGATGGTTAAGTTGATGGGGTGTGTGGAGTCTTGTGCTGCCCACATTCAGTGATGAAACTATCCTTTAACTTTCACTAGTTTTTGTTCAAAAGAGATCATGATTTTTGTAAAAGATAAATTCATATGTCCTGATCCTACTCAGTAAAGCTGTGTATACTTGGTTACCATCACCCAATGTTGATCTAACATGGTTGCATTCATTCTAGTTCTGCATTATTTCCTTATGTTGGTTTGGGCGTAGGGGGAGTAGTAATCCTAGGAATCATGTGTTGAGGCATACTTCGTGGGTGACCCACTGCAGGTAAAACACTATGTTTTGTGATCTTCTATACTGTGGGAACATCTTTTCCCTGGATATGTACTTCCACTCTGTGTTTTTCTGTCTGATGTGTTACTTATATATACTGATGATCTTAAACTATGTCTTTGTACCTATGTACTTGGTTGAGGTTTCAGATCAGTATACATGAATATCTCTCGCTCTCACATGATGTTGCTTTGGATGAAGCCCTGCACCTACAACTACCCTCCCTGATGTTAACTTGCCAATGTTAGTTCAACATTGTAACATTGTAACTTATAAGTTTTCAGGTTTGGAGACTGCTCTGGTTATGTGTTAATCTAACACTGACACGTGGTAAGGTACACATGGGTATGATCGTGTGATAGTGGTTCGATTATTTTGGTAACATGTTACAACACCACTATCACTATTCTTTAGCTGATTATCTATATAATTTGCCCTAATCTCTTCTTACTGTTTACGCGTTCAAAATTCTTGTGAAATCAACATTCTCTGCAAATCAAGTTTCTACTTTTCTTCTCTAAATCACTCTAACAATAGCACGCAAGTCTTCCATTGATGCTCTTGTAGACGCTGCTGAGCAGATTGAACGACCAGTACGCCGTAGTACCAGACGAGCAACCACTGAAGCCGTCGCCGCCGCCGCACCAAAGAGGAAATCCACCTATCAACGACGCAAGGGCAAGAAATCCGCAAAGGGTGATGTTGGTTCAACATAAAAAACTGCTGAGCAAACCACCACTCCCACCAACGATGAAAACGAGGTAATGATGGCTAACTCTACTCAAGATATTACTGCTGAAATTGGTATTGAGGGGGAGAAAGAGGACCCTGTTGTTGCTGTGGGTGAGTTTGAGGTTTTGCATGAGGTCACTGAGGGTAATGGTGGGGACGAGTCTGTGGTTGTTACTGATGAAGGTGAAAACCTTGAGGTGAATGCTGAGCCAACTGAGGCTAATGCTGTTGAGCATGCTGCTGCTGTTGAGTTGGATACTCTTCCTGAGGAAGATGATCAGGTTGAGGAGACTGTGGCTGAGGAGGTTACTACTGAGGGTAACCAAGATGTTGATGATAAGGGTGACAATCAACCTGAAGAGGTTGAGAGAGAAGAAGAGAGCCTGACTCTCTCTGCCTTAGCTACTGCTGCTAAGAAAAGAAAGGGGAAGCAGGTGGTTGTTGAAACTTCCGAGTCTGAGTCAGAAGAAGAAAAAGAGGAAGAATATGATAAAGAGGAAGAGGAAGATGAGGAAGTTGAGGAAGAAGACCAACAGGTAGGTGATGACCCTGCTGATGTTACTCCAACATCAGGCAGTGATGAGTATTTTGATGTGCTTGATGAGGAGTACCCCAAGAAGCCTTATTCTGGCTTTTATGTGTCTGCTAAGGCAAAATAACAGTGGGAGGCTTATCAAGCCAGGGTTATTCACATGGAGATGAACATTGATGAGGAGATGTTCAAGAAAAATAGGCTGTTTGAGTTGCTTGAAGCTAGGGGTGTGTTGGGCTCTGTGATGAACCAGTCATCATATGTCCCTGATGTGATCAGAGAGTTCTACATAAACCTCTCTAAGTGGGTGTGCCACCAGGGCTCTCCCAAGTTTGGTAAAGCTTGAGTAAGGATGAATGTCTATTACATTAGCCTCTCTGTGATCAATGAAGTTTGGGAACTTCCTAATCCTGAGGAGACTGAGGATCCTAGCATGGATGAGGTGATTACTGACCTCACTGGTGGACTCACAAGGAAGTGGAATAATAGTTTTCCAACTACAAAGCTGACATCCTTAAGTGTTGTACTTCACAAGCTCTCTACCTACAACTGGCTGCCTTCTTCCAACACCACTATTATGACAAAAGAATCTGCAAAGTTGGTGTACAAACTGAAGAATGGGCTGAGTGCGAACATAAGGGAGAAAGTTCTGAGGCACAAGAGGGAGGTCACAACAAAGGCAAAGGGAAACATTCCATATCCCTCTCTGATATCCATCATTCTGGTGAAGCAAGGCTTCAAGACCAAGAAGACAGAAGGCTGGATCAAGAACAAGGCCAAGATGATCATCACCAGGAGCTACTTCACTCAATTCAGGATTCAAGACTTGCCCTAGAATCCCAATGCAGAAGCTGGTCCAAGCAGGAAGAAGAAGAAGAAGAAGACTATCAAATTTGCTGCCTCTTCTGTTCCAGTTGCAAGTGGTGATAGCTGCTCTGTCATTGCTGATGCATTTGTGGAGGAGACTCTGGAGTATAAAGATACCCAAAGAGAGATAGCAGACAAGCAAGTGAGGTTGCAGGAGATTGACAACCTCAAGAAGCATTTCAAGGATCTGCCTTGCTCACAAAAATGGGGAGAGTAGATCAAATTCAAGAATTTCTGAGTTCTTTTAATTTTCTGTTTTCGATGGGAGTATGAACAATTCTATTTTCTTTCCATTTGTCTGTTTCATCAAGGCGTGTGTTCCTTGCTACTAAGTATGGTCTGTAATCAAGTATTTTTCTATACTGGTACTTAGTGTTTCTACTTATGCTATTTGAACTGTGGTTACAAAGTACTAACTCCGTTTTGCAGGTGTTAACTGTTCTCTGATGTTAAGTTAACATTGAGATGTTCAATGTTAGAACTTCGGTCTGGACTCAATGATAGTTCAACATTGACAAAGATGGATGTTATGACAACATTGAAAGTATCATTGTTAGAATAACATTGAGTTGGTCACTTCTGATATTCAGGGTGAGTGTACTTAATTTTCCATTGTAGAAGATAGTGAAGTTTGTCTTAATAATTTGATCTGATTAGAACAAGCTCTTAGGTTTTGTGACTAAGGCAAAAATGGGGAGATTGAAAGTGCAGGTATCCTGGCAATGTCAGATTAACATTGAGAAGTCAATGTTAGAGTAACATTGCTGAAGCAGAATCCGATTTACAATCTTGTTTATATTTATTATTATTGTTTTGCCTTATTCATTTAACTAATTGAGTTCCACAGTTGTGATTGTCTTTGATTATTATTCAGGAAACAAACTTGTCATAGGATGGACGCTCAAAGTTTCCAAGAAGGAAAGTTTCCTTAATTAAGCAAACCGCTCTACAAGGAAAGAAGAGTTCGAGTGCAACTAGGAAAGCTTTCTAAGTTGAAGTCCTTATTTGAAGAAGGAGTCTATCCTTAGTTAGATCACTAACGAAGGAACTATTATTCAAGAAGGATTGCAAGAACAAGGAAGAGAAGTTCGAGAAGGAAACAAGGAGAATTACCAACCGTGTACAACACACCTTGAAGCCCAAGTCAAGAACCTATATATAGGTGTGAAGTACGTCAAGACAAACACAAGACAAGAGCCAATCAATCCAAGAGATTAATTTACAGTTGTTGAGCGTTGTCTTGCTTTAGCAAAGTTTGTGAGTTGTGAGAATAGATCTAAGAGTGGAGCTTTTAGAGATAGTTGAAGCAATTCTTGTGTGCTTTGCTTAGTTCGATTAATTTGAGAGTGAGGAGCTTGAAAATTGAGAGAACGACTTTTGGTAAAACCTTAACGGGTTATTTTGCCTACGGCTCAAAAGTTAATATAATCTTATATTCACTTCTTAAACTTGGTGTTTGTTTATTCCGCTGCGCTATTACTCTGGTTTGTTGTTAAAGTAACATCGCTAAGTTAACAACATACCAATCTGCTGTTAACACTCCAGTGTTAAATTAACAACAACAACGTATCAACCCGATCCACAATTTCAGGTCCAAACTCTGGAGACGGTACCCCCGAGTCACGACCCGAAAACACCCTCCAAGGGTACTCTGTCTAAACACTCAGAGAAAGGTACCCCCAGACCTGACCAATGCCTCTTACATGGGATGGGGTGAGGCCACGAAGGCTCGAACATGTTACCCCCCCCCCCCCCAACGACCAATGACCTACCTAAGATCAGGGTACCCACGGCAAAATGACATGAGACCCCCTAGTCCAAAAGAATAACAGCCATCGGAGCAATCGACACCCCATGAGGCGCCCAATGAGCCGTCGCAAACACTTAGCTAAAATTGAGGAAACATGAGCACACAACAAACATTAAGGACACGAGTAAAGACAAGGTACGGTCAAAGACCGACCATAATCTCATATTAGCAGTCCATGATCGAAGAACAACTCCGAGTCTCCTTCACGACGAATGACCCGCAAAGACAGTCCCAAATCGACCACGACCTCCGACTCACCTCGAAGGACACACTATTTGTCATCACCACTCCCAACATCACGACTACCCTAATAACGAGGAAAGACCATCTCCCGTTGGTCTAACTCTCCAACGCCATGACTACCCTAATAACGAGGAAAAACCATCCCCCCATTGGTCCAATTCATTCATTGGGGCATAAAGCAACAAACACTATTGATGTAGACTATTCATTGGTGCAGAGCGAACTGCATGCATTGGCGCAGATTATCCCCGAAGACCATTGGTACAGAAGACTCCCACATCATTGGGCACCAGCAAAAGCGACAAGACCAGCCCTCATTGGCCAAAGACCCTTGAACTTACACTATAATTACTCCTCATTTCTCAGCAATAGGGGGAGGGAAAAAGAAGAAGAAGAAGAAGAGGGAAAAAAGAGAAGAAAAAGGGGCTCAAACTCAAGCACTAATCCTCTCCAAATGAAAGCAACAATATTCTCCATTGTCGTACACTCCACTTGTACTTAGAATTTATCGCATTTTTCTAGCTCTAACTCGTGCACTCCACACGATCCCTTGTACTTTACTGAAAGTCCTTAATAAAAATATTGTGCCTCCTTTCCTCAAGCTCGAGATTGGCGTTCCGAACACAAATACTTGAGTAACAATATCTCCAAACACCCCGACTATACGGACCCGGACGATATTCCCTCACCACATATGAATTTATACCAGTAATTAATAATTAAACTTCTGTCAGTTGTTTTTTGTTGAAAAAATGAAGCTGGAAAACTCAAGCAAGAAGGATGATATTTAATTTATTTTAACTTAATAAATATGCATCATCACATATAACATGCTGGGAAAAACATGAGAAAGGGGCACAAGTTGTTACAATCGTATATAAGTCGTAACCACAAGAAGTTTTGTCCACTAAATTAAAGTCTGAAAGAAATCATGCGGCTGGAAAAGAAAAGTGGAAGTAGCCCGCAGGTATTTGCTTTAAAATATTTTAGTCGCATGAATATTAGAACTCCCATATTAGTTAGTATACATACCTTTGTATACTTCATAAGTTGAATGGTTTGACAAATAAGCACCCCAAATAAAGATCAACACAAGCAAATAATAAATTTGGTTGCTTGGACTAATTGACCCATTTTTTTTAATCATTCCACTTATTTGTGAGCAATGACTTTTTTTTTTTACCCTTAGTATCACTTTTCACCAATGAAATTGAGGGATATTATGGTCTTTCAATTTTAATCTTATTATGGGTACTAATAGTTGGAAGGGGAAGGGGAAGGAAATCGTTTAATAATCACTGGATAACTCCGCTATGTAGGACACATGATACTAATAAACTTGCAAATCAAACATAATTATATTTCTACAACTATCAATCTAATTAGACTTTATTGGGCAAAGTAAATGAGTCCTCAAATAATTGGTAGACATTATTTCACGAATTTAACGTATATGCAATAGTTATAACTACAAAAATACCATTTCATGGGCCTCTTTGATTGGGAATCCATTTAAGAACTTGAATTATACACATTATGAAAGTAATTCTTTACAAGTCAATTTCTTATTTGTGAAATTTAAGCAAAAACTTTCTTTGTGAAAAGGAAGCGAAAAAATCCCTTCATGTTTTTTTGAACAAAATCCCTATGAAAAAGAAGAGACAAGAAACCCCATTGTCTAAACACAAAAAAGAAAACCTTTAATTTTATTTTTTTAAAAGAAGCAAGAAATCTCATTTGCTTCTTTCTTCGGTGTACAACATGGGGAGGTTTTATGCCTATTATCTTTCACAAGATCGATGTTTTATTTGTGACTTACACTAGACACTTGAGAATAGTGATATTTTTGCTTATCTTTTTGCTTTGCATATATATTACACAAAAAAACAAGGAAGTTTTTTTCTTTTTCTCTTTCAAGATTTTTTTTTTGCCTTCCCATAATTAAGATAAGGCCCACTTTGCTAAAATCCTATTAATTGTGAAAGAATCGAAAATTGGATTATAATTTTGCCAGTAATCTCCATCATATTGTATTATATTTCCCTAGACAAAGATAAACGAAGACGATTGCAGTTGTCCTTCCCTCTCAAGAAACATGAAGCTTTGTTAATTATATGATTATATGATATGAGTATAGGTTCATGAGAATCTCATTTGGAGTTCTTAATCACCTATAACAATGCTTTGTATCAATGGAGACGGACATTTTTGCCCTGGAGTATAAGTTTAATATTTCAAATTTTAAGTCCCATATGTTTTTTATTTGTTGATGGGTGGTTCGGTTAAATCGAACTATTGGTGCAGTTTGGATTCTTTCCAAAGGCAAACTATGCATCAAACTATTTGAGATATTTTGGTTCAGTTTAAATCGTCACCGATTTGGTCTAATCGACATGATTTCACTTTTGACTTTTTATTCTTCTTTTTACCACAAAAGATAATATATATATATATATATTGTTAACACGAAAACATATCGACGTGTGGAAGTATCTTGGAACGCCCTGCCTGAACGTCTTTTTCAGATTTTTGAGAGTGCTCTAAATATTCTATAGTTTTTATGAGCTTGATTTTTCTTGTCCCATTTTTGGTTCAACAGAGGGAGTATTTATAGTATTATAACGGTACATGTATCACACTGCATGTATAGTAAAGAAACACTTGTCAATTTAGTGTGCTGATACGCCTTTTATTGTGGCGATACCTAGCTTCCTTCATGGGTGTTTTGAATAGCTGTCGAATCTTGTTTACTGATGGTGTATAGGAGATTGGTTCCTCTTTATCAGGGCCTTTGGATATCATCGTGGGGGATCTTGCTATCGGGATACTTGCTATCGTATCTTTCCCATCGGGTTGGAACTGGCTAAGCATCAACGATAATTTATTTAGGCATCGTAGAATCATCTAAGATTCGTAGTCCCTTGTAGATCAGATACTATGTGAGTTAAAGACCTTGTTTTTGAATTCCTATCCTTCGGGACATTTAAGTTCCTATGGAATTAAGGTCCGATAGTTTTGTCCATAGGGGTATTCTGGCCGAGGGGTTAACACGAGTCCCCCCCAGTTCCTAGGGTATTCGTCAGAATCGATAGGAACTCTTGGTGATTTGTGATACATTTTTTTTGCGATTACTCTGGCATCAGAGATTTTTCGAGTTATTGCAACCTTTTGGGTATCGAAAGTTTTTTCGAATCTCTTTACTGACCTTTCATTCTGTTTAGAGGGGAGCTTGAGGGGCGTAACGGATCCCTACTTTTCGGGAGACGTGCGCATTTAGTTCGTGGTGTAATAACTCTTACCCCCACTAAACGCTTTTAATGCTCTTAGGGTTATAACTTCCCTCTTCATTATTCATTTTCTTCTCCACCTTCTTCTGCAGTTCTTCTTCTTAAGATTACCTAGAACGTTTTCCTCCTTTCATTAGTTCTCTTTCCGCTTTTCTCCATCTTTTTCTAGTAATTAATGGCGGCGAACAATACGACCGCGGATCTTGTGTCCGCCGCTTCTGTTACTGGGGCTACCACCCTCAATTTTGTCACCAATATTTTGGCGGTGACCGACGCAGACGTTTCTTCCCGTAAGAGGAAAGGTAAGTCTAAGGCAACTGGCGGAGAAGGCGATCCACCATTGATTCCCAAGAAGTCAAAGAAATCTGGCAAGACTGCGCCCGCGACGGAACCTCTGAAGTACCAGAAGGTGAGCGATGTTGTGAGCACGGTTACCGAGAATGAGGTGATCGCTCTTTTTGATGAATTCAAGGTGTCATCGCGAAACCTAGTTCCTCGTGTTCCTTCTACTGACGAGAGAGGGGACAACCCCCGATGGTTATCTTACTCTTATTACGTTCATATTCGTGTAGGTCTTTGTTCGTTTTCCCCCATTTTTACTGTGAGGTTGTCAAGTCAGAGTGCACAGTTAAGAGTTTTTTCTCCATCTTTAAAGTGAGTGTTTCCTCAGCTGGACATCCCTTTTATTTCTTTGCTCATCGGGATAGACTCAAGAGGATTGTCGTAGGCACAAACATTTCCTACATTAGTTGGAAAGGTAAGTTTTTCTTTGTGAAGCTGCGGAAGAGGGTACATGGGATTTTCCTTACACCTGGAAGACTCACGAGGCTCCTCTTTATAAGGTAGATACTTCACTCTCGTTTGATGTAATTCTTGATGCTGTTAAGTTATCTTCTTCCGAGCATTACCGCTCCTTATATAAGGCGGCGGGGTTATTCAAGATTTCTTCGATGGAAGTGGAAGAGGAAGGGAATCCGTTCCTTTCCCTTTTCGATGAAGAAGGTCCCCTTTTTGGTGCGTATCCTTTCATCCAAACCGATTCTATGCATTTTTTTATATTTTTTTGGTCTTTACTCTTTTGTTTGTATTGAAGCTTCTTGAAAAGACGGTATCGGAGGAACACTCTTTGCCCCGACCGGCATCCTCTCGGATGAAGACTAGGTCATATGGTGACGTCAATGGTTCTTCTTTCGGGGATATCTTCCAGGTTTCGGGTGGATATCTAGGATATTTAGGCCCTCTTGGGGAGAGCGTGATTATTCCTACTGAAAGGAAATTTGCTGAGTTTGAACTAAATGACGACACCGACGCCCCTGACCTAGTGACTTTAGCAGCTTTGGGTGCTATCGAAGGCTTGGATATTCATCAAGATTCTCCTACTGGACTAGAGCCATCTGAGATTCAAATTCGTGAGGTTTATTCTTCTTCTTCGAAATCAGGGGGTATTGAAGCGACTACACCTCCTATTCCATCTTTAGCGATTTCTCCTCTAGTTGTTATTGAAGAGAATATCTCAACGATCCCTCTCGCTGGTTTTCCTGCCTTTGAGGCTTCATCCCTTCCTGCTACGAAAGCTTTTGCTTCCACTGGTAACATTTTCTTTCTTTCTGTCAGCTTTAATATAGATCTGCTGCTTTATACTTTCTTGGGATGAACCTATCTTTATTAATGTTTTCTTAGATAAAGGCAAGGCCATCTTGACATTTGAGGATGAATCCCTTAAAGCGGGTTAATCTCATTGTCCTTGCTTCTGAGTTGTTACTTTTTTTTATATTGATCTATCCTTATTTGAGATTATATTCATGTTGTTGGATTTAGATGATTTACCCGATGATTTGAAGTTTCCTTCGGAAGACCCTTTATCTATCGATGACTTGTTCCTGGGAAACCTCCATGCTGGCCAGGCGAGCACACTTGCCTTTCTCAAATCCTCCTCTTGATTGGACTGACTTGGCTCTGTTTGGCGATATCCTTCCTACTCTGGTTGCAAAGATTGTCTGGGTATCTTTGGAGATCCCTCATGTGATTCTTACCAACTCTCATCAGGCCGCCACTACTGCTCCCCCTCAGTGAGAAGGAATGTCTTTCTCGAGTTGATATACAATGCCTGGCACCCCATTTTTCATTCACACTAGTGGCGAGAGGGCTGAATCTAGCACTCGGCCAGATATGTCGGTGCTCGAAAATGCTATGGATGTAGTGACCCAGTACCTGAATACCACTTCTGCTCTGACTCGCCACAGTGAGGGGGTAGCTTATTTTTACTCAGAGTGGATGGTGCAAATGGTAAGCATATACCTTTATATGATAGACTTCTTTTCATTGAAGGGTAGATGTCGAGGGATCAAACATTTCATTTACCTTAATTTTTGCCTTCGCTTCTTCTTAGATTCCAAAAATTATTCCTTCCATTTGGTATGAAGTAGATGCTGCTCAGGCCGCGGCGGGTTTTGCCCATAGAGGATTTGAAAGAGAAGGATCATGTCCTTAAGGATGCCAAAAAAGAGATTGAACAGCTTCGTACCAGCTTTGCTCAAAGTTTGGCGCAGGGGAAGACTCTAGAGGATGAGATTGTTGAATTGAAAGAGTCTTTGAAGAAGAGTCAATCTGATCGCGATTCCCTAGAGGATGAACTCACCCTCTTAAAAGATGAAAAGTCATTGTCGGATTCTAAGGAGAAGGTGTTGAAAATGGAGCTATCGGAGATGCAATTTCTCGTCGGGATGCTAAAGGATGAACTGAAGAAGACTCCCGCTCCTTCTTCTGAGTTTATCTCTCCCGAAGAGTTACACGCAAAGTTGGCTAGTGCAGTTCAATTGGTGAAGGAAGAGACTTTCAAGTACTACGAAGGAGAATTCCAAAGCCGTCAACAAGGGTATCTATTGGGGCACTTGCTTCTAGGGTTCTTAAGTTGCGTGAATAAGTGCCATGAGGACAAGTTATTCCTTCGAGAGGACAACTGGAAATTTTTGAATCGTCGAGTTCTGCTATCGAGGCCCCCTTCCATGTGTGAGGCCTATGATACTTATCGCTGCGTCGTGGCTCATTCGCCTTCGCCTTCTATTCCTCATTTGATTCCTCCTTCTCCAGCCCATCAGCTTTTAGCTTCACGGACCTCTGGTATTCCCGTCCCTGGTTTTACTGCCATCGCTACCCATACTCAGGCTGTCATCACAGGATTGGGTATGGAACCCACTGATAGTGCTGTCTTGGATCCGACATTTGCGAGGCATCCATCATCAGTTGTTCCGTGATATTATTTCCATGTTTCTTCCTTTCATAGTTGTTTTTGTTTTACCTCTGAACTATAGTACAATTTTCGATGGTCTTGATGTTATTTGGGACTTAGTTTTAATGTTTCTACGGTGGTTTTTGTGGATTCATAATGTAATCTTTTGTTTCTTTTCCTTTTGAGCCACCCTGAAATCCATTATATGTCGCTTTTATGATGCATTTAAGGTTTCTGATTCTCTGCATTTTCTGACATCTTTAAGTGTCAAATTTATGCTTGCAATCAGAAAATGTCGCCCACTATAGGAAACACTCCCTTGCACGTGTTCATAGGGTCAGCTACATGTTTTTGTGATTGGATACAAGTGTCACGTTGTTCTCAACCTGTCCATTATTTTGCTTCAGGTCACCCTCTTTTTCTTCTATAAATAAGTACTCAATCATTATCACTTTCACCTGTACTTTTCACAAAAAGTCTCCAGTTCTCCTTTTCTTCCCTTGTTGTTTTCCAAAAAATTTACATATTTAGTTGAGTGCTTTCTGGTCACATGACACCTCCTCCTTTTCGGTCTCTATGCCTTCTCTCTGTATGCATCACACAACGTTTTTATGCATGATGGGGGTATTTTAGGAAAGGCCCAATATAAATATTGGGCCGGCCCACGAAGAAAGGCCCATAAAATTGTACATCGAACATGAGGAATTCGATGTTGAACGAGCATCGAATGGGCCGACTTCGATCTAGGAGATAGATCGAACTAGCCCGATTCGATACTCTTTCCCCAACTACCACTGGAGCATGCGGGACGGGGCTATAAATACCACGTCCTCTGAAATTCTCAGCACGCATTCAAGACCAGCTCTCATCAACTCTACATCAAACCCTTTGCATTTGATACTCACCACTCGATCGAGGCTCTATAATTCGATACACTGCGTTTGATCGAAGCAACCAAATTCGATACTCAGCTCTCTCCTATATCGAAGGACCCATATTCGATATTGGACAACGCGACATTCCCTGTATTGAGCAAACTCGATTCGATACTCCCTAGATCGAATACCTGTAATTCGATATACTATTAAGATACTATGATTTTACTTGTACTGTCTAGTCAGCTTGTAATAGGTGTTTCGGACCAATCTAGTCCGATTTATATTTGATTAACATTATTTTGGCATCTAATAGGCCCATTGTAACATTTTACGGCGTTTTGAAACTCGAACAAAATAAGACCAAAATATTGGCGCCGTCTGTGGGAACACCATTTTCCCCAGTTTATTAGGCATGACATCTAGAGTTACCAGATCATGAAGTAGAGCAGTGGAAAGCACAAATGCTGAAGTTGAACGAGCAACAACAAGTCAGACTGTCCCGGAGGCTGAAAGACCAACTACATTACCCGCTGGGGTACCAACGCCTGCGAGGCGGGAGATGTCTGGACCACAAGGAGAGGGTGTACCTACCCCAGACGTAGACGCGAGGGCTACGATAGCTTCGTTTCCAAACAATCTGAGAGATGGAATTATGGCAATGGTCAAATCCGCAATGACTGCGGCATTGACCCCCGCACCGCCAAAGCAAACGCCGCCACTAGTGGGTTGCGTTGAGGCATTGTGGGAATAGGTTTCTGCGGCCAGAGGCCCAAATGTAGGAAATAAGGAAAAATCTCATGTGGATGTCCAAAGAGGTAGACCTAATTCGCTGGAGGTGCATTCAAATAGGCACCACAACACGAGAAGGAGAGGGAAAATTGATAGGACGGACCGAGAAGGCAAGATGATAAAAATGAGGGAAGATGCGAGGGAAGCCGCGGAAATAACTCTAAGAGGGAGCATGACGAGGAATCAAAAAAGTTGGAAAGGCTCAAGAGGGAGAAAGCAGTTGTTGAAAGCCGAATGAAGTGCTTGGGTCCCTTTTTGTGAAGAGATAGAGGCAGAAATTCTGGGGCACGGAGAAAAAATCCCCGATCTAAAACCTTACGATGGAAAGACAGATCCCCACGATCATCTATTCCAATTGGACAACACACTGACCCTGTACGGGTTCAAGGAGAATGTACATGCCAAAATATTTGCCACTACCTTGGTTGGGATAGAGATGGACTGGTTCACTGGAATTACTCCGAGATCAATTAAAACCTACAAACAATTGAGAAAGATGTTCGGAGATCAATTCTCAAGTCAGGCGAGACTGGTGCTGAACCACTCCCATTTATACTCTCTCAAGCAAGACACCAAAGAAAGTCTGGAGGACTTCATAAAGCGTATCAACGCAGAATTGCTAAGAATAGACTGCCCCGAGGGGGAAATGATCATGAGCATAGTCTTCCGTGCAACCAACAATGTGGCTTCAGCGAGGATTTGCTCAGCCTAAGACCATTGAAGAGATAAACAAAATTGCACAGCAGGTTGTGCACCGCGAGGAGATGATGGCCACAAAGGCAATTGTTGTTGCACCCCCAAGAGAGAAGGAGGGAGGAATGGAAGACCAGAACCGGAACAGAAACATGAACAACCGATATAGGGACACATTGCCAAGGTGATACACGCCTAAATGCTAGCATCATGATATTATTCGGGACGGTGAAAAGGAAAGGGTGGCTGAATGAGCCAAGACAAATTAGGGATTCCAAGGCAACCCGATTGTCAACCTATTACTGCAAATACCACAAACAGAATGGACATGAAACCGATGATTGCAAAGATCTCAAGGATGAGATCGAGTGATTGATAAAAGACGGAAAACTCGTGGAGTATGTTAGAAAGATGAAGGAAAAGGAAGGCAACGCCGACAGGGATAGATCTCGCTCGCCTAGAAAGGACAAGCAGAAACCAGTTGACCATCCACATGTGATGGAATATCCCCAAATTACAGACTGTAACGTCAGAAGAGGGATGATAAATATGATATCAGGTGGCCAGTGGGGGCGGATTCAGGAAATGGCAGGAAAAAGATCTCCAGGCTTGTTGAATCAGACCATTTTGTCAGTTTTGTTGATATTTTGAGAATTGAGAAGATGTCGCAGGAGGAAGCTACTTTCTTGACTGCTGATATGCGCAAGCTAAGTGCCCAAGCCCTTCAAACAGCAAATCTGAACTCTCCGTTAGTGATAACGGTGGACATAGCCAATTTTGGCGTAGGAAAAGTATTGGTGGACTAGGGAAGCTCCTCTTAATGTGCTTCTCAGTTCGATGCGGGAGAAATGGGGTGGAGTAACGAGATATTAGAGCCGGTCAAAATTTTGCTTCATGGTTTCGGAGGCCCAGAGATAGTGCCCCGTGGAATGGTTTTGCTCCCTACGTCACTGGGAACCGAACCCCAAAGAATAACACTGCTGGCAGATTATGCCGTGATCAACATGCAATTCCCATAGAACGCCATTCTAGGAAAGCCAGCGCTGAACGCATTCTGGGCACTGCCGTCAACCTACCATCAAATGGTCAAGTTTCCAACTCCTACCGAAACTGGTGAAATCATTGCCGACCACATAGAGAGCTGGAAATGCTACGTAGCATCACTTCGATCACGACCACAGGAGGAGCAAGAATCAATGGAAGCGTTGGCACCTATGGAGATGGAGCAGATCGAATGCATCGCCTTGTCTCATTTTTTGCAAGTCTGTAGTTTTCTGAACATTTTGAACAACTTTAATTCGTCCCCTCTGCCCTGACGAGTATGAGGGGTAAACTTGTACTAACTTAAAATAGGGACACCGAAGACTTGACCCCCGAGGACTACCTTGGGGAACATAAGAGAAAGAGCTTCGAAGCCAAGCTCCAACCTAATTTTTAAATATGATTATGTCTCCACATGAGACACCTTTGATTTATCTGTTATATTACTGTCTTAGAAAATGCAAGAATGCAAAACCACTATTATGCGATGAAACACATAACACTCATAAAGTGCAGCACCCAACAAAGTTCGGCACGATGAAGAATGGGACGAACACTCTGTCCAAAGTGACAAGTCCAAATCATAAATCTTGAAAGATGAAGAACGGGACGAACACTCTGTCCAAAGTGACAAGTGCTAATATTAAATGCCGAAAGATGAAGAACGAGACGAACACTCTATCCAAAGTGACAAGTGCTAATCATAAATCCTGAAAGATGAAGAACGAGGCGACACTATGTCTAAAAGGACGAGTGCTAGTAGTAAATCCGAAAAGAAGAAGATACAATGGGCACATAATTTGTCTAAAATGACAAATGGTAACTGTACAACCACCAGAAAAGTGACCACAAGAACTATGTCTAAAAAGACAGAAGCCTAAGGAGTATCGCAAATAATTGGGAAAATATAACAATCGACCAAAGCGGCTGGTTAAAAGAAAAACATACGATTCCCCACAAGTGTAAAACGACATTTGAACTGCCAAAATAAAAGTAAAATGCGACAGTAGCATTTGAAAGAAAAGGCAAACGAATATGAGCCAAACAAGCGAGCAAAATATCGCAAGATTCAACGAGAAAAAGTACGACAGGAATTCAATTAATCAAATTGTTCAACATAAAAGGGCGACGTAGCGCCAAAGCAAATTAAAATTGTTCATAAAAACAGAAAATTAAGACCGAACCTTTAGGCGTTGGCGTCATCCTCATCCTCGGAGGAGGGATAAATAGGAGGCATAGGAGGAGGTGGAGACATTCCCCGGAAGACAAGGCTCTCGCTCTCAAGCAGAATCGCAAATTCATGTGTGGCAGCAGATTGATCATCAATGGCGGCCAAAAGAACTTCTTCGTTAGGCCCCAACGAGAGGTCCATCCACTGCGGGTTAAAGCTGCCACGACGGTATTTTTTGTTGTGGATTTGCTGAACAGTAAGCACTTGAGCTTTCCCGGCATCCCGCGCCCCTCGCCAAGCACTGATCTCTTGGAAAGTGTTGCTCCGGAGAAACTCCTCAGCAATTTCCACCTTCTGATGCACAGTTGGAACCTACAATGCAACAAAACAAGATTAACAAGGAAGAATAGGGAAATACCTATTTGAAAAGTCACGTAAAAATCGTTACCTGTCTGAGACCTCGATCATAACCGATCTCTTCGGCTTGTGCGGTTTTCTCCTTCTCAGCAGCAAGCTCATTCTCAAGCTCAGCAACCCGTTTCTCCAGCACACCCTTACTGGATGAAAGGTTGGTGACTTGCAACTCGAGCCAATCAATGGTCTCCCCTGCGAGTTTCGCCGTATCCCTGTCTTCGGCAGCTCGAGCGGCGTAATACCTCACCCGTTGCATGGCCTTCTCCTTCTCATCTATCGTGGCTCTCAGAACATTGGGATCACTATCCCGGAATTCAGCCCTCAAGCGTTGTTGCCCGCTCATCCTCTCCTCGTGAGCCTGGACTAACCCCGCGATCATGGCATCCACAACTCCACCACACTAAAGGAAAGACATTAAAACTATTAAAAAAATGGTTAAACAGCGAATCATATATACGACATTATATCCGGCAGAGTGTAGTATTACCGCACCGATCATGTGAAGCGCAATCTGCTCCACCATCTTTCTGTCCTTAGCAGAAACCGCATAAGAAACTACGAGATTCAAAAGACGGATTTTCAAGGCGTTGATCGCATCCTCCTCGGAAAGCTCGTAATCTGCAACACGGGCCGGTGGACCATAACTTGGCCCCGCCCTAACACTTGCCCCGTCAGCGGGGGCCAAACCGCTAGCAGCAGCCATGTGCGGCACAAGGGGATAACACCTCCGATTTGGGAATGGATCTGCGGTACCTTCCTTCGTTTGACACAAGCTGCAACCTTAACATGTTCAGTGTACTCATTCTGATCCGCGCCAGCGCCATCAAAACCTCTCGCATGATTAAATTTGGCGGGAGGAGAAGTATTTGCACGACCCTCGCCCATTATATCCTCAAAAGGATCAGACAGAGCGTTGACCCGGGCGGATGCGGAAGCCTCCAGTGCGTCCTTCTTACCCTTATTCTTCCTTTTCCTAGGGGGTGGCACAAGGACAGTGGCAGCAGTTTGAGAACCTTCGTTCTCGATGGCTAGCACTCGATTTATCTGAGCATGACGGTTCATGATGCATTCTCCTGAGAAATATAAACGGATGTTAATAACATCATAATATAGAAACTGGAACAAGGAAATCCACTAAAGACACATAATCTATACCAAGTAAAAATCTCCCATTGTAACGAACTGGAGACAACCTAGCTAAGGCCTAAGGACAACACACGATTTTCTACTAATCTTTTAAGATTAAACTGGTGGTCACAAACTAAATTCGTGATAAAATTACAATCTCATGAAGGAGGGCGCACACCCCTTGGAATAGCAACTCTCACACCATCAAACCAATCATGATGATACGCATCAAATTCGCCCTCATAGCTCTCTTCAATGTAAATGTATCGTCTCTTCCAGTCCTTCCCGTAACTAGAAACTTGTGGTGTCTCAATGCTTTAACATGATAAAAGCCTATTTCCCTCCTACAAACCTCGAAGAGAGCCCAAAACTCATTGGGACCTTGCGGTTCGCCAAACGCCTTCATCATGATGACGAAACCAACAATGTGCCCAAATGAGTTCGGTGTCAGCTGGCTCGACACAAGCCCGAAGGACCTAAGAATGGTTTTTACCTCGACCGGTATAGGAAATCTCAACCCGTTGGCCAACTGACCCACAAACGCTGTGAGATGACCCGAGGGGGGGGGAGGGGTGAGTATCCATCGCTCGTCCGGCCCTGGAATAACTAACTTATATATTTATTTGCTATGTTGTACGTTTTGCGCTGGTAAGGGCAACTATGCTGCAACCGTGATACATAAGAATTGTACGCCATCCCAATGACCTCCACATAGTCATCAATCTCCCTATTGATGACTTTAATTTCTTCGCCTGGTTCACTGGGGGCACGATTATCCTCAGTATCTTCCCCAACTTGCAAGGACGGTTGGTTATCATTCTCGTCGAGATGAGCAACCCCCCCCCCCCCGAATCGACAGAATTTATGTCGATTGCGTCATTATCATCTCCTTGGGGTATATTCGAACCCGATGGGGCACTAGCAGGACACACTACAGAGTTGATAGAACCGGAGCTTAAGCCGCTACTAGACTCACTCCCCCACGTCGAATCAGAACTCACCATGTTGATTGACACAAACTGAAATAAAATGAAAAAGAAAAGAAAGCTGACTACGCGAATACGTCACTCTCGACACTGATGACAACTACATGATATGTTAAAGCATCATTAACTAAGAAGTAAATAACGACACAAAAAGTAAGCGAGTACTCATTTACCTTGATTATAGTTGGAAAATCAACAAACGATTGCGACAGAAACTGCCTACAAAAGAAGTAGTGGAAATTGAAGTTAGAGGCAAAAATCTACGTTTTTCAACAAAAAGTAAGAAATTCTTTCTAAGATTTTAGATCGAATAATCTTTGTTCGATACAGCCAACATTGATTCAATCACATTCGATGCTCGGAGTATCAAACTGTGCCCGTTCGATGTTACTTTTGAACCTGGGCTTTTGCAGAAGGAAGAATGAGCTCTTCAAGCCTCTCTCCCCTTTATATAGAAGTGGAAAAAGTCCACTAGGCCCATCAAAACAAACATCGAATCGAACCAATGTTCATTCCAGAATCGAACGACAACAATTCAATAGACGTACGAAAAAGGCGACATAAAGATCGAACTACCGCCATTCGATATAGAAACTAAAATCGAATGAAACTCATTTGATTGATAACAACAACATTAAAAAGTAAATACATTTAATTATCTTTACATGCATAGATACAGATATAACAGCAAACCCGAGCGAGAAGGTTTCGATATGGTTTAAGGCCTAACTCAATAGATCAAAAACAATATGTTTCGGACCCACGTCCTTTAGATTATGTCTCTCAATTGGGGGCATGATTTTCAACATTATAAAGATCGCACGTAGGCGACGACATAACAAAATTAGATCTGTAAAGTTTGGCACCCGCTCTCTGGTCGAGACCGTCTCCCAGTCGGGGGCATACTTTTCAACATTATCAAGATCGCACGCAGGCGGCAACAGAACAAAATTAGATCTTTAAAGTTTGGCACCCGCTCTCTAATCGAGACCGTCTCCCAAACTGGAGGGACTATATGATGGGGGTATTTTAGGAAAGGTCCAATATAAATATTGGGGCCGGCCCACGAAGAAAGGCCCATAAAATTGTACATCGAACATGAGGAATTCGATGTTGAACGAGTATCGAATGGGCCGAATTCGATCTAGGAGATAGATCGAACTAGCCCGATTTAATACTCTTTCCCTAACTACCACTCGGGTCTACGGGAAAGGGGCTATAAATACCCCGTCATCTGACATTCGCAGCACGCATTCAAGACCAGCTCTCATCAACTCTACATCGAACCCTTTGCATTTGATACTCACCACTCGACCGAGGCTCTAGAATTCGATACACTGCGTTAAATCGAAGTAACCGAATTCGATACTCAGCTCACTCCTATATGGAAGGACCCAGATTCGATGTTGGACAACTTGACATTCCCTGTATCGAGCAAACCCGATTCGATACTCCGTAGATTGAATACCTGCAATTCGATATACTATTAAGATACTATTAAGATACTGTAATTTTACTTGTACTGTCTAGTCAGTTTGTAATAGGTGTTCCGGACCAAGCTAGTCCGATTTATATTTGATTAGCATTATTTTGGCATCTAATAGACCAATTGTAATAATTTACGATGTTTTGTAACCCAGACGAAATAAGACCAAAATAAACTTCAAGTTACCTCTATTACTTATCTCATGATCTCTTTACAAATTCTATTGAGTATCGAAAGAAGGATTATGATATTTTTGTCTTTCGAAAAAATGGGTGTATATCTCTAATTTAAGTACTACATTATAAATCATTATACTTCAACTCGATGAGGATTGGAATGTGCATCACTCGGGTTCGGATTCGTAGAACTGCTTTTATTAGTATTAGTATTATTATGATTATTATGTTATTTTTTTTTCTTATATTCATACAACTATGGGAAACAAGTTTTGGGTTTTTGCTTTCGTTCGCCTCTTTTAATTGTATTCTCTAATAATTTCATATTGCCCTTTTATGCCTTTTTTCTTTTTTCTAACGTTCTATACTTTAAGATCATGTACAACAAAGTCTTTATATTTATAGAACTTATTTATGAGAAACAACTTTTGGGTTTTTCCTTTCATTCTTTTGCCTCTTTTATTTGCATTCGTGGCCAAGGGAAGAAAATAAAAAGAAGCATTTCTTTTCTTCTTTTTCACACATCAATGGAACATGATAGCATTTTATATATACACGAATTAGTTAGTTTAATCCTTAATGAAATGCCCACTTGTCTTCAGTTTTGAGTTTCTCAGATTTTATTAGTCGGATATGTAAAACCTCATGATCTAGCAGTTTTCTAACATATTTCTCACAACATCATTAATTTTCGTCCTATTTCCTCTCCAACTGATTCTCCGTCCATGTTGAATTTAAACCACTGAGCTTTTGTAAAACTTTACGTTGAAATTCTTGACCTTATAAAATTTAATTTATGGATTTTAAGATTTTAGCATAACTAATGGAAAGATTTCATGTTCTATGGAAAACCAAAATACATTCAAATACTTTAAATTAAAGTATTCTTAGCTTTAGAAGAAAAATTTAACACACGGTCCCCGCGCGTGTTAATGTCGCTAGTAATTTAATAAACAACTAATTACTTAATCTACAAAGGACGTTCGTTAATCACGAATCATTATCAACCATAAATAATTCAAAAATATAAAATTTTAACCATCATGATTGACCAACGATGCAAAATAACAAACTACAAACACATTAAATATAAAGGAAAACTTCAAAACATATATACCACAAGCCACAAAATAAAAACTTTTATAGTTTTGTTTTACAAATAGAATGCCTAGATTACAAAGAAAAAAGATTATAAAGTCTGGTTTTGGTTGTGTGCGGTTAACAAGGACAATAAAATCGAAACCACACCATATGTAATATTATTTTTCTATCCAAACCAAACAACAAACCATTCTCTCGGTTCGACTTTTTTTACCATACCAATGGTCTGTAACAGAACGGTTCGAACGGTTTCGATTTTTGTATCCACCCCTAGTCAAAGTCTCGAAAAACGCGAATTAGACTCGTTATAGTTTCCTTAGTTAAATGCCTAATTAGAAAAGGGATTATTCCACTAAACTCCCAAACTATAGGTACTTTATGCAAACAAGGTCAGATTTTTGTTTTTAGACCCAGTGAGGTCTAAAGTTTGGTAGTCTGTGCGAATTGCCTCATTTTTTACTTTTTGGTGATTTTTCGACCAAAAATCACCGAAAAAATTATTTACAGTTTGACTAGAATCTTCTTCTCGATAAGACGGTTCCGATGATGGTGACGGTGTTGCAAAATTTAAAGTTATAACACGAGAATTCTAATTTAAGTTTACTGAATGTAAAAATAAAGATCTGACTCTGAACCCATAAAATGGCTATAGTTCAGCAGGTTTGATGAAATAATTTGATTAGAAAATGAGCAATCTAAGGAATCATATTTAAAATGATGACGCAAAGGCTACAACATGAATCGGTAGGCACTACGATATCAGAAATTAGTTTGGTATTAGGCGGTTCATGTGATGCTTCTATGCAATTTCGTCCTTTTCCGTATCCGTATATAGCCCGTACGCCACATCACATAACAGTTAAAACCGACCTTTCCTAGCTCATTCCTATATTTCTGGAACTCCCAGTGCCGTACCAAAATATTGTACTATTTATTAAACTGTTCAGCCTACCTTTTTAATCATACCGTGTGCCCAAAAGTTACTATTACAAAACACACAAATTAAAGTATAACTATTCCATTAATGCCTTCTGCAAGTTACATCAACATATGTCATATATGTTTGGTCAACTTCCAAACTGCCAAACTCCGCGTCATGAAAAGCCTATATATATACACTCCTTCCAAACTAATCTTCATTTCAGAAATCAACTTTCAATTGGCAATTGTTTCTTCAAATTGAAACATTTTTCCACGCTTCAAAAAACTTCAACTTATTAGTTCGAACCATATCCTTTTTAGTTTTAGATGGACAAACAGGAGCAATACGAGCGCGTTTTCAACCAGTTTGATTCAAACAAAGACGGGAAAATATCCCCTCATGAGCTAATACAGTGTGTAGGATCAATAGGGGGCAATATAACAGAACAAGAGGCGGAGACAGCGGTGGTGCTGATGGATTCCGACTGCGATGGATTGTTGTGTCTTGAAGATTTCGTGAGGATAGTGGAAGGGGCCGGCGAGGATGAGAAGGCCAACGATTTAAAGGAGGCGTTCAAAATGTACGAAATGGATGGAAGTGGATCCATTACACCGAAAAGCTTGAAGAACATGCTGAGCAGATTGGGAGAGCGGAGGAGTGTGGACGAGTGCAAGAATATGATAGCTCACTTTGATTTAAACGGAGATGGAGTCCTTAACTTCGATGAGTTTAAGGTCATGATGTGTTGATCGATCATTATTGTGGTTCATCCGTTCTTGTTGTGTGCCTGTATGTGAATTCAACATCATTGATTCATTGAATTGATTCTTTTAGTGTATTGTTTGTATATAGAGCGAGAGAGTAATTGATTGAGCAGACTCTTTTCAATGATGACATGTTTCCTTTTGGTTTCTTATATATATTTCCTTCTCTTTTCAGTAATCCTTACACTCAGATGGAGTACTATATGTAGCTTGTAAATTTATGTTTGAAGTCATTTATTTTCATGCGAAAATATTATGAGCGAATTGTAAGCGCGTAGCAACTTGTAGCTCTTAACAGCAGTGTTGATACTCAGATAAATCCAAGACGTACGGTAAAATAATAAGTGTCCACTAATAATTCATGAAAAAAAAAAAAGAATGTCATATATAGCGGTTGACTAGTGCGTGAGCGTGCGAGGGTACCGAACATGAGAGTTTTTTGGAGGCTATTCAACTTGCGCGGAGTAATTAATGAGGTTTTATATGTTGGATAATTAACTTATAAACTTCACAGTTCACACAACCTACGAAAGATGAAAAGGTCAACAGTCAATATTGGAATATCATTTTATCCGTGTGGAAACACATCAGACGTGAAAAAGGAAACGATCATACATAAATAGTCTTCTGTAAAAGTTTATATACTTGTGTTAACGTATCTTCAAGAGTAGATTCAAATTGCAATTCCTCCCTAGTCACTACCAGGCTTCCCTCCCATTTCCATTGCTAAGAAACTTATTTATTTTTTAAGAATATTAAGTAAGCAAATAATTTCACAATCTTAGTTGCAAACTTGTAATATATGTAATATGGTATTGGAATAAGTGGCTGTTTAGTTAGTCATCCTTTCACAACGCTTGATCTAATTATTGTTATGGTTGTTCCGTTAAAACTTCTGATTTTTCTTTGGGTTACCATTATAATGCATCCTCTTTCCAAAATACCCATTCGGTTATATCATAAATGTTATTAAATATAAAAATATCAGCCAATTGTTTTTCATATAATTTTTACATGATGATATTTTCGCTATATGATGAAAGAAATGTGTATAATGCTTTTTAATAATATTATCATCATAGGATTTATAACTAAAGCGGTAACTTTATTCTATATACTAGTATATTGATCATAATAGCTTAGTATGTGTATTAATTACAACCAACTAGAAACGTTAGCACGTGGTCTCTGCGTGATTAATTTTTATTTTTAAGTATAATATAATTAATATGTATTATAAAATTTATTATAATTTAAAGATGCATAGAGAACTTATATATATTAACCTTTTTTTAGGTAATAATTATTTTCATTAAAATATTTAAATAATGATAAAACAAAACCAAATTATAGTTATATCTTAACTAATAACAAGTTTTAATAGTGTACTTAAGGATAAATAAGAAAATCCAAAGATTGGTGTTAACATGAGTTACTATGGCTTCCTTTATATAATAGTATATATATATATATATATATATATATATATATATTGATGGGGATATTTTAAGAAGGCCCGATAATACATTTGGGTCGGCCCAATGGCGAATCGAATCAGAAGGAATTCGACCCAGGCCTAGCAACTGGAGGATCGAACAGAAGGAATTCGATCCACACAAGGAAGATCGAATGGATATGATTCGACCTTCCCTCATCAACTACCATTGGGGCCCGCGAGACAGGGCCTATAAATACTCCGTCCTCTGACGTCAACGACACGCGCTCGTTACTATCTCGCAACTACTCAACATCGAACGTGGCGATTCGATCCTTTGTAATTCGATTAATCCAATTCGACCGTACCCCATTCGAGCCTCACTAGATCGAGCCCGTCAAATTCGATATTCATCTTATCCAAGTTGTTACCGATTCGAGGCTCATCACTCTCGAACAGGTGCAATTCGATCTACCAGCCAATTCGAGACTCATCTCCGTCGAATCCGTGTGATTCGATCATCATCAGATTGGCTATATTTCTACTTGTATTGCCTAGTCAGCTTGTATTAGGTGTTCCGGACCAAGCTAGTCCGATTTCTATATTTGATTAGCATTATTTTGGCATAAGTCAGACCCAATGTAATATTTCTAAGGTGTGTTGTAACCCATACAAAATAAGACCAAAATATTGGCGTCGTCTGTGCTAACACCATTAATCGCAGTGTATTAGACATGGCAACTAGAAGGACTAGATCGCAAAGCAGAGCTGCAAAGAGTAACAACCTTGATTTTGAACGAGCTACCGCAACTCAGACTATCCCAGAAATAGCAAGACAGTCAGGGTACCTACGCCAGCAAGGCGGGACCAACCTGGTCCAATGGGAGAAGATCGACATGCACAGAACACTGGCGCAACAGGGGCACCATCGACAATAGCTTCGCTGCCCAGTGCTTTTAGAGATAGAATCTTGGCAATGATCCGATCTGCAGTGGCAGATGCACTGCCCGCACTTCATGTGTAAACGCCACCACCCGAGGTTCGTGGGTAAGGCGCACGAGAGCAGCAATCTTTGGCCAAGGGTCCAGACACTAGAGGCAGAGATAAAGCCCAGGTAGACGACCGAAGGGCGATATCTAACTTGATCGAGGTGCAGTCAATAAGGCACCACAATGTGAGGGGGCGTGAAGAGAGCCGACACAATGATGTGAGAAGGCGAGAGGAGAACAATATAAGGAGACGCAAAGAGCGTCGAGGCAACGACTCCATAAGGGAGCAAGCTGAAGTAACAAGGAAGTTAGATAGGCTCTAGAAAGAAAGAACATAGGTTGAGAACATGATGTAGCGATTGGGAAGAGCTCGCAAGAGCACTCCATTCTGTGAAGAGATAGAGGCAAAAATTATGGGGCACGGTGAAAAGATTCCGGTGCTGAAATCATACGATGGGAAGACTAATCCGCGTGATCATCTTTTTCAGTTGGACTCTACGCTCAATCTGTACGGTTTCAAGGAAAACATGTAGGCTATAATCTTTACCACCACCTTGGTCGGAGTGGCAAGGGATTGGTTCACCAGAATCACTCTGGGATCCATCAGAAGTTACAAGAAGTTGAGGAAGATGTTTGAAAATTAGTTCTCCAGTCAATCCAGATTGGTATTGGACCATTCCCATCTTTATTCTATCAATCAAGGTGAGAGAGAAACCTTGAAGGATTTCATGAGCCTCTTCAACGTGGAACTGCTGAAGATAGACAGTCCCAAGGGAGAAATGGTCATGAACATCATCTTCTGTGCGACCAAGAAGGTGGTTTTCAGCGAGGATCTGCTTAGGCCAAAAATGATTGAAGGGATAGACAAGCTCGCGCAGCAAGTGGTGCATCGCAAGGATATGGTGGCCACTAAAGCTGCAGTTGTTGCTGCCGCGAGGATCAAAGAGAGGGGAAGAGAGAAACAAGGTCACAACAAGAATAGGAATAATAGTTACATGAACTTGTCGCCGAGTCGATATACGCCCTTAAAATCTGATATCATGACATTGTATGGGACAACAAATAGGAAAGGTTGGCTGAAAGAGCCAAGGCAAACGAGCGTCTCCAAAGCAACGAGATTGTCAACCCAATACTGCAAGTACCATAAGCAGAATGGACACGACACCGAGGACAGCAAATACCTCAAAGATGAGATCGAGTTGTTGATAAAGGATGGCAAGCTCGTGGAGTATGTTAGGAATTTGGAAGATCATGAGGATAGAACAGACAGAGATAGGTCTCACTCTCCAAGGAAAGACAAGCAGAAGATGGTCAACAGGCCGCAAGTGTTGGATTATCCCTACCTAACAGATAGCAACGTAAGGAAAAGAATCATACTCATGATTTCATGAGGTCCAGTCGGTGCGGACTACGCAAAAGGTCGAAGAAGATCACAAGAGATATCGATGCAAACAATTTTGTGAATCTGCTGAGAATAGAAGAGATGGCTCTAGAGGAAATCACCTTCTCAAGAGTAGACGTGCGAAAGTTGAGCCCTCAAGCGATTCAAGCAGGAAAATTGAACTGCCCTTTAGTGATAACAGTTGTTATATCCCACTTTGGCGTGATGAAAGTGTTGGTGGACAACGGCAGTCCTGCCAACGTATTGATGAGGTCAACATGGGAAAAATGGGCTTAAGAGACGAAAGATTGGAACTAGTCAGAACCTCGTTGCATGGTTTGGCGGACCGGAAGTAGTGCCCAACGGCATGGTGTCTCTCCCAACTTTGCTGGGAACCGTGCACCAAAGAAAGACATTGCTAGCGGATTATGCAGTGATTGACCTACCCTTCCCGTACAACGCAATTCTGGGAAGACCATCGCTCAATGCTTTCCGAGCTTTGCCATCCACCTATCATCAGATGGTCAAATTCCCGACCCCTGCAGGAACGGGCAAAGTTATAGCTGATTACAGGGAAGGTTGTCTATGCTATGCGGCATTGCTTAGGTTGCCACCGCTGGAGGAGAAGGAAGCGATGAACGCACTAGGTCCCATGGACATGGAGCGGATTGATTGAGTCTTTCTTTTCTCAATTTTGCAAGTTTTTTAGATTTCTGCACATTTTGAACAACTTTTATTCGTCCCCTCTGTCGTCATGAGCACGAGGGGCTGGTATGTATTAACCTAAAATAGGAACACCAAAGGCTTGAGTCCCGAGCACCCCCTCGGGAAATATAGGTAACTTGGCTTTACGCTAAGCTCTGACCTATCTATTATTTAAATTCTATCTCCACTGGGGATATTTTTGAATTGATGATTGCAACACTGTTCTAACAAATGCAGCAAAAATGGAACCCTGCATTGCAAAGTTATATACAAGAAACTAATCTTATGCATGAACAAAAGGGACGAACACTCTGCCTGTAAATCCCACAAGATGAAGAAAAGGGACGGCCACTCTGCCTAAAACGGCAAGTGCCTACTGTAAATCCCACAAAGTGAAGAAAAGGGACGGACACTCTGCCTAAAATGGCAAGTGCTAACCGTAAATCCCACAAGATGAAGAAAAAGGACAGACACTCTGCTTAAAATGGCAAGTGCGAACCGTAAGTCCCGCAAGATGAAGAAAAGGGGACACTGTGCCTAAAACGGTAAGTACTAACCGAAAATCCCAACAACGACGAAGAAAGAGGGGCGGACACTTCGCCTAAAATTGCAAATGCTAACCGAAAATCCTGCAAAAATGAAAAGAAGGGAAAGACATTACGCCTAAAACGGCAAATGCCAACCAAAAATCCCGGAGAGACAAGTGTTTGCCAAGAGCAGGGCGAACGCCATAAAGATCCTCGAAAGAATGAGGGGAAATTGATGCTAACTTAACAACTGATGCCAAAGTAGGTCTACAAAATGATGCAAATAGTATTGACAAAATAACAAATAGCATTATACATACCAGATTGCAGTTGAAGGAAACGGGCAAGCATGACGTGCACTAAGATAAGCGATTCAAATGAATGCATAAATAAAGCAAAAAATATCCGACGAAAAATAGAGTTCGAAGAAAACTAAATTGTTCAAAGCAACAAGGCGACGCAGCGCCAAAACAGACATACAAAATTGTTCATACAAGCAGAAATTTAAACCGAGGCCTTTAGTTTTCCTCGGTAAAGGATAGACGGATAGACGGCATGCATGGGGAGAGGTGGAGACGTTCCTCGGTAAATCAGGGTCTCATTTTCAAGTAAGCTGGCGAACTCGTTCGCAATAGTAGGCATTTCCTCAACATCTAACGGTAGAGGCACGCGGTCAGGACCTAATAATAAATCCAACCATTGTGGTTAAACCCACCACGCAGGTAGCGAGTGCTGTGAATTTGATGCACTATGAACACCTGAGCTTTCTTCTCATCTCGAACCCCTAGCCGGACACTGATCTCTTGGAAAGTATTGCTCCGTAGAAATTCCTACGCAATCTCCACTCGCTATTGCGTGGTAGGAAGCTATTCAAATAACAAAATAGATTTAACAAGGAGGAAAAGCAAGACCATGTCTAGAAAAGACAAAACCAACAAGGCAAAGTACATGGCTTAATCCGGGGGCGTATTCGACCTCCTCGGCCTCCGCAGCTTTCTTTTTCTCAGCGGCAAGCTCCTTCTCGAGCTTTGCGACTCGCAATTCCAGCGCACTCTTACTACTCCGCATGTTGTTGACATGTCGCTCGAGCCGTTCAACGGTCTCCTGCGCGAGTTTCACGGCGTCCCTATCCTTGCTCGCTCGGAGAGCACAATCTGTGATGTAAGGCTTTCTCCTTCTTAGCCACAACGGCCTTCAACGCGTCGGGACCACTATCACGGAACTCTACCAGCAGGCGTTCAATCCCATTCAAGCCTTCGATCATGGCATCCACGACCCTACCAGTCTAGAAGAGAGACAACTAAAAACTTAAGTAAACTAAGTATGAATCAAAACCACGATATCAAATTGAAATGTCGCATTGTCGAGCTAATTAGATGGAGTGCAAGTCGCTCCACTTTCTCTTTCCTCGGCCGATGTCGGGAAAGCCACTGCAAGGTTAGGAAGGACCACCTTCAAAGCATTTATGGCCTCCTTCTCGGAATGCACATATTCCAAGACACGGGCACGCGGGCCTTTGTTGGGTTCAGCCTTAGTATTCACCCTAGCAGGGGGAACTGAGCTGCCAGCAGGTATGGGAAGGGGGTATTACACCTCCACTCTGAGAACAAGTTTGGGTAGCTCTCCTTCTCTTCGTCGGTGCGGCTGTTTCTGTTCGTTCTACTACCTCAGCTTCATCGGCAGCCGGCCCATCAAAGCCCTCTGCCTGACTAAAAGTCAGCCGGAGGAGGCGAGTTTTTGCGACCTCCACCAAGCAGATCCTCAAAAGTATTACGCGGTGCACCGGCGCGAGTGGACGTTGCAGCTTCGCCTGTTGTTTTCTTTCCCTTGGCTTTTCCTTTTCCTAGGGGGAGGAACGGGAATAGGAACTGTTGTGCGGGAACCCTCCACATCTGCGGGCAAGACTTGACTCATACGAGTATGACGGTCCATGATGAATTCTCTTGAAGAGAGAACACTAAACATTACTAACATATCAAAATTAAAACAAAAGGCACGAGCAATTGCAAATAAAAATATATATACCGAGAGTATATCTCCCCGTATAGGGAACATGGGACAACCCCGAAAGTGACAAAACATGGCTTTTAATAAGCTCTCTTATATTAAATTGGTGATTAGTTATGAGATTCGCTCTAAACTGTTCACCCCATCTCAGAAAACCCACCCCGTGCGGAATAGCAATTTCAAAACATCCACCCAGTCCCGTCGATACCCAAAAAACTCCTCCTCAAAACTTTCTTTGATAAAAAAAATACCGTTTTTTCCAGTCTTTCCCATAGCCAGAAAACTCGCCCCTTAAGAACTTAGGGTGCCTCACCGCCTTTATGTGATTGAATACTATCCCATTTTTGCAAACCTCAAATATGGCCGAAAACTCATTAGGCTCGTATGGCACCCCTAAGCCCTTCATGGAGATGATAAAGACGACTATATGTCCGATCGAATTTGGTGTCAGCTGGCTCGGCATTAATCCAATAGACGTTAAATCCGTCTAACCTCGGCTGGCACGGAAAACCGTAACCCATTAGCCAATTGCCTAATGAAGACAGTGATGTAACCAGGTGGCATGGTATGCACACGCTGATCTGCACGCGGAATAACTATCTTGTAGTTAATGTCTATATTATACATTTCACGAAGAACAGGCCGACTATGCTGTAAGCGTGCCACGTAATCGATATACGCCATTCCCGCAACCTCGTCATCATCATCAAAGTTTCTATCAATAACTTCATCTTCTTCATCTGCTTCGCTTTTGGCACAATTATCCTGTATAGGCGGCAAAGGGGCATCATCTATCCTAGGCTGCGGTGCTGGCTGCTCATCATCAACCTCCACCTCATCCGCCTCAAACTCGAGCCCCTCTATATCAATAGCCTCATAGGCATCCCCAACGACCAAGTTCGCACCAGCGAGATCAACTCCAGGACCCATTACTGAATTAACAGAATCGGAGCTCGAGGTACTACTCGACTCACTCACAAATGAAGATTCAGAACTCACCATCTCGATCAACGCAAACTAAAATAAAAATAAAAAAGAAAGAAAAGATGACTACGAATGTACGTCACCCTCGATACTTACGACAACTACGTGATGCACGAAAAGAAAAAATAAGCTAAAACGTAATTAACAAGAAGCAATAAGAGCAAACAACCCACTACATTGATTAAAATCGTAAATCACCAAATCGGTTGCAGAATAGCACTGCATAAAATGAGAAACATAAAGCAAGTTAGAAATAAGAAAACTAGCTAGTCAAGAAAATTTTGGAAAATTTTTCTAAGGCATTAGATCGAACGGCCTAACGTTTGATACCATGAGTATCGAATAGCCTGTATTCGATACAAAGAGTATCGAACCAGGCCCGTTCGATGTTGCTTACATTTGAGCATAAGTTCTCCAAAGACGCAAATGAACTACTCAACCCTTCATCACCCTTATATAGAGGAAGGGCAGTCCATAAGGCCCATCGGAGAATCAATCGAATTGAGCCGATTCGATTGAAAGATACGATCGAATCGAGTTCCATTCGAATGATAGCAGAAAGAAAGCGCAATAATGGTCGAACCATTTGCTATTCGATTGAGTACCTAAAATCGAATCTGACTCCATTCGATCGAGGATGATAACCCAAACTTTAATTTTTTACCAATTTTCAAAATAGAATTCAAATGCGATTGCGCGATAATGATCGAATTCCATCCATTCGATGCATGCCAAAGGTCATACCAATCGAATTCCGAGATATGGAGCAGTAACACTATCGAATTATTTGCGCTTCGAATATAAAATGACCTTCAAATAGTCTCAGTACGAATGATATGGAATCTAATCTTTCATGATTCGACCAAATAAAGCACAACAAAAATTTTCATCCATGCTTTCGAATCATGGATCCCAATTGTGGGGCATATTTTCAAATGATCGGGTACGAAGCAACAACATGAGCCTGGCGAAGACAACGTGAACTTTAGAGTTTGGCACCCGCTCTCTCACCTAGACCGACTCCCAAACTGGGGAGACTATATGATGGGGGTATTTTAAGAAGGCCCAATAATACATTTGGGCCAACCCAATGGAAAATCGAACGAAGGAATTCGACCCAGGCCCAAAAACTGGAGAATCGAACAGAAGAAATTCTATCCACACAAGATAGTATATTGATCATAATAGCTTAGTATGTGTATCAATTACAGCCAACTAGAAACGTTCGCATGTGGTCTCTGCGTGATTAATTTTTATTTTTAAGTATAATATAATTAATATGTATTATAAAATTTATTGTAATTTAAAGATGCATAGAGAACTTATATATATTAACCTTTTTTTTAGGTAATAATTATTTTCATTTAAATATTTAAATAATGATAAAACAAAACCAAATTATAGTTATATCTTAACTAATAACAAGTTTTAATAGTGTGCTTAAGGATAAATAAGAAAATCCAAAGATTGGTGTTAACATGAGTTACTATGGCTTCCTTTATATAATAGTATATATATATATATATATATATATATATATATATTGATGGGGATATTTTAAGAAGGCCCGATAATACATTTGGGTCGGCCCAATGGAGAATCGAATCATAAGGAATTCGACCTAGGCCTAGCAACTAGAGGATCGAACAGAAGGAATTCGATCCACACAAGGAAGATCGAATGGATATGATTCGACATTCCCTCATCAACTACCACTGGGGCTCGCGAGACAGGGTCTATAAATACCCCATCCTCTAACATCAACGACACCCACTCGTTACTATCGAGCAACTACTCAACATCGAACTTGGCAATTCGATCCTCTGCAATTCGATTCATCCAATTCGATCTGCACGGATTCGACCGTACCCCATTCGGGCCTCACTGGATCGAGCCCGTCAGATTCGACATTCATCTTATTCGAATTATTACCTATTCGAGGCTCATCACTCTCGAACAGGTGTTGTTAACGGGTTTGGAATTATTCCCTATTTAACGAGTTATTATTTTTGGGTTGGAACGCCAATCCTGACCCGAAGGGATCGTCGGTTTTATAGATTTGGGGCTGGACTCGGATATTTTTCGAGGTGCCTACGTATCCCCCGATTGGGAATCAAGCCACTCGCAGTTCTTGTTCTTGGTGTTGATTATTTGGAGTATGTCGATTTTATTGATTGTGTTGATTTTATATGTTGAAAGAGTAGACCTTTGTGAAGCCTTCCGAAAGAAAAGAGTTTCCCCTCTCCTCTGAAGCCTTTTTTAGTTTTATAGAGAACACGAGTTCCCTTGGGAGCGCCCCCCTTTTCTCCCCTCCTGGGAGTGCGCCCTCCTTTCTGATTTCCCACTTCTACCTTTTATAGAAGTTTTTTAGGGACAATTGTCACTGTGCATGTGTTTATAGGTGTCAATATGCATGTGCGAAGAGATAGGTTTTATCTGTTTGGTATATCTGCTGACGGGAAGCTGACTAGGATGAATTATCCTTTCCGATAGCTTCAATGAGCTCTTGATGGACCGGCTTCTTAGTTTCCTTCTCTCCGATAGGCGGTACCTATCGGAAACGCTGAATAGGTGGGAGGGAATGCTCGTCCGATGCTATTGTAATTCCGATAGTGGTCCATTGTTAGGTTACCTTCTTCTGAAGTGTACTCCGATAGGTGTTTCAGTCTTGGTCATAAATTGGGCATGTTTCCGAGGGCTTTGCTTTGTCCTCGGGAAGTAATGTTTTAGTGTACAAGCCCTCGGGATGAATTCTCCGATAGCTTTGAGACATCGAAAGGTGCAGGGGGTGCTCTTGTATTCGGGGGACTCAGGGTCTTTGTCGCGTGATACGGGTATTTTATGGTTACGCATATAAATCATATAATAATATATCCGGTAATTTTAGTAATCGAATTATAGTATATTCTAAGCACGTGGATTTTTATCCTGTTAACAGGTGCAATTCGATCTACCAGCCAATTCGAGACTCATCTCCATCGAATCCGTGTGATTCGATCATCAACAAATTAGCTATATTTCTACTTGTATTGCCTAGTCAGCTTGTATTAGGTGTTCCGGACCAAGCTAGTCCGATTTTTATATTTGATTAGCATTATTTTGGCATAAGTCAGACCCAATGTAATATTTCTAATGTGTGTTGTAACCTACACGAAATAAGACATATATATATATATATATATATATACAGTCTGGGGTAAACTATATATATATATATATATATAACTAAACTATTCAGTCTGGGGTAAAGTAAAACCATGAGTTATGCACGACGAAGATCCGGATGAAAAAATTAACGTCTAAACTGTGGGGTTGAAAAGCCTATTTGAAAAAGGATTAGACTTTTTTTTTTAATGAAACAAAAAGGATTTGATTGAGCTGGCCTAAATAAACGACAAATGGGTGGGCCAATTGTGATAACGTAGAACTCTCTAGAGACTTTGCGAATCTTCAGGACCAGTTACGTGAATTGTTACAGAAGTTAGTCCCACCCTTGAAAATTACGATTTAATTAAATTGACCAAATTAATAGTATATAACTACGTAAAAGGCAGCTAGTGCATGTGATAAGTATGAATTCTTATTGAGTTGTATAATAGTAAATATACAAAATAAGATATGTATTTAGTATATAAACTTATCGCACGTTCAAATTGACAATATTAAGATGTAGTAGTGCGCGTTCACCGGATGTTTTGTTATTTTTTTTTTTAACAAACACCGAATTGTTATAAATATAGCAATTGGAATATGACAAGTGACTATTGTTGAAAATTATGTACAAATCTTATTTTATAATAGTAGTAGTTGTTGTAAATAGTGTAAGATGTTGAAAATTATTTCCTATATAAGGAGCAATCAAGATGAAGAGAAAACATACATTCACAAGTAATATACTATTTATTTACTTTTATTTCCCTATGTCATTTTAATATATTGTTATAAAACTCAATAGTTTTAATTTTCCTATAACACGTTATCAGCACGATAGTGCTCGATTCGGAAAAATTCAGTTCATTCGTTAAAGAAAACGTTTAACGTCAAAAGGTATGAAAGTTTTATATTCACTTGTTCATCTATCTACATTATTATAGGGCAAGGCAGACTACCGCCTATTTATAATTTTATGATTAGATGAATATGTGTTTATAATTTTATTGTTAAAGTTTAATATTTACTTGTTCATCTATCTACATTATTATATACAATGCGGACTACCGTCTATCTATAATTTGAGATTAGATAAAAAATTCTTTATAATTTTATTGTTATCTAACTCTAACATTAATAATAATCTTAACACTCGTTGATGCTTGAGTCAACCCATAGCTAAAAACGACTACTAACACTTAATTATTATGGAAGCTTTTACCTCCTATTATATTGCTTAGTTTATTCCACAAGCCCATGAAAGTTTTTACATAGTAATGTGGTGGAAATATCTATATGTATTTACTTATCATAATATTATTTCTTATGCCCGTTGAAATTTATTAACATGGTTGAATTATTTACTTGTTATACAATTAATCCTTGTTCTCGATTGTTAAAGATATTATCATTCATCAATCATGCCAAATTAAACAAAACAAAGAAAAATGATTGTTTTCTAACGGGTATAAAATGGCTACTTATAGATATCTTTCTTCTATAAATATGCAGATTTCATAACCCAAACTCCACACAAATCTTCATCTTTTTTTCTCTCATCTTGCAAAATGCTCCGCACGTCAACCATGATCTTGATGCTCGTTTACCTTTTATTTTTTTACTTTTATGCTAGTAGCTGAGGACAATCATATGTTTCTACCTATGATATTCCTTGCTTTTGTCGTAGTAATGTTCGAGTGCATAATTTGACTAGAGATGAGATAGTTGCATCATATTATTGTAATAATTGTGCTTGTGTGATTGCATATTAAAATAAAATGTCTTGATCCTAATTATGTTTGTTTTAATGTTCATTTAGCTACAATATGTCTAATCTCTCGAAAGTAGATTTTACCGAACTCACTGTCGATGGGAAAAATTATATGCAATGGGAATCAAAACGCATCTTACTGCGAAATTCCTCGCGGAAACAATTGATTAGGAAAATGAATGTACTGACCAGCAACGATGCGAGGCAATTATATTCCTGCGTAGACATTTACATAATTTCGTGCAAACGAATTATCTCGATATTACAGATCCTTCTGAACTATGGATTAATCTGAATGAAAGATATGGCCACCAAAGGGAAACTGTAACGCCCAAAAACTAGGAAGAAAATAAATTTATACTTTAGTTCTTGAACTTTTGAAAATTTTTATTTTTGACCCTAAATATTTAGAAAAAATTACATTTTAGTCCCTAAACTTAAAAGATAGTCTTTTATTATTTTTATAGGTCTCTAATCCTATATATTTTAATTTCAAATCTTAACCAAGATGATCGAATTATCTAGAAATTACAAAAATAAATATGTATGTAACAAAGAAATCTAATTATACCTATTTGAATTTTAATTATGAATAATTGAGGGACTTGATATGCAATTAACCAATTGATGAAGTAAGCCATGATATATTTTTGATGAGGTAAGCCATGACATCCTTAAGAGCATGATTAAAAGATTTTTTTGTGATTTATTATAAAATAATCAAAGTGGGACCTTAATTAAATATATTTTAACATAATTTTTGCCTATAAATACTAAGCTTTCTTCCAATAATTTTCACACCCAAAATCATTTCGATTTTTCCTTCTTTCTTCCTATGAATCTCTAAGTTAGTGAGTCGACTTTCAGAGAAAATTCATCCCAAGTTCTTATTTCATCATTTTCTACCCGACAATACCCCAAAACTTTTATTGCGCAGAAATTAGCCATTCGACCTTGCACCATAGAAAAATCATAACTAATTGTAAAAATATCCTTTTGGATCCAGGACAACGACTAAATACTCCTCATGATGTCCTTTAACTTTCATATGAAGAAATGTTTTTTAAATAATGTGATTTAGAAGGTCAAAATTCCTAAATCGTAGACTACTGTCCGAAAATCCGAAAATAGGTTCTATGTTTTCAAGAATTATTTAGCATAGCAAACCTTTGGATTTTCCTTCCCACTCGGGTACACATATCCTAGTAATGTTAGGGATCAGTTGCCATAAAAATATTTAAAAATAAAATTCATTTGGATATCCGATCAAAGGTAAACTCGAAACTATGACGATTTTCAGCTTATATTACGTACTTTAAGTTCTTTGTTTATATGATTGAAAATAATCATCACAATTCTATGATTGATCACTCACACATGACTCTTACAAGATATAACAATCATTAGAATCACTTTAATATGATTTGTATTCATGAATTAATATTTTTGAGATTTTTCAGTAAAATATAAATAGTATATTTATCATGTTTAACATATCCTTACATAAGTTTAATAAGATTATCATATATACTTTTGAGGTCTAATCCTCTTATATGATTATGTATCGAAACTTAAACATTCTTTGGTTATTTACCTTGATTAGGTTTACGTATTAATATTTTTATAAGTTATAAATACAATGTTATGTAATTTAAGATAATCTTGGAACAAAATTAACTAAGTTATATAATTTAATGGATTGCTTCATAAGGTAATTGTTTGATGTCGTGATTCCTGGAATTTTTGGATGTACTAGAGACTTAAAGAACTTCCTCAAATTTCATCAAAACGAAAGTTGAATAGTACATATGTTTATAGTGGTGAGTTATGATTATTCAGTTAACTGATATTATCTTAATGTTATTAAAGGTTTGACAAATTAATCAACAACGCGCAAGATTCTACGTAAAAATAAAGGTGAGGTTCCATTTCTGATTTGTTCTAGCCCCATTTGGCATCCGACCCTGAGGAACATGGACAGAAAAGCAACTACTCCGTTACCAAACCTCGAACAACCTATATTTCATCATAATCTTGTTTGGCATCTCATCTCATAACATAATTTTCTTACTCATCGTTAAATCATACCCAATCATTTATTATTTATCATATATATTCATAATCATGATAATTCTCCAATATTATAATCTCATCTCCTGGTTCTTGAATTGTGCAAAGAGCAACGAACTATGTTCGGGACATGTAGCTCAAGGAGCAACGGATATTATCCGGTTTACTAGCTTGATTGTTTATTTGTTATACCCATTGGGACGCCTTTGGGAAGTTGGGCCCATGGATTGATTCGAGTTACTGCCAGGCAATAAGGACTGTCAGTTTAAGTAATTTTGCTTGATACCCATCTATCTAGGCACCGCTTGCAGTCAAGAGTTGGTTGTAACCCACGTGCTGGATCGACATGTACTCAAGCATGTCTCTTGATTGTTTGCGAGGTCGCTCCTCGTCGGGAGGTATAAGGTAGAATAGTACAAGTTATAAGGCTGGATTCGTTTATTGTTAATAACAAGTTCATTAACTATTCTATGAAAATTCCAGTACCATTGCTACATCAAATTATCTAGTTGAATTGTTTCTACTGGTAAGATCACTCCTCGAAATGTATCCAGTAGGTCACAGTTAATTCTTGCATTACCAGTTCTTTTATATGAATCTCACTAAGTCAATAAAGACTTAATCCTGGTTTCTTCTGTCCATTCCCCAGGATAAAAATCAACATGGCAGCATGGATCAAGTGAATAATTGTTCAAGCGTGCATTTTGGAATATTCATGTTTTGTCATTAGTGCATAATCATTCAAGAGTCACATTATTTGTAATACAAGACATCCGCTGTATATATCAAAATATATTTTATAAAATGTGTATGGTTTTGATCCTGAATAAGTGAGATCCCTTCTAATGAGTTACGCTTTAGTATGAGCTGGGTAAAGTGACTGTTCACCACCGAACCAACTCGGATCGGAGCATGGCTCGTAGGGCGCGGTCGTCACAGAAACAATGCGTCCAAAAGCCATACATTAGTGGAACACATTAAGGTTCCAAGATTTTACATCAGTAAATGATTACTCCTCTGCCATTCATAATATCCGACATACGCTAAAATTTTGCGGAACGGAAATTACTGATGAGGAAATGATTGAAAAACTCTTTCTACTTTTCATGTCAGTCATATACTCATCCAAATGCAACACAGACTAGTCGGATACACTAAGTATCACGAACTAGAGAGGGTGTTGTTAACGACAGAGAACAGTAATAATATATCGATTAAAAATTCTGAGTTACGCCTAACTGGAGCACAGGCATTGCTAGAAGCACATGCCATAAATTTCTCAAACTTCCGTGGACGAGGAAATTACAATAATGGTGGTCGAGGCAGAGGCCAATATCAAGGTTGTGGTGGTTATACAAGAGGATATGTTTCTAGAGGTGCTCGTGGCCATAGAGGTGGTCGTGGTTGTGGACGTGGTCGAGGTAGTTATCACAACCCTTCGACCAGTGATACGTTACATAACAATAACCATCATAATAAAAGAAAAAATGCTCATAATAAATCTGAAGGTTACTGTTTTAACTGCAGAATGAAAGGACACTGGACCAATACATGTCGTACACCTCAACATTTTTGTAAATTGTACCAAGAGAGTAAAGGCAAAGAAAATGAAGTAAACCTTGTTGAACAAATGCCTAATAATCCCACATATTTGGCAGCATCTGATTTCACGGATGATCATGATGTTACTATGGCTTGATATGAACTATGTGATTCATGTCTACGTGATTCCTGATTTGATTTGCATTACGTGATTCCTTGTGTGATTTTTGAATTGATATGTATTTGCGATTTCTGCTTGTAACGTACTGTGTTTTTATTAACTGTGTTCATTTATGTATCTTAATGAAACTATTTTCCTTTTCTCAAATATATGCTTCGTTTATTGTTATATCATGTTTAACTCTACTTGATTGATATGAAGCCAGTATGCATCATACTAGTGATTTTTGCATCCCTGATAGCGGTATAACTCACACAATTTTCACAAGTAAGAAATATTGTACATATCTAAATCCAACAAAGGAAAAAATCAATACGACATCAAGTCCTATTGACCTGATTGTAGGATTTGGTAAAGCTAGTTTTATTTTACCAAATGGAACGCTATTTATCATTAGCGATGCCTTATTTGCCCCCAAAATCCAGAAGAAATTTACTGAGTTCTAATGATATATCATCATGGATATGATTCCAACTCAAAGACTGAGAATAGAACTAAATATCTTTTCATTATTAAGTATATATCAGAAAAGCAACATATATTTGAAAACTACCAAAACTCACATCGCGATTGCATTATACATATATTAATGATATCGAGTCAAATATGGTAGTCAATGAAAATCCTAAATTATTAACTTTATGGCATGATCGACTAGGTCATCCTGGTTCAACAATGATGTGAAGAATAATTGAAACTACACATGGACATTTATTAAAAAGATCAAAACTCAATTTAAACAATAATAGTCCATGTGAAGCATGTTCTCTTGGAACACTAATTATAAAGCATTCATCAGTTAAAATAAAGATAAAATTACCAACATTTCTTGAAAGAATTCAAGGTGATATTTGTGGACCTATTCATCCACCATGTGGACCATTTAAATATTTTATGATATTAATTGATGCCTCAAGTCGATTGTCACATATCTGTCTATTTCGTAATATGGCATTTGCGAGATTTTTGGTTCAAATAATTAAAATAAGAGCCCAATTTTCTGACTAAACGATCAAGAAAGTCAAACTTGACAAAGCTGGTAAATTTACATCCCAAGCTTTCAATGATTATTGTATGTCAACTAGAATTATTGTTGAACATAGTGTTGCACATGTACATACTCAAAATGGTTTAGCTGAATCATTAATTAAACGTCTTCAGTTAATTGCTATGCCATTGTTAATGAAAGCTAAATTACCAACTTTTGTATGGGGTCATGCAATTTTACATGCTGCATCATTAATTCGCATTAGACCAAGCTCGTATCATGAATACTCCCCATTACAACTTTCTTTTGGTTATGAACCTAATATTTCTCATATAAAGATTTTTGGTTGTGCGGTTTATGTTCCGATTGCACCATCACAACGAATAAAAATGGGACCTCAAAGAAGGTTAGGGATATAGGTTGGATATGACTCACCATCTATAATCAGATATCTTGAACCATTAACAGGTGATGTCTTTACGGCACGTTTCGCCGTTTGCCATTTCAATAAGTCAAGTTTCCCAACCTTAGGGGGAGAAAAGAAGCAGTTGCAAAAGAATATATTATGGTATAATCCATCTTTATCACACTATCATATTTTAACAAAACAATGTGATTTGGAAGTTAAGAAAATTTTACATTTTCAAGATATTGCAAATCAATTACCTGATGCATTTATTGATATAAAATGGGTAACCAAATCACATATACCAGCTGCGAATGTTCCTGCTCGGATTGAAATTCCAAAGGACATATCCAATAATAAAATGAATGCACGCAAAAAACGTGGTCGTCCTGTTAGTTCAAAAGACATGAATCCTTGAAAAAGTAAAGGAGAAAATATTATTAACTCCATTATCGAGGAAACTATTAATGATGAAACAGAAAATGTGACAAATAAAATAATTCAAGAGATCACCGAACCAAATCTCAATACTGAAATATCTGTAAATTATGTTAATTCAGGAGTTATTTGGAATCGAAATGAAATAAAAAAATATAAGTGAAATAATTTCATATAATATTGCTTATGATCTTATGAATAAAAATGATGATCCCGAACCACAATCTGTGGATGAATTCCAAAATCAGGAAGATTGGGTTATATGGAAAGATGCTATGCAAGTTGAATTGAATTCCCTTAATAAACTAAAGGTTTTTGGACCTATTGTCCTCACACCTAAAGACGTGAGACTGTAGGCCACAAATGGGTCTTCGTTCGAAAAGAAATGAGAAAAATAAAATTGTAAGATACAAAGCTCGACTTGTTGCACAAGGTTTTTCTCAAAGACCTGGGATTGATTATGGAAAAACTTATTCCCCAGTAATGGATACAATTACTTTTCAATTCTTAATCAATTTAGCTGTTTCTGAAAACTCACATATGCATCTCATGGATGTTGTCACAACTTATCTTTATGGATCACTTGATAAAGATATTTATATGAAAGTCCCTGAAGGACTTAAAATGCCTGAATCATCTTGCTGTAAACCTAGAGAAATCTACTCAATTAAATTGCAAAGATCGTTATATGGGTTTAAACAATCAGGTCACATGTGGTACAATTGTTTGAGTGAATATTTATTGGAAGAATGATATATAAATAATTATCTGTGTCCATGTGTTTTTATCAAGAGAACATCATCTGGTTTTGCAATTATTGTGGTTTATGTAGATGATTTAAATATCATTGGCACTGACAAAGAAATTCATTCAACTATGAATTATTTAAAGAATGAATTTGAAATGAAAGATCTTGGTAAAACTAAATATTGTCTTGGTTTACAAATTGTGCATACTAAAAATGGTATACTAGTGCACCAATCTAATTATACCAAAAGGATTTTAAACCGTTTTAACATGGATAAAGCAACTCCTTTAAGTCATCCTGTCATTGCTAAATCATAACTAAAGACAAAGATCAATTTCGTCCAAGTGAAGAAAATGAAGAAATTCTTAGTTCTGAAGTTTAATATTTAAGTGCCATTGGAGCTTTAATGTATCTAGCTAATTGTACTAGACCTGATATATCATTCACTGTTAATTTATTAGCTCGATTTAGCTCATCACCTACAAAAAGGCACTGGAAAGAAATTAAACATTTTTTTCGTTATCTTCAAAGAACTACGGATCTAGGTCTATTTTATCCTAACAATGCAAAACAGGAATTGATTGGTTATGCAGATGCAGATTACCTATCAGACCCACATAAATGCAGATCTCAAACTTGATATGTATTCACGTATGGTGGCACTGCTACTTCATGGCGTTCTCAAAAACAAACACTTGTTGCAACATCATCGAATCATGCTAAGATTATTGCACTCCATGAAGCCAGCATGGAATGTGTATTGCTACGATCAATGACACATCATATAAGAAGTACATATGGCTTACCAATTATAGACGGTCCTACTACACTATACGAAAACAATCCTGCATGTATTACACAGATGAAATAAGGCTATGTCAAGAGTGATTGAACCAAACACATACACCAGAAATATTTTGCCTACACTCAGGAACTCGAGAAGAACAAAGAATTTAATATCCAATATGTTTAATCATATGACAATATGGCAAATCTCTTTACAAAGGCACTCCATACTGTAACTTTTAAGAAACATGTTCAAAGTATTCAGATTCGTCCCCTACGAGACTTATGAAGAATTCGAGATGCCAACTTGAACGGGAGTTCACACGGTTGCACTATTTTTCCCTTATAAATGTTTTTATCCCACTTGGTTTTTCCTTATAAGGTTTTTAACGAGGCAGCATAAGACGTGTGCAGAAGACGGATCATGTACATAACAAAATCTTCAAATGGCCAAGGGGGAGTGTTATAAATATGGCAAGTGGCCATTGCTGAAAATTATGTACAAACACTATTTTATAATAGTAGTAGTTGTTGTAAATAGTGTAAGATGTTGGAAATTCTTTCCTATATAAGGAGTCATCAAGATGAAGAGAAAAACACCCATTCACAAGTAATATACTCCTCATTTGCTCTTCTTTCCCTATGCCATTATAATATGTTGTTATAAACCCCAATAGTTTTAGTTTTTCTATAACACATATCTTATTTTTAGGGCAGTTTTCATCCACCTCCCCTGAGGTATTGCCTCTCTCTATCCACCTCCCCTCTAGTTCTAATTTTCCCATCCACCTCCCCTCTAGTTCTAATTCTTCTGGTCAACAATTAATTTCAAGGGTAGTCTTGTCTTTATTTAATAAATATTATGTATTATGCCAACAATGCACACAAAATATTATTAAAATCAAAGAATGTTATGGTTTACGTTAAAAAAATCTATTAAAAATAATTCTATAAACTAAGTTTTTTATTTAATTAGTTATAACATAAGTCACACTCTTTCAACACCAGTAGATATATCTCATTCTTTTAATTTGGTATTAGATTTTTAAATAATATTTTGCTTATTTTCTAGCAATCGACCACTTTTGGAATAAAAATAGCAGATTACGTACACAATGTCGAGACCAAATTTGAATACTATGGTAGAATCAAATTTTAAACACAGATGAGCATATGGTTTTCTTTTTCTTTTTGATAAATAGTGATTGATATTCTTTGAATGCACAGTAAATATATCCTTATATATCAACCGCAATTGAATATTATAAATAATGTATTTGTATGTTAATATAGGATGTACTCATGATGCAACATCATTGAGTTATTCATAAATAAAAAGAACATCATCGAATTTGGCAAATATTCATTTTTCCTACGAGATTTAAGCACAAGAGAAAAAAATATGATATTAATTGTACGTGACTTATTTTTTTACTGAGCATTGGGCTTCCTTGCTAAGAGAATGGAAAGCCACGTGTGTTAATAAAATTGGTAAACATGCTTTTCTTTATTTGAAACTGTTAAGTAGAGAGATTGTTGTCTAGATTTGATATTTGTGGATAATCTACGAATCAATAATTTCTATTGTACTTTTGTTTTCAAAGAATACATAAAAAATGAAAAACACACCCCATTAAAATTATCATAAATTTTTAATAGTGGCATAAGCGTACGTTGATTTCGATAAATTATATCTCCTAAAAATTATAGTCGTATCATGTATTCATAAAATTAAGTGTGTAGTTCATAAACAACGTAATAACTTTATAATTTTCTTTTGTGTAATAAGTTTTGAATCCATTGTTTGCAAAATAAATAATATGTAGTAAATAAATGGGCAAATGCCCATCCATTGTGTGCATTATAGCCATAATAAATAATATTTAATCACTAAAGACAAGACTACCCTTGGAATTAATTGTTGACTAGAAGTCAAAGTGAGTGAAGGGAGGTGAATGGGAAAATTAGAACTAGAGGGGAGGTGGATAGAAAGAGGCAATACCTCAGGAGAGGTGGATGGAATTTCCCCCTTATTTTCATGTAACCAATTTTGACATAAATTCTCTCTCGACTAGATCAAGTTAAAGAAGTAGAATGTTTAATACTAATTAAATAATATATGTTGTTGCGTTCACAAGTGTTCGATGAAAAATAGATGTCTTGGCCTTTGATGGAGCATGGAAGTTTTCTACAGCTAAAGTAAAATAAATTTAGCACCATATTTGTCCGAGAGCAACTTCCTGAACTCCTCCACGTCCAACCAAAAATTGCAACCTTCTTCCTGATTTAGATTCCACCAGATCCAATACCACTCTCCCACCTCAAGCTTTTGTTCTTTTGTTCCAACCGAATAACAACCCCACACCCTCCTACAAATATAAACTGGTAAACAATACCCTACGTATCTTTTTCCCCTCATGACTAGGTTTTGCGATACACAACGACGTGGAATTGGAAAATTCAAGAAACGATCTGAAACCAAACAATGGCAACTATCACCATTTTCACCAGAAGAGCTTGAATGGCTAAGAACATTGGCGAAAAGCATTAATCGTCCACACCACGGGCCTCAAGCGCCCGATACTCGATATGACTATGCATGTTAAGCGCCTTAGGAAGCTCGTCATTGCACCCAAAGTTACAAGTCTGAGATCGGGACATTATGGGGCTGTGTAGATCACCTTTCATCCACTTGTTTCAGAGTTTGGTGAAAAAAAGTTATTTTTGTAACTCCTCTCAAATTTTGGACAGCCAAAATATAAAAATATACATGTTTCAATGTATCATTTGGTTTTTCTTTCTTAAAAGGTCTCTTACACTCAAAATAACCAATAAATGAATAAATACTATCGCTCAACTCTTAGATTTTAGTTTTAAACTAAAATAAACATGTCATGTAACATTATCATTTGGGACACTCACAAGCAATCACATATTACTTAAAAGTGATAATTTGAGAAATTTTTCCTGATGCCTGATATAATTAAGATTAAAGATAATGAGATATTCATGAGTTATTGAGTATAATACCATATATATTCCTTTCCACAAGCATTGTTAACAAATTCGTAGTTAGCCGCAAACGTCAGTTTTGTCATTTCTTTGACGAGAAATATTTTATCTAAGAAATAATAATTAGAAAATCGTCCATAAAAATATGTTGCTATTAGTATTTCGTAAAACATGCACCTTTTTCCTATTTCAAAAAGAAAAACCTAATATGTATGGTTGACCTATTACAAATTAATATATTTCCAATTAGTAGCGTTGTTCGTTTTGGGATATTTTGATTCAAATGAAAAAGATTTTTCAAAAATATTAAATTTAGAAATTAGCAACATTGATTTTGTAATACGAATGTAAAAATTTGTTAAAGAGAAACCAACACGAACATAAGTGACTTTTATCGACAATTATTATAAAACAAGGTGTTAGTGATTTTTTATGTTTTTTAACTCGCTGATAGTGATACTAATGAAAGAGTTATTTGATACTAAACTGAAGTTAAAGGAGTGTCATTTCTAGTATCATTTATTATTGTCTCATTCGTCTTATATAATAATCATGTTCATGACTTTTTAGTATCTTATGATGTAGTAATCATGGTTGAATTGCATTATTATTATTTTTATTATTATTATTATTATTATTATTATTATTATTATTATTATTATTGACCGATCCCAATGCGGAACGATTATTCATGAGGATAAGTGGTCATGTGCTGAGGGAAGCGGATGCCATCACCTGGATGGATCGAATATATCACAGTGTTGATTCTGCAGCACTGATTCATGACATTAAGGCATTTGGAGTCCTCCACTTGTGTGTCATGTTGTACCATGCGGTGAGGATTTTACCCGTATTCTATCAAATTGTTGCATTTCATGATATTCTGACATTATTGGTATGTTTGTTCTTATAGACTGTAAATATCTTTCATGCACTTTGTCAAGATCATATGTTATGTCATCAAATTGCGTTGGCCGAGGCCTCTCGGGATAGGTCTCATGCTCAGCGATGGAAAGCCGAGAGCGAGGAGCAAAAGGCCAAGGAAGAAGCCCAGATGGCTCTAGTAGAAAGGGAGGACATTAAGAAAGAACTTCAACGTGTGAAGGAAGAATCGGAGCAACTGCACCGACGTAATGAGATGCTAAAAAGGGAAAGGAATGCATATAAGTCCTCAGTTGAGAGGCTTGAGATGCAGAATGCAAACTTGGTTGAGAATGTTGGTTATCTCGAATCCAATCGCTATAAAAAAAAGGTTTCCAGAGAAGTCTTGAGGTCATCAACCTTTAATTACATTGACTACACTCGTGGAGAAAAGGATATCCAATTTGGCATGGATCTCACAGTTGGCCAGATTGGGCATATGGGATTCCTAGGGGCGGGGTTTGATGCTAGCATGATGAACCCCAAATAAGGGCCAGATAAGTGCACTTCACCGATTTCAGCGGATGATGATTTCGTACTGCCTGGTCCAGAGGATCATTTCTTTCCCTTACGCAATGACAGGATTGTTTATGGTTGGATTTACCCCGACTCCCGGAAGGGACAAGGAGAGGCATGTGTCTCCTGCTTTTGACAATGATCTGCATACAGGAGATGTTGATGTTCAAGCGGTGTTGGATGAAGTATTTGGCACCAACCACGATCATGGTGTGGGGAGCGATCGAGTACGCAGTAATAGAGCAGACATTGTCGGGTTTCTTACAGAGGTTCCGGTGGGCTGGAATGCGTCGACTATTTTGGGTGTTGCCCCTATTCCGAAACCGAATGGAATCGGTATCCAAAGGGTAGCGGGAAACGCAAACCCAAGTGCTCTTGCGGCGATATCTCGGATGGCAGAAGAAATGAACTCCGAGCCTTGGTTATTTGATGGTGGTAGTAGCCTAAGTTCTTTAGTGCCATCTGGGTTGACGGCAGAGGAAACTCATGTCGAGATATATAGTAATGATGTTTTCAACGATGTATTACATTGAGTTTTAACGATCTGCATATTTTTCTAACCGAGTAGGTTTCTTGTAGTTTTTTAGCAATATTTTGGTATGACCATTGTAGGTAGTTGCGAGGCACGATGTGTATTCGTTGTCGTGATGTTTTCCTTTGAGTTATATATATATATATATATATATATATATTTGTATCAACAATCCATCAGTTTGGTTCGTTAACATTCTTTAGTTCTTTTCTTGTCACGTGCACAATGTGAATTGAGTTGTGGTGCTTACCAGGTGCATAGTATTCAATTAAATTGGCATGAGAGCTTACCAGGTTCATAGTATTCAATTAAATAGGCATAAGTGCTTACCGATGTGTTGTTGGCATGTTTCATGTAGGGGTATAAATATTTGTCGAGTGTAGCCATTTTGCCGTAATGGCATCACTTTATGCTGTTTTGCCAACATGTTTATCACGAAGGTATATTCATTCGTCGAGTCTAGGCGTTCTTACGTGAAGGCATCACTTTATGCTGGTGTGTCAGCCTATTTACCACGAGGGTATAATCATTCGCCGAGTGTAGGTGTTCTACCGTGAAGGCATCACTTTATGCTGTTTTGTCAGCATATTAATCATGAGGGTATATTCATTCACCGAGTGTAGGCGTTCTGCTGTGAAGGCATACTTTATGTTGGTGTTTCAGCAAATTTTGCCACGAAGGTATAATCATTCGTCGAGTGTAGTTCTGCTATGAAGACATCACTTTATGTTGTTTTATCAGCATATTTACCACGAGGGTATAATCATTTGCCAAGTGTAGGTGTTATATATTTTTTAAAAATATATATATCTTATCGGTATACTATTTTTGTCCTTATATCGGTATGTGACTGTCGAGATGCCTTCCGGTTTTCCTTACACCCTACGGTACGACGATAAGAATTTTTAATATATCCATGCTGAGCCGGGGAAATGGCTTCCTACGTATCCCAAACTGGAAATCAAGCTTTGCGTAATTCTCGTACAAGTTATGATAATTTAACTATAAAAATGCCGTAAGTGTTGCACGTTCCAAGGGCAAGGTAAGGGATCCCCCTACAAATCCTCCAAATAGTAATAGCCCCTAGAGCTTGCTCGGGTAACCCGATAGGGTCCATCCCAATTCGGTTGGAGTTTGTAGACATGCTTACTAGCTCTTACGCTCTTGAAAACGAGGTCCCTGACTTGGAAGTTGCGCAATTGAACGCGTTTGTCAAAAGTTTTTGGCCATAGCTGCCTTAAAAGCAATTGTCCACTGATATGCGTGGTCCGTTGAAGAACCAATCATGTCTAGGTCCATTTGGCATAATCGTGTTGATTGCTCGGGGTCATACTCCGTGATGCGGTAAGTGGGCATCCCTATTTTGGCTAGGATTACCGCATCGGAGACATAGGCCAATGTATACGGCACCTCCCCAGTGGAAGTGTGGGGTGTGGTTTGGTATGCCCATGGGATCCTCTAGAGTTCATCTATCCATCCAACTTGTTCGTCTTTCAAAGTTTTGTTCATAGACTTGACTTGTCCGTTGGCTAGTGGATGTGCAATCGTCGCGAAACATTGTGTAATTTTTAATTCCTTGCACCATGTCGCCATTTCCTTTCCACGAAATTGTGTGCCGTTATCAGAGATCAATGCCCTCTGAAGCCCAAAGCGACAAATGATATTTTTCCAGATGAACTCTATCATTTTGTTTTCAGTAATGGTTGCAAGGGCCTCTACTTCCGCCCATTTTTTGAAATATTCAACTGCAACTAGCAAGAACTTCTTCTGGCCTTTAGCTATGGCTAGGGGCCCCACTATGTTGGTGCCTCATTGGTTGAAAGGATAAGTGATCTCTGGTGGTTGTATTGGTGTCGCAGGTCAGTGTATTAACCTAGCGTAGTACTGGCAACTTTCGCAGTTGTGAGAATATCATGTAGCATCCTTCCATAAGGTCGGCCAGTAATACCCTTTTCCTTAATATCTTCTGAGCCAATGAGCAACCTCCTGAGTGGTTACAGCAGCTACCACCATGGATCTCATACATGATATATTCCGCTTGATCGGGGGATAAGCATCTAAGCAGAGGACCCTCAAACGATCTCTTATAAAATTCTCCTTCGTGGATTGTGAACCTATACGCCCTGTATTTTAGATGGCGGCGAGCATTGTCGTCCTCAGGTAGTGTTCCATTTTGTAGGTATTGAAAAATCTCATCCTTCCAACTTGGGGCCTCTCGTATCGGGAGGATGAATTCCACGCCATTCCAGATTTTACTAAATTTGGAGACTCATATTACCGGTCTGTTAGTGGCCAGCAGAGTTATACTCGTCTCCACGAAGTTCTCGGATGAACTCGCGAATTTGGGAAGTGCATTAGCCTTCGTGTTTTCTGATCTTGGAATTTGTGATAGGTTTAACACCCTGAACTCTGTCGCTAGAGCCTTTATTGGCCAAAAACCAAATCATTGTCTCATTTTTAGCTTCAAACAGTCCTTAGAAATGATTGGCTACTAATTGGGAATCTGTAAGAACTTCAAATTAAACAGTCCTCAGAGTCCTTGCCACGCGCACGTCTGCCAATACCGCCTCGTATTCTGCCTCATTATTGGTGATTGGAGAGTTCACTCTAATGGCGAAATCAGATTCTCTTCGGTCAGGGGAGACGAGGTGTATTCCTGCCCCGCCTCCGTTGGTTGTAGATGATTCGTCCACATGCAACAGCCAAGCCAAGTGCTCTTGAATGGACCAGGATCTCATGCTATGTTAAAGATAAGGTTAACCGAATGTTCGACACTGTTTTTCAAAGTTTATACCATGAAATCAGCCAACACTTGGGCCTTAATAGCCTTCCGAGGATGAAACTCTAGACCGAATTCACTTATCTCAATCGCCCATCTCACTAAGCAGTCGAAAGTCTCAAGGACGTGACATTACCTGTCGGAGTGGCTTATTTGTGATTAGAGTCACCGGATGGGATTGGAACTAAGGCTTCAATTTTCAGATTGTCATAACTATTGCTGAAGCACGCGGTTAACGTAATGTATTGGGAGTTGCTTACCATCCGCATCATTTACTAAGACGGTACTAATGGTATTGGCGGAAATAGCCAAGTATAGATAGACAATTTCTCCTGGCCCCGGCTTTGCCAAAAGCGGAGGGGACGTCAAATACTTCTTGAGTTGCTGGAAAGCCTTTTAACCTTTCTTCATACCAGTGAAAATTGGTAGAATTCTTCATCACCTTAAAGAAGGGTAAACTCTTCTCGAATGAGGTGGCGATAAAGTCTCATAACACCGTGATCCATCCGAACATACATTGTACATCCCTCGCGGAGCACGGGGATGGCATGTCCATGACCTCCTGAATCTTGTTTCGGTCGGCCTCTATACCCCTCTCATTGACCATGTACCCCATAAATTTACTTGCCGGCACACCAAACATACACTTCTTCGGGTTGAGCTTCATGCCATAATTCCTCTTAATTTCGAAGGACTCTTCCAAGTGCTTCACATGATCTTCAACCTTCAAACTTTTCACTAGCATAACGTCCACGTAAACCTCCATAGATTTGTCGATCAGGTACATATTGGCCACTAATCTTTGGAATGTTGCCCCTGCATTCCTTCAGCCGAAGGGCATTACTCTGTAGCAATAAACCCCAGTATCTGTAACAAAAGTTTTCTTAGCCTGGTCCTCCGACGTCATGAATATCTTATGGAAAGCACTCTCGGCATCCATAAAGCAGAATAGAGCACAACCTGCGGTTGAGTCCACCAATAAATCGACCATCGACAAGGGGAAAGGGTCTCGAGGGCAATGCTTATTCAAACGGTATAGTCCACACACATCCGCTACGTTGCCTCCTTCTATAGGACCAACACGATGTTGTTGAGCAATTCCGAATAACTTATCTCATGAAAGTGTCATGCCTCTAGCTTCTCAATCACTTCCTTTTCTGCGACCTCATTCTTCTTCTTACTAAAACTCCTCTTAGGTGTCTGGCCGTTTAGCCATAGGGTCAACGTTTAACCTATGCACTATACTCTTTGTGTCAATGTCCTTTAAATCCGAGTCTTTCCAAGAGAATATATTTGCATTCCTTCTCAAATAATCTATCAACATATCTTGGATGATGTCGTACATGGTCTATTTAATCTGAAGCACCCCATATGACTTATGCAGGTCCACATTGACAGTGATGAACTCCCCCACAAGTTCCATCTTGGGTTCCGTTAGAAAAGGTAGAAGTGCCTTTTCCCTGTTACTTACTTATGTTGTCAGGCGACACTTTGACGTCCTCGGGTCGGTCACCTTTTTCATTTTTTTCTGAACTGACTCCACAATATCTTGAGATCGCTTCATCACTATAGTAGACCACGACTATCCTATCAACAGAACTGGTGTTCCCAGAGACGGTGCTAATAGTTTGGTACAAGGTCGTAGCTTACAGACGAATGTGAGATATTACAAAAATAGCCTTGAACCTAATACAAACTATGCTAATCTATAACACATACGAGTTAATGAGATCATCTTTGTCCGGAGCACCTCTATAGTTGACTAGGATATGCTTGGGCACCGTACAATAACCCTATATTTGATATAATATTAATTATGGTCTCTGTTTGATGTCAAAGTTTAAGTATGTCGAATATTAGTCGATATCGGGTCTCATGATATCGGGGATCCTATTGATGAAGATCATATGTCAGACGCGGTATGATGTCGAATATAAAAAGGTATATCGAAAATATATGTATATCGAGTTCAACGATGTCGAACGTACGGATATCGAATATTGATGTTCGAAATCTGAAGTGAGGTGACGTATTAATTAATGAATATACATTGGTATGCGGAGCGGGGTAATATATAGACCTCGAGAAGTGGGACCAGTTCCATGAATCCCCGGATAAGTTGTACCATATCGAATATAAATATTTGATATCGAATTGCATATCGGGTATAGATTCTCAATATAGGATCCCCGATATATAGTAAATTATTGTATTGTTGGGCTCGACCCAGCTATTCTCTTGGGCCTGTCTGCATATCGGTAAATACCCATATCAATACGCTTTTCCAATAAAATTAATAACGAAGGATGGACAATCATATCCAGTCGCCCCCAGAAAGTGTCGTCGACAACGGCCATCGAAAAAAGTTTTGGGTAGTCACCGCCGCAATAATCCACTATTGGGCCAAAACTCCACTCAACACGCCAAAGAGGTAACTCTTTTAGCCCACTCACCAAGTCTATAAACTAAAAACCTAATTCAGCATATAATAATATTGCTAGGCCAATAGCCCAAAACCCAAATAGCCAATTACCCCGCCGACTAGCCTACCCATTTTCTCAACCTAATTCCAAGAACAAAGTTGCCACACCATGCTTGACCATCTTCTGCCCTAAACAAACTCGACAATTCCTCATCTTGTCTGGAACCGCATGCAATAATGGCAGGATTTTCATGCCATTCTCTCGTGACGCCGTTCCACGACAACCCCATTTCACATGTCGAGACGACAAATACGAACCACAACACCACTAATCCGCCACCACCAATAGCAGCTCGACATGACGCCATCTCGTACCAACTCCCGTCGAGCAGCTATCAACAACCGCCATCAACACCACCAAACACCACCTCCCAGATCGCCCAACCCACGCCTTTCACCAGCTCTTCCTCTTCTTCTTAGCCCATCCCTACCGCCATTTCACCGTCATCTTGTTGGGTATTTGAACCACCTCAAATACCGCCTCCATGATTTGCCATGAGGTAAATACGAAGCAAAATGAATAAAATATTGACGATAGTAACAACACAATGATTTAATGTGGAGACTCCTTAATGGGATAAAAACCATGGGGAACTGCGTAAGATCCACAATGTAAAACATTTATATAACTACATAATTTCCACTCATCCTAACGAACCCCCGACAGAGCCTCTTCACTTTCACCACTCCCTAACTAAATTTTCTCGATATTTACAATACCACAAGTATATTAGAGAGAATAGAAAGAAGCACTGAAAATGGGATTCTTGAAATTGTGCTTGACGGCTAGTATTTATAGCTAAAGTTGTGGACAAAAACTTCTCCAAACCGTGTGAAATTTATGCCATTCTTCCATCCACAATCTTCCACCTAGCAACATAATTGATCAAGTTGCATAGGCCATGTGCTATCAACATTCTTCACCTTGAAGATTTGATTAGTGACCAATCATATCTTCAAAATCATCTTCACTCCGACTCATCGTCTAGGACAATTTTGTTTTTTGTGGATCGAGTGTCCGCACCACTTCACAAGCAACTGTATATGTCGTGCTAGTAACACCGCTACGTGTAGAGATAACTCCACCAGTTGAATTCTTGTATAACCTGACCAAATCAGAGTCTCCCAACTCTCTGCAAGTCGTAGTTGATTTTTTTGTTAAACTACTTCACGTGCCACCATATTCGTACCCTTGATTTTCGACATTGTATCGATGAGTTGGTGAATTTCCAGTAGATCAGAATAGTACAAAGCAAATCCCTGCAAAGAGATATATCGTTTTTATTATAGTGTTTCAAGGTTATAGGTAACCCGCTGAATAACCAATTACCATTGTACAAAACCATCTTTACAGTACACATTCACACTACGCCTCACCACGACTCCACCCCACCAAAAAACTCCAACTCCAGCAGAACTTGGACTTTGATACGACTGTTCAGTATTTGAACCACCTCAAATGCCGTCTTTAGGATTTGCCCATGAGGTAAATATGAAGAAACACGCATTAAATATTGACGATAGTAACAACACAATGGTTTAACGTGGAAGCTCCTTGACAAGAGAAAAGCCATGGAGAACTGCGTAAAATCCACTATGTAGAAAATTTGTATAACTACATAATTTTCACTCATCCCAACAAACCCCCACAAAGCCTCTTCACTTTCATCACGCCCTAACTACATTTCTCGGTATTTACAATACCACAAGTATATTAGAGAGAATAGAAAGAAGCACTGAAAATGAAATGCTTAAAATGGTGCTTGAAGGCTAATATTTATAGCAAGAGTTCTGGACAAAAACTCCTCCAGATCGTGTAAAAGTAATGCCATTCTTCTAACCACCATCTTCCACCTAGCAACATAATTGATCAAGTTGCATAGGCCATGTGCTGCCAACACATCTGACACCACCAACCACCACAACCTCTCAATCCAATCTCCCTCAACAACTCCACCCCACATCTTATAAGCATCCGCCCTCCCCAGCCTCTCCCACCATCTCTGTTGCCTCGACCCCACCAGCAGCCACCAACGACCACCATACACCACCTGAATCAATCACCCCCAACCACTACATCAACTCCATTCCTCCCGCATATCCTCTAACACCGATTTCGAGCGCCACCACCAAAAGTCGGCGTCGCCGCCCTAATCCATTCGCTAACCATCGATTTCTAGAATGGAACAGTAAAGGACATCACGATCAACATTCTGTGATGAATTTTGCCACCTCATCTATATGCATTGATCAACTTTATATGGCCGCTCATAATCGTGCTAGATGGTCAAATTCCAATAAGCATTGTGAGATTATCACTTTTGATAATGTGCATGTAAATTATTTCTGTGATCGAGGATATCAGCTTTTGGAGAAAATACATAGTTGATGATACAAAACATCCAATGGTTGAGACTAAAATTTTATGTTAAATTATAAAAATAACTATTTATAATTATATTTGTGTCGTATATTGATAAAAATAACTAACTAAATAGGTAACATTATAATGCACCAATTGTACTTAATATTTTCATAGTGAGTAGGATACGAAACACCAGACATTCATGGATTATAATGTGCTGACAATCTCAAAGTTGGAAAAAATCCAAGTTTTCAACTTTCTAGAAATTTCTAGACTAAGCACTCTCCAAAAACTGAAGCTATTGTCGATACTTGGTGCCCCCAATATAGGCAGATGACGTTTTGATACCCCTATATCTGTGGTTATTACGGTTTAGCAATTTCGCCCATGTTTCCTCTTCAAAGTCTTAACCGTATTCAACCCGTATTATTTCCGTTGCTTCATTGCTAGCCACGTAAGCCATTCAATATTAACTAATTAATTTAGCGCCGCCTCTCCTTCCCTTTTTTAAATATTACTGTAGCTTGTGGTCAACTCAACAAACCTGGCTCCGCGTCGTCATTAATCATTATTCATTATATATGTCATCACTATATAATATATATACCCTCCAGGAATTGTAAAACACTACCACTACAATTACGAGTTTGAACTCTAACGTCTCTCAGTTATATAAGCAAAGTTCCTTCATTTCATATTTCAGTTCATTATTTCATCACTAATCTAATAGCATTAATTATTACGTCTTTTCCCTGTATTACAATCTTCTTTTATTTAATTTGCCCGCGTTCGAGTGATTAATAAGATTCATTTTGTTTTATCAATGGACAAACACGAGCAATACAAGCGTGTTTTTAATCAGTTTGACGCAAATAAAGACGGGAAAATATCCCCGATGGAGCTAAAACAGTGCATTGGATCAATAGGCGGCGACATGACTGATCAAGAGGCAGAAACCGCAATGGTACTAATGGATTCCGACTGCGATGGATTGTTGTGTTTGGAAGATTTCGTGAGGATAGTTGAAGGGGCCGGTGAGGATGAGAAGGCCAATGATTTAAAGGAAGCGTTCAAAATGTACGAAATGGAAGGGAGCGGGTGCATTACACCGAAAAGCTTGAAGGATATGCTGAGCAGATTGGGAGAGCGGCGGAGCGTTGACGAGTGCAAAATTATGATAGCTCACTTTGATTTGAATGGAGATGGAGTGCTTCATTTTGACGAGTTTAAGGTCATGATGATGTCTTGTTGATCATTACTACGACAATGTCTGGTCTTATAAGTTGAATATGTCTTTCTGGAGATTCATAACCATTGTTGGATCATATTTGCGCTAGCACATTCTTTCTGCAGCAACTTTTTTTTCACACTGCCTAAACATAATAATAATTCTGTTATTAGTTACAGAGTACGGTTCTTTCAGTTTCTTCTTAAGTTGGGTTACACTTTGAGATTTAGAATTTATTTAACGAGCAATAACTGCATACATACTTCTGAAACAGGTAAATCTTATGTAATAAACAAAGTGACAAGAAAACTGCTATAACAAGACTATCATTGTTTTGCCATTTTATCCAACAGAAAACATTCATTCTAAAGTAACATACACAGTATCTGCTATACATAATACTCTCCCATAACAAACCGACTACTAATTTCAATAAATTTCCCCGTCTTTTGCAACTGCCTTAACAAGAGGTTTGCATGAGCTCTCAGAGATATTGAATTGGTCCCCTTCTGGTTGATGCTCTTCCACCAACCTCAACAACTTCTCAACTATTTCACCGGCATTAGGCCTTGAAGACGGGTCATCCTCCACGCAGGATCTCGCAAGATTAACCAACATCACAGCTGCATCAAATGAATAATTATCCCCTAGTGCACTATCCATCCATTCTCTCAACTCCTCTGCATTTTCTGATTCCAAAATGCGCTTTATTTCATCACACAACCTCACGAAAATACCATCTCCTCTCTCGTCATCTTCTCTAATCGGTGCCTTCCCCGACAAAACCTCTAACAGAACAACCCCGTAAGCAAAAACATCGATACTCGGGGAAATTGTTGCTTGAGTGAGATACTCAGGTGCCAAATATCCTTTGTTCCATGCAGCGGGATTGGAGTTTTGGTCCTCTGACTCGTCATCAACACATTTGGCCATACCAAAATTACCGAGTTTTGCGTTGAATTCTTCGTCTAGGAATATATTTCTACTCCTTATGTTCCTATGAACATAACCGGGATTGATGATGTGGTGCATGTACTGCATGGCGGTTGCAACATCTAGACATACTTTTAGCCTCTGGTTCCATGTCAAGAAGCAATTGCAAGAAGCAATAAAATGGCTCTTGATTGCCAATCCACCATGAATCCAGTCCTTCAATGATCCATTTTTCGCATACTCAAAAACTATGAAAGACTCAGGACCTTCTGTCCGACACGTGCCAAGAAACCTGATTATGTTGGGATGACGATGAAATCTATCATGGAAAAGCAGGAAATCGATCCTAGAGATAATATCTGCGGTGGCACGTTTTATTGCCAAGTTTTTCCCCTTGAGGCGGCCGTGGAAGACAGAGCCCTCAATGAGGTTACTCAAACTGAAGTCTTCCGTTGCCTTTTGCAGCTCCTCGTACGAATAATTCTCCACTGGTGTTTTGTGGGGAGTGGTTGTTTCACCAGAGGGATCATCGAAATTGTACTGAGATCCTTCGAAAGAAACTTTCTTATCGCTCGTCGTTCGGACACTCAAACTGAGTTGCTGCTGCTCCAAATCTCTATTCTTTACTAAATCCTGCGTCTTCTTCTTCTTCCGTTGAACGAAAAAAAAGGCCGCCCAAACGGCCAAACTTGCCAGAAGCCCAAATACAACAGCAACACAAACTCCAACCATCATCATTTTACGCTTTTTCTTCCTCTTGCGTAGTTTCTTGACTTGAATGCTTGCGGCTGGACTGCTCAAATTCGAACCCTGCGGTTTTGCCAAGACTCCAGTCACAGGCTTGTTGTCCACTGGAATCAGAAGAGTTGAGAGAGGCACTAAGTTATTGCCAGGTTTGAATCCTGCTTTTAAGTATCTATCATTAGTAGAAACTATGCTTTCAAGTGTAACATTGAACTGTAGTGCCAATTTATCAAGTGTATCGCCTTCTCTCACAGGATAAGACAGCAAAAACTTGTTCAGATCAACTGGAGACGGGCAAGCACACTTCAATGGGACCAAGAGACTGGTTTTATCTTTGAGATCCAACGGAGGAGTGCTCGGGTTCTTCTCCCGAATGGCCATGCAAGTTGTCAATCCTTCAAAAGAGTCAGCAATCTCAACAAAGCTTTCGCCTTTACTGGTAATTGTTTTCACATCTGCTTCAAATAATCCACTGCTACTGCAATCACAGTCTATAGGGATCAAAAGAGGTTGCTCATTAGAGAACAACCCTGCGTTGGCCGCAAATCCGTTGGCTTCTACAAGCTCAGCAGTGCTAATACCCAAAGAAGTGCTCAGAGTTGATAGAGACGAATAGTGTGAATTAGCTCGAAGAATAGCGTATGTTCGGCACTTTTTTTGCGTATCATTCTTGTTGCAAACGTACTCTGATGACGATGTTGTGTCGCAGTTCAGCATATTTTGGCTAAGTACAGATACAAGTGCACAAGAGAAGAGGATACAAGTAGTGAGTTCAAACTTTGTCATCTTTGTCTGCAGTGTTCTGTGACACTTACTTCCAAATGAATGCCTAGTTAAAAATTCCAGGAACTTTTCTGTATACTGAGGATTGAAGGGTGGAGTGGGGTGAATATTTTGGATCTATGGTGCATATAATAAAGAGGGATATTAATTAGGGACAGGATTCTTGGATTTAGCAGAAAGTATAGTATTTATTTCAGTATGGATCTTGCTGATTGGTTTGCTGCTTATCTTGTGCTTGATTATAAAGGATCATGGGATGGCTATATATATATTACAATATACAAGTAACCATCATTGTTCTTTAAAGTGGTACAGATTCAGAAACTCCAACTTTTTTTATAATTTCAAAAGCAGTGCTTTTACTCTTGTCAAAAAAAAAAAAAAAACGTTGGGCTTTTACATGCATCAAAATTGAAAGTTCTGATGTACTTGGACAAGGAATTTGAGATTTGTTTGTTCCCAAATCCCTGAGATCATCAATTACAGTCACTTAGGTACATGGGATACTGCGGGCATGTACTTTTTCAAGATAGCAAGTAAATTACAATGGTCAATAATATCATAAAAATGTTATTCTTTTTCTTCCATTTTTTATATGATATGAACAAATAAATTCTTGTCTAACTCTTCTGACGGAAGTTGAAGAAACCTATCAGAAACACATTAATAAAATGAAAAATTGCTTAGATTCATTGTATCCAAATGAATCTTGTTTGCATTCGAGAATCATCAATTCATCACAAACATCCTATGATGAATCTAGCAGCTTCAATTTCTAAGTTATTTTGGTCTTATTTCGTCCAGGTAACAAAATATCGTAAAACGTTACAAACGGCTTTCAATTGTCGCTAATCAAACAGAAATCAGACTAGCTTGATCCAGAACACTTATTACAAGTTGACTAGACAAAATAAATAAAATTACAAATTATAGATAGTGTATCGAACTGAGTGAATTCGATATAAGCTGTATCGAACTTGTATGTTCGATACAGAATAAGCTTGATGGTTCAATATCGAATTTGGGCCGTTCGATCTAAAAGTGTATCGAATTCTGATTCTTCGATGTAGAACAAAGTTGAGTTGCTAAGTATCGAATCGGTCCGTTTCGATCGAACGTTGAGTATCGAATGCGGGGTCTTCGATCGAATGCGGAGACTTCGATCGAATGACGAGTTGATCTTGAGTGAGCTGATGATAGTTAAAATGCGTGCTGAGAATGTCAGGGGACGGGGTATTTATACCCCCGTCCCGCGGGCCCCAAATTGGGAAGATTCGATCGACTTTTAAATCGAATCGATCCCGTTCGATGCTCGTCCAGTATCGAATTTCTTCTGTTCGATGTACTATTTCAATGGGCCTTTCTTCTTAGCAGACCCAATATTAGTATTGGGCCATTTCTAAAATACCCCATCATTAGTCAATAAAAAAGTAAAGTGAAATTAGAATTGTTTCATTAATAATAAAGTTGGAATAATGAAAAAATATTTAGTCCTAGTCCTTTGATAAAGATGATGATGTAGATTTGGAAGATAATGAAGTTCGTGACAAAAAACAAGGATAAATATACGGATGTCCTTTGACAAGACCCGTATGCATGGTAAAGCTGAGGCAATTTAAAAGCAAAAAGCTAAAAAGGAGTGTATATGATTTAAGTCAGATTTCTCATTTTCACTTCATTGACAAATTTAGTAGAAGCATCTACCTATAAGTGCACGCCTATACAGAAACCTACTAGTACTAGGTCAATGTCAGAGGAGAGTTAATAATATAGATGACAAAACTCAAAATATACTGCCAGATGACGAAACTCAAGTATACCGGCACAAGTACAAAAAATCCTGTAAAAAATCATGTGGCACGAGCACGACCAATTTTAATAGAAGGTTAAAAAAGTAGAAAATAAAGATATGACGAGAAATTTACCACACGTTGATAGTAATTTAAGTGGTGTTTATGTTGCAATTTGTCCAAAAGATATAGAAAAAAAAAATCCTCCATTTTTTAATTAGAGTAGTAGATTTACCCTAAACCTACAAGCTAGTGTTGCAAAAGAGAAATGAACCTAGAGTGCCAAACATAAGGTTGAATACTGTAAAGGGATGCCGCTTCCATGCTATCCCTAACAAATTCTTCTTTTTTCTTAAGAAATTTTTTTTGATTTCTCACTGGTGTCCGCTTATGCGACTAATCCAGCCGAGCCTCGGTCGGGCCCTTTTTGAGGGGAGACTCTCCCAGCGGTGTTTTTTACATCCACAAGACTCGAACCCGAGACCTTGCTTAAGTGAACTCAAGTCCCTTAGCACTTGAGCCAACAACCGTTGGTTTTTCTTAAGAAACTTTAAACAACTAGGTTGCGGTAAACATGTATATTAGGACTAATAAGAATATCATTGAGTATCAAAATAATACAGGCTTGATTCTTGAATGAGAATATATTAACGAATCCTGATTATTGATATTTAGTACCATTGATTTGTGCGTTAAGTCGTAAGTCCCTTGCATTTTGTGGCATTCTCGAGGGTAGGCAACAAAACCCAGAAGAAAAATGACAGTTAGGATTTGAGCAACTATAAGTTGGAATGCGAAAGCTGAAAAGCACTTCTCTTGGATTTAGGGAATAGCACACGTGATATCATGTGAGTACCACTAGCGCACAAACCAAATTTTAGTATCAGCAGTGAATAAACATTCTTCAGGATTTCTTTCTTTCCCATGTGCTGGGTACATGGATCCAATAGATTTGTATCCCTCCAATAAAAATAACTCAACAAACTGCGGTGTGGTATATCAGTGACAGATCAAAAAGCTGTCTTTGATAAAATATATAATTTACAGACCCTAAAAATCTTTAGTTCTTCACCAGACTAGATTATTGACCTGATCCCTGAATGTCCATCTCAAGATTATGCAGAATCTTTGACTTTGAAAAGATTTCAGACAGACTATACAACTAAGATATCATTGTAATTTATGCTAAATTACCAATTTACACACAGTTACAAGATTCACATGGAAGTCTTAGACCCACCATCTACCTGCAATAGACAGTGCACTTCAAAGCTTAATTAGCCAAAATGCTGAAAAGACTCAAGCAGTGAGTGCACAACTTACTGGTAACCTTTGAAGAAATCCTTGAATGCTTATATTATGCACTTAGGTATTTTGAATGATGTATCAAAATTTATAGCCACAATGTCTTAAAGGTTGATTAGGCAACCAGATATAGTGTTACTCTCAAATTGGTCACTGGATCTAGCAACAGTTTTCTAAATTTCCTGCAGTTAAATACTCTCAAGAAAATACAATACCGCTAACATCCGGAGGGGAAAAATGTAAGGCTTTTTGCCCTTTACGATGATCCATAGTAAAGTACATTTAGGTTGGATAAAGAGCCTTTGTTCAAATATATGATTGTTTTTCTTTGCTGTGTACTTTGTATTTCAAACTCCTTCTGACAGATAATCAAACCCACACAGTTCTACAAGTACAAATTACTAACTGCACTGTAAAAAGTTTGAATATTCCATAAAAAGTATGTTCCAACAGTTTATACCAAATGCATACAACACCAGTATGGACCATAACCTCCTAAGATATTGCCCATACAACAACAGCATACATAAGTGTCGAAAAAAGTTCTGGAGGTAAAATCAATGCATTTATTGATATTATTATGCTTAATCATCATGCAACCCCAACTATATCCACAATTACATGATAATCAGTAACTTCAGAGTCCTTGCCTGAGGTTTGATCATTTAATTGTCTGGGCATCCTCCACACTCTTGCGCAAAAGTGATATAACATGAGCGGGATCTGGAGCTCCAAAAACCGAACTTCCAGCTACAATGCAGTTTGCTCCAGCTGAAGCAGCCAGATCAATAGTTGAAGGTCCTAGACCACCGTCTACCTGCACGCAAGGAAACACAACCCACTTACTCAAAACATGAAATAGGTATATAGTAATCAACTATCTCCTTATCACTAGTAAAGGGTATAAAGTGAATTAACAGATTAGGGTCCTGTCACAGTCAGCTCTTGTTTTTCAAATGATTCGTACACTATCACAAAGCACTTCCATTTGAGTCTTTCATCAACTACAGTTAATATAAGCTTAGATTGAGCAAGTTAATCAACAACTGGGATCATTCCTAAAACAGATATGAGAGTATCATACAGTAACTTAAGATGATAGTAGGAACTCACCTCAATATCTAATGATGGATACTTCTTCCGTAAAGTACGTACCTGAATTGCAATTTAACAACCTTATATTCAAGCAAACTAATGAAGAAAGAGCACGCATCAAATAAATGCCGAAGGAGAAATAGTTAATGCACCTTATCCATCATTTCTGGCATAAATTTTTGCCCACCAAACCCAGGTTCCACAGTCATAACAAGAACCATTTCTACAGGAACTTCAGCTTCAACCTACCAATCATCGTGACAAAATAGGTAAAAAAATATGTATTATGTGCTGAGCGGGTACTTTACTACTATTAATTTATTCTTAAGAACTAGCGGCTTCTTTTAGCTCCTGCATCAATTGTCTAATTACTAGATTGAACATAAAGGTAGCACATATGTCATACCAGCGGATACACTTCTTCAATAGGGGTTGCCGGTCTTAAGGAAACACCCGGCTTCATGCCTTTTGACTTGATCCGCTGTACAAGCTCTCTCCAATTATCTGTTCATATGACATTTCACCATAAGCGGAATCAAATAAGAATAGTGGGTCGAAAACGGTATAACTAAATAAGTAGATCCGAACCTTTAGAGACTTCAACATGAAAAGTAAAACCTGAAGCACCAGCTTTTCCTAATGGTTCGACATAATCTAGAGGATTTGTGACCATCAAGTGGCAATCTAGATAGGCGCTGCAAAGACAGAAAAAGCTTATTTATTCTTTAAATAAGAGCGTGAGAAAGACTATCATTTAGACCTCGAGTTTGTATGTTACAGATGAAAGGTTTACTTTGTGTGCTTTCTCAGACTCTCAATAACTGGAGCACCAATAGTAAGGTTCGGCACGAAGTGACTGTAGAAAAGGAAACAAACTCAGTTCACTTTTGTGAATTACAAGGTAAATATGCAATTGACATCTTAAGTATTTTCCGTGCTTGACTTTGATCAGTATTTGGTGATAAGAGTGAAGAGGTTTTCGCAATGTGTAAGTAACCAACCTACCCATCCTGCAGAGACGAAGAACAAGACATCAGAAATCAAAACTCATGTAAGATAAGTCATGTGATTTCTACTGAAGACCCGAAAGCCAATGAAATGTAAGACGACATTTAACTGGAAGATGATGATATAGGAAAGAATCGCAAAAACATACGAACAACCAAGATTAGCTGCAACTTTAGGAAGTTCGGGAAAACAAGATGAGCATTGAAATTACAGATTCTTAACGCCTAAACTTTGTCATAATCGCGTGGCTATATCTATCAGATATTTCAGCTTTCCTTGCAAAATAAAGAATCGCACATTTCTCCCAACTCATATTGATCAAGTGTTTAACAAGCAATCACTATATTGGCAGTGCAGACATAACAAGTTTAAGAGATGTTTTAGCAATATAATTAATTGCAATAGTTCCTTAGAGTTGGATTGGAACAATATAATCATCAATTTATGAAAAACAAAGAGTGAGCCCTAAAGTATACACCGGTCAAAATACAGAAATCAGTGAATTACTACAAGAGTGAGTGAGTAATTAATTACCATAATGTCCATGTGTAGCCAGTCTGCGCCGCAGCGGATGATTCGCTCCGCCTCCGTCGCCAAGTTAGCAAAGTCCGATGACAGCATAGACGGAGCTATTTTCACCTTTGACGCCATTGTTCCAAATGAAAGGTGTATGATTGATTAATGCTTCAATTCTGAGCTGGGAGTTGGTAGATGGATCGCTTTTGAGCTTTTTTAACAATCGGCCTAAAGCTTCAAACTTTAACTGTGTTTGGGTTTGGCCCGTTACTCAACATTTACGAATATTTAAATGATTTTGACTCAATAAATAATCGATGGAAAACTAATATCAGAGGATTAGATAGGGATTGAACTACAATTGTATTTTTAAATTTACTCAAAATTTATTTTGTAATCTCTTTCTTGTTTTTTATTTTCAAAATTCAAGAATTTGTCATTACAAATTTGGCACGCCCAGTGGGACCTCTCTACCTCTCATCTTCTTTCATCAAGAACAATAAGTCAACCATATGGCACCAGTCAAGACAAGAAGAATGTCCGACTAATTGGTTGATCCATCCACGAAGATGCCAAGTGAAGTCGTCAACGACATTGTTCAAAAGGACTCATTTGTCTCCAATGACGGGGATGTTAAAAGCGGGGATGTTAAAAGCGGCGACTCCTCCCCACCAACTCCTCACTCCGCATCAGGTTTTTCATCTCCGTTGGATACAGTGCACGCGTTGACAACAAGTGCTACAACTTTGGAGGAACAAATTGGGATGTTGACCAAAGCCATAGAGATGCTGAACAAACATGTGCAAGCCCAAGACTCTAAGATTATTAAAATTATTGAGTAAGGAAGACAAGGTAGAAGAAATTCATGTAAAGGAACTGAAGTTTGGAGGCTTTGAAGAGGGTAAAACGTCCATGAAGCAACTATCCAATAAGAAGGAAAAGTCTATTGCCAAGGAGTTCCAAGTCTCTTCAAATGGCATGATTCCTGCTGATCAATTGAAGGAGTTCATCATGGAAACTATCAAGGACAAGCTAGATGTAGGCTTCAAATCATTATTTTCCTATTCCAAACCGTACACTCAAAGGATAGTTAGCTTGAAGATGCCAAATGGCTACCAACCACCCAACGTTCAGCAATTTGATGGCGAAGGCAACCCAAAGCAATATGTAGCTCATTTTGTTGAGACTTGCAACAATGCCAGAACTTACAACGATCATCTTGCCAAGCAATATGTCCGCTCATTGAAGGGAAATGCATTTGATTGGTACACTGACTTAGAAGCAAACACGATTGATAGTTGGGACGAGTTGGAGCAAGAATTCCTCAATCGCTTCTACAGCACAAGAAAGATCGTCAACATGATTGAACTCACAAATGCTCGCCAATAGGACGAAGAGCAGTGATTGATTACATAAACCGTTGGAGAAACTTGAGTCTTAATTGCAAGGATCGGTTGTCCGAAACCTCGGCTATAGAGATGTACATCCAAGGCATGCAATGGGGGCTTCGTTACATTCTTCAAGGAATACAACCAAGGACGTTTGAAGAGTTAGCAACTCGTGCTCATGACATGGAATTGAGTATGGTGGCAAGTAGAGTCAATGGAACACCTATGCAAGATCCGAACAAATTCAAAGACAAACAAGATGCAAGGAAATGAGGCAAACCTTTCAATAAAGCACCTACCAAATAGTCTATGGCAGTGAATGTTACTCCGTTAAGAATCCAAGACAAGGCAAATGAAAACATTGACCAACGAAAAATGTTGTGGTATCTGAAAATGCCAATAATTCACAAGCTAATGAGCGAAGGAAGATGACACTCAATGAGATGCGGTCAAAGCAATATCCGTTCCTTGATTCTGACGTTTCAGCCATATTTGATGATTTGCTCAAAGCTAACCTGATTGAGCTGCCTGAAATGAAGAGACCACAAGACCCCAGTCGCTCCGATGATCCTAAGTATTGCAAGTATCACCGTCTGGTAGGACAACCAATCCATGATTGCTTCATATTCAAAGATAAGGTGATGCGGCTGGCTCGTGACGGGATGATCACGCTAGAAGAGGATGTCGTGTCATCAAACCTTGTTGCACTCTCAAGCCAAGTTGATAGTCTAGACGACTCCCACATAGTCATTTCATGCAATGCGACTCACGAAGGAGAGAAAATGGAGGACTCTACTTCAAAGACTTCTCATGTCACGAACCAATGTATGTCCACTATATGCTTCACTGATGAAGATCTTCTACTAGGTTCCAAGCCCCACAACCGACCACTATTTGTCGCCGGTTATATCCGCAAGTAAAGAATCAATCGAATGCTAATTGACGGAGGTTCTGCAATCAATATCTTACCTCTACGCACTTTGAATGAATTGTGGATCTCGGTGGATGAGCTATCAAGTAGTCGTCTGATGATCTAAGGTTTCAACCAAGGGGGCAAAGAGCCATTGGCATCCTAAGATTAGATCTTCTTATTGAAGATATGTCGTCTAGTATGTTATTCCATGTCATCGAATCTAACACATCCTACAACATATTATTGGGTCGACCTTGGATACATGAAAATGGCGGTGTTCCTTCGATATTACACTAGTGCTTTGGATATTACCAAGATGGAGTCGAAAGAAAGGTACATGGTGATGTAAAGCCTTTTTCTGATGCTAAATCACACTTTGTAGATGCAAAATACTACGTTGAAGGAAAGAACACCGTGAGACTCAATGGAACCGAGCAACTCCAGCAGCATGGTGTAAACGACTCTGATAACACAAGTGACACGGAGAAGAGTAAAATTAATGGATCTCCCATTGGGACAAAGCCTTTGAAAGAACTTACATTTCCTCTTACAACACTCGAAAGGAAAGGGCCATCTCCTCCACTTGAAGGATTTGTTTGTCCATCCAAAGGACCAGAAACAAAGCATGGAACATTGCCCACAGAGAAGATTGAGCAATGATTCCACCCGAAAGCTTTCAAATTGCTAGTTAAAGCTGGATATGACCCTAACAAAGAACCACGATTGGAGGGCCTCACTCTTGATGCTGCTGTAGATAAGCCATACGGACTCAATACCACACAAGTCATGCTAAAGGAAAAAGGGCATACCGTTCCAAAAATTCGGATAGGCCTTGGCTAAAAGCCACCAAACCCAGTTCGTATTGTTATAAAAAGAGCTAACGCCAACTACATAGGCGAAGTAGAGGGTTCAACCATAAGCCGTAAAGAGAAGATGCCACGCATGTCGGTCTTTGATAGACTTGGTCCGAATAAAAAGGTCTTTGATCGTCTTGGTCCGAATAAAATGGTATTTGATAGACTTGGTTTGAATAAAATGGTCTTTGATAGAGTTGGTCCGAATAAAACGATCTTTGATAGATTTGGTCTGAATAAAACGGACTTTGATAGGCTTGGTCCAAATAAAAGGTTTGATTAGAAAAGGCTGAGTGTTCCGCATATGTCGACACACACTAAGAGAAACCTCAAGTCATCAAACTCTAAGAAACTTCAAAGTCTGATCCCATCTTGAATGACTTGCCGCGAAGGCTTGATAGTGTCTTGTGGTGAAACGCTCAAAGTCAAGTTGCAAACTGTGGTGCTCACGAAGGTCAAAGATGGAGATGAAGAGAGTGTAGGGTCGTCATGCCATATCACTTCTCATGAGGAAGATGTTGAAGAAGACGTCGAAGATGTGCCTGTTGAGTTGGAGGAGGGTGTCAAGGCCACTGTTGATGAGTTAAAAGATGTAAACTTGGGCAGCGTCGATGACCCAAGACCGATTTACATAAGCGCATTGCTCGGAGCTGATGAAGAACAAAATTATGTTGAGTTGTTGCAAGAGTTCAAGGATATGTTTGCTTGGTCATACAAAGAAATGCCAGGCTTGGACCCGAAGGTGGCGGTACACAACTTATCGGTAAAGAAAGATGTTTGTCCCTTCAAGAAAGCCCAAAGAAGGTTTAGACCTGACTTAGTCCCTGAAAGTGCAGGTATTCTGTCAATGTTAGTTTAACATTGAGAAGTCAATGTTAGAGTAACGTTGCTGGAGCAGAATCCGATTTACAATCTTGATTATATTCTTTATTATTGTTTTGCCTTATTCATTTAACTAACTGAGTTCCACAGTTGTAATTGTCTTTGATTATTATTCAAGAAACAAACTTGTCATAGGTTGGACGCTCAAGTTTCCAAGAAGGAAAGTTTCCTTAATTACGCAAACCACTTTGCAAGGAAAGATGAGTTCGAGTGGAACTAGGAATGCTTTCCAAGATCAAGTCTTGATTTGAAGAAGTAGTCTTTCCTTAGTTAGATCACTAACGAATGAACTTTTATTCAAGAAGGACTGCGAGAACAAGGAAAAAGAGTTTGAGAAGGAAACAAGGAGAATTACCAACCGCGTACAACACACCTTGAAGTCGAAGATCAAGAACCTATATATAGGTGTAAAGTACATCAAGACAAATAACGAGACAAGAGCCAATCAATCCGTGTTGAGTGTTGTCTTGCTTTAACTAAGTTTGTGGGTTGTTAGAATAGATCTAAGAGTGAGGAGCTTTTAGAGATAGTTGAAGCAATTCTTGTATGCTTTGCTTAGTTCAATCAATTTAAGAGTGAGGAGCTTGAGAATTGAGAGAACGACCTTTGTTAAAACCTTTACGGGTTATTTTGCCTACGGCTCGGAAGTTAATATAATTCTATATTCACTTCTTAAACTTGGTGTTTGTTTATTCCGTTGCACTATTATTCTGGTCTGTTGTTAAAGTAACATCGCTGAGTTAACAACATACTAATCTGTTGTTAACACTCCAACTATGATTCACGGTCACAAATCAGCTAATCCTTTCATCGTTTATAATAAACTTGTACCAGAATATAAAGCTCTGTATAATTTCATTGTTTTGATAATTGCACCTACTAACCACATGACAGATGCTCACTATGATACAGTGAAATATTTGATGAGGATCTATGACAGAGTCCACATAGATGTAGGGCAAGGAATTATAAATTATATTAACACTTTTGCAGCGGAGAGAACAACGGGAGCTATCTCGCAGGGAGGGCTAATTACAAGTATTTGCAGAGCAGCTGAAGTTCCTGAGAAACCATCCGACAAGAAGGAGCATATCAAAGAAACCATTTTGAGGAAATAGCTTGACGGATATGGGAAAATCAAAGCAAATGCCAGGGCAAAGAGAAACCAAAGAAGCTAACGATGCTAGAAGAATTTGTAAAGAAAGCAATAGAAAGGCAAACTGAGCACTTAAAAGAATTCATTCGAATTGAGATCAAGAAAGTTCGGGATGATATTGCATTTCAGTGGGAAACAGTGATGGACAAGTTGGATAGATTGAACGGGGAAGATTACAACATCGCACATGATACTACACAAGAAGGATAGACTTTCCAGGGGAGTCCTATGTTTTAATCCTTTTTCTTGAATGCATAGTCCAATGAAGAGATTGAACAAGTTGGGGGGGGGGGGGGGGGGGGGGGGAGTTGTAACTTCACTAATTAAGTAATTTTGTTTCAATTTTTTTTGTTTTTAGAGTCAGTTTGAGTTATTTTAGAGTTTGTCTGTTAGAATAAAAATTTGAAGTAATAAAAGCATGCATAAGGATGGATCTATGATTATATATGCCTAATAAAAAAGGACTTTCAAAGAAAGGAATTATACTTGAATTATAGAAGTACACCTTAGTAATCTTGTTAGAAGCATGATTATTTCATATACATCATTCACGATGGGCGTAAGTAGAAAATATTGCGATAATTGTATGGGATTTATGAGAAAATGGGGTGTTACATAGAAATTATTTATCTTACATGATTTACTCTATTATTGTTGGAAGTAAATGTGAGTTTGAATTGTTGAGGACGTGACTTAGGCCATCTTTATATATTTGAGCCATTAAACAACAATATATCCTTTTCTATGAAGCCTTTGTTTATAAAACCTACTATCCACGAGGAGCTGAAAGAAAAACTTATATTTTATCCATTTCTAGAGATGAACATAGTGGACTGAAGAAGGAATAAGGTACGAGCTCAAAGCAAAGCAAGAGCTAAAATGATATATTAATGAAAAGGAGGACGAATTTATTAGAGAGCACAAATAACCATTTGCAAAAACATAGTTTTGGGGTGCTTCTCGAAAATCTATGAAGTATAGGATGGTTTGAATAGTTGCGAAATAAAAATGTAAATAAAAAATATGCAAAAAATGAGCCCAAAATGTACGGCCATAAGAAGAAGGCACACACAAGGGATGAAAATGAAACATTAATGAGTAGATTCACTATGAACATCTCTAGAACTCATAAATATCTTTTTCAATTATAGCCCATACACAAGCGTATCATTGTAAGCAACCAAAGTCCTAATGATCCCCAACATGAAAAATTAGCATGCATGAAAGACAATGAGAAAAGTAGAAAGCAAAAGAGAAGTAACTATATGTGAGATTTCTCGATCTTATGAATTTTATATGAAAGCCTTGTATTTTATACTTGTGATACATGAGCACACCACGTTGCACAATGAAATATTTATGAAGACAACTTCGTTAAACTTGGTGTGCGATGAATAGACATTTATAGTTCTCATTAAATTGATTTCCAACCACAGGTGGCATTCTGAGACAAAATCCTAACTTGAGCATGTTGTTATTATGAGAATTGGAATTCTCTTATTTTAGAGTCTTGCTCGAGACGAGCAAAAGTCTAACTTTGGGGGTATTTGATAATAGGATAATAGTAGTGATTTATATACCTTATTTCTTATACTTTTGTGATCTCCTAGTGGCAATTTTACTTGTTTTAGTATTAATTTATTGTTTTTACAGTTTTAGTCGAGTTGGAGAAAAATAATGCTTAATTGGAGGATTTGAGTACTTTTCGATAACAAGGAGCAAATGGCCTATAGCGCTACCAATTACAGAATGCATAGCAAATGAAGCAAATCGTGGAAAGGAGGCAGAGACCAATGCGATGAGAAGAGCACCAGAAAAGTGAGATCGTGCAACATCTGTGCAATGTCAATCACGCATCCATAATCTCGCAATTATCGAAATTTGGGTTCGAATGGCGAAAACCCTAGAAGAAGCCCATAACATAAAGAAAAACTATTAGAGGGTTCGTTCAGTAGCTAAAGGAGACGCTCACTGAGATGCTTACTTACACGCTTATTGAGATGCTTACTTAGACACAGAGAGACACAACACCTACATTAGCATACAAAAAAGCATCATAGGGTTATAAAAAAGAGGAAGTCCACCACTCATAGGAACACAATCATAGTTGAAGGGAGAACGTGAACAAAAAGAGGCAACATTCAGAGTATAGGAGAGTAGCACGGGGATCATGAGTTTAATCTTTTCTTTTCCCTATTGAATTAATCTACTTATGAATTGTTGTGTTTTGGCTATGACCATGAGTAGCTAATCCTTTCAGCATCTGAGGGAGGATATAGTTAATGGCATATGGATACACTTGAACCAATGTATTGATTATATTTATTGATGACTCTATTTTGTTGGATATTATTTGTTACTTATGCTACTTGTTTAATGCACGAGTTTCTATGAGGCACAATATTGATGTTAAACTACCTAGTATTATGTTTAGTAGTATGTTATCGCAACACTGACATAGTAGATCAAGCAAATAAATCTTTAGACCTACGACATTAGCATGTTCATGGAATCTAAATCACAGTTGGTAACTCTAATTCACTTCTAAAACACTGTATGGATCATATGACATGGTGACCTTCTGGTGAGGGAAAAGTGTTTAACCGCCTGAAATCATTAGGTATTAGAGGGCTCTTTAGTGCAGCGAAAGGTGGATAACTTTCTACATCAATTTAGAGACAAAACAACCATCAACAGCTATAGGCAAACATTGGAGTCATTGGTACTTTGTCTACGAAGTACACGTATTCAAGATTAATGAAATCTGATCCTTAGATACCTTTTATTAATCTGTTTTACAACCTTAGCAAGCATTCAATCAATCGATTAAATTATGTTCTAGTTAGTTAGTTAGTTGATATTTAGTTAATCGTTTTAATTTCATTCTTTACTTAAATACTTCTAGTATTTGACTTTTCATCTCTAGTTTAGCAATAATTTAGTTATAGGTTAGTTCCGCACTCTTTTAATAACCGTGACACTATTAGAAGATTTCAGCAATAATATTTACTATTCGGCAAATACCTACTCTTAGGAGATTCGATACTTGGGCAAGTTATATTTATTTATCATTTTATTATTACTTGACTCGTATAATTGCGATTTTGTGTGCAGTGATATCATTGAGAATATTAAAGCAACATACGCACGCATCAAGGGGTAAGAAGACTTGAATGGCCCGAGGTTCGACAGTTTTGGTACATCATGGACTACAAATACTGCCTTCAAACGCAGAACAGAGAACGTTGTTCTGAGAGCGTGGAATCGACAAAGAAGAATGGTGTTGGGTTCTCGTCCTGTCCCAAGACGGGAGATCATCTGGAGGTTTCTTCCAAGGAAGTGGCGATCGTGGTCCTGAGCAACTCGGATGAGTAGAGAGAATCTTCTATGTTATAGGTGAGAAATCGTATGCGTCCTTGGCCTCTCCCATGGATCGCAAGGATCTTACTCCCAGGTCGCATGTGTTTGAAAGGCTTCCGGTTACCCAAGGGGTTGAGGGAGGCGTGACTTGGTTGCATGATCTTATGCTTTTTGAGGAAGAGGAGGATCTGGAAGAGGAACCAACATGCTAGCTTCTTCCCGAGGGGCAGGAGGCAATCCGATGAGGGTCTTTGCCTTCTCCAATAGTTGAGATAGGGCTAAAAGAGGTAGCAGGTTTTCCCCTTGTGGAGCTGTTATTCCTACAGGATCTCCGACAATTCCTTTTGAGTAAGAGGCAAGGTCATTTGCCTCAGCTACTATTCCGACCACACGGGGTTCGGTGGTGCCTCCTTCACTACGCCTTCTTCTGAATAAAAATTTGGGATTAGTTCGAGGGCCTCCATACTGTTTGATCACGTAGTGACACCAATGGATTTCTTGCCCGTGTCTTCTTATAGTCCTGAGGCTTTTTGCGACTTGGTGTGCCTCTCGTCGGCTTTTGTACGTGCTCTTGGTTTTCCTTACCTTTCCTTTATACTTGGCAAACTTTGTCATGTTAACTTGCATTATTTTGGTTGTCAGGTGCCTCTGGGGGTGAAGGGACTATTCTCCTCCTATCTAGAGGTAAGTCGCCAGAGAGAATCTCTTTGAGGGCGGTTAGAGGAGGTAGAGGGGGTTAATCAAGTCCAGATTGCATGCTTCTCTGAGCTGTCGAGTGGGATGGATTGTCAGAGTCTCCGTATTGAATAGCTAAAACTTTTGAAGGAGTCATTGAAGGCCGAGCTGGAGAAGGAGTGAGAGGCTGCTCGTACAAGGGGGGCTAACTAGTAGCTGGTGGAGTCGTTGCACAAGCAAGTGTCCACGATTGTGCTAGAAGTTGATGAGAATTTGACTTCTCAAATGACTGCCCTGGAGGAGGAGTTCAAGCAATACCTCAAGAAGTATTGAGCGGGGCACCTTTTGTGGGGATTCTAGGTCTGCAAGGGTCTAGTTCGACCCTCTGGATCTATGCAACGGGTCCCAATTTGCAAGGGCTAGCCTAAAAAACATGGTAGGGCCTCCCAATCGAGATGCTACCATGTCTCTCGTGCGTCTGAGCATGTCAGCTCCCAGTTCGAGGACTTCGCCTGGTCATTCTTCTGGCCCGAGGCCCTCTCGTCCTGCTTTTTAGGTGTAGGTAGATAGGGATGGACTTTTTGCGGTTTTTGTGCCTTTATTTTGTAATTCGAAGGGTTGTATCAAGAGTCCCCCTTGATTTAATTAATGAATGAAGTTTCGGTTGCCTTACTGATAGTTGTCGTATTCTGCCTTAGTTTCTTTCCATTTTTTTTGCTTTCTTTTCCTTGTCGTAAGCTATTTGACACCGAGTTCCATTTGCTCGAAATACTCCCGCAACTTATGATGGCTTTGGTATTTAGCAAATTTTGTTTTGCGATTTCCATTTTACCCGTGTTGGACCAACGATCTCCTTATAGGGTAGCTTTCATTTCCCTTCACGAGTCGCATTTCGTTTGAGATGTGATTTCAAGATTTGGTCAAAACCTTTTCGTTGATGAATCTCGAGAATCGGCATCATTAATGTGGGTAGTTGAAACAATTAATTATGCCGATTCCTCTCCCCTATTACGTCGTTTGACATTCCAGCTAGCTAGTGATTAGTGGGAAGCGATGATTATAGAGAGTCGTGAATGGGTTGTCAAAAGGTCCCATTCACGTTCAAACTCTTGGGTGAGAAATCGAAACAATACATCCCTTCTATAAATGATGCAGACCTGATGCCTTTCTTCTTCACAATCACACAAACCTTTTATGTGGTTCTTCTTCCTGCAATTTCCCTTCACTTTTCCAGCTGCACTTGTCATCCTTGCAATAATTTTCCTTTTCGCAACTGCGATCATGGTTTCCTAAGCGACTTCCATTAACTCTAGCGATGAAAGTCTACAGATTGCATGTAACACTCCTTCACTGCGGTTGAACCACTAATCTGCTAATGTGGGCGAGTTAACTATTTCCCAGCAAACTTGCCAAAGGCAAACGACTCTTTCACTGATGCCATTGGCCACTCCTATCACATTGTCTAGCGGCAAAGCTGCTCGTGGTCTTGGCGGGGCCATTACACTGACTTTGGCTAATCCAATTCAAGTAGCATTTCTGAACTGACCCCTTATGTCCGTCCAAGTGATGGGTCGATGTACAACCAATGGTCTCTAGAGCCATCGAGCATGGTGGGAAAGGGTCGTGTGGGTTCCACCATTAGTTTGAAAACCTTGGAAGGTGCTTGGGCCGTTTTGAAGTCGATCAACATTTTTTAGGCCAATGTCCGGGTTTTGATTCCGTCCAACGATCAAAGGTCTTACGATCCTCCGGAGGAGTACATGACCATTTACTCGAAGCAAGTATGATGTGGTCTCTAATGTTTTTTTTTAACTTTAGTGTAAGTGACATATTTGCCTAACAGATATGTCTAAGTTAACTGACTCCTTCCTCGTATTGATACCTGGGGGTTCATTAATGTTGCCATTTCCTAAACGTCCCATGCACTCTCCAGGCTGTGGAGGGGGCTTTCGTTCTCCGACTTGCTTCTATTGGTTCTCTTTTTTTTAGTTTGGTTCATTGGGATATAAAACTTTCATTTGTGGTGGTTTCTCAGGGTTCCAACTCACGCAATGGGGATTGGTGCTGGAAATGCTTCTATATAACCTCTATGGGTGCACCTATATCCTAATGGTGTGTGCCCACGAGGTGGGGACTCGACTATGTGGTTCCCTCAGGGGAGGCACATACGCAAGCAGTGGTGAAGTTGGGTCGGGCAAGCTTATTCAGCGGTTAGTATGACGTATCGTCTGTGCCGCCAGAAGACCCTTGTTGGCGCCTTGCCCATCGTAAAGATGCTGGAACCGGTCGACATGTTGGAGGACGAGCATAAGGAGGCCATCCACGAGGGAAAATGCCTTCTGGAATCTTCTAATGAGGAGCAGTTCTAAGGGTTTTGAGTTGGGCGAGTGTCTTTATCCCTTTTTGTAGTCGTTTTATTTTATTGGATCTTTTGTGAGGGCTTGGTCCCCCTCATCGTTCTTTTGAACAACTTAGTCTGTCGACCATCTAATAAATTATTTTAAGTTACATCAAAATAATGTTTGCTTTGATTACATCACATGCTTTGACAAAATACGAACACTTGCTACGTAGCTCAAAATACAAACTCTTAACGTGGAGCTCAAAATGTCAAGTGTTCGCATCAGTTTTGACGAGTCTACGAGTAAAACCTCCTTAGGTTAAAGGCGTTCAGGAGCGAGGGTATTCTCGTCCTTCCATGTCTTTGAGTAGGTAAGTAGCGACTCTGAGGATCTGTGAGATCTGGTAGGGGTCTTCTCACTTGGGTTCTAACTTACCGACATTCCTCGAGGCCTCAATCCTTTTCAAAACCAAATCTCAAACTTGGAAAGCTCGAGGTCGCATCTGTGCCTTATAGTAGCGGGCCATGCATGTTTTGTATAATTCTGCCCGAGCTGTTGCTCGATTTGTTTTCTCTTCGAGGAGGTTGAAGGCAAGAGCCAAGTTGGCACTGTTTCTTACTTCATCATACTCTTGTACTCTTTAACTTTATTTCACGACTTCAGAGGGTACCACGGCCTCAGACCTGTAGACCAGACTAAACGGGGTTTCCCCCGTCGCAGACCTTGGGGTGGTACGATAAGCCTATAGGATACTGAGTACTTTCTTGACCCACTTTGATCGATATCGCTCAAGGTGAGATTTTAGGATCTTTAAAAGGGATCTGTATGACTTCTACTAGCCCGTTACCTTGGGATGTCCAATGGACGTGAAATGATGCTTGACCCCCCATCGGTCACACCACTTTTGGAGATACGCGTTATGGAATTATAATCCGTTGTCACTGACCAACCTCTAAGGAACTCTGAATCGACATAAAATAATGTGCCATAAGAAGCTGATGGCGCCTCCACTTGTGATCTTAGTCAGGGGCTCGGCCTCAACCTATTTAGTGAAATAATCAACCGCCATTAGTAAGTATTTCTTCTGACCTTTGTCCAGTACGAGTGCTCCAACGATGTCGATTCCCCATTTGTCAAAAGGATATGAGATTGCGTCTAGTGGCCATGGGGCTGCTGGTTGGTGCACCATTGGGGCGTGAACTTGACATAATTAACATTTCTAAGTGTTCTCCTCGCCGTCGGCCACTATAGAAGGCCAGTAGTATCCTTGTCTGAGGATTTTGGTCGTGGTTCTTCTTGCTTCAACGTGGTTACCACAACATCCCCCGGGGATTTCTTGTAGGACGTGTTGAGCTTCATGTTCATCCACACATTGCAGGTTGGTCTAAGAGAAGGATCTCCGATAGAGCCTTCCATCCCTTAAAAAGTATCAAGCCATGCGTTTGCTTATGGTTCGGTAGCCGTCCCTATCGTCGACGAACTTCTTGAAATTCAGGAGGAATTCTACAATCTCCGTCTTTCATCCCTTCTCAACAGAGTCAATGGCTAAGCTGCTTTCTTCATCTACTTGTCGTTTGGACTTCTAAAGAGTGAAAAAGGTGATCATTCATTTGTTTATAGGTTGGGCCTGACTAACGAGCTTGGATAATGCATTGGCATCTTGATTCTCGATACGAGGAACTTGTTTTACGTCAAATTCCAGAGAGGTGATCTTATCAGCCAAAATGACATCCAAGTATTCCTTTATTCTTTCTTCTCGGGCATCTTAGGTCCCACTGATCTGTTGCACCACGAGTTGGGAGTCTCTATGGATTGGGATCTTTCACATGCCTCATTTGAGGGGTAACCACATTCTGATAAGGAGGGCTTCATACTCTGTTTCGTTATTGGATACAGGGTAAGCCAGTCGAATGGCAAAATGAGAGGCTTCCTTGTGTTCCTGGTCTTCTGTCTTTCGGAACACTATACCAGCTCCTCTGTGGGATCCTACAGAATAGTTATCGACAAAGACATGCCAAAGGGGTTCTACGTCCTCCTTGTCCGAGCCTTCGTACATCTCTACAATAAAGTCCACGAGGACTTGGGCTTTGATGGCGGGCCTCGAGGAGCAAGTAATGTCGAATTCTCCTAGCTTCCTAACCCATTTTACCATCCAGGCCGAGGCCTCGGGATGGTTGAGTATGGTGGGTAAAGGGTATCGGGTGAGCATAATCACAGAATGTGCGAGGAGGTCGGCTCAAAACTTGCATGATATTGTGATAAGTGCTAGACCGACCTTTTTCATTCGAGTATAGCGGATCTAAGTATCTTGCAAAGTCTTGCTCATATAATAGATGGGCAAATGTTCCCTTCCTTCTGCCCGAACTAATACTGTGGTAACGGACTCTTGTCCCACGACCAAGTATAGAAATAATGTCTCTCCTGGTACCGACTTCACGAGGAGTGGGGGCCTCGTGAGGTACTCTTTGATCTGCTTGAAGGCTTCCGCACATCGATCATTCCATTGTAAGTCTTTCACATTTTTAATTATCTTGAATAAATTGAGGCTTTTCTCCGAAGAGCGCGAAATAAACTGGCTTAGAGAGGCCATTCTTCCAGTCAACTTTTGTACCTCTCGTACGGTCTTAGGTGCTTCCATGTTGATGATGGCTTGTGCTTTTTCTTGGTTGACCTCTATTCTCTTTTAGGATACGAGGCAACCTAGAAATTTCCTGCCTTAGATCCCAAAGGAGCACTTCCGCGGGTAAATCTCTATTCCGACCCATTCTATGATCTTGAAGGCACGTGTCAGGTCTTGCTCGTGGTCTTCATCTTTCTTACTTTTGACAATCGTGTCATCTATATAGACTTCCATAGTGTCTCCGATGGATCCTTGGAACATTACGTTTACCAACCTTTGGTAAGTGGTGCTCGCATTTTTGAGTCCGAATGACATGACTAGGTAGTAAAATGTTCCGACGTTAGTAATGAAACTAGTATTTTCCTCGTCTTTGATGGCCACGAGGATGTGATTGTACCCATAGTTGAGAGTAGGGCACACCCAATGGTGGAGTCCACGAGTTGACTGGTGCTCGACAGAGGATAACAATCATTGGGCTGCATCGTTGAGGTTGGTGAGATCCACGCACATACGCTACCTTCTTTTGGTCTTAGGCACAAGGACGACGTTTGCAAGCCATTCAAGGTATCAGACTTCTCTGATTTGATGAAGCTCGAGAATTTGCTGAACCCAGAGTGGATTATCTTATTCCTCTTGGGTCATATGGACCTTTTTTTCCACTGGACTGGTTTTGCACTGGGGTAAACATTAAGCTCATGCTGGCATATTTCCTGATGGATCTTGCCATAAGTGCCGCCTTCCCTTGCAAAGACGTGTTCGAACTACTTCAAAGTATTAGTGATCGATTTCTCTACGTTTTCTTCAATGTTGGTGCTGATCTTCACGGTCTTTCCTTTGTCGCCATCGGTGAGCCCTGTCATCTTGAGTTCTTCCACTAGCTGGATTACTGCAATGGTGAACACCTCCAACGTATACTTTCCTGGCACGATTAACTAATTGGGCGATAGGACAGAAGTTTGCCAACTTTCAAAACACGTCGTGTTGAAGAGGAGGAGTGCACTCAACTAGGCCATGTATCATTTGTTTAGGTGAAGGTGGTGGTACTAATGCCCATAATGTTGATGCAAATGATGTACCACTTGAGGCGAGAGAGAAGGATCCCACCAGACGACACAAGAGGAGCGAGTTACGACACTTGAGAGCTCCACATGGTGAGGACCTGAGGTCAGAGTCGACGAAGTTGCGATGTGAGATTCGAGAGATGAGAGACCAGCAGGAGCGCATGGCGATCCGATGGAGGGGATATAGACGGATATGCACCAATATGGTTGCTTCTATCTGATTTACACTAGCGTTTCTTTGGAGGGAGCTCTAGTGGTGCAAGCCCAGTCATCATTGAGGATAAGGGGAGTCATTTATCCTTTTATTTTCTTTTAAGCTTTTAAATTTTATTTTTTAAGTCGTGCTACCCCTCCAATGAGGTCATTGTAGAATCTAAATGTGGGAGAATGTACAAGGTCGTAGGTAAGTTAAGTTTTAGGATTTGAGTCTTTTACTGGAAATTTATGTTTTATTTGTTAGTATTAGTAGACTCAATTTTGAGTCTTTTATTTTTAATTTTATGTTTTATTTGAAAGTCAGTTTGAATTCATTATGTTTTATGTTTAATTTTATGTTTTATTTTTAATTTTATGGATCATGAAAAATTCATTTTGACTACTATGGAACATAAGTGTCGATTCTTTGTATGTTTATGAAGTGAATTAGGCCATTGTTTCATTTATGCCTTTGAGCCTTCCAAGGCCAAAACCTGTACTACTAAAATAATCCTTAGTACCCTGTTGTAGCCTTTTCTGATGAGCCTTTTTGTGAATAAGCCACATTTAACCATACTTAAGCCAAAAAATAAGTCAAAACCTTACCATTTTTCAGAGATGAATTGAGTAAATCCATTTGAAGAAAAGTAAAAGAAGGAATAAGGATGAAATTGTGAAAACGCTAAAGCAAGAGCATAAAAGGCCATGTGATTTAAAGGAGGAAAACTTAAGTAAGAGTGCACTAATAACCCCCACATGAAAATGTAAGTGTGGGTGAACCTCTGAAAATGATGAAGTATATTGTGGAGTTGAACTTGCGAAAATGAAAGAAGGAAAAAGTATTGATAAAAGTGGATTTACAAGAAACATCTCCAGAAATCAGATATGTCTCTTCCCACTAATAGCCCTTACCAAAGCCTAACATTATATGCCTATAAAGTCCTAAAATATCCTCAACATAGGAAATATGCATGAGTTGAAAATAGAAGAAGGATGAAAACAATAGGTGAAGTGAATGCATGTGAAACTGTGTGATTATGTGAACTGCCAGCATATATTTTGCTCTGTTTATCTTGATAACAACCATACTTACTTTGAGAATAAGATGATGCATGCGTAATGATGGGGTGCTTGTAGTACTTGTAATTACGTTTATAAAATGTTTGGTTAACAATTGAATTACTACACCTAAATTCTTACCCTTCGCAAGTGCACGAGTCAAGTAATAAAATGGTAAATATAGTTACCAACCGAGTATCGTATCCCAAGGGAGTGGTGGATGTATGTTTGAATCTCTTATAGGCAAGAACATTAATGGTTGTCACGTCATGATTGCTACGTTTGAGTATGTAGTATGTAAATGCGGTCTGCTTTGAATGCGAAAAAACAATGAACGCAGATTTTATGAAAATATTTTTTGATGCATATTACTACTAAACAAGAATTGGTGATTTTATTACTACTAAAATCAATCCAACTGTCAGTTGTTTTAGTAGAAATATTTATTCTACAAATATCAACTCATTCGAATCGTGTTAATACAAACATACATAGTCAATAATGATTTATTGTATTCTAGGGATTGCACAATAGTTGTGTTACGTACTAAAGTCTCAAATCGCATGTAAACACAATTAGCTTAATATATACACTTTGACGGTCCCAAGGTAGTGCATCCGTTCATCCAATGAGAGCAAGACTAAATATGAATGATAAGGACTAATCATTCCAGACACATGAGCTCATCATTCACACATCAAACAAAATAAATAAATATATTCACAAGTCAGGGTTACTCATCTACTCCTAAACACAGTGTAGTTTAACAACTCATAGTCATAAGTTCAACTATCAATAAAGAGTTAAATAACATAAACAAAGTAAAAGAGATAGGGAAAGTTTCTCAGATTTGGTGGAACATTGACGCCTTGCTATATTTTTCAACTCCAATGTGCTATCTTCTTCTTCACGAACTATCGACTCTAGAATATAAAAACAAAACTAAGAATAAAACTCTAATGGTGTTTTCTCTCTTTTCACAACTTCTCAAAGTAACTATTCTAAGAATTTGTCAATCTGGAAAACAATAAAAGTAGTTCAAAGTTGTATCTTAAGTGCTGGCTGTTCTTTCCTATTTATAGGAAACTAGTGTCTCCCTAGTTTTGTAAATAGCCGCAACTTAAACTACAGTGAAAGACGGTGTTGTCATAGAGACGAGCGACTTGGCATGTCGTGCAGCTATGTCGCTCGTATGGTCGTGCGGCTCGCGCATATTTGTTCGTTGTAGCACGACTCTCAGTCAATTTGTGATGACACATGATGCTCTGCGGGTTGCACGACCTATTGCTTGTTCCGCGCGAGTCGCGCGACTTTTTTTGCTGAAGTGCAGCTCCTTCCTCGACTAGGTCAATTGTTGGACTTCTTTGATTAATGGGACTAGGGTTGGCTTGGTTTGCATGGTGTTGTAGCACCTGAAGCTGTGTCATGGTACTCTCTTCGTAAGTCATTCCAAAAACATCCATTTTGTGTTTTTTTCCATCGTTTTGTCTTCACGTGGTAGAATCCTATAAAAATACATAGCAATACTAAAATTGATAAATATGCACCAAGAAGTCTACAAAAGCTTAAGAAAATAAGTACCTCAATCACGCTAAATAAACGCTCATCAAATACCCTCAAACTTAAACCTTTGTTCTCCTCAACCAAGCCTACTAGTCCGACTCACCTTAAATTAGAATTCAAGTTAGTCACATGCCAACGTTAATGCATAGGAATATTCTCAGAATGCAACATATGGTCAAAACAAGAGATGAAAGTGAGTATACCAAGAAAACATAAGCACATCAAGTTTAATAAAATTATTATCCTGCCAATTTCATTTGCTCAAAAGTGTGTGCCATTGTCACTCATGCATAAGAGTAATTTTCACATTGCACAAAAGTATAACGGTTCACACATAATCACTTCACTCTCATTATCTACTTTTCATGTTACCATCAATTCATGCAAACTTCCTATGTTGAAGATCTTTAGGACTTTTGTTGCTTGTAATGTTAGGCTTGGATGTGGGCAATAGCGGGAAAAGACGTTTATGAGTTTTAGAGATGTAGTAAATCAACTTATTGGTTTTTTTTCTACCTTATTTTGTTTTTTATCGGCCATACCTTTTAGGCTCTTTTCATCTTTCCCTTGCGTTTCTATTTGCACAAGTTTTCAATCCACCCTATACTTCACGATTTTTGAGATGCACCCCCAAACTTAAATTTTTCTATGAGGTTAATTGTACTCTCTATTATATTCATCCACCTTTTGATTTTCAGCCTTTACTCTTTAATTTTTCGTAGGCTCATGCTTTTATTTTTAGCTCCTTCTGTATTCCTCCTTAAGATTTACTACATTCATCTCTAGAAAATGGTAGGATATAATTCATCGGCTCAGGTAGGTAATTGGGGCTTCGTAAATCAAAGGCTTCACAAGAAAAGGCTTCAGCAGGGTTCTGAGGATTTAACTTTATTTGCAACGGGTTTAGACTTGAAAGGCTACAGTGTAATAGAAAGACGTCCTATTTCATTTCTTCAACACACATAAAGTCTACAATCATCTCCCATAACAGTCATGCAAATTATTCAAGATTCATAAATCACATTATATGTACTACTTTCTCATAAGCAAACAATATTGTTCCCACTCTTCTACATTTGTAACAGATTGACAAGTGTATATGAAAATAAAACTTGTTTTTGACAATATTACTCAAGATGTACTCAATTCTCAAACATATACGCTTGCCTCTCAAAATCGTACCATATTATGATATAACATCATTGATCGCTACTTATTCATGCTTTCATGTTTCAAACTTAGTTCTAATGACTCAATCATAAAATTAACTAGACTCTAAAATAGGATAAATATATAGCATAAGCTTTCCCACCCCCAACACAGAATCATATGATTACCTCATCGTCAAAACATAAAAAATAAATCATACTTGAGAGAACTCCCCTGATTGAGCTCAAAGGCCACTCATGGGGTTGTTGGCATCGGTGCTTTCTTTATTTGTTATCTTCCTTTCAATGTGCCTCAATTCCACCCATTGATGGTTGTTGGCATTTTAAAGTTTCTCTTTGATTTCTTCCAACTTATTCACTAACCCATTGATGGTTGTTGACACTTTGAAGTTTCTCTTTGATTTCTTCCAACTTGTTCACTAACTCGGCGTTGTCTTTCTTCATCCCCTCCTCCGCCTCTTGAGATTGTTCTTTAAACGTCTTCTGTTTCTTGTCTATTGGGACCAAGATATCTTCAATTGAAGCAATGAAGGAAGACTCGCTAGTATGGAACGTTTTCTCCATCACTTTTCTCGCAATGTGATTGATTGGAAAGGTATTTTGGTGATGGATGCCTGGGTCAAGTTTGGGACTACCTTCTTTGACACAAAATGCAGTGATAAGTGGACCAAAATACATGAGTCGTGGTGGACCATCGGCAGTGTAGTCTCCAATAGATTGAACTATGATTTCACCAATGTTAGGAGTATATGTTCTTTTGATAGCCATCATAATCTTTTATTGGTCCCATGAAACTCTTTCCTTCTGATATGGTGGAAGTATTCGTGAACTAACAAACAGATTAACTCCTTGCATGTTGCTTGTAGATGTTCATACAATGCTTCCAACTCTCCATCTTCATTGTAGTAGAATGCAAGATGTGGTAAGAGTAGGAACCGTGAGACTAGTTCGGTTGTAAGCTTGTACCGCATGCTGAAATCCTACATTACCATCTGATCTTCATGCAAGTTGTAAAATTTGTTAACCTCTTTCTCAGAGTTGTAAACTAGTCTTCCTCTTAACCAAACATTGTCGTCTCCCTCTTGATAATAAACATATTATTCGCGAAAAATGGTTTAGTGCACTATACCGGGCCTTTTCATCATGGATTCAGATCCAACTTTGATCAACATTCTTGTCAACCCGTGTGCTTCTTGTTCATCAATAAAGTGGTTTTCCAATAGTGCCTTGTACATATTAAAAGTGTTGTTATTGAGGAATCGATGATAATCACAACTTTGGTTTGTTATGGAAAATCTTGAAGCTTTTATCGGTGTTTCTATTGTTGGGTCAATAGAGTAGTAGCATCTGGATGCCATGTTCTTCCACAAAGAAAGAAAAGAATAAAAATTCTTTCAAGAAAAATAGATGATTTTTTTGAGAGATGTTTTATAGATATAAAAGTCATTAAGGTTCAACAAACATATATAAGAGTTCTTAAAAAATAAAATTGGCACTTTTTCATAAGTTGCATAACTCTTCCATATTAATTGTAATCACAATAGGAATAATTCATGTACATCAATGAAATTTAATCATAAGAGAAGCATAAGTATTGTAGGAAAGTAAGAGATAGAGACTACTCAACCAAAATTCGTAGATTATGATTTTGCACAACTTCTCCTTCCTTTCGTACTCAAGAAAACGTGTTATGTGAGAAACGGGGATGCACGATATGCAGGTGACACGCCATGTTACGCGGCTGCTGTGCGATGGCTATGACTGTTGCACGACTCGTACAACTTAATGGACGGTCCGCGCAACCCACATAGATAGTTGCGCGAGTCGCGTAACTTTCTGCAAAGTCCACGCGACGCGCTCTATTATGTGCTGCCTACACTTGTTCGCTTTGCTACTACATTTCGTCTCATTTTCTTGTTTCATATTCGTCTCTTGACTTATAATCTTCCTTTGTTTTCTTCATAGCTCCTCTCCTATCTCAATTGTAAGCTCAAAACACTTTGAAGCGATTATGCTACATATGACTCGAAATAGAGTTATTAAATAACTAAGAATGAACTAAATGCGAAGACTCAAAAAAATAAAACATGCTATTCTGGATTGCCTCCCACACAATGCGTAGTTCTACGTCGGTTAGCTTGACACTATGGTGAAAAATTAGAGGTTCTCAAGTGCACCCTTTGCACCTTGGTCTTTCTCCTCCTTTGGGTTTCCTTCTTCTTCCATTTTTGATCTCCACTTGAAGGGACTTTGATCTTTCGGTGAAAAAGGTGCGTCTTCATATCTTGCTAGTGTGTCTAACAAGTTATGCCCTTTATTATTTGGTAGGTATAAGAAATCTCTCCTTGCTAATTTATCCAAAGTATACTTGCTGATAGGATTCAAACAATAATGGAATTGTTCCGCTTGGGTGACAACACACTAAAGGGACATAATTGGACGATCATCTTGTATCGCTTCTATGCCGTGGCTATGAACTCACCATATAATTGTTCCAATTTCACTAAGGTTCTTCTTCCCTCCTCAACGGTTACCTCTTTTGATTTAAGATCTACTAGTAAATCCATCATGACTTTGCTTTCATTTGGATTGGTCTATGCAGATTTTTCTCATCATGTTGTGAATTTAATCAGCTTGCATCTTCTGATACCCTTCTGGAGTTAATGAATCTATGAACATCTTGTTCTCGAACTCCAAGCCATAGTAGAAGTTTCTCACAAGTCCATCTTCTCCCAACTCACATTGTGGAAATGATGTGGCCATCTTTGATATCTCGTTCACATTTCAGCAACTGATTCTCCATGGCATTTTTTGAGGCTAAGTATAGTTTCATGCCCCTTATGCTTTCTTTCAGTTGTCATGAATCTTCAGCAAAATTTCTCCCTCATTTGCTTTCATGAGTAGGGCTTCTTGTTGTAGATTCCTTCGTACCAATCGCGTGCAGCTCCCTTAAGAGAAATATGAAACCAACATTTGGCCATGTCTCTGTCAGTCCATCAAAAATCTTTGCATTTCATGTCTAATATTTATGTGTGTGGGTCTGGGTCTTCTTCGAGTTCTCCTCCAAATTTTTTTTCTTCAATGATTTTGATGAGGTCAAAGATGTACTTCCTTTTTGTACCTTCTCGAGAATTGATGTCTTTCTTTACTTGCTCTATGATCCTGACATTGGTTACCTTGAATGCTCCTTCTCCCACCAATCCCTTGACCAATAGGTTTTCAAAGAAAGGGTTATAGTTGCTTCCATGAGTTTCCTTGTTGAGAGGTGTAGGCGAATGCTTCTCAAATGACTCCATGTGCTCTCCCCAACTGCAAACAACAAAAATAGATTATTTTTATCACAAATAAGCTTGATGACTCAAACAAATCAATATCGTTAATCCCCGAAAATGGCTCCAACAACTTAATGGGTGCTTGTAGTACATGGCATTAGGTTTATAAAATGTTTGATTAACTATTGAATTGCTACACCTAAATTCCTGCCCTTCATAAGTGCACCAGTCAAATAATAATAAAATGGCAAGTATAGTTTATGAACCAAGTATTGTATCCCAGGAGAGTGTGGATGTATGCTTGAATCACTTAGATGCAAAAACACTAATGGTTGTCACGACTGCTATTTTTGTGGGGAAATTAACAAATTTGGCCCACTAACTTGGCTCCATTTCAGTTTTAGCCCATTAATTTGACATGCAATTGTTTTGGTCCATTAAGTTGGCACCGTTTTGAGTTTTGGCCCACTAATTTAACACACTATAGTTTTGGTCCACTAACTTGACTTCGATGACAATTTTGGCCCACCGGTGTGACGAGTCGCTGCCACCCAGTCAGTACTTCGTGGAACTAGCGACACGCGTCATCAACTTTCAAACGTGGCATTTTCTTTTTATTTTTTTCCATTTTTCAAGTCATCTAAATTTTCTTTAACTGAAAAACTAGACCAAAAACAGAAAAAAGAAAACGTAAACGAAGGAGGGGTCAATGGATCACACCCTCTCTCTCTCTCTCTCTCTCTCTCTCTCTCTCTCTCTCCCTCTCTCTCTCTCTCCCTCTCTCTTCGATTCATCTGTCACCACTTTTTCCTAATTTCAACATAAATCCTGACCTTAAATCGCCCCCTAAATCTGCAAATCCGTATTAAAATTCACTGAATTGTGTACCTTATAGTTTCCCAAAAATATGTCTACCTCTTCCCACCACAGTTTTCATAAGCTCTTATTTAAAATTAGATTTAGAGATTTCTTAGTAAAAACAAATTATTCATGAAATTAACCTAGCGCACATTACTGAATTTTTGTCATTGACTTCACTGATTTGGGTAACAAGTGTTTCTCATACTCTTTTCTTTCTTAATATTTCATACCTTAGCTTGAGCTTCTATAATAGAAATAGTGATAAAAAATATTTGAATGTCAGATTTCATAGCCAAGCTTCTAACATTTGTGAATGAAAGGCAATGCACATCTAAAGCTCCAATCTTGTCCATGTAGCAAACTGAGAAAATGAATAGGAGAGGAAGAATGAGGGAAAAGAGAATGAGGTGTGATTCGTTGACCCCTCACTTGTTTGTTTTAATTGTTTTTTAATATATATATATATATATATATATATATATATATATTTGGTATTTTGTGGATTAAAGAAAATTTAAATGACGTGAAAAAGGGGAAAAATAAGAAAGAAAAGCCACGTTTGAAAGTGGATGACACATAGCGCTACGAAGTACTGATTGGGCAGATTCCGACGACTCGTGGCAAGTTAGTGGACCAAAACTATCGCGTGCCAAATTAGTGGGCTAAAGTTGAAAACGGTGCCACGTTAGTGAACCAAAACTATTGCTTGCCAAATTAGTGGGCTAAAATAGAAAATGCTGCCAAGTTAGCGGACCAAAACTATTGCGTGCCAAATTAATGGGCTAAAACTTAAATGTAGGCAAATTAGCGAGCCAAATTTGTTAATTTCCCTATATTTGTGTGTGCAAGATGTTAAAGCAGAATGCTTTGAATGCAGAAAATAATGAATGTAGATTTTATGGAAACAATTTTGGATGCAAATTACTTAAACTTGTATGCAAAGAAAACAAGAATGAAAGCTAAGAATGATTTTAATGAAGGAAAACAGTTTAAATGCGAAGAACTAAGATTGGAAACAGATTAAATGCAGAAAAAAATCAATTATACTAAACTAATCTAATGCAAAAATGTAAACAAAATAAAATTTAATATGATTGAGGGATTGAATATTTTAGTCGTAAACATATGATTATAGATGTTTGTAGGTTGGGTTTCACAACTGGTTTGATCATAATAGTTCATAGACAAACTCCCGATGTTTACTTGAGATGTTTGATGAGAGTTGTGTCTAATGGGTCCGCGCCTTATAGCTGGATCTATCCTAACTATATAATTATTAAGTCCCTAATAGCCTATCGCGTTAGGGAAATCTACCCAATTGTTAGTTGTTTTACTAGAGATATTAATTCTGCAATCCAATCAACTCATCTGAATCGTGTTAACATAAATGTACATAGTCAAGAATGATTTAGTGTGATGTAGGGTTGTGCAAGAGTTGCGTTAGCGTACTAAGGTCACAAATCACATGTATAAACAATTAGCTTAGTATCTACAGTTTGGCATTCCCAGGGTAGTGCATCCGTTCATCTAGCGAGAGTAAGACTAATCGTGCAGAATAAAGAATAATCATTCTAGACACATGAGCAAATCAAATACACATCAAACAAAATAAATAAACTTATTCATACTTCAGAGTTACTCCATTACTCCAAACACGAAGTAATTTAGCTACTCATAGTCATAAGCTCAACAATCAATAAAGTTAAATAACATAAATAAAGTAAAAGAGACAGGGAAAGTTTCTCAGACCTGGTGGAACGTTGTCGTCTTGCTATCTTTTTCAACTCCTACGTGATATCTTCTTCTCAAGAACTATAGACTCTAGAATATGAAAACAAAACTAAGAACAGAACTCTGGTGTTTTCTCTCTTTTCACAACTTCTCAAAGTAACTAGTCTAAGTATTTATGAATCTTGAAAGAAATAAAGCATTCTTTTAAATGCTAGTCATTCTCGCCTATTTATAGTGTTGTCCTGGTTTCGTAAATAGCCGCAACTTAAATAGTAATGAAAGACTGTGTTGCCCTAGAGACGCGCTACTTGGCATGTCGCGCGGGTGGATGCGCGACTCGGCGTAGCTTGGTCCACTGCAGCGCGACTCCCTGCTAGATCTGAGTGATGACACATGATCCTTCGTGGGTCACGTGACCTGTTGCCCGTTAAGCGTTGTCGCGCAGCTCCTTCCTCGACTGGGTTGACTGTTGGACTTCTTTGCTTAATGCGACTAAAATTGCCTCGGTTTGCGTGGTGCTATAAGCATGAAGCTGTGTCATGACGCACTCTTTGCAGGTCATTCCAAAGCATCCATTTTATATTCTCTTTCCATTGTTTTGTCTTGACTCGACAAAATCCTAAAAAACACAAAACAATACTAAAACCAATAAATATGCATAAAAAAGTATACAAAAGCCTAAGAAAACAAGTACCTATATCATGCTAAATAAACGCTCATCAACGACATCTGAACTCAATTTTTGGCGCATGAAGAGCAACGATTGGGTAAGAAAAGTAAAAAAAAAAAACCATTATTGGAATGCAAAAGTTGAAGTACTCAAAAGAACAACGAAAGGGAAATTTTGGAAGAAGCAAATGAACGAAAAACAATATTGTCATTTATAGTAATTTGTGTGTGTGTGTATACATATATATAGACAATTTACCGCTACAAGCAATGAAGCAAGGAACTACCAAATATGTTTGTTAATACTTAATCATCCCAAATTAGTTCGGTATGAAATCAAACTTCTAGTATAAAATTCGACGCGATTAAACCAATCATGCACCCTTCATCTACCATCTAACTTATGCATCGACTTTTGGGTGTATGCGTGTAACCATTGATGGGATTCACAGGTCTGAGATTAATGTTGAACAACTAAATTCTTTTCTTTATTTTATTTGTTTGAACTAGAAAACGAGTAGATTTAAGGGAACCAAATTTTAGCCTTCCAATAATGGTTTGGATTCCGAATTTTTCTCGGGTAACCTCAAGGTTGTAAAGCTTATGTGTTTGGATTCAGCTATCGAATTTACCACTTGAATACTACAATCCCAACGCTTTGGCAACTATTGGAGGATTCATTGGAAAACCAGTAAAAATTGACTTACATACCACTCGTTTAGAGAGAGCAAGATATGCTCACATATGCGTTCAAGTCGATACCACTAGCCCACTCCCACAATAAACGAACTCTGATCTCATCGATAAGGTATCACATATGAACTCAAAGCAGCATTTTTTTTAATGCGGGTGCATTGGCCATTTTTGAACGCTATGCCCAACAAAAAACGATGGTAACGAGTGCGGAGTAAAAGCATGAAATGGCGCCGAAAAAAATCCGAAAGCCCCACAGATCAACAGCCACAAACTTTGGAGCCGATTTCGACATATAAAAAACCGCTGCTCGAAACCGTTGGACCACAACATGAAGGATGGAATATAACTTCCAGCCGTCCACGATGAACGGCGATGGCTTCGTCAATCGGAAAAGTTGCGGCTGGCTATCAACAAAACCCTTCATCATCTAGGATGAAAGTGAGCTCTCAAGCTCAAAGAAATAATTCTTTTAGGCTCTTACAAAAATCAGCAAACTGTCAGCCCAATTCTTCAATCTCTAAATCCAAAAGCCAACAAACCCAATAACCACTTAGCCCAACTCAACATAATCAGCCTAATTTAAATAATAACCAAGATCGAATACTCAATCAGCCCACCCAATCATACCCACCAGAATCAACGGCGCAGCTTCAACCTAGCCACATCCTATCTCACCCACCAATAGGATTGCGAGTACACCATAACTCTAGTACACCAAACTCACTGAATTCGGCACCCACTTCCATCACCGCCCAAGAGTCGTCTTCTTGCATGTTTCAACCTGCAACAATGGCAGTTCCTCCATGCACCCAACCTGTGACAAATGCCAAATCTGCCGCCCCTACCCATATTACCAACACCTCTACAAATCAGCCTCCTACTCCCCTTTTCTCCACCACCAATCCACACTCACCATCATCATCCACACCTCCATATCATGACGCCACCGAAATCGACCACGAACCACCAGTGAACCAATGCCAACAACTGCTTTCACCACCAATCACCAACAAACTAGCCCCGCAACTGCCCAAGACATGATCGCTACTGAGTCTCCCGATTTCACTCAACCTGCCACTTTTTCCGCCAATCACCCTAACTCCACCACCACTTTCTCCACTATAGACCCGCCAATCGCACCCACCCAATCCCACCATACCCGACTACTCCCATTTCCCCTCCCTCGACATTTGCCATCTCTTTCACACGAAATGCCCGATAAAGACACCGCCACAATCCCATCACCTTTCACGGCCAATTTCACCAACGCCAAACTCTTCCCCCAACACGGTCTCAATTTTGACCCACAGCACAGGGGGTATGTTTCCACACCAAACCAATATTTCCCCCCAAAGTTAGTTGAGCCACCAAATAGTGACACAAAACCCATTGATCCCCAACTAATCCAGGACCGTATGCCTGACACACCCGTAATGGCGCAACCCGTATACAATCACATAATAATTCAGGAGAACCTTTCACCTCACATTTTCCTACATTCAATGCTTGGTACAAATGTGGCCCTTCGTCTGAGCCAACAAACACTTCTCCCATCTGCCACACTCAACATAATGTACTACTTCATAATAATCTCCCGAGCACACGACCAGCTACCACATTACCATTCACATCATCAGCAAAGAGGATGGGGCAACATAGACCAAAATCATTCTAGTGGAGCATGGTCTAACAACCCAACAGTATGTCCAATGATGGTAAGCATTCTCGCAACTGATAGTAGTGGTAGTTCTCGAACCCAGACTCTCTCATAACCGAGCCATGTCAATAGTAAGACGACTTCCTTTCACTAATCAATATATTGTACAAGCTTTTCATGTTGTATCTGAATATTGTGGAACTCAGCTCAGATCACCCTATCTCCGATTGGGAGTTCGACACCAAAAGTACACATGGAAACAGTTGAGAACAACACGTCAGATGCCTTCATCTTATGAGCAATCTATAACCCACCGCAACCCCTGCTGCAAGAACAGTCATGGTCTGAATTAAACCAACTGGCTACTTCTATTACTTGTAAATGGATTGTACTGGGAGATTTCAACAATATACTTGTGTCTCATGAAAAGTCCGAAGGATGCCCCAAATCCCAAACTGCTATGAATAAGTTTACTATTTATATTCAAACTTGTGGCCTTCAAGACCTGGGTTTTGTAGGACACACGTTTACATGGTCTAACAACAGATTTGGTCGTCGTTTCATTTGTAACGTCTTGATCACTGTTTCGCTAACACTGCTTGGCTATCTGCTCATCCTAACACCCTTGTTACTCATCTGGCCTCTCAAGCGTCTGAACATTCCCCCACTCTCCTTACCACCTCTCATAATCAGCGTCGACCCGCTAGGCATTTCAGATATGAAACTACATGGAACGAACATCCCACGTTCTCCCTCCTTGTAGAAGACATCTAGAGAAAGTTCAATATATTTGTTCCTTGTCCTCCATCGTTCTTCCATCAATGCTCGACGTTTGGCTCTTGGCTCGACAATGGAAATCTAAGTGCTTTGGAAACTTAGATAACAGCATTAGTCACGCCCAAAACTTGCTTAATATGGTTCCCTCCACCTTAAATCCATCATCTCCCCTATCTCTCTTCCGTATAGAGAAATCCCTACATACCTATCTTAACCGTCTAATCTCTCAAAAGCAAGCTTATTGGGCACAAAGAGCAAAAAACCAATGAATCAAAGACGGGGACTGCAATACTAGATTTTTTTATCATGCCCACGCTACCAATCGTCATAGAGCCAATTCTATTCAGGGTATAAAAACCTCTATGGAACAATGTATCATAGATACCCCACAGATACTGCGAAAATTCACAGCCCACTTCCAATTTATTTCCAGTACAACCACCACCCACAACTTCCCCTTCTAGTCATCCTGTCTCCCATCTGTCCCTTTGTCAGCATTCGACTTTCTAAGCTCGATTCCTTCTCCCAATGATATCCACAATACGGTCAAAAGTATTGGTGCTTTAAAGGCCTCAAGACTAGACGGCATGAATGTGCACTTTTGCCAGAAATATTGGCACAATGTAGGAAAATCCGTCGAACTCTTTGTAACCGATTTATTCACTCATGAAATACTTCAACCTCACCTAAAAGATACCAACATCATCTTGATCCCTAAACGTCCCCATCCCACTATTGTCACTGAGTTCCGCCCGATTAACCTTTACAATGTTAGCTATAAAATAATAGGTAAAATCTTGGTAAGCTGTATTCGACCTTTCCTCACTGAGCTCATATCCCCCTTCCAGAATGCATTAGTTCATGGGCGTCAAATTAGTGACAATATCTTGATGGCACATGAACTCCTCCATACCTTGCAGTCTAAGGGCCAGAGCGAAAAGGGCCATGTGGCACTTAAACTCGATATTGAAAAAGCTTATGATAATCTAAGCTGGGAATTCCACCATGAAGCTATAAAGAGCTTTCAAATTCCCTTCTATTGTCATCCAGCAGATTATGACATGTCACAAGCATAAATGTCACGGTTTTTGCCAATGGGTCCGCTTCTACTCCATGGACCCCTACTAAAGGCCTAAGACAAGGTGATCCTCCATCACCTTATCTTTTTATCCTTTGTATGGATATGTTCATTCATTTCACGTTACAAAGTACTCAAAATGGATTTATGGGACCATGCGCTCATATCACACTGGTCTTCAAATCCCAATCCTAAGCCTTGCATACAATTGTTTCTTATTTTGCGATACTTGTTCAAGAACAGTACGCCCCGTGCAGCAAAATCTGCAACTGTTTGCCGAAGCGGCATGACAAACAATTAACTGGTCCAAATCTAAAGTTTTGTTTGCCCCTTCTGTTCCCCCGCAATGTAAACAAGCATTAGTCAACACTCTAAATCTACCAACTATGTCTCTAGAGGATAAATATTTAGGCCTCCCTGTTTGACCTGGACGCTAGATAGTTCATAGCCTCACACTCTTAGTAACTCGCTTGTTCTACAAAACAGATACCTGGTATACTAGGCTTCTGTCGTTCACATGACAAACCATCCTCTCATCGTCATCGCTGACATCTGTTCCCACACTTTCTATGTCAGTTTTCAGGTTGCCTCGTATCACGTTAACTGATATCCAAAAATGAACAAAAAAATTCTTATGCAATGCTACCCCAGCTAGAAAGCAAAAGTAGGTTGGGACACAGTGTGTTTCCCGAAGGCACTAGGGGCCTTGGGATTCGACAACTGACGAATATGAATGATGCTTTGCTCCTTAAAATTTGGCGGTGGTTACTTACGCAACCACAATCCCTTTGGGCACAAGTTATGAGGGAAAAGTATTCCTCAAATACTCATCTCTTTCTAGCGCCAGCTAAAATGCAACATAGTTAGGGATGGAAATCCATTCAATTTGTAATCAAATTCCTTCATTCAGCTATTAGATGGCACATCACAAAAGGACACATGTTGAACTTTTGGCACACAAAGTGGCTAGGAAACTTCACCATTGTTGAATATATGCCATCTATTCCACACTAACATGCGACTTTCATCATAGCCGATGTCATCAATCATTCCACCGGAACTTGGAACATCCAACAAATTGCAGCTTCTATCCTACCGACATTATCCAAGCTATTTTTGGTACATCATTACCGGTGGACAATGTCACGGATGTTTTATCTCATGTGCTTGGAGCCCTAACAGTCACTTCTTTGTCTCAAGTGCGTACCGAGCAATTACCCGCCAAGGCCATAAAGCCCACTACCCCTCGTTGCCTTGGTCCACCATGTCTCAATTGAAAATTAACCCTAGGGTTAAATCTTTCTTCTGGATGTTGAGCTATGACAAACTCCCGACTAAGCAACACCTCTTCCAGCATGTAATGCCCAATCCTGATTACCCTTTATGTCAACATTCACCAGAAATGATCCATCATCTTTTAGGTGAATGTCTTGTGACAAAGCACTTAATCCAACAAATACTGCCAAGTATGCCACCTCTACATACCACCCACCCCTGATCCATCTTACCTCACTCCCTCGAAAAACTCAAGAAAGTTGGTCAACGCTTGCGTGGACTATTTGGAACGCTCACAACTCGCTAGTGTTCAACAATCAAGTTTTCTCCAGCTCTCAAATTCGCTCGTCTTTTTACTATCACCTACACTCTAGACCTAAGCAGATTGAGCCAAGTAACCATCACGATAATCCGCCATTTTTAACCTTTTATCTCAAATGGACTCCTCCACCCTTGGATTTTGTGCAACTCAACATTGACGATTCTATCTTACGGTAATCCAGGCCAGGCAGGGATAAGGGGCATGATTAAATCCGATAGTATTTTGTTCTGATTCGCATGATTAAAGTATGTTAAGTTAAATTATATTTAATTAGTGATATGCGTAGCTACCCTGTTGGTTCTGTGATGGAATGCTAGTTTATAAGTTGTTAATCATGGCATTTTTTTATTCTACGGACAAATCTATTATCCATCACTCATCATGCATTCACAATTTGTCTTTTCTTTGCATTATTAAAAATCTGCACAAGGTTAAGGGCCCAGTAAGGCATAATGTTGATAATTGTTATTTTGTCTGTATAACTTTTGCATAAATATCTAACGGAAAACCATTTGGGTCGGTTTTGGTTGCCAATACGTGAAAATGACGTCGGATTCTGACCCGTAAGCATTTAAACAAATCCAATTTAATAAAAGGAAAATAATGTCACCGTGATATCACTAAAAGAGTAGAAAATCTCAGCTCCACTTGTGGAAGGAGGAAATAAGACTTTTTATATTTAACGACTAGGCAATAAATAATTGTTAATATCACGAGTCGACAGAAGTATATATGTACAGTGGACAACATGTAAGTTTGCATATTTCTGACATACGAAGGGAAATCGTCTCCTCCTGTATTTTACACTATTAGAAAGAAAAAAAATAGACCAACCCGAAAAGGCAAAATCGTTGTTTTCTCCGAAAAAAACTATTCGTCAATCACAATTAGCCTCAGAACAATATAAACTAAATGTGATCCAGATTTTTAAACCTAATGTTTACATGTGGGCCCAAGCTTAATTAAATTCAAAAATTAATGCCAATCCGTCGGAATTTGATCGAAAGTAGCTCCATAATGATTAACTTTATCAATTTTAGTCTCATAATGATTGTAGTTCGATTTTAGTATCATGATGAATGTTTTGTTTTCAATATAGGTATTTTCGGCGAAAATCACACCGGAACTCAGCACTTTACACTGGAAAAATATAATTTTGCCAGTTTACACGAAAAAAGAATCTACATTATACTTTTAACATTTATTTTGTTCACCAAATATAGAACAAAAATATATTAATTTATAGTAATCAAGTGAAACTGTCAGTATTTGTATTATCAAAATATTAAGTATTTACTCGAAAATATCTATTCCAAAAAATCCATAAAAAGGAAAGCAAAAAAGAAAAAAGAAAACAATGTATTTTAGACTGTGAAGACGTATGAATTAGGATATTTTGAAGCGTTGTTCTTTTTTTGGTCCAAAGATTAAGAATTAAGAACAAAATATAGAAGATAATAACTTAAGTATTTATTTTATGGATAATGGTATATGGGGACCCAAAGTCCTAGTGGGGGCTATATATATATATATATATATATATATATATATATATATATATATATATAGATTTTCCGGAATAGGCTCGTAGATAAATATTCTCGAGAGGCGATGCCTGCTTTAATCAGATTTTGACACGTATCGTGGGTCTTGATGAGAAGATAAGAGTTTCGAGGAGCTCCTGAGTCGGCTTCGACTTTAATGCGCACTGTCCTTGAAGTAAGATAAGACTTCGAGAGGCTCCTTGTCAGCTTTGTCTTTAATGCGTACTAATCTTGAAATATGATAAGGTTTCGAGGGCTCCTTGTCATCTTCGTCTTTAATGCGTACTAATCTTAAAATAAGATAAGGCTTTCAGGGGCTCCTTGTGAGCTTCGTCTTTAACGCGTTAAATACTGCATCGTAAAAGGATTCGTATTTTCTTGTATTATCAGGAGTCCCCAATTCTTCTCGTAGTCGTAGAATACGAGAGGAAAATAAAATGTTGCTTTGGGAAACTCAAAAGTTAGCCTTTAATGAGACGCGACTCTCTGTTTTACGACGGCTGGATTGGACGCATTGATTAGGGGTGTAATTATGACGAGCTAGCGGCTCCTGAGGTGACATGACTCTTGAAGTTTGGTTCGACACGTGCCCCTCCATGAAGCAATTTTTATTTGGGTGGAAATTAAATGACACTGTTCATTCGTCTATAAAAAGGGGCACTTTGCCATTTTTCATACTCATCACGCAAACGACAAATTCTCTCATTCTTTGCAAGAAAAAACTTTGTTCTTCTAATTTCGTCTTCTTCCTTAAATTTCATCTCAACTTCTTCTTATATCTATAATGGCTTCCAACACTCCTACTGTGATGGCTTCTTCGATGGAAACTTAGAGGCGATACGGTCGGGGGCTGAAAGAGGGGTTCCTAAGCAAGGTGGTCACAACGTTAGGTCGACTTTCTGGGGACGGAAGGGAGCAAAAGCGGAGGCCATACACGTTCTGGTTGGCGATATTCCTTCCATCGTTTCTGATAAATTCGTGGCGGATAAGTTCAAGGAGTATGCGGTGGACACTTCGCAGGTGGAAGTGAGGGTTCTTCTTCCTTTCGAGAGGGCGAATGGGCCTCTTGCTGGGTTTGTGATAGTGTACGAGGCCTAACTTAAGGCGGGGTTACGGGCATTGATTCCCCCCTTCTTTGCAAAGTCTTCCAGGCTTGTGGGCTATCTACTAGCCAGGTGGCATCTAACGGTTATTCGAGTCTCGCGTGATTCGTCTTTGTGTGCTTGATAAAGGGGATTGAGTGCATGATGGAGCATTTTCTAGCGGTGTATGGGGTGAGCTTATCACATTCGAGGGCTCCCTTTTTTTATTTTACTCCTCGGAAGGGTCACTCTTTATTTATGTGCAATACTTCCTCGTATTTTGGGGCCCTGGAATCCTTGCTTCTTTTTTGTTCGTTCCTTAGTGGCATAGTGGTCGATTCCTTACGCCTAGCAGAAGGGGCCTTTGATTCAGGACTCTACTCGTTTGGATGCGGTCATGTAGATAATGCGTGACAAGGGGTTTTTCAGTACTACATACGATGCTACCAAACTCCTCGATTCCAGGGTGTTGGACTTCTTTTATAAGAGCATCAATCTTTAGTTGGTCGGCCTTGGTCGTTGGACACTTTTGCATGCAGATTCGAGCATCATATGTAAGTATTTCACAGGGTTCTTGGTGTGCGTATCTTTTTATGATTTCCGTATATTTATTTTTAGAGATGGTACATGCAGGCGCTCGCATAGATGTAAAGTTGTTGAAGAAGGGTGTGGTGAAGGTTCAGCCTTCGAGAAAGATAACATGAAGGAGAAGCCTTGGGAGATGGATCGGGTGGATTAAGGGTCAGGGAGGTGCGTCAGAGGTCGGGGTGTGGGTCCAAGTGAGAATAAGAAGAGAAAGAAGAATTATAAGAGTAAGAAGGAGGGCAAGAAGATGATGAGGGTATCTTTCGGGGGGAGTTCCTCGGTTGTAGGAGGACAGGGAGACGGAGAGACAAGGAAGAAGGGGGTGGAGGATGCTCATCTGGAGTTGGTGGCGGTTTTGCCAAGGGAAATAGTCGGGCCTTTTTCGGAGGTGGAGACGGGGAGGTGTTTCAAGGCTTTTCAACAACCCTTTACTAAGTCGTTACAGAGACACCTCAATCTAGTTACTCCGGGGGATCACTTCTAGAAAGGGGATTTTGGAAACATCTCCGCTCGTATTGCTAAGGGCGCTCCGGTCATATTTTTTTTTGCGGGGAAAAAATCTGTTTGGTCCTTTATCTTGGTCTCGTCACCAATTCGTCCTATAACTTGACAATCCGTCAATTTAGTCACATAATCCAAAATTCCTCACCAATTTTGTCCACTTTACGTCTGATTTAAAAATCACAAAAATCCGAGCCAACAAACAAGCAATCCCTCTTCAAAAATCGCAATAATTGACAAAATTGAAAGCGATTCTCGCTGCAATTCACTCAAATCCGCATCCAAATCAGCAAACATAATCGAAATCAAAACCTCTCTCTCATTACTCAACCGTCCGATTCTTTTCCGAATCTCTCACCAATCCTCTCAACCGCCTCAACGCGGTAACTCTAGCCCCAAACAGCGCCATTTCATTTGAGGCTCGGGTTAATAAACTCTGAACCAAAGCAGGCTCAGCAAGTTGCTTCGGAGTGAGGATCTGTTCGATGTCAAATGAGCCGTTCGCGACACACCACTCATGTATCAACCGCCACAGTGTGTGGTTGGGGATAATGTTGAAGTCGCTCAACGGAGCGCGGGTGACAAGACACATGGTGTTGCCGGTGGCGGCGATCCAGGACTCGATGTTAGAGCGATCGTAGGTCGGCCAGTGGAGACGAGGACTGGATCGGTCATGAGCTCGAGATAAATAGGGCAAAGGAAATGGCTTGCAGGCATGGTGGTATGTGTTTGTGTGTATGTTTGTTTGTTTTTTTATTAATTGTATATATATTCAGTTTCTTTTATTTTTTTCGTTTTTTATGTTTTTTTGGTGACTGTGTCACTTATGTCGCAAATAAAAAACAAATTTGGTCAAAATTGATGAACAGTAGTCAAACCACCGCCATGTCAGCAATTTTCGGCGTAAAGTGAAGGAAATTGGTGAGGAATTTGGAATTTCATGACTAAATTGGCGGGTTGCCAAGTTAGAGGACGCAATTGGAGGTGAGGCCAAGTTATAGGACTAAAGAGATGTTAGCCCCCTTTTTCCCCTTCTCCGCCAGGGGCGATGGAGGAAACGGAGCCAGCTTGGGGCATGGAGGTGGAGCAAATCCGGTGCCTAGGCCCGGTGGTTTTGAGTAGCGATGAAACTACGAGGGAAGTAAGGGTTCAGGAGCAAGGGTAGGCATTAGGTGCTTAGGTGATGGTTGGAGAAATGGCAGAGTCGAGGGGGATTGTCGTTTCTTTTTCTGTAGTAGAGTCTAATTTGCGTTGGCAGAGTTGGAGAAATGGCAGAGTCGAGGGGGATTGCGGTGGCAGAGTTGGACTCTAATTTGCGTCGAGGCTTTGTCAAGGTAAACTGTGCTCGTGTATTTTCTTTTGAGGACATCTTGTGTAGGTTGTGAGGAAAAAGATATATTGTTTATTTAGATTTTGCACACTTACCGTGTGTACCATGGTAGGCCTTTGCTTTGATGGGGAAGGTATGAGGCTTACATGATTGAGCAGCGACTCGGGTGACGAAGCTAAAAGAAAGAGCGCGAATACAGGAGGGGTGGGAGGCTCCCCAGGAAAGTGTATCTTTGGAGTGGTTGAATTAGCTCGTAGTGGAGTACGAGGATGTGGAAAAGCGGCGAGATGATGCGACTCAGGCGGCCAAGGTTCGTAGACATGAGCTGGAGGAAATGTAGATAGCTCTGATGCTGCAAGGAAGGAGAGCGAGGAGGCCTTGGTAGAGGGTAGGAGGGCACACCGGGACAATGACCAGTTAACCGTGGCAACAAAAGAGCATGCTGTAGAAGTGCTTCGCCTACATAAGGCCTTTACCAAAGCTCATTTGGACGCGGTAGCCACAGCGGAGAAGGCAACTCAGGATATGGAACAAATTCATCAAGATTACGTTGATCGCAAGGTAAAGATAGCTCATACATCCAAGATGGTGAAGGAAGTTGCTTTGGGGCGGTGAACCAGTACAAGGGGTCCAAGAAGCGCGAGTCTGACCTCAAGCGATATTATGTCGGCCATGGTTTGTTTGGCTACTGGGATGTCAGAAGAAATGAATAGAGCTAGGCATGTACAAGGATGACACTGATCTTTCAAGTCTTCGTCCTCGTGAGTTGCGGATGTCGATTTCTCTAGAAGAAGTTCTGTCTTTGCTGGGGACTAGAGGCAGTTCTTCTAGTCCAGCGGTAGGGCAAACGACTCCGGCAGTGCTTAGGTTCTCCAAGACGCGAATGCAGAGAGAGAAGAGGAAGAGGACAAGTGGAGGTTAAAACTTGGGAGGATCGTGCGCGCAGGATAAGGGACGGGAAGCAGTTGGCCTCGTAGTTTGTTGGAGTAGTGTAGTTTATTTTTCTCTTTTTTTCTTCTTTTTATGGCGTACAAAGGTTGTCTTGATTCAGTCGTTTCTTCGTAAGCCAGTTACAGCTGTTGGTGTAGTGGGACTTAAGGGAAGATCACGGTCCTCCCTTAGAGGCGATATTTAGGGATTAAGTCCCATAGTTGTGCGAGGGTCTAGGCAATTGCTTTTTCCTTTACTTTCTGCACGTGGTGGGTTTATTTTGGGCATGAAAGAGTGCCCTCAAACTATCTCCAGGGCCGTGAGACCCCTTCGTAATGTGGTCATTTGTTGGGATCGCGGTTCCCTTTGAATTATTTCGGGATCAGGTGATCCCTTGTGGTTGGGTTCCCTTAGAGTCATGAGTCTATTTCGGGGATGTGCATACGATGGTGTGGCGATGGGCAATATATGAATACAATGGTATGATGACAGCATATAGTCAGTTTAAAATGTGGGTAAAGGAAAAGGGCGCTTACGAGCGTGACATGGAGTAAACCCTGGTTCGTAGCGAGATTTCCTTTTTCTATATTGCTTGTTGTGGGAGACTTTTTGAAGGGAGTCGTGTAGTTTTTGGAGGCTGGCCGAGATCGTGCGGGCATTTTGCACTAGTTTTTAACGTATTTGGCTTTCCCATGCAAGGCAGCTATTTCGAGTGGAATCTTTCTTTTTCATTCAGGGGGAGCACAATTTTCTTCGAGGAGTTTTTTCTTTTTATCGAGGGGTCCTTCATGGGCTTGATGGGTGACTTCGAGGGGGACGTGTGTAGGGTGCGTATTTGTCGTGCTGGAAGTGCGAACTTTGAGTTATCCTGCTGAGTCAGGTGACACCTGGACATAAGATATACATGTTATAACTTTGCTCATTTAAACGCATTCATGTTCGTTTGCGTTGGTTTGTCTGCCCGTCCATGTGGACTTAAAGTACGTCTCTACGATTTGAACAGATACAGGTGAAGGATCGTGGAGGTTTCTTTGAGCAGGTATAAATGCAAAGTGAAGAGGTGCTTGAGGGTGCCTATAAATACTGCGCGAGTTCCTTTCCCCCAAATTATCTTTGATTTTCTGTTTCCTCACTTTCATAGTATATTAGCACATTGAAATCCCTTTTGCTCTAGTAGGACTATTTTACTTTTTCTTTCTATAGTAGAGCGTGATCATGGACCGCGCAGTTTTTGAAATGTCGGACAATGTCATCGAAGAGTCCGACCCTACTGGCACTTCAAGTTTACTCATAGGCAATCCCCTTCTTCAGTAATGGCCAGACAAGGTTCGAGAAGGCACCTTGTATCGGGACGTGGTGAGGTCACGTTATTGGAGGCAGAGGTGGCTTCGAGGACATGTTGTCTATGGGTGGCCCGTCTTAAGGCCATGGCTAGGTTGCACCACAATCGGGCTAATCAAGCGGTATCAGAATTGTTGCATGGGAGAAATGTAAACTTAGGTGAGGGCACTTCCACATCAGAGGTCCCTTGTCAGGCAACAGATGAAGTCAGGTGGGCTTTCCTTTAAAGTGAGCCTCATTATCCCGCTCTTCCTTGGTTTGACTTGTTGCTAAGTTATTTGGAGTTGGTCTCTATTGTGGGCTCAGGGAAAATAGGGGGTATATCTAGCACCATGTTGTAGGAGGGTGTGCACAGGCTGTTGGAGGGGGTTTCCCTAGATATTTCTCGATTTAACATCCTCATCCCAATGGTGGTTCAGCGAGCTTACGATCCCCCCGCTGGATTTTTGACAGTGTACGCTAGTTAGGTTCGCTACGGTCTTCGATGGTTTTTTCATCCCTTCGTGCGAATTTTGCTTCAGTTTTTGCAAGTTTGCCCTAGATAACTTCTTCCTTCCTCGTTCCAGTACATGACTGGGTTCGTACTCTGTTGCGGGCTGTTGGATGTCCCTTGTACTCCATTTCAATTTGCGGCGTCTTTTCCTTTACGAGTCGCCTCTTCAAATCCTTTTTTCTTTTGTTTTGAACCATTTGGGGCTTCTTCCTTCCTAGAGGTTGGGGGTTTTATGGGCGAAGAGAATAACTAACGAGAAGAGTTCTTCTATTTGGCCCCTCGGGAAGTGATGGTATTAAAGTGGGAGATTCGAACGCAGCGGGGGTAAGGGTGTGATGAGGATGCCCCTGCTTTTAGAGAAGCAGGTGAGGCAAGAGTTTGAACGAAGGGGTTTATATATGGGTCACTACGACGTGATTTCTATGCTAAATTATTAGATAGCTATGATCATGGATGGGTTGCAATAGGCTACAGAGATATTGGAGTTTTTGGAGGGTCCCCTTCATACGAGTCCCTTGTTTAGTAAGTGCTCCTTTTTTTCGATCAGTCTCTTTTCTATATTATTTTGATTGTCTTTGTTACTTCTCTTCGGGCTAAGTTGTTCTGCTAACGGTTGCGGACGGGTTTCAGGAGCTGAGATGGACGTTCATGCGTGGGAGGCTTATCTGGTGGCTTCCCTTATTTGCCAACAGTTCTCGACTAACGAGGGGGTACTGGAACCGTTGCCGAAGGAATTTGATTCGATGAATTTCATCTCTGCCTTGCCTACTCCTTCGATTGAGGTATCCCCACAGCTTTTCTCAGGCTTAGGTCAGGGAGTTTTTTGCGTGTAAGATTTTTTATCTTGTGAATTTGGTGAAGGTTTTGGTTGTACCTTTCATCCTTCTAACATTCGGATATGGGAGTTAGGGAAATCTTCTATGTTCGGTATGGCGGATGGTCTTTCCCTTTTCACTAGAGTGCCGGGAAATCTAGAATAATGCAGATCTTACATGTACGAGCTTCGTAACGAGCGAGATAGGGAGTTTGTTCTTCCTTTTACCTTCTCGGCTTTTCAGGATGTTTTTAGCAAAAACAATTGTGAGATACGTGTCTTACTCTTCACGTTCATATTGGGTTGTTTTGTGTGTGATTTTTAGTCACGAGCTTTCTTTTGACTTTGATGGGGAAGTAGCTGTCACTTTTGGTGGAGGCCATGGGCGAGCATTTTTGGACCGCCCCCTTTGAAGTACCAGCGCTTTGTAGGAATTGTGTGGAGCTTGAATCGGCGCTAAACGCATAGAACTATGATGTCAGTAGGGAGATGTTGGAGTGGAACTGAAGGTTATGAATGATCGGTGGAAGCAGGCGAAAGAATGGCTGGAGAGTTTGCTCTTTTATCTTGGCCAGATGGGCAAGATGTTTCGACCAGCAAAAGTAGAAAAAGGATGAATACAAGCATCTTTTGATGGACTTGGGTCATCGGCTCGGGGGGAAGCTTGCGAAGGCGCAGACCCAAGCCGCCTTGGGTGGGGCAAGTATTATGCGCGCGGTAGATTTCTTTGATAAAGGGGAGAGACAATTTGTGTTGATGGGTAATAACATATGCCAGGACGTGGTTCAGTAGATGCCAGGGTTCCACCCGGACTTGGTGATTCCTCGATTTGTGATGGATCCCGTCGTAGAAGGTCCTTCCACATCTAGACCTTTGCCCATGGAAGGAGCCAGGGATCACGAATTACCGAAATCAAGGCTGATATGCGCATCTTTCTTAAGTCCCACGCCTTCGCCGGTGTCCTTGACAGAGGTGTCTGATGGTGTTCGTCGACAATGGCGCGGGAAAAACAAACGTCCAACTTTTTGATTAAGAAGAAGATTTGGGTAGGTGTAGGAAAGTTTGAGGGATTCTCTTCGTTTGTCTTTGTATAGTAGGGTGGTAGACTTTTGTAAAAAAAAAAGACTTTTGTAGCATAGGTTTTTTGAAGAGTGACGAAGGGAATATGAATATCTTTCTAAAATACGTTTGGTAAGCCTCGTACATACAATCAAGTTGACGTACATATTTTAGCTTTATTTGTGATTTTGAATGAACCAGGCTTTCTTATTCCATGTATTTTTTTTATTTACGAGGTGGCAGCGGTGCGACAAGGGGTTCTTAGACATATATTTTCACGATTTTTGATTTCCTTTTTATCGCCCCCTTTTTTTTTTGTTTTTGTTTTATAAACAAGGGAACCTACCAAGTTTAAGTCTGGGAGTGAATCGGGCTAGTTCGGTAGCAAAGGAAGGGGCTTGCATAGCGGTCATTCGTCCATACCAAGACGCATGATGATCAGGAGTTCGACGATCTTCATTGAGTTCTTCTTTTCGTCGGGGTGTCTGATTTACATGGGATTAAGAGAAGGGGACGGGTATGGGCCTTCTTTATACTTCGAAGGTTCACACGGATTTTTCATATCTTTGGACCTTTTCTCGGGGCAAAAAGACGGTTCCCATAGACGACGACTTTTGATGATGTATGAATTATGATATTACGAAGGGTTGGTCTTTTCCCGGTCCAAAGATTAAGAATTAAGAACAAGATATAGAGAAGAATAACTTAAGTATTTATTTCATGGATACCGTATGGGGGACCAAAGTTTTTGAATTACAAAGAGGAATGGGGGGCTATATATTTATAGGTTTTTTGGAATAGGCTAATAGATACATGTCCTTGAAAGGCGGTGAGAGCCGACTCTAATCAGATTTTGACACGTATCGTGGGTCTTGATGAGAAGATAAAAATTTTGAGGAGCTCCTAAGTCGGCTTCCACTTTAGTACGCACTAATCTTGAAGTAAGATAAGGCTTCGAGGGGCTCCTTGTCAGCTCTGTCTTTAATGCGTACTAACCTTGAAATATGATAAGGTTTCAAGGGGCTCCTTGTCAGCTTCGTCTTTAATGCGTACTAATCTTGAAATAAGATAAGTCTTCGAGGGGCTCTTTATCGCCTCTGTCTTTAATGCGTTAAATACCACTTCGTAAGAGGATTCGTATTTTCTTGTATTATCAAATTATATATTCAAATTATTATTTTGTAAAGATATTCAGCAAATACAACTTTTTTTTAAAAAACAAACTTCTCTTATTATTATCCATGACCTAATTTATAGTTTTGAGTAAAGCAGAACAAAATAAGCTAACTTTCAGAAACAAATTTGTTTTCTAAAATATTCTGAACATTATTTTGCTGGACTTTTCTAGTCTATTCAAGAAAATAAAAAATGACTATGAATGTTTATTCAAAATGAATATTTTGAATGTGGTCGGATGGTGTAAGGTGATAATAATTAAACTTCAATGTTAAGGTATCAAGTGGAAAATACAAATACTTTGAGGTGTCAGATATTAATTAGCAACTTTAAATTAATTATGTTTGCAACCGAATGTTATCACAAGTTATAAAGGATTCTGCCTGATTTCTAAATATCTTAAAGAGTAAATGTCGCCATTAAAAGATTGAATCTGGCACTAATAGAAAGGGGATTGAATAATAAAACTACAACTTTGTGGAGAGAGAGAGATTAGTACTTTTTAAGACGATTAAGTGGCGACAAACAAAGTGCACGATCTTCATCAATTCACGGCATTAGAGATGCACATCTTCGATAGCCCTAATTCACAAAACCAAGATCAGAGTACAAATCATGATCTAGGGTTTGAACTCATGGCGGAAGCCAGGGCAAAAAAAAAAAAAAGACCTAGATAGGCGTATGAATTCAAAACTGCAAATGATCAATGTTATCATTAAAGCAATGAACCAATTAAGAAATGAACTAAGAGTAACCATTCCTACGCTAGCATGGTGAGGTCGGAAGAGGGGTTTAATTGATGATGATAAACGCGGAGTAGGAAGAATTAGGGTTCTTGAGCCAAGAAAAGATATTCCTTTCAAAACTATGGAATTTGCCGATGATCTCCATGAATCGATGTGCGACCAACGACATAACACTATTTTGATCAAGGTCCTAGGAAAACCATGGTACTTTCCATGCCTTGTGAACAAGCTTAGCGTTATGTGGAAGCTATCCGGAGGGTGCGACATTGTAGATCTTAGCAACGAAAGCTATTGCATACGAGGACTAACGCCTACTCAGCGTGAGGTTATACTCACACAAGGCCTGTCACAACTAGCGGGTAGTTTTTTTCATATCCGCAATTGGACACCAAATTTTATCCGGACAATAACACTATCAATTGCGCAATCACATGGATCCAAATTATGAAGCTTCCACTTGAGATGTTTGGGGAAGCTGCCATAAAAGCCATCGCCAACTGCGTTGGAGAGCCAATTAAAATCAATGGTAACACTTTCACTGCTGCAAGGGGCAAATTTGCCCGAGTACGTATTCAAGTCTCGACTAATAAACCGCTAAAAATGGGTATTCATATTAGAGGAAAAGTGTATCAAGTCTTATATGAGAATCTGCCTTCTTTATGTTATAATTGTGGTAGAGTCGAACATAATACGAGCACATGCAACATTAAGAAGGCTTCCAATACGGAACAGGGGATTGGAGTACCAATGGAGACGGGAAAAACCCCCATACCTAGTGTCGATAAATCAACAAATTGGTTGATTGAAAAAACCAAAAAAGTTGAATTTGGCAAATGGATGCATGGGGTTCGGAAAAAAGGAGTTTACAAAGGCGGAGCATCTAAATCGAGTGCCAAAGAGATTAGTAAGAACCTTGAAGGAAAGTCGATAACGATTCTAAGAAGGAATCCAGACCCAAAAAAAGAAATTTAGGCGTGTAAGCTAAGGAAAAGGCCTTCCACCCGGGTAAGGAAAATACGATTAATAAGATTCCTCAGGGAATGAGAGTACTACCCCAGACACTGCATAGCAACATGCAAATCCCTATGAAAGGCAAAACCAAAGGAGTATCTTTGGGAAAATGGTAGACCAATTTGAGGGCAAAAAATAATAATAATTCTTTTGTCGTTCTAGTCGACACAAAAACTAATGAGCAAGAAAGATCTGATCTTTTAGAAAAACTGAGTTTTGGCACGGAAGCAGCAAACACCAATTCGAATGGATCAAACGAGGATTTAGAAATTATCATGGAGAACGGAGCATTGATCATACAATACCTCCAAATTTGTGGGACATCGATACCATAAGACACACGTTCGGGGGGACCCTCCAAGACATTATTAATCGATACGAGAACTATCCACGTAATGGAGATAAATTCCACCATATGGGAGTTAGAGATCAACACCCAGACGATATAGAGGTTCGAGAATGTACTTATATGTTGGCAGAAAATAGCTCTGAGCGTGTGGGAACAGAACATACAAAGATATTTGATGCGAAATGCTTTATGGCAACTGACACAACTATGGAAGGGTCAGAACATTGATAATCCGGTTCACCCGGTGCACTTTGAAAATTATCCAATGAAAGTGGTAACGTGGAATTGTCAAGGAGCAGAACATGAGAATTTTGTAGTAACCTTTCGAGACATGGTAAGAGTTCATAGAACTGATGATATCTTATTAATTGAGACTCATGTTACGCTAGATAGAGCGATGAAATTGCGTTTGGATATACTTATTATTGTATTGCCCCAACCGAAGGTGTGGACAAGGGGTTTGGATGTAATGGTATAGCGATAATATTGAAGTGGATATTTTGAATGTTAAGGATCAAGGAATCCATGCAAGGGTCGGCCCAAAGAAACAAGCAAAGTGGTTGTTATCAGAAATCTATGCTAAACCTTATGCAGATGATAAAGCACGAAATTTTGACAATTTGGATATCCCTTAGCTTGTACAAGGGGACTTCCATGAGATATGTTATGCACATGAGAAAAGTGTAGGTAGTTCAAACACTGTTAGGAGATGTCGGGATTTTTAGAAGCGGATCAATAGATGGAATTTGATGGTTTTGGGGTTAATGGACCAAAAATTACATGGTCAAATAGAAGAGAGGGAGGTACTCTCATAAAAGAGAGAATTTATAGGGCGCTTGTTAATGCAGCTTGGGTGGAAAAACTTTCGGATCATGAATTGTATCATCTGGCTCATACACACGTAGATCATTATCCAGTTCTCACGATTTGTTTGGGGTCGTTACAATGTAATATGATGCGCCCTTTTAGGTTTGAAGAGATATGGATCCGCCATCCGGACTGTGAAAAAAAACTCCCGGGGAGTTGGCAGGCAATTGATATGATACCTGAGGTGATGGAACCATGGAACAAAAATTGCTTTGGGAATATTTTCAAGAAAATGGGTTCGCTTGAGGCGCATTGAGGGAGTGCAAAAAAGCTTGGCCAGTAGACCGAATTCATATCTTAAAAGTATTGAGAAAAAGCTCGTGATAGAATATAATGAGATCCTTAGAAGGAAGGAGGTTGTTTGGTGGCAAAATTCACGTATCAAATAGCTCGATGAAGGAGATATGAATATGACATTTTTCCACCGCTCTACTTTGATATGTAGGAAAAGAAACCGTGTGCTTATGTTGAATATTAACAACATATGGTGTCAAGACCAGGATACGCTGAAGACACACGCTAGATATTTCCAAAAGTTGTTCATGGGAAACGCGCATTCAAGCAACAAATTAAAGAACTCACAGTTTCATGTGAAACCTGAAGGAGACGAGGCGGTTTTAGTAGGAAGAGATGCCACGATAGAGGAATTAAAATATGTTGTATGGCGTACTCACCCGAAAAAAGTCCTGGGGACGGATGGTATTCAAGTCATATTTTTCAGAAGTAGCGGGAGTGGACGCGAGGATCTCTTTACAAATTTGTGATAGACGCTTTAAGCGCTCGCAGTTCTGACCCAAAGGTCTGTGGCGTTCATCTTTGTCTTATACAAAAGGCGACTGACTCGACTTATATTGCAATTTAGACATATATCTTTATGTAACGTGATTTACAAGTTCATTACAAAGTGTATTACATTGAGACTAAAGATATACGAAAAAATCGAGTTTTATCAAGGGACGAAGTACCCAAGATAAACATTTTGTGATACAGGAAATCTTACATTCTCTTCATGCGAAGAAAAAGAATCAAACATGATGCTTGATCCTCAAACTTGGCCTCGAGAAGGCGTATGGTAAAATCAGTTGGGATTTTCTTGAAGATACGCTTAAGGCTTTTAATTTTCCTTTGAACATCATTGAAGTGATTTTATTTTGTGTTCAAAATGCTTTAATTGAAGTGTTATGGGACGGGGAACCTTCAGAGGCGTTTGGTCATGGGTGTGGATTGCGATAAGGAGATCCACTGTCACCTTACCTTTTTGTACCGTGCGTGGAGAGATTCTCGTACCTTATACATGAAACGGTCGAAGAGTGGGATTGGTAGCCTATTGTACATGTCGAGGGAGACCGTGAATGTCACATCTTTTTTTTGTGGATGACCTTATATTGATGGGAAATTGCACGATACACAAGACAAGAGGTATGGAGAGAGTTTTAGACGCTTTCTGTAAAGCCTTAGGGCTCAAACTTAATGAGGCGAAATCCAAAGTGTATTTCTCAAATAAAGAGGGTGGAGCATAAAACGGCGAACTTGCGTGGTGCTCGGTTTTGCTCGCACTACCTCTTTAGGCAAATACCTTGGCGCACATCTTGTGCATGGGAGAGTCAGACATGAACATTTTAATGACTTATTTGATAAACTCTCGACGTGGACGACTGGATGGAAACGAATTAATATTTCTCTAGCAGGGAGGGCGACGCTCATTCAATCCGTCTCAATGGTAGTCCCAATCCATCTCATGCAATTATGTTGGATGCCGAAAAATGTTTGCGATAAACTCAATAAGTTTAATCGTGATTTCCTTTGGTCTAGCAATCTGAATGCACATAAAATTTATCTTGTGGGATGGCAACACGTGCTACAAAGTAAGAAGGATGGTGGCCTGGGCTCGCGTTCGACTCGGTTCGACAACGAAGCGCTCTAATCCAAAATGTAATGGAAAAATTCTTCAGAATGAAGTATGTATTTGGACTGAATTGATAAAGGAAAAATACTTGAAAAATAGTCGTATTACAGAATATGTGATTAAGCCGCATGATAGTAAAACTTGGAAGGGGATTATTAGATGTATGCGGTTAGTCCAACCTTTCCTCAAATGGAAAATTGGTGACGGAACGTCGATATCCATATGGTTTGATAATGTTTGGGGGGGATACGAGACTGTGCAAGATTATAAATGATATAAATCATGAAGACTATGGGCTAAGGCTAGCGGATATTTTGATGAATATAGAAACTGGAATCTTGAGACTATTCATATTCCCATACCGCATATATGGAAGTTATGCTACGTGAGACCGAAGACAAAGCTATTTGGAGCCCCACTGCAGATGACAACTTTACGTGTCAAAGCGCGTATAAGGAGCTATTCACGAAATACTCTGAAACCATGAACTTGAATGCAAAGATTGATTGGGTTTGGAAAGCCCCTTGTAGCAACAAAACTCAACATTTTATTTGGCTTGCTAGTCAAAATAAAATAGCGACGAATATGCTCCGAAAGGAAAGAAAGTTCGCGGAGGATGCAAACCGTGCATGGTGTCTAAGTTGTATTGAGTCGACAATTCACGTGTTTCGTCATTGTCCTTAGGTTTGGAAAGTTCTAATTCCCAGAACCTTTTGGAGTAAATTCTTCGCTATAGATGACAAGTAATGGATGAGAATTAATCTACAATTTACGGCTGAGCTTAGTCGGACAATTCCGAACACTCATTTTTTTGATAGAAAAACAATCCTTGGATATTATATTCGCAACAACTATGTGGTGTCTCTCGAAAGCAAAGAATACTCGTATATTTGAGGGAACAACGATCAAGACCTATGATACACTCTGCCAAGTGAAACAACTTTGTTGGAATTATATGCTTGTGAAGAAGTCGAAGATGAAAACGCAACAATGCTTCTGGATGAAGCCGAGTGTGGAATGGCATAAATTGAATATGGATGGTAGTGTGCTAGAGAGAAGGGATTGAGGCTCATCGCAAGGAGTCCTAAGGGTCAATAAAGGAAAGTAGGAGTGGGGTTTTGCATGGATCAAAATTTCCGTGCGTTTCCTCGAAAAGCACCGAAATGTTTCCGTTTTTGACTCTATCGAAACGAAATATACATGTAGTTTCCATGTTAGCTATAACAACAATTTTTACGAATCTTTCGAAACATGCCGAAAAGTTCTCGAAATATTACGAAACGTTTCTAATTTTTAGCTGACCGAAAGCTACTCCGAAACCGAAACTTTAATCCATGGGGTTTTGCGAAGCAGATTGAAAACCTGACGGTCCTCGAGGCAGGGGTGTAAGCAATTACACTGTGATTATCCATTGCTTGGGAAAGAAGAGTGCAACGAATCGAAGTCGAGACGGATTCGAAAGTGGCGTTTAATCTTATTACTAATGACACGCTCCGTGGTCATGAGCTCCACAAATATGAAGAGTGTCGTATACTACTTCATATAGAGTGGGACCATAAATTTCGATGGATCAAGAAAGAAGTAAACAAAGTTGTCGATGCTATGGCGAAAACTCCTATCATAATAGAGGATGGCGTTAGAGTAACACTAACCACGGAGTTTAATGTCTATTGGCTAAGGCTTTTGTTTTCATTTATGTAAAAAAAAATGCCGTCATTAAATAATAAAGAATCAAAGGTGAAATTTTGACTAATGCAAAATAGTTACCAACTCCGCGGTTCACTAATGGCTTGCTTGTTCAAACTCATGAAATTTCACATGCACATATTTTTATTTTCAAAATACTTCAGTTTCCCCCCCTAACATTACATGTTTCTATTTACATTTACATACATACTAAGAAATAAATTATTGCATATAAAAAACATCGTTGGGAGAGTCCCCCCTCAAAAAGGGACCGACCGAGACTCGGCTGGATTAGTCGCATAAGCGGACACCAGTGAGAAATAAAAAAAAAAGAAATAAATTATTTTTAACTAAATGTAGCATTTTCGTAATGCAAGTATAAAAGTAACAAAGTTACAATGTTATTTTTTTATAAATATTAAATATTCATGTTGTTTGCCTTTTAAAATAATATTTCAAAAACTTTGGAAAGTTGCTATAAAATACCAATTGAACGTGACAATTTTGTCTTAAGTCTTGACATATTGATAATAGTTGATCGAAAATGAACCACAGACTTTATCAATCTTTTTGAAGTAAGATATAAGAGATTCACAATATCAAAGTTCAAAGATCGTCGCTAAAATTATATAAATCATATGCAAGAGCAGGTGCACTAAGCTCAAACCTTGAAAGGCTCTGGATTTGAATTTCTTTTCCAGCTTTGAAATCACACAATCAATATCACCAAGTTTATAATATTTACTTGATAAATTAACTAACAAAAGTGATATTTAAAGGTTTTAAAATCTATTATAAGAAAAGAAAAAGGTATATACGATTTAGAATTGCGTTAGATTGGAAAAAAAAAAAACTGTCCAAAAATAGTACAAATATAATTAGGGAGGATTGCATAAAGACCGTTTGAGGTGTGTGGTAATTACAGAGACACCAGTCATGTCTAACAAATTATAAAAACACTCTTTGTTAGTAATTGTATTCCGCAATTGTTAATTTTTTACTGAGTGTAAATTTATTTCTGTCATTTACAATGCATAAGAATTAAGAAGCAAATCAAAATGATTTAGAAAATTAAAAGTAAGAAATTATAAACAAAACAAGAAATTTATTTTTTGTAATTTTGGTTTGCTTTTCACTTCTTGTGCATACTATATATAAGGGCCATATGTTTGTATTAAGCAAAATTTAGTAATTGCAAAACAAAAGTGCCCATATGAGCGTGAATTAGTTTTGCCATACATGGTAATTATAAAATGTGAAAATACAGCGAACCTAAAACGAGCCAAATACCGACATAAATATCGGTGCCGTGGTCAAAGGGAATCTAGCCACGTTTTATATTTAAAATCATTTTGTTCTCGCCTTTGCTCCATTACATGCTACAGCAGCCAGACTAGAACATTTGCACAACCCTACAAATAATTATAATGATTATAATACTAGTCGTGCAATAACTCCTCACCTTTTTCTGCTTGGGACCCATTCACCACACACACATATCCAACACGGTGAATCGTAATCACATCGTTTTCAATTTTCAGATTTTTCTTTAAAAATACTATTCATTTGTGATTAATTAAAGTTAATAGACTTTGCAGCATTTAGTAAGTAATAATAGCTATCTATCTCTAACTAAAATCCCATCTTCTAATGTAATAATATAAGTAGTAAGCGTAACGCCAAAAGCACACACACATATTATTATTATTGTCTTTTCGTTTTCCCCGTCCCCTCCTCTCCTTCTTCTCACTTCTACTCCACTCTCTTTCTTTCTCTCTCTAATTAACTCTTCTCTTTTCGTCAAACGTTATTTTTATCAAATATTTATATTTAAAAAAACAAAGGTGTTTTTAATCAGCAGTGATTGTCAGAAAAAAATGGGCTTGTGTGTTTCCCATCACAAAGATAAACCAGAGTCCACCATGAAATCAGTTGGGTCTGAGATTCTGATTCCGTCGCCGGTCAAACAGAAGCCGGTCACGGTCAACGGCAGCGATCGTACCGTTGCTGATGTCACCCTCAACTCTCCTGCCCCTTTTGGTGGTACGCTTCATAACAAACTTTCTTAAAATTTATAATAATTGTTTTTTCTTTTTCTTTTCTCAATTCAAGATGGTATATTTTTAGGTGTTAAATGATTTTGTCTTTATGTTGTAATAAAATAATAAAAAGGTATTGATTACTTTTACATGGATTTTTGGGGTGAAAAAGTTATCTTGTTGATGTTTTGTTTGTCTCTCTCTTTGGAGCATAAAGGGGTTTGAGCTTTGAGGTAGTTAATTATAACTATAATAAATTACAGAGGGGGGGGGGGGGGGGGGGGACCATCTAGCATTCAGAAACAGAGCTGCTACTTAATACTGTTTCATTATTTTGGTGGGAGTAGTATTATTTATTTATATGCTATGTAGGTAAGGTAACCTACCCCTTTTTATAGTTAGCAGCAGTAAAAACTGAATGATTATGTATGGTTGTACAGTTTTCTGTTATTTAGTTAAAACTGAAATGTAAAAAGCGTCCTACTACTCCAAATGCAGCGGTTAGTTGTCTTCTGTCTTGATATGGACAAGGCATTTTGTTGTTAAGATGAGGCACTCCACGTTATACCTCAGTGTTGTGTTGTGTTGTGTAGGGCCTAGCTAGGAACCCATAACTTTCCAAATCTTGATCAAGTTTCTATACCAGATAAGATATCTTAAAAAAACATAGTCTCTAGTTATTTTGAATTTATTACAATGAGATGGGATGAGTTTATCTTTCTAATCGATCACTGAACATTGATGGTGTCTGAACTTTTACTTTAGTATATAATTTAAGGAAAGCAATTTAATGGAAGTACTAAAGAAATCTCAAGTTTGCACTTAAAAAATAAAAATGCGAGACAATCAATACCAAAGCTAGGTACTCATGATAGTTTGATCAAACTAGATTATTCATTGACTTATGATGTTTCTTTATCACGAAACACATACCGTATAATGTAGCAGAGAGATTTAATCCTTAGGTCTGCAGTCAGGAAAATGTTCAGCATAAACATTTTTTTGCTAATGAATGTAAGGTGCTGAGATAGAGTTGGAGGCGTTCTGTTTTGCATTTTTATTTTCACGAAAAGTCTCAAGTCCTGATGAGTTGTCAATACTTGCTGATAGTAATTCCCTCTACGATTGATAAACTAGTAGTCTTGTTTGGCCACATTTTTTGAGTCAATATAGTGTTGTATGCATGTTGTTTTAATAAATCAATTTCTGGATGCATATGCCTTTTAATGTAGATCCTTTATAACATATTTTCTAGCTTCATGGTGTGATCATTGTATATATCGGTTCCCATTTCTGCTTTAACTTTTCTTAAATTGATCTCCCACCACCACGGCATGATTAGCGCGATGGCCTGTTGTTATAGCCTCCTTTTCTTGCTTATACGTCTGCGCATTTTTTCTTCAACCTTTTATTCTTTAATTCATTAAATTCCCATTATTTGACCTGAAAAAAAAATTATCTTTAATACTCAAAAGATTACTGTACTAAGAACTGTTTTATATGCTAAAATCCATCTCCTATGTCTCCTATGATTCTTATTAAAAAGTCCGTATTAGAGAACTTTGGTTTTTATTTGTTATTGAATCAAGTTTACTTTTTTGTCATTAACTATTAGATTTCACAATCTATTTGAAGAATCAGGCCTTTTCCGTTGGATTATATTCTAGATTCCAACTTTTTATAGCTCATAGAAATTGTTATATCTTTTCCTTACCCTTCGGACTACAAATGAGCCCAATGCATATATTGCGTGTTAGGTAAAATTTGATAAAAATTTTGTTGACTTTTTACCCCAAATTCTCCATGAATAGATGGTAGACATATTACTCGTTAGATGCAAAATGATGGTTATGGATTCCAGTTCATTTGGTTATACTTGGATCCTTTCGATTTCCACCATGGTGTGGTCGCAGTTTTGTTGAGCTTCCTTGTATACGTGAGAAATGATATGCTTACTGCCTTACTCTAAAACTTCTGTCAACTTTTTACAGGCAGCAAAGATGAAGCCTTCTTTGATTCACAACCTTGGATCGAATCAGATTGTGAAGATGACTTCTTTAGTGTGAATGGTGGTAAGTAGCATTCACGACTAAGGAAACGGCTTATACCTTTGCCCTCCAGATATTCACCATCCTACTAGACAAGCATGAAAATGTTGATGGTCTATGATTCTAGCACCTTAAATACCATGTTACCAATTGATCAGTGCAAGTAATTGACGCACACTCATGAAGCCCTTTAATGGGATACATATCTAGTGAATTCGTGAGCGAAGTACATGTTATTCAACATGAATGCCAGCTTATCCCCTTAACCTAATCTTGGGATCTCAAATTTGGTTCAGGGATGGTAGGCCCAAGATTCAGGAATACTGGTTAGGGATTAAGTCATCTGTCAAATGAAAAAGATGAAAGTTCTTACTTATTATGCATATATAGCAGTTTGCTCAAGTGAACCAATACTGTAGTCTGATATAGTCTTCATGCCAACATGATTGCAGATTTTACTCCATCTCGGGGAAGTACTCCATCCCGACACAGCTTTTCTTCTGGAAACTTACTAATGATCAATAAGCCAGTCCCTGTCGTGGAAGTAACCGTTAATCCTGTGCCCAAAGCACCTTCTCCTCCAAATAAGAAGAAAAGACTTTCTGATCTTTTCAAAGAAAGTCTGCGTAGTAATGAACATTTGGACGAGCTATACAAAGTAGCACAGACAAACACGACAGCTGCAATGACAAAAGCTGAGGAACAGCCAACATCAAGAAACAGTACGCCTTACTTTTCCGACGAAATAACTCCCAATGGGGTGATGCGAACTGAGGGAAGATCGAACAAGGCCGCCCAGTGTTGCATTCCCAAGTCTCTTTTATACCGTGGTTCTGGTGAGAGAAAGAAGGGGATGAGCCTGGTGAATGGAGTTGCATGAGAATAAAATTTTATTTTCCGGCAAAAATATATAATCTATGATGAGCCGAAATCTGAAACTCTTTTCGTTCTTAAGGATATTTAGTTCATTCATGGTTTGTGGATGAATAATATAAGTAAATACATATCTAAAACTGAGGAGATATTACCGAATTTGGATTTTGTAAATAATCACGAGAAATATAATTGAGAGAAGTTTAATACATTATTGGAACTGGAAATGTATAAGAGATTTCAGTGGCGAACTAGAGGAGGCTATTTGTTAGAGAGGGATGTACATGTACTGCATTCCGCTGTACCATTTTTGTTCCCGTATAAACAAAATAGTTGCCCGTTAGGTTCTCCACGTCTTTGATATCCCATCAAAAATATAATAAAAATGTCTTTTATATCTAAGCTTGTATTTGGTAAAAAGATGACCCAAACTAGTACTAAACTTAAATCAAAACTAAGAGGTTTAACGATATTCGGGGGAAGGGTATCTAAGAATAACTCTCTGTCCCCGGTCATTCGAGCCAACTTTGTTATTTTATCTGCCACCTTCGTTTTCCTTCACGCGGTATCCATTGGACATTAATATTCCATGGCTTTTCAATCAACTCATTGCGAGCACGGACCAGGTCATAGTAATGAAAGTTTGCTGATATCTCTTTTTTTTTTTTGATGAATTGTTTGCTGATATCTCATTGCTGAGCATATCAATTGCCTCAGTCGAGTCAAGTTCCACTTCAAGTATTCGGACTCTCCTCTCCCATGCAAGCTCTAGTCTAATTCTAACAGCTTTTAGTTCCGCCTCTGTCATCGTAGGAGTTGTTAGGCTTTTCTGAAAGCCCCAGACCCATATGCTTTTATCCGAGTGAATTATTCCCCCAACTAAATCTTGATTCCTAGCCGCCGTGACGCTCCCATCCACATTAAGTTTCATCCAATCTTTCCTTGGATTTTGCTACGTTGTATTTATGTTCTTTTGAGGTTCCCTTTTTGTCGCGAGTGAATTGTCCAAATAACATTCCCTACAAAATTATTTGTCAAAATAGCACTCTCCCAAAAATAATTGTCAAACTATCATCATCTTGCCACATGTGATGCCAAGTGTACGAAACTAAATTGTCAAACTAGCACCCTCTATAAAATTATTTGTCAAAATAACACTCTCCCAAAAATAATTGTCAAACTATCACCATTTTTGCCACATGTACAAAATATTTATAATTTATAATTTCTTAAATAAAGTGAAGACAAAAGTAGCATGCGTACAAATTTCTGTAGTTTATATATATTTTTTGAATAGAGCATATGCACTTATAATTTATAATCCTTCCAAATGTGAGTTTGCAAAATTATATATCATAATTTATGTCACATTGTAGTCATGTGCATTTAGTTTTGGTGAAGTAAATTCTAGAAAAGCTTCCAAAACGTGTCATGGCTCATTAATAATTTTATTAGTTGAATATCAATAGGTATGCATATTAAAACACTACGAATTTATATTTTTCTTCGAATCATCCGCCCTGCTACGAATGCTCTTCAGATCTCATTTGGAATTTTTCTTTTTCTTTTTTCCTTTTGGCAGTAGTTTTTAAGCGTGAGTATGAACAGTTCTCCTTCACTCTCAAAAGAAAAGTGAAAAGAAAAGTAACGGTTCCTTTTTAATATCCTTTAATTTTTTTTTTCTTTCGACAAGGGTTGACTTATATATATAATATATATCTAAATATAAATGTGAATACACATTGAGTCATTTATATATATATATATAATATGAAGGCTTATTTATTAACTTAATACACATTGACAATTTTCTTTTAAAAAAAATATAAATGTATGTACACAATAACACTTTTTTTCACTTTATTTAAGAAGTTATAAAATTTATTGTACATGTGGAAAAAATGATGATATTTTGACAATTATTTTTGAAAGAGTGCTATTTTGACAAATAGTTTTGTAGAGAGTGTGCTAGTTTGACAATTTAATTTGGACAGTTGGCATCACATGTGGCAAGATGATGATAGTTTGACAATTACTTTTGGGATTGTGCTATTTTGACAAATAATTTTTTAGGGAATGTTATTTTGACAATTCACTTTGTCCTCTTGCATCACACCTGAACTGCTTAATCTTGCATACAAACGAATTAAGATTTCCTCCTCGCTTTAAACAAGAACGCATTGCGACGTTTCCAAATATACCAAAGTCAAAAATTTGGCTACCTAAAAGTTTTCTTTCCACGATTGATTTTAAAAAGAAAAAGAAAAAAGAACAGAGTACATTCAAAGAATTACAATTGGGTGCTTTTAATTAATTGTTAAGTTGGATAAATGAACTTATCAATAATTTTGATTACATGCAATTTTGTAATTGCAATAATTAAAGAGTGTAATGAATAGGAAATTATTACAATTAGGGATATATAAGGCAATTGATTATTGTATTCCATAAATATTAGGGTATTAAATTAGAAATACTCTAAAATTTGTCTTGGTAGCAACAATTTCTGCTTTGCCAATATTGCTAGCCTTCTTTGATATAATATTAGAAATGTCCATTTTAGATAATTATATAATTCATTTGTATGGTAAAGATTATAACGTAATATTGATAGAGAATCTTATATATCTTAACATTTCTTTTATCTTTTATGTAAAAGAGAATTAGATAATAATTATTTCCTTTAATAAAAGTATTTAAATAATGATAAAATTAGAGTAAATTACAGTTATATCCAACTAATAACAAAATATAATAGTGTGTCTAAGGAAAAATAAGAAAATCAAAAAATTGATGTAAACATGGTTTCCTTTATATAATAGTATAAATATGAACTCAACATGCAAGTTTATTAGCAAACTAGTTAACAATCCCTAATAAATATATGTTAATCAATAAGTAAATTTTAAACAATTGTATATTTCTACCCTCATATATAACTCAAGACATCTCATCCGTTCACCACCTCTACAATCGGGAAGATGCATGGGGCTGATGGATTAATAAAAGATAGAAAGAAAATCATATGATTCGGACAAGTTCGCCACCTCAACATAAATGATTTACAGTCAATTTGAAACTAGTTTTCTTTTTCTTTTATCTGTTTCGAGATCTAATATAGTGGCTAGAATATGATGAATAGGGAATTAAGTAATCAAGAAATCAATCTGTTGTCCATTTACCAAAAGTTCATTTCCAGCGATAGAAGTTTTTCAATGCGTACCTTAAATTATATACGCAACTGATCAGAAGTTCTTATCTATATGGTGTTATCCACAGTCTATATTTTTCGATGAAATCCGGTCTTTGATTCGTATACTCTATCTTAGTAAGTTATTCTCGTATACACAGTCTATCTCTTAATTAATTCGTTAAGATCTATCTAAGTTAAATTGATACTTTTCATTTTTTTTTGTGTTATTTAGTAATTTAAAACAAGTCATACATAAGTGATCGATCGAAAGTTAAAGATTAAGTTCAAATTGACTAATAGGAATTATGATCTTAAAATTATATATTTAAGGTGCGTGATAAGTGATAACCATATAATTGCATGGATTTTTGAATTGCTCAATGTTTTTTATTTAATTTGAGACCATTTAAATTATCATGATTGCATTGCATTAATTTGAGACAATTTAAATTATCGAGATTGCATTACATATTTTAGTTTGGTAGTAAGATGTGTGGACAGATTAAAAATTCCGTAACTCAATTTACCTTGAAGAAGGCCAATCAACTTTTTACGCGATCTTTTCCTTTTGTTTGTCAAATTTCAATTCACACTCACTGGACTCTTTCCTTATCTGTTTTGGGCTCACTCTATAAATACGACTCATTTCCCCGAGTCTTATAAAGAGTACTTCTCTACTTATATTAAAAAGAATAAATAAATGGCTTGTAATAAGAACTATATTATAGCTTTTTTAGGCTTTGTTTCACTTGCATCACTCCTCCCTTATGAGGCATTGGGCTCTAAGCACGGCCGTTTCATGCCAAAGAACTACGATGGCTTATGCTCCGCTGCAGTTACTATACACGGCTACAAATGCCAAGAATTTGAAGTAATTAAATTTATAATTCTATTTATATAATGTATAACGTTTATAATGCAAAGATTTGTGATTAATGAAAACTTATTATGCTTTTCAGGTGACGACTGATGATGGTTACATTTTGAGCGTGCAAAGGATTCCCGAGGGTTTAGCCGGGGGCGGTGCCGCCAACCGGCCTCCCGTCTTGTTACAACATGGTCTATTTGTTGTAAGGCGGATTTTTTATTTTTATTTTTATTTTTATTCCATATCATATATTATTTCAAATTTATGCAGAAAGTCTTCGACCATTGTTGTATAATGGCATTATATTTTATCGCGCTATCTATTGGTATAGTAAAGTAAAAGATAACCTCCGACGTGATTCTGAAGCCGACAGATCACTAATGTCTTAGTTTAGTATATCTACGTTTCTTTGATAAATAAGTATTAGATTATGACTTCCCATCGTTTTATAGATTTCCTAAAGGAGCTATTGGTAGGTTATATATTTCCATCACAATCGTAAATTTAGTCGGAGGATTATTTTATCATTGATTTATTTCTTTTGATGAGAAATATAAGTTGCTTGTTTTTTTTTTTTACTTGTTGCTTGTTTTCCAAATATGAGTAGTTTGTAATAATCCGCATTAATATTGCAAAAATTCTGTAGGATGGTATGACCTGGCTACTAAATTCTCCTAAAGAAAATTTGGCCATGATTTTGGCTGATAACGGTTATGATGTTTGGATTTCGAACTTCAGAGGAACACGATATAGTCGGAAGCATGTCACGCTAGACCCTTCTAACTCGGTAAAAATATTACATTTATATATATACATTTATATTATTTATTTGTATATAATTAAATACGCCATTGATATAAACATTGATCGATATTTGTATATAATGAATGACAGGAGTTCTGGGACTGGTCGTGGGACGAACTTGCGACTCACGACTTACATTCATTCATAAATCTAGTGTACAATCAAACTGGACAGAAAATTCACTACGTTGGACATTCTATGGTAACAAACAAAACAATTACAAATTGTTCAAATTAAACTTCGATTTGGTTGGAAATATATTGTTATTCTTGAAAATTAATGATTTAATAATATATGAACAGGGAACTTTAATAGCTTTTGCAGCATTTTCAGAAGGAAAAGAAATCGACAAGATTAAATCTGCTGCTTTGTTAAGCCCAATTGCTTATGTTAGCCATATGACCTCTCAGCTTCTAAATGCAGCTGCCAGAACTTTTCTTGGTGAAGTAAGCACACCACTCAACTGCATCAAATTATTTTAGTTTTTTCCTAGACAACTCTCATATATTTAATTTATATGTATTATCATCAGTTCGGCACGGCGATTGGTATTGCAGAATTCAATATAAAAGGGTACGTCGATTTTCATTCCGAAATTATGCTTTAAATACAGAAGTATATGATACTATTAATTTATCATGTATGGTAACTAATTTGCAACGTTTCTTCTTTAAACCTTCCAGTGTGATAGAAACACAGTTTATCAAAGGAGTATGTGATAGTATGCGGTTGAACTGTTACGACCTACTGACTGCATTGACAGGTACATACATTTTTTCCAGAACAATACATCTCTTGTATGTATGTATTTATCAAAATAAAAGGTAAGCGAGTACCATATTTTTTAAATATATTACATGAATACTCCTTGAATAAGAGTTGCACCTTTTTTAGACTTTGGCCTAATTTGTAAAAAAAATATTATTTAAATAATTACATTGAACACGGTCGAGTTTGAATAAGAACAGTACATGTACAGACTTCTCTTGACTTTTCAACAACTACAGTTCACTAGAAACTCATTTTTAAAGTTTCGAAAACATTACACGAGATTGTTCAATGTTGCAGCACCAAAGGGTTTATAATTGTTCAACGGAGATGTTTTTAATTAGATTAAACTTAATCGTGGTATAGATACAATAGTTTCTTTTTTAATTTAAACGTTGACATATCCCTATGTACCACAATATTATAACATCTTCTTTATGTCTCACATTCTTCTTTAGTTGAATAAAAGCTATGCTTATGTGTTGATGTTTACAGGAAGTAATTGCTGTCTGAACTCATCCACAATCGACTCATTCATTGAGAATGAACCGCAAGCGACCTCAACTAAGAACCTGGTTCACTTTTCTCAAACTATTAGAGACGGACTGATGATGAAGTTCGATTACGGTGTTCGGAACATGGAAAAGTATAATAAGCTCTTCCCTCCCGTATACGACCTGACAAAGATTCCGAATGATCTTCCTCTGTTTCTCAGCTACGGTGGCAAAGATGCGCTTTCGGACGTTGCCGACGTTAATGAATTGCTCCTTCAGCTGAAATCACATGATTCGGACAAGTTGAAAACTCAGCTTGTCGATAAGTATGCTCATGTTGACTTCATAATGGGTGTTGATGCCAACAACATCGTTTACAATCAGATTATGGACTTCTTCAGGAGCCATTCTTGATTAAACTTAGGGCAGTGCTTTCACGTTTGTTAATTGTGGGCAGTTGTTTAGTAACTATTGCCTATCTTTTTGAGAAATATATTCAGTAGTTGGAAGTTTTTCAGTTTAACTGGTTAAACAGAAATGTTTTTGCATGATTGAACTTTGACCATTTTAAATTTAACTTTCATGGTGTGAAGAATTATGTTATCCGCTTTGGACATTCTCTTACGAAATGGTGCTACATCTTCTACTATATGGTTTGTTCATTATTTACGGTTACAGCTTTTCATTCATCATTTATTTTCTTACCAAAATTAATAGATTTATTTAATTGGACACAAAATTGTTTTCTAATTGCGCCAACATGTTTTTAATGAAGCGAAGATAACTTTATTTACTTTTTATGTTGCAAGAAAGTAGCAGTATGGTTAATTTTTATCTTGAAATGCAAAATTGAATCGAAATTGCCATGTAGTAGAAGTCCTATCTGATTTTTCTCCTAAAATATGAAAGCTCGAACCAACTTTTACTCTTGAAATGCAAAAGTCCCTTGCATCGCTTTGTGGGATGGAAATTTTAATACTGAATCGAATTTTTTTCTCTTGAATTTTTTTCCTGCAAAGCAATTTTTAGCTTCATCTAGTTTCATGCAATGAAACATTTCATTTCATAGTTCTTGTAACGAAAAATCTCATTTCAATGCATATTTGCAATGAAATATTTCCTTACATGTTATTTTGTAATGAAAATTTGCCTTTGTTAACAGTTTTGTAATTTTAAAGGAATTTCTGGGTGGGAATGATCGCTTTTGCATTAGTCTGAAGAGATTTATTGCTACTATGCTTTTTATTCTTTGGAAAAAGTATATCCTAAATTCTAGATCTTCCTTCCTCTTTTATAGGAAGTAGTTTCCACTTGACATAAATGGGACGCTTACAGGTGTCGTATTTTGTGTGAATTTTATCTTCATTTTGATAGGGACAACTAGCTGGCGTTGCTTTCCCGTGGTCTGCAGGCGGTTGGAAAGGGACAGGTGTTTTCGAAGGAGCTGGCGTAGCTTCTTAGCAGGATCTTTATCCGTTTGTTGGGATAAGGGTGATGCGTGTGCTCCGATGGCTCCTTTATTTTGAGATAAGGACGGGAAGTACGTTGTTCCGAGTGGTCCTTTATTCTGAGATAAAGACGGGAAGTACGTTGCTCCGAGGGGTCCTTTATTCTGAGATAAGGACGGGAAGTACGTTGCTCCGATAGGTCCTTTATTCTGAGATAAGGACGGGAAGTACGTTGCTCCGAGGTGTCCTTTATTCTGAGATAAGGACGGGAAATACGTTGCTCCGAGTGGTCCTTTCCGGTAGGGGTGGGTAATCAAACCCGAAATTCGGGTACCCTACCCTACCTGATCGGGTATTACTCGAATTTTGGGTTTTACTATCTGAACCATACCCGAAAATTCGGGTACCCTATCCGAATATGGTAATTCGGGTAGGGTTTCGGGTAGGGTTTTTTAAGCAATTCGGGTACCCGGTACCCGAATTGAATATTATACTTTTTTTATTAATTTTTTTCCTTTTCTATTCAGTCTTTCTTTATTTCTCTTTCAAACACACGCTCACAGCTCACTGTAGAAACCATTTCCCACATTCCCTAACCCATTGCAGAGAGAGAGATAACAATAATGGCTAAAAACAACAAATTTCTCATGTTGTTCTCCGCCCTACTACTACTACTACTACTCTCTCTCCCCCACACCGCACATTCCGCCGCCCTGCTGAACCCTGCCTACTACCGCCGCACCTGCCCCAAATTCGAACAAATCGTACAAAACACTACCACCAACAAATAGATCTCTCCCCCCACCACCGCCGCCGCCACCCTCGACCTCTTCTTCCACGACTGCATCGTCCGTGGCTGCGAAGCCTCCATCTTCGTCTCCTCCTCCCGCCGCAACTCCGCCGAACGCGACGCCGACATCAACCTCTCCCTCCCCGGCGACGGTTATGACGTCGTCGTACGCGCCAAAACTGCCTTCATCGTGGTGGTGATACCCGACCATCCAGTGGCCATTTTACTGGCCACTGGATGAACTTCGGGTACCCCAAACCCGAGGTTTGGGGTACCCTAATGTTAGGGTACCCGAATCAAATCGGGTACCCCAAACATTGATAGGGTATCGGGTAGGGTTTTTACCCTACCCGTATATTAGGGTACCCTACCCGAAAATACGTGTACCCTACCCGAAGCTACCTGAACCCACCCCTACTTTCCGGGGTGTTTCTTTAGGGAGTTTTATCCGAGTGACATGATAAGTGCGAGAGTATCGTATACCTGGGGGATGTTTCTGGAAGCTATTTAAAGTTCCCGACATCTCGCGCGGTATTTGTACTCTGTGAGATATCTGGCGTGGGGATGGGTGCACCATTTGTGGTCTTCCGGGGTGTTCATATGATATATATATATATATATATATATATATATATATATATAAAATTTTAAGGGTTAACATTAGCCCCCCCAATTCCGATGGCTCTCTCTTTAGGAGAGGCGAGAGGAATTCAGATTATGGTTTTTTCAGGGGATATATAATTATGTTTTCCGTTAGCCCTTTTATTTATCCTTCATTATATTATTATCATTATTATATATTATATATATATATTTATGATGTGGCGTCATTTAAAGCCACGTTTTCTTGGAAGGGGGCGTAACAGACGATCACGTCCCTTTATCATGGGGCAACGTATCGAATATCTCGGGCGCCGTGCTATTAATGGCTAGGTGCAGGCTTTAATGTCGGGTAGTGGAGAGTTAATGAGGGATTTTTAGTGGGTAATTAATACCCACTACTTTCTAGGGTTATAAATACCCTCTTCTTCTTTCTCACTTCTCACTTTGATATAAAATCTTCTTTTTGCGCTTATCTTCTTCTCTGCGAATTTTTTTTTGCTCTCAAGAACTCAAAATCTCCATTGCAATGGCGTCGCAATCCACTACCAATTTGGTGTCCGCTGCTTCTGGTACTGGTGCCACCTATTTTTCTCCCATTGCTGACCTCCCCGCGATGACGGGGGTTGCTGCTGTGGTTATGCGCAAGAGAAGTGCGGCGGCGGCGGAGGCTGGTGCTAGTGGCAGCGACAGAAATAGCAAGAAATCACGCGCCACCGCTGGTATGGGTGGCGCGGAGAAGGGTGGTCCCACTCGGACCTTTCAGAAGGTGGAGACCACGGTTAGCACAACCACGATGAATGAGGTTAGTGCGCTGTGTGGAGAGTTTGGGGTGTCGGGTAGGAATATAACGGTGCAGATTCCCAGAGCTGACGAGAAGGGCCACGCGCCTTCTAAGAAGCATATCACAATGTATTACGCCCAGGTGAAGGCGGAGTTATGCTCTTTTCTTCCCCTCTTCTATTGCGAGATCTTCAAGTACTGCAAGATTTGCCTGAGTCTGCTCACTCCCAACTCGTTCACGGTTTTGGCCTTGTTCCTTTTCTGGTGTTTGGTCTGAGGGATCGAGTGTACGAGAGATATGTTCTTTGCCATTTTTGAGTTAAAACCCTCACCTGAAGTGCCCCCTTTTACTGCTTCAGCCATCGGAGCCAGTCAGACCGAATCTCCGAGGGCGGTATTAGCTCCCACAACATCTGGAATAACAAGTTCTTCTTTATCTGTCCTACCGTGAAAGGGGAGTGGGATGTGCCCTATACCTAGGGGAAGCCGATAATCCCCGAGAGGGTTATGGTCGACACTTTGGTGTTCTCTCCGGTATTCCTGGCGAAGACCCTGATGGAGTCGGACAAATTTGCTGGACTCTATCAGACGACGGGCTTATGGAACATTTCGCCATTGGACGAAGTCGGTAGGCCATTGGCTATTCCCTTCGGATACACTACTATTTTTGGTAAGTCTTTTCTTTTTGCTTTCGTAGAAGTTTGTCTTTATTACTTTTACTTTTGTAATGACTAACTTTGATTACTTCATTTGTGTTGTAGTTGATACATTGAAACCCTTCATGAAGGAAGGTGCTAACCTCCCTGGGGGGGCCAGGTCTTCCGGAATGGGCGTGGTGGCCTTGGAGGAGGAGCTCATGGGGGTCCTTGATGCCGAGGGTGTTGGGGCTGTGCCCCAGTCTTCGAGTGGGACGTCGGACAATCCTGAGGAGGGAGGTCAGGACATGGACTCGGGGGAGGTGGGTGTCACATTCTTTTTAGAGGGGATCGGGGGTGACGCGGGACTGCCGAGGACTCTGATGCCCCCTCTTCCTCGAGTTGCCCTTAGTACGATGACAACTACTCCAGTGATACCGACCCCTTCTCCTGCTGCTCCTACGGAGGCGATAGAGATATCTTCCTCCGGTAAGTCTACGGCCTAGGGGGATTCAGCGTACGGGCTGCTAGAGACACCTCCTACTAGCCCGCCACAAGCCCTTGGTAAGTATTCCTCTCGTTTTATTCAGTTGTAGGAAAATATTGGCCTTAAAAAGAAACTATCTTTCTTTTTTACTTAGCAAATATATTTTTTTTATTTTTATATATAGATAAGGGGAGGCCCCTATGGAGGAAGTGGAAGGGTCAGGTTTAAGATCCACTTTTGACTTGGGTAATCTTCTTTTTTCTCTAAGTTAATATATTATTTTCCATTTCCTTTTTTGTATGCTGCGGGCGACCTCTTTGGTGTCGGAGGGAATGTTCACCTCTCGGAGCCTTCTTCCGAGGGGGTTCCATTATCTATGGACGAGTTAATGGGTACTTTTCCGCCCTCGACCGACCATCTTGCTCTTGGGTCCTTGGCTGCTTTTCCTTCCGATAGCCCGGTGGTGACAGAAGTTCCTCTTTCAAGCAACCTACCACCGAGGGGTCCATCCACTTTTATCCTCCCCGGGCTTGGGTCAGCTCCCGGAAATGAGGAGGCGGAGGCTGCTCTGGCTGCCCTTTCCCGATTTTTAGCCTCCGCCAACTCTCCTCCCACGGATGGGTGGAAGTTCCTTCAAGCTTGCACCAATGTGATTGCTTTGCTGGTAAGTTGTGGCCTCTTTTTTGCCTTTTCTTCCAAGTCTTTTGCTTAGGTTTTTATACTTTCCTTTGATTTTTAGGCACCTAAAGTGCTTCCTCTTGTCTTACTTGAGGTTGAAAAGCTTCAGAAGAATGCCAGCACAGTCGATGCAGGGATGGTGAGGTTGGAGGAGGAGAATTGCTTGCCGCGGGAATGGGGGAGAGCGCAACAGGCGGTGTGGGAGAGGACTAGGGAGCGGTTGTTCGAGTTAGAGAATGGGAACAAGCGCCCGCTTAGCCGTATATCCGAGTTGGAGGGCTCGGAGTTGGCGCTAAAGGAGAAGGTGAAGTTGTTGGAGGAGAAGGCGGCGAGCGCGATTCGGTAGGGGGAGTTGGAGCGGGACCTATCCCAGGCACTTGCCCGTGTTGATGCTGTGACGGAGGAATTGGCTAAGGATCCGACGTCGGCAGACATCCCCCAGATGAAGTGCAGTAAAAGTTGGACGCGGCCGCCCAATATGCTTGGGATGAGACCATCAAGTACTGCGACGCCCTGTATGCCCCGAAGTATCATGGGCATCTGATGGGGCATTTAATGTGGGGTTTCTCCGAGTGTTTTGCACAAGTGAAGCAGCATTTGGGTTCTCAAGCCAATCCGCGGATGGTAAGCATCCATAACATGAAGCTGCGTACCTTGGATGAGGCGTATGCTCTTTTTCTGAAGTATGAAGGCATCTTTCCTCCGCCTGCCGCCCCGACCCGTGTGCCTCCTCGGGGTGCCGTGGCTTTGGCGTCCCGCTCCTCAGAGGGGATGGCTACCGCGCCCCCTTCTTTAGCTTTCGGGTCCGCAGAAGGGGCTGCTTCGTTCCTCAGCTCCCGGGTCCGCAGAAGGGACTACTCCCGTGCCTCCTTCTTCAGCTCCCGCGGAGGCACCTCATCTCTTTCAAGCCTAGCAACTTTTCTTCTACTCTTTTTTTTTTTTTTTTGCTTAAGACTTTATATTTTTTTTTTATTTCGTAGTGTAGGAAGAAAGTTCCACAATGTATGGACTCTTTTCTTTAATGAATTTGTTCCTTGTTTTGTCTCTCGTGGGTGCTTGTCTTTATCGTGTTTGTCTTTACTATGCTTGTGTTCATTATGTCTGTCAAGATAGACTTGACACAAATATGGTAGTTGTGCTTTCTCAAGTTTGGGGATCCGAGTTCCTCTATTAATGTCTCTAAGGACTTAGAAGGCTTTGACTCTATCTTGAAGCCTTTAATGATAGTAGCTGCATGTCTTTCTTTCCTCACTGCATGGAGTAGGTGGGAGTTGCCTTTAGTTGACTTCCGGGGGTTGCGACACGTGGAGTTTCAATGTTCTTCTCTATTGGCCGTGAGAACCACAAAATCTGGGTGGTCCTGCTTTCGGGGGTGGGCTCCTTGCGCTCACTATATATTGCTTTCCCCTGAACCATCAATTTCAGCAGGTTCCGCAGATTTCACTTTCATAAAGAACACTTTGTCTTATCATTTTCACTTAAAAAGGCAGTTTTTGTCCTTAAGCGCTTTGTTTTGGAGTGAATTTTCTTAAGAAAAAGTTTGACAATCCTTGATAAACCTGTCATGACACTTCCTCGCTCTTTCCGTTCTCAAGGGGGAATTACTCCTCTTCGTAGGTCCCCCTCCGTGCATACGATGCGACGTATTCCGAGTGAAACTTTTATGCCGGGCCGTCATCGTGGGGAGGGTTGTTCACCTTCCACCCCGAGGGGTTCTACCGTTCCTCTTTCGGTGTAACTTCAAGTAGATATGTTGCTGTCGCATAGTATAAGGGATGTATTCATCAGTAGGGAGACGTACCTTTCGATAGACCGTCTTTCGGTATTCCATACAATTATGGTGAATCCCCAGATGTTGATAGGTGGAAGTCAAATCGGGTCAGCAGAATGTACGAAATATGCGGATTCGGTGGCGGCGTTGTTCGTTGAGTATAAATTGGACTTGGGTGGATATGACTTTGTGTTGCCTAGGGAGGATCAACGAGCGTATGACCCTCATACTGGGTACATGACGGTGTATTCGGATCAGATACGCTGCGGTTTGCGTTTGTTCTTTCACCCATTTTTCCGGGCGCTTTTCCGTTATTGGCAAATCTGCCCAAGCCAACTTACACCTAATTCCTATTGTTATCTGGTGGGCTACATTATTTGTTGTGGGCTTTTAGATTTGTCTCTAACTCCTTATCGAGTGAGGAGCGTCTTCCTCCTGCATCCTTGTCTCGGAGAATCTCCCGCTACGTCAGTGGCAATGGCATCGGAAGCAGTGCCAATGTCGGAGGAATTAGCTGTTCCTTCTGTGGATATAGCGGAGCCGATGGATCTTTCGGAGGAACAACATCGTCGGCTAATTAGAGAGGGAAAGCGACCTCGCGAGGGTCCTTAAGCATTGTGGTGTACACAAGAACGTACCTAACAATGTATAAATTGTTGTATTGGTCTTTCTATGATAGGCGTATTAAGTTTTTTTTGTTGTGTGTTTTTTCTTCTTGTTTGTAACGGATAGCCCAATACGATAGGTTTGCCGGTAGTACTTAGGGGACTGTTCTTTTGTAATGGCAAGGCTATCCCCTTATTTAAATAATAAAACGAGACCCATCTATTGTAAACACTATTTTATTTACGCACATCTTATTTATACACAAAGAACAGTTGGTTTCACACCAGACGGGCGTGCTATCAAGTGTAGTACTTTATTAAGTTGTACGCATTCCAGGTGTTGTGGAGTGCTTCCCCTTTGTGATTTTCTAGGAGGTACGTAGCACCTCCGACGATTTTAGCTATCTTAAAAGGTCCTTCCCACTTAGGCTGGAGTTTCCCTATGTTTCTGGAAGCTTCCGGTCTCTTTAGTACGAGATCTCCGACTTGAAAGAGTCGGGATCGGACTCGGGCGTTATAGTACCGTGCCATGTGCGCCTTGTACTGTTCCATACGAACGGTGGTGCGAGCCCTTTTTTCTTCAAGGAGATCCAGAGCTAAGGCTAGATTGGAACTGTTGCTCACTTCCTCATACTCTCGGACTCGCCAACTTTCCACCACTACCTCCGAGGGTATAACCGCTTCACTTCCATAGGTCAGGCTGTAAGGGGTATCTCCCGTGGCGGTCCTTTGGGTAGTCCGATACACCCATAGAATCTCGGGGATCTCCTCAACCCAGCGGGCCTTGTGCCTACCCAATCTTGCTTTTAGGTTTTTCAGTAGGGTTTGATTGGTTCTTTTAACTTGGCCGTTGGCTTGTGGATATCCCACAGAGGCAAAATGGTGTTTTATCTCCCAGTGGTTGCACCAATTTTCTAAATCTTGGCTCGTGAATTGGAGCCCATTGTCGCTAACCAAGTATCGGGGGATGCCGAAACGGCATAAAATGTACCTCCATATAAAGTTGATAACCACTCCCAAAGTAATATTGGCTAGGGGTTCCGCCTCCACCCATTTAGTGAAGTAGTCCACAGCTTCCAGCAAAAACTTCTTTTGGCCCGCGGTGGGGATCAGTGGTCCGACGATGTCAATCCCCCATTTGGCGAAGGGGCATGGAGGTGGTCTGGACACCCATGGTACTGCGGGCTGGTGCACCCGGCGAGCGAAGGTTTGACACGGTCGACAGTGCTTGGCGTGCTCCTGGCAATCTTTCTCCTTTGTGGGCCAGTAGTAGCCTTGACATAGTATACGTCCCGTCATACTCTCTTCTCCCATGTGGCTGCCGCAGGTCCCATCATGCGTTTCCCGGATGACTTTCTTGGCCTCCATGCGGTCTAGGCATCTGGCATGGGGGTGGGAGTAAGATCGTTGGAACAAGGTCCCTTCGTGGAGGAAGTACCTGGCGGTTTTACGTGTCATCAACTGTCGTTCCATTTTGTGGGCCGCCTACTCCTCTGGGTGCTTGAGGTAAGCTAGGATGCGCTCCATCCACTCATCATTCGTGAGCTGTTGTGTCGCATCCACCTCCCCGATTTTGGATTTTTCTGAGGTTGTTGTTTGGAGGAGTGTAATACGACAGGTTTGGATGGTAGCGGTCTGGGAGGCTATTTTAGATAAGGCATCCGCTTCTTGGTTATCGGAGCGGGGGATTTGTGCGATCTCGCAGCTCTCGAACCACGCCGGTCTGTGTTGTACAACTTGTACATACTCACGCATTCTTTCCTCTCGGGCCTCATAGGTGCCCTTTGTCTGCTGTACGATAAGTTGGGAGTCGCTATGTATCACCACTCTTCTAACCCCTTCGTCATGGGCCAGTCTCAGTCCTATTAGTAGTGCCTCGTATTTGGCTTCGTTGTTGGATAAGGGATAGTTAAGTCTAACGGCAAAGTATAGAGTTTCATCTTCTACCTCAGTGTTGGATAGGACGATTCCTGCTCCGCCGTGAGTAGCCGTGGCGGATCCATCTACAAATACATGCCCCAAGAGGGGGTTTTGGGTAACCTCCATGCCTGCCATCTCTACCACAAAATGCGCCAAAACCTGGGCTTTACTAGCGGGATGGGGGGTGTAGGTGATGTTTTTTGACATCTTTTATCGTCTTAGGAGTAGGCATGTCTAGGAACGCCTGGGCTTTTTCTGGATTCATCTCTATTCCCTTTTCCGTGACCATGAACCCTAAGAACTTACCCCCTTTTATCTTGAAGGAACACTTCCGAGGGTTGATTTTCATCCCGATTTGGTTCATAATCGCTAGTGCCATACGGAGGTCCTCCGGGTGATCTTCAGCCCGAGGGCTTTTTACAATCATATCATCTACGTACACCTCCATTGACTTCCCAATTAGGCCAGCGAACATCAAGTTCACAAGGCGCTGGTACGTAGCGCCTACATTTTTTAATCCGAATGGCATTACTAGGTAACAGAAGGTGTCTGCCTTGGTGATGAAACTGGTTTTGTCTTGGTCTATGGCGGCCATCGGTATTTGGTTATATCCCTGATCCCCGTCCATCGTAGATAATAAGGCGCACCCAGCCGTAGAGTCTACCAGTTGATCTATGCTGGGGAGGGGATAACAGTCCTTTGGTCAGGCATCGTTCAGATTGGTGAAATCGATACACGTACGCCACCTTCCTCCTGTGTTTGATAGAAAGACCACGTTGGCTAACCACTCGGGGTAACGTACCTCCCGGATCTGATGCAAGTTCAGCAGTCGTTGGATCTCGGACTGGATAATTTTATTTCTATCCGGTCCCATATTCCTTTTCTTTTGTTGTATGGGCTTGGCTCCGATCTTGACATTGAGGAAGTGTTGACATACCTGGTTATTTATCCTTCCCGGGGGCCCGCCTTCCCAGGCGAAGAGGTAGCTGAACTCTTTAAGCATTAGGGTTACTCTCTCTTCTACTTCCGGATTCATGCCTGTCCATATCTTGACAGTCTTAGCGGGGGATCCTTTCCATATTTCAATCATCTTCAGCTCCTCTAAGGGCTGTACTTTCAACTCTTCCTCTAATCTTGGTTTCTTGGCTGGCAGGGTGATCCCCTCATCATTTTTGGATGGGATAGCGTTCATGCGGCATCATTTGGCCTTGACTTGGCTACCACGGACTTCTCTGATGCCCGAGGGGGTGGGGAATTTGACCTTCAGGTGTAAGGTAGAGAGGATGGCCTCAAAAGTTCGTGTTGACGGTCGTCCACATATCGCGTTGTACGTCCTAGAGGAAGCTTTTACTACCCAAAACTTGGTCGGTTTGTTGCGCCTCATGGCGCCCTCTCCCCAGGACATGCACAGGGTGATGGTTCCTAAGGTGCGGCATGCAACCCCGTCGAATCCGACAAGGGAAACTTCGGCCGCTTCCAGACGGTTTTTCTTTAATTCCATGGCTAGTGTAGGTTGGGAGGAAGAGAACATCAACAGAACTTCTCGTGTCAATTAGGATGCGTTGGGTCTCAATGCCGAATATCGTGGCTTTTATGACCAGAGGGTCCTCATGGGGGTATATGATACCTTTCAAGTCTTCTGGACTAAAGGAAATAGTAGGTAACTGGGCTCCCTGTACGGAGCACACGGGCGGTCCTTGCTCCACTCATCACGCCACCTTTAAATATTTTTTTTTCCCGGTGGGGATACAGAGATGTCTCCTCCCTCTATCATATTAATAGTTCTGCCCGAGGGAGGGTTGTCCTCGTAAGATTCTAGAGGGGGTGGTAACCTTTAGCGAGGGGTGTCCTCTCGGTTCTGGGTGTTGGACCCTCTCTCTTCTATATTTCCCTCGGATCGGATTCTCTTCCCAACATTGGATTTCGGGGTTTCTTGATTATTTTCTTGGAAATAATTTCCCAAGTATCCGGCAGTGAAGAGCCAGTGTATTTCGATTTTCAGGGTGGTGCAAGCGTCAGTATCATGTCCCCATGCTTTATGATACTTACAAAATATACCAGAATCTTTCTTATCGTGGGGTCTCCTGACGGGGCGGGGCCATTGGAGGTTAGTACTTCCTCTCATAACGTTGAGCACTTCAACGGGGGTGATGGTTAAGGGGGGTAGCGGTGCGGGCTGGAGGTACCGCTTTACTGGCCCCCCATCTTGTCTCCTCTTCGAAGGTGTCTTTCCTTCTTTAGCTTTGTATGGGGGCCCCTTTTCATGCTCTAGATCATGGCGCTCTGCCCAGATTTTGGAGTTTTTCGCCTCCTCCATGATGATATAAGTTCCTGCTTTGTGCATAAGCTTATTCATATCTTTAACTTGGTTACCCATAAGGTATCGGAAAAAGTTCTCGGCTCTAAGTCCTTGGGTCAAGATGTCCGCTATGATGGACGGATTAGTGTTTGGTACGTCCAAAGTCTCATCCGAGAAGCATTTCATATATTCTCTAAGAGGCTCATCCTTTCCTTGTTTTATCGTGAACATGTGGCTAGCCGACTTTGGGTATCTCCGGTTACAAGCAAATTGGCATACAAACAAGCATCCCAGTTGATCAAAATAGGTGATCGTGCGGGGCACCAGCTGGGAGAACCAAGCTTGGGCTCTACCTGCCAGGGTGGTGCGAAACACTCGGCAGAGGACAAAATCTGGCACGGAGGCTAGGTCCATGGTAGCGATATACTGATGGATGTGGTCTTGGGGATCTCTTCCGTCCTTCTCCCCCATATATAGAGGGAGGTTACTGCGTGCATCCAGGCGGGACCAGAGCACGAGCTATTTTCGGGACGAAGGGAGATCCTTGATACACAACTTCCTCTCTCGGTGCGAGATTTATTTGTAGGTTCCTCATCTCCCTTATTAGGTTGGTGACCATACTCCACAGAGTGTGGTCCCCGTCGGGGGAAATAGTTGGTAGTTGGTGTTCTCGGGGGTAGAGGAAGTCGGTTCCGTCCTTGCCTCGGGGTGCCCTGCCCAAAGTGCCTCCAAAGGGGGTTCGCCGTTCTCTGGCTAGGGGGAAGGTATCTTGGCGTAGGGGGCCGATCGAATATTGGGATCTTGGGCGGGACTCATATTCTTCCGAACAGGTATGTTCTCTGTGGTTTCGGGGAGGAAACTCGTTTCGGGGGTAAGCCGTTTCCGTTCTATCCCTCCGGGTTGCTCCTTTCGCAAGGCGTTCAAACACAGATCGTTGTATATTTATGAAATCCATTCTTTCTGCAGTTGGTGATGAGTGCGTTTTCGAGTGTTCCCGTGGTGTGGATTCCCTGGAATTTCGTTGGCTCCCTGAAGGTCCAGAGTTAGGGGAATTATTCATGTTAACTCCTTTCTTTTTCGCAAACAGATCTCTTCAAACGTTCTCAAAGGCAAAGTTCTAAGGCGGTTCCCACAGATGGCGCCATTTTGTTAATAGTGTTGTAATTTTAAAGGAATTTCTGGGGTGGGAATGATTGCTTTTGCCTGAGTCTGAAGAGATTTATTGCTACTATGCTTTTTATTCTTGGGAAAAAGTATATCCAAAATTCCAGATCTTCCTTCCACTTTTATAGGAAGTAGTTTCCACTTGACATAAGTGGGACGCTTACAGGTGTCGTATTTTGAGTGAATTTTATCTTCATTTTGATAGGGACAACTAGCTAGCGTGGCTTTCCCATGGTCTACAGACGGTTGGATAAGGGACATGTGTTTCGAAGGAGCTGGCGTAGCTTCTTAGCGGGATCTTTATCCGTTTGTTGGTATAAGGGTGATACGTGTGCTCCACTGGCTCCTTTATTTTGAGATAAGAACGGGAAGTACGTTGCTCCGAGGGGTCCTTTACTTTGAGATAAGGACGGGAAGTACGTTGCTCCGAGGGGTCCTTTATTCTGAGATAAGGACGGGAAGTACATTGCTCCGAGGGGTCCTTTATTCTGAGATGCGGACAGGAAGTACGTTGCTCCGAGGGGTCCTTTATTTTGAGATAAGGATGGGAAGTACGTTGCTCCGATGGGTCCTTTATTCTGAGATAAGATGGAAAGTACGTTGCTCCGAGGGGTCCTTTATTTTGAGATAAGGACGAGAAGTACGTTGCTCCGACGGGTCTTTTATTCTGAGATAAGGACGGGAAGTACATTGCTCCGATGGGTCCTTTCCGGGGTGTTTCTTTAGGGAGGTTTTATCCGAGTGACATGATAAGTGCGAGAGTATCATATACCTGAGGGATGTTCTGGGAAGCTATTTAAAGTTCTCGACATCTCGCGCAGTATTTGTGTTCTGTAAGATATCTGTCGTGGGGATAGGTGTACCATTCGTGATCTTTCGGGGTGTTTATAGGATATATATAATTTTAAGGGTTAACAACCTTTCATATAACTCATCCTCTATTTAATCATTCACTATTTTTTTAAAATTATACCCCCTCTTCCTTAGCCAAGGCTTTTTAAACATAGTTACTCCGTTTTTGACAAAGTTTGACAGAACAATAATTAGTAGTGAAAGAAAAAATAATTTGGAGTTGTTCAGCGACTTTTGCACAATTTTATTTCCTCCTCAAATACTTTTTAAATGTCTTTTGTTACTCCGTATTTTATGAAATTTGAAAGAACACACCTAGTTTTTATCATAGTGTATGGTTAATAAAAACGAGGATTGGAGGTGTGTTTGGCAACTTGTACATATGAAAACACAATTTTGGTTTAGTAGAGTTTGGAATTTAAGGTAAAGGGTTTAGGGTTTTAAAAATAACGGTGAAAGAAAAATTGATTTTGGAGTTGTTTTGCATCTTTTACATAATTTGGTTTTGCTTTGTTTACATAATTATATTTTCCTCACCAAAGGTTTTTTCGTTACCTCGTTTTTAGGAAATTTGAAAGAACACACCGACTTAGTGTGAAAATGGCAAAGGAGAAAAAAACGAATTTAATGTAGTTTTAAAAATTGCGCCTAATTAAGATTTCCTCCACAAAGGTTTTTTAAGCTCTTTTTGTTCCAGCTTTTGCTGCTGAAATGCAAAATTCCCTTGCAATTGCTCTGATTTTGTTTCAATTACTCACAATAACGTAATTTTCCACGCCATGATGTTTTGTAACAATTTTTTGGATACATTCCTTTTTATGCAATAAAATATTCGTTTGCATTTTAGTTTGAAGTGAAGATTCCCTTTCATCTAATATAATAACTATTTGCATCATTTCCCCAACTCTTGCTCTATTTAATCACTCACCTTTTCTTCTTATTCTATTGAATCACTCACTTTTTCTTCTTCATAATTCCTGCAAATATTGTTAACGTATTTATGATATACTCATCGAAGCTCAATTTAGTTGTACGAAATGTACATTAATTTAACGTTTATTAAATGTGCATTTCATCATTATTTCACAACTACCTATTTAGTTGGATATTAATCTCTCATTTTGTTGTAATGCCAGTAAATTATATGGAAGATGTATAAAAACGATGATCAGAGTTCGATGTGTAATAGACTGGAGGAAAGCGACAGATTCTGAGGTTGGTGTGTCGAACTTTGTTGATTTTGCATTCTCGCAAAGTAGTAACTTGCTTCGTGGAAGAGTTCTTTGTACTTGTAGAAAATGAACTAATGCCAAAAGGGATCTTATTCATATGCACTTGTATAAATATGGTTTTGTACCTAACTATATCGAATTCACACAGTGAGATGGTATGGGGGTAATATTAACTCACACGTGCTAGCTAAGTCTTCTAGATGTAGTAATATGGGTGAGGAAAATGACCAAATGAGGAATATAGTGGATGATGCATTCGCTGATCAATTTCTAAACGTTACTTATAATGAGGTTAGTGTAATAGAGTAGCCCCATAGTGAGGCAAAGAATTTCTTTGAAGTGCTTAGTGGAGTAGAGACATTGGTAAACGTAGGAAGTCCGACCACTATACTGAGATGGATTTCACAGTATCGAACGAGACAATGCACAAGCTCAATGTTGTTTCTTGTAACAATATAATAAAACTGGTTCAGGAACTGTCGTCTCCCGACGTTCGTGCTAGGTTATCGAATCTTGTTTATAATATCAGAAAACTCATGAAGAGTTTGGGATTAGCCGATTAGGGGTAAAAACTTTTGACGTGTGCATAATTAGCTGTTTATTATTTTACGTCGACTTTGCTTCTCCAAAGTATACATCGCGTCTAGAATGTTGGAAACCTTGTTACGAACCTATCCAAAATGCGAACAACATATACCCACCCTACATAGGAAGTTATGGTACTTCCCATTTACTCTAAGACTCCAACGAATGTACACGTCTAGCTCAAATGTTGAGCACATGAGGTGGCATACCAATGCCCAGACAACGAGGACCATATGATTCATCAAGAGTCTAAACATGCTTAGAAATACTTTGATGCGCGTCATCCTAATTTTGCTGACGAGTCTACAAATGTAAGACTTGGACTTTGCGCAGATGGATTCACTATGTGGGGCAAACCGCTGCACAAATCGTGTATTAGTCTAACTCTGAGGAAAGGGTTGAGAATGTTGTGTGAACTAAGGTTTGGGCTGAGTCCACTACTGTTACGAATCTGGTGTAGTTTCCCCGACCAGATGGGCTTCGAGTGCTGCGGTGGTGCCTCGACTAAATGGGCTACTTCTGCTACACCGGTGGTGTAGTAATGGGAATTAATTGTTGTAGTGATGGGGGCAGCTGTGGCGGAGGCATATCTGGTACCGACATGGGCCTCAAGTTATTCTGCTCTGCGAAAGACCTAAATGTGTCACCAATGAGCTTGCTCCAATGATAAGTACGCATCCCCGCCTCACGTGTTCGTCTAACCTCTCCTTCATGTGCCTGCCTCATTTTAGCCATCTTGGCCTGAGGCATCACATCAAAATATGAGTTACCACTAGTCGAGGCACCATACCTTGCATATTTGTGGGTCGCATCCCCTAATCTACTACCATCTTGAGCAGAAGAAAACAACCTAACCTGATTTTTCTTCAGCGTTTTAACCTTCAACCACAACTCGAAGTCGCACCCCAGCCTCTTGGATGAGTCTGACCCACATCCTCTTCGCAGCCTGACTATGAAATCTTGTTGATAAAGAAATTCAAATGTTATATAATAATACCGTATAATAATTTCTTACACGTAAATTAAATTCATTATATGAATAGATTACTTACATAAGCTTTGTGATGGTGCGTTAGCTAGTGCTTAGAATCAAATTTACATAGTGCACCTAAATTTCCATCATTCGCAAGTGTACGAGTCAATAATCGCAAGTGTATGAGTCAAGTAATAATAATATGGTAAGTATAGATACGAACAAAGTATCGTATCCCAGGGGAGTGGCGAATGTATGCTTGAATCACTTAAATGCAAGAACACTAATGCTTTGACACGTTTGCTATGTTTGTGTGTGCAGAATACATTGAATCCAGAAAACAATAAATGCAGATTTTAGGAAAATGGTCTTGGATGCAATTTAACTACTAACTAGAATGCAATGAAAATAGTGAAGAAAACTAAGAATGAGTTTAACGCAAGAAAACAATTTGTATGCAAAAGAACTAAAAGTACTTCAATATTGAATATGGAATGCGAGCAATTATACTATGCTAATCTATAGCCAGAAAGTTAACAGAACAAAATTTAATATGGTTGAGGGGTTGAATGCTTTAGTTGTAAAGAATTGACTGAAAGATGTTTGGAGGTTGGGTTTCACAACTGGCCATAATAGTTCTGAGACAAACTGCCTATGTTTACTCGAGATGTTTGATGATAGTTTGAGTTTCACGAATCTAATGGATTTGCGACCTATAACTGGACCATCCTAACTATAGAATCATTAAACCTCAAATAGCCTACGACATTAGTGAAATCAACCCAATTGTCAGTTATTTTAGTAGAGAGATTAATTTTTCAATCCAATCATCCTAGTCGTGTTAACATAAATGTACTTAGAAAGGAATGAATTAGTGTGATCTAGGGGTTGCGCATCAGCCGCGTTAGCGTACTAAAGTCACAAATTGCATGTATACATAATTAGCTAACATCTACACTCTCGCGATTCCAGGATAGTGCATTCGTTCTTCCAGCAAGAGCTAGACTAATCATGCAAAATAATCATTCTAGATACATGAACACATCAAACTGACATCAAATAAAACAAACAAACATATTCTTAAATTCGAGCTACTCCCATACTAGAGTGGTTTATCTACTCGTTGTCATAAGTTCAACAATAAATAAAGGATTAGATAACGTAAACAAAGTAAATAGGACAGGGAAAGATTCTCAGATTCGGTGGAAAGTTGACGCCTTGCTATCTTCTCCAACTCCTATGTGCTTTCCTCTTCTCCACGAACTATCGACTCTAGAATATGAAAGCAAAACTTAGAACAAAACTCTAATGGTGTTTTCTCTCTTTTCACTACTAACCAAAAAGTAATTAGCGGCGAAAGTAGTGTACAATGTTCTATTTGCAGTCTCTGGTGGTCATAGTGGTGGTTGCTCTAAGTGCTAGCCGTCCTATCCTATTTATAAGAAAGTACCGTTGCCCTCATCTCAAAAATAGTCGCAACTTATTTAGCAAGAAAAGACGGTATTGCCTTATGACGCGTGGGTGGCTGCGCAGCTCACGTAGCTTTTGTCCAATGTGGCACGACTCTCAACTTGTTCTGCATGATGACACATAATTCTCAGTAGGTCGCACAACCTACCACCCATCGCGCGTTGTCGTGCGACTTTCTCTGCTACCACCTAGCTCCTTCCTCCATTGCGTCGACTGCTGAACTTATTTGCTTAATGCGACTAGAGTTGCCTCGGTTTGCATGGTGCTATAGCGCTTAAACTTCTGTTGTGACGCTCGCTTTCCAAGTCATTCCAAAAAACACTCATTTTGTGCTATTTTCCCATAGTTTTGTCTTGACTTGACAAAATCCTATAAAAACACAAAACAATACTAGAACCAATAAATATTCACCAAGAAGTCTACAAAAGCCTAAGAAAATAAGTACATAAATCACGCTAAATAAACGCTCATCAAATACCCGAAAAGTTAAACATTTTGTTGTCCTCAATCAATCCTACTAGTCTGACTCAATCTAAATTAGAATTCAAGTTATTCACATGCCAAAACTCATGGATAGGGATATATTCTCAGAATGCAAGCTATGGTCAAATTAAGAGATGAGAGGGAGTATACAAAGAAACATAAGCACACCAAGCTGAATAAAATCATTGTCATGTCAATTTCATGTGCTCAAAAGTGTGTGCCACTATTACCAATGCATAAGAATAATTTTCACATTCCTAAGTAGAGTGGTTCACATATAGTAACTTCACTCTCATTCTCTACTTTTCATGTTACCATCAATTCATGCAAACTTCTTATGTTAAAGATATTTAGGGCTTTATTGCTTGTAATATTAGGCTTGGTGTGGGCTATAGTGGGAAAATAAATTTATGAGTTTTAGAGATATACGTAGTAAATCAACTCATTGGTTCTTTTTCCTCCCTTATTTTATTTTTATTGGTCATGCATTTTAGGCTCTTTTCATCTTTTCCTTGTGTTTTCATTTGTGCAAATTTTCAATCTACCTTATACTTCATGATTTTCTAGTTGCACCCCAGACTTAAAGTTTTCTACGGGGTTATTTGTGCTCTCTATTATGCTCATCTTCCTTTTTGATTGTTATCCTTTACTCTTTTTTTTTTCTTCCCATAGGCTCAAGCTTTTGCTTTTAGCTCATTCCTTATCACTCCTTAAGATTTACTACATCCATATCTAGAAAAATGGTAGGATTTAACGTCATCAGCTCATGGTGTAGGTAATTGAGGCTTCATAAAGAAAATGCTTCATAAGAAAAGCCTTCAAAGGGGTTATGAGTATTTATTGTTATTTGTAAAGGGGTTTGGGCTTGAAAGACCAAAACATAATAGAAAAGACGGCCTAATTCATTTTTTCAACACACGTAAACTCTACAATCATCTCCAATAACAATCAAAAAAAATTACTTAAGATTCATAAATCACATACTATGTACTACTTTCTCATGAGAAAACAACATTATTCTCACTCTTCTACACTTGTAACAGATTGATAAGTGTGTATAAAAATAAAATATGCTTTTGACAATATTACTCAAGATGTACTAAATTGACAAATGTATACTATTGCATCTCAAATTTGTACCATATTATGCCTATAACATCATTGGTCCCTACTTATTCATTCTTTCATGCTTTAAACTTGAATTTAATGACTCGATCAAAAGAATTTAACTAGGCTCCAAAATGGGATAAATATATAGCATATATAACAAAAAGTGAAGCTTTCCCACCTCCAACATAGAACTATACGATGCCCCCTCATCGTCAAAACATAAAAAGTAAACCATAAATGATAGTACTTCTCTGTTCGAGCTCAAAGGACACTCGTCGGGCTGTTGGCGCCGATGCTTTCTTCATTTGTTATCTTTCTCTCAATGTGCTTCAGCTCCATCCATGATGATTTTTACATTCCAAAGTTGTTCCTTGAAAACTTCCAACTTGTTCACTAACCCGACATTGTCTTTATTCATCCTCTCCTCTATCTCTTGCAATTGTTCTTTAAACGTTTTATGTTTCTTGTGCTCGGTCCCCATGATTTCTCCAACTGAAGCAATGGATGTAGACTCACTCGTTTGAAACGTCTTCTCGATCACTTGCCTCACATGTCATTCATGGGATATGTATTTTGGATATGGATATTAGTGTCAAGCTCGGGACAATCTTCTTTGACACAAAATGGAGTGATGAATGTGGTCTCTAGTAGCTTAGACTATGATTTCACCAATGTTAGAAGTATATCCTCTTTGGATAGCCATCATAATATTTGCTTGCTCCCATTATACTCTTCCCAGATTGAAAGGTGGTAGAATTCTAGAACTCACGAACAAGTAAAGCTCTTTGAAACGAACTTTGAGCAATCCATAATCAGCTTCAAGATCACCTTCAACTTTTGGTTGGAATGCTGCTTTGTTGGTAGTTAGCTGATTTGATGCGGCTTGTCTTTTCATCTTTCTATACTCGCCCCACATCTCCGTGGATTGCTTCTTCAAACCGTAGTGTTGGTTATATCTTTATGCATTGAATCAGACTTCATGAAGAGGAAGAATTGTTGACCAGTCTCTTCGATCATAGTGAGCGTAGATTTCACGTATTAGATTGTAATTAACATCCCTCTATTTCATTGTGACTTCCTTTAAGTTCATTTTGTGCATGGAACTACAAGTGCTTGCTCGTCCACAAAATCACTGTTTCAACAACCTTGTGTACTTCTCAAAACAACTTCGTGTGGTGAATTTGCTCAAACCATAGCTCTGTTGTGCTATGCCGAGTTTCTCCATGGTTGTTGTTTTCCTATCTTTGGATCATCATGAAACAACGTCTGAATGCCATGTTCTTCTACAAAGAAAGAAAAGAATACAAATTCTTTCAAGAAAAATAGGTGAATAGAGAAGATAGAAAGAGAAGAAAAAAATCTTATGAACTATGAGAGATGTGTGAGAATTATAAAAGTGATCAATGTTCAATAACACACACACACACACACACACACACACACACACACACACATATATATATATATATATATATATATATATATATATATATATATGAGTTCTTAAATAATTTTTGGCAATTTTTAATAAGTTTCACAACTCTCCATATTAATTGTAATCACAAAAGGAATAATTCATGTACATCAATGGAATTTAACCAAAAGAGAAGTATACGTATAGTAGGAAAAGTAAAAGATAGAGATTCTTTAGCCAAATTTGGAAGATTCTGATTTTTGTACGACTCCTCCTTCATATCATACTCAAAAAAACGTGTTCTGCACGAAACGAGGAGGCGCAACATGTAGGTCGCGCGCCATGGCCCTTGGGTACCTGCACGACAGAAGCGACTGTAGCGCAGCTTGTGGAGCTCTCAGGATGACATGCGCGACTAGCTGCATGACTCGCACGACTTTCTAGAAAGTCCACACGATGCACGTGATGCTGTGCTACCCGCACTTGTTTGTTTTACTACTACATGTTGTCTTCTTGTTTTGTGTTCGTCTCTTTACTTATAATCTTCCTTCTTTTTCTTCATAGTTCCTCTACTATCTCAATTGTAAGCTCAAAAACACTTTGAAAACATTATGCTATATATGACTCGAACAATATAATTAAATAACTAAGATTTAACTAAATGCGTAGACTCAAAAATTAAAACTTACTATTGTGGGTTGCCGCTCACATAATGCTTTGTTTCACGTCGTTGAGCTCGATGCTATGGTGAAGAATTAAGGGTTCTTGGGCGCACCATTTGCACCTTGGTCGTTCTCATCCTTTGGCGTCTCTTTCTTCTTCCATTTTTGATCTTCATCATTGATGTTATCAATTTCCATAGTGAAAAATTCTTCATTTCCAATGAGGTTGACTTCTCTATCTTTGTCACATCAGTGACATTGGGGTGTCTTAGAATTTGGAGAGCACCTTTTTAGCAAGGTCTCCAAGATCAGAAGAATCTCCAAGGTCTTATAATTTTCGTCATTTATTGTGTTCTTGATTTTTTTTATCCTTTATTGTGTATTTTTTTACGATTTTGGTCCTTCAGAAGAAATCTGAGTCGAAAATGTCACGTGGGAGCACTTGCTAATCAAAATTCAAAATTTTTTAATTCCCACATGCAAATTCACATGTGAAAACCCAGGTTTGAATTTTTTTAAATTTTTATTTATTTAAATTGTGGCCCATGCGAACCGATTTGACCGGGTTGTCCAAATCGGACGAGTCCTAATTTAAAGAAAAACAAAAATTAGCATTTCAATGTGCGAATTTGCTTGTGGGAAATTGAAAAAACCTGAATTTGGGGTGGCACGTGCTCCTACGTGATATTCTCGGCTGAGATTTCATTCGGATAACCAAAATCATAATGAAATACACAATAAAGGACAAAAAAAAACAAGGACATAATAAAGGACGGAAACTATAGCTAGAACACAATAAATGACCAATTTCATTTTTTTTTCGTGCCGCATAGTCAAGAAAGAATCGATTTCGTAGTGTCATCCCATAATTGAAGATTTGCACCATGGTTGCCTTTGATATCATCCATTTGGGTTCTGCTTTCCTAATCAATTCCTATTATTTACATGCTTTAATGACTGTGTCATGTTCATCTTGCCGGTAATTGAGAATCTTCCTCTTATTTTTCCCTCTCCTCAAACGTTGTTGAAATTCTGATTCGAATACTTCCACAAACACTTCCCATGTTGTCTCTTTAGTGATGACATATGTGAACCAATCGAGTTCTCTCCCTGGCAGAGACATGGGGAAAATTACCAATTTTCGAGGTGAATTATTGGGAATAAGACAGTTATAAAGACTCTCAAATTGTGGCACATGTTGCACTAGATCTTCGTTTGGAATTCCCTGAAATTGATATTCTCCAACATGCCGGTTGAACAATAAGCACATTTGTTGGTTGATCTCATTCTATTTGGTAGATATTTGGTAGATTGTATCGGTAGTGCCATTTTAGACCAAAAGGGTGCTCGCACCTTGTTCTTGGGCACCTTGGATAGTTCTCTTCTTCTCTTTTTGCGATGAATGTTGGTCTTATAAATGAAATCATTCTTGCATCTGCACAAATAAATGTTATTCATCTCTCCATAAATAAGCATGATTTATAAGAAAATGTCAATACCGTTACTCTCTAGAAACCACGTAAGCATATTGATGGGGTGCTTGCTAATGCTTAGAATCATATTTACATAAAAACCTTAACTCATACCCTTCGTACGTTCACGAGCCAAGTAATAATAAAATGGTAAGTGTAGTTACGTACCAAGTATCGTTTTTCAGGGGAATGGTGGATGTATGCTTGAATCACTTAAATGCAAGAACATTAATGATTGTCACGTTTGCTATCTTTTTGTGTGCAAAATGATGTGAATGTTGATTTTAGGAACACGGTTTTGGATGCGATTTAACTACTAACTAGAATGCAATCAAAAAAGTTAAAGAAATCTACGAATGAGCTTCATGCTAGAAAACAGTTTGAATGCAAAAGAACTAAAAGTAAAAGAAGATTGAATGTGGAATGGAAGCGATAATAATAGGCTAATCTAACACAAAAAATAAACATAATAAAATTTAATATGGTTGAGGGGTTGAATGCTTTAGTTGTAAACAAATGACTAAAAGATGTTTGGAGGTTGGATTTGACAATTGATTTAATCATAATGTTCATAGAAAAGCTACCTATGTTTATTTGAGATGTTTGATGATAGTTTGGGTTTCATTAATCTAATGGATCCACGAACTATAGTTGGACCTAACCTAACTATAGAATCATTAAGTCGCGAATAACATACCATGTTAGCAAAGTCAACACTATTGTTAGTTGTTTTAGTAGAGATACTAATTCTGCAAACCAATCAACTCATTCGAATCGTGTTAACATAAACGTACTTATTCAAGAATGATTTAGCGTGATCTAGGGGTTATGCACTAGCTTCGTTAGCGTACGAAAGTCACAAATCACATGTATACACAATTAGCTAACATCTACACTCTGGCGGTCCCAGGGTAGTGCCTCCGTTCTTCCAACGAGAGCTAGACATATCATGCAGAATAATCATACTAGACACATGAGCACATCAAACACAAATCAAACAAAACAAATAAACATATTTATAAATCAGAGGTACTCCCATACTCCAAACACGGAGTAGTTTAGCTACTCATAGTCATAAGTTCAACAATCAATAGAGAATTAAATAACATAAATAAAGTAAAAAGATAGGAAAAGCTTCTCAGATCTGGTGGAACGTTGACGCCTTGCTATCTTCTCCAACTCCTATGTGCTATCTTTTTCTCCACCAACTATCGACTCTATATGAAAACAAAACTTAAAACAAAACTTTAATGGTGTTTTCTTTCTTTTCACAACTAACAGAAAAGTAACTAGTTGTGAAATTAGTGTAGAACATCGTATTTGCAGTCTCTTGTGGTCATATTGGTGGTTGCTCTAAGTGCTATGCGTTCTCTCATATTTATAGGAAAGTAGTGTTGTCCTCGTCTTAAAAATAGCTGCAGCTTATTCAGCAAGAAAGAGTGGTGTTGCCCTAGGACGCGGGACTTTGACATGCCATGTTGTGCGAATGGCTATGCGGCTCGTGTAAGTTTTGTCTCCTATGGAGCAACTTTTTTCTAGTTTTGCGTGATGATACATAATGCTCCATGGGTCGCACAACCCATTGCTCATCGCACGTTATCGCACAGCTTCCTCTGTTGTTGCCCAACTCCATCCTCCACCAAGTTGATTGCTGGACTTCTTTGCTTAATGCGACTAGGGTTGCCTCAGTTTGCATGGTGCTGTAGCGCCTAAAGTCGTGTCGTGACACTCTCTTTGCAAGTCATCCCAAAAACATCTATTTTGTGCTCTTTTTCAATCGTTTTGTCTTGACTTGACAAAATCATATAAAACACAAAATAATACTAGAACCAATATATGCACCAAGAAATTTACAAAAGTCTAAAAAGAATAAGTATTTAAATATCGCTAAATAAATGCTCATCACTTTTTGTGTCTCATCATTTACCCACTATTTCGTTCGGTCCTCTTTTGTTTTTTTGCCAACATGATTAACAAACTAATAAAGAAATCCACTTAATAATTTAAGAATAACAAAGTAGAATTAACATGAAACTATTAAATTAAAACTTATTTCGTCCAATCCCGCTCCTCGCCGGAATATCTCTCACCTCTCTTGGTGTACTTCATTGTTCTAGTGGACTCTAAAGCCGTACCACTCATTTGGAATTCATACCTTGTGCCTGGCATGCAATTCAGGTCTTGCAGCTATATTCTTGAATATAGTCTTCAAATTGTTCAATGATTGGCAGAAACTTTTGTTGCCTGTTTGGTTCCAGAGGTCTTTAACACGTGAGGTATCATCTTTATCCCACTGATATAGTTATGCATATTTATAATAAATGAAATAATTAGAATAATTTACATAAATAAATTCATCGTAATTGAATCTCTAGTACATTGATATTCAATTTAAATTAAGAAATTACTCCAAATGTTTCCTAGCTTTTGCACGTTCATGTTCCGTGCATTTCTTGAAATTAGTCCACTTGCCCCACGACTTCTTTTTCAATATCGAAAATAGATGCAACAATGTTGCTCCCATTAATCCACGATCTTGTATGTGGACAAAATATGATCCACTTTCAATTCTCGGGGTTGAATACGTGTCCCCATGCTCTAGCCACGCCTTACTCTAGCCATGTTACAGTCAAAGTTGTATAATATGTCCTCATCGTCCATGGGGGCTAGAAGGGTTTTGCCTCGTCCAATCTGAGAGACGATGCTGGCCAGGCAGAACTACTACATCGCTTTGGCGATCCTCCGCGTATATCAGTGCCAGAAGAGTGAGATAATCCATGAGGTGACTCAAATAAAGTAGTATTGGGATTTTGCAGGTCTGGTACCCCACACATAAACGCCCACAGGTCCACATCCATTCGAAACTGCATATCGTCAACATGCATCTCGTATGAAAGCGTCGTGCCCGATCTACCTCGCCCTATACCCCTAACTGTTGAAATAATAATTTGCAATATAATAACAAAAGAATCACAAGACTTGAAAGCTCCACTTGTGATTTAATAAGGCAACATCATTGGTGGAAACTTCAAGAAGAATGCTACGTGGGAGATAATTATAATTACATATTATAATAAGCTTCATGATTAATAGATATTTAATATAATAATGTATAAGAGTAATGATTGAGAAAAAATCTCATCGGTATGGCGGTGTAAACATCCCTATAAATATAGGATAGTGGAAGGTTTGTAATTAAGCAAAAAAAGCCAAGCAATAAAAAAAGCCAAAAAGTAGTCCTGATACCACCCTCTCTTAATTTGCAATCCGCACTTTATTTCGAAACTCTGTCATATTTTCCGTAGCCACTGCTTTTGTGAAACTGTCTGCGAGTTGTTCCTTAGTATTTATGAACTCCAACTGAATTTCTTGATCTTGAACTAGACTTCTGATGAAATGATGTCGAAGTTCGATATGCTTCGATCTTGCGTGAAACACTGGATTCTTCGTCATTGTAATAGTCGACATGTTGTCGCAATAGATTACTGTTGGAGCTTCTTGTTTCTGCTGCAAGTCTTCAAGAATCCTTCTCAGCCAAACTACTTCACACACTGCATCTGTAGCGGCGATATACTCTACTTCTGCTGATGAAAGTGATACCGTCTTCTGCTTCTTTGACGTCCACGAAATTATTTTAGATCCAAGACAGAATACGTATCCTGACGTGCTTTTATGATCATCGACTGATCCAGCCCAATCACTGTCAGTATAGCCAATGAGATTATTCTCTTTTTCCTTGACATACTTGATGCCGAACTTCTTAGTACCTTGGAGGTATCGTAGAACTCTTTTTGCTGCTGCATAGTGCAATTTGCTTGGATCATGCATAAACCTTGATATCAGGCTGACTGGATAAACAATATCTAGCCTCGTGTTCGTTAGATAAATAAGGGAGCCTACTAAACTCCTGTACATTTTCTGATCAACTTTTTCTGCACCATCATCCATCATCAGCTTCTCATTGACTGCAAGTGGTGTGGATATTGGCTTGCAGTTCTGCATCTAGAATTTCTTCAAAATTCCTTCAAGATATTTTTCTTGAGAAATAAATATTTCTCCTTTGGATTGGCGGACTTGAATTCCCATAAATTATTTCATAAGTTCGAGATCAGTCATTTCAAACTCTTGCATCATAGCCTTTTTAAATGTATTCATCATTTTTGCACTTGTGCTTGTGTATATCAAGTCATCCACGTAAAGACAAACGATGAGAAAATCTTTAGTACCTTGTTTCTTTACGTAGAGTGATGGTTCACTTTGGCTTCTGGTGAATCCAGTCTTCTGGAAATAGCTGCCAATTTTGCTATTCCATGCCCGTGGTGCTTGCTTTAAGCTATATAGCGCTTTCTTGAGTCGATAGACTTTGTCATCTTTTCCTTTGGCGATGTAACCCTGCGGTTGCTCGACATAGACTTCTTCTTCTAGATCTTCGTTCAAGAAAGCTGATTTCACGTCCAGTTGATAAATTGGTAACTCTAGTTGAGCAGCTAGTGCTAGCACGAGCCTTATAGTCTCCATGCGTGCAACTGGAGCAAATGTTTCATTGAAGTCAATGCCTGGCTGTTGTGAATATCCCTTTGCAACTAGGCGTGCCTTGTGCTTTTGGATTGAGCCATCTTCCTTGTACTTCGTCTTGTACACCCATTTAAGGCCGATAACTCTTTTTCCTTCAGGAAGATCTACAAGCTCCCATGTTTTGTTCTTTTCAATACTCGCCATTTCTTCGTCCATTGCTTTTAGCAAGATTTCTTCTTTAGCAGCTTTGTCAAATGTCTGCGGCTCAACGGTGAAGAATGCTACATCACATGATTCATAAATATCTCGTAAGCTGCGTACCTTCCTGATAGGACTTTCTGATTCTGGATAGAATTCTCCTGATGGTCCTGCAACATCTGGACTTGGACCTTGGTTTGGACTTGCACTTGGACTGGTACTCGATTCATGTTGTTGAAACAGGGACGGCGGTGGTTGATAGACATTATTTGTCTTCGTATTCTCTTCCCAGTTCCACGACTGCTTTTCATCAAAGATAACATCTCGAGAAATGATAAGCTTATTTGTTCTTGGGTCTAGTAAACGATATCCCTTGGATTCGTCACTATAAACAATGAATATTAACTTTTCTCCCTTTTCATCAAATTTTTCACAACGCTGGGAAGGAATATGAGAATAAGCAATGCATCCAAAAACTTTGAGATGATGTACCTGTGGCTTTCGGTGAAACCACGCTTCATATGGCGTCTTGCTTGGTAAGGCCTTAGTTGGTGACCGGTTCAGGATGTAAACCGCCGTTGTCACAGCTTCCGCCCAAAAGCTTTTAGGAAGTCCTTTTCCTGTCATCATGCTCCGGGCGATTTCAGCAATTGTGCGGTTTTTCCGCTCGGCAACTCCATTCTGTTGTGGGCTATAGCGGGTTGTTAACTGCCTGTGGATGCCTTTCTCTTTGCAGTAGTTCATGAAGTCTCTTCCAATGAACTCTCCACCTCGATCAGTTCTGAGAGTCTTTATTTTTCTGCCACTTTGATTTTTGACTTTCGCCTTGAACTCCAAGAACTTGGTAAATGCTTCTGATTTCTGCTTCAAGATGTATATCCACATCATTCTTGTATAATCATCGACAAACAGAAGGAAGTACCTGTTGTCGTTTAGTGACTGCGTCTGAGTTGGTCCAAAAACATCGGCGTGGACTAATTCCAATGGAGCTTTAACTCTATATGAAACTTTTGGAAATGGCAGGCGATGCATTTTTCCATAAATGCATCCTTCACATGGTTTGTCCCTGTCTGGAATATCTGGAAGGCCAAGAACCATATTTTTCTTTTTCAACATATTTAAGTCTCTATAGTTTTGATGTCCGTACCTCAAATGCCAAATCATGTGATCATCGGTGGTGCTTTGAAGTACCATCTTTTCCGTTAACGACAAGGAAAGTGGAAACACTTTGTTTGCAATCATTTTTATTTTTGCCACAACAAGACTTTTCTTTTTATCAATAATAACACAATAGTCATTATTGAACTGCACTTTATAATTTTTTCATAGCAATTGGCCGACACTGAGTAGATTTTGGGTCAAACTTGGGACATAGAAGATGTCTTTGATGAAGTTCGTCTCGCCCTTTCTTGTCTTCACTGTAACCGTGCCTTTTCCGATAATTTTGTGTTCTTTGCCATCACCGAGTGTTACTTCTTATGAATATGAGTCGTCTAGCTCCACAAATATATTTTTATTTCCGGACATGTGATTGCTGCAGCCACTATCAATGTACCAAGTACTTTCAATTTTTTTGTTGTGAACTGAAACATGAATAAAGTACCTGGTTATTGTTGGCCTCTTCGGTAAAATGGGTTTCTTTAGTGTTGTCGTCGTCTTTAAGCCAGCAATCTCTGTCGGAATGGTTCGGATTTTTGCACCTTTTGCACTTAAATCGGCAATCCTTCGTGGCATGATTATTTTTTCAGCATATTCTGCAACTCGGCTCATAATTTGAATTTTGATTATCACCTCCTCTGTATGGATCGCGTCGCTGGAAATTTTGGTTTCTGCTGCGACCTCGTCCTCTGCCTCGACCCCCTCTTGATGTTGAGGCATTTCTTCTTTCCTGGTGGCTATCATCATTTTTTCTATCGCCTGTAGTGGCTTTGACTTGGAAAGCCTGTTCCAAGTTTTGATTCGCAAACCGACTCATTCTTTTTTCATGAGCCTCTAATGACCCCATGAGTTCATCTAAAGACAATTTTGATAAATCTTTAGATTCCTCTATGGCTGCGACTACGTGCTCAAATTTAGCTAGCAAGCTCCGTAGCACTTTTTTGACAATTTTCCTGTCTTGAACGTTATCTCTGTATGCACGTATTTGGTTCACAATTATTGTGACCCTTGAAAAAAACTCTTGAATATTTTCATTTTCTTTCATGAAAATATTATCGAACTCACACCATAAATTTTGCAATTTAATGGAGATAACTCTATCGTAGCCACCGAATTGTTTTTGTAAAACATCCCAAGCATCTTTTGATGTTTTAACACCCATTATGCGCGGAAGTATGGATCGGCTTACCCCTTGGTGCATAAAGGACAAGGTTGTAGCATCTCTGGTCTTGTTCTCCTTATGCTCCTTTTTTTTTGCTGTCGTCAACGCTGCTTCTTCCTCCGGCGTATACTTGTCATAACCTTGATCGATAATATCCCATAGCTCATGGGACTGGAATAATGTCTGCATTAGGATGCTCCATAGTTCATAATTTTGTCCAACAAAGATAGGCACTCCATGTTGGGAATAGGCGAAGGCTAGCTCGCTGGAAGGGGTTGAATTTATTTTTTATTTTAGAGAAGGTATCGAGTCAGGGGTGGCTCTGATATCACAATATGTTGGGTGTTAGGGATATTTAGAAGGATATAAAAACTTTAGGGCTAAATCATTAAAATGGAGGACTTGGAGGATTTTTATGCAATAAACTTTTGCAATATGTAGTTTGAATTCAATATATTACACACGACTTACACTAACTGGTGCCTTCTCCTTCCCTCTCCCCTTCTGCCACTAGAAGACAGTCCCTCGTCTCTATCGGCCATCTAAAAAAGCCAACAAAAAGTTCAATCTAAATGTCACTGAATTACCTTAAACGACATAAAAAGTTTCATCTTGACAAATGAATCCTAATTAACATATCTAATTAAATTTTATACTCTATAATATTCTTAACTAAATATTCTATATATCATATTCCTAGAAAAGTTCAATATTCACTAAATTTCATTTCGATCCCAAAATAAAGTTAAATATTGACAATCGAATCCTAATGAACACAACTAATTATATTTTCATTCCTATAGTTTTGTTAACTTACTAAACATTTGAAAATTAGCCCAAATCTTCTAAATACAATATTCTCACAAAAAACTTTTAATAAATTATGTTTTAACCCCAAAAAATTTTAATCTCGACAATTCAATCCTGGTGGGGGTGTTTTAGGTGGCCCAGAAATGAACTGGGCCGACCTACCACATTAAAAGGCAGAAAGACGAGAATCAATCCAGACCAATTCGATTGTTTTGGGATATTCGAATGCCTCTATTTGATTGTTATTGCCCGCTCATGGAGTGGGTCCCGCAGTTCATGATCTATATATACCCTATTTCCCGATATTTACGACACAATAATTACTATTCACCAATCGACATCAATCGAATCCTCATGTTCGACTATTCGACAGTCTTAAGTTTGAGTTCGACTGTAAGTACCACAGTGACCCGTTCGAGAGTTATAAGCGTCAAACTATCGCCGTTTCGACTATTCTCCTGTTCGAGAGTTATCCCTGCATCAAATTATTCCCGTTTGACTGTCTGTAGATCTGACCGCCCGGGGTTACTTTAGTCATTTTGGGTTAGTTAACGTGTATTAGGTGTTCCGGACAAAGCTGGTCCATTACGTGTAATACCTAGCACATCTTGGTTAGCTTGAGGCCCATTTATATTGTATTTTCGGTGTATTGTAACCTAGAAGAAATAGCAAAATATTGGCTCCATCTGTGGGAACCACCACGAGGACGTAGGATAGGTAAGATGTTTAGAGTAACTCGATCAGAGAGGAGAGCTACAGAAAATACCACCTCTAGGATGCACCCGAGGGCGAGGGTGCCTTCTCCTAGAACAAAAAGGATACCTCCCCCAATCCAACCGAGTCAACCAATGCCAGAAACTAGGGATCAACCAACGCCAAACACGGATGCGGCAGCAACCGCCACTATTGGTTTTCTAGCTACTTTCAAAGATGAGATCATGGAAATGATTCCCACGGCAGTGGCCGCAACCTTTCACGCTCCTCAACCACATGTGCCACCATCGGTTGAAGGCCACAAAGAGGTTCCACGAGAGTAAGGATTAGCTACTAGGTGCCCCGCTGATAAGGCCGGAGATAGGCGACAGATGGAGGGTCGGAGAGCAAGATCAGAATCGATGGAGGTGTAGTTCAGGAGGCACCACGACGTAGCAAGGTGTGAGGCGAATTAAGGCAATGTTGGCGACTCGAGAGCATAGCAAGCTGAGATCACAAGAAGGTTTGAAAGACTCAATAGGGAGAAAAGAAAGATGAAGAACAAAATGGTACTGTTGTGAAGGACTCGAAGAAGCACACCCCTATAGTACCAAGATAGAGGCTGAAGTACTAGGGAATGGCGAGAAGATACCATAATTGAAGATATATGATAGAAAACAAGGTCAACAGGAGCATATCTTCTATCTGGATGGATTGCTTTCACTGCATCGCTTCAATGACAATGTGAAAGCACGCATATTCACCCCCACATTGACTGGAGTGGCATTGGACTGGCTTTCCAGGATTTCTGAAGGAACAATAACAAGATACAAGAAGTGGAGAAAGAAATTTGAGAGTTAATTCTCAAGCCAAAAGAGGACAGTTATGCAACATCCACACTTGTACTCGGTAAAGCAAGGGGAGAAGGACTCCCTGAAGACTTTATTAGGAGGTTCAATTTTGGAGCTATTAAAGATTGATGACCCGAAAGGTGACCAGAAACGCCAGTTTTTCTGCAGAATTGCTGAAGGCGAAGCCAAAGACGATTGAAGAGATCAATAGGCTAGCGTATCAAGTGGTGCATTTTAAGGAGATGTGATAGAGATTGACAACCAATTTGGAACGAACACGAAGAACACGAAGAGAGAGTAGAGAAAACTATAAGCTAAATAATATATCAATATCAATAATCATCAAAATCCGTCTCAAAACAAAGTCTTGGCCTATATTTATAGGCTAGATAAAAGAAACCTACTCCAATTAAGACTCTAACTAAAAGGTAATTAGAGCCCTAATTCTATCAAACTTACCAAAATAAACTCATACCTAAAATAATGTCTTAACAATTAAGAAATAAACTAATTAGGAAATAAATAATTAATAGATATTCTTCTTAGGCTTTCTTCTTTGGTAGACTTTAACTTGATTCCTATCATCTCTCCCCGGCTTGAAAAAACTCGCCTCCGGAGAGTTTGCATTGATGTACTCCTCAAGTAAGTCCGGAAAGTGAAGACGAAGCTCTTCTTCTTGAACCCATGAATTATCAGAAGCGGGGCGACCTTTCCAAGAGACAAGGTAGCGCTGGAAACCTCCATCAGTGGTACTAACAATCTCATCCTCAAGAATTGCTTCAACCTCATCCATGACCAACGGTGGTGTAGGGGGTAACTTGGGCACCGAAATCGAAGAAGTTGCAGACCCACCTGTGACACTAGCAGAAAATGTAGGAGGCTCAAAAGTACCTCGATAAGGAGTCAAATCCCCAACATTGAAAATAGGACTAATAGTTAGTTCAGGAGGCAAGTCTAACAAATAAGCATTATCACCAAGACGTTTTATGATACGAAAAGGTCCTGAAGCACGAGCAAAAAGCTTTTTAGATGTATGTTTTGGAAAACGTTCAGGACGAATACGAACAATCACAAAATCATCTTCCTTAAACTCCAACTTCCTACGATGTAAATCAGCAGCCAATTTATAATTTGCATTACTTTGTGCTATTTTCATTCGGATATCAGCATGTAAATCATGAATATGTTGTGCAAAAGTTTCAGCAAATTCAGCCGTTTTATGAGAAATAGGCAATGGCACCAAATCAATAGGAAGTCGAGGAGCTACCCCATGAACAATCTCAAAAGGACTCTTACCAGTGGACTTACTCGTGGAATTATTGTAGGCCATCTCAGCAACAGGTAAAATCAAGTCCCAAGTACTAGGCTTTTCCCCCACAAGACATCTAAGGAGATTACCTAAAGTACGATTGACAACCTCAGTTTGACCATCAGTTTGAGGATGAAAAGCACTAGAGAACTTCAAGTGAGTACCAAATAATTTCCACAAAGAGCGCCAAAAATGACTCACGAACTTCACATCCCTGTCGGACACTATGGAAGAGGGTAACCCATGTAAGCGTACCACTTCGTTGAAGAAGATCCTCGCAATATTAGAAGCATCAGCGGTTTTCTTGCAAGGAAGAAAGTGGGCCATCTTAGAAAACCTATCCACCACAACTAAAATAGAATCATGACCTCTAGCAGTACGAGGAATGCCTAACACAAAGTCCATGCTAAGGTCTTTCCAAGGGGAGTGAGGAATAGGTAAAGGGGTGTAAAGACCAGTGTTTTGCCTTCTTGCTTTACTAAGTTGACAAACACGACACTGTGACACAACCCGAGCCACATCCTTGCGTACAGATGGCCAAAAGAAACGATCAGCAACAAGGATGGTAGTCTTATCTCTCCCCAAATGACCCGCGAGACCCCCATCATGAAGCTCCCAAATAAGAAAATCCCTCAGAGATGTGCGAGGGATACATAGGCGAGTCCCATGAAATAAGTACCCATCAACCACTTGGTAATCAGTAAAATGACTACGATGATCCGCTGAAACCTCAGAATAAATCTCAGAAAAATCAACACACGAGACATAAGCATCACGCATCCTATCAAAACCAACAACCGTAGTAGACCATTTCTGCAATAGAAGCCCTATGCGACTTAAGGCATCAGCTACCACATTCTCAACACCAGAACGATGTTTAAGAACAAAAGAGAAGTCTTGGAGCGTTTCAACCCACTTAGCATGTTTCTCTTTGAGCTTCTTCTGATCATTGATGAATTTAAGAGCATCATGGTCGCTCCAAAGAACAAACTCCTTTGGGAGGAGGTAGTATCGCCAATGCTCTACACAACGAACTAAAGCATAAAACTCCTTCTCGTATGTGCTGTATTTGGTACGGCGAGACTCATTGAGTTTTTCACTAAAGAACGCAATCGGGTGATTATCTTGGCTCAGGACACCTCCTATGCCTACTCCAGATGCATCACAAGCAACCTCAAAGACCTTGTTAAAATCAGGATGGCGTAACACCGGGGCTTCCGTCATCTTCTTCTTCACCAACTCAAAGGCTTCTGTAGCAGAGGGACTCCATTTAAACTCACCTTTTCGGAGACAGTTAGTGATAGGAGCCATGATGGAGCTAAAATCCCTAATGAAGCGCCTATAGAAGGTAGCTAAGCCATGAAAACTACGAGCCTCAGACACAGTTTTGGGCAAAGGCCATTCAAAAATGGCTTTGATTTTGTCAGGGTCGGCGGAAACACCCAGATCAGAGACGACAAAACCCAAGAATATCACACGGGACTGAAAGAACGAGCACTTACCCAAATTAACATAAAGTTTCTGAGCCCTAAGAACTTCAAAAACTAACTTAACATGTCGCAAGTGTTCTTCCTTAGTGGCACTATATAGCAGAATATCATCAAAGTAGACCACCAAGAACTTTCCAATGAAGGGGCGTAGAATATGAGTCATAGCTCGCATGAAGGTGCTAGGTGCATTGGTTAACCCAAAAGGCATGACTAACCACTCAAATAGTCCGTCCGGAGTCTTAAAGGCGGTCTTCCACTCATCCCCTGGCCTAACCCGTAGTTGGTGGTATCCTGCCCGCAAATCAATCTTAGTGAACCACTTAGATCCTGCCATGTGATCTAACATATCATCAAGTCTAGGTATGGGAAACCTATATTTAACAGTGATCTTATTAATGGCTCTACTGTCGATACACATCCTCCATGACCCATCTTTCTTAGGAGTTAGGAGTGCAGGTACAGCACAAGGACTAAGACTATGACGAATAAACCCTTTACCCAAAAGCCCTTCTATCTACCTATTCAACTCGTCTCGCTCAGTGGGGTTCATCCTATAGTGAGGTAAATTTGGCAACTGGGAGCCTGGAACCAAGTCTATGGCATGTTGGACATCTCGCATAGGTGGTAACTGGTCGGGCAATTCCTCAGGGGTAATGTCCCTAAACTCCTCTAAAAGAGCACTAATATCCGAAGGCTTGTGGCAAGATGTGGCATCAGGAAACTCTAAGGGAGCCTTAGCAACTATGGCAAGCAACAAGTTGGACTCAACACCCTCTTTCTCACATTCAGGGCCAGACAAAAAATGTAGTGTCTTGGTGGGTTGGGCCTTGGGCGGAAATCGTGAGGAAGGGTTGACTGGTTTACCCGGAACTAACCTAACCCGTGCGCCCTTGTGAGTGAAAACATAACTATTGTCCCTACCATAATTAAGAGCATTCTTATCATAAAGCCATGGACGACCTAATAAGATGTGGGCCACATCCATAGATAAGACATCACACCAAATGTCTTCAGAGTAGGGTCCTAAGCGAAGAGAAACCAAGCAACGCTCAGAAACGGTCAAGGAAGTCTGATCGACCCAAGCGACCTTGAAAGGGGAAGGGTGAGGTTCAGGCTTAAGATCAAGAAGCCGAATGGCAGAAGTAGAGACCACATTCATGGAGCTACCATTATCTATGACGACTCGCAAGATTTTCTCCCCATATCGAACCCTAATCTCAAAAATGGCAGTGCGTTTCCAAGAGTCTTGGTCGACTGTGGCAGACAAGATACATCGCATGACATGTAGGGTACCTTCACCATCAACGTCTTCACCATCAATTGTAGCGTCACATTCTTCAGATTCCACGAGGAATTCTTCAGTTGACTCGTCTTCGTGAGGGTCGATGCCTAAGTGAAGAGCACGATGTGGACAACGGGAGGCTATGTGACCTCTTTCATGGCACTTGTGGCATATAACAGAAGAGACAGAAGGAGACGAGAGTGAGCTACCCATACCGGAGCGAACAGGCTGAGAAGGTTGAGATGGTTGGCCACTATTCTTGACAGAATTAAGAGGTGGCTGGACGGTCGAAGATTTAGGAAATCTGGAGTCAGTGGCTGAAGAAGAAAATTTTCGTGAAAAAGGCGGCCTAAGGTGCTTTTCTATCTCTCTCGCTAAGTGGAGGGCATCATGCAAGGTACGAGGGCGATGCAAGGTAACGTCACGTTTAATGTCATCCCGAAGTCCATTAATGAACTTAGTGACTGTGATCCACTGATGCTCCCTGATCTTGCATCGAGCCTTCAAATCTTCAAACCGAGAAAAGTACTCTGTGACACTGAGGGTCCATTGTTTGAGATTGAACCAGTCTTGCATCATTTGAGTCTCATGGAAAGACGGAAGATATTTAGCTGTCAGAATGCGCTTCATCTCCTCCCACGAAGTGACTGGCGGTTCATTATCATACACACGATCGCTCTCGACGTTTTGCCAAAATTTTTGGGCTGATCCTACTAGCTTCATTTTGACAAAGAGAATTTTCTGTGTGTTGTTCAAGCCATAAAAGACAAAATAAGCTTCAAGACGATCTAGCCAATCTATGAAGAAATTAGGATCGTTTGTACCCTCAAAGTCAGGAATGTCAACTCTTACTCGCCTAGTAACATCGTAAGAATCATCACGGGGCGGATACCTATGGTGATCATAAGGGCGTCTACCGTGAGACCTATTCCTAGGGTCATAGTGTTCGTCGAAACTATTATCATCCTCACCATACTCGTCGGCGTTGATGGGATGCCTCCTAGCTGCATCGTGGTTGTCACGGGGGCTTCTAACACCTGCGTGACTGGCCTGACCTAAGGTATGATGAATATGGGCGGAATTCTCAGGGCCGTGTACGACGCCTTTACCACGGTCAGAGGGTGGAGGGACTTGACTGGACGCGTGTTGTTGGCACTGAGAGATGTGATCGTCTAACTTAGCGTCAAGTGTGGTAAGGGTGCTATGAAATTCGGCTCGCATCGTCTCGAGTCCTTGAGTGAAAGCTTTGGAGAGTTCCTCAATCTTTTGTTCTAGTGCCATTGATCTCGTAAAAGGCATGCACAAGAAGGTTTTTTTTTTTTTTTTGCGAATACCAAATTAAAAGCACAAGTAAATTAACTATAAACTAGAGCCAATAATATCGCAGAAGATCGAAATAAAGAAAAACAATGAAGCAACTATTCAAAGATTTTTTTTTTTTTTGTCTTTTAGATAATATAAATAAGATAAACTTGCCAACGAACAAAAAGTCCTAAAGTCAATGACGGGAAAAGATTGTTACCGAAATAAATCCGAGCACACCAAAATCCCGATGTCACCGTAGTCCACGCCTAGTCCGATGTAGGGCTTTAGTTATTCCAAGCACCACTGAAAATCAAAAGATGAGAATATCAGCAAAAATAAGGATTTAACTGCAAATAACCAAAGAGGGACTAAATAGTAATTTTGCTCCTTCTTCTTCACGGGATGATGTCTACGAAGTCTGGACGGCGGGATGGCGGCGCGTCTGGCAGCCAACGCGGAGGGGCGCGAGCTCTGGTAAAGGACGACTGGAGAAGGAGGTCGCCGATTGGAGACTGGAGTGACGGCGGTGCACAGCAGGCGAACGGGTGCGCGGCTGCGGGTGGTTGCGCGATCGGAGGTGGCGGCGTGAAGCAAGCGCGGTGATGGCGGAGGGGGATGCGACGTGTGGGCTGGTGGCGGTGTCGAGCGGCGGCGCTGAACAGGGAGAGGGTGGCGGCAGCGGGTGGTGGTCACCGGTGATGATGGCGGAAGCGCGAACGCCGTTAATGGAGGCGGCGGCCGCGCCTAGGGTTTTGCTGCAAGTTTCTGTTACTTTTTTTTTTTTTTTTTTTTTTTTTTAAATTGCAATCTAAACCCTACCTATGAAAACAGAAAACTTAAACACGAAATTGGCTAAAAAAAACTGAAATTTGACGGCAGCGGAAAATCGAGGAAAAAAATCGTATGGCTCTGGTGCCAATTTGATAGAGATTGACAACCAATTTGGAACGAACACGAAGAAGACGAAGAGAGAGTAGAGAAAACTATAAGCTAAATAATATATCAATATCAATAATCATCAAAATCCGTCTCAAAACAAAGTCTTGGCCTATATTTATAGGCTAGATAAAAGAAACCTACTCCAATTAAGACTCTAACTAAAAGGTAATTAGAGCCCTAATTCTATCAAACTTACCAAAATAAACTCATACCTAAAATAATGTCTTAACAATTAAGAAATAAACTAATTAGGAAATAAATAATTAATAGATATTCTTCTTAGGCTTTCTTCTTTGGTAGACTTTAACTTAATTCCTATCAAGATGATAGTAGCTAATGCCATCGATCACACGTCTAGAGCAAGGGATAAAGGAAGAGTGGAACGAGGATGGAACAAAAACAAGAATGAAAGGTATAGACACTCGTCACCCATACGATACACTCCACTGAATGCGGATATCATGGTGGTCTATGTGTGGCAAACAGAAAAGGGTGGTTGAATGTACCTAGAAAAATGAAAGACTCGCCGGCAACAAGTCTTTCAACCCGCTATTGCAAATATCATAAGAAAAATGGGCACATGATGGAGGAATGCAAAGACGTAAAAGATGGGATAGAGTGGTTGATTAAGGATGGAAAGCTCACCAAATATACCAGAGGCTTGAAATAAGAGGTAGATAAGACTAATAGGTACATGTCGCGATCACCCCGAAAAGACAAACGGAACACCACGGAAAACTACAAATTATTGACTACCCGCAGCTAGTGGATAATCAGTCTAGGAAGGGCATAATAGACATGATCTCGAGAGGCTTGATCGGTCCTGACTCAGTCAAAGTACGGAAAAGGGTGACAAAGAAGAAATGCAAATCGCTACGTGGACTTCACGGGCCTTCTTATAATCGAGAAGATGGCCCAATAGAGATCACTTTCTTGAAGGAATACCTGATGAAATTAAGTCCTTAGCTATTCAGGCTGGAAAGCTGGATATCCTCTTGGTGGTTACGGTTGATATAACTAACTTTGGTGTTATGAAAGTCTTAATAGATAATGGAAGCTCAGCCAATGTGCTATTTGCCTCCACATGGCAACAAATGGCATTAGGCAACGACGAGATGGAGACAGTGAGGACCCTACTTCGTAGTTTCGATAGAATGGAGGTTATCCCATGTAGATTAGTCACTCCTCACTTGGAGGATCATGCTTACAGACTACGTGATCGTGGACTTGCCTTTCTCATATAGTGCTATCTTAGGGAGGCCAACACTGAATGCCTTTAGAGCAGTGGTATCGACTTACCACCAGAAGATGAAGTTTCCAACCCCAACAGGAATTAGCGATTATAGACAGGGATGGCTCTGCTACGTGGCGTCTCTCAAATAACCGTATCATGAAGATGAGAAGACACTAGTCGCGTTAGTGCCAGTGATGATGGAAGGGATCGACTGACCCAAATTTTGCTATTTCTGCTAATTATTTTGTTCTCTAGTACATTAGGACAATGTTTATTCATTCCCTAAATTACCTCATATTTTAGGGGCTGACATGTGAAACTTAAAAGAGGAACTATGGAGGCTTGAGTCCTGGAGAACCACTCGGGAAACGTAGGCAACCTGGCAGTATGCTAGGCTCAGCCTTATCTATAATTAGATTATTATCTTAGTTGAGGCTTATTTCATCGCTGTCAAAATAGAGAAGGTTTCTGCAGGTACGCCCAAGAAGGGTCATGCGACCCCAAGACCAAAGTGGTCACAAGTTGGGCGACCCCAGCCTAAACTGCTTTGTGATATTCGTTCATGTGACGCTTATTTATTATTTCGATTCCCAGTAGGGTGTCATGACAGGTACCAAAGAGCGGGTACCTAGCCCAACATTGGAAGCTACCAACACATCGAGATGGACACTATACCCGAAGAGGTCCAGTGCAAACCTACGATCTCAAAATACAAAAGAGAAAGACACATTGCGAAGATAGGGCAAGTGCAAACCTATGATATCGACGGGAATGAGATGGGAACTTTGCCAAGATAGGACAAGTGCAAACCTAAGATCTCAAAGCACGAATGAGATGGAAACTTTGCCGAAATAGCGCAAATGCAAACATACGATCTCGAAACACGAATGAGATGGACACTTCACCTAGATAGGGCAAGCGCAAACCTAAGATCTCAAAACACGAATGATATGGACACTTTTCCGGAGTAGAGCAGGTGCAAACTTGAGATCTCGAGACATAGGAAAAGACATATACGTAACTCGGTGAGGACGTGCACCAGCTGTGACGATAGGAGCCACCGACTTGGAAAAATCCATTAAGGAGAGATATCCAAATAAGCAAACTCAAGTGCCACAATACGAGCGTGCAAATGTTGAAAAGGTGATATCACACATGAGTACACAATTCCATAATATGAAGAAAATAGTGATAACAAGCTGGCCAATGAAGCTAATGAATGCCCTACGCATGCCCATAAATGAGGTGTGAGGGTCATGAGTTCAAAAAACAAAAACATACAAAAATAAGTTTAAAACATCCATAATCAAAGATAAAGTGACGCAACGCCCAATACGAAAACAGAAAATTGTTCACACAACCAAAAATTCAACCGAAAGCACTCAGGCCTCAGCATCATCCTCGTCATCTTGGAAGAGGGAATATGGAGAGCAGCAGTGGAGGCGGCGACATTCCGAGAGTAACCACTTCCCTTTGTCCATGAAACTAGCAAACTCGTCCAAAGGAGCAGTTTTGCTATCGACGACCTCGAGTAAGGATTGCAAGTTGGGACCCAGCACTAGATTCAGGCAGTTGGCATCAAAACCACCACGCAAATAGTGCGTGTTGTGAATCATACGCATCGTCAGCACTTGATTTCTTTACATCCTCAATGCCGTGGTGGAGACTGAGTTCTTGGAAAGTATTAATCCGCAGGAACTCTTCAGCAATCGCGAGCTGGTGCTCCATAGTGGGGGGTTACACACGTCAAATTGGAATAAGCCACTAAGGATAGTCAGACAATATAGAATGTGACAATGGAAACACAATGCATACTTCATTTAAGCCACGGGAGTATTCCAGTCACTCCGCTTGCGCCATCTTCTCTTTTTCTGCCGCGACTTGCTCCTCGAGCTCCCGGACACGTGCCTCCAATGTCATTTTCCTACCATTCAACTTATTGACCTCCTCTTGAAGCTTATGAGCCTTCTCTTGTGCAACCTTTGCAGCTTCCCAGTGAGCACCAACTCTCGTAGACGAATCCTTGGCAAGCTTAAGGGCCTTGTCTTTTTTACCCATGTAGCTTTCAGCGCCTCGAAATTGTTGTCCCAGAACTCCTTTCTCAACAACTTGATGGCAGCCATCGCCCGTTCCAATCTGTGGGCCATCGCATTGACAACTCTGCCTTGATGGTTAGGTCGAACATGTTAACTATATAAACTAAACCTCTAAGTATGTATCATACAACTAGAGTAGCGTAAGCATCTACATCTTGCTTCTCGGAAGACGAAGGAAACTGTGTGACTAGGCCAGGAAACAACACCTTCAATGCTTCTAATGCATTCTCTTCGGATTGAGCAACCCCAACAACAAGAATTTAGGAAGCACCCACAACAGTTGCTCTGGAGCTCTCCTCAACATGGGGGACTGTGCCCTCAACCAAAACATTCCCAAATCAAGTCCCGGACGTGGAGTGCATCCCATGTGGCACAACGCCACTAGTTTAGGACCCAGTCTAAGGTACCTGTCTTCTCTTAGCTGAAACATCTGCCCACGTCTTTGCCCCGACATTGTCGGCGACACGAACCTCGAGACCCCTAGAATTATCATCACCTACGAGAATAGGTGAGAGCTCTCGATTTCTTTGATTGGGGGACTCGAACAAGTTAAACAGTTAACTGGCCCGGGCAGACACCCCAACCTGCACTTGCGAGTTCTTACTCTCGGTTTTCCCATTGACCTTCCTCTTCCCGGGCTGGGGAATCGCAGTTGGTGTCGTTACTTGGGGCGCTCCGTCTTCAGCGGCCAGAACCTAGTTTATGTGAGCGTGGCATCTCATGACAAATGACTTTGCAAAGATCAAACAAAAAGTAAATAATGTTTTCGACAACTCACAAGATTTAATTCTCAATACGTCACAATAAATACTAAGAGCATTTGTCCCCCTATACAAAACCAAAAACAACCCTCTGCGGGACATAGTTTCATTAGTAACCAACTTATTTATATTATACTGGTGATTGGTCACAAGATTGGTTCTATAGGTCTCTCCCTACCACGAACCCCATACCCCACGAGGAATTAGGACCTTCGGTATCTTCTGAATGTAAAAATACAGCTTCTTCCAACTTTTCCCATATCCTGTGCATTCCCCATACATAAATTTATGATTTTGAAGGGCTTTCACATGATAAAACCCCTTCCCCCTGCGACCATTTAGAATAAAGCCCAAAACTAATTAGGACCGCAAGGTGCACCCAGCCTCTTCATCGCAAGCAGGAAGCCCATAATATGCCCGATAAAAGTCGGCGTAAGTTGGCTAGGAACCAAACCTATGGTTTGGAAGATATGCACGATATCGGGCGAGATGGGGAACCGCAAACCATTAATCAACTGCCCCACAAATACCGTAAGGACCTCCCGGGGTGCCATATGGGCCCTATGTTCTCCCCGAGGAATCTTGATCTTATAATTCCAACCTATATGAAAGGTTGTCTGCAAATATGCTCGGTTACGCTACAACCACGAGACATAGTTGGTATTCCATGTCCACAGGCTCCACATCGTCATCAGCCTCATCCACCTCCCTCTCTTCCTTTCCATCTGACTCACTTTCAGAACGCATATCGTCGAGATCATATAAAGGCTCATCGCCCAATCCTTACTGGGCGGTGGGACCTTAGTTTGCTTCTGAGTCATAACTATTGTCATCCCCATCTCGGACCGTAAGTACTTCCCCGACCTAATTAAATTCCGATTCCTCAGCGTTGGGAGCTCTCACTGAGCTACTCGACTCGATGCTAGAGAATTCACTCCAACCACTCCCGATATCAGCATCCCCACTCACATTCTGGTCTCACATCTCGATTACAAAATTGAAAATAAAAGCAATAGCTGACTATTCTAATTTCATTGACCTCTACGACACGCACATAAACAAAAGAGTTTAAAAAGAACACGAAAAATATGCATAAGAAGTATGGTCGAGCTGCCTTAGGAACTATGTTGCCGAGCACACCTACTTGACAGAAAATAAATCTACAAATAATAAATGGATAAGTTAGAAAACAGTCACAAAAATCTTTCTAAGTAAAACTGTCGAATGATAGGAACAATCGAATAGGCTATTCAATACAAAAGAGTGACGAACCGGTACTAGTTCGACACTTCTCAATACAACACGTGAACTTGCACATAGTTGCAAATGAGCTTCCCCCCAGCAGTACACCTATATATAGAGAGAACTCGGCCTACAGGGCCCACGAATGTAACAATCGAATCCTTCAGCCTTCGACACTTTCAGAATAGTCGAATCGTGCCAGTTTCGAAACTGTTGATAACTATCGATTGGGCACGGATTCGATATTTCCCATAACTATCGAATGAGCGTAGATTGGATAGTGATTTTCCTGCAAAATACTGTAACACTTATACTACTCATAATGATCGAATCACCCACAATTCGACACTAAACAGAACAATCGAATTTATGTCTATTCAACAGTCCCTAAATATATAATAATAAATCACCGGAACACCCAAATGAGGGGCGTATTTTGAAGCCATATATTATTTATTTAGCACCCGATCCTCCAGATTATGGTTCCCAAGGGGGGGGGGGTATTTTGTAGTCATACATTACTTATTTATTTGGCACCCGCTCCTCCATATTATGGTCCCCAATTGGGGGGCGTATTCCGAAGCCAAATATTATTTATTTGACACACGATCCTATAGATTACATCTCCCAAATGGGGTGTGTACTTTGAAGCATGTTTTGAAACAGGACGAGCTCCAAATCAAGATTATAGAAAAAATTATAGAATTTGGCACTCTCTCTTGAATCAAGATCGACTCCCAAATTGGGGGGACTGGGCTGGCCCACCTTATTAAAAGCCCATAAAGACAAGAATTGAACCGGGTCAGTTCGATTATTTTAGGACAAACGAATGCCCCTGTTCGATTGTTATTGCCCGTTCGCATAGTAGGTCCCGTAGTCTAAGATCTATATATACCTCGTTCCTCGATACTCACGACACATCAACTACTATTCACCAGCCCACATCAATCGAGTCCTCATGTTCGACTATTCAACTGTTATTCAGAGCGATTATCTTACGTTCGAGTTCGATCGTTAAGTAGCGCAATGACCTGTTTGAAAGTTATAAGCATGGAACTACCGCTGGTTAGACTGTTCCCCCGTTCGAGAGTTATCTCTGCATCGAATCTTCCCCGTTCGACTGTATGCTGATTCGACTGACCGAGGTTACTTTAGTCATCTTAGGCTAGTTAACGTGTATTAAGTGTTCCGACAAAGCTGGTCCATTACGTGCAATAAGCTGTTATATTTTGGTTAGTTTGAGGCCCATTTATATCGTATTTTCAGTATATTATAACCCAGGCGAAATAAGATGGAAATAAATCCTAATTTTTTATCTTATAAACTAACTATATTTTCTACCCCAAATTTATTTATATACTACAAATTAATCCCTAAATGCATAAATTTTCTACAGACACCCCAAATGAATTCTAAAATCGAACCTAAAGAAACAATAATCATATCCACATAATTGAAGATCAACAATAACAACAAGTATAGTCACAACATAAACGAGAGTAATCGAAACACAAAACTTTAAAAATTAAAGAACAAAATTAACGGACAAAACTCAAAAAAATTACCTCAAAATGATCATTGAGATGAGTAGAGTTGATTATCGGTAGTGTTTTGCGTGATACTCGTGATTTTGCTGTAGGACTAAAATATAAGAGTTGCATTGAAATTTTCCGATGCAACGTGCCAGCTGCATGGAATTGTTTTGATGCAGCTTGTACCGTGCATACAAATTCTTCGATGTAGTTTTTCATAGGATATGGGCCTCGTTTTTTTTACTGAATTCATCTTAGTACAGCCAATTGCAACGTTATTAAAGAGCATCCTGTTCAACATGTGGGCCTTTTTCATCACGGCAAAAAGAAGCATTGGAAAGCTTTGTGTTTTTTGGTCATTCGATCAATTTGGATTAGGAGAAACGAGGTCATCTTCGAAGGGGCTCAAGTGGAAATTGAGAAAACTCTTGAGATGATAAATGTTCGAGCTTGCTTATGGCTCAAGGCTAGATTTAAGGACTTTTTATTTTCTTACGTCTATGGTTCAATTCACTAGGGGATTGCTTGAGAGAGAATAGTATTTTTTAGAGTACTGCTTGTACTCTTGACAATGTTGTGATTTTTCTTTTCATTAATAAAACTTATTGCTGATTATAAAAAAAATGGGCATTTTGGATCAAATTCTTTTGATTCATGCCATTTTGAAACGAAAGTTTGAATTTCGACTCAATACTTTCGTTTCAATTCCAATTAAATAGTTTAAGGTTATTGCCATTTTTGTATGGCTCACTTTCGTTGCTCGGGTCACCAGTTTAGACCCTTTAGCTTTGTTTTGATATTCTCGGTCAGTTTGTTGGGTACTACATTCTGACTGCTCTTGTATAATACCTTATATTATTATAATTAAACATTGCTTTGGTCATTTCAATTGCAATGTTTTGTTGTAGTGTTTACTTCATGACAACCATTTTCCTTATCAATAATCACTGTGCTCAAGTTATTAAAATTACAGTGCATGAAAATCCCGATTCTCCTCGACTTTTAAGATGAATGCATGCTAAGAGCAAATTCACTATATATAATTGGGCCATCAATGGACAAAATCGTACCATTATTGTAAAATATAGTTCTAATATATATGAACTAAAAATGCTGGAACACGGTCCCGCGTGAATATTTTTAATTTGTGTAGGGCAAAAATTTACTTTAATGAGAAAAGACTGCTTATATAAGGATATATAATTTATATAGAAAGATTCAAATTTTGATAAACTAACCAATCACCATAATTATTGTAATTAATGCTTGCACTTAAATCATAATGCTAGATTGGGAACTTAATAATATTTTTTTTGTGCAACACTAAAATTATAAGGCTAAAACTAGAAATCAAAAGTTTGGTGTCATGATTTGTCTTTTTTTATATAATAGTATAGATTCAACATGCAAATTTATTAGCCAACTAATTAACAATCCCAAACAAATAAATTTGATCAATGAGTAAATTTAAACAATTATCTATTTCTACCTTCATATAAACTCAAGACATCTCATCCGTTTGGCACCTTAAATTCCTGCATACCCAAATGACGGCTGCCCAAATGAGAAGTTTTTCTTTTTCCCTATAATGGGTTATATGCGCAATCAACTTAATTGTTCGAGTAAATCTGGTCTTTTGATTCGTATACTCTATCTTAGTAAGTTATTCATATACATAATCTATCTTAATAATTAGCTATTAAGATCTATCTAAGTGAAATTGATGTTTTTCTTTTGTTTGTGTTAGGTAGTGATTTAAAACAAGTTCTATATAAGTTAAAGATCAAGTTCAAACTGACTATCATCTTAAAATTATATATTAATTAAGATGTGTGATAACCATATAACTGCGTGGATTATTGAATTGCTTAATTTGAAACCATTTAAATAATCAAGATTACGTTATATGTTTTTAGTTTGGTAAGATTTGTGGACAGATTGAAAATCCATAACTCAATTTATCTAAAAGAAGGCCAATCAATATTTTACCCGATCTTTTTCTTTTGTTTGTCAATTCACAACACACTCACTGGACTCTTTTCTTTTTCTGTTTTGGGCTCACTCTATATATACACACGATTCATTCCCCCAGTCATATAAAGAGTACTAGCTTCTTACTTAACTTATATTAAAAATAATAAATGGCTTGTAAGAACTACTCTATTATAGCCTTTTTAAGCTTTCTTTCACTTGCATTACTCCTCCCGTGTAAGGCCTTGGCCTCCAAGCACGGCCGTTTCATTCCAAAGAACTACGATGCACCCGGTTACCCGTCCACCAATGGCTTATGCTCTGCTGCAGTTACTATACACGGCTACAAATGCCAAGAATTTGAAGTAATTAAATTCATAATATGAGTTATAATGTGTAACGCTTATAATGCAAAAGTTGAGCTAATGAAAAAAGTTACTACGTTTTTCAGGCGACGACTGATGATGGTTACATTTTGAGCGTGCAAAGGATTCCCGAGGGCTTAGCTGGGGGTGGTGTCGCCAACCGGCCTCCCGTCTTATTACAACATGGTCTATTTGTTGTAAGGGGATTTACTTATTTCCATTATATCATGTTGATTTTATGCGCAAAGTCTTCGAGCGTTGATTTATAATTGCATTACATTTAATTTGATCGTACTACTATTTATATTGGCATATAGTAAAATACAAATCTATCTTCGACGTGATTCTGAAATCGACAAGCACAAATGTCTTAGTTTATATAAGTACGTTTCTTTGATAAATAATGAGATAATCACTTCCCGACGTTTTCAAAAAAGAAGGAATTGGTAGGTTATATATATTTCAATCACAATGTACTCCGATGATGATATTAATTTTTTTTTTTGCCCCATTACTTAATTCACCGCGCTAATAAAGTTTCTTTCTTTACCAAATACTTTTTATAGAAAAAACATTTATTGAAATCCTAATTAAAATAAATAGAATATACACTGAATTTTTGTTTCATTCTAGCTATTCGTCCTCTTTCAAATATATATGGTGAAAACTTGGTTAAACACTGTAATGTGTTTTCCAAATATGAGTAGCATGGAATAATCCGTATAGTTTTGTGTATTTCCATTTTATTCTTTACAGCTTTATTATTATTTTATTTAATAATAACTGTAATTTAATAAATTCTGCAGGATGGTATGATCTGGCTACTAAATTCTCCTAAAGAAAATCTGCCTATGATACTTGTTGATAACGGTTATGATGTTTGGATTTCGAACCTCAGAGGAACACGATATAGTCGGAAACATGTCACGCTAGACCCTTCTAACTCGGTAAAAAAATTACACTTTTATTTTATTTGTATAGTATAATTAAATACGCCATTGATATAAACATTGATCTTTGTATATAATGATGAATGACAGGAGTTCTGGGACTGGTCGTGGGACGAACTTGCGACTCACGACTTACATTCATTCATAAATCTAGTTTACAATCAAACTGGACAGAAAATGCACTACGTTGGACATTCTATGGTAACAAACAAAACAATTACAAATTGTTCAAATTAAACTTCGATTTGGTTGGAAATATATTGTTATTCTTGAAAATTAATGATTTAATAATATATGAACAGGGAACTTTAATAGCTTTTGCAGCATTTTCAGAAGGAAAAGAAATCGACAAGATTAAATCTGCTGCTTTGTTAACTCCAATTGCTTATGTTAGCCATATGACCTCTCAGCTTTTCAATGCAGCAGCCAGAGCTTTTCTTCCTGAAGTAAGCACTCCACTCAACTTAATTCCGAATTCTTTATATTTTTCCTTAAACATTCGCAAATATTTATATCCAGAATTCTAAATAAATATTAATATGAACTATCAACAGTTAGGCACGGTACTTGGTATTGCAGAATTCAATATAAAAGGGTACGTCGATTGGTAATTCAGTATAAGTATAAAATTAGTATTTTCTGCTTTAAATACAGAATATATATATATATATACATATTAAATATTAATTTATGCCTTTATGGTAATTAATATACGACATTTCTTCATTAAAACATCTCAGTGTGGTAGAAACGCGTTTTCTCAGAGCAGTATGTGATAAGACGAGGTTGAACTGTTACGACCTACTGACTGCAACTACAGGTACAATTTCTGAAAAAGAAATAAAGAATTCATCCTTTAAGGTGTTTATCACTATTAATGAAAAAACAAATTGGTATGTCTTATAAAATACAATTACATGAAGACTCCTCCATTTATGTCGTACTTCAAAATTTAATATTTTTGAAGAATTAAATGAGCACACTTATAGGCACCGTTTGAATGTAATTTCATTGGTTATTTGGTTTCACTTTTGGAAAATGTGTGAGAAAATTAAAATTGTTGGACGTGATTTTAATTTTTATGTGGTGGAAAGAAAATCAATGTCATTGAAGTGAATATAAATAATATTAATGAATATTCTTTGTTATATTAGTTGTTTAATAAACTTCGATATCATTATTTGGAAATTGTAGTATACATACCCTTTTTCTTTCTTTTATTTTTAATTTTTTAATTCAGTGTTTTCTGATAAAGTTTCACGTTAATTTTACTTTTACATGAACACACTTATAGTTTGTAAAGAACATAACATAAACTCTTTTGAATCTAGAAAGATTAGTTCCCTAAAGATAATGTTTGTTCATTAAATATTACACAAAACTCCTCGTTCTACTTATATTTGAAGCTTCGCGGTGACGTTAGAACTATTCAAAAATGCGATTTTTTTAATTAGATCGAACCGTATATTATAGTGTTGTAGATGCCACTCCCTATTCATTATTCAAATAACATGTTGAATTATCACCCAACCACGTTACATCTGTATATTTCTTTTTTTCTTTCTTAAACATCTGTTTTATAATTAACCATAATCTATGGTGATTCTTACAGGAAGTAATTGCTGTCTAAATTCATCCTCAATCGACACATTCATAGAGAATGAACCGCAAGCGACCTCCACTAAGAACCTGGTTCACTTTTCTCAAACTATACGAGACGGAGTGATGATGAAGTTCGACCACGGTCCTATTTGGAACATGTTGCGGTATCGGTCACTGACCCCTCCGGTATACGAGCTGACAAAGATTCCGAATGATCTTCCTCTGTTTCTAAGCTACGGTGCCAAAGATGCGCTCTCGGACATTGACGATGTTAATAAGTTGCTGTTTAAACTGAAAGCGCATGATCCGGACAAGTTGAAAACTCAGCTTGTCAATGAGTACGCTCATATGGACTTCATAATGGGGATTAATGCCAACAGCATCGTTTACAGTCAGATTATGGACTTCTTCCGGAGCCATTCTTGATTAAAATTATGGCAGTGCTTTCACGTGTGTTTAGTAACTATTGCCTCTCTTTTTTGAGAAATATATTCAGTAGTTGGAAGATTTCGCATGCCATTCGTTAAACAATACTTGTTTTGTATTCTCGATAGTAATTTCGACAGTGCGCAATTGGTTAAACAATGTATCAAATTCATGATTTGAGAATCAATGAACAAGAAATTAAAATATAACCGAAAAATTGCATTGTATTGACAATTTGGGAAAAAAATATGCAAGTTGTTAAAAGTGCAAAGTGAGTGGTGATGAGGATCGTGTGTGCCTTATATACTGTTGGCACTAACTAATCTAAGCACCCTATACTGATTGATGACGCTAAAGCTGAATTACAAACTAACCTAATAATAACCGCGAAAAGTTAGTGATGTGTGTATTACAATGCAATAGTAACACCACTACGTTGGAAAGTGGATGGTCAAGTAATAAAATCGTTTGTAAATTACACCCCGAGTATCGTATTCCACGAAAAATATGAATCAATCTTGCTAGTTTCATTCTATTCTTATATGGTCAATAAATCGGAGTTGTAAGGTCTCGAAAGTAACATAACAAACAAAACAAAATTACTTGAATTGAATAAGAGATAGGTGAAATACGCCCCAAGATAACAAAACAAACAAACAAGACTTCAATTTAATCAGATGAAGGATGGTTATTTAGAGAATCAGGTTTCATCCGACTTTCCCTTGTGTTCATTCACATGCATTGAATAAGGTAATAATCTAGTGTTCATGTTTTTTTTTTTAAAACCTCAAGACAAGATGGTCCAATTTATTTTGTTCACATACTATCAGGTTCAACTATCCCATATAGCGTGTCACGTGACGATGCAAGTGATCAACCCTTACTTTTAATCATTCATATATTGGCTATATAAACAAAAGCATTGAGATCAAGATAGATAAATAAACATGAAAAAAAGTGTTATTCAAAACATAAAAAATCCCATAGGTTGGAATCCAATTACGCCTTGACTCTAAATATAAGAAATTTACTCCTTATGATCACAAGTTCAACATCATTGAAAGTGTAAGTGTTGCGCAGTGTTACCATAACACTGAAACTGTGAAAGGCTATATTGATGATGTGTTATCACAATTGTCTCACAACATCGAGCTGATGAAGTGTTATCACAACACTGAACACATATACTATAACACCGAACACTCTAGAAATATATTGTATATCTTTTGGTTTTACCTTTACTCACATATTAATAAATGTTTCAGGATTAACATAATCATGAGAAGGATCGAGTTCAACACGAGTTTCCATGCAAGTTTTCTAATATAGCCCGATGCGAATAGATTGAAAAAGGAAAGTTTGATCGAGAAGGTTGCAACGTGGAATGACGAAGCAACAAAGAAACTTTCTAAGGTTAAAGTCGACATTGAAGAGGAAGTATTACTTAAATAAACTCTCAAGTTCATTTAAGAAACTTTCATTTATATGAAGATCAAGACCGAAGATGGTAACATTGGATTACAAGAAAGATTAATGGATTCTTATAATGTGTACATCATGCCTTGGAGCTGAAGAACAACACATCTTCATAAAGACATGAAGTGCATCAAGACACATAACAAGACAAGAGAGCTAAGGAATCCGAGAGATTACAATTTAAAATTATCCAGTGATTTGTCTTGCTTTACAAAGCATTTAAGTTTGGTTTTAAGTCTAAGTCTTTAAATTTAAGAAACTATACGTGGTAAGATAAATCGAAACTTGCTTCGTTTGTTGAGCAATTCTAGAGTGAGGAGCTTGAGAGTTGTGAGAACAAAACTTTCTGTAAAATCATTATTTCATAGTGATTATTTCGCCGAAGCCGCGGAAGAATATATTTATATATTCTTCTTATAATTATTTACTTTTGTTCTTTGCTTTTCCGCTGCGTAATATCTTAAGTTAAGTGAATTAGTGTTAAGATAACATTGACCCCGTCTAGTGTTATCGCACCATCAAAAGAAACGTATCGAGTCGTGATCCACAAATTTTCAGTTGGCGTCATATCCTAGCACCGATTTCAATAGTGTTTAGATTTGATACTATAAGATGTAGAACATGAATCCGAGCAACAACAACCTCATGGTTTTAGATGGATCAAACAATGCCTTCTGAAGATCAGAATAAAAACACACATCAAGTCAATCGACGTGCGAGCCTGATAGTTTGTCGTCAATGGATATACTCTGGCTACAAGGCCATGAGATGCTGACAATGACGTTGTGCTCAATCTTGAATGAGAATGGACTGATATTGAGATAACTGTTTCTGCCTTTAATGAAAAAGCTCTTAATTTCATCTTTTCTTGGGTTGATCATCACATGTTTAAGTTAATCCAAAATTTCTCTACTTCTAAACAAGCTTGGGATATCTTAGAAGGTCACTGTGAAGGAGACTCGAGTATAAATGAATCAAAGCACAAAGAGTTATTGGAAACTTTTATAAACTTACACATCGGTGAAAATGAGAGTGTTCACGGTTATTTTGAAAAAAAATTGGAAATCTCTAATCAATGTCGACTCTTAGGTTTTCCCATGTCAAACAAAGAAATGGGTTATAAAGCTTATAGAACATTGTCTCCTAAATTCGTTATGAAGATAATATTTATGCATGAAGCTAGAACTTGGCTACATTAGATCTCCATGTCATGTTCAACTCTCTTAGACAATTTGAGATGAATTTTCCTCCTCAATTAAGTAAGAATAAAGCTATTACCATACAAGCCCATCAGTCTAAATATTGAAAACTTAATGAGGAAGATGAAATTTCTGGTAACTATAGTAACATTCCTAAGAAGTTCAATACATTAAAACTGGCTAAATAAATCTTCTAGTAAATTACTTATTGTTAAGAAGAAATATCCTCCAAAACTTGCTAGGTATTTGGCCACCAAACACCCCCTCAAGATGTTGAACAAAGAATGAAACTTCAATGTTATAAGTGTAAGGGTTAGGGTCATCTTGGTTATGAATGTGCTAACATCCTTCACAAAATGGGAAGTTCTTATTGGGTTTGTGTAGCAGACGATAATGATGATACATGTTCGAGATCAAGTGCTGAAGCATAAGTCAAGAAGAAGAAATTCACACTACTGCACTGATCACTCATATTCAATGGACATATGTTGACTCACTAGAATGTTAAAACAACATTAAAACTCAGTGTTGTCATAACACCTAGTCTGATACGACTAGCGAGGATATTTTCTTTGGAAATTGGAATGTATAATATTTGTGATACTTCTAATACTTTAGATGAATTTGATGAATTTGGGTTTGAATGTTTTTATGGACTATAGATCGTGATGAAGAATACTTCTTTGAAGGAGAAATGACTCAAGAAGAAATCATTGAAGATCTCAAGTCTACTTTCTAGAAGTTCTTGTTTGAGAACCTCAAGATAAAAAGAGTGAAATGGAATTCATGAGTGAAAATGAATGGCTGAAAGATCTCTTACATAGATGTGAGGTAGGCTTTGCAAGAAAAGAGGCTGAAATCGAAAGGTAAAGGTTAAACTTGAAAAGGCTGAAAGGACCATTGCTCAATGGAATACAAGTACTTCTTAACTTGATAAAGTATTATATATGGGCAATGAAGGTAAAACTGGTCTTTGTTTCATTGAACACCGAACTGCTTCTACTTCTATCACATGTTTTGTGAAAGCTAGTTTTGTAAAAGTTCAAGAAACTTCTGAAACATCTATAAAAATCATTTACACCTGTCAATATTTTTTCAACTAGGACACAAGAAACCATTTTTAAAAAAAATATATATAAGGAAGTCCTTGAAAAAGAAAACTTAGACACATGAGTCTAGCAGTAGTAAGACTTATGTTGTGATAACACCTGGTCTCGGTGTTACCCCCAACTCTAGGTACATTACTGTGGGTCAGCAAGTAAGAAATGGTTAGTAAAGCTGAAATCACCCAAACTCAAAATTGTTTGCAAGGTTGTTTTTTTCTACCATTTATTCTAATGTTGCAAGGAAGTGGTACATTGACAGTGGATGCTCAAGGCACATGACAGGTTCCTAAAACTTGAAGGACATTGTTCCCTTATCCACTCATATTGTTACCTATAGAGGAGGCAGCAAAAGCAACATAGTCGGTAGAGGTGTCCTGAATGTCGAAGGATTTCCACCTTTGATATATTTTATGTTGGTTAATAGGTCAAAAGAATATTTAATTTCCATTAGTCAACTCTGTAATGATGGTATGCTAGTTAAATTCAATAAGGATTCATGTGATGTGTTATGAGTTATGTGATTTAAATGGTATCCTCTATGAATACTCTGCACCTAAGACACCTTAGCAAAATGGGGTTGCTGAGAGAAAGAATAGAACTCTTTAAGAAATGGCTAGGGTTATGCTAAATGCTAACAACATAATTAAGAAACTTTGTGCTGAACCTTTGAACACTGCTTGTCATATAGCTAACAGAGTTTACCTTAGGCTAGGAACTATAATTACTTCATATAATCTCTTGAAGAATAAGAAATCAATTGTTGCACATTTTCATGAATTTGGCTAAATGCTATTTGCTAAACGAAAGAGTTTACTTGAGCAAGTTTGATCCAAAAAGTGGAAAATGCATCTTTATTGGTTATTCTCCTAATAATACTGCTTATAGAGTTTATAATCATAGATTACATACTATTCAAGAATTTGTAGAGTGGTGTTTGATAATCTGTTGAGTGTTACATGGAACTAGGAACTTGAGGATACATATATTGCCACAACATTAGATACTGGCGATGTTCCCAGAACACAAGTCAATGAAACTAATCAAGTAACTAACAGACTTGCTGCAGAACCAAGTGTTACCACAACACCAGTTGGACCCAGTGTTTTCCCAACACCAGCACAATCGAATTCACAGACATGACGCAACTCCAGAATCCAGAAGAAATCCTCCTGCTATAATTCAATGGAATCATCCAACCACTCATGTCATTGGTCAGATCACTGATGGCACTGGAACACGGAACAAAGAAAGAGTAATTTGTATGTCTACCACATGTTCTGATTTGAATGCTTCATGTTTTGTCTCTTTTGGTGAACCTTGAAATGTGAATGAAGCTCTTAGGGATACTCCTTGGATTAATGTTGCAGTTCAAAAAAAACAAAGTTTGGAATCTAGTTCCTAGGCTTACTAATGTAAACATTATATAATGGATTTTCAAGAACAAAAGTGATGAGAATGAGGCAATTGTCAAAAAGAAAGCTAGGTTGGTAGCTCAGGGATACACTCGGGTAATAGGAATTGATTTTGATGAAACTTTTGCTCCAGTAGCCATAATTAAGTCTTTTAGATTATTGCTTGCTATTGCATTTTTTTCCAAAAATTAAACTCTATCAGATTGATGTTAAAGGTGTTTTTGTTAAAGGTGTTTTTCCAATGGTTTGATTGATAAATAAGTTTATGTTTAACAAGCAAAAGGATTTGCTGATCCTCATCATCCTGATTATGTATATAAACTTGAAAAAGCTTTGTATGGGTGGAAGCAAGCACCTTGAGCTTGGTATGAAAGGTTAATTGAAATGTTTTTTAAGCATAGGTTTCAGTAGAGGAGATGGAGACAAAACCTTGTTCATTCTTAGAAAGAATATTGATGTTTGCATTGATCAAATTTATGTTGACGATGTTTTCTTTGGGTCCACTAACAAGTCTACTTTAAGTAAGTTTTTTGAGTCCATAATAGGTACTTCTGAGATCAGCATGATTCCCAAGCTCAATTTCTTTCTATGTCTGCAAGTGAAGCAACATGAGAATGAAATGTTCCTTTGCCAAGATAAATATGCAAGGAACCTTGTGAAGAGGTTTGTATTGCAAGAGTCTAGATAAGCAAGACTCCTATGTATACTACACTGGAAATTATAAAGGATGGTGCATGAGATAGTGTTGGCAAAACATTGTACAGATCCATGATTGGCAGTTTGTTATATTTATCTACCACTACACTAGACATTATGAGTTCTTTGTGTGTTTGTGCCAGGTCTCAGGCTGACCTCATGCAGTCTCATTTGATTACTGTGAAGAGAATTTTGAAATACATTTCTAGGACACCATATCTAAGCATTTAGTACTAACATAATACAAATACTAATCTTGTGGGTTTTAGTGATTCTGTCTAGGCAAGTGATTTAGATGACAAAAAATCCACAAGTGGAGGTTATTTATAATGGGAAACAATTGGGTTTCATGGTATCGCAACAAACAAAACTATGTTTCGTTATCAACTATTGAATCTAAATATGTAGTAGTTGGTAGTTGTGTTACGTAGCTTGTGTGGCTTAAACACATGTTGCTTTACTGTGGGTTGGATAGTGAGAAATTACTAATGTTTTGTGACAATCTTAGTGCCATTAGTATTTTAAGAAATCCCGTGTAACATTCTAGAACTAATCATATAGATATTAAGCATCATTTATTGAGAGACATGGTAGAAGATAAACTATTAAACATTGAATGCATAGAGACCAACAATTTACTAAGCCTTTGGATATTGAGAGATTCTTCAGTTTGAAGAAGGCTCTCGGTGTGTGTGTTATGTGAACATTGCTGCATTCATGCTTTGTTGTAACACCACTAGCTAACACCGTAGTGTGTTGTGGTGTTAATAGGATTGCGTTAGATTTTCTTTGTATTTTCTTAGTAGTTTATTGTGTGTGTCTTCATTTATATTTTGACGTGATTGGTTTGTGGGCTGGAACACTTGACGCTAAGAAGACCACAACTGATTGTACAATTCTTCATCTTTTTGTGCTTAAACTGAAACTCTCTTTAAATCTAAGGTTATTTAATTGCTTATGGAGAAGCTGGGGTGAATGGATTTCACTCTTACATAGCCATTCAATTGTGTCTTATTCATAAATAGGTACTGCATTGCATGGGGAAAAGTGGGGTTGCATGGAGTTCATTGCTACATTTTAACTTAGTTGTGTCTTATTCACATGTTTAATGGTGAACTTTTCTACTGGGGTGTTTGGGGATTCGATTGCTTGCACTCAGTGTTGCCATCATTCAAGCCTATGTACTTCCATGTATTACTACTATGATAGGGTTGCCACTTAGGTGTATGTGGTCCTATGCTGCCTCTATTAAGTGAATTCACTGTTGTTTTCAATAAAACCTTGCGATACGTTCAAGAGAGAAAACTTATTGATAATTTATAATCTGTGAAGTATATTGTTGTATGGTGTTCTCAATCAATGTTAAGCTAACACCATCATTACATGTTATCATAACATTCTATATGCATTTAGGTCTGCATCTTTCTTCTTTGTCTGTTTATATTGGCTTGGGTTTAGGGGCTGTATATAGTCTATTTCATACGTTGAGGCTTACACTTTGAGTAATATGACTGTAGGTGAAACATTGATTTTGTTTTTTATTATGCCGAGGAAGTGGATTATCTCTTTTAATTCATAACTCATTTATTGGAGAAGCAAAATGATGGCTCAACGAGTTCTCAACAACATCAAAACATGGTAGCAAATGCACAACTTTGCTTAAGGAATTCTGCCCAGCAGCATGAATGGCATAGATGAGAAGTGAAATAGTCAATTTTTGATAAATGGATGGAGAATCATTATCCGAAGCATGTAAAAGATTCAAAGGCATGATGAAGAAGTGTCCACAACACAACTTTGATGCATTCATTCTAGAGGATGATTCATGATGAGAACCGACGAGTGGAGCATAGAAAGACACCAGCAAGGAGAATAACGGGGGTCCATGAGGTAGATGCCATTAGTCAATTATCTGCACAAGTGGAGTCCATCAACACCAAGCTGAAGTACATCAATTCAAACACATAACTTATTATATGCACAAACTGTGGGGGAAATCATCTGAATACTGAATGTCAAGAAGTTAATTCGATCATGCATGAAGAAATCGATCATGCGGCTAATTATTCGAGGAACAACAATTCTTAATAAAATTCTTACAATCCAATATGGATAATCACCCAAAATTTCTTGGGGCGGCCAACAAAACCACCACCAACAACAAGGAGTTCAAAAACCGTCAGGATTTCAATCCAATGACAGAAAATCCAATCTTGAAGAAACCGTGTTTAATTCCATGGTAAGGACTGATGCAAGGATGGGGAAATTGAAGCAAGGTGTCAAAACACAAAATCTTCATTGAACCATATTCAGAGGCAACTCGGTTAAATAGCAAAACAACCGAGTACTCGACCAACCAGGACATTACCAAGCAACACCGAGAAAAATCCACAAGAGCAAGTGAATATGATCTCAACGAAAGAAGATATTTTGAATAAAGTTTCTGAACTGCTGTTGAAAGAATAGTATCCACCAATTCCATATCCTTCAAGAATTCATCATGTGGAACAATTTGTTGTGGTATTCAAAAATCTACTGGGATGAATGACACTTGAAGAAGCAGTGAGACACCGGAGTATGCAAAATACTTGGGAGATACAAATCTGATCGAGAAGAGGATGAATGACAAGGAGACCCAAAAAGTCTTTACACTTCAAGAATTTGAAGATTTTTCTACAAAGCTAAAGGATCGAGGGAGTTTTACTATACTTTGCTCTGTGCATGATGTTTCACTTGAGCATTCTTTATGTGATTTAGGTGCTAGTATAATCTCATGCCATACTCTATCTATGAAAGTTTGGATTTGCCTAATTTGAAAACAACTGATCTATCTGTACAATTGGCTGATAAGAGTGTGAGTTATCCCAAAGGGATAATCGAAGATGCTTTGGTAAAAAATCGTGACTATCTTTCAATTGATTTTGTAGTAATTGATATGAGTGAAAAGTATAAGCCCCCACTAATTTTGGGAAGACCATTTTAGCAACTATTAATGCTTTGATTGATGTAGGAGGAAGAAGTATTACTTTAAAAGTTAGTAACGAGCATGTTAGTCTTAAAGTAAACAAATGAATTTATCCTGATGAACCACCAATCACGATTGTAGGAAGTGCAATGAAAGTTGTGCATCCATCTAGCCATGGTGGAACGATATTCACACCTTAGAATTAGTAAGCACTTTTTGGGAGGCAACCGGAGATTTTACTATTTTTGAGTCAATTTTTTAACTATGTTTTATTTGTCCAATTTTAATTGCATTTTGTAAGACAGAGAATGTGAAACTTTTAATGAAGAACATGACCATGGAAAATGATGAAAAGAGTGCAAATTTTTAAATAGCACAAGTTCAAATAACAGTAGAATGTTTTTGAGCAGCAGAGACCCGCGCAGGGCGCAAAAAGTGGCGAAAGTCACGCGACTCACTAGAGATTTGGCGCGACACAGAGTACATTCTGTGACACGCACGACACACTAGACGATTTGCGCGACCCTCGCAGGTATACGCACGATGCAGAAAGCCGCGCAACTTGCCACTCCACATGGCGTGTTTCCTGTCTCGAAAAACACGCTTTCTCAATGGCTAATGTGAAAAAAAGTTTCCTTGATTTGTTTTCTTCCTTATCATTTACATTTTGTGATTTTCTTTGTGTTAGAAGTTACCTAATCCTAATAATGATGGGTTGGGAATATTGCCATAACTCTAATTTACCTATAGGGTGAAATCCTAGTCCATCAATACCTACATGTATCACTATACTATATATGGGTGAATTGAGGTTATGTGTTATTATTCTACTACACAAATAAAAAATCCCTAGTTCTCTTCAAAATTTTGCCTTCATTTATTTTTTTTCCTATCTCTTTTTACTTGTTCAAACCTATCATGACTTTGTAGAATAACACTACGAAACTCCAAAGGAAATTTCAATTTTCTGATGATGAGGAGGAAACCACCATCTTCACCACGTGCCCAACTGTGCAACAAAAAGAGTAAGAGTACTTCAACAACACGTCCAAAAGGGTTGAAGAAGGAATATTTTGTCATTGAAAGAGGTTTTTATCTTTTTTCACGAGAAGGTTGCATAATTAGAATGGACGAAATTTGTAGAACAACCAGGAGAAGTCAACAAGACTTTGGTTATCAAATTCAACGCCAACGCTAGTTATGCTATGAAGGAGCACGTGACAGTAAGAGGGAGGAGGTGAAATATTCAACGGATTTAATCAATGAAATTTATCGGTTGGATATGAGCAAGATTCCAGAAAGTGCACACCGAGCAAAGGAACACAATCGAACGAGTAGAATCGTTAAGCGCGATACCAGAAATAGATTTTTACACGACAAATTCAAAGGATTTTTATATTGTGCATTCTTGACTTTTACTAGAATACAAAGCTTGGTACAATTTCACAATCTCACGTATTCTACCCACTAACCATATGACAATGCACCATGGAGTAAAGTGAAGCTGCTAACATGGATCAAGGATTTCATATCAATGTGGGAAAATAGATTATGTCATCCATCAATAACTTTTTTGAAGCAAAGACATCTGGAGGAACTCCACATGTAGGCCTTATGACAAAATTATGCAACAAGGTAGGAGTTACAACCAGATAGCTCGAAAAGAGGGAGTTTGTGATAGACATCATTACACAAAATAACTTGCCGGCTATGAAAAATCTAGAAGTGAAGATGATGCACCAAAGAAACCGACGACGACATATGATTTATTGAAGAAATCATTGGCCGAGGATACAAGGCAAATCAAAGAGCTCCTTAGAACTAAAATCAGATTGAAGAGAAGAACAGAGAGGCATTCAACACAACACTCGCAGACACACCGAAAGAATAATTTAATTTCAGGGGAGTCTGTTTTATTTTATTTTTCTATTTTCTTTTTAAGTCAATGAGAACATTGACATGTTTAAGCTGGGGGGAGGGGAGGGGGGATGAATAGCTTTGCTATTACGTTTAGTTTTACTCTTAGTCTGAGTTTTTAAAGTCCATTTTTAATTTTTGAGTCTGTTAAGAGTCAAGTTTGAAATAATAAAAGCATACAAAAGTTGAGGTCTAGGATGATATATGCCCAATATAGGAGAAAAATGGGATAAATGCATTATACTTGGATGATAGGAGTACACTTTGTTTAATTTTGTTAGAAGCATGTTTTTGTTCATTTACACCACTCAAGATGAATATAAGAAGGGAAAGTGAGACAATTGTATTGAATATATGAGAAAGTAGAGAATTACATAGAAATTACGGGTCTCAAATAAAATAGGCATCTTTTCTATTACGTTTTAGCCCAAAACCCTTACAAATAAAGATAAATCCTCCAAACCCCGATGAAGCCTTTTCTTGGAAGCCTTTAGTTTATGAAGCTCCAACTACCTACACCCTGAGCCGATGAATTATATCGTACCCGTTTCTAGAGATGGATGTAGTAAATCTTAAGGAGGGACCAGGAATGATGGTAAAACAAAAGCACGAGCCTATAAAAATAAACAAAAAGGCATCAAAAGGAGGATGAGTATGACAGAGAGCACAAATAACCCCATAGAAAAATTTAAGTTTGGGGGTGCATCTCGAAAAAGCAATGAAGTATATGGTGGATTGATACTTGCACAAAAAAAACGCAAGGAAAATAGGAAAAGAGCCTAAAATGCATGACCAATGAAAATATCAAAAGGGAGGAAAAACAAGAAAAATGAGTTGATTAGTATGTACATCTCTAGAACTCATAAATATCTTTTCACACTATAATCCACGCCTACGCCTTAGCCTAACATTACAAGCCAAGTAAAGTTCTAAAGGATCATCAACACAAAGAATTCAAATATATGGAGAAACCTAAAAGATGTAGAAAATGGGAGTGAATAACTATATGTGAAACTCTATGCTTTTACGAATACTTTATGAAATCGTATTTTTCAATTCTTATGTATCCATGAGCATTATTCAATACAATGAGATTTGACTCGAGACAAGTTTATTAACCTTAGTGTGCAATGAATTACTCGTATGATTCTAACAACTCAAATTTCCAAGCATAGGTGGCATTCTGAGGCAAACTCTCGACTTGTGCAAGCTGGCATTATTAGAACTTGATTTCCTCTTGCTCGAGGATAAGAATGGTTTAAGTTTGGGGTATTTGATGAGTGGTTATTTATAGTAATTTGAGTACTTGATTTCTTATGCTTTTGATTGTTCCTTGTGGAATTTTTACTGATTTTTGTCTTGAATTGTCATTTTACAGCTTTTAGTCGAGTCGGAGTTAAACGATGAGGAGCAAGTTAGTGGAGGCTAATAATGGATTCAAACCATAACTTAGCAGGGAAAAATGAAGATACGAGGCAGCACAGTAGTAGAAAAGATCAAACAACCTGAATAAGAGAAACATAAGTGGTGCGGCTCGCGGAGTTACTTGCACGATAGTGTGCAATAGGCAGTAGGTCGCGCAGCCAACACATCATCATGTGTCATCACACTAAATGTCCAGATACTTGCGCCACAACAGACATACCCGTGCGGCTTGCGTAGCCACACGTGTGACATTCTGCGCAACCAAGCGTGACTTGTATCAAATGGGCTAGACCGTCCTGGAACCCTACCAACTGCAACCTACAAGCACATCACACATGAGTAACTAAATCTCTGAGTGTCTGGGATAGAATGTAGTTATCTCATATGGATGCATCTTGAACCTACGTTTTAGTTAATTCTATAGAGGCTTTGTTTTGTTGGAACTATTTGTTGCTTATGCTACTCGATATATTTGACATACGAGTTTTTTAGAATAAGAGAAGTGATATTGAATTACCCGGTATTTTTTAAAATTATGCTTAGGAGATTGTCAGCGCAACAATGGTATAGTAGATCAAGCAAATTAATCTCTAGACCTTGAAACTGGTGTTTACCTAGGAATTTAGGTATTAGTTTTCAACTTTAATCATCTTCTAAAACTCGGTATCGATCCTTGACTTGGTGAACTTCTAGAGAGGGGAAAGTGCTTAACAACTTGACATCATTAGAAGTTAGAGGGTTCTTTAGGTAATACGAAAGTGTGCTTAACTTGTCACATCAACTGAGTGAACAGAAAAAGAATCAATAGAAGAGAGCTTTACGTAGGGATTATTGGTATATTTTCTATGAAATACCCGCATTCGAGATTAATGAAATCTCACTCCTAGATACAATTCACTTAATTTATTTTACAACTAATCCAATTAATCTATCAATTCAATTCTATTTTTTATTTTACTTTCTTAGCTTTAGTCATAGTTTAATTAGTTCTGAAAATATTCAAAGCATTGTTTCACTAAGTTCTCAATGATTTTGATTGCTAATACAAGATATATACTCTCTAGGTATTCCATACTCGGTTTGTAAGCTTTACTTACCGTTTTATGATTACCTGACTCGTATATTTGCAAACGTGTGTAGTTTTTTACTATTCCATGGTACTAATTACAAATAAGCACTACACATATACGTCGCATCAGTCCACCATAACACTCCTCGATGTACTTTATCATATGCCTTTTTTAAAACAATAAAGACCATATGCAAATCTTTACTCTTTTCTTGAAAGTGCTCAATGAGCTGATGAATGAAATGAATGACCTCTACGGTCGATCTTTCTATCATAAATCCAAAATGGCTCTCAGATATGGGGACAATATGTCTCAATTGGTGTTCGATCACCCTCTCTCACATTTTCGTGGTATGAGGCATATGTTTTGTCCCACAGTAGCTAGAACAATATTTGGCATTGTTTTGGTTCTTATAGAGAGGTATTAACGTACTCTTTCTCCACTTATCTAGTATTTTATTTGGTCGCTATATTTTGTTGAAGAGGTCTATTCCATATTTCTCCATGACTCTACAGGGATACTAATTAGTGTCAAAATATGCACTTTTATACCTCATTATAAGGGGTTAAATGAAGAGTTACTTAAGTAATTTGCATATTTGAATGCGTTTTCATATATTTCAGATTTTTTGAGACGTTTGGTGAAAACATATAATTTTCATGGTGAAACATGCTAAAAGAGAATACATTAACAAAGGATACAAAGGAGGACCAAATAAATAGTTCAATGGATGAAACGACAAGTGATTCGAGCAAGGAACGAATCATGAAGAGCTAATACACCAAAAGCTATACAATGAGAAGAATCCAATAAAGCCATAGATTCAAATACACGTGGACAGAGTTACAGGAAGAATCAAAGGTCATGATATATACTAGTGGAAAGCCACAAAAGTCATTATTCCAACGCAATAAGCAAATCTAAATTTAGACATCCAGCAAAGACATTATAGCCAAAATTGTGAAGCTGCACATAGTTGAAAAGAGTTGTCGAAAAAGTAGCTGCCATAGAAGACACTCAAGCTAATGATGACACACATGAAAAGGAGTACGAAGAACGTATGAAAGCCACTTACAGATGAGAAGGCGTAAACAAAACAAATGCCAAAGTGCTACATCAAGCAACATCGACGAAGACCCGCAAGTAGAAGTGGAGAAAACCCTGGAGCCACTTCAACAATATTGCAGAGAATGAAGAAGAGAAACCACACACCATCTCTCTTAAAATTGAAGAACCCAACCCATCCCCATCTGCACATACAAAAGAAGAGTAAGTGGAGATGCACATGAATAGTCAAGAGTCGACACCACCAATTGAAGGCGTGGTAACATTGAAAGATGACGAAAACGGCATCATCGAATATGTTGAAACTAAACTCTTACGTATGAACAATTGGGATGTCAAAGAAATGAGTCATCCCACTGGAAAGTCAACAAGAAGAAACCAACCCAGTTTGTTGGAGTTTCAATAAAAATATCTATAAGGATAAAAGGTGAGCCAACTCATCAAAACGCGAAGGGCAAGAAAACAACTGTTAATGCCAAGGCCACAATGGTAACATCCAAATGGTTAGATAATGGAACTCACAAGCCACCTAATAGGAAGGCTAAAAGAAAGCGTGTTCGTGTGCAAACCTTGGAGGAAAGATATATGGATTCAGAAAATGAAGTTATGTGCAAGAGTCTCATTTGGAAGAGGGTGGAGAAGCCACTCAAGGGTGATACATTAACATCCTTCATCAATTGAAGTCTCATCAAGTTATTTGAAGCTCTGTGAATCCATCAATGCCGTCGAGATAATTATCGTAAAAGCAAGCGCTTCATGAGAGGCAACCCATGTAGTAAGTTAATATTTTTGAAGTTCTTTCATTTAGTTTATTTCTTTGTCATTTAATATTTTTGTATGAGTCATATATAAAAATCTCGTGAAATGTATTGAGCATACAAATTGAGGAGTTGAGGAATCTTGAAGAAAAAGAAGGAAGAAGAAAAGTGGAGAGATGAACATAAAATTGGCAGAAGACACGACGCGTAGCAGGGAGTCGCGTGACAATGCAAAATGTCACGCGAGTCGCGCAGCTCAACTAGAGAGTTGCGCTACTGCACAACAACATGTGCGGGCGGTGCAAGTTATTTAGTGTGTTGCACGAGCCATGAAACATCCTTCACATCATGCAGCGCACGCGCGGCATGACATAACGCGCTTCCCCCGTTTCTTACAGATCACGTTTCTTAGTTCGTATGGAAAGAGGGGACATGCAAAATCACAATCTATAGAATTTGGCTGAGCAATCTTTATGTCTTACCTTTCCCAGATTACTTATAGGTCTTATAATTCAAATTGTGTAAGATATAGGCAAATTATTCCCAATTTGATTGCAATTAATAGAAGACTAGGAAATTATTAAAAATTGCCAATCTTACCACTATATATTGAATATTAGTCACAAACACAATTCATACATTTCTTAGAATTCATTAGACTTTTTCTATTTTTCCTAGTTCTCAAATTATTTTCTTGAGAAAATATTTTATTTAATTTTCTTTCTTTGTAGAAGAACATGGCATTCGGACGTTACTACACCATTGATCTAGCCAAGGAACACCGAGGAGAGCATCCAAACTGTCACTAGGATCAAAAAATGGTATAACAATGCGGAACTAGTGAACAAATTGGAAGAAATGAAGGAGTAACTTCGGAGCACCGCCAACCATCAACGGATGGAATTGAAATACATTGAATGAAGATAACAAATGAATAAACTATCTATACCCACAGTCATACAAGCATGTTTTGAGCATGATGCTTGACAGGGGAGTCCTCCTCTTATCTACGCTTTATTTTATATGTTTTTGACGATGAGGACATCGTTTGATTCTGTGTTGGGGTGGAAAAGCTTCATTTTTTATCATCTATGCTATATATTTATCTTAGACTCTAGTTTTTAGGGTTTAGTTTATTCTTTGGATCGAGTCATTGGATTCAAGTTTAAAAAATGAAAGCATCAATAAGAAGGGATCAATGATGTTATATGCATAATATGGTAAGATCTTGAGATGCAAAGAGTATACATTCGTGAATTGAGTACATCTTGCATAATATTGCCAAAAGCATGTTTAATTTCATAAACACCTACCAATCTGTTGCAAGTGTAGAAGATGAGGGAATAATGTTGTTTGTTCATGACAAAGTAGTACATAGCATGTCATTTATGAATGTTCAGTAGTTTGTTTTGTTGTTATTAGAGATGATTGTAGACTTACAAGTGATGAGGTAATGAATCAAGCCATCTTTTCAATTATGTTTTAGCCTTTGAAGCCTGAAACCCTTTAGAAATAAAAATAAAACCTCCGAACCCCGCTAAAGCCTTTTCTTGTAAAGCCTTTTATTTATAAAGCCCCATTTACCTGCCTTGAGTCGATGAACTATATACTACCCTTTTTGGAGATGTATGTAGAGAATCTTAATGAGCGATCAGGAATGAGCTAAAACCAAAAGCACGAGCCTATGAAATATGAAAGAGTAAAAGTTGAAAATCAAAAGGACGATGAATATAATAGAGAGCACAAATAACCACATAAAAACCTTTAAGTTTGGGGGTGCATCTCAAAAATCATGAAGTATAGGGTGGATTGAAATTTGCGTAAATGAAAATGCAAGGAAAAGATGAAAATAGCCTAAAATGTATGGCCAAGAAAAATATCAAATAATGGAGGAAAAAAACCAATGAGGTGAATTACTACGTACATCTATAAAACTCATAAATATCTTTTACACTATAGACCATACCTTAGCCTAACACTACAAGCTACAAAAGTACTAAAGATCCTCACCATATGAAGTTTGCATGAATTGATGGTAACATGATAATTTAAGAATGAAATTGAAGTGATTATATGTGAACCACTATGCTTTTGTGAGTTTGCAATGTGAAAATTATTCGTATGCATGAGTGACAGTGGCACACACTTTTGAGCACATGAAATTTTGCATGACAAGACTTTATTAAACTTGATGCGCAATGCTCATATCTTTTATTTAATATATGTTGCAGTCTGAGAATATATACATATGCACGAGTGTTGCCATGTTGATGACTTGAGTTCCAATTTAGATTGCGCCAGTTTTAAATTTTTTGTTTCTCAAGGACAAGCAACGATCTAAATTATGCACTTTTATACACTTTTATACCTCTTTACAAGGGGTTAAATCAAGAGTTACTTAGCTAATTAGCATATTTCAGTACATTTTCCTGTATTTTAGGCTTTTATAGACATTTGGTGAAAACATAGCATTTTTCTTGGAAAAATGAGCTTAAAAAGAATACATTCGCATAAGGCTATAAAGGATTACCAGGTCAAGAGTCCAATGGATGTAACGACAAGTGATTTGAGCAAGGAATGAAAGAGGAAGAGTTAAGACACCAAAAGCTATACAATGAGAAGAATCCGAATGAAGCCATAGATTCAAATACATGTTGAAAAAGTTACAAGAAGAATCAAAATATGTGATATATACCATTGGAAATCCGCTAAAGTCAGCGCTCCAATGCAACAAGAGAATCTAGATTCCAACATCCAGCAAAGAAGTTAGAGCCAACACTGTGAAGCCGCACAGAGCAAAAGGGACCTACGCGACCTTGCGCGACGTGCAAACACTTGCTCGACAACACATACTTGCATAACTCTGCTACTACCAGTGTAAAACAAAATGCGCATGTCAAAGACGCGCGACACGACCCAAAAACACCAAAAGCACCAAAAATCCTGATTTTCGCCCAACTGCTATTTTACCTGATTCTGAGCGTTAAGATACAACAACATAAAAAATAAAACTCAAGAGAGACACCACACACATCACACGCCTATATCATCATCATCATCAAATCAAGATTCAGCCGGGATAAGCAGAGCAACGGAGATTGAAGACTGGGTTGAACTTATCTTTACTCTTTTATTATGATGTTCTGTTTCGTTTGTATTGTTGAACTTGCTACTGTTACGTGGTAATCTTCTATGTATTTGGAAAAAGGGGAGTAATCAATATTTATACACAATGAACCTTTAGTTATGAATTCATGTTGAGTCTTATGTATTTAGATGTGATTCATTCTATATTCTGCATGTTTTATTTATACACTTGATGAACATTAATGTGCCTCGAAGCTAAGCTACATGTTTGATTTATGTGCTATAAATAGGATAACGCAACTCGTGCATAAGCTAGATCACACGAGTCCATGACTTTGATTATTCAATATAGTTAACATTTAAGAAGGTTAAATTGGTTACCAAACTCTCATTCTTTTAGATTGATCTCCTTAGTCTCATATATTGAAGGGAAGGTGAAAGGGATTGTAGTTGTCAATAGCGTCGCATCTAGGATTCTAGTAATTCATCGAACACATATGAACTAAGCATGATGAAACTAACTAGAGTGAAATTAGTAGTTTGTCTATGAATCACATCATAAATAGTTACGAAACAATTCTCCAAATATATTTCATCAATCAGATTAAATCCATGTTATTTACTAGTTTTATTAGTTATAATCAAAACCTTCTTATTTAAACCTTCTTATTACTTGCTTACTATTGTCTATAAAGAAAACGTTGTAGTTACACACTCTTTATGGGATCAATACTTGATTAGTAATTATACTTACCATTTTATATTACTTGACCGCGCACTTGTTAACACGTATGCTTATCAATTTATTGCATTCCAAGAAACTACTCGCTCGCCACGCATCAGATACCATCTGGACCAATAAGTTTTCGTGTCTTCATCCTCTTCAAAACATCTTTCATTTTATATCTTCTAATTTAGCGCATAAAGTTGAAGTTTAAACTCTGAGGGAACAACGAGATGTCACCCACTTCTTGGGTGAGACTTCCATTGATTAGGCCCTTGAAGTACTCCCTCCATGGTACTTCGACCTGCTCCTCACACACCAGGATTGGTTGTCCTACATCTTTGATGCATTTCAATTCACCAAGTCTCTAATCTTCATCTCTCCCTGCTATCCATCTCAGCCTCTTTGTTATCTATCTTCTCATAAATTTTCTTGTCACAGCCACTCGCGCAAGTCAAACAACTTTCTTGGCTTCTTTCCTTGCGAGCTTATACTTTTCAAAGGTTGTTCCATCATAGTTCTTCTTTAAACCCCTGTAGCAATCTTATTGGTCTTGATTGATGTCCTCACTTCTTTATTCTACCATGACATGTCTTTACATGACAGGCTACTACCTAGGAATTCACTTAGGAAGTTTTTAGCTACCTTTTTAATACTTCTTGTCATTTTGGTCAAAGTTGCATCTATATCATCTTCAATATTCAAATTTGCTTCTTGAACCACTCGCTCCATGAAGGCATTTGGAGTACAATCATTAACTCGCCAACACTTAATTTGAGGCTCCACCCTGCGCCTACTAATATTCAGTTCTTGCCACAACCTAATATCTAACACGAGAAGCCTATGCTGCGTAGCCACACTTTCCTTAGGGATGACCTTACAATCTAGGCAATGACTTCTATCTACCTTTCTAGCTAAGGAGAAATCTGTCTAGCTACTACTCGACCCACTCCTATAAAGTAACCTGATTAGAAACTCTTTTTTTAATAAAGTGTTTGTTAAAAGTAAATCGTATGAGAGGGAAAAATCTAAGATAGAATTGTCCGCCTCATTGCGATCCCCAAAACTATACCTATCGTGGATGTTCTTAAAACATCACCACTAGATCCCACATGGCCATTAAAGTCGCCTCCAATAGCGAGCTTCTTGCTAGTAGGAAACTTTGACCATCTCATCCACCTCCCTCTAAGACTTGAGTTTAACAGCTTTGTCTACTCCTATATGTGGTGCATATGACCAACATGACCAACAAGATCTTGTCACCCTTTCTTCTAACCTCAACTGCAACCTTGAACCAAAGCTTACCTATGATTATACCAACACCATTTCGGGTCCTCTCTATCTAAGTATGCTAAATGTGATAACCCTAAGATTCTACAACTTTGGGCTTCTCACCAACCCATTTAGTCTCTTGCACGCACAAGATGTACCTTCCTTCTGTACATTGCTTTAGTCAACTCGGTCGATCTTCCTCTGAGCGAGCCACATTCCATGATGCACGGCGTACTTTCCATTCCTGGACTAATTTATCCTTAAAAGGTGAGGGAACCCTTGCTCATTTGACACCACACTCGGGTGTAAATGTGGCGCATCACTTTCGGGCGATGAGTTGGCAGATTGTGCCGTTGTGCTCCAAAATTCTTGCTGCTCGTCTTGCTGTTCAGTTGTCGAAAAATATGAAATGGACTCAGGTGGGTTTCGAAGGTGATTGCTTAGAAGTTATTCCTGCTATTTTGAACAAGTCTCGGGTTGATGCGAAAAGTGTTAATATAATCCGTGACATACGACGTTGGAAAAAATTCCATGGGAGTACGTAGACCACATGATAAGAATGAGTATTTTCACTCTCACTCGTCTCCCTGATATTGGATACATCATAAAGGTGATTTTTTTTTAATCAATTGTTTGTTGCTCAAATCTAAACAAAAATGGTAGCAACCTCATTCAAAAATTCCAAAAAGCAAGCAAAATAAACCCGCCATTGTGTTATTTGAATGATGCAGATAATCCCTTTATGTCTTGATTTTTGTTTAGACGCTTTGTTGATACCAAAAAACTCAACACTAAACCTCCCATCTCCGTCTATTTTCATAGTGCGTGCATCACAAGCAACATTTGTGATCGATTCTCATATTTTATGGAGTTTGGTGCAAAGTTTTCATAAGCAAGAAAGTTTAGGTGCAAGTTTTGAATAACACAAATGAATTTGGTGCAGTTTTTGAAGAAAAAAAAACAGGGAGATTATAGGCTTTTTCTATGGCGCTAAAATGATGATTTGTGTATTTAACATGTTCAAAGTATTGTAATTAGAAATGTGGTTTCATCTACGACTTTTGATAACATTCGAGGAATTAATGAAGAGTTTTTTTATAATATATGAGGAGGATTTATGCCAAAAATAACAAAAGGAAGGGAGGTTCCGATCAAAAAAACAAAAAACAAAGGTTTATGGATTTTGCCTAAAGGAAGTTTATAGTGACTAATTTCATAAAATTGAGGAAGTTTTTATAACTAAGCAACCGCGATGATGTAATTAATTATCCGATACTGAAAAAATTAATGAATGTGGATTGAGTTCTACAATAGTACTAGTCACCACTCATCATATGTATATTGTGGGCAAAGCTAACTTAGATTCAAAGCGAAGTTAGGGAGTCGCTATGGAACAACAAGGATTTGCTTAGCAAGTAAACATACATGTCAATCTACTGATGCTTTTGCAACGCAACAGTCGACAGTTATCTTTGCTTTGATTTAACTATGCTAGGAAAACAAAAAGTAAAAAGGTTAAATAATAAAATTCTGGATTCAAGAAGTGAGTGGTTCACTTATATATATAGCGCGCTACCTTAACTTTCCTAAACCATTAAACATCTGGTCTGTCTATAATTGACTATTCAGATTCAATAATAGAGAGTGGTGTAGAAGGTTATATTAATAAAAGAATATGAAGAGCTATTGCAGATTTTTGCCGCTGGTGTTACTACTTACCGTATTAGCTATTCAAAGAGAAGTTTTCGCTGCCAAACACACCGTAGGGGGAAGCCAAGGTTGGGATGAATCCACCGACTTCGATTCCTGGTCATCAGCTCAAACATTCAAAGTTGGAGATCAATTAGGTATGTTACTATTCATGTAAAACTCTGTTGTTAGAATTTAAATCAATATAAAGTACCATAACACTCTTATGCAATGTTACAAAATCGTCATGAATGTTTCACAATGTTAATGTATATATACATATACAGAGTTCAAATACACGTCAGGGTTGCACAGTGTGGTGGAGCTAGGAGGTGAAAGCGCGTACAAAAGCTGCGACATAGGCACAGCAGTGAACTCGTATAACGGAGGAAGCAACACGGTTAAGCTAGATAAGGCAGGAACGCGATATTTTGCTTGCGGAACATCAGGCCATTGCGAACAAGGGATGAAGGTCAAGATCACCACAGTTGCCGCAGATGGCTCTTCCTCCTCGTCTACCACCACTACTCCAGCCTCGTCGTCTCAGGGGTCTGCTGGTACTACTTCGGCGGCCTCCTCTCACCTTCACTTCTTCAGTTTCTTTGCCTTGATTGGATCGTTGCTGCTCTCCCTACTGCAATAATTCATCGCCTGATACGTACAGTTTTATATATGTTTCATAGTGATCATTGTTATATTGTGTTATTTTCATGGATTTTGGCGTGATACGGCGCCAGAGATCGAGTTTTTGTTGGGTTGTTCGAGATTTATACACTTTTGTTATTTCCGAGATTTATACATGTATGGTTTATGAATTATGATCATGACTGGAATAGATTATGTTTCTGCTATTATTTTCAATTCATTCTCTTTTTGATAATCAATCAATAGTTTTAGATCATCATATTATAAAGTTTATCATGGCCGGCAGGCCAGATGATGAGAATATATACCTTTTTTTTTTGTTTCTTATAAATAAAAATTATAAAAGCGCTTCTTCGCCTAATTAAAAATTAATTTGATTGTAATAAACAAAACTCTGATTCATCAGCAAAAATGAGTATATATGAAGACATTAAAAAACTATACGTCTTCTCTTATACGTACAGTTTAGATATTTGTCAGATGTCTAATAATCAATTAATTTAAGTGGATCTATCGGTTATTTATTATTATCTTGCCAAGTTCCTTAGTTTTTTCTATTAGGTGGTGTTGCAAGTTTTTTTAAAATAATATCAAAATCAGTTTTTAACTTAAACTAAGTTGTTTAGGGTGTTTGTAAACCTAGTTTCTTTAGTTTAAAAACTAAAAGAATTAAAAGAAAATAAAAAGAAAATAAAAAAAATTGATACGTATCCGATACATATTTGGGGCGTATCGAAAATATTTTGTGTCTTTTTTATAATTTTTTACATTGTTGGGAAACATCAATAAACACCACCTACAATCAAAAATTAAAACAAATATTTTTAATCTAATTAGTAATTAACTAGCTCACGATCAAAATTCCACTTTTCTCACTTTTAATCAAAATTTCTTCTTTCTCAACCCACCTCCAACAAGACACCAAATCCATGGCTGTTGTCACCTTCTACTCGCCCACCACCACCTTCGTACTTCACTATTTTGTTATTATCACTTTTATCAAGTAATGTTTTTTGTATCAATTTTTACGCACGAATTAGTTTATTTACTATGAACGTGCCATTTAAATTTTGTAATATTAATATATATATATATATATATATATATTTATATATAGAAGTATCTTTGTCATATCCGTATCGCCTATTTTTTAAAAATCCGTATCGCCGTACCCATCCGTACCGTATCCGTATTGCTGTTTCCGTACCTGTGCAACATAGAGGAGAAGTTAAGGGGCAGAAAAAATAATTAGTCCTAAATTTAACATATTACAAAATAACTACTCCAAGTCAAGGTATAAAACTAATTTCCCTAGACATATTCGTGGGTATAATATCCCTAAACATCTTAGTACATCTAATTGTGAAATTTGAGTTAAGAATATTTAGATTTGTTTGGATTACATTTGTCAACTAATTCATATAGTTTATTCTGGTTCATTTATGATATATGATAGTGCATAAATACACCGGACGGGGAAAAAGACCATGCTACCCTAGGAAAGAAAGCTCCGTCGTTTTAAGCCTTCATATAAAGAGAGTTTCTACAAGACCCTAGAGTCAGAAAAGAGATCGCTCGTATTAAGCAACAGACCAACCACCGACATACCCACTGGCAACGAAGTCACGCCTTCTATAAAGGAATGTCATACTTTATTAGCGCAGACCTTCCCCTACTTACGTGCGGTCCGTACTAAAATAATGTCAGCAAATCTATCTTCCACGAATCAATATTTATAATCGTCCGTACTCACCATTCAAGGAGGACGGACGAGCAACCAAACTTGCGTGCCCATATCCTATAACTACAAAGTTAGATCAATATTGTAAACCAATTCAAACTGAGATAACACACGTGTACTCTATATTCACCTAAAAGCAATATATTTTCTCTTTATTTATCTAAGATATATCTGTCTTTACACATAAAGGGCCTTTGTAATTCGAGAGCCCCCTTGGTATAAGCTCTCGTATTTATACACTTTCTCTCTACGAATCATGAAATTATTTTCTAAACCACATCTTTTCGATAATTAGGAAATTACCCAATCCAGTTAATTTTGTGTTATTAATATATATATATATATATATATATATATATATATATAGTACATTTTTGTGAGAAATCAAGAATATCAGATGACATGTGATTATTCAATATTAATAAGGTCCTCACTTTCCTTTAGAGTTGTATTTTTGGATCTTAAAATTAAAGTTTTGACCTTTTCATTATAAGACATTTAACTAACTAAAACTATTTAATTCCGTGTTTATGTTGTGCACTAATCAACTTGATAAGTTTTTAATTCCTAACTTTAAGGAAGGGAAATTTGCAAAGATTGTAGGAGAGACAATTACAAAAATTAGATTCAGTGGCAACCATTTTGTTTTTATGTGTAGGAGAGGATTTTATTTGATTCCTATTGCTTTCTCAAGAAAGAGCATTTTGATCATTGACACGAAATCCATTGCACAGCTATGCCATGTGCCAAATAATTTAGGGGTGGCAATATGGATCTGGTTATGTGCATCATCTATATTTGATCCAAATTTATAGAACTTGATCCATATAAGGTTGAGATGTATCCCAACTCAACCAGGTTGAGTTGAGATCCACTTGAGTTGAGATCTATTTCAACCAGAATCAGATCGAAAGTCAACTTAAATATCAACCCAAACCAGATCTCTATTGTTTTTTAAAAACCCAACTTACGTAAAAAATATACACTACACAAAAAACACACACTACGCCCAAAAATCATGATAAAATACGCTCTACACCTAAAACCCACACTACGGCCGAAATTTACCAAAAAACAAATACACGATACACGTAAAATTCACAAAAAATATTTTGTACTGTATATTTTTAGAAACTCGTTTTCGACAAGTGATACTACTTTTTCGAATGAAAACGGTAATCTAAGCATAACGTAAGCCTCAAGTCTTAGGCCGACGTGATTTTGGCCAAATTCCAACGTTTGGAGGGTGAAAATGTCGTTTTTCTATTTTTTTAGGGATATTTTTTGTCAACGGAGTCCGTTTTTGACAAATAATACCACTTTTTCAAGCGGAAACGACCATTTGACCAAAACGTAAGACAAAAGTCTTACAAAAACGTGATTTTTGCCAAATTCCAACGTTTGGATGGTGAAAACGTTATTTTTCTATTTTTATCGGGATTGTTTTTGTCAATGGAGCCCGTTTTCGACAAGTGATACCACTTTTTCAAGCGAAAACGACCATTTAAGCAAAACGTAAGACTAAAGTCTTACGGCGACGTGATTTTTGCTAAATTTCAACATTTGGTTGGTGGAAACGCCATTTTCTATTTTTATCGGGATTTGTTTTGTCAACGGAGCCCGTTTTCGACAAGTGATACCACTTTTTCAAGTGATTGGTTGTGTTTAATAAGCCTATTAACTTTACAACTATAATACTAGGTCAATAAATAGTAGTATTGCTTAACATATAATACATAAATTATTACCCAAGGAATACAAACTAATTTACTACACGATAATTAAGTAGTATGTACCTTCTTTTGTTTCTTTTGGGTTCCTTTGTGAACCTTTGCCATTTTAATTAATATATGGTTTTTTACTAAGATTTTTTCATTTAATTATGACTTTAATCAAAATCTATTATTTAGTTTAGAAGAATAAGTTATTTATTAATGATATAACCACACAAATCTAAGAATCATTTTATTTAATTTTTATGATTATTATATAAGTTTTATTTATTTATTTATAGTTTAGAAATATAAATTACAAGACATTTCAAAATAATCTGAGTAATTTTTCAAGGATATAACCATAAAAGACTTAAGGAGTTGAAGTTGGTATACGATCCATATTTGTGGATCCAATATAAACTCAATCCTATCTCAACTCAACCTTTTGGATCTCAATCATATTCAAGTAGTTGAACCATATTGCCACCCCTAAACAAATTGCAATGGCTATGGCAGATTCGTTACCACCCACTATGTTGTTATAATTGGCAATAGACTCATTTGTTGGTAATTATGCAATTCTAGATGGAGGGGAGCAACTTATCTCTCAATGTTTACACAATAATATACCGGTTCCGAGAGATCTGTCCGTTCCCAATCTCATTTATATTTTAAGATCTAACTCAATGTAAGTGTTCACATCAATTACGGTTGATGCAAATTATTTTAAAACTAATCGATTAATATCGATTAATATTTTAAAAACTAACGATAGTTATGTATTTTGTACTTCATTTCTTTTAGGCTTATTTTCTTTATATTAGCCTCAATACCCTTTAAATGCCCCATTATGTGCATCATTTTTGAATTATATGTGCTTGTGATTTTACTTGGATATTAAAATATTACATAATAAAAATTCCTTTTCTATAAATATAAAATTTCAGAGATCTTGTGCTCTCGGATCCTTATATGAAATTTAATGATTCCGTGACATAGTAAACTTGTCTCCAAATTTAAAATGTATCAAATTTATCCGTGAACATAATATTATATATGCTACAAGCAACCAATATTTTATAGATGCATCAATATCCCCATACGTTACAAAACAGACATATTTCGTATTTCCCCATTACTCATACATTGAGTTTACGTTAGTCACAATACGAAATTAACTATTCTGAGAAATACACGCCATATTCAGTCTTGACCTCTTCAAATTCCATATCCTGGTACCATTTGTGCCTCTACCTTACCATTTTCTCTAGGGCAATGTACGCGCATTTATCGCCGAATATGGATTCCATCAACTCGTATTGCGGCAACCCGTATTTGCGGAAGAATTTCCTATCAGCGTATTCATGCAGGTTTATTTCAAATCATTAGCAGACATCGCTATCATGTACAACACAATTTACTTAATAAAATGAGTATACGGTGCGCCATTACGCACCTTCAACCCGTGCGTTATTTCGTATTCTTTTGTTGTGCTGACCCGCTTTGTTTGGCGGTTGAAACTTACCCCCCGACAAGTTTATGAACTCCATAAAAGCCTGGTATCGCATCCAAACAGTCTGGTACTGTCTGTAAACTTTCACATAGTTTATTCCAGTGCGTGGATGAATCTCGCATAGAATGAAGTGGATGCGATCTAGAGCACTTTCCAGTCCGTCACGGGTTAATATGTCGATCTCTTTAGCTACGCTTTGTAAGGTCCTTATGTAGCTCTCGTCCAACGAACGGTTCCAAAAACCTTTGTATATAGATTGACAGTCTTCCCATTTAAGTTGAGAGGCCGTCTGAATTTGTTGTTGTGGTTATCACATTAAAAAGATCATGCCATATTGTTAGGGGCTTTGTTAATCACCAGCATAAAGAAGTCAATGTCCGAATTTTCAACGTTATCCCCATCACGTTTAACATTTGAAATCGAGGGAAATATATATATAACCTAGGTCACATAAGTCGTAAACGCGAGCGCGTGCGTGTGCGTGTGCGGGTGCGCCAGTTCGCCTATTTTCAAAAATTCACTTCTTAATGCGCCTCTAATGCGTCTATTAAAAAAATATTAAAATATTAATAATATTAAGTAAAATTTTTAATATTAGGTAACAAAATGATTATTTTCACCAAAACAATACTAATCATAAACAAGATAAGTATTTTCATTCATCAAAATGTCAGTTTGTTGATCACTGCATCTATATTACTTGCTATTACATTCAGAAAATGAGTGACGTGGTGACATGCTATATTTCACTACTTGCAAGCATCCACAAAATATATTATATCTTAAAAACTAAACTACTAGTATTTATTATTTTGCTTACTTTTTTATATTTATATCTTAAAAACTAAACTACTATTTATATTTATATCTTAAATGTTTTGATATTATACTATTTTAAAACGTGATAAAAAAATTCAAAAAAATAAGAATTCCATTAATTAAACTAGATTTTTATTTAATTAATAATTAAGAAAAAACTTCATCTTGATCAAACGATATAAATTTTCAGAAACTAAATTTTTGCAACAAATCTAATTAATACTTTTTAAGCTTGATGTTTTAAATTCGAAATAGCTTTAAACTAATTATGTTTGTTGAAAATATTCTACTTTCTGAAAGTATATGTTAAATTTTTGTAGGTAGAATTATTCTATTATGAACGAATTATTAAAAATGCCCATTCTGTTTGCCGTTTTGATGAAAATGCCCTAAAAATTCTACGTGGCGGCGATGTGGCCGCCACGTGGACCAAATAGCCCGAATAAGAGAGATTGGGTATTTTTGACAAGGTATACCTATAGTTACGGGATATTTTTTAAGCCCGAAATTCTTTTGGGTAGTTTTAGAAAAATGGCAAACTTAATTGGTAGATTTAAAAATTCCTCCAAATCTTAACTATATATGATTTTTGTTCATGTGAATTTCAATAGTAAAAAAAAAAGGAAAAAAAAAGGAAATTTTATGCACAAATTACGCATTTACACTTAATTCGCGATTTATTAATGTTTAATTCGAGCACTATCAATGTATAAATCGCGAATTAGAATTTCTTAGTTCGCGAATTAGTATTTCTTAGTTCGCGAATTAGTATTTCTTAATGCGCGAATTAGTAAATACTAATTCACACTGGAGCGCCGCACGCGCACTCAATTCGTGAGTTCGCGAATCATGCGCTAGTGCGTGAGGGGGGGTGCGCGAATTATGTGACCTAGTATATAACTATAATTCAACTAGCATTAGTTAAATTTTTTATCGATAAGAACTTTACTGGAAAAAATGTTATCTCGATGTTTCGCCAACATCTCAGAAACATTGAAAACAGAGAGTTCTGGAATTTTTTTTGTAACTGAATGTTGAACGTTTTCCCTTTTTCCTTTCCCGCGATTTCTGACTGTTTCATGCATCTTTGAACATGATCAGATTACATAATGAAGAGCATAACATGCAGGTTTTTGCGATGGATACTTCCACTCATGCGAAGCACATTAAATATGGGCAGCCCATCAGTTGCCGCTTGTATATATTCATTTCATAAGAGTTTTGGTACACTATTCTAATTCTCGATGCTCGCGGTCAGGTTCGTTCAGTGAATTAAAGAAGATTTCAATTCTTATAAAAATATACGATAGTGTTTTTGACATATTCGTGTACCTTTTTTTGGAATACGTCGAGCCGAGTGTAGCAGCTGCCTTGTCCGTACTCGTAGTTGTCTTGCTGCTGTTCCTCGCCACACCTGGTTTCCATTGAAGCTCTTCAAGAAAAAACGCTGACAAGAGAAGGGTGCGAACCACTGTGCATATAGTGCCTCTGTTGAATGCGTTATATAACGTTTAAACCAAAAGTATACTTTGATGATAAGATTGTTGTGTTGCCATTACTACACACAACTGCCACTACATATATGATACATATACAATGTGGGAAACATTAATTACGTAGAATACAACTCTTCCTGTAACTTCTTTAATGCACTCATGTTACTCTATTGACGTGATTGCTATGGATACTCCATAATTGAGAATCCCCTAGTCCATCTATGAACTATGTTAGTAGCGTACAACATGTGCTGTGTTAGCAGTATTCCCACCTAATTAAATACACAGTTCACCTAAATTGATTGTTATCGCCATATCAAAATTACAACCCTCCAATTTTTGTGTATGTGATGCATCTGTTGTAAGACTTACGGTAAATGCCTACTTAAAACAAATTTATCGTTGATGTTCCCTTGATAATATGTTTAATTATATCTCCTTACTTTATTGCACCATTTTATTAACGAACTTTCGTCTACACTATATATGCAACTATCTCATTTCTGTAGGCGGGTGGGACGTTGATGCGTATTACTCGTTACGTCGAATAGCTGTAACTCGATAACTTCATCTCGTAGTGCCACGAGTCATTTGTATTACACAGTAGTTTTAGAAAGCGAACGTGTTGTTCTCGAAATGTTGTATGGATGTTGGCCCGACAGCTATCCAACATTGAAACCAGTAACCTCCTTTCTTGTGGTTGAAGTTTAATCCGTTACTACAATGATACTGAGGTGCATTGAATTAAAAGCACATATTGATGTTCACATCGACAACGTTGGATTTGCAGGGCAACACAAATACATGTTCGTTATTAAGCTTCGTTTATTCCCAATCTAAATTTGCATTAATTGTATTGCAATTCTTATAGGTCGAGTGTGTGCATCTTTTTCTATTAGATAAAGATTTAAATTGTTGGTCATATTGTTTGCTGAATTTTGTTGGCCTCAAACATATCCTTTTAAAACATATACTTAAATCCTTCTCCAGCGTATCATACTAGTTGGTTATGGTTTAATCGACAAATCGGTTACAATATACACAAGTTGATATGCATCACTGCAATTTTGGCATATAATATATATAACCCATCCCCGGCCCAGTTATAACATAATGTTTTTTAAACGGGGTTAAAAATTGGCAAGTGCTATTTACTACCACTTGCATGTGCATGGACTATGTAAGCAGATATATTTCATCGTGGCATTTAATTACCGGACATGACCTACAACAACCCCAACCACCAATGATCAATGTCATGCAATACGACTTAAATATAATTTTCCTCTACCTATTACAAAATCGCTTTGTTTATATTTCTCTTGCCTTATATTTTGAAAAACAAATACTCATCACGTTTCAATACCCGAAGAAATCCAAACGCATCTTGTGCCATTCTATCATGTCTTTTGAGTTCTCCACTTGTTCCACCATGGATAGCACCGTACACAGCCCTTCCATCGAGGTACACTATTGTGTTCAATAGGCAAAATAACTTACGCAACAAATGCCAAACATCACAAATTATGATTTTTTTTGGGGTTATGTTCTAATCCACATACATTCAATTCATATTGTTAGGAAACTTACCGCCACTCGGGACATCCATTTCACTACAACAAATTTTGGTGTGCCGAAACCGAGGCACAACTTGCTTTTGCACTACGCGAGTTCTCCAAACCTCACCCGATTTTAGATTGCACGCACATGTGGAAAGTTATTAAACAGGCGGCCATTTTCATGTCCAACACGTTCTCAAACGATGTTACTCCCGGCATGGTACGAGCTCGCGTTGGCGTTATGCGCGAAAGGTTTATCAAGTTTCGCCGTTATATGTCAATCCCAGGAGTTATTTTCGATCCGTTAAGTGATTGCGTCCGAACCGACGAGTTATACGCTGACTACGAGCATAAGGTACTTATTTTACGCGATTCATCGATTAAACAATAACGATTCTGATAAAAGCAAATTCCATTAATGCCGTGGCAATTAGTGATAGATAGAATATCCCCTAACAATATGTATAATTTTTTCAAATTAAATACGATGACATTATATACTGTTTCTGTAATTATCGTTGCAATTGTCTATGTGTACATGCTCTACTAGCACATGATTAAGATTAATCACGTTAAGCCACTCTCTTATATGTTCTCGTATCCTTCCATTGAAATACCGAATCCGTCCTAGTTCTATTAACTAATGTCGGACGTTATTATTGATTGCGTGTGTTTTCTGCCGATCGAGACTCTTTCCACATTTCTTGAATCGATATTTGTCCATCTAATTCAGTTGTAAACAAAATGCAGGAGACAATGCTCGACTTCTACTTTAAGGTCTATGGAATGCCCAATTATTTCGAGCTTGATTATTTCTTCAACGTGAAGCGTGCTCCGCTAACACGCATTGAGGAGATTGGATCTTCAAACACCCCTTACGAAATTTATGAAGAAGCATCAACAACCCTTCAACTTAGCTCTACTTAGAGTGATTTATGTCGATTAGGTTCAATGATTTAATTTCCATGGATATTTTAGCCAACATTTTTGTACTAAGTCCGGCAAATATCTACAATATAACATGTTTGTTTGTACGAGTCGATACTCTACAATGGACTCACCTAAAGTTTGGTACCATTAATTTATATGTTCATACTTTTATATACATACTTGTGTGGATGCTATTAGGTACAAGTACAACCACAAACATCCCATAGTTTATGCTAATTGTCAAATCGGACATACATGGGGAAGAGAAAGCATTAAATGCACCTAAACATGTCATGATTAGCAATATCTCAAACTTGGCGGTAAAAGCTAATTGTCAAATCGGACATACATGGGGAAGAGAAAGCATTAAATGCACCTAAACATGTCATGATTAGCAATATCTCAAACTTTCCAGGAGCCTTTTTCCCCCCCCCCCCCCCTTTTGCATTGTCTATAAATAACTGCCTCCTGGCAATAAATTTTTTCAACAACTCTAAAAAAGGTCCTCTTTTCTCGTTATACATTTTTAGCGTTTTCCATGCAATATTTTTTTAATAAATAGATTCCGGTTTCTTTGTGTTTGTCAAAGTCAACTATGAGTATTTAAAGCTTTTTGTATGTAATTTATCACCCCAAAAAAAAACTTTGCAAACAAAAATGGATGCAAAAATGGTGTTGTTCTATGAGCCCCCGTGGAGTGTCGAAGTTGATGGCACTTTCATCGGACTCTTGGCTAAACATGGAGAGTGTCTCGAGCGTAATATACAAAAGAGTGATACTTTTGTTTTTATCGATTGCATGGAACAACTGAACGCGAAACACGGCACAACTTTCACTATGAAAGCCCTACGTCTCCATTTTGCGCACTTGCATGCTAGGTTTATATGTTTTTCAAGTATCATAGACAACCCTTGTATGAAATTTAACCCAGTCACTTTCAAGGTAATCGCTGACTACCCATTTGTTTGGGACTTCTTCGTGCAGGTAAATTCTACGTATAACTACGGACATAATTTCATCAATTATTTGTAATTGATTTGCATGAAATTGTGCTTTGGAAATTTGTATATTACCTCGTCCAGGAGTTATATGCCGTATAGATTTAACAACGGTGGAGCTATGAAACATGGTACACATGTACACGTTGAACACCTTACGAATGAGTTTGAAGAAATCCTAAACATATGTGCAACAATTAGTAAACTTTATTCATATATATGGCCAAAGATTTATGATCCTCATTTGTCGTACTGTAGAGATACGCCCTTGCCGTAGCATATCATGAAGAGGGTGAACTCTTGTGAAACAATCTCGTGTCCATCTTTCGAAGACTAGACCCGGCCGGAAGCGTGCGCAGTTTTCCAGTTGTCGATCTCACTGTCGATCCTTATGAGTTTGACGATTTGGATGTCGTGGACAAGTGGGATTCAGGGAGCACGGCCGATAATTTCGTTGAATTCCCAAGTCCAGACTGCGTACTCCCTCTCCGAACTCAGAAGCGCCCGCGAATCACAATCGATGACCTTCTTGAGTGGTCGCACCCCTCAAAGGACCCTCTTGTAGAGGATCTTAACCCCAAAAGGAAGAGGGTAGCAACGGCAAAGTGCATGTTCCCTGTGAAGCAAGAGAAGAAGACCCCGGAATCGAAGCCCACAAACTTTGTGAACATCGACTCAAGTCCAGAAACCCCCATTACCAAGAAGTGATGCATCTGTGCATTACTTCTTAATCGCTCACTATCTATTGAATAGCCCTTGACTGTGTAATAGTAGTAGACAGTCAATTCTCTTTTGTAAGGGCTTATTTTGGAGCGTGGTAGATGTTGAATGTTTTGTTGTTGTGTTGATGATGCTTCCATATGGTCGACTGATTTTGTTAGTTGGCCATGTCTAAATTTCTGTTTTATATATAAAATCGATGTATTTTGGAAGTTGGCCATCCCTCTGAAGTTTGGGTTATTTTGTGTTTGATTTCATTTGGGAGGTCACAAACCTCTTTTGCTTGCTCTCATGATATGTTAATGTCAAGTTCAAATGCGCCTGGATAGAATGTTGATATGATCTTCCTCCAACAACTGTCCAACATTGAATAGTACTTAACGTTTGCCCATTATCATTTGCAAGTAAGACTGCAGAACGCGTGTGTTAACCCTAAAAAATAAAATAGAGGAGATCACTCCTACTCGGGAAAAATAATATGTGGACAATACTATTGTCACGAGTACGTCCGATGAGATGTACCTATAAAGAAAACCCCTCGGAGGATTGCCCTACCTCTCGGTCACTGACCCGAAAAGGTTTATAAAAGCATCCGAGGAGAAATGCAAGCGTCCCTTGGAAAGTCAAACGGTGAATGAAAAACAGATATCAACACGGCATCGGAAAAAGAGCAAACCCCGATGGACCCGTATGATTCCGATATCCACCAAATGCGCCAAGAGGGACCAAGAGGGACCCCGAGTCCTATGAACTTACAAGAAAACTTCCTTGCTGAACACTCCTCGGAAAAGGCAACACTCGGACTTATCCGAGAACACAATTTTGGAAGAAGTCAATACAGGAACACCCAGCGAATACATTCCGAGCACTTTGGTGAAGAAATTTCACTTTCAGTAAAGCAAAAACAGCCCTCGGACACAAAATCACAGTCCTCGGAAGTCATACCAAGTCCTCGGAGATCACGTTTCCACCCTCAGAGATCACTCCTGACTGTTGAAAGATAATACCCGAATCAAGAAGGAGAAATAAAGGCCCTCGGAAGAATAGCTCTATCAGAAATAGTCTACATCAGAAGCCCTCGGAGATATCAGAAGATACAAAAGCTAATCCAGTCAGCGCCTAGTAGACAAACGATAAACCTTATCCTAATTATCACACCTGTATCAAGGTAACAATAACACCTGTCCTTACCAAAACACATGCACAATGACACCTGCCCCTACCAAAGTCTATATAAAGGGAGGTGATCAATAGAAACAAGAAGGACAAGCTGAAGCAATTAAGCTTACTTACTACAATCTATCACTCAAATACATAAGATAAAAAGAGGAGGAAATGTTCAGTGAATAAAGGAAGGGAATATTCTTGCAATTAATCTCATACTGTCCATCTCGCGTTGCCTTTGAATCACGGACAGGGCGTTTCGACCCAAATAAATATCTTCCGTTAAATAGGGAATAATTCCAAACCCGTTAACAAAGTGGCGCCGTCTGTGGGAACGTCACAACATCTGTCTTCGAGAGAATTCAGGCACACGTCAGCTAGGATGGATGGTCTTTTCGAAAATGATAACCTTCCTTTCCCGAACAACGACTCAGAAGAAACCTTGTCCAATTATGAATCAGGTACAGGAGATTTTATTAGTATTCCTCGAGCTGTTTATGAAAGACTTATATATGCTGAACGAACGCCCTGGAGGGATGATCCCCCCGGACACACGTCCCCCGTGCTCTCCGAGAACGGATATTTCCCCTCGGAAGAAGAGGCACTCCCGAGAACGTGGAACCCAAATTGGAATCCTTGGCAACAGGCACCCCGACAAAGTCCTCGAAGGTATGTATGTCATGAAAGGACTCCCGTGAGGGGTCAGGAAGAAATTTCTCGCCCCTCGGAGTATCGAGGAGGAGTTGAACATTCCCTATGGGGAATGATGGATAATTTACGGAAAGAATTAGGTGATCTCAAGAAGACCATGGCTCCCGAGGAAGATCCTACATTCAAAACCTCTCCTTTCATCCCCGAAATTGCTTCAGCTTCTATCCCCTCGGGGATGCGACCTGTTAATATCCCGCTATATACCGGAGAAGCTGATGGAAGGGACCCACAAGATCACGTCCATCAATACCTGGCAGGAATGGACCTCTCTTCCGCCCCTGATCATGTATTATGTCGTGTATTCCCTGTTACCCTTGGCGGGCGGGCCCAAGCCTGGTTTACTCATCTTCCACCTTGTTCCATCACGAGCTTTGACCGATTAGCTCATTTGTTTGTACGACAATTCGCCTGCAACCGAAGGTACCCTAAATCTGCTACGCATCTTTTTACTATTAAACAGAAGAAGGATGAATCCTTACGAGAATATATAAAGCGCTTCACGGATGAAGCACTCGATGTTCCAAATGTTAGCCCGACCATTATGGCGGACATATTAACTCAGGGACTCCGAGCGGGGGATTTCTTTAGATACCTTATGGGAAATCGTATTACGGATATGAATGAGTTAATGCAAAAGGCGGAAGTACACATTTTGATGGAAGAAGCCGAGGGAACAAAGAAGCAGATGGAGCAGGAGGATAGTGAACACTTAGAGCGTGCCGAGAAAGAAGCGAAGGTCAAAGAAAAAAGTAAGGAAGGAAAACCTCCTCAACGCAAAGATGAAGGAGGAGTAGTTAAGAAATTCCTCCGACCCGTGCACTTACCTCCGATGACTGTTACTCCACCAGAAGTGCTCAACATAATGAGGGGTAGCAACGAGTTGCACTGGCCCAGACCGACTAAATTTCCTAACCGAGACAAGGACACTGGGAAGTATTGTAAGTACCATAAAACTTACGGGCACACTACGGAAGAATGTACTACCCTTCGTTTAGAGGTGCTTCGCTTATTGGAGATAGGGTACTTGAAGAACTACCTTAAGGAAAATAACCCTGAAGAGCCCAAGGCAAATGTTTGGAAGAGATCACGAAGGGAAGAGGAAGAGCAAGAAAGGGAAGAAAGGACGCCTAGCCAGAAGTCACGAGAGGGGATCACTAGACGTCTCCGACCTCGAGAGAGAAGTAAAGACCGCCGGCGAAATTCGCGAGAGAAAACGACAGGGTATCAGAGTTTGCCTCCTCCACCTAACTCTTACAAAGACAACCCCCCAACAGGGAGAACCATCAATATGATAGAAGGGGGTGAAATCTCCATGGCGCCTCAGGGTAAAAAGAAGAAATATTTGAAAGAAGCCCGACGAGTAGAACAAGGATTGTCTGTCTGTTCTATTCAAGGATCAAATCTACCTAGTATCACTTTCGGACCCGAGGACCTTACTGACGTAATATACCCCCACGAAGATCCCTTGGTTATATCTGCCGTCATCTACGGGTATGAAATCCAACGTATTCTCATAGATACGGGCAGCTCTGTGGATGTACTCTTCCTACCGACCTACCTCGCTATGAGATTGAAACAAGAAACGTTGGAAACCGCTGAGGTCCCGTTAGTAGGATTCTCCGGGGAAGCATGTCAAACCCTCGGAACTATTACTCTCCCAATGTCATGGGGGAAAGGAGCCCTTCGAAGAACGGAATCTATTAAGTTTTGGGTAGTGGAGGCCTCTTCGCGAACGTATAATGTCATCTGCGGAAGACCGTCTATTCGGGCCTTTGAGGCTATTCCTTCTACTTTGCATCTTAAAGTGAAATTCCCCACCTCCTCGGGAATCGGAGAGGTCCGAGGAAGTCAGTCAAAAGCTAGAGAATGCTGCATGAATGCCATTCCCTCAGAAGAGGACGGACCTTCACTTGGAAATAACAAAAAGTGTAGAACCGAGGAAACACGAGTCCAACCTGTGGAAGAATTAAAAATGGTGGAATTAGTAGAAGGAAGCCCCGAGAAATTAATCAAAATGGGCACCCATATGACTCCAATCATAGAAGGCCAGTTGATTTCTCTTCTCAAACAATTTCATCACCTCTTTGCATGGGAAGGGGGGCCGCCCGGACGAATCAGCAACAAGGTATGTCAACATTTCCTTAATGTGAAGCCTGGAGCTAAACCTGTCCAACAGAAAAAGAGGAAAATGGGCCCCGAGCGCAATAAGATCATCCGCTCGGAAATACAACGCCTTCTCCAATTAAAGCAAATACGAGAAGTTATTTACCCCGAGTGGTTGGCTAATGTCGTGCTAGTTCCCAAGCACGGAGGAAGATGGCGAATGTGTGTTGACTTTACTAACCTCAATGAAGCATGCCCCAAGGATTGTTATCCTTTACCGAGCATAGATCAGTTAGTTGATTCTACCGCAGGATGTGCGCTACTATCAACTTTAGATGGAGATCAAGGGTATAACCAAATCCCGATGGCGGCTATTGATCAAGATAAGACCAGCTTTATCACGGATGCAGGCACCTTTTGTTATCTAGTCATGCCCTTTGGATTAAAGAATGCTGGAGCTACCTATCAACGGTTAGTAAGCCTTATGTTTTCAGGACTTATTGGGAAATCAGTAGAGGTTTATGTAGATGATACTGTAGTTAAAAGTAACACTGCTGAAGAACATCCCGAGGACCTACGAAAAGCGTTGGTCATTATGAACAACTTTGGCATGAAGGTCAACCCTCGGAAGTGTTCTTTTGGTATCCGAGGAGGAAAATTTTTGGGATTCATGGTTACGGAGAAGGGAATTGAAGTAAATCCCGAAAAAGCAGAAGCTATCATGGGATTACCTACCCCGAGGACGGTAAAGGATGTTCAAAAGTTAACTGGAAGAATGGCCTCGTTGAGTCGGTTTGTCTCCAAGTCTGCAGAAAAAGGGCTTCCCTTCTTCAAGATACTTCGGAATATCAAGGAATTTCAGTGGACCCCCCAATGCGAGGAAGCTCTCGAAGAATTGAAAAGGTACATGTTGAAACCACCTTTGCTGGTAAAACCTATACCCCAAGAAGAGTTGTTCCTGTATTTATCGGTCGGAGAGGAAGCTATTAGTGCTGTCTTAGTTAAAGAACAAGACGGAGAGCATCACCCGGTATATTACGTCAGCAAAACTCTCCTCGGAGCCGAAACCCGATATACCCTAACTGAGAAACTCGTTCTAGCATTGGTTACTACGGCTCGTAAGCTACGCCCCTACTTTTTATCCCACCCAATTACCGTGCTTACTAAGCATCCCCTGAGAACAATTCTTAATAAGCCGGAATCATCAGGGAGACTGATAAAATGGGCCGTAGAGCTTACTGAGTACGATATTTCCTATGCTCCGAGACCATCAATCAAAGCGCAAGTTCTGGCGGACTTTGTGACAGAGCTCACGGGTGTTGGATCCGAAGAAAAGGAGCCGCGATGGCACGTATATGTAGATGGATCCTCGGTGAGTACCCATGGGGGGGCCGGAATAGTCTTGGTAAATCAAGAAGGAGAGGAGGAAAGGCTCCATTTTGCAGTTAGAATAGATTATCCCCTCTCTAACAATGAAGCCGAGTATGAAGCTCTCCTTATCGGTATGAGGCTAGCAAAAGAAGGGGAAATGAAGAGAGTACTCCTCCATAGTGATTCCCAATTGATTGTTCAACAAGTTAAGGGGTCATATGAGGCCAAAGAAGAAAGAATGCAAGAGTACCTCCGAGTTGTTCGCCAGAGGTCCGAATGGTTTGAAGAATATGATATAGTTCAAATTCCTCGAAAAGAAAATCAAGAGGCGGATGCTTTGTCCAAAATGGCTACACAAACAGCTGTAATACATACTCGGAAGATTACTCTACTGCATGTTAATGAATCTGAAAAGGGTGAAGGCCGAGAAGTGAACACAGTTTCAGATCCTTCATCTAGCTGGGTGACTCCTATCAAAGCCTATTTGCAGAATCCCGAGGGATACTCCTCGGACAAAAATATTCAGCGAATGATGTTCAGAAAAACCCTCCGATACTTCCTCAAAGACGGGATACTCTTCCGAAGGACATACTCATATCCTCATGCTCGATGCCTTAATGAAGAAGAGGCCCAGCTAGCCTTAGCAGAAACTCACGAGGGGGTATGTGGGAGCCACACTAGTGGCGAAAGCATGGTTGGACGCTTAATCAGACAAGGCTACTATTGGCCCACGATGGCCAAAGATAGCAAAAGCCACGCCGAAAGATGTAAACCATGCCAAGTTTACGCCCCTCGGACACATCTACCCGCAGCCCCTTGGGAACCCTCTTTGAACCCCTGCCCATTCTCTAAGTGGGGTATTGACATACTTGGACCCCTCGTCCCTGATGCCGGTCAAAAGAAATTTCTGCTAGTAGCCGTTGACTACTTCACCAAATGGGTGGAAGCGGAACCCCTAGCTAGGGTAACCGCGGGGGCCGTTATCAATTTTCTCTGGAGAAATATTATTTGTCGCTTTGGTGTCCCTCGGAGCCTGGTAAGTGATAACGGTTTGCAGTTTACTGATCAAGGGTTGCAAAAATGGTGTGATCATTGGGAAATAAAACATCGCTTTGCCTCCGTGGGATACCCTCAAGCAAATGGCCAAGTAGAAAGAACCAACAGAACCCTCCTGAAGAACATGAAGGCCCGGCTTGATTGGCATAAAGCTAAGTGGGTTGAGGAGATACCCGGAATATTGTGGGCCTATCGGACCACGCAGAGTGTTGTTACGGGCGAAACCCCTTTTAGTCTATCCTACGGGTGTGAAGCTGTTTTGCCCTCGGAGGTCTCCATAGAAAGCTGGCGAGTCAAAGAATATGAAGAAGTGGCCAATGGCTCAAATCTAGCCCTTGCCCTTGACCTCCTCGAGGAAAAAAGGACCCGAGTAGCCCTCCGAATGGAAGAGTACAAGGCTCGGATGTCACGATATTACAATACCAAGGTAAAACCCCGAACCTTTCAAGTTGGAGATTTAGTGATGAAACGAGTAGGGGCCTCTAAGAATGTGGGTAAACTAGATCCACGATGGGAAGGACCTTACAAAATAGTGGAAATTGTAGGACCTGCGACTTATCGGCTTGCCAATTCCGAGGAAGCAATACTTCGCAACACGTGGAACGCAAGCAATCTTAGAAAGTATTATGCTTAATGTAATAGTTATATATGAATAAAAAGAGTGTTCATATACGAGGGGATATAGTACAAAAGAAAATAGAATTGTCCAACAAAATGATGGCTCTATATACGAGACATCAGGACAATCCGATAACACTAAGAACCCTCTGTATTATGAACTAAACTCATTTACAAGCTAAGTCCCTCCCATGGGACGTTTCCCCTCTCGGATAAGTCTTCGGCGCTGCTCCTCGGAAAGAGAGACTGGATCATCCAAGAACACAGTTCCGACTGCAAAATCTCTAATAAGTGAAGGAGAAAACTCCTCGGAGACCTGACGAATGTTGAGTTCAGGAAGGAGCAAGCCCGAGGGGAACTCTGGCAAAGCTTGAACGGCATCTTGGCACAACTTATAGCCTATATACACTAAGTCACGCATCTCTCCCCGAAGGGATTCACGAAGACTGGATGGACCCACCACCTCCAACACAGCTTGGACTTGGGCCAGGACCACCTCTATCGCATGAGAACGAGTTATCCCTAGCAGTTGCTGACTCAAGGCGTCTCTTTCCAGCGTAGCCTGTGTTAACTGCTCCTCCGAGGACCGCATTTGACCACGTAACTCCTCAATTCTCCGGTCTAAGCTCAAGACACGTGCTTTTTCAAGCACTAACTGGCGTTCCAATTCCCACGCCTTATCCTTCTCGGATCGCAACGCACGGGTATGAGTCTCCTGAGCTGACTCGTGAACTTCTTTCAAACGAGCTACCTCCCCTTGAGCCTCCCAGAGACCTCGCTCTAACTCGTCCCGACGACGGTATACTAAACCCGGATCTGAGGAAGAACTCCCGTAAGACCCGAGGGCGTCCAACACCATATAAATCTGCTCAAAAAACGAATGGCATCAGATCAGAAGACAGGTTAGTATTAAATAAAATGAATAGATACCTCACACAGGTCTTTGCAGGCTAAATCTTGGAGAACGGGTACCGAAAGGGTTTTTATCAGTTCACAATCTGTTACGTTCAATAACCCACTAAGAAAGTTTCGGCAAAATCCCACTGCTGATCCGAGAGGAGAAACATCCTGATTACCCCCGGGGGGAAGAGCTCTCTCGAGAGAAGGGTGCTCCTCAGGCGGTGGTGCAGGAATACGACCAGGGATATCTTGCCGGGGCTGCATATCCTCTGTACTAGAAGAGTGAAGATACTCCTCCAATACATTTACCACGGTAGAATTATGAGGAATGGGCTGTGATAGTACGGGACTCAGGTGAAAATCCGTTTGAGAAAGAGTTGCTATTAGATCCGACGATCCAGAAGGAACTATATAATTGACTGGGGGGGCTGCAATCGGTTCCTCCTCATCTGAGGAAATTTCAACCATTGCCTCACTCACGAGGAGAGGAAAATCACCAACCTTCGTCCCCCCGGGAACGCCATGGAGTGCCCTCCCCAAGAAAACGTCGGTAGAAGACCCGAGAAAAAATGCTCCCATCTCCGCTCCTGCAAAAGATGTCAGTAGGAAAACAGTCCGAGGACACCAATAAAGGTTACAAGTTAGAAAATGATTAGTAGAACTTACGAAAATGAAAATTACTGTGAAGAGGACGAGAAACAGGGAGGCATCCTTCCACCCCCTCTTGTAAACCTGCCAAAATTAAGGCCTCGGGGAAATCCAGTAACCCTAATATGTCATAAGAACCAGAGAAAAGTCCCGAGTGAAGCAATATCTCCCTCACTTGTCCTCGTGTTTCGGTGTTGGGTGCAATATACCCCAGACCCCACTGGATGGGTACACCCCACGATCTGGCTGACTGGCCTCTCGGACGGATAAAGAAAAATCTCCGCCTCCAATCCCCTCTACTAGAATGGGAGCTGGATACACGAGTGAAGATATTTTCCTTGTCCCGATAGGTCAAGCTAAAAAAGGGAGTCCCCTCTAAGCAAGGTTGAAGGGTAAATATTGTCCCCACCCGATAAGGGGACATTGGAAGGTTTAAAAGCTCACTACGAAGGACATATCCCACCAAATGACTATAGGAACTTGGTGTTAACTGACTCGGACACACCTGCCAATACCGAAAAAGTATCTGGAAAAAGGGATGAAAAAAGGTCCGTAAACCACAACGCATTTGTTCGGTATAAACGGTCATGTAACCCGAGGGGGGTGCATAAGCCCTCTGGCCAGCAGAAGGTACTAGTATGTCATAATTCTCAAAATCAAGGTTATAGCCGCTGAAAAGAGATCTTACTGAGTTCTCACTCTCAATACTTGTGGTGGATCCTACACGTCCTCTACCTATTAATCGAGACGGGTTAAGAGGAATCAGATCAAACTCCGAAGACTCATCCGCCAAAGAGTATGGCTCCCTACCCATGAATATTTCTCTGGTATGATTGATCCTACGTGAATTTATAGATGGGAGTCTACGAATTACCCCAAGAGAGGAACTAGCGCCAAGTGTCGCCTGGTTTTCGGATAAATTGCCCCTCAGAGGAACTCTGGATGATTCAGGACTCCGAGCGGTATCCCGAGAAGAACCACAAGATGAAGTCGAACCACTTCTTCTATAATAAGGAGGCAGCATCTTATCTGGTAAGTATTATCTTCTTACTTGCAATTATGAGTAAACTCGAAAGAAAATCAAAGACTAATAAAAATTAGGAGATAAGTGCATAATTGATAAAGATCCTACGTGCATATATACTCTTTAAATTAGAGTTAAAAGTAGAAGTTTAAACTCTTAGTACGTTAACTAAGGGACACGTGTTGGAAAACTTTTTGATTAAGGAGGACACGTATCCTATTTAACCATGCAAAGTAACACCTCCTACTTAGGAATTTTACTTAGTCAGCATCCATATAAGAATTATCATTATCCATCTTAATTAAACAGTGGAAATAAAATAGGAAGATTGCACAAAATATTTATTGATTTAAACCAAAGAGCCCTCGGAAGGGGTAATAAGTACCAAGGAATGTTTATTTGAAAATTAAAAGTAAAAATTACAAAAAACTAGACTAAGCTCCCGTGGAAGGAGGGAGAGAAGAAGTTGTCTCTTCTGCGGAAGTACCCAATGGAGCAAGACGAGAGATTGGAGAAAATACTCCCCCAGAACCGCTAGCCCTTGGACTCGGACTCGTGGCGGAGCGCATTGGAGATGGTGTCGGAGAATCCCGAGAGGATAGAAAACCCCCAAACCTCCCCACAAAATAATGGCAGTCATCGGGAGTTGGCTTCTTTAATTTCCGAAGATCGAAAGACTTGGAGAAGTTAACATCCGACCTTATCAAAGATTTCGCCACCTTCGCACACTCCAAATAACCCCACAGAAGATGGCCCATCAAGAGCTCATGAGAAGGCTCCTCGGAAGCTCCTGATTGCTGCCGTGAGATCTCTCGCTGGGCAAATTGAACAGCTGCATCCACCTTAGCCTGCACGTCCTCGGGAGATAGAAAACTTGCTAACTTCCCCTCGGCTGATTCTGCCCTATCAGTAACTTGGCCCAGTGTCTCCTGGAGAACTCTCTCTCTCTCATTCCCGTCCGCCACCGCCTTCTCGAGAGCCGCAATACGAGCAGTAAAGACCCCCTCGGAATCTTTCCATTCCTTCTCCCTCTTCATATAAGCGGACTCGGCAGCACTTAAATTACCCTGCAAATTCGCCCTTGCCTTCTCTGACTCTTTAAGAGCAAAGTCGTAGTCAGAAATCTTGGTATGAAGAATATCCTCCCTAATCTGACTCTCCTTATCCCGAGCCATGAGAGGCGCCAGTTGCGCTCGGAGTACTTCTAACTCTTCTTTGTCTTTCCGACCGTGCTCTTCAACGGCAGTAACTGCCTCTCGAGTCTTTCCAATCTACAGAAGAGTCAACAATAAAAGATTTAACAGAGATGTATTGTGTAATTTCAGAAGACTAAGGCAGAGAAGCTTACCATAAGCCCCAACCAGTTAAGACTGGTGTACAAAAATTGATACCCCTCGGCGGGTGCTGAACTGGAGGAGGCGAAAAATCGGAGGATATCTTGATAAGCTTCCCCCACTGAACGAGATGAAAATTCCCCCCCGGATCCGCTGGGAGGAATAGGCTCCTGAAATGTATGACCCCTCGGAGACAAAGTCACCGGGACATGTCCCCTCGGAGGAGTCGTATCCTTTACCGGAGTCGTCACTTCTGAATTTGTAAATATGGCCCGTGAACCACCTACTGTTGTGGAGGGGCTGGTCTTTCCTAATAATGATTGCAGAATTCCTTCCTTCAAATCTCGGTCCTCTGAAGAAGGATCAAACTCCCCTTGGGTGTCTTCGGAGTCCCCTCGTAAACCTTCTTGCTCGGGAATGTTAAATTGGGCCAGAAAATCCTCCTCTGCAACAGATACGAACTGTCAGTGATTGAAAGGATGAAACTAGAAAAAATTATGGAAAAAAGGTAAATGACGAATACTCACCATATAATGAAGACTCTTCTACCATCGGAGCTTTCCCTTTATCCATAGCCACTACATCAAAAGAAAAGGTGTCAACACATCAGCAAATATTGCAGATAAAGATATGAAAATCTCATTAAAACTTACCCCGAGGAGCAGATTCAGGAACTGTCGGAAGCCTAGGAGAAGGATCCTCAGAAGACAGGTCTATTACTTCAGCATCCTTCCGAGCAGATTCATCCTCCGCACCACTCGGAAAGATACCCTCCTCGGAACCTCTCGGAGATATTCCCATATTAGATTCGGAAGCAGGTAAATTCCCTGACTCCGATTTGGAAACGGGCACTAAAGCCAAATCCCAAGGTGCTACTTGACGCAGGGGAACAGCGCTCCTAACGACCCCCATCGCATCCATGCATAGAAGAGAATGGTCTTCGTGGAATCCACCCTTCTCTGAAACCGTATACCTACTCTCGGGAGCATTAACCTCCTCCTCCTCGTGATCACCCTCCTCCGGTATCTCCGAGACACCACTAGGAGTAGGCTCCCTCGGACTCGACTGCAAATAATAGTTTGCCATGACATCCCCTGCATCATCCCACCAATAACACGTATAAGCACAATCTACCATGGTACTCAGAGAAAGAATAAAGGATTAAAAGAACGAATGAGGAGACTTACGAAATAAACTCCTCGCCTCGGGAGATAAAGACAAAGGACGTTCCACTGCGTCGTCGGTAAAAACTACGTGGTGAAGACCAGAAGTCTCGTACAACATAGTGAAGTCCTCTGATTCCATCAATTTGTGCTGAGAAATTATAGGAGATAGCACCGCCTCCTGATCCAGAGCATGCACGGGAGTAGTACCCTCTCGCCAATCAAAGGGCACATCCCACTCGCCGTTGACAGGGCCCACGAAGAAATACCTGTTCTTCCAGATGCTATGTGAGGTAATAGCAGCCCCCAAGATCCTCTTCGTGGAATCCCCCGAGTTATCCCGATGACGAACGTTATAGAAAGGATACCCCCCGGGTGATACCGCCACGTCAAAGATTGAAAGAAAGTGATCCACCGAACACTCTAGCCCATTCACGTGGCACCAAAATACATAAATACAGATAGCAGCAAATCCATTTGGTACCATCTGACTTGGGCTGATATTACAAGTTTTAAAGAGCTCGCAGAAAAAAGGGGACATAAACGAGCGCCACCCATACTTCACTTGAGCGAAAAATACTGTCAACATACCCGGAGGAGGATAGCATGCCCTCTCATCCTTCGTCGGGATTCGGAAGACCATATTCTTCTGAAGGACTCCGGTTGAGGTAAACAGATCCGCTACCTGTTTACGAGTAGCAATATTCCTCATCTTTTCCACCTTAGCAAAGGTCCGAAGAGGTGGTTCCTTTGATTTGGGAACCCTAGCTTTTTTCGAGGAAGTGGCGCCGCCCTCAGCAGCAGCAGCAATTTCTCCCTTACGCTTGCGAGTAATAACTCCCACTGGAATACCTCTCACACTCGTAGAAGAATTAATCGGAGCAGTGACTTCCGAGGAGATAGCGGCGGCAATAGAGTCAGTGTTGGCGGAAGAAGCCATGGATACAATAAAAGAGGAATGTTTTTGAAAGAGAGAAGAGGAACGGGTAAGTCTGCTGGGAATTTGAATTGCAAAAGATGAAGAATAAAGATTAAGGAAAGAGATTTCTTTTTTTGCTCTGAGAGGAAATTACCACAAAGACGGATTGAGTGAATGAAGAAAAAAGAAGCAACAGTGTCCTATTTATAACCGAAGGTGACAACGGTCAAGAATTTTGAAAACGTGGAACTTATTTAAAGCTCCACGTAACTGCCACTTGATTGTGCCACGCCGTCCCCATTCTGACCGTTGCCAACGGTCAGATAGTTCAAATCTCCAAGCTGGTCAACAACAGTCCGCCACCTGCGCCCCGAGATCTCCGCGTGCTTAATAACGATACCCTAAGGGTATTCAGGTAAAATCCTTATAAATTCTAAATATATATACGTATTGAATAAATATCAAAAAAGAAAAAAAATAAATATAGGGACACTAAGCAAAAAATAACCCCTCACCTCACTGAGGACGATGATTTAAAATTCCGCTTGTCTCTACGAGGACAATCGAAATTTGGGGGGGCTAGTGTTAACCCTAAAAAATAAAATAGAGGAGATCACTCCTACTCGGGAAAAATAATATGTGGACAATACTATTGTCACGAGTACGTCCGATGAGATGTACCTATAAAGAAAACCCCTCGGAGGATTGCCCTACCTCTCGGTCACTGACCCGAAAAGGTTTATAAAAGCATCCGAGGAGAAATGCAAGCGTCCCTTGGAAAGTCAAACGGTGAATGAAAAACAGATATCAACACGGCATCGGAAAAAGAGCAAACCCCGATGGACCCGTATGATTCCGATATCCACCAAATGCGCCAAGAGGGACCAAGAGGGACCCCGAGTCCTATGAACTTACAAGAAAACTTCCTTGCTGAACACTCCTCGGAAAAGGCAACACTCGGACTTATCCGAGAACACAATTTTGGAAGAAGTCAATACAGGAACACCCAGCGAATACATTCCGAGCACTTTGGTGAAGAAATTTCACTTTCAGTAAAGCAAAAACAGCCCTCGGACACAAAATCACAGTCCTCGGAAGTCATACCAAGTCCTCGGAGATCACGTTTCCACCCTCAGAGATCACTCCTGACTGTTGAAAGATAATACCCGAATCAAGAAGGAGAAATAAAGGCCCTCGGAAGAATAGCTCTATCAGAAATAGTCTACATCAGAAGCCCTCGGAGATATCAGAAGATACAAAAGCTAATCCAGTCAGCGCCTAGTAGACAAACGATAAACCTTATCCTAATTATCACACCTGTATCAAGGTAACAATAACACCTGTCCTTACCAAAACACATGCACAATGACACCTGCCCCTACCAAAGTCTATATAAAGGGAGGTGATCAATAGAAACAAGAAGGACAAGCTGAAGCAATTAAGCTTACTTACTACAATCTATCACTCAAATACATAAGATAAAAAGAGGAGGAAATGTTCAGTGAATAAAGGAAGGGAATATTCTTGCAATTAATCTCATACTGTCCATCTCGCGTTGCCTTTGAATCACGGACAGGGCGTTTCGACCCAAATAAATATCTTCCGTTAAATAGGGAATAATTCCAAACCCGTTAACAGCGTGTATAGTGGGTCACTGTCTTTTATATTTTAATATGTTTAGGGTCAGAATTCAAAAAATAACAAATTCACACTAGTCACTTTGAGATTACACATGACACCAAGTCGACCAATAAATTAGGGGTACTTAAAAAAAAGAAGTTATTTATAGATTTCATTTTTCTACTACTGATCTTAAGTTGTCAAATATTTACCATTTCCTGACATTAAGTATCGTAAACATATGTAATCCAATAAAATGTTAGCACGAAGTGGTTATCTTAATTTTATTTCTCGCAACTACACATTGCCTTTGTTTTGGTTAATTTTAAATCTTTACGCAAGGAATCAATAAATTTTACTTTTATAATTAGCTTATTTTTGACGACGTCTTAAATTATAATTGTGTTTCAATTATCTCACTACGTCATTTTTAAAGTTTACACACTAAATCAAGCTCTTGTTTGTTTAACTGACAGTGAATTTAACTTAACATACAAGTGGAACATGTGGAGGTGCCCATGTTGGGTGGGTGTTGGCCCAACACTGACAAACTAATTGTTGACCACCCTCTAATATTTAGATCATTATTTTGAAAAACGTGTTGCACCTTCGACAGAATCTCAACCCGCACAAAGTTAAATGGTGTTGTTAAATCCCCTTTTACATCGTTTTCCCTAGCATTACAACCTTTTCCCCTACCCGCCCCTCCTTAATTGGTCACGACATTCTAGGGTGAAAGTTGTAACCCACTCTTGTGGAGTTACAACGGTACATTATTTTAACATTGTTATATAACCACGCCAATGGAAAATAAAATTTAATTATAAACCCATAACACATTCCACATCCAGCCAGCAAAATTATATTTGTCACCTTAAGTTGTAAAACTTACCATCACAAAATAACAAAGGGCCATGGAACAACTGATCACGGAGATAAAGCGCCTTGGGGCGACACCGGTGGAGAGAATCATTGTAAGATTACTTTCCTTTCAATCGGTTCTCGTGTTATTGCACCGTTCTTTGTTTCGTGTACTTTTTATATCCATTCCCTACAAGTTAAACACTAATAATGTTTCTGCATGCAACAGGAACCGCCTAATGAATCGGTGTTCGAACCAATGCAATACAACCACGAGTGGGACGACGCTAGAGAATCCTTGTTACTCAAATATCTCCGGTTGGTTAGGGACACAACAAGGAGCACACTTGAACAACTCGCTATCGAACTACAAACACACGGTGGTCCACCACTAAGTGTAGTAAGCCTGGAAGAACGGACGCAGCTTTTGGCCCGACGTATGTCCTGTTACCTTTCCTTCATTAATAGGGAAGGGGTAGTTTACGACAAGGCCACGCATCTTCATACTCTGCAAGAGGATTCTTACTTCGAGGCTTTATCACGAGACGGGGTAATCAATTTTTATGCTTTGCCAATTTGTACCACGGCAACAACTATCATTTAACTCTGACAGTATGTTATGTACATATTTAAATTGGGTGATTTGTTGTTGTTTGAATGATCCTTTTATATGTGCACCTTAGGATGTCGAGGCTGCGATATATAGGTACTTCCGTCTACACGGCCTATCGAACCGCGAGGAAATATTTGCCGTGTTTGTCCCTATGGAGGATGCATTTCCTAATACAGATAATGAATCAAGTGAAGAACATGAAGACGAGCATTCCACCTCAGACGGATCGGGAGACAACTTAGGGTCGGAGTTGATCGAAGACGAGATATATCACGACGAAGACGGGTGCTCTTTCGATAGTACAAATATACAGTCGCCCCCCAATAATGTAAGTACGGGGTGTGAGAAATGTGGCGAATACTATGACATGTGCGTCTGTTTATCATCCGATGGGTCGAGTGGTCTCCCCTCGGACTTTTACGACGATTCAGACTAAACACTTAATAATGACATTTTGTGTAATTTACTATGACAATGGATATTGAAATGATTTCTATTTTGGATTGTTAATTTAATGCATCGTAATTGCATCCCTGTTTTACATTATTTAATCTGTTGGGCTTTGATATTATAACAATCTGTGTTAAGTGAATACTCTGGCATGCTACTGGATTCAATGTTGGTCAGGTGCTACCTCAACATCCCAATGACATTCATAACTTACCACTTACCATAGTTTTCAGACCCGGACCGGACCGGCCGGTCCGACCGGTCTGGCCGGGTCTGCCCAAAAAATGGGTTTTTAGAGTGGACCGGTCGAACCGGTGACCCGGACCGGTCCAGTGAACCGGTCACACCTTTTTTTTTTTTTTTTTTTACAAAAAATTACACTTTTGCCCTGACAGCTTTTCAACAAAACAAAGAAAATTCCCTCAGCCTCTGTACTGCCTGCGACTGAAATAACAAATAAGAAAGAAAAAAAAGAGGAGAAAAAAAAAACTAGGTCACTAACTGCCGCCGCTTCGCCTACTCCATCGCCGCGCCGGACCTGCTCAATCGCCGCGTCGTCTGCTCCACCGCGAAGCTGCTCGTACAGCTCGGCCATATCTGCAGTTCCAATAAGTCGCTGCCTCTTTTTTGTTTTTTTTTAATCTTTATCGATTTTTCATTTTTTTGTTCTAAGTTCTAACTTCTATACTTCTAATCTATGGTTTTTTTGCAGCCTATTATAAATTTCTAATGAGTGTTCGTTGATTTCGACAATAACACCCTCCAACAATATGGGTCCTATGGAGGAGTGTCTAATTATCAAAATATTGGTGTGAATGTGGATGATCACGATGCCTCGTGATGAATGTATTGTACTTTATTTTGTTGTTACTTTGTTATTTGTATTTTTTTTTGGCTTGGTAAACCTTTGAATTTGGAAACTTAAGTTGGGATTTCTTAGTTGTGAACTTGTGATAATATATTAATATAATAGCATAATATATTTATTTTTATATTTATTTTTGTGGAACGTTGACTAAAGTCAACAAACCGGTTCAACCAGTGGTCCAACCGGTCCGACCTGTTGACCCGCTGCCCAGTAGCCTCACCGGTTCTGTGACCGGGCCGGGGCTGAAAACACTGCCACTTACAATATCACAAATATGCGTGCACTATTCAACTACTTGTGTAGTACCATTAATAACACAACTTATGGATACCATATGAAACTTGAGTTATTATATGAGGCGAAACATATAGTTGTCTTTTTCCTCGTTTTAATTATTATCAAGTGAAATAGTCAAGAAAATAAGGAAGACGCCCGCTTTTGTATTATGTCACAGTTCAGTCCGTGACAAGTCCAAAATCATTACACGGGTATGTCCATTCATAATTTGTGTGAACAATGTAGTAGATGTTTTTATTACTTAATATTAATTTATTAAATGAAGTACTATATTCGGCAGTGCATGTGTCGTGGTTAATGGTGGATGATATTTAAGTTTGATTTCATGTCCCCTTGAGTTGTTGAGTTATTTTATAAAAAAACAAAATTTAATTTCATATTCCTTATATGTGTTTTTTAGAAAATGGCAATGATTATTGTTATGCAGATCAAAAGTACTATTAACAAAAATCTTACATCCAACTAGGGGCATATATGCTAATGTCAAGTAACACATGTCAACCCATTTGCCATATATATTCCTGTTTTGTTTCACATTGGGGGGTCACCCTCCCCATACAATCTTTTGGCTTGCAAATCTTTAGGTGATAAATGCTACTTGAATCATTCACATGGGACTTCCCGATGTAATGATTATGAGCTGTCATTTATATACGACGTGACGGCCAATGTCATATGTGCCTATATTTCTTAATAAATAAAATAGAAAAGATTTCCCAAATTGGGCGTGTTTCATTGATAAGCTATATATTTTAGGCCTTCATGACTTTTTCTAATTTAGTTGACCAATGGAATTTTTCACCCTTATGTCACTTGTATGAGTTTTGGTATATTGTTCACCAATGGTCATCAACGATTAAACAATTGAACTAACGTACATATATATATTTATTTTAATCCCCATTTTATAGTCGAACGTGCTACGCGTAATTACAACGTACCAACGCAACAGCTCACAAAATATGGACGTTCAACTAAATCACCAAAACATTAACACAAAAAAATTATCATATGAAATATGTTGTTGCCATTGCAGAGGACATATTAAAAACATTTGAATATTCTTCATGTGTCACCAAACAATACATCTATCTTAGACAAGACCTTAATTTGAGGGATGGGAAGTTCTTTCACTGCAAACAGATACTGCATCTTGTTGTAGTTCTTGAACCCTTTTTTCTTGAACCACATATCAATCCTCGTAGGCTGCATTTATCAAATGAAATATTCAAATTTTGGTTATGGTAAATTCACATGCATCAGTGTTCAAGTTAAACTCACTTGTTTCACATGCAGATCCTGAAGGTTTCGATTAATTTTCACTTTGCCTTTCTTCTTGATAAGAGTCGCCCCGAGTACTTTATAATATCGATTGAACAATTGGAAACGAGTTTGCATGATCATGAGGCGTTCCCTGATCATCACAGGGGATATATCCGTCCCCTTATATGCCGTTAGTTTCCCGGTCAATTCCTCGTATATCGGCTGCATCATCTCCGTCGTAAACCAAATCCAACGATCCGCTCTCTTGCGAAGCTTGCGTAGTAGGTAATCCTCGTCTGTTTGTGTGAACTCTCTGAAACTCATGAACATATTGCTAATGTCCTCCTATTAATTTAGTATCAAAGGAACAAGTCAACACTCCACACATGAAGAAAATAAGAATTATAGTATTAGTATGTAAAGCTGACCTTCGTCGAATCGTACACTTCCTTCAATTTGCCATTTGTTCCCGCCATTGCGCTGGATATAAGTAATTTTTTTGTTGTAAGGAATGAGTGAAAAAATATTGCTTTCGAAGTGAGAGTGTGTGTAAGGTCAATGTATTATATATACTGTTATAACACATACATAATGACGTACATCCATCATTTGGTCAAGGGAACGGTCCAATACAAACACGTGGCTAGTCATGTTCAATGGCATGCATGTATGACCATACACGCATCCGACAACAAAGTGTAAGTTTTGTAAAAATTATTAGAAGGATTTCTCATTTTATGGCAATGTATTAAAAGTGCAAACCTCGGTTTCTACCCCAACTACCACTTTTAATATGGCTGCTAAAACATAATTTATTGTAATAACAAACAGTCAGGAATAAGTAATGTATGTTCCTATTTGATTTCAAGCGACATACACGCTTGATAAAAACTATAGACTTGATTGTTGCTGGTTTATATGGTTAAAAAAATTAATGTTCATATGTATTAGGAACTTTGTGATAAGTAAGGAGTAGAATGTTGTACTGATGTTGGACCTACTGAAACTCAACATCCGTTCCACGAAGTTTGACACTTAGTAGAGTGTAATTGCAACAAACATGTGTTCGGCTTGTATACGTGCAATGAAGTGGTGAGGGATACACACTGCCATTACATATTTTACAACATTTAATTTTAAATTCTTGACGAAGACTAATTTTACATTGAATAAATGGTTTAGTAGCTTTTGTGTGAACTTCATTTGTTCAATAGATGTACCGTGTATAATTTGTAGGATGTTTGCTTTGCCCAATAACAATCCCTTTGTACTAAAATTGTCATAATTACCATTCACCTAACATTTCAAACGTCTTTCAATTCACAATATAAGGGCAAAGTAGTAATATTATGAAACTTATCACACAACCAATACAAATTGGATGGGTTGTTTACTGTTGGGAGACAAACCCAAAAAGTACCATGTGTACTTTCTTCAATTGTGGCTAAGCGTATTAATTGGGAGGAGAAAAGGAGCAAGAAGTATTTCTGCCTATATATTTACTGGTTTCATTACTAATTATATATGTAGGAAATATGACTATAAATATTGCCTACGGTCTAGCTGGAAATTTTGAATTATTAATCAATATTCTGAGTATTGTATCTTGGTATATACAAACATTTTGTGGACAAGATTTACACAAGTAATGGGGTTTGTTTGATATTTACTATACGACGTCGAAACAAATAGTGTGATAGAGTGTCATAGGGGTCATCTATGCTGTAGGGTATCTGACTTAGCTGACTCTATGATCTCTTCTGACAAATGAATGCGGCCGAAAGCTAGATACGATCTGGAGATCACAAATCTAGGAAATATAAATTTGTATGTATCTAATTAAAGAAATAATTTACTTCTCTTGCTTCCTCAAATTTGGTGGTGCAATATTTCGCTTATTGGTAGGACAAACATATAGGATATCTGTTTACGTTATTGTTCCTAATTATAAATACCACCCGGTATTTATATTCAACCATTTTCTCAAGAGATTATAATTAGAAATAGATAATCTAACAAAAAGTGTCGTGTTAACTTGGTGACATAGTTAATATACTATTGTTTTGACAATGTGAATTCTAGTTTTTCTATAAAACATCGATAAAAAAATTGAATAGAACCTCAATACAAACTTTTATAGTATTAGGAATTGGTACCATAACGAATTTATTTTGAATAATCAAATTGAATAGAGACTCAATATGCATTCCCTCGTATTTTTTCAATACATATGTATTAAAATACCATAGTTACTATAATCAAAATCAATGGGTACTTAATAATAAATAAATTTATACAATACATATATATATGTATCAATTAAATAGAGCTAACTGGTGATAAGAGGATGAAGACGGCAAGTTGTATCTTTCTAGGCTACTATATAAAATGTACAATAACATGAATTGTCTTCCTGGACACGCTGGGATATGTCATTTCAAAAATTACCGTTGTGCATTAAAATAGATTATGTATAGTTGGATGGATAGTTTCAAATTTAAAAAATGAGGAGCGCGGGTTTTCTATATAAACATTCCTACCCCAGAGATCACTCATCCATTTTAATAATTGAAGAAAATTAAATCACACTAATAAACCACTTCAAATTCACCATGGAGTACGAGCAAAGGTCAGGTATCACAGAGCGTCGAACAACCGGGGTTATAAATGGGCTCGTTTTGTGCCATTGTGGGCGAGAGGTGGTGATGCAGACAGCATGGAGAATTCCGAACCCAGGTCGCTGTTATTGGAGATGTCCGGTGGGCATACAAAGTCTATGAAATCTGTTATGCGTATTGCACATATTGAAATTGATTCTAGTACATAATTTGAATAACAATAATTAACCACATTTTTGCAAGCCTTAAGGTGCAAGATGGTGTCATGGATTCATCCCGAACATTGTCACAGATGTAAGGCTGTAATTCCAGGGCTCATCAATAATCTAGAGAAACAAGAGGCCTCAATTGAGCATTATCAAAAACGCGAGAGAATTGGAATGCGCTTGGCGATGGGAGCATTGCTCGTGGTGGTGGATGTGGTTGCAAAAATAGTAATTATGCAATGATTTTCTATCAGTATATGTGTACTTTGTTAAATCGAATTGGTATTTTGTAATATTATCATGTGGCCACTGTCCTATTTGAAACCAAGTCTTGCTTTTTGTTGTATGTCCACGGGCCAAGTTGAATTAAATTCCTGACTAAATTATTTATTAGACTTCAGCGTTGTCACGCATATGTTCAAGTAGCACAATAGATCGCTTATAATAAAGGTGTCCAGTTTGTAATATAAATTTTCGGTATTGATTTTGTACCTTTATATACAACATTGTTTCAGTTCGGTTTATTTGGAACAAAAAAATCATGAAGATATATTATTAGTAATATATCCTCGGTGAGCGAGAGGAATGTAGCTGCGGATCTTTGTCTTATTAATTGAAATTCAAATAATAACAGCAAAGATTTCAAGCTGCACAAAAATAAAAATGAGGGAATTCTTCTTATAATTGCCAAGTACGCACTAAATAAACTATTACACGGATGCCTCAGTTGTCACTTAATATATATATATCAATTTTAAAATTACGCATGGGAATGATTACTTGTACAGAACCACGTCGCGTCAATCACCTTTTGGAAGGATTTACGGGATAAGACTCTTCTATTATATGCAGTAAAAGCTTGGTAGCATCGTACGAGCACCAAATGCCTATCATGTGCAGTCCCCAATACACATTAAACGCAGATGCACACATCTCCTGTCAAAATAAAATTAGAAAACCATCCACCAAACGATTATTCAACAAACACTTACAAAATGGCACCAATAGTTCCAGTTCCACAAGAAGAAATGTTGTATAGCAAAGGTTGGACCAAGGAAATGGACACGAAATTCATCGCCGTCCTGGCTGACATAGCACGTACAAACCACACAAATTTATCGTTGTGTAACTTTGATGCCATATCAGCAGCCGAAGTAGAGACGAACATCGCGTTTGGAACCAATTTGTCGTATATTGACTGCGTGTGGCAATTTCATATACTGAAATTACGATACGATACTTTCACTGATTTGCTGGGCCGAGATAGATTTTTTTGGGACGAAGAAAATAACCAAATAGTTTATACAGCCGAAGACGCATTTGATGATGTTTTGAAGGTAACCAGGCTTGTTATTAATTGTGATTAATACCTCTGAAGTTGATTAAAATGTCTTCGACAATCGATTATGTTTTTTAACAGAATAACCAATTTGCGGAGGTCTATATGATAAATGGTGAACCAGCATGGAGCGAATTGTGCGAAATTTTCAGGAAAAAGGCACCATCAAACGTAAGCACCTCTTTCTGATCGCAGTATATGTGAGAATTATGCTACTGTATATGAAACCTAACAATATCATATGATCCGTAGGTGCCACGAGCTTAAACGTCACACTGCACAAGTATTCATACCTTGAAATTGAAGCTGGAGTCGAAGTTCAATGACATAATGGGCAATATCCCCGTCGTGGATATTCAAATATTTTCCCCATTCTTATTACTTGTGCCGTGTGGATGTTGGCTTTTGTAACGCTCTGTAATTGTCATATGATATTTTAAATGCATTTGCAGAACTTGCCGAACGCTAGCACTTATATTTTATATATTGTTTAATCCATGGAAATTCATATTTTTAAATATGTACTTAGTTACGTCATGTTACATCATTTGATTCACCAATCCGACAACACTAAAAGAATTTTAAAAAAAATGTTGGGCATTCGAACATGATTAGTGTTGCATTACCACCCAAACATCTTAATGGAAACATCATCGCCCATGCAATGCAGTAAGAACAAAGTACACATTTCCAATTTACGATAATGGGGTTCTGGAATCGATGTTGGCCTGATGTTGCCCCGACATCGTGCCAACATTAAAAACAGAACATTTTGTACTCAAATATAGGCAATAACGCAGCAGGTAAAATAAAGCTTGGGACGCGTTCGGGAATCAATGTTGGCCTGATGTTGTCCCGACATCGTCCCAACATTAAAAACAGAACAATTTGTACTCAAATATAAGCAATAACGCAGCAGGTAAAATAAAGCTTGGGACGCGTTCGGGAATCAATGTTGGCCTGATGTTGCCCCGACATCGTCCCAACATTAAAAATAGAACAATTTGTACTCAAATATAGGCAATAACGCAGCAGGTAAAATAAAGCTTGGGACGCGTTCGGGAATCAATGTTGGCCTGATGTTGCCCCGACGTCGTCCCAACATTAAAAACAGAACAATTTGTACTCAAATATAGGCAACACAACTTATATTTCAAACCAAATTGTTCAACATCCAATACCCAACAAAACAGTTCAAAGAAACCACATCACGACAAACACAATCACCACCCATACAACATAACCAACCAAGGATCAATCCATACCATTTTGTGCAGCAAGCTCCTCCATGTTCTTAGCCAGAACATCTAGTTCCTGCAACTGAACTTGCTTGGCAGCAATCTCCCTCTGAAGATCAGCAATAGCATTTCTGTACCAGGCGATCGACTGATCCACAAAATCTTTTGTGGTGACCCTGGTGTCAACATCATCAGAACGGGGCACAGACTGTCCCTCAAATAAGTGGGCCCTTCTCTCCCTGTTAACCCCAGGTTGTGATCCATCCTCCGGCGCCCACGGCAGGTCCTTAACTCTCCCGCTTGTCAAGTAAGTTGTCGTGATGGTGAACTTGTCCTGGTTCGGCAGCATCCCATCAAACTCTTTCTGTGGCATCCCCTGTTTGAGAAGAAGGGTGGTGATCAAGGAAGGAAAAGGCAGAACCCCTGAGTTCCTTCTCGAAACTTCTTCCATAGACCGCAAGACTCTTTCACCGATGTTAACAGGTAACCCGTTCTTCAGTTTATAGATCAAGAAAGCAGCCTCCTTGGTCAAAACGGTGTTATTCACGGTGGGCAACCAATTGTAACTAGCAAGCTTGTGCAAAACATCACTTAGTGCAGTCAGTCGAGTGCTTGCTAGTTGTCCTTCCCAAACCCTGACCAATCCTCCTGTTAGACCGTCTATCACCTCATCCAGCCTAGGATCGTCACCTTCCTTGACGTGATCCAGTCCCCATACCTGATTGATCTTTTGTGGGCTTATGTCGTAAACTTCACCTCTGACCCATGCCTTGCCATATTTGGACGACACCTGGCATGTGACCCATCTTGAGAGATTCATGTAGAATTCCTGGACGAGGCTGGGCTAATACGCACCGTGCTCCCTCATACAGTTAAGAACTCCTCTCGATTCAAGGAATTCGGTCATCCGGTATTCTTTGGAGCTCACCTTATCCATAAATCTCTCTTTATGGATTGCCCTCTTCTTAAAATCGTTAGCCTTAGATTCTATCCCCTTAGTGAGATAGAACCTAGAGCAGTTTGTGTCCTTCCGGTAGAACTCCGAAAGGTTGTCCTGGTACTCCAACTCTTCTTCTTCTTCTCCGACCGGAACAGTTCCATCAACATCTTGCCCTTTCTCACCCTTGTCCGCCATTTCATCAGCCATCTCAACATCCTCCTCCTCAACAACCCGTTTACCTTTCTTTTCGATATCTCCCTTCTTCTTTTTACGCCTCAGTCGTTTAGACCTCCCAGCTGCTTTTCGTTTGGCATCCGCTCTAGGCAATGAGCTAGATCCGGCATCCACATCTGCCTCCAGATCGGACTCCACCTCGGCTGCCGCAGCTGTTTCCATCTATTCTCCCACCTCAGCCTCCACATCAGCCGCCACAGTTTCCTCTTCATTGAAACCATCCCCTACATTATCACCCTCGTCATCTGATCTCACTTCAGCCTCGTCAACCACAATATTTTTTCCTTTTCCCCCAGAAACGTAATCTTTCTTTTTACTACCCAATAGCTTAGATCTCTTACTCGTACCTTTTTTCCAGCCGATTTCGACACTTTGCGTAATCTTGCCGCCAAATCGGCCGCAATGGTTTCTTCGGCCTCGTCAATATCAGCCGGTTGATCGTCATTCACCTCAACATCCTCATCCACCGCCACAGTTTCCACATCATTTAAACCGTCACCTACATTATCACCCTCGACATCTGAGCCCACTTCTGCCTCGTCAACCACAACATTTTTCCCTTTCCCCCCGCAACGGAATCTTTCTTTTTACGAGCTAATTGCTTGGATGTCCTACCCGTACCTTTGTTCCCAGTAGATTTCGGCAGTTTGCATTTTCTTTCCGCCAAATCGACCTCAATGGTTTCTTCGGCATCATCAATTTCCGTCGGTTGATCATCCATGGCTTCAACATCCTCATCAACCACCCTTTTCCCTTTCTTACTGCGTTTGGGCCTACGCAAACAAATCTTGAAGCGTTTAGGGCGTGGAATCTCACCGCTAGGCTCACCCTATTTTGGCGCTGTGCTCGCATCGCCATCACCCGTAGTCACGCCAACAGCTGCTTTCTCCGCTCTCACAGCTGCTTTGTTTACCTTTTCCGGAATCACTTCTCCTTTGTGTACCTTAAGCACTTGGGTTGGGCAAGGAGGATCTGTTTTTCCAGGAACCAACAGGGGAACAGAACCCGTGCCTGCTGTTCGAGACCTAGTTCTGCGCGCGATAGTTGTACCCACGGCTCTGCTCCTTTTACCCTTGTCCAACGCTGCCTCCGCAAGTGTGTCTAACGGATTTTTGCTTGCCATTACAAAGATGTTGAAATAATCAAAGATGTTGAATTGAGAGTTCAATTTCGGTCGAAAATAGAGAAAGAAAGAGTAGTTGGTAATTGGGGATAAATTAGGGCAGAAACAGTGGAGTCGCAGGTGGAGAGAAAGAGAGAGAGAGAGAGAGAGAATGGGTGAATTTATGGCGGCAGTATCACTTTTTATGTTTAAATTTCTATTTAATTAGAGACCCCATTTTCTCTGCCCTTTATTTGAATTAAGTCCCAATGATTTTTGTCATTGGAGATATTAGAAGCCAAGTGCCAATATGACATATATTGTTGTTGAATTGACCAATGAAACTTATATTTTCTGACTAAGGTGGCCTAAAATATATGGTCATTAAAAAGACATTAGTGGTTCGTTAACAAATTGTCTGAAGGAAATCAATTAATTTACACGAATATCGAAATATATGGTCAACAAGCTAGCGGCATGATATTATAATTAATAAGTAGTATTTATATGTAATTTATCAGACACATTCAATACCTCATCAAAATAACTTAAAAACTTATTTATATACGATTAAGGTAACTCGTCTGCGAGTCTATACATGACCAACAGTAAGTGTGATTTGTTAATAACAAACCTACGAAGTTTGTGGCTAAAATGAGTCTGATCTATAAAATTGTGGGTTCACGGTTTAGGGATAAATATACGTCCAAGTAAAACTGGAAGGGGCTGTATAAACTTACTGATTTTCATGTGTAAGACATGGTACACTAACATCTTTTACACATTGAAACCAATAATGTTGCAACTGTATTGAGGGCATCCGAGTAGAATGGGATAAGCTCAAAGTATATTTGACTTAATTAGAGGGCATAAACACCAAATAATAAAATTTGGAACTTTACAGCGTATTATTATCTATAGAATTGTGGTTTTAGGGTGGCGGGGAAGATATACGCCGCAATCAAAGTGTAAGGGGCTATATGAAGTTACTGTTTTTAATGTTATCTCGATGTTTGATTAACATCTATTACACACTGAAACCAGTACTGAAGCAACTGTGCTGAGGAAAGCCGATTACAAAGGGCTAACCTCAAAGTATATTCGACTAAAATACAAAACAAAGGCAAATAATAATAACATCCACATATTTCAGAACGTCGAGTCACAACAAAATACAATAAGACACAATATTCAAAAATAAAGACCACAACAAGGAGGGAGTGGCTTTACACCAGACAAAAAATATGCAGCATGTCGAATCATGGAGAGATATTATGTTATATTTAAAATTCACATGGCTCCGTTTTGATTGCGATAGTCGTCCCACATTGCCCGTGCTATTTCACCCCTCTTGCGATCCATTGCTCTTGCTTCTGCAGGAACGGTGTTAATCCGGTTGCGGGATATTAGGCTACTCGCGCGGTACACGTCGTCTGGATGAAAATTAAACAAGAAATCACCATCGACTCCATTCTTCCGAATGAAGTTGTGCAGGGTACAGCACGCCATGACAATCTTAGCCTGATGTTTTAAACTGTAGTTGGGCATCATCTTCAGAATGGGGAAACGCATCTTCAACACACCAAAAGTACACTCAATAACGTTGCGGAGACTCGAATGCCTGTAGTTAAACAACTCCACCATTCCATTCGGCTGATTATTTTGGTACTCGCGTAGGTGGTACCACCCGGACGCAAACGGAGTCACGTAACAAGTGTACAAAGAGAACCCCGAATCAACCAAGTAATACTTGTTGGCAGGTGGATTTCTCCAGAAGGGGTCCCTGGCGATAGACATTTGCAATGCCCTGCAGTCGTTCATAGAACCTTCGTACCCGGCACCGACGTAAGTGAAGTTCATGTCGAAATCGCATACAGCAACAACGTTCTGGCTCAAACTGTTTTTCCGATTTATGTACGCCGTGTGAAGGTGCATGGGCACGTGGGCCGAAATATGTGTACCATCGATTGCACCGACGCAGTCCTGCCGTGAATCAATGGAGGCTATTATCAAATTGGTCAAATGGAAATAAACTGTGCCACAAAATGTTGGCCGCGAATGACGAAAGAGGTTCTGGAAAAAATGTTGGATAGCTGTTGAAGCAACAAGCGTCCAACATTTAAAGCAGAAACATTCTTAACATGCGCCAGCGTCCATATATTGGGGGAAATTTGCAAAGTGTTCTGGTATCAACGTTCCAAAATTTTTTTTTGACAGCAGATAGTGTTACAAATAAGGACACAACTGCTAATTGGTTAAAAAGTACCTTAAAGTAAGGATAAAAGCGGGCATCGCTGGCAATGCGATCAGGAATAGCATTGAAGTCTGGTGGTACAATCATGTCAGTAGCCATGTTTAAAATGGCCTTCATCACCCTACGCACGTGGCGGTTAATGGTTTCCATTGAGTGTTGGAACCGCTCGTACGAATTGCAGAATCTGTGATTTAACCCAACAGTCCACATAAATATCGCAAGTGCTTCCATGGACTGTACCTGTGAGTTCCTCGAATCAGTGAGGCCGTAATGGTTCCTAAGTGTGTCGTGCAACTTGTAAAATGTATCCCGGTTCATCCCCAAAGCATCGTAGAACCGATCATCGTGTCCAAGCAATAGTTCCAGGAGCCACTGCGATCCCGTCAGTTCAGAGTTGTTCCTAGGGCGCTTCGGGTAAAACCAATCGGGGGCCATTAACAAACCAATGAACATGAACTCAGAAAGACCATCGTCGCTCTCGTCCTTTCTTCGGCCAGTGGAGGTCGAAACAGTGTTATCGCTGCAGGACTCCATTTCTGCAAATTATAAAGATCGTCCAATCAAGATAACCGTACGAGTGGGACGTTCTTTACTGTGCTAGTCCTCAGAAATCGATAAAATAAAATTGATCATAACAAACACAATGCATTCATTGAAAAGGCCACAAGCAAAGCGCATTTACGGTTTTCAACAGAGCCAAAATGCACACAAAGGTAAACAACAAAATATTATTCCAAGATGTCAATGGGGAGGACCTACGTAGATATCAAGTCTACTACAGTAGATTAGAACTCGAAAGCACAAAAAGCCAACAGTGCTCTAGGGACCAGTGTCCATGTTGGAGGGTGTTATCACAACCGGCAGACGCATCACCCATTCGCGACGATCGTCTTCCTTCATCCTTAGGAAAAACATCCTTGTCTCTTTGTCCTTCAATTGGTTGATGGCTTCGAAGAACAACGATTTCGGCACGATTTCCAGTTTGTACAGTGCTTCCATGCATTCACCAATCTGTTTGGAAGTTGACTGCGTGATGTTGGCCGCTTTGGTCTCGTTCAACATATTCCAACACTTTAGAGTTGTGTCTAGCATAGCACCTCTGGATGTAGGGTTGTCGGAACGTTTCCTTGGGGCGCACCTGGTTGCAAGACCCATCTGAGAAGGAGTCATATTAAGCACAAGGGGCATAGACACAGTGGCATTAGGGGGATTCAAACTACTTGAAGCATATTGGGAAGCGTCTTGTGTGAACCCAGTAGGGTCACCACATTCAGTGTGGCTATCCTGATCAAACACAGAACTACCGCCAGATACCGACTTGGGATCACCGAGTTGCGTGATCTCTTCCTCTGAATCAGAACCGCCCTGCCCAGAATAGCGGGCCATGTCGCCGGTGGCAACACGGTTGTGCCACATTTCCTCCAACAGCTCGCAATCTGGACAGCCACGCCTGCAGCTTAGGACGGCTGCGGGATCTTCCTGCAATTTGTCAACCGATATACGGATTAGGTTGCATTCATAACTCCCGGCATTATAAATATAGGCTGAAGGAAAGAAGGATTGACATTTTACCTTCTGGAACTGCGCCCAACACTCGTCGTCAAATTCCAGCTTGCCTGTCGCTGGATCAACACCAACACCAGTCTTTGACCTGCCTATCTTAATGTGCCTCTATAGGACCTTCAGCCGATTGTACTTACCCTTCAGCTGGTCAACCGTGTAATCGAACCTCACCGGACAATTCGCTCTCATGGCGTTCACCAGATCGTTCCATGTGCTGGTGGTGAAAGTGCTCCCGAGTAACTTATCGGCCACAAGTTCCTGGTATATAAGCCGGATGAAAAAACGCTCGTTTACGTCACCCCAGTACGCATCGTCTTTCTTAGAGCGCTTCGGACAGTTTGTGGGAATGTCGACTCTAGCGCCGCGGCGACTACTCATCTAAACCTCAAATAACTTGGCCAATTAGTAATACGTAACATACGTACGTAACCACAAACACGACATCGGTGAAATGTTTTAACTCAAAATATAATATATGAAAGAGCAAAAGTGTTCTGGTTTAAATGTTAGATAGATGTTAAACCAACATCAATCCAACATTTATACCAGAAACCATTCAACCAGACTATTGTAAGCTACACTGCACTTATATATTCAGTTATTCACACCGCATAAAAGTATAGATCTTTAGTTGGCTTTCATCAAGTTAGTGAACATAATGAAATCAAGGAAAGAAAACAAAAGTTAACATAACAATGGTGGCATAATCCAACTGATTAATAGGTGATACAGTAAACAACATACATTGGGAATCAACAGTTTTAGAAAAGTTTCAAAGTTAGGCATCAAGGATTCATGGAACATGTTATGTGCGTGTAATGACTGTAACAAACCGAACATATATATCTTCATGTGAATACAAGGAGAGAATGCGCACACTAAATGAGGTAATAACAGCAAACATATTTGACAGAACAACATAAACCAGCAAGAGATGAGGTCAAAAGTAAACCTTTCCTTGGAATTTGCAGGCAAAGAACGGAGTTGTCAAAATTAAAGCTTCACTTCGAATTTGCAGGTAAAGAACGGATTTGCTGGTAACTGCACCCGAAAAAACACAGAAATTAATAACAACTAACAAACAAGAAAAGCAATATATAAGAGTATCATGTGTAAGAACTGGGACAATTTCACTGACCTTCACTAAAAATAGAGGCTGCAATGGAAATAATGAGAGTGGTGGTTGTAATATATAGGAGATTATAAGGGGGAAACCAAAAAATTTGAATGTTGGATATTTCGACTGAATAGTTTTTCGATTAGATGTTCAAAAATTTTGAATTTTAGATATTTGGACTGAAATTTTTTTGGATTAGATGTTCAATGTTGTTATTCTTGAGCTGAGGAATTTTGGAGGGAACCGTTGGCGCAATTTTGGATGAACAGTTGAGTTGTTTTCGGGTACAACAGCTTTTAGAAGCTGTCAAAACTGACACAACTGCAAAAAGTTGAACCTATATTGTAGCCTATTTCTACTTAATTTTAATCCTGAGTTTTGAGACCACAAATGGGCCATTTTAATGCTTGTTGGGCTGTTTCAGAAGTCCTAAACCAAACATTTTTTTTGGTTTCTGAAAATTCTCAAATCTTTGTGAAATGAATGCCAAACATGGGCAGTTTTGTTGTCTTTCCATGTTGTATAACTTGTGTTATTGTTGTCTATTATATTATATCGTATTAGAAACGTGATATAGTCGCACGTTGATATTTGATTTAAATTTGATCTATTTTATTACTAGGATATATCGATATTTAGAATTTTAAAGTTATTGTTGCATTTGTTCGTAATTGTTAATCACGATAATGTATATTAAGTTGGAGTTGTAGCATTATAAAGGGAGAAATACTAAGTTTGCCCTATATCTTTTTGATTTTGATGAAATATCCAATATCATTTTGGGTTTCATTATTGCCCCGTAATTCATATGCACTTCGCAGCTGAAATTGAGGGGTTTGCTCGTATTTGGGCTTTTGCGCGTACATGGCAGACACATCACATGCCATGTCGGATAAGCATTCAATGTGCATATTAAAGAAGAATGAATTGCCAGGATTTCCTACATCCTTTTACCTTTGATGAGAATGTCCAATATCTTTTCGAACTTTTGGGTGCCCCGTAACTCCTGTACATCGTTGATGAAATTGCCGTTTTTCTAATTAAAAAAAAAAACTAGTATAGTAATATTATATTAATTAGCAAAACCTTTAATGTGTTTTATTTAATTAGCATACTACACCTCAAATTATTTTTAAATACCCATTATATTGAGTTTAGCAAAAAAAAAAATAACCTTTTGTTATTTTATTCCTAATGTATACACATTAAGCATTATTTTTAAATTTACAAAACAAAGATATTAGGTTTTATATTTTTGTTTAATACATGATTAATAACAAAAACTACTCTTATTGTATTTTCAAAGTTATACATTTTGAAAAAAAAAATTAGTCAGTTTTTTCAGAAAACATTCTTATATTTTAAAAAATTAAGTGAATCAATTCCCAAATATCGCTAACGGCATGTCTAAAGAGTGAATCTTTTAACTTGTGATGATGGTGTTGTTAAGGACCTTTCGGTAGGGAAAAATTATAAAGACTCGATCTTTACAGGTGGGTCGGGTGGTGGTGCGGTATGGTGGGTTAGGAAAGATGATGAATTCTCTTTATATATCTATCTATATATATATATATATATATATTAATAATGTTTGGGATTGAGCTGATTCATTTTCGTTTTTGAAGTATAAGAATTTTATTTTTTTAAAATGCACTAATTTATTTTTAAAAAGGAAAATGTCATCTTTACTATACCGTAACCTTACCGTCCAGTTCCATGAGTTCTTTTCTTTTTTTTAACTAATGGGTTATCGGTTAAAGAGGTCACCCTTTTTTGGGATTATATTTAGATTTTGATCCAAGACTTTTTTGTTATATGAAATCTCCCCTTTTATGTTTTATGTCATTCTGTTTTTTGTTATATTCAGATTTTTAACCAAAGAGTCTTCTATAATAAGAACTCTACCCAAGATGTCTTGTTACGTGTCAATGAAATATTTTTTTAATGATTAGGTTTACTTTTCTTTTGTAACAATATGACAGTTGGCCTCATGATGAGTTTTTGTTAAATTAAATTAAATTAAAATACCCAATTTCGAACAAAAATTGCATATAAACTAAATCTCACAAATAAGAGTGTATGTCAATTTAACTAACAATTTGAAAGAAAAATATCATCAACTTCAATTCAAGAAGAAACTATTTCGATCATACATAATTTGTGGCCACCTCCAAAAATTTTCAAGCTTTATTTGCCACTTTGATCCATTTCAATCATCTTGCTGTATCATAAGATAATTAAAAACTGTATTATAAAAAATCAAAAACTATAGTATAAATCTTAATTTGAATTAAAAAAAAGAAGAAGTTAATATTGTTACTACTCATACTTAAAAATCAACAATACTTTTGATCCACTTGAAATCTATTTAATAATACTCTAGTAAATAGAGGTTAACCATCAAACTTCGTTGTATCGGGGCCAAGTACTTGTGGTTGCAGAGTCATGTGACCATAAGGATCTACTACAACAAAAATAAATATGAATTATATAACAACTACTGACATAATTCATAAACATAAAGTGTTCATAATATGTACTATTTTTCTGAATAACAATGCACAGAAACAATAAAACAAAACATGGTACCAAAAAAGGGGTTTAAACCTCCCACTGGAGCTTGAGAACATTGTGCCTGAAAAAGATATGTATGTCAAACAAAAACCGAGATAATGACAAATACTTCAATAAGAAAAAAGACGTTATAGTTCTTACCAAAAGTGACTGAAAATTATCAGTGCCATACAGAGGATCTCTAATTGTGTTGAACTATTAGTGAAGACATTCACAACTTTGTTGAGGATTTGATTGAGTAAAATTTTCTTCGCCTTGAACTCGATTATCATCATCCTATATACCAAAATAAATCATAAAATATTAAAGATGCACCTACTACTTACAATTATTGAGAAAAGCGGGCGAAGAAGACGAAGTCCGACCCGGACCCGACCCGCTTAAATTCTGGTCCGGTCAGCTGCTGGTCTGACCGGTCAATGCTGGTCCAACTAGATTTACTCCGGGTCAATTCCCTCCAACTTCTTTTGGTCCGGTTCAACTCATTTCTTGTCGGTTTTTGACAAGGTCAGAACGGTTTCCAAGGTTTTCGACCGTTCTGGATCCAACCGTGTACTCCGTTTCCCCAAATCCATCCTCTAAATTTTGGTACAAGCAATCTTGTTGAATTTTAACATGGAAAATTCAACATCGGACACGATGATGCAGTTGACGTCAACAAATTACAGCATGTGGAAGTCTCGCATGAAAGATTTACTGAATTTGAAGGATTTAGCCGACCCAATTGAGAGTAAGGGTGTGAAACCGGAGAAGAAGACAAATGAAATATGGACAAAAATGAACAAGAAGACGGTGGCTCAGATCCATCAATGGATTGACCACAGTGTGTTCCACCACGTTGCGCAAGAAACTAAGGCGTATGATCTGTGGAAAAAGCTTGAGAATATGTATCAAGCAAAGACAGCTCGGAACAAAACTCTGTTGATGAGGTGTTTGGTGAACCACAAGCTACGAAGTGGTACGTCTGTAGCAGAGCATACGAGTCAATTCCATGACCTCGTGAACCAGCTTGCTGTCGCTGATTGGGTCCTAAAAGATGAGGAACAAGCCATCTTGCTTCTCAGTTCTCTACCTGATAATTGGGAGACACTCGTCATCACTCTGAGTAACTCGGCTCCTGGCGGTAAAATATCCATGGAGATGGTCACAGACGCTCTCCTGAACGAGGATGCCCGAAGGAAGGAGAATCATACTGAAGAGTCATATGCCCTCGTTTATGAGAACAACGAACGAGGCAGAGGACGAGGACGGCGACGAGGTAGAGACAGAGGCAGAGGAAGAGGCCAATATAGTGGAAGTGTACCACAAGGATCGAACAATGTCACGAACGACGTTAATCAATATGAAGACACACTGATATGCTATTATTGTGGCATTGAGGGTCACATGAAAAGGAACTGTCGTAAGTTCTTGAGAGAACAACTAGCACAAAGCAGTGAAAATAACAAGTCAAAAAATGGTGATGCGTTGGTCACCATATCTGATGATGTGGCATAGTTCGTACGAGAGGGTATACCTTTCTCCATAGTGATGTTGGAGAAAGAGAAAGAAGGAGTACAGAGATTAAATTCTCTATGGTGATTTCCATTCCTTTTGTTAAGTCAAGAAAAGAGGATGATGGTGTACGGAGAATAATTATATCTCCACGATTTGATTTCCTTTCTCTATGGGTTTTCGAAGAAAGAGATAAGTGTTGTGTTTGCTTTCTTTAGGGTCATTCGAAGAAGTACTTGGTGTACAGAGATAAGAGATATTTCCATGATCGTTTGCCTTTCTTCAGGGTTATTCGAAGAAAGATCGGGTATACGGAGGTGTTGTATATCTCCACGTTTGTTTGCCTTTCTCCAGGGGATTACGGAGAAAGAGAAGTTTTGAGCAAGGGGGAGCGTTCACCCCTACATGCAAAGTCATTCGAGGAATGATCCTAGGTGAGCACTAAATTGTATTCCTCTATTGAAAAGAGAAGAAATAAGAGAGCGAAAAATACAGTTGTTGCTGGATGGGGAGATTGTTAGGTGTGAAATTTTTCAGCATGCCAACCTTGAACATATATATCACGGCCAAGAGGTTACTATCGATCCAGCTTGGCGATTTGGACATTTCAACCTTCTTCCATCTTCTATAAACAAAGCTGCAAAGAGAGAGAAGAGAACGAGAGAGAGAGAGAGAGAGAGAGAGAGAGAGAGAGAGAGAGAGAGAGAGAGAGAGAGAGAAACAGAGAAAAGAAACAGAGAGAAAAAAAGGTCGTTGCGCAAATACGAGTGAGCTTTGAGGGTTGGTTTTTTTGTAATAGTCAAGTGCGAGAGTTGCTCCTCCTATTGTAATTCGTTCTAGCGTTGAATGAAGAATTTTCCAACCCCAACATCTTGCATTACTATGGGATGAAAGTAAGACCTATTAGACAAGAGGCCTGGTTCATGCTTCAGGGTGCGTGACAAGCGCTAAGAGCATAGTGAAGAAGTGCGATTAAAGCTGCTTAAAGAGTTACTCCCTCCTCGCAATTCGTTACCCTTAACTTTCAGCAATGCTCAAAGAAGGGTTCAACCTACACTAACGAGTTGCAACTTGCAGGCTATGGACAACAAGATCGCCCGGTTGGCATTCTCCACTTAAAAGATACCTCTAGTGATGCCTAAAATGTTTTAGTAGAAAGATAACAAATAAAATAAACCTTGATTTATTAATTAGTATATATTTGGCTTTCTAGGTGTTCTCTCTTGTGTTATTTGATTATTTATCATTCGTTGAAAGAAATTTCTATTGTTCACTGTTTTCCTTTGTGCAAGCTTTTGATCATGGTCTGATAGAGTGTTAGTACAATAAAAATTTATGCCTTGTGATTTATCATAATCTGATAAGTATGTGGTTCAATGAAGAAGCTACGATTGCTGGAATTAAAAATGAGTGTCAAAAAGTTATAAAGGTCAACAGGCATAAATAACTTGAACAATTCAGTACTATTTTCACAAATGGCATGATGAAATTAGCTCCAAGGTTGGAAGGACACTAGTGTTTAACTTTTAATACAATAAGTGAACAACAATTTAAGCATCTACACACAAAAGTTATGGCCAAAATAGTAAGATCGCACAAAGGTAGAAAAAAATGGTTAAACATAGGCCTATTTTTCGCTTATGTTTGACCTAGGGCCCAGCCACCAAAAAGTCCAACGATCTCCTATAAAAACCATATAACATTGTAGAAAGAAAGAGGCTTCCTACATCTTGCATATATTCGACCTATAATTTGAACTTTAAATTTGGAAATCTTTTATAGTCAAGTTTCCAAATCAAGAGATGGCTTACAAATCCGACATGTAATGAAGGAGATTAAGCTAAGGAGGTGAAGTTGTAAGACATCGAATAAATAAGTCGAATTGTCAACTCCAAGTTTGATGTATCTTATACCCCTGGAAAATGCTTCACTTTAGTTTTCTAGGCGGTTTCTATGGAAGGAATTATATATGGTCAAATTGACAAAACAATAGTGCAAAAATGAAGCATAGTGCCAAATCTAAATTATTTAGATAACCTTGATTAATTTAAGTTGATGTTGGGCCTATTTTGGTTGGGTTTGTCTTACTTTAGTTCATGTCAAGTTATTTTCAATTGAGCTACTCAAATTTGAACATAGAGTCGTGGGTCTGACCTTTTAACTAGAGACTCAAGCTTTTAGGTGATTCGTCTAATTCAATCATAGCTTGACCTTCACCGAGATACAATTATCTGATGTTCGGGTTTGAATTCTTAGATGGGTTGTGTAGGCAACCTGGATTAGTCTCATATTTAATCCAAAATCAACAAGTTCTCGCTCCTCACCCACTAAGATACTTGATCCAACTAATTTGACTAAGAATTTTGATTACCTAAGCATTGAAGGTCATAACGACGGATATGTCCATCTTAGTTCACGTGTGTCACTTGGGTTCAGGTGTCCAAAGAACAAATTTGGTTGAAGTACAACATTAGATCAAGCTAGTGTGAATTTATCGAGAAATATGTACAATTTTGATAAAGAATCAAAATACTTAATAATTAACTCTCGAACAACAATGAGCGGGAGAGAGGTGAGAATCTTCTTCACCAACCTTCTAGATGGATGGAAAGCGAGTGATTGTTGGACGATTTTCGCAAGATATGGTAGAGTCAAAGAGGTAATCATTCCTTAGAAAATATATCAAAAGGGGAAGAGATTTGGTTTTGTAATTTTTAAGGAAGTGGGGAACATTAGGGATTTGGAGAAATGAATTGACTCAGTACGAATTGGTGGTTATATGTTAGCTGCTACCATCACAAGGTTTGATAAAGACCAGTCAAATCTGGTAAAAAAATTCATGTGGGAGGAAGAGCTGAAGCCTATGATAAAGGTAGAGGTAGTCGAAGTTTCGTCGATGTGGTGAGAAATATGGGAGCAAAAGTCAAAATGTTGAAGATGAGGTTTGTACATAAGGTTAATGCCATCAAAGAGTGGAAATGAATGTCTTTGGAAACAAAAGAAGAAGAAATACAGTGGCTCAAATGATCTTTCATTTCTACTGTAAGAGAGATTGAGGATGAGAAGAAGTTACAAGATAAACTTCACGAAGAGGGATTCTTTATAGTGAAATTAAGGAGGTTGAGGGGGAGGACCTTTCTTCTTATGCCTAAAAAAGATGAGAACATCTTCAAGACAATCAATGATAACCCTGTTAGGATTGTGGAGCCTGAAAAATGAAGATGGTGTACTGAAGTTAAAGACTAGAGTTCTAACAACAGTGACAATGAAGAGAAGATCAGACGAGCAACAAGAAAACACTTGTGAGATTGAGAGACATTGCCAGAGATCATCCTTAATTTGTGTGGCACAATTCTATCTTATTAGTAGTCATCAATCACTCATCGATATTATAGTGGAAATCTTGGCTTGGATCGGCGCCAGATGTAGACATACTCGAACTGGGTAAACAAAGTGTGTCTTGTGTGATGATTGTTATTTATCTCTTTCAATTGCGAGTGTTTCCCTATTCTTGTTGTGTTTTTGTACCTTTTTCGTTGCGCAACAAGTAGTACCAGAGCATCAGGTTCTGATGGACGTTACAACTCTGAAAGAGTTTCATGATGGACAGAGGTAACACGAAAATCAAGAAGTTTGATGGGTCAGATTATGAGTTACGGCAAATGTGGATCGAGGATTTACTATATGGTAAAGATCTGTAGAAACCATTGAAAGATAAACTGACAGAGATGTAAGATGCAGACTGGAAAGTTCTTGACAGGAAGGCGATGAGCGTGGTTCAGTTGACTCTGGAGAAAAATGTAGCGTTCTACACCAGAAATGAGTCAACCACGAAGGGGATAATGAAGGTTATTTGAAGACATGTACGAGAAATAATTAGCAGCCAACAATGTCCATCTGATGCGACGTTTGTTCTATTTGGAAATGACGTAGAACACAGTGGTGTAGGATCATCTTAATGAGTTTAACTTGATTGTATCAAAGGTTGAACTCGATCGGAATTGATTTTGGCAATGAAGTCAAAGCCTTAATTTTGTTGTCCTCTTTTCCAGAGAGTCGGAGCGGAATGGTCACGACCGTTAGTGCATCAATCAGGAAGGCAAGGTTGAAGTATGACGAAGTGAAAGACCTGATTTTCAGTGAGGAAATTCGCAGGTAGAAGTCGGGTAGTTCGTCAGGGAATTCTTCAGGATCAGTTATGAGTACGGAGGCTAGAGGTAGATCAAAGCAACGAGCTGAAATGCGAATCGAGGTAGATCAAAATCGAGGAAGTCGAAGAAAGACAAGAGTTCCAATGAGCGTTGAAATTGTGGAAAGAAGGGTCATTACGAAGCTGATTGTGGAGCATCGAAATTATATGAAAACTCATCAAACGCAACCATTGAAGAGAATAGTGATGCACTAATTTTAACCATATATAGTCCAATAGAGTCTTGGGTTTTAGATTCTGGAGCATCGTTTCATCTTTGCCCTAAACAGTTTAATGGAGAATTATGTTGCTAGAAATTTTGGAAGGGTCTATCTAGGCAATAATTTTCCCTCGGAGGTTGTGGGGAAGTGAGATATTCGTGTTAAATCTGATAATGGAAACATTTGGAAGATGTGTGTTGTGAGACACATTCCTGGCACTTAGAGAAATCTGATCTCTGTACGGCAGTTGGATGATGATGGTGATGATCTTAACTTTGGTTCAGGTGCTTCGAGAATAATCAAATGAGCCATGGTAGTGGCTCGGTGTTTGAAAAAGGGCACCTTGTATATGACTAAGATCAAACAGGATAGCATTGGAATTGTCGATGCACATAATGATGTTGACTTATGGCATTGTCGACTTGGCTACATGAGTGAGAAAGGGATGAAGCATCTGTGATCGAATGGTAAGCTGTCGGGTCTGAAATAATTCACTTGGGTCTCTATAAGGACTATGTGTTCGAAAAACAGAAAAGAGTCAGCTTCTCAATAAGTGGTATAATTCTAAAGAAACAGAGTTGGAGCTGGTACATAGTGACTTATGGGGACCGACGCCTGTCATATCCCTTGGTGGATATTACATGACTTTCATCGATAACGCTACGAGAAAGTTATGTATGTATTGTTTGAAGCAAATATTAGAAGCTTTTGATGTTTTAAGAAGTGGAAAGCATGTAGAAACCGAGACTGGTCTAAATGTGAAGTGTTTGAGGTTTGACAATGGTGGCGAGTATGAACTTGCGGAGTTCAAACAATATTTTGCAGAGAAAGGCATTTGCATAGGGAAGACAATTAAGGGGAACCCTCAACAAAACAGGGTTGCAGAGCGTATGAATAGAACAATAAATGAGAAGGCTGGATGCATGAGAATGAAGAGTGGATTACCGAAAGAGTTTTGAGCGTATATAGTTGACACTACAACATTCTTGATCAATCGAGTACTATCTGTTCCACTGGAGTATGGTATTCTAGAGGACGCTTGGAAAGGTAAGGAGGTAAATCTGTCATATTTGCAAGTATTTGGCTGTGTGTCATAAATCATACTGATGTTGCTGCTAGAAGTAAGTTGGATGCTAAATCTATAAAGTGTGTGTTTATTGGATATGGTTGTGATGATTATAGTTATAGATTTTGAGATGATCAAAATTGGAAAGTAATACGTAATCGAGATGTCATATTTAATGAGCATATGTTGTACAAAGAAAGATTGGGTGCACCAATTACTTGTAGTGATGACGTTTGGGATGATAAATTGGATGTTTTGGATTTGGATGTGCTAAATTTAGATGAAGATAAGGTCTTTCACAAACATGATAGTGTTGAGCCAGAACCTCGTACACCAGTGTCTATGTTGGGGAGATCAAGAAGACAACGTCGGGCTCTGGAGAGATATGGCTCCACTAAACACTATCTTTTGCCGACTGATAGTGGTGAGTCGAAGAGTTATACAGAACCAATGTGGAGTGTTGATTCGAGCAAGTGGAGCTTGCCAAAGAAGATGAGACTAATTCGATGAAGGAGAATAAAACATGGGAACTCATGGAGATTCCTAAGGGAAAGAAGGCCTTGCATAATAAATGGGTTTACAAAATTAAAGAAGAAGCCAATGGAATCAAGAATTACAAAGAAAGATTGGTTGTGAAGGGTTTTCAACAAAAAGAAGGTGTTGATTATACGGTTATATTTTCTCCGGTGGTGAAGCGGACAACTATCAAAATGGTTCTTAGTATAGTTGCGTTGAAGAATTTATTGCTAGAACAAATGGATGTCAAGACGATATTTCTTCATGGTGACCTTGAAGAAGATATCTATATGAAGCAACCATAAGGTTTTTTGGCTGCAGGTAACACTAAGCTTGTTCGCAAATCGTAGAAGAGCTTGTACGGCTTTAAGCAAGCTACACGCCACTGGCACATGAAAGTTGATGGTTTCATGCATGATATTGAATTTAGTAGGTGCAATGCTGATCATTCTTACTGTTTCGAGAGGTTCGACAATTCTTTCACTATATTGCTATTGTATGTTGATGATATGTTGTTGGTGCTTGTGTTCAAGAGGTGAACAAGATGAAGAAACAATTGTCTGAACGATTTTCTATGAAAGATCTTGGCGAGACAAAGCATATATTGGGCATGCGTATGTCAAGGGACAAGATTTTAGGGAAGTTGTATCTTTCGCAGGCTGAGTATATTGGGAAGGTTCTTAAGATATTCAGTATGAATGGTGCAAAGCCGGTAAGTACTCCTTTGGGTAGTCATTTTAAATTATCTAAGAAAAGTCATTTAGTAGTGAGTGGGAGCATGCTGAAATGGCGAAGACTCCGTATGCGTCTGTAGTGGGCAGTATTATGTATGCAATGGTGTGTACGAGGCTAGACATTGCATACGGAGTGGGAGTTGTTAGCAGATACATAAGCAATTCGAGGATACAACACTACGAAGCAGTGAAGTGGATTTTGAGGTACTTGAGGAGTACTACAAACATGGTGCTATGTTTTGAAGGATCGAGCACAAATCTATGTGGCTATATTGATGCTGATTTGGCAAGTGATCTTGATGGGAGAAAAAGTACTACGGGGTATGTGTTTACTTTGGGTGGTACTACATTTTCTTAGGGTTCTAAGTTGCAAGAGATTGTGGCATTATCTACTACTAAAGCTGAGTACACAGCGGTAACAACGGCCAGCAAGGAGATGGTATAGTTGCAAGGTTTTCTGAGTGAATTGGCTAGAGGGCAGAGTAATAGCGATCGCTATAGTGATAGTCAACGTGCTATTTTCCTGGCAAATAATCTGGAATTTCACTCGAGAATAAAGCATATTGAGTAAAAGTTTCACTTCATACGATATCTCCTGGAGGTGAAGATTTCGTAGCTTGTGAAGATTTGAAGTAATGAAAATCCTGCTGATGTGTTGACTAAGGTTGTGATCTTAGAGAAGTTGAAGCTTTGCGTCGCTTCAACTAGCCTTAGAATTTGAAGAAATTCGAGATTAGCACTTCTAGAGTTGGTGGATTTCTATAATGATGGTTCATGATGATGGAATTGATGAATGTGATGGAGGACTTGGATCATAGAAGCAGTCTGGATGGTTCAGTCTCCAAGTGGGAGATTGTTAGGATTGTGGAGCCTGAATAATGAAGACGGTGTACTGAAGTTGAAGATTGGACTCCTAACAACAGTGAGAAAGAAGAGCAGATCAGACGCGCAACTAGTGAGTGGCACTACGGTCAGGCGCTACAACGGTGATCGCGCTTGTTGGGCACTATCGGAATCTAATCACGCCGGGTGGCGCTATGTACAGGAGTTCGTCCAGAAGCTGGCGCAACAGAAGTCGCGTCGCAGTTCTGATTGCGCGCTGCAGTTTTGGCCCATCTTGATTATGATGCCCTAACAGTTATAAATATGTAATTTGGACATCTTTGTAGAGTGCAACAGACATGGATAGAGATAAAACTAAGAGAAGAAAATAATTGTGAGATTGGGAGACATTGTGAGAGATTATCCTTAATCTGAGGCACAATTGTATCTTATTGGTAATCGTAAATTGCTCATCATCATCATAGTGGAAATCCTAGCTTGGATCGCCCCTAGAGGTAGACAATTTGAGAGATTGTCCTTAAGAGAAGGTGTAGTGAGAAGTTATGTGAAGCGAAAATTCGTGCAGTTCACGTAAAGGGCAGCGCAGAAATCAAGAGTGTTAAAGAAATCAATAAAGAGGATACATGTCCAATGGTTAATTGTCAAAAGGAAAGAGAAAATGAAGTAGTGGATTCCATTGCCATTCCATTGCCAGCCTAAAAAGTCATCATATTGGGCTAAGAGAAGATATTCCATTAAGTGAGGAAAGCACAAGTGAGGAGTCTGTAGATAAGGCCCAATTAATAGATATCCCCTTTGGACTCGAGAAAACAGAAAATTAAATGTTGAATAAAAATGAATTAGAATAGCCTATCGTCAGCAGTGATAGGTGGATAACTAGAAGAAAATGTCCCCCTATCCAAAGCATGACTCTTTTATCCAATCACTTTGTCAAGAGAAAGAGACAACAAAAAGAAATTCCCAAGAAATCACTTCCACAAATTTGAAAGAAGGTGGGAAGAATTTGCAGAAATAAATGACAAAAGGAAAGAAAAAATGCCCCTTAGAATTGGCAGAAGAGGTGAAGGCGAGAAATGTTATTCTAAAAAGCTTCTTTGCGGGATGTAAAAAATCAAGCAAAAAAGGAAAGAAGAAAGGAAAAGTCGACAGTAAGTACAACTGCGAGAATGATAACAGAGGTGCGAACAAAAAGAAAAACCAGAGAAGGCCTGCGACAGTGATTTTGTTAACAAGCTCAATAATTCTTTAACACAATGATATTGTTTATTGTAATGAAAGCTTGGTTAAGAAAGATATTTTGTGGGAGGCGGAAGTGATCTGGAAATTCGGTAAAAAATTAGAATGGGAAGGGGAAATGATAGCGAGATTATAACAAAGCTTGCGGAGCTGGGTCATATGTATTCTGAGGATTATGAGAAACATGATGAGGTGTAGGAGAAGCAGGGAGTCATGTTAGTGATCCATGCTAAGATTATCATATAATGTTAGAGGGTTGGGTAGAAGGGCAAAGAGGATGGATATAAATGAGTTAGTGGTAAATAATAAATTGGATATATTGTGTGTACAAGAGACAAAATGGGAAAGTATAGAAGACAATAAGTGTTTTCTATCTGGGGATCACAAAAGTGTGATTGGAAGTTTTGTGCATCAAATGGAAACTCAGAAGGTTTATTGACTATATGGGATCAGAGAAGTTTCAGGCTCTTCTGGAAATGGTTTTTCGCTCTTGTCAGGTGTGTGGTTAAAGGAGAATATCCCATGTGTAATTGTAAATGTATATTCTCCATGTTCGGTGAATAAAAAGAAAAAACTTTGGCGTTGATTGCTTAATGAAAGAGAAAAAGTTGGGATGTTTAATAATTGGCACAATCTTGGTATTTTAACGTTGTCACGTCTCCAAATGAAAGAATCGGGCGACATGAAGCTTTCTGCTCAGCAGCAAATGTTCGAGAATTCAACCAATTCATTGAAGACATGGGCTCGATAGACCTGCCAATAGAGGGTAGAATGTTCACTTTGTACAGAAGTAACAGTACAGCTAAAAGTCGTCTTGATATGTTTCTAGTTTCGAATGAATGGTTGGAGCACTGGTCGAACCTTACACATAAGGGACTCCAAAGATCAATTTCTTATCATTTTTGGATCTTGTTAAAGGATGTGGTTGTTAACTGGGGACCTAAGCCGTTCAGGGTGATTAATGCCTGGCTCGAACACGCCAAATTCGGGAGCTTTGTTAATGAACAAGGGGAAATTTTTTATATGCATGGCAAACGAGGATATGTCCTAAAAGAGAAACTTTAATTGCCGAAGATTAAACTTAAAGAATGGAATAAGAGTGTGTTTGGTTATCTTGACACCACAATTGAGGCAACAAAGAGGTACATTCTATTTTTTGATGATAAAGATGAACAAGTCGAATTAAATATCGAGGAAAGAAAAGATAGAGTTGGGGAATTTTGGCAAGCAACCCATTTGAAGGAGAGTTTACTTCACCGAAAGTCAAGGTTAAGATGGGTGGGGTTTGGGGATGTTAATTCCAAATATTACCATAAGTGCGTCAATAAGAAGAAGAAGAGTAATGAAATTAAAGGACTTCTTGTTAGAGAGAGACGAATGGTTTGATGGATGCGATGAGGTAAACAGAGCTGTTAAAAGACACTTTGAGAGTCAATTTTGTGAACGAAAATGGAGAAGTCTGAGACTGGGTAATGTTCCTCTGAGATAATTTGATAACCAAGCAAATGCAATGTTGATATCAGAATTCTCTAAGGAAGAGATCAAGCAAGCTGTTTGGAGTTGTAACGGATCAAAAAACCCGGGTCCTGATAGGGTTAACTTCAAGTTCATTCGCACTTTTCAGGACGTGATGAAAAATGATTTTATGAGTTTTCTTAATGAGTTTCGAGATTGTGAGAAACTTGCAAGGGGTCTCAACCCCTCGTTCTTGACCCTTATACAAAACAATGATAGACCTATATCGTTGATTGGTAGCCCTTATAAGATCTTAGCCAAGCTCCTTGCAAACAGTCTAAGGAGAGTCATAGATCTTATCATTTCGAATGAGCAGTTTGCATTTATAGGAGGGAGATAAATGCTTGAATGTGTATCAATTATCAATGAAATCATCGAAGAAACTAATAGGAGAAAAAGCCATGCCAATTTTTTAAAGTGGACTTTGAGAAAGACTATGATTGTGTGTCATGGGATTTCCTCGAACATATCATGGAAAAAATAGGATTCAGAATGACTTGGAATTGATGGATCATGGAATGAATTTGAACAATGAGAGCATCAGTTTTTGTTAAAGGTAGTCCAATAAATGAATTCCAACTACATCGAGGCCAAGGGAAGGTGATCCGTTTTCCTGTTTTATTTTCCTAATTATCGTTGTGGGCTTAGGCTCTCTTATAAAGTTATCAATAGAAAATTGGATGCTTAAAAGTTTTGAGATGGGGTATGAGAGGCTGGAAATTACTCACACTCAGTTCGCAATGAACCTTCCATTCAAAATGTGTGGGCAATGCAAAGTGTACTTAGAATTTTTGTACTGCTTTCAGGCCTAAGGGTTAACTACCACAAAAGCTCGATTGTGGGGCTCAATGTCCATGAGGATTACTTGGCTGAATTTGCAGCGGTATTAAAGTGTCGAATCGGCACCATCCCCTTTAAGTGTATCTGGGGATCGAGATTGGTGGGAACCATAGAAGAGTTGCGTCTTGGCAACCAATCTTTAATAAAGTGGAAAAAAGGTTAACACCATGGAGTGGTACAAATATTTCTTTTAGCGGGCGCGCAACTTTGAGTAAATCAACACTTACTGGCGTTACGTTGTTTTACTTATCTTTCTACCTCGCGCCAAAAAAGGTTGTCAACACGCTCACTAAGCTACAATGGAACTTCTTGTTGAGTGGTAGTGCATAAAGGAAGAAAACTAACTCGGTTAAATGGAGCCAAGTCTGCTATAAAAGGAGGAAGGGGGAATCAGTATATGTAATCTCGAATGGATAAATAAATCACTTATGGAAAAATGGAAATGGAAGATGGCTACGGAGAAAAATTCTCTTTGGAAAAGGGTGATGCTTTCGAAATATGGTGTACGTAATGTGCCAACAAGAAATCTTAGCGAATTCTTTAGTTGGTGGGAGGATTTATGGGATTAAAAGATGAACAAAGAGGAACATGACTGGTTTAGGGGAGGAATCCGACGAAGAATTGGTGATGGGAACTCCATAAGATTTTGGAAGGATGCCTGGCTTGGTAATAATAAGGGGGTATTTGCAAGAGCTTTTAAAAGCTCCTTATGGACTTTAAGTGACTGAAAAACATTTAATGAGTGTTTGCAATTGGTGGTTTTGCTTCTTCTTCTCCTAAAACAAGTCCAAAAAAAAAAACTAAAAAGGAGAAACTCAAAAGCAAGGCATGAAGTGCTTCCGATCCATAATGAGTTTCTCCCCAAATCTTGGTGAATATCTTATTTAGACTTATCAATCCTTTAGTTTTTTATAAATATCTAATTTACCCTCAAATAAATTCCAGGACGTCTCTCTTTCCTTATCAATGTGGTCTTCTTTTCCATAATTTTATATTTTTAGAGTAAACAAATAATTAAAAAACCAATTAAAGAAATAATAATAATGAAAAGGTACAGGAAAAAAAACTTGAATTGAGTAACTTAACAACAAAAAGTACGAGATTATTATATTAACATCTTTTAGATATAGTTATTATTTCTAGAAGATATATGTGTGATGTACAACAACAACAACCAAGCCTGTAATCCCAATTAAATTGGGGTAGGCTATATGAACCATGAATGAATCACGTTGAGTCGTGAACATGAATCTTCTGTCTCCATAGGTTTCGGTTTGCGAGCATGTCTTCATTTAGATCTTTTAGCTTCATGTCGTTCCGTATGACCTCCATCCACGTCTTTTTCGGTCTCCCATGACCTCTAGTCGTCTGTCCTAAGTCGAGATCTTCAACTCGTCGTACCGGTGTGTCTATGGGTCTGCGTTTAACATGACCAAACCATCTTAAACGATTTTCTCGCATTTTCTCTTCGATGGCTGCCACACCCAATTTATGCCGGAAATCTTCATTGCGCACCTTATCTCTCCTTGTGTTACCGCACATCCACCGAAGCATGCGCATCTCTGTAACGTTCATTTTATGTGCATGACTTTGCTTAATAGCCCAGCACTCGGAGCCATAAAGCAAAGCAGGTCTAATAGCCGTACGATAGAACTTTCCTTTAAGCTTTAGAGGGAAGTTACGATCGCACAGGATCCCTGTTGCACTCTTCCAGTTTGCCCATCCAGCTTGGATGCGGTGGTTGACATCTCCGTCTAACTCTCCATCCATCTGCAGTATGGAGCCTAAATACCGAAAAAGCACATTTCTCGGTATCTCTTGGCCATCCAACTGAACCGTGTCATCGTTGTTTGCTAAACTTGCATTCGAGGTACTTGGTTTTTGTTCGACTTAGTCGAAATCCTCGTGCTTCTAATGTTTGTCTCCATCGTTCTAATTTAGCGTTAACTCCCATCCTCGTCTCATCGATGAGGACAATATCGTCTGCAAACAACATACACCATGGGACTGGGTCTTGGATGGTTCTGGTGATTTCATCAATTACAATGGCAAACAAAAATGGGCTCAAAGCTGACCCCTGATGTATGCCCATTGTAATTGGAAAGGCGTCTGTTAAACCGCCACAAATTCGGATACTTGTCACCACATTCTCATACATATCTTTTATGATGTTGATATATTTAATGGGTACCCCCTTCTTCACCAAGGTCCACCATAATACCTCTCGAGGTACTTTGTCATATGCCTTTTCTAAGTCGATAAAGACCATATGTAAATCTCTACTCTTTTCTCGAAAGCGTTCAATGAGCTGACGAACCAAATGGATGGCCTCTATGGTCGACCTTCCCGGAATAAATCCAAATTGGTTCTGAGATATGGGAACAATTTGTCTCAATCGGTGTTCGATCACCCTCTCCCATAGCTTCATGGTATGAGACATAAGCTTTATCCCACGATAGTTAGAACAGTTTTGGACATCGCCTTTGTTCTTATATAGAGGTATTAGCGTACTCTTCCTCCACCCTTCTGGTATTTTATTTGTTCGCCATATTTTGTTAAAGAGGTCCGTCAACCAGGTCACCCCTATCTCTCCCATGCTTCTCCAAGCCTCGATAGGGATACCATCTGAGCCAACAACTTTTCGAGTCTTCATCCTCTTCAAAGCATCTTTGACTTCCGACCTTCTAATACGGCGCATAAAATTACGGTTCAGATCCTGTGGGTACTGCGAGATGTCACCCACTACTTGGGTGGGGCCTCCATTGAACAGACCCTCGAAGTACTCCCTCCGCCGTGCTTTGACCTGATCCTCACGCACTAAGACAGACTGACCTTCATCTTTGATGCATTTCACTGCACCTAGGTCTCTAGTCTTCCTCTCTCTAATGCGGGCAATTTTGTATATATCCTTCTCGACCTCCTTGCTATCCCTCTTCTCATAAATTTCCTTGTACACAGCCTCTTGCGCTAGTCGAACAGCTTTCTTTGCTTCTTTCCTGGCTAGCTTATACTTTTCAAAGCTTATCCCATCATAGTTCTTCTTCAAATCCCTGTAGCAATCCCGTTTGGCCTTGATTGCCGCCTTTACTTATTCATTCCACCATGACGTGTCTTTACCTGTCAGGCTACTACCTCGGGATTCACCTGAGAGGTCTTTAGCTACCTTCTTGATACAACAAGCCATTTTGGTCCAAGTTGCATCTGCATCATCCTCCGTCTTCCAGTCTACCTCTTGAACCACTTGCTCCACGAAGGCCTTTTGGGTAGACTCCTTAAGCCGCCACCACTTAATTCTAGCCTACTCCTCTTCACTGCTTGTCGCAGTCTAATATCCAACACCAAAAGCCTATGTTGTGTAACCACACTTTCTCCGGGGATGACCTTGCAATCTAAGCAACGACTTCTATCTGCCCTCCTAGCTAAGAAGAAATCTATCTGGCTCTTATTTGACCCACTCCTATAAGTGGCCAAATGAGATTCTCTCTTCTTAAACAAAGTATTTGCTACAAGCAAATCATATTATACAAAATGACTAGTGTATTGTAATGTAATAAACACACACATATATATATATATAAATATATATTGATTACATTATATTAAACTTTAGATTATTTTATTATTTAATATATAACTATCCACCTCATGATTGTGCAAATGTGAGTGAAGGATTAATATTTCTACGTATATAATAATTAAATATTACTGTATTTTAATTAAAGTTCAAAAGTTGCTTCTATCTAGTTATCGCAAACACCACAAACTTTATCTGCTTTAAGTTACTTTCAAAGAAGGATTTTCAAATACTCATAACTTTAAGTCAAATGTAACTTTAAGTAACTTTGAGAAGAAGCTAAGAAGAATAAGCTCTTGCAAACACCCCTTAAGCTGGAGAGCAAGTATACACGGCTGTTTTTTCTTGCAAAAAACAAGAATGTGTCTATTTCTGAAATAGATGAAAGGAGAGGGGACGAGTGGGGGTGGATCTGGGATTGGAGAAGAAACCCGTTTGGCGGGGAGTTGCAACTTATATCAGACTTGTGCTCGCAACTTAAGAATGTGCAGATCCCGTGTGTAACAGAGGATACATGGAAATTGGAAGACGAAAAAAGCGGAACTGATACAGTAATATCTGCTTATGAAATTAATAGAGAGCCAAATATATCTAAAAATGTTGATTTTTGTAAATATGTGTGGTCGGTTTTTGACCCATTTAAATCCTTTTTCTTCGTCTGGAAATTAATCCTCGATAAATTACCAATGAAGTGTAATTTGCTGCGAAGAGGTGTGCCGATAGAATGGAATGTTGCTACATGTGTTCTTTGCGGAACGATGGAGGAAAGTTCAGTGCATATTTTTGGAGAATGTATGGTGACCTTCAAGATTTGGTCTCTCATTTTTGATTGGATTGGTTTCCAATGCAAGAGACTTATACTTGTCAAAGAAGGAATTAAAGAAGGAGAATGTATGTGGTATATTGTTGTGTGGGCTATTACGAATAAAGGAACAATGTCTTGGTTGAAGGTGTCAAGCCTGATCTAAAAAGAGTCGTTGAGTTTGTGAAAATCAAATGTGGATTTGGGTCAGAGCAAAACATCTGCACTTCTCGTATTCCTTCGTGGATCCAAGGCGTTGTTTGTAGAATGAATGCGTTGAGCACCCCTTTTGCTCCTTAATAAAATCTCTTTCTTATAAAAAAACAATCATGCAAATGCGGAGTGTTGAGTTAACCTCTAGTCAGCAGAAAATGCCCACATAGACATGTTTCCACGTTCTCCAAACTTTGACGTTGGCTTTCAGCTCCCTACCGAATTTGGAACTGCGTTCGGTTCTTTTTATTTCTATTTTTTCTAGTCGGATGTGGATTCTATTTTCACCAAAAAAGCAGGCTGTGAAGCCATGCCCTAGTTTAGACACACAAACACATTGTTTTCTTCAAGTATGTGAATACAGCTTCATAAGAAGTCTCATTTTATGATTAGAGTTTTGTTAAAGTTTATTCAGTTATAAATTTCATTATATAGGGAAGACTTTGAAGTTAAGAACAAAGTCTAGAATTTTGGATATTAATACGAATATGTGTGTCACAAAATTAGCTTAAAACCCCTGAAAAAAAGAGAACAAAAGAAGGTAAACAAACCTTTCTTTGAAAAAGTATTGTATTGTATTCCAAATTTGAAGCCAGTGTATATTTGCAGTAAAAGACATGAATCGAAGCTTGTATGGGCAATCAAGTCATTTTAGGACAAAAGATGTGATCATGAGTCACAATGTGTAAGAATATAATTGATTTTTACTTTAGCGAAAGATGTGATCGACATGCGGGTTTAATATTCATAAATCTACTAATAATGGTGAATATTGGTGCCAATTATTTTAAATCAATTGATATATCTTCGATTTGTTTTGGGAACGACAACCGTGAGTTGATAAGGATTCATATCATAGTAGTTATAATGTTATTATTATTTTTTATGATAGTTTTTAAGAAGAAAAATACTGGGCCTAAATGTAACCGCTAATTGCAATTTCAGAATATATATATATATATATATATATATATATATATAATTCGAAGTAACCTTTGGACCAGATTGCCTCCTGCTTAGGCATATAGTCGCTATGTTGAAGATCCAAAGTAGAACATAAAGTGTCTTCATTGTTATAAATCACGCAGCCGAGACAAATTTTAAACTGGCCTACAAAAGTTATTAATGCATATTTGATTTGTACGGACTACCCCCTATATCACAGTAAAATTTTATTCGTGAAATTTGCTTAAGCTATAAAAAATGAGGGTCATATTCTATTCAACCAAAAAAGAGGAGGTTCATATATATTCTCGAAGTAAATCAACATATTCTATCCCACCGCTACTTTTAGTTTTCATATGTTTCTTTTTTTAAAATATAAACATTTAAATGTTCCAGACACAGATTATAGTTCCCAATTTCCACCAAAAGTCACTTTTAGGCCCTCAAACCATGATTCCAATTAAACTGCTGCCAACAATGAAAGAACCTTACTCAATGGAATTTCATACAATGGAACGTTGTTCTTCCAATATTCAGACCAAATGATTGAAATAAAAGATGTATAAAAACTTGTATATGCTTAAGACAAATGTTGTGCACTTCTTTTCTTACTATATAAACATTTAAATGTTGTGCTACTTTTAGTTTTCATATGTTTCTTTTTTTAAAATATAAACATTTAAATGTTCCAGACACAGATTATAGTTCCCAATTTCCACCAAAAGTCACTTTTAGGCCCTCAAACCATGATTCCAATTAAACTGCTGCCAACAATGAAAGAACCTTACTCAATGGAATTTCATACAATGGAACGTTGTTCTTCCAATATTCAGACCAAATGATTGAAATAAAAGATGTATAAAAACTTGTATATGCTTAAGACAAATGTTGTGCACTTCTTTTCTTACTATATAAACATTTAAATGTTGTGCTACTTTTAGTTTTCATATGTTTCTTTTTTTAAAATATAAACATTTAAATGTTCCAGACACAGATTATAGTTCCCAATTTCCACCAAAAGTCACTTTTAGGCCCTCAAACCATGATTCCAATTAAACTGCTGCCAACAATGAAAGAACCTTACTCAATGGAATTTCATACAATGGAACGTTGTTCTTCCAATATTCAGACCAAATGATTGAAATAAAAGATGTATAAAAACTTGTATATGCTTAAGACAAATGTTGTGCACTTCTTTTCTTACTATACACATAAGAATCTGGAGAAAGAATGAACCGTTCAACAAAATGTAGGTAAAATAATTAACAAGACTTCAATATTTTTGGAAGTAAAAGTTGCTGTATGAATCAATGCTGCTTTTTCCTAGACTTTTCGAGATTAGGAAAAGCACTCAAAATGTTGTGAGCCCTCAAGTCTTGCCTTGTCAAAATCCCCACCACCGGAGAAACCTGTCAAATCATCAAAAACAACAGATCAAACATTTGTTTTTCAATCTATTTATGAACTTTTCGATCATCATGGCATGTTAGCAAAACATTATGTCATATGTGATACATCAAAATTACGCTATGACAGTCATAAGCTTACCCCGGCAGCTTGATATTTGGGTAGAACTAGCAAATGCCGAAGCCCCACTTGCCTAAACAGCACCATTGCTTTAGCCACTGATGTGTTCTCAACCACCGTAAATGGAGTTGTATTCGTTAAGGGATGCAAATCAACATACATCTCCATTTCAGCATTACTCACCGTTACCTCATCGATATTCCCCCCTCTCTCTGCCAATTCTATGGAGCTAAACTCCTTCCTCACTTCCCATTCTTCCGTTCTCCTTTTTTCTGGCAAGAACCACTTCTTCTTCAATACTAAAATAAGATGTGCTCTCAGTACCAACCCATGGAGCTCCGTCGCCTCATTAGGCAAACCACTTGGTGCAACGACTCCTGTATCCAGAACTGGGAAACCATTATGTGTTGTATTTTTCAAAACTTCAACTATTCGACCCACCTTCTCAATTCCACAAAGTGTCACGACTGAAGGTTTGACATCAACCAGTTCAGCAACTGTAATATTTCTCATCCATGGCTCGGGATTCGCGTCCAAGAAAGGCAGCCCTTTGAGTTCAAGAATTATTTCGTATATGCTTGGGTTGAAGCAGTCACCTACCGTTTTAGCAATCAAAAGAACCAGCATTGTGATGGGGAGCAACAGAAGGTTATTAGTAAGTTCAAGAAATATGACACAAAGTGAAACAGTCATTCTCATAGAACCAGCCATTAGAGAGGCTGCTCCAAGAACCGCATAGAGTCCTTGATCGATTTTAGTGTATGGTCCCATGGCCATGCCTAGTAAACGGCCATAAGCCGACCCCATGAGAATGATGGGCAAAAATAGACCAGATGGGACGGCAATGCCAAAGGTGACGAGGCCTAGAATACAATATAGTACAAAAAAAATAACAAGGGAAGCAATTTGGAATTCTGTTCCGGTGTTGATGGAGAAAATGCTTCTAACTGCATCATCATTTGTGGTGAGAAGAAGAGTGGCCAAATCATTGTAGTGGCCGTCCGGACAGTTGAATTGCTTGAAGTTCCCCGCCCTTCCATTTGTAGGACATGAAGAATCCAATAAGGATGCATCACAAGGCTGGCACTTTGCAAGGAAAGGAAGTCCGTAGAGGCACACAGACGTGAAAATTGAGACACTCAGGCTTAGCAGAAGTTTATGCAATTTGCCTTTCCTGCAAAATAACCACAGGATGTAATGGGATACAGTTAAGCGCTGTGGGACATATCTTAAGAGTCTTTAGTTTATAACAAGACAGTTACTTACTTGTTGATGACATTATAGAGCTGCAGCACCTTGTGGAGATAGTGGTTGTACAAACTTCCCAAAATGCCACCAATCACTCCTATTACTGTAATCGGTATAAGATCCACCACATGGTACCTCACAGAAACTCCGCTCACATCAAACATGATTAGACCACCTTTTCCAAATAATCCACAATCTCCTGATTTGCAGTACTCCATGAAGGCTCTAAGCACGACTACCACAACAGCCGTACTGAAAAAAGTTCTCCAGAGAAGAGCGCTTCGCCACCAAGTAGCCACCTCTTCAAGAGCAAAGAGGACACCACCCACAGGTGACCGGAAAGCAGCACATACCCCTGATGAGGAACCGCAGGTAATTAAATCTCGCCGATCCCTGTCATTGTTGAAGTATCGTAGCCAGCGCCATTTGACACGGTAATTGTCTGGTCCACCTTGACCTAAAAGAGAAGCAATGCAGCTGCCAATGTGCACTAGAGGCCCTTCTTTTCCTAGATCTAATCCTGCAGCAACTGCCCCAATACTTCCTACGATCTGCAATGGAATCATGATATATTAGAACTATACTAGTTATTATGTTATTTTTTTCTTTTTGCTTTTTTAGTTTTTTTTTTATCAGTACTAGTTATTATGTTCCCTTCGTGAATATGTACACTATATTTGAACCTCCTTTAACAATTTGTAGTTCTAAATAATTTCTACCTCCCATTTACAAAGATCACTTGTCCATAGATGCAGCTAAAGGAAGTTCAACTGGAAACATTTATTTCACTCAATCTAACGAATATACTAACTTACAAAGATTAATTGCTCCTCAATCGACCAATTTAGGCAATACTTTTCAAAAATTGACTTGCTAATATAGTTCGATAAAACAGCGCACCTTAACAAATAAGGTTGTTGCGCCAAACATGTCAGGAGTGTCGACACCATTAAGATAAGCCTTAATTTCAGGAATCCCAGGACCAGCTGCTGTAGGTGCGAAAAATACACACAGAACTGCAGCTACAAGTGTTAGAACAAAATTTGCTACAGCCATATATATGAATCCCATCATGTATCTGCAACCATAAAAAATCCATGTCAGTGGCATCTCACAACTCAATTATCTAAGCAAATAAAGTGATGTTACCTTTTCTGTTCGATGTAGTTAACCACAGCGAGAAGTTTGTAACCCGCAATATTTTCAACTGCAAGATTGATGACAGTAGCTATGATTCCTGTTAGAAGCCCGACTAGGAATGCTAGCAACCATTTCGAGAACACGTACTGCAATACTTCAACTTTTGATCTGCTTCTCCAATCTTGCTTGAACAGATCATTCTCGTTTATCCTAGATCAATACCAATTTAACGTCATAAGGTGACTAATAATAACAAACTCTTCTTGGACAAACAAACTTCAATTCTAGTTCATTTCTTTAACAGCAATCATATTATGAAACAACGTTACGTTACTTACTCGTAGTCCAAGCTTTCTATGTATGAAACTTTGGTTCCGATAACGGCGAGTGGATTTGCGGAAAGAGTTCGGTTTCTTTTGAGCAGAGGTTGTTGGAGATTGTTGCATTCGGGGTCTCGTTCATCATCTTCCAATGATCTTTCTAAATATGTTGGTGGTTCTTCTGGTAATCTGTTAAGATCCTCCATGGGTGAGAGTTGTGTGGATGAAACAGAGATGAAAGTGAGAGTCTCTTGATCACTGTTTGCAAACAAACTGCAAAGTTTCAGTAGAAAGTGAGATGTTCCTCTGTTTTTGGAATATATAACAAGTGGAACTTCGGGCTTCTTCCCACATTACTGTTTGACTCTTTGTCTTCTTGCTGACTGTACTAAATAACAAGACGAGTTGGAATTTTGTTTTTTTTAAGAATATATTAATAAGAGAAATACTTTTGTTACATAACTACATATAATTCAACAAAACATGCATAATATGGTGTTCATCTGGTATTTATTCTTTGAACTTTATGTCGCTTGTGTGTTTATACTTTATAGCAAGTGTTGTTAAAAACTCAGGCAGAAAACTTAAAAGTGGAATAGGTTAATAAAGTGTCGAGTTGAATAGGTTAATAAAGTGCCTAATAATGCAACGGAAAATGGGTCCCGGTTTCGTAATTGTGTTTGTACTCGATTAAAAATATCATAATCATATGATTAGACGGCCTTAATAGAATAAAGATGTAAAAAAAAGGAACAGTGTGGATAAACATCTGGTTTGGTTGGCCTAAAGGGGCAAAACCGCAAAAGTATCACCTTCACTGAAAGGTACAACTGTACAAGTTATAATTTTTATGCAAAATTATTCTGGTAATCTACTAAGAGTAGTTGGCAACTTGGCATTGATGGTGAAAGTGCAACCTATCTCCTAACGAGTTTTTCTTACCACTTGACGAAGTAAGTTTATTTTATTCAATTATAACAAAATATCATGATAATTGCCAAGTAATATAACTATAATCATTGATCTTGATTAAGATTGCTCTTCTAAATTCGTTTATTAAAGTTTTGTTTTGTAACATAATATTTTCTTGATTTTTCTAAAGTTTTTCGTGATGTTTTGAAAATGCTATGAAAATAGTTATTGGTATGAGCATAGAAAATATCATCTACTCTTGTTTCTATCTAGTTGAATATCAAAGTAACAACTTTTTCTATAAGAAAAGGCTGAGAAATTTTAAATTATAGTCCAATAGGTATATATTTTGCAAATCAATATTGATAACATAAAGTTTATCTCCTCGAAACATCCACTCTCACCACCACTCCTTCGTACGAAGCAATACTCGTAAGTAATAAAGAGATACGACGATGATAAAATGTTCCTCGAAGAACTTATCGTATAGGAAGATATCAGCTAATAATACGGATGCTCCCATAAAAATTCGACACGCACCTTCTAAGCACTTGCCACACGTCAAGAGCCACGCAACCACGAAAGACAAACATGCACCACGGAAATAGAAGTGTCCCCCATGTGATTACACGCCGAACCCCCACGGGAGAAATACTATCTTCAATGGATCTGTCTGTTGGAACACCTTCAAACTCCCTAAAAAAAGACCTTTAGGAGTAAAAGAGGCGAGGAATCTAATGGTCTGGGACAGTTTCGTTATTATGACCTAGTATGTCCAAAAATGAAAATCTAAGACTACTTATGCCTCCATCTCCTTCATGGAAATCCCTACTCAAAATCAACAGTATGATCCTTCCCCGGGCGAGTAGCGCACCCCTTGCCACCATCGCCATCAACTTCAAGCATGGAATAGACCCCAGGGAAACACGAACCCGCTGTGGATCCTTATGCCCAGGGCCAGACCTCCTTTATGTTCAGTCACTAGGAATGTAGTGGTAATTAGAATCACCTCCCCTATAAAGAGCTTGTCGCACAAAAGCTTCTTGTTCACCCTGAAAGCCCTTATTCACCGTAATAGCCACAAAGGGACGACGCTTACACCCAATTGGGAAGTTATTAAGTGAACAAGAATTAGCCATCATTCACCCATTGTCGACATGCCTAAATAAATATCTACAAAGCTATCGCGTCAATAAGTTCACCCTACTCAAACAGGGTCATGAGATCAAACCCCAAAGAACACGTAGCCCAGAAGACCGCCTGGATGAAAACAGAACGCCCACGCACATCTCTTGCCAAGGAAAGTCAAAGAACTCTGGACATATGTGGCTCAATACCATCCTCCCTCTTCCCCAATTGACAACGAGCCTCTTCTAAAGCTAGCGTCAGTTCTTGACAACGTTTTCGTAAGGCCAAAATGTCGAAATGAGCCTTTCTATAACACTCCCCCATAGCCTCCACCAGAGGTGATAACTGCCAACGTTTAACAAAGATCAATAGAAGGAAAAAAGAGGTAAATGAACAGCATACGGACCGCCATCTAAAATAAAGAACTGAAGTACCTCACACGTGTTCTTGCTAAAAACTTCTTTCAAAGCAGAAAAAGAAAAACGTAATAAAAACTCTTTATTCTTCTCGTTTTGTAAGCCGCTCAAATACGAGCGCGAATACTCCAAACTCTCTTACACTCCCGTAAAAATGGAAAACCATTCGCTGCTCCTATTGGAGAAGAATATCTTAACCCAGTCATCTAGGTGCACGGTGAGCAAAATATGTCACTAGAACCCTCACCAGACAACCGCGATGGTTGGCCCCCTGAATTAAGGAGACCCCGGCTCGGAACTAAGGGCAAACTAAAATGAAATTTAGCTAAAGGAGTGGGAGAAGCTAAAATAAAAGCTAGCAGATCGATATGCCCCAAAAAAGGCTCGATGGCCTTCTCTTCATTCTCGCGCTCCGAAGGAAACAGATGACCCTTAAAAAATGGTATCCGAGCATACACGTCTATCTCAACCCCTGAACAAACAAAATCCTAGAGGATTACAAGTCAAGATCAGGTAGAATGAAATCTTTAAAAAGGATGGAAATGGCAACTTACTAAATAAAGGGTTTGTATGAAGGGGTCTCTCTGAAAACTCCAACACTTCAGCGACTTATTGAAGTCCCACCATGATCATAGACATTGGAGAATTCAACATAGAAATCACATCGTCAGGACCAAAATATAAGCATCGCCTTTCTAATTTATGCCTTACTTGTTCTGCTATGAGCAGAAATACTCGCGATGAGCCCATACCCCATCTGGTACGTCCCCCCATTCGGCAATTGAAAAATTATGAGAAGCTAAATAGAAGAACCCCCTTTTCCAAGAATCGTCATCTCCTAAAGAGGATTCCACCTCTAAACAGGTAGACGGACCAACCGGCTCGGAATAGAAGAAAGGAGGATATGAGGGTACTACATGAAGCGAAAAAGGCGACCAAAAAATGAAGGGGAAAGAAATCTATATCCAGCAGACCACAACATAACACAAATCCCACCGCATATCAAGATGAAGAAGGCAGTAATTGAAACTGAACCCTCTCACCAGAGGATGAAAGAACCACCCGAGCCTGCAATGGACTTGCTCGTCATTAACTTTTCGATATCCTGTAGAAGGATCATACGCACGTTGATCAGCTGAAAGAATCTTCACGTCAAACTTGGTCGCATCTAAAGAAACCCCTCGAATAAATAGCGTACCAACCCCTCAGTGGTTGAACTAGGCATTGCCTCTATACTCCCCAGACCCATTATGGATCCCAGTTCAAAATAACCTAGCACAAACTCAGCACGGAAAGCAGGAAGAACTACCGTCACCCATACCAACATCCCTCTCCCTCGCCAATGTAAGATTACCACGATCATGACCCACTTTATCCATAGCCGCTACTCGTAATGCTCACTGACAGCAAGCACTAAAATCCACGCTGGCAATCAGCAACATAGCCTCCCCCGACCAACGACAAGGGACCGATTAGCACTTCGCCCAACATTCATTTCAGAAGAAGAAAACACTGGAAGAAGGCTAGATGTTACAGTGGAACCTGACTCGACAAGTAAAGGATTTGAAAATTCAGAGTCAGAATGTATAATGATACCCCGAGATAAAAAAAAAAGGATAATCTGAAAGAGGCCAACAAATTTCAGAGAAAACACTTTGAGTTAAGAAGATGGCGGAAAGTGCGAAAAAGAAAAGTGATAAGGGAAAAATACATGCATGACCCCTCTATATAGGGAACTCAAAAAGGAAAGGAAGTGGAATTCTTGGTCAAAAGATGTTTCATTGTTGAAACTGCACACAAAACCAACGAGCCCTTTCACCTACTCGACATGGGGTAGATCGTGGAGTGGTAATTAAAGTTCAAGTGGCCAGACAGACAAACAGCCGCAAAAGGTCATAAATTTTCCTAATGGACGAAGTAATGACATACCTATCTCACAAATGTGGCATCCATGTTGATCAAACAACTCAAAGAAAAAATTGACAGTGTGGCAAATCAGCTAAAGACCACGTGTCTATCTCTCGATAAATAGCCAAGCCCATGCCTTGAAACGAAAGAGCTTCCTATGAAAGAGCCCATGCCTCTCGACAGTGTGGGCACCTCCGTATGCCTAAAAAAGCAACCACGTGCTAAAGAAAAAAATATATATATGGCACAATGAAGGGACACTAAGAAATCCCAAAACTACTTATAAAGGGGACCTATGACCATCTTTGAAGAACTAAAGAAACGCACTTCTTGACTCAAGGCTACCGCACATGCCCCAAAAGGATAACTATCGAATCATGAAAGAAATCAGCAAAGGCATGCAGCCGCCACTAGAACCTCAAAGGCTCATGACGAGCGAGAAAACTCACAGAGACAAGGCATAAACAATCTTACTCTCCACCCCGCCCCCCTTTCTTTTCCCTCTCCTCGGAAACATACTAACACTAAGGATGGAACAGTCTCATCTCCATGAGAACCCTTGATGAACATTCATGCAATAAAACAAAGGAAAAGATAAGAAGAAAAAGAGTGTGCATCCACATAAAGATAAAAAATAATACTTTATTACCCAATCTTCTGAATTACAAATAGGGGGAGGGGCAAATATAACTACCATTAAAAAAAACAACGATACGAGAAAAATTATACTACGAGGCAACATACCTCTTCTCTTCCCTTGCTCGCCTAAGATGCTCCTCGTGCATTATAAGGCCCCCTATCTTCTTCTCCTCTTCCTTTCTCTACCTACGGGAGTTTCTCCCACATGTAGTGCACGGAGAAGCGACATCATAGCCATCTAGGCCAAACTCAACGAACTACTGCAAGATCCTAACATCGGAAGGACAACATCGGGAGTCTATGGCATTCGAAAGCCTTTAGTACGCAATAGGGATAAATCTGCATCCTCTTTATAGAGACCCAACTCCTTCCCCCTCTCTCGATAGCCCAAATGGCCGTACACAACACGCCCTATAAAATGTCCAAGAAAACCGGAATAATGCTTAGAAGATACTTTATACTGGTCCAACACGCCCATGGCAGACTCCCTCACCGTATGGGTATCGCACTCCCCCTGAATCTCTACCTCCCTATCGGCAAAAGTTTGGTCCAACTTAGCTATCTCATGGGCCACACGCTCAACCGTGGCTGCAACATCAAGCTCGGCCTTTAAGACATCCTCATTCTTCTGCTCCTCCACAGTTTGAGCCAGCTCGTTGTTAGCCCGTCACAACTGCCTTCCCTCAACCAAATCCTTCTCATTCTCCTCTTCTACCACCTCTAGCTTCTGTTTTAACACCTCTACATATCGGCCCCGTTCTTCGACCACTTGAACTGTCTCCAGTCTCTGCTCCTCTATCTAAGCACGAGCACTTGTAGTGCTCCAACTTGATACCTTAGGAAGAAGCGCATACCCTAAACCCAACCTCTTCGAAAACTCGCCACGAGGAATGTCAGGGATCCTCCACCCCCGTGGAGGATACATGAGGATATGTAAGGGTCGGCTGGTCCCTCTATGGTTCCTCAGCCCCAATAGCCCTAACCCCACTTTCAAAAGCACTCACAACCGAAGAAGGCTTACCCTCGCATGCCGACTCCAAGATACTAATAATCACAGCGTCCCAAGTCACCCCTTGTGCCTCCGCCAGTTTCTCCACATCCCCAGGATAGAAGATGAGGGTAAGGACGATAGTCCTAGTGGTCCCTTAGTGATATTCGCGAAGACATCCGACAAATCCCTGCTTGGAAGAGATTCACCAAAAAATCTAGATTGGGGCGTTTCCGAAAAGCCTCGTCCAAGGAGTGGTGAGAACCATCTTGCTGCTTCTCCAACCATTTTGCAGTATCTATATGAACTGATCCTCCTCGAATGGTCCCCTAAGTGATCGCCTTTAAACCCTACTGACTGCCGCTCCACCTGCTTTGGAGAATTTATTTTCCCAGGCCCCTCTCTAACGAAAGCCTCACCCTCAAAAGAGGCTCTCTTCCTCTTCCTGTCTTTCTTCTTCTTCCTCTTTTTCTTCTCACTGGGATAAGCGACTTTAACTATCGCCTCACCCTCTATAGCCTAAGGACCAACGGCTTCTGTTGCCACCTCACCTTTCGCGGTCTACCCAAACCTCGCCAAAGGAACTTCCTCGTTGTCACCTTCCTCTTCAATATACGTTGACTCACTGCCATTACCTTGCTTCAATAGTTCCACGTCTATTCGAGCATCTAATAATATTACCCCAAATGAACCTCAAAATTCATGCATAAATATACAAAGAGGTATAAGTAAGGGAAGAAGAAAATGCCAGGAACACTTGCAAATTACATGTCAATTGACGTGAGGAAGGCTCTAAAGCCCCGTGTTCACCAAAGATAGTTCGCTCTTCTAATAAAAGATGTCGATCTTCCTCCCATCTAAAAACTTTATTGCGTCATAACGCATAGGGAGAAAACCCTCTCGTGGACATCTCATAGGATATCGCATCCAAATGAATCGAATCCTACGCTAAGGGCTTCTGCCGCCACGAGTAAGGAATGGCCCACGCCGCCTTTGTTGGATGAGCGAAGAAATAACGCATCTTTTAATTCCCAAAAGACAGAGAGGTGTTGTCTAGAAACCAAAAATTGGCATTCTTAGAACTGAAGTAATATAAAGAAGGACCCATACACTCACAGAATGCCAATTTTCTTTATATTACTCCATACACCGGTAAAAAGCGTTTGATGGAGCATACGACCCTTTCATCAGGCATACGAACAAAAAACAGGCTGGACAAATATATCCATTGGACGTCACTTGTCTAGAAGACATCCCGCATACTCGAGAAACTTCACAAAAGAAAACTTATGAGATGTGGAAATTTTAGGTTAAGTCCCTCTTTTATATAGACGGCGACCGAGGGTAATTAAATCCTGTCCAAAAGCATCGATTCAAAAAGGGGCACGTGGAGAAATAGATTGGACTCTCAAAGTCGCTTGGCTTCGAAGAGACGTAACCGACTCTAATCAATGAGTCCCATCTAAGCGTAAAAAATGAAGGGTCATGACCCTCTAAACTCCCCTCGTAATCTCCAAAGAAATGAAGAGTTGGGACATTCTAAATTCCCCCCGTGTTTTCCGAATACAAGGAGAATTGGGAGAATCCTGATAATATAAGGTTTATCTTCTCAAAACATCCACTACCACCACTACTCCTTCGTGTGCAGCAATACTCGTGCGTAAGAAAGAGAGACGAGACTAACAAGATGTGTCTCGAAAAAATAATCTTATATAAAGAGATCAATTCAGAATACGGATGCTCCCATAAAACATTCGACAAGCATCTCCAAAGCTCTTACCATATATCAAGAGCCTTTGCAACCATGAAGGACAAACATGTACCACGAAAATAGAAGGGCCCGCCCTGTGATTACATGGCGAACCCCCATATAAAGAAACAAGCGTACGAGCAACAAATCTTCACCTATAAAAGACCCCCCCCCCAGTTCAAGAAAGGGGGGAGCCTCGTCGAAGACCTTAAATTGAGAGGACCCATGCAATCCTTAATAAAAATATGACCCCTCTTGTCCATCCCTCGTTGTTATTTTCTTCCTAATTGTTTCAGGAGTGGTGTTTCTACCCCTATATAAAATTACCTTTTCCCTATATACGATAAAGCACATAGGAGAAATACAATCATCAAATATGAATTACAATTTTTTTGTTTAAATCTCACTTTACGTACTATTATGGATATGTGTATCTCCGCAAAAAGGCGATGGTTAAGATACGTAAGTACATAAAAAAGTTTTTTTTGAACAACAACAAAGTTATTTAATTAAGAAACTACGGCTGACGCCATGTATTGTACATAGGGGTGCGGGGTTGGGCTGGCGGAATAGCCGCGTAAATATACATTGCATATTTTTTATGCCAAACTGCGCTGGATCGGGTGGGCAGCTCGTCAAAGATGCACAAAAGGGTGGCTGATGCGTATTTTCACGTGTTATTATTTGAATAATACACACATTGGCAAGTATACGCGTCAGGTGATATTAAATGAAAACTAAATTATGTCACAAGTATCGAATCCCACAAGGACTGTATTGAATCAATCTAACTTCTTCTATTTTATTCTCAAGTTGTTACGTAATAAGATTTTGATATTGCAGGTTGAATTATTTAAACTAAGTTAGACTAAACTAAACTAAGTGACTGAATTAGATTGGATGATTGGTTAATTTATACTAATATTACATCTAATTACTACTTAAATCTAGTCAGATATGATGGATGTTTAGAGCGTCTGGTTTTATTGGATCTCCTATTCTCATGCTTTTAATTAATAGTTTTATTGCAATACCTTTCGTTTACACGACCAGACCTCGCCTTTGCTGTACACAAAGTTAGTAAGTTTATGCATAACCCCCTGGACTCTCATTGGCAAGCAGTGAAAAGCATTTTACGTTATCTCAAGCATACGATTTCAACTGGGTTGTACTTCTCAAGAGCATCTCCTTCATCGCTACGGGCATTCTCAGATTCAGATTGGGGTGCTGACCGCGATGATCGTCGTTCAGTGAGTGCATATTGCATTTTCTTAGGTGATCACTTGATTTCTTGGAGTTGTAAACAACAAGCAACGGTTGCGCGCAGCAGTACAGAAGCTGAATACAAGTCTTTAGCTAACACGGCTGCGGAACTCCAATGGATACAATCCCTCTTGACTGAAATTGGTTTTCCAGTTACCCATCCACCGATATTATGGTGTGACAATATAGGTGCAACCTATCTCACATCAAATCCAGCATTCCATGCTCGAACAAAGCATATTGAAATCGACTTTCACTTTGTTCGAGACCAAGTCGTGCAGAAGAAACTTACTGTAAAGTTTCTGTCAAGCAAAGATCAGTTAGCTGATTCCTTGACGAAACATGTAGCTCCATCTCGGTTCAAATCAGTCATGCACAATCTGAATGTTCGTTCTCTACCCTTCAGATTGAGGGGGACTGTTGAAACTAATTCCTTATCTTCTGCACAAAGTCCAGAAAGTGAAAGAGAAGATAAGAGAGGAAGATCCGATCCTAACTTAGAGATTTCCACTGTGTAACTTTGTATTTTAAATTTGAATTAGATGCTTATCTTATCTTATATTTAGGAGTCAGTTGTACTTAGCACATTATAAATACTCTCCCATGTATATGTTAATGCAATCAAGTTTTCTTCATATAGCCTCTCTGTTTTTTTACACTAAGCTACTATAAAGGCACTTCACATTTCTCAATAAAGCTTCCTTAGCTTCTCAAGCTAATTTGATTAACTAAAGTAGTCTGGTTTTTGCTCACATGAGTACAAGGAAATCGGTTGAATGATGTATGAAATTGGAATAATGTTTTTGCTCACTTTTATTGCAATTAATAATAGGGGAGATTAACTATCCGTCGGGGCTCTTTGGGTTGAAGGTAAGCGATGATTTCTCGTTTTTCATTTATGTGTTTAAGAAGATGTATCTTTTCGATTAACGAGTGCTAGCATATGGGCGCATGTTGCTATGGATCTGTCGTGACAGATAAGCACCAACTGGGATGAAAACTTGTGGTCATCCAACGATGCAAATAAAAACGGCCTTTCAAATAGTTGATGAGCCGTTTTATCCAAATCTGAACTCCATGACTTGTAAATATTTTATTTGATTTCTTCAATGATTAGGCAATTGATATATTTGATTTACACATGAATTCCGTGGGTGTTTCGGTCCCTCTTGCACAGTTGCATCAATCACAGATTTTGTTCTTTGAAAATAATTGCAAATCTCTATTATAAAGAGAAATTTTTTCTTTAACAAGACAAATGGCATTTGTTAATTAAAATATAAAAGAGAATAGTTTTACTAAACAAAAAGTAGAAACATCAAAAGTAAAAAATGCTTGAGCCACTTCGGGTAATATTCCCAAATATTATATGTGAGTTGTTGATTGGCTATTTTGTAGCTTGTTGTAGATCTGAGTGGAGTCTAATGCATGTGTAGTTGCTCCACACTTGCCTAAGAAGTTTACAGTCTTTAATTTCACGATAGGTGAAAGTACATCTAATTCACGTGAACTTGTAAGATTTAAATAGATAGCAAGGTTCATTAACATAGATTAAAGTATATCTTTTCATTTAGGTTTCCATCTAATATGTATAAGAAGTCTATTTCATATTTTTTTTGACAGGTTTTGAAGTGTTTAGGAAAAGTCCCAATTGAAAATAGTTGTTACAATTTGAAAAGATGTTTAGAAACTAAGGTACATGTTAATAAGAATTGAGTGTCCTTATCCTATATATTCAATTCAAGGTCTCCTCTCATTTACGTTATAATAAGAATAAATTAAAGGTCTATGTTCATTTTCTAATCATTAAATTACGCCGTTTTCTTTTCCTCAGTCTTTGGTATTGGTAATCTTTTATTATTAAATGTGATTTGATATACTAGTTTAGCTGTCTCACATTCAAAAAATTGGTGATCTGAATTTTTGACTAAACATGATAATTGAAATAGTATTATTGTTGATGGAATGTGGCATCCAGTAAAATAATAAATGTCATTTTCGCCTGAAATTATTTTTCCAATTAGGAGAATTTGGAGTTTGATAAGTATCAACATGACAAGAACAATTGAGCTTCACATGGCAAAGAGAATCTAACTTTATGAACTGTTACAAGAACGGTAAAACAATACTTTAGAGGAAGCTGATAATATTAGTTTAGGAGGGAATATTCTTGTGGTTTCTTAGCTGTCTTTCCACTCTATTTAGCTATATATATAGGCCATGTTATGAGCATAATGTACACAAGTGTAAGAGTAATAACAGCCATGTTCTTGTATTCTTTTACAAATCAACATAATGAATAAACTCATTCCTTATTCTTCTTCCAATAGAACAGTTGTATTTTGTTATGGTATCAGAGCAGTGGGATCTGTTCCCACTGTTCGATCCATCTAAATCACTCTTCCGCACACTCTCTTCTCTTCTTTACAGCAAATACACTTGACTTATTTTCTCCTTCCTTCCCATAAAAGATGACTGGTCCAGTTGCTCCAGGAACTACAATATGAGAGAGTTCTAGACCTTCAGCAGGGGCTGCATTGCCTCGCGTTCTGAACTTCTATGAAGATCCTTCCAATTCACTCTTTTTACATCATGCTGAATCCTCTGGACACAGTCTTGTGGCTCAAAAATTGACACCACAAAACTATCATCGATGGAGTCGCAGTATGATATGGCTCTTGTAGCTAAGAACAAGCTTGGTTTTGTTGATGGCTCAATCCCACGACCATCTATGATAGATCCAACATATCATCAATGGGTGCGCTGCAACTGCATGGTGCTGCAATGGATTTCAGCAAGTCTTTCTGATGAACTATCAGATTACACTATTTTCTCTGACTCGGCCTTTGAAATCTGGAATGAGCTGAAGAGAAGATTCTCAAAGCCAAGCAACATCCGCATATACATGTTAGAACAACAAATAATCAGCACCAGGCAAGATGGATCTGCTTTAAGCTTGTACTTTGCTAAGCTCAAAGCTTTGTGGGATGTGATTTGTCTATATGAAGAACCACTCAAGTGCACTAGGAATGATTGTAGTGTGCTTGCTGTTGTGGCTACAAGAAATGAAAATAGGCGCATAATGCAGTTTCTAATGGGATTAGATGATGTGTATGTTCAAGTGAGAAATCATATTTTGCTCAAAATACCACTTCCTCACATGGATGATGTCTTTAACTTGGTCTTGCAAGAAGAAGCAAATATTGCACTCTGTGTTTCTCCATCTCTCACCATTGATTCTGTTGCCATGATACTAAGATGCAGCCACACAACACCTCATAGTCCTCTCAAGTTGTTGCTGCTGTGCCTGGAAAATACAACAACAGATATGGACAGAAACCTTGGAACAAAGGAGGAGGTGGCAAGTTTAAAGTCCCTTGTTCAAAATGTGGAAAGGATAATCACACTATTGATCACTGCTTTGAAATCTATGGGTATCCCCCAGATCACAAGTTGGCAAGGTTCAAACTTGCTCCAATGCAAGGGAGACCCAACCAAAGTGCCATCAACCAGTCTTCTCAGGTTGTGCAGAATGCAGCTCCATGCATGCCTATCTCACAAGAGCAGTTCTCCCAACTATGTAACATGTTGCAAAATGCCAATCTTTCTTCTCTCCTTGGCAAACCTCACTCAAGGCAATCTCTCACTTCTAACTCAGTGAGTAACCTCACTCAAGGCAATCTCTCACTTCTTAACCACATTAGTACCAACTCTTACACTCATTGTCTATCTGCTATCAGTCACAACTCCTGGATCCTTGATTCAGGAGCTTCAGATCACATCTGTTGTGATTCTTCCATGCTCCTTACACTGAATTCCATTCACAATGTTACTGTTAAGCTTCCTAATTCTCATCATGTTACTGTCACACACTCTGGATCAATACAACTCACCTCCAAGCTTATTCTCCACAATGTATTATGTGTTCCATCTTTTAATTTTAATCTTGTTTCTGTTAGTAAACTCATTGCTAACTTGAACTGTTGCATCATCTTGTGGGATCACTTGTGTGTGATACAGAACCGCAACACTTGGGAGATGATTGGGATTGCTGAGGAAGAGCTTGGATTATACTACATGGTTCTCAAAGAACATGAAGATTCCAATCTTGTCAAACCTCCTCAAACCAACATTCTCTCCACTCATTCTGCTCTTGATCCCACCATGCTATGGCATTTTAGATTGGGGCACTCTTCAGTACCTAGAATGACTTTATTAAGATCACAGGCTAATGATTCTGTAATTGAGAATTTTCCTAAGTCTTTTCACTCTATTGTTTGTGAAACATGTCATTTATCCAAGCAGCATAGACTGCCTTTTCATATTGATCCTCATAGGTGTGAGTGTTGCTTTGATCTGATCCATGCTGATATTTGGGGACCCTTTAGTGTTCCCTCCACAAATAACTCTAAATATTTCCTCACTCTAGTGGATGATCATAGCAGATTCACTTGTACATTTCTGATACAATATAAATCTCAAACTCAAAACATTATAAAACAATTTCATAAGCTGATTGCAACTCAGTTCAACAAAAATATAAAAGCTTTCAGAACTGATCAAGGTCTTGAATTCAAAATGATAGATTTCTTCAAAGTCAATGGCATCATTCACCAGCAAAGTTGTCCATACACACCTCAACAAAACTCAGTTGTTGAGCGCAAGCACAGACACTTGCTGAATGTTGCAAGATCTCTCAGGTTTCAGGCTTCTCTTCCTCTTAAATTCTGGGGAAAATGTCTTGTTACTGCTGCATACCTTATAAACAGAAATCCCACTCCTCTTCTTCACAATAAAACTCCCTTTTCTCTTCTATACAACAATACACCCAACTATACTCATTTGTGATCTTTTGGCTGTTTGTGTTTTGCCACTTCTCTTCCAAAACCTCCCACAAAAATGCATCCAAGAGCTCACAGATGTGTTTTTATTGGTTATCCAGCTCACATCCAAAGTTACTTGCTCTATGATCTTACCACTCACAAAATTTTCCCAACTAGAGAAGTGACTTTTTATGAACACATCTTTCCTTTTAGCACTTCACCAACTGCACCTGTTTCCACTCCTACTCCTCCACCTGCCATTGCCAATCCATTTCTCTATGAGACTCCTTCACCTCCTTTTTACAACAACTCATCCTTCCCCACTGTCACTCCTTCTGATCCACATATTACTTCTTCTCCACCTTCTCCTGAAATAAGTCCTTCATCTCTCACCCCCACTGTTTCCTCTACACCAACTGCCATTACTCCTCCTTCTTCTCAACCTACTCTCAGGAGATCCACTAGACTCAGACACACACCTGCTCACCTCCAGGACTTTCAGTATAAGCTGGCCAATTCCACTGCAATCCAGTCACACTCAGCTACTGGTTCTATGTCATCCTCAGGTAATCCGCCTCAACTGTCCTTTCACATATTATCCCCTTCTCATTTAAAGTTTGTTCTCTCTATTACTTCCCATACTACTCCTTCTTCTTATCATCAAGCAGCTCTTGATCCCTCCTGTCAACATGCTATGTTACAAGAATTAACTGCTCTTAAAGAAAATAATACTTGGACTTTGCAACCTCTCCCTCCTGGTAAGACTGCAGTGGATTGTAAATGGGTGTTCAAGGTGAAACTAACATCCTTTGGTGATGTAGAAAGACACAATGCACGCCTTGTGGCCAAGGGATACACTCAAAGGGATGGTTTGGATTTCTTTGAGACATTATCTCCTGTTGCTAAGCTCACCACTGTAAGATGTCTCTTAGCCTTTGCTGCCTCTCATAACTGGTCACTCTCTCAACTAGATGTTAATAATGCCTTTCTCTATGGTGACTTGGAAGAAGAGGTTTACATGTCACCTCCTCCAGGTCTTGTCACTGAGGGGGAGAATATAGTCTGTAAACTTCACAAATCCTTGTATGGATTGAAACAAGCATCAAGGAAATGGAATCACAAACTCATCTCTGTCATCACCAACAAAGGATTTGTTCAATCCTCCTCTGATCATTCCCTCTTCATCAAACACTCTGATGGGAACACCACTGCACTGCTGGTATATGTTGATGACATAGTCATCACTGGCAATAATGATGAAGAAATCAATTCTCTGAAAATATATCTCAAGCAACACTTCAAGCTTAAGGACCTTGGACCTCTAAAATTCTTTCTTGGATTGGAAGTTGCAAGATCTAAGCATGGCATAACTATCAACCAGAGACAATATGCTCTGGAAATAGTCAGTGACTGTGGTCTTCTAACAAGCAAAGCTACTCGTGTCCCCATTGAACAGAATTTAAAAATATCTCAACAAGGGGGAGACAAACTTGATGATCCTACTGAATATAGGAGACTGATAGGGAGGCTGCTCTATCTAGCAGTGACTAGACCTGATATCTCATATGCAATACAAACTGTCAGCCAATTCATGTCTGATCCACACAAGATACATATGAAAGCTGCCCTCAGAATTGTCAGATATATAAAGAATGCACTGGGCAGCTTGTTTGGATACAAGAAGGTCTGTTATTGACTTATGTACATTCCTAGTAAATGCACTAGTGTCATGGAGATCAAAGAAACAGCAAACTGTCTCAAGATCATCTGCAGAAGCAGAATATAGAGCAATGGCTTCAACAGTGTGTGAAATAACATGGATTAAAGGATTGGTAAATGAATTGGGAGGAAAAGATGACAGGCCTGCACTACTGTTTTGTGACAATAAAGCTGCTATGCACATTGCCTCCAATCCAGTCTATCATGGACGAACTAAACACATAGAGATAGATTGCCATGTAGTAAGGAAAAAGCTTCAGCAAGGACTCTTCAAGATGTTCCATGTGTCAACAGACAATCAGCTAGCTGATGTCTTTACTAAGGGTCTATGCCTTAAGAAGTTCAGAAATCTTATAAGCAGAATAGGAGTATATAACATGCATGCACATCTTGAGGGGAAGTATCAACATGACAAGAACAATTCAGCTTCACATGGCAAAGAGAATCTAACTTTATGAACTGTTACAAGAGCTGGAAAACAACACTTTAGAGGAAGCTGATAATATTAGTTTAGGAGGGAATATTCTTGTGGTTTCTTAACTGTCTTTCCACTCTATTTAGCTATATATATATAGGCCATGTTATGAGCATAATGTACACAAGTGTAAGAATAATAACATCCATGTTCTTGTAACCTTTCTCTTTTACAAATCAGCATAATGTATAAACTCATTCCTTATTCTTCTTCCAATAGAACAGTTGTATTTTGTTAATAAGCATGTGTTTTTCAACGTTATCTAGAAAGACTCAGCATCGTAATGCCTTCTTTATCCTCGACCTCGGCAGAGTAATGATAAGCATTTGTGCACCAGTGTCCTAATTATGCTAATACACCTCTTTATAATCAATTTTAAATTTGACAAACACAATTATATCGACACCTGGGCTGAAGAAATAGCTAACATAAATTCGCTCTTCAATTACAACCATACATTTGGAAAAGAATTAGACCGAACCACCTAACTGAAATACAAATGAATAATGTGAAGAACAAAAAGGAGTGGATAATGGCCGAAGGTCGAAGGCCGACCAAGATTAATAAATCTATATATGTATATGTACTTAAAGTGACGTGCGATGTCGAGGCGCCAAGTCTGATATGTGACAGCCACATGTTCGAAATGTGGTGCAAAGGCCGGTTGCCACCTCTTACTAATTATTATTTCAGAAAAAGACAAAGCCCATTTCATACACATTCTTCTAGTCTTTTTTCTACACCTAGCTATATATTCTACTCTCTCATTATTACGCCAAGTCTTGATAATTCGTGGGTCATCAGGAAGGATTGTTGTTTGAAATGTTCAATTGTCACAAATTACATTCTTATCAACAAAATATATTCCATTTGACTTTTGAGTTTTGAGGATATTATTTTGTATACTTAAAATGTTAATAAGGATGCACGAATAATGTTAATTTTTTAGTTAAGTTTGAGATGGTGGTTATAATAAATAGTTACGATTAGACCTATAATCTGCAATTTAATTTCTTAGTGACATAACTAAGAAAGAAGCTCTGAAAAAACTAAGAAACAAGTTACAAAAGGTTAATTTCAATTTGGTATGCTAACAAAGTAAACACAATTAAATGTTTTCTATGTAAATGTAGTAAGAACCTAAGGGACAAATTTGAAGTAAAGCTCATGTGTTTTATGTATTAATTAACGAAAAATATCTTTTCTGTTTGACCAAAAATAAAAAAGAGGGAAGAGGGGAGTGGTTTATTGTCTTTCTAGAAAGAAAAATTAAAGAAGTTAAATCATTGTGGTGGCTTGTGTTTTATTTTAATAAACCTGTTTTCATCCAAGTGTCATATGAACTGAAATGCATGCATTCGGCTGACAAAAAATAAAATAAAAATGAAAGGTATATCTCGCTCCTTTAGCCAAAATTCTGGCTCCTCCTCCTCTGTTAATGTCAATTTTCAGGATGTCATCTTGGTTTTCAACAAGATCACATGGATCAATTTATATACTTGTAGGTTTGTTGGAGTAAAATTTCTTTTTAGTTTTGTAAGTGGCACAACATTTACTTGTATCTAATAATAATGGGCTGTGGCATTAAGGTGAAGTAAATATTTAATTATTTCCCAAGAGCTTTGGGGTCTAAGGATATGAGCTACGTCCATTATCTCATTAGCACTAAGAATTACAGGGATATATATTGTTGAATTCCGTATTTATCTTAAGAAGCTTATATCATTAGAGCAGATCGAGTGAGGATGAAGCGTTGATCGAGTGCCCCCAGGATTAGGTATTTGAGCCGCGCTGCAACTTGTTATGAATATATGTTTTGGTATGAATATGTTTTCGGCATTTTCTCCAACTCATTGTTACAATATCTGTTGTACATAATTTATACACGAACTGAACATCTATAGAAAATGTATTTGAGCCGGGTTGGAACTTGTTATGAATATATGTTTTGGTATGATCGAATATGTTTTCGGTATATACTCAACTCATTGTTAGAATGATTGTTGTACATAATTTATACATGTACTGAACATCAACAGAAACGAAAAAGGCTAACACTACAAGAATAGCGACCGCATGTAGGTCGCTATTGTGCGGTCCCTATTAACCTCGGTCGCTTGCCATCAGGGACCGCAATTAGGTCCCTGATTAGGGCAATAGCCACCGGAGTATCAGGGACCGCTTTTCGGTCCCTGATACTTTAAAAACAATAGCGACCTAACGTCGGTCCCTATTGTGTTTTTGGGTCCCTATTGTTTTTCACACAATAGGGACCGTCATTAGGTCCCTATTGTCTCAAAAACAATAGGGACCTAACTTCGGTCCCTATTGCTTTTCGTCAATAGGGACATAACTGCGGTCGCTATAACAAATATTAGGGACCGCAGTTAGGTCCCTACAAGCATTCATAGATACTCTGTGAATGCTAGTAGGGACCTAATTGCGGTCCCTAATAATGGTAATAGGGACCGCAGTTAGGTCCCTACTAATATTCATAGAGTACTCTATGAATATTAGTAGGGACCTAATTGCGGTCCCTATTACGATTATTAGGGACCGCAGTGAGGTCCCTAATAATAATCATTGAACTCTATGAATATTATTAGGGACCTAATTGCGGTCCCTAATAGTCTGCGAGAAAAAAAAAACAATAATATTTCGGAAATATTATTGTTTTTTTTTGTAGAAATATGATTATAACAAGATCAAAACAATAAAATAATAAAGAAAAATTTAATATAATGACATGAAAGTATTAAAATGTAAAAAAATGAATGAAATGTGACTAATAATAGAATATAAAATATGAATGAAAACAAAAATATGAATGAATAAAAAAAACAAGTGAAGTAAAAGAAATTGTAGATCCAAAAAAATAGAAAAATAAGAAAAGAATGTGTAGATTCAAAATAATAGAAAAGTAAGAAAAGAAAGTGTAGATCCAAAATAATAGAAAAGTAACAAAAGAAAGTGTAGATCCAAAATAATAGAAATGAAAGATTGAGTTGGTGATTTGTTTTTTGTATTGTGTGATTTTTGTTTTGGATTTGTGTTGGTAAAAGGAAGAAAAGTTTTTGTGTTTGGACAAAAGAAGATAGTGTTTTGGTGTTGAAAAAAAAGATAGTGTTTTTGTGTTGGGTGTTTTTTGAGATTAAGTAAATTTGATGTGTAAGAGTGGTGAGTATATATAGAGGAGAGGGTGAAATTTTCAAATTTTCGTGAAATTCAAATTTCCCCCTCAATCCCGCCTAAAAGTTTCGCCAAAATTTCAAATTTTTGTATATTAGTGACCTAAGTGCGGTCCCTAATTATTAATAGTGACCGCAGTTAGGTCACTAATTGTTAATAGTGACCGCACTGCGGTCCCTGTTTCCTTATTAGGGACCTAAGTGCGGTCCCTACTAATATTCATCCTTGAAATTTGATTTTTTTAGATTGATGTTGGTGTGTTTGTGATTCCTAGCAACCAAACTCATTGCAACATGTGAATTGAAGTAATAAATTATTGCAAAACCAACCTCATAGAATATAAAATATGAATGAAAATAAAAAGATGAATGGATAAAAAAAACAAGTGAAATAAAAGAAATTGTAGATCCAAAAAAATAGAAAAATAAGAAAAGAATGTATAGATTCAAAATAATAGAAAAGTAAGAAAAGAAAGTGTAGATCCAAAATAATAGAAAAGTAACAAAAGAAAGTGTAGATCCAAAATAATAGAAATGAAAGATTGAGTTGGTGATTTGTTTTTTGTATTGTGTGATTTTTGTTTTGGATTTGTGTTGGTAAAAGGAAGAAACGTTTTTGTGTTTGGAGAAAAGAAGATAGTGTTTTGGTGTTGGAAAAGAAGATAGTGTTTTTGTGTTGGGTGTTTTTTGAGATTAAGTAAATTTGATGTGTAAGAGTGGTGAGTATATATAGAGGAGAGGGTGAAATTTTCAAATTTTCGTGAAATTCAAATTTCCCCCTCAATCCCGCCTAAAATTCTCGCCAAAATTTTAATTTTTTGTATATTAGTGACCTAAGTGCGGTCCCTAATTATTAATAGTGACCGCAGTTAGGTCACTAATTGTTAATAGTGACCGCACTGCGGTCCCTGTTTCCTTATTAGGTACCTAAGTGCGGTCCCTACTAATATTCATCCTTGAAATTTAATTTTTTTGGATTGATGTTGGTGTGTTTGTGATTCCTAGCAACCAAACTCATTGCAACATGTGAATTGAAGTAATAAATTATTGCAAAACCAACCTCATAATAATTTAGTTGTGAAATAATAGATTGAATGAAATTGATCGAGTTATTAACGTTCAACATATATTTCATGTTCTACAACTAATCATCAATAGCTAATTATAGTTGTTATTCATAGTTATTTGTATTTATTAACTAATCAACTAATCATGTAATTTGTAGGTGTTAAACAATAAATTAAACAATTACAACTATAACTAACTATTGATGATTAGTTGTAGAACATGAAATATATGTTGAACGTTCATAACTCGATCAATTTCATTAAATCTATTATTTCACAACTAAACTACTATATGAGGTTGGTTTTGCAATCATTTATTACTTCAATTCACATGTTGCAATGAGTTTGGTTGCTAGGAATCACAAACACACCAACATCAATCCAAAAAAATCAAATTTCAAGGATGAATATTAGTAGGGACCGCACTTAGGTCCCTAATAAGGAAACAGGGACCGCACTGCGGTCCCTATTAAAAATTAGTGACCTAACTGCGGTCACTATTAATAATTAGGGACCGCACTTAGGTCACTAAGATTAAATAGGGACCGCAATGCGGTCCTTGTTGCCTTATTAGGGACCTATGTGCGGTCCCTACTAATCTTTATCCTTTAAATTTGATTTTTTTTTATTGATGTTGGTGTGTTTGTGATTCCAAACAACCAAACTCATTGCAACATACGAATTGTTGTTATTTTAACTATTACAGTAGTAATTATGAACTAAACAAACAACGATGTACCTCAAATCATCATAAAATAATGATTTTAAAGTATGAATATTAGTAGGGACCGCAAATAGGTTCCTGTTGTGTCAATAGGGACCTGATTTGCGGTCACTATTGACAAATCAGGGACCTATTTGCGGTCGCTATTGACAATGGCTATTGTCAATAGCGACCGCGTTTTGGTCGCTACTAACAACAACTATTAAATAGGGACCGCATTTAGGTCCCTATTGACAACGGCTATTGTTAATAGCGACCGCTTGTAGGTCGCTAATAACAACGGTTAGTATCAATAGGGACCTAACTGCGGTCGCTATTGATACTTACCGTTGCCAATAGAGACCTAAGTGCGGTCCCTATTGACTGTTAGTGGCCTATAAAAAGGCCACTCCATTCTCCTCTAAAATTCATTACATCCTTTACTAATCCGTAAGGTATGCACGTTTTTTTGCCTTACACTATCCCAAATATTTATTTTCAATGTAATTTGTTATTTAGTTATTCTAACTTAAATTTATTTATTTGGTGATAGGTAATATTACACACACCGAGAGTAATCGTGGTGTACAAAACATTCTTGCTTGGCGTTTTTTCACGCTTCAAGAAGTATGTTGATCATTCTATTTAGCTCTTTAAAATTCTTGTTATATTATTTGTAATTATTTGTTTTATATTTTACAACTTATTAGATAAATAATGGATTATATAGTAGATAAATCTTGGATGTATGCTATGTATGATAGTGATGGTTGTTTGAGCGATAGATTTGTGTTTGGGGTTCGGGCTTTCATTGAATATGCTACGCAACAAGGTCCTCGATTCGTAGATCTACGGGGCGAAATTAGTTGTCCTTGCATGAAATGCAATAATATACAGTTTTTCGATAAAAAGGTTGTACGGGATCATCTTCATAAGTCATGATTCTACCCCTGATGACCCAGATATTCCGGAGACAGTGTTTCAAGAGAACGAATCAGCAGGTCTTAATATGTTTGTAGACTTGAGTTCGTTCAACATGGATATTCAGTTGGGTGGAGGTGAGCTCGAGGTCGTTGATGCACTAGGTGGTAACGAGGACGATGATGGACAAGCAGAAGGCGTAGATAGTGATGCAAATGAATATGACTATGAGTTTGCATATTCAGAAGAAGACTAGTGCTTTCTTTCTTTTCTTTCTTTTTTTCAATATGACTATGACTATGAGTTTTTTCAGTATGACTATGACTATGTGATTTTTCAATATGACTATGACTATGAGTTTTTTTGAATGTTGGTACACCATACATTTTAACATAATAATCCATATTCCATACCAACCATCAACACCATATAAACAAAAATAACCAAAATGATGAATAATCCCTACCAACCACAAACCATACATACAAAATAACTACACCATAAATGATCCATATGTTCCAAAATATCATAATCCATATTTACAAATAACTACCCGCAACAAGATCACTGACCCCCCTCATCATCACTAGGCGGATACACGACCCCCTCATCACCAGAACTCTCCGCCAAATCATACATCATCAACACCAACCCCACCCTCATCAACGCCAACACTCCCCCACCCTCATCGAGGTCCTCTGCCTCAACATCCATCAGACCAAGATCATCACCACCCTCCGACTCATCATTATAAATATCAAGATCATCGACATACTGGGTGGGGTTGGAAGTACCTGGAGCAAAAGGATCTGGTCTCTCACGTATTGGCCTCGGAACCCGAAATGCGCCTCCGCTCCTAATAGCGTTCCCCATGAACAAGTCTGACGAAAGCTCTCGCACTGGTCGGCCTGTATCCCTCTGCATGTCCTCTCTAAAAGACTGGAGCCAGGACAACATGGAGTCGACTCTCGGGTCCTTTGTCAACCTCAACTCGTTGTTCTCCTCCTGGACCTACCTGAGCAAATCCCGCCTGTAGTATGGCTCCCTCCCGACCTCCATATCGAAGTCCCGAGGATCAGCATAGCTCGGTAAACCCCGTGCCTTCCCCTTCTTGATACTCCCTATCGCCTTCTTCCACGAATCGGCGTCCCATTCAGGCAAGTCCTTATCTTCCACTGCATCCAGATTTTTCTTCCTCAGTTCCCTCATATAAGTCTTCTGTTGAATATTCAAATATCATTAAAAAAGAGAAATTAGTTAAAAGATCATTAAAAAATTAAATTAAAACAAAGATAATTTAAAACACTTACGTAAATAAGTCTGGTAGTCTCAGACTTCCACTCCCGCCTCAAGGGTACGGATGTACCTCTGCCAGTCCCCGCCACCCTCTTCGTATGCCCTGCCTTATAAATCTCGTCGTGCCTGATAGGGTGGGTGCGGTTGGGCTGATTCCTCTCCTTCAAATTGTAAGTAATAGTTGGTTATAATTCTTTTTTTTAAATGTTAAAATTACAATGTTTTAAACTAATCAATAAACAATAATCTTAAAATTTAACTACAAATAAAATGTATAATTTTAACAAAACATATCAGGCGCCGTCGGATCTCCTCGTAGTCAATGGAACCACCGTAAAAGGTGGCGGGCGCATCGCCGTCCAACTTACCGCCTCGTCGAGCCTTCTTTCCCTTCACGGACTTCTTCTTAAACGCCTCAGTGTCCCAGTGTTTTGCCGCCTGATCCTCCAAACTCTGGCTCATCCACGGCATCTTAGGCTTATCTTTAAACTCCTCCTTGTCATTTTTCTTCATGTATTGCTCCTTCTCCTTGTTAAGCATACGCTTATAAATCCCTCTCGCCTTCAACTGGTATGCCCTATGTACCTGCTCCCTCTCTGACCGCCGGATCCCATAGGTATTCTACAAAAAAGGATAAATATTAAACAATAAATTAATACACTAAATTAATAAACTAAATTAAACAATATTTTGAACCTCGAGTAAATTAATAAATATTAATAATTCATTTAAAACTCACCGTAAATCTCGAGTACATCTCTACTCGTACTTTTTCAGGAACCTTCAAGTAGGAGGGCCAAAACTCACTCACAAACTGTTGAATGAGTGAAGTGATCGTCTTGGCAATCTCGCGACCGGGGGGTTTAGAAAAACAACCCCTCTTCAACTCAATAAGCGGCTTCTTCTGCCCAGCCGCAACCGCCGTAAGCCCTACATTGGGTCCCCTACCCGGTCGAGTATCGGTCGGTCCTGGAGTACCGGTCGACCTCTGGCTCGGTTCAACTCCGGTGTCGGCTATAGGCGGTGGAGTCTGAAGTCTGCTAGACTCGACTGATGGGGGCACGTGAGTCCCAACTGAATTCAAAGTATGTGGTCGTGCCACCTGGGATGCGGTGGACTCTGATGATGGGGGTCTAATACCCGCTCCGGAGACGGCCGCCTCATCGTCTACAAATAACTGCCGATGTGGTGCAGGTGTCGCCGATGTAGATCCGTCACCTGACCCAAGCAGCGGGACAGACGGCTCGGCTGGATGGCTCGGCCCTGCACCACGTCCCGATCGGACAACCCGTACAGGTCGGCAACTACCTCGACCCCCGCTACTACTACCACCACCACGCCCAACGCTACCACTACCACCACCACTCCCGCTACCACTGCCACGACCTCGACCTCCACTACCTCCAACACCGCCACGAGCAACACTACCACTACCTGAACCCGATACCCCACCACGACCTCGACCTCCAAGACCTCGATCTCCAGTACCGCTAGGGGTCTTACGTGACGACATGCCGAATATATATATGTACTGTAAAGAAAAATTAAATATCAATTCAACGTTTACAAATCTACACTAATTACAAATTTTACAAATTATAATCTTAAAAATTTAATCTACACTAATTAATATAATCTTACAATTAACACTAATTAACAAGTTTTACTAATTAAAATTTAATAACCCAATTTTCACAATCTAATTATAAACTAATCTAATTTCTAATGTCATCATTCACTAAATTTAACTAAATCTAATTTCATCATTCACTAAATTTTTATTTCATCATTCATTAAATCTAATTTCATAATTCACTAAATTTAACTAAATCTAATTTCATCATTCACTAAATTTAACTAAATCTAATTTCATCATTCACTAAATTTATATTTCATCATTCATTAAATCTAATTTCATCATTCACTAAATTTTTATTTCATCATTCAATAATCTAATTTCACAAATATATTTTTTTCTAAATCATACACTAATCTATTCTAACAATCTAACATTCTTCAAATAAAAATTAACTAATAATTCTTCAAATAATTCTTCAAACAAAAATAACAAATAATTCTTCCAAAAATTAACAAATTAACAATCAAACACAAAATTAACACAAGAATATTAACACAAAATTAACAATTTAACAATTTCTTAACATAATAACACAATTTTCGGATTTAACACAAAAATGACAAAAAACAAAAAAATAGCAACCGAAGCTATACCTTAGCACCGGCGGCGGAAATGGACAGAAAATTCAAAGGGGCGGTGATGGAGGCGGAGCACGACGGCGATGGAAGCGGAGCACGGCGGATTTAAGGCAAAAATCGGAAGAAAACGACGTGGGTTTAGGTTTGGTTGGGTTGGGGACGCAATTTGGGTCGCAACTACTCACAAGAGGTCGTTAATGGCAGAATTTGAAACGTGTCGGGTCGAAATCGGGTGAAGGAGGTATGGTTGACGGATTTCACGATTTGTCAAAATTGTTTTTTTTTTAATTTATAGGAAGAAATCAGCGACTCAATTTGAGTCGCTGATTGCTCCCACGCTAATTAGGGCAGAGGAGGCCCACAATTTGGCCCAATTTTGGGCCGAATTGTGTGGCCCACGTAATATATGGACGGTAAACGACTCAATGTGAGTCGCTGAACGTCCCTAAGGACAACATCGACTCAGATTGAGTCGCTGTATTGTGTTCAGCGACTCAATTTGAGTCGCTAACAGTCCCTGAGGACAATAGCGACTCATATTGAGTCACTGTTTGCCTCGAAACTTTCCGCGACTCAAAGTGAGTCGCTGTTATTTTCAGCAATCGCTGATGACTAGCGACTCAACTTAAGTCTCCAACTGGGCGGTCCCTATTGACCGCCCAGTCTTATAGTGTAAACAGAATATAACTCTATCCTAATTAAGAAGTTTATAATAATTGAGTTCCTTATTTGGTGGGCTTTAATCAAGTTTTCTTCTCTGAAATACTGGCTTGCCTAATATGCCCCCGCAAAGGTGTCGTCCCATTAGCCAAGACGATTTTGTCAAGAATGAAACCGAAGCGAGTGCAATGTAAAGCCTTCGTAGGGAGATCAACTAACTCATCACACGTGCTACTATGAGAAACACTGAGAATACCTTTAGCAACAAAATTTCATACAAAATCAATGTCGATAACTATATGCTTTATACGAGAGTGCATTATAGGATGAAGCAAAAGATGCGTAGTGCCAATGTTGTCGCAAAAAATAGTTGGTTCGGATATGAGATTTTGTATCCAACGAACTTCAGAAGTGGTTATTGTGAGAGCACAATATTCGGCCTCGATGGAAGAGCGAACAATTGCATCCTTCTTGCGAGAGCTCCAAAAGATAGGATTCTCGCCAAAAACTATGATGAAGGCAGAAGTAGACAAAACATAAAGCGAATTACCGGCCCAATCAGCATCGAAATAAGCTCGAATGGTGCAACAAAATTGTCGACGAAGGGGGCAGAGATAAATGAGCCAATTTGTTAATGGGGAAGGTAAAATCAGGCAGTGTGAAGGCAAGGTACTGCAATTCACCAAAGGGCCCGGTAAACACGCAGACCACAAACATCCGAAAATTTAGATGGAGAAGAGGAATCCAAGAGAACCACAAAATTGGAGATGGGTTTCGCACCGTCCGTTTTGTGCCAAGCAAGAATATTTGAGATATACTTGTGCTGGAATAAAAGAAGACCCAATTTACACAGAATAACTTCAAAATACCGATAAAGTAGGATAATTGTCCCAAATCTTTAATGGAAAAGGTATACTATAGGCGTGAGATTATGGACGAGATAAGTGCATGATCATTGCCGATAAAGATAATATCATTGACATAGATGAGAAGATAAAGATGTGTAGACCCATGACGAAAGAGAAATAAAGAACAATCAGATTGGGGCTGGATAAAACTGAGAGCAAGTAGAGCCGTACGAAGGGTGTTAAACCATTCATGAGGGCATGTCTGAGTCCATAAAGAGACTTGCGGAGACGACAAACATGAGAGGAAAAATGAGGATCAACAAACCCCGATGGTTATTGCATATAAACAACCTCACTTAGAGAGCCGTGAAGAGAGGCATTACTAGCGCCGAGTTGACAAATTTATCAATTGTGCATAACAACGAGTGATAGAGATGAACTGAAATTGGTTTGACAACAAGGTTGGAAGTTTTGACATGATCAAGGCTCGACCACTGATGAAAACCTTTAGCGACAAGACAAACCTTGAATATATCAATCGATCCATCTAGATTCCTTTTAACGCGAACGACTTATTTACTGCCTATGATGTTGATAACATGAGAATGCAAGACTAGTTCCAGTGTGTCGTGTTTCATGAAAGCATTAAACTCTTCGAACATGGCATGGCGCCATGGAGGATCTTAATCACTGTAGAGACACTAGTTGACTCAAGAATCGAGTTTGAAGAAGGCAACATCACGAAATTCAATGACTTGGGCTTAAAAACTGTTGTTTTTCGTGCGTGTAGTCTTAGGATGAGTGTTTAACGCTGAAGCAGAGGGTGAAACAACAACTGGTGGAGGTTGTGATGAAGAATGTGAAGTTTCGGGACTGCTTAAATTGGAAGCAGTGATGCAGCGAGCTCGGACCGTGGAGAGAACTCATGAGGTCGAGATACATCAGGAGCAGGCGATGTAAGAATATGAATAAGAGGTTGTCCAACAGGTGAGGCTCACAAAAGTGTTGGCTCAAAAGAGTGAGAGGCCAATAGTTCCTTGAAAGGAAAAACATTCTCACATTAGCCCATGATGCGACAAGAATACGCGGTTCGAGCCAGGGTGAAGACATTTATATGCACTTTGACATAGAGAATAGCCCAAAAATATGCACGGTTGGGATGGATAAGAAAGCTTGCTAGTGATATACAGCTTCAACCAAGGATAACATAAGCAACCAAAGATACGTAGCTTCATATGGTTTGCATATTTCATAAAGAGTTTGGCAAATGGCGAGACATTTCCCAAGGTAGAGGATGGCATAAGTTGATGAGATAAATCAATTTTAGGAGTGCAAATGACCAATAAGCTTGAGGTAAATGGTCGTGATGCAACACGGCACGACTAGTGTCAAGAATGTGACGATGACACTGTTTGGCAATGCCATTTTGTGTGGCGCATGGGATGTTGTTGTAAATAACAAAAAAATTATTGGGCGCAACAAATTCCTTGTTATTATCACTATAAAAATTAACGATGCTTCGATAGAATTGTTTCTCAACAAGTGGCTTAAAAAATTAAAAAATTTGCAGCACATGTGACTTAGTTGTCATATTAATAACCAACAATAACGACTAAATAAACCAACCTCAAGTAAGTAATAACGAAAAGCTTCAGCAGATGGTACGATTGGACCCCAAACATCTGGAAAAATGTAGTTACGTGGATATAAATTAACAAATGAAGAGGCAACAAATGGTAAACGTTGGGACTTGCAGCAAAACATAAGTCGAAAAAATTATCCTTCGAAAAGGTTATTACTGACTAGAAAATTAAACTTAGAAATCAAAAATGAACTTGTTGGAAAAGATGGGTGACACAGATAAGAGTGCCAATATGTTGCCGATGTTCGAATCCCCAAGGAAACAAACTTGTTCTCGGATTGAAAGTAGTATAAAGGAGGCCGGATGTGGTATACACCATTAGTGCAAGAGCCCGTCGCTAAAGGGGCATCTATATGTTGATCCATAATAATAAAACGGTTAGGAAATAATTCCATAGAGACATGATTATCTTTGGTTAATTGATGGACTTATAGCAAGTTTTGCTTTGTCGATGGTACACACAGAACATTTGATAAGCAAAAATTATTCGAAGGAAATTTAATTAGAGAAATACTAGTGTGGGTGATTTTTATGCCGTTTCCATCAACAAGTTGAACTTCATCGATTCCATCATATTCATAGTGAAATGTAAGATTGTTTAAGTCTGAAGTCAAGTTGGTAGAAGTGCTGGAATCGAGAACCCATGTATCATAAGAGGGATAGATGTCGCATGAGGTGGGGTGCGAGCAACAGGAGCAAGTGGTGAGTTTGGATACAAGAAGCGGTAGCAAGAAGTTGCAATGTGGACAGATTTGGAGCAGAGTTGACAAGTCGATTGGCTTAAGGGATGATTGTAATTCCATTGAGGAAAATGACCACCATGACCACGATTGGGATATGAGTTACCATAACGACCTCGTTGTCCACCACGACCTCGTTGTCCACCGCGGCCACATTGGTGAGATTGTGAGTGAAAATTAGTTGGAGTAGAAACATGTTGGCTTTATTGGTTGGTTTGGACAATGATGTTGGCTGTTGTAAAAACGGATGAGGCCTCTGACTCAAAACGCCGATGGTAGGATTCCTGTTCACAAAGGCGCTGTGAATTTCGACAAAAGACATTGTTTCTTCATGAAGGCGAATTGAAGAAGGGATGTCGCGGTATTGATCTAGTGTGGTCTAAATGTTGCACATCAGTTGCTTTCGCGGATCCAAAGTCATAAATTGCATATATAGAACTATCCTTATCATTCTACACTCTGGCCAGACCCGCACTGGTGCTTTATTTTTATCCGAGCGAGAGTAAGGTCAGTCATACAACATAAGTAACTATCAATCTTGACATTCGAGATCATCAAACACACATCAAGTAAAAAAAATAAACATATTCATAAATCATAGTTACTCCCATACTCTAAACAACGAGTAGATTGTTGAACGTAACGAGTGTAAATCAGAAAACAAAATAGTATTTAAAGTCGAGGCAAGAGTTGAACTCTTTCTCTTTAAAACGATATTTTCCCCGTTCGGTGCTTACGGTTTGATCGACAATTTGTTTCCCAAGATGCAATGACTAACTTTTAATATAACAACACTTCAAATATTAAGAACGATGAAACAAAAGAAAGTCTTGAACTCTCAGAACAAAACAAAAAGTAAGAAAGAATGTATTTGATTGTGTGTAAAATGAAGAGAAGGAGGCTGCCTTTTATAGATGATGAAAGTGGGCATAGAGAGTGATTGGAAAGACACATGTTTTTCACGTCACAACTTCCTCGCCAGAATATGCACCACTTTGGCTGACTGTGCATCTATTCGGATGAAAGGTGGCATGGTTTCTGCTGACAGAGTGTGTTGGTGATTGTTCGCTGACTGGACTTTTCAGCCAGATTTTAAGCCGCTAGACACACTCATTCGATCAGCTTTAGACACCTAATCACGTTAATTAATTATTTAATTTGTTTACTAATTAATTTTTCATACTATTAATTAATTAATTAAATTTTGTCCAAATATAGTAATATGGTAGGGAAATTCAAGCCTAAGCCCAAGTCCAAGCACATGGTCCACAGCCCGTGACCCGTGACCCATGACCCCGACCATGGCCTAGGCCCGAGTCTGGTCCGGACGGACGGCGACGGCAGAGTGCACGTGCGTGGGCTTGAATTGAAGCTTAGCCAATCTAAGTCTTCTCCCCTTCAAAGGCATGTGGTACCCTTTGGGGCCCAAACCCCTTTCCCAACCAAGCAACAAATAAGGTGCAAAAGTTAGCTCACTTCTTTCCATGTAGGATGGTGACTTTTCACCATCTCACTCCTTTCGTTTTCTTCCATCAATATAACTTATCTCAACTAGCTCACTTCATCATTTAATTTCTCATTCATCCCAAATTGGTTTTAAACAATTAAATATACTATGTTAATCTAAACAAATTGTAGATTTCATTAAGCTAAGGGAAATTTCAATTTCATAAAGAGTAATCAATTGAAATAATTTATTAAATATTGGTGGAACACCAACTTTTCCAACAACCCCTCACATGAATGAAAATTCAATATGCACATTCAAGGGAGTTCACGCGAAAAGCTTACTGCATCAGGATAGGTAGCTTTTGGCTTTGAACCTTCCTTAATGAAATACATCGGATTTACTTTGCTGATAAGTGAAGGTGATGTCTTGAACAGTTCAATTATTGGTGTAAACCAAGACAACTGTATTCACACAGTAACTCCCCTAACATCTTTTGATTCTCATGGTTGTGTCCGTTTTGGCCCAGGACAGCTCTTGGGCTTCATAAGTGTTTTATTATGAAGCAGCCAAACTTCACACTTACATAGGTGATCTCCTTCCAAGAGCATTATGTCATACTCTGCTAATTAGGCTGAGGTATCAATAAAAGTTAAACTTAACCTTACCCTTTTTACAGGTAGCATATTTATCGTACACGGGAATGAGCTGGAGTTAGCTCCAAAGTGCTATTACTAAATCCTTACCATTTCGTTGTCCCTTTGAACCAAGATCTTGTGAGCTCCAATCAACATGGTTGGGTTCCATCACAAAGATTCTTTAGTGTTGGATTTTAAACCCATTCCCCTCGATAAGTAGTATGTTTGATCTCTTGGTAGGCCCTTAGTCAATGGATCCGATAAGTTTTCCTTTGATTTTACATAATCAATGGAAATGACACCATTAGGGATCAACTGCCTTATGCTATTACGTTTACGACGAATATGTCTAGACTTATCATCATACATGCCACTTTGTGCCCTTCTAATAACTGCTTGGTTGTCGCAATGTATTAAAGTTGCAGGACCTGGCTTATTCCAACAAGGAATGTCCTCAAGAAAGTTATGAAGCCATTATGCTTCTTCACCAGCCTTGTCCAAGGCAATAAACTCGAATTCCATTGTGGAGCGAGCTATACATGTTTGTTTTAAGGACTTTCATGACACAGCTCCACCCCAATGGTAAAGACGTAACCAGTGGTGGATTTAGTGTCGTTAGGGCATGTTTGGTTGCAGAGACAGTTATATATGTAGATTAACTATTATTGAGTTAAAATAGTCTTTTATTTCATACGCGTAACAATAACCGTGTTTGGTTGGAGAGTTGAATAAAGTTACTATTTTATCTTAATTTAACAAAACGTGTTTGGTTCATGTTATGTGCAACGGCTATTTCTGGATATTGCAGGTAATTACCTTATTGCTCCCATTTTATTAAGAAAATCCCCAAATTCAAAACGCATCGTCTCATACCATAATCATAAGCCCTAGATTCAAGCAATTTGTCTGGCGATTATCGCGATTTCTTCAAATTCGTATGTGTTTGATTTTGCTCAATAACATTATTTTTGCTAATTCTAGCTAAATTCGAGGCTATTATTTGTCCAAATTCTAATCTTAACTTTCCAAATTTTCAATTGTCAACCTGTGCATCGCTGCGCTGCGACCCAATCTAATCTCCTGTTGCGTTCTCCATGTAGTGTCGAAGGTAATTTGAAGTTTCCGTCTATATCCTCAAAACTTTAACATGCGATAAACAACAAATATGAAGCATATATATCATTAAACATCACAGAACCGAAAATTAATACCGTATGCAAAAAGCAGATGTGATAAAATGCTTTCAATCACAAAAGCCTCAAATTAAAAAAACAAATTAATTATATGTTTTATTTTCCTCCTATAAATGTAATTCTTTTTTGGTCATGTATTACTGATCCTTTCATATTCAATTTAATTTTTTATTTGATGCATAAGCTTTCGTACACATCTTTATTTTTATTTTTTTTTGCGAAGGAAAAACCTTTCAAAAGTTCACGAAAAAGAAATTGAAATAAAAATTAGATAAATTATTATTCATCACATTTCTTCCATGGCCACAATACTTAATAAAATAAAAAAAAAATTACAGTTGAGTTTTCAAGACTTTACCCTGCCCACAAGATTTAAAATTGATTCAAAAGAAAATATTAGTTTTCTTCAATATATTGTAATTAAAGTACGTGCCCATGGAACTAATTAATACTCATAAATTTGAATAAGATTAATACTCTATTGTTTTTAAAACAAGTTATAGTTATGAAACAAATAATTCTCGAAGATTATTAGAATAAAACAAATTAATGAATATTAAAAAGTTAATATTAGAAAAAAATATTAAAACAGAAACACTAATCTCATAAAATTAAATTTGTCAGAAAAAATTAAAGAAACAAGGGTAAATAAGTCATTTCGTCGGGTGAGCTGGATGGCTAAAAAGTGAGATAAAATAATAACAGGGGGGGAGTAGATATTATTTAAGTTGAGAAAGTGAGTTGTGGAGCGGGCCTCAGCTATTAAATCAAAAAGCCCATTTGCATAATCATTCAAACCAAACTGGTTTTTAAGTGAGATGAGAGTAGTCATCTATCCTCATCATTGCAACCAAACACCCCCTTAGAGTATGTTATCCAGTTCGCTTCACTAAATCCTTCTAATATAGCTGGATATCTACCGTAATGTAATACATAATCTAAGGTGTGTTTTAAATACCTAAGTATCCTGATTAACGCCTTCCAGTGATCTTTGTTTGGATTACTTGTAAATCTACTCAATTTTTTAACTGAGTAAGCAATATTCGGATGAGTGCAATTCATGATATACATGAGACAGCCTATTATCCTGTCATATTCTACTTGAGAGACATGTGTGCCATGGTTTTTGCCTAAGTATAGACTCAAGTCTACTGGCGTTTTAGCCGGAGGACCGTTATAGGCATTGTACTTCTTAAGTACAGTCTCAATATAATGAGATTGTGACAATACGATCCCATTTGATTTCTTAGTGGTTTTAATCCCTAATATGACATCGGTGACCCCTAAGTCTTTCATGGCAAAATGTTTGGTCAATATTTTTTTGGTATTCATAACCGTGTCTTGATTACTTCCCATGATTAACATATCATCTACCTATAGACAAACGATCATGTAATCATTATGTGTACCTTTTACGTATACGCATTTATCACACTCATTAATTCTAAAACCATTTGAAAACATCTTTTTGTCAAATTTTTCGTGCCACTGTATTGGTGCTTGTTTAAGCCCATATAGTGACTTAATTAGTCTACACAACATTTTTCCCTTTCTTGGAGCAACAAACCCTTCAGGTTGTTCCATGCAAATTTCTTCATCTAATTCACCATTTAAAAATGATGTCTTGACATCCATTTGATGTATTTCCAGAACTTTCAATGCTGTAATAGCAATGAGCACTCTAATAGATGTGATCCTAGTCACTGGTGAATGTGTCGAAAAAGTCAAGGCCTTCTATTTATCTAAACTCTTTAGCTACTAATCTGGCCTTATACTTATCAATATATCCATCTGCTTTATACTTTCTCTTCAGTATCCATTTGCAGCCCAAAGGTCTGCTACCCGCTGGGAGATCAACCAACTCCCATGTTTGGTTGTGCAAAATATACTATATTTAACTATTGATAGCTTCTTTCCAAAAGGGAGCTTCTAGAGAGGACAAGGCTTCAATTATTGTCTTTAGTTCGTTTTCTAACATATAGGTTCGAAAATCAGGACTATAGCTTTTAGCTGTTTTAGCCCTTTTACTGCGTCTGGGTTCTTCACCTTCCTCATGATTACCCCTTGTAGCTTCATAGGTTCTTTTAAGGGAACCAAATTCTTTTCTTTATTTGTAAGGATATATATTTTCAAAGAATACTACATTCCTTGATGCAATGATTATATTTTCATTAATATCAGGAATTGAAGACTTATGTACTAAGAAGCGATATGCACTATTGTGGTGCGCATATCCAATGAATATGTTGTCAACGATCTTAGGTCCTATCTTTACTTGTTTAGGTTTAGGCACTTCCACCTTAGCTAAACACCTCCACACTTTTAAGTATTTATAGGAAGGCTTTAGACTTTTCCATAACTTAGAAGGGGTTTCATTTCTACTTTTGTGAGGTAGCTTGTTCAGTATATGATTTGCTAAGAGGATTGTATCCCCCCACAAATTCTGTGGTAAACCAGAACTAATCAACATGGCGTTCATCATCTCCTTAAGAGTACGGTTTTTGCGTTCAGAAACTCCATTTGATTGTTGTGAATAAGGAGTTGTAGTATGATGAATGATGCCTGAAAAAGCACAAAATTCGTCAAATGGAGCCCTATATTTTCCACATCTATCACTTCAGATAGTTTTTATTTGTTTGTCAAGTTGATTTTCAACCTCAAGTTTGTAGATTTTAAAGGCTTGTAGAGCTTCATCTTTACTTCTTAGTAAGTAGACTATGCAGTATCTTGTGCAATCATCAGTAAAAGTAATGAAGTACATTTTACCACCTCTAGTTTGCACAAACTTTAGGTCGCATATATCGTTCTGAATTAAGTCTAGAGGTTCAATGTTTCTTCCTACAGAAGGAAATGGTAATTTGGTTAATTTAGCCTCTACACAAATCTCACATTTATTTTGAGATTAGATATTGAATGAAGACAATAACTCTAAGCTTACTAGTTTTCGTAGAGTATTAAAGTTAACATGTCCTAATCTAACATGCCATAAATCCGAACACTCAACCAAGTAAGCAGGAGTAATAGTTTTATTATTCTTTTCGAAGTCACGTTTTACAGTCATTATATTTTTCTTGTACATGCAGTTGACCGTGTAACCTTTACCAACAAATTACCCATTCTTAGTGAGCACCAATTTACCATACTCAAACACTAGTCTAAGACCACTTGCATCAAGTGCATAACCAGATATCAAATTCTTTCGAATATCTAGAACATGCACTACATCTACATCTTTCGAATATCTGGACCATGCACTACATCTACAGACGTGGCGGGTGGCACCGGTGTCGATAAACCACTCCTTTGGATGGTCCACCATGTTGGCTTCAAAGACAACTATAGTGAGAATTAGGTCGCTCATGTCAACTGGAACACCTTTGTCCCGAACTACATCAACCTGGTTGGACTGGTTCGGGTTCTAGTTGTCTTTCTTTGGGAGTCGGCAGGCTTTAGCCATATGGTTCAGCTTTCCACAGTTGTGGCAGTCCCATTTGAACTTCTTTTTCTTCTTTTTTGCCCTTCACCGTTGCCCTGATTCTTTCTTTTCTTAGAGTTGGGCTTGTGTTCCACCATGTTGGCTCTAGCCCCCATTTGTATCTACTTTGGCTTGGCCTCAGACATTCGCTTATCTTCTTCAATCCAAACTCTGACTATCAAGTCTTCAAGGTTCATCTCCTTGCGCTTGTTCTTGAGATAGTTCTTGAACTACTTCCAGGACGACGTCAACTTCTCTATAATAGTAGCAACTTGGAAGGATTCACTGAGCTTTATGTCCTCTGCATCTAGGTCATGTAGGATCAGTTGCAACTCTTGAACCTGACTCGTCACCGTCTTCGAGTCGGTCATTTTGAAGTCCAAAAACTTTCCAACGATGAACTTCTTCAACCCAGCATCTTCGGTTCTATACTCAAGGGACGTCAAGAGTTTCTTTGATGTCTTTATTGTGTAATAGACGTTGCAGAGTGAGTTGTCTAATCCATTCAAGATGTACTTCCTGCACAGAAAGTCACTTTGAATCCACGCGTCGAAGGCAGTCCATGGACGAGGATCAGTCATGTCCTCTGCCACCTCATGTGCAACTTCGATCAACATCCTTAACAAGATCATGGCCGTAAGGTAGAACATCATCTTCTGTTGCCATCTTTTGAAATCAATGCCGAAAAACTTCTCCGGCTTCTCGCCACTACTGTGAACATGCGATATGATCACCATTTTTCTGAAATAAACAAGCAAAATATTGTTTTAAAATTGTTGAACGTAATGGGTGTAAATCAGAAAACAAAACAGTATTTAAAGTTGAGACAAGAGTTGAACTTTTTCTCTTTAAAACGATATTTGCCACACTCGGTGCTTACGGTTTCCCAAGATGCAACGACTAACTTTTAATATAGCAGCACTTCAAATATTAAGAACGGCAAAACAAAAGAATGTTTTGAACTCTTATAACAAAACAGAAAGTAAGAAAGAATGTATTTGATTGTGTGTAAAATGAAGAGAAAGAGGCTGCCTTTTATAGATGATGAAAGTGGGCATAGGGGGTGACTGAACGGACACAAAATTTTTGCGTCATAACTTTCCCGCCAGAATCTGCACCACTTTGGCAGGTTTTTGTCAAACTTAGCCCACTAAGTTGACATCTTTTTATTTTACACCCACTATATTAGCACACTCCAAACTTAGCCCACTAATTTGGCATCTTTTCATTTTATACCCACTATGTTGGCCGCCTCCGAACTTAACCCACTACGTTGTTACTGTTATCGATATTCACCCTCTATGTTGGCATTGGTATCAATATTCACCCTATATGTTGGCACACTTGATGGGTGAATATCGACGATGGTGCCAACATAGTGGGTTGAGTTTGATAAGTGTGCCAACATAGTGGGCGTAAAATGAAATGGTGCCAACTTAGTGGGTTAAGTTCGGAGAGTGCCAATATAATGGGTACATAATAAAAAGATGCCAACTTAGTGGGCTAAGTTCGGAGTATGCCAACATAGTGGGTGTAAAATGAAAAAATGCCAACTTAATGGGCTAATTTTGATAAAAACTCCCACTTTGGCACCTATTCGGATGAAAGGGAACATGGTTTATGCTGACGGGATGTGTTGGTAACTGTTCGTTGACTGGACTTTCTCGCTAAATTTACAGCCACTAGACACACTCATTCGATCAAATTTAGACACCTAATCACGTTAATTAATTATTTAATTTGTTTGCTAGTTAATTTTTCAGACCAATAATTAATTACTTAATTAAGTTTTGTCTAAAAAGAATAATATGGTACAGAAATTCAAGCCTAAGCCTAAGCCTAAGCCCAAGCCCAAGCCCAGGCCCAGGCCCACGACCCGTGATCCGTGATCCGTGAACCATGACCCACGACTCCGAACCCGGCCCAGGCCTGGGTTCGGTCCGAACGGACAGAGGCGGCGGCGCGCGCGTGCGTGGTATTAAATTGAAGCATAGGCCATCTAAGTTTTCTCCCCTTCAAAGACTTGTGGTACCCCTTGGGGCCCAAACCCCTATCCCGACCAAGCAACAAATAAGGTGCAAAAGTTAGCTCACTTCTTTCCATGTGGGATGGTGACTTTTCACCTTCCTACTCATTTCCTTTTCTTTCATCAATATAACTTATTTCAACTAGCTCACTTTATCATTTAATTTCTCATTCATTCCAAATTTGTTTTAAACAATTAAATATATTAGGTTCATCTACAAAAATTATAGATTCAATTAAGCTAAAAAAATTCTAATTTCATAAAGAGGAATCAATTGAAATAATTTATTAAATATTGGTGAAACACCATTTTTTTCAACAGATTAGCTCCTCATAGTCATGAGTTCAAATTAATAAAAAAGTAAATATCATAGACAAAGTAACGAGATAAACAAAATCTTCTCGCATCCGGTGGAACGTTGTTGCTTGGCTCTGTTCCCTTTTGCTATCTTCTTCCTCACAAACCATTTTCTCTCAAAAAATTGACTAAACTTAACTAGAACAAGACTTTGATGGTGTTTTCTCTCTCGTGAAAAACTCTTAGGGTTCCTCTGTCGGAAAGTGGTTGTAAGTGATGGTGAGCTCGTGTCTTAATTGCTGAACATAGCCTCATATTTATAGTTTTCTCTCCTCTCTGGGCTTCGTTTTAGGGTTTTTGACAATGGGCCCAATTTTCCTCTGATCGCACGTCACCCTCGCGATAAGCCGCTAATAGCAAGCTACCCGCGCGATATCACTGATCGCGCGCCACCTGCTCGATGTGCTATTGCTCGCACGACCTTTTAATTTCCTCCCCGTGCTCTCCTAGTTCATTCCTCTTCAATCGCGCTATAATTAGTATTTTGCCTTTGTGTAGTGCCGTAGTGCTTGAACATCCCAAAATATTATCTTGACTCATTGTGGCCCAAGAACATCCATTTTTGGCCTCTTTTATACTCGTTTTGTCTTAACTCTATGATATCCTAAGAAAAATTCAACAATAATAAAACAAGTAATTATGCCATCACAAGTATTCAAAAGTATAAGAAAACAAATACTTAAATCACGCTATGTAAACGCATATCAAAATGCAAACGAACACAATAACTATCTCTATCTCTGAAAACCTATAGAGAAAGGTGAAAGTGCAGGGTTTTCTGGAATCAATGTTAGATGATACAATGTTAGACGATGTTGGGTCAACATTGAGGATAACATTGAAAGCCGAGAGTCTGTTCGAAAACAGTTCTTTAGTTGCCAAATTTGGGTTTTGCCTTTATTCACCTATTAATCAAGTTCCACGATTTTAGTTGTTTATGTTTATGTCCAGTAAGGTATCTTAATCATAAGGAAGAGCTATGGATGATTCCTTACGTGAAGTTTCCATAATTCAAGCTAAGTTGAATTAGTCAACTCAACACGCTTTCAAAAGAAGAAACAAATTGGATTCTCTGCAACTTTGATTCTTTCCAGGATTCTGCGATTTGAAGAAGATGTGTTACCTTGTTAGATCGGTAATAAAGGAAACACATATTCAGGAAAGATATGAAGTTCACAAATAAGGCAAAAATCAACAAGGAAACAACAAGAGTTACCAAAACTGTGAACAACACATCTTAGCGTGCAAGTTTCAAAAAATCTATAAAAGATATGAAGTTCATCCAGATGAATACAAGACAATCATGCTAAACAATCTGAGAGATTAATTATTCTTTGTATTGTCTTCGTCTTGCTTTTGCGAAGTTTTTGTATCAACTATTTAAGTCTAGTCCATAGAAGTTAAGTAGTCCTTACTTGTCTGCTTCATTGAGCCCGATCAACAAAGAGCGTGAGTGAATTGTTGTGAGGAACGTTTTGTTAAAACCTTTATGGTTATTTGGCCTAAGGCTCGGAAGATTTTAATAATATTGAAAACTTCTTAAAATTATATCTTCTTGTGTTCTTAATTCCGCTGCATGTTACTCTAATCAAGAAGATCACAATAGAGTTAAGGCAACGCTAGCTTAACTCTCAAAGTTATTGTGTCAATCCATGATCCCACAATTTCAATTGGCGTCAGAGCCAAACACCGACTACACTGGTGGTTTGGAGGTGATACAACACCATGGACAGTGTCAATCCTAATACCAACATGATTCCAGTTTTGGATGGCTCCAATTATGCATACTGGAAGATCAGGATGAGGTCTCACATCAAAGCTATTGATATTCGAGCCTGGCAATCCGTGATCAATGGATAGTCTCTTCCAACATTACCAAGAGATGGTGAAGGTGATCTACTTCCAAAACCAGAAGCAGACTGGACAGCAGCAGAGGTAAGTCTCTATAACTCGAATGAAAAAGCTCTTAATGTTATCTTTAGTTAGGTTAATCATCACATGTTCAAGCTAATCCAGAATTGTACAAAAGCCAAACATGCTTGGGATATACTTGAATTACATTATGAAGGAGATTCTACTGTTAAAGATTCTAAATATAGGCAAGTGCTTCTGCAATTTGAAAAACTTGAGATGGGTGAAGATGAAAGTGTTGACAGTTATTTTGAGAAAATTCTTGATATTGTTAACCAATGTGAAAACCTAGGTTTTCCTATGACTAATCAAGAAATGGTTTATAAAGCTATGAGAACACTGCCATCTAAATTTGCTCTCAAGAAAATTGCAATGAGTGAATCTAGAAACCTTGCTAATCTACAGTTTCATGTCTTGATGAATACTCTTAGAGAATCTGAGATGGAGCTTGCCTCACAACCTAGCAAACATAGGGTTGTTGCTTTAAGAGGGTCAAATCTTGACAATGAAAGTGATGATGAATTTGAATTAATTTCTTCAAACTATGGTAAAATTATTAAGAAGTTCAATAAGCTGAATCTTAAAGGAAAAGGTAAAGAAAAGAATCTTAGTAATAGTTCCCCAGGTTATAAGAAATTACCTCCTAATTTTGTGAAGTACATGGCATCAAAACCTACTCCTTTAGAAGCTGATAAGTTGAAAGATGTTCAATGTTTTGAATGTAAATGATATGGTCCTATGGCTAATGAATGGGCTAACACTATTAGAAAAAGAGGAAATTCTCATTGGGTTTGTGTAGATGACTTCAATGAAGATAACTTTAGTTCTGGAGAAGCTGAAGAACAATCAGAAGAGGTTCAAACTTCTGCGCTACTCACTCATATTGATTGGACGCCAGAAGACTCCCTGAACTGCTTCGGATCTCAATGTTACCCCAACATTTAGGATCCAACATCAGAACATGAGACCTTCTTTGCGGATTGGGATGAATATGATACTGATACTGAACCTTATCTTGTGTCCTACTTTGATAAATCTAACTTTGATTGTTTTCATGGCACAGTGGATCTAGATGAAGAATACTTCTTTGAAGGTGAAATGTCCCAGAAGGAAATCATTGGAAACCTGAAGTCTATCTACCACAAAATGCTGCTTGAGAATCACAAACTCATCAAGAGCAACAAAAGCTTGAAGGAAGAGATTGGATGCATGAAGGAGATGCTGAAACTGTATGAGAAAGACCTTGACAAAACTGAGGCTGAGCTGAAAGGGGTAAAGGTAAAATTAGATAAAGCTGAACATACCATTGACAAATGGAACTTTTCTAGATCTCTGCTTGATGAAGTGCTGAGTATGGGAAATCAAGGTAAAAATGGTTTGGGCTATGTTGAGAAACCTCCCTCTGAAGATGTTAATTCTTCCTATTTGAAAGTTGGTTTTATCAAGAAAAGCAATAGTTTGAGTTGTGAAGTCCCTTCCAACACTGTGAAAAAGCCTACTTTTATCTGTCAATATTGTTTTCAACCTGGTCACATTAAGCCTTATTGTAAAAAATATAAAATTGTGATTGAGAAGAAAACAGTAATTAATAGCAATACCAATGTTAGGAGAACCTCTGATCTGAATGTTATCCCAATATTAGGTAACAATGCTGAAGGACATAAAAGTAGAACTTGGATAGAAAAGTTAAAAACTCCTAAGGTTAAAATTGTTTGCAATGTTGTCTTTTCTGCTGTTTACTCTAACCTTGCAGGTAAGTGGTATTTTGACAGTGGATGCTCAAGGCACATGACTGGAAACATTGACAACCTGAAAGATGTAATCCCTTTGACTGTTGGAACAGTTACCTATGGAGGAGGCACAAAAGAGAAAATCATTGGAAAATGAGTACTGGATGTTGAAGGATTTCCACCACTCAAGGATGTGTTGTTGGTTGAAGGATTGAAAGTAAATTTAATTAGCATAAGTCAACTTTGTGATGATAACTTGCTAGTTACTTTTGATAAAAGTTCATGTGATGTGTTTAATAGTGACACTGTCCGTGTCATGACAGGTACAAGATCAAAGGATAACTGCTATCTTGCTCAGGATGAAGCTGAATGCTACCATGCCAAGGTAGATGAATCTGTCATGTGGCACAAGAAGTTAGGACATGTGCACTATAGAAATCTGGAGAAACTACAGAAGTTAGAAGCTGAGAGGACTGCCTAAGTTGACTAGCCCAGGTAAAATTGTTTGTCAAGACTGCTTGAAAGGTAAACAAACAAAAGTTGTCCATCCACCACTGCAGGTACAAAGTACTAACCCCAGAACTAATAAGTGCTTTGAATTGTTACATATGGTTCTCATGGGTCCTATCGAGGTTAGTAGCCTGAATGGTAAGAAGTATGATTTTGTTATTGTTGATGATTTTTCGAGATATACCTGGATTAAGTTTTTGAAAGAAAAATCAGAGGCATTCAACACATTCAAGATTTTGCATGCTAGTATTAAAAATCTGTATGGCACTTCTGTAGGAAGAATTAGGTCTGACCATGGAAAGGAGTTTGAAAATTTAAGCTTTGTTATTTTCTGTGAAACTAAAGGCATTTTCCATGTGCTCTCTGCACCTAAGACACCTCAACAAAATGGGATTGCTGAGAGGAAGAATAGAACACTTCAAGAGATGGCCAGAGTAATGTTGAATTCTAGAAACCTATCTAAGAAACTCTGGGATGAAGCTTTAAATACTGCATGTCATATTAGTAATAGAGTTTATCTTAGACCTGGTACTACTATGACACCATATGAAATCTGGAAGGGTGCAAAAGCAATAATAGCACACTTTCATGAATTTGGTATTAACTGCTATTTGCTAAAAGATAGAGACTATTTGAGCAAATTTGATCCCAAAAGTGAAAAGTGTATATTTGTTGGATATTCTCCTAATAGTGCTGCTTCCAGGGTCTACAATCCAAGATTGCATACTGTTCAAGAATCAGTGAATGTCATTTTTGATGATTTAACTGTTTCTGCAGGTACTGAAGAAGTCACTGGTTCAAATGTTGCTCCAACATTGGACTCAACATTGAACATAGATGCTGGAGATGCTGAACTGGAAACTGGAACAAATGTTGACTTAACACCAGAAACCCCCAATGTTAGGCCAACATCTGTGCTGTCGGATTCTGAAGATGAAGTGGTTCCTGTATCAAGAAGAGATCCCCCTCTTAGAATACAAAGAGATCATCCAGCCTCTCAAGTAATTGGACAAATTACTGAAAGAGTTAGAACTCGCAACAAAGAAAGGGTCAATTACAAGGATATGGCTAAGTTGTGTGTTTGCATGTCTTCTTCATGTACTGTTGATAATGCATCTTGTTTTGTGTCCTACATTGAACCTAAGAATGTAACTGAAGCCCTTAAGGATAGTTACTAGATTAATGCCATGCAAGAGGAACTCTTACAATTCACCAAAAACAGAGTTTGGAATCTAGTGCCTAGGCCATCACATGTGAATGTAATAGGTACAAAATAGATTTTCAAAAATAAAACCGATGAGAATGGTGTAATTATGAAGAGCAAAGCTAGGTTGGTTGCACAAGGTTATACTTATGTAGAAGGTAAAGATTTTGAGGAGACTTTTGCTCCAGTAGCTAGGATAGAATCAATTAGATTACTTCTTGCAATTGCTTGCTGTCTTAGGATTAAACTTTACCAAATAGATATTAAAGGTACCTTTCTGAATGGTTTAATTGATAAAGAGGTTTCTTTAGAACAACCGAAAGGCTTTGCTGATCCTAAACATCCTGACCATGTGTACAAACTTGAGAAGGCTTTGTATTGCTTGAAACAGGCTCCTAGAGCTTGGTATGAGAGGCTAACTGATTTTCTGTTAGAAAAGGGTTTCAATAGAGGAGATGGAGATAGAACATTGTTTGTCCTTAGAAAAAGCTCTGATATATGCATTGCTCAAATTTATGCGGATGATATTGTATTTGGCTCTACTAACAAGTTTACCTTATACAAGTTTGTTGAGTATATGACAGGAACATTTGAGATGAACATGATTGGTGAGCTCAACTACTTTCTGGGACTTCAAGTTAAGCAGCTGGAGAATGGTATATTCCTAAACCAGGAGAAGTATGCAAGGAATCTGGTGAAGAGATTTGAGCTACAAGAGTCCAAGCCTTGCAAAACTCATATGCCCTCTTCAGTGAAGATAACAAAAGATGGCACTGGCAGCAATGTTGACCCAACAATGTACAGATCCATGATTGGTAGTTTGCTATATATCTCTGCCTCTAGACCAGATATCATGTTTTCAGTATGTTTTTGTGCTAGGTACCAAGCTGAGCCAAGGAAATCTCACTTGATTGTTGTGAAGATGATTCTTAGAAATATCTCTGGAACTTCACCTTTAGGCATTTGGTATTATTATGACACTAACACTAACTTGGTTGGTTTCAGTGACTTTGACTGGGCAGGTGATGTGGATGACAGGAAATCCACAAGTGGGGCTGTTTTTATTTGGGGAATAATTTGGTCTTCTGGTATAGAAAGAAGCAGAGTTGTGTTTCATTATCAACTGCTGAATCAGAATATGTAGCAGCTGGCAGCTGTGTTATCCAACTTGTGTGGCTCAAACACATGCTTTCAGATTATGGGCTAGATAGTGATACACTTCTCATGTTCTTTGACAATCTAAGTGCCATAAGTATCTCTAGGAATCCTGTCCAGCATTCTAGAACTAAGCATATAAATATAAGGCATCATTTCCTAAGAGATATGGTAGAGGACAAAGTGATCAACATTGAACATATTGAGATAACAAATCAGCTTGCTGATATGTTTACAAAACCTTTAGATAGTGAGAGATTCTTCAGTTTGAGGAAATCTCTTGGCATGTGCAATATGTGAAAATGTTGAGGAAACCAGTGTTGACATAACGCCACTGTCTACACTGGTATATTGGTTCTGGTGTAGTAGGTATACTCTGTTGTTTTTTCCTTTTGTTGAACTTATTTCCTTGTGAGTCTCATTTTATCATTGTTTTGTCATATTTGGTATGAGTGGTTGAACTCTTTGATTAACAACTCTTTCTAGCTATCAGTTTCACATCTTTGTTTTGAAAAAGTAATAAAACTCTTCTGTTTTTCTGAGGTTGTGATAGCCTAACATATGAAGAAGCTGGGGTACATAAAGTTCACTACTTTGGTGTCTATTCAGTTGTGTCTTATTCATATGGAAGGTGTACAGGGCATGTGGAGAAGCTGGGGTGCATGATGTTGACAGCTTCAGTGTTAATCAGTTGTGCTTATTTACATGTTCCTGTTTGTTTGGCCAAGGAACACATGAGGGTGATCCTTTCTACTAAGGTGCTTGAGGTTTAGATTTCTTACATTTAGTAGCACTGATCACTTGGTGATTCTCTTGAATGCAGGTTGGTAAACAAGTATGCCTAAGGAATTGGGGTGTTGGGGTGCATGATAAGTGAATTGCCAACATTCAAGACCTTTGTACTTGCCTAACTTGCTGCTGTTAACGTTGTTACTGGGGCATTTGGAGTTCAGGCTGCCCTCATACAGTAGTGACATTAGCCTTGTGTTTAGCAACCTTCAGCTTTTGGTTCAGATGAGTTATGAAATAATAAAGATTTTAAAGAGATTTGAACTGTGCTGGTTTGAGTAGTTTTTCATATGTGTTTACCATCTACCTATTTGAAATTACATTGTTGCATTCATATAGAACTGCATTGTTTTCTTTCTGGTTGTTGAGGTGTCGGTATAGGCTTAGGGGGAGTATAATTCATTTGTTGAGGCATACAATTTGGGTGACATACTTTTCTGTGACTTTCTATGCTGTGGAAGTGAATTTTTCCTTGAATTCATAACTACTTATCTCTGTGTGTTTCTTGTTATCTATGTTGCTTACTCATGATCTTATTCTGAACAATATGTCTGAGGTACTCACTTGCTATATTGGTTAAGTTTCAGATGTATGTTTGGATGTATCTCAAGCTCTCACATGAATTTGCCTTGGTGAAGCCTGTACCTCCACCTTCTGGTTTGAATGTTATTGAATGTTATCCCAACATTGTGCACTGCAGCAGGCTAACATTGAAAACAAGAACTTATAAGTTTTCAAATTTTTGAAAACCGCTCTGGTAACTGTTACTTAAACATTGACGCGTGTGCGCGGAAAACATTGTGGGAAGTTTTTATTTGGTTCAAATTTAGTAACTGCCCATTAACATTCATTATTTTTCCTTATTCACGGTATTTTAAAAATCATAACCCTAATTTACTTATTTTGAACTCATAATTTCATTACTTGTGTCTGTGCTTACTCTGCGGAATTTTTACTCTCTCTACTCTTGAATTCTCTCGTTTTTTCTCTCAAAACTTCTCTACTAACAATGGCAAGCAAGTCTCCCATGCAAACTCTTGCATATGTTGCCCTGGGAAGCGAACCCACAGCCGCACGCACCCGTTCACACACTAGGGGTGCTGCTGCAAAGCCAGATGATGCTTCTGTTGCTGCTAAAAGGAAGGTGATTCCCTATGTGCGACGAGGGAAGAAGTCCAAACAGGGAGAATCGACCTCCAATGTTGAGCCAACTACTGATTCAACTGCTCCTATCACTAATGATCCTGAAATTGAGGTAAACACTGCTGAACCCAACCCGGAAGTTGATGTTGATGTAACTGCTGAAGGGGAGGGTAGTGGATCTGCTGAAAAATCTGTGGAGAAATCCGTGGATAAGTCTTTGGACAAGATTGTGAGGAAGTGGATTAGGGCTGAAAAGAAAAAGAACAAGGGTGCTGGAGATAAACTGAAAACTATGTCTGAGACTGCTAAGGCAAGGGCTGAGGCCAGAAAGAGACAGGTGGAGAGGTTAGCCAAGAAAAAGGCTGAGAAGAAGGCTGAGGAAGAGAAGAAGGATGCTAAGGCTGCTGCTGCCGAGAGAAAAAGGAAGGGAAAGCAAGTGATGGAATAGGAAGTAGAGGTGGTAGATGTTGAGGATGAGGAAGAAGAGGAGAAGGAAGATGAGACTGAGGAGGAGCAGGATATTGCTGCTGATGTTGAGGCAACATCAGGAACAGATGAGTACACTGATGGGCTCTATGTGATCTACCATGAGGATGAGGAGGAGTACTTTTCTCCATACTATCTCACCAAAGAGTTGGAGAAGAAGTGGGATTCCTTCAAGAGAAGGGAGATTCACACTGAAAGAGCTGTAGAGATGGCCAGCTTCAAGGAACAAAAGGTGATGGACTTGCTTGAGGTAAGAGAGTTGCAACAATCAGTGATAGAGTTGAGTGACTATGCTTCTAAGATTGTTATGGAGTTCTACCTGAATCTCTCCAAATGGATCATGGACTACAGATCTGCAAAATATGGAAAGGCTTGGGTGAGGGGGAGAGTCTTCAACATTGAACCCTACACCATCAACAAGATATGTGGATTCCCAACTACTGATGAATCTGAGGACCCCTACTATGATGGTGTGATGGAAGACTTGACTGGAGGGTTGGTCAAAATATGGAGAAATGCTTTGCCAACCACAAAGCTCACCTCCCTTAGTGCTGTCTTGCACAGGATAGCTTGCTTCAACTGGCTCCCAAGCAAAAATGTCACTGTACTGACCAAGGAATCAGCAATCTTGGTCTACAAAATCAAGAATGGGCTAGCTGTGAACATGGGGGAGAGGATTTTGAAATCAATGTCTGAAGTTGCTTGAAGGAAGAATGGCATGCTGCCTTTTCCCTCACTCATCTGCAAAATCCTTAAGAAGCAAGGATTGAAGACAAGTGTCACTGTGGGCTGGAGGAAGAATGATACTGAACTGACAATTCTGCCAAGCTACTTGTCTGGAGCAAGAGTGAGAGATCTTCCTTGGAACCCAAAAGTAGTGGTGAGACCAAGGGCCGAGAAGAAGAAGGCTCAGGAGTTTGTTGGAACTTCAGTGCCTATGTCCAAAGAGAAAGAGTGCATGGTCATAACCTCAACTTTTGTGGATCATATGCTGAACTGGTATAGGAGGCAGATTGTTGATACTCAGAGGAAGATTGAGAAAAGGAAGGAGCATCTCAAAGAACTGGAGGATATGGTGAAAACTTTGGAGAAACTCCCTTCTTCACAAAAAGGGGGAGAATAGTTCCAAGTTTTTTAATTTTCTAACCTTCTAGTTTTTTTGTTGTTTCTTTGAACTGTTGCACTGCTGGTACATTTATCTCTATTTTTATTTGATCAAGGGACATGTCCTTGATATCTAGCTATGGCATGTAACTCTAAGTACTACTATTGTTGAACTGCTCTAACTGCTATTACTTATGAAAGTACATTTTGAACTGCTTGTCTGGTTAACCTTTTATGTAGGAAGCTCACTAGTTTCAATGTTGAGGCAACATTGATGAATGTTGGAGTCTAAACATATTTTGATGTAGTGATGACCTAATACTTTTCTTTGCTAATTTAACTTTGAATATGTTATCTTGTATTGAGGGGGAGTAGTTTAGTAGTTTAATTTGTTTCTTGTTGATTCTAACGTTCTGGATATAAGAATTGATTGGAACAGGTGTTGGTTTTGTGAAGAAAGGATAAAAGGGGGAGATTGAAAGTGCAGGGTTTTCTGGAATCAATGTTAGATGATACAATGTTAGACGATGTTGGGTCAACATTGAGGATAACATTGAAAGCCGAGAGTCTGTGCGAAAACTGTTCTTTAGTTGCTAAATTTGAGTTTTGCCTTTATTCACCTATTAATCAAGTTCCACGGTTTTAGTTGTTTATGTTTATGTCCAGGAAGGTATCTTAATCATAATGAAGAGCTATGGATGATTTCTTACTTGAAGTTTCCATAATTCAAGCTAAGTTGAATTAGTCAACTCAACACGCTTTCAAAAGAAGGAAACAAATTGGATTCTCTGCAACTTTGATTCTTTCCAGGATTCTGCGATTTGAAGAAGATGTGTTACCTTGTTAGATCGGTAATAAAGGAACCACATATTCAGGAAAGATATGAAGTTCACAAAGAAGGAAAAAATCAACAAGGAAACAACAAGAGTTACCAAAACTATGAACAACACATCTTGGCGTGCAAGTTTCAAGAAATCTATAAAGGATGTGAAGTTCATCAAGATGAATACAAGATAATCGTGCTAAACAATCTAAGAGATTAATTATTCTTTGTATTGTCTTCGTCTTCGTCTTGCTTTTGCGAAGTTTTTGTATCAACTATTTAAGTCTAGTTCATAGAAGTTAAGTAGTTTGTACTTGTCTGCTTCGTTGAGTTCGATCAACAAAGAGCGTGAGTGAATTGTTGTGGGGAACGTTTTGTTAAAACTTTTATAGTTATTTGGCCTAAGGCTCAGAAGTTTTTAATAATATTTAAAACTTCTTAAAATTATATCTACTTGTGTTCTTAATTCCGCTGCATGTTACTCTAATCAAGAAGATCACAATAGAGTTAAGGCAACGCCAGCTTAACTCTCAAATTTGTTGTGTCAATCCACGATCCGACAATTTCAAAAGGGATTGCAATCCTGGAGATATAAATGTTATTCATACACCATCATCATCTTTTCTTGAATCAACAAAAAAATAGAAAAACCACTGTTGATTTGGCAATAAATCGTTTTATATATATTTGAGTGTCGGTTACAAGTGAGTAGTCTGGAGGTACAACGAGTCTATCTCAAATCAGGCCTACACTACGTTCTCGTGTAGACTTGGTCCGGAACACCTCGAACATACGCCTTGATGCTTGGATAGGAGTGGGATATCGGTAACTAGATCGAACGGACGTCGGTGATTGTCTTCGATGTGATATCGAGGATGACCCCCGATCTAATATCGGTGATGAGCTGGTGTGTCGTGTCAGAGGTGCACGTGATAATCCCGATATCGAATAAGATATCGAAAGGGATATCGGGGATGTATTTCGATCTAACGCGTGGTAGCTGAGGGATAATTATTGCTTGATTCGGGATCCGGGCACCTCATATTTATAGACCTCGGGATCCGGGGACCACAGTAACATATCGGTGATGACTACCGATATGACATCGAAAGTGATCCCCGATATGGTCCAAAATGGGCCTGGTTTGGGCCTGGCCCAATATGCGGGAAATGGCCATATCATGTAGTCCCCCAATTTGGGGATTCTTATCTTAGAGATAAGAATTCGCAAATTTAATTTTAAATTCCTGGGTTACCTGTACCCTTCGTCCCGCCAGTTCAAATGACATATATCAAATTTGCGGGGAATGCACTTGTGATGAACTTCGATTAGTCTCCCAATGCAGTGGACGCATAGTTTGAGGTCCTCATTTGAATTCTAGTTCCCTTGGTATTTGGGTGCCTTGAAAATTGTGATGGGGTTGCCAGGGCAGTTGTTATATTCTCGCGGCTCTTTGCGTAGTAGGGTAGGATGTCGGATTTCATCTTCGACAGTATATCGAAACTCATATTCGATATGATATCGAAAGTATCTTTCGATGTGGTTAAAGCGTCTGGCTGTAGGTAGGGTGATCTCCCCTGTGCGCCTGTCCGTCCCCATGTCCTTTATCTATATCGAATATTGGTACCGATGTGAGATCGAAAATGTGTTTCAATCTAGTATCTCCGATATCTATAAATAGGATGTCATGTAAGTGAAAACTTACTTTGTCTTTTAGCGAAACTTCGTTGTTCCTTCGAAAAACACGTCGAATTTGACTTTCGATATAGAATTCGACCTCGGTTTCGATATCTTCCTTTGATTTTAATTTTTGATATCGAATTCGATACCTTCTCTGATATCACGTTCGATCTTGACTTTCATCCTTTAGTGCGTTAATATGTCGTTTGTCGGGGACGGTGTTGTCGCAGGTTTGCCTGAGATGGATTTTGAAGAAGGTGGAACCGTATACTCCAAAAACGAGATGTTTGGACCTGAACAACTGACTGGCGAACAGGGCGGTGCTGACTTTTCTGCTCCGCCCGAAGCTGCCGGCCCTAATGTGGACGAATGGGGCTTTGAGGTCAGCCCCCCGAAATATAAGACCTCTGAGAAGTACGAGGACATGACGTCTCATGTCCCTCATCGTGCTGGTTATTATTCAGATGAGTATAACATTCCCGAGGGGTATAAGGTCATATTCCCCAGTGCCGATCAACGAATGCATACCCCACCAAACGGCTGCATTACTGTCAATGCCAAGCACTTCAAAAACAGGTTGCGCTTCCCGATTGATCATGCGGTTAGTGCTATCATAGCAAGCATCGGGGTCTGTTTGGCACAGCTATCCCCCAATTCTCTGGGGTACATTGTAGCTTTCATTTGTGTTATGAGGGCGTTGGGTGCCCCTTGCAAAGCTAACGAGTTATGGGAGCTCTTTAGTGTTATGGTCAACAGGAAGGGTGGTGATAGAGGGTTTTTCTGTGTGCGAGCCCAGACGGGGCTTAGGTTCGTGCACTATACTCAATCTAGCTACGGACTTGGAAATAAGTGCGAGTATATGTACATCCAGGAGAGGACGGCTGGTGAGTGTGATGCGCTTCCGAGCGTGTGGTGTGAAGACACCAGATATGAGAGACGAGTCACTGTCGGGCCTACTGCACACAGTCTCGGGTTTCTAAGGAAGTTGATTAACCATCCATACGAAGGTATCCTGCTTTGTAGTGACGCAGTTTTGCGAGCAAGTGGGATATCTCCCATGCGGTATAACGGTCCCTCTACGCTTGGTAAGTGTTATATCTTTGGAAGTTGATATTTTCCCCTCGATTTATTTCTTGATCCTCTATTTTGTGTGTTTCACAGCCGAGCTGGTGGAGTATTGTAGTCTGGATGCGATAGGGGAATGTAGACAGTTGGGGGCCGAAGCCGCTACAGATGACGCACCTCCACTCGTGAAGAAGAGGGGTCGTGAGGGTGTGCGCAGGAATGCGAAGAAATATGTTCCCTCCTCGAGTGAAAATATTGCCGGGGTGGGTAGTGCTTCGCAATCTCAACATGATGCTGATGTTGGGACGTCCATGGGGCGAAAGAGAAGGAAGGAAGAGGGTCGTTCAAGTGGGGATCACAGTGGTCTCTTCCGCTCGGTAAGTAGTCTTTGTGCCATTGAATGTGTATTTCCTTTGGGTTTTCATTGCACTGATCGATCGACCCCTTACTGTGGACGTGCAGGTAGCAGGTTTTTTGAAAGGTTTCCTGGCGATGGCCGTTAAGGGCCAATCGGATCACGCCGAGTCACTCCGAGTTACCAATGGTTTGCTCGAGAAACTGGGCGAATACGATCCTGTTGCTGCCGTACAGCTCCAGCATGAGAGAGACGAGGCCATGGATATATTGAAGGCCAGCGAGAGTAATGTGGGAGGCCTGTTGAATGATAATAAAAGGTTGATCGCAGAGCTCGATGAGTCTCGGCTTATCGCTGGTCAAGAAGCATCTCGTCGGGAGGCACTTGAAGCTGAGGTCGCAATTCTGAAGGACCAATTAGCCCAGGCTGAAAGGTACATGCGGTGCATGACGCTGAGCAAAAGCCAACTGACCAGCGCAGCCAAACAGTTCCTTCTGAGTCGGTCGTATAAGATGATATGTGCTGAGCGGGGCTTGCTGAAGCGGGAGGAATCCAAGCCCTCTGTCATAGGTCAAATTCAGCTGGAAGGTGGTTTCAAGGATGGTTACGACCCTTCGACCATAAATCCGCTGAAAGGGCCGGACGGGGAATTTCCTAAAGACTCCGATGATGACGACGAAGATTTAGAATCGGAGGCGGAGTATCGCGAGATCGTCGAGCAGAAGAGTTTGGCGTTAATACACATCAAAGGGGCCCCTCGTTATCCTGGTTGAGAGTCTAGGAGTCTTATTTTTTCTTTCGGTGCAGTTGCCTCTTGTAATATGGTTCATAGTTTTACCTGTTAATTGAATCGATCTTTTCTGCGTGTCCTGATATATATTTGTTCATACATAATCCATGGTATGATTGCTCGTGTTATTTTTGCTTCTCCATGTTATGTCACCTATCGGTCTTCCCGGATTATGTCAAGTCATCACGGCTATCGCGTGAAGGTGCCTCTGTTTTCGTGCTTTAAAGTACGACCCGCTATCACAGGGGAACCGCTGCCGTTGCACTATTTTTTGTTGACCCCGTTATCACAGAGGATTCTTTCTTGGATGGGCCCGTTATTACAGGGAATTGTTTCTTGAATCGACCCCGTTATCTAGGGAAGTTTTTCTTGAATCGACCCCGTTATCACAAGGAATTTTTCCTTGAATTGACCCCATTATCACAGGGAATTTTTTCTTGAATCGATCCCGTTATCACAGGGAATTTTTTCTTGAATCGACCCCGTTATCACAGGGAATTTCTTCTTGGACTGGCCCCGTTATCACAGGGACTTTTTTCTTGGACTGGCTCCGTTATCACAGGGACTTTTTTCTTGAATCGACCCCGTTATCACAGGGAATTTCTTCTTGGACTGGCCCCGTTATCACAGGGACTTTTTTCTTGGACTGGCCCCATTATCACAGGGACTTTTTTCTTGAATCGACCCCGTTATCACAGGGAATTTTTTCTTGAATTGACCCCGTTATCACAGGGAATTTTTTCTTGAATCGACCCCGTTATCACAGGGGATATTTTTTGATCGACCTCGTTATCACAGGGGATATTTTTTGATCGACCCCGTTATCACATGGGATATTTTTTGTTCGACCCCGTTATCACAGGGGATATTTTTTGATCGACCCCGTTATCACAGGGGATATTTTTTGTGGGTAGGGGGCATCCCGTTATCACAGGGAACCCACTACCGTTGAATTGTCTTTGATCGACCCCGTTATCACAGGGGATATTTTTTGTGTCGTAGGCGGGCCTTTTCGTTGTCTTTTTGACTATGTCTCTTGGTGACTCTGTCGTCGTTGAATCTGTAAGTCATTAAGCCCTGTAAAACATGCCAGACAAGAAATTTTTTTCGACGTAAAGGCTAATACGAAGGCACGAAATGATGTGCATGTGTTATCTGCAGAATGTTCCCTCAATCTGGGAATATCCGTTTATACGGGAGACAGTATTTCCATTGTGGTTTATTGCTCCTGTTGTACCTGTTTGTACCTGCTGTACCTGTTTGAATAGATAAAATTGGATAATCTGGGGCAATGCCCCCTGAATCACCATTTTAATATACTCTATGTCCTTTTCGGATATAGTAATGTGCGATCCTTTGAGCCATGTACCTGTAAGAGGGCGATGTGCTAAACATATATCTAGGGGAACATTCCCCAATTCTTTGTGCCATTTTCTGCACTTCTACATTGTCCGCTTAGGACATATCCCTGCATGAAATATTAGATTGCGCCAAGCAGCAAATAAAAAGGTAATAAAGGATAACGGTCGAAGGCTAGGTAAACCTAACCCGCCTACGTATCTCGTTGAATGGGGAATCAGACCGGCGTAGTTTCCCCTGTTTTAAGTTACATGCCGACCCACGAAGGGCAAAATAAGAGATAACGGTCGAGGGCTAGGTAAACCTAACCCGCCTACGTATCCCGTTGAGTGGGGAATCAGACTGGCGTAGTTCACCTGTTTTAAGTTTACAAACCGACCCACGATGGGGCAATGTTTCAAATGTTCAAGCGTAATTTAAAAACTACTGAAATCTGAAATATTGTTCTGTTTTCGTCATGGTGATCACTCCATAGCTTGCCGATCCTGACTCGGTCCGATTGCTTCTTCCTCCGCTTCTCTAATTCTTGGCAACGTAAGAGAAGTGATGTAGCAGAACCAAGCTTCCTCATGGTCGGCGACCATTTCTCCGACCCCCCCTCCTGCTAGGAACTTCATCTTCTGATGAAATGTGGATACCACGGCTCTTATCACGTTCAGGGTCGGCCTGGCAATTATGACATTGTATGCAAATGGTTGGTCCACGATTGTGTATTGAACGTTAATAGTTCGCATGTACGGTTCTTGTCCGAATGATGTAGGAAGGTTCACTTGCCCTAGGGGAATTGTCTCTGCTCCACCAAACCCTACCAATGGCGTACGGACCTGTTCAACTACATGGTGGCCGAGTGCCATCTTCTCCAAAGCATGCGCAAACATAATGTCGGTGGAGCTACCGTTGTCTATAAGTACCTTGTGTACATCGTAGTTAGCGATATCAAGCTGAACAACCAGGGGGCAGTCGAGCTCGCCTGCCTGGACGGCCTCGGGGCTAAGATCCGAGAGGTCCCTGCCGGAAAATGTGATAACCTCGTCTGGGAGCTCCTCAATCAACGTTGTAAATCCAACGAATCGGTCCTCGTTCAATCCGCGAGTTATCTTCTTCCTCTGGTTGGTGGAATCTGCTCCTGCGGTCCCACCGCTGATCACATTGATGACCCCCCTCGAAGGCGCACTAGTTATCGAATTACGTCCTTGTCCACTTTCAATCGCTTTTAGGCCCTCCCTTCTTGGGGATTGGGACCGTTCTCTTGATTCAGCGTACTGCCCGCTCGTCTTAACAAATTCTATCAACCTTTCATCCTTAATCAGTCTCTCGATCTCATCATTCAGGTCATAGCAATCGTTCGTGTCATGGCCTTTTTGGCGGTGATACTCGCAGTAGCGTCTAGATTTCTTAGTGAAATCCGTCTCCTTAATTTTCGAGATGCCCTTAGCCAATTCCTGCTTTGTGCAACGGCAAAGATAGTGCGAATGTCCCGATTGAGAGGGGTATATCTCTTTGGGGACCCGTCTCTTCCTCCTCTATTCTTGTTCCATAGCTCTCTACCCCTTTCCCGGCCGGATTCCTAGGGTCTAAACTTATCCGCCATCATCGCATCTTTGTAGATCACATCATGCGCCAACTCGTTTATCCGATTGATGGTAGGTTCTGCGAGCTTGATCAATTCTTTGGCGAATCTGTTGTGCGTCGTTGCCCTGAACAGGGTCTGCAGCACTTGTCCCCGTAGGGGTTGTCCACCTTCAGTAGCTCCTCATTGAATCTGCTCATGAATTCGCCGAGAGTTTCTCTCTCTTTCTGTTTCAACGCTTCCAGATGGTACATGCTTGTCTTCATTCGTTTCTGACTGGAAAAGTGGTTCTCCAGTCTCTCCTTCATCTGCTCGAAGCTCGAAATAGATCCTACTTCGATTCTGTTAAACCAGTCTAATGCTGCTCCAATCAGTGTTGTCGCCATTATTTTTGCCTTAATACCCTCGAAAAAATATTGTAGGTTCAATAGACTCTCTACGGCGTGGATGTGATCCCTCGGGTCAGTCTTCCCATCATACGGTTTTATGGTTGGAATCTTGTCTCCTCTGTGTAGTACCTCTGCCTCTATCTCATCTGAAAACGGGGTCCTACTGCGACCCTTCCCATGACTCTGTGTCACCTTCCTTGTTAACTCCGCCCTCTCGCGGTCTAGCTGTTCCATCCTCCTTGAAATTACGCACAGTATCTCTGCATCCTCGTCTTTTGAACCATTGATCTTGGCTCAGTCACGACCGCATTCCATTCTCCAGATTACTTCCACCCTCTCACAGTCAAGCCGTTCTATTTTCCTCGCTACCTCTCGGTCCTGGACTCCGGGGCCCCATCTCTCCGTCCTGTCGTAAGCTGCGGGCGATATCTCTCTGAAAGAGCCCTATGTATCCTCTTGTTCCTTGTATCCTTGCCTTGTCTGTCCTTCGCCCGCTCTGGATTCATGGGGCCTCACCCGACTTCCTTTGCCCTTTGCTCCACTAGTCGTGGAAGCAAGGTCTCCAACATAGAATCCAGCGCTGCTCTTACTGTGGCGTTGATCTGCGCTTGCATCTCTGAGGTTATGGCAGTGGGGTGAAAGGTGCTTTGTCCCGCGGGCATTGTCTCTTCCAGGCCAGGAAAATCCGCATTTGGCATCTCGGTCACTGGAACGTCTGCTGCGGGGTTCTTAGTGGGCGGGGCCTCAGTCTCGGGTCCCGCCGTACTTGGTGCAACAAGGGTCGGAACTGCATTCGCGGCTCGCAATGGCCTCTCGGGCCCGCGCCTTCGTTGCGGCTCGTTCTACGGCGGAGGAAGCTCCATCTCGGCTTGAGCCGTTGTCTGTCCTTGATCAGTTGGGTGTTGAGGGGGTTGTGTGTCCTCCATCCTGACGCCCCTAGTCATAACTCCGCTAAACTAGGATCGGGTCCTCCTTCCTTGCATCTCGGCGTCTTTGTCCAGGAATTGGTGTTCCCACAAACGGTGCCACTGATTTGGCAATAGATCGTTTTATATATATTTGAGTGTCGGTTACAAGTGAGTAGTCTGGAGGTACAACGAGTCTATCTCAAATCACGCCTACACTACGTATCTCGTGTAGACTTGGTCCGGAACACCTCGAACCTACGCCTTGATGCTTGGATAGGAGTAGGATATCGGTAACTAGATCGAACGGACATCGGTGATTGTCTTCGATGTGATATCGAGGATCACCCCCGATCTGATATAGGTGATGAGCTGGTGTGACGTGTCAGAGGTGCACGTGATAATCCCGATATCGAATAAGATATCGAAAGGGATATCGGGGATGTCTTTCGATCTGACGCGTGGTAGCTGAGGGATAATTATTGCTGGATTCAGGATCCGGGCACCGCGTATTTATAGACCTCGGGATCCGAGGACCACAGTAACATATCGGTGATGACTACCGATATGACATCGAAAGTGATCCCCGATATAGTCCAAAATGGGCCTGGTATGGGCCTGGCCCAATATGCGGGAAATGCCCATATCAACTGTAGAGAATATAATCTCTTTACTCCTTCGTTCTCTTTCTCCAACATCTCTATGAAGAAAGGTATACCCTCTTTGTACGAACTATGCTACATCATCGAATATGGTGACCATCTCATCACCATCTCCTGATGTAGTTTCCACGAAAAGTTTTCCTGCACTACAACCTCGAAGAAGAGTTTGGGTAAACGAAGTGCACGATTGAATCCGAAACGATTGAAAACCTTGAGAATCGGTTTGATCTTGTGGAAAATCAATCAAAAATGAATTGAACAGGACTGAAACAAGTTGGAAGGACTTGAGCCGCACTAGATCCAATTTTGACTAGCTGACCGGTGTGACCAGCAGCTGACCGGATCAGCATCTGGGACAGATCGAATCTAGATTTGAACATCTCCTTCTTCGCCCGCTTGGCGAGTTGGGCCGAGTTAACTCGCATTAACTCGGTCAGCGTGAAACGACATTTTTCGGTGACCAAAAAATATATTCAAAATCCTCAAAACACGAGATTTACAACCGTTGTAAGAAAATGCAATTTCACGACAAAATGTTGTTGACATCAGACCGGGATGGCCTCGACCACCACTTTTGGTGATCGAAATCCTTCGAAATCTTTATTTTTAGAATCTACTCAACAAGAGCTTCATAACCGTGATAAGGAATCACAGTTTCGGAACAACAACTTTTGAACAAAAAATTACAGAGAACTAGGAAATGAAAACCCAGAGTTCTGATACCACCAATCAACTTTGAACACTTATATCACGCCCTAGAAGTAACCATCAGTCATATTTGGTGATTTGGACATCACACCATTAGCTTCTCCCTCATATAAACTACTTCAAGTGATCAGAAACGAATAACAAGAGAGAAGAAAAGTTATAGAGAAAAGAAATGAGAGAAAATATCTGTGTGAGGTTTTGAGGGTTGGTTTTTTGGTAATAGTCGAGTATGAGCGATTCTGGTCCTATTGTAATTTGTTCACATCGTAGAATGACGAATATTCTAATCCCAGTATCTTATACGTGTAAGCTTGTCTTTTATGTGTAAAGTTTTAACTTACTTTTTATTGTAATGTGTAGGCTACAGCGCAGCCGAATCGGACCACCCTTATTCAACACAAGGAGGCGTACCATTTCAACCATACGCATAAGGTGAGGGGCAGAGGCCGAGAGATCCATGGAGGCGCGTTTGTCTGCATAACTCATGCATGGTTATTTGTGCAAGTACTTTCAATTACATCCTTGTTATTTATCTTGCAAATTCTGTTAACTTATGTGTATTACTATCGAAATACTTATTTTTACAAACATTAATAGAAGGAGTACATGGGGTTGATGAGGGAGAGGTATCTGATTATGCTGGCCATTGCCCGAGATAGATCTCGAGCTGTGAAGGAAGTCGATTGGAGGACTGAATAAGAGGAAGGCGAAGGGCTTGCCGAGTGAAGCAGCTCTAGAGGCATTTGGTTTGGAGTTAAGAAAGGAGCTTGACTTGACGCAAGGCTACATTGATGCATTCGAGGTGGAGAACCAGGAATTGAGGACAGGTAATAATCACATAGTTGACCTCCTTCTATAGCATATCCATGCTTGTCCCAGCAGATTACTGATGCGACAGGTACTCTGGCTCCTTCGACTCCTACTGATGCATTCATGGCCTCAGCACGGGCATTTGGAGCTTGTAGTACCATTCCGAGGACTGTGCCACCTCTCTGTACGAGTGGAGATCCATTTTCTCCCTATTGGTCTACAACGCCTATGTATGCGCCAGAGTACCAGTCATACGATGAGGATGAGGATGAGGATGTTGTGGATGTAGAGAACTTTGATAGCGTTGTTGATGATGATGATGTCATGGGTGGTGGTAGTGATGATGACAGTGGGACCGTTCCGATTACTTACAGGTTGGAGAGTGATGATGAGGGTGATGGTATGGACGATTGATATTTCCTATTAGTATTTTTTTAGGAATTATTCCATCAAACCCCCTGGACTATGGCCATTTTATGGGTTCAGGGCCAGATCTTTATTTTTAGACCTAGTGAGGTCTAAACTTTGGTAGTTTGTGCGAATTGCCCCATTTTCCAGTTTTTGGCAATTTTCCGACCAAAAATCGTCGAAAAATTTATTTAAAGTTTGACTAAAACATTCCTCTCGTTGAGACGGTCCTGATGGTGGTGACGGTGTCGCAAAAGTCAAAGTCAATACACGAGAAATTTAATTTAAGTGTATTGAACTTAAATTAGAATTCCCATGTTATGACTTTGAATTTTGCATCACCGTCACAACCATCGGAACTGTCTCATTGAGAGGAAGATTCTAATCAAAGTTTAAATAATTTTTTCGGTGATTTTTGGTCGAAAAATCACAAAATAGTGAAAAATTAGGCAATTCGCACAGACTACCAAAGTTTAGACTTTACTCGGTCTAAAAACAAAGATATGGCCTTGTTTGCATAAAGTATCTATAGTTTTGGGGGTTTAGTGGAATAATTCCTTTTTTTTATTTGTATTTAACTGGAACTATTAGTGCAATGAAGTTAATTTTTTGTTGAATTCATGTAATTCAGTTCTAACTATGTACTGTTGGTGTAATGAAGTTATGTTTTAATCACAAAATAGTGAAAAATTAGGCAATTCGCACAGACTACCAAAGTTTAGACCTTACTCGGTCTAAAAACAAAGATATGGCCTTGTTTGCATAAAGTATCTATAGTTTTGGGGGTTTAGTGGAATAATTCCTTTTTTTTATTTGTATTTAACTGGAACTATTAGTGTAATGAAGTTAATTTTTTGTTGAATTCATGTAATTCAGTTCTAACTATGTACTGTTGGTGTAATGAAGTTATGTTTTCGTAGATTGCATGTAATTAAATTTTGTCTATGTACTGTTAATCTAAGGGATAATTCTATCAAACCCCCCAAACTATGGGGTCATTTACCGTACAGGGTCAGAACTTTAGTTTTAGCGGCAGTGCCCCCTAAACTTTGGTCGTTTGTGCGAATTTCTCCATTTTCCAGTTTTTTGCAATTTTTCCACAAAAAATCATCGAAAAAATTATTTAAAGTTTGACTAAAACCTTCGTCTCGATGAGATGGTTCCGATGGTGGTGACGGTGTCGCAAAATTCAAAGTCAATACACGGGAAATTTAATTTAAGTGTATTGCACTTAAATTAGAATTCCCATCTTATAACTTTGAATTTTGTATCACCGTCACCATCATTGGAACCGTCTCATCGAGACGAAGGTTTTAGTCAAACTTTAAATAATTTTTTCGGTGATTTTTGGTGGAAAAATTGCAAAAAACTGGAAAATGGAGAAATTCGCACAAGCGACCAAAGTTTAGGGGGCACTGCCGCTAAAACTAAAGTTCTGACCCTGTGCGGTAAATGACCCCATAGTTTGGGGGGTTTGATAGAATTATCCCTTAATCTAATTAAATTATGTTGATGATGTACTTTTCATGAAATTATATTTTCCATGTATTGCGTATGTTTACTATTGATGTTTTCAATTGCACTTCATAACGTTGGATGAATAAAATAAATACGTCCCAAATAATAATTTTATCTATTACAAATCTAAGAAACTGACTATCTATATTCTCTTGCTACTTATTCACACTATCATCTGAATCCAAATCCATCGCGTCATTCTCTTCTTCTTAGATATCAACACCATCCTCCTCGTTTGAACTAAGACCTTCGACCACCTCAAATTCACCAACCCGCAATTGGATATCCATATTAAATAAGCTCAAGTCTACAAATAGATTGAACCCTTCAGATTCGTTCTCTTGTAACACTTGATTCAACATCCCCCCTTGATCCTTGTTTGAATCACCCAATGATAACATATCTATTATCTGCCTAGTAAGAATAGTAGATACATACACCCATCCTTTTCGACCCGGCCAACCTGTCGTAAGGTCTGGGTATGGGGCGTAGTACGCTTGGAGGACTTGATTTACAAAAAAGCGAACGGCTCGTTGATGGCAAGGAAACGTCATGGGTTAGTATCAACCACTTTGTATATCTCGTGAACATCTGTCCCTCGGTGAATATCATACCACATACATTTGAATAACATAATGTATATCGGTCTTCTTCCTCCCCAATATTCCACTTCTATGATGTCTTTTAATGTCCCGTAGAAGTTGGTGGCATCGGATCCCCCCATATTTCCCTTGACGTAAACCCCCTCTACAATCACTCTTCTTTGGACCCAAATGCATATATGTGTGGAATCTGAACCTGTTCAACGTATACATCGTACTTCATCACTGAATTGGTGGGACCAATGATTAGCGCTTCTACTTGCACGTCTCTCTCGTAATGCCTACTAGAATATATATTCTTGAACCATGCCACGTACTATTTGTTCCTTTTTCTTTGCACCTCCATGGGATTGAAGCCACCACAATCCTACTCTACAAACAACATATGAGATATAAAAGAACAAGTTAGTACTAAACAATACATCCAAGTTGTTGTGCATAATTAAAGTAGTTGTTACGTATAACATTGACTCACTTGACTCATTCATCCAGCTCTAGACAGTTAATAAGTGTATAAAGTTCAATCTGCTCCCACTCATCGAATGCTAACTTTTTCTTCTTGTTCGATGCTCCTACGGGCGCCCCTCTCTTGCAAAATATGAAAGCCCATCATCCCACTCCAAGCTGTATAACATCTCGTTCCTATTGAGGCGGTTATATCTTGTCTGAATAGAGATATCCAAATATTGAGAACACAAACTGGCCAGCTCTGAAAGTAGGTACAATTTGGTTATGCATTCTTCGACCCTTGCTTTATTCAACACTGATTTCAGCACATAAACTTGATTAAAAAAATTTGTAAGTTAGAGAAAGAATCAATAAAATAAAAATAATATTGTCTTTAAAAAATAACAATTGTACCTCTCGAATGGATACATCCATCTATAGTGGACCGGACCTCCAACTCTGGCCTCGTACGGTAGGTGTATGGCCAAATGCTCGATATAATAATAAAGAAATGAAGAGGAAATATCCTCTCCAGCTTGCACAATGTAACAACAATTGATTCCTTAAGTTGTTATATATTGGTGGTTAAAACCTCTGAAGCACAGATAGCCCTAAAAAATAGACTAATCTCCACTAACGCGCACCAAATGATGGGATCAAGGAAGTCACGAAAGGCAATCGGGATCAATCTCTATATGAAGACGTGATAATCATGACTCTTCATACCGAACAATCTTCATTGCTACTTTTCCACACATCGTTCCAAGTTAGAAGCGTATCCATCAAGAAACTTGAGACCACCCAACCAATCAAACATCTTACTCTTGTCGTGATACAGTAGGCTGCCCTCAATTCCTCATTTCCTCTACCAGTAGGTTGTAGTAACATATCTTTACTGGTAGTCAAGATCTACAAATCTAGTCTATATTTGATGTTGTCCTTCGTCTTAGCGTCGTCATAACACCATGTTAATGATGTTATCGAAAAATTTCTTTTCGCAGTGCATGACATCTAGATTGTGATGAATCAAGTTTGTGGACCAATAACGTAGTTCCCAAAAAATGCTCTTCCAACACCAATTATGATTCGTTCCAAACCCCGGGATGTTTATTTGGGTTTGGCCCGAAACTGACCCGTAAGAGACTATCCACAATTTCCCACATTTCATCACCTGTTTTCCTTAGAATAGGTCCTTCAAGGGCCCCTCGACCTTTGCAGAAAGCCTTTTTATCGTCCATCCACTTATGATATGCTGGCAGAAACGATCATGACAATCAAAGAACGACAATTTTCCCCCATTCTCCAACCTAGAAGAATTTATGTCCCCCATACGATAAAGTCACGATAACTTACCGTGCGTACTCCACTTAAACAACATTCCATATGTCGGGAAAACGTTGATCATCCACATCAGGCCCACTCGTAATTTAAAGTTATCCTTTTCAGAGTTGTCATACGTCAACAAACCATTACTTCATAAAGCATTTAGCTCGTCAATGAGTGGTCTCAACATTACATCCAAGTTCTTTTCGGGATACTGTAGACCGGATATGATGGCTCAAAAATATGAACTCAGGTCTCATGCAAAGATCGGGAGGGAGGTTATACAGTGTGAGAAACACAGCCAACACGAGTAATTCTTTTCAAATTGTCCAAACGGTGTGAATCATCCGTACACAAACTGAGTCGTATGTGCACGGGCTCGGCTGCAAAATCTGGGTGCGGCTAGTCAAAATGACGTCATGCATCGCCTGAAGCTGGGTGAATCATCGGTTAGTTGCCTCGCGACACTTCAAATGCCAAGTCATATGTTTTGCAGTGCCTATAGTACAACACAACCTCTTAAGACAAGGACCTAGAGGGAAGTACCTCAAATTCTTCTTCGCAACCCTCGACTTCCTACCAGACTCGTATTTATCCTCTTTGCATATCGGGCATGTTTTGTTCTCCTCACTCGAGTGCAAACCGTAGTACAAGAAACACTAATTTAGACACACATCGATCCTTTCATACCCTAACCCCAAGACTACCAGCATTCTATTCATGCCAGGAACCGTATCAGGTAATATTTTCTCAACCTCTACGTCCATACAATCTTTAGACAACTTAAAACACTTATCAGAAGCGGCATTACTAACTTTGTGCATGGTCTTATACGTCAGCCACTCCGCAACCCACTGCAGAACAGTTTTATCCTTCTTGCTATACCTCTTCAAACTTCTTAGATGCATCAACTCGTAGAACGCTCTCACATCGGGATTAAGATCCTCGTTACACACCTCTTCCTCAGCAAATTGACCTCTATATACATCCAATGCCAATTCTCCAGACGAATTTTCTACGTGGACATGACCATCGTGAATATTGGCGGGTGGTGGGTTGGGTGACTCGACTGAATACGATGTAGATGCCCTAATCGCTTTCTCCTGACGCAACACCCAAACCCAGTATTGATAGGTAAATTAAGACTTATGAAGATGATCACGGACTACGTTACGATCAAAAAAATTCAAATTGTTGCATTTCTTACACGAGCACCTAAAACAGTAGTTTAGATCTAGAAGTTATTTTGTTGCGAAGCATATCCTACGAATGTGCAAACCCTAACAACAAATTATCTTCCAAATAACCATTGTTATTGAATCTATTGTACATCCAAGATCAATCGGCGTGATAAATCATTATTTATCTAAGTTGTAAACTAAATAACCAACAATTACAATTTATACTACTAAACAGTTTTTAATTTAAAACGTGACAAACATGGTATATATCATGCATAGAGAATAAAGAGAAGTTAACGATCAACATACTTGTTGAAGCATAGTAGAATGTTCCTCAAGAACGTTGGGTCCACTACGGCTGCCCTCGTTGCGTTTTCGACAATATCTAATATATACAACATAAATAAACAAGGTAGCATTCACTACATTAACAAATTATCATAAAAAAAGAAAATAATTGAGCTGTTAAAGAAAAAAACGTGGGTACCTTAACAATTTGGAAAATATTGGAATGAATTATGAAAGAGAATGAGGGAGGATATTTATAAAAAACAATACTCCCATTTGTGACCGTCGGGCGGTCGCGAATGCAACTAGCCGTTATAGTTAGCAACTGCCCGACGGTCGCTAATGCCACTAACCGTTACAAGTAGAGTCGCCCGACGGTCACCTATAACAGTTTGCAACCGACGGACGCCTGATAATAATATACATGTCACAAATTTGCACATTCGAACTATAAGGCGTGTTGTTTGTTTAATTGCTAATTATGACAATAATAGGTACTAATAAGTTAAATTAACCCAAATTAAAGATTTTGTTGCATATTCAAACATCATTTATATGGGAAAGTCCATAATCACACTCCTAACTAATTATAATGATTATGTAAGTAATGCCCACACACACACACACACACACACATATATATATATATATATATATATATATTGCTTTAGATGATATACTTATTGAATATCATAATGACATATATACTTATATTTATAATGTAAAGCACAATCACATATGTGATTATAACTACTATGTATGATTAGTTGTAGAGCATAAAATAGTTCAATCATTAATAACTCACTTAATCACATATAATTTACTATTTGATAACTCAGTTACTAGTGTACTAATTATATGTTACTTCAGTTCACATATATTAATGAGATTTTTTGTTAAAAATCACAAACGCATCAAGATTGTATAAAGGAAACCAAAAAAAGGAGAAAAAAAATGTTCCAGATTAGCAAAGGCCTCGGGTTGCAAATGAGGGTCTTTTGCAACCGCATAGAGGTCGCAATTAATATTCAAGGAAATTGCGACGCTTGTCGATTGCAGGTTCTAGGCACGGGATCGTTTGCAACCTCCCGACGTTTGCAAAAGACCCAACATTTGGCGGAAAATTTAAATTTTCAAAAAAATTTAAAGCTTTGTGGAGGCCCCACGGTCGCGAAAGACCCTGAATTGTCGAGATTCGGGGGGAATTTCAAATTTTGGGAAACTTCAAAGTTTTCAACTAAAATCCTATATATAACCACCATGCTTCCACCCTCATTTTCAATAAACAACAATTATACTCATCAAAAGAAACCCAACACCTTTACTTTCTGTATTTCTTTTTTCTAAATATTCAAACTCTTTCATATCTGAAAAAAAAAAACAAAATATCTTTACCTTTTCTTCATCTCTTTTATTTACAAAAGATCTGCAATTTATTTCCAACTCTTTACTTATTTTTCTAAAAAACACAACACTTTTTATAACTTTTTTTTTCTTTTCCTCAAAATTTCGTTTGTTTTACATACATTTCTCTGTTTGTTCAAAGAGAAAAATTTGAATTTGTATGTTAACCGTAAAAAATAAATATAAGATTAAGTGAAACATTAACCCTAAATCTAGGGATTAATGCATGGACGATAATATTGTCACATGCACTTCCAATAAGGAGTGCACACTCCCGATGAGGAGGCCCACCGAGTGTCGCCAACCCAAAGCGGTACGAAGTGGCACCCGAAGAGGAACCTAAGCGTCCCTTGGAAAGTCACGATGAATAAAGAAAATATATCAACGCGGCATCGGAAAAAGAGTAAAACCCCCAAGGATCCGCGCGACTCTGATATGCATCCATGCGCTAAGAAGGACCACAACAGACCCCGAGTCCTAGAGAATACGAGAACATCCCCTCACTGAACACTCCCAAGTCTAAAAAGCCATCGGAACACTCATCCCGAAGAACAAAACACAAGAACAATGCCCCATTGAAGATCAAAAACCCTCGGAGCGCACGTCATGAAAACCTAAACACAATGATATTACACTGCTAAAGTAAAGAAGCCATAGGAGTCCACCCCGCGTGCGGAAAAGAGCATATTTACCTATCGGAGCATATGCCAAGAAGAGAACAACATAAAAACAGACCGCTATCAAAACCACAATAACAGCGGACGTGTACCCCGTCTCACTCATCTAGCCTTCTTAAGAGACCAGGCCGATCGAAAAGAAGAAGTTAAAAGAGCTAACTCATCGGAATTCCCCGAAGTCATCGAAAGATATAAAATTTCATCCCAGTCAGTGTCTAATCAACAAATATGAAGTTTATCCTATCCATTTACGCAAATTGCAACACCTATAATTTACTTAAACATGCACAACGACACGTGTCCCTAAAAAACCTCTATAAAAGGAGGGACACATTGAGAAGAAGAAACAGACTCAAGAAGATACACACAAACATATACACCAATGTACTAGAAAAATTTAGAATGAAATTCAGTGAATACAAAGAGGGATATTTTCGTAATTTAAAAGCTTCTGAACCACGGACAGGGCGTTCCAACTCTAAATAAATCCGTTAATTAGGTAGTAATATCAAACCTGTTAACATTGTCCATCAAAACATTAATATTTCCCTAATTTCACAAATTACCGGAATATTTTTTTTTTTTTTATTTTGATAAACATTATTTGCAACTGCCATGAAAAAGTATTTACAACCGCCTAGCGATTGCAAACAACATAAATGTCATTTGTGATAGCCTGGTGGTTGCAAGTGACATCAAAGTCATTAGTGACCACATGAGGTCACAAATTTATGACCGCCAATCGCAATATGTGTCTTTTGCGATCGTTGGGCGGTCGCAAAATTTTACCAATGGAACCATTTGCGACCGTCGATCAAGCGGTTGCAAAAGAGTCTTTTGAGACGGCAAGGACCCATTTTTCTTGTAGTGATAATTAAAATTCATTCGCAATATGGGCACGGGGAAGAAGAAATTTGTTTGTATTTTTGAAATTTTGTGTTTATTTTGCTACAGTTTGCTATATTTATTATTTCTATTTTAGATATAACAAAAATTATTTATATTTTAAATCAATATAATTAATACCATGTCACTTGTAAGTCTAGGTGGACGCCACATAACGATACACACTCTAAGCCGTTTGGGGATTGACGCGCATAAAATGTCCAAAGTTTAAAAGTTAAAGGATTTTTCTACGAAACCACTTTTTAAAAGGCTAAAAGTAATGTTTTGGTAAATTTTGGATTAGGAAGTCAATTATGCCCATAACTTTAATAGTATTCAATATTCATTACACTGCAAACCACACTTTTATTATTTTGTAGATTAAGAGATTTCAAAAAACATTGTGTAAAGTAGTAGATGAATATATTTAATAGTCATCACTTAGATGAACATTCACCATGAGGCATGCACAAGAATAATATAAATATTTAAAATACTTTGTTCTTGCAACTTTATTGTGTTTCCATTTAAACTAGATAGTGTCCATTGTTAATCTTCCCCAACTAATTGTTAGTGCAGAAAGTTGACCCCTTGATGATAAGTGGTTGGCTATAAATATATAGGCGATGATAGCGTCTCTAATTGCACAAGAATAATATAAATATTTAAAATTCATACATCTTGTGTGAAATTTCATGGACCAACTTGATACACTTATTAAGTTCAAGAAAGTCTTCTTTCAAATTTAATCAATGGACGACGGTATATAAGAATTCATTTTCTGACGTTTTTCAATATATTTTTTAGCTTAAGAATTATCCGAGGAATGCCTTGAAATAAGAATTTGTTGTGATTAATCAGATCAGCACTTGAGAGTTCAAACTTCAAACATCCTTTGACTATATAACTATAAATAGATGTAGTGTAATTGTGTGCGACATAATAGCACTCTATCAAGTGTTGGCCCTTTTCAGAAAAAAAAAAAAAAAAACAATAGGACCCATATAAATGTGACAACCAGTGAATGGGAGTCATTTGGTGGAACATGAAGGAGGTGGCTTACTCAAGCATATTGTCAAAATTGTAGGTACAATTATACGAATTTGTAAGTTAGAAATCACAATTCATACTTGTACTTTAATGAAGTTCAATGAAACTACAGTTTTGTGATACTTTGATCATAGATGCATTGATGAAATTCCTTTCAGTTTGTTCTTGTTCTCTTGGCTCAATGAAATTTGGCTCAATTATACTCATCAAAAGAAACCCAACACCTTTACTTTCTGTATTTCTTTTTTTCTAAATATTCAAACTCTTTCATATCTGAAAAATAAAAAACCAAATATCTTTACCTTTTCTTCATCTCTTTTATTTACAAAAAATCTGCAATTTATTTCCAACTCTTTACTTATTTTTCTAAGAAACTCAACACTTTTTATAACTTTCTTTTTTCTTTTCCTCAAAATTTCTTTTGTTTTACATACATTTCTTTGTTTGTTCAAAGAGAAAAATCTGAATTTGTCTGTTAACCATAAAAAATAAATATAAGATTAAGTAAAGTATTAACCCTAAATATAGGGATTAATGCATGGACGATAATATCGTCACATGCACTTCCGATAAGGAGTGCACACTCCCAATGAGGAGGCCCACCGTGTGTCGCCAATCCAAAGCGGTACGAAGTGGCACCCAAAGAGGCATCTCATCGTCCCTTGGAAAGTCACGATGAATAAAGAAAAGATATCAACGCGGCATCGGAAAAAGAGTAAAACCCTGATGGATCCGCGCGACTCCGATATCCATCCATGCGCCAAGAGGGACCACAAAGGACCCCGAGTCCCATAGAATACGAGAACATCCCCTCACTCAACACTCCAAAGTCTAAAAAGCCCTCGGAACACTCATCCCGAAAAACAAAACACAAGAACAATGCCCCATTGAAGATCAAAAACCCTCGGAGCACACGTCATGAAAACCTAAACATAATGATATTACACTGCTAAAGTAAAGAAGCCAGCAGAGTCCACCTCGCGTGCGGAAAAGAGCAGGTTTACATATCGGAGCATATGCCAAGAAGAGAACAACATAAAAACACACCGCTATCAAAACCACATTCACATCGGACGGGTACCCAGTCTCACTCATCAAGCCTTCTTAAGAGACCAGGCCCATCGGAAAGAAGAAGTTAAAAGAGCTAACTCATCGGAATCCCTCGAAGTCATCGGAAGAGATAAAATTTCATCACAGTCAGCGCCTAGTAAGCAAATATGAAGTTTGTCATATCCATTTACGCAAATTGCAACACCTGTAATTTACTTAAACATGCACAACGACACCTGTCCCTAAAAAATCTCTATAAAAGGAGGGGCATGTTGAGAGGAGAGACAGACTCAAGAAGATACACACACACATATACACAAATGTACTAGAAAAATTCATTGAATACAAAGAAGGATATTTTCGTAATTTTACAAGCTTCTGAACCACGGACAGAGCGTTCCAACCCTAAATAAACCCGATAATTAGGTAGTAATATCAAACCTGTTAACATTGTCCATCAAAAAATTAATATTTCCCTAATTTCACAAATTACCAGAATTTTTTTTTTAAATTTTGATAAACATTATTTGCAACCGCCATGAACAGTATTTACAACCGCCTAGCAGTTGCAAACAACATAAATGTCATTTGTGATAGCCTGGTGGTTGCAAATGACATCAATGTCATTAGTGACCACTTGAGGTCACAAATTTGCGACCGCCAATCGCAATATGTGTCTTTTGCGATCGTTGGCCGGTCGCAAAATTTTACCAATGGAACCATTTGCGACCGTCGATCAAGCGGTTGCAAAAGAGTCTTTTGAGACCGCAAAGACCCCTTTTTCCTGCAGTGATAATTAAAATTCATTCGCAATATGGGCACGGGGAAGAAGAAATTTTGTTTCTATTTTTCAAATTTTGTGTTTATTTTGCTACATTTTGCTATATTTTATTATTTCTATTTTAGATATTATAACAAAAATTATTTATATTTTAAATAAATATAAATTAATACCACGTCACTTGTAAGTCTAGGTGGACGCCACATAACGATACACACTCTAAGCCGTTTGGGGATTGACGCGCATAAAATGTCCAAAGTTTAAAAGTTAAAGGATTTTTCTACGAAACCACTTTTTAAAAGGCTAAAAGTAATGTTTTGGTAAATTTTGGATTAGGAAGTCAATTATGCCCATAACTTTAATAGTATTCATTACACTGCAAACCACACTTTTATTATTTTGTAGATTAAGAGATTTCAAAAAACATTGTGTAAAGTAGTAGATGAATATATATATATATATATAATAGTCATCACTTAGATGAACATTCACCATGATGCATGCACAAGAATAATATAAATATTTAAAATACTTTGTTCTTGCAACTTTATTGTGTTTCCATTTAAACTAGATAGTGTTCATTATTAATCTTCCCCAACTAATTGTTAGTGCAGAAAGTTGACCCCTTGATGATAAGTGGTTGGCTATAAATATATAGGCGATGATAGCGTCTCTAATTGCACAAGAATAATATAAATATGGACGAAATATTAAAACTGCCCTATAACTTTTTTTCAAAACTTAAAATGCCCGTTTTTTTCGGGCCTTGTAAAAATGCCCCGTAAGTCTCATAAAATCTTGAGAAAATGCCCGTTTGCCTTAATCGGGCTAAAAATGTCTACGTGGCGGTACAGTGGCTGCCACATCAACAAGTTGTATTTGCACCCCAAAACCCTTGTAACTTTAAATATTGTATTTGCACCCAAAATAAATTGCACTTTGCCCCCCAATATATATATATATATATATATATATATAAATATCATTTATAAAAGAATGTAATGGAAAGAATAATTTATATGTAAATATTCATTTATATATGTAAAAGAATAATCATTTGTAATAAATATATATATAAAAATAATATCAACATATATTATTATTTATACTAATTTATAAAATAATAAATATTTTAATATTATGCAAAATAAATAAAAAACAAAAAAAAAATCGCCACCCTCCCTCCCCGCCCCGCCCCCCGCCCCCGCCCCCCCCAATCGGTCGGAAACCCCAACCCCTTCCCCGCCCCGCCACCACCACTGCCACCACGCAGTGGTGGCGACCACGATTGCAGTGGTGGTGGCGTCGATTTGACGCCACCACCACTGCAAATCGCGGCGGTGGTGGCGACGCCACCCCCCGCTGCGATTCGCGGTGACGCCACCGCGAATCGCAGCGGTGGTGGCGTCGACGCCACCGCTGCGATTTGCAGTGGTGGTGGCGTCAAATCGACGCCACCATGTTATGATTTTTGTTACCCCTTCTACCAATTTTGAAGTGTGATGTGATTAACAGAAAGAGATGATAATTTTGACAGAAAAGGGAGGTGAGAAAAGAACTTAATAATAATTCTTCCTTAATCAATAAAGAAAAGTCTTACACATAAATAGCCAACTGAGGGGTAAATCGGTAATTTGACTATCTTACTAAATAAGGTGCAGAATAAAATAAGAAGTGCGCTTCACACATAGCGACTTTAGTTCAGTACTTGAATTAAAAATACTAAAAGTAGAAAATAATATTTAATTCTCTAATCCCTAATCAGATGAGTTCTCCTTCTCTCTCTTCTGGTCGTACTCTTCTTTCTCCAATTGCTCACTGATTTCTTCATTGCTTTTCTGCAGGTCATTTCCATTAACGGCGTGCAATTGAGTTCCTTCAAGGCTGGTCCCCCTGGGCAACTGATAGTTCTCTGTTAAAGCCACAGTAACGGTCTCCTTAGGTAATTTCTCAGCAACTTCCTCTTCTGACTTCTCATTTGCAGTAATTGAACCAATCCCCTTAATTCTCCTTTTTGCAGAATCCCTAATTTCAAAATTAGGTTTGTTAGTGGTAAATTCAATTGGGAATTTAGGGTTCCCAATTGAATTATGATTTGTCAATTTTCCCCAATCAGTGAGCATCCTGACACTCCCCCTTCCATAACTAGATCCATGTCCCCATGGATCAAATTCGGGGAATTGGGATTCAATATAAATATAATCCTCCCAAGTGGCCTGATCTTCACTGCTATTAATCCATTGCACCAAAATCTGGGGAACAGCTGCATTGTTCCTCTTCAACATTCTCTTAGATAAAACCTTAAGAGGGTACACCTTAAATGACCCCTCATTATCAGTGACAGGTAGGCTAGTACTGGGGACATATTTGTCACTGATCTTCCTCTTAAGTAGTGACACATGGAACACAGGGTGGATTAAACTCTCCTGTGGCAAATCCAACTTGTATGCAACCTTACCAATCTTCTCCAGAACTTGGTAAGGTCCAAAATACTTACAAGACAGCTTTAAGTTCTTCCTTAAGGCAACTGAGTTTTGCCTGAAAGGTTGCAACTTAAGGTACACTTGATCCCCCACTTCAAACTCCCTTTCACTCCTGTTTTTATCAGCATACAATTTCATCCTCTCTTGTGCAAGCATCAGATTTTCCCTCATAAGTTGTGTCATCTTAACTCTGTTCTGCACCATCTCCTCAACACTGGGATGACTATCCTTGAAGTAAGGACCTATGGATAATTGTGATGGCTTGTATCCATAGAGAGCTTCAAAGGGACTCATTTTCAAACCAGTGTGGAAATTGGTATTGTACCAATGTTCTGCAAGTGGCAACCATTTGTGCCACTTCTTGGGCTGTTGATGGACCATAGATCTTAAGTAATTTTCCAAACACTGATTCACTCTTTCTGTCTGACCATCAGTCTGTGGATGGTAGGCCGTGCTGTAGTGCAACTGAGTTCCCATCATTTTAAACAATTCCCTCCAGAAAATACTTGTAAATACTTTATCTCTATCAGTCACAATGCTGATAGGCATCCCATGCAGCTTATAAATCATATCCAGAAATAACTTTGCCACTCCTTCAGCTGTATAAGGATGTGACAAGGCTATAAAATGACTATATTTGGTAAATCTGTCAACAATCACCAATATAACACTTTTACCCTCAGATATGGGTAACCCCTCCACAAAATCCATTGAAACATGTGACCATGCCTGGTGTGGTACTGGCAATGGTTGCAAAAGACCAGGGGAATGTACATGCTCTCCTTTAGTCATTTTACAATTGTCACACTCTTCCACCATAGTTATCACCTCCTTTCTAAGCCCTGGCCAATAGAAGATAGATCTAGCTCTTTGATAAGTACCAGCCATGCCAGAATGTCCTCCCAAGGCAGAATCATGCACATGCCTTAGAATTCTGGTCCTCAAGTCTCCTTTCTTTCCAACACAAACCCTCCCCTGGTACCTCAACACTCCATTCATATAAGAGTAATCAGAATATGTGTTAGGGTCAACAGACAAGCCTGTAATAATGTCAGCAAATACATCATCACCCTCATAGCTACTTTGAACATCCAACACCCACTGAGGTTGTAGGGTAGTGAGAGCACACACTTCTCCTTCTTCACTCTCCCTTCGAGAAAGTGCATCTGCTGCTTTGTTCTCAATACCCTTCTTATATTGTATCTCATAGTCCAGCCCCAGTAGCTTAGATACCCACTTATGTTGTAATATAGTAGTGATTCTTTGCTCTAATAGATGCTTGAGACTCTGCTGATCTGTCCTAATAATGAAGTGATGTCCCTGCAAGTAGTGTTTCCACTTAGTTATGGCCATGAGAACAGCCAAGAACTCTCTTTCATAAACTGATAATCCTTGATTTCTTTCACTCAATGCCTTACTCAAGTAAGCAATGGGCCTCCTATCCTGCATAAGCACTGCCCCAATACCCTTAGCACTTGCATCAGCTTCAATGATGAATGGTCTAGAAAAATCAGGCAATGCTAAGACAGGTGAGCTAGCCATAGCTCTCTTCAACTCCTGAAATGCAGCATTAGCTTCCTCACTCCACTTAAAGGCATCCTTTTTTAGCAATTGAGTCAAGGGTCTGCTGATCAACCCATATCCTTGTACAAATTTTCTGTAGTAGCCTGTCAGTCCTAAAAAACCCCTCAGTTGCTTGAGTGTTTTAGGCACAGGCCAATTCTGCATGCACTCAATCTTGGTGGGATCAGTAGCTACTCCATTAGCACTGATAATGTGACCCAAGTATTCAATAAATTTTTGACCAAAAGTACACTTACTTCTTTTGGCAAACAATTTGTGTTCCTTTAAAAGCTGCAAAGTGACCTCCAAATGGTTCAAGTGGGATTCTAAGTCAGGACTATATACTAATATATCATCAAAGAATACTAGTATAAACTTCCTTAAGTGTGGTGCAAAAACTTGATTCATTAAGGACTGAAAAGTAGCTGGAGCATTGCACAAGCCAAAAGGCATTACTTTGAATTCAAAGTGTCCTTGATGGGTACTAAACCCTGTTTTAAACACATCACCCTCCTTCATTCTTATCTGGAAATACCCAGATCTCAAGTCAATTTTAGAAAAATAAGTGGAGCCATGTAACTCATCTAGCAATTCATCAATCACAGGTATAGGAAACTCATGTTTGATAGTGAGTTCATTAATATACCTGTAGTCTACACACATCCTCCATGATCCATCTTTTTTCCTCACAAGCAAAACTGGAGAGGCATAGGCACTAGTGCTATGCTGGATTATCCCTGACTTCAGCATGTCTGCTACAATATTTTCAATCTCCTCTTTGAATGCATGTGAGTACCTATAAGGGGCCTGGCGCCTAGGCACAGCATTTTCCTTAAAGTTGATCTGGTGTTCCACCATTCTGTGGGGTGGCAACCCCTGGGGTTCACTAAACACCTCACTGAATCTGTCTAACACTCCAGTGATGGTAGGCTCCTCATACTCAGTCATCTTCTTCCCCTCTATACTGAATAGTTGAGCCATTACACCATATTGACCTTTCTTTATCCATTTGTGCAAAGTCTTTCCAGAAATCATCTTGCACTCTGCTCTGCTGGGCAGGGCATTCAGACTGATCCTCCTCTGTCCCTTGCTGATTTTGACCTTCATGTGCTGGTAATCAAACTCAACTGGGCTGTGATCCCTCAACCAGTCCCCTCCTAACACCATATGACAGCCTCCCAACTTAATTGCTCTCATATTAAACAAGAAAGTATGCCCTTGCATTTCCCACCTGAAGAGGGGAATGCTGCTGTTGCTAATGATCTGTCCCCCATCAGCCACACTGATCATCATTGGTGCAGCTTCCTCTACTTTACACCCCAACATCATCACAGTATCCTCATCAATGAAGCTGTGAGTACTCCCAGTGTCAATAAGAATGTTCAGCTCATGCTTATTGTGGTTCCCTTGGAACTTGAAAGTGTTATTCAAGCTTCCTCCAGTTATGGCATTGATTGAAATGTAGCTATCTTCAGGAATCTCATTTCCTTGTTTATCTTCTCCCGTTAATAATTCTAACTCAGATTCCTCTTCCTCCTCAGTCATCATCATGTATATATGCCTCATCTTGCACCTGTGACCCACTGTGTACACCTCATCACAGTTATAACACAATCCTTTTTCCCTTCTAGCTCTCATCTCAGCAGCTGTTAAGAGCTTTCTAGTTGGAGTAGCAGCATCAGTGGTAGTTCTGTTCCTGTTCCCAGTGAATGAGGAACTAGGGTTGTTGTTCTTCTGTGGAAAGTTATTGCTCATAGAAGTGTTTCCTCTGAAAGAACCCCTAAACCTCCTTGTTAAGGCCTCCAGTGTTTTATCTTGCTCCCTACATAGACTCATAGCACCAGTGAGTGTAGTAGGATGAAAAGACATCACCAAATGCTTTAGATCTTCTTTGAGTCCACTCAACATGCTTCCAATGTAATACTCCTCTCTGTGTTTGTTACCAAACATGTCCAGAAGTGCTTTCATTTCTTCAAACTTCTCCAAGTAAGTCTCAATATTGCCATGGTGTTGGATTTTGTTAAACTCCATGACAATATTCTCCTCCTTCAAGTCATCAAACCTAGCACAGACACTTTTGACAAAATCCTCCCATGGAACCTCTCCTTCTTGTTCCATGAACCCTTGGTACCATGAATCAGCTTTCCCTTCAAAGTGGAGTGCAGCAAGCACCACTTTCTGGTTTTCAGGTATTCCAGTCATGATATGGAAGTACTTACAACATTTCCTCACCCATCCTCTAGCATTATTTCCATCAAAATGTGGAAACTCAATTTTTGGGAAAGGGTTGTACCTGTTACCACCATTGTTACCACCATTCCACTCCTGGTTTGGTGTTGTCTCTTGCAAGTTTGTAGCAGAAAACTTGGGCAGGGTTGGTCTGTTTCCAGACATAGCAGCTGGAGTTGCACTGTGGCTGACTTGAGTCAGCCCTTCCCCTAGACAAGATTTGTTTCTGTTGTATGAAGCCATTTGGTCAGCTAAACTCAAAAGTTGTGTCTGTACCCCATTCATGGCTTCCTTAAACTGGATCTGCATCTCTCCCAAAGTCCCCTGCATCTGGTCTTGTCTCAGGTTCATAGCTTCTACTTGTTCTTGCATGGTTCTTTGTGTGATGGTCATTTGTTCTTGTGTTTCTCTTTGATTTTCTTGTAGTTCTCTCATCCTGGTTTGGTCTACCATTTCTTCTTCCAAAGCCCTCAGGTCTAACCTTGCTCTGATACCAAGTTGTTATGATTTTTGTTACCCCTTCTACCAATTTTGAAGTGTGATGTGATTAACAGAAAGAGATGATAATTTTGACAGAAAAGGGAGGTGAGAAAAGAACTTAATAATAATTCTTCCTTAATCAATAAAGAAAAGTCTTACACATAAATAGCCAACCGAGGGGTAAATCGGTAATTTGACTATCTTACTAAATAAGGTGTAGAATAAAATAAGAAGTGCGCTTCACACATAGCGACTTTAGTTCAGTACTTGAATTAAAAATACTAAAAGTAGAAAATAATATTTAATTCTCTAATCCCTAATCAGATGAGTTCTCCTTCTCTCTCTTCTGGTCGTACTCTTCTTTCTCCAATTGCTCACTGATTTCTTCATTGCTTTTCTGCAGGTCATTTCCATTAACGGCGTGCAATTGAGTTCCTTCAAGGCTGGTCCCCCTGGGCAAATGGTAGTTCTCTGTTAAAGCCACAGTAACGGTCTCCTTAGGTAATTTCTCAGCAACTTCCTCTTCTGACTTCTCATTTGCAGTAATTGAACCAATCCCCTTAATTCTCCTTTTTGCAGAATCCCTAATTTCAAAATTAGGTTTGTTAGTGGTAAATTCAATTCGGAATTTAGGGTTCCCAATTGAATTATGATTTGTCAATTTTCCCCAATCAGTGAGCATCCTGACACACCACCACTGCAATCGTGGTAGTGGGGTGGCGGGGTGGGGGGGGGGGGGGGCAGTTAGGGGCAGGGGGGGTGCCAGGTAGGTTTTTTTTTTTTTTTTTTTGTGTTTTATTGTTATTTGTTTTATTTGTATATATATGTTTATTATTTTATATATATATATATATATCTCTTTATTATTTGTATATATATGTTTATTATTATTTGTATATATATGTTTATTATTATTATTTATATATATGTTTATTACTGTTTATATATATATGTATATATCTTTATTATTTATATATATCTTTATTATTTATATATATGTTTATTATTATTATTTATATATATTTATTATTATTGGCTGAAAATATGACGTGGCGGAGCTATTTTATGACGTGGCAGCCACTGTACCGCCACGTAGGCATTTTTAGCCCGATTAAGGCAAACGGGCATTTTCTCAAGATTTTATGAGACTTATGGGGCATTTTCACAAGACCCGAAAAAAACGGGCATTTTAAGTTTTGAAAAAAAGTTATAGGGCAGTTTTAATATTTCGTCCTATAAATATTTAAAATTCATACATCTTGTGTGAAATTTCATGGACCAACTTGATGCACTTATTAAGTTCAAGAAAGTCTTCTTTCAAATTTAATCAATGGACGACTGTATTTAAGAATTCATTTTCTGACGTTTTTCAATATATTTTTTAGCTTAAGAAGTATCCGAGGAATGCCTTGAAATAAGAATTTGTTGTGATTAATCAGATAACCACTTGAGAGTTCAAACATCCTTTGACTATATAACTATAAGTAGATGTAGTGTAATTGTGTGCGACATAATAGCACTCTATCAAGTCTTGGCCCTTTTGAAGAAAAAGAAAAAAAAAAACACAATAGGACCCATATAAATGTGACAACCAGTGCATGGGAGTCATTTGGTGGAACATGAAGGAGGTGGCTTACTCAAGCATATTGTCAAAATTGTAGGTACAATTGTACGAATTTGTAAGTTAGAAATCACAATTCATACTTGTACCTTAATGAAGTTCAATGAAACTACAGTTTAGTGATACTTTGATCATAGATGCATTGATGAAATTCCTTTCAGTTTGTTCTTGTTCTTTCGACTCAAGGAAATTTACAAGTATCTACCTGTAATTGTACAGTACCATTCTAAATTTGGTCAAATGTAGTATGATAAAGATGTGTTCTTTTGAGAAGAGCCCCTTTCACCGCATCGCTCATTCCACTGCTGCAATTCGGTCATGATGCTCGAGTTCGATGTCACACTTGCTCTAACCTGATTGCAGGCGTGCTTGAAGTCCTCCATATTTAATGGTCGAATGCCACTCACTATTGATGCATTAGGCGCATTCTGCAGTTTAAAGATTCACAAGTCAGAGAAAAACTTTATACATCTCTTTCTTGTCCAACGCAATTTCTTTTTAATGTGTTAATATAAGTAAAAAAAAACAGTAATCTTATCTAGATATTTATATGCTACCTTCTCATTTTTCAGTAATTCTCTCACGGGGCAATGTGCAGCAGCGACACATAGATCCTAAAATGAAAAGAAATCATAAGTTAGGGGGTTATATGAACATCAGTTACATACAATTAAAATTCAGTTAATCTTCGGATCTACAGCCTCAACAGAACACATTCAAACCTTGAGATCACTGCCAGAGAAGCCTTCTGTCATACGTGCAATAGCGTCAAAATCAATATCAGGGCACAGCTCTTCATGTCCCAACATCACTTTTAAAATTTTAACTCTGCACGCCGCATCAGGCAAATTTACCATAATTCTACCAAGTACAAACCAGAAAAGGTTATACCATAAGAGGTTTTAAGAAAAATGTATTATATAAAGAGTTATGAGCTTATAAGAACGTTGCCACACCTTCGAGGCATTCGTCTGATAACCGCTTCATCAAGTTCAAAAGGCCTATTTGTTGCAGCAAGCACAGTGACCCTTTCTGTATCCCTCGTGAGTAAGCCATCCCAATGTAACATGAATTCGTTTTTAATTCTTCGAGTAACTTCATGCTCTCGGCCTTGTCTCTTCCCCAACAAGCTATCAACCTTTTAATTTTCACAAGGACGAAATATTAAAAATGCCCGCTAACTTTCGCAAAAAAGTTAAAATGCCCGTTTTTTTCGGGCCTTTCAAAAATGCCCGGTATGTTTCATAAAATCTTGCAAAAATGCCCGATGGCCTTATTCGGGCTAAATGTGCCTACGTGGCGCTACAGTGCCTGTCAAAAATGCCCGGTATCTTTCATATACCAATTGCACTTTGCACCCCAATATATATATAAATAATAAACATATATATAACTATTTTATAAAAATAATAAATATATATATATAAATAATAATACTGAACATATATATAAATATAACAATAAGAATAATAAACATATATATAAATATAATTAAAAAAGAGTCATATATATATATAAACATATATGTAACTATTTTGTAAAAATAGTAATAATATATATATATATATATATATATATATATTAATAATAATAATAGTAATAATAAAATGTATATACATGTTAATAATAATAAAGATATAAACATATATATAAATATTTTGTATAAATAATAAATATATATATAATAATAATTAAAAATAAAAAAAAATAAAAAATAAACCCCCCCCCCCTCCTTCCCCGTCGCCCCCCCCCCCACCCCCACCCCCACCCCACCCCACCCCGCCGATTTGCAGCCATTACCGCTGCAAATCGCGGTGAATCACCGCGATTCGCAGCGGTGTTGCTGCAAATCGCGGTGATGACCGCGATTTGCAGCCGTGGTGGCTGCAAATCGCGCCACCACCGCTGCAAATCGCGGTGGTGATGCGATTTGCAGCCACCACGGCTGCAAATCGCGGTCATCACCGCGATTTGCAGTAACACCGCTGCGAATCGCGGTGATTCACCGCGATTTGCAGCGGTAATGGCTGCAAATCGGCGGGGTGGGGTGGGGGTGGGGGGTGGGGGGGGGGGGGCGACGGGGAAGGGGGGTCTTTTTTTTGTTTTTTTTTGTTTTTTCTTATTTTTTATTATTTTTTATTATTTTTTATTAATTTTCCCTTTTTTATATATTTATATATATAAAATGTTTTTTAATACATAAAGGTATTTTTTATATATATTATGGATATAAATATATTTATGTTTTACATTTATTAAGATTTAAATTTTTATATATTTTTTTATTTTTAAAAATAGTTATATATATATATTTGTTTGTTATTGTTTTTATATATATGTGTTTTATTTTTATAAATGGTTATATATATATATATATGTTATATATATATTAGGGTGCAAAGTGCAATTTATTTTGGGGTGCAAATACAATATTTAGAATTAGAAGGGTTTGTTTGAATACATTTAGCCCGAATAAGGCCATCGGGCATTTTTGCAAGATTATATGAAAGATACCGGGCATTTTTGACAGGCCCGAAAAAAACGGGCATTTTAACTTTTTTGTGAAAGTTAGCGGGTATTTTTAATAATTCGTCCTTTTCACAACAAGTGTGAGCCACAAGACCATGCACTACGAATCGAAATTGGATTACTCCTTTAAAAAAAAAAAAAAAAAAAAACCTGACCTCGTCAATGAACACGACACAAGGGGCGATTTTGCTCGCCACCTTAAAAATTGCCTTCACATACTTTTCAGCATCTCCATACAACTGTGATAAAAATAATTATTGCAACTTACAGCAGGGTAATGTACAAGTTGATATTGGTAATTTTATTGGGTTGCTGACCTTTGAATGTATAGCAGACTGTGATACATTAATAAAGTTTGCGCCAGATTCTGTTGCTACAGCTTTGGCGAGCATAGTTTTTCCGGTACCAGGTGGACCGAATAAAAGTATACCCCTGCAAGGCTGTAATGATGACAACGCTTCAATAAAATATGCAGAAGTAACTGATCAAAGCTCAGACTTTTGAGGTCTGAATTTGGAGTTTTTCACATTGGCATAATTATTGATGGAACTACGAAACATTCTCCACTGAATCAAGCACAAAAGCACAACATGATTCTAGTCCACTGCATAACAGTAAAAGTTGCATACCTTTCTGAGCTGGCCCTTGCAGAACAATTCAGGCCTTTCTAAAGGTAATATCACGAGATCCTTCAATGCGTCCTTCACATTATCGAAAGCTCCAATATCATCAAACTTCACTTCAATCTCTCCATGTGGAACAACATCTTCTAGGACTTTTCTTTCAAACTCGTTTGCAGTTGCGATGTTCTGTAAATTATGGTTGAGAAAGTCATGTTCGGCCTTAATATTACAGATTCCATAAATTGCACATATATGAGTCTGTACAATTGTACTGTATTTCCACTCATAAGATTAGGTAATAAGATCAAATGCATATGTACAATTACCTTTAAACAAAGTTTTGATTTCTTCTCGCCAGATTGAGTGCCCGGTAAGTGGTTTATTCCATATCGAATGCTGTCAGGATTGCGAGACAGTTATTTCTGTCAAAGATATTAAGTTTGAACAATTACTATAACAAGAATATGACATGTACCTTTCTATTGAAAGCTCACTGTTGAAATTTCTGCAAGTTTGGTGATGAGACATTAATTCATAGCCCAGAGCCAACTTGATCACACTCTCGGCATCTATTGATCATCGAGCAGAGATTTGTTAGTCACAAAACAAAGTGAGTTTTTCCGCATGAAAGTTATTTCGCTTTACTACAATGTAATTGTTACAAGAAATAAAAATGCAGACATGCCTTTATTGGTAAGAACTTGGTTGGCCACTTGGAATGCCTCAATGTCGTTACACGTCAACCGATGCTGAGTTAGAAGCTGTCCCAAACCAAGACATTTGGTGAAACTTTAACAACTGAAATTACATATAGATTCAGGTAGCAGCAAAAACTTGTGAACTTTAAACATTACCTTAGCAAGCTTTGCCATACTCTGTCTTTCTTTGATGGATTTGTCATCCATATGCAGTTGTTGTTTAAACTCATCCAAAAGGTTCTTGTCCTGATCCAATTTCCAATCAGAAAATATTATGAAATAAAGACGAAAGTTTTTTTTTCAATCCAAAATCGATATTAGGCACCTCTGGCAAGTCAATGTCTATTCTCTCCGGAAAAAGCTCCATCATCTTAGATATTTTGGGCGAGGATTGCTCACTTTCTTTCGGATTCATCTGAAACATTTGGGAGAATATGTCAGCCATTATATATAGACTTAAAACGTAGAGATACGAGAAGATATGTACTGTTTCTTACCTTGGGCGTCGTATTCTCATTTTGAATATGTGATCCAATAATATGGACATTGTTAGGAAGCCTGTCCAACATAGTTTTTAGTCCTTGAAAAGCTTGAGGATTCTTTGCCAAGCAATTCTCAGTTTGTGTCACCAACACAATACTTCTGCTTGCATACGAATTCTAGTAACCCAAATTAAGTGTGTGTTAGCATCTGGTAAATCAAAACACAGTGTTATTTCATATTAGGTACATAGTTGATGAAATGGTACCGTAAAGGCGGGCTTGGCTTCATCCTCAACGTCAATACACACGTCATTACCGTTACAATAGAACCCATGCGGTGATTTACAATTACCTCCAAGGTTCCCACCACCAGAAACAGGCAAATCAAACCTTACAGCTACTTGGTTTGGATTAGGACTCATCACGACTGTTCCTCGATATCCAAAAGTAGGACCCCTGCGTATCATTCAGAAAAAGCAGTATGTAGTATTAGCATACTCAACATTGAAGCTTTAGAAAATCTTATTTCTTTGGTTATATTCAAAATGGCAATGTTAGTATACTCGATATGTTATAAGTTTGCAACTGTATTATGCATTGAAAATTTATTTTCAAGATACAAATTTTCAAAATGCAACATCCTCATTTTTATTTTATTTCTTATATTATTCGCCTCTGGAAGGAGAAGGGGGTTAAAACATAGAAAGACGTGATTTTAAATTGTAATGAAGCTGCAATGATAGTGACATATCTGCAGTTAAACAAGAACAAGTCCAAGGTTAGAGATTTATTTGGGTCGACAATGTACAATCCAACACAATTTCATAAGAAATAAAAACATTTGAAACAAAATGCATTAAATCATGCTCTTAGTACGTAGTAGTACCAAGTCGCAACTGCACCAATTGTGTATGTCGAACTATATTTCAGTCCTGTAAATATGACTCTGTCACCTGCATAGTGTAATTCAAGTCACGAGATGCAATAACCATATATTTGATGGTTGATTACAAATCCATCAAGATAAGATATTCATGCTGCAAAACAGTGGATACCTTTCGTCCAAACATGACCTTGAGAAGTCATGTTAGATGAAAACAAAGTTGGCTGATCCACAGAGAACTTTGAAGTCTCTGCTGAGGGGCCTGGAATATTACATGTTTTTCGTGGAATATACTTAGCAAGTGTTGGCCGTAAGTGAAATCTCAACGCATCAGTCGATGTTTGTTGTCCAAATTTTGATAAGTCCTACAAAATGGTTAGTGGGAAAATGATTATAAACATATATATATATATATATATGTATTATATGTATATAAAATATAATGAAGTTGGTCTCTGATATATCCATATAAATGTGATCTGTACACTGGAATTCTCGAGGCAATCAAGCACAAGAACTTTGCAGCCAAAGTATTCCGCGAGTGCCATAGCTAGCGCCTCGTGATATATATCGAAACCTAAGAAAGTTTAAGGAAAAGAGAGAAAAGACTGAGTGCATGAATATACCACACTATCTTGAGTAGCAACAAATTATACTTGTCATTGACCTTCAGGACTAGAAAACAGAACTCTGCGTTGCTGCTTCAGGTCAACCGAGATCATTTTAGAATTAAAATGTAAGAAATAAGAACCGACCAAAAGATGCTTTGTCTTGTCACTGCATCAAAAATTAAAAAGAATCATAATTAGCTCATAATATTATTATTCGTACATCAATTTAAACTGCTTAACAAAAGTTCTTTGAATATTTCCCAAAAATTTAAAGTTTCATCCAACATTAAACAAATTAACTTCATTACTTCAAGATTAATTTAGTGTGTTAATGCAAGGGTGAGATGGATTGTTGAGAGTTATTGTATTCAGGAGAAGAATGCAACTATAACCTTTTGTTATACCACATCCACATGCAACGGTTGTTGATATGATTTCAAGTAGTACGTACCTTAAGTAGTAAGGAAAATTCTCAAATGCAACTCGCGTATCCGTGTCGTCCGCTATACTACTTGGACCGGGATCAGCTTTATTTGCATCTTCAATATTGGTCTGTTGAAATTCTTGATTTAAATTTGCATCTACAACCTGCTGATATAAGTACAAATTAAACAATACTTGTATGAAACAACATAATACTTGCTAAGTTCAAAAACCAATTACTTGTCTTGTGTTTAGTCTAGCTACTCTCAAATTCTTGGAATGTTTACTGGAATAGTTCCAACAAAAACCGTAAAGACTAAATGCATTTTAGATAAAAATGTGACCTAAATTCACTTTGTTACTAAAAAATAACAAAAATAAAAAATGTCCATGCATGGACAGCTTGTTAGTAACTCCAAATAATAGCTCCAACAAGTAGGTCTATATTGTTCGTACGTACCTGTTGTTGCATAATTTGGTTATTTTGTTGTGGCAACTGATTTGTTTGTACACATGGTTGTTGTGTTTGTTGACCAGTCGGTCGTATTATTTGTGCACCCAGTAGTGGTGCTTGTAATGCCAGCAAATATTGTTGATTGATGGTGTTGTTTCTGATCATTTGACTCAACATAAACAATTGGCTTTGATTATCAACAGCTTCGTTGAAATAAAGAGGATTAGAGTTGAAAAAAATATATATGATTGCTTCACGAAAGTACGTATACCAATGGAACACATGAGCTAGAATGATATTAAATATAGATTTGTACGATTGCTATTATATGCATAGTAAAAATTGTTTTAAAATCGTGAAATATTAAAATATTCATTAGCATGGAAATAAAATAATGGGGTAAGGTAACAGTGAATCGCACCAGCGTAATATGGAGTCGCACTGGCCATATATGATGAATTGGCTAAAATTGATGCACCTACTGGAGCAGAAGCATTAAAGAATTGATTTGCAGCCCCATTATTGATTGCAAAATAAGAACTGTTTGCCTGGAAAGAAACAAGAATTATGATGTTACAATAAGTAAATTCAAATTTTGTACCTGTTAGAAATTGGAGAGCATATAAATATATACAAATAATATAAGAGGAGAAGAGTGTAGGAAATTTTATAATACTAATTGTAATATGTGATAAACTGGCTAAAATTGATGCACCTACTGGAACAGAAGCATTAAAGATTTGATTTGCAGCCCCACTATTGATAGCAAAATTAGAACTGTTTTCCTGGAAAGAAACAAGAATTATGAAGTTACAATAAGTAAATTCAAATTTTGTACCTTCAATTAAATAATAACATATACTCACAATTAGGGTTTGTAAAAATAATGACAGAAATTTACTAGTCCAAAACAAAGTCATATATAGTTTATCTGTGCATCCATGGAATCTGAGGTAATCTAATTAAGTTTTTTTTAGTTTGTATCATTGAACATAAACAATTGACAAAATTGTATAGCGTGTCGTGCACCAAGTGTGAAATCAAAAGTTAACAACATGAGACCTTGACCTTTTTCTCCGCAAGGTCCTGAGAGCAGTCACTACTTGGAGCAGAATTTTTTGATGAAGACATGATTGCCAAATTCAAAAGCTGAATTGATAGGGAATCAAGTTAAAGTTTATTAATGAAGAAATCTCAAGAATTGATTAACTTCCTGGTTGGATTATACAGCAAGTCTCGGGGAATTGGAATTCTAATTTGTTTCCTTATTTATTAGTTTATTTATTTAGATTGTATGAGTTCTAGGCTTCTAGCTGGATTAGTGTTATTTTATGGCTAATGTATATACACAGGGAAAATATCTCTAATAACAGACTAGAAAGTATTATTTTATGTCAATACCAATAATTACAAGGAAAATTAATAATACTTAAAAAAAGGAAAATTAATTATATCTAATCGATCGCGGAGTAAATGATTTAGAACCAAAATCAAACGGTCCCATTCAATTCCATGATACTGGAATAAGAGTTCTGATTGAATTGTACTAAATTTGGTCTTTCCAATAACCATTATTTTTAAAATTAACTAAAAAATTAAAAGGAAAGAGAAATCTAATATGCAGCTCACAGTTGTTTCGATCTTAATAAACACTACAAGAAAATTCCCTCATCTGCGACTGCCATGACGGTCGCGGATTAGGTGTAAGCTGCCGCAGAAAGCCATCTGCGACCGCCCAGCAGTCGCTAAAACGCAGATAAGTTTGGTCGTGACTCATCCGCGACCGAGAGGCGGTCGCAATTAACCTTATCTGCGACCGTTACATATACGACCGCTTAGCGGTTGCATATAATTCTGTGACCGCCTAGCGGTCCCTGATGACATCTGGGAACCCCATGAGACTTTGTGACCGCTGAGCGGTCGCCAATAACCACTTGGTATTTGGCGATCGACCAGCGGTCACATAATGTGAATGAGAGTTCATGACTGTCAAATGTTCGCTAAAGACGAACAGGTCTTTTGGGACCGCTCGGCGATCACATAAACTTTAAGAGTAATATCGATCGCCCAGAGGTCATGAAGGTTAAAATGACAATCGCGACCGATGGGCGTTCGCAGATAATCTGCATAACTAGCGATCACCCGGCGGTCACAAATAGTATGAATATTATTCGTGATCGCCCAACGGTCTCAAATAATCTGCGTACAAAAGTTTTTTTTTTAAAAAAAAACCAATAATATTCCAATAAATTACTGGAATATTATTGTTTTTTTTTTGGTAGAAATTAAATATAAATAATGGGTAACAAAGTATTACAAGAACAAAACAAAGTAAACAATGGAGAAAAATTAATAAAATGTAATGAAATGATTAATAAATGAAGAAATATTGCAAAAATGAAGAAACAAAAAATAGATGAATAAAAAAGCAAATGAAAGATAAAGTAGATGAATAAAAAAACAAATGAAAGATAGAATAAATGAAATGAGAAAAGAAAAGAAGAGAAAATAAAGTTTGTGTCGGGGTTTTTTTTTTTGTATTTGGAAAAGAAAAGAAGAGAAGAGTGTTTATTGTTTGGTATTGGTTTTCTATGGATTTGACAAAGAAAAGAAGAGAAGCGTGTTTAATGTTTGGTGTTTATTGTTTTGGATTTGGGAAAAAAAGAAGAAGAAGGAAATGTGTGCGTTGGTATTTTTTGGAGAGTATTGAAAAATTGAGAGAGTAGTGGTGGGTATATATAGTAGATAGGGTGAAATTTTGAAATTTCGAAAAAAATCAAATTCCCCTACCATAACCCTCATATTTCAGGTTCAATAGCGACCACTGGGTGGCGCGAATGCTTCTATTCACGACCGTCAGGCGATCTTGAATAATATTCATTATTTTTAAGTATGAATATTATTCGTGACCGCCTGGCGATCACGAATACTGTCATTAGTGACCGCCCTTATAGAATGATCTCGATGTGTTTGTGATTTTTAGCAACAAACCCCAATACTACATGTGAAATTAACTAGTAAATGGTTACAAAACAAGTAATTGAGGTTTGAAATAGTGGATTGAATGTGATCGAGCGAGTTATTAATGTTGAACTTATTTTATGTTCTATCTACAATAAGTTAATCATCATACACACCTTGTTGTTATTTGTTATTATGCTTTCCTTCACAAATTAAAGTATAAATATCATTAAGCGGTCCAATTAGTAGATCATCTTATACATTACGTGTATATCTATATGTATTTAGGCATTATATATATGATTGTTGTCGTTCAAAATTGTAAGAATCTTCAAAATGGACCGTCCCCTATATGTAATGTTTGGATTTGCAATGAAACTTTGTATTTATGGTTGTTTTACTATTATTAGGGTAATTATCAACTAAACTAACAACGCATCACCTTAAATCATCGGAAATACATTATTTTTAAGTGTAAATCAAGTGCATTTGCAATCGCCTGGTGGTCCCAACTAGCAACGGCTAGTCACAATTGCGATCGCCGCGCTGTCGCAAAAACCAACAACTAGTGGGTTTTGCGACCGCTTAGCGGTCGCCGATGCAAATAGCCATTGATTTTTGTGACCGCCCGACGGTCACGAAACCCAATTTTTTGCCTTCCCTACTTTTCCAAGGTTCATTCCAATCTTCGCTAATTCTTAAAGAGTCCACGTTTTTTTCCCTTACTATCTCAAATGTTTATTAACAATAATATAATTTGTTATTTAGTTCTAACTTAAGTTTATTTATTTGTTGATAGATAATGTCGTACATACACCGAGCGTAACCGTGCACTACAAGAAAAATGGGTCATTAGGGACTGCCTGGGCGGTCCCTAATGACCCATCTACGGTCGATATTGGCCAATAGCAACTGTCTAGCGGTCGCTATTCTGCGGTCGCTATTGACAGTGGTCACTTGCCAATAGCGACCGTTAAGCAGTCCCTATTGAGGTCATTTGGGACCGCACAATAGCGACTGTTAAGCGGTCCCTAATGACCTCAATAGGGACCGCAATATAGCGACTGCTTAACGGTCGCTATACTTTTGAAAAATAGGGACCGTCTGGGCGGTCCCTAATGTAGAATAATAGGGACCGTTAAGCGGTCCCTAATTTTTACAATAGGGACCGGTCAGACAGTCCCTAATTTCTACAATAGGGACCGTCTAAGCGGTCCCTATTTTATTTCAGAAAGTAGCAATCGTTTGACAGTCGCTATATTTTGAAAAAAATTAGTGACCGTTAGACGGTCCCTAAGTCCCTACTAATATTCGTAGAAATTCTATGAATATTAGTAGGGACCGTCTAACGGTCCCTAATATCAAATATAGGGACCGTTTGACGGTCCCTAATATCAAAAACAGGGACCGTTTAACGGTCCCTACTAATATTCATAGTATGAATATTAGTAGGGACCGCTGGTCCCTAATGACCTCCAGAAAAAATAAAAAAAATACAATTATATTCCGCATTAAATCCGGAATATAATTGTTTTTTTTTTTGTAAAATTGTAATTTTAACAAGATCAAAACAATAAAATGATGAATAAAAAGTTAATATAATGACAATTGATATGAAAGAATAAAAGAATGTGAAAAGGTGAATAAAATGAGTAATAATATAAAATGAATGAAATAAAAAACATGAATGAAATCGAAAACATGAAATCAAAAGTGAAGAATAGTAAATGAAGATCCAAAATAAAGAAAGTATAAGAAAAAAAGATTGTATTGGTGAAAAAAAGAAAATGAAGATCCAAACTAAAGAAAGTGGAAGAAAAGAAAATGAAGAAAATATTGTGTTGGTGAAAAGAAGAAAAGTTTTTGTGTTGGTGAAAAGAAGAAAAAAAAGATAGTGTTTTTGTGTTGGTGAAAAGAAGAAAAGAAGATAGTGTTTTCTGGAGATAGTGAAATGGGTGTAAGAGTGGTGAGGTTATATATATATATATGATGGGGTTCAATTGGTTTTTGTCCGTTGGATGATTTTAGATGATCGACGGTTTGAAATGGCGATCCGTGTTAAAGACATGAAGGGGTACTTGACCGTAGATTAGGATTTCATCGACGGATGAGAATTGATTTGGTGAAATTCAAATTTCTCCCTCACTCCCGCCAAAAAGTTTTGCCAAAAATTCAAAATTTACAATTTTAGTGACCGTTAAACGGTCCCTAATATCAAATTAGGGACCGCTTAACGGTCCCTATTGTCAAATTAACGACCGTTAAGCGGTCCTTAATTTGACATTAGGGACCGTTTTAACGGTCCCTACTAATATTCATATTTAAAAATCGATTTTTTTTATTGATGTTATTGTGTTTGTGATTGTAAGCAACCAAACTCATTGTACTATGTAAATTGAAGTAATAAATGATTGCAAAACCAACCTTATAGTAGATTAGTTGTGAAATAATAGATTAATTGAAATCGATCGAGTTATTAACGTTCAAGATATATATTTCACAAATGTACAACTAATTAATTATCATTAGTTAGTTGTAATTGTTATCCGTGTTTATGATTTACTTCACAAACGTTAACATAGATACGATTATGAGGCATAATCATTAGATCAAGTATTCATTAATTATACGTATATATGTACATCGAATTAATTTGTCATTATGTCATTCGTCGTACAAAACAGTAGGAGAATCTTCAAAGCGGCCCGTTCTCCTTGTATAATATTTGGATATACAATGTGTCGTTGTACTTATTATTATTTTAACTATTCCAATGGTTATTATGAACTAAACATACAACGCGGCACCGCGAACCATCGAAAAATTCATAATTTTGATGTATGAATATTAGTAGGGACTGCCAATCGGTCCCTAAATTAACAATAGGGACTGCCAAGCGGTCCCTAATTTGACAATAGGGACCGTTTGGCAGTCCCTATTGTAAAATTAGGGACCGTTTGGCAGGCCCTACTAATATTCATACTTTAAAATCGATTTTTTTTATTGATGTTGTTGTGTTTGTGATTGTAAGCAACCAAACTCATTGTACTATGTAAATTGAAGTAATAAATGATTGCAAAACCAACCTTATAGTAGATTAGTTGTGAAATAATAGTTTAATTGAGATCGATCGAGTTATTAACGTTCAAGATATATTTCACAAATGTATAACTAATTAATTATCATTAGTTAGTTGTAATTGTTATCCGTGTTTATGATTTACTTCACAAACGTTAGCATAGATGCGATTATGAGGCATCATCATTAGATCAAGTATTCATTAATTATACGTATATATGTAGATCGAATTAATTTGTCATTATGTCATTCGTCGTACAAAACAGTAGGAGAATCTTCAAAGCGGCCCGTTCTCCTTGTATAATGTTTGGATATACAATGTGTCGTTGTACTTATTGTTATTTTAACTATTCCAATGGTTATTATGAACTAAACATACAACGCGGCACCTCGAACCATAAAAGAATTCATAATTTTGATGTATGAATATTAGTAGGGACTGCCAAGCGGTCCCTAAATTAACAATAGGGACTGCGAAGCGGTCCCTAATTTGACAATAGGGACCGTTTGGCAGTCCCTATTGTAAAATTAGGAACCGTTTGGCAGTCCCTACTAATATTCATACTTTAAAATCGATTTTTTTATTGATGTTGTTGTGTTTGTGATTCTAAGCAACCAAACTCATTGTACTATGTAAATTGAGGTAATAAATGATTGCAAAACCAACCTTATAGTAGATTAGTTGTGAAATAATAGATTCATTGAGATTGATCGAGTTATTAACGTTCAAGATATATTTCACAAATGTACAACTAATTAATTATCATTAGTTAGTTGTAATTGTTATCCGTGTTTATGATTTACAAATCGCTAGCTAATCACAAACCTGTATATCCACACACAATCACAATCACAATTCAAAACACAATCATATCCATAACGCGATAATCAAAAAACAAATTGACATGAGTTTGACCGAATAATAGTTAAAAACCTATTTCAACACAATAATTTCCAAATCGCTAGCCAATCACAAACCTGTATATCCAAACACAATCACAATCACAATTCAAAACACAATCATATCCATAGCGCGATAATCAAAAAAAAATTGACATGAGTTGGACCTAATAATAGTTAAAAACCTGTTTCAACACAATAATTTCCAAATTGCTAGCTAATCACAAACTTGTATATCCAAATACAATCACAATCACAATTCAAAACACAATCATATCCATAACGCGATAATCAAAAAAAAAATTGACATGAGTTGGACCTAATAATAGTTAAAAACCTGTTTCAACACAATAATTTCCAAATCGCTAGCTAATCACAAACCTATATATCCAAACACAATCACAATCACAATTCAAAACACAATCATATCCATAACGCGATAATCAAAACTAAGTCCAAAACAAATCACAATCGTTAATTATAAGTACAATCACCGTTCGTAACGCGATAATCAAAAAACTATAGTATCATAATCCCAAACAAAATACAAACCACTAACATCCACCCGATCACTGAGCCAAGTCATCATGACCCCCCTCATCATCACCATCCCCATCATCACCATCCCAATCATCACCGTCCCCAACATCACCCCCCTCATCATCTCCAGGAAGTCCACCCTCAACATCGCTAGGCGGATACTCGACCCCCTCATCACCAGAACTCTCCCACAATCTATACATCTCATCTAGGTTATCCTCACCATCAACACCGGCCTCGGGATCCTCATCACCAGCAACACCATCACAATCACTATACCACTCATCAGCCTCAAAATCATCAACGTACTAAGAGGCGGTAGAAGTACCTGGAGCAAAAGGATCTGCTCTCTGACGGACCTTTCTCGGAACCCTGAATGCGTCTCCGGTCTTAATAGCATCCCCCATTAACAACTCACTAGGAAGCTCTCTCACTAGTCGGCCCTCTGCAATCTGGTCCTTGACAAAGCCATGCGCTCATGTCATCAGTGCGTCGACTCTCGGGTATGATGTCGTCCTCAACTCTAGGTTCTCGGCCTGGACCTGCCTGAGCAAATCCCGATCCCAATTTCTCGCCCGCGTCATCTCAATATCCCAGTCACGTGGATCGGCATAAGTCGGTAAACCTTTCGCGTTCCCCTTGCTGATCGTCCCTATGGCCTTCTTCCACGCCTCGGGATCCCTTTCATCCAAATCCTTGTCCTCCACGGCGTCGGGATTTTTCCTCCTCAACTCCCTCTTGTATAATTTCTGTTGAATTATCAAAAATGTGATTAAAAAGATGAATTAGTTCGAAATATAATTTAAAATTAAATTAGAATTCATAAGCGGTAAACAAGTACAAAAGTCGAAACACTTATGTAAATCAGTCTCGTCGCCTCTGACTTCCACATCCACCTCAAGGGTTGGTTGGTACCTCTCCCAATCCCCGACACCTTCTTAGTATGTCTCGCCTTGTATATCTCGTCGTGCCTGATAGGGTGCGTGGAACCGGGCTGATTCCTCATCTTCAAATTGAAAATAAATGTGGGGTTAAAATTATCTTAAAAATACTAATCAATGGATTTCTTTTTAAGAACAATAATTTTAAAAAATTAACATCTTAAAATATATAACTTAAGAACAATTAAAAATATATAATTTAAAAAAAAATATCAGGCGCTGTCGGATCTCCTCGTAATCAATAGAACCACCGTAAAAGGTGGCAGGCGCCGGGCCATCCTCCTTACCGCCTCTCCTAGCTTTCTTTCCCTTGACAGATTTCTTCTTAAATTATTCCGTCGCCCAATGTTTTGCCACCGCCTTCTCAATACTCTCGCTCATCCACGACGTCTTTCTCTTGTCACGATACTTCTCCATATCCTTCCTCTCCATGTAATAGCTATGCGCCTTGTTCATCGCTCGTTTGTAAAGCTCCCTCGCCTTCTCCTGGTATGCCCTGTGTACTGCACCCCTATCAGAGTAACGAATCCCAAACCTATTCTGCAAAAAAAATTTAATATTCAACAATTAATTACGACAATAAATTAATAAACTAAATTCAACATAATTTTTTTAAAAAAGCCCTAATTTAATAAACTAAATTATGAGATATTAAACAATAAATTAAAAACTCACCGTAAATCGAGCATACATCTCCTCCCGTATCCCGCGGGGAATCTTTGTGTAGGAGGGCCAAAACTCAGTCACAAACTGACGAATGAGGCCAGTGATCACCTTCGCGATCTCACGACTAGGGGGCTTGGAAAAACAACCCCGATGCATTTCTATAAGCAGAATCTTCTGTCCCGCCGGGACCGTCGTACATGGTGCATTTGGTCCCCTCGGTGGGCGAGACTGGCTCGGTAGTGGTGACTCACTCGACCTCTGACTCTGTCCAGCTCCGATGTCGTGTACAGGTGATAGAGTCTGAAGTCTGGTAGACTCGGCAGATGGTGGCACCTCGGACCTGGTGGACTATGATGATCGGAGTAGTGGCACCTCTGGCACCTCGGCGGTCTCAAACTCTGCTAATAACTGTCGCTGCAACACTGGTGTCCTCGACGTAGAGACGTCACCTGACCCTAGTGCCGAGACGGATGGCTCGGCTGGATGGCCATCCGATGCACGAGTCGCCGATCGGACAATCCGTACAGGTCCGAACCTACCTCGACCCCCCGACTGCTACAATCACCACGGCCAACACCGCTACCACTTACTCCGCCACTAGCACTGGCACCAACACCACCACAACCAACACCATCACGACCTACACTGCCACTACCAATGGCACCAACCCCGCCACTACCAATGGCACCAACCCCACCACGGCCAACACTACTCGTGACCCGTCCACCGCTACGAGTACCCGACACCCCAGTACGACCTCCATCTCCACGACCTCGACCTCGACCTCCAGTACTGCTAGTGGTCTTACGTGACGTCATGCCGAAAATATGTATATACTGTAAAAATGAAAATATAACATTTAGAAAATCAAATCAACATTTGAATCTAATTTAACAATTTAACAATCTAACACAAAACTATTTCAAATTTAACAATTCAATCTCATTTTTACAATCTAATTAAAGAATCTAAGTATAAAGTTAATCTCATTAATCTAATTAAAGAATCTAAGTATAAACTAATCTAATTTAACAATTTAACAAATATAACAATTCAATTTTTACAATCTATTTAAAGAATCTAAGTATAAACTCAATCTCATTTTTACAATCTAATTAAAGAATCTAAGTAAAAACTAATCTAATTTTTACAAATCTATTTCTATTTTTTTTCTTTAATTATTCATTAATCAATTTCACAAATCTATTTCTTTTTTTTCCCCTTAATCTCATTTCTAATCTATTTCTAGTCAATTTCTATTTTTTTACCTTAATCTCATTTCTAATCTATTTCTAATCTATTACTATTTTTTTTCCTTAATCTAATCTCTAATCTATTGCTAATCTATTTCTAATCTATTTCTATTTTTTTTTTCCTTAATCTAATTTCTAATCTATTTCTAATTTCACAATTTCACAATAATCTATTTCTAATCTATTTCTAATTTCACAGTTTAACAATAATCTATTTCTAATCTATTTCTAATTTCACAATTTCACAATAATATATTTCTAATCTATTTCTAATTTCACAATAATCTATTTCTATTTCTATTTCAAATCTAACAACAAATCTAACAATCATACAACAAATCTAACAATCTAACAATACCAATTTTCGGATTTAAATTAGGCAATTTTTGGATTTAAATTAAAATATTAGTAAAACAAAAAAAAAGGAAAAACTAAATCGAGCATTTCATTACCGGCGGCGAGAGGCGGAGGCGGCGCAAGGAGGCGGAAATGGGCGTTATGAGTTAGAGACCGTTTTTTGGTCGCAACTTGAGCTCGACGGTCGCTAATGACTGAAATCGGCTCAAATCGGGGAAGAAGATGAGGAAATCGCGACGACGGCTCGACATTCGCTGATTTGGGGAAGAAGATGGTGAAATAAAAAAAGATTTTTTTTATTTATTTATACACCTAAATCAGCGGTCGCTGATTTGTTTAGGGCCGAATTAGGGTAAATTCGACCCTAAAATTGGCCCACATTTTGGCCCAACTCGGGCCAAAATGTGGCTCAGTAATTTTTAAATGAGTAGCGACTGCTAAGCAGTCATTGATTGTCCATAAGGACAATAGCGACTGCTTGGCAGTCGCTAATTCTCTCAGTGAATGTTAGCGACTGCTTAGCGGTCGCTAGAAAAATTTAGCTGCTAAGCAGTCGTTGTTGTCTTCAGCAGTCGCTGAAGACAAGCGACTGCTTGGCAGTCGCTAATGGGCGGTCCCTAATGACCCCTTTTTCTTGTAGTGGTGGTGGATGCGACATTCTCGAGGATCGTTCATTCACGCTTCAAGAAGTATGTTGATCATTCAATCGCGCTTTAACTTGATGTGCATGTTATGCATGATTTAAATTGATTGTAGTACAAATTGTAATTCTTTGCTTTATATTTTACACCTTAGATAAATAATAGATTATCAAGCTGATAGATCTTGGTATTTTTCTGAGATCACTTATTGGCAATATTAAGGTTTTATGGAGCACTAGGGTTGGGACGTACGACATCTCTAAAAGGCATAAATTTAAATTACGAGCAACCCTCATGTGGACGATTAGCAATTTTTCGACATACGAGATGTTGTCGGGCGGAGTACGCACGAAAAGTTACCTTGTTCTTATTGTATGGGGGACATTAAATCCTTTAGGTTGGATAAAGAGGGTTTAACTGTGCTTTTTTGATTGCCATTGCCGGTTCTTGCCCAAAAAGCATTGTTGGAGAAAAGACGCACATAATTTCAAAAAAAGGGGAAAAGGCACTCGAAACGCCGATTCCTAGGAAGTCTGGTGACCAAATGCGGGAAATTGTTAATGGGCTTTATCGTGTGGGATTTGGTACCCAATTTAAACATGTCCCAGACTTTGGTATGAAACATAATTGGTTGTGGAAGAGCACATTTTGGGAACTACCCTATTGGTCCACAAATTTGGTTCGTCACACTCTAAATGGCATGCACCGCGAGAAGAGATTTTTTCGATAACATCATCAACACGGTGTTGGATGACTCTAAGATGAAGGACAACATCAAGTCCATGAGTGATTTGTCCATCTTGACCAACCGTAGGGAGCTATTTTTACAACCCACCGCCCGAGGTGGGAAAACAAAAAAGCGAAGGGCACTCGACTCTCTAACAAATGAGCAAAAGAAAAAGGTGTTTGAATGGTTGGTCCAGCTCAATTTTTTGGACGGCTACGCCTCGAACTTGAGACGATGTGTACAGATGCAGGAACAAATGTTGTTTGGTATGAAGAGTTACGATTGTCACGTGTTCATGCAGAGATTTATTCTGGTCCCTTTTTGTGACTTCATGCCACCTTACATTTGGGAAACGCTGATGGAAATCCATTTGTTCTTCAAGGACATTTGCGCCTCAGAGGTTTTGGCCAATGGTAGGAAGGGGCTAGAGGAATCAATCGTTGTCACAATGTGCAAGCTTGAGAGGATATTCTCGCTTTCCTTTTTCGACTCTATTGATCATTTGGCGATACACTTACCGTACGAGGCTAGAGTTTGTGGTTCATTTTGTTACAGATGGATGTATCCATTCGAGAGGTAAACCATGTTTAATTAGGTTAATATATTGATAAACATCATTAATTTATTGTATTTATATTTAATATTTGTTTTAGGCGCATGTTTGATTTTAAAGGGTCAGTGCTGAATAAAGTGAGGCCCGAAGGATGCATAGCCAATTTCTACCTACTATCAGAGCTATCAAATTTGTGTTCCCAGTATCTCGATAAATCCTCTAGTTCTACACATAAAACACTAAACAGGAACGAGACTTTAGTGAGTTCGGAGTGGGATGATAAGCCCTTATTGTTTCGAAAGAGGAGGTGGCCAATTGGACATTTAAACAACAAGAAGTCGTTGACATCGGAAGAAAATGAGCAAATTGAACTGTACACACTTCTTAATTCTAAAGAGTTGGACGGATAGCTCGAGTGAGTGAACTTTCTTTTTCATAACCTAATTTAGTTGGACTTACTACGTATTAGTACTAACGTGTTTGATTTGTAACTCGCAGGTTATTCATAGAACAGGAGTGCAGTCGATTGAGTCCAATGGAAGTGCAAATGAAGAGGAACAGAGAGTATGTGGCGTGGTTCAAGCAGACGTACTCCAGTAGAAGGTACATGTCAGACGATCGTGTAAGACCATTAATTTATAGTCCCCTCAACACAGCGTTGACGTACGAATGATACATTGTGAATGGGTTTCGATTCCAGATTGATACGAAATTGGGCCCTAAGAAGAGTGATTGCAGTGGTGTTTACGTGAAGGGAGACATGTGAGACACTGATCCACCAACTGCTACGGGACATTGAAAGAGATCTTAGAAGTGGAATATTGGGGAGGAAGAACTCTAAAACCGCTATATATTGTCTTTTTCAAATGTAGGTGGTACGATATTGGAACACGTGGCACGAATGTCCACAAGACGTCCAATTTTGTTGAAATTAACCCACAACGATCACTCTCAACCAACAAGCCATTTATTTATGTGAATCAAGCCTTACAATCTTACTATGCGCAGTATCTGAATCTATTGAATGAAAGGCATGGGTGTAAGGGATGGTTGTCAGTATCGAATATTAAGGCTAGACATATCATCGACATGTCATCCGTTAGTGGTTCTAGTCAAACTGAAGCGGCGGGGACGAAGGATCAAGTTTTTCAAGAGAACGAATCAGTGGGGCTTAATTTATTTGTAGATTTGGGCTCTTTTAACATGGATATTCAGTTGGGCGTAGGTGATTTTGATGTCGTCGATGAGCACAATGCGAATGAGGAAGAAGTAGAAGAACAAGAAAACGGAGATAGTGACAGAATGATGTATTTAGATGAGTATGACTATGAATATTCAGATGAAGATTAGATTTGTAGTATTTTGTATTGATATTTTAAGACATATTTTGTTTTTTTGTAAAACATTATACGTCAGTAGTGATGAGTTCGAACTATTTTTTCCTATTCCATTTCGGATTTATAAATGTGAAAGAATGTCTAGTTTATTGAAAACGCAAAAAAATACACAATTGAATCCAAAAATACACAATTTAGTCTAAATTATACCAATAATAATCCCACATGCAAATTACAATTGGACATAAAAAAAATATCGACATTACAAAGAAAATAAACTAAGTTCATATTATGCTAATAATAGTTTAACATTCAACTTACACTAAGACATAAAAAATTAAAAATAAAGTTACATATTAATCAATCGTCCCACATGAATAATAGTCCAACAATAACTCAACTACCACATGAAAACTCGCCCGATTGATCACTCTCCAGATACTCAACCCCCTCATCGCTAGAACTCGACACTAAAGCATAAGTATCATACAACGTCGCCAATGGATCTACGGCACCTTCCCTATCATCGTCACCATCTAGGTCATGGATATCATCAAGTCCATGATATACGGAATCTGAGTCAATCATCTCAGAATCTGCAACCTCATCATTGTTGTCTAGTGGCTTATCGGCATACAGCGTTGTGGAATAACTGGGAGTAAATGGATCTGGTTTCTGACGTGTCGACCTCAAAACCGTGAACTACGATCCAGTCCTAATAGCCATACCCGTGAACAGCTCCTCGGGAAGCTCGCGCAACTAATGGCATGTCTGCGTAGCCAGATCCTGTCGGAAGTCCTTCATGAAGTCTAGGAGGATGTCAACTCTCAGATCCTAGGTAGTCCTCAACTCCTCGTTCTCCCTCTTGATTTGTCTAATGTAGTCCCGCGTGTAGTCTGCCTCCCTCCTGAAGTGCATGTCGTAGTTCTCCAGAGCAGCCTCGCTCGGTAAGCCCTTCGCCTTCCCCTTCTTCACATTCCCTATGACCTTCTTCCAACAATCGGGATCCCACTCGAGTAACTCCTCTGGCTCCAGATATCTCCTCGTCAGTTCCCTCATGTACTTCTTTTGTTGATATAAGAAAGAAAAATTAGAATCACTAATTAGATTATAAAAAGGAAATTAATTAAATTCACAAAAATTAAGAAGTACAAAATTGAAAACACTTACGTAAGTAAGTCTAGAACCGTCATCCATCCACTCCCGCCTCAATGGGACACATGTACGTCCATCCGTCTTGGGCACATTCTGCGTATGGCCAACCTTGTACACCTCATCATGTTTAAAAGGGGTCGTGCGGTTGGGTTGATTCCTCGCCTACAAATTTAAGGAATAAGTACATTAAAATTAAGAATCCTAAATTACGACTAAATTATATTGTTGATTCAAATAAAGCATACAATCTTATGCTTGGTCTCTTCGTAATCGATGGACCCACCAAAAAATGTGGTCGTGCCCGAGGCAAATTGGCTGAATACACCTGATGATCGGCGGTCCCCCACTGTCCTACCGCCTCTGCCTCCAATGCAGTGTACATCCACGTCTTCGCTTTTCCACTGTACTCCGCTTTATCGACATTCCTAAAGTAAATTGTCTTTGTGGTGTTCACCAAACACTTGTAGCACCCATTCACCTTCTTAATGAAGGCCTTTGGCACTTTCTCCCAGTTTGTTCAACATACCCCATAGGTTTTCTACAATATAATTTAAATATTAAGATTATTCGTATTTTCTCCATTTATTTATTAATGTACCAATTTAAATAATATTATTATGTAATAATTCCTTACCTAAAATCTAATCCACATCTGTTGTCGTGTAGTCTCGGGCAACTGTAAGTAGGAGGACCAAAACAACGTCATAAACTATCTGATGAGGGACATGATCGTTTCGCTACCTCGCGACTTGGGGGGGTACAAAAAACCCCTATAGACGATCCCCTACCTGGTCGGCGCTGCATGCCTATGGCTGGAGTCCCGATCGGCCTCTAGCTCGGTCCAACTCTGATGGAGTATGTAGGTAGTGTCCTCTGAGCTATGCTAGACTCTGCAGATAGTGGTCAATGAGCTCTGGTGGGCTCTGATAATCATGGTCGATGGGCTCCGGTGACTCTAATGATCGTGGTGTAACCCCAAATCCACATGATATACGGGGGGTCGGGCGCGGCTCTACTGTAGTAGGGGACTCGTCATCGTCATATGTAAGCCAGCGCGGTAGAGGAGGAGACAACAATGTAGACCCCTCACCCTTCCCACGAGATCGTGGTGGGAGGGATGGCTCGGCTGGAACGCTAGTCTCTACATTACGACCCGAGTGGATAATACGTAAGATAGGTCTACAACTACCTCGACCAACACTCTCGTCACTACCATGACCTCAAACCCCACTCTCACTAACAACACTATGGCCTCCAGTGTCTCTACCTCGACCACGAGCTCCTCTCTGGGGCAAACCACTACTAGATGTACGTGGCCGACGCGTAGGAGCGTGTGACATGATGAATATATGTACTACGAAACTAAGAAATTTTTTTAAGTTAGATCATTGATAGGTTGCTATAATTCATCATTTAGTAAGTGATAAATATTCTCTAAAGGCATCGTATCGTTTAGTTGAGATTCCTAAAAATAGCATCATTTATAAGTTAGAGAACTCATCTTATCTAAAGATTCCTAAAGATTTTTTATTCTAAATTATATAAACTAATTAAACCATTACTTTAACATTTAAACTAACACATATAGACTTTAAATAAAATTTCACATTTAAATAACAATAATACATTTAATTTAACACATGTAAACTTTAATTTAAACTAACAATTATACATTTAATCTAACACATGTAATTTTTAACTTAACTAACAATTATACTTCTTAACTAAAAAATATAATTTACACTAACATACGAAAATCTTAAACTAAGAATTTAACATTTAAACTAACAATTGTACATTTAATCTTACACATGTACACTTTATAAACTAACAATTTCATATTTAAACTACTAATCAAACATTAAATATGTTTTAAAGTAATCAAACTAATCCTTATTTATTTTAAACTAATCATTCATCACTTTAAGCTAAACTAACACTTTAATTAACATCTAAAATACCCATTCTTCTCTTTAAACTACTCAGTCTTCACTTTAATTTAACAATTACACATTTAAACTAACACTTCAAACTAATCATTCATCAATTTAAACTGATCCTTATTCATTTTAAACTAATCATTCATCACTTTAAACTAAACTAACACTTTAATTAACAAATAAACTAACACTTTAACATCTAAACTAGCTATTATTCACTTTAAAGTAATCAATCTTTACTTTAATCTAAAAATTACACATTTAAACTAACACTTCAAACTAATCATTCATCAATTTAAAGTAATCATTTTTCACTTAATTAAACTAATCAATCATCACTTTAAACTAAACTAACATTTTAATTAACATCTAAACTAACACATTAACATCTAAACTAGCCATTCTTCAATTTAAACTAATCAATCTTCACTTTATTCTAACAATTACACATTTAGACTAATAATTAAACATAAAATTAACTAAACTAATAAGAATTTAACATATTAAAACATAAATCGAGAAAAGACGAAAACTAACATGAAAGTGTGAGTGTTGTCGTGAAGTGTTGGTCCAACATTCTGGTAACTAGTGTTGGCACAACACTGCATTATGCGAATTATTTAAGTGAAATATTTTGTTTTGCCTTTATTCTTAAACTCGCCTAGTTCCAAAAGTTTTAGTTATTTGTGATATGTTTCAGGATATCAAGGACTCCAAGGATCGTGCGAGCTTAAGATTAAGCAAAGAAGATAAGCCGAAGCGAATTGAAGATAATATTAGAAGACCTCTTGAATATAAACATCAAAGGAGATTTTGAAATTATCCAAAGAAGAAGAGAGCAATCACAAACTTGTGTTTATCACGCCAATGAAGAAGGACGATCAAACCCTATAAGAAGGCATCCTTGGCATCAAGACTATTAACGAGACTGGAATTAGTTCTGAGAGATTAGAAGAATTCTCGTAATGGTTATTAGTCTTGGTTTTACTGAGTTTTATCTAGATAAGCTATAAACTCCATAGCTTATAGATTAGTTAGTGTTAGGATTGAGTTCCTTACTCAGTTGAGTTTTGTAAGATCATTAGATTTATATTTAGTGATTATTTGGCCGTAAGGCTCGGTAGGTTATAAATTCATTCAATGTGTCTGTTATTCCGCTAAGAAGGAGTTTTCCTGGTAAAATGGTAAAGTATTCCTTCAAAAAACCCACTGAAAATGACACTAAGAAAATGAAAGCAATTCAATGATTTGGTTGCAAAGGCCGTGGTCACTTGTCCTATGAGCGTGCTAATACTTTAAGGGTCAAAGGTAACTCTAACTGGGTATGCATAGATGATATTGATGATAAGACAGGTTTGGAGGAGTTACCAGATGTACAGGTGTCTGAAGAAGTTCCACACAACAACCTTGTCTTCTCAAGTAAACTAGACCGAGTGTCCGGACAACATTGTGTCTGAGATATGTTGGCTCAACACTCAGACTGATCCAGAAGAATAGAAAAACTACTTCGACAACTGGAAGGATGACGATTATATATCTAACCCTCAATGTTTTATTACTGATATAAATGATTCTGAGGAACATTCTAACTTTGTCTGTTTTGGTGGCTCTGTAGATTTGGATGAAGAGTACTTCTTTGAAGGGGAAATGGATCAAGGTGAGGTAATTGATGAACTGAAGGTTGTTTTTAGGGAACTCCTTGATGAAGTAAAGAAAACCATAAAAAGAAAAAATGAGCTCAACAAGGAAAACAATTTCATAATTGAAACCATAATAGAACTGAAGAGAAACCTCATCAGAAAGGAGTGCCAAATGGAGAAGATGGAGATAAAGCTAGAAGGAGCAGAGAGAACAATTGCTAAGTGGAATTCAGAAACAAGTAAGCTTGATGAAGCATTGAGTGTTGGCAATCAAGTAACTACAGGTTTGGGGTAACAACAAAGATATATGACAGGTCCCAACCCCGTATACTGGTACTGTTACATATGGTGGAGGAAGCAAAGGGAATATCATAGGAAATGGGGTTCTCAATGTGGATGGTTTCCCACACCTAACTGATATTCTGCTGGTGGAAGGGCTAAAGGCTAATCTTATCAGCATCAACGACCATTGTGATGATAATATGATTGTTAAATTTGATAAATATTCATGTGATGTGTTTGATAAAACTAACAACTGTGTTATGATAGGAAAAATGTCAAAGGACAACTGCTACTTGGTGGATAAGGATGCACTGTCTCTACATGTGATGGTTGATGAATTAGTGGTTCGACACATAAAACTGGGACATGTTCCCTACAAGAATCTGGAATAGATCATCAAATTGAAAGCTGTGAGAGGCATACCTAAACTAACGAGTCCAGGTAAACTGGTTTGTGGTGATTGTCTAGAAGGTAAACAAACCAAGACTAAACATGCTCATATACATGTGGAAGGTACCACTGGTAATCAACACGGGCTGCTTCAGACTGGTGATGTGCAGCGAACACCATTGAGTGACAATGTGAACTCAACACCACATATTGTAGTAGAAGACACAGCTAAAGTTAGTGTTTGCATGTCCTTTCTGTGTAATTTAGTTACTTGTTTTGTTCGCTGTAGAACCTAAGAATATTAATGAGGCTCTGAAAGATTCACACTAGATAAATTCCATGTTGGAAGAACTCATGCAAATTTCTAAGAAAAGTATGGAAACTAGTTCATAGGCCTGTTCATGCTAATGTAATTGGAATTAAGTGGATCTTTAAAAATAAAAGTGACGAATATGGAGTGATAGTGAAGAATAAGGCTAAATTAGTAGCCTAAGGGTATACTCAAGTTGAAGGATTGATTTTGATGAGACTTTTGCCCCTGTGGCCAGAATATAACCCATTACGCTTTTACTTGCCATTGCTTGTTTCTTAAAAATCAAATTGTACCAAATGGATGTTATGGGAGCCTTTTTGAATGGTTATATAGACAAAGAAGCTTTTATTGAGCAACCAACAGGATTCACTGATCCTCATCACCCTGATTATGTCTACAAACTTGAAAAAGCTTTATATGGTTTGAAACAAGCTCATAGAGCTTGGTTTGAGAGGCTAACTTAATTTTTGCTATGTTTTCGTTATTCAAGAGGTGAAGGTGATATTGTTTATCATGAAGAATAACAAAGATGTATGTATAACACAAATCTATGTCGATGATAAACTGTTTGGCTCTTCTAATCACTCCACACTGGACAAGTTTGTTAGTACTATGATGTGTACATTTAAAATGAGTATGATAGGGGAGCTCACCTTCTTTCTAGGACTGCTAGTGAAATCGAAGGAAACATGAATGTTTCTATCTCAGGAGAAATATGCTAGGAATTTGGTGAAGAGATTTGGGTTACTAGAGTCCAAGCCTTGTAAAACACCTATGTCCACTACTGAGAAGATTGAGAAGGATGTAGCTGGTGAAGATGTTACTCAACATTCTACAGATCAATGATAAGGAGTCTCATGTACTTATCAGCCACCGGACCTGACATAATGTACTCAGTGTGTGTATGTGCGAGGTATCAGGCAGCACTTAAGGTATCTCACTTAACTGCTGTAAAAAGAATCTTGAGATATATTTCAGGAACTGCAGAGTTGGGATTCTGGCACTCTTATGATACAAATTCAAATCTAGTTTGCTTTAGTGATAGTGATTGGGCAGGGGAACTAGATGATAGGAAATCCACTAGTGGAGGGTGTTTTTATCTAGGAAATAATTTTGTTTCTTAATACAGTAAGAAGCAAAATTGTGTGTGTTTATCTATTGCTGAGTCAGAATATATTGCAGCTGGCACCTGTGCAACCCAACTGATATGGTTGAAACATATGTTTTGTGATTATGGGTTAACTAGTAATACTCTTCTAATGTTCTGTGATAATTTGAGTTCCATTAACATATTTAAAAATCATGTTCAATATTCTTGAACCAAAGACATTGACATTAGACATCACTTCTTAAGAGATTTGGTTGAAGATAAAACAATCACAATTGAACATATTGACATGTTCACAAAACCCTTAGATAATAAGAGGTTCTTTCAGTTTAAGAAGGCTCTCGGTATGAGTGTGTTGTGAGCACACTAAGCATACGTGTGTTGCCTTAACATCACATGCCAACGCTAGTAACTGATTGTGATGTACCCAGATTATTCTCTTGATTGTTTGGTTAGTTTTGTGATTTCCTTGTTTATCTTTTGTTTGTTTATCTACATTCTTGATTATGGTGAGTCTTACTGGCCTATAAGCATCAAATGGATATCTTACTCTTTACAGATACTTCTTGAAATTCTTGTTAACTTTCTTTACTTTGACGTAGTGTCTTGACTTGGAAAGGCTGGGGTACACAGAGCTGACTTCTATGCTAGATTCAGATGTGTCTAATTCAAGTTAAAGATACACAAATCAATATTAAGAAGATGGGGTACGCAGAGTTGACAGCTATGATGTATTCACTTGTGTCTTATTTGTATTGATTTGCTTACAGAAGGGGCATATGATATTGAACTTTTATACTAGGATGTCTGGGATCTTGCATTGCCTTTCATATAGTATAATTGCTCACTTTGTGCTAAAACCTTCTCTATGATGCTCAGTAAACATGTTGTGTTAGGATACTGGGGTGTTGGGATCATGTATTACCTACATCCAGCCCTATGTACTTGTTTGTGCATCTGCATTGATTATGTTGCAACTGGGGTGTTATGGGTCCTGTTATTGCCTACATTCAGTGAATACATAATCCATTTTTTGCCTTAAAGTGTAATGCTTGAAAGTTACATTTTAATTATGGTCTTAAATTGAACAGGTAAAGGGTTTATATCTGTGACTGTTGATATGTTGTGTTGAGACAACACTATACTCATAAATGTTCGCCAAGCATTCATCTTCTGATATTTGATTATCCACTTCTGCTTTCTGCTTATTATGTGATGTGTTGTAATGGTCTTAAGGGGGAGTATCTCTTGTTTTCTTCAAGACATAATTCATATGTAAGGCATATCTCCTAGGTCGTTAGTTGCCAGTAACACGCGAGATTGTTTCTCACTGAACTGTAGAAACTTAATTATTTCTATGATGTTAACCTCTTTACTGTTTTCTTAGTGTGTTTTATGTTCTCTAACTCCCACTCATGTTTCAGATCTAAGCTAAGCTACTTGATTTGAATGATTCTTTCTAACTCTTGAAGTTCCAGGTATCTTGCTTAGATTCTGCTTAGGCTAGTATGTGAAGAAGCCCTAGGTAAAACTTTCATCACACAGACACTTGGCTCGATACAGAGAGGGTGTTGATTCAGAATGGTGTGCCAACACTACTCTCTACGAATGTTTCCTCAACGCTCAACTCAACACTGTGACTTATAAGTTATTTCAATAATTGTTGTGGTCACGTGTCATGCCAACATTATTGCACATGTTGACTCAACATGGCGGGAATGGCACAAGTTCTCAACATTTACCCGCTTATGACTCCTAATTTACATCCACTTCCTGTTTCATCTCCTTTTTATTTTTCTTGGATTCTGCAAAATCAATTAAACCCTAGAATCTTACTATCTTCAAAATGTACTCACGCAGGCTATAATGAAAAATAAATCCATAATTGGTGATCTTGCCAACGTTGTTGCAGCCATGTCATCTGAAGTAGGGGGAGTTAAACCTCGTAGAAGCACCCGCACACGTAATACAGTCGTGGCACCTGAACCACCCAAAAGAAAGGCAGCTCTTGTTTACACCAGTAGGAATGTAAAATCGAAGAAGGGCGCATCTACCAGTGCTGAGCCAAAAGCAATTCAAGATAATGTTGTGCCAGCACAAAAACCCACTTATGTTGTCACAGCACCAGAACCAGCAGATGTTGTCGCAACACAGGAACCTGCAGATACCGAAGTAACATCGAATCCACCCAACATTTTTGAGGATGTCCTCTTTGGAGATGAACCGGTGATTACAGAGGCATTGGTGCCCGAGGAGAGTCAACCACATTCTCCTCCTGCTGAAGAGGAAGATGTTGCTGCTGAAGAGGATCACTCTGCTGATGAAGATGAGAAAGAGGGTACAGATGATGAGGAGGACGAGGATATTGAAGAAGGATTCGAAGAGGAGGAAGAAGCTGAGGAAACATACCAGCTTGATGTTGTGCCAACATCGGCTGTCCAAAATGTTGGCCCAACACCCACTACCCAGATTGTTGACCCAACATCGGAAGACCAGGATGTTGACACAACACTAGAGTCTGAAGAGGAGTCTGAGGATGGGCCACCAAAAATTTTTGAGGCCGACTTACCTACTGAATGATATAATAGGTACTTCTTGACCAAAATTGCAAGTGAGTACTATGATATTATGATTGCAAGGAAAGTTTGGGCTGAGAGGAACATTGTTGTCGATGACTATAAAAAACATAAGGTGTTTGAGTTTCTTGAGTCTAGAAGCTTGTTCTACTCTCTTATTGATATTGTCCCATATGTTCTTGATGTGGTGAGGAAGTTTTACTATAACCTATTTAATTTGGTGCGTTGTCGTTGGCTGGCTTGGCAGGCTGACGAAACACTCCACATCATGCTGGTTCTAGGCTATGCTGGAACCAGCTTTGTCATTTGCACACATGTACTCCAAGTGACGTGGTGAGAAGACGGGTGGAACTTTGATGATTTTGGACTGAACTTGAGTTATCCCAAGCTACCTATTTATCCTTTTGAGGGAATCAAGCCAAACGTAGTTCATTTTTCTATTCTGATGACCGAGCACTAATCGGGCTATGTGATTCACTTGTTTCTACATGGCACGTGTTCACTCTTTTGACCATATCTTCTTGTAGGAAGGTCCAAACCTCAATCTGCTTCTTGATATGGAAAGTAGACTCCCTTATATTTCTCTACCTATAAGGTACATATCAAATGGATACGTAGAACTTCCTCTACATCGAATACAATATTGGGTATGCTGCATGTCAAACTTGATGTTGAATGTGATGTCTAAAATACCATTCGATATCAGATGTCGGGTGTCTTATATCGAATATATTCGATATAGGGGCTATGGAGGAGGTCCCCCAGGCATTCCTTCTCCACTTTAGGGCCAAATGGAGGGATATATATAGGCATATGGGCCAGGGTATGTAGATAATGTCACCCGTATGACATATCGAATATGATATTCGATATGGCATATCTATGCAGTTTCATCATTTTTGGCATAACTCCAAACCTCTGAATTGCAATCCGCTTCTTGCATTACGACCTGGACATCTGCGGCTTTCCAAAGACATATCATAGGGTACCTAGTTCGTTATATATAAATAATGGTGATCCTTGCAATTGCGGCATCCACATGACATGACACGTATTGTTACTATATTATGTAATATCAGCAGTCCCCCAGTTTTGAGTGTGCTCTAGGAACATGAGCATACTTTAAACTCTAATTGGATAATATACTTGTTCATACCAGTAGTCCCCCAGTTTGCAATGTGCTTTTAGAACATGAGCATACTTCAAACTATAATTGAATGATATATTTATACATACCATTAGTCCTCCAGTTTAGGAGTTATCATTGTAGATGATAATTTGTAAACTTGATTTGTATGCTCGAGTATTTTATTGAGGAATATCCTTCATTCCCCCCAGGTTTTGAGTTGCATGAATAACAAATTGGGATAGTGAGAAATAGCTCGGATACTCCCTCATCTTCCTAGACAGTTTCGTTAGGATAGAAGTCGGAAAGTTTGCGATATCGGGTGGATATCAAATATACGTTTTTTATATCTCCCCAATATATAAGGATATTTATTGCTGCCAGGGCCTACATGTGTTTATTATATAAGCTGGTCCCAATTCTTGTCCGGATGCTATTATTTTAATGGGGACCTTTTGTCATTCTGTGACCCTGGATATCAAATCCCCATTATATCAAAGCAGCAAGGTATGTCAGGTTTCTTCCCATAACAATATAGTGTTAATCTGTCTTGGTAGGGGGCAGGGTAGAATACGAGTAGGTTGTTCTCTGCGTTTGGCCGCCATGGCCCCCAAAGCATTAATGCTAGATACAAATTGGACCGCGTGAGGTTTCTATGTACGAGGTTGTATGTGATATAACTTGCGATTATGTATATAGGACCGTTTACGGAAATGTTTTTTCTACCAACCTTGCGCTCTTTATTGCTTATTATGATTTTAACTCCATAACAACTTCGGATATGTGAAAATATTTGAATGCTCTAGCCCGACCATAGTGTTAGTGTGGCTGGGTATCGCGTTTGGTGAGGTGGTACGCAACCAACCCAAACTTTGTAGGTACCTCTTGAGTTATTCGAGTACTTTGTCAGATGTAGTACCTGATTGCGCTTCTATTACCTTTATAGGTAGATGTAGTTGACATCGTATCACAAATGATTCTTGTTATACCTTGTGAGATATGATTTATGATAACTTGTCCAGTATGCCCTAAGGCATAAGAACCATGCAGAGAATATTGCATTGTATCATGAGAGGTAAATGACTTGGATACCACGCAAGGTATGTTTCACTATACCATAATTGGGCGGTTTCTAGATGAATCTATTGTAGAGTGTAGCTCAAGTATTGTTACATCTCACGAGTGGTTTTGAGCTATCACCAGCGCATAGTGTAGGTATAATAATGCTGAGCCTGATGGCGTTGTCGAGATTCTCAGGAAAAAGATTCTTGTGTTGATTGGCGTGAAATGTACTCCGCAGTGTCCAAACTGAGAATAGGAGTGGCTGTTAGGGTATTCCCTATCATGTCCCATAGGATAGGAGATCTCATTTACCATTTGACGTATTTCTTACCTTTTCCTTGTAGGCAAAATCGATTGATAGTAAAATGCTTGAAGTCAAGCAAGTATGCAGCGAGAGCAAAAATCATATGAAACACCATTTAGAAAAGTTAAAGCCCGTCATTGCAGAGTGGAGGCTCCCCAGGTCAATGTTTGTAAAAGGCGGTTTACGTCATATCACTTATAGGTCGAAGGAGAGATGTCAACATTCTCTCAAATGTAACTTAAACACGCGCTTTGTTAATCCTAAAGAAGATAAGATAGGTAATGAGCGAGAAGTGATCGTAAGGAAGGTTCTTGGCTATAGTAATTGTGAAAATGATAAATGCGTTGATGGACACAGAGAAGTTTCTTGACCTTCTTAGGTTTGCGCCTAGTGCGTATTAGATCGTTTGCTACTAAGGGTTGTAGGTTGGTCACTCTTTGAGTAAGTTGTATGGTTTACGATGATGTAAGGTGTATCATATTATGTTGGTTGGAATGATCTTTTGGTTAACACTTCTTGTGCTTTTGAGCGATTTTATTTAATCAATGCATCCTCATTAATTTGAACAGTAGTTTTTCATTTTGAATCTTGCATTATATATCTTATAGTCGCAGTGGTATTATTGGAGATCTCATTAGCGATGAGAATTTACTGTTGACTGGCTTCATTTAGGAATTGAAAATACTTTAAAGGGTAAAGTCATATCGTACCAAGTATAGTGGATTGTTTTTGAATCAACTGACCAGTATGGGTAATATGTTAACCTTCATAGTGGATATACATGTTCTCATCACTTCGGCTGCAACATGTTTTAGAATTTGGTCTTTTTCTTGACTTGGGTCTCGCATGCGATAATGAGCTTGTTACTCGTTGTAATTTTAGTCTCAGTACGGTGATGGATGTAACGCCGCTATCATAAAGTTATGGTATGAATGATTTATTCATTTAATCACGTTATTGCGTTGTTTTTTAGAATCTATCAGTATTTTGCCATTATATAGGTGTTATCTTCAGTTCATTATAATTATGCAGAGTAGGCGTCTAGCTAACTACTTGACCTTTGCATCCTCGGGCCAGATTTAGAGAAGGCATTTGGCGACGATTATGTGCCCTTGAGAGTCGGGGTCTCATTTGGGTGCTTTACTGCACCTTAAGAGGCGGGGTACCACATAGGTACTTGTCTTTGTGCCGTATGAGGCAGGGATACCACGTAGGTACTAGTCGTTTTGTCGTAAGAGGAGAGTTACCACTTTGGTACTTGATGTTGTGATCGGGTCATCTTTGTTCATTTTGTCTGGATTAATACAAGCGTGTCATCTCATATTTGTGCGCAAATTTATGCAATTTGATTGGTGTCTCAAGGTAACTTATTTATTTGTAATATATAAAAGAATATTGTGTAAGGAATCATGTATTTGATTTGTTGTGATTTCAGTTAGGATACCTCGTGGGTGCATGATTCATTGTCATTTAAGGCAAGATACCGCGTAGGTACATGTTTTGTTGCCGTTTAATGCAGGGTGCCACATTCGTACGGATTTATTTGCATTTAGGTAAATATTCCTCTACCAATTTAGGCATGAAACTGTGTAGGTAGACATTGCTCTGCCATTTTGGCATGTTACCGTGTAGGTAGATGTAACTCTTAGGCATATTACCATATATGTAGTTGTTACACTGCCATTTTTGGCATTTTACTGTAAAGGTAGATGTTCACCTACCATTTCTGGCATTTTACCATATTGGTAGAAGTCATGCTGCCATTTATAGGCAGATGTGGCTCTACCATTTCTTGCATATCTCGTTTGTGTTGTCGACATTATTCGTTTCCTCGTTTGAAGTCTAATTAAATATTTTATGTCATATCATGTAGGATAGTAAATAAACAAGTTACCTGTTAAGGTATTCCTTTGTCGTATCCTGTAGACTAGGAGATACATCCATCGTATAAGTAGTCAAGATGGCGCAACCTCTGTTGTTGTATCACCGTATCCACCAGTAGGGTATATAGATATTTTTTGTTGTAAGCAATATGTTCTGAGGACGAGACCTTTGGTGTTGTATCATCGTATTTACCACGATGGCATATGGACAGTCGCCTTTTCAAGCGATATGTCCTAAGGATGATACCTACTTGCTCTTTTATCAGCATATTTTTCGTGGAGGCATATGGACAGTCGTCTTTTCAAGCGATATGTCCTGAGAGCGATACATCTGAGGAAGATACCTCTTTACTGTTTTATCAGCATTTTTCTCTTTATCCTCCGTATCTCGATGGATAGAGGATCTTTTTTTTTTCCTCCTTATCTCGATGGATATGGGATCTTCTTTTCTTTTATTCGTCCTCCTTATCTCGATGGATAGGGGATCTCTTTTTCTCCTTATATTGTTGATGGAGGATGTCTACGTTCCTGTCATTTAAACGGATAACAATATATGCAAGGATATATCAATATAAAACTTTAAGATACATAGCAGCCAAGAAACGGATAGCATCCGATCTGCCTACCCTTAGGATAGAAGATACTTTTATCGTTTTAAGGTATATTTCTGTCTTATCCCGTAGGATATGTTCGCTCATGCACTAAGTCTATTAATATGAAAGATATATATATATATATATATATATATATATATATCACTAGCAAGATAAAGATTAATAATAGATAGCGGCTGAAAATCGGGCGAAACCCAGTTCACTTAATATGGAGGAAAGGTAATTTAGGTAAATATAAATTGTTCCAACATAATTAAAAGCATTAATTAATAAGGCCAAGTAATTACTCGGCCATTAATCCGTCGAAACTGAAAGACGTCGAACCTAATCCATGATAATATCGAATATGGGATTATATCGAATCTGAGGGATATCAAATTTGAGATAACATGGAGTCTGGGATTATATCGAGTCTGGAATTATATCGAATTTAGGATTATATCAAATCTGGGATTATATCGGAGATACGAGAGATCGAGTGTATACGTATATCGGGTAAGTTATGATATCGAGTATGATATCGGGTATGATATCGGGCTTAAGATATGTCGAAGATAGTATCCATATCGGGAATGGTGTATATTGAAGGAAAGCTTGATATCAAAAATAGGCTTGACATCGAAAATGGGCTCGACATCGAAAATAGGCTCGATGTTGAAAATACGCTTGATATCGAAAAGAGATTTCGATATCGAAAATAGACTCGACATCGAAAAGAGATTTCAATATCGAAAATAGGCTCGATAGGTAAGTGAATAAGAATAACGTAATTAATTAAAGAATGTGCAGGTAAATAATAGGACAAATTAATAATTGTGCCCTGTAAGTTTGTCTTTTTGAAGAATATGCCTATTATCTATCGAGTTTTTAAAAATGCCCTGACTTATGCACTTTTATTTAAAAAATGCCCACCCGCTGCCACATCAGAAAAAATGCAGACGTGTCAGTCAATGTAGATGTCAATGCACACGTCATGGCTGCCACATGAAATATATTTAAAACAAAAATAAATTTGTATCCTTTATATATATAAATATATATAGAAATATCTTTAAGATTTAAAATATATTTAAATATATTAAAAAAAGAAAAATCATAAATACAATTTTTTATTACTGAAAATTAATAAAATTTAAAAAAAAAACAAAAAACCAATAGAGCCCCCCCACCCAATCCCCCCTCCCCACCCCCACCCAACCCCCCCACCACTGGAACCACGAGTTGCAGCAGTGGTGGCGTCGATCGACGCCACCACCGCTGCAACCCGCGGGTGCAGCGGTGAGGGAGGGGGGGGGGCTCTATTTTTTTTTTGTTTTTTCTTGAATTTTCTTTTAAATTTTTAGTAATAAAAAATGGTATTTATGATATTTCCTTTTTTTATATATTTAAATATATTCTAGATATAGATATATTTAGATACATAATGATATTTATTTATAGTATTTATATATATTCTAGATATAAATATGATATTATTTTTAATACATAAAGATATATATATATATATTCTGATATTTTAATACATAAAGATATATATTTCTTATATATATATTCCATGTGGCAGCCACATAACACAAAAGATATATTTTTGTTTTAAATATATTAATATGGCGTGTGCCTTTTTCCCATGTGGCAGCCAAAGCGCAATTTTTCTGATGTGGCAGCGGGTGGGCATTTTTTTAAAGAAAAGTGCATAAGTGAGGGCATTTTTAAAAACTCGATAGATAATGGGCATATTCTTCAAAAAGGCAAACTTACAGGGCACGAATATTAATTTGTCCTAAATAATATAATGTAATTAGTATGACTTATCTTGATTGGTAGAGCGGGGGTATTGGGTGCTCGATATGCTCCATGGTTTTGATGAATGTGGGTCAATCGAGAACCGTATGAATGAGCTTGATGTAAGGCACGGGTCCGATGGCGCTCCAATCCGCAATTGTTCGTGATGAACTCGATTGAATTTTAAGCTTGCGTGCTTGTTTCCAAGTACATTCCAATGTGTTCCCATAGACGGTGCCAATGATTTCGTGCGTTGTAGTCGGCTGGCTTCGCAGGCTGACAAAACACTCCACATTATGCTGGTTCTAGGCTACGCTGGAACCAGCTATGTCTTTTGCAAACATATACTCCAAGCGACGTGGTGAAGAGACGGATAGATCTTTGATGATTTAGGATTGAACTCAGGTTATCCCAAGCTGCCTATGTATCCTTTTGAGAGAATCAAGCCGAACGCAGTTCATTTATCTATTCTTATGACCGAGAACTAATCGGGTTATGTGATTCACTTGTTTCTTCATGGCACGGGTTCACGGTTTTGACCATATCTCCTTGTATGAAGGTCCAAACATCAATCTGCTTCTTGATATGGAAATTAGACTCCCTTATCTTTCCATACATATAAGGTGCATGTCGGATGAATACGTAGAACGTCCTCTACATCGAATACAATATCAAGTATGCTGCATGTCGAACTTGATGTCGAAAATACCCTTCGATATCGGATATCAGATGACCTATATCGAATTCGATATAGGGGCTACGAGGGAGGTCCTCAGGTGTTCCCCTTCTACTTTAGGGCCAAATAGAGGGTTATTTATAGGCTTATGGGCCAGGGTATTCAATAATGGCACCCGATACGGCATATCGAATATGATGTTCGATATGTTGCCTAGATCTGCGCAGTTCCACCGTTTTCGGCATAACTTCCACTCCGGACCTCCGAATTGAAATCCTCTTATTTTATTACGACCTAGACATCCATGGATTTCCAATGACATATCTTAGGGTACCTAGTTCGTTATATATAAATAATGGTGATCCTTGAAATTATGGCATCCATATGACATGACACGTATTGTTACTATATTATGTAATATCACTGTCTAAATTTGTGCATGCTAAAGGGTCTCCCAAGTATGGGAGAGTGTATGTGAGGGATATATTCTATAAATGTAATCCCACTATCATTAACAACACCCAGAGGATGTCAAGAAGACAGAAAACTGAAGGGGAAATTGATGAAAATATCATGATGAAAGAGCTAACAGGTGGATTGGTGACGAAATGAAAGTGTTAACGGGTTTGGAATTATTCCCTATTTAACAAAAGATATTTATATTGGGTCGGAACGCCCTGCCCGTGATTCAGAAACAATCGCAGGTAGAAATGATTGGAAAATAATCAGAATTACAAGAAAGTTTCCTTCCTTTATTCACTGAACTTTTCCTCCTCTTTGTGTACTAGTAGTAAGTGATACTAAGTTGGACTTAGTTATCTTTCTTCTATTGATCACTTCCCTTTATATAGACTGTGATAAGGGCAGGTGTCATTGTGCATGTGTTTAAGTAAAGACAGGTGTCGTTTCATTATTACAGGTGTAAAAAATTAGGATAAGGTTTATCTTTTATCTACTAAGCGCTGACTAGATTAATCTTCGTATCTTCTGATAGCTCCGAGGACCTCTGATGTATGGTTGTTTTGGTAGGGCTATTCTTCCGAGGGGCTAGGCTTTTGTTGACACATAATAAGAATGCTCGTATGAAAGTAAGAACTGCTGTATATGCCTTCCGAGGGGCTTCATCTCCCTTCCTTGACCCGGGTTTGTTCTTCAATGACTGAGGTGATCTCTGAAGACACGGTAACAGAATCGTTGATAGTATAATGTGATCTTCGTGGGCTTATTTTAATCTCCGAGGGCTTTCTTTCTTCTCCGAGGGCTGTATTTAATCTCCGAGGGTTGTATTTGCTCTGTTTGACATGAGATGTTTCTGTCTAAGTTCTCGGAATATACTTATTAGGCACTCTTTTCTTCATCTCTGATTTTTCCTTTGAGAATGAGTCTTCGGATAATGTTCCGATGGCAACTTTTATTGAGGAAACATGCTCCGGGGGCAGTTTACATTGAGGAGTGTTCAGCAAGGAAGTTTTCTTGTAGGTTCATGAGACTCGTGGTCCGTTGTGGTCCCTCTTGGAGCATTGGTGGATATCGGAGTCGCGCGGATCCATCGGGGTTTGCTCTTTTTCCAATGCCGCGTTGATATCTGTTTTTTATTAATCCTTTGACTTTCCAAGGGACGCTTATGTTCCTCCTCGTGTGCTCTTGTATGCCTTTGTTAGGTTAGTAACCGAGAAGTAGAACAACCTCCGAAGGGATCTCCTTATTTAGGAGTGGGTACATCTCATCGGAAGTACTCGTGACAATTGTATTGTCCATGTATCATTTTTTCCGAGTAGGATTAATCTTCTTCTTTTCCCTTTTTATATTTTTATGGTTAACACTACCCCCCCCAAATTTCGATTGTCTTCGTAGAAACAAGCGAAATTTTAATCGTCCTCAGTGAGGCGAGGGGTTGGGTCTCGTTCTGGTATCCTCTATATTTGATATTTTGATATTTTTCAGAGAGATATATGCATAGATATTTAGAATTTATATGGATTTTACCTGAATACCCTTAGGGTATCATTATTGTGCACGCGAGGATCTCGGGGCGCAGGTACTGGATGGGTTTGGCCAGCTTTGAAATTTTGGAGTATCTGACCGTTGGCAACGGTCAGAATTTTGACGGCGTGGCGCGATCTGGCGACGGTTACGCGGAGCCGTAAATAAATGCCACGTCTTTAAGGGCATCTGACCGTTGTATGCTCTGGTTATAAATAGGGGCACTGTTGCTCTTTCTTCTTCATTCTCCCAATTCTAATTTACGATTACTTCCTCTCAAAGCAAAAAACTTCCTTCTTTAATTTCTGCTCTTCATTTTTTGTACTCCAAATTTCTAGCAGACTAACTCGTTCGCTTCTTACTCTTCAAAAAACAATCCTCTTTTTACATCCATGACTTCTTCTGCCAACACGAACCCTGTTGCTGCTGCTACTTCCTCAGAAATTACTGCTCCGATTGATACTTCTACAAATGTAAGGAGTATTCCAGTGGGAGTTGTCACTCGTAAACGTAAAGGAGAGATCGCTTCTTCTTCTGAGGGCGGCGCTGCTTCTTCTAAGAAAGCTAGGGTTCCCAAACCAAAGAAGGCGCCTCTTCGGACTTTCACTAAAGTGGAGAGGGTTCCGAGCATTGCCACTCGTGAACAGGTGTTAGATTTGTTCACTTCAACCGGGGCTTTTCAAAAGAACATGGTGTTCCAAATTCCGACTAGGGACGAGAGAGCATGCTATCCTCCTCCGGGTATGTTGACAGTCTATTTTGCTCAAGTAAAGTATGGGTGGCGTTCATTCATGTCCCCTTTCTTTTGTGAGGTTTTTAAAACTTGCAACATTAGCCCGAGTCAATTGGTTCCAAACGGGTTTGCTGCCCTCTGCATTTATGTTTTTTGGTGTCAATTGAACGGGTTGGAGTGTAGCGTAGATCACTTTCTTTCAATCTTTGATGTGGGGGTGTCGCCCGGGGGGTATCCCTTTTATAATGTTCGTCATCGGGACAACTCGGGGGATTCCACAAAGAGGATATTGGGTGCGACAATTACCTCGCATAGCATTTGTAAAAACAGGTATTTTTTTGTGAGGCCCGCACAAGGTAAATGGGATATGCCCTTTGACTGGAGAGAGGGCACAACTCCAGTGTATGCATTGGACCCGGAGATAGTTTTATCTCCCGTGATTTCTCAACATAAGCTGATAGAATCGGAGGATTTTACCATGTTGTTTGAGACGTCCGGTCTCCATCATGTGGTGTTTACCGATGATGCTGTGGAGAAGCGCTTGTCCCTGTCTCCCGAGGCCAAAAATCTTTTCCGTAAGTTCCTTATTTTCCTCTTTTACTCTTTTTCTGTGTATAATGGTAAATTGTACTTATGTATCCTTGGCTTTGGGGTGATGCAGAGGAGGTTATGGCCAACTATTACTTGTCGGGTCCAATTGATCCTACTCCGAGTGGTGTTTCTGATGTGCCAGAGGAGGGCGAGCACGAAGAGGATGAGGTTAATGCTCCCGAGGGCGGGTACGCAGCTCCGGAGGTGGGGGGAGTTCACGAGGATCACTCTCCACTGTGTATAGACATGTCAGGGGTTATCAGAAGTGTCGTTCCCCTACGCCAGGTGGCTCCTTCTTCTTCTTGGGCTTTAGTGCTAGCTTCTAAGTCTAGTACAGGAGATTTGCCTGCTTCTGGATCCGACATAGGGAGCTCTCCGAGGGCATCTGAAGAAGGGGTATTTCCGAGAGCGGTTGAGGGAGAATCTATTCAGAAGACCATGGAAGTGGTGGATTTATCTTCCGATGATCCTTCTCCTGCTTCTACTGAGCCTACGTCTTCAGAAGTTCCTCGTGGTGAGTTTTTACGAGTTCTTAGTAAAATTTCTCACATTTTCACTGTAAACTCTCTTCATGTACTGATTTTTTCCTTTTTGATACAGCGGCCGTGGACAAAGGCAAGGCTCCGATGGCAGAAGAGCCCTCTTTATATGGTAAGTGTCCATTACCTGTCCTCTTCTACTAATAATTTTTTCTAGTTTCATTCTCTTTCTTACCTTCAATGATTATCTTTTGTAGAAGAAGAGTTTCTGGCCCAGTTTAATATTCCCGAGTAGGAGACCTCACGAGGGGATTCCGAGGATATTCCGAGGGGACAGAGAGGTGAAGGAGGGGATCTTGAATTCCCTCCTGGGGGAGACTGGTCCTTCTGTAGCAGTTGGCGGTTCTCGGGCCGTGTTCACAAATTCAGAAGTGATGACTCCAGTACCCAGAGCCGCTCTTCCGGGGAGTCGTATTCCAGTGTCCTCGGTTCCAGTGACTCTCTCTCCGAGAGGTCACACCTTCCAGGCACCCATTCCTCCTAGCGGACCTGAGGGGCACTTTTCGTCTCGGACAGTGGGGGAAGCTTATCAGGACATTCTCCAGTTTTTTGCTTCTTCCAGTTCAACACCTGCTGAGGGGTATCAATTCCTGTACACCAGTCTTAACTGGTTGGGACTCATGGTAAGTTTCTTCATACTAGTCTTCTCGAGATTATATAATGCATTTTTGTTAACTTTTTCTTATTGACTTCTTCGCAGATTGGAAAGACTCGGGAGGCAGTCACTGCCGTGGAAGAACGTGGTCGAAAGGACATAGAGGAGGTGGAAGTACTCCGAGCGCAATTGGCGCCTCTCTTGGTTCGGGATAAAGAAAGCCAGACGAGGGAGGATGTCCTCCTCACCAAGATTTCTAACTTCGAATTCGCCCTTCAATGAGCTGAGAAGGCGAATGAGGACTTGCACCATAAGTTGACCGCTGCCGAGTCCGCTTATAAGAAACCGGAGACATCCGAGAAGGCTGCAACAGCCAAGATAGCTCTTCTGGAGAAGGAAAGAGAAGAGTCCGAGAGGGTTTTCACTGCTCGGATCACCGCTCTTGAGAAGGCCGTGGCAGAAGGTGGTGAGAGGGAAAGGAGTCTCCAGGAGACATTAAGCCAAGTCATCGATAGAGCTGAGTCAGCCGAGGGGAAGTTAGCAAACTTCCTTTCTCCCGAGGATGTGCAGGCTAAGGTTGATGCAGCAGTTCAATTTGCTCAACGGGAGATTTCTAGGCAGCACTCGGAAGTTTCCGAGACACCTTCTCACGAGCTCTTAACAGGCCACCTTTTGTGGGGATACTTGGAGTGTGCCAGGCTGGCCAAGTCTCTGATAAGGTCAGATGTTGACTTTTCAAAGTCTTTTGATCTTCGCAAGTTGAAGAAGCCAACTCCCGATGATTGTCACTACTTTGTAGGGAGATTTGGAGGTTTACTATCCCCTAGGGATTCTCCTGCGCCTTCTCCGATGCGATCTGCCAGTAGTCCAAGCCCGAGGGCTAGTGGTTCCGGGGGGTATTTTCCCCAATTTCTCGCCTTGCTCGACTGGGTTCTTCTGCCGAGGAGACAACTCCTTCACACCCTTCTACTACGAGGGCATAGTCCTTTCCTTGTAATTTTCATTTCTTGTTCTAAATAAGTGTTCTTTGTACTTATCTTCCTTTCCAAGGGCTCTTCGGCTTCTTAAATAAATAAATATTTTTTCTTTTCATTTCTCTACCTTTTGTCTTTATTGTTAAAATTTTTAATTAAGAAGGATAATGATAAGCCATATAAAATTGCTGACTAAGCTTATCTCCTAAGTAGGAGGTGTTGCTTTGCATGATTAAGTAAGGTACGTGTCACTTTTAATTAAGAAAATTTTTTGACACGTGTCCCTCACTTTATGCAATATGAATCTAATCTCTTTCTTTTAATCACGAAATAAGGAGTGTATATATATTTAGGCTACATACTTAACCTTATGATCATAACTTTATAATCATAACTAGTCTTTGATCTTTTTTTTTTTCAAATTTGCCAATAGCTGTGAGCACAATAATAACACTTACCCAAAAAGATGATGCCTATTTACTATAGAAGAAGTGGTTCAGTTTCATCTTGTGGTTCCTCTCGGGACACCGCTCGGAGTCCTTCTAGATCGTCAAGGGTTCCTCCTATTTCTCGTGAGAATTCTTCTCCGAGGGATAACTTATTCGAAAACCAAGCGACACTTAGGGCTAGTTCCTCTTTGGGAGTAGCTCGTAGGTTTCCATCTACAAATTCACGTAGAGTAAATCATGTTAGGGAGATATTCATGGGTAGAGAACCGTACTCTTTGGCAGATGAGTCTTCAGAATTTGATTTGATTCCTCTTAATCCATCCAGGTTGATAGGTAGAGGACGTGTAGGATCCACTACGAGTATGGAGTGCGAGAACTCGGTAAGATCTCTTTTTGCCAGCTATAACCTGGATATCGAAGAGTATGATGTAATAGTGCCTTCCTCGGGCCAAAGAGCTTATGCGCCTCCCTCGGGTTATCTAACTGTTTACAACAAACAAATGCGTTGTGGGTTACGGACGTTTTTCCACCCGTTTTTCCAAATACTCTTCCGCTACTGGCAGATATGTCCGAGTCAGTTAACACCAAGTTCATATAGTCATTTGGTGGGATATGTTCTGCGTTGTGAGCTTTTAAACCTTCCAATGTCCCCTTATTGGGTGGGAACAATATTTGCCCTTCGACCTTGTTCAGAGGGGACTCCCTTCTTTAGCCAGGCCTATCGGGACAAGGAAAATATTTTCACTCGTGTATCCAATACCCATTCTTGTAGAGGGGATTGGAGGCGGAGATTTTTCTTTATCCGTCCGAGAGGTCAATCAGCCAGATCGTGGGGGGTACCCCTCCGATGGGGTCTAGGATATATTGCTCCTAACGCCGAAACACAAGGTCACGTGAGGGAGGTATTGCTCAACTCAGGACTTTTTTCTGGTTCCTATGATATATCTGGGATGCTGGACTTCCCCGAGGCCCTGATTTTAGCGGGTTTGCAAGAGGGAGTGGAGGGATGTACTCCTACTTCTCGTCCTCTTCACATTAACTTTTATTTCCGTAAGTTTTACTGATCACTCCTTACCTGTTTAATTTGTAAAGTTTCTGGGCGTCCTCGGACTGTTGGCATACTAATGTTTTTTACAGGCGCGGAAATGGGAGCGTTTTCTCTTGGGTCTTCCGATGATGTTTTTCTGGGACGGGCTTTGCACGGTGGTTCCAGATTGTTGGAAGTTGGTGGTTCTGATTCCCTCGTAAATGAGGTAATAGTTGATCTCTCTTCGGAGGAGGATGGACGGGAGGCATCGCCTATAGCAGCCCCCTCAGTAAACTTTATAACTCCTCTCGGAGGGCTGGATTCGATAGCAGATTCTTCCCCAGCAGACTCCCACATAATTCCCGTGGTGTCACAACCTTTACCCCGCATTTCTGCCGTGGTGAATGTGCTAGAGGAGTATCTTATCTCTCCCCATGCGGAGGACTTGTCGCCCCTTGAGGGTGTCCATGATCGTGTTCCCGCACCGCCCCCCGAGGGGAATCCTTCCCTAGGGAGATCTTTTCCGCTCGAGTACCGTCAGGATGTTTCTCCTCTCGGATCAGCTGTAGGGTTCTGTCGAAATTTTCTTAGTGGCTTGCTGAATGTGACTGATTGCGGGTTAATAAAAACCCTTCCAGTGTCCGTTCTCCAGGACTTAGCTTGCAAAGACCTGTGTGAGGTATTTTATTTATTTTATCTATTCTGTTTACTACTAACCTGTCATCAACGTCTGATGGAGCTTGCTTTGTTTTTTGAGCAGATCTATATGGTACTAGATGCCCTCGGATCTTATGGAAGTTCTTCTTCTGAACCGGGTTTAGTATACCGTCGTCGGGACGAGTTGGAGCAAGGTCTCTTAGAAGCTCAAACGGAGATAACCCAACTGAAGGAAATTCATGAGTCCACCCAGGAAATCCACAACAATGTGTTGCAATCCGAGAGGGATAAGGCGTGGGATTTAGAACGCCGACTGGTACTAGAAAGAGCCCGTGTATTGAATTTGGAGAGGAGAATAGGAGAGTTGCATGACCAAATGAGGTCTTCGGAAGAGCAATTAACGCAGGCCCTGAAGGAGAGAGATACCCTTAATCAGCAAGTACTAGGGACTACTCGTGCCCAAGATGTGGCATTGGTTATGGCCCGTGTTCAAGCGGTGTTGGAAGTGATAGGTCCGTCTAGCTTTCGTGAGTCCCTTCAAGAGGAGATGCGAGATTTGGTCCATATAGGCTATCAATTGTGTCGAGATGCTGTACAATCTTTGCCAGAGTTTCCCCCAGGCTTGCTAATTCCGACACTTAACATCCGTCAAGTTTTAGAGGAGTTTCCCTCTTCACCTATTAGGGATTCTTCAATTCCGATGGTGTTTGTTGACGATCCCATTTCCCTTTCCGAGGAGCAGCGCCGACGAATTATCCGAGAAGGAAAGCGTCCTATGGGAGAAGTTTAACTCGTGGAGGGATATTATACAGTTTAGTTCATAGTACGAGGGGCTTTTTTCTCTCTTTTTTTTGTTGGGTTGCTAAGATGACTCATATGTAGAGTTATCATTTTGTCAAGCAACTCCGTTTTCTTTTGTAATAAAACCCTTCGTATATGAATAACTTTTCTTATTCAAGTATGATTATTATATTAAGCATAATACTTTCTAAGGTTGATTGAGTTCCAGGTATTACGAAGTACTACTTCCTCGGAATCAGCAAGGTGATAGGTTGTCGGCCCTACAATTTCCACTATCTTATAGGGTCCTTCCCATCGGGGATCTAGTTTGCCTACATTCTTGGAAGCCCCTACTCGTTTCATCACTAGATCTCCAACTTGAAAGGTTCTGGGCTTTACCTTAGCATTGTAATATCGCGACATCCGGGCCTTGCATTCTTCCACTCGGAGGGCTACTCGGGCTCTCTTTTCCTCGAGCAAATCAAGGGCAAGGGCCAGATTCGAGCTGTTAGTTACTTCCTCGTATTCCTTAACTCGCCAACTTTCTATTGAGACCTCCGAGGGCAAGACGGCTTCACATCCGTAGGACAAACTGAAAGGAGTTTCACCCGTGGTAACACTTTGCGTGGTCCGATAGGCCCATAGTATCCCGGGTATTTCCTCAACCCACTTAGCTTTGTGCCAATCAAGTCGGGCCTTCATATTTGTCAAAAGGGTTCTGTTGGTCCTTTTTACTTGGCCGTTTGCTTGAGGGTACCCCACCGAAGCAAAGCGGTGTTTTATTTCCCAATGATCACACCATTTTTGTAACCCTTGATCTGTAAATTGCAGACCGTTATCACTTACCAGGCTCCGAGGGACACCAAAGCGACAAATGATACTTCTCCAAAGAAAATTGATAACGGCCCCTGCAGTTACCCTAGCTAGGGGTTCGGCTTCTACCCATTTGGTGAAGTAGTCAACAGCTACTAGCAAAAATTTCTTTTGACCGGAATCAGGAATGAGAGGTCCAAGTATGTCAATGCCCCTTTTGGAGAACGGGCAAGGATTAAGATGGGGTTCCCACGGGGCCGCAAGTTGATGAATCCGAGGAGCGTAAGCTTGGCACGGTTTACATTTTTCGGCATGGTTTTTACTATCTTTAGCCATTGTGGGCCAGTAGTAGCCTTGTCGAATCAAGCGTCCGACCATGCTTTCGCCGCTAGAATGGCTTCCACATACCCCCTCGTGAGTTTCTGCTAAAGCTAGTTGGGTCTCTTCTTCATTAAGGCATCGAGCATGGGGACACGAGTATGTTCTTGGGAAAAGTATCCCATCTTTGAGGAAGTATCGGAGGGGTTTTCTGAACATCGTTCGCTGAATATTCTTGTCCGAGGAGTATCCCTCAGGATTCTGTAAATAAGCCTTGATAGGAGTCACCCAGCTTGACAAGGGATCTGAGATGGTATTCACCTCTCTGCCTTCGCTTTTTTCAGACTCGTTGACATGAAGTAGAGTGATCCTCCGAGTGTGTACGGCGGCTATTTGGGTAGCCATTTTGGATAAAGCGTCCGCTTCTTGGTTTTCATTTCGGGGAATTTGAACTATATCATATTCCTCAAACCATTCGGACCTTTGGCGAACAACTCGGAGGTACTCTTGCATTCTTTCTTCTTTTGCTTCGTACGATCCTTTGACTTGCTGGACAATCAATTGAGAATCACTATGGAAGAGTATTCTCTTCATTCCCCCTTCCTTTGCTAGTCTCATACCAATAAGGAGAGCTTCATACTCAGCTTCATTGTTGGAGAGGGGGTAATCTATTCTAATTGCGAAATGGAGCCTTTCTTCCTCTCCTTCACAAAGACAATTCCTGCCCCCCCCCCCCCCCATGCGTACTCACCGAGGATCCATCTGCATACGCGTGCCATAGCGGTTCCTTCTCCTCTGGTCCGATGCCCGTAAGTTCCATTACAAAGTCCGCTAGGACTTGTGCCTTGACGGATGGTCTCGGAGCATAGGAAATATCATACTCGGTGAGCTCCACGGCCCATTTTATTAACCTTCCCGAGGATTCGGGTTTGTTAAGAATGGTCCTCAGGGGGTACTTTGTTAACACTGTAATTGGATGTGAAAGGAAGTAGGGGCGCAACTTGCGGGCCGTGGTAACCAATGCTAGGACAAGTTTTTCAGTTAAAGTATACCTGGTCTCGGCTCCGAGGAGGGTTTTACTGACATAATACACTGGACAATGTTCTCCATCTTGCTCCTTGACCAACACAGCACTGATAGCTTCTTCTCCGACCGATAAATATAGAAATAGCTCCTCTTGAGGTAAAGGTTTTACCAGCAAGGGTGGTTGTAACATGTACTTTTTTAGTTCTCCGAGGGCTTCTTCGCACTGGGGGGTCCATTGAAATTCTTTGACATTTCGAAGTATTTTGAAGAAGGGAAGCCATTTCTCTGCTGACTTGGAGACAAAACGACTCAGTGATGCCATTCTACCAATCAGTTTTTGAACGTCCTTTACTGTCTTTGGGGTAGGTAACCCCATGATGGCCTCTGCTTTCTCAGGGTTTACTTCTATTCCCTTCTCCATAACCATAAACCCCAAAATTTTACCTCCTCGGATGCCAAAAGAGCATTTCCTAGGGTTAACTTTCATGCCAAAGTTATCCATAATGACCAATGCTTTCCTTAAATCTTCGGGATGCTCCTCAGCAGTGTTACTTTTGACTACCGTGTCGTCCACATAAACTTCTACTGATTTTCCAATAAGTCCTGCGAACATAAGACTTACTAACCTTTGGTAGGTAGCACCAGCGTTTTTTAGCCCGAAGGGCATGACTAGGTAACAAAAGGTGCCTGCATCCGTAATGAAACTGGTTTTATCCTGATCTACCGCCGCCATTGGGATTTGATTGTATCCCTGGTCTCCATCTAAGGTTGACAATAGTGCACATCCAGCGGTTGAATCAACTAACTGATCTATGCTCGGCAAAGGATAACAGTCCTTTGGGCATGCTTCATTAAGATTAGTAAAGTCTACACACATTCGCCATCTCCCTCGATGCTTGGGGACTAATACGACATTAGCTAACCACTCGTGATAGATAACTTCCCGAATTTGCTTCAAGTTGAGAAGGCGTTGTATTTCCGAACGAATAATTTTATTATGCTCGGGCCCCATTTTCCTTTTCTTTTCTTGAACAGGTTTAGCTCCGGGCTTCACATTAAGAAAATGTTGGCATACCTTGTTGCTAATTCTCCTGGGTGGTCCCCCTTCCCATGCAAAGAGATGGTGGAATTGCTTGAGGAGAGAAATCAGTTGAGTCTCTATATTTGATGTCATGTGAGTACCCATTTTGATAACTTTCTCAGGGCTTCCTTCCACCAATTCTACCATCTTTAATTCTTCCACAGGTTGGACTCGTGTTTCTTCGGTTTTGCGATTTTTATTGTTTCCGAGGGTGGGCTCGTCCTCTTCCGAGGGGATGGCATTCATGCAACATTCCCTGGCTTTAGATTGACTTCCCCGTACCTCTCCGATTCCCGAGGGGGTAGGGAATTTTACCTTAAGATGCAAGGTAGAAGGGATGGCTTCAAAGGCTCGAATGGATGGTCTCCCACAAATGGCATTATATGTCCTTGAGGAAGCCTCCACAACCCAAAATTTGATGGGCTCCGTTCTCCGAAGGGCTCCCTTTCCCCATGACATTGGAAGAGTCACGGTTCCGAGGGTGTGACACGTTTCCCCAGAGAATCCTACCAAGGGAACTTCGGCGGTTTCCAATTTTTCTTGTTTCAACCCCATAGCAAGGTAAGTAGGCAAGAAGAGTACATCCACAGAGCTGCCTGTGTCTATTAGGATCCGTTGGGTTTCATACCCGTAAACAACAGCTGAAATAACTAACGGGTCTTCGTGGGGGTATATTATACCTGTAAGGTCCTCGGGACCAAAGGTGATGTCAGGCAGAATTGATTCTTGGACCGAGCAAACTGGGAATCCTTGCTCTACTCGTCTGGCTTCTTTCAGGTATTTTTTCTTTTTACTTTGGGGTGTCATTGAAATTTCACCTCCCTCAATCATAATGATGGTTCGTCCAGATGGGGGGTTGTGTTTATATGAATCTGGGGGAGGAGGCAAACTCCGATACCCCATGGTCCGTTCTCGGGAATTTTCCTGACGGTCTTTGTTTCTCTCTTGGGGTCGTGGTCGTTCAACTATCCTTTCTCGTGACCTCCGACTGAGGGTCCTTTCTCGTGACCTCCGACTGGGTGTCCTTTCTTCTTCTTCCTCTTCTTCTCTTCGTGACCTTTTTCATACGTTGGTCTTGGGCTCTCCTAGATTATTTTCCTTGAGGTAATTCTTCAAGTATCCTATTTCTAGGAGACGGAGTACCTACCTACGAAGGGTGGTACATTCTTCAGTGGTGTGTCCGTATGTTTTATGGTATTTGCAGTACTTACCCGTGTCCTTATCTCGATTAGGGAATTTAACCGGTACGGGCCAGTGAAATTCATTGCTACCTCTCATTATATTGAGTACTTCCGGGGGAGTGATGGTCATGGGAGGTAAGGGCACAGGTCGTAGGAATTTCTTAACCACCCCGCCCTCGTCTTTACGAGGAGGAGGTTTTCCCTCTTTACCTTTTTCCTTAGTCTTTGCTTCTCTTTCTGCGCGCTCTAGGTGCTCGTTATTCTCCTGCTCCATTTGCCTCTTCGTTCCCTCCGCCTCTTCCATCAAAATGTAAACTTCTGCATTTTGCATAAGTTCATTCATGTTCGTGACACGATTGCCCATAAGGTATCTGAAGAAATGTCCCGTTCGAAGTCCTTGAGTCAATATGTCCGCCATGATGGTTGGACTAATGTTGGGGACATCTAGTGCTTCATCCGTGAAACGCTTTATATACCCTCGTAGGGGTTCATCCTTTTTCTGTTTAACGGTGAATAGATGTGTGGCGGACTTAGGATACCTTCGATTACAAGCGAACTGTCATACAAACAAGTGAGCTAATCGGTCAAAGCCAGTAATAGAACTAGGTGGAAGATGAGTAAACCACGCCTGGGCCCGTCCTCCGAGGGTGACAGGAAACACGCGGCACAACACATGGTCAGGAGCAGAAGATAGGTCCATTCCGACTAGATATTGATGGATATGGTCCTGTGGATCCCTTCCATCAGCTTCTCCGGTATATAGCGGAATGTTGATGGGTCGCATCCCCGGAGGGATAGAAGCTAAAGCAATTTCGGGTATAAAAGGAGAGGTCTTGAATGTGGGATCCTCCTCGGGAGCCATGGTTTTCTTAAGATCACCCAATTCTTTTCGTAAGTCGTCCATCATTCCCCACAAGGAGTGTTCAACATCTCCTTGGTACTCCAAGGGGTGGAGAATTTCCCCCCGACTCCTTTCTGGTGTTCTTTCAGAATAAACATACCTTCGGGGCATTTGCCGGGGTTCTTGATGCCAAGGGATTGAGTTGGGGTTCTGCACCACCTGAGGGGTATCCCTCTCCGAAGGGAAATTTCTGTCCTCGGAAGATATTGAGAACATGTTTCCGAGAGGTTCCCTCCTCGGGAGTGCCCATGTAGCATCTACCAATCTTTCGTAGACAGACCGGGGAATATTAATAAAATCTCTCGTACCTGATTCGTAATTGGACAGAGTTTCTTCCGAGTCGCTGTAATGGACTGGAAGGTCCTCACTTTCGAAGAGATCATCCATACCAACCGATGTTTGTTGAATTCTCTCGAAGACAGATATTATGGCGTTCCCACAGACGGTGCCACTTTGTTAACGGGTTTGGAATTATTCCCTATTTAACGGAAGATATTTATATTGGGTCGGAACGCCCTGCCCGTGATTCAGAAACAATCGCAGGTGGAAATGATTGGAAAATAATCAAAATTACAAGAAAGTTTCCTTCCTTTATTCACTGAATTTTTCCTCCTCTTTGTGTACTAGTAGTAAGTGGTACTAAGTTGGACTTAGTTATCTTTCTTCTACTGATCACTTCCCTTTATATAGACTGTGATAAGGGCAGGTGTCATTGTGCATGTGTTTAAGTAAAGACAGGTGTCGTTTCATTATTACAAGTGTAAAAATTTAGGATAAGGTTTATCTTTTATCTACTAAGCGCTGACTAGATTAATCTTCGTATCTTCTGATAGCTCCGAGGACCTCTGATGTATGGTTGTTTTGGTAGGGCTATTCTTCCGAGGGGCTAGGCTTTTGTTGACACATAATAAGAATGCTCGTATGAAAGTAAGAATTGCTGTATATGCCTTCCGAGGGGCTTCATCTCCCTTCCTTGACCCGGGTTTGTTCTTCAATGACTGAGGTGATCTCTGAAGACACGGTAACAGAATCGTTGATAGTATAATGTGATCTTCGTGGGCTTATTTTAATCTCCGAGGGCTTTCCTTCTTCTCCGAGGGTTGTATTTAATCTCCGAGGGCTGTATTTGCTCTGTTTGACATGAGATGTTTCTGTCTAAGTTCTCGGAATATACTTATTAGGCACTCTTTTCTTCATCTCTGATTTTTCCTTTGAGAATGAGTCTTCGGATAATGTTCCGAGGGCAACTTTTATTGAGGAAACATGCTCCGGGGGCAGTTTACATTGAGGAGTGTTCAGCAAGGAAGTTTTCTTGTAGGTTCATGAGACTCGTGGTCCGTTGTGGTCCCTCTTGGCGCATTGGTGGATATCGGAGTCGCGCGGATCCATCGGGGTTTGCTCTTTTTCCAATGCCGCGTTGATATCTGTTTTTTATTAATCCTTTGACTTTCCAAGGGACGCTTATGTTCCTCCTCGTGTGCTCTTGTATGCCTTTGTTAGGTTAGTAACCGAGAAGTAGAACAACCTCCAAGGGGATCTCCTTATTTAGGAGTGGGTACATCTCATCGGAAGTACTCGTGACAATTGTATTGTCCATGTATCATTTTTTCCGAGTAGGATTAATCTTCTTCTTTTCCCTTTTTATATTTTTATGGTTAACAGAAAGAATAAGCTGAGTGTGACTAGACTCACATCCCTCACTGCCATCTTGTTTAAAGTTGCCTCATTCAACTGGATACCCTCATCAAACTCCATATTCCTCGCTCATGAGATGGCTGTGTTGATATACAAATTGTAGAAAGGGCATCCAATGAACAAGTGGGAGAGGATTTTCAGGACTATTGCTGAGGCTGCACACAAGAAGGATGCAATACTTCCTTTTCCTTCCTTGATTTACAAGATTCTCAGTGATCAAGAATTTCAAAAAGGTGAAAATGTGACATTTTTAGACAAGACTAGACAACTTCCTATCACCAAGAACTACTTTGGAGGAGACAGGATCAATGATCTACTATGGAATGATCCAAATGCTCCTATAAGTTGTGGAGCACATAAGGGGAAACAGAAGACACAGAGTTTCAGCACTGCCTCAATTGTTGAGAATTATTAAGCCCCCACTGTGCCCATAAGCTCTGCCTTCATTCAAAAGAAGGTGGATTGGTGTGATATGATGGTTGCAGATAGGAAGAGGGAGATTGCAGGCACGAAGGAAGAGATCAAAGAGCTTGACACCATCAACAAGCCCTTATTGGTGGTGCTTTCCTCACATAAAGGGGGAGATTAGGCCACCAATTTCTTTGTTTTTTGTACTTTGTTAAATAGTCTGAACCATTTTTGTTTTGGCACCGATAACATGTTTTCAGTTTTGTTTCGGATGGGTTTGTAAACTGAATATTACTCTGCACGTTTTCCATTATTCCACTTTGCTATGGTTTGTACTGCTGGTCTAACTGCATGTGTTGAAATGACAGATGAAAATGTTGGGACAAACAAGTATTATCTGTGTTGGCTAAACACTGCAGTTCATCATTAATAAATTAAGGGGGAGCAAATTAGAATAAGTATTGTTAATATATATATATATATATATATATATATTCTCAAATACAAGTACTTAAACAAAATTGGTTGCAGGTGGAGTTTTGTAAAGAAAAAGCAAAAAGGGGAAGATTGAAAGTGTAAGTGTTGTCGTGAAGTGTTGGTCCAGCATTGTGGTAACTAGTGCTGGCACAACACTAAACTCAACACTGCACTATCCAAACTATTTATGTGAAATATTTTATTTTGCCTTTATTCATAAACTCACTTAGTTCCACGAGTTTTAGTTATCTGTGATATGTTTCAAGATATCAAAGACTCTAAGGATCGTGCAGACTTATGCTTAAGGAAAGAATATAAGCCAAAGAAGATTGAAGATAATATTAGGAGATCTCTTGAAGATAAACATCAAAGGAGATTTCTAAATTATCCCAAGAAGAAGAGAGAAATCACAAACACGTGTCTATCACGCCAATGAAGAAGGACGATCAAAGCATCAAGACTATTAACGAGACTAGAATTAGTTATGAGATATTAGAAGAATTCTTGTAATAGTTGTTAGTCTTGTTTTTACCGAGTTTATCTAACTAAGCTATAAACTCCATAGCTTACAAATTAGTTAACGTTAAGATTGAGTTCCTTAGTCAATTGAGTTTTGTAAGATCATTAGATTTATATTTAGTGATTATTTGGTCGTAAGGTTGGGCAAGTTATATTCATATAAGCTGCTTAAATTTCATTCACTGTGTTTGTTATTCCACTGCAAAATTACTCTACAACAAGTTTTGGGACAACACCGAATACAAACGGTGTTGGCACAACACTCAGTGTCAACACAATGTGCGAATCAAAAAGGGTACCAATCTCGGTCCATACATATACATAACGATTGTTCGATGAAGCAACGGGGCGACGGTGGTGTCAGGCGGGCGCGGAGTGGAGTGGCAGCAGAGGGACGACTAGGCGGTCAAAACAAAGCGCGCGGTGGTGGCAGAAATTGGCAGAAACAGTCGGCAATGGCGCAACGGTCGCAATCCATGGGCGGCAGTCGCTTCACGAATGACAACGGCGCGACAGACGACGTCGGGTCTAAGATGAGAGAAATGGGGAAATGGAGAGGAGAACGGAAGAAATGAAGAGAAAAACTATTTTTATATATATATATATATGTCATATCCGCGACCGCCCAGTGGTTGCGGATACCATCTCTTGGCGATCACGAGGGAGGGGCCCAAAATTAGGGCAACATGCCCTAATTTTGGGCCCAATATTTGGCCCTAATGGGCCGATTAATCAGGCCCAATTGGCGGAATGGCTTTGGACCTCTAAGCGATCGTGGCCTATTGATAGGTTGCGACCTCTTAGCTGTCGCGAGGCGGTCGCTTTGGGACAGTCACGAAAACCGGCCCAGTCTTGTAGTGAAAATCCATATTAAAAATATTATTTGTACGAAAAGAATGACTCTATATTTTAATATATTTGATGAAAGCATGAAAAACTTTATGATTAATTATCACAGTTATTATTTCATGAAACAAAGATATTTTCATATAAATTTTACAAATTTGAAAGATATAGTACTGCACTTTAAATTTGTTTTAAAAGTTTAATATTCCTCGTATGATTACGTAATTCATTTAAGTGAAATAATTTATTTCACATAAGTTGTTAATTGTTTTATAGATAATTAAATATATCTTTCTAGGTCAAATAAGCATATTCGAATTAAGGACGTAAATTTCTTGCTAATTTTTGGCGTCTAAAAGAAAGGTGATTTTTCCCTATTTTAGGGATATAATAGGAAACAATAAAAAAAACTTTATATTTAGGGATTTTGGTATGTCTATGTCGTCTCTCTTATTTTATTTAGCCTAAAAATATAGGTCTATAGTTTAATTATTGAGACATATTTTGATGATTATTGATATTTTCGTTAATTCAAATTGTTCTCTAATTCAAACAATCTTAAAACAAACAAAACAAAAACTAAAAGAAAAACAAATATAGCAAAAGGAAAAACAAAAAAAATAGGGTTGGTCGCGCAATAAAGCTGCTAAACCTACGATGTCGGTTCTAGCACCACCATCACCACTGTGCAGCGCTGCGTTCCTCCATCTCTTTCCATCACAACACCACCACCGCCAGTCTCAACGTATAATTATCCCCACTTTTGCTCAATATAAATCTCATTAATCCTTACCTTTATCCACATCGTCTAATTCAAATTTTGGTGCGACCCTATCCTAGCTTCTTCATCATCACTTACATCAACACCACCCCCACATCAACACCATCAATTCTGTCATTACCCCCACACCCTTCAGGACACCAACACCATCAATTCTACCATCCACCCAAATCAATAGCTTCAACTACATGACATTATCATTACTCTGAAACTCACCGGTTAACCCAACTATATCATCACCTTTATTACTATCCAAACCATATGACTCACTATGTGGCTCATTAACACCTTTCTTTGGGCTCAACTTTCTCAGACTCCTTCTTCTCAGTATCACCATTCGCCGACCAACCACCCCCACCCACCCACACACCTCCTCATCAGATACATCATCCTCTATTGGCACATTGTCTACAATAAAAGTTCCCAATTGATTTGGTAATAATTCGACTCGGTTACACTTAAATAAACAAAAGTATAATCGGGCATAAATTACAACAAACTATGCTAATTTGAATAATTGTAGACTAGCTTTGTCTGTAACACCTTGAAGCTCAGTAAACTTACAATAGAGAATGGGGTCCTTGTTCTTTGTGAGTGCTAACAAGTCCCTATCTATAGGACTTCTATGGAGGTCTCCAAACAATGGTTGTGAGCCTTATGCTTGAAGTAATAGCTTATGTCAAGTTGGCCAATTGGGTGGATCTTCTTCTGTGCTAATAGGTACTTCGTGCGGGGATAGCCTATGACGAAGCTTCTTCTGCTCCAACGAAGATTGTCGGCTGAGGGAGCTAATCGAGCGAGCCTTTCTACTTCCAATATGTGATATGGGTGTTCTGAGCCAATGGGCGTTGTCGCCCTCGGGCCCAATGTTTTGCCTTCTGCGAGGGTTCTTCTGGTCCATTGAAGATCGTCGGTTGAGGGAGCCAATAGTTTCATTTCCATGAATGGGTTTACATTATATGAAATGACGTTTGGCATAGAATTAACGATTAAATGTATGATTTTAATAAATATTATTAGATAGAAGTGCAGAATATGTCCTAAAATTATTGTATTATGCCGTTTTGGCCTTATAATTTTCAGGTTTGAAAACTAGGATGTCATCTAGTTTGGTATACACATGTATGGGTTACACGTAAGTAAATGATCTAAAATAAAGTAGATTGAATACAACCACTATGCTAATCTACTGTTTCCAAAGTGTCTCTAAGGTCAGCCTTTTCTATAACACACCAATTCTACAATCTGAACAAGACAATAAGTCTAATCATCTGATAGTTCGAATCTCGGAGTAGGTAGCATCTTCCAGTAGATCGAAATTTTGGAAAGATCCAATCTCCTCTAGGTCGAACCTCCAAGTGGTATAGCTGTAATAGATGAAATCACCGTATATGCCGAATGCTCTATATCTATTCAGGCCTAGTTTGTTTCCCCGGAAAATGGGGGAAAAGGAAAAAAAATAAGGAAAATGAGGGAAAACAAGGTTTTCCAGGAAATTCACTAGAGAAAATAAAAAAAATTCCCTTCTTTTCCTTTGTTTGGCTCATAATGACTTTTCAGGGAAAATTCTTAAGTTTTTTTTTTGTATTTCTTATAATCTAACCATTTAAAATTCATAATTATACTCTATACTTTGAAATATGCATTAAAAACAAAAAAAAAGTTATATTAATTTCGTTAATATTTTTATTGTTGAAGTTCTCCTTGAAACTACTTTATGTAAAATATCAATAACTTGCATAACTTTATTTCATACGTACTATGATAATTATCTTTAAATATATGTGTTATATATAATATAATTAAAAAAGAAAAACTTGTGCAATTGAAATAAAAATAAAACTGAGATATTTACTCACCTTGTGTAGATGAAGAAGATTGATATGTATAATTAACAAGATACAATTTAGTTTATATAGAGACTAATAAACGAAAATTTTGTTTAAATTGGTGGGAAAACAAACCTTTTTAAATTTTTAGAAGAGATTGGGAAATTTTTGATGAAATTTTCCCACCTTTTTTATAGGAAGTGAGATAATTAAAATGGGAGATAAAATTTCACAGGCCGGTTTTCCTCCCTTTTCCAAGATTTTCCCTTATTTTCCTCTATTTTCCAAGATTTCATTTCTTTTTCAGGAAAATCTTAAATTACCAAACAGTAGGAAAAAAAGATTTTCCTTCAAGATTTTCCTTTTCCCCTATTTTCCGGGGAAACAAACTAGGCCTCAATGTAAGAGGAATTGGTGGTTGAGTATATTAAATAATGCACCTTAATTATCAGGTTTGAGGTATTTATATTTCTCGGGTGCGAGACCACTTTCCATAAATAACGAATAGATCGAATAATCTCGTATATCGTGTGATATATACATTGAATCTAGAATTCGATGTAGCCTCTAGTGGGTATTTCTCGATTGGGCTAGCCCTGGCCCAACTCTCTTTGAGTCATCCACTTAAGCCATATCAGCATCTTTTTGAAAGTCACTCACCATCTACTCAATCTCAGCCCAATCAGGCTTTTAGTCCACGCGCCCACCAAAACAAGGTACCTCAGTCTCACGTCCTCAATTTGCTAGCCCTACTGGAAAATGTCTCGCTACGTGAAAATACCCCAACACAAATAACAACTTCACACTTAGCGAAACTTAACAAATTCATTTAGAGAGAAAATCTCCATTATTTTTAAAGAAAACCCCCCATTTCATACAGACATCTTAATCCATCTTATAATACCCTATTTTAAGCCTATACTAACAACAAAAATATCAAGGATGATGCTTGCTAGGTCTGAAATAAATCTCTACTTGCCCCCACCTTCGGACTGTAAGTGTTTAATGTCTTAGGGTTTTATATTTGTTTTTAAATTTTTGTCATTTATTACAGTGTATGATTAGGTATTAGATTTTTATACATTAATCGATGTATTTTGATATTAGATTCATTTACTTATGCTTAATTTATTCTTTTTAGATCTAGAGGGTACTACTGTGACGCTTTCGTTTTAAATTTTTTTGTTGGTAAATCAAAAATATTTCACATGATGTCTATATTAGAGGTTATATTTGTCAGTTTCACTACATAAACATTATATTAGTGAGATTAGATTAGCCTTAATTGACGAGATTTCTATATCAACTAAGATAATAAAGGTATTATGTCGCGATTAGTGGTTGGTTTAGGCTTGTATTAAATGATATACAATTAAAAAACATTATTTTTGGTAGTTTTAAAAATAGGTGATATGCGTTTTTTTTTAATCAAAAACATGAGCTACTACTATACCATAAACCACCCCAAAAAGAGGCCAACTCGAGTCCTTACAATAAATCTATGAAAAACGAAAAAATCGATAACCAATCAAAACGCCAACTAAAACAAACTAATTTTCAAAGCCATCCGCATCCTCAACCGCGTTCTTAGCAAGCGCATGTGCAACCCAATTAGATTCTCGGCCGACCCAATGAAACAAAAATATCCTATGTTTTCGAAGCATTCCGCGAATGTCATTTAACACATTAATCACATGAATATCCCCGTATTATGGATCACGTCGTGTACAACATCAAGACAGTCTCCTTCAAACAAGACCTCACGCCATCTTTCCTCGACCGCCCATCTTACCGCCTCAAGCGTTGCGAGAGCCTCCATTCCCAACGGATTAGTAAAAGAAACCAATCGTCGTTGTCTCCATGCAACCATAATGCCCTCCCTATCATGCGCAACCATGCCTAGCCCTATTGTCGACTCACTAAGGAATTGAGCGCCATCAAATTTTACTTTAATTACATCTCCGCGTGGTGCTTGCCAGCCATCTTCACGGATCATTGCATCCCGACCCCACCGCCCATTCGCTTCGCTCCGCGTCGCAGCATATGTCCGCACAAACTAAACAACCTCATCCAATCGCCTCTCCCTTTCGTCCGCTAATACGTTATTTTGGTGCCTCCACAACGCCCAACAAGTTGTTACCATCAAGCTAATCATTTGTGGCGAGTATGACTTAAAAATACGACTAACGGGGTATATTCGCGGAGCCTCGCACTAACGGGTATATTCGATAATCCCACACTTGCCGCGCGAAAGAACAACCAAAAAGACTATGGCGTAATGTTTCCACACCCATCTTACACACAACACAATGTGTCTCCACACAAATACGCCTTCTTGCCAACTTCCATCATGTAGGTAGCATGTCCATACAATAACGCCATAAAAATAATTTTACCTTATTTGCGCAATCCACTCGCCACAACTGTTTCCAATGCGCGTGCACCTCCGAGGCCGATCCCATGACCCTCGCGTTTTTCACTAAACGTTGAGCAACGATAACGTGATACGCATTTTGGACAGTAAATTCACCATTCTTCTCATAATGCCACACAATGCGATCCTCATTACAACCATCACCCAACGGGGTTGTCAATACAAGTTCAACGTCAACCTCCCAAAGAAATGTGTGCAACACACCTACGTCCCACAATCCCGTATTTATATCAATTAGGTCACTAACATTGAGAAAAGGCTCCTCCATGCTAACGAACGTAATAAGCCAAAAAGTTAACGACCGTAGAGGCCATGCATCATGCCAAACCATAATTGACTCTTCGTTTCCGACGTGCCAACGAACCCCACTTTTTAAGACTAGGATCGATTCCCATATGCATCTCCATGAGAACGAAGGAGCTGCTCCAAGTCGCGCTTCACAAAGCTCCATGTTATGGAAGTACTTCGCTTTATAAATATGACTTACAAGGCTCTCCAGATTCTTCAATATTCACCAAGCTTACTTTGCTAACAACACCAAATTGAACGCCCTTAGATCACGAAAACCCATACCCTCTTTCGACTTCCTCTGACATATTTTATCCCAAGCGAACCAATGTATTTTATTTTGTTCTCCACTACTCCACCAATAATTGATAATGATTGATTCAATTTCCGTAATCAAATTATCCGGCAGTCGAAAGCAACTCATCAAAAAAGTTGGGATTGATTGGACATCTTTAACTAACACCTACTTCCCCGTACCCGATAATGTTTTGCCTTGATACCCTTGCGCCCTCATCCAAACCCTCTCACGAATGAAGTCAAATAGTTCTTTCTTCGATTTACCCACCACGGAAGGCATCCCGAGATACTTATCATGTCTTTCGGCCACCGTGACTCCAAGCGCATTCCATACCGCTTCACGAGTTTGTGAATCCTTGTTTTTGCTAAACACCACGATGGATTTTCCCCCATTAAATTTTCCCCCATGAGCCGCTTCAAACCGTTCCAAGATATTCCAAACACAACCGGCCAACCTCTCGTCCGCGATGCGAAAAAGTAGTGTGTCGCCGGCGAATAGGAGGTGCGACACTGAAGGTGCATGTCGGCTGATTTTCACTCTCGTTAGTTCCCCACGCTCCTCCGCTTTATCAATAAGTGCTGAAAATACCTCAGAAACAAATAAGAACAAATAGGGGTACAATGGATCTCCCTGTCTAATACCCCTTTGGGGGAAAAAACACTAGATGCACGCCCGTTAAGCAAAATACAGTAAGATACAGTTCTAACACCCATCATAACAAGAGACACAAAACTTGGATCAAATCCTAATTTAAGCATTACCTTCTCCAAAAGGGCCACTCGACTCGGTCGTAGGCCTTACTCATGTCCAGCTTCAATGTCATGTGACCCAGCTTTTCAGTTCTTTTATTTTTCAAATAATGATTAACCTCAAAGGACACCAAAATATTATCCGTGATTAAACGACCAGGAACAAAAGATGACTGAGAAGATGAGATAATAGAGGGAAAAAAGGCATTAACCGGTTAGCAACAACTTTGGATGTGATCTTGAAACACACGTTGCTAAGACTAATCGGTCTAAACTGCAACATCATGTCAGTGTTAGAGCAATTGGGAACAAGAACAATATAAGTAATATTGACACACGGATGAAGAATACGCTCATTAAGAAAAGAAAGCACAAAACGAGTAACATCCTCACCTACCACCCCCAAAATTTTTTGAACAAAGACGACAAAAAAACCATCGGGCCCAGGACATTTAAAAGGATACATATCTTTAAGCGCCATGTGTACCTCATCTGTCGTAAACGGTTGAAGCAAGCTCTCATTCACCGCTGGACTAACTCGCATCTCAACTTCCCATAACACATCTTCAATGGCCGCATCCGTCGGATCCCCCGATCTAAAAATCTGAGCAAAATAAGTCGTTGCAATCTAATCAATACCCTGTCGATCCGTACATAGCGTGCCATGGTCATCCCAAAGACCCTGTATTTCGTTCTTCTTCTTCCTTTACGACGCCCTCCTATGAAAGTAGGTCGTATTTCGATCTCCCTCCTTTAGCCACTGAACCTTGGCTCTGTGTTTCCAATATACCTCCTCGACCACAAGTAATTCTTTCAGCTATTTACTAATTCGTTGCTCCTCGGCTTTTGAATCCAACGTGATAATACCCGTGCGCAACCGAATAAGTTCCTTATGCCGCCCCTCAACCTTGCATTCCATGTCCATCCCATCAACTTTCGCCCACCGAGTTAACCCAAGACGACACCCATCAAGTTTCTCCATTACGCTCCCTCCGCACAAATCACGCCAACATTGCTTAATCACCTCTTTGCTTTCGGCCTTCAGCAACCAAGATGCCTCAAATCGAAACATAGCGTGATTTCAAGTTCAACCCCTTCTTTTCGTCATACGCACAAGGATAGCATGGTGATCTGATTTGAGCATCGTCGTATGTTCAACCCTCGCGAGGGAAAGCGGGCCTTCCATGTGACATCCGCACACGCACGATCGAGCTATTCTCACACTGTGTGTGGTATAGGTCGTCGACTACACCACGTGAACTGTGGTCCAGCGAACTCTAGCTCGCTAAGACATGTATCAACACGCATCCCTAAAATTACGAATCAGCCAATTAGAGCGACGGGGACCGCCCCGCTTATCGTCATGACTCGATATTTCATTAATGTCACATGCACAAAGCCAATGAAGGTTCAAAATGCCTTTGAGGTGGCATATATAAATTCCATGTCCGCATGCGCTTAGTCCCATCGGGTTCTCCATAAAAGCCCGTGAGTCTCCAATCCAACTCGACCCCTTTGCCAATAACAGCCGCGTTAATGTGATTGTCCGACATACTTAGAAGTTCCACTTCCCATTCTTTGTCCCAAAGTAGCGCCAAACCACCGAAATGCCCTTTAACCTCAACACAAACACCAAAATAATTCAATTATCCCTTCAACGCCTCTATTTTCTGATTCTTGAATTTAGTTTCCGACAAGAAAATTAGAGGGGGTGATAATTAAAAAATAGCTTCCGTAGTTCCCGAACCGTCCAAGGATTCCCCAAGCCCTGACAGTTCCAACATAACAGACTCATTGGATGCGGTGGGACTAATCTTGCCAGAAGTTCATCTATTTCCATTTAGAGTTTTTCCAATTCTACCTTTTTACTAATCCCTAGTTGCATGGTGTCCTCATCGAGATGTCGTTTCGTACCAATTTGCAATCATGAATAACAACCCCAGTATTCGTGTAACCCTCCCTTCGCACCATGCGTACACCCCGACTCCGACGTTGATTGTTTATTTTTACTCAAATTTCCACTGTAGTCCTCACATTTATAGCCTTCGATTTTTTCAGTCCCGCTTGCGGTTCCCCCTCCACGTTGTTAAGTAGCCTCTGAAAAATACGTTGAACCCCAACCACTACATCGGTACTTCCTCGACCCAATTCTCAGCGGATTCTTATAGTACCCATTCAGTCACGTTGGGTTCCTTACCCCTCGGATCTACCATTTGTGAGGTTCTGCTAGTTTCGGCTCCAACCATGGCCTCACTCCTCGCACGATCGGGAACGTAGCTCGCCGTTTGCATTCACTCGGAAGATTGCGCCAATGCAACCTTGTTCTCCACCCATGACTCATCTACGTTCCGAGTTCTAACTGATTGAAAGAAACCTCGACCCCGTGACGATCCTCCTCGCCACCACCATCACTTGTTCGCCCGCCCCAACCTTGATCCGTAAACCGTTGTCCCATCACATTCCCTGGTCTAGTAGTGGTATCCCATAACCAATTCCCATAGGGTAAATGGGATTCGTCATCCATCTCGGCTTCATACTTAGTCTCACAGCCCGCCATGATATGTCCAAGCTTACCGCAAAGATAACAAAAATTGGGGAGTAGCTCGTATTTAAACGAAACGGTCATCGCATGTTCCTCGTCACTCTGGATTATCATAAATCAAAGCAGTGATTTTGTCACATTGATCTTGACCCTTATTCACATATTAACACCTCGAGATTCTGCAAGGTCCACGTCCTCCATAATACCAAGGAGATTACCAATAGCAAACGTCGTTGCACGAGTTTGACAAATGAGAGGGATGTCATAAATACGCACGAAAAAACTGCACCAGTCCAAGTTCGTGTCAATTGGGTTTTCCTCCTTATTGACCTCGGCCATAACGAGCACGTGTTTGTCGAAGGACCAAGGACATCCCTGTAGCGTTGTGTTCTTATCCAATTTATGAAAAAACTAGAATATGAAACGATCCTCATTCAGCCGTGTGATTTTGACCCCCTTTCCTGCTTTAAAAAGAGTTTTAATCATCGTGAAAAAAGCGCCGAAATTTGTCGTTTTTCTAGACAACAGCCGCCCTACCAAAACTAAATCTGGATTATGGATCTCTTGATGCCACAAGTCAGCTGACACGAGGAAACCACACTGCAAGCCCTCACCCACTATCTAACAAAGTCTGTTACGCATCTTGTTGTAATTATCATCCATCGCGATCGTAGGAGCAGCCGCCAAGGACGTGTTACGGGTTGTTAGGAAGCGAGTTTGCCAAGCCGTGAGTTGAGGACCTGCAACAGACCAGATCACACCAGACAAGGACACACAAGACACAAAAGTTGGTAAACAAGAGAAAATCCTGGGGTCGATCGTTTTTGGGAAGAATACCACGAGACGAGAAACTTGCGATGCAAGAAAGCGAAAAAACTGGAAAAAGAGAGAGAAAGAAGGTACATTCATCGACCCCTGCGATAGGTGTAACGGCACCGGTGATGTTGAAGCTGAGTTTTATGCCCCGCCAAGATCACCAAAGACATTTTCGAAGGAAATATTTTGCTCTAATATTAGAGACCCAACTCTTATGCGAGAGACCAAAAAGATGACCGTGTGATATGCGCTTATTTGGTTGACCCCAAAGAAATAAACTTAGGTCGGTTTGGCCCAGAAAAAGTTTAGCGAGAAATATCTCAAAAGTATGTCTCGAAGTAGATTTATAAATGTCTCAAAAGTTCCTTTCGTAACACAACTATTTTGACACATCCCCAAAATATAGAAATCGGTCCCGCATCTCGAGTACTATAAACAGTTTTGTTAATTAAGGGAAGTCATTAATTATTGTAGCAGCATCTCGCTCTTGTATCAAAAGGGGTTATTTTGATACATACTTTCAAGACCAGCATACTCTCGACACACTTGGTATTTTGATTAATAATATCCAAAGTATTTTGATTAATAATATCCAAAGTTCAGTGCTTTGACTTAGACCCAGTCTTTAGAAAGACCCAATTTCGAGATAGCCCAATTTTGAAATCACAATATTTTTGATTAATTCAAGGATTCCATTGTCTTTTGCCAGTTCACCAGGCTCCAAGATGTTCAAGATAAAGCTAGTTTACAATTATTCAGATTAACACAGTTTAGTGTAATGTAGGCTCATTGTACTTTTATTTATTCAAGTGTAACCCAGACGAATTATTACCAAATTATTAGTGTTGCCTGTGGGAACACCACTAGCACAGACACACAAGAAAGGATGCCGAGAGTTACCCGATCTCGATCACTGAGGGTTGTAGAGAATTCAAATACAGAGAGTCACTAACTCGAGGGACCTGTACCAAAATTGGTTTCGAGGGTGGAACCACGAGTAACCATTCCCTATTATGTTCATGTATCCGAACATGTGCTAGAACCGAAGCCAGTGGTGGAGACTTACCCGTAGGTTGCCCAGGGGGTAATGGTTCCAACTCCCATGAGCCCCCTCCCGAGCTTACGAGTCAGATCATGGCGGTGATTCATGCGATAGCTAACAACAATTAGGTAGCACATGCTTTGTCGCCTCCAACAGCCAACCGTGGAAGGAAGATTCTTCAGGTTTAAGTTTGCCCAAGCCAGGGCAAACATGCAAGGAGAAAGAACAGGTATCGTCGGACCGATCCAAGGCACGTTCCCCATCTGTGGAGGTGCAATCTCGTCAAGAGCATGGGGTTGCAAGGCAGGATAATAGCCACATTGAACAAGCTGAGGCGTTTAGGGGTGACTTAGCGGAGATTTCCAAGAGGCTGAAAAGGCTAAATAAGGAAACAGAGGAAGTGCAATGTAGGGTGACACATGTGGCAAGGTCGCGAAGGGTAACTCCATTCAGTGCAAAGATCGAGGTTGAGGTTTTGGACCGAGGAGAGAAGATACCACATCTGAAAACCTAAGATAGGAAACACAATCCTATGGAAAATATGTTTTATTAAGATGAAATCTTATTGATCGGTGTTTCTAAGTGTAATAAAATAGAATATAAGTCCACACATGAATGTTAAAAAAAAAAACAAACAAACAAACTTAGCACCATTATACTAAGTATTTGAGAAAAAATATAAAATAGATAAACATGCATATACAAGTGATATTTCGAGAAATATAGGTTTTGCATATATACATTTAAAGATTGCATATTTTTAATCATTAAAATGGTTTGTGATTGTGTTAAATTATCAGTAAATTACGTTTCAACCTTTGTGTAATGCCCTTTAAAAACAAATATATATTACTATAGCCTACCTAAGACTTTTTCTAGTACTGTAGTTGTAACATATTTGCGTCAATTTATATATATAAGAAAGCATATGTTATGATGTTATAAAGTATAAAAGAAGTTGAATCCTACTATTGTGTGAAAGATCACAGAGAAATATTATTACGGACTCCATATTTTATTTTTATTTCCCCCTAGCTATCTGCATATAAATTAGAGTAAAAAAAAGGGAAAAATGCAGTTTACTATACAATCTTTGGCCCGTTTTGCACTTACCTATCCAATCTTTTTTTTTTACACTTTGTTGTCCAACTTTTCATTTTTTTACACCCGACTGTCCGATCTTTGTTTTCCGGTCAGTCTCCGTCAAAACTAAGGGTATTTTCGGTACTTCATATTAAAATCTTAAAAAATTAAATAAATAAAAGGAAATAACATTCAAATGGATTATAACATTTAACATTAATAGTATAAAATACTAACTTTAAATAACTAATAAAATTTATAAAAACTGTAAAATAAAAAAAATAAAAATATCCCCTCCTCTATATTTTTGTGTTATAAAATAATTATAAATTAAGAAAACTTATTTTTTAATAACTAATATATTAAAAACAGAAAATTAAAAAATATTTTTAAAAATAGAAAAAAAAATTAAAAAATAAAATAAAAAAACTTCATCTTCTCCAACACACCCACCCCACCCCACCCACCCCCACCCACGACCCCCACCCCATCAAATCCACCCCCACTATACCCGAAATCCACCTCAAATCGACCTAACTCCATCACCCTCACACTTCCATGAAGTCGATTTTCGATTTTATGGAAATTTTAGGTGACGATTTTTGAACGAGGGTTTGGTGGTGGTGGATTTTAAAACTCCAAAACCGAAAATCGACTTCATGGAAGTGTGAGGGTGATGGAGTTAGGTCGATTTGAGGTGGATTTCGGGTATAGTGAGGGAGGATTTGATGGGTGTGGAGAGGGGCGGGGGGGGGGGGGGGGGGGGGGTCGTGGGTGGGGGGGTGGGATGGGGGTGGGTGTGTTGGAGAAGATGAAGTTTTTTATTTTAATTTTTATTTTTTTTTTCAATTTTTTAAAAAGTTTTTAAGTTTTCTATTTTTTAATATATTAGTTATTCAAAAATAAGTTTTCTTAATTTATAATTATTTTATAATACAAAAATATAGAGGAGGGGGATATTTTTATTTTTTTTATTTTTCAGTTTTTATAAATTTTTATTAGTTATGAAAAGTTAGTATTTTATACTATTAATGTTAAATGTTATAATCCATTTAAATGTTATTTCCTTTTTTTTCTTTTTTATTTAAGATTTTAATATGAAGTACCAAAAATACCCTTAGTAAATGACGTCATTTGGTCGAATAATGACGTTTTTTGACGGAGACTGACCGGAAAACAAAGATCGGACAGTCGGGTGTAAAAAAATGAAAAGTTGGACAGCAAAGTGTAAAAAAAAAAAGATTGGATAGGTAAGTGCAAAACGGGCCAAAGATTGTATAGTAAACTGAATTTTTCCCTAAAAAAAATAGTAATGTATTAAATTTGAAATGTTACTAAAATGAAACACCAAACTTTACGTACACTTAAGCATTTAATGTGTTAAATAAAAAAAATGCACAAATTAAATCATTAAAGTTTCATAAAAGACAAAATACATATGAATATTTATGTATATATGTAGTATACTATATAAAGGTGGCTGGAGCAATTAAACTAATGAAAGCAAGTAAACAATTTAAGTAATGAAAGCTGGAAGAAAACTTGATTAACTAAATTAATTAACAAATGTAAAATTTAATGATTGATTGAGTGATTGTGGTTCTAAACGGTAATTGTAAAGATTGTTTCGAGGTCGGATTTCACAATGAATAGTTCATAGACGAATTACATATATCCACTTATAGTGTTTGATAGTTATTTGATGTTTGCATGACCTGTATCTGCTCCTACACTTAAAATTACATCTTTTCCTACACATTTTAGATGAGTGTCATGTGTCTATTTAATTACATTTGCATTTGCTAGATTTTCTCCACGATTTTCTCCCTCCATATCTTTCCAAAATTCATGTCTCCTAAATAGGAATTAAAACTTATCAAAATCCATACGATATAAAATTTATGAAAAGTTTATTAATAAGAGAAATCTGTAGTTTTATTTATTTATTGTCTTATGGAATTATCGGAACTATACTTATGGATACTGATTTTCACGGTTCGTAAAAGAAGTAATATTTTACAATATAAATTTGATAGAAGGATTTCCAATCAGAAAAATAGATTTTTATTTTTATTTTATTACCGTAGATTCAATAACCATAAATATTATTTCTCAACCAAATTAATGAAACATTGGACAATATTTTGTTGGAGATTCTTTGAACATTCTATATATAGGCTGATACATGTTTATATATATATATATAACTATACATATATACAATTTCATATACTAATTTGTATATAAACTTTGAACTTTTTCACGAAAGAAAAAAATATATTTATTTTCTTTTGTAAGTTTCCCAAATCACAAAAAAGTTTTATGTTAGTAAAAATATCTATTTTGCAGAAAGTATATTATGCATCATGGATTTAATAGGTTTTGGATCTCATTTTATGTGATAATTCTTGAATTCATACGTGTATATATTATAGCATGCAGTATATACATATATATATATATATATATATACATAATATGTATGTATATTACACACTGTTTATAAGCCAACAATATAATTGCCAAGATTTTGTGAACCATAGTAATAAGACAATAATCTTTTAACATGATGCTAAAAACAAAAACTGAAAAAATATACTTATTTTATTAATTATAACTTTATTTACGAAAGTGATATTATATTTACTATTCACCAACTTATTGATTGGTAATATTTGATAAGTCTCCATAGACAAAGTAAAGATATAAAATAAAGCTTCTCGGATCCGATGGAACATTGTTGCCAGACTCTCTTTTTGACTCCCTTTTGCTATCTTCTTCCTCACAAAATATTTTCTCTGAAAACAATGACTCAACTAAACTAGAACACGACTTTGATGGTGTTTTCTCTCTGTTGATAAACTCTCAGGGTTTCTTTGTCGGAAAGTGGTTGTAAGTGATATGAAAGATGTGTTTCGTGTGTGCCCTAACTGCTGAATGTAGCCTCATATTTATAGCTTTTCTCCGCTCTGGGCTTTGTTTTAGGGTTTCGCATAATTGGCCCATTTTTCGTTATGGTCGTGCGCCACCCGCGCGACATATTTCTGATCGCACGACCTTTTGTTTCCTCCATGCAGTCTTTTGTTTCCTCCATGATGCCTTCCTCTTCAATTGTGCTATCTTTTGTATTTAGCCATTGTGTAGTGCCGTAGCACCTGAACATCCCGAAATAGTGTCTTGAATCATTGTCACCTAAAAACATCCATTATTGGCCTATTTTAGCCTGATTTTGTCTCGGCTCTAGAAAATCATAAGAAAACATGAAACAATAATAAAAAAGTAAATAAGTCTTCATAAGTATTCAAACTTTTAAGAAAATAGATACTTAAAACACGCTTAATAAACGCTCATTAAATACCCCCAAACTTAAACCTTTGCTTGTCCTCAAGAAAGCTCACTTAACTGATGGTGTGGAGTGTTTTTGCTAGTCTCGAGATTACTCACTCACCAGACTCTCTTGCCCCTTATAGGCAACAAAATGAGATTTTTTGGTTCGATGGGAACCTGCACTAAAGACATAATGGTTAAAAGAAAATAGTTTATACAAGTAAGTAACCTATTCTAGAGGAGGATATGTGTGTTGTATTCTTGTGACAAGGTATCTCTTTGACAAGAAAGAATCTAGCCGAACATAGTTCATTATTCAATTGTGCCCGCTAGAGGACATATTTAATATAATCCAAGCTCAAGAGATGTATGCATTGTATTTGATATGGGCATTTCCCGCATATGGGGCCTGACCCAAACCAGGCCCATATTTAATCATATCGGGGATCACTTTCGATATAATATCGGTGATTACCACCGAAATGGTATTGTGGTCCCCAGATCCCGAGGTCTATAAATACGCGACGCCCGGATCCCAAAACAGGCAATTATGATCCCTCAGCTACCACGCATCACATCGAAATACATCCCCGATCTCACTCTCGATATAGCATTCGATATCGGGATTACCTAGTGTACCTTTGATACGTCATACCACCACATCACCGATATCACGTCGGGGGGCATCCTCGATATCATGTCGAAGACAATAACCGACATACATCCGATCTAGTCACCGATATCCCACTGCCATCCAAGCATCGAGACGTTAATTCGAGGTGTTCCGGACCAAGTCTACGCGAGATACATAGTGTAGGCCTGATTTGAGATAGACTCGTTGTATTACTAGACCATTCACTTGTAACCGACACACACACACACACATATATATATATATATATATAATACGATCTATTGTCAAATCAGTGGCGCCGTCTGTGGGAACGCCATTTCACGGACAAGGACGCCAAGATGCAAGGAAGGAGGACCTGATCCGAATTTAACGGAGTTGTGACTAGGCGCGCCAGAATGGAGGACACGCAACTCCCTCAGCACCCGACTGACCAAGAACAGACAGCGACCCAAACCGAGATGGAGCTTCCTCCAGCACAGAACGAACCGCGACGAAGGCACGGGCCCGGGAGGCCGCTGCAAGCCACGAATGCAGGTCCAACCTTCGCCGCACCAAATACGGTAGAACCCGCGGCTGAGGGCCCGACCACTGAGAACCCCGCGACAGACATTCCAATGGCCGAGGCGCTAAATGCGAACTTTCCCGGCTCGGAGGAGACAATGGCCGCGGGACGAAGCGCCCTTCCCCCTGCCGCCATAACCCCGGAGATGCAAGCGCAGATCAACGCCTCTGTGAAAGCAGCGCTGGACACTACATTGGAGACTTTTCTTCCAGGACTAGATGAACAAAGGGCAAAGGACATTCGGGCGAGGCCCCATGAATCTAGAGTGGGTGAGAGAAGGGCAAGGCAAGGATATGAGGAACATGGGGATACGAGGGGCTCCTTCAGAGAGATATCGTTCGCTGCTTATGACAGGTTAGAGAGATGGGACCCCAGGACCCTGGATCGAGAGATAGCGAGAAAGATGGAACGGCTTGACCGCGAGAGGGCGGAAGTTATTCGGAGAATGGAACGCGGTCGCGACCGCACCGAGATTGCATATTTAAAGAATGAGGATGTAGAAATACTGCGGGTAATATCAACGAGGATGGAACAGCTAGACCGCGAGAGGGTGGAGTTGACGAGGAAGGTGACTCAGAGTCATGGGAAGGGTCGCAGTAGGACCTCATTTTTGGATGAGATAGAGGATGAGGTATTGCAAAGAGGGGACAAGATCCCAGTGATCAAGCCATACGACGGAAGAAGTGATCCTACAGATCATCTCCATCAGGTCGATAGCATTTTGAACCTGCACAACTACTCGAGAAACATAAAGGCAAAGATCTTATCCACCACTTTAACGGGCGCTGCACTGGATTGGTTTGCTAGGCTGGAGGCCAGATCCATAACGGACTACGAGCAACTAAGGGAAAATTTTGAGAACCAATTCTCTAGCCAAAAGAGAATGAAGACCAACCTGCTACACCTCGGCGCTGTGCAGCAGAGGGAAAGGGAGAACCTCCGGGACTATATAAAGAGGTTCAATGATGAATTGTTGAAGGTGGATGAGCCGCATGGCGGGCAGGTCATGATGATGCTATTCAAGGGTACGACCCATCGCAGGTTCGCCGGGGAGCTAATCAAATTAACTGAGCCCACCATAGCACAGATCAACATGCTCGCGAACCAAATGGTTTACGAGGACGAGATGATGGCAACGCGTCAGGGTTCATTTTCCAGCAGGAACGCAGACAGAGATCGCAATAGGGAAAGGCCCCCAAGGACGTACACCCCGTTAAATAGAGGCATTCTGGAGGTGATGGCCGTGGCAAAAAGAAACAGATGGTTGACAGAACCCAGGCCGTTGAATGAGACTCCCGGGATGAAGTCATCGGGCAAATACTGCGCGTACCACCATCAACCTGGACACAGGACGGAGGACTGTACGCACCTGAGGAATGAAATCGAAAGATTGATTAAAGAAGGGAAATTGATCGAGTTTGTCAGGAGCACCAAGGAAGATGCTAGAGGGGCAGAACATTCCTTACCCCCTAGAAGAGATTACTCACTCAGGAGAGGAAAGCAGAAGACTATTGAGGCACCCGAGGAGCGTGGTAGGACCATAGTGAATGCCCCGAGCAGAGGCGTTATAAACGTGATCAACGGAGGAGGCTTGGGAGCTGACACGGCTCACAGTCGAGAAACCATAACACGGAGACTCCAGGGTGGAGCCTACATTGGGTACACCAATGCAATCATGCCGGAAGCGTACTTGGAGCAGGAGATATCTTTCACTAGGAGAGACTTGGAGCAACTTAATCCGTTGGCCTTAACCGCAGGTAGACTAGATTGCCCATTGGTTATTACTATTAATGTGGATGAATATCAGGTGCATAAAGTGTTGGTGGATAGCGGAAGCTCCGCAAACCTGATATTCTCAAAAGCCTATGAGCAGATGAGGATAACCCCGGACCGGCTAAAGCCGATATCCACCCCATTGACCGGATTCGGCAGAGCAGAGGTAGTTCCACTTGGACAAGTTATATTGCCCACCATGTTTGGCAGAAGCCCACGTCACCCGTGGAAAAGTTATATTGCCCACCATGTTTGGCAGAAGCCCACGCACCCGGGTGACGCCGATAAAATACACAATTGTCGACATCCCGTTTCCCTACCACGCCATTATTGGCTGACCGGCGCTCAACCAGATCAGGGCAGTGGTCTCTACTTATTACCAGAAGATTAAATTCCCGACGCCTTAGGAAGTTGGCGAGATTTTAGATGTGCTATGTGGACTCGCTGAAGCACCCAAGAATCAGAAGAAGACAGGAAATACAAGTCCCACACCAAGAATACATTTCGCGCACGGAGTGATCACCCTGAGCAGCAAAAAGAACAGTATTTTAAATTTCAGTAGTTTTTAAATTAAGCTCGAACAATTGAAACATTGCCCCATCGCGGGTTAGCTTGTAAACTTAAAACAGGGGGAACTACGCCGGTCTGATTCCCCATTCAACGGGATACGTAGGCGGGTTAGGTTTACCTAGCCTTCGACCGCTATCTCTTATTTTGCCCCTTCGTGGGTCGGCATGTAACTTAAAACAGGGGGAACTACGCCGGTCTGATTCCCCATTCAACGGGATACGTAGGCGGGTTAGGTTTACCTAGCCTTCGACTGTTATCCGTCATTACCTTTTTATTTGTTGCTTTGTGGAATCTCAATTTCATGCAGGGATATGTCCTAAGCGGACATTACGGAAGTGCAGAGAATGGCACGAAGAATTGGGGAGTATTCCCCTAGATATATGTTTAACACATCGCCCTCTTACAGGTACATGGCTCGAAGGATCACACATTACTATATCCGAAAAGGACATAGGGAATATTAAAAGAGGGATTCAGGGGGCATTGCCCCAGATTATTCAACATTATCCATTTAAACAGGTACAAACAAGTACAACAGGCGCGATAGAACACAATGGAAACACCTTTTCTTGTATAAAACTTATATTCCCAGATTGAGGGAACATCCTGCAGATAACACATGTACATCATTTCGTGCTTTCATATTAGCTTTTACATCGAAAATCTTTCTTGTCTGTGATGTTTTACAGGGCTTAATGACCCATAGATTCCACGACGACAGAGTCATCAAGAGACATAGTCAAGAAGACAAAGGAAAGGTTCATACCCTTGAGTAGTAACGGGTCACCTACAACGAGAAGAATATCCCCTATGATAACGGGGTCGACCATAAACATTTCAACGGTAGCGGGTTCCCTGTGATAACGAGATGCGCCCCTACCCACAAGAAAAATATCCCATGTGATAATGGGGTCGATTCTAAACAGTTCAACGGTAGTGGGTTCCCTGTGATAATGGGATGCGCCCCTACCCACGAGAAAAATATCCCCTGTGATAAAGGGGTCGATTCTAAACATTTCAACGGTAGCGGGTTCCCTGTGATAATGGGATGCGCCCCTACCCACAAGAACAATATACCCTGTGATAACGGGGTCGACAAGAAACAATTCAACGGTAGTGGGTTCCCTGTGATAACGGGATGCGCCCCAACCCACGAGAAAAATATCCCATGTGATAACGGGGTCGATTCTAAACATTTCAACAATAGCGGGTTCCGTGTGATAACAGGATGCGCCCCTACCCACAAGAAAAATATCCCCTGTGATAACGGGATCGACAAGAAACAGTTCAACGGTAGTGGGTTCCCTGTGATAACGGGATGCGCCCCTACCCACGAGAAAAATATCCCATGTGATAACGGGGTCGATTCTAAACATTTCAACGGTAGCGGGTTTCCTGTGATAACGGGATGCGCCCCTACCCCCAAGAAAAAATCCTCTGTGATAACGGGGTTGATCCAACAAAAAATCCCCTGTGAGAACGGGGTCGATCCAAGAAAAAATCCCCTGTGATAACGGGGTCGATCCAAGAAAAAATTTCCTGTGATAACGGGATGCGCCCCTACCTCCAAGAAAAAATCCCCTGTGATAACGGGGTTGATCCAACAAAAAATCCCATGTGATAACGGGGTCGATCCAAGAAAAAATCCCCTGTGATAACGGGGTCGATCCAAAAAAAAATCCCTTGTGAAAAGGGTTTGATCCAAGAAAAAATTCCCTGTGATAACGGGGTCGATCCAAGAAAAAATCCCCTGTAATAACGAGGTCGATCCAAGAAAAAATCCCATGTGATAACGGCGTCGATCCAAGAAAAAATCCTCTGTGATAACGGAGTCGATCCAAGAAAAAATTCCCTGTGGTAACGGGGCCGATCCAAGAAAAGATTCCCTGTGATAACGGGGCCGATCCAAGAAAAAATCCCCTGTGATAACGGGGTCGATCCAAGAAAAAATCCCCTGTGATAACGGGGTCGATCCAAGAAAAAATCCCCTGTGATAACGGGGTCGATCCAAGAAAGAATCCCCTGTGATAATGGAGTCGATCCAAGAAAAAATTCCCTGTGGTAACGGGGCCGATCCAAGAAAAGATTCCCTGTGATAACGGGCCGATCCAAGAAAAAATCCCCTGTGATAACGGGGTCGATCCAAGAAAAAATCCCCTGTGATAACGGGGTCGATCCAAGAAAAAATCCCCTGTGATAACGGGGTCGATCCAAGAAAGAATCCCTTGTGATAACAGGGTCGATCCAAGAAAAAAATCCCCTGTGATAACGGGGTCGATCCAAGAAAAAATGCCCTGTGATAACGGGGTCGATCCAAGAAAAAATATCATGTGATAACGGGGTCGATCTAAGAAAAAACCCCCTGTGATAACGGGGTCGATCCAAGAAAAAATCCCATGTGATAACGGGGTCGATCCAAGAAAAAATCCCCTGTGATAACGGGTCGATCCAAGAAAAAATCCCCTGTGATAACGGGGTCGATCCTAAACACACGACCTGTGGCAGATTACCCATGTTTCTACCAATGCCGAGGAAATTCTAATCATTCCTTGTTGACAACAAGCACATTAAAGAAATCTCATCAAATACGAGAGCGAAATGAATGCAGGGTCAGATATCGAAATACTGCATACTCTATCATCATGACAATAAAAAATCAACAAGTTATCAAACAACAAGGCCACGAAGAGTCACATATTATGAAGATAACAGAGAAATAAATATTCAGTTACAGAACTACGAATTGAAGATAGTCCAGAAAGGGATAAATTTAAGTTACAATAAAGGCAGCAAACAGCTACTCCCACAGATCAAATCCTCATTCTTAATGGTCAACTTTTCCGAATCAAATCTGACTCACCTGCCGGGGGAATTGTCAGACCCCGATTTTTAACCCCATTCTCTTTTTTCTGATGATGTTTTTCAAAAACCCAATAGAGAATCTTTCTAACTAAAAAAAGATCCCCTTAGCTCTATAAAGACCTTTTCCACTCAAAAAATAGATGCTAAAGCTATTTATAGTTGTTCGGAAGGAAAGACTTCGTTTACTTCAAATTCTGGATTGTCATGTCAATTTCTAAGGGTTACAGAACCCTTCAGTCTTCTTCTCAACGACCTCGAGAAACACGTCAGGGTCGGCCGCACCCTCCTCCACCTCGTCTAGTCCACCAATCGGCAGGTCGTTATGATTGTGCATTGGGTTCAACCCACCCAATTCGAGGGAGTCCTTGAAACCGTCATTTTTCAATACCTGTCCTACGCAAGCATGAAATGCTGCCTCCCGGACCTTCAAAACTAAGTCTCGGAAGCTCGAGCTTTCCATAAACTTCTCCGCTCCAACCCGGAGGAGGTCAGGACGATGTTCCTACAAATTGAACTCTGTTAAATACAGGACGAAAACATAGAAGCAGATATCGTAAACAAGATATATACCAAGTCCAAGAGAGCTAATTTGGCAGTGGAGAACTCCAACGAGAGACGTTCATTAGCAGCCTTCACCGCAACCACCTCAGCCTTCAGTTTCTCCAGCTCCTTGTTAGCCGCAAGTTCACGCGCCTTTCCTTGGTCGATCTCAGTCACTAATATTTTGAAATTTCCCTTCAACAAATCATACTCCTTCCGGAGCTTACGACATGTCTTCAGGGCATCCTCTTTCTCAGCCTCCAACTTCTCTAACACCATGGGGTTGAACTCCCCCATCCTCAAGATATCATCCTCGAGCTCAGCAGCGACAGCGTCAGGGTCACCCTTGGAGTCGCGCATTGTCTTCAGCCACGAAACTGCCAGCTTTTCCATCTGCGCAATACAATCAGTAACGATATGTTAAACAGTCAAATGAAATCAATCAAAGTCATGCTAAGATACGTACACTCTGAAACATATGAGTGACGCTCGAATTCTGTAAGCACCCGCACATTTGCTGGAGGAGGAAAGCCCGCATCATTCCCTGTACAGCATCTGCTTCAGGGAATTCTACTCGCTTGGAGGATTTGACTGCACCCACCTTCTTGGGGCCCGAACTCGAGGACGAGTAGACATTGGGGACAGTCCCGTCACGAGACCTTTTACTACCCGATACCCTAGCCGGGTCAACGGCAGGCTTCCTAATCGGGACTCCAAGAAAGATAGGGGCAAAGCCCCCCAATATCGAGGGCTCATGCAGTGGCCCTTTACCCTTGCCGGCCGTACTTGAAACAGACGCTTTTCTCTTGCCGCTAATAGGGTTCGGGCTTGAAGAGCCCGACACCACGATAAAGGATGCATCCACTAAATCACCTAAGTTGACATGGGTATTCGATCCCGAACCACCAACGTTCTCGGTCAAAGGAATGTTGGCCTCCGACTCCGAACGGGGGGCTACGTACTCACTAGAAGGAGACCTAGCATCAGGTCTCTCAGCCAACACAGTCCCTTCAGGCGGATGAACCACACCCTCCTGTTTCGAGGTCAACACCTCCAAGATATTGGCGGCACCGTCCAGGCCTCCCACCACATCAAGGATGTTCTTGCTAAAGGACCCAACCGTTGTAGGAACACTTTCAAAGCATTCTTCATTAAAACGTTCGCGTACTACAATGTTAGGGGGAGGTTGTTCAACTCCCGATACCTCTGCCAGAACCTCACTGGCTGCATTATTCAGATCAAAGTTAGACGCGGACCCTGTTTCAGGCACCACCGCAACTGCTGCCGTCTCAGCCAATGCAGCTTTTTGAGCATCATGGTCGGCTTGAAGTTTACACATCAATTGTCTGAAACCCATTCTCACGGAATATCGGCATGAGAAAATAATAATAAATCAAGTACAACAGCGAGATCGAAATACACGTCGGGGAATATATCGAATATGATTACCGATATAAATACCGATGTGGTTACGCTAACGACAGAGAAGACACAGAAAACTATGACCTTCAAAGTCTCTTACAAGCCCTACTTATAGGCGGAAGCTTCAACTACATCGAAAGATAATTTTGACATCATATCGGATATGCGTCTCGATGTAATATCGACGATGAAACCCGATATCCTATCGTATTATGCAAAGAAGCCTCGAAAATATAACAATTGCACCGGAGGGACCATCGCAATTTTCTAAGTGCGACTATGCGTCAACTGCATTATGGGGCCCATATTTATAAGAAATTCAAATCCAAAGAAACACAGAATTCAAGCGAGGACCTCAAACTATGCGTCCACTGCATTATGGGGCCCATCGAAGTTCATCACGAAGTGCATTCCCCGCATATTTGATCTCCATCATTTGAACTGGTGGGACGAGGGGTACAGGTAACTCAGAAAGTCAAAATTAAATTTGCGAAATCTTATCTCTAAGATAAGAATCCCCAAATTGGGGGACTATATGATATGGGCATTTCCCGCATATGGGGCCTGGCCCAAATCAGGCCCATATTTAATCATATCGGGGATCACTTTCGATATAATATCGGTGATTAACACCGATATGGTACTGTGGTCCCCAGATCTCGAGGTCTATAAATACGCGACGCCCGAATCCCAAAACAGGCAATTATGATCCCTCAGCTACCCCGCATCACATCGAAATACATCCCCGATCTCACTCTCGATATCGTATTCGATATCGGGATTAGCTCGTGTACCATTGATACGTCACACCACCACATCACCGATATCACGTCGGGGGGCATCCTCGATATCATGTCGAAGACAATCACCGACATACATCCGATCTAATCACCGATATCACGTCAGGGGGCATCCTCGATATCATGTCGAAGACAATCACCGACATACATCCGATCTAGTCACCGATATCCCACTGCCATCCAAGCATCGAGACGTTAGTTCGAGGTGTTTCGGACCAAGTCTACGCGAGATACATAGTGTAGGCCTGATTTGAGATAAACTCGTTGTATTACTAGACCATTCACTTGTAACCGACACGCATATATATATATAATACGATCTATTGTCAAATCAGTATTGGACCTTATGCTTTATTTGGACTATCCCGTAGGATGTATATCTCATAGTCGAGGTCTGGGTGGCCAAAGTATAGACCCTCGTTTGAGTGTTTGTCAAAATCTGATATCATTTGGGTAGCCTAACAGTGTTGCAATTCATTTAGCCCTGGAGGCGCGGGATTGGGACCTTGGGCGATTTGCACCACACAGTGGTAAAATCTCAAGTCAAAGCTCTCTCATACTTAAGCCCAGTTTTTGACATTTGCATGTCCATGGAAAAGTAGATTAGAAAAAATTCTAAGTATTTTGGTTGACGTGAAGTGGTTGAGGTGCAAAAAGTGTTGACGTACAAACGTGACATATGGAAACAGTTGGCGTGTAAAATTGTTGACGTGGAATGCTTGACGTGCCCAAAAGTATTAACATGGAATGCTTGATCTGCTTTATCTCACTAGAACTCTAGAGAGAAGTCAGTGCACCCAAACTTCCAAGTGAGCTTCCCCACAAGTGTCCAACTCCTCAAATGAATAAGTTAGGGGGTATTTGTAGAAATGGAGAGGGTAAGACATGAGAGAACATGCATGCACACACTAAAGGTAAGGAAAGGAAACAGGTGCACCTGTGCCACACCGGACCCTCCTCATTCCTACCAAAAGGTTAAAGTAGAGTATTAGTAAATATATTATAAATGTCGACTCACTCGTAATAAGAGTTCATCAGAGGCTTTGTCTGGATGGGTAAGAAGACTTTTAAGCCCGATGAGGGCACTACCAAAGAAGGTTTGTTGAGTAAGGAGACCGCGTAGGGTTATGATTTTTCTTAGTAAGGCTCATAGTATGAGTGTTTTAAGGGGATCGTGAGTGCATATGACTCTTGAGGTCGTAGTCACACAGAGAGGAGGGCGCAATGAGAGATATTCGAAGAAAATGGATAAGTCTCGGTTTGTTGGGTCCTAGCATCGTACTCAGATATGCTCCCCCGTACGGGTGGAGTCATAGAGTTACCACGAGGGATATTTCGACGAATCCGCTTGTTATGAGATGAATGGGGCAAGCACAGGTGGCGTAACCCGTTTCCTTCCTTTGGGGGTGATCGTCGGTTAGGTTCTTAATGCCTTATCCCCCTCCTTGGGATATCAATCGTTACTCCCAAGTCGTCCTCTCGTAGGGAGATAACAATATAATATAATATAATATGCATTATCATCCTTCAAATAATAAGTGAGTTCACCAAATTTGCACATCCAAATGAATCACGAGTCTTTCTTGCAAAAGCCTCAATATTAGCCACATTCATCAGCCCCTCAACCCTTTGCCAACCCGGGATAAAACCTTCCTTTCAAGTCACTATCGATAATCCCGATTCCAACACACCCTCCTCATGGAGTAGAACCACATAAAACTAATCTTGAAAAAATTATCCGGTGGCGCGACCCAAATTTACTTCTCCCTGACTTCACAAATAGCTCTTCTCATCGCCCTGCCTTGCATCTATGCCTCATAAAAACTTGGAGCAAAACAAACATTACTCGTTGGATCGTATGCATTCTCCCATACCAAACATGTATTTCTATTGAATCCGACATGCTATCAAAATCAAAATCACCTTCGACCTATGATACTTCTTAATTAAACGTCTATTCCATGTCTTGCCCTCTTAATTAATTTTCATAAAAGAATCTGGTGGATGAAAGGACAATGCACAAACTTGCCGTGTAACGCTATCTGGATGGGCAAGGTTCATATTTGTTAGAAGAATATTCCAACACACTCGCCAAACAAACACATTAATCTTTTTTGGAACCTTGAGTTGCCGTATAAAGCTCAACCACGTGTCTCATTCGTACCTTTGCCAACATTAATATTTTTCCGATGTAAATTGTGTTGACGGATCACATGATATGCGCTTTTAACCGAGAAACGACCATGTAAATTGAAGAACTCTAATCAACATCCACATAAAAAAATATACTTTGAATTTTCTCCACAAACTAGCTCCCAGAGTCCGAATCAATAAGAGATGACACTTTCGCACCAGTCATCTCTACGTGCCTTGGTATGATAGGACCAAAGGGAAAGGAAAAGGATGGGGCAGCTATGGTACATCCCAAATATATAATGATTTGTCGTTACACACACGCCAATGCAAACCGTCTTTAACAACGTAGATACCTCGTGAATACCACGCCAAGAAAAAAAAAGGTAAACCACATAGCCGTGCATCAAGAATAGAAAAGCCCGAGAAGTATTTGGCCTTATATAGACGATAAAATAGGTTGTTCAGATGTTCAAGAATATGACATACTTGTTTGGCCTATAGAACCAAATTAAAAACTTTCAATTCACGAAAACCCGTACTCCCTTGTTTTTTTGCTTTGATAGAATACGTTCCACGAAACCTAGTAATCTTCCTTCGATCTCCATTGCCTCAACAAATCTTTCAGATCATAGACTCGATTTCCTTAAGGAGAGAGTCATGTAAGTGAGAAACGCTTATAGTGTATGTAGCCATAGACTATAGCATTGAGTTAGATGAAACTTCCTTCCCGCCGTGGATAAACTTTGCTCCTTCCAATCCTGAAATCACCCATATGCCTTGTCACGAATAGATGACAATTGTTCCTTTTTTCCATTTTAACCACAACCGCCGGCAACCCAAAGTATTTTTCGTGTTTGTCGTCCACTCTCAAGCCCAAGATACCCTGAATATCACGCCCAATCTACTCCTGGATATTTTTACTACAGACTGTCACAGAATTGTCCAGATTCATAAATTAGCCCGATGTGTTGTTGTATCTCCTCTTAATATCTAAGATATTCATTGTCTCCTTCCTCATAGCCTCACAAAAAATGAAGGTATCATCTACAAACAAAATTTGAGAAATAGCGGGTGCATTATTTGGCAATAGTCACACCCTCCACTGTACCAGTGCTCTACATCACCAATAAATGTTGATTAAGCCTCTTCACATAAGAGAAAATGATGTAAATGATGTAGGGAAAGAGGTCGCCTTGGCAAATACCTCTTTTCGGTACAATATGTCCACACTTACGACCATTAACCACCAAGGAATAAAAAATAGTCGTGACACTCAACATCATCAAAGAAACAAACTGGCTCTCAAAACCTAAACTAAGCAATACGCGTTCCAAGAAGGACCACTCGACTCTATCATAGTCTTTACTCATGTCTAGTTTAAGAGTAAAAAATCCTTTTTCCCACTCCTCTTTATTTTAAGGTAATGATTAATCTCAAATACAACCAAGATATCATCGATGATAAGGTGACCCAGGACAAAGGCGGATTGAGACAAGGAAATAATATCATTCAGAAAAGGCTTAATTCTATTCGCAATAGCTTTAAATTATATCTTAAAACATGCATTGCTTAAGCTAATATGGAAAAATTGCTTCATGGATTCTGGTATTTTACATTTTTGAAGCAGAATAATATTAATAAAATTTACCTCACATAAAATAACTCTATCATTGAGGAAAGCTAAGTTGGATTTGAGCACGTCAGAACCGATAATATGCCAATATTTTTGGTGAAAAACAAAGAAAAACCATCATGGCCTGGTTATTTAAATGGAACACTGGGAAAGTGCAAAGGTGGCCTCATCTGCATCGAAAGGTTCTAACAGCCTTTGATTGATAACATCGTTCACTAGGGTTTTATTACATGCAACATGTCCTCAATTTCTTCATTAGATGTGTTTCTAGATTGGAAAATCTCTTTAAAAGAATTTACCAAAACTTCCTAAACCTAACAAGGATTCTCTTGCCAAACCCTCGCCTCATCTGTGATTCTTGCAGCTCTATTAATTTTTTTCCTCTCATTTGCACATTTGTGAAAGAAAGTTGTATTCCTATCTTCTTCTTGTAACCACTAAGCTTTGCCACGTTGTTTCTAGTGCAACTCTTCACTATCCAATAAACTCTCAAGCTCAAAATTTATGGCATGTTCTCGAGCCTTAGAATTTGTTATGATAACTCTCATACGTAGTTGTTTTACCCATTTTGCAAGGCTATCAATCTGTCTCTTCATATCCGCCACAGACATATTATTCCACTACATTAAACCAACGCTGCAGTTCTTCAGTTTCCTACCGATCCCCATCTTGTCATCTACTATCGCATCATTGCCACTTGTATGTTTAATAAGTCGCTCGCATTCATTTTTCTCCACACAGACGACTTCAAAAAGAAATTGTTATGGCCTCTGCCACTGCCTTGAGTTGGGTTTAATCATGACACACTTGATGTAGAGCGTTAGATGATAAGAATTTTGGACTTCCACATGATCCACGCGTGTGTTATAAAACAAAGTCCGCCAATCAGGATTTGCGCAAATCTGATCAATTATTTCCTAGATAGTTGTTGTTTGCACATGCCGATTACACCAGGTATATTCCAGAATGTTACACCCTAAATCAGTCAACTCTGTATCCAACAAGGCTTGACGAAATTTACGAATTTTCTATAAAGGATGTAGATTACCACTAACCTCTCACTTTAATCGAGAATCTTGTTAACATCTCTACCGTGCGTAACAAGTCCCAAGTACATTCCCTCTCATTCGCATTATGTTCCCCATAAAAACGTGTAAACCTCCATTCCCTACCATCCTTCATTATGTGAGAAGCTTTGAAGACAACGCTGGTGCGGGATGTTTTTGCTAGTCTCAAGATTATCCTCTCACCAGACTCTTTCGTACCTTACAAGCTACGAGAAGAGCTTGTGGTTCGATGGAAACCTGCACTTCAAGGAACAAGGTTAGGCAATAATAGTTTAATAAGTAAATAAACTAAGGGAAGGATACGGGGTATTGCGAATGAACTTGTTACAAGGTAAATCTACCTACGTGTCTCTGTAAGAATGGAGAATCAAGTAAGACGTAGTTCAATATCCATTGGCGCCTAAGATATCTAACTTCCGTTGGGGAAAGTAGATGAGCAATTTGCCTAGTCTAGCTTTACACTGAAAATGTGTGTTATGCGCAAAAGCATGAAATACGATAACGTCCCTTGGTAAAGCGAGTGTGAGTAGATGAAATCTTCACCCATGTGAATATGTCAAAAGCACTTAACCTTCTTTAATTTGGTAGGGCTTACGACAATTTCCTACTTTATGGGATCTTCACCCAATAGGCTTTTCATCTACCGTAATTTGGTAGGGCTTATGATAATTGCCTATGTTATGTGATTTTTACTTGATAGTCTCTTCACCTAGCATGTTTTGGTAGGGCTTATGATTAATGCCTACTTTATGGGGTTTTCACCCAATAGGCTCTTCACCTAGCATGTTTTGGTAGGCTTTCTAAGGCTCACCTACTTTATGAGATTTTCACTCAATAGGCTCTTCACCTAGCATGTTTTGGTAGAGATTGTTTAGGCTCGCCTACTTTATGGGATTTTCACGCAATAGACTTTTCACCTAACGTGTTTTGGTGTTTTCAAGGCTCGCCTACTTTATGGGATTTTCACCCAATAGGCTCTTCGCCTAGCGTGTTTTGTTTATGTAGGAATAATACCTACTTCACAAGCATAAACTCGCAGGGATCTTTGCCCTTGAATAAGGTATTTTGGCATATTGACAACGTCAATAGCATAAATGATGGGAACTTTGATGTAGCTTACAAATAATAGAAGTTACCCAATAAATGTTACACTTAAATTTCTCTTGTTGCAAGAGCACGAATCAAGTAATAATAAAATGGTAAGTATAGTTATGAACCAAGTATCGTATCCCAATGGAATGGTGAATCAATGTATGAATCACTCAAATGCAAAACACTAACGTTTGCCACGTTTGGTTTTCCCTTTGTTTGCAGGATTAATGTTATGTTATGAATGACGTGAATGCAGAAAAATCTATTCTAGAATACAATGTGAATCTAACTACAATGCAAGAAAACAATAAATATCAAGTTTGTGGGTTGAAAGCAAGAAAACAATGAAAGCAAAATATTTAACGAATGAATGCAAGAAGAGATTAATAAGACTAAAGTAGAATTGATTAATTAATTGATTGGATTGGATTGGATTGGTTGTCAAAAATAATAATAAAGATTGTTTAGAGGTCAGGTTTCACAATGACTTAACCACAGTAGTTCATAGGCAAGCTACCTATATTTACTTACAAACCTTGATGAAATTTTGATGTTTGCATGTCTAATGGTTCCATGACCTATAGTAAGAGTTATCCCAACCATAAATCTATGAGTCTCTAATAACCTACCATGTTAACGGATCAACCTAATTGTTAGTTATTTTAGTAGAGATTAAAATCTTCAATTCAATTAACTCATCTGAGTAGTATTAACAAAACGTACATAATTAATATTTATCTAGTGTGATATAGGGGTTGCGCATCAGTTGCTTTAGCACACTAAAGTCATAAATCGCATTCATATATATATAAATATATATATATACTATATACTATATACTATATATAACTAACTTAGCATCTACACTTTGGCGGTCCCTTGTTAGTGCTTTCGTTATTCCAACGAGAGTAAGGCTAGTTACACAGCATAAGTAATTGTTCAATCAAGACATGTAAGATCATCAAACGCACATCAAGTAAAACAAATAAGCATATTCATAAATCAGAGTTACTCCTCTACTTTAAGCAATAAGTAGGTTAGCTCATCATAGTTATGAGTTCAACAATCAATAAGTGTTAAATAACATAGACAAAGTAAAGAGAATAAGAAAAGCTTCTCGGATCCGATGGAACTTCGTTGCTCGACTATCTTCCTAACCCCTTTGTGCTATCTTCTTCTCTAGGAACTATTTTCTCTAAAACAATGACTCGACTAAACTTGGACATAACGTCAATGGTGTTTCTCTCTGAAAACACGCTCACATAATTTCTGTAAGCTTTTGTAAGTATTTGTAGGGTCTTGTAAGCTGGGTAGTTGTGTTGTTGAGGTGATGGTCGTCCCATTGTATTTATAGAAGTGTTTTGATGCCCTAATTTTGTAAACAGTCGTAACCTAATTAGTTCAAAAATACTTGTATGTCTCCGCCGTGCCTAACAGACGCGATCTCCCTAAATCGCTTAGCCATCACGCCACCTCATGTTTTTACCTGGTGGTTTCTTGATGTTCTCCTTTGCTGCACTACATTTGGTATTTGCAAGGCTACAGCGCCTCCCGTCGCACTTAAAGGTCCTGAAGTAGTGTCTTGACTCTTTGTCCCCAAAAGCATATATTTTGGCTTTTTTTGGATTCGTTTTGCCTTAACTTGATAAAAACCAACAAAACATGAAACGATACTTAAACCAATAAATATGCAACGAGAATTATACAAAATCCTAAGAAAACGAGTACGTGAATGTATATAAATAAACACTCATCAATAAACTCGTAGGGCTCTTCGACTTTGAATAATATATGTTGGCATACTGCCAACTTCACAAGCATAGGCTCGTAGAGACATTCGCCCTTGAAAAAAAAATGTTGGCATAATGCCAACTTCATGAGCATAAGCTCGTAGGCCTTTTTTCCATTAAAAAAATTTATGTTGGCATAATACCACATTCACGAGCGGAGGCTAGTAGGGCTCTTCGCCCTAATATAATTTTTCTTGGCATAATGCCAACATCACGAGCATAAGCTCTTAGGGCTCTTTGCCCTTGAACAGAATATGTAGGCATAATGCCTACTTCACGAGCATAGGCTCGTAAGGCTCTTCGTCCTCGAATAAACTATGTTGGCATAATGCCAACTTCACGAGCATAGGCTCGTAGGGGTCTTCGACCTTGAATAAAGCTCGTTGGCATTATACCAACTTCATGAGCATAGGCTCATATGGCTCTTCCCTTTTGAACAAAATATGTAGGTCAAATGCCTACTTCACGAGCATAGGCTCGTAGGGCTCTTCGCCCTTGAAAAGCGTCGGCATGTAGGGCTCTTCGCCCTTGAACACAATATGTAGGCATAATGCCAACTTCACAAGCATAGGCTCGTAGGGCTCCTCGCCCATGAATAAAGTTTGTTTGCAGAATATCAACTTCACGAGCATAGGTTCATAGGGCCCTTCGCTCTTGAACAAAATATGTAAGCATAATGCCTACTTCACGAGCATAGGTGATGAGCATTTATTTACCGTGGTTTAAATATCTGCTTTCTTATGCTTTTGAATACTTATGATAGCATATTTACTTGTTTTATTATTGTTTCATGTTTTCTTAGGATTTTATATTGTCGAGATAAAACTAGGCTAATAGATGCCCAAAATAAATGTTTTTAGGCAACAATGAGTCATGACACTATTTCAGGATGTTGACCCGCTACGGGAGCGCTACGGCACTATACAAAGGCAAAACACCAAAGATAATGCGATTGAAGAGGAAGGCATCAGGAATATAAGTCAACAAAGGAATGTTACATCTAAATCCTACTTTCTCGCAAGTGCATAAGTCAAGTAATAATAAAATGGTAAGTATAGTTACGAACCAAGTATTGGAGTGGTGAATTAATGAATGAATCACTTAAATAATTGTCACGATCTCTTTTCTTGTATTTGCAGGATGTAATGAATGTTTATGAATGATGTGAATGCTTTCTATACTAGGGATGTTTTAAATGCTTTTAATGCCAAGAATGCTTAATCGAGAAAACGGTAATTTCGTATTTTTTATCTTTGGTTTTGAATGCAAGAAAATAAATAAAGCAATTAAACTAATGAAAGCAACTAAACAATTTTACAAATAAAAGATGGAAGAAAGATTGATGAACTAACTAAACTAATGATATCATTTAATGATTAATTGTCATTGTAAACACTAAACAATAATTGGAAAGTTTGTTTTGAGATCGGGTTTCACAAATATTCAACCATTATAGTTCATAGACAAACTGTCTATGTCTACTTAAAGTGCTTGATAGTTATTTGATGTTTGCATGTCTAATGGATCTGTGGCATATGGCAAGAGTTATCCCAACCATACACCTATGAGTTTCTAATAACCTATCATATTAATTGATCAACCTAGTTGTCAGAAGAGACATCAAATCTGCAATCCAATTAACTCATCGAATCATGTTAAGGAAACGTACATAGTCAATATTGATTAGTGTGATCTAAAGGTTTTACAGCAGGTGCTTCCGTTTTATCCAAACAAGAATAAGGTCGGTCATACAACGTAAGTAACTATTCAATATGGACATTCAAGATCATCAGACACACATCAAGTAAAGCAAATAAATATATTAATAAATCAAAGTTACTCCCCTACTCTAAGCAACGAGTAGGTTTACCTCCTCCTAGTCATGAGTTCAAAAATCAATAAAGAATTAAATATCATACACAAAGTAAATAGATAAAGAAAAGCTTCTCGGATCCGGTGGAACTTTGTTTCTTGACTCTCTTCTCGACTTCTTTTTGCTATCTTCTTCCTCACAAACTAGTTTCTTTTAAAACAATAACTCAACTGAACTAGAACAAGACTTTGGTGGTGTTTTCTCTCTGGTGACAAACTCTCAGGGTTTCTCTATCGGAAAGTAGTGGTTAGTGGTGGTGAGCTCGTGTTTCGTGTGTGCCCTAACTACTCAATATAGCTTCATATTTATAGTTTTTCACCACTTTGGGCTTCGTTTTAGGGTTTCTGACAATTGGTCAATTTTCTGTTCTAATCCCACGCTGCCCGCGCGATACGCCATTGATCGCGCGTCACACGCACAATGCATTTCTTATCGCACGACCTTCTGTTTCCTCCATGTTCTCCTGATGTCTTCCTCTTCAATCGCGCTATCTTTGATATTTTACCTTGTGTAGTGTCGTAGAGCTCTCGTAGCGCCTAAACATCCTGAAATAGTATCTTTACTCATTTTCGCCTAAAAACGTCTATTTTTTTGCCTCTTTTAGCTTCGTTTGGTCTCGACACGGTAAAATCCTAACAAAACATGAAATAATAATAAAACAAGTAAATATGCCATCATAAGTGAAATTGTGGATCGGGTTGATACGTTGTTGATGTTAACTTAACACTGAAGTTCTAACAGCAGTTTGTGTTCGCTGTTAGTTCGACGATGTTACTTTAACAGCAGACCAGAGTAACAGTTTGCAGCGGAATAAACAAACACGAATTTAAGAAGTGAATATAGGATTATATTAACTTCCGAGCCGTAGGCAAAATACCACAAGGGTTTAACAAAGGCGTTCTCACAACTCTCAAGCTCCTCACTCTCGAATTGTTCAAACTAAGCAAAGCACACAAGAGTTGCTTCGACTATCTCTAAAAGCTCCTCACTCTTAGATCTATTCTAACAACTTAAAAACTTTGCTAAAGCAAGACAACACTCAACAACTGTAAATTAATCTCTCGGATTGATTAGCTCTTGTCTCGTTCTTTGTCTTGATGTACTTCACACCTATATATAGGTTCTTGATCTTCGACTTCAAGGTGTGTTGTACACGGTTGGTAATTCTCTTTGTTTCCTTCTCGAACTCCTCTTCCTTGTTCTCGCAGTCCTTCTTGAATAAAAGTTCCTTCGCCAGTGATCTAGCTAAGGAAAGACTCCTTCTTCAATTCAGGACTTTCCCTTGGAAGCTTTCCTAGTCGCACTAGACTTCTTCTTTCCTTTATAAGCCGTTTGCTTTAATTAAGGAAACTTCTCATCTTGGAAACTTTGAGCGTCCAACCTAATGCACGTTTGTTTCCTGAATAATAATCAAAGACAACTACAACTGTGGAACTCAGTTAGTTAAGTGAATAAGGCAAAACAATAATAATAATAATAACTAGATTGTAAACCAGTTTCTGGACGTGCAATGTTACTCTAACATTGAAAATCTCAATGTTATCCTAACATCCAGAAAACTTGCACTTTCAATCTCCCCCTTTTTGCCTTAATCACAAAACCTAAGAAACAGTTCTTATCAGATCAAATTATTCAGAAAAACTTCATTATATCATAACAATGAAAAACTAAGTACTCTCCCCCTGAATATCAGAAGGGACTAATCCAATGTTATTATAACACTGATACTCTCGATGTTATAACATCCAGCTTTATCAATGTTGGTTTAACATCAGAAAGTTAACACCTGCAAAACAGAGTTAGTACCAGTAATCACAGTTCAATAATAGCATAAGCAAAAACACTAAGTACCCAAAATTAAAAAGTACTTAATTACAGTCCATACTAGCAGCAAGGAACAGACTCCTTGATCAGAATAAAAAGAAAACAATTGTTCAAAAGGCATTAGAAACAGAAACTAAAAAACTTGCAGGAAATTTTGAAATTTGATCTACTCTCCCCCTTTTTGTGAGGAAGGCAGATCCTTCAAGTGTTTCCTCAAGCTGTCCAGTTCCTGCAGTCTGACTTGCTTGTCAGCTATTTCCCTCTGGGTGTCCTTGTACTCCCTATCCAGCCAGACCAAGGTTTCCTCAACAAAAGCATCTGCAATCACTGAGCAGCTGTCACCACTGCTCACTGGGACTGAAGAAGCAGCAAACTTGTGTGTCTTCTTCTTCTTCTTCCTGCTGGGACCAGATTCTCCTTGAGGGTTCCAAGGCAAATCCTGGATCCTCACATTAGAGAAGTAGCTCCTAGTGATTGACATTACAGCCTTGTTGCTGATCCATCCTTCAGTCTTCTTGGTTTTGAAGCCTTGCTTCACCAATAGGCATGAGATCAGAGAGGGATAGGGAAGGATTCCTTTGGGCTTTGTAGTGACTTCCTTCATGTGTCTCAACACTTTTTCACCAATGTTTACACTCAGTCCATTCTTCAGCTTGTACACCAACTTTGCTGACTCTTTTGTCATCACAGTAGTGTTGGAAGAAGGAAGCCAATTGTATGTGCTGATCTTGTGAAGGATGGCACTAAGAGAAGTCAGCCTGGTTGTGGGAAAGCTCTCTCTCCATTGCCTAGTGAGACCACCTGTAAGATCAGTGATGATCTCCTCCATAGTAGGATCCTCAGACTCTTCAGGATCAGGAAGCCCCCAAGCCTCATTGATCATGGCAGGAGTGATGTCATAGATCTTCTTCCTAACCCAAGCCTTCCCATACTTAGGAGAATCCAGGTTGATCACCCACTCAGAGAGATTCATGTAGAACTCTCTCACTACATCAGGAACATATGCAGACAGATTCTGCACAGAGCCCAAGACTCCTCTAGCCTCAAGCAACTCAAACACCCTGTTTTCTTTGAAAATACCCTCCTCAATAGCCCTTTCCTTGTGGATTACCCTGGCTTGGTATGCCTCCCATTGCTCCTCAGCATCAGGAGACACATAGAAGTCAGAGTAAGCTTCATGTGGATACTCTTTCATCATCAGATCAGTAAACTGATCATCATCTGATGTTAGAGTAACATCAGCTTCCTCTGGCTCATCAGCCACAAGCTCTTCTTCCTCAACTTCCTCTTCCTCTTCCTCATCAACCTCTTCTTCTTCTTTTTCTTCTTCTGACTCATCCTCAGAAGACTCAGCCATCACCTCCTTACCCTTCTTCTTCCTGGCAGCATTTGCAAGAGCAGCCAAGGAAAGGTTTTCATCCTCATCCTCTTCTTCTCCTTCAACCTCAGCTGGTTGATCACTCACAACAGCTTGGTTACCTTCAGTAGTAACCCCATTATTTACACCAAGATTGCCATCAGCAGCAATCTCCTCAGACAAATCCTCATCATGCTCACCAGTAGCATGTCCACTCTCCTCATCAGCAGCAAGCTCATCATCATTAGCCTCATTAGGCTCAACAGAACTAGCCACAGTTGGCTCCACCACTTCCTCAACCACATTAGCCTCAGCTGGCTCAATCACAGCACTACCCAACCCAATCACAGGGGCCTCATTCTCCCCCTCAATACCAACATCAACATCAGCAGGTATACTCGGAGTAGGGTTAGCCATTGTTACCTCGATTTCAGGATTGGTGGGAGCAGGGGCTTGCTCGACAGCATCTGATGTTGAACCAACATCTTTCTTTGAAATCTTTTTGCCCTTGCGCCGTTGAGTGGTAGCTTTCCTCTTTGGAGAGGCGGCGACTGTGGTTTCAGCGGCGGTGCGTCTGGTACTGCGTCGTGGCGCTCGCTCGATTTGCGCAGCTGCTTCTGCAAGAGCATCAATATTGGACTTGCGTGCCATTGTTAGAGTAACTTTGAGATAAAAGATTGAAGATTTTGAAAATTTAGAGAGTAATTTGCTTTGCACAATTGTTAGCGTTAGAATGAAGAAGAAATTAGGGCAAATTATATATATGATTCAGATGAAGAGCATGGAATAGTGGTGTTATAACATGTTACCATAATAATCTGACCACTATCACACGTCCCCTACATGTTGTTCTTACCACGTGTCACTGTTAGGTTAACACGTAACCAGAGCAGTCTTCATTCCTGAAAACTTATAAGTTACAATGTTACAATGTTGGACTAACATTGGCAAGTTAACATCAGGGAGGGAAGTTGGAGGTGCAGGGCTTCATCCAAAGTAGCATCATCTTGTGAGAGCGTGAGATATTCCTGTACTAATCTGAAGCTTCAACCACGTACACAGGTACAATGACAAAGCTTAAGATCATCAGTATAAGCAAGTGACAAATCAAACAGGGAAAAACACAGAGGATATACTTATCCAGGGAAAGGATTTTTCCACAGCAAGAAGATCACAAAACATAGTGCTTTTACCTGTAGCTGGTCACCCAAGAAGTATGCCTCAACACAAGATACTTAACTACTCCCCCTAAGCCCAAACCGACAAAAGGAAATATGCAGAACTAGAATGAATGCAACCATGTTAGATTAACATTTGAGAGATGGTAACCACATACAAACCGCCTTGGTAACTGGGATCAGGACATATCAATTTATCTTTAACTTTCACTATTTTTAGAAACTCTTTTGAATAAAAAACTGATGAATGTTAAAGGACAGTCTCATCACTGAATGTGGGCAGCACAGGACTCCACACACCCCAGCAACTTAACCATCAGCTACAGATCAGGCAAGTACAAAGAAATTGAATGAAGACAACACTTTTATCAAATATTTCTCCACCCCAACTCCTCATGCATACTTGTTTACTAACCTGTTTATCAAGGAAATACTAAGTAATCAATGCTACTGAATGCACACAGTCTAAACTTTATACACCCCAGTAGGAAAGATCACTATCATGTAAAAACCTTGGCCATAGACAAAAATATGAAAATAAGCACAACTGAATGACAATGAGGCCTTCAACATCATGTACCCCAGCTTCTCTTCATACCTTGTCAAACCTAACATGGATAAGTCACAACTGAATAGCATCAGAGTAGTGAGCTCTGTGTATCCCAGCTTCTCCCATGATGTTAGGTTAACATTCACAGACTAACATCAGAGTTATTTCTTTCCAAACCTCTTGATATGAACCTGTTCACCAATCACCTTAGCTATTCATACAGGTCAACCACACAACCAACAGTTTCTCTAACAAAGATGTAATATGCAAGAAAGAAGAATGCAAAAAAGGAACATAAAAGAATTACAACTACACCACAACCAATAACCAATGTTAGACAGTGGTGTTATGTCAACACTGGTGAACTAACATCTCTAAACAATGCACATGCCAAGAGAGTTCCTCAGACTGAAGAACCTCTCAGTATCTAATGGTTTAGTGAACATATCAGCAAGCTGATTATTAGTTTCTATATGTTCAATGTCAATAAGCTTGTCTTCTACCATGTTTCTCAGAAAGTGATGCCTAATGTCTATATGTTTTGTCCTAGAATGCTGAACAGGATTCTTAGAGATGCTTATAGCACTAAGGTTATCACAAAACATAAGTAAGGTATCACTGTCCAACCCATAGTCCAGTAGCATATGTTTGAGCCATACCAACTGGGTGACACAACTACCTGCTGCAATGTATTCAGCCTCAGCAGTGGATAGTGACACACAGTTTTGCTTTCTACTGTACCATGAGACCAAGTTGTTCCCCAGATAAAAACATCCTCCACTTGTAGACTTCCTGTCATCAGTATCACCTGCCCAATCTGAGTCACTGAAACCTACAAGATTTGTGTTAGTATCATAAGAGTACCATATGCCAAGGGCCAAAGTGCCAGATATGTATCTAAGTATTCTCTTCACAGCAATCAGATGTGACTGCTTTGGACATGCCTGGTACCTTGCACATACACACACAGAGAACATAATATCAGGTCTTGAAGCAGACAAGTATAACAAGCTTCCTATCATTGAACGGTACAATGTTGGATCAACATTGACACCAGTATCATCCCTGGCCATCTTCACTGCAGATGCCATGGGAGTCTTACAAGGCTTTGAATCTGCTAATTCAAACCTTTTTACCAAATTCTTTGCATACTTTTCCTGACAAAGGAATATGCCAGTACCTGTTTGTTTCACTTGAAGACCAAGGAAGAAATTCAATTCTCCCATCATACTCATTTCAAACTGCCCTGTCATTGATTCAACAAACTTTTCTAACATAGAATTGTTAGTTGAGCCAAACACAATATCATCAACATAGATTTGAGCAATACAGATATGAGAATCTTTCTTTAAAACAAACAGAGTTCTATCTCCTCCACCTCTAACAAAACCAAGACTTAATAGAAATTCTGTAAGCCTTTCATACCATGCTCTAGGTGCTTGTTTAAGACCATAAAGGGCTTTTTCAAGCTTGTACACATGGTTTGGATACTTAGGATCTGTGAATCCCTTAGGCTGTTCAACATATACTTCCTTATCAATCAGCCCATTAAGAAAAGCACCCTTAACATCCATTTGGTATAGTTTTATCTTAAGACAGCATGCAATGGCTAAGAGTAATCTAATAGATTCTATCCTAGCAACTGGAGCAAAAGTCTCATCAAAATCTACACCTTCAACCTGAGTGTATCCCTGAGCAACCAGTCTAGCTTTGTTCCTAACTATGACTCCTTCCTCATTACTTTTGTTTTTAAAGATCCATTTAGTTCCTATTACATTTACACTAGGTGGTCTAGGTACCAACTTCCAAACACAGTTCTTAGTAAACTGTAATAGTTCATCCTGCATGGCATTAATCCAAAAGTTATCAAGAAGGGCTTCAGTCACATTCTTAGGTTCAATAGAGGAAACAAAACATGAGGCATTGTCAACAGTACAAGTGAAATTCATGCAGACACACATCTTGACCATATCACTATAGTCAATTCTTTCTTTGTTGCGTGTCCTTACCCGTTCAGTGATCTCACCTATTACCTGTGATGCTGGATGGTCTTTCTGAATCCTAGTTGGAGGGTCCCTTCTAGATCTAGTGACAGCTTCAACTTCAGAGTCAGAATCTTCTGCTGTTAGTCTAACATCAGATCTAGCTGGTGTTAGTCTAACATTGGGTTCTGTCTCCTGTTCTGCATTTCCAGCTTCATGGTCCAATGTTGGAGTACCATTGGAAGGAGTAACATCATCAATCTCCACTGTTGGTTCAACATTGGAGACATTAATATTACCAGTACCTGTATCAAGTATGAAATCATCAAACACAACATTCACTGATTCCTGAATTGTCTTCAATCTAGGATTGTAGACTCTAAAGGAAGTACTATTGGCAGAATATCCTACAAAGATGCATTTTTCACTTTTTGGATCAAATTTATTAAGATAATCCCTGTCATTTAGCAGATAACAGTCACATCCAAATTCATGAAAATGTGCAATATTTGGTTTCACACCCTTCAAGAGTTCATATGGAGTCATGTTAGTTCCAGGTCTGAGGTACACCCGGTTACTAATATGATAAGCAGTGTTTAAAGCTTCAGCCCAGAGTCTCTTGGATATATTTTTGGCATTCAGCATGACTCTGGCCATCTCTTGAAGTGTCCTGTTCTTCCTTTCAGCAATCCCATTCTGCTGAGGTGTCTTAGGTGCTGAGTATTCATGGAAAATTCCTTTAACATTGCAATAGTTATCAAAACTAGCATTCTCAAATTCTTTACCATGGTCAGACCTAATTTTAGTCACAGAAGAGCCATATAAGTTTTTAATACTAGCACAAAGAATTTTGAACTGATCAAAAGCTTCTGACTTTTCTTTAAGAAACTTTACCCAAGTATATCTAGAGAAGTCATCTACAATAACAAAGGCATATTTCTTACCATTCAGACTACTCACCTCAATGGGACCCATCAAGTCCATATGTAACAGTTCAAAGCACCTACTAGATCTAGGATTAGCATTCTGTACCTGTAGGGGGGCATGAATTGCTCTAGTTTGTTTACCCTTGAGACAATCACCACAGACAAGCTTACCTGGGCAAGATAGCTTAGGTAAGCCTCTTACAGCATCAACTTTTTGCAATTTCTCAAGGTTCCTGTAGTGAACATGTCCAAGTTTCCTATGCCATATAGATGCTTCATCTATTTTAGCATGGAAACACTCTGCTTCCTCTTGAGCTAGGTAGCAGTTGTCCTTGGACCGAGTACTTGTCATAACAAGTACATTATCACTATCATAAACATCACAAGATGAACTGTCAAATGTAACCAGCAAGTCATCATCACATAGTTGACTGATGCTGATTAAATTTGCCTGTAGCCCATCAACCAACCACACATCCTTCAGGGGTGGAAATCCATCAACATTCAGTGTCCCCTTTCCAATGATTTTCCCTTTTGTACCACCACCATAGGTCACAGTGCCAGTACTCAAGGAAACCATATTCACAAGATTGTCAATGTTGCCTGTCATGTGTCTTGAGCATCCACTGTCGAAGTACCACTTACCTGAAAGGTTAGAATACACAGCAGAGAAAACAACATTGCAAACAACTTTAATCTTAGGGGTCTTAACTTTTTCTACCCAAGTTCTACCTTTCTGTCCTGAACCTAATGTTGGTCTAACATCAGAAACTGCTGTTGTTCTAACATTGGGTTCAGTAACTGTTTTCTTACCACATTCTTTTATAAATTTTCTACATAATGGTTTTATGTGGCCTGGTTGATAACAGTATTGACAGATAAAAGTAGGTTTACTTCTCACAGTGTTGATGGTACCTAAACTCTTAGAATCAGATTCTTTAACAAAGCTAGAAGATAGATAGGCAGAATTTACAATAGAAGAGGAAGGTTTCTCAACAAATCCCAGACCACATGAACCTGAATTTCCCATGCTTAGTACCTCATCAAGTTTGGAAGTACCTGCATTCCATTTAGCTATGATCTGTGTGTCTTTCTTGAGTTTATCCTTTACCTCTTTCAACTCAGCTTCAGCTTTGTCAAGATCTCTTTCATAGAGTTTCAACATGTTTTTCAGACACTCGATGTCATGAGTCAGTGCTTTGTTCTTCTTTATGAGTTTCACATTCTCTCTCTCAAGCCTGAGGAATGTTGTGTGCAGATCATCAAGAATCTCATCCTGGGATAATTCTTCTTCTTGGGAGTACTCTTCTTCTAGATCAACTGTACCATGAAAACAGTCAAAGTTAATATCATCACAATCAGAGAGTTCATCAGAGATAACCTGGGAATCATTGCTGTTCCAGTCTCCAAAAAAGATTTCCTGCTTTGCTGTTGGTTCACCAATGTTAGAGTAACATTGTGATCCTAGGCAATTTCTGGAGTCTTCATTGGTCCAGGTGATCCTTGTGCATAGCGCAGCAGTTTTGATTTCCTCTGAGTGTTCTTCGGTACTTGTTCCAGATTCAAAATCATCTTCATTGAAGTCATCTACACAAACCCAATGAGAATTCCCTCTTGTTCTGAGGGTGTTAGCACATTCATGTTTATAGTGACCATACCCCTTACATTCATAGCACTGAACATCCTTTAATTTTTCTACATCTTGAGGTGTGCTCTTAGATGCCATGTACTTAACAAATTTAGGGGGCAATTTCTTGTAACCGGGGCCATCATTACCAGTTAGTTTTTCTTTCTGTTTACCTTTAAAACCTAATTTACTAAACTTTTTGGTAATATTGCCATAGTTAGAAGAGATCAACTCATATTCATCCTCATCACTACCTGCAGAATCTGAACTAGTTCCAAGAAGGGCTAAAGCTAATTGCTTGCTAGACTTTCCTAGGAATTCTAATTCAAATTCTTTCATAGTGTTCATCAAGGTCTGGAAACTCATGTTGGCAAGATCTTTAGACTCATTCATAGCAATTCTTTTGACTGTAAACTTAGAAGATAGTGTTCTAAAGGCTTTATACACCATGGTCTGATTAGGAATCACAAAACCTAAGTTCTGACATTGATTAGATATATCAAGAAGTTTCTCAAAATAACTATCAATAGTTTCCTCTTCTCCCATCTCAATCTTCTCAAAGTCTCTCAAAAGTTTCCTATACTTAGAATCCCTCACAGCCACATCACCCTCACAATGTAACTCAAGTGTTTCCCATGCAGCTTTAGCAGTATCACAAGTTTGAACAAGTTTAAACATATGATTACCTATCCAGCTAAAAATAGCATTGAGAGCCTTCTCATTGTAGTTGTAGAGAGCAATTTCAGCGGCTGTCCATTGTCCCCTTGGCTTTGGCACCAGGTCAGCATCTCCATCTCTTGGCAGATAAGGGATGGTATAGCCTTCTAGTACAGCTTCCCAAGCTTTGAGGTCGATGGATTTGATGTGGACTCTGAGTCTGATCTTCCAGTAGGCATAGTTGTTGAGACCTTCCAATACTGGCAACCTGCTGGTATTGGGGTTGGAGCTGTCCATCTTGTCGTATCAACGCCAAACACTGGTGAAGTTGGTGATTGGCTCTGATACCAATTGAAATTGTGGATCGGGTTGATACGTTGTTGATGTTAACTTAACACTGAAGTTCTAACAGCAGTTTGTGTTCGCTGTTAGTTCGACGATGTTACTTTAACAGCAGACCAGAGTAACAGTTTGCAGCGGAATAAACAAACACGAATTTAAGAAGTGAATATAGGATTATATTAACTTCCGAGCCGTAGGCAAAATACCACAAGGGTTTAACAAAGGCGTTCTCACAACTCTCAAGCTCCTCACTCTCGAATTGTTCAAACTAAGCAAAGCACACAAGAGTTGCTTCGACTATCTCTAAAAGCTCCTCACTCTTAGATCTATTCTAAAAACTTAAAAACTTTGCTAAAGCAAGACAACACTCAACAACTGTAAATTAATCTCTCGGATTGATTAGCTCTTGTCTCGTTCTTTGTCTTGATGTACTTCACACCTATATATAGGTTCTTGATCTTCGACTTCAAGGTGTGTTGTACACGGTTGGTAATTCTCTTTGTTTCCTTCTCGAACTCCTCTTCCTTGTTCTCGCAGTCCTTCTTGAATAAAAGTTCCTTCGCCAGTGATCTAGCTAAGGAAAGACTCCTTCTTCAATTCAGGACTTTCCCTTGGAAGCTTTCCTAGTCGCACTAGACTTCTTCTTTCCTTTTATAAGCCGTTTGCTTTAATTAAGGAAACTTCTCATCTTGGAAACTTTGAGCGTCCAACCTAATGCACGTTTGTTTCCTGAATAATAATCAAGGACAACTACAACTGTGGAACTCAGTTAGTTAAGTGAATAAGGCAAAACAATAATAATAATAATAACTAGATTGTAAACCAGTTTCTGGACGTGCAATGTTACTCTAACATTGAAAATCTCAATGTTATCCTAACATCCAGAAAACTTGCACTTTCAATAAGTATTCAAAATCTTAAGAAAACAGATACTTAAATTATGCTAAATAAACACTTATCATTGGGTATATGCACTTGGGGTGCGACCAATGCTTCGCTTGTGACTAAAGGCACAAACATATGTTGGGTTTAGGCACTTGGGTGCGACCAACTCTTCATCATGGTTTTATGTGACTAATGTCACAACCATATATTGGGCTTAGGCACATGAGTGCAACCAACTCTTCAACATGGTTCTACGTGACTAAGGTTACATCATATATTGGGTTTAGGCACTGGAGTGCTACCAACTCTCAACATGATTTTATGTGATTAAGGGCACAACCATATGTTGGGTTTAGGAATTTTAGTGCTACCAACTCTTGATTAAGGTATTACAAGACTAAAGTCACAACCTTATGTTGGATTTAGGCACATGGGTGCAACCAACTCTATATCGTGGCATTACGTGACTAAAGTCACAACCATATGTGGGGTTTAGACTTTTGGGTGCGCCCAACTCTTGATGGTTTTATGCAATCTTTAATGCAACCTGGGTCTTGGGTGTTACACACTTAATAGCTAACATTCGTTGGGCTTAGACACTTGAGGGCGACCAACGCTTCGCCATGTGACTAAATCATAATCTTATATTAGGTTTAAGCATTGTTGGGTGCAACCAACTCTTCAAGGCTTTACATGACTAAAGTCACAACCATATGTTGGTTTAGGCACTTGGATGCGACCGACTCTTCAACATGGTTTTACGTAACTAAGGTCACAACCATATGTTAAGTTTAGGCACTCGAGTGCAACCAACGCCGCATTGTGGCTTTACGTGACTAAAGTCACAACCATATGTTTCGTTTAAGCAATTGGGTGCAACCAACTCTTGATCAAGGTATTACGTGACTAAAGCCATGACCTTATGTTGGGTTTAGGAACTCGAGTGCAACCAATACCGCGTCATGGTTTTACGTGCCTAACGTCACAACCATATATCAATTTTAGGCACTTGTGTGCGACCAGCTCTTCATTATAGTATTACGTGACTAAAGTCACAACCATATGTTGGGTTTAGGCACTTGATTGCAACCAACACTTGTGTATATTTGCTTAAAGATATGAATTATTAGTGGTAGCCCTAGCTATAGGGCGCTACTCCTTCATTTTTTTCATCAAATAATGAGATGAGCACATTTGGCGTTGCAAGTCGTAGGGGTGCTACGCCTTTATTTTTTTCATCAGACAATGAGATGAGCACATTTAGTGTTGCAAGACGTAGGGGTGCTACTACTCCTTTCTTTTTTTCATCAAACAATGCGATGAGCACATTTGGCGCTGCAAGCCGTAAGGGTGCTAATCCTTTCTTCGATGATGTCCTTATTAGGTCGTTTCACGGTGGATATATCTTTAACCACACATCGAGTCATGTTGAATCTATTTAGACGAGAGTCCCCCAATTAAAGCATGATGGGGGTATTGGATCATCATGAGCTCAAGATGTGTAGCTAATCGATCCTCGATCTGGAGAGAGCCTAATCTTTCTTTCGATGGGGTTACGTGTTTGATACATGACCCTAATGTGAGTATACGTGCTTTGGATCTCATAGAAACACCAGAGCATTTTATATTAAAATCTTGTAGAGTTTGTCTCGCAATTCTAATGTCGTAGAATCTGAAAATTAGTTGAGTATAAGTTGGCGTTATTGTCCCTTGTGCGCATGTAGTGGTTTCTCACAGGCAACACCTGTGGCGCGGGGTGTTTTAGCTAGTCTCGAGATTACTCTCTCACTAGACTCTCTCGTACCTTATAGGCTATGAGAAGAGCTTTAGATTCGATGAAAACGTGTACTTCAATGAACAAGGTTAGGCAACAAAAGTTTAATAAATAAATAAACTAAGGGGAGGATACGGGGTGTTGCGACTAAACTTGACACGGGGTCATGCTGCCTACATATCTCTCTAAGAAAAGAGAATCATTTCGAACATAGTTCAGTATCCATGGGCGCTTGAACGAGGTTATCTCTGATATATTGTCTACCAGTTAGCGTTTAAGTGTGTGTAGATCACGTAGGCGTGTTGAACGACCCTCAAGGGTCTTCGTCTCATAGGAGAGAGCTGATTAACTTAATAGTCGACCATGTAGGGGAGAATGTCTTGGTTAGAGATTATTGATGTGGCATAAGGATTTGTTTTAGTCATCGATCTCCTTAGAGGCTCAAGATTCGGGTGTCGAGAATTTGTACTATGCGATAGTCAAATCCAAGCTAAGGTTTGTATTGTTGATGTACTTTTCATATTTGGTTGATGAACTTTTGTTTGACATACCATGTTTGACTTGCAACATGTTTGATGTGCCACGTGTTTGACGTGCCACATGTATGGCATGTCAAGTTTGACGTGCCTCATGTTTGACGTGTCGTTGTTTGACGTGCCACAAATCAACGTGCAATAAGTTGGCGTGCTCCAAGAGGCGAATAGGTCAACCTTGATTAGTTTGATGTGCCACCTTAAGAGTTGATGTAGGTCTTTGACGTGCTTTTCTAGAGAGAGAAATCACACACACTATTGAGCTCCCAAATGGCCAACCCCTAAAATGGAGAAATTTTGGGGATTTATAGATTGGAAAAAGGCCTTGGGGTGTGGGGACCACCCCAAAATTGGCTGAATGGAGTATTGACCGCGCCGATCAAAAGTTGACGACCTAGTCAACTTTTGACCGGTTCAGTTCCAATCTAATGTGAGTGTGTGGCACGTCGAGTGCCCCCAAATGAGAGTATGTGGCACGTCGAGTGCCCCCAAATGAGAGTGTGTGGCACGTTCAGTTCCCATCTAATGTGGCTCGTTGCGGGCTACTTTGGATCGACGTGGCACGTCGATTATGTAATCGGCGTGCCCTCTTTTGGGGGACGTGCCATGTTGGTTAGGATCGACTTGGCACGTCATTTTGGGTCAACGTAGTCTTGTTTGGGGACGTATCGGGCCATCGGACACGGCTTTATGTCCTTTTGAGGATGGAGTTGTACGGATTTTGTCTCGCATATTCTTGGGCTTTATGAATCGGACGAGAATTGCCTTTTTGTCCTCTTAACTCCTTGTATCGCCAAATGTAACTTCATATATTTATGGTGTCGTAATTATGGCATAATAGACGCTAATCTCTTTCTTCCATCATAGTGTAAGGCCCTCAGATTTCCGTCGAACATCTACTCCAACACCATGATACCTAACTCTACTTTTCAGTGTATTTATCTTCTTACTTTCGCATTTTGTTTCCATCAAGAAGATTAGAGAGAGGTTAAAAGATGCGAACATCTATCCCGATTCTCGAACTGTATAAGGTGACCCTAATCCCTGAAAGTTCCAGCTTAGGATATTCATTGGGATCGGCGTGACTGCGAGGCAGTCTTCACCATTTGAACATTATGTTTCATGCCACTGAACAAAACAATGTTTCTTTCTTTAATGTTGCAGTCGACCCTCAATACCCGTCGACCTCTTGCCTAACATTGTTGTTCTCTTCAGTTTTCCTTCATTTGTCGGACCCTCTTTTCTCCTATTAGTAACCTTGCGAAAAGTAGTTTTTGATGTTTCATTCCTACTAAACGGCATAGTAACCAATTTTACCCCCATCGTGGTTCTCCTCCTTTCTTTGATTTGTAATATCCATCAGTTCAAGATTACTCTCTTTTTCAATCCCCTCCATTTGTGTCCACTAAATCACTAAATCTTCCTCATCATTATTCAACTTTCTTTGTTCCCTGCTCGTCAATATGGCAAACAAAGTGATGTTCAAACTCGAATATGTCTTATCTCTACTTGCTGAATTCTCTGCCTCGTGGACTAGTCTAGTATTCTCCTTACCTTTAGACGTATGATTTTACACGCCCTCAAGATTCACCCGAGAAGATCCTTCTTATTTAATTCTAACATTACGCATGTTTGTCTGCCTCGAGTAAAGGATTCATTACCATTATTATGTATGTGCCCTCTCTATTGTGTCGAATCTCTCAATGTAGAGCGGGAAGAAGAACACCTCCTATCATTACCCATATCCCAAAAATGACGTGACCTCCCAAGTTTATTATGTTCCCTCAACCAGAGTCCATATGGAAATTCATTCACACTAAGATTTTTGTTTCCCTCATCATAACGACGTTCGCATTCCTTTTCAATATGTCCCATCATGCCGCATAAGTAGCAGAATTTTGGCAATCGTTCATACATAAAAGAAACTACCATTTCCTCCCCATGCATGCCTTTGAGTTTCAAACATTGCTTGATGGGTTTTGTAACCTTCAACTTCACCTTAATTAACCCCCCCCCCTAGCCGTCTTCGGAGTTTGACATGAGAAAGAAATATCATGGATGCTTACATAAAAAATGCATGAGCCAAGCTTTACGTCTGCTAGATTAGCCCATTTTTGTATTGTCATGAAAATAAGCACATAGTTAGCAAAAGACCACGAACAACCCACAAGTGCTCTATCCTTGTCCAAGACATGGAAGAAATGAAAGATCATATGTTCCTCCCCTGCTCTCTGGATTTCAATATCCTTTCTAGGGTTTAAGACAGATTTCATGATCGAACAGAAAGAATTGAAGCTGAAATTCTTCTCGATTAGTAGTTTCCCGACCAAAGCAAGTCGTGATGTCGCCTTCTTCTTATGCTAAATCGAATCTAGAAGAAAGCCTCCATCCTCATCATCATCCTTCAGTTTTACAGTTTTACGGAACCTCTCGATTTATTAATTCATAACCACTACCCGAACTAATAATCAAGTTCCACTCACACAATACCACCCTGAATAAACCACAATATCTCCCGCGGGTCGCTACAACCCTGCAAGACGAACGACAAAATGCAAAAGCAAAAAAACAAAAGCAAAAAGAACGAAAAAAAGAATCACTGGCCGACGAAAGCGGTCGCCTATCACCAATAATCCCGAGTTTGTAAATTGACAAAAATAAAACCCTAACGCAACAAGGAAAGAGAAAAATGACGTTGACTCGTGCCTAGAATGAGAATTGCTCTTGATGAAAGTTGAAAAGGGCCTTAATGAAAGGCATAGGACATTCTCACACGAAGAGAAAAACCTCCTCACGAAAGAGAGAGGCACTTATATTTTTAGATTAACGCTATTTTAGGGAAGTCTCGGTAGACATTGAGCATTTACAGTACAAGTAATTCAAAATAAACTTATCTATACTATTATATAAAGAAAGACAAACTGTGACACCAAACTTTTGATTTCCGGTTTTAGCCTTATAATTTTATTGTTAGCACAATAGTTTAATTATTGAGTTCCTAATTTAGCCTTATAATTTAAGTAGAATCAATAACTATAGTAATTATTGTGATTGAATATTTAGTTTCCCAAAATTTGAAACTTTCTATATAAAATCTCTATCCTTATTTATTTAATCTTTACTTATTCAAATTATTTTTTTACCATATAAATTAAACTAAATTCTTAATCACGCGGGGACCGCGTGTCAGCGTTTCTAGTTTTATCAAAACAAAACAACTTATTATATAGTTATTCACCAAAGGCATTTTTTGCCTTGTTTAACATGATAATTTTTTTATAATTACATCCATATCGATCAGAAAGCACTTTTTGCAACAAAAAAAATAAAATAAAAAATATCGAAGTAGGAGTTTCTTGTCCATTACGCACAACACAGAACTTTATTTTGCCAAATTCTCATTTCCTGAAAACAGACATCAAGATCTTCCACGTCGGATCAACACAAAAGAGAGTTTAATATAATACCAATATAACTAGCGAAGAAAGATTTAAAGTCGGTTCATATGCAATTGGGATGTGGGTTCCTCATTGTTTAAGGTTAGAGATTTAAGGCTTTTTCGTCATTAGTAGTTAAGGCCTTTTCATTAGTATTATACTAGTATATATATACTAATAATACTAGTGTTATAATCTTCCAAATCTATGGGTTTTAAAGCTGACAAGTTTCACCCAATCCCAGATACATATGGATTTTAATATTTGATGATTATTTAGGACAAAATATTTAATTAACATGAATATGCTAAGCCAACACGACTCTGAAAATGAAACGTGAATATAAAACTAAGTGAAAAGGAGAACCAAAATCGAAGGCAAATCCCACCAACTAATCTGTGGACAGACAGCACATGACCTTTCTGAATTTAAAAATGTTGGACACTACTGATTATAATTAACAAATATTATTCAGTGGATTTCCACTTTATAGGGTCGCGCGGCGTGACATTTTCCCTGGAATTGGTTACACAAATCGGAATAAAATAGGCTTTTGTAACCTTTGCTTCGTAATAATGAGTGATTTTCGCGTTGCATAGTTGGATAATCCTATTCTAGCTCCAGTTTATTAGAACTTCGAGGTTATATTTATGTGGCGTATATGTACTTTTATATAAAAAAGGGAGAATTACACAAAGTACCCCTCAACTATGGGTAAATTACACAAAGTACCCCTCTTCTTTGGGAAATTACACAAACTACCCTTATGATCAAAAAAATTAAAATAATTAAGACCACCTTTCAAATTCAAATCATAGCAGAGACTAAAATTCGCGGATAATTTATTTTTTCTTAGAAGAAATTATTTGTTATCAATATTTTTTGTCTTTTAAAACGAGATAAATGAGGTTTAATGCAATAATTTTGAATTATTTTTTATTTTTTGTGCAAAATAATTGAAGAGCATGAATTTACATTCAATAGTTTGAAATAAAAAAATTACGAAAAATCGGTCGTAAGGGTAGTTTGTGTAATTTCCCAAAGAGGAGGGGTACTTTGTGTAATTTACCCATAGTTGAGGGGTACTTTGTGTAATTCTCCCTATAAAAAAATCATGTGAAAGTATGTTGATATTGATTTTTTTAATTTTCTTATTTACCTATAGACACATTATTAATTTTTGTTATTAGTTGTGATATAACTGTAATTTATTAATTATTAATAGTTAAAACTTTTTCATTATAGGAAACAATTATTACCTAATTCTCTTTAAAAAAAAAGGAATGTTAAGTTAATATATATATATTCTCTATCCATATTTAACTTATAATCTTTACAATACAAATTAATTATATTATACTTAAAATAAAAGTTAATGACGCGGTGCCATGGCCGAAGGTGTCGCACCGCTAAGACAGGCGACGCCCTGCGTTGGCGCCCAATTGCAAGGGCGGACGGCGTGCAACCTCTTTTTGTGTCATGCCCATGACACTATTTTGAAGGCCTTTCGTGGGCCAACTTTCAAACAGGATGCATGGACTATACCCAAACGAAGACTGGAGATCTAGTTGTAGTATAGGACTCATGTATCTTGTTTATGCTATTAGTAGAATTATAACGCCTGTTGGGGACGTAATTAGCGAAAATGTTGTAATACATGTTGGGAGAAAGGAGTTAAAAGTTGAAAGCAAGCATTGTAATCATATTTGTTTTTCAAGCAATAAAAGCTCTTGTAACCTATCCAACAATTCCTATTTTATGTGTTAGATGAATGATAACCAAGATTATGAATTGAATTTAAGTTGTTCCTCTAAAATGTCTGTAGAGACGCAAGTGCGATGATCAACGAAAGAGAAGGCGAAAGTAGTTTTTGAAGCAAGCTACCAGCCGCACGGTGCCCCGTTAGTCGTATAATTTAAAGTTGCCCCGTGACATGTGGTATCAGAGCCTCGGCTCGTGATCGATCGAGTTGAGGCTAATGTCGAATACGTCAGTTGCAAGTGGGCCTTCCTCGAAGCCTGTGAGGCATGCCGGGCCTACTAGTTGGGCACGACTCGAAGCGTTGGAAACGTTTCGAGACCAAGCGGAAGAAAATATTGAGCTCTCGTCGGCTGAGATAGTTGAGCTCTACACAAAAATGCAAGAATACAGGGACGCGTGCGAAGCTCCTACGGAAGCACTCAGTGTTGGAGGGTTAAGTGATCTGCGGCAAACGATAGAGGGAATGACCCACCAAGTGGGAACGCTAAAAAAACGGTTAGTAATGCGCCATCGAGGGCGCCCGAACCAGCCCCTAGGAAAACTTCGCGCATTCCGAAGCCACGAATTCCAAAGAAGTATATAATTGGCTCTTTTACATGGGGCAGTATTTCGTGGCCACTCATGTCAAGGACGAAGAAGAGAAAGTGAACACTGCCACCATGTACTTGGTCGAAAATGCTAACTAGTGGTGGAGAATGAAATCTAATGGCGTCGTGGATGGACAAGTTCAACTAGATACGTGGGAACATTTAAAGGAAGCCATTATCCAACAATTCTTCCCTGAAAATGTTGAATATAATCGTCGGAGGGCCTTATGAGAGCTTAAGCGCACATGTTCGATAAAAGACTATGTAAAAGTCGTCGTGGGACACATGTTCGACATTTGGGACATATCGAAGAACGATAAACTATTTACCTTTTTAAAAGGTCTAAAACCATGGGCTCGGCTAGAAGTACAGTGACGGATTTTTTATCAGCGCAGAGTGCGGCCGAGTGCCTTACCGACTTCCCGAGAATTGAACCAAAACCAAGGAGGGATACTCGCGTCGCCCCAACGACGGAGCCTCTGGGGCCATTGGGAAAACCGTTCCAACCAAACATATGGAAATGTGGGGGAGAGCACCCTACGAACACCCAAAGTAGTGTCTTTCAGGGCAAATCTCATAATATCGGGACATCTCAATCTAAAATGGGGTGCTTCTTATGTGATTTCCTTCACCTAATTAGAGATTGTCCTGAGAAGCAACTACTTAATGCTTTGTCAACTTTGCAAAGCGAATCATCTACCTCTAAGACGGGGGTAGTCACAAAAATTAGTCAGAAGCGGGCGAAGAGCCCTTATAAGAGGAGGAAAACCTCGGAGCTCTCACGTAGTGGTGCAATTCTATTATACACCACGTAGGTCATAGCTATAGAGCTATGTAGTCATTAAAAAAGGAATCCCCAAACGTACCCAACGAAGGGGATTGATGTATCTGGATGTAAAAATTAATGGTATGCCATTTCGGGCTATGATTGATTCAGGTGCCAAACATAATTATCTTACAAGCTCGCAAGTAGGATAACTTGGGTTAGTCACGGAGAAGGCGGCTGGTAGGGTGAAGGCTATTAACTCACCGGCCCAACCGGTCGCTGGAATGTGCAAGGTCGTGAGCTTAAAAATGGGGCCTTTTGAAGGAAATATCGATTTGTTAGTAGTCATCATGGATGACTTCAAGCTCATTCTTGGGCTGCGTTTTATGAGGGTCACTAAGACGATGACGATGTTGCACGTCGATAGCTCCTGCATCATCCCAGCGGTCTTTGAGAAAACCACAAAGAATAGCCTTTCGTCCTTTTAGTTTGAAAATGGGTGTAAGCCGAATGAACCCTCGTTCCTTTTCACCCTTAGGTTAGAAGAAATCGAAGAATCAACCGGGCCAATTCCTAAGCCAATGAAAAATGTGTTGGAAGAATTCAAGGATGTTATGCGGGATGAGCTGCCGAAAAGATTGTCGCCTAGGCGTGTAGTGGATAATGAGATGAAACTCGTTCCGAGAATGAAGCCACTAGGTCGAGCACCGTACCGTATGTCTTTGTCAGAGCTTGAAGAACTAAGGAAATAATTGTGGGAATTGCTGGAAGGCGGTCTGATCCAACCAGTAAACCCGTCTTATAGAGCGTATGTTCTGTTTCAGAAGAAGGCCGATGGGTCCTTAAGGATGTGTTGCGACTACAGGGCACTGAACAAACGGATCGAAAGAATCGGTATCTTATTCTGCTTATTGAGAATTGCTTCGGTCGACTGAGTCGAGCAAAACATTTTACGAGGATGGGTTTGCGGTCAAGGTATTGGCAAGTGCGGATCAAAGAGGGGGATGAACCAAATACAACAGTTGTAACGAGATATGGAGCTTTTGAGTTTTTGGTCATGCCCTTCGGCCTCACCAATGCCCCCGCTATGTATAGTACTGTAATGAACCAGGTGCTACGAGGGTCATTGATGAGTTTGTGGTCGTGTATGTAGACGACATTGTGATCTATAGTGAGACGTTGGAGCAACATGTGGACCACTTGAGGAAAGTATGTTTGAGAGAAAATAAATTCTATGTGAAGTTATCAAAGTGCTCATTCGCTCAAGTAAGAATTGAATTTCTATGCCACATTGTTGAACGGAGGAGGATTCGGATGGAACCCAAGAAGATACAGACAATAGAAGATTTGTAACCTCTAAAAGATACCCATGAACTACGATCATTTCTTGGGTTGGCCAACTATTATCGCAGGTTCATCGAGGGCTATTCAGCTATTGCCAAGCTGCCCACGTACTTGTTGAAGAAGTCAGAAAAGTGGGAGTGGATGGCCTTATGCCAAGACACCTTTGAAAAACTAAAAAGAGCGATTACTAAAGACCCGATCTTGGCCCTCCCCAACATAAAGAAACGGTTCAAAGTGCAGACTGATGCATCTGTCTTTGCACTAGGGGGAGTCCTGGTGCAAAATGGGCAGCCCGTTGCATTTAAGAGTAGGAAATTAAAGGACGTAGAGACACACTACTCAGTGCACGAGAAAGAACGATTGGTCGTATTCTATTGTTAGTGACTATGGCGATATTATTTGTTTGGTTATCCATTGGTCTTAAAGACAAATAACATGGCGGTGAGTAATTTCTTGACGTAACCGAGTTTGATGGATAAGCAGGCAAGATGGCAGAAGCTCTTGTCTGAGCTTAATTTGAACCTTGAATATAGGGCAGGTTTTAATAACCAAGTTATCGACGCCCTTAGCCGTCGGGCCGACTTGGGAAGATAGCGGCGATAGCCATATGTGATGTGACGACATCGGTGAAGGATCGTATTTGGGATTTACTTGCAAGTGATCCATAAGCTAAGGTTTTGATCGAATTGGTTGAGCAAGGAAAGGCTCGGCAATTTTGGATGGATGATGGTCTACTATAGAACAAAGGTAAGCGTCTCTATGTTCCCAAGGGGGGTGGCCTTAGAAAGTTTCTAATGACAAAATGCCATGACACGATGTGGGCCAGATAGCTGGGGGGCAGCGTACCTTGGCGCTTGTCCAACGGGCCTATAAATGGCCCAAAATGGGGGGAAATGTTGATGCACATGTGCTCACATGTTTGGTGTGCCAATAAGATAAACCCAATCATCAGAAGAAAGCGAGTTTGTTCAGCCCTTAGTGGCGCCAACAATACCGTGAGTAAGTGTATCAATGGAATATATTTTGGGTAAACATAAGGTGGGGGACTTGGGGACGATCTTTGTGGTGATAGATCTCTTTTTCAAATATGCAAATTTTATACCGGCTCCCAAGTATGTTTCGACGGAAGAGACAACTCAGCTCTTCTTTAAACATATCGTGAAATACTTGGGATTACCAAAGGATATTGCCAGTGATCGCAACTCTTGATTTATTGGCGTATTTTGGACTGAGTTATTTCGATTGTTGGCTTCAACGTTGAACATGAGCTCGAGTTTCCATCCATAGTCTGACGGCCAAAGAGAATGCTTCAACTCCATGTTGAAGGAATATCTTCGACACTTTGTTCATGGTTCTCAGACAGGATGGGTCAAATTGTTGGTGTAGCCCAATTGTGCTTCAATGCTCAGAAGAGTTCCTCCAATTGACCACGGAGCGATTCGAGTGAACCAATCCATTGCTACCCCCGACAAGGTAGTGACAAATATTTTGGCATGTACATTCTCATTGAATCCGTACAAAGTTAGCTTGCTGTCTAAATGGAAGACATGATCGCGGGGATCAGATTTTCCGTTGTAAGTTTGCAATTCGGGGATCTTCTCCCCATGCCCTAAGATCTCCGCCTCTATTTCTTCAGAGAAATGAGAGCTCCGTAGAGCACTTCCTATTCGCTCCATTCGGCCTTTGACCATTGATTTTTCCCTTTCAATCCTTGTTAGCTTTCTTACCACATCATCGTGCTCCTTCCTGGAATCGCGGCTTTCTGCACGTCTCCTCTCATTATTCTCCTCTTATCTTCTTGGTTCCTCGTTTCGACTCTCCTCTCTTTCTCTTATTCTCTCGTCATGGTGCCTCCTAGATTGCACCTCCATCAACTTTGGTTTGTCTCTACGGTCTTCCCTATGTGATTTTTCCTTATTTTGGACCTCCACCGAGCTAGTTCTCTCTCTTCTGCCATCCCGATGGGACTTCTCCTTGTTTACTTTTTTCGGACGTACGACCGCAGAAGCCTGTTCCCCTATTGCCTCAGCGCATCCCACCGAAGGTGGTGCTTGCATCGGTAGCGCGGGGGCCAGACACTCAGCCAGTACGGATTTGACCATGGCCATTATTTCATATCTCAGATTGTTCAAGAGCGAAGCTGTGGTTGATGTCGCTCTAGTTGCGCCTACATTCAGCGTAGGTACGCCCTCTGCTTGCGTTCCTGACATTTCTCGCCTTGCGGCCGTTGGCACCCCAACGGGTAATGTTGATGGTCCGGCAGCTTCTGGGACAGTCTGACTTGTTGTTGCTCGGTCGACCTCTTTATTTGTGCTTTCCACTCCTCTACTATGCGATCTGGTAATTCTAGACATCATACCTAATAAACTTGGAAATGTGGTGTTCCCACTGACGACGCCAATATTTTGGTCTTATTTCGTCCGGGTAACAAAACACCATAAACGTTACAATGGGCTGATCAATTGCCAAAATAATGCTAATCAAATAGAATTCAAACTAGCTTGGTCCGGAATACCTATTACAAGTTGACTATGCTAAATAAATGAAATTACTAAATATAAGTAGTGTATCGAACAACTAGAAATTGATCTAAGCAATATCAAATCGAGGACGTTCAATACAGATTCTGCCTGATGGTCCAATATCGAACAAGGGCCCTTCGATCTATAAGTGTATCGAACTTGGGTCCTTCGATGTAAGACTAAGCTGGATTGCTGAGTATCAAATTGGTGTGCTTCAATCGAACGCATTGTATCGAACTCTGGGATATCGATCCAATGCTAATAGTTCGATGCTATGTGAGTTGGTGATGGTTGGAATGCGTGCTGAGAATGTCAGGGGACGTGGTATTTATAACTCCCGTCCCCTGGGCCCCCATGGTTGCTAGGAAAAGCGCATCGAACTGGGCTGTTTCGATCGAGTCGTTGGATCGAATCAAGTTCGTTCCATGCTCGTTTAGTACCGAATTGCACCTGCTCGATGTACTATTTTAACTGGGCTTTCTTCTTAGGCCTGTATCGAGCCATTCCTAAAATACCCACGTTAAGATTCAATAACATACTTTCAGCATCTAGGAAGAATGACGAAGTGATGAGCAAGACAACCATTGAAAAAGAATCAACTTAAAGTTCGAATTAGTCAAAGTTTGACAAAAGAATTAACCATGTTTCTCTTTTTGCAAATAATTCCACATTTTCATGAGGAAATTGCCATCTAAGCAAGAGCCAGAGATTTACCGTTTACGTTTTTTTGCCGATGTGATTTTATCCAACTTCAATATTTCATAGGTCAGAAACTAGAGACCACCCGTTTATTTTATTTTTTTGTAAGATTATTCAGTTTTTTAATTTTATCTTATGAGTTGATATGGTATAATGTGTCATGTCAAAGAAAAGCCACGTAGGCGAGAAACTGACCAATGAATGTCGAGAAGGCTTAAAGGTAAAGTTACCTTAGCCGTATTTGGATCACCATTATATTTATATAGCTAATTAGACATTGAGCAATATGTCATTGGAAAGCCACATGAGTCTAGGTCGCAACGCAACAAGCAGAATGCGATTCGGAGGTCCAGAGAGAAAGTTATGCTCAAAATAGTAAAGCTGCGCAGAGCACATCGAATTTGCACAATTCGATGTGGATTGAGCACATCGAATTTGTACAATTCAATGCGGTCCTAAAATGACCTTTAAGCCCCTCTAATCATGCCTATATATACCCCCTCACTCCTCACAAGTAGAGAGGACCCACGGAGATGCCACGCATCGAATCCAAGTCGATTCGACACGCGCATCGAACCAAGTAGGTTCGATGCGCAATCTATCATGCTTCGAATTCACCTTGTTCGAAATGGACGCATCGAATCAAGCCAATTCGATGCGTCCCAAGATAGAAGCCTTACATGCCCAGAAAGCCACGAGAGTCAGGGTTCTGAATCAAGAAGCGGAATGAGGTTTCGATCATCCGTTAGGGAGATATGATCGAAACCGTGAAGTCGCGCACAGCGCATCGAATTCACCCAGTTCGACATGGAGGCATCGAATTCGATGTGCACGCATCGAACCAAGACAATTCGATGCACATTTCCAGAAGGCCACGTGAGTCAGGGTTCTGAATCAAGAACGGAATGAGGTTTCGATCATCCGTTAGGGAGATATGATCAAAACCGTGAAGTCGCGCACAGCGCATCGAATTCACCTAGTTCGACATGGAGGCGTCTAATTAGATGCTCACTCATCGAACCAAGCCAATTCGATGCACATTACCAGAAATCCACGTGAGTCAGGGTTCTGAATCAAGAAGCGGAATGAGGTTTCGATCATCCGTTAGGGAGATATGATCGAAACCGTGAAGTCGCGCACAACGCATCGAATTCACCCGGTTCGACATTGAGGCATCGAATTCGATGTGCACGCATCGAACCAAGCCAATTCGATGCACATTCCCAGAAACCTACATAAGTCGGGGTCCGTAATCAAGAAGCGGATCGAGGTTTCGATCATCCTACAAGGAGATATGATCGAAACCGTGAAGTCACGCCAATGCTGAAACAAGTGAACCAGGCAGCCCAACCAGGGGTTGACCTAATAGAGGCAGCTCAAAAGAGACAATTGAACTACGTTCGGCTTGATTCCCTTAATGGGATACGTAGGCAGCTTGGCAAGTTCCCAAGTTCAGTCCGATATCATAAGAACCTAACGCCCGCAAGTCAACAATCAAAGAGTACCAAATCTCTCACGTTCGACTGTTCCCTCAACTTGGCCATTTAGGGATTATTTCCTGTAACCTTATATTTCTCTATGTGTAATAGGTGTTCTGGACCAAGCTAGTCCTTTCACTGTAATAGGATAGCATTATTTTGGTTAAGTCAGGCCCCACTGTATCGATTTCTCGGTGTATTGTAACCTAGACGAAATAAGACCAAAATATGAATCTTGCATGCCTGTTGTATATTTTGTCTAGGATTTTGTCTTTATACATTAGCCGTTTTTTGAGAGATTAACCTTTTTGTTTGATTCAAATGTGTTGTGCTTTCTCTGTTTATATATTAATTTTTTTATATTTTTTAATTAATCAGTGAGTTCTTAATTATCAAGTTTTTAATAGTTTTATGGCTCTTCCACATGCCTACCTCAAATTCCCTTCTTCAGAAGTCGTCCATTAAATGCTTTCAAATGACGACACATCTTGCCAAATCGTAAAATCATGGTTGAATATAATCTCTAATTTTTTTTATGTATTCGGCTTTAAACATCTTATATGAGTAGTACTAATAACTAATAAACTTAATTCGCACATAATATGGAAATGTTATAGAATAACTAAAACTAATTGAGAATTATAATAATATATTAAAAGAACATAAGAAAAGAAGAGCAAATAAGAAGTATATTACTTGTGACAGAGTGTTTTTCTCTTCATCTTGATGGCTCCTTATATAGGCAAGAATTTCCAATATCTTATATTATTTACAACAACTACTATTATTATAAAACAGTATTTGTACATAATTTTCAACAATAGCCACAAGGCATATTCTACCAACCATATTTATAACACCCTCCCCCCCCCCCCCCCCCCCCCCCTTGGCCATTTGAAGATTTTGTTATGTACATAATCCGTATTCTGCACACGTCTGATACTGCCTCGTTAAAAACCTTATGAGCAAAAACTTAGTGGAATAAAAACCTTAATAAGGGAAAAAGAATGCAGTCGTGTGAACTCTCCCTCAAGTTGGCATCTTTAATTCTTCATAAGTCTCGTAAGTAATGCATCCCAAGACTTTGAACATGTTTCTTAAAAGTTACAGTAGGGAGTGCCTTTGTAAAAAGATCTGTCATATTGTCACATGATTGAACATATTGGATATTAATTTCTTTGTTCTTCTCGAGTTCTTGAGTGTAGGCAAAATATCTTGGGGTATATGTTTGGTTCGATCACTCTTGATATAGCCTTCTTTCATCTGTGTAATACATGCAGAATTGTCTTCGTATAATGTTGTAGGACCCTCTCTAATAGGTAAGCCAGATGTACTTCTTATATGATGTGTCATTGATCGTAGCCATACACATTCCCTGCTTGCTTTATGGAGTGCAATAATCTCAGCATGATTCGATGATGTTGCAACAAGTGTATGTTTCTGAGAACGCCAGGAAATAGCAGTGCCTCCATACGTGAATACATATCCTATTTGAGATCTGGATTTATGTGGGTCTGATAGAAAACCTGCATCTGCATAACCAATCAGTTCTTGTACCGTGATATGGGCATTTTCCGCATATTGGGCCTGGCCCAAACCAGGCCCATATTTAACCATATCGAGGGCCACTTTCGACATCATATCAGTGATAATCACCGATATGATACTGTGGTCCCCGGATCCCAAGATCTATAAATACGCGATGCCCAGATCCCAAAGCAAGCAATTATCATCCCGCAGCTACCACACATCACATCGAAGGAAATCATCGATCTCACTCTCGATATCGTATTCGATATCGAGATAACCCACGTACTCCATTGACACGTCATACCCCCCGCACTACCGATATCATAACGAGAATGGTCCCCGATATCACATCGAAGATGGTTACCGATATACATCCGACCTAATTACCGATATACCCCTGCCGTCCAAGCATCAAGGCGTTAGTTCGAGGTGTTCCGGACCAAGCCTAATCGAGACACCTATATTAGGCCTAGTTTGTTAAGATAGATTCGTTGTATTTCCCTTGTACTCCATTGTAACCTACCCATACTTATATAAACGATCTATTGTCAAGCTAGTGGCGCCGTCTGTGGGAACACCAGTTCGCGGACAAGGACGTTAAGATGCAAGGAAGGAGGACCCGATCCGAATTTAACAGAGTTGTGACTAGAAAGACGAGGATTGAGGACACACCACTCCCTCAACAGTCGACTGACCAAGAACAGACAATGACCCAAGCTGAGATGAAGCTTCCTCCAGCATAGAATGAACCGCGACGTAAGCGCGGGCCCCGAAGGCCATCGCGAGCCACGAATACAGGTCCAACCACTACCGCACCAAATACGGCGGAACCTGCTACTGAGGGCCCGACCACTGAAAACCCGGCGGCGGATGTCCCAATGATCGAGGTGCCAAACGCGGATCTTCCCAGCTCAGAGGAGACGATGGCTGCAGGACAGAGCGCCGTTCCCCCTGCCACCATAACCCCGGAGATGCTAGCACAGATCAACGCTTCTGTAAAAGCGGCGCTTGACGATACACTAGAGACTTTGCTTCCACGACTAGCGGAACAAAGAACAAGGGACGTTCGAGCAAGGCCCCATGAATCCAGAGCGGGTGAGAGATATCGCACGCTGCTTATGACAGGTTGGAGAAACGGGATCCTAGGACCCTGGATCGAGAGATAGCAAGAAGGATGGAACGACTCGACCGCGAGAGAGCAGAAGTAATCAGGAGAATGGAACGCGATCGCGACCGCACTGAGGTTGCATATTCAAACAATGAAGATGCAGAAGTACTGCATGTAATATCAAGGAGGATGGAGCAACTAGACCGCGAGAGGGCGGAGTTGACGAAGAAGGTGACTCAGAGCCATTGGAAGGGTCGCAGCAGGACCCCGTTTTCGGATGAGATTGAGGTTGAGGTATTGCAAAGAGGGGACAAGATCCCAGTGATCAAGCCATACGACGGAAGAAGTGATCCTACAGATTATCTCGATCAGGTCGATAGCATTTTGAATCTGCACAACTACTCAAGAAACATAAAGGCAAAGATCATATCCACCACTTTAACGGGCGCTGCACTGGATTGGTTCACTAGGCTGGAGGTCAGATCCATAACGGACTATGAGCAACTAAGGGAAAAGTTTGAGAACCAGTTCTCTAGCCAAAAGAGAATAAAGACCAACATGTTGCACCTCAGCGCGGTGCAGCAAAGGGAAAGGGAGAACCTCCGGGAATATATGAAGAAGTTCAATGACGAATTGTTGAAAAGTGGATGAGCCACATGGGGGGCAGGTTATGATGATGCTATTCCAGGGTACGACCCACCGCAGGTTCGCCAGCGAGCTAATCAAATTGACTGAACCGACCATAGCACAGATCAACATGCTCGCGAGCCAAATGGTTTACGAGGACGAGATGATGGCCACGCGTCAAGGTTCATTTCCCAACAGGAATGCAGACAGAGATCACAACCAAGAAAGGTCCCCAAGGACGTACACACCGTCGAATAGAGGCATTCTAGAAGTGATGGCTGTGGCAAAGAGGAACAACTGTGATTTGGCAATAGATCGTTTTATATATATTTGAGTGTCGGTTACAAGTGAATAATCTGTAGATACAACGAGTCTATCTCAAATTAGGCCTACACTACGTATCTCGTGTAGACTTGGTCTGGAACACCTCGAACATACGCCTTGATGCTTGGATAGGAGTGGAATATCGGTAACTCAATCGAACGGACGTCGGTGATTCTATTCGATGTGATATCGATGATGACCCCCAATCTGATGTCGGTGATGAGCTGGTGTGACGAGTCAGAGGTGCACGTGATAATCCCGATATCGAATAAGATATCAAAAGGGATATCGGGGATGTATTTCGATCTGAGGCGTGGTAGCTGAGGGATAATTATTGCTTGTTTTGGGATCCGGCCACCGCGTATTTATAGATCTCGGGATTCGGGGACCACAGTAACATATCGGTGACTATTACCGATATGACATCGAATATGATCCCCGATATAGTCCAATATGGGCCTGGTTTAGGCCTGGCCCAATATGCGGGAAATGCCCATATCATGTAGTCCGCCAATTTGGGGATTCTTATCTTAGAGATAAGAATTCACAAATTTAATTTTAAATTTTTGGGTCACCTGTACCCTTCGTCCCGCCAGTTCAAATGACGGAAATCAAATTTGCGGAGAATGCACCTGTGATGGAGTTCAATTAGTCTCCCAATGCAGTGGACGCATAGTTTGAGATCCTCGTTTGAATTCTAGTTCCCTTGGTATTTGGGTTCCTTTAAAATTGTGATGGGGTTGCCGGGGCAATTGTTATACTCTTGCGCCTCTTTGCGTAGTAGAGCAGGATGTCAGGTTTCATGTTCGATATGATTTCGATGTAGTTGAGGCGTCTGTCTATGGGTAGGGTGATCTCCCCTGTGCGTCTGTCCGTCCCCATGTCCTTTATCTATATCGAATATGAATACCGATGTGAGATCGAAACTGTGTTTCGATCTAGTACCTCTGATGTTTATAAATAGGCTGGCAGGAAAGTGAAAATCTACTTTTGGCTCTTAGCGAAATTTCGTTGTTTCTTTGAAAAACACGTCGAATTTGGCTTTCGATATAGATTTCGACCCCGGTTTCGATATCTTCCATTGACTTTCATTTTCGATATCGAATTTGATAACTTTTCCGATATCAAGTTCGATCTTGACTTTACTTCTTTAGTGCGTTAATATGTCATTTGCCGAGAACAGTGTTGGCGCAGGGTTGCCCGATATGAATTTCGAAGAGGGTGGAATGGAATACTCCGAAAACGAGATGTTTGGTCCTGAACAACTGACTGGTGAACAGGGCGGTGCTGCATTTTCTGCTCCGCCCGAAACTGCCGGCCCTAACGTGGACGAATGGGGCTTTGAGGTCAGCCCCCCGAAATATAAGACCTCTGAGAAGTACGAGGACATGGCGTCTCATGTCCCTTATCATGCTGGTTATTACTCGGATGAGTATAACATTCCCAAGGGGTATAAGGTCATATTCCCCCGTGCTGATCAACGAATGCATACCCCACCAAAAGGCTGCATTACTGTCCATGCCAAGCACTTCAAGAATGGGTTACGCTTCCCGATTGATCCTGCGGTTAGTGCTATCATATCGAGCATCGGGGTCTGCTTGGGACAGCTATCCCCCAATTCTCTGGGGTACATTGTAGCCTTCATTTGTGTTATGAGGGCGTGGGGTGCCCCTTGTGGAGCTAACAAGTTCTGGGAGCTCTTTAGTGTCATAGTCAACAGGAAGGGTGGTGATAGGGGGTTCTTCTGTGTGCGAGCCCAGACGGGGCTTAGGTTCGTGCAATATACTCAAACTAGCTACGGATTTGGAAATAAGTGCGAGTATATGTACATTCAGGAGAGGACGGCTGGTGAGTTTGATGCGCTTCCTAGCGTGTGGTGGGAAGACACCAAATATGAGAGACAAGCCATTGTCGGGCCTACTGCACATAGCCTCGAGTTTCTGAGGAAGTTGATTAACCATCCATATGACGGTACCCTGCTTTGTAGTGACGTAGTTTTGCGAGCAAGTGGGATATCTCCCGTGCGGTATAACGGTCCCTCTACGCTTGGTAAGTGTTATATTTTTGGATGTTGATATTTTCCCCTCGATTTATTTCTTGATTCTCTATTTTGTGTGTTTCACAGCCGAGCTGGTGGAGTATTGTAGTCTGGATGCGATAGCGGGACGTAGACAGCTGGGGGCCGAAGCCGCTACAGATGACGCACCTCCACTCGTGAAGAAGAGGGGTCGTGAGAGCGTGCACAGGAATGCGAAGAAATCTGTTCCCTCCTCGAGTGAAAATACTGCCGGGGTGGGTAGTGATTCGCAGTCTCAACCTGATGCTGATGTGGGACGTCCATGGGGCGAAAGAGAAAGAAGGAAGAGGGCCGTTCAAGTGGGGATCACAGTGGTCTCTTCCGCTCTGTATGTAATCTTTGTGTCATTGAATGTGTATTTCCTTTGGGTTTTCATTGCACTGACCGATCGACCCCTTACTGTGGACGTGCAGGTAGCAGGTTTTTTGAAAGGTTTCCTGGCGATGGCCGTTAAGGGCCAATCGGATCATGCCGAGTCGCTCCGAGTTACCAATGGTTTGCTCGATAAATTGGGCGAATACGATCATGTTGCTGCCGTACAGCTCCAGCATGAGAGAGACGAGGCCATGGATATATTGAAGGCCAGCGAGAGTAATGTGGGAGGCCTGTTGAATGATAATAATAGGTTGATCGCAGAGCTCGATGAGTCTCGGCTTATCGTTGGTCAAGAAACATCTCGTCGAGAGGCACTTGAAGCTGAGGTCGCAATTTTGAAGGACCAATTAGCCCAGGCCGAAAGGCACATGCGATGCATGACGCTGAGCAAAAGCCAACTGGCCAGTGCGGCCAAACAGTTCCTTCTGAGTCAGTCGTATAAGATGATATGTGCTGAGGGGGGGTTGCTGGAGCGGGAGGAATCCAAGGCCTCTGTCATAGGTCAAATCTGGAAGGTGGTGTAAAGGATGGTTACGACCCTTCGGCCATAAATCCACTGAAAGGGCCGGACGGGGAATTTCCTGAAGACTCCGATGATGACGACGAAGATTTAGAACCAGAGGCGGAGTATCGCGAGATCGTCGAGAAAAAGAGTTTGGCGATAATACACATCAAGGGGGCCCCTCGTTATCCTGGTTGAGAGTCTAGGAGTCTGTATTTTTTCTTTCGGCGCAGTTGCCTCTTGTAATATGGTTCATAGTTTTACCTGTTAATTGAATCGATCTCTTCTGCGTGTCCTGATATATATTTGTTCATACATAATCCATGGTATGATTGCTCGTGTTATTTTTGCTTCTCCTTGTTATGTCACCTATCGGTCATCCCAGATTATGTCGAGTCATCACGGCTATCGCGTGAAGGTGCCTCTGTTTCCGTGCTTTAAAGTACGACCCGTTATCATGGGGGAACCGCTGCCGTTGCACTTTTTATTGTTGACCCCGTTATCACAGGGGATTCTTTCTTGTATGGGCCCCGTTATTACAGGGAATTTTTTCTTGAATCGACCCTGTTATCACAGGGAATTTCTTTTTGGACTGACCCCGTTATCACAGGGACTTTTTTTTTGGACTGGCCCCGTTATCACAGGACCTTTTTTTCCTTGAATCGACCCCGTTATCACAGAGAATTTCTTCTTGAATCAACCCCGTTATCACAGGGAATTTTTTCTTGAATCGACCCCGTTATCACAGGGAATTTCTTCTTGGACTGGCCCCGTTATCACAGGGACTTTTTTCTTGGACTGGCCCCGTTATCACAGGGACTTTTTTCTTGAATCGACCCCGTTATCACAGGGAATTGTTTCTTGAATCGACCCCGTTATCACAGGGAATTTTTTTCTTGAACCGACCCCGTTATCACAGGGAATTTCTTCTTGGACTGGCCCCGTTATCACAAGGACTTTTTTCTTGGACTGGCCCCGTTATCACAGGGACTTTTTTCTTGGACTGGCCCCGTTATCACAGGGACTTTTTTCTTGAATCGACCCCGTTATCACAGGGAATTTTTTTCTTGGACTGGCCCCGTTATCACAGGGACATTTTTCTTGGACTGGCCCCGTTATCACAAAGACTTTTTTCTTGGATCGACCCCCGTTATCACAGGGAATGTTTTCTTGGTTATCACAGGGACTTTTTTCTGGAATCGACCCCGTTATCACAGGGAATTTTTTCTTGGACTGGCCCCGTTATCACAGGGACTTTTCTCTTGGGTTGGCCCCGTTATCACAGGGACTTTTTTCTTGGATCGACCCCGTTATCACAGGGAATTTTTTCTTGGACTGGCCCCGTTATCACAGAGACTTTTTTCTTGAATCGACCCCGATATCACAGGGGATATTTTTTGATCGACCCCGTTATCACAGGGGATATTTTTTTGATCGACCCCGTTATCACAGGGGATATTTTTTGTTTGACCCCGTTATCACATGGGATATTTTTTTGATCGACCCCGTTATCACAGGGGATATTTTTTGTGGGTAGGGGGGCATCCCGTTATCACAGGGAACCCACTACCGTTGAATTGTCTTTGATCGACCCGTTATCACAGGGGATATTTTTGTGTCGTAGGCGGGCCTTTTCGTTGTCTTTTTGACTATGTCTCTTAGTGACTCTGTCGTCGTTGAATCTGTAAGTCATTAAGCCCTGTAAAACAGATCAGACAAGAAAAAATTTCGACGTAAAGGCTAATACGAAGGCATGAAATGATGTGCATGTGTTATCTGCGAGATGTCCCCTCAATTTGGGAATATCAGTTTTATACAAGAGACAGTGTTTCCATTGTGCTCTATCGCGCCTGTTGTACCTGTTTGTACCTGTAAGAGGGAGATGTGCTAAACATATATCTAGGGGAACATTCCCAATTCTTTGTGCCATTTTATGCACTTCTATAATGTCCGCTTAGGACATATCCCTGCATGAAATATGAGATTGCGCCAAGCAACAAATAAAAAGGTAATAAAGGATAACGGTCGAAGGCTAGGTAAACCTAACCCGCCTACGTATCCCGTTGAGTGGGGAATCAGACCGGCGTAGTTCCCCCTGTTTTAAGTTACATGCCAACCCACGAAGGGCAAAATAAGATATAACGGTCGAGGGCTAGGTAAACCTAACCCGCCTACGTATCCCGTTGAGTGGGGAATCAGACCGGCGTAGCTCCCCCTATTTTAAGCTTACAGACCAACCCACGATGGGGCAATGTTTCAAATGTTCAAGCATAATTTAAAAAATTAGTAAAATCTAAAATATTGTCCTGTTGTTCATCATGGTGAGCATTCCATAGCTAGCCGATCCTGATTTGGTCTGATTGCTTCTTCCTCTGCTTCTCTAATTCTTGGCAACGCAAGAGAAGTGACGTAACAGAGCCAAGCTTCCTCCTAGTTAGCGACCACTTCTCCGACCCCTCCTCATGCTGGGAATTTCATCTTCTGATGGAATGTGGATACCACTGCTTTTATTGCGTTCAGGGCCAGTCTGTCGATTATGACATTGCATGCAAATGGTTGGTCCACAATTGTGTATTGAACATTAATAGTTCGCATGTGCGGTTCTTGTCCGAATGATGTGGGAAGGTTCACTTGCCCTAGGGGAATTGTCTCCGCTCCACCAAATCCTACCAGTGGCGTACGGACCTGTTCAACTATGTGATGGCCGAGTGCCATTTTCTCCAACGCATGCGCGAACATAATGTTGGTGGAACTACCGTTGTCTATAAGTACCTTATGAACAACGTAGTTAGCGATATCCAGCTGAACAACTAGGGGGCAGTCGAGCTCGCCTGCCTGTATGGCCTCGGGGGTGAGATCCAAGAGGTCCCTGCTGAAAACGTGATAACCTCATCTGGGAGCTCCTCGACCAACGTTGTGAATCCAACGAATTGGTCCTCATTCAATCCATGAGTTATCTTCTTCCTCTGATTGGTGGAATCCGCTCATGCGGTCCCACCGCTTATCACATTGATGACCCCCCTCGACGGCACATTATTCATCGTATTGCGTCCTTGTCCATTCTTAATTGCCTTAAGGCCCTCCCTTCTTGGGGATCGGGACCGTTCTCCCGATTCAGCATATTGCCCGCTCGCCTTAACGAATTCTATTAATCTTCCATCCCTAATCAGCCTCTCGATCTCATCCTTCAGGTTGTAGCAGTCGTTTGTGTCATGGCCTTTTTGGCGGTGGTATTCGCAGTAGCGTCTAGATTTCTTGGTGAAATTCGTCTCCTTGATTTTTCGAGGCGCACTTAGCCAATTCTTGCTTTGCGCGACGGCAAAGATAGTGCGAATGTCCCGATTGAGGGGGGTATATCTCTTTGGGGACCTGTCCCTTCCTCTACTGCTCTTGTTCCACAGCTCTCTGCCCCTTTCCCGGCCGGATTCCTGGGGTCTAAACTTTGGTGCCATCATCGCGTCTTCGTAGATCACAGTATGCGCCAACTCATTTATCCGATTGATCGTAGGTTCTGCGAGCTTGATCAACTCTTTGGCGAATCTATTGTGTGTCGTTGCCCTGAATAGGGTCTGCAGCACTTGTTCCCCATAGGGGTTGTCCACCTACAGCAGCTCCTCATTGAATCTGCTCATCGATTCGCCAAGAGTTTCTCTCTCTTTCTATTTTAACGCTTCCAGATGGTACATGCTTGTCTTCATTCGTTTCTGACTGGAAAAGTGGTTCTCAAATCTCTCCTTCATCTGCTCGAAGCTCGAAATAGATCCTATTTCAATTCTGTTAAACCAGTCTAACGTTGCTCCTATTAGTGTTGTCGCCATTATTTTTGCCTTAATACACTCGGAGAAATCGTGTAGGTTCAAGAGACTCTCCACGGCGTGGATGTGATCCCTCGGATCACTCTTCCCATCATACGGTTTTATGGTTGGAATCTTGTCTCCTCTGTGCAGTACTTCTACCTCTATCTCATCCGAAAACGGGGTCCTACTGCGACCCTTCCCATGACTCTGAGTCACCTTCCTTGTTAACTCCGCCCTCTCGCGATCTAGCTGCTCCATCCTCCTTGAGATTACCCGCAGTATTTCTGCATCCTCGTTTCTGGAACAATTAATCTCAGCGCGGTCGCGACCACGTTCCATTCTCCGGATTACCTCCGCCCTCTCGCAGTCAAGCCGTTCCATCTTTCTCGCTACCTCTCGATCTAGGGTCCCGGGGTCCCGTCTTTCCACCCTATCGTAAGCAGCGGGCGATATCTCCTTGAAAGAGTCCCCCGTATCCTCTTGTTCGTCGTACCCTTGCCTTGCCCTTCTCTCATCCGCTCCAGATTCATGGGGCCTTGCCCGAATGTCCTTAGTCCTTTGCTCCGCCAGCCGTGGGAGCAGGGTCTCCAATGTGGAATCCAGTGCCGCTTTTACAGAGGTGTTGATATGCGCTTGCATTTCTGGGGTTATGGCGGCGGGGTGAAACGCGCTTTGTCCCGCAGGCATCGCCTCCTTTGGGCCGAGAAAATACGCATTTGGTGCCTCGGTCAATGGAATGTCTGCGGCGAGGTTCTCAATGGTCAGGCCCTCAGTCACGGGTTCCGCCGTATTTAGTGCAACAAGGGTCGGGCCTGCATTCGCAGCTCGTGGTGGCCTCCCGGGCCCGCGTCTTTGCAGTGGCTCGTTCTGTGGTGGAGGAAGCTCCATCTCGGCTTGAGCCACCATATGTTCATGGTCGGTTGGGTGTTGAGGGAGTTGCGTGTCCTCCATCCTGGCACTCCTAGTCACAACTCCTCTAAATTCAGATCGAGTCCTCCTTCCATGCATCTCGGCGTCCTGGTCCGGGAACTGGTGTTCCCACAGACGGCGCCACTGATTTGGCAATAGATCGTTTTATATATATTTGAGTGTCGGTTACAAGTGAATAATATGTAGATACAACGAGTCTATCTCAAATCAGGCCTACACTACGTATCTCGTGTAGACTTGGTCCGGAACACCTCGAACGTACGCCTTGATGCTTGGATAGGAGTGGAATATCGGTAACTCAATCGAACGGACGTCGGTGATTCTATTCGATGTGATATCGAGGATGACCCCCAATCTGATGTCGGTGATGAGCTGGTGTGATGAGTCAGAGGAGCACGTGATAATCCCGATATCGAATAAGATATCAAAAGGGATATCGGGGATGTATTTCGATCTGAGGCGTGGTAGCTGAGGGATAATTATTGCTTGTTTTGGGATCCGGGCACCGCGTATTTATAGACCTCGGGATCCGGGGACCATAGTAACATATCGGTGACTATTACCGATATGACATTGAATATGATCCCCGATATAGTCCAATATGGGCCTGGTTTGGGTCTGGCCCAATATGCGGGAAATGCCCATATCAAGCTGGTTGACAGAACCCAGGCCATTGAATGAGACTCCCAGGATGAAGTCGTCGGGCAAATACTTCGCGTACCACCGACAGCCCGTACATAGGACGGAGGATTGTACGCACCTGATGAATGAAATTGAAAGATTGATTAAAGAAGGAAAGTTGGTCTAGTTTGTCAGAAACGCCAAGGAAGATGCTAGGGGGACAGACAATTCTTTATCCCCTAGAAGAGATTACTCACCCAGGAGAGGAAAGCAGAAGATGATCTAGGCACCCGAGGAGCGTGGTAGAACCATAGTGAATGCCCCGAGCAGAGGCGTCATAAACATGATCAATGGAGGAGCCTTGGGAGCCGACACTGCTCGCGGCCGAGAAACTATATCACGAAGAGTCCAGGGTGGAGCCTACATTGGGTACACAAATGCAATCATACCGGAAGCGTACTTGGAGCAGGAGATCTCTTTCACCAGGAGAGACTTGGAGCAACTTAGTCCATTGGCCCTGACCGCAGGTACATAACCCGAAGGATCACACATTACTATATCCAAAAAGGACATAGGGAATATTAAACCGTCGCTTTTCAAAAGAAGGAATTCAGGGGACATTGCCCTGGATTATTCAATATTATCCATCTAAACAGGTGCAACAAGTACAAACAGGGCCTGGCGACCCATAGACTCCACGACGACAGAGTCACCAAGGGACATAGATAGAAAGACAAAAGGCAGGCTCCTACCCATGAGCGGTAATGGGTCCCCCTGTGATAACGGGCGGGCTCCTACCCATGAGTGGTAACGGGTCACCTACAAAGAAAAGGCTCCTACCCATGAGCGGTAACGGGTTCCCCTGTGATAACGGGCGGGCTCCTACCCATGAGCGATAATGGGTCACCTACAAAGAAAATGCTTCTACCCATGAGCGGTAACGGATTCCCCTGTGATAACGGGCGGGCTCCTACCCATGAGTAGTAACGGGTCACCTACAAAAAAAAGGCTCCTACCCATGAGCGGTAACGGGTTCCCCTGTGATAACGGGCGGGCTCCTACCCATGAGTGGTAACGGGTCACCTACAAAGAAAATGCTCCTACCCATGAGCAGTAACGGGTTCCTCTGTGATAACGGGCGGGCTCCTTCCCATGAGTGGTAACGGGTCACCTACAAAGAAAAGGCTCCTACCCATGAGCGGTAACGGGTCCCCCTGTGATAATGGGTGGGCTCCAACCCATGAGTGATAACGGGTCACCTATATCCAAAGACAAGCTCCTACCAATGAGCGGTGGCAGATTACCCATGTTTCTACCAACACCGCGGAAATTCAAATCATCCCTTGTTGACAACAAGCAGATTAAAGAAATCTCATCAATACGAGAACGAAATGAATGCAGGGTCAGATATAGAAATATTGCATACTCTATCATCATGACAATAAAAAAATCAACAAGTTATCAAACAACAAGGCCACCCAGAGTCACAGATTATGAAGATAACAGAGAACTAAATATTCAGTTACAGAACCACGAATTGGAAATAGTCCGGAAAGGGATAAATTCAAGTTACAATAAAGGCAGCAAACAGCTACTCCCACGAGGACCCTTTAGTCTTCTTCTCAACAACCTCAGAAAACACGTCAGGTTCGGCCGGACTCTCCTCCACCTCATCTAGTCCACCAACCGGCAGGTCGTTATAATCATGCCTTGGGTTCAACCCACCCAGTTCGAGGGAGTCTTGAAACCGTTATTTTTCAATACTTGCCCTACGCAAGCATGAAATGCTGCCTCCCGAACCTTCAAAATTAAGTCTCGAAAGCTCAGGCTTTCCATAAACTTCTCCGCTCCAACCCGGAGGAGATCAGGACGATGTTCCTACAAATTGAACTCTATTAAATACAGGAGGAAAAAATAGAAGCAGATATCTTAAACAAGATATATACCAAGTCCAAAGGAGCTAATTTGGTAGTGGAGAGCTCTAACGAGAGACGTTCGTTAGCGGCCTTCACCGCCACCACCTCAGCCTTCAGTTTCTCCAGCTCCTTGTTGGTCGCAAGCTCACGCGCCTCTCCTTGGTCAATCTCAGTCACCAATGTTTTGAAGTTGGCCTTCAATAAATCATACTCCTCTCTGAGCTTACGACATGTCTTCAGGGCATCCTCTTTGTCAGCTTCCAACTTCTCTAGCACCATGGGGTTGAACTCCCCCATCCTCAAGATATCAACCTCGAGCTCGGCAGCGACAACATCAGGGTCACCCTTGGACTCGCGAATTGTCTTCAGACACGAGACCGCCAGCTTTGCCGTCTGCACAATACAATCAGTAACGTTATGTTAAACAGTCAAATATAATCAATCGAAGTCATGATAAGATACGTACACTCTAAAACATGTGAATGTTGCGGCATATATTCTGGGCCTGCTCGAATTCCGTAAGCACCCGCACATTTGCTGGAGGAGGAAAAGCCCGCATCATTCCCCGCACAGCATCTGCTTCAGGGAATTCTACTCGCTTGGAGGATTTGACTGCACCCGCTTTCTTGGGGCCCGAACTAGAAGACGATTGGCCACTGTTGACAGTTCTGTCATGAGACATTTTATTTACCGATACCCTAGTCGGGTCAACGGCAGGCTTCGTAATCAGAATCCCAGGAAAGATAGGGGCAAAGCCCCCCAATATCGAGGGCTTCTGCAGTGGCCCTTTACCCTTGTCGGTCGCACCTGAGACAGGCTCATTTCCCTTGCCACTAATAGGGTTAGGGCTCGAATAGCCCGACCCCACGGTAAAGGGAACATCCACTGAATCACCCAAGTCGACATGGGCATTCGATCCCGAACCACCAACCTTTTTGGTCAAAGGAATGTTGGCCTTCGACTCAGAACGTAGAGCTACGTACTCACCAGAAGGAGACCTAGCATCTGGTCTCTCAGTCAACACAGTCCCTTCAGGCGGAGGAACCACACCCTCCTGTTTCGAGGTCAACACCTCTAAGAGATTGGCCACACCATGCAGGCCTCCCACCACATCAAGGATGTCCTGGCTAAAGGACCCAACGGTTGCAGGAACACTTTCAAGGAATTCCTTAGTATAACAATTGCACTGGCGGGGATCGAAATCAAGTACAACATCGAGATCGAAATACACATCGGGGAATATATCGAATAAAATTACCGATATACATACCGATGTAGTTACACTAAACGACAGAGAAGACACAGAAAACTCTGATTCTCAGTGTCTCTTACAAGCCCTACTTATAGGCGAAAGCTTTAACTATATCGAATATGCGTTTCGACATCATATTGATGATGAAACCCTATATGATGTCCTATTACGCAAAAAAGACACGAAAATATAACAATTGCACTGGCGGGCCCATCGCAATTTTCAAAGTGCAATTCCCATATTTATAAGAAATTCAAATCCCAAGAAACATAGAATTCAAACGAGGACCTCAAACTATGCGTCCACTGCATTGGGGGGGTCCATCGAAGTTCATCACAAAGTGCATTCCCCGCAAATTTGATCTCCGTCATTTGAATTGGCGGGACGAATGGTACAGGTAACCCAGAAATTTAAAATTAAATTTGCGAATTCTTATCTCTAAGATATGAATCCCCAAATTGGGGGACTACATGATATGGGCATTTCCCGCATATTGGGCATGGCCCAAACCAGGCCCATATTTAACCATATCGGGGGCCACTTTCGACATCATATCGGTAATAATCACCGATATGATACTGTGGTCCCCGGATCCCAAGATCTATAAATACGCGATGCCCGGATCCCAAAGCAAGCAATTATCATCCCGCAGCTACCACGCATCACATCGAAGGAAATCACCGATCTCAGTCTCGATATCGTATTCGATATCGAGATAACCCACGTACTCCACTGACACGTCATACCCCTGCACTACCGATATCATATCGATAATGGTCCCCGATATCACATAGAAGATGGTTACTGATATACATCCGACCTAATTACCAATATACCACTGTCGTCCAAGCATCAAGGCGTTAGTTCGAGGTGTTATGGACCAAGCCTAATCGAGACACCTAGATTAGGCCTAGTTTGTTAAGATAGATTCGTTGTATTTCCCTTGTACTCCATTGTAACTGACCCATACTTATATAAACGATCTATTGTCAAGCTATACCGCATTGTTAGGATAAAATAGACCAAGATCCACAGTTCCTTGAAGATAACGGAATAAATGTTTAATTCCTTTCCAGTGCCTTTTTGTGGGTGATGTGATAAACCTGGCTAATAAATTCACAGTAAATGATATATCAGGTCTAGTACAATTAGCTAGATACATTAAAGCTCCAATGACACTTAAATATGGAACTTTAGAACCAAGAATTTCTTCATTTTCTTCGCAAGGACGAAATGGATCTTTATCTATAGTTAATGATCTTGAAATCATATGATGGTTCAAAGATGTTGCTTTCTCCATGTTAAAACGTTTCAATATCTTTTTAATATAGTTAGATTAATGCACAAGTATTCCATTTTTAACATGCTCAATTTACAAACCAAGACAATATTTAGTCTTTCCAAGATCTTTCATTTCAAATTCGTCATTTAAATAATTCATTGTTGAATGAATTTCTTTGTCAGTGCCAATGATATTTAAATCATCTACATATACCTCAATAATTGCAAAACCAGATGATTATTTCTTAATAAAAACGCATGGACACAAAGAATTATTTATATATCTTTTTTTTAATAAATATTCACTCAAACAATTGTACCACATGCGACCTGATTTCTTTAACCCATATAATGATCTTTGCAATTTAATTGAGTACATTTCTCTAGGTTTGGAACTTGATGTTGCGGGTAATTTAAGTCCATCAGGGACCTTCATGTAAATATCATTATCAAGTGATCCATTGAGATAAGCAGTGATAACATCCATGAGATGCATGTTTAGATTTTCATAGACCGCTAGACTGATCAAGAATCAAAATGTAATCGTATCTATTACAGGAGAATAAGTTTCTTCATAATCGATTCCATGTCTTTGAGATAAACCTTGTTCGACAAGGCGAGCTTTGTACCTTACAATTTCATTTTTCTCATTTCGTTTGCGAACGAAGACCCATTTGAACCCTATGGGTTTCACACTTTTCGGTATGAGAACAATGGGTCCAAATACCTTTCGCTTATTAAGCGAATCTAATTCAGTTTGCATAGCATCTTTCCAGTTATCCCAATCATTCCTATTTTGGTATTCAATTACAGATTTGGGTTTAGGATCATCATTTTCATTCACAATTTCATAAGCGACTAAATATGAAAATATTTCATACATATTTTCCGTCTCATTTCGATCCAATACCATTCCTGTATTGATATAATTTATAGAGATTTCAACGTTCTCTTTATTTATAGGATCTGATTGGATAACTTCTTGAGGTATCTCATATGTCACATATTGCGACTCATCAGGCATAGATTCCTCAATAATAGGATCATTAAGTTTTGATGCTCCTATTGTTTCGAGGATTTTTGTCCTTTAAGCCAGTAGGACGCCCACGTTTCTTAGTTATATCAAAGATATCATCCTTTGATGTTTCTTTTGGAATTACAATATGAGCAGGAGCATTTGCAGCTGGTATATATGTGATTTTGTTACCCTGCTTATGTCAGTAAATGCATCGGGTAATTGATTTGCAATAGCTTGTAAATGCAAAATTTTCTTTACTTCCAAATCACATTGCTTTGTTAGCATATCAAAGCTTGTCAAAGATGGATTATACCATGATATATCCTTTCCAACTGCTTCTTTTCTCCCCCCTAAGGTTGGAAAATTTGCCTCATTAAAATGGCAATCGGCAAAATGTGCCGTAAAGACATCACATATTAGAGGCTCAAGATATCTGATTATTGATGGTGAGTCAAATCCAACATATATTCCCAACCTTCTTTGTGGTCCCATTTTTGTTCGCTTTGGTGGTGCAATTGGAAGATAAACCGCACAACCAAAAATCTTTATATGCGAAATATTAGGTTCATGACCAAAAGCAAGTTGTAATGGGGAGTATTCATGATACGAGCTTGGTCTAATGCAAATTAGTGATGCAGAATGTAAAATCGCATGACCCCATAGAGAACTTGGCAATTTAGCTTTCATCAACAATGGTCTAGCAATTAATTGAAGATGTTTAATTAATGATTCAGCTAAACCATTTTGAGTATGTACATGTGCAACACTATGTTCAACCGTAATTCCAGTTGGCATACAATAATCATTGAAAGCTTGAGATGTGAATTCACCAGCATTGTCAAGTCTGACTTTCTTGATCGTATAGTCAGGAAATTGAGCTCTTATTTTAATTATTTGAGCCAAAAATCTCGCAAATGCCATATTGCGAGTAGACAATAGACAAACATGTGACCATCGACTTGAGGCATCAATTAATACCATAAAATATTGAAATGGTCCACATGATGGATGAATAGGTCCACATATATCACCTTGAATTCTTTCAAGAAATGTGGGTAATTTTGTCTGGTGAATGCTTTATAATTAGCTTTCCAAGAGAACATGCTTCATATGGACTATTGTTACTCAGATTAAGTTTGGATCCTTTTAATGAATGTCCATGTGTAGTTTCAGTTATCCTTCGCATCATTGTTGAACCAGGATGACCTAGTCGATCATGCCATAGAGTCAATAATTTTGGATTTTCATTGACTACCATATTTGATTCGATTTCATTAATATATGTATAATGCAACCCTGATGAGATATATGGTAGTTTTTCAAGAAAATATTTCTTTCCTAGTATATTCTTAGTAATGAAAACATATTTAGCCTTATTCACAGTCATTGACTCAGTATCATATCCATGACGATATATATCTTTAGAACTCAATAAATTTCTTCTGGATTTTGGGGCAAATAAGTCATCATCGATGATAAACTTTGATCCATTTGATAAAGTAAAAGTAGTTGTACCAGATCCTTCAATCAATTTAATAGGACCTCCTATTGTACCGACTTGAAATTTTGAGGGTTCTAAATATGTAAAATATTTCTTACTTGTGAGAATTGTATGAGTTGTATAACAGTCAGGAAGGCAGAAATTACCAGTATGCTCCATATCACGCTTCAGTTCAAATAAACAATATTAAAATAAATATTGCAATAAACAGGGTATATAGTTGAAAAGAGATTACTTTATTGAAAGCACACAACAAAAATGCAGGAAGTAGATAATACAACTTAAAACATAAATCACAATAAGCATATTCAGCCAGAAGATCACATAACACATATTAAGCCAAACGAACATCATAGTCATCAGTAAAGTTTGCCGCCTCCATAAAGGTGGAATCACCATTTGGATTTTGTTCGATAAGTTTAACTTCTTTTTCTTTACCCTTCAAACTTTCTTAGTACATCTTACAGAGATGTTCTGGTGTACGACATGTGTTGGCCCAATGCCCTTTCATTCCACATCTAAAACAATAACCTTGAGGGTTTTTATTATGTTTTTCTTTGTTCTGGTGGTTATTCTTAAAGACAGTGTTGGTATACGAGGGGTTGTGAAAATCCCATCGACCACGACCACCGCCACGACCACCTCTTTTATCGCATCCACCTCTATAGCCATATCTTCCTCTATGACCACCTCTACCTTAACCACGACCACGACTTTGATTGGCATTCTCATTGTTACCTCGTCTATAGGAGTTTGAAAAGTTAATGGCATTTGCCTCAGGTAATGCATGTGCTCCAGGAGGACGAGATTGATGATTTTTCATCAATAAGTTATTGTAACTTTCTGCCATTAACAACTTTTGTTGCAAGTCGTGATATTTTGAAATATTCAGCAATCAGTATTGTTGTTGAACATTTATCATGGACACATGGAAAGTAGAAAGTGTTTTCTCTATCATTTCTCTATCAGTAAGCTTTCTTCCACAATAAATTAAATCTGAACGAATCTCCATAAGTGCGGAGTTGTATGCGCTTACAGTATCAAAACCTTGGAAACTTAAATTGTTCCAATCATCAGTGGATTTTGGCAACATGGTTTCCTTTTGATGGCCATATCTTTCCTGTAGATTTGTCCATAATTCATGAGGATCGGTAGCATCGAGATATTCTCTCTTTAAGGTTTCATCTAGATGTTTTCTCATGTATATCACAGCTTCACATTTTTCTGGATCCGTATTTGTATTTACTGCGGCAAGAGTTTCAACGATACTCTTTGATCTGAGGTACAATTTCGTATCCGATTTCCATTGTCCATAATTCTTGCCAGTGATATTGAGTATACAATTAACTGTACTCGTGAGGTTAGACATTTTGCTAGCTAAATACATAACAAAGAAAAACATAATTAGGATTGAGACAATTTATTTAATACATAATCATAGAAGCATAATTATTACAATAATACAATGCAATTATCTCATCTCTATCCAAATCTTGAACTCGAACATTATTATGATAAAAGGGAGGAATATCAAGGGACAAACATAGGAGTGTCTTCATCTACTAGCATAAAAATAAAAATTGAAAGGTAAATGAGGATCAAGATCGCTGTTGTCGTAGAGATCATTTTACAAGATGAGAGAAATAAGGTGTAGATTTGTGTGGAGTTTGTGTTATGAAATTTGTGTATTTATAGAGGAAAAATATCCGTAAGTAGCCGTTTATAGCCGTTAGATAAACAAGATTTTTTTTTTTATTTTGGCATGTTTTATGAACGGTAATGTCTTTAATAATTTAGCAATAAAAATTCATTATAATAACATGTAAAATAATTTTCCCCGCATTAATGATATTTTAACAGACATGGTATAATATTACGATAAGTAAATACATATATTTTTTTCGCCACATTACTATGTGAAAACTTTCATGGGCTTATGGAATAATGTAAACAAGTAAAATAATTGCAATGAATTAAGTGCGTAAATAATTTCCGCCACATTACTATGTAAAAACTTTCATGGGCTTATGGAATAATGTAAACAAGTAAAATAATTGCAATGAATCAAGTGCGTAAATAATTTACGCCACATTACCTTGTAAAAACTTTCATGGACTTATGGAATAAAATAACAATAATAACTTGTCAGTAGTCGTTTCTAGCTTGGGGTTAACTCAAGCATCAACGAAAGTTAAAATTACCATTAGTGTTAGAGTTAGAAGACAGAGAAAATTTAATCATAAAATTATAGATAGGCGGTAGTCCGCCTTGTGTATAATAATGTAGATAGATGAACACGTAAATATTAAATTTTAACAACAAAATTATAAACACATATTCATCTAATCATAAAATTATAGATTGGCGGTAATCCACCTTGTCTGTAATAATGTAGATAGATGAACAAGTAAATATAAAACTTTCGTACCTTTTAACGTTGAACGTTTTCTCTAACGATGGAACTAAATTCTTTCGGATCGAGCACGAATGCTTCTTCTGCGCCAATAACACCTACGCCCTCAACTCGTTCTAAAAAAATAGGATTCCGCGTAATAAGTTTTTGTTATAGAATAACTAAAACTATTTGGGAATTATAACAATATATTAAAAGAACGGGAGTTTTTACTTGTTAGTCCTTTATAGTAACCACCTTTCAAATTTAGTCATTTATAGTGCCTCAGGCCGTTTTTGGTCCTCTAAAGTAACCAAAATTTTAATTTTGTCGGAGAATTTTGGTCCTCCGACAATAATTTTTGATTAATTTGACCGGACTTCAATCAAGTTTGGGGATATTTTCAATTTTCCCCCCAAAATAATTTTATGTAATTACACTTAGACCCCAAATATTGAAATAATTATCTTTACAATTTCAATAATTTTGATATTTCAAAAATTGTTGGTGGTGATTTTTGTGGTGCAAGGGCGGGTGGGGGGAGGGGTATCATGGTGGTGCAGGGGCGGGTCGGGGGAGGCGGGGTTGGTGGAGGTGGGTGGTGGGTGGTGGGTTTTGGTGGTGATTTTTGTGGACGTGCAGGGGCGGGGCGGGGGAGGCGGGGTTGGTGGAGGTTGGTGGTGTCGTGGTGGGTGCTGATGGTGCAGGGGTGGGTGGGGCGTGGTGTCGTGGTGGTGTAGGGGTGGGTTGGGGGAGGCGGGTGGTGGGTGGTGGGTTTTGGTGGTGATTATTTGGTGGTGCAGGGTTGGGTGGGGGCGTGGTATTGTGGTGGTGCAGGGGCGGGTGAGGGGGGTGGCGGGGTTGGTGGAGGTGGTGCAGGGGTGGTGGGTGTTGATGGTGCATGAGTGGGTGGTGATGGTGCAGGGGTGGGAGTGGGGGTGGGGGTGGGGGTGGATAATATATATATTTTTTAACTAAATAAAATATGAATTATAATCAATTCTTATTACTAACATAAAATAAAATAAGATTATTTGTATTTTAAATAAAAAAATTATCATATGACATAGTAAATATCTAGTATTAATGTTTACCTCATTGATGTAAAGAGGTCCAAACTAACTTCTAAGCTTTTTTCCTCTCTTCCTTGTTCTCTCTCGTAGAACCTCCTCCTTTGTGAGCTTTTGGGCTTTTGTGTCCACATTCTTCTTTTCCTTTTCCCTCCTCCCCTCTTTCCTCTCTCTCTCTCTTCATGTTGCTATGGAGAATCTTAAATCTACTACAATCATAGCTAAGGTTATTACAGAAAAAAAAACAAAGCTCTCAGATTATCAGATCATCCTTAATACAAGCATGGGGGCTCAAATCCAACTTTGAGGTCAATTTTGTTGATAAAAACACCTTGGCCTTCATACTGGGGGAACCTACAACGGTCAATCGCATCCTAAATCAAGGCCCGTGGAATTTCAGAGGGTACCATATTGTCACTAAAATATGGAGCGAGGAAAAATCTTTTGAAGATCTGGAACTTCATCTGTCATCAATCTGGATCCAAGCTTCAAAAATACCGATTTGCCACACCATTGAAGAAGTTATGAAGGAAATCGGAAATACTATCGGGGTTTTCATCAAATCGGACATTGCTGAAGGTAATATATAGAGAAAGGCTGCTAGAATCCAGGTTGAAATTGATCTCTCTAAATCCCTTGTTGACTGTGTCGAAATTATGGGTTTGGGGGATAAACTTATCTGCTCTCATATTAGATACGAACGTTTGGGGGATTTTTGTTACAATTGTGGAATAATTGGACATAAGATCGCAGATTGTAAACTGCACTATAAGGAAGATTCTCCCACTAAATTCGGCAACTGGATGAAAGTGAATTCGATGGAGAAACCACTTAATCTGGAGTTTTCCAACATCAAGAAAGTGGTGATGAACAACCCTCTGAGAACTAGAGAAGCTTATGGAGGAACCAACGAAAAGAAAGATAGTTATCTTCGGCCCAATCAGTCGTCTCCGGCGAACGTTGGGGAAGCTGCAGAGGAATCAGAAATGCTTGAGAATTTACAAAATTACCCCCTACCATTAAAGTTAACCGTGATTGAGGTTAGCCCTGATGTCAGAACGGCTCTCAGTGCCACTATGGAAAGTGATGCAGATAAAGTGGATCCACAGCAAAGTTTTTTTAGTGGAACTAAGTCTGGATTGCAGAGTCCTGTCTTAAATAATGGGCTTTGTGGAATAAAAAATGGTTCTCTTAAAAGGCCCATAAGCCCTCTCTCTAATATCCTAGTCCAGAAAAAACTCAAGGCCTCATATCTTGTATCCCCAAATAACTCCACACCTCCTTGGCCCAACTTGGGTTTGTCTCATAACCCGAAAGAACCAAATGAAGGAAGTTTGACCCATATCTCTTGGACTGATATCAAGGGAACAAATGTCTTCTCTCACTCTACTGTAATCGAGGGGAACTTCAACTCAAGATCAATTCTTGCTCAAAGTCAAATCAGTGAAGAAATGGCCAAGGATTTTAATTTTCTCAACATCATTCCTACCATCAGTGAGCTCCAACATCAAGCTGTGGATGATGATTCGGAGCAGCGGTATAATGAAGAGGATGGAATATCTCCCCAAATAAGTATGGTGGATACTACTATGATCAGAAGAATTAGAACCTTCAAAGCTCAATCTTCAAGCAACAGTAATCAGAAAAGTCAAATAGCTAAGAGCTCCAACAAGAAGTTTGCTCCCAACAAAGACGAGACCCCTAGGGGGGCAAGTAAGTAATACCTCCAAGCTTCATATCCTGGAATTGTCGGGGCTTATCCAAAACCCCGGCAATTCGGGCCCTTAAGGCCTTGTTAGTTAGTTGTAGATGCCATGCTATTTTTCTTTGTGAAACAAAGTGCACTTTTAAAGCTAGAATTGTCCGTACTTTAACTAATTCTGGTTATCCTAATTTCTTTTTTGTCGACCCCACGGGGTCCTCTGGTGGGCTTTGTCTCGCTTGGTCTAATGATGTTAAATTAAGTATTTCTAGTTTTAATTCTTGGGTGATCAATGCGGATTTTTTTGACTGTACTAAGAATGTTTCTTGGAAGTTTTCTGGTTGTTATTGCCCTTGCAAGGAACCCTTCAAGTCCAGGTTTTGGAGCTATTTACAGTCTATTAAACCCACAAACGATGAACCGTGGATGATTTGTGGTGATTTCAATGACATTCGAAACCAGGCTGAAAAAAGTGGTGGTAAAGGGTTTGCAGATTCTTCGCACCATAATCTTGCAACTGATATGGACAACCTAGATATGGTGGATCTCGGTTTTGTGGGCAGCCCTTTTACCTGGTCCAACAACCGCGAGGAAGAGGCAAATATCAGACAAAGGCTGGACCGTGGTATGGCGAATCCGACATGGTGCTTGATTTACCCTTTTGCTGTGGTTCATCATCTTTCAGCCATTCAATCGGATCACAATCCTATTCATATCATGACCGATTCGACTATCAGGGAAGGATCTAAACCATTTAGATTCGAAAATATGTGGGTTCGGGATAGAACTTGTGCGGATGTTATCTCTAATGCTTGGAGAATTCTGATTCATGCATCTCCTATGATTAAGTTTATTAGAAAATCGAGAAGTGCCAGAGACAAGCTTAAAGTCTGGAACCGTGATACTTTTGGTAATATTTTCAAACGGACTACAATCATATTAGAGAGTATTCAAAAGCTGGAAAACAAGACACAATCGAAAGAAGTAATTACTCAGAAGAAATATCTGATCAGTGAGCTTGATGAAGTGTACAAGCAAACAGAAATCCATTGGAGACAGATGGCAAAGGACAAATGGTTGCGTGATGGAGATGCAAACACCAAATACTTCCACATATCCACAAATATTAAAGCAAAGGTGAACCGTATTAATTTCATTAATACTGGTGAAGGTACAATTCTTTCCAATAGAACTGATATGGGAAATTGTTTTATTGAATATTTTTCTAAGTTGTTTAAATCAGAGTTCTTGGGTACTTCTCCCCCTTTCCCCGATGATTTGGACAACTTGTTTACCTGCTCTGTTTCTGTGATGGACAACACTAGAATTTGTAAAATCCCCTCTGGTGAGGAGATTCATAAGATTGTTTTTGATATGAACAATGACAAAAGTCCAGGACCGGATGGTTTTACTCCTCTTTTCTATAAATCTTTTTGGAATATTGTAAGTGGGGATGTTGTGAAAGCTGTTCAAGATTTTTTCAAGCATAACTCGATGCCTAACGCTATTAATCACACATTTATCACTCTTATCCCTAAGGAAAATGAAGCGAGTCATGTGGATAAATTTCGACCTATTAGTCTTTGCAATGTGATCTATAAAATTATTTCTAAAATCATTGCAGTTAGATTAAAATCGTGTCTAGACAATATTATCTCTCCATTCCAATTTGCTTTTCTTGAAGGAAGACAAATCCATGATAATAATATTCTGACACATGAGCTTATGAATTATCTTAATAAGAAGAAAGGTGTTAAAGGCTTTATGGCTGTTAAATCAGATCTTACCAAAGCCTATGATCGAGTTGAATGGAAACTGCTTGATAAAATCCTTGATAAACTTGGCTTTTGTTCTCCTTTTAGAAAGTGGATCTCTATTTGTATTTCCAGTTGCAGTTTCTCAGTTCTTATTAATGGTTCTCTAGTTGGTTTTCTTAAACCTTCTCGGGGTATACGTCAAGGGGACCCTCTTTCCCCGTACCTCTTCATTATTTATGTGGAGCTTTTGTCTAGACTTATATCCAGGGAAGAAGTGAAAGGAAAGTTTAAAGGAGTTAAAGTTGCTCGAGAGTGCCCGCCTATCTCTCATCTCCTCTACGCTGATGATCTTACCTTTTTTTGTAGGGCTAACTCGGATGATGCATTGGCTATTAACAGGTGCCTGGACACTTTCGATTCTTGGGGCAGCCAACAGATTAATAAAAGAAAATCATTCATCCATTTCAGTAAAAATTGTATTCAAAGTCTGAAACATACTCTTTTGGAAGTCCTTGAGATCAAAGAATGCAGCCACAAATGCCTTCATTTAGGCATTCACTTTTGCAAACCTCGGAGAAGAAAAGAAGCTTTTGATTTAATTCTGGATAAACTTAGAGTCAACTTACCTGGATGGAAAAAAATCTTGTTATCACAAGCTGGTAGAACGGTCCTTGTGAAATCTGTCTTTCAAGCTATGCCAACTTACATCATGACGAATTATTTGATGCCAGCAAATATTCTCGAAAAAATGGACAGCATTATGCTACGTTTTTGGTGGGGAGAAAACGCGAAGAATAACATCCTTCCTCTCAAGATTTGGGACTCTATTTGCAAGCCAAAAGAAGTTGGTGGGCTTGGACTTCGGAAAATGAGTGACTACAATAAAGCTTTGGTTTCCAAACTTTCGTGGAAGGTGGCCACTAATGCTAATAACCTCTGGGTGAAAATTTTTCGAGCCAAATATGTCAAGAATAAAGATTTCTTGACCATGAACCGTCCCTCTGACATATCGTGGATTGCATCGGACATTCTAAAATGTCGTACCCTTCTCCAGAATGGTGCATGTTATGATATCAAAAAGAATTCAGATGTTCGAATATGGGAGGAACCTTGGGTCCCGGGTCTGGACAAATGCTCACCAGGTAAAAATCCCACATATCCTCCAGGTAGTGACATTGTGAAACTGGTGGGAGAAATTATTGATCCAACTAGTGGGGAATGGGATACAGAAAAAATTGCCAGAATATTTGACCAAAGCTCGGCTAGAGCAATTCTCAAAGTGCCGATCTTCGATTCTCTTGAACCAAAAGAACTTGTATGGACCCCCTTCAAGTCAGGGAAGTTTTCTACTCTTAGTTCTTATCATCTTCTTTTGAAACCCCGTCTCCCCATATCTATTGATGCTTTGTGGGCTAATATATGGAAATCAGATGTTCATGCTCGCTTTAATTTTTTTGTGTGGAAATGTGCCTCTAATGTTTTACCTACTAGAGCTAAGCTTAATTCCATTTTTAAAATTTCGGACCTTACATGCATGCTCTGTAACTCGGATATTGAGACTGTGGACCACTTATTTATTCATTGTGTCCTGTCAACCGTATGATTTGGTATGGTTCATCTTGGAATCTTCGTGTGGATAGGCTTGGAGTGGTGTCATGCTCTGACTGGATTGCTTTTCTCTTGGATTACAAACAGGGATTGTTGATGCCTGAACCTGAGAAGCTTAAACTTCGCATTTTTGGAGTTGTTACAATGCACAACTTATGGAAGATTAGAAACAAAGTGCTGCACCTAAACGAGGAAATTAACATGGAGAAGCTCCTGGAGAACATCAACATAGAAACAGAAGAACACTTTCAGTCTCAATCTTTGAAGATCCAATCAAAAAGTGTATCCAATCTGGCTTGCAACTGGGTAAAACCAAAGAAAGGGTGGATTAAAATTAATGTTGATGCTTCCTTTCTCAGCCAAGCATCAGCCTCAAGTCAAATTTGGAGAAATGAAAATGGATCACTCGTGCTAGCGGCTACTTCCTCTTTCCAAAGTCTTGATCCATCCATGGCAGAAGCACATGCGCTTTGTCAAGCTACTATCCTTGCCAACAAATTCAAGAAAGCTAAGATTATTTTTGAGTCTGATTGTAGTGAAATCATTCATCTGGTCAACAATGCGTCTGTTTCGAGTAACTGGGCCGCGAAGAAATATATTGAGATTATTAGAAAAAATTCAGCGCATTGGCCGAAGTGGAGATTTCGTTTTGTATATAGGATTAACAATATGGCTGCTCACAATTTAGCTAGATGGGCAATTTCCAATAGTCATAATGGAATTGTCCCTTTTGATAGAGTGCCAATTAATTGTTTTTGTAACGGGGGTTTCCCGTTAGTGGATCCCTTATTTTGATGTAATCTATATTTCATTTTAGTGAAATCCTAATTTATCAAAAAAAAAAGTATTAATGTTTACCTTAAAATTTTAAAAAATAACTTATGCTTTATTTGTTAATTTAAACTCAAATTTTTAGGTAAATATGTGTTATTTAAAAAATATTAGGGTGTGAGTGTAGTTGTATAAAGTTTTAGGATAAAAAATGCAAAAACAAAACTTAGATCTAATGTCATGTGCATGGCACATGCGTAATTCCGGGGAATAATGGAATATTCCGTCACCGGAGGACCAAAATTGAAATTTTGGTTACTTTAGAGGACCAAAAACGGCCCGAGACACTATAAAGGACTAAATTTGAAAGTTGGTTACCATAGAGGACCAAAAAGTCAAAATTCCCTAAAAGAACATAGGAAAAGAAGAGCAAATAAGGAGTATATTACTTGTGAATGAGTGTTTTTCTCTTCATCTTGATGGCTCCTTATATAGGCAAAAATTTCCAATATCTTACATTATTTACAACAAATACTATTATTATAAAATAGTATTTGTATATAATTTTCAACAATGGCCACAAGGCATATTCTACCAACCATGTTTATAACAAGATATTGGTTGATTAATCAAGGTTTGTTTTTGTCAGCGTAAGTCAGCACTATCCCACTCACTCTGTCAATTTATAACTCATATGTGTTGAATATTTTGTACAAAAATATCATGATCTGAAATATAAAAATTGCGAGAAAAAAGAGTCGCATTCCTTGAAGATGATTTGCATTAGGGGGAGTAAAGTAGTAAAAAGGAGCATCCCAAAGAAGGAAGGCTCACCCCGTACACCACCAAAAAGTGCTCTACCGAGCACAACCGCCCCCTTTGTCAAACACATAAATATAAAGCAAGCCAAACAAGTATAAACGTTGGGTGCTACCTCACGAGGAGACAGCCCACACACCCAAAAGACGCCGCAGAAGAAAGGAAGGGTCAACGCTCTTAATCATGCCTTAAGTTGCGCCTTGTATACGGTCACATGTTCAGCATGAGGACCATTTGTTCGATAAGAAGGACGAGGAACCCTAAATTGCACCATCGAACCATCCATCACGTACTCTCCAAACTTATCCACCACAAATTTGTGTGAAACATCCGAAGGGATGTCACCCACTGGTATATGCTTGGATTCGACTCCTCCCTTCTTTGCCGCCAAGAAGAGGATTCACGCCGACCACTTTGCTCAGAAATTCCTACCCCGACCTCTGAGGGCATCACTCCAACAGACATTGTATCCCCCGACACTCTCTCCTTCCTCTCTGAAAATATCGTCGAAACAGGGTATCAGAAACCATGAAGTCTCAGAAAGAGAAAGACAACAGAATTGAAAAGAAAAAGCTATAAGCAAAGAAGGACAAAGATATAAGATTACCTTTTTTTGCGATATGAAGAAATCAAGGTGGGACAACCTTTTTATAGGCGGTGAAGCAATGTCATTCAATTCCCACCTAGAGACGAATCACTTCTTGAAAAGGCACGTGTCTGATTGGATTCCAGGAGTCGCACCACATCAAGAGACCCGGATTCGTCATAATTAAGCCCTAATCAATACGTCCATTCCACCCATAGTAAAATAGAGAGTCACACAGTATTAAAGTCCCCTTTTGAGTTTCCCAAAAAACACTTTAAATTCCCTACGAAGCGAATTGGGGGACTCTTGGTAATATTCAGAATTAAGCGTCTTGAAGTAAAATTAAGAACCTCCTCTCGTACAAATTAGTACTTAACCAAGACAAAGACGAAGCTGACTAAGAGCGCCTCAAAATTCTTATCCTACCATCAGATACATGTCAGCTCAAGGCACTCGCCATACTCTCATTCGATCACACATACACTGCCAGTCGAGGAGATCCAATTACGAGCTGTCGTAGTTATCTATATAAAGCCACCCCCTCCTTCCTTTAAATGAGGGATTTTCTTTCTTAGAAAAATTAGACGATAAATAAGAATATTAGACCTAGTGATACAATATCGTTCGAGGTCCGAGAATTGGGTGAATTCAAGGATATAATCACTGATATTGTTCGGAATGTCAATCCCGAGTACGAGAAATATTGTTGTGTAATTTTATTAAGGGAATAGAATGAGTTATAAAAGGGGTCGTGTGGGTGGGGATAGTTTCTTCTATTATATAGAATGCTTTTAAGTATTTTTCTAAGTACAAAGACGTTTATGGTGAGCTTGGCGAATGTTCACTTGGTCCTTTTGTTGTTAAGTGTGGTGTTATTTATAGTGCTGGTTCGAAGGTCTTCTATCCAATGAGGGTTGGTCTTCCTTCATAATTTTAGGTAAGAGAGGTAACCGATGCGGTAGGAGTTCTTCTGCGCCAATGACGGTCGGTCAGTGAGCGATGCCCAATAATGTGAGTCTGGCGAGGTCTCTTTGACCGGATAATAACTATGTATGTTCCAATTATCTTGAGGGGTATTTTGAGCCAATGAGAGCGGGTTGGCTCTGCTCCAATATTCGTCCGGGGCAGAATGCTGCCCTAATATCAGTCTTGAACCAATGAGATGAGGTCATTCTTCTTAATGACTAGTAGTTAGGAGCTGCCTCTAACGTTGGTAGTTGACATTATCCTTGAGTTGGGTTGTGCCATAGTTGGGCCGAGAGGGATCCTTCGAGTCGTTTTACTTTCAAGTGGTTGAGAGATTTTTCTAGTCGCGTCTGTTTCTAAGTTGTTATGATGATGCCATTGATGAGAGGCCCTCTGTATGACCCTTCCTTGCACTTACTCTTTCCCTTATTGTTTTGTACTTCTTTCCTTTCTCAAAAGGGATTTTTGCTAAGTATTAAATGCCAACAACGGGGGGTCCCTTACTACGGGTCCCGTCAGATCCGGGTAGCGGAGAGAGCTTGTTGATGGGTTGTTATTATCTTGAAGGAGGCTCTTTAGACTCTTAGGGGTACCCTGGAGTGGGGATGACTATGGGCGGATGAGTGAGGTGTACCCGGGTCATTTATGCAGACCATGCACCCTTAGTGGGGCGTTGGTTGGTCGGGACCCGAGGGTACCATTTTTTTGGCCCTTGGTTGTTTTTGTAAGGTATCCGTTTTGCCTATACCGGGGGTGGATAGGATTATGCATCATAAGCAGTCCCCCCAGTTCCGAGTGTATTTCGTAGAAATCACTTTGAACTATAAATGAGTGATGCGTTGTCGTGCACCCGAGGACTTGTGGTCTTGCATGTTCTATGTGGCGCTGAGCTGGCCAAGCGTCAAAGGGCATCGATCCAACTTCTCCACCTATAATGAAGGGACTCGACATTTTTGGCCTCATTCTACACGATTAACCCTTACTTCCCCTCTTTTTCTTTCTTCTTCTTTCTTTCAAAAACTTTAGAATTTTAATGGCGTCTCAGAGCAGTTCCGACGAGAGGGCTGAAGGTTTGGAAAGACGTGGGCCAGCGGTAGAGGTGGCAATTTCGGCGGCGGCGATGTTTTTTATGGCTGAGTGAACTTCGTGGCGACGCTGCGCCGCCTCTGGGAGGCGAAAACGTCCTCCAAGAGGGGAAAAAGTCAAAGACTATGGCGTCGCCACCTAGGGTTTTGGTAGAGGACGTGAGAAACACGGTTAGGTAATGTGAGGAGGTCGTGGCCGAGTTCACTAAGTACAGGGCAAATGTCACCGACTTGAAGATTGAGGTGCCTCGGGAGAATGAGAGGGCAACCTCCCTTTGTGAGGGTTTTTTCACGATAGACTTCGTCCACATGATGGTGAGGTTGCGATCTTTCTTTCTAATGTTCTATCAGGAGGTTTTTAAGGCCTTTCTGCTTTGTTTGAGTAAGCTTTCTCCCAACGGATGGTCAACTCTCTCGGCCTTCTCCTTTATCTACAAGGCCTACAGCTATCCCTGCAATGTGGCCCGATTCTTTGGTATCTTTTATTTGATGAGCTCTTCGGGGGATAAGCTCGTCTACACATTTTCCATGCGAAAATCGACCAAGAGGGTCATTCACGACCTCCCAAGGTCCCATAGTAGCTGGAAGGACAAGTTTTTCTTCCTTCGTTATCCAACAAGAAGGTCCTGTGGGAGGTTCCAAGGGCGTGGAACATGGATCCTTGGGTTTTTCATCGAGAACGACCCCGCGAAGGCGATGGCCAAAACTCTCAACCGAAGGGTATTTTTTCCAGGGCTTCAGCTAGAGTGAGATGTCGTGGACTGATGTCTTCAAGTCTGTTTACTCCGGCTGTGGCCTAAACGATGTTACTACCATGGTCCCCGATTGGGGACAAGCGTCCCCTTATAAGTAAGTTCCTTTACCTTGTAGAATTTCTTGAGTCATTCTCTTCTCTTGAGTTTTTAATTTTGCCTTTTGTGTTTCCTTGTTTGTAGAGGCGATGATGGACAAGCTGAGGTGTGATGCTCCACCCCCTCGCCAGAGTGTCATGAGCTTGAATCCTCCATTCCCCTAGCTACTCGCAATTTGACAGCTCCGATTAAGGCAGTCACTACTTGGGGTGCCATCGTGTCACCTCCCTTGCGTTCCTTTCTGAAGAGTGTTGTGGACCTGGGAAAGAAATCTCTTGGTATTTCTTGTAAAGTGTCATTGTGGGTATCTCCTCTAACCATGTTTATTTTCAGTCCCTCGGAGTATGGCCATATGATGCAGCTCTCTGCGGCCTTGGTGAATGCATCCCTTCACGTGTTTTGGATTTGCACAAGTATTTAGCGTTTGACATTTTTCCTTAATTTCTTGTGGTGCAGGGACTGATAGGAATGACCGGGCTCGTGTGTGCCCATAGAAAGGTGGCGTGTGAGAGGGATGGTGTGAAGAAGAGGCAAAGAGAGGTCGAGGCAGAGGGTCGTGCCAACTTTCTTCGCTGTTTGGAGTTGTCTTCCCAAGTTGAGGGTCAGTCGACCCGTCTGGGAAGCTAGAGGAGTCGGAGCGCATTTTGAAAAAGTGATTGTCTACCTTGGAGGGGGAGAAATAATCTCTCTAGGAGAGGGAGGCCGAGGGGTCGCGAAAGTTATAGGTTGCAAAGGAAGTGGTGACATCACTTTGCACAGAGTTAGCTAAGACCGTGCTGGAGCACGACGAGAGATTAGCGGCTCAGAAGCGGTCGTGGTGAATGAGTCCCGGGAGAAGCTTTCCTCTTACTGTGATGTGCACCTCTTGTTGGAATTCAGTGCCTGCGAGAAAATGGGCATGCAGCTAGGGCTATTTAGCCAGGAGCCGACCTTTGGAGGTTGCCCTCCTCTAAGATGACTCGTCCCCAGAATCCTGACGCGGCACTGCCATAGTTGTAAGAGGATGCTATAAGTTCCAAGGATTCTCCGACCCCCTTTATTGTTCTTGGGTATGCCCTTCCTCTTAGCCGTAGGTAGCTTACGGATGATTTTGTGGCCGTATGGTCTTATTTTGGGGTTGTACTAGGAAGTCCCCCCCTCCCCCCTCTCCCCAGGTTTTTATGTTTAATGGGGTTTTTGGCTACCAACTCGCATTTTCACGGTCGAGGTTACGACCAAATTTTTCCCTATAAATATGTTCTCTTGTTGATTCTATACTTAGAAAAAAAATTATTTTCCACATGGGTACCCATTTTTACCTTGCATGGAAGGTTCAGACACCCCTTCTTCTTTTGTGTAGGTATTCATGAGCATAGTACTTTTGGAATTCTCTCCATTTATCGCGAGGGTAGCCCTGGCCATTGTACTTAAAAGCTTTTTTGACCTCTAGGGAGATGTTTGTGAAAATTATTTGTAGGAGTCTTTACGATCTCCGGGTGAGTATCCGTGAGTGTTGTGCCACGAGGGTAATTAGCTTTGGTTCTAATGCCGAGGCTACGACACTTAGAAAAAAAGTTTATTTCTCATACAATGCATCGGGGATACCGTGTCATAATAGGTGTTTCCGACCATTCAGGGGGTAGTCGTGGTTACGGGTTCCCAGTGTGGTTTTTTTTTAATCGACACGTCTGTCAGCCTATTCAGCTGATGGCATTGGGAAAGGGGTGTCTATTAAATGCGAGTAGGCGTGAGAAGTTGAAGCGTCGGTCTGCCTCCCCTATGGCGACGCTTGACATTCTACGGTAGAAATGATTCGGGGAATGTGACGGTTACAAGGGGTCGTGAGTGGGCGATTGGAGGGTCCCACCCTTTGAACGTGGGCGGGAATTCGGTCTGCCTTTGAATATGAACCGCCTCGTCTGCCTATAAAAGGGGGCCTCTTCCACCCTCCTTCCTCACATTTCTCACTTCTCCACTTTTTCTGCAAATATTCATTTTCATCAAGCTTTGTTATTTTTCAGCCATGGTTTCTCGCGCCACTTCTGTTTACTCTAGTGAGGTGAACTCTCATGATTCTCTTAACACTCCGCTTTCTCACCTCCACAGCAGTGTTGCAGCATCCTAACGGAGTCACTGCCAAAGAGCTACCCACTCATTGTCCACCTGCTCTGCTTCCGGGAGAGACGTGGGGAGCTCCCGTTATGGTGGCACACACGGTGACGGTGCTCTCGTCTTCGAAGGCCGAGTTCCACTGGTTACTATAGTGGAACGTATTTTTGTGGCATTTTCTCGTCGCACTCCCTACCATCCTCATGCCGATGGCTCTGTCTTTACCCGAGAAAATCTAGAGCCAAAGCGTATGGCATGAAGACTCTGATTTAGGTCCACGATGTCGGTTGTGACCATGGAGGAGGCCGAGCTCTCTTGGGGTCATTCAAAACCTTTTTCAAAACATGTTTATGTGATCATTCCTTCTAGCTTACAGAGAGCGTACGATCTCCTCGAGGGCCATTTGACTGTATACTCGGAGCAGGTTTGTTGATGGCTCCGCTGCTTTTTCACACGATCCTAAGGGATCTTTGACTTTCTGGCAAGTTTGTCGGAGTTAATTGAATCATGCTTCCTACTATCATTTGTTGGGATTCATACTCTACTATCACCTACTGAACATCTTTATTACCCCTCAGAATGTGATAGGGGCATTTGTGCTGAGGACGACTGCACCCGGCTTGCCTTTCTTTACCCTGTTTACTCGTGACAACAAGTGCATGTTTATGGTGTCAATGTCGGGGAACGATTTGTCTAGTAACGGGGACTAGCGTTAGAGATATTTTTGCGTGGCCCCGTTGGAGAGTCAGTCTCGCAGTGGGAGGGTGTACCTACCCAATGGGGCCTAGGGTATGTTTTTTCCTTCTAACGAGGTACACGCGGTGGTTGTCAAATTTTTGGGTCGAAATGGTCTTTTCAGTGAGGTGTACGACACATCCCTGATGTTACGCAACCCGATAGCCATGATGTTAGTGGGTCTGCAAGGTGGCTTCGTCTTCATGACGAGTTCTGTAAGCACTTCTCTATTTTACATTTTTCTTTGAATAGGGTTTCGAAGTTGTACCAAGTATATAGTATACTCTCTCTCTCTCTCTCTCTCTCTCTTACTAAAGTCTCTGCTCTTGCTTTTAGGACAAAAGATGGCCAGCCACGCTCGGGCTCTATTTCGGAAGAACTTCCTTGCACTGACCGATATAAATTTGGACTACTTTGTCTCGAGGTCCCGAGGCTCCTTTGTCAATTGAGAGTTGCAAAGCATGGTGCAACGTCATAAGCTTGCAAAGTCCACAAGAGCCGTTGCGAACGAATCCTCCGCCTCTTTCGATGTTGAATATTGCATGTGTGCCCCGGGTAACCCGACGTCTGTTGATGTGGATGAGATCCTAGGATTTATGGCGAGGACTTGCCCCGTAGGTGAGGCGACTTCTACCAAATCTATTCTGCAACCCATGGATCCCGTGATGGCAAAACATTTTGCCAATTATTTTATGCCTCCTTTCAGTATCGTCCATAAATTTGGTTCGCTGCCGACTTCCCTTAACCATTTGGCAGGTTGGATTCCCATTGTCAGAGGTCCTTCAAGGAGGGATGACGAAGGTTCGTTAACTCGTTCATCGGAGAGGAGCAAAGGGAAGGCCCCTATAGATCCTCTACCTACGGTTAGGTCGAAAAGTAGGAAAAGACCTTCGACGGATGAGGATTTACTCCCCGACCCTGTTGCGCCCTCGATCTTTCTAGAGGATTATATGGATCCCTCTTATTACCGCAATTTCGTAAGCGGTATTGTTAACCCGGGCAACTGTGAGCTTCTTAGTGGCTTCAATGACGGAGCTTTGTGGGAGAAGTTCTGCAAGAGTATCTGCGAGGTGATATCTTGCTTCTTTTATTTCCCTTCTAAGTAGTGTTATTTTTGGCCATTTCACCTTCCTTCGGTTATTGACCTTTATTATTATTTATCTTATTTTGTAGCTCATGATGCTCGGGGATGCCTTAGGCACATGGAGGCCAAGTCCGACTGTTCTGAAAATCACCGTCCAGCAGCGTGATGCCCTCTGAGTTTCTCTACATAATGCTCGGGAAGAGGCGGCTCGACTGAAGAGGGCCTTGGAAGAAGCTTGTGGACTCGCCGCTAAGGTAAGGGGGTCCGCGGATCGGGACATGGGGGAACTGAAGAGAGTTCTTAGAGAGGGGATGGCCCAGGCCATCACTAAAGTCGAGAAATGGAGGAGAAGGTGAAGGAGGCGACTTGAGCTCTGGAAGTGGTCCAACCATTGCGGGAGGAGCAGAATCGACTGCTTCGTTAGATCAAGGACATGAGGGCTGAGCACCGAGCTAGACTTACTTCTGCCCAATTTGGTTCGACCAAGTCCTCAAAGAGCCAAGAAGAACCGGCTTCCGAGCTCAAGGATCTAATCCGAGTGGGCTATAGGATGGCGAAATCAGCAGATATGGCTCTTCCCCGGTTTTCCTCAGAACCTGGTACTCTCCAAGCTGGAATCTTACTCCACGCTCCCCTATACAAATCCTCATTTTACCTCTCATAGGGCGAACCCTAATGCCCCGTCGATGTGGATGTCTGACCCGCACGAGCTCTCAGAGGAGGAGCGTCAGAAATGGATCAAGGCTGAGAAACGCCTCTTGAAGGATTAGTGCTAGTCGCACGTGGTAGCCCATATTTTGTTGGGACCTCTTTTGTAAGGGCCTAGTCCCCTCTTTTATCTATTATGGCAGTTTTACTACCTTGAATAAAATATTTCTTTTTTTTCTGTTCTCAAGTCGATAGACTTTTCAATATAGTCCTTTTATTTCCGATAGTATGTTTCCTTTACACGGGTATAACCGCTAAGTTACAATACAAACATTTAACTACATGAACAAAACAAAGTCACCATAAAATGTTGATATGAGAGCTTCCAAGATAATACTTCCAGAGATTGAGACTATTCCAGGCTCGGGTGTGTTCCCGTCTATTCAGGTCCTTTATCAAGTAGATAGTCGTCCCTAGGATCTTGGAGATCTGCTAAAGGTCGCTCCATTTTGGCTCTAATTTTACCATGTTTTAAGAGGCTTCCATCCGCTTAAATACGAGGTCCCCAACTTGGAAGGATCGAGGTCGGATCCATGCGTTATAAAACTTGCCCATTCATGCCTTGTAAAACTCAGCATGGGTGGCACTCGGATCCTTTTTTCTTCTAGTAAGTCTAGGGCCAAGGCAAGATTAGCGTTGTTCTGGGCTTTCTCGCATTCCTGTGCCCAAAGACTCTATTTTACATCCTCTTAGAAGATCACCAACGATGTCCCGTATACGAGGTTGTAGGGTGTTTCCCTTAGCCGATCGTGGGGTCTTGTGGTAGGCCATAAGATCCAAGGGATTTCCTCGACCACTTAGATTAATACTGGTCTAAGAAAGCCTTGATCATTTTCTGTAGGGTTCGATTGGTTACTTCTACTTAGCCATTTCCCTGCAGGTATCCCACGCCCGTGAAGTGGTGCCTGATGCCCCACTTATCACACCATTTTTCCACGAGGTTATTTTGAAATTGTAGCCCATTGTTTCTTACTAGTTGTTGGGGTACCCCTAAGCGACTGAGGATGTTTTTCCTGAGGAAGTTTATTGGATGGAGGCTCGGCCTCGACCCACTTTGTAAAGTAGTCCTCAATGACTAGTAGGAATTTCTTCTAACCTCTATAGGAGACTATGGTCCCAACACTGTCAATTCCCCACTAGGCGAATGGACATGGAACGATGTTCCCAAGGGTTGCAAGCTGACGTATTATGAGGGCATGTATTTGGCAGCTCCGACACTTTCGGGTATGTATCATGATTTTGACTGTCATGCTTCTTCCCCCGGTATGGTTGCCGCAACAACCTTAATGGATTTCCTTAATGACATGATGAGCCTCTTCTTTGTTGACACATCGGGAAGTCGAATAGGACCACGAACGTTTGAAGAGCACTCCGTTCTATATGTAGTACCGAGTTGTCTGGGGGTACATAGTTTGTTGCTTGGCTCGATCATGGGCGAACTTTCTAGGATCTTTAGTGAAGTCTATAATTTCTATCACCCAACTTTCTTCGACGGCTGCCACCATCTGGACCTCGTCGTCCTTACTTCCTTTTCAATTTGTGTGTAGTAAAGAACGTGATTCTTTGAGTACTGATAGTCTGAGCTTGGCTAGCGAGTTTCAACAAGGCATCTGTGGCTGGATTCTCTAAGCGAGGGACAGTCAATCCGGCGAGGACGGGCTGTTTTCTTCTCGAGCATCATAGGTCCCCGTGGATCTGTTGTACTACGAGTTGGGGATCACTTTGCAAAAGTATTCTTCTTATTCCGGCCTCTTGACCTAGTCGCATTCCAAAGAGGAGTACCTCTTACTCTGCCTTATTATTGGATACAAGGTATTCTAATCAGATGGCGAATTCCAAAATATTGTCTAGCTCGTCCAGAGTTATTTTCCTAAAGATTATGCCCACTACAGTGTGGGTGCTGGTAGAGGACCCATCTATGTGACGATGCCACAGAGGCTCAGGTTCTTCTTCTTCGGGTTCCTCATTATGGTCGGCCGAGAGGCATAGGTAATGTCAAATTCCCCTAACCTATGGCCCATTTGATCATTCGCTGAAAAGTCTCGAGGTTGTTGAGGACAGTGCAGAGTGGGTATTGCGTGAGCACAGTGATTGAATGGGCCAAGAAATAAGCTCGGATTTTTCGAGCTGTAGAAACGAGCGCCAGTTCGACCTTTTCTATTCGCAAGTATTGGGTTTCAGCATCTAAGAGGACTTTGTTGACATAGTAGATTGGTAAATGCTCTCTTCCTTCAGCTCGAACCAGAACAGCACTCACAGACTCCCGACCTACAGCTAGGTAGAGGAAGAGCATTTATTGGGGAACGAATTTCACCAAAAGAGGCGACTTGACTAGGAACTCCTTTAGTTCCCTGAACACTTCTTCGCAGCGGTTAGTCCACTGGAAGTCTTTCAAATTTATGAGGACCTTAAAGAAAGGTAGGTCATTTTCCAAGAAGCGAGAGATAAACCTGCTCAATGAGGTCATCTTTCTGGTGAGCTTCTGTACCACTCGCATCGTCTTTGGAGATTTTATGTTGAGAATGGCCTCGGCCTTCTCTAGGTTGACCTCTATCCCATTTTGGGTGACCATATATCCCAGGAAATTCCCTCCTCGTATGTCGAATGAGCATTTGTGGGGGTTTACCTTTATTTCGAAGTGATCCACGATCTCGAAGGCGCTGGCAAGGTCTCGAGCATGGTCTTCCTCCCTCTAGATTTTTATTATCATGTTGTTGACATACACTTCTATGGTATCCTCAATTAGTCCTTCGAACATGAGGTTGACTAATCTCTGCTATGTGGCCCCAACATTTTTGAGCCCGAAGGGTATGACCATATATCAGAAGGTGCCAATCGGTGATTAAGGTATTTTTCTCCTGGTCGTTGATGGCCATCGGAATCTGGTTATAACCCTGTTCGCCATCCATCGTGGACAAGAGTGCACACCTGGCGGTGGAGTCGACTAGTTGGTCGATGCTTGGGAGTGTGTAGCGGTCCTTAGGGCAGGCACTGTTGAGGTTGGTAAAATCTACACACATGTGCCACCTTCCCCCTATCTTTGGGACAAGGACCACGTTAGCTAGCCACTCTGGGTAGAGAACCTCTTGAACCTGGTGGAGGTCAAGTAGTCGTTGTACTTCGGCCCATACTACCTTGTTACGCTCATGACCCATTCCTTTGTTGGAAGGGTTTGGCCGTGGGGTACACGTTTAACTCATGCACACATATCTCCTAGCTAATCCACCTAGGGAGTCCATCTTTCCAGCCGAAGAGGAGCTAGTATTGCTTAAGCGTGGTTGTGATGGCCTTTTCCACGTCTTCTCTAATGTTGGTGCCGATCTTGACTATTTTTTCCTAGGCTCCTTCCACAAGTTCTATCATCTTGAGCTCCTCCGCTGGCCGAACATGAACTTCCTCGATTCGAGCCCTTTTGGCTGGAGGCTTGTGGATTTGAGGTATAGGATCAGGTGGAAGGGTATTCATGCAGCATTCCCAAGCTTGGGCTTGATCCCCCTTGACTTCCCCTATCCACGAGGGGGTGGGAAATTTGACTTCTAGGTGAAGGGTGGAGGGGACCGCGTCGAGAGCTCAAAGGGCTGGTCGACCACATATGGAGTTGTACGTTCGCGAGGAGGCGTCTACCACCCAAAGATTGGTTTGCTTGGTGCGGTGGGTTGCTCCCTCCCCCTAGGGCATTGGCAGGGTTATGAGTCACATTGTATGCCATTGTTCCCCGGAGAACCCCACAAGTGGGAGTTCCATGGGCTCCATCTGGTCTCGGGGAATGTTTAGGGCGAGATATGTGGGTGTAAAAAGAACGTTTATCGAGCTTCTCATATCCACAAGGATTCTTTTGACTTCTGTTCCAAGTATGGTGGTCGTGATCACCAAGGGATCCTCGTGGGGGTATACAATAACAAACAAGTCGGCGAGCCCAAAGAAAATGGTGAGCTGGTCCACGAGTTAAGCAGCGAAAACCTCCAATTTATTGCCAGCACTCCAAGGAGGAGGGGTAACCATTCAATCATGTTAACTGTTCGGCCAGTGGGAGTGTTGTCATGATAGGTTCGAAGAGAATGGGGTAACCGTGCTTTCGTTGGAGATTGAAGCTCACTATCCTCATAGGTGTCCGAACGCGATTTCTTATTTTTGGGTTCCTCCTCCCGACCCGGTTTTCTAGCGAACGTTCCCCTATCTGGCATCACGTACTTCTCCAAGTAGCCCAAGCCCAACAATCGATCGATTTCCTCTCAGAGGTGATAACAATCGTTAGTCAGGTGTCAGTATGTTCAGTGGTAGGTGCAGAATTTTCCCGAGTTTTTGTACCTATGAGGGTCCTTTGGGATACAGGGCCACCTGAAGACGCGATCTTCCCCATGATGGGCATGACCTCCACGGGGGTTACCTTCATAAGAGGTAAGGGTGTTGGCTCCAAGTTTTTCTTTACTTTCTCCGTCTTATTGCCCTCTTTTTGTCCTTTTTCTCGCTCCCTCTTCCTGTGGCCGGGGTCGGGGTTTTGGCCACCTTTGTTGCTTCTGGGGCCTTTTGAGTTTCTTCAAGCTCCATGAAAGATTCTGCCTTTTGCATTAAATCCTTGAGGTCGCGAGCTCGATACCTCATGAGATAGGTGGCAAAGTATCTGGGCTGAAGTCCCCATGGCAGGATGTCGTATAGCAAGAAAGGGTCAACATATGAGACATTGATGACCCTGTGATAGAATCGCCTCATGTAATCCCTGAGAGGTTCATCGGGCCTCTGCCGGATATTTAACAGGTGTCCACATATCTTGGCGAAAACCCGGTTACACACGAACTACCTTAGAACATCTAGGTTAGCTGTTCAAAGTTGTGCACCATTCCTGGGTTGGAGAACTAGGATTGCGCCCGACTAGTGAGGGTCATTCCGAATATGCGGAAGATCGTGTAGTCGGGTGGGGACACGAGGTCTATGCATGCCAGATACTGGTTGATGTGGCCATGAAGGTACCAGTCGTTCCCCTCCCTAGTGTAAGTTAGGAGTCCTGGAGGCTTCATCCCTAGAGGAATAGGGGCACTGGCTATGCGGGTGCAAATGGTGATTCCTTGTAGGCCATCTCCTCTCTAGGGTTGAGGTTGCGTCGGAGCTCACGCAACTCTCTCTGGATTTCTTCTATCATATACCTCAGGGGATGCTCAGGGGTCGGTGAGCGTCGGTGCCCGGGTTTGGTAAAGTAGCCCTCTTTCCGGACTTAGTGCTTCCCTGCTGCTTCCCTCCTTCGGGGAGGGTATCTTGGCGCCCAAGTCACCGGGGGAGCGTCTACCTAGTTTACTGAGTGCAAGGATGGTGGTCCCCTCCTTCGGCGAGGGAGGGGAAGGAACATCATAAGTATGATGTGAGTCGTTGGACTTGGCCCGAGGTGGTGGGGCAGATCGATGTCGGGGAGGATTTTTGGGCTCTTTTGAGTGACTCTACCAACAGCCATGGCTTTCCTCTGAGGTAGGTCTTCTGTTACCTTTATATCTGGCGAACATGTTACGGTACATGTCCCAGGGTACTTGCACGTAGCCCATTCCTGGTCCTGCCTCATGTTGTGCTTGCAGACCAGGCACTTCAGGCATAGGGGCGTCCGAATTGGGAGCTGGACCGGCTCAAGTTCGAGTGTCATTTGTTTCAGTAACATGATTCTCCAGTGGTTCACTAACGGGAGCGGGTCGGGATGTTTCTCACGTGGTTTCTGTTTCTTCTCTTGTCCTTCTTCTTGCCATGCGATTTTCTCAAATTTCTCTCAGTGAATTTCTGGCATTCCCACAGACGGCGCCATTTAGTGATGTAATATTGTCTGAGGTCCGAGCATCGGGTGAATTTGGGCATATAATCACAGATATTGTTCGGAATGTCAATCCCGACTGTGAGAAAGACAATTATGTAATTTTATTAAGGGAATAGAATGAGTTACAAAGGGGGTGGTGTGGGTGGGGATAGCTTCTTCTATTACAAAAAATGCTTTTAAGTATTTTTCTAAGTACATAGACGCTTATGGTGAGCTTGGCGAATGTTCACTTGGTCCTTTTTTTGTTAAATGTGGTGTTATTCACAGTGCTTGTCTGAAGGTCTTTTGTCCAATGAGGTTGGTCTTCCTTCATAATTCGGGTAAAGGAGGTGATCAATGCGATAGAAGGTCTTTTGTGTCAATGACGGTCAGTCGGTGAGAGATGACCAATAATGTGAGTCTGACGAGGTCTCTCTAACCGAATAATAATTATGTCTGCTCCAGTTATCTTGAGGTGTTTTCTGAGCCAATGAGAGCGAGATGGCTCTGCTCCAATAGTCGTCCAGGGTAGAAGGAGGCTGGTAAGGTTTGCCGCTTGCTACCCCAATATCAGTCTTGAACCAATGAGACGTGGTCATTCTTATTAATGGCGGGTAGTTGGGAGTTTCCTTTAACGTGGGTAGTTGACATTCTCCTTGAGTTAGGTTGTGTCATAGTCGTGTTATTTTTGGGCTTCGGGCGATGAAATCCTCTGAGTTGCGCTATCTCCGGGTGGTTCGAGTGAGTTTATTCGAGTCGTATTTCATCTGAGTAGTTGAGAGATCTTCCGAGTCGCGTCTGTTTGCGAGTTGTTATGTTGAGGTCGTTGATAAGAGCCCATATGCATGACCCTTCCTTGCACTCACTCTTTCCCTTATTGTTTTGTATTGCTTTGTTTTCTTCAAAAGTGATTTTTGCTAGTATTGAATGCTAACAACCGAGGGGTCTTTACTACGGTTGCGTGAGATCCAGGTAGCGGAGATAGCTTGCTGATGGGTCGTTATTGTCCAAGAGGTGGGGGTGGGCGCTTTAGACTCTTAGGGGTACCCCAGAGTGGGGATGACTCTGAGCAGATGAGTGAGGTGTACCCGGGTCGTTTATGCAGATCATACACCCTTAGTGGGGCGTTGGTTGGTCGTGACACGAGGGTACTATTTTTCTGGCATTTGATCGTTTTTGTAGAGTACGCGTTTTGCCTATATCCGAGGACGGATAGAATTATGCATCATCAAAACCCTTCTTGATTATGTCTTTCTTCCTATTCCTCGAATAGGAGAAAGGCCAACCCCATTTTGTAATTTTCTTTTATTACAAGTACTAATAAACACTTGTATCATCACACATCTTACCAATACCTCTCACAAGATAATTTTTTTCTGGAAAGAATCGAACAATAAGTACGTTTTCCAATATCCAATTCACGTAAATGCTTTAATTAAGGATTCTCATGAATAACGAGGAATTTTTTGACACTTTCGATTACAGAAAGTAAAGTTTTTTGTCAATACGTGTCGTCCATTAATTTGGGGCATGGTAGTTAATTCCACTGCAGATTATATAAAAGTATTCACTATTCGATTCTCAAGAAAAGCTACTTTACTCTCTCTCTCTCTCTCTCTCTCTCTCTCTTTAACTTAAAAAGCTGTTGAGAAGCAAGCACCACCACCACCAACTCAGCAGCAACGCACAAACATACACCTTCTCTTTTGTTTATTCATTCATCTATAATAATATATTCACTTTCTCTCACAAATCACCTTTTTCAATTCTTTAAAGAATAAGAATAAACACAATCCCACGGACCTGCTTTTCCCGAAATCGACGATGCCGTTGTTATTATTTTTTAAATAATCCCTTAAATTCATTAAAAGGGTCCCACAATTCCATGAATCCACCCCATTTCTTGCTATATAGTATAACCCGCTTTGCCTCAATGCCCGCACCCCCTTTTCTTTTTCTGTCCGTATGTAAATTTATCTACACTTTAATATATACGTACATATACATGTATGTATGTATACTGTTACATATATATATATATATATATAAAAATCAATTTTTCTCTTGTCCAATTATAGGGTTTGTGGTGCAGATGAGCGGATCACTACTTGCTTGTGTTTTGGTTTCTCACACAGCTCAACTGTATGTAAGTTCTTGTTTTTAATCATTCTTTGATCTTCCTCGTCGTACCCTTTTCATTTGACTGCGTATTAAGTAAAATCCATTTTCATATCTATGGGAAGAAGGTCTCTGGTTTCTTCTTATTTGTTTGGTCAAATAGTAATTGCTGAATAAAGATCCTTCTTTTATCTATCTCTGCAACTACAAGTATGCTTATTTTCCTTTTTAATTAAAATTCATTCCATATGGTGTTGTATTGTATTGGTCCTTCCTTAATGTTTAGTTTCACACAGGGTAACTGCTTTTCTTTGGTCCTTTTGCTTTTGCTTTTCATTGCCAAACTTTTGATGCCGTTATCTTTCAACATAAATATTCTGGTCAATTTGTGATGATTTATGTGTATGCTTTCCATTAAAAGGGTAATGAATGGAATTTGATTTCGGATTCACCCACAAACTCACATCACATATATCGATGGCTTAAGTTTTGCAATTTTGCCTGTTCAGTAATCAAAATTCTTAAATCTCAGTTAGTGCTTCCCTAATTTTAGATAAAGATTTGGGATTGGCAAATTTACAAACTGAAGTCCTCCATGTAAGTTTTAAAGTGAATTTGAAATGAAATCCCACCTTTTACCACTTTATTCCATCTCATGTGCAATAGTGCATAAGCCGTACACAATTTTAACCAGAATGTAAAGGGCACATCTTGCATTGAAATCAAATGATAATGATGTTCAAGGCAACTCCACCTGGTTGGACTGTGTTTGTGAAATGCAAATCAACCAGGAGGTGGGGTGGCAAAGTGCAATTCTTCCATCCCTTTTCTTTATTTCATGTTGTTGTTCAGACACATGATCCGATCTGATGTCGATATCTCTGTTTATGTTTTTTATCTGGTCTTAGTACTTATGTTTCTGTAACTGGTTCCTTTCATTTTTATTAGATGAAATTCTGAAGATATTGTGTTGAAATTGTTACATCAATGACTGAAGGAAGCAACATAGCTGAAGAAGAAGAAGAAGAAGAAGAAGAGGAAAGTTTTGGGGAACATATAGCCTATCCGGGTCAGAGTCATGACTTTGATTTGAACTTTAATCCCTGTGATTGGAGAACTCTTGGTACTTCACCCCCTAAACGGTTTAGGATGTTAGAAAATGGCGATACATCAGATCCTAATCGTTTGGGTGATGGTTTGTCTGGAGAAGAACCTCAGGATGCAGATTATTCACATGTTTCCTCTCTTAGCGACGAGTTAGAGAATCTAATATTTGCAAGGTTCCCTAGATCAGAGCATTGGAAAATATGCTTTGTCAACAAAAGATGCTTGTCTCTCTTAAAAGACGGCGACCTATACAATATCCGGAAAGAGATAGGATTTCTAGAACCTTCCGTTTTCATGTTTGCAAGTGGGGAAATCAATTGGTGGGCGTTTGATCGGGGATTCCAGACTCGTAGGAAACTCCCAGTTCTGCCATCAGATCTTTGCTTCGCTTCTGGCGACAAAGAATCAATCTGCGCCAGCACTCATTTGCTCGTCTCAGGTAGAGAGATAGATGGTTTAGTTATTTGGAGATACGAACTCGCTGAAAATAAATGGTTCAAAGGCCCATCGATGATTAGCCCCAGATGCTTATTTGCGTCAGCAACTTGTGGTAACTTTGCTTACATCGCCGGTGGAATAGGTGCAACATTGAACGGCAGAGTCCATGACACTGCTGAAAAATACAGGCCGGACCATAAACTATGGGAACCACTTCCAAGAATGAAAAAACGGAGGCAACTTTGCGCTGGGTGTTACATGGACAACAAATTTTACGTGATTGGTGGAAAGAACGAAGACGGGCCGTTGACATGCGGGGAATTTTTTGACGAAACTCGAAACAGTTGGACACTTATACCCGACATGTTAAAAGATGATCCTGTTCAGTCGTCCCATTCGCCACCTCTTGTTGCAGTGGTGAATAATGAGCTTTACTCGATCGAATCCTCTACTAATCGGTTGAAAGTTTATTTGAAGAAAAGCAATACGTGGAAGCCGTTGGGTCCGATTCCGGTGAGAGCCGACTGCAATAGGGGTTGGGGGGTCGCATTCAAGTCTCTGGGAAACGAGCTTTTGGTCATAGGAGCGTCTGTTTCTTCGGCTAGTAACTGCATGGCGATATACACATGTTACCCGGATTGGGAGTCTGGTCAATTGCAGTGGAGGCTTTTCGACAGTGGGAGAAACCGACTGAGTCACTTCATTTTGAATTGTTCTGTAATGGTAGCTTGAGAAGGGGAAGGAGTTGTTAAGGAATCTCAGTACTGAGTTATTGCAAGAATAGTTGAGTCAAGGGCTAGCTTTTCTTGGTATGGTAAGTTTTACTCTTGCTATTTGTAGATGGTGCCTGTTTTTAGCACTAGATAACACAGCATGTAATTCTAAGTCTCAGTCTGGAAGTTTACTTTCCTTTTGTATATTGTATATTTGTACTACACTTTCCTCTGGAAAGTTGCTGGTGTTCTTCAAACTTGTGGGATGGTCTCTAACCCTCCCACGATGGATTTAATTCCTTTATAAATGGGAAACTTTCATATAAATGCTGCCAGTGTGCAAGAGTACAACCTATAGATATTTGCACAGACGGTCCATAAAATCTTCTTAAAAGAAAGCTTTCTTGAACCTCAAATAATCATAGAGGCACCGCACCGTAAAGCTTACTATAACATCTCGTTTCTTCCGGATGGTTGTTAATAGAAATGTTGGACCAATTGGTAATGATGATACAAACTTGGACCAATTGGTAATGAGGATACAAACTTCAACTGTACTGTAACCAATCAGATCTAAAGTTGTAAATGTACATTTACCACAAGAACACCAAGTGACCGGCCTCTGGCTAACATACTAATCCAACGTAGTGCAAAAATTATTATAGAATACAATGGTGCTAAGATTGTTTCGACATATAGTGAAGAGTTAATTTTCTAACTCATGGACTTTAAGCCCCTGTTTGGCATTCATTTCACAAAGATTTGAAAATTTTTAGAAACCAAAAAAAATGTTTGGTTTAGGACTTCTGAAACAGCCCAACAAGCATTAAAATGGCCCATTTGTGGTCTCAAAACTCAGGATTAAAATTAAGTAGAAATAGGCTACAGTATATGTTCTACTTTTTGCAGATATGTCAGTTGTGACGGCTTCTAAAAGCTGATGTACCCGAAAACAAAGCCACTGTTCATCAAAAATTGCGCCAACGGTTCCCTCCAAAATTCCACAGCTCAAGCATAACAACATTCAACATATAATCCCAAAACTCTTCAGTCCAAAATATCAAAAATTCGAATTTTTTGAACATCTAATCGAAAAACTTTTCAGTCGAAATATTCAACATTCGAATTTTTTGGTTTCCCCCTTATAATCTCCTATATATTACAACCTCCACTCTCATTATTTCCATTGCAGCCTCTATTTTTAGTGAAGGTCAGTGAAATTGTCCCAGTTCTTACACATGATACTCTCATATATTGCTTTTCTTGTTCGTTAGTTGTTATTAATTTATGTGTTTTTTCGGGTGCAGTTACCAGCAAATCCGTTCTTTACCTGCAAATTCGGAGTGAAGCTTTAATTTTGACAACTCCGTTCTTTGCCTGCAAATTCCAAGGAAAGGTTTACTTTTGACCTCATCTCCTGCTGGTTTATGTTGATCTGTCAAATATGTTTGCTGTTATTACATCATTTAGTGTGCGCATTCTCTCCTTGTATTCACATGAAGATATATATGTTCGGTTTGTTACAGTCATTACACGCACATAACATGTTCCATGAATCCTTGATGCCTAACTTTGAAACTTTTCTAAAACTGTTGATTCCCAATGTATGTTGTTTAGTGTATCACCTATTATTCAGTTGGATTATGCCACCATTGTTATGTTAACTTTTGTTTTCTTTCCTTGATTTCATTATGTTCACTAACTTGATGAAAGCCAACTAAAGATCTATACTTTTATGCGGTGTGAATTACTGAATATATAAGTGCAGTGTAGCTTACATAGTTTGGCAGAATGGTTTTTGATATAAATATTGGATTGATGTTGGTTTAACATCTATCTAACATTTAAACCAGAACACTTTTGCTTTTTCATATATTATATTTTGAGTTAAAACATTTCACCGATGTCGTGTTTGTGGTTACGTGCGTATGTTGCGTATTACTAATTGGCCAAGTTATTTGAGGTTTAGATGAGTAGTCGTCGCGGCGCTAGAGTCGACATTCCCACAAACCGTCTGAAGCACTCTAAGAAAGACGATGCGTACTTGGGTGACGTAAACGAGCGTTTTTTCATCCGGCTTATATACCAGGAATTTGTGGCCGGTAAGTTACTCGGGAGCACTTTCACCACCAGCACATGGAACGATCTGGTGAACGCCATGAGAGCGAATTATCCGGTGAGGTTCGATTACACGGTTGACCAGCTGAAGGGTAAGTACAATCGGTTGAAGGTCCTATGGAGGCACATTAAGATAGGCAGGTCAAAGACTGGTGTTGGTGTTGATCCAGCGACAGGCAAGCTGGAATTTGACGAAGAGCGTTGGGCGCAGTTCCAGAAGGTAAAATGTCAATCCTCCTTTCCTTCAGCCTATATTTATAATGCCGGGAGTTATGAATGCAACCTAATCCGTATATCGGTTGACAAATTGCAGGAAGATCTCGCAGCCGTCCTAAGCTGCAGGCGTGGATGTCCAGATTGGGAGCTGTTGGAGGAAATGTGGCACAACCGTGTTGCCACCGGCGACATGGCCCGCTATTCTGGGCAGGGCGGTTCTGATTCAGAGGACGAGATCACGCAACTCGGTGATCCCGAGCCAGTATCTGGCGGTAGTTCTGTGTTTGATCAGGATAGCCACCCTGAAAGTGGTGACCCTACTGGGTTCACACAAGACGCTTCCCAATATGCATCAAGTAGTTTGAATCCCCCTAATGCCACTGTGTCTACGCCCCCTGTGCTTAATATGACTCCTTCTCAGATGGGTCTTGCAACCAGGCGTGCCCCAAGGAAACGTTCCGACAACCCTACGTCCAGAGGTGCTATGCTAGACACAACTCTAAAGTGTTGGAATATTTTGAACGAGACCAAAGCGGCCAACATCACGCAGTCAACTTCCAAACAGATTGGTGAATGCATGGAAGCACTGTACAAACTGGAAATCGTGCCGAAATCGTTGTTCTTCGAAGCCATCAACCAATTGAAGGACAAAGAGACAAGGATGTTTTTCCTAAGGATGAAGGAAGCTGATCGTCGCGAATGGGTGATGCGTCTGCCGGTTGTCATAACACCCTCCAACATGGACACTGGTCCCTAGAGCAGTGTTGGCTTTTTGTGCTTTCAAGTTCTAATCTACTGTAGTAGACTTGATGTCTACGTAGGTCCTCCCCGTTGACATCTTGGAATAATATTTTGTTGTTTACCTTTGTGTGCATTTTGGCTCTGTTGAAAACCGTAAATGCGCTTTGCTTGTGGCCTTTTCAATGAATGCATTGTGTTTGTTATGGTCAATTTTATTTTATCGATTTCTGAGGACTAGCACAGTAAAGAACGTCCCACTCGTACGGTTATCTTGATTGGACGATCTTTATAATTTGCAGAAATGGAGTCCTGCAGCGATAACACTGTTTCGACCTCCACTGGCCGAAGCAAGGACGAGAGCGACGATGGTCTTTCTGAGTTCATGTTCATTGGTTTATTAATGGCCCCCGATTGGTTTTACCCGAAGCGCCCTAGGAACAACTCTGAACTGACGGGATCGCGGTGGCTCCTGGAACTATTGCTTGGACACGATGATCGGTTCTACGATGCATTGCAGATGAACCGGGATACATTTTACACGCTGCACGACACACTTAGGAACCATTACGGCCTCACTGATTCGAGGAACTCACAGGTACAGTCCATGGAAGCACTTGCGATATTTATGTGGACTGTTGGGTTAAATCACAGATTCCGCGATTCGTGCGAGCGGTTCCAACACTCAACGGAAACCATTCACCGCCACGTGCGTAGGGTGATGAAGGCCATTTTAAACATGGCTACTGACATGATTGTACCACCAGACTTCAATGCTATTCCTGATCGCATTGCCAGCGATGCCCGCTTTTATCCTTACTTTAAGGTACTTTTTAACCAATTAGCAGTTGTGTCCTTATTCGTAACACTATCTGCTGTCAAAAAAAATTTGTGGAACGTTGATACCAGAACACTTTGCAATTTTCCCCCAATATATGGACGATGGCGCATGTTAAGAATGTTTCTGCTTTAAATGTTGGACGCTTGTTGCTTCAACAGCTATCCAACATTTTTTCCAGAACCTCTTTCGTCATTCGCGGGCAACATTTTGTGGCACAGTTTATTTCCGTTTGACCAATTTGACAATATCCTCCATTGATTCACGGCAGGACTGCGTCGGTGTAATCGATGGTACACATATTTCGGCCCACGTGCCCATGCACCTTCACACGGCGTACATAAATTGGAAAAACAGCTTGAGCCAGAACGTTGTTGCTGTATGCGATTTCGACATGAACTTCACTTAGTCGGTGCCGGGTACGAAGGTTCTATGAACGACTACAGGTCATTGCAAATGTCTATCGCCAGGGACCCCTGCTGGAGAAATCCACATGCCGACAAGTATTACTTGGCTGATTCGGGGTTCTCTTTGTACACTTGTTACGTGACTCCGTTTGCGTCCGGGCGGTACCACCTACGCGAGTACCAAAATAATCAGCCGAATGGAATGGTGGAGTTGTTTAACTACAGGCATTCGAGTCTCCGCAACGTTATTGAGCGTACTTTTGGTGTGTTGAAGATGCGTTTACCCATTCTGAAGATGATGCCCAACTACAGTTTAAAACATCAGGCTAAGATTGTCATGGCGTGCTGTACCCTGCACAACTTCATTCGGAAGAATGGAGTCGATGGTGATTTCTTGTTTGATTTTCATCCAGACGACGTGTACCGCGCGAGTAGCCTAATATCCCGCAGCCGGATTAACACCGTTCCTGCAGAAGCAAGAGCAATGGATCGCAGGAGGGGTGAAATAGCACGGGCAATGTGGGACGACTATCGCAATCAAAACGGAGCCATGTGAATTTTAAATATAACATAATATCTCTCCAGGATTCGACATGCTGCATATTTTTCGTCGGGTGTAAAGCCACTCCCTCCTTGTTGTGGTCTTTATTTTTGAATATTGTGTCTTATTGTATTTTGCTGTGACTCGACATTCTGAAATATGTGGATGTTATTATTATTTGCCTATTTTTTTGTATTTTAGTCGAATATACTTTGAGGTTAGCCCTTTGTAATCGGCTTTCCTCAGCACAGTTGCTTCAGTACTGGTTTCAGTGTGTAATAGATGTTAATCAAACATCGAGATAACAATAAAAAAAGTAACTTCATATAGCCCCTTACACTTTGATTGCAGCGTATATCTTCCCCGCCACCCTAAACCCACAATTCTATAGATAATAATACGCTGTAAAGTTCCAAATTTTATTATTTGGTGTTTATGCCCTCTAATTAAGTCAAATCTACTTTGAGCTTATCCCATTCTACTCGGATGCCTTCAATACAGTTGCAACATTATTGGTTTCAATGTGTAAGAGATGTTAGTGTACCATGTCTTACACATGAAAATCAGTAAGTTTATAAACTGCCCCTTCCAGTTTTACTTGGACGTATATTTATCCCTAAACCGTGAACCCACAATTTTATAGATCAGACTCATTTTAGCCACAAACTTCGTAGGTTTGTTATTAACAAAGCACACTTACTGTTGGTCATGTATAGACTCGCAGACGAGTTACCTTAATCGTATATAAATAAGTTTTTAAGTTATTTTGATGAGGTATTCAATGTGTCTGATAAATTACATATAAATACTACTTATTAATTATAATATCATGCTGCTAACTTGTTGACCATATATTTCGATATTCGTGTAAATTAATTGATTTCCTTCAGACAATTTGTGTTCGAACCACTAATGTCTTTTTAATGACCATATATTTTAGGCCACCTTAGTCAGAAAATATAAGTTTCATTGGTCAACTGAACAACAATATATGTCATATTGGCACTTGGCTTCTAATATCTCCAATGACAAAAATCATTGGGACTTAATTCAAATAAAGGGCAGAGAAAATGGGGTCTCTAATTAAATATAAATTTAAACATAAAAAGTGATATTGGCGCCATAAATTCACCCATTCTCTCTCTCTCTCTCTCTCTCTCTCTCTCTCTCTCTCTCTCTCTCTCTCTCCACCTGCGACTCCACTGTTTCTGCCCTAATTTATCCCCAATTACCAACTACTCTTTCTTTCTCTATTTTCGACCGAAATTGAACTCTCAATTCAACATCTTTAATTATTTCAACATCTTTGTAATGGCAAGCAAAAATCCATTAGACACACTAGCGGAGGCAGCGTTGGACAAGGGTAAAAGGAGCAGAGCTGTGGGTACAACTATCGCGCGCAGAACTAGGTCTCGAATAGCAGGCACGTGTTCTGTTCCCTCGTTGGTTCCTGGAAAAACAGATCCTCATTGCCCAGCCCAAGTGCTTAAGGTACACAAAGGAGAAGTGATTCTGGAAAAGGTAAACAAAGGAGCTGTGATAGCGGAGAAAGCAACTGTTGGGGTGACTACGGGTGATGGCGATGCGAGCACAGCGCCAAAATCGGGTGAGCCTAGCGGTGAGATTCCAAGCCCTAAACGATTCAAGATTTGTTTGCGTAGGCCCAAACGCCATAAGAAAGGGAAAAGGGTGGTTGATGATGATGTTGAAGCCATGGATGATCAACCAACGGAAATTGATGATGCCGAAGAAACCATTGAGGTCGATTTGGCGGAAAGAAAACGCAAACTGCCGAAATCTACTGGGAACAAAGGTACGGGTAGGACATCCAAGCGATTAGCTCGTAAAAAGAAAGATTCCGTTGCGGGGGGGGGGGGGGAAGGGAAAAATGTTGTGGTTGACGAGGCAGAAGTGGGCTCAGATGTCGAGGGTGATAATGCAGGTGACGGTTTAAATGATGTGGAAACTGTGGCGGTGGATGAGGATGTTGAGGTGAATGACGATCAACCGGCTGATATTGACGAGGCCGAAGAAACCATTGCGGCCGATTTGGCGGCAAGATTACGCAAAGTGTCGAAATCAGCAGGAAAAAAGGTACGAGTAAGAGATATAAGCTATTGAGTCGTAAAAAGAAATATTACGTTTCTGGGGGAAAAGGCAAAAATGTTGTGGTTGACGAGGCTGAAGTGAGATCAGATGATGAGGGTGATAATGCAGGGGATGGTTTCAATGAAGAGGAAACTGTGGCGGCTGATGAGGAAACTGTGGCGGCTGATGAGGAGGGTGAGGTGGGAGAAGAGATGGAAACAGCTGCGGCAGCCGAGGTGGAGTCCGATTTGGAGGCAGATGTGGATGCCGGATCTAGCTCATTGCCTAGAGCGGATGCCAAACGAAAAGCAGCTGGGAGGTCTAAACGACTGAGGCGTAAAAAGAAGAAGGGAGATGTCAGAAAGAAAGGTAAACGGGTAGTTGAGGAGGAGGATGTTGAGATTGCTGATGAAATGGCGGACAAGGGTGAGGAAGAGCAAGATGTTGATGGAACTGTTCCGGTCGGAGAAGAAGAAGAAGAAGAGTTGGAGTACCAGGACAACCTTTCGGAGTTCTACCGGAAGGACACAAACTGCTCTAGGTTCTATCTCACTAAGGGGATAGAAGCTAAGGCTAACGATTTTAAGAAGAGGGCAATCCATAAAGAGAGATTTATGGATAAGGTGAGCTCCAAAGAATACCGGATGACCGAATTCCTTGAATCGAGAGGAGTTCTTAACTGTATGAGGGAGCACGGTGCGTATTCGCCCAGCCTAGTCCAGGAATTCTACATGAATCTCTCAAGATGGGTCACATGCCAGGTGTCGTCCAAATATGGCAAGGCATGGGTCAGAGGTGAAGTTTACGACATAAGCCCACATAAGATCAATCAGGTATGGGCACTGGATCACGTCAAGGAAGGTGACGATCCTAGGCTGGATGAGGTGATAGAGGATCTAACAGGAGGATTGGTCAGGGTTTGGGAAGGACAACTAGCAAGCACTCGACTGACTGCACTAAGTGCTGTTTTGCACAAGCTTGCTAGTTACAATTGGCTGCCCACCGTGAATAACACCGTTTTGACCAAGACGACTGCTTTCTTGGTCTATAAACTGAAGAACGGGTTACCCGTTAACATCGGTGAAAGAGTCTTGCGGTCTATGGAAGAAATTTCGAGAAGGAACTCAGGGGTTCTGCCTTTTCCTTCCTTGATCACCACCCACCACCCTTCTTCTCAAACAGGGGATGCCACATGAAGAGTTTGATAGGATGCTGCCGAACCAGGACAAGTTCACCATCACGACAACTTACTTGACAAGCGGGAGAGTTAAGGACATGCCGTGGGCGCCGAAGGATGGATCACAACCTGGGGTTAACAGGGAGAGGAGGGCCCACTTATTTGCTGGACAGTCTGTGCCCCGTTCTGATGATGTTGACACCAAGGTCACCACAAAAGATTTTGTGGATCAGTCGATCGCCTGGTACAGAAATGCTATTGCTGATCTTCAGAGGGAGATTGCTGCCAAGCAAGTCCAGTTGCAGGAACTAGATGTTCTGGCTAAGAACATGGAGGAGCTTGCTGCAGAGAATGGTATGGATTGATCCTTGGTTGGATATGTTGTATGGGTGGTGACTGTGTTTGTCGTGATGTGGTTTATTTGAAATGTTTTGTTGGGTATTGGATGTTGAACAATTTGGTTTGAAATATAAGTTGTGTTGCCTATATTTGAGTACTAATTGTTCTGTTTTTAATGTTGGGACGATGTCGGGGCAACATCAGGCCAACATTGATTCCCGAACGCTCCCAAGCTTTATTTTACCTGCTGCGTTATTGCCTATATTTGAGTACAAATTGTTCGGTTTTTAATGTTGGGACGATGTCGGGGCAACATCAGGCCAACATTGATTCCCGAACGCGTCCCAAGCTTTATTTTACCTGCTGCGTTATTGCCTATAATTGAGTACAAATTGTTCTGTTTTTAATGTTGGGACGATGTCGGGGCAACATCAGGCCAACATCGATTCCAGAACTCCATTTTCGTAAATTGGAAATGTGTACTTTGTTCTTACTGCATTGCATGGGCGATGATGTTTCCATTAAGATGTTTGGGTGGTAATGCAACACTAATCATGTTCGAATGCCCAACATTTTTTTTAAAATTCTTTTAGTGTTGTCGGTAAAAAGGAACTCTCCGTATGTGTCCGATTGGTGAATCGAGTGAAGTAACATGACGTAACTACGTACATATTTAAACAAAATGAATTTCCATGGATTAAACAATATATAAAATATAAGTGCTAGCGTTCGGCAAGTTCTGCAAATGCATTTAAAATATCACATGACAATTACAGAGCGTTACAAAAGCCAACATCTACATGGCACAAGTAATAAGAATGGGGAAAATATTTGAATATCCACGACTGGGATATTGGCCATTATGTCGTTGAACTTCCACTCCAGCTTCAATTTAAATGTATGAATACTTGTGCAGTGTGACGTTTAAGCTCGTGGCACCTACGGATCATATGATATTGTTAGGTTTAATATACAGTAGCATAATTCTCACATATACTGCGATCAGAAAGAGGTGCTTACGTTTGATGGTGCCTTTTTCCGGAAAATTTCGCACAATTCGCTCCATGCTGGTTCACCATTTATCATATAGACCTCCGCAAATTGGTTATTCTGTTAAAAAATATAATCGATTGTCGAAGACATTTTAATCAACTTCAGAGGTATTAATCACAATTAATGACGAGCCTGGTTACCTTCAAAACATCATCAAATGCGTCTTCGGCTGTATAAACTATTTGGTTATTTTCTTCGTCCCAGAAAAATCCATCTCGGCCCAGCAAATTAGTGAAAGTATCGTATCGTAATTTCAGTATATGAAATTGCCACACGCAGTCAATATACGACAAATTGGTTCCAAACGCGATGTTCGTCTCTACTTCGGCTGCTGATATGGCATCAAAGTTACACAACGATAAATTTGTGTGGTTTGTACGTGCTATGTCAGCCAGGACGGCGATGAATTTCGTGTCCATTTCCTTGGTCCAATCTTTGCTATACAACATTTCTTCTTGTGGTACTGGAACTATTGGTGCCATTTTGTAAGTGTTTGCTGAATAATCGTTTGGTGGATGGTTTTCTAATTTTATTTTGACATGAGATGTATGCATCTGCGTTTAATGTGTATTGGGGACTGCACATGATAAGCCTTTGGTGCTCGTATGATGCTACCAAGCTTTTACTGCATATAATAGAAGAGTCTTATCCCGTAAATCCTTCCAAAAGGATTCTGACGCGACGTGGTTCTGTACAAGTAATCATTCCCATGCGTAATTTTAAATTTGATATATATATATATATATATATATATATATTAAGTGACAACTGAGGCATCCGTGTAATAGTTTATTTAGTGCGTACTTGGCAATTATAAGAAGAATTCCCTCATTTTTATTTTTGTGCAGCTTGAAATCTTTGCTGTTATTATTTGAATTTCAATTAATAAGACAAATACCCGCAGCTACATTCCTCTCGCTCACCGAGGATATATTACTAATAATATATCTTCATGAATTTTTTGTTCTAAATAAATCGAACTGAAACAATGTTGTATATAAAGGTACAAAATCAATACCGAAAATTTATATTACAAACTAGACACCTTTATTATAAGCGATCTATTGTGCTACTTGAACATATGCGTGACAACGCTGAAGTCTAATACATAATTTAGTCAGGAATTTAATTCAACTTGGCCCGTGGACATACAACAAAAAGCAAGACTTGGTTTCAAATAAGAACAGTGGCCACATGATAATATTACAAAATACCAATTAGCTTTAACAAAGTACACATATACTGATATAAAATCATTGCATAATTACTATCTTTGCAACCACAGCCACCACCACGAGCAATGCTCTCATCGCCAAGCGCATTCCAATTCTCTCACGTTTTTGATAACGCTCAATTGAGGCCTCTTGTTTCTCTAGATTATTGATGAGCCCTGGAATTACAGCCTTACATCTGTGACAAGGTTCGGGATCAATCCATGACACCATCTTGCACCTTAAGGCCTGCAAAAATGTGGCTAATTATTGTTATTCAAATTATGTACTAGAATCAATTTCAATATGTGCAATACGCATAACAGATTTCATAGACTTTGTATGCCCACCGGACATCTCCAATAACGGCGACCTGGGTTCGGAACTCTCCATGCTGTCTGCATCACCGCCTCTCGCCCACAATGGCACAAAACCAGCCCATTTATAACCCCGGTTGTTCGACGCTCTGTGATACCTGACCTTTGCTCGTACTCCATGGTGAATTTGAAATGGTTTATTAGTGTGATTTAATTTTCTTCAATTATTAAAATGGATGAGTGATCTCTGGGGTAGGAATGTTTATATAGAAAACCCGCGCTCCTCATTTTTTAAATTTGAAACTATTCATCCAACTATACATAATCTATTTTAATGCACAATGGTAATTTTTGAAATGACATATCCCAGCGTGTCCAGGAAGACAATTCATGTTATTGTACATTTTATATAGTAGCCTAGAAAGATACAACTTGCCTTCTTCATCCTCTTATCAACAGTTAGCTCTATTTAATTGATACATATATATATATATATATATGTATTCTATAAATTTATTTATTATTAAGTACCCATTGATGTTGATTATAGTAACTATGGCATTTTAATACATAAGTATTGAAAAAATACGAGGGAATGCATATTGAGTCTCTATTCAATTTGATTATTCAAAATAAATTCTTTATGGTACCAATTCCTAATACTATAAAAGTTTGTATTGAGGTTCTATTCAATTTTTTTATCGATGTTTTATAGAAAAACTAGAATTCACATTGTCAAAACAATAGTATATTAACTATGTCACCAAGTTAACACGACACTTTTTGTTAGATTATCTATTTCTAATTATAATCTCTTGAGAAAATTATTGAATATAAATACCGGGTGGTATTTATAATTAGGAACAATAACGTAAACAGATATCCTATATGTTTGTCCTACCAATAAGCGAAATATTGCACCACCAAATTTGAGGAAGCAAGAAAAGTAAATTATTTCTTTAATTAGATACATACAAATTTATATTTCCTGGATCGGTGATCTCCAGATCGTATCTAGCTTTCGGCAGCATTCATTTGTCAGAAGAGATCACAGAGTCAGCTAAGTCAGATACCCTACAGCATAGATGACCCCTATGACACTCTATCACACTATTTGTTTCGACGTCGTGTAGTAAATATCAAACAAACCCCATTACTTGTGTAAATCTTGTCCACGAAATGTTTTTATATACCAAGATACAATACTCAGAATATTGATTAATAATTCAAAATTTCCAGCTAGACCGTAGGCAATATTTATAGTCATATTTCCTACATGTATAATTAGTAATGAAACCAGTAGAAGCTATTGGCAGAAATACTTCTTGCTCCCTTTCTCCTCCCGATTAATACGCATAGCCACAATTGAAGAAAGTACACATGGTACTTTTTGGGTTTGTCTCCCAAGAGTAAACTACCCCATCCAATTTGTATTGGTTGTCTGATAAGTTTCATAATATTACTACTTTGCTCTTATATTGTGAATTGAAAGACATTTGAAATGTTAGGTGAATGGTAATTATGACAATTTGAGTACAAAGGGATTGTTATTGGGCAAAGCAAACGTCCTACAAATTATACACATTACATCTATTGAACAAATGAAGTTCACGCAAAAGCTACTAAACCATTTATTCAATGTAAAATTAGTCTTCGTCAAGAATTTAAATTTAAATGTTGTAAAAAATGTAATGGCATTGTGTATCCCTCACCACTTCATTGCACGTATACATGCCGAACACATGTTTGTTGCAATTACACTCTACTAAGTGTCAAACTTCGTGGAACGGATGTTGAGTTTCAGTAGGTCCAACATCAGTACAACATTCTACTCCTTATCTATCGCAAAGTTCCTAATACATATGAACATTAATTTTTGTAACCATATAAACCAGCAACAATCAAGTCTATAGTTTTTATCAAGCGTGTATGTCGCTTGAAATCAAATAGGAACATACATTACTTATTCCTGACTGTTTGTTATTACAATAAATTATGTTTTAGCAGCCATATTAAAAGTGGTAGTTGGGGTAGAAACCGAGGTTTGCACTTTTAATACATTGCCATAAAATGAGAAATCCTTCTAATAATTTTTACAAAACTTACACTTTGTTGTCGGATGCGTGTATGGTCATACAGGCATGCCATTGAGCATGAGTAGCCACGTGTTTGTATTGGACCGTTTCCTTGACCAAATGATGGATGTACGTCATTATGTATGTGTTATAACAGTATATATAATACATTGACCTTACACACGCTCTCACTTCGAAAGCAACATTTTTTCACTCATTCCTTACAACAAAAAAATTACTTACATCAAGCGCAATGGCGGGAACAAATGGCAAATTGAAGGAAGTGTACGATTCGACGAAGGTCAGCTTTACATACTAATACTATAATTCTTATTTTCTTCATGTGTGGAGTGTTGACTTGTTCCTTAGATACTAAATTAATAGGAGGACATTAGCAATGTGTTCATGAGTTTCAGAGAGTTCACACAAACAGACGAGGATTACCTACTACGGAAGCTCCGCAAGAGAGCGGATCGTTGGATTTGGTTCACGACGGAGATGATGCAGCCGATATACGAGGAATTGGCCGAGAAACTAACGGCGTACAAGGGGACGGATATATCCCCTGTGATGATCAGGGAACGCCTCATGATCATGCAAACTCGTTTCCAATTGTTCAATCGATATTATAAAGTACCCGGGGTGACTCTTATCAAGAAAAAAGGCAAAGTGAAAATTAATCGAAACCTTCATGATCTGCATGTGAAACAAGTGAGTTTAACTTGAACACTGATGCATGTGAATTTACCATAACCAAAATTTGAATATTTCATTTGATAAATGCAGCCTACGAGGATTGATATGTGGTTCAAGAAAAAAAGGATTCAAGAACTACAACAAGATGCAGTATCTGTTTGCAGTGAAAGAACTTCCCATCCCTCAAATTAAGGTCCTGTCTAAGATGGATGTATTGTTTGGTGACACATGAAGGATATTCGAATGTTTTTAATATGTCCTCTGCAATGGCAACAACATATTTCATATGTTAATTTTTTTGTGTTAATGTTTTGGTGATTTAGTTGAACGTCCATATTTTGTGAGCTGTTGCGTTGGTACGTTGTAATTACGCGTAGCACGTTCGACTATAAAATGAGGATTAAAATAACTATATATATATATATATATATATATATGTACGTAAATTCAATTGTTTAATCGTTGATGACCATTGGTGAACAATATACCAAAACTCATACAAGTGACATAAGGGTGAAAAATTTCATTGGTCAACTAAATTAGAAAAAGTCGTGAAGGCCTAAAATATATAGCTTATCAATGAAACGAGTACAAATTTGGGAAATCTTTTATATTTTATTTATTAAGAAATATAGGCACATATGACATTGGTCGTCACGTCATATATAAATGACAGCTCATAATCATTACATCGGGAAGTCCCATGTGAATGATTCAAGTAGCATTTATCACCTAAAGATTTGCAAGGCAAAAGATTGTATGGGGAGGGTGACCCCCCAATGTGAAACAAAACAGGAATATATATGGCAAATGGGTTGACATGTGTTACTTGACATTAGCATATATGCCCCTAGTTGGATGTAAGATTTTTGTTAATAGTACTTTTGATCTGCATAACAATAATCATTGCCATTTTCTAAAAAAACACATATAAGGAATATGAAATTAGATTTTGTTTTTTTATAAAATAACTCAACAACTCAAGGGGACATGAAATCAAACTTAAATGTCAGCCACCATTAACCACGACACATGCACTGCCGAATAGGGTACTTCATTTAATAAATTAATATTAAGTAATAAAAACATCTACTACGTTGTTCACACAAATTATGAATGGACATACCCGTGTGATGATTCTGGACTTGTCATGGACTGAACTGTGACATAATACAAAAGCGGGCGTCTTCCTTATTTTCTTGACTATTTCACTTGATAATAATTAAAACGAGGAAAAAGACAACTATATGTTTCGCCTCATATAATAACTCAAGTTTCATATGGTATCCATAAGTTGTGTTATTAATGGTACTACACAAGTAGTTGAATAGTGCACGCATATTTGTGATATTGTAAGTGGTAAGTTATGAATGTCATTGGAATGTTGGGGTAGCACCTGACCAACATTGAATCCAGTAGCATGCCAGAGTATTCACTTAACACGGATTGTTATAATATTTAACACGGATTGTTATAATATCAAAGCCCAACAGATTAAATAATGTAAAACAGGGATGCAATTACGATGCATTAAATTAACAATCCAAAACAGAAATCATTTCAATATCCATTGTCATAGTAAATTACAGAAAATGTCATTATTAAGTGTTTAGTCTGAATCGTCGTAAAAGTCCGAGGGGAGACCACTCGACCCATCGAATGATAAACAGACGCACATGTCATAGAATTCGCCACATTTCTCACACCCCGTACTTACATTATTGGGGGGCGACTGCATATTTGTACTATCGAAAGAGCACCCGTCTTTGTCGTGATATATTTCGGCTTCGATCGACTCCGACCCTATGTCGTCTCCCGATCCGTCTGAGGTGGAATGCTCGTCTTCATGTTCTTCACTTGATTCATTATCTGTATTAGGAAATGCATTCTCCGTAGGGACAAACACGACAAACATTTCGTCGCGGTTCGGTAGGCCGTGTAGACGGAAGTACCTATATATCGCAGCCTCGACATCCTAAGGTGCACATATGAAAGGATCATTCAAACAACAACAAATCACCCAATTTAAATATGTACATAACATACTGTCAGAGTTAAATGATAGTTGTTGCCGTGGTACGAATGGGCAAAGCATAAAAATTGATTACCCCGTCTCGTGACAAAGCCTCGAAGTAAGAATCCTCTTGCAGAGTATGAAGATGCGTGGCCTTGTCGTAAACTACCCCTTCCCTATTAATGAAGGAAAGGTAACAAGACATACGTCGGGCCAAAAGTTGCGTCCGTTCTTCCAGGCTTACTACACTTAGCGGTGGACCACCGTGTGTTTGTAGTTCGATAGCGAGTTGTTCAAGTGTGCTCCTTGTTGTGTCCCCAACCAACCGGAGATATTTGAGTAACAAGGATTCTCTAGCGTCGTCCCACTCGTGGTTGTATTGCATTGGTTCGAACACCGATTCATTAGGCGGTTCCTGTTGCATGTAGAAACATTATTAGTGTTTAACTTGTAGGGAATGGATATAAAAAGTACACGAAACAAAGAACGGTGCAATAACACGAGAACCGATTGAAAGAAAAGTAATCTTACAATGATTCTCTCCACCGGCGTCGCCCCAAGGCGCTTTATCTCCGTGATCAGTTGTTCCATGGCCCTTTGTTATTTTGTGATGGTAAGTTTTACAACTTAAGGTGACAAATATAATTTTGCGGGCCGGATGTGGAATGTGTTATGGGTTTATAATTAAATTTTATCATCCATTGGCGTGGTTATATAACAATGTTAAAATAATGTACCGTTGTAACTCCACAAGAGTGGGTTACAACTTTCACCCTAGAATGTCGTGACCAATTAAGGAGGGGCGGGTAGGGGAAAAGGTTGTAATGCTAGGGAAAACGATGCAAAAGGGGATTTAACAATACCATTTAACTTTGTGCGGATTGGGATTCTGTCGAAGGTGCAACACGTTTTTCAAAATAATGATCTAAATATTAGAGGGTGGTCAACAATTAGTTTGTCAGTGTTGGGCCAACACCCACCCAACATGGGCACCTCCACATGTTCCACTTGTATGTTAAGTTAAATTCACTGTCAATTAAACAAACAAGAGATTGATTTAGTGTGTAAACTTTAAAAATGACGAAGTGAGATAATTGAAACACAATTATAATTTAAGACGTCGTCAAAAATAAGCTAATTATAAAAGTAAAATTTATTGATTCCTTGCGTAAAGATTTAAAATTAACCAAAACAAAGGCAATGTGTAGTTGCGAGAAATAAAATTAAGATAACCACTCCGTGCTAACATTTTATTGGATTACATATGTTTACGATACTTAATGTCAGGACATGGTAAATATTTGACAACTTAAGATCAGTAGTAGAAAAATGAAATCTATAAATAACTTCTTTTTTTTAAGTACCCCTAATTTATTGGTCGACTTGGTAAAATGATAATCTCAAAGTGACTAGTGTGAATTTGTTATTTTTTGAATTCTGACCCAAAACATATTAAACCATAAAAGACAGTGACCCACTATACACGCGTTGTGCAGTCTTACTTGCAAATGATAATGGGCAAACGTTAAGTACTATTCAATGTTGGACAGTTGTTGGAGGATGATCATATCAACATTCTATCCAGACGCATTTGAACCTGACATTAACATATCATCAAAGCAAGCAAAAGAGGTTTGTGACCTCCCAAATGAAATCAAACACAAAATAACCCAAACATAGCTATGGCCAACTTCCAAAATACATCGATTTTATATATAAAACCGAAATTTAGACATGGCCAACTAACAAAATCAGCCGACCATATGGAAGCATCATCAACACAACAACAAAACATTCAACATCTACCACGCTCCAAAATAAGCCCTTACAAAAGAGAATTGACTGTCTACTACTATTACACAGTCAAGGGCTATTCAATAGATAGTGAGCGATTAAGAAGTGATGCACAGATGCATTACTTCTTGGTAATGGGGGTTTCTGGACTTGAGTCGATGTTCACAAAGTTTGTGGGCTTCGATTCCGGGGTCTTCTTCTCTTGCTTCACAGGGAGCAGGCACTTTACCGTTGCTACCCTCTTCCTTTTGGGGTTAAGATCCTCTACAGGAGGGTCATTTGAGGGGTGCGACCACTCAAGAAGGTCATCGATTGTGATTCGCGGGCGCTTCTGAGTTCGGAGAGGGAGTACGGAGTCTGGACTTGGGAATTCAATGAAATTATCGGCCGTGCTCCCTGAATCCAACTTGTCCACGGCATCCAAATCGTCAAACTCATAAGGATCGACAGTGAGATCGACAACTGGAAAACTGCGCACACTTCCGACCGGGTCTAGTCTTCCAAAGATGGACACGAGCTCGTTCCACAAGAGTTCACCCTCTTCATGATATGCTACGGCAAGGGCGTATCTCTACAGTACGACAAATGAGGATCATAAATCTTTGGCCATATATATGAATAAAGTTTATACGACATATAACTCCTGGACGAGGTAATATACAAATTTCCAAAGCAAAATTTCATGCAAATCAATTACAAATAATTGATGAAATCATGTCCGTAGTTATACGTAGAATTTACCTGCACGAAGAAGTCCCAAACAAATGGGTAGTCAGCGATTACCTTGAAAGTGATTGGGTTAAATTTCATACAAGGGTTGTCTATGATACTTGAAAAACATATAAACCTAGCATGCAAATGCGCAAAACGGAGACGTAGGGCTTTCTTAGTGAAAGTTTTGCCGTGTTTCGAGTTCAGTTGTTCCATGCAATCGGTAAAAACAAAAGTATCACTCTTTTGTATATTACGCTCGAGACACTCTCCATGTTTAGCCAAGAGTCCGATGAAAGTGCCATCAACTTCGACACTCCACGGGGGCTCATAGAACAACACCATTTTCGCATCCATTTTTGTTTGCAAAGTTTTTTTTTTTGGGTGATAAGTTACATACAAAAAGCTTTAAATACTGATAGTTGACTTTGACAAACACAAAGAAACCTGAATCTATTTATTAAAAAAACATTGCATGGAAAACGCTAAAAATGTATAACGAGAAAAGAGGACCTTTTTTAGAGTTGTTAAAAAAATTTATTGCCAGGAGGCAGTTATTTATAGACAATGCAAAAGGGGGGGGGAAAAAGGCTCTTGGGATTATGGCGGGTGTTTTTACCGCCAAGTTTGAGATATTGCTAATCATGACATGTTTAGGTGCATTTAATGCTTTCTCTTCCCCATGTATGTCCGATTTGACAATTAGCTTAAACTATGGGATGTTTGTGGTTGTACTTGTACCTAATAGCCTCCACACAAGTATGTATATAAAAGTATGAACATATAAATTAATGGTACCAAACTTTAGGTGAGTCCATAGTAGAGTATGGACTGGTACAAACAAACATGTTATATTGTAGATATTTGCCGGACTTAGTACAAAAAGGTTGGCTAAAATATCCATGGAAATTAAATCATTGAACCTAATCGACATAAATCACTCTAAGTAGAGCTAAGTTGAAGGGTTGTTGATGCTTCTTCATAAATTTCGTAAGGGGTGTTTGAAGATCCAATCTCCTCAACGCGTGTTAGCGGAGCACGCTTCACGTTGAAGAAATAATCAAGCTCGAAATAATTGGGCATTCCGTAGACCTTAAAGTAGAAGTCGAGCATTGTCTCCTGCATTTTGTTTACAACTGAATTAGATGGACAAATATCGATTCAATAAATGTGGAAAGAGTCTCGATCGGCAGAAAACACACGCAATCAATAATAACGTCCGACATCAGTTAATAGAACTAGTACGGATTCGGTATTTCAACGGAAGGATCGGCATGGCTGATACGAGAACATATAAGAGAGAGGCTTAACGTGATTAATCTTAATCATGTACTAGTAGAGCATGTACACATAGACAATTGCAACGATAATTACAGAAACAATATATAATGTCATCGTATTTAATTTGAAAAAATTATACATATTGTTAGGGGATATTCTATCTATCACTAATTGCCACGGCATTAATGGTATTTTCTTTTATCAGAATCGTTATTGTTTAATCGATGAATCGCGTAAAATAAGTACCTTATGCTCGTAGTCAACGTATAACTCGTCGGTTCGGACGCAATCACTTAACGGATCGAAAATAACTCCTAGGATTGACATATAACGGCGAAACTTGATAAACCTTTCGCGCATAACGCCAACGCGAGCTCGTACCATGCCGGGAGTAACATCGTTTGAGAACGTGTTGGACATGAAAATGGCCGCCTGTTTAATAACCTTCCACATGTGCGTGCAATCTAAAATCGGGTGAGGTTTGGAGAACTCGCGTAGTGCAAAAGCAATTTGTGCCTCGGTTTCGGCACACCAAAATTTGTTGTAGTGAAATAGATGTCCCGAGTGGCGGTAAGATTCCTAACAATATGAATTGAATGTATGTGGATTAGAACATAACCCAAAAAAAAATCATAATCTGTGATGTTTGGCATTTGTTGCGTAAGTTATTTTGCCTATTGAACACAATAGTGTACCTCGATGGAAGGGCTGCGTCCGGTGCTATCCATGGTGGAACAAGAGGAGAATTCAGAAGACATGATAGAATGGCACAAGATGCGTTTGGATTTCTTCGGGTATTGAAACGTGAGGAGTAATTGTTTTTCAAAATATAAGGCAAGAGAAATATAAAACAAAGTGATTTTGTAATAGGTAGAGGAAAATTGTATTTAAGTCGTATTGCATGGCATTGATCATTAGTGGTTGGGGTTGTTGTAGGTCATGTACGGTAATTAAATGCCACGATGAAATATATCTGCTTACATAGCCCATGCACATGCAATTGGTAGTAAATAGCACTTGCCAATTTTTAACCCCGTTTAAAAAAAAAATATGTTATGACTGGGCCGGGGATGGGTTATATATATTACGGGGCACAATTGCAGTGATGCATATCAACTTGTGCATATTGTAACCTATTTGTTGATTAAACCATAACCAACTAGTATGATACGCTGGACAAGGATTTAAGTATATGTTTTAAAAGGATATGTTTGAGGCCAACAAAATTCAGCAAACAATATGACCAGCAATTTAAATCTGTATCTAATAGAAAAAAATGCACACACTTGACCTATAAGAATTGCAATACAATTAATGCAAATTTAGATTGGGAATAAACGAAGCTTAATAACGAACATGTATTTGTGTTGCCCTGCAAATCCAACGTTGTCGATGTGAACATCACTATGTACTTTTAATTCAATGCACCTCAGTATCATTGTAGTAACGGATTAAACTTCAACCACAAGAAAGGAGGTTCCTGGTTTCAATGTTGGATAGCTGTCGGGCCAACATCCATACAACATTTCGAGAACAACACGTTCGCTTTCTAAAAATACTGTGTAATACAAATGACTCGCGGCACTACGAGATGAAGTTATCGAGTTACAGCTATTCGACGTAACGAGTAATACGCATCAACGTCCCACCCGCCTACAGAAATGAGATAGTTGCATATATAGTGTAGACGAAAGTTCGTTAATAAAATGGTGCAATAAAGTAAGGAGATATAATTAAGCATATTATCAAGGGAACATCAACGATAAATTTGTTTTAAGTAGGCATTTACCGTAAGACTTACAACAGGTGCTTCACATACACAAAAATTGGAGGGTTGTAATTTTGATGTGGCGATAACAATCAATTTAGGTGAACTGTGTATTTAATTAGGTGGGAATACTGCTAACACAGCACAGGTTGTACGCTACTAACAGAGTTCATAGATGGACTAGGGGATTCTCAATTATGGAGTATCCATAGCAATCACGTCAATAGAGTAACATGAGTGCATTAAAGAAATTACTGGAAGAGTTGGATTCTACGTAATTAATGTTTCCCACATTGTATATGTATCATATATGTAGTGGCAGTTGTGTGTAGTAATGGCAACACAACAGTCTTATCATCAAAGTATACTTTTGGTTTAAACGTTATATAACGCATTCAACAGAGGCACTATATGCACAGTGGTTTGTCAGCGTTTTTTCTTGAAGAGCTTCAATGGAAACCAGGTGTGGCGAGGAACAGCAGCAGGACAACTACGAGTACGGACAAGGCAGCTGCTACGCTGGGCTCGACGAATTCCAAAAAAAGGTACACGAATATGTCAAAAATGCTGTCGTATGTTTTTATAAGAATTGAAATCTTCTTTAATTCACTGAACGAACCTGATCGCGAGCATCGAGAATTAGAATAGTGTACCAAAACTCTTATGAAATGAATATATACAAGCAGCAATTGATGGGCTGCCCATATTTAATGTGCTTCGCATGAGTGGAAGTGTCCATCGCAAAAACCTGTATGTTATGCTCTTCGTTATGTAATCTGATCATGTTCAAAGATGCATGAAAAAGTCAGAAATCGCGGGAAAGGAAAAAGGGAAAACGTTCAACATTCAGTTACAAAAAAAATTCCAGAACTCTCTGTTTTCAATTTTTCTGAGATGTTGGCCAAACATCGAGATAACATTTTTTTTCCAGTAAAGTTCTAATCGATAAAAAATTTAACTAACGCTAGTTGAATTATAGTTATATATATATATATTTCCCTCGATTTCAAATGTTAAACGTGATGGGGATAACGTTGAAAATTCGGACATTGACTTCTTTATGCTGGTGATTAACAAAGCCCTTAACAATATGGCATGATCTTTTTAATGTGATAACCACAACAACAAATTCAGACGGCCTCTCAACTTAAATGGGAAGACCGTGAATCTATATACAAAGGTTTTTGGAACCGTTCGTTGGACGAGAGCTACATAAGGACCTTACAAAGCGTAGCTAAAGAGATCGACATATCAACCCGTGACGGACTGGAAAGTGCTCTAGATCGCATCCACTTCATTCTATGCGAGATTTATCCACGCACTGGAATAAACTATGTGAAAGTTTACAGACAGTGCCAGACTGTTTGGATGCGATACCAGGCTTTTATGGAGTTCATAAACTTGCCGGGGGTAAGTTTCAACCACCAAACAAAGCGGGTCAGCACAACAAAAGAATACGAAATGACGCACGGGTTGAAGGTGCGTAATGGCGCACCGTATACTCATTTTATTAAGTAAATTGTGTTGTACATGATAGCGATGTCTGCTAATGATTTGAAATAAACTTGCAGGAATACGCTGATAGGAAATTCTTCCGCAAATACGGGTTGCCGCAATACGAGTTGATGGAATCCATATTCGGTGATAAATGCGCGTACATTGCCCTAGAGAAAATGGTAAGGCAGAGGCACAAATGGTACCAGGATATGGAATTTGAAGAGGTCAAGACTGAATATGGCGTGTATTTCTCAGAATAGTTAATTTCGTATTGTGACTAACGTAAACTCAATGTATGAGTAATGGGGAAATATGAAATATGTCTGTTTTGTAACGTATGGTGATATTGATGCATCTATAAAATATTGGTTGCTTGTAGCATATATAATATTATGTTCACGGATAAATTTGATACATTTTAAATTTGGAGACAAGTTTACTATGTCACGGAATCATTAAATTTCATATAAGGATCCGAGAGCACAAGATCTCTGAAATTTTATATTTATAGAAAAGGGATTTTTATTATGTAATATTTTAATATCCAAGTAAAATCACAAGCACATATAATTCAAAAATGATGCACATAATGGGGCATTTAAAGGGTATTGAAGCTAATATAAAGAAAATAAGCCTAAAAGAAATGAAGTACAAAATACATAACTACCGTTAGTTTTTAAAATATGGAGCAACCGATTTTTGAAAAATATTCATTTCAGTTATGTAATAATTACCCTCAAAAAGCAACAGCTTTTTCAGCAACTTTATGTCACAATCACACTTCGTTTTTGGCGAAATGCTACATTTAGCCCCAAATTTCACATTTTTTATATTCCAAAATTTTACTGTTCATCCGAAAATTAGTCTTAATGGGCCAAATTCACTTTTTCTGAGAAGCCCAATATCCCTGAAAATGATTTGTTTTCTGAAAAATAACTCTGAGGGGAGCGCCAAACGGGGGCTAAATCATCCATGGCATCATTCGTGGTTCTTAGTTCTTGCTAGAGAAGTGTAGAAGGTTTTATCGCAAATCCTTTGAAATTGAGTGCAATAACCAAGAACAAGTGTGAAAAGAGATGATCTTGAGCATTAAGAGTTAGCATTGATCCATTAATGGAAGCTATCTTGTTTTGAATGCCTGTGCTCCGAGAAATTAGTTTTGGCCTGTGAATAAATCACCAAAAATGGAGGATTTGTCGAAATCTTTCGTACATAGAAATATACTAAAGCACTGGATTCTTCGATCATACTGAGAAAAAATGCGCAGATAAAAGACATTCTTTTATCAAGAAATCTCAGACGCAGATGTGAAAAATCAAACTGGCCGAATTGTTAATAAGAATAACATAGAAGACGGTCTTGCAATCGCGAAATAGGGAAGAAGCAAAATCTACCCATGTAAATTCTCTAAATCAGAGAAGCGAGGGACAGAGATCGAGAGCAATTTGTGTATGAAAGTAATACATTATTTTATTAAGTGAATACAGTCAGGGTTTGAATCTCTTATGCATATTATCGTAGAGGGCGTTTGGTTTCGATACTGATTAATATTGATTTATTTCAGTTGTTACTAAAAGTCCTCTTGTAAGGCGGATAATATAATAACTACTTTTTAATATTCGTTTTGGCTGGTAAAAATTGATTGTTACTTCTTTGCATCTGCGCATAAAATCCCCTTTGGTTCATCAAATAAACATAATGATTGATTCTAAGAGATGTGCAATGACTAAAATGCCCCTGATGGTGTTGAATAAAAAAAAGGCATGTCTCTTCTCATTTTCCCCAAATTCAAAACGAAGCTACTCTCCCCTGCAAAAATCCTAACCTTTGCGACCTTATTTCCATCGAATTAGTTTGAGTTTCTTCACGATTTTGCACTCCTCCATTTCAATTGGTAAGTTATTGTCCTTCTTATCTCGATTTCTCCACGAATTAGAGTTCAATTTAGGGTTTTGGTTAATTTGGTTCGAATTTATTTATAATCTGATTTTTGATTTGTGTGTACTCGTTTATCTTCTCTGACTTTACCTCACACGCCATAAACCAGTAGAGTAGTTTATACTAGGTAAATTCCGAGCCTATAAATACGTTATTCATGTACCTGTCGATTTTGGTGTGTGTTTTTTTGTTAAGTTGCCGTAAATTGGATCTCATGTGTAATAGCAATATTTGTGAATGTGTTTTGTTAGTAATCATTTTCACATGTTAATATCACTTGATTTTGTTGATGAACAATGTTATGGTGTGGTTAAAATACGGATGCATACGTATAAACCTTGATATTATATGAACTATTGTATAGATTGGCACTAGTAGCATAGATGAATTTACCTTTGACCCGTTGTAGATGGTTGCCCCATACGTTGTGCCTTGTGCCTGCGGCCAAGGACCCATTCTCTATCTAATGGCAAGTGGCAACTCAACAAAACCAGGATGTTATTAATACCAATGTACTTTGTGTCGTGATCACGCCTATTCATTTTTTTGGGAGGACCATCTTAGACTCCAGAAATATGTCCATATTCTAAGGTATCCTAATTTGAACGTGAACCGCAGTGCATCGAGCGCTAATCAGTCTACAAACAACTCAAAATAGACATTGTTCAATAACAACCACAATGATTCACATAGTGCTGAGAGTCAGAGTGTTGAGCACAATAGTGATATCACGAGAAATCTACCAAGTTTAGTTCAGAGGGTGGATGATAGAGTCTTGACCAAAGCGACAGTTATTAGTTGTTTTCTTGCTTGGATTGTAGTATTCTTCCTCGCATTAGTTGTTATTCCATTTGTAATTCTTTATGTCAATAAGTGATGATAACACGTGTCTTTTCAATATTAGTTTATGTGTATTTTCAGTTTAGTACTTGTGTAGTTTGTGTTTCAATCAAATGTGGGACTGCATATGAGCTAGTATATTATGTATGATATGTGAATCTTTAAATTAATATTTTTCTTATGCTAATGGTTATCATATTCGTAGTTCTTTATATTTACATTTGTGTCATCACAATGGTACACTACATGTAACCTTATTTTGTTTAATATTGGTTCACTTTGTTGTGGTTAGTAATCCTAGTAATGAGATATCGACTCGTAGGCCATCATTGTTATTCTAACGAGAAGTCAATGGCTCGAAAAATTGTTCAATGACCCTGATCTAGGTCTGGATGGAGCCTTGGGTGTTCTTTTATTTTTGAAAGGATTAGGTGAGACGATGGACCTATCTAATCCATTACAGATGCAGAATGCTGCAAAACAAGTGTAAGTAGGCAGGAAGAAACGGAAATCAGATGATGATAGGTACACTGTTACAGAGGTGAAGAAAAATGGTAGATTGTGGCCCTTAGGTTGCGGTTCAAATTATTTGAGGAGTTCATTAGTCTATCGGGTGTGAACTACGACTTAGACACCAAACACCTGGCCAATGTTGGGCCAGAATACAACATCTCATAAAGAAGGTGATAATTAACCAACATCATTTCAAAAGTTCACCACTAATACATTGATGTCTATTTTAAACTGATCTTAGCATCTGACCAAGCTCACTTGTCACTGTTAATGGAGAATCTCATTCATCACCATTTCCGTCTGAAAGGCTTCCCTTATGCTGATATGTATTATGATGTTTTCAAGCACATGGGAGCAGCATTATTGCATGGGGAGATGATTGAGACAATTGATAATCCATTGGAGCTACCAGATGCATTGGGATCAGATTGGGTGCCGATTGAAGCCTAGTTTCCTACCCAAAGCTATGTCAACTCCAGTGATATGGGGATTGTGATTGAGAACTGCTCTAACGTTTACCTCACCTGATTTTAATTCAACTATCCAAACAAATGAACTATTAATGCTTTGGTAACTTAGAACAATATTCTACTAGTAAAATTATATGATATGGGTTTTAACAATTTGTGTACTCTGCAAGGTTGTGTTCAACTTGAGCCTCGTCAACTTAAGATAATGTGTAGGGTGCTCTTTTTGTGTTCTCTTGAAAGATATGATTTTGGGAACATCTGTCACATTGTGGAGTTAGAAATGAATAGGCAACTATTTGCCATCTCTAATACATTAGCTGTAATCATCAATCTTTGTGGTATTTGTGTAATTTCATGCAGAGTATTTCCAAAATATGTTCACATGCAACACACGAGTGACATCATTTCGAGATTTAAATTGTTGGAGTAAGATCATGCACAAACGTACTTGGTTGAGAATATATTCCATTTCTTTACATGTTTTGTTGTTTTGAGGAACTTGGAATGATGGAGATTTAGATGCCTTTAGCGATGTCTGCAAATCTACTACATGTGACTCTCCAATAATAGTCATCCAATAGGATGGCCCTCCACATTCTATATATTTGTATTGGTCATTCCCTTTAGTTCATCAAACATCGATTATGTTAACGTCACTCCCTGAAGATTTTACATTACCCTTTATCTCGTACTCACACAATTCAAAATTCTATTGATGTCTAATTTAAATCACTCCACGGAGTATCAAGCAACACACTTCTACAATAGAGGTTGGAATAAGGATCTTGATCACTTACTTATCGCCCTTCTAGAAGCGGAGGTCGTGGTCGAGACTGGTTGTGTTCTCCTTAAAATTGTAGATATTTGGAGATGATCCTCATTCCTCAACAACACTACCGATCATATAAACTACACAAAGAGCAAAGACTTCACTAGTGATGAAATAAACACTTCGAATGCCTAGCTGAGCGACATTGTTGTTTTAGGAGTATTTTGACTTTAAATACGACTTCATGGGATTTGAATGACAACACGGTCCAAATGCGCGAGGATGAGTGGGATGCATTATGTGAGGTAGAACCTATGATTTTTTACGAACTATTTTTCGTATGATCAAAACATCTTATACGTCTACATTAATGCTTTTGTTACGGTTTATAATCATGAAAATTGTGTATTTATACAGGTACACAAATTGGGTCATTGTTATAAGGAAAATGAGGAGTTTGCATGGTAGGATGTCGCAACCATTTTTGGGAGACCGTCAATCCAAGCTACTAAGGGTAATCGCTAGACCGTTTTAGATTTAAAAGGTATTAATCAACGTTTTTTACTTATTCATGAATTACATTTGTTTTGACAAGGTGCCCCACTTGTGATGTGAGAACAATTCATTGTTATCTCGTAAAGGTAGGAACTAGAAGTCCACACCAAGGTTTTCAAGGTAGCCGCATCCTGGAATTGCGATTGTAATACGCGTTATAAGCGTGAACAGTAGTGGGCCGATCAGCTTTTTGGTCAAAGCCCAATAACAGTATCCGGCAAACCAAAACAGCTATTAAGTCAAATTAGACATCTTATTCCACCTAATACACAGAACCAAACTCTCTCTAACTTAAATTATCAAAAAGAGAAAAGAACTAATAATATAACTTAAGATATTTCGTTCATTCTCAAATTAGTACTAAACTCCAAAACATAACTATGAAAATATTCTTAAAGACATGCTTATGCTGGTTATGGCTAGACTGAATTAAAATGTTACAAGAAATTGGAAGCGTAATTAATATTATTATGATGTATTTTTAAAAGCAACTTAAATACTGCAGTGCCTTCGTGCATGTTCAAAGGACATTGTGTAAAATTAGTAGTCCTCCTTAAATTCCATTCGAGCTAGCACGTTAGAATGGAATATTCATCATTGAGCTTCATAATAATACATAATAATTAATTGCTATTACATTTAAAATTGATAGAGTAAATCTTAGATCCATTCCCAAAACCCGGTCAAATTTGTCTTAGTTTGTAAAGTGAGTTTTCAGAAAAACACATTTCCTGAAAGTAGTACTATTTTATTTCCAACATTGTTCGTATGACCTTTTTTAGCATTGGCAAAAAAGCAGATTACCCCCTTTCCTTTCGGCCGTTTTGCACTTTGCCCCCCCCCCCCCCCCCCCCAGATTTCAATTTTAACACATTGCCCCCCCCCCCCCCCCCAACTTAACAATTCGTGCGACGTTACCCCCCCCCCCCCCCCCGAAAACCAATGACCGTCAATTTCTCAAATATTCCGTTAAAATTTTGCACGGGCCGTGACGTGGAGGGGCATTTTTGACACTTCACCTCGGACTAACGGCTATATTGCTGAGAGGGCCTTTTATAACAGATAATCGACAATTCGTCCCAAATCAAAAAACCCCCAAATTTCTAGGGTTCTTCGTTCTTCACAAATTTGAACCAAATTACCATGGATTTTAGCATGATTTGCAAGTGTGGTAGTAGGGCGACGGAGCACACAGCATGGACAGATGCAAATTGTGGCCGTAGGTTTCTACGATGCTCAAAATACCTGGTAACCTCGAATTCAACTTTGAATATCTAATTGTTTATAATTATTTTCTGGAATCGATATTAAATGACTGTTCAACACTTGTTAGATATGAATTTCACTTAATACTTTTGTTTTTTGAAAAAGGGATGCGGTGCATGCAACTATTGGGAGTGGGTCGACCCCCCAATGTGCCCAAGGTCGAAGATGATTATTCCTGGCCTTTTGAGGAAGATAAACAAGGTCGAAGCAGAGATGATGAAGGCTCAAAAAATCAAAAGGCAGTTGTGGGTGGTTATAGCTATATTGTTGGTTGTAGTGTTCTTGAAATGATTTGGTTGTACTGTTATTGCAGTTGTGATTTAGTTTAGTTTAGTGCAGTTGTGTTGTTGTGCTGTTTATGAAGCTTTAGTTTAGTTTAGTGCAGTTGTGTTGTTTATGAAGCATGATTTTGTATGTTTTTGCTGGTTGTGAATCATGGTTGTGAGCAAGCTAATGAAATGAAATGGAAAAATGCTGGTTATGAAGCATGATTTTGTAAGTTTTTGTTGGTTGGGAATCATGGAATGTTGTTGGTTAATTTAGTTTCAGATTACCTGTAATTGCACAAAAGACAAACCAAAGTTCACATGTAATTTTTGTTGAATGGAAAAATGAAAACTTGCATTATTTAACTGGTAAGATGATAAATAGAAAACTTGCATTAGTTGCTGACCAATCAAATCACTTACTGAATCAGTACAATTACATAAGATGATATCAGTTAAGTGATATATGGATTTTCAATCATCAATACCCTATTCAATGTACATTGGTAAATCTAACTACATAACAGGGGATAGTTCATATTGATGATTATCAATCCAACAAAATATTATGATCAGGGTCCATCCAAAAGCAAAATAATGTTCAAACTTGCATTTAAAATAGTGGATCCTCTCCAGTGCCTGTGAACATTTTCTGGCCTTTCCTCTTAGGTACTCCAACTGTCTTCTTAGGTGCATGTGGTTTAAATGGCTTATTGGAAGGAGCAGCAGCTATCCCACCTGATTGAGATGGATTAGATGCCACTGAAGTAGCTGGCTCATTGATAAGGGACTTTCTAGTTCCTGCTCTAGTTGTTGTAGTGTTCACTGTCCTCTGGGACTTCACAGGGCTGTTTACACTCCTTGTGAGTGTCCTTCTTGGGCTCTGCTGCTGAGGGATATCAGGAACAGCCTCAGATACTTTTCTTTTGCCCTTGTCTCTCACTGGAGGCATAGAGGTTGCCTTTGATTGAGCATTAGTATCCTCTTGTTGTGGTTGAGCAGCTCTGGCTCCGGAGCTACTAACTCCATCAGTGTCCTTTCTAGTTACCTACAACAATACCAACATGTAAGCATACCATCAAATCAGCAGTGTAAACAAACTTCACAAACTATTCACAAACTACTACACCTGCAACTTATCCATCTTCTTATTTGTTCCTTATTGTTTGCCAGCCTGTGATTCCTGAGTTTGGGCAACATTATCAGTATCAGTACCACCCTGCAATAAAGTAGCGTTAGTATTTGATAAGAAACAAATGAAGTACACACATGAAACAGACAGAGCTCAAGAAACAGTAAAAAGTACACACATTGGCATTTTTCAAAGCTGCAGGTGGTTCATGACCACCACTTTTAGCTTTCTTCTTGTACACAACAGCTAGAGGATTGCTTTTCCTAGCCTTGCATCCCCTAATGTTATGACCAACTACATGACAGTAACTACATTTCATGGTCATGCCATGTTTCCCTACATTTCCAGACTCTTCAATTGCCTTAGCTCTAATATGTTTCAGCTCTTCAGGTGTCTTCTTCCTATAATTTTTCTTTGGTCTTCCTGGCATTTTTTGAGGCACAGGAGGAACCAGTAAAGCAGCAGTTGTTTGTGGTTTAGGCCATGCAGCCTGTGCATGCATGGGTGACATGCAGTGGCTATATATTTTCATAAAAGTTGATTTCTTGTAACATTGGGGCATGAATTCCTCAGGCTTCCTGTGCTGAAAGTATATGCCACTGATGGCATGAGGACATGGGATACCATTGAGTTCCCATCTCCTACAGTTGCAGGTTCTTTCACCAAGATGCACAGTGAATTTGTCATCCCTAGGACTATGAACCTCAAACTGATCAGAGCCATTCCAGTGTGCTGAGTATCCCATTGAACTCTTCTTTAACCCTTCCAGTATCTTGTAAATCTTTGGGCATTCTTGAGACAAACTCTTCACTCTCTCCATTGCTATCTTCTTCTCTCCAACCCTCTTCATCAGGGTCACTCTAATGCTCTCCAAACAGTCAATAATGGGCAATGACCTTGCCTTCACAATAAGAGCATTAAAGCTTTCTGACATATTGTTCAGCAAGAGATCACTCTTGCTATGTGTTTTGAAGTAAGCCCTGCACCATTGCCCAGGTGGCTTCTCAATGAGCCACTTATAAGCTGCCTCATCTCTTTCTCTAAGTTTTCCCATTACTTTCTCAAAATCCTCCACTCTTGAGCTCCTTGCTGCATCCCATAAAAACTCTTTCAATGCCAACCCTTTGTGATCTTTTTTGAAATTTGCATAGAGATGCATTACACAAAATCGATGTTCACAGAAAGGCAGCAACTCTTAGACTGCATCAATCAACCCTTTCTGTTTGTCACTCATTATAGTCCACTGAGCACTATTGTTGATCTTCAGATCCTCCACCAGAAGTGACATAAACCACAACCAACTCTTTCTTTTCTCTTTCTCAACAATTGCATATGCAAATGGATATATGCAATTGTTTGAGTCCACCCCTACAGCAGTTAAAAGAACACCCCCATTTGCAGTCTTCAAATGGGTGCCATCCAAACAGATAAGTGGTCTACAACCACTCAAAAATCCTCTCCTCAATGCTCCCCAACAGATATACAGCCTTTTAAACTTAGCAGTTTCACCAACAAGTTTGCATTTTATCTTAATAGGTGTACCTTCATTGGTTTTCATAATTTCTTCAGCATACCTCCATAAGAGACTGTATTGTTGACATTCTGAACCATGTACATCCTTAAGGACCTTGTGCTTTTCTCTGTACATTTTATGAGTACTGAACTCCAAGGATGCTTCTCTGCCAATAACAGTGACCATTGACTTAACTGGCCAATTAGGGTCACTTTTGATCTTCTCATAATACTGATTTGCAATCCATTTTGAATTTGCCTGTGTCACAACATCTTCTCTAGCACACTCATGTGGACCTGAGTAATTCTTGATCATCAAGGTGTCTTCCCCAGGGATTCTTGATACATAAATCCTAAATGAACAATGGTCTTGTTTGCACACCACTGTAAGCTTGAATTTGTCATTCTTTTTCCATTTGATACTTCTTCCATCATCAATTGCATATTTTCTAACAGCTGCTCGAAAGATATCTGCATCACTGAAGCAAACTCCAGCCTCAAAACTCAAAAGTAACTTTTTCCATATCAACAGCTGGATTGAACACTTTGTATCCATTGTATAGATACTGATCCTTTGGAGTTTGTATCTCAGAAACAGCAGATGCAGGTGCAGGATTATCCCTTGTAGCTGGTCTTCTTGGTCGCAAACCAGCCCACTCAGCACCTTGATCAACATTATCATCAAACTGTTGGTTGTCCTTAGTGGGGTCATTGTCTTCATCAACAAGGTAATCAGAGTATTCAGAATCATTACCCACACTGACCTCTCCATCAATGTCATCACTATCATTGACATCTAACATTGCAGCAACCTCTGCAGTGCAATGATCCTTAATAAAACTTGGTAAATCACCATTTGCCACTGGACCTCTTGATGTGCTTGCACCATTTGTAGTGTTACCAGTATGCATGTTGTCCTTCTCACTTTCATTGTTTGTATTGTAGTGCTCTGGCACATCTTCTACATGTACTTGCTCCTCCAAGTTGGGTGCTTTGTCTTGACTTTTGCTTGAATCACCTACTGCTTCATCAATTATTGGAAAGTCACCAACTTTTAACTGCTCTCTCACAATCTGTTCTCCAGCCTCATTATCATCTCTAGCTCCACCATATGACTGGACAAGCTCAGATTGAGCTTCAGTTCTAGGGGCCAAAAAAATGGCAACAATCCTCTCCTTTGAAGCAGCCCTGGCCATAGCCAATGAACCCTCATCATCATCAATGGGGATCAATCTCCTACAGTTGTCCCACCCACATGCATTGTAATATACTACCACATCCCCCCTCACCCCCACTTCCTTAGCCATGGTAGTTAGCTCCACCAGTGACATTTCATCCTCAGTGCAGAAATCTATGTAGTCAGTCTTCCCCAAATAGCTTAAAGATTCAAACTTCATAAACTTCCCAGAATGCTGAATCATGATGGTGAAAAAGTCTTTGTTGTTTCCTGTGAATGAACATAGGTGAATGAGTAAGATATATGCACTTATGTATTTATGACTTAAGACATAGGCAGTAACATATTTATGCTAGCTACTCATAGTTGAATTATATGCATACAAAGTGAAGGTATGTACACATGCAAAAAGAACCTTAGTTTACACATGCAAAAATATATTTATGCTACACATAGTTGACTTAAGACAGAGGCATTAACATATCTATGTACACATGCAAAAAGAATCATGATCAATGCAATCACTGTAACCAAAATTTGAAGGTAGCAACCAAAAATTTGGACCACACAACCAAAACATCTGCTTATTAACAAAAGGGACCACAAAGATTCAATTTTTGGACCACAAACGAGTAATTTTTGACCAGAGGAGCACATACGACAGATAGTTGGACCACACAAACAAAAATTCTGCTGATTAACCAACGGGACCACAGTTCTACACTTATTAAGGAAAATTAAAAAAAATGCACTTTACTTACCATAATCGGGGTGCACTTTGTGTGGGAGTATAATAGCGTACGGCCTTCGTACTTTCCAACCCATTTGGAAAGGGATTGACAGTAGATTGCTGCAATTCAACTAATTTAGGGTAGGGTTTGGAAAAATCCTTTCTTTTTTGGCGATTTTGAATTGGGAGCAACGGATCGGTTTTAGGGTTTTTTAGATTAGGGCAACTGATCGATCAATTTTCCCACCAAAATACACAATCAGTACTGGTCGAGGTGAAGTGGCGAAAATGCCCCTCCACGTGAGGGGCACGGGGGAATATTCCGCGGAATATTCGAGAAATTGACGGTCATTGGTTTTCGGGGGGTAACGTCGCACGAATTGTTAAGTTGGGGGGGCAATGTGTTAAAATTGAAAGTTGGGGGGGGCAAGTGCAAAACGGCCGGAAGGAAAGGGGGTAATATGCTTTTTTCCCTTTAGCATTTGATAAAGTCAACTTATTGGCACTCTGAACTTGTTACTTCCCACCATCACCATGGCATCCTCATCCAATCAGATGTTGAAGCTAACAGCAATTTTCATCTCATGCATATTGCTGCGGCAGATCATGTCTGCAGGTAAACAATCAACATTTCGTGATGCTCTTTTTTTCATAAATAAAGAAAAAAATACATCAACAGAATTAATTAACCTTTTTTTGAGTAACAGATATACTACAGAATCCAGATTTTGCACTCCCACCATCAAACTGGAGAGCAAACTCCACCTCCACATTCTTTCCACTGAACGAGAACAGCACCATTCCTGGTTGGACAGCCCAAGGAACCGTACAGTACGTCACCGCCGGAGCTAACTTATCATTGCCCCAAAACAAACACGGTATTCTTTTGGGCCAAGACGGAAAGATCAATCAAACATTCACTGCAAATGGTGGAGAAGTAACCTACGTGCTTACCTTCACTTTGACCGTTGGTGGTGACAACTGTCGGTCCAATGCTAGTCTCGTCGTTTCAGCGCCAGACAGTTCTGCTCAGTATTCTTTCACAGGGAGGTATGGAGAAGAGTCGTGGGAAGTTTATGGTCATCAGTTGGGAAGCTGGGGAAATGGAGAATCTGTAAACTTACTCCTTGAGAGTCAAGCTGTTGATGCAGATCCGAATTCCACGTGCTGGCCACTGGTTGATACACTCTTGCTCAATACCATTCCATCACTCAATCAAGACATTAACGGTATGCCAATGCCAATTTCAAAGTTAACTAGATACTTCTGGTATGATCTTTTGTTTTGTTCGGACCAGAATTGACAGGGTTCCTCTTACGTTTTCCAGTTACTCTCCTTACTGACAACTTATTTTGTATGGTCAATGATTATTTCTCCATAAACTAAAACAGAGAACCTGCTGTCTAATGGTGGTTTTGAGTTGGGACCAGTGTTTCCCGAATTCTCAGACAAGGGAGTATTACTTGACACCGAACCGAGTCAGACTGAATCCGCATTACCACAATGGACAGTAAGTGGAACTGTGAGGTACATTAACACAAACCATTACTTCATTCCAGAAGGGAAAGCTGCTATTGAGATTGTCTCTGGAGTATCTGCTGGCGTACAAACAGCCACACAACTTTCGCAGGGGTCCAATTATATTTTGGAATTCATGCTAGGAGATGCAAATGACTCCTGCACCGGAGACCTGACGGTAGGGGTTGCAGCAGGATCGTCGGTTCAGAATTTTACCCTCAACAGTAATGGAACTGGATCTGCGAAGAAATACTCGTTGACGTTCAGGGGAGAGGGGTCGAGTTCCACACCAATAAGCTTCCAGAGCTATACAACAAGACAGAGACAAGATGGTGTATTTTGCGGTCCGGTTGTTGATGGTGTTGTTCTCCGTGCGTCTAGTGCTCAAACAACAAGTCTGCGCGGTGTTTTCTTTATTTCATTATTCTTTATAGCCTTTATGTAAATCAGTGAGCTACTTAAACATGCATACATTTTATGAAATACTGACGATCAAAGGCTTGATAACTTCATGTGGACTGAGATCTTATCTACATTTCTCAAAGTGTAGGGGAATGTAAAAGTATCTTGAATTTCTTTATCCTGCAAATGTTAAGCAGTGTTCAAATGTTTGCCCATCCTTCATTTATAATCGCTACCGGGGAGCTATATTTAACAGGTCCAGCAACTAAAAGACTTCAATAATAAAAATATATTCTTTTGTGAAAGATAGTATAAGGAGTTCAGAACATTTTATGGACATTCAAATATGATATACAAGTGTAGATCAATCTATAGCTGAGTTGCTTCCTACAATCACCACTCTGTAATTACACAAATGAACGCTTTTCTATCAACGAGCGTTAGAGCATCCAGGATCCAACTGACTCCTGAAGTAATCGCCAGTCTGAGACTTCACCAGCTCAAAATACAAATATTTACTTAAGTCCTGTGAACAGCCCAATCAATGAACCTTTTGTATGTATACTGCTTCCAGTACTAAACCAAAGCAGAAAAGGCAATATTAAAAAGTAATTTGACCCATCAGGTTGAAATATTTTGATAAATTTATCAACCTCAAAACATTTCCTTGGTGAAAATATAGAAGTGCATTGCAAGTAAAATATCAAATTTAAACAGCAAATGGGGTGAAGACTTCATGCTGTACCTGTATAACTCTCCGGAAAAGATGATAATTTCTATTCTGATATGAGATGCTAAAGTTTTTGCACTGAGTTGACCCATTTTACACGCTTAAGAAGCGATTGATACTCTTGACTCCTGGACCACTCATCAATCTCGCGTGCACGCATAACTGGAAGAGGATGTGAAAGTTGCCTCGTTTGAGCATTCCTGAAATTTTTGAAGTAGATAATCTAGCTAAGGTTAACTTAACATCCAAAGTTCATATCATGAGACTGGGCTGACCTTATATACCACCCGACAGGGCTAGAGGAAGCTTTGTCATAAGAACGAGCTTGCTCCAAAAAGGCATCGACATTTAACTGATCCGCCATGGATGGGCATCCTCCAGCTAATTTCATGAGAACAGAGATGACAACCTCTTGTGGGGGCACAGGAGGCAAAATTAATGAACCATATTTTATTCACTCATGTGTAAAGTGTCAAGCACAAGATATCTACCTTCGGATCTCGAGCTACAAGTAGGGCAGCACGATCACAAGTAAGTTCTGCAGCCCGAAGCCAGCGGAAAAGTTGCTCTTCTAATCTCTGAGCAATCATACCACCAAGGCCTGCGAAGAAATGAGCTGGTGAAATGGAGTGGAGGATTTTTTATCTCAACATAAACATCATAGTAAGAAGCTCTACTATTGGAATCAAATATTCTCTGCATTGCAACACTTAGTAAGCTCACAACTCACTACTTAAAAGATCGTACTTTGAAGTACGCAATGACATTATCAACTCAATAACTGCTCGTAAGATCAAGTACCTACATAAGATATGAAAATCAGGAAAAAAGACTACCACTTTCTCCAACCAATTGCCAGCTTTATTGCCTTCATAGGTACAGTTGCACAGCCAATGATGTTAAGCAATTCCAAAGAAATAAATAAAATAAAATAAATCACACCCCTTTCTGCATTCATTTATTTTAATCACTCTTCTATCTCCATAGATTGCTTACACAGAATCGCCACTTCGGTGAGGGCAACTTACCCATGGTTTCTAGAGTTCTAAAACTTGCCTCAGCTTCACTGGAGTAAATACCTAAATTATTGTTTAATTTGAAACTCGCTAGATGTTCTCTGAAGCACAAGTGTTAGTTATGAAAATGCTCTTAACCCTCGAAGAAATCTTTGTTGACCACAACGACATTCTTCCTTTCCATCTAGGTCCATCACTCATTAGAGAACAATTTCAAATGACTAAACTGAGAACTCAGGCAAAGAAGGCTGTCTATTTGTATCAATAGATTCCTAGGAAATTCTTTAATGGTTGGTACATGCAGTCCCTTATCTAAAAGTGGCTTGACTTAAAAAAGTTCTAATGAACAGTCAACTAAGTTTTTATTTTCTGGCGTTGACAAGACTGTTACCACCACAAAAGAAGCTATCTTTGAGCGTAGTCCCGGAGCTATTATCGCATAGTCTTACATTTAAGATGTCCCATGCTTGAACAAATTTGACTCCAAATGACAAATAAAAAGTAAAGTCATACCAGGTAGACTATATACTCCGAGAGTAAGAATGTTGGCAAATGTCAACCAAACACCATGGTCACACTTCAGATGACCCAACTCATGAGCCAAAACAGCCTACGTAACAGAGCACAGAGGTATAATTATAATGCTACACCGATACTCAGAAACTACAAAACTTTCTTCAAATTATATTATGAGCTTCATAGAAATCGAAGGTAGAATTATCAAAAAAAAAAAAAAAATCTCTAACAATATTCAAATTCCAACCTGCAACTCCTTCCTTGACAAAAGCTCCACTAAGCTTGTGTGAACAACAACAAATGGTTTTTTCCCACTGATTGCAAGAGTATACGCATTGGGCACAGGACTTTGACGCACATACAAGTCAGGAGACTCAATATTCAGCATACTGGCAGCCTCTAGCATCAACTGATGAAGTTCAGGAAGCTGTCGAACCAAGAAACAATTGAGTAGCAAAAGTACATAACGGACCAAAAGGTCTCACTGATAATTTGCCAACTGCTACAAATTAACCAGATTTGCTAGATACAGAATCATTAGGAACTATACACTCTTGTACTAATAAATTGAAAACAACAAGCGCCAACTTTCTTTTGATTCACGATCAATTGCATGAAGTTGTCATATATATGTAGAACAAATATTTTCACAGATACATCGACACATACATATATAAGTACACAAACACGCACACAGAGGCGTGGTCTAGGACATGCCCCCAAGTATTCAAGTTTGGGATGGAAGTTTCTAACAACACTAGGATAACGATAGAAAGAAGAGCTGAATTGGCGGCTGAAGGATTTCAAACCGCAATAAACCCTCAAGTGCAATGAATCAAGAGCTGTATAAAACACACACACACACACACACTTGATACTAATATTTTTTCATAGTTTGAATGAATGAAAGGCGACACATCACATTACGAATTACCTGCTTGTCGGATACAAGAAGAGACGTTCCTATATTCTCGAGAAGCATGACTTGCTCTGCCACACTGCCTGAAATAGAATGAACAAAATTACGTAACAAAAGAAAGGCAATTGCACAAATAAACTGATTGATTACCTAGTAAAACTCTTCCAATTTCATTTAAACCCGGAATCGCCCTCAGAATCAAAGTATTCTGGATCCATAATAATAATAAGAGTTAGGAAGAAAATGACATAAGAGTAAGTAAATAAGTAAGTAAATCGATTTAATTAAATTACTTGTTTGTCGAGAGGATGTCTGATATCATCAGCATCAAGTTGATCGCGAACAGCAACAGACGAAGCAGAAGCAGAAGCAGCTCGACAGATATGATTATTCCTAAGCAGGTTCTTACTTGCGGAAAAGCTGAGAAGCGGCTTATTATTTGTTGATGAATTTAAGCTGCTGAATATAATTAGTGGGGTTGATGGTTTTTGTGAGAAACTAAGGGTGGGAACCAGAACACTAGCAGCCATTGAATTTTTAAGAGAAAGAGAGAGAAGGTTAATGAAGAAATGAAGAGGGGGGGAGGGGGGTGCGCTTTATATGCAGGCACGACACGACAGAAAGCTGTTGTTTATTTGTTTGGATTCAACCACATAAGTTTGTAGCCACACCACACCCGTACTCTTGGTTCCACTTTGCCGCCACTTCGTTTTCCATTGATTGCACTAAAAAATAAAAAAATCTATTTCGAGGAATACAAATTTTATCTAATCGTTTTGTGATTCCGCTTTGAATCTTCTCACTATATATATAGCCCCAAATCAAGTTACATCTTCATGCGATGGCTTTATTATGCTAACATCAAAAATTAATTCTTTTTTTTTTGAGTATTTTTGTCTGCTGACTTGGTAGGCTCACTCGACATTCCACGGAGTAGATGATTCAGAGTTTTGCTTGAACTAACTTAGTCTTTGTACACCTACAATCCAAGCAACACAGACATAATAGCCCAAGGGGACATGGCATAGGCTTTAGATGGTTATATTATCAAAGATGTGAGGAAGAGTAGCCAAATAAACAAGCTTATATGGGTGAGGTTGAGGTATTTAGCGATTTCAAACACAAATTCGGGCTGATTCAAGCTGTCTATGTATTCCGTTTAGGCAATCAAGTCAAAAGTAGTTCAAATGTTGATTAGGTTATCCACTCACTTCTGCTTTGTGCGACTTCACAATTTCGACCTTAACTCCTCGTATGTAGACCGGAATGATCCTTATGCCGAACTACTTTACGCGGCTTTACGATTTCGATTTTAACTCTTAATATATATGTTAAAACCATGATCAGCTCTCTGATTTAGAATCTAGACCATTATATTTTCAGTGATGTAAGTCTTATACGGAACTTTTATAAAAAAATGACCCTTATATCAAAATTATATTGCAATGACTCGTATGTCGAACTGCTATGTCAATTTGAGGGCTTTGCAATTTCTCCCTTCTTTGTGCTGAGATTGAGAAATGGAGCATGTATAAGCACCGTACTAGGCATGTGGTGAGCTTGGGCCCTTTATTTGAAGCCTATGTCAAATATATGTCGAATCGAGAGTCTTATGTCGAACTCCTATATGGAACTCTACCAATTCAACATAGCATTTCGACATACGGGCCAACCACTATACAACTCTACCATTTTGATCATAACTCTCATTATAGATTTCGAAGTTGCAACCACTTGTTGTCTTGGGAACTAGACATTGGTGGATTTTAAAGAATTGTGATCATTATCTAATTTGTTGCATGGATACATTAGTGAATCAAACAAAGTTCATCTAATTCTATTTTTCATGTCTTCTTATGCTCTTGAACACTCATTGATCAATCATCGCCATCATGGCTTGTTCGTATCATGCCACGTATCATTACTATGTCGCACCAAGTTTATAAATACATTTAACTACAAGTTTTTAGAAATTGAAATGAGAATGAAAATTAATGAGAAATTTATGTTGTCGAATTGTGGATATTTAGGTCTAAGTGGACTTTTAAGGAGGACGTGTTGAAAATATTTGGAATTGAAAGTGTGTGGATTAAATTGCTTAATGAGAAGTAAGTGGGGTATTATTTATTCATCAAGATTAAAAATATTCAGGTTTATTTGAATATTAAATCACACATTTATGGTGGTCAAAAGCATTTGAATACAATCAAATGTCTTCAATTGCAAGAATAAGTTTGCCTCTTTAATGTATTGGTGATTTCATGTTTTCTCACACTATAAATAGAGGCCTCTACACTTGTGTAAATTATCCAAAAAATCATAAGACTTCAAAAATTGCATATCATATATTTTCTTAGAGTTCTACAAATATCTCTCAATTCGAAAGGAGCAGTTTTCGAGCTTCACGAGGTAGTTCGGGGAAGGACGTTGTACCTTGGGAGATCAGTGTTACACGAGGGCTTAAAGTGGTAGTCGCGACAGGAGGTCACACTTCCGACTCGTCCAACAAGTTGCACTATATTGTTGTAATGGTGGATATAACACTTATATCTTTTTGTTATAATTAATTACATGTTATGTATGTGATATCTTGTTAATGGAAATTACTCGTTGATGTTAAATTCTGAAAATTGTTGTTTTTAATCTTGTTTATTATACACTGGAACCAACAATATGAAGATCACTATCATAATTCTTGTTCTTTATGTTTATATTTATAATATCCAGAATTTTTAAAGTACTAAAACTTTTTGATTTTAATTTGTTCAATTTTATGTGAGTGTTGAACGTTAACTGAAGCTGTTGTGCATCCTTGTAAAGCCACATAGGTGATCAAAAAGGAAAACACATTCACAGACACGTGTAATACGAAAAGGATTTGAACTATGCACCTCTTGAGGGAAATTTTATATTTTGGTCCCATAAGTTGGCTCAAGCGCGATTTTGGTCCCATAAGTTGACAGGCCTCGATTTTGGTCCCATATGTTGGCACCTTCAGTCGATTTTGGTCCCATGGTCAACACTTCGTCCAATTCTACCGAAAAACGCATACGTGGCACCATTGACCACAAACATTACCAATTTTAACTCATTTTTCTGAGTCCACCTGTATACATGGCACCCATGTGACAACAACAACAACCAAGCATGTAATCCCAATTAAATTGGGGTAGGCTATATGAACCATGAATGAATCACGTCGAGTCGTGAACATGAATCTTCTGTCTCCATATATTACGGTTGACGAGCATGTCCTCATTTTAGATCTTTTAGCTTCATGTCGTTTCGTATAACCTCTATCCATGTCTTTTTCGGTCTCCCACGAGCTCTAGTCGTCTGTCCTAAGTCAAGATCTTCAACTCATCGTACTGGTGCATCTATGGGTCTGCGTTTAATATGTCCAAACCATCTTAAACGGTTTTTTCGCATTTTCTCGTCGATGGTCGCCACACCCAATTTATGCCGAATATCTTCATTGCGCACCTTATCTCTCCTAGTGTTACCGCACATCCACCGAAGCATGCGCATCTCTGTAACGTTCATCTTCTGTGCATGACTTTGCTTAATAGCCCAGCACTCGGAGCCATAAAGCAAAGCAGGTCTAATAGCCGTACGATAGAAATTTCCTTTAAGCTTTAAGGGAAAGTTACGATCGCACATGATCTTTGTTGCATTCTTCCACTTTGTCCATCCAGCTTGGATGCGGTGGTTGACATCTCCGTCTAACTCTCCATCCATCTGTAGTATGGAGCCTTAATACCGAAAATGCGTACTTCTCGGTATCTCTTGGCCATCCAACTAAACCCTTCCATTGTTGTTTCTTCGTTGTTTGCTAAACTTGCATTCGAGGTACTCTGCTTTTGTTCGACTTAGTCGAAATCCTCGTGCTTCTAATGTTTGTCTCCATCGTTCTAATTTAGCGTTAACTCACATTCTTGTCTCATCGATGAGGACAATATCGTCTGCAAACAAACATGGCACCCATGTGAAAAAAAAAAAAAGCAAAAACATAAAACACCTCACAATTGTATATTATCTAAAATCATTAAAACATATTGCATAATTTTAGTTTAATTAAAATTTTATTTTAAAACGCGCATTAAATTTATATTTAATACTAAATATTAAAAATAAATATATGTTTTTAAATTATATTTATCTAAATATAAAAACTTATATATAATTTTAATTTTAAAACTTAATTTCTAACTAATATACTTAACAAAAAAAAAGAAAAAAAAAAGAGAGAAAGGTTAGTCATTCATTTTCCGTCACCAGTCACCACCACCGATCACAACCACCAATACCCATCACAAAACAGGAAAAAAAAAAAGAACAAAAAAAAATCACCCCATTTCACTTCACCGGTCACCACCACCGATCACAACCACCAATTCCCATCACAGAAAAGAAAAACAGAAAAGAAAAAGAAGAACAAAAAAAAGTCCATTGTTCGACGCCGCTCCACCATCACAACCACCAATACCCCTCGCCGTCAGATCGATTAAACTCTCTCTCTCTCTCTCTCTCTCTCTCTCTCTCTCTCTCTCTCTCTCTCTCTCTCTCTCTCTCTCTCTCTCTCTCTCTCTCTCTCTCTCTCTCTCTCTCTCTCTCATCATTCAATCATTAGCCCACACAAACTGCAGAATTCAAGCATTAATGGTGGGTCATGGTAAAACGCTCGGATCCGATGCGGCGAAGAAAGCTCATGTTCCCCGTTGGACGTATTGCTCGTTTCCTAGTGGTGGTGACTGGTAAAGCGGCAGTGATGGTGGAGTGGTGGCGGTATCATGGTGGTGTTGGTGTTTGTGCAGGGGTGGGGAAGGAGTAATTAGGATAAAATATTAATTTTAAAATTAACATATATGTAAGTATATTACTAAGTACGTAATATTTTGTTAATTAATTAATTTGTTTAGAAGCATATATGTATGCGTATATATATATATATATATATACACACTAAGTTTTTAAGTTTATGAAGATGTTAAAAAAGAAAATGAATGTGTTTTAAAAATAACTTTTAATCATTTAATTTCTACATGGGTGTCATGTGTACATATGGGCCCGAAGATGTGTACATATGGGCCCGAAAAATGGGTCAAAATAGGTAAGGTCGCAGTCAACGGGTGTCACGTATGCGTTTTTCGACGGTTTTGGGCAGAGTGTTGACCATGGGACCAAAATCGAGTCAATGTGCCAACTTATGGGACCAAAACATAAAATGTCCCCACCTCTTGACGATTAGCAGTAATGTTGTCATTCAAGCTATATTAATTCTTGCAATATTGTCGAACTGTTACTTATTTGTCTGTTGCTTGTTGCTATCAAAAATATTTTGTTTCAAAATTTTGTTTTGTTACTGCTGCTAATAAGTTTCAAACCTTCGACCCCCTACATAGTTGCATATTGCCTTTACCGTTAAACTGTTACATTTCTTGTTGTTAATTTGGACAGTTATGTATTTATTACTTACTATAAATTTGCTGGAATATAAAACTGCACAAAACCTTAAAACAAGGATCTGACCCAACAACCTCGAGCTCAATTACTATGATCCTTACCGTTAGATCAACATTTAATTTTGTTTGATACATGAGTAAATGTGTACTTGAATATATTGCTGCAGTTATTATTTTGAATTCACGTTACACTTTTAAAATTATAGTCTGATTACGTGTTGAGCATGCTTATGTGATTATATTAAATTGTGAAATCTTACATGTGATAGTACTCTAATTGGGAAAATTAGTACAAGTTGATTATATGCTTGTGATATTGCACGTGAGCCCTTGGATATTGAGAAAAAAATGCAAAGTGCCTTGTGAAAAAATCCATAATTGCACGTGGATCCCTAAAAAGAATTTCAAAATAATTTCAAGTATTGAGACTTGTGAATTCAAAGGAATTCAAAGATAAAATATTTTATACAAACGATTATGTCGCAGAAAGGTGGAGTGTAAGCGAACTTGTCCCTCCACTGGCATGGGAACCTAATATTCTGTCCAAAAAGGCGGACTTTAAAGAAGTTTTGTCCCTCCACCGGTCTGGGAAGATTTGTATAAATATTTGGATTTGAGAATTCTCAGCTACACTAATCAAAATTATTGTGAGAATTATTTGTTTAGTTATGGGGGCTAAAAAGTCAAACTAATCCAACGAATGGTGGGTAGACATTAAGGCTACTCGACACACCTGCACCAATAGGTGGATGTTTAAGACCTATCAACCAGTAGAGAATGAGTAGTGTTATATGATAAACTTTGTTGTCTCAAAGGTTAAGGGCGAAGGAACGGTTGTGTTGAAGATGACCTCGGGGAAAGTGTTGACCTTGAAAGAGGTGCTTCATGTTCTAGAAATTCACAAGAATCTAATATCAAGTAAAGTGCTGAACAAGAAAGGGTTCACACTTGTCTTTGAGTCATACAAGGTCATCATGTCAGAGGATAGAACCTTTGTGGGCAAGGGTTATATGTTGGATAATCTATTTAAGATCTTTGTAATAACAATATCGCCTAAGGCTAAGATTAATACTAGCAATGAGGCTAGCAACTTTGTTGATGTTGTAACTGTGAGAGACAGTGATGTAAACGACTTTATGAATGCATTGAACTGTTGCGCCAAGGCACAAAGTGGATTGTTCGTAAAGGTCACAACATCAGATTTTAGGATGACCGTTGTCTGTTGAATTGAAAATGTTGCACTCATTCACTATGCTAATTAGCAGATTCCAATTGAAATATAAAGTTTATGAGTCGCTACGTTCATTGATAGTGACAACCAATGGAAGTGGCCTTCTTTCCAACATGGCCATTAGCAAAAATTGCTAGCATCAAAATCAACATCAACGACAATACGTTTGACTCGCCAAGTGGGTACTTTCTGATGATGGAAATTTCTCTGTCAAGTCTGCTTATATGATGCTTAGTGGTATTAATACACCTCGCTCTAGCATGGGATCTCGCATGGATATCAAAAATGAAGCAGAGCATCTGCACTTTTATCCGGCTTATTGCATATAAGCTTCTCACAAATGAGAGACGCCGCCAATGACATCTTACTCATGATGCCTCCTGCCTAAGGTTCCTCGCAACCAATGAATCCCTCCCCACCTCCTCAGGTATTGTCCATTAAGCTGCTCTATTTAGCTAAACTTTATGCCTTGTAACCAACTCTATAGATTTTTTAATTGTGGACGTAGTGACTAGACTCTTTTCGCCACGGCATGATGGAAAATCTAGAATTGGAGGTGCTAGAAGAACTTCAAAAATCTACCTTGATCCGAAGCGTCTTGGAGCTGCTACTAGGGAACAAGTCAATGACGACACTAAAGCCTGGGCAAAATCAATGCATGCAATTTCTAAGAAAGATAAAAGTTCTTAAAAGATTAAGCTAGTCACACCCTCCCCCTGGAGTTATTAACTCAATGTTGATTGAATGGCACTTGGAAATCTAGGTGCATATCATGTGGTGATGTTGTTCGGGATTATCATGCCCTCTGGAATTTTGGATTTGCAGCTAACATGGGATTTAGACCTATAACTGTTGCAAAATTGTGGAGGTGTTTATCGTGGCCTAATTGAGGTAATTCATCATCGTCACAAGCATATATCCCCCTCTCACGACTCTCAGATTGTGATTCGGCTCCTAACACCCACCTTGTCGCTACACTACCCCTATGCTAAACGCATCTCAACATGCGTGAAACTTATCAACCAACTCAGTTCCTGCAAAATTAAGCCCGACTTAAGAGAGACAAACATTGTTACTGACAAGTTGGCTCACATTTGGTCATTCATTACTCTTTGGTGATCGACCACATGAAGCTATCTCTCAATGTTGCCTTTTTTATGTTGCGGGTGGTATTCGCCACCAAACTCTCCCCCCCCCCCCCCCCCATTTGTACAAAAAAAACCGACCACAACCAGTATGTGCAAAGAGGCCATGCCCAAGTGTATTACACAAGCTCTATTTCTTACGTAAAAAATAAGTCTGCTCAAAATAATCCATTTTCTCTACTCTTAACCTACAAGCATAGAGCAGATGCAAAAGTACCGAAAGACTAACCATATGGTGTGACATAATTATGATACCTCAAAAACGCAAAATCATTCTCACAATTGTACGGAACTAAGGGGATGAAAAAGTCATTTCTCACTCGATCCAACAAGACCAAAATCATGATGAGACGATGTCAGAACGACAAACTCTCAAAACGGCAATAAAACCACGTTGGAAAGGCTCGAAGTGGCGGGATTTGGGACCACGTCGGCATGGCGAACGTGGCTCCCCGAAATGGTCCACTTTGGATGGTTGACATGACACGTCGACGATCGAACGACGTGGTACGTCAAACTGCGGTTGTCCCAAAAGGGGGCACGTTGGAAGTCAAACCAACGGGCAATGTCGGATTGTTGACCGTCCATATGGGTCAAATGACCGATGTGGCACGTCGGACTATTCCTCCTACGTCGGTCAACAACCGACGTGGTGGGAGCACATCAAACAACCGACATTCTCCCATGCCTCTTGCCTCCTTGGGGTGGTCCCCAAGGCCTTCCCTAACCTCTATAGATACACCCCCCCACCCTCATTCCTTCATTTAAGGGGTGAGACTTTGGGAGCTCAATGTTGCTACTCTCTCTCTCTCTCTCTGTGGATAAGCACGCCAACCACTTCACGTCAACTTCTCAAAGTTGGCACGACAACTTCCAAAAGTTTCCATATTCTTCTTCTACAACATCCATGTTACGCCAGCACATCAAACGTAGTAGGTCAAACAAATAGAAGCACGTCAAACAAAAGCACGTCAAACAAATGCACATCAAACAAAGTACATCAACCATTTTACATCTACTTTTCCTTAGACATGACTATATTGACGATTGAACTAGGTACAAGATGAAATCGACTACTACATCAACAATATCAACTTTGACTCGTGATTTGACTACTTCGTAGTGCAAATCACTAAATTATCGAATCTTGAGCCTCTAGAGAGCTAGATGACTAGAAGCATCCTTATGCCATTATAATGATCTCTAAACGAGACAAATACACCCCCCGGGGGTTAGATCTACAGCTAACAGGGCCTCATCTACGAGACGTACACCCTACGAAGTTGTCCAACCGAGCCCAAGGGTTAGATAAACGCACACAACTTCTAAGCTAAGCGTGATATCTCCTAAGACCCAACAACGGGCATAATTGGATAATGAACTACGTCCGTCTTGATTCTCTCTTCTCATGGAGATATGTAGGCAGCTTGACCCGTGTTGAGTTCAGTTGTAAGCATGCAAAACTTGTAGCCTCCATTAGATTAGTTTAATTTCTTATTAACTTGACAAATAAAATATCATGTAAATCACGAGCATTTGATGCAGTTTTACTTGTGAATTCTTTTCCTTGTGATTCATTTATATTCATAAATAATTTTATTTCATAGATAATAAATTTAAGAGTTTTAAAATTGTCTTGTTCATTCATATAGACAAAAGAATAAGTGAGGGTAATATTGGTAAGTGACTAGTGCGATTGAGGAGTAAAGTAGGCAAAGAAGGGTTTGCTTACAACTTGATTATACATACATGTTGTTTTCTCAACGGACAAAAGATTATTGAATCGGGTTTTTCTTTTTCTGAGCTAAAGAATCAAAATGTAATTCTATTCTAAAACGAATTTCAAGTTTTCTCATAATTTTAATTTTGAGGTGTTTCATTCATGTAATCCAATTGTTGTAATAGGAGTAGGAGACACTCTGTGAATCGACCACCGACGCCTGACGTGCGGGATGATGAGGATCAATCGAAGGAGCCCACCCTTCTTGAAATCGTTAATATTAAGGTTAATTTCTTATTTATCTGCTGCCGTCAAGGTTTTTTTTATTTAATTTTTAACTTAATGTGCTGCTGGTGTTTTTTGTTAGTTGATTGAGAGCGGGGAGAAGGAACGGTTAATGGAGCTGGTGAGAGAGAGGCTTGTGGAATGTGGTTGGAAGGAGGATATCAGAGACCTTTGCAGGTTTACTGCTTCTTGCTTTTAAAAGGAAAGGAGATAATAATAGATTATTCGTTTAATTCGGTTGTGACTTAGCGAACGAACTTCAATTTAGTAAATGGTTTTGAAACCAGCTAGAATTGAGGCCTTAAGCGTTCTTCCTTCGATCTTACTCAGTACTCCACTTATGTTTCTCTTCCTTTTCAGAAAGGGTATACCGTAGTTGGTATATTTTGTAATCCCTGCTGAATATGCGTTATTTGCTCATGCAATCCTCGTAGTTGGAAATGGTAAACACACTTTGTAGATAGTCTATTTGGGAAGAACACGGGGTTCGTTCCTCTGAGTATGTGAATGTGATAGTTGAGGGGTAGGTGCATGGCTCGTATTCCTTTGAGGATGTTGTCTAACTCAAGAGCCAAAAACGGTCGATGGATGGAACTTGCTTGCTAATAATTACTCTCGGAATATTTCTGTTCCAAAGAGTATTGTGTTTATAATCATTCAATTAGTTTAGGATGTGCTGCAGAGTCAGACAATGACCATCCAAGACTCGCTACTTCCTTTTTGCTCTTTTTTCTTTTAAGGCTATGTGTTGGTGTATGCACGTCTGTTTCATGTTGTGTATGTGTTTTACACTATTCCATGAGGGGAAAAAAACCCTTATTATATACAACAGTCAAGCTTTTAAACTCGTGAAACTTGAGTAGGCTACAGATACCCAAATGAGAAGAGAACCTTGTGGATTCTCAGAAATAAATGATTTATTGCGAGTAAATATAAAGGGGCCTTCTGAAAACCATATTTACTGCCGGTGCTGTATGATCCATGGGTGTAGAATTCTGTTTACCTCCCCAATTATTTCTTTTGTTTTCTAGCCTGAGTTGATTCCAAAGTTTAATTTCAGGGATTTTGTAAAGAAGAAGGGGAGGAGTAATGTAACGGTAGATGATCTTGTTTGTGCAATTACCCCTAAAGGCCGAGGTAATAAAATCTTAAAAAATAAATAAAAACATTATCTTGTTATTTGGATGCTATGTTGCAGGCTTTAATCATGTATGTAAGATTCAAGAACAAGCTGATTCCTCATACTCTAATAGTATTGTGTTCTTTCAACAACAATTTTGTATTTTCTTTGCTAGCAATATAAGTGCAAAACAAATAGAGGCAAAAATAAGATATTATTAGCTGACTGTACTCCTCTCACATTGCATCTCTGTTCTGTAAACATCTCGGTGACTATTTCTTGTAAATGGTGAAACATTTGTAGCTTCAATTCCGGATTCCGTTAAAGCCGAGCTTCTGCAAAGAATCCGAACCTTCCTCGTGTCAGTTGCTCACTGATGCAATCTTACAGAACCAAAGTGGAGGTGTGCAATCATTTTCAGGAAAAGAGAAATGCAAAAGTGCGTGTTGATAGCTTATGCTACTGTGTTTTTTTCCTTCAGCATATGTTGTCTAGTGCATGTGAACGTTTTATCAATTTAGAACACAAGTAGCACATTTGGATACAGATGTTAAATTAGTACTGTGTGTTGTTTATTGCTGCATCTAGTGTAATATATGTAATTTGCAGTGCATCAGTTATTGGTGTGTACCACTTGAAAAATACTATCTTGATTCTTGAGCTCTATTCTTGCTATAGTCAATAATTGGAAGAAGAACCATGTTTCTACTCGGGTGCAATTTATATCCGCAGATTTATCTTTTGATTCAGGTGCAAAATATTTCGTTTTACTTTAACAGTTTGACTAATAGCGGTTAGATTTAGAGAAAGCAGTGGCATGAGATAAATTTTCGAGAAAATGTGTGGGGTGAAGGGCTAGTCTATCAATTTCATATCAGAATTTTTTAAAATTGATAGCTTAATGTTCGCGCGAGAGTTGGACGTGTAACCATCTTCACTTGGAAGGACATGCCCCCAGTTTCCACCATTTCAATATGGATCAAAATTCCCAATTATTTTCATGAAAATATCGTGTTTATTAACGAAAAATAAAATTTAATTGTTGCTTTTTAAGTTCCCTGCATTGGTTATTTTCCTAACTTTTTGAAACATGTGACGAGTTTGTGAAAAAGAAAGACAATATTAACGTATGATAAAATGTGAATCTGGGATTTGGTACGTCTCAAGAACCCATGGCCCCACGAGTAAACAATAGAAGCGACTGTTGACAGAGAGAGAAAAAAAGATGGAATTGGATATTTCAAAACCCCGAGTAAATCTAGAAAATTATTGTTTAAGTTACATTTTTATATAGGAGTTGTGGCCATGAGTGTTCGACCATCAAGCCTTAAATTCATCTTAGGGGTCTGAAAAATTCAACGTAAGAGATGCAGATTTGATCTACACAAGCCTTCGTCCCATTTGGTTATAATGTGTAACCATCTACACAAGCCTACCATGCGAATCATTCAATTCAATTAAAGTAAGCTTCATTTGAGATACAACGAACCACATTTCATTGACTAAATGGAATGCAGAGGCAACTTGGTTGAGTCTCAAGTTCAATCCCGAATGAATAAGTATTTGGTCGTTGTTTTGGGGTGTTTTCATCTGCTGACTTGGCAAGTTGATAAGACACTCCACAACAGATTGATTCATTGTTATGTTAAAATCAGTTTTGTCCTTCACGTGCATGTACTCCAAGCATCACGACACGAGAGATCGGGTGTTATTAATTTCAGACTGAATTTGGGAGCAAGCCAAGCTGCCTACGTATCCAATTAAGGGAATCAATCAGAACGTAGTTCATTTATCTCTAAGTATCGAATCTGGGAGCTATTAGACAGATAACAGACGAATTGGTGTTGTTAGATCTATGCTAAATCGAATCTGGACTGTTAGATCTATGCTAGATCGAATCTGAGCTGTTAGATCTAGGCTAGATCGAATCTGAGCTGTTAGATCTATGCTAGATCGAATCTGAGCTGTTAGATATATGCTAGATTGAATCTGAGTTGTTCGATCGATGGAAAAAAAAAGAGAGTAGAACTAATGACTGACTGAATGAATGTCAGGATTTGGAGTATTTATGGAGTATGAGCCATATCAATCGAACGGCCTACGTTCGATTGTTCTAGATCGAACGACTCTCATTCGACCTTCTTATTTTTGGGCCTTTAATGGGGAAGACCGACCCAATTTATTTCTGGGCCACCTAAAATACCCCCACCATATATTCCCCCCAATTTGGGAGTTGGTTTTGATTCAAGAGCAGGTGCCAAATTAAAAATCTTGTGTGGCTTCAAAACATGCCCCTCATTCGGGAGTCGTGATCTAGAGGATCAGTTGCCAAATTATTTTTATCTGTCTTGATGCGATGCACGCACTTGTGCGCTAGCGATCTGCTTTATGAACGTCGCGCCATGGGTAGTGATTCAGTTCGCACTTATCTTAAGGTGTTGTCTCATTTTCGGTTTGCACTCGCCTTTCTTGGCAAATTGTCCATCTCTTTGGAGCCCTAAGACTTTTACGTTGAGTTGAATTCTCGCATACCAGTACTTGTTTATCATCCTCATTTGTGCAACATAAACATGTGTATTGCGCTGGCATCCCTTTGATCGTCTCTTGAATGATATGTGAAATTTCAATTTTGTGCAACTTTTGTACATGTCAAGTATTATTGTTTCTCGACGATGGAGTAAATGTATTTTAGTCTTTTTCCGGTGACTTGGTCGCTAAGAAGTTTATTCGCTTTGGTTTATGTATATAGGCATAGTCTACTCAATTCTTTTTATCGTTCTGGTGCATCTTGTCTTTCCTGTAACAGATTCTTCTGCCACTAGTAGCATCTCATTTATATGAAGATCGTGGTTGAGTTGCAAATTATACACCTTGTTACATTCACACCATTGGGGATCCGACAATAGTTAAGACTGTGAATGATTCCACAAGTATTTTAGGCTTGCTGAAATTGAGGATCATTGTGCCCTCTTCGGCTTGGTAGGAGCCAATGGAATGATTAGCCACAAGCCGCGAGTCTGAAAAGACTACTAGAGGCTCTACTCTTAAGGAGCTCTCCATTGAGGAAAGTTATTCGCACAATACGATTTTGTAGGTACTTTTCGAGTCAATAGTTGTTAACTTTGAAAGGTAGATGGTTTTGATAACACACGGTTCTACTGTTAAGCGCCTCGACTGAGCGAGTGGTCGTCTTGGCAAAGGTCTTCGATTTGTCTTTATCCAGGTCGGATATGGTGACAACCAAGGAGGCGAAGCCGTACCAAGACGTGAATCACGAGGCTCAGGCATAAATATCTATTATGCAATTTCAATTTTTGGCTATCCGGGCACTGTGTCGCCCTTGTTTGGATATTTTGTTGCATTCTTGTTTAATGATTGTCTGCGTTTGCTTATGGCACTTTGTGCTTTTACATGTTATTGGTCGTTGACGTTGATGGCTAATATGGCGAATTGATGTCCGCGGTGCTACTTTAGACATGTTTGCTATATCGTGATAAGTGCATGTCGTACTACTTTGGGTAGTATTTAGGTCTTATCTTGTCTCAGTTATGATACACCAAGATAATCAATACATTGGACTTGGCTCAACTCTATAGGGTCGAGGCCTGGCAGGGTCGTGTGGTTCAATTAGTTCTGCATTGCGCGACTTCACAAATTTTACCATACCTCTTTATTGGTTGGTCAAAAGCTCGATCCGCTTCTTGATTATGGACCTTGACTAGTGTAGCTTTCAGGGCATGTATGGGTTCGACCTAAGTGAATGTTGAATTCACCTTGGTTCGATCATAACAGTCGAATTGGGAAATTCGAGGGTTACAATCGAACTGCAATGCGCGACTTCACGGTTTCGATCATATCTCTTTGTAGGATGATCGAAACGTCGACCCGCTTCTTGATTCGAGACCCTAACTCGTGTATCTTTCAGGATGTGTCTGGGTTCAATCAATGTAACTGTTGAGCGACTTTTAGGTTTACATCTAAGCACGTTGGTTAGATGTCCATCTCTGATATTTTAGATTTTCATCCTACCACGTCGTGTCAATGTCCGTATTCTGAGATTTTAGATTTGCATCTAACCTTGTACGGTCGATGTCCATCTTTTTAGATTTTAAGTTTGTATCGAACCTCGTGGGTAGATGTTCTTGGTGTCGCTTTGAACACGTTTGCTTCTTAGCATGATAGATGGACGTTTGTCGTACCGCTTCGGGTAGGTTGCATCGTACCACGTGGGTAGATGTTCTTGGTGCCGCTTTGGACACGTTTGTTTTGTAGCAAAATTGATGGATGTTTGTTGTGCCGCTTCAGGTAGGTTTGCATCGTACCATGTGGGTAGATATTCTTGGTGCCGCTTTGGACAAGTTTGTCGAACCGCTTCGGGTAGCTTTGCATCGTACCACATGGGTAGATGTGACTAATTTGTTATGTGTAGTCTGTTACAATATCTAGCCTTTTAGGCATATGGATATGTTGTTTGCATAATTCTTTTGCCAGATGTCCATCCTTTGAGTTTTTTGGTTCATATCTAACCACGTTGGGTCGATGTCCATTTCTTTCATCTGACCACTTGGGGCCGATGTTTTATTTTCTCATCTAACCACTTGGGGCCAATGTTTTATTTTCTTTTTTTCATTTTTTTTTTCATTTTATTCATTTTTTTGACCACTTGGGGCCGATGTTTCATTTTTTCATCTGACCACTTAGGGCCGATGTTTCATTTTATCATCTGGCCACTTCGGACCGATGTTTCATTGCCGATGTTTCATTTTCTCATATGACAACTTGGGGCTAATGTTTCATTTTTTCATCTGACCGCTTCGGGTAAGACTCTTCGACATCACACGAGGGTAAAGATTCTTCGATAGCACCAACGGGTAAGATTCTTCGATAGCACATAAGGGTAAGATTCTTCGATACCACCTACGGGTAAGATTCTTCTATATCACATAAGGGTAAGATTCTTCGATACCACCTACAGGTAAGATTCTTCGATACCGCATAAGAGTAAGATTCTTCGATACCACCTTTTGGTAAAATTCTTCGATACCACATATGGGTAAGATTCTTCGATACCACATACGGGTAGGATTCTTCGATACCACATAAGGTAAGATAGATTATGATACTATTCGAAGTGCAATTGTTTGTCCAATTGACTTTGAGACTGCGAGCTTGTTTCTAAGTATATGTAGCATGTTCCCGCAGATGGCACCATTATTTTGGGGTGTTTTCGTATACTGACTTGGCAAGTTGATAAGACACTCCACAACAGACTGATTCATTGTTGTGTTAGAATCAGCTTTGTCCTTTACACGCCTGCACTCTAAGCATCACGACACGAGGGATTGGGTGTTATTGATTTCGGACTGAACTTGGGAGCAAGCTAAGCTGCCTACATATCCCATTGAGGGAATTAAGCCAAACGTAGTTCATTTATCTCTAAGTATCGAATCTGGGAGCTATTAGACAAATAACGGGCAGACTGGTGCTGTTAGATCTATGCTAGATCGAATCTGAGCTGTCAAATCTATGCTAGATCGAATCTGAGCTGTTAGATATATGCTAGATCGAATTTGAGCTGTTCGATCCATGGCAAGAAAGAGAGTAGAACTAATGACTAGATGAATGAATGACAGGATTTGGAGTATTTATAGAGTACATGCCATATCAATCTAACGGCCCACGTTCGATTGTCCTAGATCGAACATCACTCATTCGACCTTATTATTTTTGCGCATTTAATGGGGCAGGCCGACCCAGTTTATTTCTGCGCCACCTAAAATACCCCCACCAGTCGTCAACCGATAAACTCTTTGATGAGGCTATTTTGACTAAAACCTCGATGACTTAAGCAGTGAATGCCCTACACAGAGTTTGCTCCGCCTAGTTCATGTGTCTTTCTTGTCTAAAGAAGAAAGTCAAGTGTAGCACTGAGACAGTCTAATTCAGAGTGTTGAATCAATATGTCAAGTCGCTCGACGAAAACATTGTGCATCGATATCAAATAACCTCTAAACTTCATGCTATATTTTTGAGTTAGTAAGACTAATCTTACATTATGTTTAGTAAATCTTAGAGGAAAATTTAGAATCACACAAATTGCCGTGACTGACCATAAATATGTTTCGTATGCCTCAAACGGATCATCTGATTCAAGTTAGACGGGGTTGTATTTGGTTCCATGGATCGAAATCACGATACTACTTAAATGAATACAAATTTAAACTTCACCAACACCAAAATGGGGATGAGGAATTGAAATAAGTGATTGGAAGTTGTAACTAGTATATCCCAATTTCCAGTACCAATAATAGTCGTTAAAAAAGGAAAACAAAAGGTTGAGTAGCAATCTGACTTTAAAAGCCCATTACACACACTACTGCAGCCCCAACCAAGTTACTAACTACTCACAAAGAAAAGCCCTAATTACAAAACAAGAAACTCAAACAAAATCTTATTATTAAGAAAGAAAATCCTTAAGGAGGAAAATGGAGATGTCAAGTGATTTTGATCGGCTGCTGTTCTTCGAGCACGCTCGGAGGACCGCCGAAGCTACCTATGCCAAAAACCCTCTCGACGCCGATGTTCGTACCACTCACTCACTCACTCACTTTTTATTACAAACTCTATTTTTCTTAGTGTTGTTTCTTATTTATTCGTATTGGTGCAGAATCTTACTAGATGGGGTGGAGTTTTGCTGGAGTTATCACAGTTTATGAATGGCCCGGAATCAAAGACCATGGTTCAAGGTTGTAACAAACTTTCATTTTTTTCTTCTCATTTCTTTCTTACTTTGTTGAGTAATTGAGTTAAAGGTGATGCCTTTTCTACTACTATCTTCACTAGCTATAGTTTATGCTACTTCTGTTGCTAGTCTCTGACTTTTTTAGTTTCTAATAGTGGCCGAATTGATTTTATGTTATTGTCGGATAGGTGATTCAAATCGAAGCTAATTACTAATTATCAATGACCAATTCGAGTGCTTTCCCTGTTTATTTTATAGATGCTATTGAAAAGCTGGAGGAGGCACTAGTTGTTAATCCTAGAAAGCATGACGCTCTCTGGTGTCTTGGGAATGCCTACACATCCAGTGCATTTCTCATTCCCGATCTCGATCAGGCTAGGGGTTACTTTGACAAGGCTACTCAGTACTTTGAGCAAGCATATGAAGTGGTTCGTTCGTTCAGTTATACAACTTTTTGCTATTTATTCTTTTTGTTTCCTTGTTAATTGGCTTGCATTGTTCTTTTGGTGCAGGAACCACAAAATGAACTCTACAAAAAATCTTTAGAAGTGGCTGCTAAGGTAAGGCTATATATGAATCTGCCCACAAAATGAACGCTTGATTTGGCCCTTTCGTATCTGTGTTTGTTGAATCTTGTCATAGCAAGTACGAAATTATGCTTTCTTTTGTCTATCTTTGATAATTTTTGGCCTTGATGTGCATAGTTATTCCTTTAATTCGAGTAGTAGTGTTTTGCTTTGCGTCTGTTCTGTCGCTATAAGCTATTGACATTTAGTATCATCATGGGCCTTTACTTTCTTAAATGAATACTTGTTAAATGTTCATATTCCAACTTTATCTCTATTGTCTTCATGTGCAAGTAAGATCAAATTCTTTTAACTTCATTTCTGATGCCTATGCATTTATATTCTTATTGATGGCATTAGGCTCCTGAGTTACATGTTGAGATTCACAAGCATGGTTTGTCTCAGCAAGCTATGGGACCAGGCCCTTCTGCATCTACTAGCACAAAGGTATGAAACTTTTATGTGTAGTTCAAGTTGATGGTTCTTGTAATCTATCTGAGATATTACTGCTTCTATTTCGCAAAAAAATCTCCAAACTGAAAAACTTCCACATTTGGGAACTGAAACAGAAATGTAGAATTTGAGATTAACTTTCATCATTCTATCTGTTTCGAGGATGAAGATTACTCCGTTGTCAAAACATATTATAGAGGAAAACCATCCGTCCCTGAGCTTTTTGACTTTCCTCAATCCCAGACACATACAAGCCTCATCCAGAAGGCTCTTCTATCCTGATCCATCTCCACCGACCTCTTCTATCCATATTTGAGGCTCCCATTTCACTGACAAGCCTTTGCCACTGGCATTAGGTGGTCCGCTACCAAGAGGCCATCTGTCTGTTGCTATCATATGGTGCACAAATTTCTTTCCTCACCAATGAATCATGCGCCATGTTTTCAGTTTAGATGGATTTAAAACATCCTTCGTTTTCCCCGAGAAAAAAGAAAAAGATGATGAATGTGAAAAGAATTGGCATTCAGAGAAACATCCTTTGCTTTCACCAGTTTGACGAAAACCAATTCAAGTTCTTCAATGTCAAATTCATACATGTGACATGCTGACTGAAGTATAAGGACATAACTCTCTCTCTCTCTCTCTCTCTCTCACAACGAATTCTTGTATTGGAGGCATTATCCCTTATTTCTTGTGGAATTCTGTTTGTTAGTTGTTTCATCTTCATGTTGGTGGCAAGCAGGTGTTTCTCGAACCAGTTTGTGCTTTATATCTTGTCACTTTTCTTAACACTGTATTTATGCATTTCTACAGCAGCAGAGTAGTAAAAAGAGCAAAACCAGCGATCTCAAATATGACATTTTTGGATGGGTAATACTCGCCGTCGGTATTGTTGCTTGGGTGGGATTTGCGAAGTCTAATATGCCACCACCTCCTCCTCCCAGATAAGCTAGGCCATTAACTATGTCCAATTTGGCCTGGACTCCCAGCAATGGAATCTGCCTCGGTTAGATGTGACCATCAAGAAAATACTAGTTACTATAATATGTTGATTTTGATGAGTTTTTTTTATTATTATTTATTTATTTTATGTAGCAGCAATAAGAAATCTTTATATTGCATAGATTTGGCTTTTCTTTATCGGTCCTTGAAAATCCTGATGTGTTCTATTTATTATACGCACTCCATATTAACAGAGTAGGATGAGAGTACTCCAGCATTGATCCGTTCTGCAATGCATTTCTTGTATGTCTATAGGTGATATTTAGTTGAATTGATACTGTAATCTGGAATTCCAACTTTGAAGGCGAAATGAATTTGAGTTTTGGCAATTGATTATTATTGATTTCCATGCAAAAATTCCGTTCGTGTGATCCTCTTGTGGTAATTAGCTCAAGCTGGTAGTTATGTTGCCCTACATATTTACATCATTTGTGTATAAATATGTATCATATGTTAAATAAACCGTATGAACTGCAAAAGTACATTTAATTTTCAAATCAAGTACCTTAATTTTCATTTCCGAAAGAGGAAGAATTGAAAATAACTGAGATTTGGTATTTGGTTTCACAAGGGAAACTGCGACTTAGCTTATGGGATTTTGTTGAAAAGGGTTCTTAAAGTTTCTGATGTGAAATAATAAGTTGCAGCAAAAGCCGCGTGGATAATTCGGTTGCAACAGAAATCTAAAAACATGTCATAATTTCTTTACATACATTTATCTCATTTACAAAAGATTAAACAAAAGACAAATAAGGTAAAATTGTGATCCTCTTTGCTTCTGTATGGTTTAACATTTACTAAAGATTAAACAAAAGACAAACAAGGTAAAACTGTGATCCTCTTTGCTTCTGTATGGTGTAACGCATCATATGGGAATATGACTTGTTTATGCACAGACGCGCGACGAACTAGACTTCACTTACTGAAGAATCTCCATCATCTGTAGTCATCCATGGTTGCTTAGGACCCTGACAATGGAAGGGAAAAAAGAAGATGGACGAAAGATGTCAAAGGACGAAAATCTTTCTAACAAGAATATATCTGACACCAATTAGAAACTCAGATCACAACTATTGTAAGACAGTAGTTGTTTCAGTTGGGCGATGCACGGGTTTCTGCAAAATATAACATCTAGGCTCTAGCTACCTTATCATAGATAACTTCCAAATTCTCTTCCAACCAAGCTAGTGTTAAGCAACCAATGCATATGAATCCGTTGCAATCTACCTTACAAGTAGGAATCTGTTGATTAATTCAATATCTCACGTATGCCACCAATGCATTAAATCACTTATTTCAATTAATTTTCTTTGAGCTGTGTTTAATTTATCTTATCCTTGGAGTTATAAAACATTGACCTTTCACCTCCGACATTTATCTTTCTATTGAAGGGAATGAAACCATCAGTCATTGATGGTAAGACCGTTTTCTTTCTCCTCAAAGGGGCCATTGTGCTTGTATGTAAATCAAAAAGAAAAGAAAACTGCTGCATGTGCAATATTACCTTTCCCTGCCTTAAGATTCGTGGTAAGCTTCCAGTCATGTCCACTACAGTAGATGGATCAGCAACTCTAATACTGGCAGCAACAACAAAATCAAGGCCCTGCAAAACAAATTAACATTTATACTACACTACATTATAGAATATTACAGTAACACAACATATATTGAACATGATGTTGCTGCTAGTTAATCTTGTAACTTAAATATCTAAAACCATGTTTCTACAGTTTCTAGCAAGATTAACAATACATATACATGTACATATATATGAGTTGTTATTTGGAGTTTGAAATAGTCTCAGAACTTCAATCCATTTCCATGTGAAGATCTGCTATTTAATTAACAACTCATGATATATTATTGAAGTGGATATGCAATCATTTTTTAAGTATATCACGTATAATATGTACACACACAGACAACTATAACCCTAAGTATGCATGCACTCGTCTCTCTTCCAATACGAGAGCCATCAGAAGCTATTGAATATAAATAATTAAATGATGCAAAAGATTGAATAGCGACAATGGTTAGATACAAATAGAAGATAAATAACAAAATGCACGTAGTCGCGTACATGGGGTAATAGAAATGGTAGGCAAACATTTAGTCACTTTAGCCATAAAATATTCTAATGACAAACCCAAAAACAGTTTCATGGGTAGTAAAATATGTACATTGCACAAAAAGTTTGAACATGGTATCTCAACTTTCAATCAGGAATAGCAAAGGTATATGAATAATATCTGAGGAGAGATAACAAAGTAGAAGAGAATAGAACATCGCAGAAATGGTCAGCTATACGATAACGTGTAATACCTCTGGTCCATATGTATCAGCTATCGTGACAGGATCTAATATCCATTCATTCTCCTTTGGTGACTTGACACTGAGGCAGAAGAAAACAATTAAGAATACTTCATATATAACTGTCAATTGTCAACTATAATTCAGTAATATTACTACTCAAACATGAACTTATGCCTACTAGAATTTCATTTACAAACCACCATAATTTGGAAAAAGACGTGAAAACGATAGAAGTTTATAGAAAACAAAGAAGGAAATAAAAGAAAGTTTATGAGATGGAACTTTCTCTGGCCTACCTTGTGGATATTAAAGGAGAACCCATCTTTTCGAGGATAGCCTGACACACAGCATCATCAGGGATACGGACACCTACATTCTTTCTAGATACATACTTGGAATTTGTCGTTCCCCTTCTTATGCATTGCTTGGGCAATTCCTTGCTTGCAGTTAAAATAAAAGTATACTGAAACATGAAGGAAGTTGATCACTATCATGAATCCTTCAATATGAAACTCGAGGGGACCTATCTTAGCTAGACATTACATTAAAATAAGATATTATACCAAAAATATGACAGCCATCATGAGAGAAGTAAATGAGCAGCATAAAAAACCACAAACATGACAATAGATGTAGTTAGTAATGTGGTTCTGACACATTGAAAACAAGAAAAAAAAAAGATCGTTCATTCACATTCAAGTGGAGATGTATACACAATCAAGTATGATAATTATCAGATCTACTACCAGCAGCAAGAGAACAATGAAACAATAAGTAGAACTTACGGGGCCAGGAAGGCAATGTTTAACTGCTCGAAAGATGTTAGCTAGGCCTTCGCTATTACCACGAGGAAATCCTGTTGTGTATGTATCAATATCTTTGAAGGAGTGGCACAAAATGCTAAGAGGCTGCAATAATGAAAGAAAAAGAGATCAGAATGCACGCATAAGCACAGAAAGAAAGTAGATTCAGATGCACGGTCCTTCATCAGTTGATTTGAAAGTATAACAGCAACGCCAAGTATAGGAAGAGAGAGTTCAGTATGCAGCTTGCCTTTGAAGGTTCTATGTCTTTTATTCTGCGAAAAGGAATAAGGAAACCTATGAATGTCATATAGTAGCAGCTAGCTTAAAACGAGAATTTCGACAGTAACACTCGCCTACACAAACGCTCGATCGCAGAGTTGTTTCTGAGATCACAAGTCAGCGCATACCTATTATCAAACATCAAGAGTACAATACTCGTCAGGATCCCCTGTATTCAGACATATATACATATCACATACATCACATAATCAGCACCTCTAGCTATGCAATTAAAGTTAAATTGGACGATCAAATTGTGCCGATTTCAGTTCAGAAAATGAAACGATGATCCATTAAGGTCCACAGAATTTCAAATTTCACATACACAGTGTCAGTAGGAATAACTCCAACGGCGCCTTGTTTCAAAAGCTCGACAATAGGATCCAGTTTCCAAGAGTCCGACCCGAAAGGATCAACTTCAACATACAATAATCCATCATCCTGAAAAAGAAAAAAAAAACAGAGTTCATGAGTAATTGAGGTAGCGAAGAATAATGAATGAATCGAAGATAAAGACCGACCTTGGTAAAGCGAGGAGCGGAGTATTTGAGGCGCTTGGGACTCCTCTTAACTACTGCAAATGCAGTGAATCGACGACGACAAGGAGATTGAACGGACACGTGGCACGGTCGTGGAATCGGTGACCACTGGAATTTGAGCGGCGGCGCTACGGAGGCTCCTCCGCCCAATCGTCTGAATTCCACCGCCATTCTTTTCAGTTTCGCGGGAACCACATGCTTCTGGAGGTGGATGGAAAATTGGAATATTCTATTTCTTAAAACTTTTTTTTTTGAACAACTTATTTTAATTTTTATTGGACGAATATTCTAATTTCTAGCTTAGCGGAGACAACGGAGAAAAGAAAAAAGAAAAAAACAACAACTCTTATTTACTAATAAAATAATTTTATGTCACTTGAGAATATAATAATATCAATACTTTCACAATTATATCAAATAATCCAATAATTCATAGAAATTTACTTATGCTTGATAATGAGCAGCCAACAATTAAAAATATGTGCATGTTTTCGTTTGTTAAAAAACTATTGTTTGCAAAGATATGTAGCTAAATTCTAACTAGCCTACCAAAAATTATGACTAGCTAAGTGTTTCACAACCAAGTTAACATGAAAAAATTAACTTCAATATCAATTCTTAATCACTTTCAAGAATCTCCTCGTTTAGATCTTCAAGCTAATTATCATCAGCGAAATCTGATTCATCTATTACACCGTCCACATCATTTCCAACTAAAACATCATCTAAGGATGATCATACTCATCATTGAAGTGTGTTTTGGGTGTTCACAAAATTCTCTATTTTTTTCTCGCAAGTTCATAAAAGCGTATGTTTTTACTCCAAGACGTAAAAAATGAGCCTCTAGCACCTTGGGCATACGCTATGATCTTTAGGCGAAGTTCCGCAAAGTTAAGTCCCAAACATGCGTCCTGGGGCGATTTAGTGTATTTTGCCCCAAGACGTACCCAAGGTGCCCTTGGACGCGTTTTTTAAAACACTGATTTTCTTTTGTAGAAAATAGTAAATTTATACTTGGCTTGATGTTACGTAGGCACGTTACTTTTGTGTTTATGTATTTTTATAAGTTGCAAAATACTTACTTCCATATGCAACTCTTATGGTGGTGGTATAGGCGGACCTACATCTAATGGTAACCTTAAATAGCATAGCCACGCTTCCATCTAGTATCCAAAGGTAGTCTTCCACTGCATCTATTACAATTCCTACACTAAATAATTTACTTATTTATTTTTTACGATGGTGATGATATACGTATTTCACATAACACATCAGATTATTTGTGTATCTTTTAGATGGTAGAATGTGTTAAAAAGGCACTTGCCTTTTATAAAAATAGCAAATGGCTTGGTAATCTGTTGTTGACACAACAAAAAATTAAGTTAGCAAACGGAGAGGGCCTTGGGTTAAAGAGGACATTTCAATTTAACCAATGCATTCTAAAGGTTATGGAAATATGTTATGTGTCCTCCTTAAGGTGTTTGAGTTTATAGTTTCTACCATGCACGAGATTAACAATAACAAAGTGGTTTTTGTTAATATCTCATCCAATTTAAACTGACACGCAGGTTTTGAGTAATCAAGATCAAAATCAAAAGTATAAATAAAATTATATTTCCTACATTGTAGGTCTTAAGAATGTAAAAAGTTCTAATACGTTGAATTGTTCTCAAGTGTAACAAAAAATTTAGAACTTTGAAAACTTTTTAAAATACATATTGACCGATAGTCACCTCATAAATGAGAGCTTAATTCAATGTGAGTTGTCCTTTGGTGGCAATTCAAAATAATTGTGAGTTACCAATTTTTTCAACTGTGGAGGTGAAATAATATTTAAGACTATGCAGATTGCGGGTTAAACAAGTGCGGGCGGATGAACGGGTTAAGTTACACACTAAATTACAAATTAACTTTTTCCATCATGTTTTAAAACACACAAATTATATAGTACAACTGGTGATGCTATATCGTCCGGGCCCGTGAGGTCGGGATATTCGGGGATATCGTCACTTAATTATTTGTTCGAAACGTCACTCTCGAATTTGAGGGAAAGGAGGCACAGTTTTATCAAGGACTTTGAGTGAATTACAATGGGTCGTGCAATGAGATAGCTTGAGCTAGTAGAGTGTGTGAAATATTCTAAGTACAATAATGTAGAGATTTTGGCATAACTTGGACTAATTTTGTGTGCAAAGTGAACTTGCGGGTTTTTTGGATTTTGCTGGATTTCACTTCACATGACTCCCCCATTTTTATGCTGAAAATGGGGACTATTTATAGGGGGTTCCTGAGGTCTTCGGCCAATGAGAATTGGTCTTTATGTCTTAAATCTGGGTGGCTATGGCGTCCAATGGCGTGTGGGTCTTCTACCCTAATGGGGGTCGTGTGTCAGGGGTCAACCAATGGCGTGAGTGGACTGACGTTTGTCTGAGCGGGTAATGATGGCTTCTTCTCCAATGCTCTTCAGAGGCGGAACTAGGCCAATGAGAGGGGATCGGTCTGACCCAATCATTGATCTGCACCGGTAAGAGTTGTCGCTTTCTGCTCCAATGAGTGATTCAGACCAATGTGGTATGGTCTTTCATCATAATTAGGGTGGTTGAGAGCTATATTGAGTAAGGGTGGTTGGCACATTTCCCGAGTCTGGTCGTGGGCGAGGTTCTGCCTGGGTGGTCGGATAGCCTTGTTGGTCGTTTATTTTGAACAGGACCCGTTGGGTCGTTCTTCATAGTTGTAGGATTGTTAAGCTATCTCTTTTAGCCTGAGTATCGAGGGGTCTTGACTCTTCCTTGTATCCACTCGTGTTCTTAATGTTGTGTGATTACGTGCTCCTTCCTTCTTAATATTTGGCTAAGTGTTGGATGTCGCCTCTCGGGGGTCCGAGCGGTACTTAGCGTTTTGAGAAGTGTTTACTCCTTGGTCGGGGGGGGGGGGGGGGTTCCATGGTCTTTCCTTGTGGGTACCCAGGTTTTAGACTGAAACTGGGTCGTGGGGAAGGGTGGGTCCGAGTCTTTGGATCCGAACCGTATTTCCTTTGGGAGCGCCGATCAGACGAGACTCGAGGGTACCTTCTTCGGGTGTTTAGGCCGAATACTCTATGTGGGGTGTTAGCTGGTCATGACCCGAGGGTACCTTCTTCAAATCCCGGACCGTTTGCCCCTATTCGGGTAGTGGTTGGTCATCACCTCAGCATACCCTTCTCCTAGACGGTCAGTCATTTTTGTGGGGTACCCTTTTTCCACCCATGTCCGTGGGCGTGGCGGATTATGCATCATCAACAACTACTCTTATAATCTTGTATTAAAGAATTTCTTTTTTTGTCTTGTATTTTTGTTTCGTATGTTTTTATTATTTTCATGCCAATATTAATGAATATCGAATTTCGACTATATGTATGTAAAGTCTCAACACGACTCGCAACATCTCGGTATTAAAATCGTCTGATGTAGTCTCTAGTTGATTCATCGTTGCCTTGTATGATAGTCTTCAAGTATTCTTGTGTCAACCGTGTCCGCCTCTGAGTAGCAAATTGACTTGAACATTGCTATGAGCTGATCATACATATGTATCGAAAGCGGTGGAGTCCTTGAAAACCAGTCTTGAGCAACATCAATGAGAGTGATAGTGAACAAACGTGTTTGTATGCCTTTTGAGCAGCCTCCCAAGTTGAGTATTCCATCTACGAGATGCAAGTGAGCTTAGGGTCCCCTTTACCATCGTAGGTTGGCATCTTCAGGATTTCACTGCCTTGGCCTAGCACTATTTGTTGCATGTCTGGTGAGAATGGATAAGCCTCACCAATTGATTCATCAACTGCTGGAAGAGTCCTTCTAGTGAGGTCAGGAGGAGTGATTCCAGCAGGATCTCCTTCTCTTCTTTCTGGGAGCAAAGGTTCCGACCTTTCGGCGTGTTATTTACCTTATCTCTCGTATCCACAGTCATCGCGTGATATACTTCACGTAGTTGATGCGGCGGAACGTGGTGGCAAGGGTTGAACTCTCCTACAATGGGGATGTCTGCGATCCTCAGAAGGTATTGTCGTAGTAGTAATTCTCCTTTCACGTGTGTGTCCCTTATGAGTTGAACCTTGGGAATGGTTGTCAGTCTGACCCAAATTTGGAACACGAATCGGAGGTGGTGGTACCGAATTTGCAGTCATGTGCCGCCTAACCATATTCATCAGTTGATCAAACTACTGGGGAGGAAGTGGTGGTGCACTAATTGACGCATTGTTTCCAGCTTGCACATTAGTAGCTGCGGCAACCGCAGCTTGCTGATTAGTTGCTTGTGGTTGTTGATGATGAGATGCCGCTTGCAATGACGTGTTGGAATGAGTCAAAGAGTTTTTCCATGAGGTAGTAGGTTGTCTACGTGTTGCGACCATGCTGCCCTTCAAATATTGCGTCTATTGGGTTCTCACAGACGTCGCCCCTGGCGCGGGGTGCTTTGTTAGTTTCGAGATTACCTCCCCATCGGACTCTCTTGTCCATTATAGAAAACACAAGAAGAGGTTTTAGTTTGATGGAAACCTGCGCCAAATTAAGAACCATAGGATCACCCATTAGACTAAATTATAACAAAAAGAGAAGTAGTTAAAATATCAACCAACACATCACATAAAACAACACAGTCTTACATCACATAAAACAACACAATCTTACATCACATAAAACAACACAATCTTATTAAAATCCAAATAAGAGTCTTACAAAAGAACCAGACATAAGATAAATACACCATAACTTCATGTTTTTACATCCTCGAATACATAACAATTAACAAACCAATCAAAATACGGAACATAACAAAGAAGAGCAACCATCCAATTAAACAACAAAGCAATGCAACCCTAGTTGCATTCATATTCATTACATAATACAAAATTGGACTTGAATGCTGAATTCCAGAGATACTTTGCCCAATAGTTGTTGTGTTTGAAACCCTACTAATTAAGGAATCAAATTCGGACTGCCTAGAACCCTCTTCACCACGATATGTTCTTCGCCTCTTATTTATGCCCTCATCGGTGTCGTCAGCCCACAAGAAGTAATGAGGGTGACGAACACGCGCATGTCAAATGTCGTAAAAACTACTAGGCCGAAATGCTGTGTTGCTAGCCTGCAAATACAACATCATGCCACAACCACAAACGCAGGAGATTTGACGGGGGTGAGCCATCTACGGTAAACACGACAGTACCAATTTAAACCTTAATCGACAAAATCGACAAATCCAACACAAAAGCACAAAATATCATATGGTTTTCAATATCAATCCCCTAATTCCAACATATGAAATCAATTTAATCAACAAAACAGGAAAAACATGCAATTAGAACCCAATTCGATCAAAAACGAACCCTAAAACCTACTCATAACTTAGAGCGAAGAAATTGAGCGTAACAAACCTTCGATTTGGTTGAAGCAATGAAGGGACGGATTGAGTGAAAGTGAAGAGAGAGTTTAGGGTTTGGTGAAAATGCATGAATGAGTGTTATTTGTTTTGATTTTGGCAGAAGAAACGAAGGGTCGGGACGACTGATATGCTTTCTAAAATATGACCGTTATGTTTTCTATTTTTTTTTAATTACAGGTGGCAGCCACGTGGGTGACAGTTGGTAAACTGGCCCCCAAAACCGGGTCAAAATTAGGGCGTTAGCAGTCAACAACTGCCACTTAGGACTTCCGCGGCGGAGATGGGTGGCGATTGGGTGATGAGACCAAAATTCAGTGAAAGTGCCAACTTGTAGGACCAAAATTAAGGTGTGACAAGTTAATGTACCAAAACTCAAAAAGTTCGAAGTTATTGGACAAATTGATTAAATTTCCCTTCCATATGCAACAACCAACTTGATCAAATTGAACTTGAAGTTGGTAGAGAAGGTTGTGAATATGATTCTAAAGAAGTAAGCCGGGCGAACAAGTTTCTGAAGATGGCTGTGAACATGGTTGTATTAATTTTTTGTTTTGTTTGTTGGTTTTAAGTGGATGGACTAACGATGCTACGCCCTTTGATATTTTGTCTAGTTGTTATGCCTATGGTATGTTGTTTAGAAGTTACTGGACTAAGATATGCCTATGGTATTTTGTTTAGAGTGTGATCATGAATGATGGACACGTCAATGGGTGCAATTTCCACTTTAATTGCACTTTGTTGTTTGTTTGAAATGGTTATCTTGTTAGAAAACTTACATACATTACCCGAGGAGCACAATAGGTATTACTTGTGTGCTTACTTATCTTGAAAATCAAATAAATTAATGGTGCAGTCCATCGAACACATGAAATCGAAATTGCAAAGATTAAGGACTAAATGGTTAAAAGAACCAAACTTGAAGCAAGCAAAGTTCAACAAAATTAAAACTTTGAGGGGGTCCTAAAGGGCGTTTTGTGGAATTAACTCCTTATAAATAAAAAAAATGTATACTTTACACTCTAGAGCTCCGGATCCAGCCCCTATGTTATTAATTTATTATATATGGTCCATCTACATTAAGATGTTTGATTCAGTTTTTTTTTTTTTAAAAATTATAAGTTATATTTGATTTAATCCATGACTAATGCGTAAAAAAAATTATAAGTTGTATTTGATTTAATCCATGACTAATGCGTAAAAAAAATTATAAGTTGTATTTGATTTAATCCATGACTAATGCGTGGTGTATGCTATATATATTATAGGCTAAAATGTCAAAAATGCCCATTATCTTTTGTCAACTTTACTTTTTGCCCGTTATCTTTTTAAGCTGCCGAAAATGCCCGCTATCTTTGCAAAAAATGCCCGATTCACTGTTCATCCGCCAAATGGCTAAATCGCGTCCAACGTGGCAAAATCGCACCTCCACGTGTAATTAATTTAGTACACCTAGATTTTTATTAAATTAAAATCCAATTTATTCAAATTTAAAAAAAAAAAATAAAAAAATGAAATTATCAGTCGTTCACTTCCCACTCCCCCACCCCACCCCACCCCACCCCAAAACCCAGCAACCCCCCCCCCCCCCCCCCCCCCACCCAACCCAACCCCGAATTGCATCCACGCCTGAAAATTTCCAGTCTATGCCGGAAAATTTCAATTTCAGGCAGAATTGAATATATACGCTTATATATACGCTTAGAAAGGTTCAATTTCAGGCATAATCCGTCGCGTCGCCGCCGGAGGTGGAGGACGAGAGTATCTGTTCTTCATCAGAATCCAAAGTCGACGCCGATTGAAGAGGCGCGATTCGTGGTTAAGAGGCGCGATTCGTGGTTGCGCCGCTAAGATTGCCGGCGTGGATGCAATTTTCCGGCGGTGACTGTGGGGGTGGAGGTGTTTCGGCGGGATTTGGGGGGGGGGGGGGGTGGGTGGGTTGTGGAGAAGACGACCCATTTTTTTTTTCAAGTTTTTTAATTTTAAATTTGTAAGTTTTTTTTTGTTAATTTTTTTTAAGATTTCAGGTGTAATAAAAAAAATTGCCACGTTGGACGCGATTTTGGCACGTAGGACACGATTTTATGATTTGGCGAACAAATGACAATGAACAGTGAATCGGACATTTTTGGCAAAGATAGCGGGCATTTTCGACAGCTTAAAAAGATAACGGGCAAAAAGTAAAGTTGGCAAAAGATAATGGACATTTTTGACATTTTAGCCTATATATTATATATACTTGTAAGTTTTATATAATCCGCGACTAATGCGTGGCGTGTATATTATTTAAATATTTACCATACATATACGAATAACTGTGGCGTTTACCCGATGAGATGTGAGTTAGCTCACTGGCATTGAATCTGCGGCTCACGGTTATTCAACTCTTTTGGGGCAACTTTTATATCAATAACTAAAAATGATAAAAATCTGCTTAACAAACCAAAACCCCTATTAATAGCCCCCCCACCCTATTTCCGGCATATCTGCAAAAAGACTTTTTAATGACAGCTACTGTTTTGAAGTTTGAAGCGAACACGTAAAATCAAAAAATAAACAGCTAAGCGTAGTACTACTTACTTACTACTTGACTGCCATGGCATTAGCATTATGGTACTTGTCAATGAGTCCTACTCCCACCTAATTAACTAACTAATTAAACCATGGCTATGTCAACTGCCTTCCTCTGCTTGTCATCGACATCCATTCATATTCATCCTCTCACTAATTCCAATTCAACTCTCTTCTCATCCAGACTCAGACTCAGAGTCAGACCTCCTCAACCGTTGAGGATTCGCCGCGAAATCACGTCAGCTTTGACCATGTTTGCCGACAATAAGGTTGTTAGTGACGTCATCGCCACCGGCTTATCTGGTGGGATAGCCTTGTCCTTGCTTAAATTCTGGGAACAGACCGCTAAGAGAGGCCTCTTTGACCAGGTTTGACTTCTTCTTCTCCTTTCGATTCTTTTATTTTTGTGCTTTGATTTTATTATGTATTATTATTTAGCCTCTAAATTGATTATAGATCTTCTTCTCCTCTAATTATGACCATTTTTTTCTCACGCATTTCTTACTTACCTTGGCTTCAAATTTTACAGCTCATTATATTATTTATCCCTTTCTTTCCTCTCTAAAACTGTCTTCGCTGGTATCATAAGCTTATTTAAATTTTCTTGCTGTCATATATCGATTCGTACTCCATAATTCATATTCAATGATTATCTGTGCCTTTTTATAAAATTTTAGCTTTCATAATTATTCCAAGTTTTAGATCTTTAGCTGTTATTTATGGTGGAGCAGATAAACAATGTTGGCAACTTCACTCATTCCATCATTTCTCTTCTTTTCTCGTATTTCTGTTGTTCAGAAACTAAACAGGAAGCTTGTACACATTTCTATTGGTTTAGCATTCATGCTCTGCTGGCCATTGTTCAGGTAATGTTACATACATGACTAAGAATCAGGCTTTTCGCTTTACTTACATAGTATTATTGATTGATTGATTGAGCCTCTGGTAGTATGCCACAGTTCTGGTCGTCAAGGAGCACTTTTTGCAGCTCTTATTCCCGGATTAAATATAATTAAAATGCTTCTTATCGGACTTGGAATATGGAAGGATGATGCCACTGTCAAGTCCATGAGCAGATTTGGAGATCATACGTACGTCCTTACTCCTAATGCATTTGGAACCTATTTGTTTGGGACCTATTTTTCTATTATCATTTACTTTTGATATCCTTAGCTCTTCAATTCCTAATATGGTTATGATTGGAGTAAGGAACAGTTAATATATCTGAGAATATCTTGGTTTAAGAAAAAGTAAACTTATGTGATTGCAATCTTAGTAAGCTCTCTGGATGACATACATCCGTGGCTATAAAGAGGAAGATCATATGAATGCGCATCAGTTGGTTTGAAGTAGCACAAGATTTATTTTTTAAGGATATCTAATATTGGACTCCGATGACAATAACTTGTACAATAAATATTGAAGAATGAAAAGGAAACTGGAAAAAATGGTTAACTTTTTGAATTTAATATTTAACTTATGGAATCTATAATACACCAGAGCTTTTTCAAAACTTGGTAGGAACTGAAACAATGAACTTTAAACATCTACTGCTCTGTTCTGCGGAGAAAAATGTGAAATGCAAATATATTTCCTGTACTCTTTAAGCCCTTGAGCGTTAAAATTTTAATTCTCAATTCTTTGAATTATCATATAGTTATGGCAAGTCAGTCCAAGACACATCCAGCAGTGAATAAACTTTGCGCTTTATATATCTCCCCTTACTACATATATACAAAAGTAAAACCGCAATATTGAGGCACTGTGGATAACTCGGGTCTGAATTTAGATTTATTTGCATGCAAGTGTACTTGATACCACTGGTTTTATGTGTAAATTGCCTGCAGCCAATCATAATGTGTATCAAAACCGAACCAGGATTGTAGGATGTAACTCTTGAAATGGTAAAGATCTGGAGAATAGATCCATATTTTGGCCATCACTTTGTAAAATTTTACATGGTTCCGCGTTTAGAAACCTCAATGAAAGTTTGGGAGACAAGTGTATACAAGTACATTTTGCACCATTGCTGTTCATTTTCCTTCACTCCTGTAGAACTGAGATCTGGCTTCTTATATGGCAAAATTGCTTATCCTCTGTTCAGGGAACTAATGAAGGGCCCGTTGTACTATGCTTTGGCGATCAGTTTGGCTAGTGCAATCTACTGGAGAACTTCACCCATTGCCATTGCAGCAGTTTGTAACCTCTGTGCTGGCGATGGTATTGCTCCTTAAGCTCATTTCCTTTATTTCACAAGTCATTAACAGGATTTGCATGTCTTTCATATTATATTTCAACTTAAGTCGGAGAGATCATCACGGTTTTCTTTTGTAGGTATGGCTGATATTGTAGGCAGGCGCTTTGGTAGCATGAAACTCCCGTACAACCCAAACAAATCAATTATCGGTAGTATCACAATGGTGATTGCTGGTTTCTTGGCTTCAATAGGGTAAATATACTTTGTATTTTTGCCATCTTCCACTTGGTTCAGTCTTTCATTGGCTAAATCAGTATTTCCACCAACAGATACATGCTCTATTTCTCGTCATTCGGGTACATCCAAGAAAGCACGGAGATGGTTATTGGGCTTTTGATAGTGTCTCTTGCTGCTGCATTGGTTGAATCCCATCCATTAAGCACCACACTTGATGACAACCTGACAGTTCCCCTCACAGCCATTTTGGTTGGCAGTTTAGTTCTGTGAGGGAAGGAGGTTGTTTTACTTACATCATTATTTGTGGAGCATAACATCGATGGGATTTATATCTTATACCATTGCTCGTTGCTTTTCATTTCCAAGTGATGTATCAGAACTGTAGTTGAAGTTCATAATTTGTTAGTTATTTGGATATGTAGTTCTGAAATTGCCAAAATGTAATAGTAGAAGAATGATGTCCGTACTGTCGGTTCTTGTAGCAGAGGAGTGGTTGTGCCTCTTTCTGTTTCATTCTTGTTGTGTTGTTTGTATTAATTATTCTTAGTTGATTAGATTATGAAGGTGATGGCATTTGAGCAATGTCAGTTTAATAAGTGCAGTGGATTGGCTTTGTTGATAGCTGTTTCTCACATGAAACTTTTATCCGTCTCTTTCTATAACAAAAACATGTCTAAATCTTACTCAGATTTTCTGCATCAATAGTGGGTGAAGTGGTCAAGTTGGTACAAGACGCCAGATTAAGGTTCTGGTCCGGAAGGGCGTGGGTTCAATACCACTCTCCACAGCTGATTTAAATAATAATTATTTTTCAATTTCACTTTTTTACTGTAATATTTAATATGTTGGAGTTGCGGTGGGTGTTGGGCTTTGCCAAGGATCATACGCTCTTCTCATTAAAGAAAATAAGATTTTGAATGGTTGATTGTATACTGAATGAGAGAAACAGATAACATACGTTTTAAAAGAAACGGTTGACCAATTCTATTTTTTTACTGCTAGTTTTTTTCTTTTTTTTGTGTGTGTGTTTCTTCTTACATACCTTGTACAACATTTTCCACTAGTATATTTAGTTGGCAAGGTGTGGTAGTCTTCATGGAGTGATTGATACACAATCAACACTTTCCTTTTTTTCTTTCTTCCAATAGTAACTCTTGATGTAACTTTGCATAAATATTGCAACTCATCCCTAATTTTTTGGTAATACTCCAATATCACGTTCATTACCATTTATGCAGATTTTGTTTATTTTTGGCATTTGTTGCCCTGCATCTTTGTCCATAGTTGAAGGCTTTTGAGTGGGTGGTTTGATACCCTCCCTCCAACTGTGTCGGGGCTGAAGGCACAATTTGTGACGACCGCGTCCCACGAGCCAGGCTTCGATCCGAGTTGGTTCAGTGGTGGCCAACCACTTTACCCAATCCAGACTAAAGCGTAACTCATAGAAAGGGGTGACACTTGTTCAGGATCAAAACCATACACATTTTATAAATTATATTGTGATATGTACATCGAAAGTCTTGGTATTAAAAATATTGTGACTATTTTAATGGTTATGCACTAATGACAAAACACGAATATTCCAAAATGCACGCTTGAACAATTATTCACTTGGTCCATGCTGCCATGTTGATTTTTATCCTGAGGAATGGACAGAAGAAACGAGGAATAAGTCTTTAATGACTTAATGAGATTCATATAAAAGAACTGGTAATGCAATAATTAATTGTGACCTACTGGATACATTTCGAGGAGTGATCTTACCGGTAGAAACAGTTCAACTAGATAATTTGATATAGCAATGGTACTGGAGTTTTCATAGAATAGTTAATGAACTTGTGCTTAACAATAAACGAATCCAGCCTTATAACTTTTATTATTCTACCTTATACCTCTCGACGAAGAGCGACCTCGCAAACAATCAAGAGACATGCTCGAGTACATGTCGATCCAGCACGCGGGTTACAGCCAACTCCTGACTGCAAGCGGCGCCTAGATAGATGGGTATCAAGCGAAATTACTTAAACCGACAGTCCTTACTGCCCGACAGTAACTCGACTCAATCTCTGAGCCCAACTTCCCAAAGGCGTCCTAATGGGTATAACAAATAAACAAACAAGCTAGTAAACCATATAATATCCGTTGCTCCTTGAGCTACAAGTCCCGAACATAGTTCGTTGCTCTTTGCACAATTCAAGAACCAGCAGATGAGATTACAATATTGGGGAGTTATCATGATTGTGAATAGATATGATAAATAATAAATGATTGGTTATGATTTAACGATGAGTAAGAAAATCATGTTATAAGATGAGATGCCAAATAGGATTATGATGAACTATAGGTTGTTCGAGGTTTGGTAATGGAATAATGACTTTTCTGTCCAACTTCCTCAGGGTCGGATGCCAAACGGGGCTAGAATAAATCAGAAATAGAACCTCACCTTAAACCGTATGGGGAACCTTGATGGCATTGATTAGTTCGTCAAACCTTTAACAAATTTAAATAATATTAATCAAGTGAATTTATAATTCACTACAACAATTATTAATACTTTTTTTTTTCAATTCTCGTGTTGGTGAAATTGAGAACGTTCTTGTTAAGATTGCTAGTTATAATGTAAATCTTAGTAAATAACACATAAGCTTAATTTATGTCGTTACACTAATCATGAAAATTTTAGATGATGAATTTAAAGAAAGACATATTACTTAACTAACTCTAGGAAAACTCATCTTTTTAGTCTTTAATCAATTCCAATCTTTTAATAACCACACACCAAATCATACGAAATAACACCTTAAAATGTATAACTTAGTCATTTATTACTTTATTTTACATAGTAAGTTTAAAAATGCATATACTCGTTTTATAACTTAAATATAAAGATATAAACATGAGAGTTTTATCAAGACATGTGATAAAGGATGATAAATAATCTTATTTGATGTTTAGGTCATGAAGTGGCAAGAATAATCTTGTAAGACTTATGAAAATAATATGTTAAACATGATAAATTTACCATTTAAATGCCATAAATAAGATCACAAAAATGTCAATTTATGATTATAAATCATAATAATCAAATTATAACTTATACTATATCATGTTAAATTTATGTGTGTGATAAATACATTGAATTATGATGGCGATCAAACTTATAAATTAAGAAAACAAAGATTGTGCAAAATAAACTGAAAATCACCGCAGTTGGACATCCAAATGAACTTGGTTTTCAAATCTTTTTATGCTTTATGGTTTTCTAGCATCATGAGAGATGTGGGAATCTAGGATTTTGTGAAAACACAAAAGTTTGCTATGCTAAATAACTCTTGCAACATAAGAGTTGCTAATGGATTTCTCGGCAGCAGTTTACGATTTATTGATTATGCCTTTCTAGATCATATTATTGGAGAAAGATGTCTTAATACAAAAGACAGAAGACACCAAGGATAGTATTCAGCCGTTGGCCTTGATCAAAAAGGATTTTTCTAGAATTATAGTTATGATTTTTCTAAGGTGCAGAATCGGCATTTCATGCGCAGTAAAAGTTTTGGCGTCTTTTTGGGTAGCAAATAGCAAGATAAAAATCTGGAAAAATTATTTTCCGAACGAAAACACAAAAAGGAACAACTTTTCTTTCTTCTTAATTTTGCAGAATCGGATTATTTTGGGCTGTAGAAAATAGTGAAGAAGGGTGAGTATTTATAGGCGAAAATAGTAAATTAATCATACTTATTTAGGTCCCACCTTGATTATTTTATATTAATTCACAAAAAATCCGAATTTAATCATACTCTTAAGGATGTCATGGCTTATCTCATCAAAAATATGTCATGGCTTACTTCTTCAATTGGTTAATTGCATATCAAGTCCCTCAATTATTTATAATTAAAATTCAAAGTATAATTAGATTTCTTTGTTACATACATATTTATTCATGTAATTTCTCTAGATAATTCGATCATCTTTGTCAAGATTTGAAATTGAAATATATGTTTTAGGATTAGAGACCTATAAAAATAATAAAAGACTAAATTTTAAGTTTATGGACTAAAATGCAAAATTTTCTAAACATTTAGGGTCAAAAATAGAAATTTTTAAAAGTTCAAGGACTAAAGTATAAATTTATTTTCTTCTAATTTTTGGGGTGTTACAATCCCCCGTCCTTAAAAGAATCTGGTCCCCAGATTCTTACCTAAATTGTTTTGAAGATAAAGTATTGATAATCGCTACTTCGATTAATTTTATCCTTAAGGACTAACACTTAACACCCTAGGAAGTTGTAAACTCCTTTTATAGGAAGAATCAAATTAAACTTTTATGATTCTTGTTTAATAATAACCGAGAGTTTATTATTATTTTTATTTATTATTATTAATTTTTTTTTTTACGTTTCACACATTATAACGCTATATAGGTAAAAGAAGACTCTCAAATAAATGTCTTATTATCCAAGATGCAATATTTAAATTGAACTTACATAATAGTAGTAAACTCATACCAAGAGCAAGAAATAGAAAAGGTATTGCGAATCCTAAAAATACAATAGCAAAATCAAATGATGTTTCTTTATCATTTAGAAGAAAAATAAAAATAAAAATAACAAAAATTACAACAAGAATTACTTGAACCAAATGATCCATTTTTAGTAGAGAGAAGATAGATGGAGATGAGTGTGTGTTTTGTAGTATATAAATGATGTATTTATAGAAGGAGATATGGCTATTATAGGCGTTTATAACCGTTGGGAGAATTTTTTCTTTTAATGGTATGATGATTGGGACGAAAATTAAGATTAGAAATATGTGACTTATTTGTGTAAAATATGTTTGTGTTGTTTTTGTTTTTTTTGAAATCTTAAAATAAAGGTTTTAACTAACGATCATAATATAGAGAAATTAGAAAAATCTTTAATATTCTTAAAATTTTGAGTACTAAGATTTTTAATCCAAAGTAAATTTTGTTTCGATAAATCATGCTAATGAAAAAAATAACTATCACAAAGAACTCGAGTAATTTAATTGTAACATAACATAGAAGTTTTTTTTTGTGATTTATTATTACTATTGATATTATCATTATTTTGGAAAATTTGTATTCAAATGAATAAATTTGGATACTTAGATAAAACATGGGAGGAAAATAAGGTGAAATAATTTTTCCTTATTAGTGCATGCATGTATTTTAAGATTTATGCATATATTTGATTTATAAATAAAACTTAGACGGTCACAAACACACACACACACACACACACATATATATATATACATATATATTATTCTTAATAGGCACAAATAATAGATGATGGGGTACAACGATATGAGTGCGTTTTCTTAGATTGGTAAATGTCATATCATCAAAGATGGATTGTAGGGGAAGTTGCTTATAAAAGATAAATTGTTGGAGATGCTATTTAATTAATTATTATTTTTGAAGATGTTGTATTAATATTGTTTCAAAAGTTCCCTCGGTACGCCTACTATGTTTTCTTATAAATAGCGGTTTTATGATATCGAAGATCACACACTGACACATACCACATTATCATAGGGAAAAAAAAATTTGAGATGGAAAAATCTTCAACTCGAGAAATAAAATCCATTTGTGTCTTTTGTGGGTCTAGTACAGGAAAAGATCCAGAGTTTCTAGAGGTAGCAAGTAGTTTGGGATACATTTTGGCTGCGAGGAAGATTAAGTTGGTGTATGGGGGAGGAAGTTTAGGGTTAATGGGGTGTGTTGCGAGTAGTGCATTTTCAAATAAAGGTAGTGTGTTAGGTGTTAACAGGGTAGAAAATCACCTGCTTAAGATAAGCGATAATTCAATTACCAAAATTACTTGGTATATTAATATTCATAAACGACATCGCATTATAACACGGTTTAAATACCGGTTTACTTGGTTAAAATTATACTATTCGTATATCGTAAATCACGACACACAGTTATCAACCGGATTTATAGCTAAAATACTACCTGAATTATGCTCGTATTTATAAAATGTCTCACAAACTCGATATATTATTACATGTACGATTTTATATCCGTTCTGGTAAAATAACTCATATTCACAAAAGACCCGTATCGCACAGACCACAACACGTGGCTGCCGACACAACCTAAATAAATAAATTGCTTACTGTGCTGGTTAAACAGATAAATCACAATACAGATAATAACAGAAAATAACTAATATTAAAATAATAAGATTCTAAACTTAGGGAGCAAGAAAAAAACTTCTATAACAGGGATCTTTTTGACAGAATAAAGGGAAAAAAGGAGAAAAACTCTCCCAAAAAAAGGATCGACACTTTGAGACAGAAAAACAAAGACAACTCGCAACTGAAAACCGAATTCGATCGAATAATATCGGAACTACGAGTGGCTTGATTCCCAACGAAGGGATACGTAGGCATCTCGAAACAAATCGAGTCCAGCCGCAAATCAATAAAAACAACATAAAAAAAAAAAAAAGAAGCACGAGACTGAAAAATGTAAGAAAATCCACTCGGAGAAAAGAATGAAGTATAGTCAATAAAAGGAAGGAAAATTCTTGTCATAGCATTTAGCCTTTGAACCACGGGCAAAGGCGTTCCAACCTTAATAAATAATTCAGTTAATAGGAAATAATTCTAAACTCGTTAACATTAGGGATCATACCAAAAGCCTTAGCTGACATGAAATCCGAGGGTCCAATCTTATGGGAGGAAGGTATAGTACCTAGCATGCATGAAAGAATAGCAACTATGTTGTATAATTCTGATGCATTTATAGCATTACCTGGAGGGTTAGGAACACTGGAAGAAATTTTCTGCATAGCTTCACGGGGACAGTTAAACATGCACCAAAAACCTATGGGGCTCTACAATGTCAATGGTTTCTATAATGGATTATTGTCTTTTCTAGATCATTGCCTGGAGCAGGAGTTTATGAAGCCGTCGGCTCGTGAAATTTTCATCTCTGCATATACTGCAAATGAATTGATTGACAATGTTAAAGCATATGTACCAAAAGTAGATCCCATATCGTCACAAATTCAAGGGCAGACAAGTAGTGACAATAGTCGTGGTAAGAAACGTGCTTTAGATGTAGATACGACACTCTGATTGTAACTCTTTTATGTTGCTCGGTGTTTGATGTAAGAATATATGTTTTAGTCTATATGAATAATTTAGTGAAGCATCTTTGAGTGATTAATGCTTGTCCAAATATTTTAACCAATGGCTCTGATACCACACCGTGACGACCACGTCCCACGAGCCAGGCTTCGATCCGAATTGGTTTAGTGGTGGCCAGCCACTTTACCCAATCCAGACTAAAGCGCAACTCATAGAAAGGGGTCTCACTTGTTCAGGACCAAAACCATACACATTTTATAAATTATATTGTGATATGTACATCGAAAGTCTTGGTATTACAAATATTGTGACTATTTTAATGGTTATGCACTAATGACAAAACACGAATATTCCAAAATGCACGCTTGGACAATTATTCACTTGGTCTATGCTGCCATGTTGATTTTTATCCTGAGGAATGGACAAAAGAAACGAGGAATAAGTCTTTAATGACTTAGTGAGATTCATATAAAAGAACTGGTAATGCAATATTTAACTGTGACCTACTAGATACATGTCGAGGAGTGATCTTACCGGTAGAAACAGTTCAACTAGATAATTTGATGTAGCAATAGTACTGGAGTTTTCATAGAATAGTTAATGAACTTGTGCTTAACAATAAATGAATCCAGCCTTATAACTTTTATTATTCTACCTTATACCTCCCGACGAGGAGCGACCTCGCAAACAATCAAGAGACATGCTCGAGTACACGTCGATCCAGCACGCGGGTTAAAGCCAACTCCTGACTGCAAGCGGCGCCTAGATAGATGGGTATCAAGCGAAACTACTTAAACCGACAGTCCTTACTGCCCCGACAGTAACTCGACTCAATCCCTGGGCCCAACTTCCCAAAGGCGTCCCAATGGGTATAACAAATAAACAAACAAGCTAGTAAACCGGATAATATCCGTTGCTCCTTGAGCTACATGTCCCGAACATAGTTCGTTGCTTTTTGCACAATTCAAGAACCAGCAGATGAGATTACAATATTGGAGAGTTATCATGATTGTGAATAGATATGATAAATAATAAATGATTGGTTATGATTTAGCGATGAGTAAGCAAATCATGTTATAAGATGAGATGCCAAACAGGATTATGATGAACTATAGGTTGTTCGAGGTTTGGTAATGGAATAGTGACTTTTCTGTCCAACTTCCTCAGGGCCGGATGCCAAACGGGGCTAGAATAAATCAGAAATAGAACCTCACCTTAAACCGTACCGGGAACCTTGATGGCATTGATTAGTTCGTCAAACTTTTAACAAATTTAAATAATATTAATCAACTGAATTTATAATTCACTACAATAATTATTAGTACTTTTTTTCTTCAATTCTCGTGTTGGTGAAATTGAGAACGTTCTTGTTAAGAATGCTAGTTATAATGTAAATCTTAGTAAATAACACATAGGCTTAATTTATGTCGTTACACTAATCATGAAAATTTTAGATGATGAATTTAAAGAAAAACATATTACTTAACTAACTCTAGGAAAACTCATCTTTTTAGTCTTTAATCAATTCCAAACTTTTAATAACCACACACTAAATCATACGAAATAACACCTTAAAATGTATAACTTAGTCATTTATTACTTTATTTTACATAGTAAGTTTAAAAATGCATATACTCGTTTTATAACTTAAATATAAAGATATAAACATGAGAGTTTTATCAAAACATGTGATAAAGAATGATAAATAATCTTATTTGATGTTTAGGTCATGAAGTGGCAAGAATAATCTTGTAAGACTTATGAAAATAATATGTTAAACATGATTAATTTACCATTTAAATGCTATAAATAAGATCACAAAAATGTCAATTTATGATTATAAATCATAATAATCTAATTATAACTAATACTATATCATGTTAAATTTACGTGTGTGATAAATACATTGAATTATGATGGCGATCAAACTTATAAATTAAGAAAACAAAGATTATGCCAAATAAACTGAAAATCACCGCAGTTTTGGTTTTACCTTTGATCGGACATCCAAATGAGCTTGGTTTTCAAATCTTTTTATGATTTATGGTTTTCTAGCATCATGAGAGATGTGGGAATCTAGGATTTTGTGAAAACACAAAAGTTTGCTATGCTAAATAATTCTTGCAACATAAGAGTTGCTAATGGATTTCCCGGTAGCAGTTTACGATTTATGGATTATGCCTTTCTAGATCATATTATTGGGGAAAGATGTCTTAATACAAAAGATGAAAGACACCAAGGAGAGTATTCAGCCATTGGCGTTGATCAAAAAGATTTTTTCTAGAATTAGTTATGATTTTTCTAAGGTGCAGAATCGGCATTTCATGCGCAGTAAAAGTTTTGGCGTCTTTTTGGGTAGAAAATAGCAAGATAAAAATCTGGAAAAATTATTTTCCGAACGAAAACAAAAAAAAGGAACAACTTTGCTTTCTTCTTAATTTTGCAGATTTGGATTATTTTGGGCTGTAGAAAATGGTGAAGAAGGGTGAGTATTTATAGGCGAAAATAGTAAATTAATCATACTTATTTGGGTCCCACCTTGATTATTTTATATTAATTCACAAAAAATCTGAATTTAATCATACTCTTACGGATGTCATGGCTTATCTCATCAAAAATATGTCATGGCTTACTTCATCAATTGGTTAATTGCATATCAAGTCCCTCAATTATTTATAATTAAAATTCAAAGTATAATTAGATTTCTTTGTTACATACATATTTATTCATGTAATTTTTCTAGATAATTCGATCATCTTTGTCAAGATTTGAAATTGAAATATATGTTTTAGGATTAGAGACCTATAAAAATAATAAAAGACTAAATTTTAAGTTTATAGACTAAAATGCAAAATTTTCTAAACATTTAGGGTCAAAAATAGAAATTTTTAAAAGTTCAAGGACTAAAGTATAAATTTATTTTCTTCCTATTTTTTTGGGTGTTACAATCCCCCTTCCTTAAAAGAATCTGGTCCCCAGATTCTTACCTAAATTGTTTTGAAGATAAAGTATTTATAATCGCTACTTCGATTAATTTAATCCTTAAGGACTAACACTTAACACCCTAGGAAGTTGTAAACTCCTTTTATAGGAAGAATCAAATTAAACTTTTATGATTCTTGTTTAATAATAACCGAGAGTTTATTATTATTTTTATTTATTATTATTAATTTGTTTTTTACGTTTCACACAATATAGCGCTATATAGGTAAAAGAAGACTACTCAAATAAATGTCTTATTATCCAAGATGCAATATTTAAATTGAACTTACATAATAGTAGTAAACTCATACCAAGAGCAAGAAATAGAAAAGGTATTGCGAATCCTAAAAATACAATAGCAAAATCAAATGATGTTTCTTTATCATTTAGAAGAAAAATAAAAATAAAAATAACAAAAATTACAACAAGAATTACTTGAACCAAATGATCCATTTTTAGTAGAGAGAAGATAGATGGAGATGGGTGTGTGTTTTGTAGTATATAAATGATGTATTTATAGAAGGAGATATGGCTATTATAGGCGTTTATAACCGTTGGGAGATTTTTTTTTTAATGGTATGATGATTGGGACAAAAATTAAGATTAGAAATATGTGACTTATTTGTGTAAAATATGTTTGTGTTGTTTTTGTTTTTTTTGAAATCTTAAAATAAAGGTTTTAATTTAACGATCATAATATAGAGAAATTAGAAAAATCTTTAATATTCTTAAAATTTTGAGTACTAAGATTTTTAATCCAAAGTAAATTTTGTTTCGATAAATCATGCTAATTAAAAAAATAACTATCACAAAGAACTCGAGTAATTTAATTGTAACATAACATAGAAGTTTTTTTTTGTGATTTATTATTACTATTGATATTATCATTATTTTGGAAATTTTGTATTCAAATGAATAAATTTGGATACTTAGATAAAACATGGGAGGAAAATAAGGTGAAATAATTTTTCCTTATTAGTGCATGCATGTATTTTAAGATTTATGCATATATTTGATTTATAAATAAAACTTAGACGGTCACACACACACACACACACACACACAAATAATAGATGATGGGGTACAACGATATGAGTGCGTTTTCTTAGATTGGTAAATGTCATATCATCAAAGATGGATTGTAGGGGAAGTTGCTTATAAAAGATATATTGTTGGAGATGTTATTTAATTAATTATTATTTTTGAAGATGTTGTATTAATATTGTTTCAAAAGTTCCCTCGGTACGCCTACTATGTTTTCTTATAAATAGCGGTTTTATGATATCGAAGATCACACACTGACACATACCACATTATCATAGGGAAAAAAAATTGAGATGGAAAAATCTTCAACTCGAGAAATAAAATCCATTTGTGTCTTTTGTGGGTCTAGTACAGGAAAAGATCCAGAGTTTCTAGAGGTAGCAAGTAGTTTGGGATACATTTTGGCTGCGAGGAAGATTAAGTTGGTGTATGGGGGAGGAAGTTTAGGGTTAATGGGGTGTGTTGCGAGTAGTGCATTTTCAAATAAAGGTAGTGTGTTAGGGATCATACCAAAAGCTTTAGCTGACATGAAATCCGAGGGTCCAATCTTATGGGAGGAAGTTATAGTACCTAGCATGCATGAAAGAATAGCAACTATGTTGTATAATTCTGATGCATTTATAGCATTACCTGGAGGGTTAGGAACACTGGAAGAAATTTTATGCATAGCTTCATGGGCACAGTTAAACATGCACCAAAAACCTATGGGGCTCTACAATGTCAATGGTTTCTATAATGGATTGTTGTCTTTTCTCATGCGTGGAGCAGGAGTTTATGAAGCCGTCGGCTCGTGAAATTTTCATCTCTGCATATACTGCAAATGAATTGATTGACAATCTTAAAGCATATGTACCAAAAGTAGATCCCATATCGTCACAAATTCAAGGGCAGACAAGTAGTGACAATAGTCGTGGTAAGAAACGTGCTTTAGATGTAGATACGACACTATGATTGTAAATCTTTTATGTTGCTCGGTGTTTGATGTAAGAATATATGTTTTAGTCTATATGAATAATTTAGTGAAACATCTTTGAGTGATTAATGCTTGTCCAAATATTTTAACCAATGGCTCAGATACCATACCGTGACGACCGCGTCCCACGAGCCAGGCTTCGATCCGAGTTGGTTCAGTGGTGGCCAGCCACTTTACCCAATCCAGACTAAAGCGCAACTCATAGAAAGGGGTCTCACTTGTTCAGGATCAAAACCATACACATTTTATAAATTATATTGTGATATGTACAGCGAAAGTCTTGGTATTACAAATATTGTGACTATTTTAATGGTTATGCACTAATGACAAAACACGAATATTCCAAAATGCATGCTTGGACAATTATTCACTTGGTCCATGCTGCCATGTTGATTTTTATCCTGAGGAATGGACAGAAGAAACGAGGAATAAGTCTTTAATGACTTAGTGAGATTCATATAAAAGAACTGGTAATGTAATATTTAACTGTGACCTACTGGATACATGTCGAGGAGTGATCTTACCGGTAGAAACAGTTCAACTAGATAATTTGATGTAGCAATAGTACTGGAGTTTTCATAGAATAGTTAATGAACTTGTGCTTAACAATAAATGAATCCAGCCTTATAACTTTTATTATTCTACCTTATACCTCCCGATGAGGAGCGACCTCGCAAACAATCAAGAGACATGCTCGAGTACATGTCGATCCAGCACACGGGTTACAGCTAACTCCTGACTGCAAGCGGCGCCTAGATAGATGGGTATCAAGTGAAACTACTTAAACCGACAGTCCTTACTGCCCGACAGTAACTCGACTCAATCCCTGGACCCAACTTCCCAAAGGCGTCCCAATGGGTATAACAAATAAACAAACAAGCTAGTAAACCGGATAATATCCATTGCTCCTTGAGCTACATGTCCCGAACATAGTTCGTTGCTCTTTGCACAATTCAAGAACCAGCAGATGAGATTATAATGTTGGAGAGTTAACATGATTGTGAATAGATATGATAAATAATAAATGATTGGTTATGATTTAGCGATGAGTAAGCAAATCATGTTATAAGATGAGATGCCGAACAGGATTATGATGAACTATAGGTTGTTCGAGGTTTGGTAATGGAATAGTGACTTTTCTGTCCAACTTCCTCAGGGCCGGATGCCAAACGGGGCTAGAATAAATCGGAAATAGAACCTCACCTTAAACCGTACGGGGAACCTTGATGGCATTGATTAGTTCGTCAAACTTTTAACAAATTTAAATAATATTAATCAACTGAATTTATAATTCACTACAACAATTATTAGTACTTTTTTTCTTCAATTCTCGTGTTGGTGAAATTGAGAACGTTCTTGTTAAGAATGCTAGTTATAATGTAAATCTTAGTAAATAACACATAGGCTTAATTTATGTCGTTACACTAATCATGAAAATTTTAGATGATGAATTTAAAGAAAAACATATTACTTAACTAACTCTAGGAAAACTCATCTTTTTAGTCTTTAATCAATTTCAAACTTTTAATAACCACACACTAAATCATACGAAATAACACCTTAAAATGTATAACTTAGTCATTTATTACTTTATTTTACATAGTAAGTTTAAAAATGCATATACTCGTTTTATAACTTAAATATAAAGATATAAACATGAGAGTTTTATCAAAACATGTGATAAAGGATGATAAATAATATTATTTGATGTTTAGGTCATGAAGTGGCAAGAATAATCTTGTAAGACTTATGAAAATAATATGTTAAACATGATAAATTTACCATTTAAATGCTATAAATAAGATCACAAAAATGTCAATTTATGATTATAAATCATAATAATCTAATTATAACTAATACTATATCATGTTAAATTTATGTGTGTGATAAATACATTGAATTATGATGGCGATCAAACTTATAAATTAAGAAAACAAAGATTGTGCCAAATAAACTGAAAATCACCGCAGTTTTGGTTTTACCTTTGATCGGACATCCAAATGAGCTTGGTTTTCAAATCTTTTTATGCTTTATGGTTTTCTAGCATCATGAGAGATGTGGGAATCCATGATTTTGTGAAAACACAAAAGTTTGCTATGCTAAATAATTCTTGCAACATAAGAGTTGCTAATGGATTTCCCGGCAGCAATTTACGATTTATGGATTATGCCTTTCTAGATCATATTATTGGAGAAAGATGTCTTAATACAAAAGATAGAAGACACCAAGGAGAGTATTCAGCCGTTAGCCTTGATCAAAAAGGATTTTTCTAGAATTAGTTATGACTTTTCTAAGGTGCAGAATCGGCATTTCATGCGCAGTAAAAGTTTTGGCGTCTTTTTGGGTAGAAAATTGCAAGATAAAAATCTGGAAAAATTATTTTCCGAACAAAAACACAAAAGGAACAACTTTTCTTTCTTCTTAATTTTGCAGAATCGGATTATTTTGGGCTGTAGAAAATGGTGAAGAAGGGTGAGTATTTATAGGCGAAAATAGTAAATTAATCATACTTATTTAGGTCCCACCTTGATTATTTTATATTAATTCATAAAAAATCTGAATTTAATCGTACTCTTAAGGATGTCATGGCTTATCTCATCAAAAATATGTCATGACTTACTTCATCAATTGGTTAATTGCATATTAAGTCCCTCAATTATTTATAATTAAAATTCAAAGTATAATTAGATTTCTTTGTTACATACATATTTATTCATGTAATTTTTCTAGATAATTCGATCATCTTTGTCAAGATTTGAAATTGAAATATATGTTTTAGGATTAGAGACCTATAAAAATAATAAAAGACTAAATTTTAAGTCTAGGGACTAAAATGCAAAATTTTCTAAACATTTAGGGTCAAAAATAGAAATTTTTAAAAGTTCAAGGACTAAAGTATAAATTTATTTTCTTCCTAATTTTTGGGGTGTTACACAATTTGTTCGAGAAATATTGAAGCGACATTTAGACATAGATTTCGTAAAGATATCAGCGATTTGATGAGTAGTAGGAATGTAGCGGGTGATCAAACGCCCAACATCAACTTGTTCTCGTACGTAATGATAGTCCAATTCGATATGTTTGCTGAGGCCATGAAAGACGAGATTAATGGTCATGTACAAAGAACTCATGTTATCAAAAAATAAGGTCGTAGGTTGATATAGAGGAACACGAAGATCTTGTAGAAGAAAACTGAGCCACATGATTTCAGCAGTAGAGTGCGCCATAGCCCGATATTCAGCCTCTGTTCTAGACCGAGAAATAGTATTTGGTTCTTTAAACATCAAGATATAAGATTAGAGCCAAGAAACGTACAATAACTGGTAATAGATCACCGAGTGATGGGGCATGTAGCCCAATCTACATCAGAAAAGGCACAAAGATCAAGTGCAGAGCGTGACTTAAACATGAGACCTAGATGGATAGTGTCCTTGACGTAACGAAGAATTCTGCGTACCATTTTTAAATGAGCATCGGTGGGTGAATGCATGTATTGAGAAACTGAATTAACGCTAAAGGCTAAGTCAGGTCTTGTGAGTGTTAAATATTGCAATGCACCAACTATACTACGAAAGTAATTCGGGTCATTCAAAGTGGATTGATTAGCGAGTCCACGAGTTTTAGACTCAATAGGTGTACTCATGGGTTGACAATCTAACATATTTGTGCGTTCAAGGATGGTTAGAGCATACTAAGTTTGTGATAGATGTAATCCTGTAGGGGTAGGTATAACGTCAATCCCAAGGAAATGGTGCAAAGGTCCCAAGTCTTTTATAGCAAACTCACTACCAAGAAGAGCAATAAAATTATCAACAAGTTCAGTACTTGATCTAGTAAGAAGCATGTCATCTACCTACAAAAGTAAAATTAACATTCCTTGATAGCAATTAAGTATAAAAAGTGAGGGATCAACTAAACTACAAAAGAAACCTTTATGTAATAAAAATTGACTAAATCTATCAAACCAAGCCCTTGGTGCTTGTTTAAGACCATACAAAGCATGTTGAAGTTTACATACATGAGTGGGATGATGAGGGTCATGCATACCTGGTGGTTGTTCCATAAATATATTTTCATAGATGAGACCATGAAGAAATGCATTTTTTACGTCAAGTTGACAAATTGACCATCCTTTAATTAGGGAAATAGAAATAACCATTAACCCTTCCAATAGTCCCTGGGTTGATAACATGGGAATAAGTTTCAGTGTAATCAATGCCATCTACTTGGAGAAAACCTTATGCCACAAGTCGCGCCTTTAGGCGATCAAGAGTGCCATCTGCTTTAGGTTTTGTTTTGTATACCCATTTGCAAAAGATGACATTCATGGAGGGGGAGTGTGGTACTAGTTCCCATGTTTTATTTTGGTGAAGGGCATCAAGTTCTGCTTTCATGGCTTGACTCCATCCTTCATGAGCAAAGGCACACCGAGTGTTTTTTGGTTCTCGAGGAATATGTCATGATTTCGGTCGACAAAGAGTATTTTGGATTTGGCTTCATAATACCAGATTTTGAATGAGTAACCATTGAATGGGTAGAGGTTTGCAGTTCATCGCTCGAATTAGGACTAGAGACGCACTCAAATGCATTCATATTATGACAAGTAAGTGAATGACTCGTATGTAATGAATTTGGGGATGGAGTAGGCACGAAATCACAATATTCATTGTTTGGACTAGAAGGCTCGCTAGGTGATCATGGAATAGATGTAGGTACGCGAATTGATTGATCTTCTCCTGATTGAGGCACAATTGGTCATACAGATGTGCACTCTTGAGGTGTGCCAAAATCCACATCTTCTTCAATTATGACATTTGGTGCAGGTGTATGGAAAAGAGGTACAAATTCTATTTCAGAGTTAGATAATGATGTGTATTTGTGGCTTGTTTGTGTGACGTGAGGGCGTGAACTATTTGAAGGTGACTTACACAACCAATCATTCATATCTTTTTCAATTTGTGTTTTACATGGAGCTTGAGAGTTCATAGGTGAGGGCGTGAACTATTTGAAGGTGACTTACACAACCAATCATTCATATCTTTTTCAATTTGTGTTTTACATGGAGCTTGAGAGTTCATAGATTTAAAGGGGAATGAGACTTCATCAAATTTTACATGACGTGAGATTATTATTTTTTGACTCGGATGACGGTAGCATTTATAACCTTTATACTTGTTACTATATCCTACAAATACACACAACACACTTTTAGGATCAAATTTATTTTGTTTAGAATCCCAAGTATACGGAAAGCATTTTGATCCAAAAACTCGTAAACAAGAGTAATCAGAATGTGATTTATGTAACTTGTGATAAGGTGTGTCAAAGCTTATTGAAGAACTAGGTAATCGATTTAGTAAATAGACAGCAGTGGTAAATGCTTCAACCCAAAATTTAAGTGGTAAACCGGAGTGAAATAACATTGTCATACCTAGTTCTCGAATAACACGATGTCGTCGTTCGACCATACCAGTTTGCTCATGAGTATAAGGACAAGAAATATGATGTATAATACCTTCATTTTGAAAATGAGTTGCTAATTTCTTATTGACGAATTCCGCACCTCCATCAGAGTGAAAAAATTTTAATTTTTTTTCTTCTGATATTGTCTGTCAACATATTTTTCAAAGGCAAGATAAACACCAATAAGTTCAGACTTATACTTGAGAGGAATTATCCATGCATAACAGGAGTAATCATCCACAAAACATGCATAGTAACGAAAATTGGCAATTGAAAGTACCAGGGAAGGTCTCCACAAATCACGATGTATCTTATCAAAAATAAAAGTGCTAGAGTTATCACAAAGGCTTTTCTTTATTAGAGTCTATAACATCAATAAGAACTTTATTTTTAAGTAATTTAATAGATGATTGTTGAGCGAGACCAAGCCGTTGATGCCACACATCCTTGGATGCTGAACGAAATTTGTGTGAAAAAATGCCTTAGGATGATCTGGAATAACATAAAGATCACCCTTGCGACGTCCTGTAGTCAGTACCTGTCCTGTGTTTCGGTCCTTAATATCAAAGCCAACATTAGTAAATTCAAAATTTAAAGGAAGTTGATCAGTGAGTTCACTTACAGATAACAGGTTCTTTTTTCAATGAGGGCACAAGAAGAACATTAGTTAAGTCTAGTTGAATATTGTTTTGGTTAATTTTTGAATCACCTATGCCTTGAATAGGAATAGATGAGCCGTCACCAATTAAAACATAATCTATACCATAGTATTGACGGAAATGAGAGCATACCTTTGTTGCTAGTCATGTGTTGGGAGGCTCCAGTGTTCGTAGTCCATTCAGTATCAACTACATAAGTATCGAGGGATAAGGCCGCCAAAGCTTGAGGAAGTTGGTTACTCTTCTCCTTGTCAAGAGGTACCACCAACATATTTTTGCAACATGACCTTTGTTGTTGCAGTGTTGACATATCTCATGTTCGTACAATTTGCTTTCTTTCGGTGTCATCCTTTTGCATCTAGGGGTGGCGGGCATCTCATTTTCCCATCTTGTTCTGGCCATCCTTGTCCATATTGTTTGTTTTGTTGTTGGGATACTTGGTGATTTTGTTGGTAACCTGCCACGTAAATGTAACCATTTTGAGGATATTGACTAGAATAACTACGTGGAACATTGTGTTGGTTGCCCATAGCCTGAGGATTCGAATTTGTTGGGCCTGATAACTGTGCCGAAAACCCGTGACCAACCGAGGAGGACTCGTGTGATCTCTTGCGTCTTTGTCCAAGAAACGCGTATTGTGCATTTTCTTCTTTTGCAGAACTTGATCCTCCACTAAAGAGATCCGTCAGCATCTCATGATTGCACAAATTATCCAAAAGTTCTGCAAAGTTTGATCTTGGAGCCTTAAGAATCGTTGTACTAAAATCTAAGTAAGTTGGTATGAGACTCGTACATAGTGAGAAAAATTTGTTGCCATCAGGGACCGATTGTCCAATTGCTGCTAACAAGTCAGAAACCCCCTTGAAGATTCGAACATGCTTTGTTATTGGAGTTAACGGGTCTTTACGAAGAGTCATGAGTTGTTGTCGTAGCGCGTACGCACGTTCTTGAGAATTTTGCGCAAATGAGTCTGCAAGAGCATCCCATACTCGTTTAGTTGTTTCAATTCCATGAATGACAGAAACAATTTCTGTATAACTCATCACAGGAAAAAAAAGGGAAATGTCAATTTCTGTATAACTCACTACTCACTACTCAGCAATGGCAACATCTTAATATCTGCAGGTGAGCGTACGCCATAGTGATTGGTATGTCTTGAAACTTCCAATGTGTGGTGCAGATATTCTTCTTTACGTGTAACCGCTTGAGTTGGTACTGTAGTTGATGGGATTTGTTACCTTGTCATTTTCGCTTAATCTTGATTACAAAAAATAGTTCGCAAATTGAAAATCGCATTATCAGCCCTCTAGTATATATATTGTGCAAATATGTTACCTTGTTTGAAATGCGCTCCAATGCTCTGATATAAACCTTAATGCACCCAACACAGGAGAAAGCAAATATAATTTGGTAAATTAGGCGTAGGAGTAAGTATACAGGCTTTATGTAGAGAATATGTATTCTTATAATTGAGTGAATGAATTACAATGAAACCTACACCTCTATTTATACAAGGACGGGTCTTGGTGAGTAAGTAAAAGATATAAACAAGGAAAGATAATTACAAAGGAAAGATAACATAGAAACCTTAATGTTATCTAAGTGAATCGGAAAATATAATCTCATTAGGAGATTTATCAATATCTCGTACACGCCCTCGCAAAAGTATCGTGTCATCGGCTAAGGCAATTTTGGTACGAAGAGAGAGAATCCGGGCCCGTGAAAGAGCTTAGTGAGAACGTCGACTAATTGGTCCTCTGTGCTAACGTGCGAGACCGAGAGAAGACCTTTTGTGACAATATCTCGAACGAAATGCACATCAATGATAATTTGCTTCATGCCTGAATGAAGAACGGGATAAACGGATAAATGTGTCGCGCCAATGTTATTACAGTATACAATGGGCGGTGTGCATAGCAGAACATGGAGCTCAGAGAAAAGATGTTGAATCCATTGGACTTCAGAGGTCGTGTGGCCAGTGAACGATACCTGGCTTCAGTAGAGGAACGAGCAACGACTCGTTGTTTACGAGAGGACCACGACACCAGAGTGGAGCCAAGAAAGATGATGAAGGCGGAGGTAGACGTGTGATCGATACGACCGCTGACCCAATCTGCATCTGAATAAGCGCGAAGGACATTACTCATCTTCTTGCGCAAAAGAAGGCCATGGGACAGAGTGCCCTTGAGGTATCAAAGGATGCGTTTGGCGGCAATCCAATGATGCTCACGAGGAGATGAGACAGATTAAGCCTTACGATTGACAGAAAAAGCAATGTCGGGGCTCGTAAGGGCCAAGTACTGAAGTTCGCCAATAGCTTGACGGTAGAGATGCTCATCACAAGGAGTGTCGGGAGTGGTGCTAGCAACGGTCGTGGACATAGGAGTTGACACTACTTTGGCACCATCTATTTTGTGCTGAGTAAGAATATCCCAAATATACTTCTGTTGAGAGAGAAATAATCCTTTTGAGCAAGAGATGGCCTCAATGCCGAGAAAGTAAGAAAGGGCGCCAAGATCCTTGATGGCAATGGTGGATCTAAGTTGAGAGATGATACGAGAAATGAGTGAAGAGTCGATGCTCGTAAAAATAATTTCATCCACATATATGAGCAAGAAAAGGGTTGCAGATCTGTGGCGAAAAATAAACAACGAGCAATTCGACTTTGATTGAGAAAAGCCGAGATCCAAGAGGAAGTTCCTAAGAGCACGGAATCATTTCCTCAGGGCTTGTTTGAAACCATAAATGGCCTTGTGAAGGCGGCACACGTGGGAAGGCAAGGATTGATCAACGAAGCCCGGACATTGATGCAAGTAGACCACTTCTCTAAGAGTCTCGTGAAGAAAAGTGTTGCTCACGTCAATTTGACAAATACCCCAATAATGAGAGACGACAAGAGAAAGAACAATGCAGACAATAACTAGTTCGATGACTAGGCTCAACATTTCCATATAATGTACTCCAGGCCATTGATGAAAACCTTTGGCAACGACGCATGCCTTGTACTTGTCGATGGATATGTCGGGCTTGCCTTTGAGGCGAAATACCCATTTGCAGCCTGAAATTGCCGGATCATGGATTGACACAACAACTTTGAGAGTTAAGATGATATTGCCTTAACTCTATTGTGATCTTCTTGACCAAAGTAAAGTGCAGCGGAATAAAAACACAAGAAGATAATTTTTAAGAAGTTTTCAATATTACTAAAAACTTCCGAGCCTTAGGCCAAATAACCATAAAGGTTTTAACATAACGTTCCTCACAACAATTCACTCACGCTCTTTGTTGGTCGGACTCAACGAAGCAGACAAGTACGAACTACTTAACCTCTATGAACTAGACGTAAATAGTTGATACAAAAACTTCGCAAAAGCAAGACGAAGACAATACAAAGAATTTAATCTCTCAGATTATTTAGCACTATTGTCTTGTATTCATCTTGATGAACTTCACATCTTTTATAGATTTCTTGAAACTTGCACGCCAAGATGTGTTTTTCGCAGTTTTGGTAACTCTTGTTGTTTCCTTGTTGATATTTGCCTTCTTTGTGAACTCCATATCTTTCCTGAATATGTGTTTCCTTTATTACCAATCTAACAAGGCAACACATCTTCTTCAATTCGCAGAATCCTGGAAAGAATCGAAGTTGCAGAGAATCCAATTTGTTTCCTTCTTTTGAAAGCGTGTTGAGTTGACTAATTCAACCTGGCTTGAATTATGGAAACTTCAAGTAAGGAATCATCCATAGCTCTTCCTTATGATTAAGATACCTTCCTGGACATAAACATAAACAACTAAAACCGTGGAACTTGATTAATAAGTGAATAAAGGCAAAAATTAATTTTGGGAACTAAAGCACAATTTTCGCATAGATTCTCGGCTTTCAATGTTATCCTCAATGTTGACCCAACATCGTCTAACATTGCATCGTCTAACATTGATTCTAGAAAGCCCTGCACTTTCACAACCGATAATGTTAGAGGCAAGATAACGAGGGACAAGATCCCACGTTCCATGAGTGAGGAGAGCATTGTACTGGTTAGACATAGCGGAATGCCAATTAGGATCTTGAATAGCAGCCGAGACACACGTGGGCTCAATTGGTAAATGCAACGGGTGCTTGTAGGTAGCCATGAGAGCCTTGGGACTGAATATATTGTTCTTTGAGCAAGTAACCATCGGATGGGCGTTGGAAGAAGTAGGAGTCGACAATTTAGCGATCGTAGAGGGCACATGGGCAATAGGAGAAGAAGAAGTGTGAGATGGCGGATCAGAAGATGAAGATGGAGCAACTAACGGCGGTGGTGGCAGAAGCAAGTGGGGCGGTGAAGGACCAGGATTCGGACTAGGAGGCGTAGAAGGAGGCCTCAAGACGGATGGAAAAGTCTGTTTGCAAAAACGAACGTGCCAAGACATGAACAACCGATTGGTGGTGAGGTCGAGACATTTGTATGCACTTTGTGATGTCGAGTATCCAAGGAAGATACAAGGCCGCGATGGGAAGGACGCCTTGCTATGAACATAGGGGCGAAGCAACGGATAACAGAGACACCGAAGACCCGTAGCTTGAGATAATTAGGATCACGATTAAGTAGCTTGAAGAAAGGTGTAGAAGACCCAAGGAAGAAGAAGGAAGCCAATTTATAAGATAGACCGCCGTTTGAAAAGCAAAACTCCAATAAGAACTTGGTAATTGCGCACAGTGAAGAAGGGCGCGACCCGTTTCCACAATATGACTATAGCAACGTTCAGATAAACCGTTATGTTGGGGCGTATGAGGCGCAGAAGTAAGCCAACTAATTCTACAATTAATTATAAATTTATTAAATGCCAAGAATTCTCCTCCGTTATCACTGTAAAAGTTGACTATATTATGCGAAAATTGTTTCTCCACAAGCTTTTTGAATTGACAAAAGATATCGAAGACTTGAGATTTAGATGTACACAGAAACAACCAACAATGGCGGCTAAACATGTCAAAAATTACCAAATAAAAACAATAACCATCAACAGAAGTTTCAGTAGGGCCCCTAACAACAGCAAAAACATAGTGCAGTGGATGTAAAGCAACAAAAGAACTATCCAAAAAAGGTAAACGATGCGACTTGCTCGCTAAACAAGAGTCACAAAAACTATCCTTTGCAGAGGATTTATTAATAAGCGGTAAATTAAACTTAGAAATTAAATGAGAACTCGTTTATGAGGCCAGATGCCCAAGACGCGAGTGCCAAGTAGACGTTGTTGTGCAAACACCAAGATACACAAACTTTTCTTGATGTCGAAGATAATCAGACGGAGGGCGAATGTGATACTTCCCATTAGTGCATGCCCCTGTCGCCAGTTGGTCCCCCGTTGTTTGATCCTTAATATGAAAATATTGAGGATAGAATTCCAAAGACACATCATTATGCGTAGTAAAACGATGAACGAAGAGTAAATTATGCTTGACAGACAGAGTATAAGAACATAATTAATAAGAAAGTTGCATGATGGAAACTTAATGAAAGAGGTACCCGTGCGAGTAATTGGCATACCCGTACCATCAACTATTTGAACTTCATCTGTTCTATCGTACTCTAAATGAAAGGAGAGATTGTTGAGATCTCCCGTAAGGTGATGAGACGCACCAGAGTCCACCATTCACGAAGGGAAGGGTGTGCGCTGATTAGAGGTGGGCGGTGTTTGAGCCATATTAGCCATGGGGTTGTGAAGCAAAGTCTGGAGTTTGTAACAATGAGAGGCAACATGGTTAGGCTTCTCATAGATTTGACAGATACCAGTCGACACAAAGTGAGTAGCAAAGGTCTTATTAACATAACCCTCTGCTTACGGCCACTGTAAGGACCATGACCACGAGGGTTACCACGCCCCTATGATGAGGCACTACGATGAAAGGGAGAGCCATGACCAGCGGATGGAGTCGCGGTGTTGGCGGTATCGAGGGTGGAGGATTCATTATCAAGGCGATGAACGTAGGACTCATGTTTCACAAGCGCCCTATGAAGTTAGGCGAAGGTGAGAGGATTCTCGCGGAGGCGGATGGAGGAGGCAATGTCACGGTATTGGTGACCGAGGACATTGAGAACGTAGAGAGTTATGTCATCGAGATGGACAAGACGGTCGAGCATGGCGATCTTATCCACTTTAGATTTGATGTCGGTGAAGTAATCAGTGATTGAGCGAGAGTCGCGAGTTGCATTGTTCATGACGTCTTTGAGCGCCACGATATGCATGCGATGAGGCCGTGTGAACACTACCATGAGGATAACCCAAGCCACAACAGAGGTTTTTACTGAGTGATTAGCGGGATGAGTACGGGCGATATATCGCCAATCAGAGCGGCGAGGATCAGCTGATCTTGCTGGATCCTATGAACACGAGTGGGTAGATCAGTGGAATCTGGGCACGGCTGCGTGCCTTGGAGGTAACCAAAGAGGTTAAATCCATTCAATTGTGCGATAACATGAAGTCGCCATGAGAGTTAGTTTGTGGTGGTGAGGCGGCGAAGGGTGAGATGATAATGTGAGGAGATAACAGCAAGAGGGATAGTAGGCTAGACGATGGTGTTTAGCTTGGAGCGAGCACCGCTAGTAGCAGATGATGGTGTGTTGGAGAGATCAGACATAGTGGAGGAAGAGAGGTGGCGGCTGAAAAATTATGAAGGAAAGAATAGTGAGATTATTTTAGGTCTCGTGATACCATGTAGAGAATATGTATTCATATTGTTGAGTGAATGGATTACAAAGAAACCTACACCTCTATTTATACAAGGAAGAGTCTTCGTGAGCAAGTAAAAGATATACACAAGAAAAGATAATTACAAAGGAAAGATAACATAGAATCTTTAATGTTATCTGGGTGAATCGGAAGATATAATCTCATTAGGAGATTTATCAATATCTCGTATACTTTATTCTCAAAAAATAAAGAAGAAGTATATCATGCTTTTGGTAAATCTATGTAGTAAATTAACCTTATGTAAAAAATAAATATGGAGATACCTTATGTAAGCATATATTAGTACTAGAAATGTTGACACGCGGTTTCCGTGTGATTAATAATTTATTTTAAGTATAATATAATTAATTAGTTTGTTAAATATTATAACTTAAATATGCATAGAAAACTAATTTATCTTAACGTTTTGTTTATGTAAGAGATAATTAAGTAATAGATTATTTCTTTTAATGAGAAGATTTAAATAATAATAAAGCTAAAATAAGTTACAGTTATATACCAACCAATAACAAAATTTAATAATGTCTTGGGTAAAATAATAAAGTAAAAATTCTTGGTGTCAACACTACTTTCTTTATTTAATAGTCTAGATATTACCTCAATTATGAGTATTTCTCATCCACCTCCCCTATGGTTTGACCCTTTGTCAAATAGTCCCATGAGCTTTGACACTTTGATAAACACTCATGTCAGTTGACCATCCACTCAACTATTAAAATAATGGCAACAACATAATTTAATATTATGATATTCTTTACAAAAAAACAAATTTTCAAAATCATAATTAATTTATAATTTAGCATTATTTTCGTTCGGTACTCATAGAGTGCATTATTAGGGCTCGTTTGGTTGGGCCTTATAGGTCCTATTAGCCCACATTAATATGGATTTAATAGTAACAATAGCTGCTTTGGTAGGCAATACTCAAACCCGGGTCATCCATACTCAATCCACTCGACTCGGGCTAAATTAGCAAAAATAATCGGAGCTGACGAGTCGTTTTTTCAAAAATGACATCAATTCAAATTAGAAATCTGTCCCTGTAAATAATGTATCTTAACCCTTCTTCATTCATTTGTCAAGCTGCAATTCACAAAAGGCATCACGACATCAACAAAGTTTCAAAATAGTAAACCCTAGTTCACTTCTTCCTTTGCAGTACGATTCTTCCAAACCCAGGTAATTTTGCCAAGCACTCTTTAAATTTCGTACCTACTTCTTAACTTGGCAACAATTTCAGTTCTAATCGCGAACCCTAATTTGAATTTGCAATCCGCTCTACGCACCTATGGAACCTCGCCGTTGATGTAACTATCTTCCACGGTTTTTTGCTTTGGCTACGCTCATTTATAAATCGTATGTAATTGTGATGTTCTTCTACAGTCGTGTGTTTTGTGTTTGATGCTGAAATTCTTACAATTGACAACAGTTGTGCGGTTGGTGACGAATTGAAATTATTATCTCGTTGGGTTCTTTCAAACAGGTAGCGCTCACTATCAACGCAACTCATACATTCGTTTTTCGTAATTGGTGTATTTTGTTGTTCGTTTGCTAGTTGATTGTATATTCACATACACCATTCTATTTTGTTGCCATTTTTACGTGATTCTTTACTTAACTACATGGGGGTGGCGCTGTATTTGTATTGTGATGGATTAAGGGCTTAATGCAACATCTTGTAGTGTATTGTCAGGTGATATGGAATATAATTTAAGGTTATTGAATTAAAAAACTTTTGTTGTTTTCTTGTAAACAATATGGTTATCAAGTACAAGGGCCTGTGATTTGTACCTCTATATAAAGGTTGTTTTGGTTTATGATGCACCTCTATATTTGTCAAATTGCAGATTAATAATGTCATTTTTTTTTGTTCTAGTCCAGTACACAATGAACTTCACTGCTGAGTACAAAAAAGAAAGATATAAAATTTGTAGTCATGTGCATTGCCCTTTCTGCCATTTGAATATCACTAACTTTACTAAATATCTATGAATTTTTGTTAGACAGTGGTACAACCAGGGGATTAGATAAAAAATGTAGAAATGTTTTGTTAGTTGCTCTAAATTTCATTTTGGACCATTTACTTAGCTTTGTATGTTACCCTTCATTATTTATGCAACTTAATCTATATGTCATGTTAGACACAAAGTTATCATACTAATTTTTGTAGATGTAATTTTTCTTATATTTGGTCTTTGATTATAATTAGCTCATTCACTACTGTAAGAAGTTTTCTAGTAACATGGGGTCCAAAATTTAACTGCCATTTATAATAATTGTTGCATGTTTTCTTTTGTATTAGCTGGGTGTATATGATCTGTTGTTACATTCACTAGTCCTAATGATATGAATTTAACTGTGTTTGGATTCATTTTCCAGTGTATAACACCCAAAAATATAATGCCCCATTTACTTTATCACTAAATATTACTTGCACGACTAACATATTACTAGTTTTCATAACAACTATGGAATATTCAAGCAACAACAAACCACCCAAAAAACAAATGGAGGAAACGAAAGTCAAAAGTTTTGGAGTAGGGTCGAGGAAGAGGCTTTGATTGAGGCTGTGAAAGAGTTAATTATCGAGGATTGGCAATAGGCAATGGTTAGAAGCCGGAATTTAATGGGCAAGTTGCTTTTAGAATCAATAATAAGGTCCCGAAAAGTGATGTCCTACGGGATCCCCATGTCATTTCAATAATGTCGCCATGGCGTAAAGACTACGGTGCATTATCGAGGCTATTTGGGCGTACCAGGAGCAACTACATGCTTTAGATCCATTCAAGTTTGCTATAACTATTGTTTGGCCGGGAATTTGGGAAGCAGCAACTAAGGTAATGAGATTTGTATGGGATCATACTATCTTTTTCTTCGTATGCTATGTTATAATAACTTGGTATGTTAACTTTAATTATGTTGTTAACAGGCTAATAGGTGAATCCAGACTTGATAAAATGACAACATAAATCATTTCCTTATTACGACGATTAGGATGTCATGTTCGAATTTTCAAAGGGAACAAACGATCATGCGGTGGACTTCAACGCCGCTCGACAATGCGTCAACAATAACCATCCATTACCAACCCCTTAGCCACCCAATGAAAACACCACTGAACAAGAGGATTCAAGTTCTGAAGCTGTAGCTGAGTCATCTGCCGCCTCTAATTCTGAAGGTTGGGCCTTGGAAACCTTCTGGTATTAAGAAACGCAGAATTCGTAATACAAGGCTAGAAGATGAAGTATTGTTGAAAATTAGTTATTCTCTCAACAAAACAAAGTTGGCCATAACAGAACTGTCTGGTGCAATCCGCTCCTTGAAAGAGGTTGATTCACAAGTTACCGGGATTTTCGTGGCACTACAAGATTTATCGGAGTTCACTATAACAACTAGAGTTCGGGCCGCAAAAATAATCGTTGAGTCCCAAACACAGGTTGCTCTTTTCTTTAGCATGGAAGACGAAGCTAAAAGAAATTTGTTCGAAGCATTCTCGCGGGATAATCATAGCTTGTTTGTTTTGTAATGTCACCCACAAGGTTTACGTAATACTCACCAATCCTATTGCTACTATATAACCTTGGTTAGGCTGTGCAAATTTTTTTGGTGTGAGGGTGATGGTTAAAATATGTTTTCCTTTCATATGTTGTTTGGATTGTAGTTGATTTTAACATGCTTTTGTATGGAATATTTTCTATCAGCAAACGAACTCAAAAATATTCTCAGCTATATATATCATGTTTACTAATGTGAGAATTCTAAAATTTGTATTTGTGTATTGTGTGTAAGAGTATAAGGTAATTTGGAAGTGATAATATTCTCATTAACAAAGAAGGTATAAATACAAATTTACAATCTTAAGTTTAGCAACTAGATCGCTATAATAAAGGAAAGATAATTACAAGAGATTACAAGATCTGTACAAGATAAATATTTAAAATAACTAGCTAGGTCTATTACGCCCCTGCAAAATCGACGTTCCATCGGCAACGGAGAGTTTGGAACGCATAAGCTGAAACCGAGATCTAGCTAGAGGCTTGGTAAGAACATCGGCTAATTGGTCGAGAGTGTTGACATAGGAGACTTTGAGGAATCCTTTGTTAACAAGGTCGCGAACAAAATAGAGATCAACCGAGATGTGCTTCATGCGCGAGTGCTGAACCGGATGAAGAGAAAGGCGAATGGCACCCATATTATCACAGCGAATGAGAGGCTTGGGAGGAATGGAGAACCCGAGCTCACTGAACAAGTGTTGGATCCATCTAATTTCCGCCGCAGCATTCGCAAGCGCCCGATACTCAACCTCGGTCGACGAACGGGAGACTGCTCGTTGCTTACGCGACGTCCAAGAAATTGGATTCGAGCCAAGGAACACGACATAGGCTGATGTGGATGTGCCGTGGAGGGTGTCGCCCGCCCAATCCGCATCTGAATAGGCAGATAACTTAAGAGAGTCCGAGCGACGGAGGAGAAGACCATCGGAAAGAGTACCCTTAAGATATCGCAAAATGCGCTTAAGTGCAACCCAATCCGATTCAGTGGGAGACGCCATTCGTTGGGCAAGGCGATTAACCGCAAACGCAATATCCGGGCGAGTAAAAGCCAAATAATGAAGAGCTCCAATAATTTGGCGGTATGGTGTCGGATCAACAGCGAAAGCCGAGCCCGAAGCGGCGGGGTTGGATGTCATCGGAGTAGCGAGGGGTTTTGCCCCATCCATTTTGTGCCGAGCCAACACATCAGCGATGTATTTGTGTTGGGATAGAAAGAGGCCTTCACGACAACGAAGAACTTCAATGCCGAGAAGGTATGTTAGCGCACCCAAGTCTTTAACGGAAAAACACTCACTGAGTCGAGAAATAATAGAGGAGACGAGAGACTGATCGTTTCCCGTGATAATGATGTCGTCGACATAGACAAGCATAAAGCAAAGAGTCGTCGTGCGAGAATAGATGAAAAGAGAGTTGTCGGACTTGGATTGGACGAAGCCAAACGAGACAAGCGCCGAACTAAGTGCCAAGTACCACGCCCGAGGTGCTTGCTTAAGGCCATAGAGGGACTTGTGGAGATGACAAACACGACGTGGATAAAGAGGATCCACAAAACCCGGTGGTTGACTCATAAATACATCCTCACTGAGATCCCCATGAAGAAAAGCATTGCTTATGTCAAGTTGACGAAGCGGCCACTGACGAGAGACAACAAGTGTGAGAATAACTCGAATAGTGACGGGTTTAACAACGGGACTAAACGTTTCCTTAAAGTCAAGGCCCGGTCGTTGATGAAAACCTTTAGCCACAAGGCGCGCCTTGTATTTATCAATTTTCCCGTTAGGAAGCCGTTTAATACGAAACACCCACTTTGAGCCAACAATATTTCGATGAGGCGGCGCATTAACAAGTGACCAAGTTCCGTGTTTGGCGAGGGCCGTGAGTTCCTCATCCATATCGTGACGCCAATTGGGATCTTTCAAGGCTTGAGTGACACATGTGGGTTCAAGAGGGCCTGCCAAAGGATGCTTGGTGGCGAGATGCATTTGCTTCGGCTTAAAAATGTTATTACGCGAACGAGTGAGCATGGGATGAGCCCGATTCGTGGAAGACGGGTCAGGAGCAGAGGTCGGGTCAGGAGCAGCGGTGTCGGGTTCCAACACGGGTGAGGCCGAAGTGGGAAGAACAGGGTTCTGGATGGAATGTTGCCCCAACATCACTCCAACATTTTTATCAGAAGGCGCAGAAACTGGTGCTACAGGGGTGTGATTGCGATGTTGCCCCAACATCACTCCAACATTTTTATCAGAAGGGGGTAGTGCTGGTGCAACTTGTTCGGCTGGCAGTTTGGGGAGAACGAGAAGTGACGTGGAAAAGCCTTGCTGTGTTCGCGAGATAGGAGGAGGTGGATCAAACCCCAGAAAATTATCCTCAATAAAACGGACGTGGCGAGAGATATAAATCCGACCAGTTTCAACGTCAAAACATTTATACGCAGATTGAGTCGTGGAATAGCCTAGAAAAAGGCATCGACGAGACAACGGATCAAGCTTGCCACGAATATACGACCGTAGGTGAGGAAAGCAGAGGCAACCAAAGACACGGAGACTGAGATAATTGGGCGAACGCCCCTGCAAGATGGAAAATGGTGACGCTCCTTTAAGAACCGGCGTAGGGAGACGATTCAGTAAATAAACGGCCGTGGCAAAAGCAAATTCCCAAAATACTGAGGGAAGGTGAGCACATGGGAGCAACATGCGACCAATAGAAATAACACTTAAGTGACGGTGCTCCGTAGTACCATTCTGTTGGGGTGTGTGTGGGGCCGTGGTAAGCCAGCTTATACCATTAGCAATAAGATACGGACGTAAGGCAACAAATTCACCACCGTTGTCCGTATAAAAATTTTTGATCACCTGTCCAAACTGGTTTTCAACAAGACCACGAAAATGACCAAAAATTTTTGCAACCTCGGACTTATTAGTCATTGGAAACAACCAACAATATTTCGAATAATGATCCACTAACAGAAGATAATATCGAAAACCATTAAGAGAAGTAGTCGGCGTGGGGCCCCAAACATCACCATAAATGAAATGTAAGGCATGCTCAGACACAAGTGAGGAACGAGTAAACGGTAACTGTTTGCTCTTATTCAAAAAACAATGTTCACAGTTATTATAATTCAAAGCAGAAGAGTCCTCACAAGGTAAATTAAATTGCCGTAAAATAAATGAGCTAATCCAGGAAGAGGGGTGACCCAAACGATCATTCCAACAATCCTTGGTTGTTCGTTCGCCAACAAACGCTTGCACATGCGGCCGAAGGACCTTAGGTAGCCGTAACTGATACACACCACTCAAGCAAGGTCCGGTAAGCAACCTATCCCCCGTACTGCGATCCTTAATAACAAAGTGAGACGAGAAAAATTCAATAGTCACGTTGTTAGATTTAGTGAATTAATGCACAGATAAAAGGTTCCGTCGTGACGCTGGGACACATAAAACATTATCCAGAACAAAACGACGATCGGAGCAATTAATAACGGAGGAGCCAACATGTGATATTTGTGAACCTGTACCATCGGTGATAGCAACCTCATCGGGACCGTCATACTCGGAGTGAATGGATAGATTTTGAAGGTCCGAGGTGAGGTTGTGGGATGCGCCAGAGTCAACGAGCCAATTATTGTCCGAGTTCGATGGTTGACCGGTCGGAGTGGTAGCAAGGTTGGCATGAGGCGGACTGAATAAACGGCAGGTGCGTGCGGCATGTCCCGGAAGGCCACACAATTGACAGATCACGGCGGGCCGAGAGGACGGTCCAGCAGCACGGTTCACTGGCGGGCGTTGCTGATTTCCATTTCTGGACCCGAACCCGCGATGGTGACCGTGAGGGGCCTGACCACGGTTGTTGGATGATCGACCCCGACCTGAATTATGTCCCCGACCACGATGATGATTGGATCGGGGCTGAGATGAGCCATAGTTGGCCGTGGCAACAAGAGAAGCGGCGTCAGTTTCAGCGCGGCGTAAAAACGCCTCTTGAGCGAGTAATAGATCATGAAGCTCGCTGAAACGGATCGGATTTTCCCTAGCACGGATCGGACCAGCCAAGTTGCGATAGGTGGGGCCGAGACCATTCAGCACATAAAGAGTTATATCATCGTCATGAAGAGGATGGTCAATGACGGCAAGTTCATCCGCCTTTGCTTTCACGGCATGAAGAAAATCAGCAACAGATCGGTTGCCAAGTTTGATGGTGTTAAGATCGTCTTTAAGTTGCATCACACGCGAGCGAGAACGATTTGCATATGTACGCTGAAGCGTAAGCCACGCAGCCGCCGAGGTTTCGTCATTAGAGATGAGGGTCATAATGGTGCTAGTGACGGAGCCAAAAAGGGCGGTGAGGATGAGGGAGTCTTGCCGCGTCCAATGAAGGTGACGGGCATGGGATTCCGGCGTGGTGCCACGGGGGGGGGGGGGGGGGGGGGACACGGGGTTGTGCCGTCGAGGTATCCGAAGAGACCAAAACCGTGGAAGAGATGGCGAACTTGTGAACGCCAAGCGGCATAATTTGTGCCGTCAAGGTGCAGCGGAAGGTGCTGGTTTGCACTGATGGGAACGAGCGGGTCGGAACCCGTCGCGTTGGCGACTCCAAGCGGCCGAGAGGTGAGGAGGGACTCACCGGAGGACGAATTATCGTCGGCGGGGCTAGACGGAGTAGGGCCGGCCATCGGATCAAGAATCTCGTTAGAGAGTATTGACTCTTGATACCATATAAGAGTATAAGGTAATTTGGAAGTGATAATATTCTCATTAACAAAGAAGGTATAAATACAAATTTACAATCTTAAGTTTAGCAACTAGATCGCTATAATAAAGGAAAGATAATTACAAGAGATTACAAGATCTGTACAAGATAAATATTTAAAATAACTAGCTAGGTCTATTATTGTGCAATTTCATCAAGAGAATGGGGTTTGTTCCAATGTCTTCATTCTAAACCATACATTATTGTTATCAAGATATTGTTGGTAACCTTGTCCATAGCTCATCTTTTATTACCCGTTTAATGGTATTATTTTGGATTTACTTGTTTGTGAGTCTAGCGAAAATCATTTTCCCTTGACGCTAATCACTATGAATCAAAAATTGATTGTTAGTGGTCAATTTTTTAAATTAATGTTGGGAGACTTGCACTAACGATACATATTAGTTATTAAACAATATCTATGCAACTATATGGTGAATTAAAATATTTTTGTGCTGCATAATTGCAACAATACAAGCTTTATTTCTGGGACAAAAACGATCAAAGATTTGTTTGTCTTTTATAAAGTTTTCCTCGAAATTTTACCATTTTTTAATCCATACTATGCCTTCCAAGTTTGTATAATAACACGTCTCATTATTTTTGGTGTTTGATTTTGATTAATTATGACCACTAATATGAGATTGTATTCTCTATAAGATACGCTAGCGAAATTTTTCACATCGTATGTAAGAACGCTGACCCACTGATTACGAATTGGAAGCGCCTGCACCGATTTCCAATTTGGCATCTTTCTCTAATAATATGCATTTTGTCCCATAAACAAGTGGCTATCTTAATGGATAATGGTTTAGTTTTTTTAAGGGCAAAATGGGCTTTTTATAAGCAATATGGCATACTGAAGCTTGAAACTTAGTAACCAAAGGTAGTATAGTACTTAACCTAATTCCCTAATATGACGTAAGTGTTTTTGCAACCAAAGGTATTATAGAGATGATTAATATGGATCTTAATAGAAATGCTATTGAATATGTATGTTGTATAGAGAAAATTGCAAAAATTATTTACGTGTTATATCAAATTGGCAAATTACTCTATGTATTGTTTTGATTAGTAATTTTGTTGTGATGTTAAAATTAACGAAAAAATCCCGTATCGCCCTTAAGTAGTCCACACATATATACATACTCAATATGGTAATATTATTTATTTCAATTGTACTTATTTATTCATGAAAAATATGTTATTCAAATTGATTTATATACATATTTTTTTATTATTTTTAATAAAAAATAACGGTGTCTTTCTTCCCGTAGTGTTTCGATCCTTTGCCCCTCTTAATTTTTTTTTTCTTTTTTCTTCTTTCAAATATGTTATCCATTGTTCTTTCCATATAAATACTTTCACCCCCAACGTAAAATTCCTTAATACGCCTACATACATGAGAATGAAAGTTATATTTTATTCTTTTTTTTTGGTACGAAAACAATGATATTATAACAGGAGCACGAGGGGTGCTCGCCCCAGTACATCTCAAAAAGGATTCAAAAGTATGCCACTATTATTCTATACAACCCCTAGAATTGGAATACCAATCGATGAAAAAAATGGGAAAAATTATATTTTATTCAAAAAAGACATTTATATCAAGTTATCAATTTTTTTCTGATTTTTTTTTGCAAATCTTTTAATTTTATTCCTGAAATTACTAAAGAAATGCAAAATTAAAAGTAACATTATATTAAGTTACAAGCTTGTATATATGTGTGTGTATATATCTTTTTCATATACTTTTATTTATCAATATATAGAGAAATTACTAAAACAAAATTCAAAATTACACGAAGGAACATTTAAACTACCAAGAGTACCTTTTTAGTCATTAATATATATAAAATTATTCAGGGAGGCGCTCTGCGGAATTTTCAAATTAGAGTATCTTGTGTATTTCTTTTTTGGAAAAAAATCAGTTTACCCCCTATACTTTGGCCTGTTTTTCACTTTACTATTTGAACTTTAAATTTTATCACTTAACCCTTAAACTTTATTAATCATATCACGTTACTCTAATCAGCAAAATTAAGTACAAAAGTAAGAAAAAAGGACATTTTTACCACCACCACCACCAGCACGGGTATGATCTTGAACATAATTTCATGAATTCTTAGCTGAACCATATACAACAAAAGAGTATAATATGCATAAGGCAGAAATGTCAAAAATGCCCGTTATCTTTTGTCAACTTTAGTTTTTGCCCTTTATCTTTTTAAGCCGTCGTTTATGCCCTGTAACTTTGCCAAAAATGTCTGAAACACTGTTCATTGCCATGTGTCCGCCAAATCATCTAATCGCGTCCTACGTGGCTATCATGTTATTTTTTTTTCATTTTTATATTTTTATATAATTAACAATATTATAAAAATAAAAAAAACATATATTAAAAAACAAAATATTATAATTTTAATTTAAAAATATTAAATTTTAATAACTAATAAAATAAAAAAACAAAAATATAAAAAAAAGTAAATACCCCCCCCCCCCCACCCATTTATATTTTTGTGTTATATATAATTCTAAATTTAAAAAAAATTAATTTTTAATAACTTATAAATTAAAAAAACATATATTAAAAAACAAAATATTAAAAAAAAAAAGAAACCCACCACCACCAGCCCGTCACTACCCTACCCCCACCCCCCGTCCCGCCCACCACCACCACCCCGTCTCATGCTTCCTCTCCTTTCTCAACCCACCACCACCTCCAAGTTTTGCGCCGTCGTTGTCGTCGATTTTTTTGATCGATTTGGTGATGGATTTTGGCGGTGCAGGTGATGGGTGATGGCGGTGCGGTGCAGGTTGTGGAAGTGACCCCAACTGTGGGGGTGGAGGTGCGGCGGCTGTGGGGGTGGTTGCGGTGGTGGTGTGATGCGGCGGCTGTGGGGTGGAGGTGGTGGTATGGTGCGGCGGCGGTGCAGTGGAGGTGGTGGTGGGCTGGGGGGGGGGGGGGGGGTGCCGCCGGGATTTGAGGGGGTGGGGGTATGGAAGACGACCTATTTTATTATTTTTTTTCATTTTTCATTTTTTTTAAAAGTTTTTAAATTCTTAAAAAATTAAGTAATGAGTAATTTATAATTCTTAAAAAATTAAGTTTTCATTTATATATGAAGTTTTTATAATTTAAATGAATAAAGTTTATTATATTACAAGAATATATTATAGAGTAAGTTTTTAAAATTTAAATAATAAAGATAATTATAAAGATTTAACTTTTTTATTTTCTATTTTCTTTTAAAAAAATTAGTTATTAAAAATTTTAAATTTTAAAATAGAATTGTAAATGAGTTTTTATAATTTATATAATAAAGATAATTAATATATACATTTTATGACATGGCATCCATATTTTGGCCACATATGCCAACATTTGATGACATTGCTGCCACTAGGCGTCGAACAGTGTTTCGAGCATTTTTGACAAAGTTACTAGGCATAAACGACGGCTTAAAAAGATAAAGGGCAAAAACTAAAGTTGACAAAAGATAACGGGCATTTTTGACAGTTCTGCCTATGCATAAAATATCCGTTGTTGCGTGATGGTGGCATTGATATAATCCTTCACCTCAAATATCCATTGCTGCATCATTGCTGCTTCTTCGTAGCATAAAATTGAACAACATTTAATTTTCACCAAAAAAGAAAAGAAAAAGAAAAAAGGCGTCCCCAAAACAAGCTAATAATGCACAATAAATATAATTATGTAACACACCAAAAACAAATTATAATCCATTTGCGTGATACATATAAATGGCATTTTGGGTGATACATATAAATGGCATTCAAAAAATAGGGCTTTTAATTTTTGTTTTTTTGTAATATATGGGAAAATAAATGATTTAAAGGCTGCAAAAGAAGCCATGAAAATTGAAAAAGAAAGTTCAACCAAGAAAAAGGTGAGGAGGAGTTTTAACATTTATTTTTTATTTTTTTGGGGGTGATTTGGTAGAAGCTCCAACCAAATCCGTGAACATGAGAGAGCAAAATTAATATTTATCCATTAATAGTTTGATGTTTTTGGTGGCGGTGGTGATGGATTTAGGGTTTTGGTGGTGATAGTGAAGATGGCATAAAGAAAATTAATAATATTTATTTGATTTAAAACTAAATTTTTTTTACGAGCAAAATGTCCCTCTTACCCTTAATTTTGTGTTTAATTATGCTGATTAGAGTAACGTAATATGATATGTTTGGGGGGTTAAGTGTCAAAACTTAAAATTCAGGGGTAAAGTGAAATATGAGCAAAAGTATAGAGGGTTTACTGAAATTTTTTCTTTCTTTTTCTATGGAGGTAATACGCTTATTTAACATAAAATAAGGGGCATAAACAAGGTATGACCAATATAATTTAATGGTCCTCAAATTGTTAAAACTTCCCTTGTTTGCTGCACTTCATTATTGGAAAAATGTAGACTCAACTTATCAATTATCATTAGTTGAAAAGTGTAGACTAAACTTATTAACTATCCACTACAAGATTTGGGGGGCATCTGCAACCGCCCACCCCCCCAACCGCCCGGGCGGTCGCCATTAACTGCGACCGCAGCGCGACCGCCAGGCGGTCGCCATGGAGAAGTGACGATCGCACGGGCGGTCGCGAGGCTTTTATACGACCTCGCAACCGTTAGGCCGTCGCTTGGTACCATGACGACCGCCCAAGCGGTTGCAGATATTCAGTTCTCGCATCCGCTGGGCGGTTGCGAGGTCAAATGGAAACCGCCTGGCGATTGCTGATACTAGATATCTATAACCGCCTGGCGGTTGCAGATAATATTCATACTTGAGTTTTTACTATTACGGATGATACGTTGTGGTACGTTGTTTGATCAATTGATAATTACCCTAATGATAGTTAAAACAAGCCAAATTATAAGATTTCATTGGAAAATCAAGCTTAGGGACAACATTAAGAACTAAGTGTGATGATAAGTTGTTGAATATAATATATAGGTGTATCGTTAATAACTCGCCTAATCACATAATCTACTATTTTACTAACTTAATTACTGGTTTTGTAGTTATTTACTACTACTATTCACATGTAATAATGATATTTGAGTTCAATAAATACAAACACATCAAGATACTTCCCAAAAATCACTAATTTCGAATATGGATGTTTTTGCACCCGTCAGGCGGTTGCAGATATTCAGTTCTCGCAACCGCTGGGCGGTTGCGATGTGACATGGCAACTGCCTGGCGGTTGCTGATACTGGATATCTGCAACCGCCTGGCGGTTTCAGAAAACATTCATACTTGATTTTTTACTATTACGGATGATACGTTGTGGTACGTTGTTTGATCAATTGATAATTACCGTAATGATAGTTAAAACAAGCCGAATTATAAGGTTTCATTGGAAAATCAAGCTTAGGGACAACATTAAGAACTAAGTTTGATGATAAGTTGTTCAATATAATATATAGGTGTATCGTTAATAACTCACCTAATCACATAATCTACTATTTTACTAACTTAATTACTAGTTTTGTAGTTATTTATTACTACTATTCACATGTAATAATGATATTTGAGTTTAGTAAACACAAACACATCAAGATACTTCCTAAAAATCACTAATTTCGAATATGGATGTTTTTGCAACCGTCAGGCGGTTGCTGATATTCAGTTCTCGCAACCGCTAGGCGGTTGCGAGGGCTTCTCGCAACCGATGGGCGGTTGCGAGGGCTTCTCGCAACCGATGGGCGGTTGCGAGGTGACATGGCAACCGCTTAGCGGTTGCTGATATGGATATCTACAACCCCCAGGCGGTTGCATATAACATTCATACTTGATTTTTTACTTTTACGGATGATACGTTGTGGTACGTTGTTTGATCAATTGATAATTACCCTAATGATAGATAAAACAAGCCAAATTATAAGGTTTCATTGGAAAATCAAGCTTAGGGACAACATTAAGAACTAAGTGTGATGATTAATTGTTGAATATAATATATAGGTGTATCGTTGATAACTCGCCTAATCACATAATCTACTATTTTACTAACTTAATTGCTAGTTTTGTAGTTATTTACTAATACTATTCACATGTAATAATGATATTTGAGTGCAATAAACACAAACACATCAAGATACTTCCCAAAAATCACTAATTTCGAATATTGATGTTTTTGTTGCAGATATTCAGTTCTCGCAACCGCTAGGCGGTTGCAAGCGCTTCTCGCAACCGCCCAGCGGTTGCGAGGTCACATGGCAACCGCCTGGAAGTTGCTAATACTAGATATCTGCAACCGCCTGACGGTTGCAGATAATATTCATACTTGAATTTTTATTATTTTGGATGAATTAGGTTGTCTATAATGATATATGTTGTCTATAAACATAAACACATCAAGATACTTGCCAAAAATCACTAATTTTAAACATGAATATTATTTTGCAACCGCTGGGCGGTTGCAATAATCTATTGCAACCGCCTAACGGTTGCGATGTTCTACTATCGCAACCGCTAGGCGGTCGCCAATGAGAGTTGCAACCGCTTGGCGGTTGCTAATTTTGCTGAAATTGTGCGGGGATTGGGGGGGGAAATTCAAATTTTCACGAAAATTCAAAATTTTCAATACATTGCAACCGCCGAGCGGTTGCAAATTCTGCTGAAATGGGGGGAGGGGGGGGGGGGGGAATTCAAATTTTCACGAAAATTCAAAATTTTCACCCAAATCTTATATATAACCACCATTTTTCCCCTAATTTTTCATTCACAACTCTTACACTCTCAAAAAAAAACCCAAAACTTCATTTTATCTTCAAATCAAAACACAAACACTCTTCTATTCCAATCCACAAAAAAACCCAAAAACTTCTTTTTACCTACAAAACAAATAATCAAACACTTTTTTTTTTCTTTTATATCTTCAACAAAATACTCAACCACATTCTTTTCTTTTATATCTCCAACAAATACCAAACACTTTCTTTTATCTTCATAACAAAATACCAAACACTCTTCTTTTTCAATCCACAAAAACTCAAAAACTTCTTTATATCTTCAACAAAACACCCAACCACTTTCTTTTCTTTTATATCTCAAACAAAAATCCAAACACTTTCTTTTATCTTCATGACAAAATACCAAACATCATTTTTTTCCAATCCACAAAAACTCAAATACCTTTCTTTTATCCCCAAAATAAAACACCAAACACTTTTTTGTATTCTTATATTTTTGTTGGTGTTTTTTTTCAGTTTTACCATTTTATTTCGACAAAAAAACAATAATATTTCGGAAAATTCCCGGAATATTATTGTATTTTTTTATTTTGAAGAATATTATTTGCAACCGTCACGCGGTTGCGAGCGTGCGGTTGCGAGGTTCGCACGAAGATTGCAACAGGCAAGCGGTCGCCCTGGACATCGCCGCCGTCAAACGGTGGCGAAGTATTTGGCAACCGCTAAGCGGTTGCCCAAAATGTCGCAACCGCCTAGCGGTCGCCCCTAATAGTTAGATGTTTTTGGTGGCGGTGGTGATGGATTTAGGGTTTTGGTGGTGATAGTGAAGATGGCATAAAGAAAATTAATAATATTTATTTGATTTAAAACTAAAAATTTTTTACGAGCAAAATGTCCCTCTTACCCTTAATTTTGTGTTTAATTATGCTGACTAGAGTAACGTAATATGATATGTTTGGGGGGGTAAGTGACAAAACTTAAAATTCAGGGGTAAAGTGAAATATGAGCAAAAGTATAGGGGGTTTACTGAAATTTTCCCTTTCTTTTTCTATGGAGGTAATACGCTTATTTAACATAAAATATGGGGCATAAACAAGGCATGACCAATATAATTTAATGGTCCTCAAATTGTTAAAACTTCCCTTGTTTGCTGCACTTCATTATTGGAAAAATGTAGACTCAACTTACCAATTATCATTAGTTGAAAAGTGTAGACTAAACTTATTAACTATATGATTGGTCACCTAGAGATTGCACCCTCAGCTATCTGATTCTCATAAAGAACACTACCTTTTTCACCTACATATTAAAAAGTTTCTGCAATCAACTGTAATAGATAACTCTCATACATTTCACCTAACTATTAAAGCAGAAGTGTGTGCAATCAATTTATAACATATAAGAGAGAGGAAGAGCCTTCATAAGAACAAGTACTAATGGGGACGCTCTATAAAGCTCTGTTTGTGCTACTAATAATATTAATGGTTTCAAGGAGAGGAGAAGGAACACTGAGGGAGAATTTTTATGGCTCCCAGTGTCCGAACCTTGAGGGCATTGTTCGAAAGGTAGTGGCAACAAAGATGAATCAAGCTTTTGCCACCATTCCTGCTACCGTTCGCCTATTTTTCCATGACTGTTTTGTCAAGGTAATAACTTTGAGCTCCATTTCTCTAAGAAAGTTTCATTGGATTCAGTTAAACACACTTGATGAGCGATGACCGTTCTAAGATCCTTATTTTTTGGGGAATAATTATATGTACACTTCATAATTGACATAGTTATATAATCTTCCTTTAATATTTTTCCGTTGTTTAAAGGATATTTTCATAATTACTTCGCCAGTAGAGGATCTTATATGATTAATTAGATCAAACTTCAGGGAAGGAATAAATGATTGATTCTCATAAGAGATAAATGCTTTAAACCCACCAACCATGCCCCATAGCCTATTAATTTTAAAGAGTTTTGATGCATGGGGACATTAATTGTTCAATTCGCACATCTGTGCATTTTTGTCCGTGCATGGAATTGGTTTCGCAGGGAAAAACTCTTCAAAATTTAATAGGTAGTAGGGTGCTACAACTTTTGATACGCTGGGATTCACATTATAAAAAGAGGGCATGTGTTGGGTCGGGTGGGGTGGGCTAAAGCATAAAACATTTTACCCTTCTTACAAAATCACTTGGAAACAAATTTAAATTGAAGTGCTACTTCTGCCTTGTTATGTAGGGATGTGACGCATCTGTTCTTATTCAGTCACCAAAATATGATGCCGATAAAGATGCTTCAGACAATCTATCCTTAGCAGGAGACGGATTCGACACCGTTATTAAGGCTAAACAAGAAGTGGAGGCCCAGTGTCCTGGCATAGTATCATGTGCTGACGTTTTGGCCATTGCTGCAAGAGATGCTGTAGTGTTGGTAATAATAATACTATGTTCTCTCACATTATTTATTACCAAAAATCTCCTACTATATCGAAGCTTCTTCTTTTATTTTTTTAGGCGGGAGGTCCTGCATTTAACGTAGAATTGGGAAGACGGGACGGTCTTTTATCTCGAGCATCTCGAGTACCTGGCCACTTGCCACGTCCAAATTTCAACCTCGTCCAACTCAACTCAATGTTTGCGAGACGTAATTTGTCCCAGACTGACATGATTGCACTTTCAGGAAGCCATACTCTTGGATTCTCGCACTGTAATTCATTTGCAAATCGAATCTATTCGTTTTCTCCAACAAACGCGGTTGACCCAACCATGAACCTAAGCTTAGCAAAACAGTTGATGACGAATTGCCCTAAGGGTGTTGAACCATATATAGTTGTAAGTATGGATCACGCAACTCCACTAACGTTCGATAACGTGTACTTTGAGAATTTGGTAAATGGGAAAGGTCTCTTCACATCTGACCAGATTTTGTTTACGGATCCGACATCGCGACCAACTGTAGTGGATTTTGCCAATAATCCGAATCATTTCTACCAGGCTTTTATAACAGCGATGAGGAAACTCGGAAGGTTTGGTGTAAAAACAGGGAGTCAAGGAGAAATACGAAGAGATTGTACCGCGTTCAATTCATAATCTAAAATGTTCAATATGTTTAAATGTAATAACTAGAGGAAATATATGTATTACTAGAAGCAAAGTAAGAAATTGAAGTTACAGTAATGACATTATAGTATTGTCCAATTAATCTTTCCTGGAAGTCAAAGTACTATCCAAACACAAAATTATTTCTTTTTTGCAATTGCAGAAATAGAAGGATTGATAAGCAAAAAAAGACGCGATAACAATGGAACACAAATAAAATGTCATTTACATTCAGAAGTTGTCTAATTTTACCAAGGAAGAAATCCATAGGTTTAAAGAAAACAAAATATGCAAATACAAACATCAAAGACTCAAACAAGCTCGTTCTCTCCACCGCTAGAGAAAATCGAAGTTGTTGATGAAGTAATTAAAGTATATAAATTTTGGTATCATTCTTGATTTTGAAATTACCATTTTCATGTTCTTCTTTTTGTATGTATGTAAGTACATCATCGTTTAAACAACTTAAGACTACATCATCTTTTAAACAACTTAAGATTTGTTTACTAAAAGGAAAGCTAGATGTGTACCAACTAAGAATTAAAACATTATATTTTACCATGCAATTTTAATGATCATTTTCACCATTATTATCCTTGATTTTCTTCTAGGACTTTTAAATTCTTAAAATAGTAATAATGTTACACTGACATGAGCAATTTTGCAAGTCTGTTACGAACTTATTAACTAACATTCGTAACAAATTTATTAGACAAGCATATGATGTATGATATAAAATATGTGTAAATACAAAATCTTGTTTTTCTAAAAGTTATTGTGTTTCTCATTTAATTTCTGTTATTCCATAAAATAATGCTATAGTTAGCAAATTTGTGATCATCACACGTTGCAACACCATTGAAGAAGAACACGAAGAAATCGAAAGATTGCATTGAACCGAAAGATTGGGGGAAATGTAATGTGTACAAGTGTGTGATTTCACCACAGTGAATGTTATTGAGGATTGTGTGGCTTATATACAATCCTATCACAACTAATCCAACGTCGAATCCGGATTCCAGGTGTTAAAATCGTTAATTACCTAATTAATTTACAACGGTTGAAATAAGCTAAAAATATAAATAATTAACTTAACAGAAATAACTAATAATTGTTATTCAAAAAAAAAAAACAAACAAACTAATAAATGAAATATTACTATAAAAGAAAACTAAAGAGAAAATTAATCTAATTGAAAGACAATGGTTCATAGACCACGAAGTACTTTACGTTCTATTGGCAGATAATTAACATTTTTAGATGTTAATTATCAAGTTTCCTTTTTTAGAAATGTTTTAATCGTCGGTTAAGTTAGTTTTATTTTCCCTTTTGGAAAGTTTCTCTTTTGTTTTTCGACCGTTGGAGCTTAAGGCACTATATACCTGCCTACGCTCCCCTCTCTCGATAATGTTGTACAAATTCAATTTCATCATTAATCATTCAGTTATGAATAAATTTCAACATGTTGATTCAAAGTGATCGATCCCCATTGTTGTTTTGTATCTATTAACATGGTATCATTCGCGAGTACTACGATTCCTGATTCCTTTCGTTGAAATCAGCGCTGATTTCAACAATCGGTGATGGATATTAGATTTTAATTATAGATCTGTTGAATTTTGGGTTTGTTGTTGGGTCTTGAATCACCTGATTTTGCGCACTGTACGACGTGTATTGTTGTTTTGTTGCTACGATTGATTTCCCCCCAATTTGATACTATTAAAAACCCTAATTTTGCACTAATCTTCGATTGGATCATGACTACTTCTACGGATTCATCTACTACTCTTCCTACTTTAAGTTCTAGTTCTAGTTTAAAAAATCCAAGTGAAGAATTTAACTCTGTCTACTACTTGGGATCTCATGATTTCACTGGCACCCTATAGTCAATGACAAACTCAATGGTAAAAAGTACTTTTCATGGAGTAAAGGAATACTCACAACTCTAATTGTAAAGAACAAGATGAAGTTCATTGATGCTTCTATGCCATATCCTAATGGAACTGATCTAGTAGAGGCATACTGTTGGGTTAGAGCCAATGGGTTAGAGCTTTCTTGGTTGTTAAACTCTATGGGGTATGAGATTAAACAAAGTTTGTTGTTTCCCACAACTACTCAAGAATTGTGGAATGACTTGAAGACCATATATGCTAGGACTGATAGATTAAGAGTATATCACTTGCAAAAGTCCCTAGCATCTATCAGCAAAGGAAGCAACACTATCACTGAGTTTTGTAATGATTTCAAGTCTCTTTGGGATGAGCTATTAAGCGAGAGACCTATTGCTAGTTGCACTTGTGGTCACTGCACTTGCAATCTTAATAGAACAATGGCTAACTTATAATATGATGATTATGTCTTCAAGTTCCTCATGGGTCTCAATGATTCATATGATGTCATAAGAAACCAGATTCTTATAATGACTCCAATGCCCAATCTGTCCAGGGTATACTCTTTGGTTATGCAAGAAGAAAACCAGAGGCAAATGTACACTTCAACCACTACCCCAATGGATAACCTTACCTTGTTTACTCGCCAGAGGAACTTCCAAAACATCAAGCAATGTACTAGATATAACAACAGCAGCAACAACACTAACCCTGGCAAGAATTCTAAACCTCCCCTCTCAAAGCAGGCGAACAAAAATTTGAGATGCACACACTGTGGGGATTCAATGGTCATACCATTGATAATTGCTTTCAGCTCAATGGTTATCCACCTGGTTGGAATGGCTCTACTGGGAGAAGAATCAATTACATGCCAACTCTATTATGGCTCATTTCATGCTGAGTGACAACTCCCCTGCAGCTTCTCAATCACATGATAGAGCACCACCATCCAGCAACAAGGAACTACTTACAGACTTCATGACGTTCAAAATTCTTCAAGAGCAGCAAATAATGGCTTCTACAAGACAACATCCTCCTCAACCCTATGTTGCAACGACAACTGTTGGTATATCTAAAATTTTCATAATAAAGTTTGGATTTTAGACATTGGTGCCACAAATCACATGATATGTAACTTAAATTAGTTTAACTCTACACCTACTGTTCACCCTGTATTGATATACTTACCCAACAACAACACAACATATGCAAGTCACATTGGTTTTGTCAACCTTACAACCTTACTGCTGATTTTGTTCTTCACAATGTGCTATGTTTACCAAGCTTCACTCATAATCTACTATCCATTTCAACATTGCAAAAACTTTTTAAGCATCTCCTTGTCTTCTACAGGACACAAGAACCAAGAAGAAGATTGGTTCTGCTGATCCAAACAATGGTTTTCATACTGAAGTCATCTCATGCTTTCAATAATCTGTTGCTCAGTTTTCAAATAGCTTTCCTTAAAGCTCATGTAATAGTGCTAGCTTTGATTTCAAATTTTGGCACAATAGACTTGGCCACCCTTCTATAGAAAAGCTACAATCAGTTACTTGTATCCCTCATTTCAAACCAAATAAAGAGCAACATTGTGACGTATGCCACCTCTCTAAACAAAAGCATTTACCTTTCCTTGTTAAATCTCATAAAACTACTATTATCTTTGAATTAATTCACTGTGATATCTGGAGGCCCTTTTCAGTAGCTTCTCATGATGGATATAAGTATTTACTTACAATTGTTGATGATTATTCCAGATGTACTTGGGTTTATCTCATGAAACAAAACTTTTATTTTCAGTAATTTTCAGAAACTTGTATTTAATCAAATTTCTGTCAATATCAAACATTTAGGATCAGATTACGGTTCTGAGAGTTCAGCATGCATGCTTTCTACAACACTCATGGAATAACTCATCAAAGAAGTTGTGTTGAGACTCCTCAACAAAAGGGATTAGTGGAGAGAAAGCATCAACACCTGCTTCAAGTTGCAAGATCTCTGAAGTTTCAATCATCTATTCCTATTGAATTTTGGAGCAATTGCATTAGCACAGCTACTTTCATAATCTGAATAGGTTTCCTTCAAAGGTTATGCAAAATAAGACTCCTTATAAGATTTTCTTCAACAAACCACCAAATTATAATCTACTAAGGGCTTTTGGATGCCTATGCTATGAGTCCACTCTTACTGCATATAGAAAAAAGTTTGACCCAAGGGCCACTTAGTGCATTTTTCATAGGTTATCTAGCTAGAACAAAGGGCTACTTGTTACTTGATTTACTCGCTAACAAACCTTTAATATCTAGAAATTTTGCTTTCTATGAACATGTATTTCCCTTTAAGAACAGGAATATAGCCACTCATGAGAAAGAAGACAATCCACTAGTTTTCAAGATGTTCACTAATCCTTTCATAGGAGTGTCACCTAAAGCCTTACAGGATTTCCCTGTGCCTCAAGCACCTTTTCCTGATGCATCTGATGCCAACTTAGCTTATGCACTAAGCTACTCCATTCCATCTACACACCAGAAATACAATAGCCAGTGGACAATGAAAGTTCTTTCACACTGGATTCTTCTCAAAGTACCATTCTTTCTGTTTTTTATGTCCTTTAACACCTCTCCAATGTTGAGCAGAATGACCAACCAGTCTCTGATAATGTGCAACCAACAAATGTTGTACCAGGTATTCCTGAAACTTCCGCTCAAGACACTGTCATCAGAAGATCATCTAAACATGTTGCACCTTCTGCATATATCAAAGCTTATGATTACAACCTATCTAACTCACTTTATAAGGCTAACAACAGTTGCATTAAATATCCTATTGAACATTATCTTAGCACTAACATGTTAGGTAGCAAACATGCTGCATTCACTGCATCCATATTTGCCATTCATGAACCTAAAACTTATTCACAAGCCATCAAACATATTGAATGGAAACAAGCCATGAAAGCTGAAATTGATGCCATGGAAAAAACCATGGAGAGGAACAATGGAGAGGTGCAAATCAAGGCTAGTTGTGAAGGGGTGCACTCAAGAAGAAGGCCTTGACTACTTTGATACCTTCTCCCCAGTAGCCAAGATAACCATAGTAAGGGAGCTCATTGCCCTTGCAACATCTCAAAACTGAATCCTCAAGCAGCTTGATGTCAACAATGCATTCTTGCATAGTGACCTTGATGAGGAAATATATATGAAGCTGCCCCCTGAATACAACACACCTTCTGATCAAGGGTTTGCCTACTTAAAAAAAGTCATATGGCATTAGATAAACATCTAAACAGTGGTATACCAAGTTAACATCATGTTTACTCACTTATGGGTTCAAAAAAGATGTTTCAGATTCTTCTCTATTTATTCTTCAATCTCAACTTCATATAACTGTTTTGTATGTGTATATCGATGATATTAGATTAACTGGCAATAACCTCAATGAGATTGAAAGGATCAAATAACACCTGCATGACAAATTCACCATAAAAGATCTAGGGGACTTAAAATACATACTAGACATTGAGGTTGCCAGAAATTCTAAAGGTGTCACTCTTTGCCAAATGAAGTATGCATTAAATATCCTTAGTGAATCATGCTATCTTGCTTCCAAACCTTCCAGTACACCAATGGATTCCACTACCAAGTTATATGATGACAATTCTGCTAATTTATCTGATCCTTCTACCTATAGAGGTTTAGTAGGCAGACTTCTTTACTTGGCTATTACCTGACATGATTTGTGTTATAGTATACAATGTTTAACTCAGTTTGTGTTTTCTCCCACTGACACTCACAATGCAGTAGCTCACAAGGTCCCCAGATATCTGTAACACCTGCCCATGTAAGGATGTGTTCTACCCTTCCAATTCTGAACCCCACCTCAACTCATTTTGTGACAGTGATTGGGGAGGCTACAAAGTGCTATCTATTTGGGAGAATCTCTCATCTCCTAGAAAACCAAGAAAAAATAATTTGTAAGCTGATCTTCATGTGAAGCAGAATACACAGCCATTGCTGCCACAACTTGGGAACTCATCTGGCTCAAACAACTTCTAAGTGATCTCTCCTTCAACAAATCCAGAATACCTCTTCTTTACACATAAATATGTATATATTAATCTATATGTATTTTGTTTGAATTAGACATCATAATTTAAGTTATGGAAGAAAAATCAGCCACATCTCCCTATTTTCAGATTAGAGTCTTCATTAGGTGGCCAAAGATAAAGAAATTAAAGTGGGACCTTAATTAAAAGTATTTTAACATGACCTTTTGACTATAAATAGTATAATTTCTTCCAACAATTTTCACACACAAACCATTTTGATTTTATCAGCTTTCTTCCTACCAATCTCTTCATTTTTGAGTCTACTTTCAGGGAAAATTCATCCCAAGTTTCTATTTCATCATTTTATACCCGAAAATACCCCAAAGCTTTTATTGCGAATAAATTATCCATTTGGTCCTTCACCTTCGAAAAATCATAACTAATTGTAGAAAATCCTTTTTGATCAAGGTTAAAGGCCAAATACTCCTCATGATATCCTCTAACTTAAATATGAAGAAATATTTTTTAAATAATGTGATTTAGAGGGTCGATATTCCTAAACCGTAGACTGCCATCTGAAAATCAGAAAATAAGTTTTATGTTTTCAAGAATTATTTAGCATAGCAAACCTTTGGATTTCCCTTCCCATTTGGGTACACATGTTTCTCATGATGTTAGGTACCAGAAACCACAAAAATATTTGGGTACCAAGTCCATTTGAATATCCGATCGAAGTTAAACCCGATATTGCGATGATTTTCAGTTTATTTTGGGTACTTTATGTTCTTAGTTTATGATTGAAAATAATCCTCATGATTTCGTGATTGATCACTCACACATGACTCTTATAATATATAACCATGATTAGAATCACTTTACTATAATTTGTAACTACAAATTAATATTTTTGAGATTTTTCAATAGTATATAAATTGTATAGTATCATGTTCAACATATCCTTATATAAGTTTAATTTGATTATTACATATACTTTCCTCTTATATGATTATGTAATGTAACTTAAACATTCTTTGATCATTTACCTTGATTAGGTTTACGTATTAATATTTTTATAAGTTATAAATACAATGTTATGTAATTTAAGATAATCTTGAAACAAAATAAGATTAACTAAGTTATACAATTTACTGGATTGCTTCATAAGATAATTATTTGATGTCACGATTCCTAAAATTTTTGGATGTACTAGAGACTTAAAGAACGATTTTTCATAAATCAGTTAAGTAATATATTTTGAAGATTTATTATGCATCAAATTAAATAGTTTATCATACTATACTTAATATTATTGTATACTTACCATTTGAAATGATTTTCTAACATTAAAAAAATTATAACTACAATTATAAATGTAAATATATGTTTGCTTAAGATAAATCTTGAGATATAAATTACATATACAAAGTATATTTGATATTTAACTTAACCTTACGACATCAGAGTTTCTCGCATAAGATTTTCATCAATGATATGTGCTATTTACATAAATTAGTATTAGCTACATTTTTTAACAAGAACTTCCTCAAATTTCATCAACACAAAAGTTGATTAGGACATATGTTTATTGTGGTGAGTTATTATTCTGTTAACTGATATTATCTTAATGTTTTTAAAGGTTTGACAAATTAATCAACGACGCGCAAGATTCTTCGTAAAAATGAAGGTGAAGTTTAAATTCGGATTTCATTCTAGCCCCTTTGGCATCCGGCCCTAAGGAACTTGGACAGAAAAGTCACAACTTCATTACCAAACCACGAACAAACTAGTTTTGCATTTCATCAAGAAGCGTGATTTACTCACTTTTTGCTAAATCATACACAACCTTTAATTATTCATCACATATTATATGATGTACTAGTTCTTGAACTGTGCAAAGAGCAACAAACTGTGTGTTTGGGACATGTAGCTCAATGAGCAACGAATATTATCCAGTTTACTAGCTTGTTTGTTTATCACCCGTTGGGACGCCTTTGGGAAGCTGGGCCCAGGGATTGAGTCTCTACTGCCGGGCAATAAGGACTGTCGGTTTAAACAATTTTGCTTGATACCCATTTATCTAGGCGCCGCTTGCAGTCAGGGGTTGACTGTAACATGCATGCTAGATCGACATGTACTCGAGCATGTCGCATGTTTTGTTTGCGAGGTCGCTCCCCATCGGGAGGTATAAGGTAGTATTTGGAAGTATAAGGTTAGATTGTTTACTGTTAAAGCACATGTTTATAAACTATTTCTAGAATATTCCGATACCATTGTTAGAATTATCTTGTTAAACTGTTTCTATCGGTAAGATCATTTCTAGAAATATATCAATTGAATCAGTGCTTATTCTTGCATTGCCACTTGTTTTGTATGAATCTCACTAAGTCATCAAAGACTCATTCCTCATTTTTCCTGTCTGTCCATTCCTCGGGATAAGACCGACGTGGCAACATGGATCAGGTGAAGATTCTTGCGAGTCTTGCCTTTTGGAATGTCTGTATAACTGAAAATGTTTATCAATAGAGCGTAATTATCAAAGTTGTCAACACATTTGTATCTTCAAGATTTCTGTTGTATATATTAAAAGTTTTTTTTTTTATCATAATGTGTATGGTTGATCCTGGATAGTGACACCCCTTCCTACGAGACGTGTTTTAGTCTGAGCTGGGTAAAGTGTCTGGCCAGCACCGAACCAACTCGGATCGGAACACTACTCATGGGGCGCGGCCGTCACAGTATGGCATCAGAGCCATATTCCAAAAGTTATGATAGACACTAATTTTTCAAAGATCTTTTACCAACCATTCATAAAGATAAACAAAAATTTTACTGCATCAAGCATTAATAATCATAATTTTACATGAAAAGAGTTTCAACTAGAGTGTCGTATTTAAATCTAACTTACGTTTCTTGCTACTACTACTATTACTACTACTACCGCTACTGCCTTTAGACGCCTGCTAGTTAATTTGTGACAATATGGGGTCTACAGTCGGTACATATGCTTTGAGTTTGTCGATCAATTCATCGGCAGTATGTGTAGAGATAAAAATTTCACGAGCTGACGACTTCATAAACTCCTGCTCCACACAATGATCTAGAAACGACAACAACCCGTCATAATAACCATTAGCGTTGTACAATTCTATTGGTTTTCGATGCATGTTTAATTGGGCCCATGAGGCTATGTACGAAATCTCTTCTAGTGTTCCTAATCCCCCAGGTAATGCTATAAAAGCATCGGAATTATACAACGTAGTTGCTATTCTTTCATGCATGCTAGGTACAATTAGCTTTTCACCTATGATTGGACCATCGGGATTCATGTCCGCTAAGGCTTTTGGTATGATTCCTAAAACTATACCACCTTTAGAAAATGCAATGTTTGCTCACACTCCATTAGCCCTAAATTTCCTCATCCGTAAACTAACTTTATGATTCTCTCTCCCAATGTGTTCCCCAGACTACTTGCTACCTCTAGAAACTCAGGATCTTTTCCGAAACTAGATCCACAAAAGACACAAATAGTATTTATCTGTCAAGTTGAAGATTTTTCCATCTAAAATTATTTTTCTTCCGCGTATAATGTGGTATATGTTAGGGTGAAGTTCTCATCAACATACAAGCAGTATTTATAAGAAAAAGAATATAGTAAGCGTATGAGAAAAGCTTTGAAAGAAAAATAGATTAATATAATATCTTCAAATAAAATAATAAATAACTGAAAAACGTGTTGTGCAATTTATCTCTTGTAACCTAAAACGTGTCTTCTTAATTAACCTTCATCTCACACTAATACCTTAGATAATTGTATTATTATGACTTCAGTTCTTCATTTGAAACTTTTCTAAAATATATGAAATAGTTTTGGAATCAAAAATCTTCAAGGACATAATTTTTCTATATGAGTTACTTTTGAATATTTCAAAGGAAAAATAAAGATTTTCAAACACACTAGAACTTTTTCAACATTTGTTTATGTTTTCATCATTTATGTACTCAAGTACATGGATTATATTTTAAAATTTATTTCACAAAATAATCAGCCCAATACCTTATTTCAAAATATAACATAATTTTGAGAGTGTCGAGAAAGTTTCAGTGTTTTACTTCAATAGCTTCTTATATAATCCATATTTTATAGTTTAATTTGACCAATATAGGTAACCGCATTCACACCATTTTACTTCATCATATTTTCCTTCTATCGAAAATAAAATATATAAGATCCTTAAGTTTTCTTTTATTAAAGAAGAAATGTTTACATAAAATTTTAATATAAACGCTTCAGAGAAAATTTGAATTTGTTTACAACCTTATTTTTCTCTTGAGTTTTTTTTTTCCTTGATGAGATTGCAAATTATTCAGTAATAAGTAAACTCAAAATTCAACAACTTTGAATTATTCTACAATTTACATTTTCTCATGTCCTTTGCAGTAGTTGTGAATTTTGTTAACAATAATCATTCAAAAGGAAATACATCGACCAAAAAGAAATATTTTTTATTCTAGTATTTTAAAAGTACTAACTGAAATAATTTCTTGACTACTTTCAAACATGTTTTCGTTTTATAATTTCAAAATGTAAATTCATCTTTCTTACACAAACAAAAGATATAATCGTCCAGTCTTAATTATTTCTAATCATTAAATTTCAAATTATTAAAAGCTTATTTCGAATTAAAAAAAAAAATACCTTTCTCTCTCAACACCTATAAATGGCTACATTAGCCATATATTTTTATATACAAATTAGTTTATACTACAAAATATACACTCATTTTCATCTTATTTCTCCCTACCAAAAATAGATTAATTTCATGGATTTACATATTTCTTGTGGTAAACTTTATAAATCTTTATTTGACTTTCTTCTAATCGAGGGAAAACACTACCACATGATTTGCTTTTTGTATTTTTAAGGTTCACAACATCTTTTTCTACAATTTTTTTCCCTTTGAAATGAGTTTATAATTGTGTAAGTTAAATTAAAGTATTGCATCTTGAATAATACCACATCTTTTGAGTAGGTATTTTTCTCTCCCTTATAATTATAGCCCTTATAATGTTAAAACTGCCACAGATTGATTTTAATAGTCTTAATATACATATATATATATACACATTTTTTTAAGAAAATAAAATCAAAACAAATCTAACCTTCGTGTTTTTCAAAGACAAGCACAAAGAAAAAAAAAGACCTTCCGCATAAATTATTTTTGAGATTATAAACATTGACCTTGTCATTTGCATCAACCAGTTTTATTTTCTTACTTTTGATATTATTCAGATTTATAACTTACATTTTCTTAGTTATAAAATTATTTATTTTAGAGCTTTCAACTTAAATTATGAATATCTTTATTGAGAAAGTATTGATTCGACCAAAGATGTGAGCATTTCTTGTAACGATAGTCTAAGGAGAAATTTGATCTTTAAGTTTGAAAAGATTGAAGAATTTATTTAATCGATCAAATATTTGAGAAGTTCGAGAATCAAATTTTATTATTATAGAATATAATAGCATGAATCACTAGTCGAAGAGAATTACACATCTCTTGAAATATAAAAGATGGAACCATAACACTTTATTTTCGAACTAATCGAAGTAAGAATCTGGGGACCAAATTCTTTTAAGGAGGGGAAATTGTAACGCCCCTGGAATTTGAACGAAATACAAATTTAAAGTTTAGTCCTCAAACTTTTGAAAATATTATTTTGACCCCAAACATTTGAGAAGATTTGCATTTTAGTCCTTGAACAAAAATTAACAATTTTTTATTATCTTATATGCTTCAAATATCTTTAAGAAATATATTTTACATGTGTATATTGATCTTGGAGTTTCTTTACCTAGAAAAACTCATCTAAGTAATTATGTGTAAACATATCTATTTATTCATATTTTATTTTATTATAAACAACAAGAATAATATCACATCATTTTGAAATCAGCCACATCACTCTTGTGACAATTGGAATCAGGTTTTGGTGATTAGTTGTTAAAAAATTAAAGTTGGACATAACCTAAATTGTTTTAACATGTATAAAAAAATAAATATGTATTTATTAATCTATATGTATTTTGTTTGAATTAGACATACAATAATATTTTAAGTTATGGAAAAAAAATCAGCCACGTCTCCCTATTATCAAATTAGAGTCTTCATTAGGTGGCCAAGGTAAATGAGATTTAAATTCGGATAAATGAGGTTTAAATTCGGATTTCATTCTAGCCCCTTTGGCATCCGACCCTTAGGAACTTGGACAGAAAAGTCATACATTTATTACCAAACCACGAACAACCTATAATTCATCTTACTCTGATTTTGCATCTCATCAAGAAGCGTGATTTTCTCAATTTTTGCTAAATCATACACAACCATTAATTATTCATCACATATAATCTCATGTATTGGTTCTTGAACTGTGCAAAGAGCAACGAACTGTGTGTTCGGGACATGTAGCTCAATGAGCAACGAATATTATCCGGTTTACTAGCTTGTTTGTTTATCACTCATTGGGACGCCTTTAAGAAGTTGGGCCCAGTGATTGAGTCGATCTACTGCCGGATAGTAAGGACTGTCGGTTTAAGTAATTTCGCTTGATACCCATTTATCTAGGCGCCGCTTACAGTCAAGAGTTGGTGCTGGATCGGCATGTACTCGAGCATGTCGCCTGCTTTATTTGCGATGTCGCTCCTCGTCGGGAGGTATAAGGTAGTATTTAGAAGTATAAGTTTGGATTGTTTACTGTTAAAGCATGTGAAGATTCTTGCGAGTCTTGCCTTTTGGAATGTCTGTATAACTGAAAATGTTTATCAATAGAGCGTAATTATCAAAGTTGTCAACACATTTGTATCTTCAAGACTTCCGATGTATATATTAAAAGTTTTTTTTATCATAATGTGTATGGTTGATCCTGGATAGTGACACCCCTTCCTACAAGACGTGTTTTAGTCTGAGCTGGATAAAGTGTCTGCTCAGCACCGAACCAACTCAAATCGGAACACTGCTAATGGGACGATGCCGTCACAGTTATGGCTTGGGCTATCGGCGTTCTTAGTTACCATAATCTCATCTTGGTGTATAGTCTTTTGTACTTGTTTATTAATATGATCAATGGTCTTTGGTTCGTCATCGATCAGGGATGCTGCAAAATGACGTTTTTTTGTTGCCTTGAAGAGAATGTTTGCTACAAACTCCCCCTTTGTCTCATCTAACTTTTGTACTTCCACGTTAAATCTTTTCTTGAAGTCTCTGAGGTTTTTCTTATCTTCTTGCTTGACTGGATAGAGTTGGTTGTGGTTAGCCGTGGTCCTTTTTTGGTTGGAGAAATAGTTTTTGAACTTCTTGTGTATATGAACAGACTGTCAAGCCTACCAGAATGCTAGAGAACCAATCTAAAGCCACTCCTTTCAACATGATGGCAGAAATTTTGAGCATGCAAAATTTTAGTGAACCGATAAAGCAACATAATGCCGTTAATGTAGCACTAGTGCTCATGTAAGCTGCTCTTTCTCTCATACGCCTTCAACTAGAGAATGTTTTGTGTCTGAAGGTCATGGATAGTTTCCTCAACACTTCAGCTCTTTCTTGGTTCCACCTTTCCATACTTCGTGCTATCTCTCTCAGGTCAGCTCTAGGGTTAACATGTCCTTGACTACATCCCTCAAATACCCTATTTTAAATCTGCCTTCTCTGCGTGTGAGCGAGCTTGAGTTTTCTCGAGAGAAAGCGTAACCTGGGACTTGTGTATGCATTGCTGAGGAATGTCTTGGTGCTGCTAAATTGGTGAAACTTGAAAGTTCGGGATCATGGTTGCAAGTGAGGCTTGCACGATGGTCATGATCCGAGTCATCATTTATGAAGGTATGACAATCGAAGTCTGGGTGCACCGGTTGCCTACTCCACTAGTTCAGCTTGCTGTTGAGTTACTAACGCGTGCTCCTGAGGTTTAGTGACCGACGTGGCAATTGTTGACGTCGTTCCTCACATGTTGACATGTTGGTCCCAAGCATTTGAGTTTTCTGCTACAGCTTTCTATAAACTTGATCATGTCATGCATATTATTCTAGTGTCTTCGTATGTGCTTGTGGTGTTCCCACAGACGATGCCACTTATTTAGTGTAAATTTGTCTAGGTTACATGAAGAACTACAAATGCGTATAACTAAGCTCGAATACCCCAAAATATGCTCAGCTAGGACTCTTCGAATGTCTTGCGATCAACTTTGTCCGGAACACTAACTTGAATTTAACACTGAATGATGAACTAAATTTACTGGATAAGTCGAATATTCAACAATATGTCGAATAGACGAAAATATACCTGGCTTTTGTGAAGCTTTGTTGATATGTCGTGTATTTGATGTGTCGAGTGTCCAAATACGTCGGGTATCTGGATATGTCGAATGGGGAGTACCTCGAATACGTGATGTGTCAAAGGTCTGAATACGTTGGATGTATGATTTGTCGAATGCCTATATTTGACGTGAGAGCAGTGAACAATATATATATGAATAATTTGCTTACCTTGATTAACGAGTTTGGAATATTTATTGAGCTCAAAATGAAAGATCGCATGCCAAATTTTCTAGGATATGTCGAATATATAGGATATGTCCAACATAAATACCCGATATATAATTGTCAAATATGTCGGGTGTCAATACTCGACATATCCAGTGGATTGGCCTTTTACCTAGGCCTTGGGCTGGTCCATATTGTCCTGGGCCCTACAATAACCATATCATATAAGATGACAGAAGTTTCCGAGTCCTACTTAATTTGACAATAGATCGTATATTAAGTACGAAGTACGAGGTTACTAGAATGGGGATACAATCTATTACAAACTATATCTCATATCACTAATGCTAGCTCTAGGTTGACTTTAGTCCAAAACACCAGATGCTTGAGTTGGAAAGCTCGATTGGATATCGAAGATAATGTCGAGGCTGACGTCGAAGTCGATATCGAGGGTGATGTCGAAGGTAACAGAGGAGGTGACGTCGAGTGTGATGTAGAATGTGATGTCGAAGACAATATCAAAAGTGAAGTCGGGGATGATATCGAATATGGATATCCAATGTCATCGGGTTGCTTAGGGAATAAATGTATGTATGTCTCGGTATGCGGGCCAATGGGCATTTATAGATTTTCGTCCTGTACCATATCGAATATGATATTAGATATGGTGTCGTATATTGGGCCTTATCCCCGTCATGGTCGTACGGGGCCTGCGGTTTGCTGGGCTGGACCGTACTGTTGAGTGAGGTGGCCCATATTGGGAATTGCCCATATCATGTAGTCCCGCAGTTTAGGATTTATTGTGCAAATGATAATTCATAAACTCGATTTGTGGGTTCTTGTATTTGTTCGGGGGTACCCACAACTCCCCCCAAGTTTTCGACTTACACAAGCAAAGAATTGGAATAGTGAAAATAGAGCTCTGATACTTCCCCATTTTCCTAGATGATTTGTGAAGTTGATAGTCGCAAATTTTCCAATATCGGGTTCATATTGAATTTTAGTTTCGAAATACCCTCGATGTCGTGGCCCTTAACTGCTCGTGGGCCCCAATCATTTTATTATATAAAGTGGTGCCTCCTTCTTTGTCAACTTGTGAATTATTTTATTGTGGAACTTTGTCGTTTTGGCGATCGAATATCCCTTTTGACTTTGATAGGTATGTCGAGTTTAACTTTCGACTTGAATGTCGATATTCGATATGAATAACCATTTTGTTTTGGCCTTTTGATGTCGATACTCGATGTTGGCATTTAATATAATAATCACTTTTTTCGATATGGGTATTCAATATGGACTTTCGATATCGATACCCAATTCCCGATATCGATATTCAATATTAATTTTATATTTATTCCATTTTGTTAATTTCGTTCTTAACATTTCTTCTGTCTGTCAGGTGAGCTATGGTGCGAACCAAGAATCCGCCTCATCGAAAGTATGTTGTTTCTCCACGATAATACGTGTCGAGTGCTCATGGTGGAGATGCTTTAGAACCGAATCCTTTAGCGGCTAACCCGCCCATGATAGGGAGCATGCCTCGCGTCCCTCAACAGGTCGAGGCACTTGACGATGGACTCATGCGAGTTCCCGGTATTGCTGCCGACGTCAGAATCCCGCGTGTTCGTTTATATGAACGAAATTCACGATTTGCTGCTCGCTTTCTGGTAGTTCAACCAAGCAATGATGGTGGTAGTATTGTTACCAAAACCCGCTCGAACATTCAAGATGGTTTGGCTTTGGATGAAGAAAGGCAACGTGGTGTGGAGCTAGAAGTTTAATCTCATAGGAGGCTTGCGGCTAATCCTCCCAAAGTTGTCATAGTGCCGTTACCCCCCAGCGCTCCATCCAACTGTTGGCATCCAAACATGAAGGCTCGTTTTGATAAGGATACCCGTGATAAGGAAGCCGATGCGAGCTTCAGTGGGACTACTTTGGGTGGGGATAGTGGTATAGTTGATGTTGAAATTTTTGACATCCCAACTGTTAGTGAGCCGCCTGGCGTTGGATAAGCTATCGGACTCGAACCTGTGGAATTTATTCGCTCTCCTTATAGGACGACCGTTCCTACGGTACGCAGGTCGCCCCAAGAAGAGGTGTCCACGCCCCGTGTTGCGGCTCCCAAGGTTCTTTTGTTGTCTCGGGGCTGTCGAGATAAATCTTCCCCCACTCGCGATGATGCCACTATCCGAGCAACTAGAAGGAATTATCATTTCCTTCGTGATCCAACTTCAGATCGATTAATCATGAGGACATGTGGCCACATTTTGCGGGAGGAAGATGCTATCACGAGTTTGAACTATATCTACCCCAATATCGCTCATGCTGTTTTTGATACGTGACCTGGGGGATTCTGTAGTGCGACGGATGTGTGTAATGCTTTCTAATGTGATAAGGTCTTTGACATTGCACTAGTACTTGCGTTCTTATTTTGGTGTATGTGTATTGACCCTTCGCCTATCTTAAACGTGACAGTTCCACAACCTATTCCATTCTCTTTGCCAAGATCACTTTATGCTGGTCGAGGTACAATTAGGGCATGACGTCAGAATTGAAGAGATGCGAGAGTTGATTGCTCAGAGCAACGATTCTCGTAACAAAGAAAATACGCTTAAGTGTGTAGTTGAAACGTGCGTAAGAACGACACATGATGAAGCTTGGAGAGCTCCAGTCGAAAAGGAAAAACTTAAGAAGGAACTTGAACAAGCAAAATCTGAAGCCGATCAGTTCCGGCGGTGAATCGCCCTTTTAGAGCGGGAGCATAACTCATATAGGGATCCTGTAATGTCGCTCGAGACTCAAAATGCCAAGTTGACTGAGATTCTTGCATAATCATAGGCGGACCATTGCTAGGGTGTTTCTAAAATCTTCCACCTTCAATTAGATTGGACTTTTACAAGGGGAAAAAGACTTTAAGCTCGGAATGGTGACGACCGTAGATCGGATCAAGGACATGGGTTTGTTAGGGGAAGATTTCGAGAATAGTCTACTTGATCCGAAGCATGGGTCTGATAGGGTAGATGGTGGAGACTCAGTTACATGTCCCTCAGTGCCACAAGGGATTGAGGATCCTTTCCTGCCTCTGCTAAAGGAGAGAGGATTATACATGGTCAGTTTTACGCCCACTCCTGGTAGGAAGGGGAAATGAGTGGTTCTCCTCCTGAGTATGATTTTGAAGATGTTGCTCATGGCAACGAGTCACGGAATAACGTAGATGGAGTATTTGGCAGTGCCGATGATTTCAATGATATCAATGAGCCGAAGGGTGGAGATGATGTAGAGATTGTGTCCAAGTTGGCACTTGTATGGGTTGCTGCCGGGGGCATATCCTCAACTAAGATATAGGGTACCTGCCAGTCTCATGTTGAACGAAGACCCTAAAACGGACCGTCCCAAATGGTATAAATACACGGACGTGTTGTTTCCTCGGGCAATGGTTGAGTTTTTCGAAGATATAAATGATGAACCATGGAAGTTCCCTATGGATGCCCCGGAGCTTCGCCCTCCTTTCTCGTTTATCTTTCGAGGGAGGAAATTCATGGTGACCTTTTCGACAATTACGACGAGGATTTCTTTTGACGTATTCGTGTGTGTCATTCTTTAACGAGGGTAGGGAATGGCGTTGCAACATTATCGTTGTCCCTTGTGTAGTTATGTCATCTTTTTAATAGGGTATTCATGCAAACTTATGTTCAATTTTTACTATGCAATAATATTATCGGAGCATTCTTTATCTTGTTTCGTTAAGTGTCCACCATATCACAACACATGTGGGGAATGTTATCGACTTAAGTTATTATATAGGCGGTGACCTTTTTAAGAGATACGTCCTAAGGATGATACCTCTGTGCTATCATCTCAGTGTACTTACCGCGAGGTTATGTGGACAATCGCCTTTTCAAGCGATATGTCCTGAGGACGGTACCTTTTTGCTGTTATATCAGTATATTTACCGCGATGGTATATGACAGTCGCCTTTTCAAGAGATATGTCTTGAGGGCGATACCTCTTTTGCTGTTATGTCAGCATATTTACCGCGAGGGTATATGGACAGTTGCCTTTTCAAGTGATATGTCCTGAGGGCGATACCTCTTTGCTGTTGCGTCAACATGTATAGTCCGTCGTGCAAGTGCACTGTTCTAATGATTTTCTATGTCTTTCTCCTGCGTCTTAAGGATAATAGATTTATAATATATCGGTGTTGGGCCAAGAAGATGGTTGCCTATGTATCCCAAATTGGGAATCAAGCTTTGCGTAGTTCTTATTACATGATGCGATGTTTTCAACAATAGAAACTTCTCAAGTGTTGCACGTTCCAAGGGCGAGGTAATGGGTCCCTGTGCATGTCTTCCAGATAATAGTATCCCTTGGAACTTGCTCGAATAACCCGATAGGGTCCCTTTCAATTGGCTTGTAATTTTCCGACTTGCTTACTAGCTCTCAGGCTATTTAAGACGAGGTCTCCAACCTAAAAGTTGCACAAATGGACCTTGATGAGCTTGGAAAATACTCATCATTATCATACTTTTACACTTGTTTAATTGATTATTCTTGATAGTTTTGTGGTATTTTATGTTTGTTTTCATGTTTAGTAGGTTGAAATATGATTTGTCAATCACGAACCGAAACTTCAAAAATTCACCGACACCTGTGTAGATTGAGTTATATTTGGTTCTTTATATCACTGGAAAGCCACAGATGACTAGTTTCCAACTCGACAAGCGGTTTGTGATTCCGACATTTGGAGAGAAAATTATGATAAAAAAGGTGAAGTTGCGCAAAGCTGAAATGTACATACGCAACTCGCACGCTCGATGACCGTCGGATCAAAATGGCTAATCAATGGTCTATATTCAGTCTTGCTGCTTCCAAATGGAAGAGTCTAGAGTGTCATGACTTTTGCGATCAATAATTCATCAATTAGATGACTTTTGTGATCAATAATTCATCAATTATATGACAACTTTGGACTATTAGATCAAAACGAGATGAACGGCCGAGATGTCGTCTTATGCTTTTGCTTCAACTATAAATAGACCTCACATTTTCCATATTTCAACACACAAATCTTCTTCATTCTCTCTTCACTTAGTAGTCTTTCTATAGTAGTAGTATTCGCTAGTAGTTTGTAATTTTGGAGGAGTAATTCGGAGTTTGTACGGGGGAGTCCACAAGAGGCTTTACGGAAGTAAAAATCTGTAACAATCTCTAAACTCTCTTTACTTTATGATGTTATATTTATCTTATAGTCTTGTTCTATATTCCATTATGTGCTAAATTTACTTTGTTGGGATAGTGACGTAGCCTAATTACGATGATCTAACCTTTAATTAAAAGGTATTGTTACTATGTCAAAATAGTTGGTGTATTTATTTGTGAATATAATGCTTCTAAAATTATGGCCAACTTTTGGATGAATTAAGGATCGAATTGAAACCGAGAGGAGATTTTCGTGAAATAGCTTTGAAGTAAATACCGTGAATTCTCAATAGAATAAAAATATTTATCGTTTTCACGTGGTTGATAAAATCACCACCGAACATACATGTGCACATCTTCGTAACTAGACTCATTTTCTAGTTGTAAAGCTATAGAATTTATGTATAACTTGAGAAAAAGTACATAAAGCATAAATGGTGATAACCAACAACAATTTTGAACGTGAAACTCGTAATAATATGCTTAATTAAAAGTTAGATCAGAATAATGACGGTAAAATCATGATTCCCAACTCTTCTCTTATTGTCTACACTTATTTATTGAAATACTCTTGTTATTCTATTGTCTCAACGCCATAATTTGTTAACAGTTTTTACTGTAGTTAGTAAATTGTTAATCTTTTCTCTTGAAAAATCTGAAATCCAATTTCTCAAATAAAATTAGGGTTAATAAATTTTGGTAATTAGTTATTTATTCCTCGTGGGATCGACAACCCTATCTTTCACTTTATTACTTGTTACGATTTCGTGCACTTGCGAATTTATCCACAACAAGTTTTTGGCGCCGTTGCAGGGAATAAAATTATTTAATATCAATACTAGTTAACCCTATTGTTAATTTATATGTGTTAATATTTTACTGTAGTAAAAAAAAATCACCTAGGTACCCCAAAAAAACGTTTGGTTGCTCGCTAGCTTTTTAGTTTTTGTGACGGTAAATAATTATTTTTTAACTGTGGTAATTTTTTTTTTACTATTATTGTTTTTTTTTTGTTTACTTTCAAAATTGAGAAAAATAAAAAATCAGAAAGAATTACAAGGAGTAAGAATTCAACACTTTTACCTTTTGATCCAGAAATTGAAAAAACTTTACAAAGATTGCGTAGAATAGAAAAGGATAAAAGCAAAATGAGTGGACTAATAGAAAACTGTATGCCTAACCGAGGAGTGCAGTGCCATTCTACAGAAGAAATTTCCACCAAAGCTCAAAGATCCAGGGAGTTTTACAACTCCTTGTGTAATTGGGAACTCACATTTTCAGAAAGCATTGTGTGACTTAAGTGCCTCTTTCTGTGTACAGGAAGTTAGACCTTGGAGAAGCCAAACCAACCACCGTGTCCCTTCAACTAGCAGACAGATCAATCAAGTATCCTAGAGGTATGGTTGAAGATGTATTGGTTAAAGTTGATAAGTTTATCTTCCCTGCAGATTTCATCGTCCTGGACATGGAAGAAGATCATGATATTCCAATCATTCTTGGTCGCCCATTCCTTGCAACTGGGAGAACTCTAATTGATGTGCAAAAAGGAGAACTTACCATGAGAGTGCAAGATGAACAAATCACCTTCAATGTCTTCAAAGCTATCAAATACCCATCAGAAGCTGATAGTTGTTTCAAAATTGACATTCTCGATAAGCTGGTTGAACAAGTATTCGACAAGAGCCACTTGGAGGACTCACTCGGTTGTTTGCATAGCGTATAACCTCTCATTAGGGAATTCTTCATTGATTGGTTGAAGTTCATGCGATTTTTTAACTTTCAATCGTGATAGATGATCTGCAACAATATTTTCTGAGTCATTTTTGTCACGGATTTCCACGTCAAATTCTTGAAGAAGCAGGATCCATCGAATCAACCTTGGTTTTGCATCTTTCTTTGAAAGCAAGTACTTGATTGCTGAATGATCTGTGTACACAATAACTTCAGAACCAATCAAATATGAACGAAATTTATCAAATGCAAAAACAATTGCTAATAACTCCTTCTCTGTTGTTGCACAATTCATTTGAGTGTCACTTAGAGTTCGACTGGCATAGTAGATCACATGTAAGACTTTGTTCTTTCTTTGGCCCATCACTACTCCAATAGCATAATCACTTGCATCACACATCAGTTCAAATGGAAGATTCCAATCGGGGGTGGAAATTACTGGTGCTTCTGTTCGCTTCTTTTTCAGCAAGTTGAAGGCTTTGTGACAGTGTTCATCATGTGAAAGTGGATTCCTTTGCCAACAAGTTGTACAAAGGTTTTGTGGCTTGAGAAAAATCTTTGATGAAACGCCTGTAAAATCCTGCATGTCCAAGAAAACTACGAATACCTTTTACTGATGTAGGAGGAGAAAGTTTTTCAATTACCTCAATCTTGGCTCGATCAACTTGAATGCCTCTGGCAGATATATGATGTCCTAGGACAATTCCTTCTTGTACCATGAAGTGACACTTTTCCTAGTTCAAGATCAAGTTTGTTTCTTCACATCTCTTCAAGATTAAAGACAAGTTAGTCAAACAGTCATGAAATGACATACCAAAGACAAAAAAAAATCGTCCATGAAATTTTTTCACCATGTCAGAAAAAATAGACATCATGCACCTTTGAAAAGTAGCAGGGGCATTACAAAGACCAAAAGGCATTCTTCTAAATGCAAATGTACCATATGGGCAAGTGAAAGTTGTTTTCTCTTTATCCTCAGGTACAATGGGTATTTGATTATATCCAGAATAACCATCAAGAAAACAGTAATAAGGATGACCTGCAAGTCGATCCAACATTTGATCAATGAAGGGTAAAGGAAAATGATCTTTGCGGTTTACCTTATTTAGTTTTTGATAGTCAATGCACACCCTCCATCCAGTGTTTGTTCTTGTGGGAATATCTTCATTTTGTTCATTCTTCACTACAGTCATTCCTCCTTTCTTGGGCACAACATGTATTGGACTCACCCATGAGCTATCCGAAATTCGGTAAATAATTCCAGCATCAAGAAGCTTTAATACTTCAGCCTTTACCACTTCCTTCATATTGGGATTCAGACGACGTTGATGTTCGACAGTTGACTTGTAGTTCTCTTCCATTAGTATTTTGTGCATACAAGTCGAAGGACTGATGCCTTTGATATCAGCAATGGACCACCCTAAGGCAGTTTTATGATCTCTTAGAACTCGCAACAACTTATCTGTTTCAAAATTAGTCAATGATGATGAGATGATAACAGGTAGAGTTGAATTATTTCCCAAAAATGCATACTTTAAATGAGAAGAAATTGGTTTGAGATCTAGAGTTGGTGGCTTGATAATAGATGAGATTGTGATATTAGTACCTTTTCTCTAGCTCTTCAACATTGCCTTTATAATCAATCGGTATTGCATCAAGGGCTAAAATACATCTTTCAATATCATCATTATCAAAATATATCTCTTCTTTTATTAGATATACCTCAATACTCCATGGTACGCTGATATTGTTAATTACCTTGCATGCAATATTATTCCATCTGAATTAACTTACCAGCAGAAGAAGAAATTCTTTTCCGAAGTCAAACATTTTTTGTGGGATGATCCATACCTGTACAAGCACTGTCATGATCAACTTTTAAGAAGATGTGTTCCAGAAGAAGAAATTGTTGAGGTATTACAACACTGTCATTCTTCAGAATATGGAGGACATTTTGGTGGAACAAGAACTGCAGCGAAGGTACTTCAGTGTGAACTTTATTGGCCAATTTTGTTTAAAGATGCTCATGTTTTTGTTAGTTCGTGTGATCGATGTCAAAGGACAGGAAATATTTCAAGACGTAATGAAATGCCCTTGAATAATATTCTTGAAGTTGAATTATTTGATGTTTGGGGCATTGACTTCATGGGACCATTTCCTTCGTCATACAACAACAAATACATTTTGGTAGCAGTTGACTATGTCTCAAAGTGGGTGGAAGCCATTGCTTTACCAACTAACGATGCCAAGGTTGTGATCAATTTTCTTCAAAAATACATATTCACCCGATATGGCATACCCAGGGCAATCATCAGTGATGGAGGTAAACACCTCCTTAACCACTACTTTGAGTCTTTATTAGCTAAATATGGATTACGCCACAAAGTTGCAACTGCTTATCATCCGCAAACCAGTGGCCAAGTGGAAATCTCAAACAGGGAAATAAAGCGAATATTGGAGAAAATAGTGAATTCTTCAAGAAAAGATTGGTCCAAAAATCTTGATGATGCACTTTGGGCTTATCGCACTACTTACAAAACTCCAATTGGTATATCACCATATCGTTTGGTTTCTGGAAAAGCTTGTCACTTGTCAGTCGAATTTGAACACAATGCTTATTGGGCTGTGAAAAGGCTGAACATGGATATGAAACTGGCTGGAGAAAAGAGAATGCTACAACTCAATGCTTTGGAAGAATTCAGAAATGAAGCTTATGAAAATACCAAAATCTACAAAGAGAGGACAAAGCGATGGCATGACTAACGCATTCTACAACGTGATTTTGAGCCTGGTCAACACGCACTTTTGTATAACTCACGTCTTCGACTTTTTCCTGGAAATTTGAAATCAAGATGGTCTGGCCCATTTACAATCACGAAAGTCTTTTCATATGGAGATGTTGAAATTCAAAACAATGACAAGGAAGCATTCAAAGTTAACGGGCAAAGACTGAAGCGCTACATTGGAGGCGAGTTTGAAAGACAGAAAACATCCATGACTCTACATAACCTCACTTGAAGTCAATACCAGATGTCAAGCCGATGACTATAAATCAAGCGTTGTTTGGAAGGCAACCCATATTAGTTCTTTCCTTTTATTGTTATTTTCAGTTGTATTGTATATATGTTTTTTTTTCTCCTTTTATGTTCTTTACAGTTAACATGGAAGTAGCTAGTGGCGTCTTGGGAATCTGACGTTAAAAGACCCTGTTTGCCAATTTTTAAGAAAATTGGATGGGAAGCCAATCCTCGACTCATAGAAGGCGTTTATGCCGTTTCTGGACGTAAAACCAGAGGAAGATGTGAGCCACAATCACAACTACTATTTTCCTATCAGGTGCCATCGTTTTTATTATTGTTTATATTTGTTTCTTTGGTTTTAGACATTAGGGGCAATGTCTCATCTAAGTTTGGGGGACATTTTTGATTGTGATGGCTTCTATTGTCTTTATATTGGTTAAAAAAAAACTACCACTTTACTTCACATAATTGTTCAGATTATGGATTAATGATGAGAAATTTGATACTTATGGTGATTTTGGTGATAATGATGAGCATGATATACTATGTGAACAACGTCTCGTTTAATCTATGTTTGAGCATGCCTATCTTCGTATACACTTTTCACACATTGATTTGCATTGGTGGTTGAGCATACTTGGAGAACGGTTATTAAGATAAGTAAACTAAGGGAGATACACCCGAGATTTATAAATAATTGATCACCTCTTGAAGCAAAATCGTTGATGATGATTCACTACAGAAATGATTTAGGCCATCTTTTCTTTAACACGTTTGAGCCTTTCAAGCCATACCCTTCACAAATAAAATAATCACCAGAACCCCTCTGAGCCTTTCATTAAAGCTTTTTTTTTATGAGCCCATTTACCTATCCTGTATTGCCACAAACAGTTATCCTACCCTTCTAGAGACTGATTTGCATTCAAGAACTTGAAATGTAAGGAAATATGTGAAAAAGAAAATGTTAAAAAAAAAAGAGAAATATGAAGATCACCCCTCTGGTACATATGAATAAGTTTGGGGGAAATATGAAGGAAATGAAAAAGGAAAAAAAAAGAAAAAGAAATGAGGGATATGAAATGTTGTGAAGAAAGAAAATGAGAAAGAACCGAAGTGCAAGAGATTTCTGAATGTAATATCTTACGTCTCTAACTCTGCTTTTACTTATCCTTCAATGAGCCCATACTCGAGCCTAATGTTACAAGCTGAAAAAGTCATATTGATCTGTAGTGAATCTTATTCAGATTAGCAGAGAGATAGTGTGAAAGTTATACATATGGAGTTAGGATGATTAACTTTGGTGAACCTGTTTTGATGAACTTATCCAAGTAAACTCAATAATCATTGCATTTATTGTTCACACGTTGCACATGGAGATTTGTTTGTGAAAACTTGATTAACCGCCAGGTTGTGAACGAGTGTGTCATTGCTCTGATTCTTTCCATTCTCATCAAACAGCAAAGATTAAGAAACTCTCAATTGATCCATGATTTAAATGATAATGTGAAATAATCTTTTATTCTGTCTTTGTTTTTTTTTTTTTTTTTTGGCTAGAACGTTCCGTTGTTTGCTTTAAGCATTTTGCTCGAGGACAAGCAAATGAACAAGTTTGGGGGTGTGATGACCTTGGGAAATACACATCATTATCATACTTTTACACTTGTTTAATTGATTATTCTAGATAGTTTTGTGGTATTTTTATGTTTGTTTTCATGTTTAGAAGGTTGAAATATAATTTGTCAATCAAGAACCGAAATTCACCGACACATGTGTAGATTGAATTATGTTTGGTTATTTATATCACTGGAAAGCCACATATGTCTAGTTTCCAACGCAACAAGCGGTTTGTGATTCCGACATCTGGAGAGAAAGTTATGACCGAAACAGTGAATTTGCGCAAAGCTGAAATGTGCATGCGCAACTCGCGCGCTCGATGACCGTCGAATCAAAATGGCTAATCAATGGTCTATATTCAGTCTTGCAAGCTTCCAAATGGAAGACTCTAGAGTGTCATGACTTTTGTGATCAATAATTCATCAATTAGATGACTTTTGTGATCAATAATTCACCAACTATATGACAACTTTGGACCATTTGATCAAAACGAGATGAACGGTCGAGATGTCGTCTTATGCTTTTGCTTCAACTATAAATAGACCTCACATTTTCCATATTTTAACACACCAAACTTCTTCATTCTCTCTTTACTTAGTAGTCTTTCTATAGTAGTAGTATTCGCTAGTAGTTTGTAATTTTGGAGGAATAATTCAGAGTTTGTACGGGGGAGTCCACCGGAGGCTTTACAGAAGTAAAAATCTGTAACAATCTCTAAACTCTCTTTACTTTTTTCTCTTTACTTTATGATGTTATATTTATCTTATAGTCTTGTTCTATATTCCATTATGTGCTAAATTTACTTTGCTGGGATAGTGACGTAGCCTAATTACGATGATCTAACCTTTAATTAAAACGTATTGTTACGATGTCAAAATAGTTGGTGTATTTATTTGTGAATATAATGCTTCTAAAATTATGGCCAACTTTTGGATGAACTAAGGATCGAATTGAAACCGAGAGGAGATTTTCGTGAAATAACTTTGAAGTAAATAACGTGAATTCTCAATAGAATAGAAATATATCTATCATTTTCACGTGGTTGATAAAATCACAACCGAACATACATGTGCACATCTTCGTAACTAGACTCATTTTCTAGTTGTAAAGCTGTAGAATTTATGTATAATTTGAGAAAGAGTACATAAAGCATAAATGGTGATAACCAACAACAATTTTGAACGTGAAACTCCTAATAATATGCTTAATTAAAAGTTAGATCAGACTAATGACGGTGAAATCATGATTTCCAGCTCTTCTCCTATTGTCTACACTTATTTATTGAAATACTCTTGTTATTCTATTGTCTCAACGCCATACTTTGTTAAAAGTTTTTACTGTAGTTAGTAAATTGTTAATCTTTTCGCTTGAACAATCTGAAATCCGATTTCTCAAATAAAATTAGAGTTAATAAATTTTGGTAATTAATTATTTATTCCTCGTGGGATCGACAACCCTATCTTTCACTTTATTACTTGTTACGATTTCGTGCACTTGCGAATTTATCCACAACAGACCTGTTTGTCAAAATTTCGGGCCATAGCTGTTTTAAAAGCCACAGTGCGTTGATAGACATGCTCTTTAGTAGACCCAATCATATCGAGATCTATTTTACGCAAGCGTACTAAGTGCTCCAGATCGTATTCATTAATCCGATAGGTGGGCATACCTATCTCCACTGGCACCACCGCCTCGGATCCGTATACCAAGGTGTAGGGTGCTTCCCCAGTAGAGAACTAAGGAGTATTACGGTATGCCCAAAGAATCCCTGGGAGTTCCTCTATCCAACTCATGCCCATGGCATGAAACCGACGCTGCAGGTATTCTTTTAGTGTTTTGTTTGTGGACTCAACCTGTCCATTGGCCTGCAGATGTGCCACGACCGCAAAGTGTTGTGCAATCTTTAACTCTTTGCACCTTGAAACCATTTCTTTACCTCGGAACTGGGTACCATTATCTGAAATAAGGACTCTAGGGATGCCAAAACGGCATATGATATTCTTCCATACGAATTCGATCATATTATTCTCAGTTATGTGGGCCAACGCCTCTGCTTCATGTTCCGGAGGTATTGGGAAATTTCGTCCTTCAAACAGGGAGCGTTTGCAATAGGGAAGATGAATTCTACGTCAGCCCATACTTTGCTGATTTTGGTAAAACCTATTGCCGGCCTACTAGTAGCTAATAAAGTGACGCGTTTCTCTATTAAATTGTCCGATGAGCTCGCGAACTTTGACAATTCATCTGCTCTGGTGCTTTTCGATCGGGGAATATGAGTCAAGTTGAACGTGGTGAACTCTGAGGCCAATGCCTTCAGTTTGGCTAGATATAAGACCATTGTCTCTTGTTTCGCCTTGAATAATCCTGAGAAATGGTTTGCCACTAATTGTGAATCCGTAAACACCCTCAAGTGGTCGGAATATAATGTTTTCGCCATCCTTATCCCCGCAAGGACTGACTCATATTCAGCTTAATTATTTGTAATAGGAAAATTCAAGCTAATGGCAAAATCAAATTATCGGTGGTCTGGCAATATTAGGTGGATTCCAGCACCCTCTCTGTTGGCGGTTGACGATCCATCCACATGCAACAACCATGCTGAATGTCGGGTACTCAGCCCCGGGTCTTGGATTATAGTAAAAATGTGGCTGCAAGAATTATCCACGTTGTTACCCAAGGTTTTGGCCATAAAATCTGCTAGGACTTGTGCCTTGATGGCGGTCCTGGGATGATACTCTAGCCCATACTTGCTCAGTTCTATTGCCCATTTAATCAAGCACCCGGAGGTCTCTGGTCCGCCATTATTTGTCGGAGTGGTTTATCCGTAACCACGGTTACGGGATGCGATTGGAAATAGGGTTTCAATTTCTGGGCCGTCATTACTATCGCTAAGACAAATAGTTCGATTTGAAGATAGTTTCTCTCTACACCATGGAGCACGCGGCTGACATAGTGAATGGACAGCTGTTTGCCATTAACACCCTTGACCAAGATCGTACTAATTGCGTTGGTCGAGACCGCAAAGTACAAGTAAAGCATCTCTCCCGCGTCGGGTTTGGCCAACAACGGTGGAGTCATCAAATATTTCTTTAGCTGCTGGAATGCTTTCTCACAATCGTCCGTCCATTGGAGATTCGTCGCCTTCTTCAACACGTTGAAGAAAGGCAAGCTCTTTTCAGATGAGGTTGCAATGAGCCGTCCTAGCGCCGTTGTGCGTCCGACTAAACACTGCACATCCCGCACTGACCGCAGTGATGGGAAGCTCATTGTTGCCTGGATCTTGTCGGGATGGGCCTCGATCCCTCTCTCATTAACCATATACCCTAAGATTTCTTCCACCGGGATGCTAAACGTATACTTCTTGGGATTGAGCTTCATTCCGTAATTCCTTATAATCCCAAAAGACTAATCCAAGTGCTTCAAATGATCCTTAGCCTTCAAACTCTTAATCAATATATCATCCACGTAGACCTCCATGGATTTTCTGATTAGGCCGTAAAACATTTTGGCTACTAGCCTTTGGAAGGTAGCGCCTGCGTTTCTCAACCCGAAAGTCATTACTCGATAACAATATACGCAAGTGTCCGTAATGAAGGCCGTTTTTGTTTGATCTTCGGTTGCCATGAATATCTGATGGAACCCACTCTTTGCATCTGCAAAACTGAATAATGCACATCCTGCTGTCGAGTCCACAAGGACATCAATTCTCGGTAAAGGAAAAGGATCTTGGGGGCAATGCATGTTTATATCGGTGTAGTCCACACACATTCTCCAATCAGCCACTTTCTTTAGTACAAATACTATATTGCTAAGCCATTCCGAATAACGTATCTCGTAAATATGACATGCTTTCAACTTTTCAATTACTTCTTTCTCCGAAGCCTCGTTCTTCTCCTCACTGAAGTTCCTTCTTCTGCCTCACCGGCTTAGCTCTAGGATCAACATTCAACTTGTGCATTATGACCTTAGGGTAGATCCCATTCAAGTCAAAATTAGACCATGCGAAGATATCAACGTTTTTCCTCAAACATTCCTCCAGCGCGGTTCGTATGCTATCTGCATTGCTGATCCAATCTGCAATGTGCGGTCTGGCCTCGCCGGGTCAATACTAATAGTAACAAAATTTCCTACGGGTTCCATTTTCGATTCGTTATGAAAAGAAAAGGCTGCTTTCTCCCTTTTGGATAACTCGGTGTGAGTCGCTTCATTCTCTGAATACCCTGCGGCTATCTGATCATGAGAACTGATGTTCCCACAGACGGCGCCACTAATTTGACAATAGATCGTATATTAAGTACAAAGTATGAAGTTACAAGTATGTGCTACAATCTATTACAAACTATGTCTCCTATCACTAATGTTAGCTTTAGGTCGACTTTAGTCCGAAACACCAGATGCTTGAGATGAAAAGCTCGATTGGATATCGAAGATAATGTCGAGGCTGGCGTCGAAGGTGACGTCGAGGGTGATGTTGAAGGTAACGTCGGAGGTGATGTCGAAGGTAATGTTGGAGCCGAAGACAACATCAAAAGTGAAGTCGGGAATGATATCGAATAATGGATACCAAATGTCAACAGGTCGGTTAGGGAATGAATGTAAGTCTGTCTCGATATGCGGGGAGGGGGTATTTATAGATTTCTGCTCTGTACCATATCGAATATCGGGTCTTATCCCTGACATGGTCGTACGGCCGTGCGATCCACTGGGCCGGGCCGTACTTCTGAGTGGGCTGGCCCATATCGGAAATTGCCCATATCACTACTAGATTAAGCAAAAGGGTTTATAGTTCACACTTCGCCCGATTAAAAAGTCAAGCTAGCAGCCAGTTTGAAGTTCATATCTTTTGCAGCAATTGATTAACAAATTTGATGGTGACATGCTAACTATATTCGACGTATACTGCATTAGTTAGACCGTGGGGACTAAAAACTACAAGACTGAAAACTCTTGTTTTTTCTTTTTCCTTCAACGTGTAATCGCTGAGTTGGAAGTTGATACAGTTTGTTACTTGTCCTTTTCACTTCTTGTTAATTATAACAATTAGTTGGCAAATGTAGTAAGAAAAGTATTACCAACCCTCTTGGAGTTATATAAAGTATGCAAGTAACAAGCAACCTGATATGACTAAACAATTGAGATTACTGCTTCAACAATTAGATTAATGAGCTCTAACACGAAAAACTTAATTTGAATAATGCACTAGCTCTAAACTTGATGAACGCAGCAGACTAAAAAGAAACTAATTTTGTAAGTTAGGTGTAAAAGTTAGTATAGACATATATATGATAAGAAAATTTCATTGTCCTAAAATTGTTAGTACTTCCAATATTTGCTAGCTGCATTTTTATAAGTGGACAGAAGTGTGTAGATTCAGCTAATTACCTTTCGTCACCATTGAGGTTGCACCCTCAAGTCTTATATTTATAGACCAAGTATAACTTTCTCATTCTCATATAACACCACTCTTTTCACCCACATATTATAGCAATAGTTTGCGCAATCAATTGTAATAGATAAAAAGGGTGAGGAAAGACCTTTCATAGGAATAGGTAAGGATGGAGAAGTATTGTAAAGCTCTGTGTCTGCTACTAATAATATTTATGCTTGCAAGGAGAGGACAATGCCAATTGGTAGAAAACTTTTATGGTTTCCGATGTCCGAACGTTGAGGGCATCGTCCGACAGGTAGTGGCGACAAAGATACAACAGACTTCTATCACCATTCCAGCCACCGTTCGCCTCTTTTTCCATGATTGCTTCGTCGAGGTGTGTCATCTTCAACTTTAAATTCCATTTCAATAATTTTCATAAGACTTAGTTAAACAGAGTTAATGACTGTTCCAATTTTTTTTTTTTTTTTATACTTACATGTACACTCTCTAGTGTATGGTGTGGTTACATAAACTTCCTTTATGGTTTCAATAATTGTAAAGACACACTTGAAGCTTTAAAAACACTAAAAAAGCAGAGGAGCTTGCAATAGTTTTCAAAACTTTAAAGGATATCCCACTAAATTCCATGGTATTCCATCTGTATGTTCTCTCGACTTTTAAGGTTAGTTTTCTTGAAAAACACAATCTTAACCAGTAGACCAAATTTACCCAGTTAGTCAAACTCCAACAAGGCAACAATAATTACTCTTAGGAAAGTCACTGAACTATTCCAAATTTGAGTGTTACCTATTCCTTGTTATATAGGGATGTGACGCCTCAGTTCTTATTGCGTCACCAAATAATGATGCCGAAAAAGATGCTTCAGACAATCTGTCCTTGGCAGGAGACGGGTTCGACACTGTTATTAAGGCAAAACAAGCAGTAGAAGCTCAATGTCCCGGCATAGTATCCTGTGCAGACATTCTGGCTATTGCTGCAAGAGATGTTGTAGTCATGGTAACATGCTTTTTCGCTTTATGGCTTTTTATCAACTGCCAAATAACCTGCTGCATACCAAAGCTTCTTGTAATGTTGTTATTCTTTGTTTCTTTTAGGCGGGAGGTCCTGTATACAATGTAGAATTGGGAAGACGGGATGGTCTTGTTTCTCGTGCATCTCGAGTTTCTGGAAACTTGCCGGAGCCAAACTTCAATCTAGTGCAACTCAACACGATGTTTGCTAAGAATAATCTGTCTCAGATTGATATGATCGCACTCTCCGGATGCCACACTCTTGGTTTTTCCCACTGCAGCCGGTTTGCTAACAGGATCTACTCGTTTTCTCCATCAAACCCCGTAGACCCAACACTAAATCCAAGCTATGCACAGCAGTTGATGCAAACTTGCCCCAAGAATCCTGATCCCCAGACAGTTGTAAATTTGGATCCCACGACTCCACAAACATTTGATAATGTGTACTTTCAGAATTTGGTGGGTGGGAAAGGTTTGTTAACATCTGATCAGATACTGTTCACTGATCCAGCTTCTCAACCGACCGTCAAGGATTTTGCGAATAACCAGGGTGATTTCACTCGAGCTTTTATCACAGCAATGAGGAAACTTGGAAGGGTTGGCGTAAAAACAGGGAATCAAGGAGAAATACGAAAAGATTGCACAGCATTCAATTCATAATCTAAAAGAAAGAACACCAGCACTGTTACAAGAGAACAGAATTAATATAAAGAATAATGTATAAATGTTTTTACAGATTTCTTTGTACACCCAATATGCTAAAATGTTATATATGGATTACTACAATATACCTGGACAGTAAAGTAAGAAATTGCAGTTACAGTAAACAATTTGTGGTATTTCCCTTTTGTTCTTCCCTGATTGCCAAAATAACAATATCACAACACAAAATTGCTTCATTTACCGACAACTGAAGAAATAGAAGAACTGTTACGTAAACAAAGGAGAGACAAGATTGGGGCAAAACCCAAAACTAATATTCAGTCAACAATCTGTCTATATGGATCAAAACTTTGCCAAAAAAACAAATCCATACGTCTGAAGAATACAAAATATGCAGGTACAAACATTGAAGATTCAAACATACTAGTTCACTTACCACCCCAGATGGTGCCCAACAAGAATAAATCGTACATATCAAAATATATATCTCTTTCCACCACCGGACAGCTAGCTTTTGGAGTACTCATATTCATATAATGCATTTAATTCCAAAAAAAATACAATATATTAACAGTCCTGCAGAAAGTACAGGCACGAGCTTCTATCGAACTGTAAGAACAACTTTGACTTCATCTGGTTCACCATATATAAACTTATCTCCGAGATCTTCCATAGAGGTGAGCGTAAACCGTCTTTGTCCGATACACAAGTATCATGCTTAGAATAACAGCAATGATGCAAAGTCCGGACATGATCAAGGAAGTTAAGAAGAAGCAAACAGCGCCATCACATTTTAGAGGTTCATCCATATGAACGAAGCTTGAAAATGAAGACAACATATTACCCTGATGGCGCCCTTGAGCTTGCTTCTCTGCTTCCCTGTCATATATGCTACTGGCAATGAGACCTGAAAATACTAAAGAGCCTGCGGGGTTTGCTAGAGTCAGAAAATTATATAAAGCTCCAAATTTCTTCAGCCCAAACAGCTCCGAGGCCGCAGCCGGTACTATTGCCCAGTGTGCCCCATAACCGAGCCCTACAAGAAGAGTTCCCACGTACATTGCTCCAGGCCAACCCATGGCAAAGAAGAAATGACCAATTGCCATGATGACTTGGGCAGCAGCCATGGCTACCGGCCTTGGATATGCATAGTCTCTGTTCAGCGGTAAGAATTTTTGTTAGGACTAAACTGAAAGAGTACAATATGCCCCCCCAAGAAAGTGGAAAAATAACATGTAAACCCCTGAGCAATTGGTCTATTCACAGAATTCTCCTATAACGTCTGAATGATCACAGAGGTAAATCCTGAAACTTTAAAAATGCTGAAGCATGAGACCTATTTCTAATGTTTTTCGAACTTCAAGAGTTGGTCTTTTAACTGTTCAAACTTTTGAATAGCCTATCTATAATGGTTTTTCAACTTTCAAACCTTAGCTGGTGTAAATGTAATTGTCCCAAAGATAAAACGAAGAGAAAATAGATTAACGTATACCTGACTATCTTCTCAGAGAAGAAACCACCGCCAACGCGGCCAAGGAAGTTCCAAATGCTGATCATGGAAACAAATACATGGGTATTATCGTATCCCAGTGACTGGCTCATCTGACCCAAATTGTCAATCACGGTCAATCCCGAGCCAGAACCCAACAAAAGAGAGATAAATATAAGCCATAAATCTGCCTTTATCAATGCCTCCATCATAGTGAAGTCCTCCCCTCTGTGTGGTCGCCTTTTATTGTTGAGTCTGACAGCTCCTTCCGCAGCTGCTTTGGCTATTCTTGACTGGAGTCGTGCCATTCTCTTTTTCCTCTCTTGAGCTGGAAGCAAATCTACTTCCTTGGGCTTCTCATCTTCCATTTCACTAAAAATGATCTCCTGGCTCTCATATCCGGATTTGCTAGGTTCTTCTTTCTGTGACTCGGATAGAAGTGCTTCTTCTACCGATGATCTAGGTTCTTGAGAAAAGGTTAACATAACAGGGATGACAATGGGGATCAACAATAGGATAAATAGAATCACTGTAAAGATTATCACAATAGTGTGGCTAACATCTACTAGATCTTCTACAAGCATGATTCCCATTAAATAAGAAGCCAAAAGGAGGCAGATGCTGTAGATAACTGAGAAACTAAATCCATCAGACTGACGCAACTGCTTGTGACCTCCAACGGGCCTCACGATGAATAGTAGAGCAATGACCACCATTGTTGGACCAACTGCAACCATAAACAGCAGTGAAGCGTGGTCCGGAGAATGCACAAGTGCATATATCTGAGTTAAAATTGCACCACTTAACCCAGCAAAACCCTTGAGTATTCCCACGACAGGGCCCCGGTTTTTGGGGAAATTTTGCACGCACGAGACTAATGCTGCTGTGTTGAAGTAGGTCTCACCATTGGTTCCCACAAAGATAAGAATGCACATCTGCATATGAAAGAATAAGGTCGGTCAAAATCGATCTAAAACAGCCAAAAACCACGCTCTCATTCTATTATAAGACTAATAAACGATTTTGCTCCATCCTCTACATTAGTGGTTCTGCATGTTCACACTGCTTATTGATTAAAAACAATAATAGAACTAATGACAAACTCAGCATAATTAAAAAACCGTAGCTTTTGCTAGACTGTAAGATCCACAGGAAAGAAACGCTTATTCAAATTCAGATAAGTTGAAGAACAGAGTGTTTGCATCTAAGTAAACATGAATCCTAGGATTTACTTTATCTAACAAGCAAATCAACCTAGTATACCATTAAGGGGAAAAAAAAAACAGTCTGATACAAAAATAACTTGATTAGGCACTTAGAAACAAAAGAAATGAGTTGAGTCAAATGAATTGAGACATATACAAGCATTTTTTCTCCAAGAAAGATGGAATATTGAAAGCAAGACACTATTTCTGCATACGCAAGTGCACCCAAAAAAAGCATCTTCAACACGTCAACTTAGAATAAAAAAATAAAAACTCTGATGATCGATCATAAACAATGTCAAAGATGAGATCTTTAAGGTTGTAAACTTAGCAGATCAGTTACATCAAATTAATCAATAAAAATGATCACACAAAGTGCTTGTACATAACATGGAATGTAATGAAATGAAATATATACTTACAGCCCATAATGGTAAAACAGGGGCTCTACCGGTGACAACAAGCCAGACCCAACCATACCCAACAAAATTCTGAAAAACTCCAATAAGAAGAGCACCCCACAAGGGCAATATCTCCGACAAACTACCCGCCAAGAATCCGACGCTGTCGCCTAAATCTTTTGCGACACCAAGGCGCGCAATTTGCCTCTGGTTATAGTTTAAAGAACTCTTAATGATAGGCGAGATACTGCCGAAGAGATATCCAATACCAGCACAAGACTGTATCCACATTGCAGCCACAAAAACAAGCCATCTGTTTGTGAAAAATGAATATACTGTCTCACCCAAACCGCCCATCTTCTTCTTTCCCTCAAAACGAACGTACACTACTAATCAAATCAATCAAAAGGCTTTTGTTGGGTTTCTTTTTTTCTTTTTTAATATGTTCCTCTTTCTTTGAAGCTAGAAAATCAAGGCGAATTTGGATTTGATATGCGTGTTTTTGATGAGGAGTGTTTTTCTTGTGTTTATTATTTAAATGGTGAAGGCAAGGGAGGGAGGGGTGGAGCGACAATGATGGTCTGGATGGATATATGAAGTAATGTAATAAAAAGGGGAAATACTAGGAAGGATGGTCGTCCCAGTTTCTGTTTGGCCTACTGTCATTGGACAACATATAATTACTGCAAATTCCACATACGTAATTAATTTCTTTTTTCAAAAAAACTAAATTGTTGAATGGCAGAGTTTTAAAAAAGAAAGCAACTCTGTTTCTATTTTTATTTTCTGAACATGACAAATGACAAATTTGTGATGTTGTTATTCTGGTTAGTATTGTTGAGAATATTTGTATTTAACTAATAAACAAATGGAGAAAAGGAAAAGGATGCCACGACAACTCATGTGACTCTGTACACTGCCACTTTTTTTTTTTTGAAGTGTAAAACTCAGCGATCTTTGTCCAAACCCCAAAGCCAAAAGGCATGATGACTCAATTTTGTTTTTTTTAACATGTGCTTTATCTTTAAACTAGGCCGAAGCCAGAAAATATGCATATGATGCGGGATGCGGGATCCGGATTGATGAGATAGTCTCGTATATGTATAACTAATATCATATAAAACAAACTCCTCAGATTTGGGCAGGCAACCTAGCCAGGTTGCGCAAAAGAGCTGCTGCAGGGGCAGTCTTTACAAGCACGGTTGGATTCTTGTTTTGCCAGCACATTCGCTAACTTGTTTGTCTCACAATATATACAGAAGATGAACAGGGTGGGGCATCTTCCTCCTAACCTCCGTAAGTCACGGAGGAGGGCTTCATTTTGACCGAGGCCATACGGCCCCGCATCCTGGTGAGAGAGTTAAGCGCGACCTCCAAGTCGGTTTCAATGATTAATGCAGGAATGGAAAGATGTAATGAGAGTAGAATTTCCTGACGAATAGCCCGGAGTTCCGCTATGTTGTTGGTGCTACATCCCCTTGTTTCTAGAAAAAAAACACCAACTATAATACCTGCAAAATCGCGTATCACGCCACAAATACATGTGGAGTCTGGGTTAGCCAGTGTTGAAGCGTCTGTGTTGAGTTTGAAGACTCCTCTTGGGGGTGTGATCCACCGAATTGATAACATGTAAGATTGGGGGGGGGGGGTCAAGGAGGGAGGCCGAGCAGACTTTCCGCCAAAGTTCTTGAAAATCATTGTGAGATGAGCACCGTAGAGATGGAATGTCCTTTCAAGAGGAATTCATTCTAAGCCCTCTAGATAGCCGAGCACCCTACAAGGGTGACGACTCGGTTTGGAAGGCGAAGAAGGTGCGGAATAATGTGGTTTCCATTCCTTGTGGGGTTAAAGAGGGGAAAGTCGTTGTGCACGTCCGTAAAGAGGGGGTAGACCGCAAACATGTGTTCTGCTATTTCCGTGACTGAGTAACAAATAGCGCAGATGGGAGAGACGGGGACATGTCGGCGCGAGAGGCATTCGTGAGTGGAAATGTATTCATGTCTCCACAGCCAGGCAAAGAATTTAATGTGGGGGTAGAACACGTGCTTGCCAGAGAGTCGACCAAAGTAGACTGAGCATTGGTGTCCCGTAAGCTTCACGGGCCAACCATTCGTAAGTTGATTTAATTGTAAATTCTCCTCCAGGGTTCCATGTCCAACAGACGGAGTTAACCACGTCGTCAATAGGTAGGGGAATTCCCTGAATGCGGGCTACAATGTTGGTTGGAAGTAGATGACCTATTCTTGAAAGGCCCCATGTGCCAGGTGTACGAGTGACATCTCGCACTATGAGGAATAGACGAGGCGTTGGCATGGTGGGTACATATTTCGCATTAGTGAAAGAGCCCAACCACCGAGAGTGCCAGAAGTTAATGGAGGTCCCGTTTTCCACAATCCATCGTGTTGAAGTGAGGATACTAGGAAAAATATGGGTGTTGGATTACCATGCACAGCAAAACATGGCAGAAATTAGGGTTGTGATACGTTGGCGCTTTGGGAAGTATTTGGCACGCAAGACACGCGCTTAGAGAGTGTCTGGAGACTGGAGAAGTGTAGTCGTGTTTGAGAATATACACCTCGTTCAGTTGTTAGAGGTATCTAAATCCTAGCCCGCCTTGGCGAGTGGGGGAACATGTAATCCACTACGACGCCATACCCAGTGGCCATTTTTGCCTGTATTCCAAAGTAATGATTTGGACAATTTTGTGGAGTTAGTAAGCACGGAGCGGGGTAAGGTGAGCATACTCATCTGGTACCCCGATATTGTTTGGAGAGTGGATTGTATGAGGAGGTGGCGGCCCGCATAGGCCAGATATCGCGTACACCAATGCGCCGCTCAAAGCGTTAAAGAACGAGGTCGGAGAATTCGAAACGGAAGCGACCCTGCCATAGTGGGATACAGAGGTATTTATTCGGGCTGGTCATAGGTTCCATTTCGAAGAGGCGGAGAAGGGTGTGACACCTTCTATTTGGGATGTTGAGGGAAAATAGTACTTAAGATTTGTCGTAGCTCACCTCGGGACCCGCTATAGCGTTGAAGGAGTCAAGGAACTCAAGTAAGAGTTGAAGAGTGTCCGCATGATCCTCGCAGAAGATAAAGAAGTCATCTGCAAAGCTGAGGATAGGAATGGGCAGACCCCGTCGGCTAGCTCGAGCGATGCGAGATTCGCCCGACTCGATGCCTCAAGAGGGAAGTGGGTTTCCTTGGCGGAGGCCCCGGTTTGGGTGCCACCCTGCGGACCTTGCACCATTCACCTAACATTGAATTCCACTAACTGCATGCATTTTATGAGCCATGTAATGAGTGTATAAGGAAATTGAAATTGGGTGAGAGTGAACTCAACGAAGGACCAATTGATGTGGTCGTAGGCCTTAGCCAGATCGATCTTAATTGCAAGGAGGCCACGGTTCCCACTTCTTCTATTATTGATTGTGTAGATCAATTCCTGGGCAATGAAGACATTGTCCATTATGGATCGATGCAAGACAAATGCATTTTGGTATAGAAAGATGATGGAATTCATCACACGAAGTAGCCGTGCAAGCAATAGCTTGGAAATGATTTTGTAACTCACCTTACAGAGGTTGATTGGTCAAAAGTGGTGTGGTAGGTGAGGTTTTTCTCATTTACGGATAAGGATGGTGGTGGTTTGATTGATATTAGATGGCATATGGGTTGTGTTGAAAAAGTCAAACACCACAGTCCCAATGTGGGGTGGAGCTTGCTCTATTAGTGCTGGAAAAAATGGTCGTTGAGGCCATGAGAGCCTAGGCCTTTGGTGGGGCCTATGTTGAATGTCACCTCGCGAGTTTCCGCCTCTTCGACCGGTCGGAGGAGCTTAAGGTGGAGGTTTGCAAAAAGTAATTGGGAGGGGTCCGGAGGTGGAGAGGGCGCAGAAGTTTGGAAGAAGTTGCATAATTCTTGCAAAATTTCGTCCGTAGTGTGGACCCAGCAACTAGTTCAAGTGAAAATGCCCTGGATTGTATTCATACGACGGCGGTGCAACGTATACGCATGGTAAAACATGGTGTTTTTATTGTCGTTCGAGATCAAACATTCCAGGGAGTGCTAGGCCTAGTAAAGTTCTTTTGGGCCTGACCTCGAACAATCGCTTCGCGAAGAGTGCGCTCCACAAGGAAAGTTTGCGAAATAGGATTAGTGATTAGCTGGGGTGGAATATCGAAGAGTTGGGATTGGTAGGAAGCAATTTGAGAGTTAAGGTTCTCGTACATCATGCATGTCTAGTGGCGGGCCGCTGTTGCAAAGCGACGACAGTTATTGGAGAACGGGAATGTCAAACTAGCTGGAGTCTCCAAGATGCGCTCGACTACCGCTGAAAAGGTTCAGTGAACATCCAAGCCATCTTATTATGAAACAGTCGAGGCGGGTTTCGTAGAAAGGTGACCTAGAAGAATCAGGGAATGATCCAGTATGTGGGATGCCAAATGGCAAACCCGGGCTGAGGGAAATGCGTTAACCCATGCTATGTTAGCAAACAACCGGTCCAATCTTTCATAAACGAAAGAACTGCTCAGGTGACGGTTCATTCAGGTGAACAAGTGTCCATAGAAATCGATGTCTAAGAGGCCACATGTTTCAATACAAGAACAGAACTGAGATATGGAAGACCATGTTTTAGGTCGGTCGCCGTGTTTTTTGTGGTGAAATAAGATTGCATTAAAATCACCAACAAGCAACCAAGACATTGTAAGAGTAGAAGCGTATGATGAAAGACCATCCCATACCTGGTCTTGTTGGGCGGGCTGAGGAGGGTTGTAAATAGCACTCAAACGGAAGGTCTGGTCCTTGTGAAAGGTGGCTTCCATGTGTATGGCGCGCGTGTCCGTTGTCAGTGTCTGGAGTATGACTTGTTGCATGTAGTATACAAGCCAAATACCTCCAGAGTAACCAACGGGGTGGACTACGCTTCTGGGAATTGATCAATAATGTGACAGGCACGGGCACGGTCAGCGCGACGGGGGGTCTCTATGAGTATCAACACTGTAGGGTCTGTTGTTTGATTAGTGTTCACGTTTAAAATGTTTTCATTTCTATTTTTTCAAGCAGACGCCAACGGCGGAGAAGGACAAAAGTTGGAAAAAATAAAATTTATCATCTTATTTAACTTGGCACCATTTTAACTTTACGACTCAAATTTTTTTCTGATTGGGGGGTCTCTTCCTATACTGAAGAAGCAGTGATGAGGAATTGATGAAGGAGAAGCCATAGAGTTGTCAAAGCAGCTTGGAATACTATAATCAGAGGCTCCATAGCTTTCCATTTCTATCTATCATAAGCGAAAAGCGACAAAAAAATCCCACTCGACATGGGATAAGGGTGGGGTGGGGGGGGGGCTGCACACTTTCATGTTCAGAGCATTTTTCGAGTGAGTAGGCAGCACTTACCAAGCAAAGCTTGAAAAGGTTGGGCTGCTTCTTTTTCGGTGGAGGAACGAATTATCTACATGGACTCGGCTCGACTCAATTTTATTAAAATCTTGATCAAAAACATCTACTGTATTATAGATGTTCTTTGTAGAAAAGCTATAAATATTTGCTATTTTTTCATGATAATGGTAGTTTTGACTTGAAGATCTTGATCTTCTTGAAAACATTATAGATATTTGTATTTCGTAGAATAAAGTATTAGGTTTTTGAATTTATAGGTTATTGGAAAACGTGTATGTCAAACTAGTTGGTGTTCCTTGATGCGCCTGACTACTGTCGAAAAGGTCGGGTGAAGATCCAAGCCATCTCATTATGAAACGGCCGGGTCTGGGTGGGTTTTGGAGAAAGGAGATCCAATTGAATCGGGTAATGATCCAGTATGTGGGATGCCAAATGGCAAACCCTGGCTAAGGGGAAGGCGTTAACCCATACTTTGTTAGCAAATAACCGCTCCAATCTTTCACAAATGAAAGAACGGCTCAGGTGACGGTTCTTCCAGGTGAACGGGTGTCCAGAAAAACAATGTGCGAGAGGCCACATATTTCAATACAAGAACATAAACGAGAGATGGAAGACCATGTTTTGGGTCGGTCGCCATGTTTTTCGTGGTAAAATAAGATTGCATCAAAATCACCAACAGGCAACCAAGGCATTGTAAAAGTAGAAGCGTATGATGTAAGAGCTTCCCATACCTAGTCTTGTTGGGTGGGCTGAGGAGGGTTGTAAATACCACTCAAATGGAAGGTTTGATCCGTGTGAAAGGTGGCTTCCATGTGTATGGAACGCGTGTCCGTTGTCAATGTCTAGAGTATGACCTGCTGCATGTAGTATAAAACCCAAATACCTCCAAAGTAACCTAAGGGGTGGACTACGCTACAACCGTCAAATGGGAGTTGATCAATAATGTGACAGACACGGGTACGGTCAGCGCGGTAGAGGGTCTCTATGAGTATCAACATCGTTGGCTCTGTTGTTTGATTAGTGTTCATGTTTAAAATGTTTTCATCTCTACTTTTTCAAGCAGACGCCAACGGCGGAGAGGGACAAAAGTTGGAAAAATTTAATATTTATCATCTTATTTAAATTGGCACCATTTTCACTTTACGACTCAAATTTCGTTCCGATTGGGGGTCTCTTCCTGTCCTGAAGAAGCAGCGATGAGGGATTGATGAAGGATAAGCCATAGAATTGTCAAAGCCGCCTGGAATACTAAAATGAAAGGCTCCATAGCTTTCCGTTTCTATCTATCATAACCAAAAAGCGACCAAAAAATCCCACTCAACATGTGATAAGGGTAGGGGTCAAGCCGGGGCCGGAGGGATTGTACACTTTCGTGTTCAGAGCATTGTCCGAGTGAGTAGGCAACACTTACCAAGCAAAGCTTGAAAAAGTTGGGCTGCTTCTTTTTTGGTGGAGGGATGAATTATCTACATGGACTCGGCTCGACTCTATTTTATTAAAATCTTGATCAAAATCATCTATAGTATTATAGATGATCTTTGTAGAAAAGCTATAAATAGTTGTTATTTTTTTCATGATAATGGTAGTTTGACTTGAAGATCTTGATCTTCTTGAAAACATTATAGATATTTTTATTTGGTATAGTAAAGTATTAGATTTTTGAATTAATGGAAAAATTAAATATAGGTTATTGGAGAACGGGTATGTCAAACTAGTTGGAGTCTCCCAGATGCACTCTACTACCGCTGAAAAGGTCTGGTGAAGATTCAAGCTATCTCATTATGAAACGGTCGGGTCGGACTGGGTTTTGGAGAAAGGAGATCTAGAAGAATCGGGTAATGATCTAGTATGCGGGATACCAAATGACAAACCCGGGCTGAGGGGAATGCGTTAACCCATGCTATGTTAGCAAATAACAGGTCCAATCTTTCACAAATGAAAGAACGGCCCAGGTGACGGTTCGTCCAGGTGAACGGGTGTCCAGAGAAATTGATGCCCGAGAGGCCACATGTTTCAATACAAGAACAAGAACGACACATTTAAGAATATGTTTTGGGTATGCTGCCGTATTTTTCTTGGTGATATAAAATTGCATTAAAACCACCAACAAGCAACCAAGGCATTGTAAAAGTAAAAGTGTATGATGTAAGAGCTTCCCATACTTGGTCTTGTTGGGCAGGCTGAGAAGGGTTGTAAATAGCACTCAAATGGAAGGTTTGATCCGTGTGAAAGGCGGCTTCAATGTGTATGGAGTGCTTCTCCATTGTCAGTGTCTAGAGTATGACTTGTTGCATGTAGTATAGAACCCCAAATACCTCCAGAGTAACCTACAGAGTGGACTATGCTACAACCGTCAATGGGAGTTGATCAATAATGTGATAAGCACTGGCATAATCAGCGCGGGGGCGGGTCTCTATAAGTATCAACACCGTAGGGTCTGTTGTTTGATTAGTGTTCACGTTTAAAATGTTTTCATCTCTATTCTTTCAAACTAACGCCAACGGCAGAGAGGGACAAAAGTTGGAAAAAAATAATACTTATCATCTTATTTAACTTGGCACCATTTTAATTTTACGACTCAAGTTCCGTTCCGATTGGGGGTTTCTTCCTGTCATGGAGAATCAACGATGAGGAATTGATGAAGGAGAAGCCATAGAGTTGTCAAAGCAGCTTGGAATACTACAATCCGAGGCTCCATAACTTTGCGTTTCTATCTATCATAAGCGAAAAACGACCAAAAAATCCCACTCAACATGTGATAAGGGTAGGGGGGCATGGGGACTGCACACTTTCATGTTCAGAGCATTGTCCGAGTGAGTAGACAGCATCTACCAAGCAAAGCTTGAAAAGACTGGGCTGCTTCTTTTTCGGTGGAGGGACGAATTATCTACATGGACTCGGTTTGACTCAATTTTATTAAAATCTTCATCAAAATAATCTATAGTATTATAGATGATCTTTGTAAAAAAAACTATAAATATTTGTTATTTTTTTCTGGATAATGGTAGTTTTGACTTGAAGATCATGATCTTCTTGATAACATTATAGGTATTTTTATTTCATATAGTAAAGTATTAGATTAATGGGAAAACTAAATGTAGGTCGTTTTTTTTGGTTAAACAAATATAGGTCTTTATTACTTTGCAAGTTATATAGTAGGTCAATCATAGGTGAATACATATGTATTAGTAAATAAATAACCAGAGTATACTAATTATTGAATAAACACATATCCGTGGTTTATAATTAAATATGAGTTTATTAATCTTAATTTAGTTGAATAATGATATATATTTCTTTAATAACTAAATATATGTTTACTAACCATAACCTAGTCGAATAATATTATATTAGTAGTTTAATTTTTGAATATGCGTTTACTAATCATAACTTAGTTGAATAAGCATGCTTGTTGGTTTAATAAACACTACAAGATTGTGGGACCATCTGCAACCGCTGAGCGGTTGCAAATGGCCTATAAGTGGTCGTCCATCGAGTATCTGCGCCCGAGCGATCGCCTCGTCAGTCGCAGATACCCCTCGTTGTGGGTAGTCTGCGACCGACTGGTAGTTGCAAATACCCCTTGGAGACCGCCAGATGGTTCCCATATAACTTGGTGGTTGCCACATCTATAAGGGTGTGGCAACCGCTAGCCAGTTGCCACAGAACTTGGCAACAGCCAGGCAGTTGCAACGTCCAAAAGGGAGTGGCAACTGCTGGGCGGTTTCCATGTTCTTATGGACCAACCCAGTGGTTGTTGTTTCCTAATAAACATGACAACCGCCAAGTTATTGTGAAGTCCCTAAGCGCATGGCAATCGCCTGGCAGTTGCGAAGTCTCGTGGGATTTAGGGTTCAGAGTTGCGGCGTCCATAAGGAGCTAGCAACCGCCTAGCGGTTGCAAAATCTTGATGCTCGCAACTGTCCGACGGTTGCTGATAATATTCTTCAATATAAAAAAAACAATAATATTCCAGGAATTTTCCAGAATATTATTGTTTTTTGTTAAATTAATATGTTGAAACAGAAAGAAAAAAGGAGAAACAAAAAGAAAAAGAAGTGAAACAAAATGAAAAAAATAGAAAAATGTGTTTGATGTTTTGTTTTGGAGAAAAACAAAGTTATGGGTTTATCGTTGAAGATATAAAAGAAAAGAAAGTGTTTGGATATTTTGTTGGGGATATAAAAGAAAAGAAGTATTTGGGTGTTTTGTTGAAGATATAAAAGAAAAGAAAGTCTTTGGGTGTTTTGTTGAAGATATAAAAGAAAAGAAAGTGTTTGGCTTTTTTGTTGGAGATATAAAAGAAAAGAAGAGTGTTTGGTGTTTTGTAAAAGAAATGTTGGGTATTTTTGGAGAGTGTAAAATTTGTGAATGAAAAATTAGAGGGAAGAATGGTGGGTATATATAAGATTTGGGGTGAAATTTTTGAATTTTCGTGAAAATTTGAATTTTCCCCCGAATCCCGCCAATTTCAGCGGAATTTGCAACCGCCAAACAGTTGCCAAGAGGCGTGGCGACCGCACCAACGGTTGCGAAAGTAGGTATGGCAACCGTTGGGCGGTTGCAACAATGGTATACTCGCAACCGCCTGTATACTTGCAACATGCGGTTGCAAATAATATTAATGTTTTAAATATGTATATTATTGAACGATCTTAATGTGTTTGTGTTTTTCATAAAAAATCTCAAAATTACATTTAAATTGAAGTAATAATTAATTACAAGATTAGTAATTGAGTAATTAAAATAGTAAATTATATGTGCTTAGGCGAGTTATCAAAGATACACCTATATATTATGTTCAACAACTAATCATCATGTTGTCCCAAGCATGATTTTGCAATGAAACATTACAATTTGGGTTGTTTAACTATTATTAGGGTAATTATCAATTGAACAAACAACACGCCACAACTAATCATCTGAAATGCATTAATGACAAGTAGGAATATTATTCGCAACCGCTCGGCGGTTGCGAATAATCATTACTGGCGACCGCCCAGTGGTTGCAAAATTTGTCGCAACCGCTCGGTGGTTGCTATAGGCTATGGCAACCGCTATGCGGTTGCAAATAGTATTAATGTTTCAAACATGTATTTTATGGAACGATCCTAATGTGTTTGTGTTTTTGACAACAAATCTCATTATTACATTTGAATTGCAGTAATAATTAATTACAAGACTAGTAATTGAGTAATTAAAATAGTAAAGTATGTGTCATTTAGCGAGTTAACGATGAACCTATTTTATGATCTACCACTAATCATCATACACTGTATAGTTATAATTGACATATGTGAATGTAATTTACGTTATAAACTTAAGTATAGATATCATTATGATGTTTAATTATAATATCATTTAAAACATTATGTATATATATGTACTTAGGCATTACGTTCGCTGTCGTTACGTTAAAGATAGTTAGAACCTATCCATCGTCCCTTATAAAAGATGCTTAATTTTGCAATGAAACCTTACAATTTCTTCGTTTGAACTATTATTAGGGCAATTTTTAATTTAACAAACAACGCGCCACAACTAATCATCCGAAATGCAATAGTTTAAAACATAAATATTATTCGCAACCGCCGGGCGGTTGTGAATAATCCACGACAGCAATCGCCCGGGCGGTTCCGAACTTTTAACGACCGCCATGGCGGTTGCGAGCTTTGAGCCCAAGTGGGCCGCGACCGCTGGGCGATCGCGCCCATTCGGGCGACCGCGTGGCGGTCGCTTCGCGGTCGCCGATGTTGGCGACCGCCCGGGCGGTCGCGGGAGGCGGTTATAGATGCTCCATATCTTGTAGTGAAATAAGTATAAGAATATACAAATAATATAACAGTTAAATAATCATAGTAGTTTAATAACCAAATATTAGTCTAATAATTATATTTAAGTTTGGTAACCTACTTATCTATGAATGAATTACTTGACTCGAATGAAATTGAATTCTACATGCTCCTTTGTTCTTTAATAGTTTTTTTTTTTTTTTTAAGAATAACCCACCATGCATTAATCACGAAAAAAAGAAACAAAGTTTAATGGCATTGTTCACAAGCCGGACACTTCTCTATTTGTCTGTTTATTTCTTTGCTTGTGTAACATTGATTTGTTATTCTAGTTTTAGTATAGAAATTTGAAAGTCCGCTGTTAGTCACTTTACTTAGTATCGTTTAGTTAGTCCTAGATGGTGTTGTAAATGTATATAAAACATGCATGCATAAAAGTAAGTAAAGACACAAGGAGTTTTACTGAGATTCTGTTAATATTAGTGGTTTAATATTTGAATATGCTTTTACTAATCATAATTTAGTTGAATAATCATGGTTGGTTGGTTTAATAAATAAGTATAAGAATATACAAATAATATATTAGATAATTAATATCATAGTAGTTTAATAACCAAATATTAGTCTACTAATTATATTTAAATTGGTAGCCTTTTATCTATGAATTAATTACTTGACTCGAATGAAATTGAATTCTACATGCTCCTTTGTTCTCTTTTGTTTTTTTTTTTATAAGAATAACTATTGTCTTAAATTTAAATAGCTAAAAAAACAAATATATATCAATATGCAGGCTGCTTCGAGACCTCCAGGGACCCCTGATCCTCAGCACGATGAGGCATATCGTTATCAGCACACACATGTTCCCAGTGGTCTGCCAGAGGGAGCTCCACGTCACCGCGTTTGGGTTCACCCCAAGTATATGGCTATCTACGTAAGTATTTAACTTGTAAATCATTCTTTGCTTACTATGTCTTCCTTAATTATGTACTAAAAATCTGACTAAATGAACAAGAGGACTACATAGGCCGTATGATCGAGAGGTACGAGGCGGATTGTTCTACGCGGCCACCACTAGATCAGGTGTTGTGGAGTCTGGCGATTGGAGGAGTGAAGAAGGGGAAGGTTGTGGGTCTCCCTACAGATGCACGTCATGATCGGTTTGGTTTCTCGACGAAGAAGAATCCAGACACGACACATGACTATGCGATAGCGTTGGAGAGGGAGAACCGTCATCTTAGGACTGCTACTGATCAGAGGGTTGAGGAGCTTGTTAGTCACATAGGATTCTTGTTCCAGCACATCACCGAGACTACATGTACTCCTCCTTCTCGACCCATGCCTACTGGATTTATGGGTGATGCTCGTCGAGCCGGCCAGCGTTCCTCACCCCCTCTTGATCCTTTTGTGCATGGTGCTACGAATGTTACGATGTATGATCCTGAGTACGCGGATGACCCCGAGGATGACACTCTCGATGGTGATGCAGTCAATCTTGGCGGTGATGGTGATGATGGTGCTGGATCCTCCACATATGATACATTTGGCTTTCATGATGAGGACTATGAGTAGAAGTAGTTTTATTTGTTCGTTTTATTTAAGTATTGAAAACTGTGTTAGTTGTTTGTATTTATGTAATTCGTTTGATGACTGGACCCATTATGTAATGTTAAACTAAGTTCGTATTTATTCTGTAATTATGCGTAGTAGTTGTGTATTATTTATTCTGTAATTATGCGAATGTTAAACTATGTTAGTTGTTTGTTTATTGGTAATTATGTAATGTTGTTATTACTACAAGCACAAATACAAACTAAAATATGAAATTAAACAACGTGAATCAATTTTTTTTTATAAAATAGAAATCGACCACTAAACCATAATCGCACGCTAGTCATACATACTATCCTCAGAATCTGAGTCACTCGTTATCTCTTCCTCTTCTCTGTCTCATTGCCATCGTTGTCCTCGTCGCCCTCCTCTTCCTCGTTGCCCTCGGCTTCTGCCTCCTCGTCAACCACATCAAATCCCTCGTTGGCCAATTAGATATTCATATCGAATGAGGAAAAGTCTACGCATAAGTTAAACACTTCAGATGCATTCTCTTGTAGCACTTGGTTTGGCATCCCCGCGTCGACATCGTTTGATCCCGCAACTGATGATATATCGATTATGTGTCTGGCAGGAATAATGAATACGGCCAACCATCCTCCATGTCCCGGTCGCCTCGTTGTCTTCTTTAGATAGGGCACATAGTACGCCTATTTTGCTTGGTTAGCAAATACAAAATGTCCGTTGGTGCCGAGGGTACGCTTCAGGTCGATGTCAAACAACTTGTACGTTGAATGCTCATGCGTAGCTACGTTTATATCATATCAAACACATTGAACAAGACTCTGTACAAGGGTCTAATTTTGCCCCAATATTCCACCTGTATAATGTCTTTCAACATTCCATAGAAGTTGGTAGCATCGGATCCTCCCATATCTCCCTTCACATAAACACTGCTACAATCACTCTTCTTCGGGCCCAAAATCCTACGGTGTGAAATCTGGACCCATTCACAATGTATCCCTCGTAAGTTGCCACTGAATTAGCCGGACCTATGATTAGAGGATCTATTCGTACGTCGGTCTCGTATTTCCCACTTGAATATGTTTGCATGAACCATGCTACGTACTCTTGGTTCCTCTTGGATTGTATCTCCATTGGACTAAGTCCACCGCACTCCTCTTCTTCAAACAGTCTGCATAGGAAATTTTTTTATAAGTTAGTTGTCTTTAAAGCGCTTAATCATTTCATTATTAAAAATAATTAACGACCACTTACTCGACCCATTCGTCAAGCTCTTGACGGTTTAGAAGCGTGTAAAGCTCTATTTGCTCCATCTCATCGGAAGTTAAGTATCGCCTTTTCTTTGGTGGCCCTATTGGCGCCCCTTTTTGTGAAATATTCTAAGCTCATCATCCCACTCCGTGCTATCTAGTGTCTCGTTCCGGTTGATTTTTTTATATTTAGTCTGAAAAGATACATCCAAATATTGAGAACACATATTGGACAACTCAGCAAGTAGGTATTGATTGGCTATGGATCCCTCCACCCTCACCTTGTTTAGTACTGAACCCTTCATGTCGAACATCCGCCTAATTCATAGAAACGAAAGATTAGGCAAAGAATCGATATTTGTAAAAGATAATTGTTATTAAAAATATAAAACCATACCTCTCGAATGGATACATCCATCTATAATGAACTGGACCACCAACTCTAGCCTTGTACGGAAGGTGTATAGCTAAATGTTGCATAGAGTCAAAAAATAAAAGAGGAAATATCATTTCCATCTTGCACATGGTAACAATAAACGATTCCTCCAATCAGTATATAGGCCGAGTCGGACATTTCTAGGCTCTGTTGCAAAGTCCGAATACGTACGATCAAAATCTCTCCACGCCTCGCCTGCAGCTGGGTGAATCATTTTATCAGTTGATTGTCGACACTTTAAATGCCAAGTCATATGTCTCGAAGTGCCTACAGTATAAAACAACCTCTGTAATCGAGGGCCTATGGGGAAGTACCACAGTTTCTTCCTTGCGACCCTGTACTTTCTACCACCCTCGTACCTATTGGTCTTGCATATCAGACACGATGTGAGATCCCGGTTGGCATTATCGCCGTAGTACAAGAAACAAAAATTCCAACATACGTCGATCTTTTCGTACCCTAAACCCAAACCCGTGAGCATCTTATTCATGCCTGGAACCGTATTTTGTAGCATTTCCTCAATCTCTCGGTCCATAATATCGTTAGATAGCCTTAAGTACTTGTCATAAGCGACATTAGCTACTTTGTGCATCGTCTTGGTTGTGAAGAACTCGGCAAACCACTGGAGCACAGTCTTCGGCTTCTTACTGTTCATTTTTATGTCTCCCATCTGCATCAATTTGTAGAACTCATTTACCTCAGGACTTGGATCTTCGTTGCGCATCTCTCCCTCAACAAATCGATCCCCATAGCATCCACAACCAATTCTCTAAACGAAGTATCGACATGAACCGGACTATCAACGTGAATACTAGCGGACGGTGATTCAGGTACATACGATGTGGACGCCTCGCTCGCCTTCTCTCCATGCAACACCCATATCCAATATTGATACACAAACCCCGACTTATGAAGATGATCCCGTACTACGTTTTGATCAAAAAACTTTAAATTGATGCATTTCTGGCACCTAATACGATTTCTTAGATCTAAGTAATCTCTCTGTTGTGATGCATATTCTATGAATTCAAGAACCCCAACCACGTAATGTTGATTCAAATAACCAGTGTTACTATCTATCCTATCGTACATCAAAGATCTATTGGGACGATAATCCATTTCTAATCTAAGAAAATAAAAAAGAAATTGTTACAATTAATTTCACCAATCAATATATTTATCATTTATATAAAAATTTTAAAACACGAGTACATAGAAGCCAAGACAATTAATACTTACTTGTTGTAGCGTAGAAAATACTTAGATCAAGTATTGTTTGCACACACACACACCCCTCGTTACATTTATCGCAATATCTAAAACAAAGAAACATGAAAAGAAAAGTTAATAAAGATGATCTTAATTGAGAAAAACTAACAAAAAATAGTTATAACAAGAGAAAATCGTGGATACCTTAGGAAGATATGAATGTTAGAATGATTTCTCAAGTGGAATAGGGAGGGGTATTTATAGGGGGCTGACACTATTACCGACCGAAAATCGGTCGGGAATAGTAACGACAACTGTTATTGCCGACCGAATTTGGGTCGGCAATATTAGGGTTTAGGGTCTAGGGTTTAGGGTTTAGGGGTATTGGCAGCCGATTTTCGGTAAGGAATAAATTCATATTCTTAATTTCACAATTTCGCCATCCATTTTAGATAAATCGTTGATTTAATGATCAAGTACATCAATATTAGTTATATATTACTGAAAATCTCAAAAAATATTCATTTTATTTGCACGTTGATGAATCGTTTGAAGCGTCGATTCATATTGTCACTTATAAATAGATTGGTATATGTAGCTGCTAATAACGTAAGTACTTACGATTATGTTAAACATATGTTAATATATATCACAATTAGCCTCTCTATACTAACGTTTGTAACAAATGTTAATCGCCAATAGGGAATATTATACTATGTATGATTAATATATGTAAAACTCCAAAGTAACTCAACTTATATGTTAATCTATACTAATTTCATAATTAAAAGTACATTAAAACTAACTAACTATTAGTGCAATTCATGTATTTAGTGAGATTATATAGTTATACTTAACAAACACATCAATATTTTCCAAAAGATCCGGAAAAAAAAAAATTACTCTTTTTTCCGACCGATTTTCGTTCGGGAAAAATATTTAAACTCATTCGCGACCGATTTTCGGTCGAGAATAATATTCAAACACATTTCCGACCGATAATCGGTGGGGAATAATATTCAAGGTCAATGTCGACCGAAATGCGGTCGGCATTGACCGCGTATCTGGGCAAAAAAGAATTGCCGACCGAAATTTGATTGGTAAATTTTGAAAATTTGGCGGGTAGGCCAAATATCAGAATTTCCCGACCGAAACTCGGTCGGGAATACTCGAAAAAATTGGCGGGACTTGGTGAGAAATTCAAATTTGCCGAAAATTCAAAAAAAATCAACTTTTTCTATAAATACACTTCATTATTCTCCTCATTTCTCATCTACTTTACATTTTTTCTTCAACTTACTCTTCATTTCAAAACTTTTTTTCTACAAACACCATTTATTCTTTCATCTTCCAACACGTTTTTCTCTCATCTTCAAAACTAATTTTGTCACTTCTTTCTTCAACTTTTAACTTTAAAATAAACACTTATTTAACTTTTTTGTGTTTTAGATTGGGCAATGAATCCAAAGTTTAATTGCCCATCTAAAACACAAAAAAGCTAAAGAAAGTTTTGGATTGGGTAATAAATCAAAAATAATATTTCGGTAATTATTACCGGAATTGTTTTTTTTATTCTGACGAGTTTTATTCCTGACCGAAATTCGGTAGGGAATAATATAAATATTATTCTCGACTGAAGTGCGGTAGGAAATGATATAAATATTATTTCCGACCGAAATTCGATCGGGAATACAACAAACGTAATTTCCTACCGAATTCTGGTCGGGTTTAGGGCACCGGTATTCCCGACCGTGTATCGGTCGAGAATGACGGAAAAAATGTCCCAACCGAAATACGGTCCGGAATTAATTTTTCAACCGCTGTCTGGTCGAGACTGTTTCTGACCGGACTTCGGTCGAAAATATTTGTCCCGACTGACTTGCGGTCGGAATGGCCGGTCGGGAAAAACCCAGGCCAACCAAGCTTTGGCCGGAAAAAAAACTCTGACCGAAGCAATACCAACCGGCCCACCTCGACCGAAAATCGGTCGGAAAGGGCCATTTCCGACCGTAGAAGGGTCATTCCCGACCGGCTTCGCGGTCGCGGTCGCGGTCGCGTCGGGAATGACCCGAAAATTCTGTAGTGTTAGTTAAATAATCATAGTAGTTTAATAACCAAATATTGGTCTACTAATTATATTTAAGTTTGGTAACCTATTTATTTATGAATTAATTACTTGACTCGAATGAATTTTAATTTTACATGCTCCTTTGTTCTCTAATTTGTTTTTTTGTTTTTATTAAGAATGACCAACCATGCATTAATCACGAAAAAAAAGAAACAAAGTTTAATGACATTGTTCACGAGCCGGACGATTTTCTAATTTGTCTTTGCTTATTTATTTGCTTGTGTAGCATCGATTTGTTATTCTAGTTTTAGTTTAGTAATTTAAAAGTCTGCTGTTAGTCACTTTACTTAGTATCGTTTAGTTCGTCCTAGGTGGTGTTGTAAATGTATATAAAACGTGCATGCATAAATGTAAGTAAAGACAGAAGGAGTTTTAGTGCGATTCAGTTAAATAGACCCCTCCAGTACTGTATACTCAACAAGTAATCGTACATGATGATGAGGGGTATTACAACAGTGGTTTGTATACACCGAACCCCTCCAGTGTATACGTTGCTACGAATCCACCCAATGTGCTCGTCTTCCGGTTGGCCTGAATGCAATTTCCCGTTTACGAGGAAATTGCAAGCTTCTGCCAGACTTTGAGACACCTTCAGACATACCTCCCTTTGGAAGCAGCTACATGGGGTTGCAATAGGTATTGGCAACCTACACTTCCACTATTATAACTTGTACACACAAAGTGCTATGTGCTGCTTTGGTGATAAAGTTGAGTGTATTTTTTTTCGGGTCGACTTTTTCTTTTCCATAACTTTCATATTTTCGACTAAAAAAACTCAATTGCTCTTATTCGGGCCAAATTGGTGATGAGGCTACCCAGTCAATAAGTTGTCGCGCCACGTCATATTTTTAAGCCCAAATAACGTTTTTTGGACTAATCATTGACTTGCACCCCAAAATAAATTGCACTTTGCCCCCCCAAAAAAATATATATAATAAATAATAAACATTTATATATATATATATATATATATATAAAACTTATATATAACTATTTGTAAGAAATATAAATATATATAAATAATAATAATAAACATATATATAACTATTTATAAAATTAATAAACATATATGTAAATAATAATAATAATAAAGCTATATATAGATAATAATAATAAACATATATATATATAAATTATAATAATAAACATATATATAACTATTTATAAATAATAAATATTTTAACAATATATAAAAAAACAAATACAATTAAAAAAAAGTCATCATCTTCATCACACTATCCCGTACTCCACCCCTCTCGCCGTCACCACCACCGCTGCCCCGCCTTCACCACCACCAACCCAATCACTCACACAAAGATACCAGCTACTACTGCTGCTCCACTCACCAAATCGTCAATGTCAAAATCTGATTCGTCGTCATCATCACTGCTCTAGCCGAAAATCACCTACTCCAGCGACTCCGCCGTCACCGTAATAAACCTCCGACTCTACAATATCAACGGTACTATTCTGATTCTCATCTCCTCTCTTTCAAATCTAACGGTCCTCGGTCTCGCGTCATCACCAACCGCAGTTTTGCGCCGCCATCATCACCACCGTCGTCGCTAGCATCACCACCCCCAGTTTCATCACCATCCCCAATTTCGCGCCGACCCCCACCACCACCCCTTATAAAGTTAAATCGGACAACCGCGATTCCGAGAAGAATTGAAAACTCGGGCGACCCTGCTTTAAACTCCGGCCAAAATCGAGAGGACTCGCGGTTCAGTTTGTTCAACTCCGAGTCCAAATCAAAACCGATTCAAAATTAAAACCCATTTGCGGTCATTTTTGTTGTTGGTGGTTGTGGTGAAAGAGGTGGGGGTGTGACGGGGTGCGGGGAAGAAGAAGAAGATGATATTTGTTTTATTTTGGGGTCCAAGTGTAATTTACAAAGACTATTGGTTAAGTTGTGTAATAATTCACGTTGTCTAAAAAATGTTTTTTCAGCTCAAAAAACCCGATGTGGCTATAGCAACTTATTGATTGGATGAGCACTTTCTTTGCTGTACAGCAACGCCAGCGTTATAGTCCGATTAAGATATATTGGGCATTTTGATCGAATTTTGAAAACTAACGGGGCAGAAAAAGTCGGCCCAAAAAAAGCATATAAAGTATTTTTTAGGCAAAGTTAAAGGGCAGAAATAATAATTGCTCCTTGAATTAATAAGTAACAGTAGGCGTCTTTGAGATTGCATAATTGCATAGCCAATCCTTCGTCACAATCTCGTGCATATAAAGTTGCGCCTTAATAGGTAACTTCTCTTTATCTCATCTGATCATATAGAATAATCTTTTCTCACTCTTTTGATTCATCAACTAGAAGAGCAAGTCTTCGTCGATTCTAATTCTCAATAGGAGCGCTCGTAAGATTTCTATCTTACCATTGTATATACTCTAGCTAATTCACAGTCTAACAAAACCTATCTAACAATCAAAAATCCAATAACAAAACCTATCTAAAATAGAAATTTATCTTTTCAAGTATATGGGTTATAATTGTACGCATATCAACTCGATTTTGATATATTACATGACACTAAGTTAGAGTAGGTTGCTCTGACTATAAAACAAAAATTGATAGAAACATAGACAACACGGAATCTACAAGTTCAAAGTTCATACATTTCACTAGTTGTAACTAACTTCGAAACGCTCAAAATATCAATTATAAAGGAGAATAAAAATGAGTTTTGACACAAGAGAGGATGATCATAATACAACAAAGGATTTCCTGACCTCTAAAAGTTGTTTAATTGAACACAAATCTCGACCTTGATATTGAATGTCAATCGAAGTAATGACTCATTTGAAAAATTAAAAAGTTACAAACAAGGGACCAAACCAAATACTTATAGAAGCGTTTTGGGGTCCTAAAACATGAATATGCTTCTAAGGGAGAAGCGAAAGAAAGTGTGAGGGTCAAAAATCATTTTTTGACTTTCGTCTCCCTACATTTCGTCCTACGTGGAAAGGTGCAATTTGACCGATATTATTTTGACCTCCCACAATAGTAAACATGTAAGTGCAAAATATATCAATTCAAAAGCAAACCATGGGTTATAAGATGACACAAAACTGTGGGAGCGAATATAGGGCCAATGCTCGTAACTGTGATATGTTATATGCTATATGTTATAGCCATATGTCATATCCATATGCCATATGTTATATGCCACCATATGTCATATGTTATATGTCATACGCTATATGTTATAGGTTGTATGCCATATCTATATGTTATATGCCATATGTTGAAAGCTATGTGTCAAATGTCATATGACATATGTCCTTGTTATGTGTTATAGGCTATATGTCATACTACTATAGGTTTGTGTCAATTTTCTTGTTGGTCCGTAAAAGTAGTAAAAGTCAATTTTGCTCTTACGCAAGCGTAGTTTCCACGTGTACTTATATTATTCGACCCGTATATCTTTTGGCACACCATAAGTCCCCTAGTTTGCAGGTTGAGAGAAGTGTTGCTCGACGTGCAAGTTTTATTCAAGTGCCAAAACCATCAACGAAGGGCATGTACTTGTTGTCCTTGTGTTTTTTCTGAGAAATTGATTCAATCTTTGGGAGAATTTCATTTTTTGCGTAACAGAGAGATCATTTCTTGCGAGCATGGATCAAATATGGCATTTATTTCACCTTTTTGTGAGTTTTTCCCTTTAGATAGTTTGTAGCCATTATTGGCCACTTGACGGTTGTTAGCTCTTGATTGGTTATGAATAATCATTTTGACTCTTTGCTTGAATCTTGCGACTCATTTACTTGTTTGATGATACGCTCTAGTTTCTTTTGTGGTGCTTTTGATGCTTGTCACTTAACTGTTTCAGAGCTTTATTGTTGTGTTGTTGTATGTTTTGTATCTTTGCTTCTATAGTGATTTTGGTAGGGCTTACGATAATGGCCTACGTTATGGGATATTTGCCCAAGCTCTTCACCTAGTTTACTTTGGTAGAGATTATGATAATGACCTACTGTATGAGATATTTGTCCAATAGACTCTTCACCTAGTTTATTTTGGTAGGGCTTAGAATATTTGCCTACTTTATAGAATTTTCACCCAATAGGCTCTTCACCTAGTGCATTTGGTGGCGCTTGTGTAGCTCTAAGCTTTTGTTCCTCTTGGGTGTTGCTTTTTGTGCATATTTCTTAGTCTTTGTGCTTTAAAAAGTTTGAGTGAGATGTAGTGTCCCCTTTAAGCGATCATTATTGTGGAGTAACCGGTCTGGTGGCAGTGGCGATGGGTTGTTATTTGAGGTCTCAGGTTTGAGACTTGTATGTAGCAGCTCCGTGATCATTTATTTCTTGTTTAAATCTCCAACTTTTAGCGAATCTCTAGCATGCATTTTGTGTTATGATGCTTTATTTTGTAGAAGTCTTTGTATAGGATCATTAACTAATTTATTGTAGTAAGAATTACATTGGGCCTTCTTGGTAATTTCCCTTCAAAGGACCGTCACCTTTTGAATTTGCTGAGCACGTATGGTTCTAATTTATGGGAGTCTCACCCAAAGGCTCATCGCTTTTTGAAGTTATCAAGCACTTGTGATGTGTTTGTTGAGCACTTGTGGCTCTAATTTATGGGACTTTCACACAAAGGCTCGGATTCATGTTTGTCGAGCACTTGTGGCTTTAATTTTTGGGAATTTCATTTAAAGGTTGCTCGTCTATGTGTTTAACGAGCACATTTGACTTTAACTTATGGAAATTTCACTCAATGTCTCGTAGCTTAAGCTTATGTCGAGTGCGCGTGACTCTAATCTATGGGACTTTCACCCAATGGATTGCAGCCTAAGTACTTTTTAAATGCGTGTGACTTTAATTTTTGGGACTTTCACCCAAAGGCTCGTAGACTGAGTACTTTTTGAGTGTGTGTGACTTTAATTTATAAGGACTTCACCTAAAGGCTCGTAGCCTGAGTACTTTTCGAGTGCGTGTGACTATATTTTTTATAACTTTCACCCAAATGCTCTTATCCTGTGTACTTTTTGAGTGCACGTGACTATAATTTATGGGACTTTCACTCAAATGACTGTGGCCTAAGTACTTTTTCGAGTGCGTGTGACTCTAATTTATGGGATCTTCACCCAAAGGATCATAGTCAAAGTACTTTTCGAGCGCTTGTGGCTTCGAAGTCTTTGTTCCTCTTGGTGTTGTTACTTGTGCCTTTTGCGTAGTCTGTGTGCTTTAACCTTGTTGGATAAATAGTTTGTACTCATTTTACGATAATCTGTATAGAGTAATTCGTCTGGTGTTGGCATCAACGAGCGTTTATCTACAGATTATTAAGTGAATTATTAGAGCCTAGAAGAAGATTTTATTTCTTTTATGACTACACTTGGAGGCATTCTAATTGAGAATGGAGATAATCGTAGCCTCAGTTGAAGTTATTTTTGCCTTATTGTGCTCTTTGGCTAGAGCACAATAATCTGCCTTGTATGAAATGATGTTTTTTAGATGTATCCATTACTTGGTTAAAGCTTGAGTGTGGGTCTACTCTCATTAATCACTCCAATGGTTGTTTTTGAATAGCTGTTATGAGGCGTGACATGGTTGTCTTATGTGTTGTCATTGTTACTTGTATAACAGCAACAATAAGTTGTATCGGCCATATGGCGAGTCCCCCAGTTTCATGTTGTAGTTAGGCTTTTGATTGTTGCGAGATCATGCATTACGTGTTTGAGCGCATTTTCTTTCTATGTTGATTGATTTTGCAACAGGTGATGTGGTTCCTCTTGAGTTCGTTGTCTTGTTATCGTTGTATTGGATGAGAATATGTTTTGTCCCAGGAGTGGAATCTGGAGTTGTTGAGTAGTTGTGGTGGCGTTGGCCCTTTTAGTTACTCTTGCATACCTTGTCATGGCATATCGATGAACCTGCGTGTCTCTTCTACATTGCACTTGGTGGCTTCCTACAGACGAAGCCACTAATGCGGGGTGATTTGTTTGCTGACTAAGTACTCCACATCAGACTAACCCAAACATCCTATTGGTCATGAGCTAGCTTATAGTGTATGACTTATCAAGAAGAACATATTCAAACTACTCTACACGACCTATAACACGCTTATAGGATCATCCCTCAACGGGCATCAACTGACTTAGGCATCATAGTGCCTTCGACGGGTCAACCCCGACTTAGTTCACGTGCTGTGTTGTACAGTGCAGATTTCTCGGACATAAAGCTAGCTCAGGACTAATAAAGAGTTTGGGTTCGCCTAACGTGGAGTGATTAGTCAACAGACGAAATTACCACACATGATAATGGGAAACTTTCGTGGACTTAAGGCGAAGGTCAAACCTGCAGAAAGGCCAATTCGACCTACAAATTCGTAAATTAGAAATTAGAAAGTAACACTATGAAGTAGTGCATAAGTATCTTAGCTAATCGTGTAAAAATATATCTGGACCATAAATCTGCAATATTTTAATCGAGTGAACATAAATATTGAAGATCGAACTCTACCGTCAACTGAGTTTCAACGCTAACACTAGAGTTTGAATTCAACATCCAAAGAATTTGACATCAGCATAATCACCCCCGAGTTCTATTTGGGGCTCTAGAATTCTACCGCTATAGCATTTTTATTAGTGTTGTTTACGACTTTCATTCTATCGACTCTATGGCATTCCAATCCATGGGTTTCGACATTCTAACCCCTATTTTGCTAAATTAAGCAGGGAGAGTCTATGTCGTGCCTCGATACATTTCACACTTGTTGTATATAATACACATGCATAAAAAATAGAGTTGATTTAAGACTTATTAGAGTATTAAATCGATATAAAAAGAGTGTCTAATCAGCGTGTCAAGTCAACCAACAAAGAAATCGCATCTCATTTACTAGGTCAAATTTTTTTTTTGTCCCCTTCAATGATATAGAAAGTTGTGAAATGTTAAATGCATTGCAATTGTTGGAACTCCATGCACAAGTTGTAAATTATCGAGAATAAAGGCAAAAAGGTTATAAAAAAATAAATAAAATTACAGCAAAATTTGGCAGTTGGCAGATTAATGGGGGTATTTTAGGAATGGCTCAATACTAGTATTGGACCGACCCAAGAAGAAATCCCAACTGAAATAGTACATCGAACATGTGAAATTCGATACTAAACGAGCATCAAACGGACTTGGTTCGATCCAACGACTCGATCGAACCAACCCAATTCGATGCGCTTTCCTCAACAACCATGGGGGTCTGTGGGACGGGGGTTATAAATACCCCATCCCTTGACAATCTCGGCACGCATTCTAACTATCACCAACTCACTTAGCATCGAACCATTGGCATTCGATCGATATCACAGAGTTCGATACACTGCGTTCGATCAAAGCAGACCGATTCAATACTCATCAATCCAACTTAGCCTTACATCGAAGGACCCGAGTTCGATACACTTATAGATCGAAGGGCCCCTGTTCGATATTGGACCATCAGGCAGACTCTGTATTGAACGTCCCCGATTCGATACTGCTTAGATCGATTTTCAGCTGTTCGATACACTATTTTTATTTTGTAATTTCATTTATTTAGCCTAGTCAACTTGCAATAGGTGTTCCGGACCAAGCTCGTTCGAATTCTATTTGATTAGCATTATTTTGTCAATTGATCAGTTCATTATAATATTTACGGTATTTTGTTATTCGGACGAAATAATATCAAAATACAGATCAATCCTTGATGATTAGTATCAACGTATTATAACTATTTGTTACTCCATTAAATATATCAGTGCGTAATTTGCAGATCAATTTATCACTAATCCTGACATGTATCTCTAAGCACAGCCAATTAATCTCCAAAACATGTAGGTCTTACCCATTTACAGCTCAGACTCCACGTGATATTCTGCTGAGATTCAACGCTTAAGGAATCTAGCTGGTGACACTTGCCTTGTAAAATATAGGTAGCTATCAACACGTTGAGTTGAAAAGTTCTTGAAACATAGTTTACGCAAAATTTAGATCATAATTACGTGTCAAATTTGTTTTTCTAATCATAGTGAGTAACATAGAAAATTTAAGAGTATATAAAAACGTAATTTAAACAAGAGCCTACCGTTCTAATTAGAGGCGTCATTTTCTTCTCAGGATTAAGAAGTCCTCAAGACGTAACATACATAGAGTAAACAAATTGAATTCTTAAGAACGTCGTTACTTGTCGGTTACTAATAACTTTTTCTATGGCACGTGCTGAAATTCAAGATAGTTACGCACTAAAGTGAAAATTCCATGACAATTAACGGGCACACGATGAACATGAGAACATACAATGATGATGGGTATTTTAGAAACAACTCAATACTAATATTTGGTTAGCCCAAGAAACAAGCTCAAGTAGAAAAGTGCATCGAACAGGCCAAATTCGATGCTAAACAAGCATCGAACGAACATGGTTCGATCTAATAGGATGATCGAACCATATCCGTACGATGCACTTTCCCCAGCTGCCAGTGAGTCCGCGAAACGGGAGTTATAAATACCCCGTCCCTTGACAGTCTTGCCACGTTTTTCCAACTAGCATCGATTCAATCAGCATCGAACGGTCAGTATTCGATTGAATCACTCTAGTTCGATCGTAATCCCGGTGTTCGATACACTACGCTCGATCGAAAGAGGACAATGCGATACCCTACTAATCAGCTCAATAGTACATCAGAGAAGCTTAGCTCGATACACTTTTATACATTGAAGAGCCAAAGTTTGATATTGGACCGTGAAGTTGATACTGTATCGAACATATCCGATTCGATACATAATAGATCGGACCCTAGCCGTTTAATACGCATTCTATTCTTAGTAATTTTATTTATAAAGTCTTGTCAACTTGTAATTGGTGTTTCGGACCAAGCTAGTCCGCATTATATTTGAATAACATTATTTTGGCAATTGATCAGCCCATTGTAATTATTACGATGTTTTGTTACTTGCACGAAATAAGACCAAAATATTGACGTCGTCTGTTGGAACATCACATTTTTAAGTTTGTTAGGCATAATGTCTAGAATTACTAGAACATGTAGTAGAGCAGTAGATAGCACAAATGCAGAGGTCAATCGAGCAACAACAAGTCAGACTGTCCTAGAAGTCGCAGGACCTTCGACGTTACCCGCTGGGGTGCCGACGCCCGCGAGGCGAGAAATGCCAGGCTTACAAGCAGAGGATATACCTACGCCAAATGCTGGCGCAACTGGAGCAACAACAACCACCGCTTCGCTCCCGAACAATATGAGAGATGAAATAATGGCCATGGTCTAATCTGTACTGGCTGAATGTATGGCCCTCGCGCCACCAATGCAAGTATCACCGCCGGTAGGAAATGTTGAGGCAATAAGGGAACAGCCTTCCGCGGCAATACGTCCGAGAAAATCAAACAAGGAAAAGTCCCATTGGGACGGCAGGAGAGACAAACCGGACTCAGTGGAGGTCCAAAATAAGGAAAATCACACAGGGAAGATCGCATAGACAAACCTAAGTCAATGGAGGTGCAGTCTAGGAGGCACCGTGAGGAGAGAAGAAGAGGAAAAGAGAAAAGTTGGAACGGCGAACCAAGTAGACAAGAGAAGAGTAATGAGAGGAGACGTGCGAAGAGTGGTGATTCATGAAAAGAGCGTGATGAGGTGGTAAAAAACCTGGAAAGACTTGGAAGGGAGAAAGAAGTGGACGAAGGTCGAATAGAGAGGATATGAACTGCCCTGTGGAGTTCTCCATTTTCTGATGAAATAGAGGCAGAAATCCTAGAACACGGGGAAAAGATCCCCGATTTGAAACCTTACGATGGAAAATGTGATCCCCCGCGATCACCTCTTCCATCTAAACAACAAGTTGACCTTGTACGGGTTCAAGGAGAACGTACATGCCATAATATTTGCCACTACACTAGCCGGGGTAGCGATGGACTAGTTCACTCGAATTGCTCCGGGAACAATAAAAACCTACAAACAGTTAAGGGACATGTTTGAGGATCAATTTTCAAGTCAGATGAGACTGGTTTTTGATCATTCCCACCTATACTCAATGAAATAGGAGGCCAATGAGAGTTTAACGAACTTCATGTGGTATTTCAACACAGAACTACTAAGAATAGATAGCCCAAGTGAGGAGATGGTGATGAGTATACTCTTCCGAGCAACTACCAATACAATCTTCAGTGATGACCTACTCAGGCGGAACCTCAGAACTATCGAGGAAATAAATAAGATAGCTCAGGAGTTGGTTCATCGTGAATAGATGATGGCAACCAAGTTAGCCATAATCGCACCCCCAAAAGATAAAGAAAGAGGAAGAGAGGACCAAAACCGCAACAACAACATAAACAAGAATAACAGGTACCGAGACGCATCACCAAGGCGATATACGCCCCTAAATGCTAGCATCATGATAATATTCAGAGCGGTGAAGAGGAAAGGATGGCTGAAGGAGCCCAGGCAGATGAAGGATTCAAAGGAAACAAGATTTTTGAACCACTTCTGTAAATACCACAATCAGAAGGGTCATGAAACTAAGGATTGCAAGGATCTCAAGGATGAGATCGAACGATTAGTGAAGGACGGAAAACTGGTGGAGTTTGTTAAAAAGATGAAAGAGCAAGAGGATGACGCTGAAAGGGACAGATCGATATTGCCCAGAAAAGACAAGCAGAAGATAGTCAATCACCCACCCTTGTTGGACTATCATCAAACCGGAAACATCAACATCAGAAGGGGGATGATAAATATGATATCAGGTGGTCCAGTAGGAGTGGATTCCACAAACGTCAGGAAAAATATTTTGAGGCTCATTGAATTAGACAGGTTTGTCGGCTTCGCTGACATTTTAAGTGTTAACGGGTTTGGAATTATTCCCTATTTAACGGAAGATATTTATTTTGGGTTCGAACGCCCTGTCCGTGATTCAGAGGCAATGATAGATGGACCTAATAAGATTAATTGCAAGAATATTCCCTTCCTTTATTCACTGAACATTTCCTCCTCTCCTACGTATTTGAGTGTTAATTTGTAGTAAGTAAGCTAAGTTGTTTCCGCCTTTTCAGCTTGTTCTTCTTCTACTGATCACCTCCCTTTATATAGACTTTGGTAGGGGCAGGTGTCATTGTGCATGCGTTTTGGTAAGGACAGATGTCGTTGTTATATTGATACAGGTGTGAAAATTAGGATAATGTTTATCTCTTATCTACTAGGCGCTGACTGGATTAGCTTTTGTGTCTTCTGATTTCTCCGAGGGCTTCTGATGTAGATTGTTTTGATAGAGCTATTCTTCCGAGGGCTTTTATCCCTCCTTCTTGATTCGGGTATTTTCTTCAACAATCAGGAGTGATTTCTACGGGTGTAAATGTGATCTCCGAGGGTTTGGTACAACTTCCGAGGGCTGTGATTTTGTGTCCGAGGGCTGCATTTGCTTTACTGAAAGTGAGATTTCTTCACCAGAGTTCTCGGACTGTATTCACGGGATGTTCTTGTATTTATTTCTTGATTTTCTCCAAAATTGGGTCCTCGGATGAGTCCGAGTGCCGTCTTTCCCGAGGAGTGTTCAGCAAGGAAGTTTTCTTGTAAGTTCATAGGACTCGGAGTCCATCTTGGTCCCTCTTGGCGCATTTGGTGGATATCGGAGTCATAAGGGTCCATCGGGGTTTGCTCTTTTTCCGATGCCGTATTGATATCTGCTTTTCATTCACCGTTTGACTTTCCAAGGGACGCTTATGTTTCTCCTCGGGTGCTCTTGTAAACCTTTTCGGGTCAGTGACCGAAAGGTAGGGCAATCCTCCGAGGGGTTTTGCTTATAGGTACATCTCATCGGAAGTACTCGTGACAATTGTATTGTCCACATATTGTTTTTTCCGAGTAGGAGTGATCTTCTTTATTTTATTTTTAAGGTTAACACTAGCCCCCCCAAATTTCGATTGTCCTCGTAGAGACAAGCGGAATTTTAAATCATCGTCCTCAGTGAGGTGAGGGGTTATTTTTTGCTTAGTGTCCCTATATTTATTTTTTTCCTTTTTTGATATTTATCCAAGAGGTAAATACGTATATTTAGAGTTTTGCAAGCGATTTTACCTTAATACCCCTAGGGTATTGTCATTAAGCAGGCGAAGATCTCGGGAGAGCAGGTTGTGGACTGCCGTTTGACCAGCTTGGGGATTTGAAGTATCTTACCGTTGGCAACGGGCAGAATCTGGACGGCGTGGCATGAGCAGGCAACGGTTACGTGGAGTCACGAATAAATGCCACGTCTTTATGGGCATCTGACCGTTGTAATTTTTGGTTATAAATAGGGTACTGTAGCTCTTCTTTTTCTTCATTCACACAAGTGTAATTCGCGATAATTCTCTCCCAGAGCTACAAATTTCTTCTCTTATTCTCTCGCAATTCTCAGTTTCAGTAAAAAAAACTTTCCTCTTTTTATATCTATGGCTTCTTCTGCCGATGTGAATCCTGTCGCTGCTGTTACCTCCTCGGGAGTTACTGTTCCGATTGACACTTCTACGAGTGTGAGGGGTATTCCGGTGGGAGTTGTTACTCGTAAACGCAAGGGAGAAATCGCTGCTGCTGCTGAGGGCGGCGCCACTTCCTCGAAAAAAGCTAGGGTTCCCAAATCAAAGGAACCACCTCTTCGGACTTTTGCTAAGGTGGAAAAGATGAGGAATATTGCTACTCGTAAGCAGGTAGCGGATCTGTTTACCTCAACCGGAGTCCTTCAGAAGAATATGGTCTTCCGAATCCCGACGAAGGATGAGAGGGCGTGCTATCCTCCTCCGGGTATGTTGACAGTATTTTTTGCTCAGGTGAAGTATGGGTGGCGCTCGTTTATGTCCCCCTTTTTCTGTGAGCTCTTTAAAACTTGTAATATCAGCCCAAGTCAAATGGTGCCGAATGGGTTTGCCGCCATTTGTATTTATGTCTTTTGGTGTCACGTGAATGGACTGGAGTGCTCGGTGACTCATTTCCTTTCCATTTTTGATGTGGCGGTGTCGCCCAGGGGATATCCTTTTTACAATGTTCGTCACCGGGACAACTCGGGTGATTCCACGAAGAGGATCTTGGGTGCTGCTATTACCTCACATAGCGTCTGGAAGAACAGATACTTCTTCGTGGGACCTGTTAATGGTGAATGGGATGTGCCTTTTGATTGGCGAGAGGGCACTACTCCCGTGCATGCCTTGGACCAGGATGCAGTTTTATCTCCGATAATTTCCCAGCATAAATTGATGGAGTCGGAGGATTTCACGATGTTATACGAGACCTCTGGGCTTCACCACGTAGTTTTCACCGATGACGCCGTGGAGAGGCCCTTGTCACTGTCTCCCGTTGCGAGGAGTCTCTTTCGTAAGTCTCTTTATTCGTTCTTTTATTCTTTTATTCTCTTTCCGAGCACAGTGGTAAATTGTGCTTATACATGTTACTGATGGGATGATGCAGGGGATGTCATGGCGAACTACTATCTGCAGTCGAGTCCGAGGGAGCCTACTCCTAGTGGTGTCTCAGAGATACCAGAGGAGGGCGATCACGAGGAGGAGGAGGTTAATGCTCCCGAGAGTAGGCATATGGGTTCAGAGAAGGGTGGATTTCACGAGGATCATTCTCTTCTATGCATGGACATGACAGGGGTTATCAGGAGCGCTATTCCCTTGCGCCAAGTAGCTCCCTCCTCTTCTTGGGCTTTAGTGCCAGTTTCCAAGTCTAGTACAGGAGATTTGCCCGTTTCCGGATCTGATATAGGGAGTTCTCCGAGAGTTTCCGAGGAGGGGATCTTTCCGAGTGTTACCGAGGAAGAATCTGCTCAGAAGATTACTGAAGTAATAGACTTATCTTCCGAGGGTCCTTCTCCTCAGCCTCCGATAATTTCCGAATCCGCTCCTCGTGGTGAGTTTCTATGAAATTTTAATAAGATTTTCATACCTTACTTGTGACATTTGATGACGTGTTGACATTCTTCCTTTTGATGTAGTAGCTATGGATAAGGGAAAAGCTCCGATGGTAGAAGAACCTTCATTATACGGTGAGTATTCCTTATCTGTTCTCTTTGCATAATTTTTTCTAGTTTCATTCTTTCTCTCACTGTCAGTTTGTATCTTTTGTAGAAGAAGAGTTTCTGGCCCAATTCAACATTCCCGAGCAAGAAGATTTACGAGGGGACTCCGAAGACACCCAAGGGGAGTTTGATCCTTCTTCAGAGGACCGAGATGTGAAGGAAGGGATTCTGCAATCATTGCTGGGAAAGACTAGCCCCTCCACCACAGTGGGTGGTTCACCGGCCATATTTACAAATTCAGAAGTGACGACTCCCGTAAAGGATACGACTCCTCTGAGGGGGTATGTTCCGGTGACTTTGTCTCCGAGGGGTCATACATTCCAGGATCCTATTCCTCCTAGTGGATCCGGGGGGCAATTTTCATCTCGGTCAGTGGGGGAAGCTTATCAAGACATCCTCCGATTTTTCGCCTCCTCCAGTTCAACACCCGCCGAGGGGTATCAATTTTTGTACACCAGTCTTAACTGGGTGGGGCTCATGGTAAGCTTTTCTAAATTAAGCTTCTGAAATTACACAATACATCTCTGTTAAATTCCTTATTGTGGACTTTTCTCCAGATTGGAAAGACTCGGGAGGCGGTTACTGCCGTAGAAGAGCACGGTCGGAAAGACAAAGAAGAGTTAGAAGTACTCCGAGCACAATTGGCACCTTTCTTAGTCCGAGATAAAGAGAGTCAAACTAGGGAGGACCTTCTTCAAACCAAGATTTCCGACTACGAATTTGCTCTTAATGAATCAGAGAAGGCGAGGGCGAATTTGCAAGATAATTTAAGTGCTGCCGAGTCCGCTTATAAGAAGATGGAGAAGGAAAGGAAAGACTCCGAGGGGGTCTTTACTGCTCGTATTGCAGCTCTCGAGAAGGCGGTGGCAGATGGGAATGAGAGAGAGAGAGGATTCTCCAGGAGACACTGGGCCAGGCTACTGATAGGGCAGAGTCAGCTGAGGGGAAGTTAGCAAATTTTCTCTCTCCCGAGGACGTGCAGGCTAAGGTGGATGCAGCTGTTCAATTTGCCCAGCGAGAGATTTCACGGCAGCAATCAGGAGTATCCGAGGCGCCTTCTCATGAGCTCTTAATGGGCCACCTTCTGTGGGGTTATTTGGAGTGTGCGAAGGTGGCGAAATCTTTGATAAGGTCGGATGTTAACTTCTCCAAGTCTTTCGATCTTCGCAAGTTAAAGAAGCCAACTCCCGACGACTGCCATTATTTTGTGGGGAGGTTTGGGGGTTTGCTATCCTCTCGGGATTCTCCGACACCGTCTCCGATGCGCTCTACCACAAGTCCGAGTCCGAGAGCTAGTGGTTCCGAGGGAGTATTTTCTCCAATTTCTCGTCTTGCTCCATTGGGTACTTCCATCGAGGAGACAACTTCTTCCCTCCCTCCTTCCACGGGGGCTTAATTTTATTCTTTGTAATTTTTTACTTTTAAAATAAACGTTCTTTGTACTTATTATCCCTTCCGAGGGCTCTCCGGCTTAAATAAATATTTTTGTTCAATTTCCCCTTTTTCTACTTTTTGTTTATATAGTTAAATTTCAATTAGCATGGATAATGATAATTCTCAAAAAGTTGCTGACTAAGTAGATTTCCTAAGTAGGAGGTGTTGCTTTGCATGTTTAAATAGGGTACGTGTCATTCTTAATCAATAAGTTTTTCAACACGTGTCCCTTAGTTAACATAATAAAAGTCTAAACTTCTTCTTTTAACTCTGATTTAAAGAGTATATATGCACATAGGGTCTTTATCAATTATGCACTTATCTCCTAATCCTTATTAGTCTTTGATTTTCTTTCATAATTGCAAGTACGAAAATAATACTTACTTGATACGATGATGCCTCCTTATTATAGAAGATGTGGTTCAGCTTCGTCTTGTAGTTTTTCTCGGGATACCGCTCGGAGTCCTTCGGGATCATTAAGGGTTCCTCCGAGGGGCAATCCATCCGAGAATCAAACGACACTTGGTGCTAGTTCCTCTCTTGGAGTGGCTCGTAGGACTCCATCTACAAATTCACGTAGAGTCAATCATATCAGGGAGATATTCATGAGTAGGGAGCCATATCCTTTGGCGGATGAGTCTTCGGAGTTCGATTTGATTCCTCTTAATCCATCTCGATTAATAGGCAGAGGACGTGTAGGATCCACTACGAGTACAGAATGTGAGAACTCGGTAAGATCTCTTTTTAGCGGCTATAACCTTGATTTCGAAGATTATGACATACTAGTGCCTTCCTCGGGCCATAGGGCTTACGCACCCCCCTCAGGTTACATGACCGTTTATACCGAACAGATGCGTTGTGGTTTACGGACCTTTTTCCATCCCTTTTTTCAAATACTCTTTCGGTATTGGCAGGTGTGTCCGAGTCAGTTAACACCAAGTTCCTATAGTCATTTGGTGGGATATGTCCTTCGTAGTGAGCTTTTAAACCTTCCGATGTCCCCTTATCGGGTGGGGACAATATTTACCCTTCAACCTTGCTCAGAGGGGACTCCCTTTTTTAGCTTGACCTATCGGGACAAGGAAAATATCTTCACTCGTGTATCCAGTTCTCACTCTAGTATAGGGGATTGGAGGCGGAGATTTTTCTTTGTCCGTCCGAGAGGCCAGTCAGCCAGATCGTGGGGTGTACCCATCCGATGGGGTCTGGGGTATATCGCACCCAACACCGAAACACGAGGACAAGTGAGGGAGATATTGCTTCACTCGGGACTTTTCTCTGGTTCTTATGACATATCTGGGCTATTGGATTTCCCCGAGGCTCTGATTTTGGCAGGTTTACAAGAGGGGGTGGAAGGATGCACTCCTGCTTCTCGTCCTCTTCACAGTAATTTTCATTTTCGTAAGTTCTACTAATCATTCTCTAGCTTATAAATTTTATAAGTGTCCTCGGACCGTTTTCCTACTGACATCTTTTGCAGGAGCGGAGATGGGAGCCTTCTCTCTCGGGTCTTCTACTGACGTTTTCTTGGGGAGGGCATTGCATGGTATTCCCGGGGAAACAAAGGTTGATGATTCCTCTCCCCTCGTAAGTGAGGCAATGGTTGAAATTTCCTCAGAGGAGGAGGAATCCGTTGCAGCCCCCCCAGTCAGTTATATAATTCCTTCTGGATCGTCGGATCTGATAGCAACTCTTTCTCAAACGGATTATCACATGAGTCCCATAGTATCACAGCCCATTCCTCATAATTCTACCGTGGTAAATGTATTAGAGGAGTATCTTCGCTCTTCTAGTACAGAGGATATGCAGCCCCGGGAAGATATCCCTGGTCGTATTCCTGCACCACCGCCCGAGGAGCACCCTTCCCTCGGGAGAACTCTTCCCCCCGGGGGTAATCAGGATGTTTCTCCTCTCGGATCAACAGTGGGATTTTGCCGAAACTTTCTTAGTGGGCTATTGAACGTAACAGATTGTGAGCTGATAAAAACCCTTTCGGTACCCGTTCTCCAAGATTTAGCCTGCAAAGACCTGTGTGAGGTATCTATTCATTTTATTTAATACTAACCTGTCTTCTGGTCTGATGCCATTCGCTTTGTGTTTTGAGCAGATTTATATGGTGTTGGACGCCCTCGGGTCTTACGGGAGTTCTTCTTCAGATCCGGGTTTAGTATACCGTCGTCGGGATGAGTTAGAGCGAGGTCTCTTAGAAGCTCAAGTGGAGATAGCCCATTTGAAGGAAGTTCATGAGTCCTCTCAGGATACTCATATTCATATGTTACAATCCGAGAAGGATAAGGCGTGGGAATTAGAACGCCAATTAGTGCTTGAAAGAGCCCGCGTATCGAATTTAGGGAGGAGAATTGAGGAGTTACGTGGCCAAATGCGGTCCTCGGAGGAGCAACTAACGCAGGTTATCTTGGAGAGAGATGCCTTGAATCAGCAGCTGCTAGGGATAACTCGTTCTCATGCGGTAGAAGTGGTTATGGCCCGAGTCCAAGCTGTGTTGGAGGTGGTGGGCCCATCCAGTCTTCGTGAATCTCTTCGAGGTGAGATGCGTGACTTGGTGCACATAGGCTATAAGTTGTGCCAAGATGCCATACAAGCTTTACCAGAGTTCCCCTCGGGCTTGCTCCTTCCTGAGCTTAACATTCGTCAAGTCTCCGAGGAGTTTCCTCCTTCACCTATTAGAGATTTTGCAATCGGAACCGTGTTCTTTGATGACCCAGTCTCTCTTTCCGAGGAGCAACGCCGAAGACTTATCCGAGAGGGGAAACGTCCCATGGGAGGGACTTAGCTTGTAAATGAGTTTAGTTCATAATACAGAGGGTTTTTAGTGTTATCGGATTGTCCTGATGTCTCATGTATAGAGCCATCATTTTGTCGGACAATTCTACTTTCTTTTGTACTATATCCCCTCGTATATGAACACTCTTTTTATTCATGTATAACTATTACATTAAGCATAATACTTTCTAAGGTTGCTTGCGTTCCACGTGTTGCGAAGTATTGCTTCCTCGGAATTGGCAAGCCGATAAGTCGCAGGTCCTACAATTTCCACTATCTTGTAGGGTCCTTCCCATCGTGGATCTAGTTTACCCACATTCTTAGAGGCCCCTACTCGTTTCATCACTAAATCTCCAACTTGAAAGGTTCGGGGTTTTACCTTGGCATTGTAATATCGTGACATCCGAGCCTTGTACTCTTCCATTCGGAGGGCTACTCGGGTCCTTTTTTCCTCGAGGAGGTCAAGGGCAAGGGCTAGATTTGAGCCATTGGCCACTTCTTCATATTCTTTGACTCGCCAGCTTTCTATGGAGACCTCCGAGGGCAAAACAGCTTCACACCCGTAGGATAGACTAAAAGGGGTTTCGCCCGTAGCAACACTCTGCGTGGTCCGATAGGCCCACAATATCCCGGGTATCTCCTCAACCCACTTAGCTTTATGCCAATCAAGCCGGGCCTTCATGTTCTTCAGGAGGGTTCTGTTGGTTCTTTCTACTTGGCCATTTGCTTGAGGGTATCCCACGGAGGCAAAACGATGTTTTATCACCCAATGATCGCACCATTTCTGTAATCCTTGGTCAGTAAACTGCAAACCGTTGTCACTTACCAGGCTCCGAGGGACACCAAAGCGACAAATAATATTTCTCCAGAGAAAATTGATGACGGCCCCTGCGGTTACTCTAGCCAGGGGTTCCGCTTCCACCCATTTGGTGAAGTAGTCAACGGCTACTAATAGAAATTTCTTTTGACCGGCATCGGGAATAAGAGGTCCAAGTATATCAATACCCCACTTAGAGAATGGGCAGGGGTTCAGAGAGGGTTCCCAAGGGGCTGCGGGTAGATGGGTCCGAGGGGCGTAAGCTTGGCATGGTTTACATCTTTCGGCATGGCTTTTGCTATCTTTGGCTATCGTGGGCCAATAGTAGCCTTGTCGAATCAAGCGTCCGACCATGCTTTCACCGCTGGTATGGCTTCCACATACTCCCTCGTGAGTTTCGGCTAAAGCTATTTGTGCCTCCTCTTCATTAAGGCATCGAGCATGGGGGCATGAGTATGTCCTTCGGAAGAGTATCCCGTCTTTGAGGAAGTATCGGAGGGTTTTTCTGAACATCATTCGCTGAATATTCTTGTCCGAGGAGTATCCCTCGGGATTCTGCAAATAGGCTTTGATAGGAGTAACCCAGCTAGATGAAGGATCTGAAACTGTGTTCACTTCTCGGTCTTCACCCTTTTCAGATTCATTGACATGCAGTAGAGTAATCTTCCGAGTATGTATTGCAGCTGTTTGTGTAGCCATCTTGGACAAAGCGTCCGCCTCTTGATTTTCTTTTCGAGGAATTTGAACTATGTCATACTCTTCAAACCATTCGGACCTTTGGCGAACAACTCGTAGGTACTCTTGCATTCTTTCTTCTTTGGCCTCATATGACCCCTTAACTTGCTGAACAATCAGTTGGGAATCACTATGGAGGAGTACTCTCTTCATTCCTCCTTCTCTTGCTAGCCTCATACCAATAAGGAGAGCTTCATACTCGGCTTCATTGTTAGAGAGAGGGTAATCTATTCTAACTGCAAAATGGAGCCTTTCCTCCTCTCCTTCTTGATTTACCAAGACTATTCCGGCCCCCCCATGGGTACTCACCGAGGATCCATCTACATATACGTGCCATCGTGGCTCCTTTTCCTCGGATCCAACGCCCGTGAGTTCTGTTACAAAGTCCGCCAGAACTTGCGCTTTGATTGACGGTCTCGGAGCATAGGAAATATCGTACTCAGTAAGCTCTACGGCCCATTTTATCAATCTCCCTGATGATTCCGGCTTATTAAGAATTGCCATCAGGGGATGCTTAGTAAGCACGGTAATTGGGTGGGATAAAAAGTAGGGACGTAACTTACGAGCCGTAGTAACCAATGCTAGAACGAGTTTCTCAGTTAGGGTATATCGGGTTTTGGCTCCGAGGAGGGTTTTGCTGACGTAATATACTGGGTGATGTTCTCCGTCCTGTTCTTTAACTAAGACAGCACTAACAGCCTCTTCTCCGACTGATAAGTACAGAAACAACTCTTCCTGGGGTATAGGTTTTACCAGCAAAGGTGGTTTCAACATGTACCTTTTCAATTCTTCGAGAGCTTCCTCGCATTGGGGGGTCCACTGAAATTCCTTAATATTCCGAAGTATCTTGAAGAAGGGAAGCCCTTTTTCTGCGGACTTGGAGACAAATCGACTCAACGAGGCCATTCTTCCCGTTAACTTTTGGACATCCTTTACCGTCCTCGGGGTAGGTAACCCCATGATAGCTTCTGCTTTTTCGGGGTTTACTTCAATTCCCTTCTCCGTAACCATAAATCCCAAAAATTTTCCTCCTCGGATACCAAAAGAACACTTCCGAGGGTTAACCTTCATGCCAAAGTTGTTCATAATGACCAACGCTTTCCGTAGGTCCTCGGGATGTTCTTCAGCAGTGTTACTTTTAACAACAGTATCATCTACATAAACCTCTACTGACTTCCCAATAAGTCCTGAAAACATAAGGCTTACTAACCGTTGATAGGTAGCTCCAGCATTCTTTAATCCAAAGGGCATGACTAGATAACAAAAGGTGCCTGCATCCGTGATAAAGCTGGTCTTATCTTGATCAATAGCCGCCATCGGGATTTGGTTGTACCCTTGATCTCCATCTAAAGTTGATAGTAGCGCACATCCTGCGGTAGAATCAACTAGCTGATCTATGCTCGGTAAAGGATAACAATCCTTGGGGCATGCTTCATTGAGGTTAGTAAAGTCAACACACATTCGCCATCTTCCTCCGTGCTTGGGAACTAGCACGACATTAGCCAACCACTCGGGGTAAATAACTTCTCGTATTTGCTTTAATTGGAGAAGGCGTTGTATTTCCGAGCGGATGATCTTGTTGCGCTCGGGGCCCATTTTCCTCTTTTTCTGTTGGACAGGTTTAGCTCCAGGCTTTACATTAAGGAAATGTTGACATACCTTGTTGCTGATTCGTCCGGGCGGCCCCCCTTCCCACGCAAAGAGGTGATGAAATTGTTTGAGAAGAGAAATCAATTGGCCTTCTATGATTGGAGCCATATGGGTGCCCATTTTGATTACTTTATCGGGGCTTCCTTCTACTAATTCCACCATTTTTAATTCTTCCACAGGTTGGACTCGTGTTTCCTCGGTTCTACACTTTTTGTTATTTCCGAGTGAAGGTCCGTCCTCTTCTGAGGGAATGGCATTCATGCAGCATTCTCTAGCTTTTGACTGACTTCCTCGGACTTCTCCGATTCCCGAGGAGGTGGGGAATTTCACTTTAAGATGCAAAGTAGAAGGAATAGCCTCAAAGGCCCGAATAGATGGTCTTCCGCAGATGACATTATACGTTCGCGAAGAGGCCTCCACTACCCAAAACTTAATAGATTCCGTTCTTCGAAGGGCTCCTTTCCCCCATGACATTGGGAGAGTAATAGTTCCGAGGGTTTGGCATGCTTCCCCGGAGAATCCTACTAACGGGACCTCAGCGGTTTCCAACGTTTCTTGTTTCAATCTCATAGCGAGATAGGTCGGTAGGAAGAGTACATCCACAGAGCTGCCCGTATCTATGAGGATACGTTGGATTTCATACCTGTAGATGACGGCAGATATAACCAAGGGATCTTCGTGAGGGTATATTACATCTGTAAGGTCCTCGGGTCCGAAAGTGATACTAGGCAGCTGTGACCCTTGAATGGAGCAGACAGCTAATCCTTGCTCTGCTCGTCGGGCTTCTTTCAAATATTTCTTCTTTTTGCCCTGAGGCGCCATGGAGATTTCACCCCCTTCAATCATATTGATCGTTCTCCCTGTTGGGGGGTTGTCTTTGTAAGAGTTAGGTGGAGGAGGCAAACTCTGATACCCTGTCGTTTTCTCTCGCGAATTTCGCCGGCGGTCTTTACTTCTCTCTTGGGGTCGGAGACGTCTAGTGGTCCCCTCTCGTGACTTCCGGCTAGGCGTCCTTTCTTCCCTTTCTTGCTCTTCCTCTTCCCTTCGTGATCTCTTCCAAACATTTGCCTTGGGCTCTTCGAGGTTATTTTCCTTGAGGTAGTTCTTCAAATACCCTATCTCTAACAGGCGGAGTACCTCTAAACGAAGGGTAGTACATTCTTCCGTAGTGTGCCCGTAAGTTTTATGGTACTTACAATATTTCCCCGTGTCCTTGTCTCGGTTAGGAAATTTAGTCGGTCTGGGCCAGTGCAACTCGTTGCTACCCCTCATTATGTTGAGCACTTCTGGTGGAGTAACAGTCATCGGAGGTAAGTGCACGGGTCGGAGGAATTTCTTAACCACTCCTCCTTCATCTTTGCGCTGAGGAGGTTTTCCTTCCTTACTTTTTTCTTTGACCTTTGCTTCTTTCTCGGCACGCTCTAAGTGTTCACTATCCTCCTGCTCCATCTGCTTCTTTGTCCCCTCGGCCTCTTCCATCAAAATGTGTACTTCCGCCTTTTGCATTAGCTCATTCATATCCGTGATACGATTTCCCATAAGGTATCTAAAGAAATCCCCCGCTCGGAGTCCCTGAGTTAATATGTCCGCCATAATGGTCGGGCTAACGTTTGGAACATCGAGTGCTTCATCCGTGAAGCGCTTTATATACTCTCGCAAGGATTCATCCTTCTTCTGTTTAATAGTAAAAAGATGTGTAGCAGATTTAGGGTACCTTCGGTTGCAGGCGAATTGTCGTACAAACAAATGAGCTAATCGGTCAAAGCTCGTGATGGAACAAGGTGGAAGATGAGTAAACCAGGCTTGGGCTCGCCCTCCAAGGGTAACAGGGAATACGCGACATAACACATGATCAGGAGCGGAAGAGAGGTCCATTCCTGCCAGGTATTGATGTACGTGATCTTGTGGGTCCCTTCCATCAGCTTCTCCGGTATATAGCGGGATATTAACAGGTCGCATCCCCGAGGGGATAGAAGCTGAAGCAATTTCGGGAATGAAAGGAGAGGTCTTGAATGTAGGATCTTCCTCGGGAGCCATGGTCTTCTTGAGATCACCTAATTCTTTTCGCAAATCATCCATCATTCCCCACAAGGAATGTTCCACCTCTCCTCGACACTCCGATGGGTGAGAAATTTCTTCCCGACCACTCACGGGAGTTCTTTCATGACATATATACCTTCGAGGCCTTTGTCGGGGTGCCGGTTGCCAAGGATTCCAATTTGGGTTCCATGCCATCGGAGGTGCATCTCCTTCCGAGGGGAAACCACCGTTCCCGGAGAGCACGGGGGACGGGCGTCCGAGAGGTTCATCCCTCCGGGGTGTTCGTGCAGCATTTATAAGTCTTTCGTAAACAGATCGGGGAATATTAATAAAATCTCTAGTACCTGGTTCGTAATTGGATAAAGTTTCTTCTGAGTCGCGGTCCGAGAAAGGAAGGTTGTCACTTTCGAAAAGATCGTCCCTCCTAGCTGACATCTGCTTGAATTCTCTCGAGGACAGATATTATGGCGTTCCCACAGACGGCGCCACTTTGTTAACGGGTTTGGAATTATTCCCTATTTAACGGAAGATATTTATTTTGGGTTCGAACGCCCTGTCCGTGATTCAGAGGCAATGATAGATGGACCTAATAAGATTAATTGCAAGAATATTCCCTTCCTTTATTCACTGAACATTTCCTCCTCTCCTACGTATTTGAGTGTTCATTTTTAGTAAGTAAGCTAAGTTGTTTCCGCCTTTTCAGCTTGTTCTTCTTCTACTGATCACCTCCCTTTATATAGACTTTGGTAGGGGCAGGTGTCATTGTGCATGCGTTTTGGTAAGGACAGATGTCGTTGTTATATTGATACAGGTGTGAAAATTAGGATAATGTTTATCTCTTATCTACTAGGCGCTGACTGGATTAGCTTTTGTGTCTTCTGATTTCTCCGAGGGCTTCTGATGTAGATTGTTTTGATAGAGCTATTCTTCCTAGGGCTTTTATCCCTCCTTCTTGATTCGGGTATTTTCTTCAACAATCAGGAGTGATTTCTACGGGTGTAAATGTGATCTCCGAGGGTTTGGTACAACTTCCGAGGGCTGTGATTTTGTGTCCGAGGGCTGCATTTGCTTTACTGAAAGTGAGATTTCTTCACCAGAGTTCTCGGACTGTATTCACGGGATGTTCTTGTATTTATTTCTTGATTTTCTCCAAAATTGGGTCCTCGGATGAGTCCGAGTGCCGTCTTTCCCGAGGAGTGTTCAGCAAGGAAGTTTTCTTGTAAGTTCATAGGACTCGGAGTCCATCTTGGTCCCTCTTGGCGCATTTGGTGGATATCGGAGTCATAAGGGTCCATCGGGGTTTGCTCTTTTTCCGATGCCGTATTGATATCTGCTTTTCATTCACCGTTTGACTTTCCAAGGGACGCTTATGTTCCTCCTCGGGTGCTCTTGTAAACCTTTTCGGGTCAGTGACCGAAAGGTAGGGCAATCCTCCGAGGGGTTTTGCTTATAGGTACATCTCATCGGAAGTACTCGTGACAATTGTATTGTCCACATATTGTTTTTTCCGAGTAGGAGTGATCTTCTTTATTTTATTTTTAAGGTTAACATTAAGGATTGAGGAAATGCCGCAAGAAGAAATCACTTTCTCAACAACGGATCTGCGCAAGCTGAGCCCTCAGGCCATTCAAACGGCAAACCTGGATTCCCAGTTGGTGATAACGGTGGACATAGCCACATTTGGTGTAACTAAAATGCTGGTAAACCATGGCAGCTCAGTTAACGTGCTATTCAACTCCACATTTGAGAAAATGGGGCTAAATGGTGTAATTTTGGAACTGGTAAGAATCTCGCTTCATGGATTTTGAGGCCCGAAAATAGTGTCTCGTGGATTGATTACGCTCCCTACATCATTGGTAATGGCGCCTCAAAGAAGAACATTGATGGAAAATTATGTGGTTGTTGATATGCCTTTCTCTTACAACGACATCATATGAAGGTCAGCACTGAATGCATTCCGAGCTTTGCCGTCAACTTACGACATGATGATAAAATTCCCCACCTCTGCGGGAACCGGTGAAGTGATTGCAGATCACATTGATGGTTGTAAATGTTATGTGGCATCGCTTCGAACGCAACTGCCGGTGGAGCCAGATGCAGGAGAAGCACAAGTCCAGATGGAGATGGAACACATTGACTAAAGTGCCAAATTTAGTTTTTGAAAGTCTTCATTTTTCTGAATATATTAAACAACTTTAATTCGTCCCCCCTATCTTAACAAGTATGAGGGGTAGGCATGTATTAACTTAAAACATGAACTCCGAAAACTTGAGCCACAAGGCCGCCTCGAAGCACATAGGAGATCAAGTTTTGCAATCAAAACCCTCTCCAATTCTCCTTATATGAATTCGTTTTCAAAAGAAATGCTTTAATCGATCAATTATATTATCATCTAACAATGCGGATGCAAGCATAATCTCAATTTTATGCAGGACCTAAAATAGGTTCACTCCAGAGATTAAAAAAGGGACGGGGACTCTGCCCAAAGCGGTACGAGACACCGCAAATCTCGTAAGATGACCAGGGACAAAAACTCTGTTTAAAGTGGCACAAGATACTTATCCCGCAAGATGAAAAGGGACAGAAACTCTATCCAAAGTAGAACGAGACACCGCAAATCCCGCAAGATGAAAAGGGACGGAAACTCTGTCCAAAGTGGTACGAGATACCGCAAATCCCGCAAGATAAAAAGGGACGATAACTCTGTCCAAAGTGGCACGAGACGCCGTAAATCCTGCAAGATGAAAAGAGACAGAAACTCTGTCCAAAGTGGCACGAGCCACCGCAAATCCCGCAAGAAGAAAAGGGACGGAAACTCTGTCCAAAGTGGCACGAGGCACCGCAAATCCCCCAAGATGAAAAGGGAGGAAAACTCTGTCCAAAGTGGCACGAGATACCAAAAATCCCGTAAGATGAAAAGAGACGAAAACTCTGTTCAAAGTGGCGTGAGATACCCCGAATCCCGCATAATGAAAAAGACGGATACTCCGTATAAAATGTCGCGAGATATCACAATCTCGAAAAATGAAAAACGAAACAACCGTTATTTAGTAGTAATAAAACACTAATCCTACATTGCAAGAAATGCTCATACATTCATAAATACGAAATGATGCTCTAGTTGTCAAAATAAGGTAAAACGCAAAAATAGCGCTTGAAAGAAAAGGCAATAAATATGAGCCAACGAAAAAAACATATTAATAAAAAATTAACACGGATAACATGCGCTTATGAAGCAATTATTCAAATTGTTCAAAACATTAAAAAGGCGTCGCAGCGCTAGAAAGCAGCATAAAAATTGCTCATTTTAAAATAAAAAGCTGAGGCACTCAGACGTCGGCATTATCCTCATCTTCAGAGGAAGGATAGACGGGCGACATTGGAGGCGGTGAAGAAATTCCCCAATAAACGAGGTTATCACTCTCGAGAAGCACAACGAACTCATCCGAAGTAGCTGGGTGATCATTCGTGCCAGGCGATAGAATCTCTCTTTTAGACCCCAATGACAGATCGAGCCACGCAGGGTCGAAGCGCCCACAAACATATTTGGTGTTGTAGAGCTGCTGCACTGTGAGCACTTGAGCTTTCCCGGCTTCCCGGGCACCCCTCCGAGCACTTATCTCTCGAAAGGTATTGCTCTGGAGAAATTCATATTCGGCTGCAGCTTCGTCAGCTCCCCTTGCATGACTGACATCGTCAGGAGGGGGAGTAATCGCACAACCTTGCCCCAAGACATCCTCGAAAGGATCTCTTGGAGCCTCAACGGGCACCGACACCGATCCTTCGCCTCTTGTTTTCTTAGTCAAGATGATCACCCCTAGGCTTATCGACAAAATTAATGTCAATACGCTCATTATCACTTCCTCGAGGTATACTTGGACCCGTGGGAGCACTAGCGGGGCCCACCACAGAATTGATTGAACTGGAGCTTGAGCCGCTACTAGATTCACTCCTTGGGGTCGACTCAGATCTCACCATCTTGATCGACACAAACTGAAATAAAATAAAAAGAAAAATGACTAACTACGCGCAAATACGTCACTCTCGGTACTTACGACATCTACTCTATAGTTTTAAATAAACATTCCAAAAGCAAAAATAATGTGCCCAGAAGGGTAAGAGCATAATCGATTACCTTGCTTAGAGCTGGAAATTCGGCAACGACTAAGAAGTAAATTGCCTGAAAAAAAGTATGAAAAACTGTTAAATAAAACAAAGGAGGAACATGTTCATACAGCAAAAAAGCACAAATTTTTTTCCAAGGCAATCGATCGAACAATATTCGTTCGATACAGTTAACATCGAACGAAAAGCACTCGATGCACTGTTTATCGAACCATACTTGTTCGATACTACTTACAAATTAGCGAGAGTTCAGCATAAGGCAAAATGAGCTTCTCGAGTATATTTCCCCTTTATATAGAGGCGGAAAAGGCCCATCAGGCCCGTTAAAATGCGCATCGAGCCGTTCTGATTCGATGCACTTCTGAGCATCGAACGAACATGGTTCGATCGAATGGCGAAAATACACAATATCAGCATCGAACCATTATTGTTTGATGCAGCCCTCCAAATCGAACAAAGAGTGTTCGATCTGGGACCACTATTTATTAACAAAACACTGTAATGCACGTCTTTGCAGAACAAGTTTCCCAACGGGGGCATGATTTTCAACATTATCAAAAGAAAAGAGCACCAGATCCAAAATACAATTTATAAGTTTGGAACCCGGCCTCTAATCGACATCGTCTCCCAAACTGGTGGAACTATATGATGGAGGTATTATAGGAACGACCCAATACTAATATTGGGTCGGCCCAAGAAGCAAGCCCAAGTCGAACATTGCATCGAATAGGCCAAATTCGATGCTAAACAAGCATCGAACGAATATGGTTCGATCTAACAGGATGATCACCATATCCGTTCGATGCACTTTTCCCAGCTGCCAGTGGGTCCGCGGAACGGGGGTTATAAATACCCCGTACCTTGATATTCTTGGCACGTTTTTTCAACTAGCATCGATTCAATCACCAATCGGACGGTCAGTATTCGATCGAATCCATCGAGTTCGATCATAATCCCAGTGTTTGATACACTATGCTCAATCGAAACAGGACAATTCGATACACAACTAATCAGCTCAACAGTACATCGGAGAAACTTAGCTCGATACACTTTTATACATCGAAGAGCCAAAGTTCGATATTGAACCGTGAAGTTGATAACGTATCGAACATACCCGATTCGATATAGAATAGATCGGACCCTAGCAGTTCGATATGCATTCTATTTTTAGTAATTTTATTTATAAAGTCTAGTCAACTTGTAATAGGTATTCCGGACCAAGCTAGTCCGCATTATATTTAATTAGCATTATTTTGGAAATTGATCAGCCCATTATAATTATTACGGTGTTTTGTTACTCGAATGAAATAAGACAAAAATAATATACCACCCATTAGTATATGTAGAAGTACTACTAGAACACCTAATAAAAAAAGAAGTAGTACCAAAACTTAAAAGTTCATTACTTGCGGCTTAATTAATAATGGCAACAGATTAAAATGTAATTGTCGTGTGGCAAGTTCGATTAAAATTAAAAGGAGGCGTGCTAAATGATTAGATCTAATAATATAAAGCACGAGTGGACGCTCAATTATATAGAAAAGTCAAAAACTGATTTTTAAAAATTGGAAGTTTCTGGAACTAGGCCCTTCCTGATAATGAACTTATCGATATAAAAAATTGATCGCATCATCTTTTCGTCGAGAATTGCGGCATATAGTCCGATTAGTGAACATAATTATTAGGATTTGAAAAATAGCCTCGCCGGAAGCCATCATTAAGTATGTTTTTTCGTTAACAAAAGATGTGAGTTAATTATTTTGATATACTAAAAACGTTTTAGTAATTTATTTTAAGTATAAATAATTAATTTATGTAGTGTGGATATAAAATATATATATATATATATATATATATTAGCAAAAAAGTCGGAGACCGCGTGCAAAATTCTTTTTAGTGTAAAGAGTATATTGGTTATAACGTGTTATTGTTATCTTATATATAAGACAATAAATAAAAGGTTATCAAGAATATTATTTTGGCGTGGTTACCATATAAGAAATTTCGTACGTTTTCAGATTTTTAGAAGTAGAGAAGCTTGTGTTTCTAAAAAAAGTAGAGAAGCTTGTTTCCTATTTCTGAAAAGCATGCAACCCCCATCTATGAAAAATTGAATCTTAAGACAGCAATAAGATATGTACTGTATCACCATAAACTATAATGAGTACGCGTGAAGAATCAGTAGTACCTGCTCGAAGGCGGTAATATCTTTGTCCTTTCTTTTCCTCTTTATTCTCTTACTTTTTCTTTTAATTATGTTAACAAATATATTAAAGCTAAGTGAATTGAAAACTAAAGTAAAGGTAATTAAGAATGAATGATCAGCAAGACGAGGATAAAAAATGAAATGGGTAAGCAATATATTAAAGTTACATCAACCCGTTCTTTAATTTAAACATATAAGAGAGTTTGTTGAGGATTGCTTAAATTTTGGACTGGATAAAGATGGAATTCGCCAAGAATATTATGAGACTCTCCAACAATCTTGTGAAGTAGTTGAAACTTGAAAATGAGCTTTTCAATAGTCCGTAATTGAATTTAATTCTTTGAATTGTACTCAGAAGTAGGGGTTGGCGTGGGATGGGTACCCGCGTCATGGGTACTTGCAATTGGGCACCCGTGCGGGTGCGGAATGGGTACCGGGTACCCAATTCTTATTTTACATGTATTTTAAGCTCAGAAAACTTGAGAAGCAAACCTAAAAATACTCCATAACGATAATTATATATTCCATTTCCACTAATTTGTAAAAGATACACTACTAACAAATGAAAATTCAAACATCTAATTCATTCGGTAATCAAATATTCAAATTCAACCACCTCATTCATCAACAAAAACCAAATCATTGACTTTATCTTTCCTTTTAGTTTATTCAACTACTTAATATAGCTATATAGTTTTGATATATATATATATATACACATATATATATGACTAAAATCATGCTACTTGTTAACCCATTGTGAAATTAATAACCATCGGATATAGATATAAATATTGTGTGCTAACCCTCGTGAAGCCATTTACCATCGGACAAGATTATTTTGGAACTACATAAAATGATGAATGTATACAGGACAAAACCACTCACAAAGTATCCGATACAATAGGCACTACCAGTCTTGGATGACTATACGATGCCTAAAATAATCGACGATGTTTTAGCAAGTGAACGATCCGATAGCAATATATTCACGGAAGTGATGCATGGATCCAACACAAGTTCTCCGATAGTAATACAAAGCTACCTACCCGATGGCATGAAATATTCCTTAGATCCTTATAAAGGACATATTGGCATCGTGAGGACCAGAATGTACTAGCATCGTGGAGACCAGAATGTACTATCATCGTGGAGACCAGAATATATCAGCATCATGGAAGCCATGTGTCATCGGCACGAATATATCAATATCATAAAAACCAGGTGTCGTCGGCACAAATATATCAATATCATAAAACCAGGTGTCATCAGCGAGGATATGTCAGCATGGTAGAAACCAGATGTCATTGCCAGGACTGGTGTATCAGAGTCAAATAAACCAGGTGTCAATACAACACAAAGCTTTGTCAGCTCATAAACATGGCAAGTGTCCTCCAGCACGAACATCTAAATTATATCTCCAATCTATTGGCAATCTATAAATACCTCTATATTGCCTAGGAGAAAAAAGAGAGAAAAAAGGGAGAAAATGCCAGTTACTTCATTGAAGAAAGGAAAATACAATAGCGTTGTAATTCATTATTGACTAATTGGGCAAGGCGTTCTCCGATACCTAAATAAATTTTATTCCGATGAGTTTGAAATTGTGGATCGGGTTGATACGTTGTTGATGTTAACTTAACACTGAAGTTCTAACAGCAGTTTGTGTTCGCTGTTAGTTCGACGATGTTACTTTAACAGCAGACCAGAGTAACAGTTTGCAGCGGAATAAACAAACACGAATTTAAGAAGTGAATATAGGATTATATTAACTTCCGAGCCGTAGGCAAAATACCACAAGGGTTTAACAAAGGCGTTCTCACAACTCTCAAGCTCCTCACTCTCGAATTGTTCAAACTAAGCAAAGCACACAAGAGTTGCTTCGACTATCTCTAAAAGCTCCTCACTCTTAGATCTATTCTAACAACTTAAAAACTTTGCTAAAGCAAGACAACACTCAACAACTGTAAATTAATCTCTCGGATTGATTAGCTCTTGTCTCGTTGTTTGTCTTGATGTACTTCACACCTATATATAGGTTCTTGATCTTCGACTTCAAGGTGTGTTGTACACGGTTGGTAATTCTCTTTGTTTCCTTCTCGAACTCCTCTTCCTTGTTCTCGCAGTCCTTCTTGAATAAAAGTTCCTTCGCCAGTGATCTAGCTAAGGAAAGACTCCTTCTTCAATTCAGGACTTTCCCTTGGAAGCTTTCCTAGTCGCACTAGACTTCTTCTTTCCTTTTATAAGTCGTTTGCTTTAATTAAGGAAACTTCTCATCTTGGAAACTTTGAGCGTCCAACCTAATGCACGTTTGTTTCCTGAATAATAATCAAAGACAACTACAACTGTGGAACTCAGTTAGTTAAGTGAATAAGGCAAAACAATAATAATAATAATAACTAGATTGTAAACCAGTTTCTGGACGTGCAATGTTACTCTAACATTGAAAATCTCAATGTTATCCTAACATCCAGAAAACTTGCACTTTCAATCTCCCCCTTTTTGCCTTAATCACAAAACCTAAGAAACAGTTCTTATCAGATCAAATTATTCAGAAAAACTTCATTATATCATAACAATGAAAAACTAAGTACTCTCCCCCTGAATATCAGAAGGGACTAATCCAATGTTATTCTAACACTGATACTCTCGATGTTATAACATCCAGCTTTATCAATGTTGGTTTACCATCAGAAAGTTAACACCTGCAAAACAGAGTTAGTACCAGTAATCACAGTTCAATAATAGCATAAGCAAAAACACTAAGTACCCAAAATTAAAAAAGTACTTAATTACAGTCCATACTAGCAGCAAGGAACAGACTCCTTGATCAGAATAAAAAGAAAACAATTGTTCAAAAGGCATTAGAAACAGAAACTAAAAAACTTGCAGGAAATTTTGAAATTTGATCTACTCTCCCCCTTTTTGTGAGGAAGGCAGATCCTTCAAGTGTTTCCTCAAGCTGTCCAGTTCCTGCAGTCTGACTTGCTTGTCAGCTATTTCCCTCTGGGTGTCCTTGTACTCCCTATCCAGCCAGACCAAGGTTTCCTCAACAAAAGCATCTGCAATCACTGAGCAGCTGTCACCACTGCTCACTGGGACTGAAGAAGCAGCAAACTTGTGTGTCTTCTTCTTCTTCTTCCTGCTGGGACCAGCTTCTCCTTGAGGGTTCCAAGGCAAATCCTGGATCCTCACATTAGTGAAGTAGCTCCTAGTGATTGACATTACAGCCTTGTTGCTGATCCATCCTTCAGTCTTCTTGGTTTTGAAGCCTTGCTTCACCAATAGGCATGAGATCAGAGAGGGATAGGGAAGGATTCCTTTGGGCTTTGTAGTGACTTCCTTCATGTGTCTCAGCACTTTTTCACCAATGTTTACACTCAGTCCATTCTTCAGCTTGTACACCAACTTTGCTGACTCTTTTGTCATCACAGTAGTGTTGGAAGAAGGAAGCCAGTTGTAAGTGCTGATCTTGTGAAGGATGGCACTAAGAGAAGTCAGCCTGGTTGTGGGAAAGCTCTCTCTCCATTGCCTAGTGAGACCACCTGTAAGATCAGTGATGATCTCCTCCATAGTAGGATCCTCAGACTCTTCAGGATCAGGAAGCCCCCAAGCCTCATTGATCATGGCAGGAGTGATGTCATAGATCTTCTTCCTAACCCAAGCCTTCCCATACTTAGGAGAATCCAGGTTGATCACCCACTCAGAGAGATTCATGTAGAACTCTCTCACTACATCAGGAACATATGCAGACAGATTCTGCACAGAGCCCAAGACTCCTCTAGCCTCAAGCAACTCAAACACCCTGTTTTCTTTGAAAATACCCTCCTCAATAGCCCTTTCCTTGTGGATTACCCTGGCTTGGTATGCCTCCCATTGCTCCTCAGCATCAGGAGACACATAGAAGTCAGAGTAAGCTTCATGTGGATACTCTTTCATCATCAGATCAGTAAACTGATCATCATCTGATGTTAGAGTAACATCAGCTTCCTCTGGCTCATCAGCCACAAGCTCTTCTTCCTCAACTTCCTCTTCCTCTTCCTCCTCAACCTCTTCTTCTTCTTTTTCTTCTTCTGACTCATCCTCAGAAGACTCAGCCATCACCTCCTTACCCTTCTTCTTCCTGGCAGCATTTGCAAGAGCAGCCAAGGAAAGGTTTTCATCCTCATCCTCTTCTTCTCCTTCAACCTCAGCTGGTTGATCACTCACAACAGCTTGGTTACCTTCAGTAGTAACCCCATTATTTACACCAAGATTGCCATCAGCAGCAATCTCCTCAGACAAATCCTCATCATGCTCACCAGTAGCATGTCCACTCTCCTCATCAGCAGCAAGCTCATCATCATTAGCCTCATTAGGCTCAACAGAACTAGCCACAGTTGGCTCCACCACTTCCTCAACCACATTAGCCTCAGCTGGCTCAATCACAGCACTACCCAACCCAATCACAGGGGCCTCATTCTCCCCCTCAATACCAACATCAACATCAGCAGGTATACTCGGAGTAGGGTTAGCCATTGTTACCTCGATTTCAGGATTGGTGGGAGCAGGGGCTTGCTCGACAGCATCTGATGTTGAACCAACATCTTTCTTTGAAATCTTTTTGCCCTTGCGCCGTTGAGTGGTAGCTTTCCTCTTTGGAGAGGCGGCGACTGTGGTTTCAGCGGCGGTGCATCTGGTACTGCGTCGTGGCGCTCGCTCGATTTGCGCAGCTGCTTCTGCAAGAGCACCAATATTGGACTTGCGTGCCATTGTTAGAGTAACTTTGAGATAAAAGATTGAAGATTTTGAAAATTTAGAGAGTAATTTGCTTTGCACAATTGTTAGCGTTAGAATGAAGAAGAAATTAGGGCAAATTATATATATGATTCAGATGAAGAGCATGGAATAGTGGTGTTGTAACATGTTACCATAATAATCTGACCACTATCACACGTCCCCTACATGTTGTTCTTACCACGTGTCAGTGTTAGGTTAACACGTAACCAGAGCAGTCTTCGTTCCTGAAAACTTATAAGTTACAATGTTACAATGTTGGACTAACATTGGCAAGTTAACATCAGGGAGGGAAGTTGGAGGTGCAGGGCTTCATCCAAAGTAGCATCATCTTGTGAGAGCGTGAGATATTCCTGTACTAATCTGAAGCTTCAACCACGTACACAGGTACAATGACAAAGCTTAAGATCATCAGTATAAGCAAGTGACAAATCAAACAGGGAAAAACACAGAGGATATACTTATCCAGGGAAAGGATTTTCCCACAGCAAGAAGATCACAAAACATAGTGCTTTTACCTGTAGCTGGTCACCCAAGAAGTATGCCTCAACACAAGATACTTAACTACTCCCCCTAAGCCCAAACCGACAAAAGGAAATATGCAGAACTAGAATGAATGCAACCATGTTAGATTAACATTTGAGAGATGGTAACCGCATACAAACCGCCTTGGTAACTGGGATCAGGACATATCAATTTATCTTTAACTTTCACTATTTTTAGAAACTCTTTTGAATAAAAAACTGATGAATGTTAAAGGACAGTCTCATCACTGAATGTGGGCAGCACAGGACTCCACACACCCCAGCAACTTAACCATCAGCTACAGATCAGGCAAGTACAAAGAAATTGAATGAAGACAACACTTTTATCAAATATTTCTCCACCCCAACTCCTCATGCATACTTGTTTACTAACCTGTTTATCAAGGAAATACTAAGTAATCAATGCTACTGAATGCACACAGTCTAAACTTTATACACCCCAGTAGGAAAGATCACTATCATGTAAAAACCTTGGCCATAGACAAAAATATGAAAATAAGCACAACTGAATGACAATGAGGCCTTCAACATCATGTACCCCAGCTTCTCTTCATACCTTGTCAAACCTAACATGGATAAGTCACAACTGAATAGCATCAGAGTAGTGAGCTCTGTGTATCCCAGCTTCTCCCATGATGTTAGGTTAACATTCACAGACTAACATCAGAGTTATTTCTTTCCAAACCTCTTGATATGAACCTGTTCACCAATCACCTTAGCTATTCATACAGGTCAACCACACAACCAACAGTTTCTCTAACAAAGATGTAATATGCAAGAAAGAAGAATGCAAAAAAGGAACATAAAAGAATTACAACTACACCACAACCAATAACCAATGTTAGACAGTGGTGTTATGTCAACACTGGTGAACTAACATCTCTAAACAATGCACATGCCAAGAGAGTTCCTCAGACTGAAGAACCTCTCAGTATCTAATGGTTTAGTGAACATATCAACAAGCTGATTGTTAGTTTCTATATGTTCAATGTCAATAAGCTTGTCTTCTACCATGTTTCTCAGAAAGTGATGCCTAATGTCTATATGTTTTGTCCTAGAATGCTGAACAGGATTCTTAGAGATGCTTATAGCACTAAGGTTATCACAAAACATAAGTAAGGTATCACTGTCCAACCCATAGTCCAGTAGCATATGTTTGAGCCATACCAACTGGGTGACACAACTACCTGCCTCAGCAGTGGATAGTGACACACAGTTTTGCTTTCTACTGTACCATGAGACCAAGTTGTTCCCCAGATAAAAACATCCTCCACTTGTAGACTTCCTGTCATCAGTATCACCTGCCCAATCTGAGTCACTGAAACCTACAAGATTTGTGTTAGTATCATAAGAGTACCATATGCCAAGGGCCAAAGTGCCAGATATGTATCTAAGTATTCTCTTCACAGCAATCAGATGTGACTGCTTTGGACATGCCTGGTACCTTGCACATACACACACAGAGAACATAATATCAGGTCTTGAAGCAGACAAGTATAACAAGCTTCCTATCATTGAACGGTACAATGTTGGATCAACATTGACACCAGTATCATCCCTGGCCATCTTAACTGCAGATGCCATGGGAGTCTTACAAGGCTTTGAATCTGCTAATTCAAACCTTTTTACCAAATTCTTTGCATACTTTTCCTGACAAAGGAATATGCCAGTACCTGTTTGTTTCACTTGAAGACCAAGGAAGAAATTCAATTCTCCCATCATACTCATTTCAAACTGCCCTGTCATTGATTCAACAAACTTTTCTAACATAGAATTGTTAGTTGAGCCAAACACAATATCATCAACATAGATTTGAGCAATACAGATATGAGAATCTTTCTTTAAAACAAACAGAGTTCTATCTCCTCCACCTCTAACAAAACCAAGACTTAATAGAAATTCTGTAAGCCTTTCATACCATGCTCTAGGTGCTTGTTTAAGACCATAAAGGGCTTTTTCAAGCTTGTACACATGGTTTGGATACTTAGGATCTGTGAATCCCTTAGGCTGTTCAACATATACTTCCTTATCAATCAGCCCATTAAGAAAAGCACCCTTAACATCCATTTGGTATAGTTTTATCTTAAGACAGCATGCAATGGCTAAGAGTAATCTAATAGATTCTATCCTAGCAACTGGAGCAAAAGTCTCATCAAAATCTACACCTTCAACCTGAGTGTATCCATGAGCAACCAGTCTAGCTTTGTTCCTAACTATGACTCCTTCCTCATTACTTTTATTTTTAAAGATCCATTTAGTTCCTATTACATTTACACTAGGTGGTCTAGGTACCAACTTCCAAACACAGTTCTTAGTAAACTGTAATAGTTCATCCTGCATGGCATTAATCCAAAAGTTATCAAGAAGGGCTTCAGTCACATTCTTAGGTTCAATAGAGGAAACAAAACATGAGGCATTGTCAACAGTACAAGTGAAATTCATGCAGACACACATCTTGACCATATCACTATAGTCAATTCTTTCTTTGTTGCGTGTCCTTACCCGTTCAGTGATCTCACCTATTACCTGTGATGCTGGATGGTCTTTCTGAATCCTAGTTGGAGGGTCCCTTCTAGATCCAGTGACAGCTTCAACTTCAGAGTCAGAATCTTCTGCTGTTAGTCTAACATCAGATCTAGCTGGTGTTAGTCTAACATTGGGTTCTGTCTCCTGTTCTGCATTTCCAGCTTCATGGTCCAATGTTGGAGTACCATTGGAAGGAGTAACATCATCAATCTCCACTGTTGGTTCAACATTGGAGACATTAATATTACCAGTACCTGTATCAAGTATGAAATCATCAAACACAACATTCACTGATTCCTGAATTGTCTTCAATCTAGGATTGTAGACTCTAAAGGAAGTACTATTGGCAGAATATCCTACAAAGATGCATTTTTCACTTTTTGGATCAAATTTATTAAGATAATCCCTGTCATTTAGCAGATAACAGTCACATCCAAATTCATGAAAATGTGCAATATTTGGTTTCACACCCTTCAAGAGTTCATATGGAGTCATGTTAGTTCCAGGTCTGAGGTACACCCGGTTACTAATATGACAAGCAGTGTTTAAAGCTTCAGCCCAGAGTCTCTTGGATATATTTTTGGCATTCAGCATGACTCTGGCCATCTCTTGAAGTGTCCTGTTCTTCCTTTCAGCAATCCCATTCTGCTGAGGTGTCTTAGGTGCTGAGTATTCATGGAAAATTCCTTTAACATTGCAATAGTTATCAAAACTAGCATTCTCAAATTCTTTACCATGGTCAGACCTAATTTTAGTCACAGAAGAGCCATATAAGTTTTTAATACTAGCACAAAGAATTTTGAACTGATCAAAAGCTTCTGACTTTTCTTTAAGAAACTTTACCCAAGTATATCTAGAGAAGTCATCTACAATAACAAAGGCATATTTCTTACCATTCAGACTACTCACCTCAATGGGACCCATCAAGTCCATATGTAACAGTTCAAAGCACCTACTAGATCTGGGATTAGCATTCTGTACCTGTAGGGGGGCATGAATTGCTCTAGTTTGTTTACCCTTGAGACAATCACCACAGACAAGCTTACCTGGGCAAGATAGCTTAGGTAAGCCTCTTACAGCATCAACTTTTTGCAATTTCTCAAGGTTCCTGTAGTGAACATGTTAATCCTAAAAATAAAATAAAGAATACCACTCCTACTCGGGAAAAATAATATATGGGCAATACTATTGTCACGAGTACTTCCGATGAGATGTACAAATAAAGAAAACCCCTCGGAGGACTGCCCTACCTCTCGGTCACTGACCCGAAAAGGTTTATAAGAGCACCCGAGGAGAAACATAAGCGTCCCTTGGAAAGTCAAACGGTGAATGAAAAACAGATATCAACACGGCATCGGAAAAAGAGCAAACCCCGATGGACCCGTATGACTCCGATATCCACCAAATGCGCCAAGAGGGACCAAGAGGGACCCCGAGTCCTATGAACTTACAAGAAAACTTCCTTGCTGAACGCTCCTCGGAAAAGGCAACACTCGGACTTATCCGAGAACCCAATTTTGGAAAAGGTCAATACAAGAACACCCAGTGAATATAGTCCGAGCACTCTGATAAAGAAATCTCACTTTCAGTAAAGCAAAAACAGCCCTCGGACACAAAATCACAGTCCTCGGAAGTCACACCAAGTCCTCGGAGATCACATTTCCACCCTCAGAGATCACTCCTGACTGTTGAAGAAAATACCCGAATCAAGAAGGAGAAACAAAAGCCCTCGGAAGAATAGCTCTATCAGAAACAGTCTACATCATAAGCCCTCGGAGATATCAGAAGACACAAAAGCTAATCCAGTCAGCACTTAGTAGATAAACGATAAACATTATCCTAATTTTCACACCTGTATCAAGGTAACAACAACACCTGTCCTTACCAAAACACATGCACAATGACACCTACCCCTACCAAAGTCTATATAAAGGGAGGTGATCAGTAGAAGAAAACAAGCTGAGGTAACTAAGCCTATTTACTACAATCTATCACTCAAATACGTAAGATAAAAAGAGGAGGAAATGTTCAGTGAATAAAGGAAGGGAATATTCTTGCAATTAATCTCATTATGTCCATCTCGCGTTGCCTCTGAATCAAGGACAGGGCGTTTCGACCCAAATAAATATCTTCCGTTAAATAGGGAATAATTCCAAACCCGTTAACAAAGTGGCGCCGTCTGTGGGAACGTCACAACATCTGTCCTCGAGAGAATTCAGGCACACGTCAGCTAGGATGGATGGTCTTTTCGAAAATGACAACCTTCCTGTCCCGAACAACGACTCAGAAGAAACTTTGTCCAATTATGAACCAGGTACAAGAGATTTTATTAGTATTCCCCGATCTGTTTATGAAAGACTTATATATGCTGAAAGAACACCCTGGAGGGATGATCCCCCCGGACGCACGTCCCCTGTGCTCTCCGAGAACGAAGATTTCCCCTCGGAAGAAGATGCACCTCCGAGGACGTGGAACCCAAATTGGAATCCTTGGCGACAGACACCCCGACAAAGTCCTCGAAGATATGTATGTCGGGAAAGGACTCCCGTGAGGGGTCAGGTAGAAATTTCTCGCCCCTCAGAGTATCGAGGAGAGGTTGAACATTCCTTATGGGGAATGATGGATGATTTACGAAAAGAATTAGGTGATCTCAAGAAAACCATGGCTCCCGAGGAAGATCCTACATTCAAGACCTCTCCTTTCATTCCCGAAATTGCTTCAGCTTCTATCCCCTCGGGGATGCGACCTGTTAATATCCCGCTATATACCGGAGAAGCTGATGGAAGGGACCCACAAGATCACGTCCATCAATACCTGGCAGGAATGGACCTCTCTTCCGCTCCTGATCATGTGTTATGTCGCGTATTCCCTGTTACCCTTGGAGGGCGGGCCCAAGCCTGGTTTACTCATCTTCCACCTTGTTCCATCACGAGCTTTGACCGACTAGCTCATTTGTTTGTACGACAATTCGCCTGCAACCGAAGGTACCCTAAATCTGCTACGCATCTTTTTACTATTAAACAGAAGAAGGATGAACCCTTGCGAGAATATATAAAGCGCTTCACGGATGAAGCACTCGATGTTCCAAATGTTAGCCCGACCATTATGGCGGACATATTAACTCAGGGACTCCGAGCGGGGGATTTCTTTAGATACCTTATGGGAAATCGTATCACGGATATGAATGAGTTAATGCAAAAGGCGGAAGTACATATTTTGATGGAAGAAGCCGAGGGAACAAAGAAGCAGATGGAGCAGGAGGATAGTGAACACTTAGAGCGTGCCGAGAAAGAAGCAAAGGTCAAAGAAAAAAGTAAGGAAGGAAAACCTCCTCAACGCAAAGATGAAGGAGGAGTGGTTAAGAAATTCCTCCGACCCGTGCACTTACCTCCGATGACTGTTACTCCACCAGAAGTGCTCAACATAATGAGGGGTAGCAACGAGTTGCACTGGCCCAGACCGACTAAATTTCCTAACCGAGACAAGGACACGGGGAAATATTGTAACTACCATAAAACTTACGGGCACACTACGGAAGAATGTACTACCCTTCGTTTAGAGGTGCTTCGCCTATTGGAGATAGGGTACTTGAAGAACTACCTTAAGGAAAATAACCCTGAAGAGCCCAAAGCAAATGTTTGGAAGAGATCACGAAGGGAAGAGGAAGAGCAAGAAAGGGAAGAAAGGACGCCTAGCCGGAAGTCACGAGAGGGGACCACTAGACGTCTCCGACCCCAAGAGAGAAGTAAAGACCGCCGGCGAAATTCGCGAGAGAAAACGACAGGGTATCAGAGTTTGCCTCCTCCACCTAACTCTTACAAAGACAACCCCCCAACAGGGAGAACGATCAATATGATTGAAGGGGGTGAAATCTCCATGGCACCTCAGGGCAAAAAGAAGAAATATTTGAAAGAAGCCCGACGAGCAGAGCAAGGATTAGCTGTCTGCTCCATTCAAGGGTCACAGCTGCCTAGTATCACTTTCGGACCCGAGGACCTTACATATGTAATATACCCTCACGAAGATCCCTTGGTTATATCTGCCGTCATCTACGGGTATGAAATCCAACGTATCCTCATAGATACGGGCAGCTCTGTGGATGTACTCTTCCTACCGACCTATCTCGCTATGAGATTGAAACAAGAAACGTTGGAAACCGCTGAGGTCCCGTTAGTAGGATTCTCCGGGGAAGCATGCCAAACCCTCGGAACTATTACTCTCCCAATGTCATGGGGGAAAGGGGCCCTTCGAAGAACGGAATCTATTAAGTTTTGGGTAGTGGAGGTTTCTTCGCGAACGTATAATGTGATCTGCGGAAGACCATCTATTCGGGCCTTTGAGGCTATTCCTTCTACTTTGCATCTTAAAGTGAAATTCCCCACCTCCTCGGGAATCGGAGAAGTCCGAGGAAGTCAGTCAAAAGCTAGAGAATGCTGCATGAATGCCATTCCCTCAGAAGAGGACGGACTTTCACTCGGAAATAACAAAAAGTGTAGAACCGAGGAAACACGAGTCCAACCTGTGGAAGAATTAAAAATGGTGGAATTAGTAGAAGGAAGCCCCGAGAAAGTAATCAAAATGGGCACCCATATGGCTCCAATCATAGAAGGCCAATTGATTTCTCTTCTCAAACAATTTCATCACCTCTTTGCGTGGGAAGGGGGGCCGCCCGGACGAATCAGCAACAAGGTATGTCAACATTTCCTTAATGTAAAGCCTGGAGCTAAACCTGTCCAACAGAAAAATAGGAAAATGGGCCCCGAGCGCAACAAGATCATCCTCTCGGAAATACAACGCCTTCTCCAATTAAAGCAAATACGAGAAGTTATTTACCCCGAGTGGTTGGCTAATGTCGTGCTAGTTCCCAAGCACGGAGGAAGATGGCGAATGTGTGTTGAGTTTACTAACCTCAATGAAGCATGCCCCAAGGATTGTTATCCTTTACCGAGCATAGATCAGCTAGTTGATTCTACCGCAGGATGTGCGCTACTATCAACTTTAGATGGAGATCAAGGGTACAACCAAATCCCGATGGCGGCTATTGATCAAGACAAGACCAGCTTTATCACGGATGCAGGCACCTTTTGTTATCTAGTCATGCCCTTTGGATTAAAGAATGCTGGAGCTACCTATCAACGGTTAGTAAGCCTTATGTTCTCAGGACTTATTGGGAAATCAGTAGAGGTTTATGTAGATGATACTGTAGTTAAAAGTAACACTGCTGAAGAACATCCCGAGGACCTACGGAAAGCGTTGGTCATTATGAACAACTTTGGCATGAAGGTTAACCCTCGGAAGTGTTCTTTTGGTATCCGAGGAGGAAAATTTTTGGGATTTATGGTTACGGAGAAGGGAATTGAAGTAAACCCCAAAAAAGCAGAAGCTATCATGGGGTTACCTACCCCGAGGACGGTAAAAGATGTCCAAAAGCTGACTGGAAGAATGGCCTCGTTGAGTCGGTTTGTCTCCAAGTCCGCAGAAAAAGGGCTTCCCTTCTTCAAGGTACTTCGGAATATCAAGGAATTTCAGTGGACCCCCCAATGCGAGGAAGCTCTCGAAGACTTAAAAAGGTACATGTTGAAACCCCCTTTGCTGGTAAAACCTGTACCCCAAGAAGAGTTGTTTCTGTATTTATCGGTCGGAGAAGAGGCTATTAGCGCTGTCCTAGTCAAAGAACAAGATGAAGAACATCACCCGGTATATTACGTTAGCAAAACTCTCCTCGGAGCCGAAACCCGATATACCCTAACTGAGAAACTCGTTCTAGCATTGGTTATTACGGCTCGTAAGCTACGCCCCTACTTTTTATCCCACCCAATTACCGTGCTTACTAAGCATCCCCTGAGGGCAATTCTTAATAAGCCGGAATCATCAGGGAGAATGATAAAATGGGCCGTAGAGCTTACTGAGTACGATATTTCCTATGCTCCGAGACCGTCAATCAAAGCGCAAGTTCTGGCGGACTTTGTAACAGAACTCACGGGCGTTGGATCCGAGGAAAAGGAGCCACGATGGTACGTATATGTAGATGGATCCTCGGTGAGTACCCATGGGGGGGCCGGAATAGTTTTGGTAAATCAAGAAGGAGAGGAGGAAAGATTCCATTTTGCAGTTAGAATAGATTACCCCCTCTCTAACAATGAGGCCGAGTATGAAGCTCTCCTTATTGGTATGAGACTAGCAAGAGAAGGGGGAATGAAAAGAGTACTCCTTCATAGTGATTCTCAACTGATTGTTCAGCAAGTTAAGGGGTCATATGAGGCCAAAGAAGAAAGAATGCAAGAGTACCTCCGAGTTGTTCGCCAAAGGTCCGAATGGTTTGAAGAATACGACATAGTTCAAATTCCTCGAAAAGAAAATCAAGAGGCGGACGCTTTGTCCAAGATGGCTACGCAAACAGCTGCAATACATACTCGGAAGATTACTCTACTGCATGTCAATGAATCTGAAAAGGGTGAAGGCCGAGAAGTGAACACAGTTTCAGATCCTTCATCTAGCTGGGTGACTCCTATCAAAGCCTATTTGCAGAATCCCGAGGGATACTCCTCGGACAAGAATATTCAGCGAATGATGTTCAGAAAAACCCTCCGATACTTCCTCAAAGACGGGATACTCTTCCGAAGGACATATTCATGTCCCCACGCTCGATGCCTTAATGAAGAAGAGGCCCAGCTAGCCTTAGCAGAAACTCACGAGGGGGTATGTGGGAGCCATACTAGTGGCGAAAGCATGGTGGGACGCTTGATCCGACAATGCTACTATTGGCCCACGATGGCCAAAGATAGCAAAAGCCATGCCGAAAGATGTAAACCATGCCAGGCTTACGCCCCTCGGACCCATCTACCCGCAGCCCGTTGGAAACCCTCTCTGAACCCCTGCCCATTCTCTAAGTGGGGTATTGACATACTTGGACCCCTCGTCCCTGATGCCGGCCAAAAGAAATTTATGCTAGTAGCTGTTGATTACTTCACCAAATGGGTGGAAGCGGAACCCCTGGCTAGGGTAACCGCGGGGGCCGTCATCAATTTTCTCTGGAGAAATATTATTTGTCGCTTTGGTGTCCCTAGGAGCCTGGTAAGTGACAACGGTTTGCAGTTTACTGATCAAGGATTGCAAAAATGGTGTGATCATTGGGAGATAAAACATCGCTTTGCCTCCATGGGATACCCTCAAGCAAATGGCCAAGTAGAAAGAACCAACAGAACCCTCTTGAAGAACATGAAGGCCCGGCTTGATTGGCATAAAGCTAAGTGGGTTGAGGAGATACCCGGGATATTATGGGCCTATCGGACCACGCAAAGTGTCGCTACGGGCGAAACCCCTTTTAGTTTATCCTACGGGTGTGAAGCTGTTTTACCCTCGGAGGTCTCCATAGAAAGTTGGCGAGTCAAGGAATACGAAGAAGTGGCCAATGGCTCAAATTTAGCCCTCGCCCTTGACCTTCTCGAAGAAAAAAGAACCCGAGTAGCCCTCCGAATGGAAGAGTACAAGGCTCGGATGTCACGATATTATAATACCAAGGTAAGACTCCGAACCTTTCAAGTTGGAGATTTAGTGATGAAACGAGTAGGGGCCTCCAAGAATGTGGGTAAACTAGATCCACGATGGGAAGGACCCTACAAGATAGTGGAAATCGTGGGACCGGCGACTTATCGGCTTGCTAACTCCGAGGAGGCAATACTTCGCAACACGTGGTACGCAAGTAACCTTAGAAAGTATTATGCTTAATGTAATAGTTATACATGAATAAAAAGAGCGTTCATATATGAGGGGGTACAGTACAAAAGAAACTAGAGTTGTCTGGCAAAATGATGGCTATACATATGAGACATCAAGACAACCCAATAACGTTAAATACCCTCTGTATTATGAACTAAGTTGTATACTATTTTTCAACAAGCTAAGACCCTCCCATAGGACGTTTCCCCTCTCGGATAAGTCTTCGGCGCTGCTCCTCGGAAAGAGAGACTGGATCATCCAAGAACACAGTTCCGACTGCAAAATCTCTAATAGGTGAAGGAGAAAGTTCCTCGGAGACTTGACGAATGTTGAGTTCAGGAAGGAGCAAGCCCGAGGGGAACTCTGGCAAAGCTTGTACGGCATCTTGGCACAATTTATAGCCTATATGCACTAAGTCACGCATCTCTCCCCGAAGAGATTCACGAAGACTGGATGGACCCACCACCTCCAACACAGCTTGGACTCGGGCCATGATCACCTATACCGCATGAGAGCGGGTTATTCCTAGCAACTGATGACTCAAAGCATCTCTTTCCAGTATAGCCTGTGTTAGTTGCTCCTCCGAGGACCGCATTTGGCCACGTAACTCCTCCATTCTCCGCCCTAAGTTCAAGACACGTGCTTTTTCAAGTGATAATTGGCGTTCCAATTCCCACGCCTTATCCTTCTCGAATTGTAACGCCTGGATGTGAGTCTCCTGTGCGGATTCATGAACCTCCTTCAAGTGAGCTACCTCCACTTGAGCTTCTAAGAGACCTCGCTCTAACTCATCCCGACGACGGTATACTAAACCCGGATCTGAGGAAGAACTCCCGTAAGACCCGAGGGCGTCCAACACCATATAAATCTGCTCAAAACACAAAGCGAATGGCATCAGACCAGAGGACAGGTTAGTGTTAAACAAAATGAATAGATACCTCACACAGGTCTTTGCAGGCTAAATCTTGGAGAACGGGTACCGAAAGGGTTTTTATCAGCTCACAATCTGTTACGTTCAATAACCCACTAAGAAAGTTTCGGCAAAATCCCACTGCTGATCCGAGAGGAGAAACATCCTGATTACCCCCGGGGGGAAGAGTTCTCCCGAGGGAAGGGTGCTCCTCGGGCGGTGGTGCAGGAATACGACCAGGGATATCTTGCCGGGGCTGCATATCCTCTGTACTAGAAGAGTGAAGATACTCCTCTAATACATTTACTACGGTAGAATTATGAGGAATGGGCTGTGATACTATGGGACTCATGTGATAATCCGTTTGAGAAAGAGTTGCTATCAGATCCGACGATCCAGAAGGAGTTATATAACTGACTGGGGGGGCTGCAACGAGTTCCTCCTCCTCCGAGGAAATTTCAACCATTGCCTCACTTACGAGGGGAGGAGAATCGCCAACCTTTGTTCCCCCGGGAATACCATGCAATGCCCTCCCCAAGAAAACGTCAGTAGAAGACCCGAGAGAGAAGGCTCCCATCTCTGCTCCTGCGAAATATGTCAGTAGGAAAACGGTCCGAGGACACTTATAAAATTTACAAGCTAGAGAATGATTAGCAGAACTTACGAAAATGAAAATTACTGTGAAGAGGACGAGAAGCAGGAGTGCATCCTTCCACCCCCTCTTGTAAACCTGCCAAAATCAGAGCCTCGGGGAAATCCAATAGCCCAGATATGTCATAAGAACCAGAGAAAAGTCCCGAGTGAAGCAATATCTCCCTCACTTGTCCTCGTGTTTCGGTGTTGGGTGCGATATACCCCAGACCCCATCGGATGGGTACACCCCACGATCTGGCTGACTGGCCTCTCGGACGGACAAAGAAAAATCTCCGCCTCCAATCCCCTCTACTAGAGTGGGAACTGGATACACGAGTGAAGATATTTTCCTTGTTCCGATAGGTCAAGCTAAAAAAGGGAGTCCCCTCCGAGCAAGGTTGAAGGGTAAATATTGTCCCCACCCGATAAGGGGACATCGGAAGGTTTAAAAGCTCACTACGAAGGACATATCCCACCAAATGACTATAGGAACTTGGTGTTAACTGACTCGGACACACCTGCCAATACCGAAAGAGTATTTGGAAAAAGGGATGGAAAAAGGTCCGTAAACCACAACGCATCTGTTCGGTATAAACGGTCATGTAACCTGAGGGGGGTGCGTAAGCCCTATGGCCCGAGGAAGGCACTAGTATGTCATAATCTTCGAAATCAAGGTTATAGCCGCTAAAAAAAGATCTTACCGAGTTCTCACATTCTGTACTCGTGGTAGATCCTACACGTCCTCTGCCTATTAATCGCGATGGATTAAGAGGAATCAAATCGAACTCCGAAGACTCATCCGCCAAAGGATATGGCTCCCTACTCATGAATATCTCCCTGATATGATTGATCCTCCGTGAATTTGTAGATGGAAGCCTACGAGCTACCCCGAGAGAGGAACTAGCACCAAGTGTCGCCTGATTTTCGGATAAGTTGTCCCTCGGAGGAACTCTTGATGATCCAGAAGGACCCCGAGCGGTATCCCGAGAAGAACCGCAAGATGGATTCGAACCACTTCTTCTATAATAAGGAGGCATCATCTTATTTGGTAAGCACTATCCTCGTACTTGCAATTATGAATAAACTCGTAAGGAGTAGGAAATAAGTGCGGAATTGGTAAAGATCTTACGTGCATATATACTCTTTAAGCTAAGAGTTAAAATTAGAAGCTTAAGCTCTTATTAGGTTAACTAAGGGACACGTGTTGAAAAACTTTTTGATTAAGAATGACACGTACCCTATTTAACCATGCAAAGCAACACCTCCTACTTAGAAATTTTACTTAGTCAGCAACCTTATAAGAATTATCATTATCCATTTTAATTAAACAGTGGAGATAAAATATAGAATAGGAAGATTGCACAAAATATTTATTGATTTAAACCAAAGAGCCCTCGGAAGGGATAATAAGCACAAGGAATATTTATTTAAAAAAACTAAAAGTAAAAAATTACAAAGAACAAGACTAAGCCCCCGTGGAAGGAGGAAGGGAAGAAGTTGTCTCCTCGGCGGAAGTACCCAATGGAGCAAGACGAGAAATTGGAGAAAATACTCCCCCGGAACCGCTAGCCCTCGGACTCGGACTCGTGGCGGAGCGCATTGGAGATGGTGTCGGAGAATCCCGAGAGGATAGCAAACCCCCAAACCTCCCCACAAAATAATGGCAGTCGTCGGGAGTTGGCTTCTTTAACTTGCGAAGATCGAAAGACTTGGAGAAGTTAACATCCGACCTTATCAAAGATTTCGCCACCTTCGCACACTCCAAATAACCCCACAGAAGATGACCCATCAAGAGCTCGTGAGAAGGCGCCTCGGATGCTCCTGATTGCTGCCGTGAAATCTCTCGTTGGGCAAACTGAACAGCTACATCCACCTTAGCCTGCACGTCCTCGGGAGAAAGAAAATTTGCTAACTTCCCCTCGGCTGACTCTGCCCTATCAGTAACTTGGCCCAGTGTCTCCTGGAGAACTCTCTCTCTCTCATTCCCGTCCGCCACCGCCTTCTCGAGAGCTGCAATACGAGCAGTAAAGACCCCCTCGGAGTCTTTCCTTTCCTTCTCCATCTTCTTATAAGCGGACTCGGCAGCACTTAAACTACCTTGCAAATTCGCCCTCGCCTTCTCTGATTCATTGAGAGCAAATTCGTAGTCGGAAATCTTTGTTCGAAGAAGGTCCTCCCTAGTTTGACTCTCTTTATCCCGGACTAAGAGAGGTGCCAATTGTGCCCGGAGTGCTTCTAAATCCTCTATATCTTTCCGGCCGCGCTCTTCAACGGCAGTAACTGCCTCCCGAGTCTTTCCAATCTACAGAAAAGTCAACAATAAATGATTCAACAGAGATGTATTGTGTAATTTCAGAAGACTAATGTAGAGAAGCTTACCATGAGCCCCAACCAGTTAAGACTGGTGTACAAAAATTGATACCCCTCGGCGGGTGCTGAACTGGAGGAGGCGAAAAATCGGAGGATATCTTGATAAGCCTCCCCCACTGAACGAGATCAAAATTCCCCCCCGGATCCGCTGGGAGGAATAGGCTCTTGGAATGTATGACCCCTCGGAGACAAAGTCACCGGGACATGTCCCCTCGGAGGACTCGTATCCTTTACGGGAGTCGTCACTTCTGAATTTGTAAATATGGCCCGTGAACCACCTACTGTTGTGGAGGGGCTGGTCTTTCCCAATAGTGATTGCAGAATCCCTTCCTTCAAATCTCGGTCCTCTGAAGAAGGATCAAACTCCCCTTGGGTGTCTTCGGAGTCCCCTCGTAAACCTTCTTGCTCGGGAATGCTGAATTGGGCCAGAAAGTCCTCCTCTACAAAAGATACAAACTGACAGTAAGAGGAAGAATGAAACTAGAAAAAATCATAGAAAGAAGGCAAATAATGGATACTCACCATATAATGAAGACTCTTCTACCATCGGAGCTTTCCCTTTATCCATAGCCACTACATCAAAAGAAAAGGTGTCAACACATCAGCAAATATTGCAGATAAAGATATGAAAATCTCATTAAAAACTCGTGAAACTTACCCCGAGGAGCGGATTCAGGAACTGTCGGAAGCTTAGGAGAAGGATCCTCGGAAGACAGGTCTATTACTTCAGTATCCTTCCGAGCAGATTCATCCTCCGCACCACTCGGAAAGATACCCTCCTCGGAACCTCTCGGAGAAATTCCTATATTAGATTCGGAAGCAGGTAAATTCCCTGACTCCGATTTGGAAACGGGCACTAAAGCCAAATCCCAAGAAACAGGAGCTACTTGGCGCAGGGGAACAGCGCTCCTGACGACCCCCATCGCATCCATGCATAGAAGAGAATGGTCCTCGTGGAATCCACCCTTCTCTGAACCCATATGCCTACTCTCGAGAGCATTAACCTCCTCCTCCTCGTGATCACCCTCCTCTGGTATCTCAGAGACACCACTAGGAGTAGGCTCCCTCGGACTCGACTGCAGATAATAGTTTGCCATGACATCCCCTGCATCATCCCACCAATAACATGTATAAGCACAATTTATCACGGTACTCGGAGGAAGAATAAAAGAGTAAAAGAACGAATGAAGAGACTTACGAAAGAAACTCCTCGCCTCGGGAGATAAAGACAAAGGACGTTCCACTGCGTCGTCGGTAAAAATTACGTAGTGAAGACCAGAAGTCTCGTACAACATGGTGAAGTCCTCTGATTCCATCAATTTGTGCTGAGAAATTATAGGAGATAACACCGCCTCCTGATCCAGAGCGTGCACGGGAGTAGTACCCTCTCGCCAATCAAAGGGCACATCCCACTCACCGTTGACAGGTCCCACGAAGAAGTATCTGTTCTTCCAGACACTATGTGAGGTAATAGCAGCCCCCAAGATCCTCTTCGTGGAATCCCCCGAGTTGTCCCGATGACGAACGTTATAGAAAGGATACCCCCCGGGTGATACCGCCACGTCAAAGATCAAAAGAAAGTGATCCACCGAACACTCTAGCCCATTCACGTGGCACCAAAATACGTAAATACAGATAGCAGCAAATCCATTCGGTACCATCTGACTTGGGCTGATATTACAAGTTTTAAAGAGCTCACAGAAAAAAGGGGACATAAACGAGCGCCACCCGTACTTCACCTGAGCAAAGAATACTGTCAACATACGTACTCATATGTGGACGCCTCGCTCGCCTTCTCTCCATGCAACACCCATATCCAATATTGATACACAAACCCCGACTTATGAAGATGATCCCGTACTACGTTTTGATCAAAAAACTTTAAATTGATGCATTTCTGGCACCTAATACGATTTCTTAGATCTAAGTAATCTCTCTGTTGTGATGCATATTCTATGAATTCAAGAACCCCAACCACGTAATGTTGATTCAAATAACCAGTGTTACTATCTATCCTATCGTACATCAAAGATCTATTGGGACGATAATCCATTTCTAATCTAAGAAAATAAAAAAGAAATTGTTACAATTAATTTCACCAATCAATATATTTATCATTTATATAAAAATTTTAAAACACGAGTACATAGAAGCCAAGACAATTAATACTTACTTGTTGTAGCGTAGAAAATACTTAGATCAAGTATTGTTTGCACACACACACACCCCTCGTTACATTTATCGCAATATCTAAAACAAAGAAACATGAAGAGAAAAGTTAATAAAGATGATCTTAATTGAGAAAAACTAACAAAAAATAGTTATAACAAGAGAAAATCGTGGATACCTTAGGAAGATATGAATGTTAGAATGATTTCTCAAGTGGAATAGGGAGGGGTATTTATAGGGGGCTGACACTATTACCGACCGAAAATCGGTCGGGAATAGTAACGACAACTGTTATTGCCGACCGAATTTGGGTCGGCAATATTAGGGTTTAGGGTCTAGGGTTTAGGGTTTAGGGGTATTGGCAGCCGATTTTCGGTAAGGAATAAATTCATATTCTTAATTTCACAATTTCGCCATCCATTTTAGATAAATTGTTGATTTAATGATCAAGTACATCAATATTAGTTATATATTACTGAAAATCTCAAAAAATATTCATTTTATTTGCACGTTGATGAATCGTTTGAAGCGTCGATTCATATTGTCACTTATAAATAGATTGGTATATGTAGCTGCTAATAACGTAAGTACTTACGATTATGTTAAACATATGTTAATATATATCACAATTAGCCTCTCTATACTAACGTTTGTAACAAATGTTAATCGCCAATAGGGAATATTATACTATGTATGATTAATATATGTAAAACTCCAAAGTAACTCAACTTATATGTTAATCTATACTAATTTCATAATTAAAAGTACATTAAAACTAACTAACTATTAGTGCAATTCATGTATTTAGTGAGATTATATAGTTATACTTAACAAACACATCAATATTTTCCAAAAGATCCGGAAAAAAAAAAATTACTCTTTTTTCCGACCGATTTTCGTTCGGGAAAAATATTTAAACTCATTCGCGACCGATTTTCGGTCGAGAATAATATTCAAACACATTTCCGACCGATAATCGGTGGGGAATAATATTCAAGGTCAATGTCGACCGAAATGCGGTCGGCATTGACCGCGTATCTGGGCAAAAAAGAATTGCCGACCGAAATTTGATTGGTAAATTTTGAAAATTTGGCGGGTAGGCCAAATATCAGAATTTCCCGACCGAAACTCGGTCGGGAATACTCGAAAAAATTGGCGGGACTTGGTGAGAAATTCAAATTTGCCGAAAATTCAAAAAAAATCAACTTTTTCTATAAATACACTTCATTATTCTCCTCATTTCTCATCTACTTTACATTTTTTCTTCAACTTACTCTTCATTTCAAAACTTTTTTTCTACAAACACCATTTATTCTTTCATCTTCCAACACGTTTTTCTCTCATCTTCAAAACTAATTTTGTCACTTCTTTCTTCAACTTTTAACTTTAAAATAAACACTTATTTAACTTTTTTGTGTTTTAGATTGGGCAATGAATCCAAAGTTTAATTGCCCATCTAAAACACAAAAAAGCTAAAGAAAGTTTTGGATTGGGTAATAAATCAAAAATAATATTTCGGTAATTATTACCGGAATTGTTTTTTTTATTCTGACGAGTTTTATTTCTGACCGAAATTCGGTAGGGAATAATATAAATATTATTCTCGACTGAAGTGCGGTAGGAAATGATATAAATATTATTTCCGACCGAAATTCGATCGGGAATACAACAAACGTAATTTCCTACCGAATTCTGGTCGGGTTTAGGGCACCGGTATTCCCGACCGTGTATCGGTCGAGAATGACGGAAAAAATGTCCCAACCGAAATACGGTCCGGAATTAATTTTTCAACCGCTGTCTGGTCGAGACTGTTTCTGACCGGACTTCGGTCGAAAATATTTGTCCCGACTGACTTGCGGTCGGAATGGCCGGTCGGGAAAAACCCAGGCCAACCAAGCTTTGGCCGGAAAAAAAACTCTGACCGAAGCAATACCAACCGGCCCACCTCGACCGAAAATCGGTCGGAAAGGGCCATTTCCGACCGTAGAAGGGTCATTCCCGACCGGCTTCGCGGTCGCGGTCGCGGTCGCGGTCGCGTCGGGAATGACCCGAAAATTCTGTAGTGTTAGTTAAATAATCATAGTAGTTTAATAACCAAATATTGGTCTACTAATTATATTTAAGTTTGGTAACCTATTTATTTATGAATTAATTACTTGACTCGAATGAATTTTAATTTTACATGCTCCTTTGTTCTCTAATTTGTTTTTTTGTTTTTATTAAGAATGACCAACCATGCATTAATCACGAAAAAAAAGAAACAAAGTTTAATGACATTGTTCACGAGCCGGACGATTTTCTAATTTGTCTTTGCTTATTTATTTGCTTGTGTAGCATCGATTTGTTATTCTAGTTTTAGTTTAGTAATTTAAAAGTCTGCTGTTAGTCACTTTACTTAGTATCGTTTAGTTCGTCCTAGGTGGTGTTGTAAATGTATATAAAACGTGCATGCATAAATGTAAGTAAAGACAGAAGGAGTTTTAGTGCGATTCAGTTAAATAGACCCCTCCAGTACTGTATACTCAACAAGTAATCGTACATGATGATGAGGGGTATTACAACAGTGGTTTGTATACACCGAACCCCTCCAGTGTATACGTTGCTACGAATCCACCCAATGTGCTCGTCTTCCGGTTGGCCTGAATGCAATTTCCCGTTTACGAGGAAATTGCAAGCTTCTGCCAGACTTTGAGACACCTTCAGACATACCTCCCTTTGGAAGCAGCTACATGGGGTTGCAATAGGTATTGGCAACCTACACTTCCACTATTATAACTTGTACACACAAAGTGCTATGTGCTGCTTTGGTGATAAAGTTGAGTGTATTTTTTTTCGGGTCGACTTTTTCTTTTCCATAACTTTCATATTTTCGACTAAAAAAACTCAATTGCTCTTATTCGGGCCAAATTGGTGATGAGGCTACCCAGTCAATAAGTTGTCGCGCCACGTCATATTTTTAAGCCCAAATAACGTTTTTTGGACTAATCATTGACTTGCACCCCAAAATAAATTGCACTTTGCCCCCCCAAAAAAATATATATAATAAATAATAAACATTTATATATATATATATATATATATATATATAAAACTTATATATAACTATTTGTAAGAAATATAAATATATATAAATAATAATAATAAACATATATATAACTATTTATAAAATTAATAAACATATATGTAAATAATAATAATAATAAAGCTATATATAGATAATAATAATAAACATATATATATATAAATTATAATAATAAACATATATATAACTATTTATAAATAATAAATATTTTAACAATATATAAAAAAACAAATACAATTAAAAAAAAGTCATCATCTTCATCACACTATCCCGTACTCCACCCCTCTCGCCGTCACCACCACCGCTGCCCCGCCTTCACCACCACCAACCCAATCACTCACACAAAGATACCAGCTACTACTGCTGCTCCACTCACCAAATCGTCAATGTCAAAATCTGATTCGTCGTCATCATCACTGCTCTAGCCGAAAATCACCTACTCCAGCGACTCCGCCGTCACCGTAATAAACCTCCGACTCTACAATATCAACGGTACTATTCTGATTCTCATCTCCTCTCTTTCAAATCTAACGGTCCTCGGTCTCGCGTCATCACCAACCGCAGTTTTGCGCCGCCATCATCACCACCGTCGTCGCTAGCATCACCACCCCCAGTTTCATCACCATCCCCAATTTCGCGCCGACCCCCACCACCACCCCTTATAAAGTTAAATCGGACAACCGCGATTCCGAGAAGAATTGAAAACTCGGGCGACCCTGCTTTAAACTCCGGCCAAAATCGAGAGGACTCGCGGTTCAGTTTGTTCAACTCCGAGTCCAAATCAAAACCGATTCAAAATTAAAACCCATTTGCGGTCATTTTTGTTGTTGGTGGTTGTGGTGAAAGAGGTGGGGGTGTGACGGGGTGCGGGGAAGAAGAAGAAGATGATATTTGTTTTATTTTGGGGTCCAAGTGTAATTTACAAAGACTATTGGTTAAGTTGTGTAATAATTCACGTTGTCTAAAAAATGTTTTTTCAGCTCAAAAAACCCGATGTGGCTATAGCAACTTATTGATTGGATGAGCACTTTCTTTGCTGTACAGCAACGCCAGCGTTATAGTCCGATTAAGATATATTGGGCATTTTGATCGAATTTTGAAAACTAACGGGGCAGAAAAAGTCGGCCCAAAAAAAGCATATAAAGTATTTTTTAGGCAAAGTTAAAGGGCAGAAATAATAATTGCTCCTTGAATTAATAAGTAACAGTAGGCGTCTTTGAGATTGCATAATTGCATAGCCAATCCTTCGTCACAATCTCGTGCATATAAAGTTGCGCCTTAATAGGTAACTTCTCTTTATCTCATCTGATCATATAGAATAATCTTTTCTCACTCTTTTGATTCATCAACTAGAAGAGCAAGTCTTCGTCGATTCTAATTCTCAATAGGAGCGCTCGTAAGATTTCTATCTTACCATTGTATATACTCTAGCTAATTCACAGTCTAACAAAACCTATCTAACAATCAAAAATCCAATAACAAAACCTATCTAAAATAGAAATTTATCTTTTCAAGTATATGGGTTATAATTGTACGCATATCAACTCGATTTTGATATATTACATGACACTAAGTTAGAGTAGGTTGCTCTGACTATAAAACAAAAATTGATAGAAACATAGACAACACGGAATCTACAAGTTCAAAGTTCATACATTTCACTAGTTGTAACTAACTTCGAAACGCTCAAAATATCAATTATAAAGGAGAATAAAAATGAGTTTTGACACAAGAGAGGATGATCATAATACAACAAAGGATTTCCTGACCTCTAAAAGTTGTTTAATTGAACACAAATCTCGACCTTGATATTGAATGTCAATCGAAGTAATGACTCATTTGAAAAATTAAAAAGTTACAAACAAGGGACCAAACCAAATACTTATAGAAGCGTTTTGGGGTCCTAAAACATGAATATGCTTCTAAGGGAGAAGCGAAAGAAAGTGTGAGGGTCAAAAATCATTTTTTGACTTTCGTCTCCCTACATTTCGTCCTACGTGGAAAGGTGCAATTTGACCGATATTATTTTGACCTCCCACAATAGTAAACATGTAAGTGCAAAATATATCAATTCAAAAGCAAACCATGGGTTATAAGATGACACAAAACTGTGGGAGCGAATATAGGGCCAATGCTCGTAACTGTGATATGTTATATGCTATATGTTATAGCCATATGTCATATCCATATGCCATATGTTATATGCCACCATATGTCATATGTTATATGTCATACGCTATATGTTATAGGTTGTATGCCATATCTATATGTTATATGCCATATGTTGAAAGCTATGTGTCAAATGTCATATGACATATGTCCTTGTTATGTGTTATAGGCTATATGTCATACTACTATAGGTTTGTGTCAATTTTCTTGTTGGTCCGTAAAAGTAGTAAAAGTCAATTTTGCTCTTACGCAAGCGTAGTTTCCACGTGTACTTATATTATTCGACCCGTATATCTTTTGGCACACCATAAGTCCCCTAGTTTGCAGGTTGAGAGAAGTGTTGCTCGACGTGCAAGTTTTATTCAAGTGCCAAAACCATCAACGAAGGGCATGTACTTGTTGTCCTTGTGTTTTTTCTGAGAAATTGATTCAATCTTTGGGAGAATTTCATTTTTTGCGTAACAGAGAGATCATTTCTTGCGAGCATGGATCAAATATGGCATTTATTTCACCTTTTTGTGAGTTTTTCCCTTTAGATAGTTTGTAGCCATTATTGGCCACTTGACGGTTGTTAGCTCTTGATTGGTTATGAATAATCATTTTGACTCTTTGCTTGAATCTTGCGACTCATTTACTTGTTTGATGATACGCTCTAGTTTCTTTTGTGGTGCTTTTGATGCTTGTCACTTAACTGTTTCAGAGCTTTATTGTTGTGTTGTTGTATGTTTTGTATCTTTGCTTCTATAGTGATTTTGGTAGGGCTTACGATAATGGCCTACGTTATGGGATATTTGCCCAAGCTCTTCACCTAGTTTACTTTGGTAGAGATTATGATAATGACCTACTGTATGAGATATTTGTCCAATAGACTCTTCACCTAGTTTATTTCGGTAGGGCTTAGAATATTTGCCTACTTTATAGAATTTTCACCCAATAGGCTCTTCACCTAGTGCATTTGGTGGCGCTTGTGTAGCTCTAAGCTTTTGTTCCTCTTGGGTGTTGCTTTTTGTGCATATTTCTTAGTCTTTGTGCTTTAAAAAGTTTGAGTGAGATGTAGTGTCCCCTTTAAGCGATCATTATTGTGGAGTAACCGGTCTGGTGGCAGTGGCGATGGGTTGTTATTTGAGGTCTCAGGTTTGAGACTTGTATGTAGCAGCTCCGTGATCATTTATTTCTTGTTTAAATCTCCAACTTTTAGCGAATCTCTAGCATGCATTTTGTGTTATGATGCTTTATTTTGTAGAAGTCTTTGTATAGGATCATTAACTAATTTATTGTAGTAAGAATTACATTGGGCCTTCTTGGTAATTTCCCTTCAAAGGACCGTCACCTTTTGAATTTGCTGAGCACGTATGGTTCTAATTTATGGGAGTCTCACCCAAAGGCTCATCGCTTTTTGAAGTTATCAAGCACTTGTGATGTGTTTGTTGAGCACTTGTGGCTCTAATTTATGGGACTTTCACACAAAGGCTCGGATTCATGTTTGTCGAGCACTTGTGGCTTTAATTTCTGGGAATTTCATTTAAAGGTTGCTCGTCTATGTGTTTAACGAGCACATTTGACTTTAACTTATGGAAATTTCACTCAATGTCTCGTAGCTTAAGCTTATGTCGAGTGCGCGTGACTCTAATCTATGGGACTTTCACCCAATGGATTGCAGCCTAAGTACTTTTTAAATGCGTGTGACTTTAATTTTTGGGACTTTCACCCAAAGGCTCGTAGACTGAGTACTTTTTGAGTGTGTGTGACTTTAATTTATAAGGACTTCACCTAAAGGCTCGTAGCCTGAGTACTTTTCGAGTGCGTGTGACTATATTTTTTATAACTTTCACCCAAATGCTCTTATCCTGTGTACTTTTTGAGTGCACGTGACTATAATTTATGGGACTTTCACTCAAATGACTGTGGCCTAAGTACTTTTTCGAGTGCGTGTGACTCTAATTTATGGGATCTTCACCCAAAGGATCATAGTCAAAGTACTTTTCGAGCGCTTGTGGCTTCGAAGTCTTTGTTCCTCTTGGTGTTGTTACTTGTGCCTTTTGCGTAGTCTGTGTGCTTTAACCTTGTTGGATAAATAGTTTGTACTCATTTTACGATAATCTGTATAGAGTAATTCGTCTGGTGTTGGCATCAACGAGCGTTTATCTACAGATTATTAAGTGAATTATTAGAGCCTAGAAGAAGATTTTATTTCTTTTATGACTACACTTGGAGGCATTCTAATTGAGAATGGAGATAATCGTAGCCTCAGTTGAAGTTATTTTTGCCTTATTGTGCTCTTTGGCTAGAGCACAATAATCTGCCTTGTATGAAATGATGTTTTTTAGATGTATCCATTACTTGGTTAAAGCTTGAGTGTGGGTCTACTCTCATTAATCACTCCAATGGTTGTTTTTGAATAGCTGTTATGAGGCGTGACATGGTTGTCTTATGTGTTGTCATTGTTACTTGTATAACAGCAACAATAAGTTGTATCGGCCATATGGCGAGTCCCCCAGTTTCATGTTGTAGTTAGGCTTTTGATTGTTGCGAGATCATGCATTACGTGTTTGAGCGCATTTTCTTTCTATGTTGATTGATTTTGCAACAGGTGATGTGGTTCCTCTTGAGTTCGTTGTCTTGTTATCGTTGTATTGGATGAGAATATGTTTTGTCCCAGGAGTGGAATCTGGAGTTGTTGAGTAGTTGTGGTGGCGTTGGCCCTTTTAGTTACTCTTGCATACCTTGTCATGGCATATCGATGAACCTGCGTGTCTCTTCTACATTACACTTGGTGGCTTCCTACAGACGAAGCCACTAATGCGGGGTGATTTGTTTGCTGACTAAGTACTCCACATCAGACTAACCCAAGCATCCTATTGGTCATGAGCTAGCTTATAGTGTATGACTTATCAAGAAGAACATATTCAAACTACTCTACACGACCTATAACACGCTTATAGGATCATCCCTCAACGGGCATCAACTGACTTAGGCATCATAGTGCCTTCGACGGGTCAACCCCGACTTAGTTCACGTGCTGTGTTGTACAGTGCAGATTTCTCGGACATAAAGCTAGCTCAGGACTAATAAAGAGTTTGGGTTCGCCTAACGTGGAGTGATTAGTCAACAGACGAAATTACCACACATGATAATGGGAAACTTTCGTGGACTTAAGGCGAAGGTCAAACCTGCAGAAAGGCCAATTCGACCTACAAATTCGTAAATTAGAAATTAGAAAGTAACACTATGAAGTAGTGCATAAGTATCTTAGCTAATCGTGTAAAAATATATCTGGACCATAAATCTGCAATATTTTAATCGAGTGAACATAAATATTGAAGATCGAACTCTACCGTCAACTGAGTTTCAACGCTAACACTAGAGTTTGAATTCAACATCCAAAGAATTTGACATCAGCATAATCACCCCCGAGTTCTATTTGGGGCTCTAGAATTCTACCGCTATAGCATTTTTATTAGTGTTGTTTACGACTTTCATTCTATCGACTCTATGGCATTCCAATCCATGGGTTTCGACATTCTAACCCCTATTTTGCTAAATTAAGCAGGGAGAGTCTATGTCGTGCCTCGATACATTTCACACTTGTTGTATATAATACACATGCATAAAAAATAGAGTTGATTTAAGACTTATTAGAGTATTAAATCGATATAAAAAGAGTGTCTAATCAGCGTGTCAAGTCAACCAACAAAGAAATCGCATCTCATTTACTAGGTCAAATTTTTTTTTTGTCCCCTTCAATGATATAGAAAGTTGTGAAATGTTAAATGCATTGCAATTGTTGGAACTCCATGCACAAGTTGTAAATTATCGAGAATAAAGGCAAAAAGGTTATAAAAAAATAAATAAAATTACAGCAAAATTTGGCAGTTGGCAGATTAATGGGGGTATTTTAGGAATGGCTCAATACTAGTATTGGACCGACCCAAGAAGAAATCCCAACTGAAATAGTACATCGAACATGTGAAATTCGATACTAAACGAGCATCAAACGGACTTGGTTCGATCCAACGACTCGATCGAACCAACCCAATTCGATGCGCTTTCCTCAACAACCATGGGGGTCTGTGGGACGGGGGTTATAAATACCCCATCCCTTGACAATCTCGGCACGCATTCCAACTATCACCAACTCACTTAGCATCGAACCATTGGCATTCGATCGATATCACAGAGTTCGATACACTGCGTTCGATCAAAGCAGACCGATTCAATACTCATCAATCCAACTTAGCCTTACATCGAAGGACCCGAGTTCGATACACTTATAGATCGAAGGGCCCCTGTTCGATATTGGACCATCAGGCAGACTCTGTATTGAACGTCCCCGATTCGATACTGCTTAGATCGATTTTCAGCTGTTCGATACACTATTTTTATTTTGTAATTTCATTTATTTAGCCTAGTCAACTTGCAATAGGTGTTCCGGACCAAGCTCGTTCGAATTCTATTTGATTAGCATTATTTTGTCAATTGATCAGTTCATTATAATATTTACGGTATTTTGTTATTCGGACGAAATAATATCAAAATACAGATCAATCCTTGATGATTAGTATCAACGTATTATAACTATTTGTTACTCCATTAAATATATCAGTGCGTAATTTGCAGATCAATTTATCACTAATCCTGACATGTATCTCTAAGCACAGCCAATTAATCTCCAAAACATGTAGGTCTTACCCATTTACAGCTCAGACTCCACGTGATATTCTGCTGAGATTCAACGCTTAAGAAATCTAGCTGGTGACACTTGCCTTGTAAAATATAGGTAGCTATCAACACGTTGAGTTGAAAAGTTCTTGAAACATAGTTTACGCAAAATTTAGATCATAATTACGTGTCAAATTTGTTTTTCTAATCATAGTGAGTAACATAGAAAATTTAAGAGTATATAAAAACGTAATTTAAACAAGAGCCTACCGTTCTAATTAGAGGCGTCATTTTCTTCTCAGGATTAAGAAGTCCTCAAGACGTAACATACATAGAGTAAACAAATTGAATTGTTAAGAACGTCGTTACTTGTCGGTTACTAATAACTTTTTCTATGGCACGTGCTGAAATTCAAGATAGTTACGCACTAAAGTGAAAATTCCATGACAATTAACGGGCACACGATGAACATGAGAACATACAATGATGATGGGTATTTTAGAAACAACTCAATACTAATATTTGGTTAGCCCAAGAAACAAGCTCAAGTAGAAAAGTGCATCGAACAGGCCAAATTCGATGCTAAACAAGCATCGAACGAACATGGTTCGATCTAATAGGATGATCGAACCATATCCGTACGATGCACTTTCCCCAGCTGCCAGTGAGTCCGCGAAACGGGAGTTATAAATACCCCGTCCCTTGACAGTCTTGCCACGTTTTTCCAACTAGCATCGATTCAATCAGCATCGAACGGTCAGTATTCGATTGAATCACTCTAGTTCGATCGTAATCCCGGTGTTCGATACACTACGCTCGATCGAAAGAGGACAATGCGATACCCTACTAATCAGCTCAATAGTACATCAGAGAAGCTTAGCTCGATACACTTTTATACATTGAAGAGCCAAAGTTTGATATTGGACCGTGAAGTTGATACTGTATCGAACATATCCGATTCGATACATAATAGATCGGACCCTAGCCGTTTAATACGCATTCTATTCTTAGTAATTTTATTTATAAAGTCTTGTCAACTTGTAATTGGTGTTTCGGACCAAGCTAGTCCGCATTATATTTGAATAACATTATTTTGGCAATTGATCAGCCCATTGTAATTATTACGATGTTTTGTTACTTGCACGAAATAAGACCAAAATATTGACGTCGTCTGTTGGAACATCACATTTTTAAGTTTGTTAGGCATAATGTCTAGAATTACTAGAACATGTAGTAGAGCAGTAGATAGCACAAATGCAGAGGTCAATCGAGCAACAACAAGTCAGACTGTCCTAGAAGTCGCAGGACCTTCGACGTTACCCGCTGGGGTGCCGACGCCCGCGAGGCGAGAAATGCCAGGCTTACAAGCAGAGGATATACCTACGCCAAATGCTGGCGCAACTGGAGCAACAACAACCACCGCTTCGCTCCCGAACAATATGAGAGATGAAATAATGGCCATGGTCTAATCTGTACTGGCTGAATGTATGGCCCTCGCGCCACCAATGCAAGTATCACCGCCGGTAGGAAATGTTGAGGCAATAAGGGAACAGCCTTCCGCGGCAATACGTCCGAGAAAATCAAACAAGGAAAAGTCCCATTGGGACGGCAGGAGAGACAAACCGGACTCAGTGGAGGTCCAAAATAAGGAAAATCACACAGGGAAGATCGCATAGACAAACCTAAGTCAATGGAGGTGCAGTCTAGGAGGCACCGTGAGGAGAGAAGAAGAGGAAAAGAGAAAAGTTGGAACGGCGAACCAAGTAGACAAGAGAAGAGTAATGAGAGGAGACGTGCGAAGAGTGGTGATTCATGAAAAGAGCGTGATGAGGTGGTAAAAAACCTGGAAAGACTTGGAAGGGAGAAAGAAGTGGACGAAGGTCGAATAGAGAGGATATGAACTGCCCTGTGGAGTTCTCCATTTTCTGATGAAATAGAGGCAGAAATCCTAGAACACGGGGAAAAGATCCCCGATTTGAAACCTTACGATGGAAAATGTGATCCCCCGCGATCACCTCTTCCATCTAAACAACAAGTTGACCTTGTACGGGTTCAAGGAGAACGTACATGCCATAATATTTGCCACTACACTAGCCGGGGTAGCGATGGACTAGTTCACTCGAATTGCTCCGGGAACAATAAAAACCTACAAACAGTTAAGGGACATGTTTGAGGATCAATTTTCAAGTCAGATGAGACTGGTTTTTGATCATTCCCACCTATACTCAATGAAATAGGAGGCCAATGAGAGTTTAACGAACTTCATGTGGTATTTCAACACAGAACTACTAAGAATAGATAGCCCAAGTGAGGAGATGGTGATGAGTATACTCTTCCGAGCAACTACCAATACAATCTTCAGTGATGACCTACTCAGGCGGAACCTCAGAACTATCGAGGAAATAAATAAGATAGCTCAGGAGTTGGTTCATCGTGAATAGATGATGGCAACCAAGTTAGCCATAATTGCACCCCCAAAAGATAAAGAAAGAGGAAGAGAGGACCAAAACCGCAACAACAACATAAACAAGAATAACAGGTACCGAGACGCATCACCAAGGCGATATACGCCCCTAAATGCTAGCATCATGATAATATTCAGAGCGGTGAAGAGGAAAGGATGGCTGAAGGAGCCCAGGCAGATGAAGGATTCAAAGGAAACAAGATTTTTGAACCACTTCTGTAAATACCACAATCAGAAGGGTCATGAAACTAAGGATTGCAAGGATCTCAAGGATGAGATCGAACGATTAGTGAAGGACGGAAAACTGGTGGAGTTTGTTAAAAAGATGAAAGAGCAAGAGGATGACGCTGAAAGGGACAGATCGATATTGCCCAGAAAAGACAAGCAGAAGATAGTCAATCACCCACCCTTGTTGGACTATCATCAAACCGGAAACATCAACATCAGAAGGGGGATGATAAATATGATATCAGGTGGTCCAGTAGGAGTGGATTCCACAAACGTCAGGAAAAATATTTTGAGGCTCATTGAATTAGACAGGTTTGTCGGCTTCGCTGACATTTTAAGTGTTAACGGGTTTGGAATTATTCCCTATTTAACGGAAGATATTTATTTTGGGTTCGAACGCCCTGTCCGTGATTCAGAGGCAATGATAGATGGACCTAATAAGATTAATTGCAAGAATATTCCCTTCCTTTATTCACTGAACATTTCCTCCTCTCCTACGTATTTGAGTGTTAATTTGTAGTAAGTAAGCTAAGTTGTTTCCGCCTTTTCAGCTTGTTCTTCTTCTACTGATCACCTCCCTTTATATAGACTTTGGTAGGGGCAGGTGTCATTGTGCATGCGTTTTGGTAAGGACAGATGTCGTTGTTATATTGATACAGGTGTGAAAATTAGGATAATGTTTATCTCTTATCTACTAGGCGCTGACTGGATTAGCTTTTGTGTCTTCTGATTTCTCCGAGGGCTTCTGATGTAGATTGTTTTGATAGAGCTATTCTTCCGAGGGCTTTTATCCCTCCTTCTTGATTCGGGTATTTTCTTCAACAATCAGGAGTGATTTCTACGGGTGTAAATGTGATCTCCGAGGGTTTGGTACAACTTCCGAGGGCTGTGATTTTGTGTCCGAGGGCTGCATTTGCTTTACTGAAAGTGAGATTTCTTCACCAGAGTTCTCGGACTGTATTCACGGGATGTTCTTGTATTTATTTCTTGATTTTCTCCAAAATTGGGTCCTCGGATGAGTCCGAGTGCCGTCTTTCCCGAGGAGTGTTCAGCAAGGAAGTTTTCTTGTAAGTTCATAGGACTCGGAGTCCATCTTGGTCCCTCTTGGCGCATTTGGTGGATATCGGAGTCATAAGGGTCCATCGGGGTTTGCTCTTTTTCCGATGCCGTATTGATATCTGCTTTTCATTCACCGTTTGACTTTCCAAGGGACGCTTATGTTCCTCCTCGGGTGCTCTTGTAAACCTTTTCGGGTCAGTGACCGAAAGGTAGGGCAATCCTCCGAGGGGTTTTGCTTATAGGTACATCTCATCGGAAGTACTCGTGACAATTGTATTGTCCACATATTGTTTTTTCCGAGTAGGAGTGATCTTCTTTATTTTATTTTTAAGGTTAACACTAGCCCCCCCAAATTTCGATTGTCCTCGTAGAGACAAGCGGAATTTTAAATCATCGTCCTCAGTGAGGTGAGGGGTTATTTTTTGCTTAGTGTCCCTATATTTATTTTTTTCCTTTTTTGATATTTATCCAAGAGGTAAATACGTATATTTAGAGTTTTGCAAGCGATTTTACCTTAATACCCCTAGGGTATTGTCATTAAGCAGGCGAAGATCTCGGGAGAGCAGGTTGTGGACTGCCGTTTGACCAGCTTGGGGATTTGAAGTATCTTACCGTTGGCAACGGGCAGAATCTGGACGGCGTGGCATGAGCAGGCAACGGTTACGTGGAGTCACGAATAAATGCCACGTCTTTATGGGCATCTGACCGTTGTAATTTTTGGTTATAAATAGGGTACTGTAGCTCTTCTTTTTCTTCATTCACACAAGTGTAATTCGCGATAATTCTCTCCCAGAGCTACAAATTTCTTCTCTTATTCTCTCGCAATTCTCAGTTTCAGTAAAAAAAACTTTCCTCTTTTTATATCTATGGCTTCTTCTGCCGATGTGAATCCTGTCGCTGCTGTTACCTCCTCGGGAGTTACTGTTCCGATTGACACTTCTACGAGTGTGAGGGGTATTCCGGTGGGAGTTGTTACTCGTAAACGCAAGGGAGAAATCGCTGCTGCTGCTGAGGGCGGCGCCACTTCCTCGAAAAAAGCTAGGGTTCCCAAATCAAAGGAACCACCTCTTCGGACTTTTGCTAAGGTGGAAAAGATGAGGAATATTGCTACTCGTAAGCAGGTAGCGGATCTGTTTACCTCAACCGGAGTCCTTCAGAAGAATATGGTCTTCCGAATCCCGACGAAGGATGAGAGGGCGTGCTATCCTCCTCCGGGTATGTTGACAGTATTTTTTGCTCAGGTGAAGTATGGGTGGCGCTCGTTTATGTCCCCCTTTTTCTGTGAGCTCTTTAAAACTTGTAATATCAGCCCAAGTCAAATGGTGCCGAATGGGTTTGCCGCCATTTGTATTTATGTCTTTTGGTGTCACGTGAATGGACTGGAGTGCTCGGTGACTCATTTCCTTTCCATTTTTGATGTGGCGGTGTCGCCCGGGGGATATCCTTTTTACAATGTTCGTCACCGGGACAACTCGGGTGATTCCACGAAGAGGATCTTGGGTGCTGCTATTACCTCACATAGCGTCTGGAAGAACAGATACTTCTTCGTGGGACCTGTTAATGGTGAATGGGATGTGCCTTTTGATTGGCGAGAGGGCACTACTCCCGTGCATGCCTTGGACCAGGATGCAGTTTTATCTCCGATAATTTCCCAGCATAAATTGATGGAGTCGGAGGATTTCACGATGTTATACGAGACCTCTGGGCTTCACCACGTAGTTTTCACCGATGACGCCGTGGAGAGGCCCTTGTCACTGTCTCCCGTTGCGAGGAGTCTCTTTCGTAAGTCTCTTTATTCGTTCTTTTATTCTTTTATTCTCTTTCCGAGCACAGTGGTAAATTGTGCTTATACATGTTACTGATGGGATGATGCAGGGGATGTCATGGCGAACTACTATCTGCAGTCGAGTCCGAGGGAGCCTACTCCTAGTGGTGTCTCAGAGATACCAGAGGAGGGCGATCACGAGGAGGAGGAGGTTAATGCTCCCGAGAGTAGGCATATGGGTTCAGAGAAGGGTGGATTTCACGAGGATCATTCTCTTCTATGCATGGACATGACAGGGGTTATCAGGAGCGCTATTCCCTTGCGCCAAGTAGCTCCCTCCTCTTCTTGGGCTTTAGTGCCAGTTTCCAAGTCTAGTACAGGAGATTTGCCCGTTTCCGGATCTGATATAGGGAGTTCTCCGAGAGTTTCCGAGGAGGGGATCTTTCCGAGTGTTACCGAGGAAGAATCTGCTCAGAAGATTACTGAAGTAATAGACTTATCTTTCGAGGGTCCTTCTCCTCAGCCTCCGATAATTTCCGAATCCGCTCCTCGTGGTGAGTTTCTATGAAATTTTAATAAGATTTTCATACCTTACTTGTGACATTTGATGACGTGTTGACATTCTTCCTTTTGATGTAGTAGCTATGGATAAGGGAAAAGCTCCGATGGTAGAAGAACCTTCATTATACGGTGAGTATTCCTTATCTGTTCTCTTTGCATAATTTTTTCTAGTTTCATTCTTTCTCTCACTGTCAGTTTGTATCTTTTGTAGAAGAAGAGTTTCTGGCCCAATTCAACATTCCCGAGCAAGAAGATTTACGAGGGGACTCCGAAGACACCCAAGGGGAGTTTGATCCTTCTTCAGAGGACCGAGATGTGAAGGAAGGGATTCTGCAATCATTGCTGGGAAAGACTAGCCCCTCCACCACAGTGGGTGGTTCACCGGCCATATTTACAAATTCAGAAGTGACGACTCCCGTAAAGGATACGACTCCTCTGAGGGGGTATGTTCCGGTGACTTTGTCTCCGAGGGGTCATACATTCCAGGAGCCTATTCCTCCTAGTGGATCCGGGGGGCAATTTTCATCTCGGTCAGTGGGGGAAGCTTATCAAGACATCCTCCGATTTTTCGCCTCCTCCAGTTCAACACCCGCCGAGGGGTATCAATTTTTGTACACCAGTCTTAACTGGGTGGGGCTCATGGTAAGCTTTTCTAAATTAAGCTTCTGAAATTACACAATACATCTCTGTTAAATTCCTTATTGTGGACTTTTCTCCAGATTGGAAAGACTCGGGAGGCGGTTACTGCCGTAGAAGAGCACGGTCGGAAAGACAAAGAAGAGTTAGAAGTACTCCGAGCACAATTGGCACCTTTCTTAGTCCGAGATAAAGAGAGTCAAACTAGGGAGGACCTTCTTCAAACCAAGATTTCCGACTACGAATTTGCTCTTAATGAATCAGAGAAGGCGAGGGCGAATTTGCAAGATAATTTAAGTGCTGCCGAGTCCGCTTATAAGAAGATGGAGAAGGAAAGGAAAGACTCCGAGGGGGTCTTTACTGCTCGTATTGCAGCTCTCGAGAAGGCGGTGGCAGATGGGAATGAGAGAGAGAGGATTCTCCAGGAGACACTGGGCCAGGCTACTGATAGGGCAGAGTCAGCTGAGGGGAAGTTAGCAAATTTTCTCTCTCCCGAGGACGTGCAGGCTAAGGTGGATGCAGCTGTTCAATTTGCCCAGCGAGAGATTTCACGGCAGCAATCAGGAGTATCCGAGGCGCCTTCTCATGAGCTCTTAATGGGCCACCTTCTGTGGGGTTATTTGGAGTGTGCGAAGGTGGCGAAATCTTTGATAAGGTCGGATGTTAACTTCTCCAAGTCTTTCGATCTTCGCAAGTTAAAGAAGCCAACTCCCGACGACTGCCATTATTTTGTGGGGAGGTTTGGGGGTTTGCTATCCTCTCGGGATTCTCCGACACCGTCTCCGATGCGCTCTACCACAAGTCCGAGTCCGAGAGCTAGTGGTTCCGAGGGAGTATTTTCTCCAATTTCTCGTCTTGCTCCATTGGGTACTTCCATCGAGGAGACAACTTCTTCCCTCCCTCCTTCCACGGGGGCTTAATTTTATTCTTTGTAATTTTTTACTTTTAAAATAAACGTTCTTTGTACTTATTATCCCTTCCGAGGGCTCTCCGGCTTAAATAAATATTTTTGTTCAATTTCCCCTTTTTCTACTTTTTGTTTATATAGTTAAATTTCAATTAGCATGGATAATGATAATTCTCAAAAAGTTGCTGACTAAGTAGATTTCCTAAGTAGGAGGTGTTGCTTTGCATGTTTAAATAGGGTACGTGTCATTCTTAATCAATAAGTTTTTCAACACGTGTCCCTTAGTTAACATAATAAAAGTCTAAACTTCTTCTTTTAACTCTGATTTAAAGAGTATATATGCACATAGGGTCTTTATCAATTATGCACTTATCTCCTAATCCTTATTAGTCTTTGATTTTCTTTCATAATTGCAAGTACGAAAATAATACTTACTTGATACGATGATGCCTCCTTATTATAGAAGATGTGGTTCAGCTTCGTCTTGTAGTTTTTCTCGGGATACCGCTCGGAGTCCTTCGGGATCATTAAGGGTTCCTCCGAGGGGCAATCCATCCGAGAATCAAACGACACTTGGTGCTAGTTCCTCTCTTGGAGTGGCTCGTAGGACTCCATCTACAAATTCACGTAGAGTCAATCATATCAGGGAGATATTCATGAGTAGGGAGCCATATCCTTTGGCGGATGAGTCTTCGGAGTTCGATTTGATTCCTCTTAATCCATCTCGATTAATAGGCAGAGGACGTGTAGGATCCACTACGAGTACAGAATGTGAGAACTCGGTAAGATCTCTTTTTAGCGGCTATAACCTTGATTTCGAAGATTATGACATACTAGTGCCTTCCTCGGGCCATAGGGCTTACGCACCCCCCTCAGGTTACATGACCGTTTATACCGAACAGATGCGTTGTGGTTTACGGACCTTTTTCCATCCCTTTTTTCAAATACTCTTTCGGTATTGGCAGGTGTGTCCGAGTCAGTTAACACCAAGTTCCTATAGTCATTTGGTGGGATATGTCCTTCGTAGTGAGCTTTTAAACCTTCCGATGTCCCCTTATCGGGTGGGGACAATATTTACCCTTCAACCTTGCTCAGAGGGGACTCCCTTTTTTAGCTTGACCTATCGGGACAAGGAAAATATCTTCACTCGTGTATCCAGTTCTCACTCTAGTATAGGGGATTGGAGGCGGAGATTTTTCTTTGTCCGTCCGAGAGGCCAGTCAGCCAGATCGTGGGGTGTACCCATCCGATGGGGTCTGGGGTATATCGCACCCAACACCGAAACACGAGGACAAGTGAGGGAGATATTGCTTCACTCGGGACTTTTCTCTGGTTCTTATGACATATCTGGGCTATTGGATTTCCCCGAGGCTCTGATTTTGGCAGGTTTACAAGAGGGGGTGGAAGGATGCACTCCTGCTTCTCGTCCTCTTCACAGTAATTTTCATTTTCGTAAGTTCTACTAATCATTCTCTAGCTTATAAATTTTATAAGTGTCCTCGGACCGTTTTCCTACTGACATCTTTTGCAGGAGCGGAGATGGGAGCCTTCTCTCTCGGGTCTTCTACTGACGTTTTCTTGGGGAGGGCATTGCATGGTATTCCCGGGGAAACAAAGGTTGATGATTCCTCTCCCCTCGTAAGTGAGGCAATGGTTGAAATTTCCTCAGAGGAGGAGGAATCCGTTGCAGCCCCCCCAGTCAGTTATATAATTCCTTCTGGATCGTCGGATCTGATAGCAACTCTTTCTCAAACGGATTATCACATGAGTCCCATAGTATCACAGCCCATTCCTCATAATTCTACCGTGGTAAATGTATTAGAGGAGTATCTTTGCTCTTCTAGTACAGAGGATATGCAGCCCCGGGAAGATATCCCTGGTCGTATTCCTGCACCACCGCCCGAGGAGCACCCTTCCCTCGGGAGAACTCTTCCCCCCGGGGGTAATCAGGATGTTTCTCCTCTCGGATCAACAGTGGGATTTTGCCGAAACTTTCTTAGTGGGCTATTGAACGTAACAGATTGTGAGCTGATAAAAACCCTTTCGGTACCCGTTCTCCAAGATTTAGCCTGCAAAGACCTGTGTGAGGTATCTATTCATTTTATTTAATACTAACCTGTCTTCTGGTCTGATGCCATTCGCTTTGTGTTTTGAGCAGATTTATATGGTGTTGGACGCCCTCGGGTCTTACGGGAGTTCTTCTTCAGATCCGGGTTTAGTATACCGTCGTCGGGATGAGTTAGAGCGAGGTCTCTTAGAAGCTCAAGTGGAGATAGCCCATTTGAAGGAAGTTCATGAGTCCTCTCAGGATACTCATATTCATATGTTACAATCCGAGAAGGATAAGGCGTGGGAATTAGAACGCCAATTAGTGCTTGAAAGAGCCCGCGTATCGAATTTAGGGAGGAGAATTGAGGAGTTACGTGGCCAAATGCGGTCCTCGGAGGAGCAACTAACGCAGGTTATCTTGGAGAGAGATGCCTTGAATCAGCAGCTGCTAGGGATAACTCGTTCTCATGCGGTAGAAGTGGTTATGGCCCGAGTCCAAGCTGTGTTGGAGGTGGTGGGCCCATCCAGTCTTCGTGAATCTCTTCGAGGTGAGATGCGTGACTTGGTGCACATAGGCTATAAGTTGTGCCAAGATGCCATACAAGCTTTACCAGAGTTCCCCTCGGGCTTGCTCCTTCCTGAGCTTAACATTCGTCAAGTCTCCGAGGAGTTTCCTCCTTCACCTATTAGAGATTTTGCAATCGGAACCGTGTTCTTTGATGACCCAGTCTCTCTTTCCGAGGAGCAACGCCGAAGACTTATCCGAGAGGGGAAACGTCCCATGGGAGGGACTTAGCTTGTAAATGAGTTTAGTTCATAATACAGAGGGTTTTTAGTGTTATCGGATTGTCCTGATGTCTCATGTATAGAGCCATCATTTTGTCGGACAATTCTACTTTCTTTTGTACTATATCCCCTCGTATATGAACACTCTTTTTATTCATGTATAACTATTACATTAAGCATAATACTTTCTAAGGTTGCTTGCGTTCCACGTGTTGCGAAGTATTGCTTCCTCGGAATTGGCAAGCCGATAAGTCGCAGGTCCTACAATTTCCACTATCTTGTAGGGTCCTTCCCATCGTGGATCTAGTTTACCCACATTCTTAGAGGCCCCTACTCGTTTCATCACTAAATCTCCAACTTGAAAGGTTCGGGGTTTTACCTTGGCATTGTAATATCGTGACATCCGAGCCTTGTACTCTTCCATTCGGAGGGCTACTCGGGTCCTTTTTTCCTCGAGGAGGTCAAGGGCAAGGGCTAGATTTGAGCCATTGGCCACTTCTTCATATTCTTTGACTCGCCAGCTTTCTATGGAGACCTCCGAGGGCAAAACAGCTTCACACCCGTAGGATAGACTAAAAGGGGTTTCGCCCGTAGCAACACTCTGCGTGGTCCGATAGGCCCACAATATCCCGGGTATCTCCTCAACCCACTTAGCTTTATGCCAATCAAGCCGGGCCTTCATGTTCTTCAGGAGGGTTCTGTTGGTTCTTTCTACTTGGCCATTTGCTTGAGGGTATCCCACGGAGGCAAAACGATGTTTTATCACCCAATGATCGCACCATTTCTGTAATCCTTGGTCAGTAAACTGCAAACCGTTGTCACTTACCAGGCTCCGAGGGACACCAAAGCGACAAATAATATTTCTCCAGAGAAAATTGATGACGGCCCCTGCGGTTACTCTAGCCAGGGGTTCCGCTTCCACCCATTTGGTGAAGTAGTCAACGGCTACTAATAGAAATTTCTTTTGACCGGCATCGGGAATAAGAGGTCCAAGTATATCAATACCCCACTTAGAGAATGGGCAGGGGTTCAGAGAGGGTTCCCAAGGGGCTGCGGGTAGATGGGTCCGAGGGGCGTAAGCTTGGCATGGTTTACATCTTTCGGCATGGCTTTTGCTATCTTTGGCTATCGTGGGCCAATAGTAGCCTTGTCGAATCAAGCGTCCGACCATGCTTTCACCGCTGGTATGGCTTCCACATACTCCCTCGTGAGTTTCGGCTAAAGCTATTTGTGCCTCCTCTTCATTAAGGCATCGAGCATGGGGGCATGAGTATGTCCTTCGGAAGAGTATCCCGTCTTTGAGGAAGTATCGGAGGGTTTTTCTGAACATCATTCGCTGAATATTCTTGTCCGAGGAGTATCCCTCGGGATTCTGCAAATAGGCTTTGATAGGAGTAACCCAGCTAGATGAAGGATTTGAAACTGTGTTCACTTCTCGGTCTTCACCCTTTTCAGATTCATTGACATGCAGTAGAGTAATCTTCCGAGTATGTATTGCAGCTGTTTGTGTAGCCATCTTGGACAAAGCGTCCGCCTCTTGATTTTCTTTTCGAGGAATTTGAACTATGTCATACTCTTCAAACCATTCGGACCTTTGGCGAACAACTCGGAGGTACTCTTGCATTCTTTCTTCTTTGGCCTCATATGACCCCTTAACTTGCTGAACAATCAGTTGGGAATCACTATGGAGGAGTACTCTCTTCATTCCTCCTTCTCTTGCTAGCCTCATACCAATAAGGAGAGCTTCATACTCGGCTTCATTGTTAGAGAGAGGGTAATCTATTCTAACTGCAAAATGGAGCCTTTCCTCCTCTCCTTCTTGATTTACCAAGACTATTCCGGCCCCCCCATGGGTACTCACCGAGGATCCATCTACATATACGTGCCATCGTGGCTCCTTTTCCTCGGATCCAACGCCCGTGAGTTCTGTTACAAAGTCCGCCAGAACTTGCGCTTTGATTGACGGTCTCGGAGCATAGGAAATATCGTACTCAGTAAGCTCTACGGCCCATTTTATCAATCTCCCTGATGATTCCGGCTTATTAAGAATTGCCCTCAGGGGATGCTTAGTAAGCACGGTAATTGGGTGGGATAAAAAGTAGGGACGTAACTTACGAGCCGTAGTAACCAATGCTAGAACGAGTTTCTCAGTTAGGGTATATCGGGTTTTGGCTCCGAGGAGGGTTTTGCTGACGTAATATACTGGGTGATGTTCTCCGTCCTGTTCTTTAACTAAGACAGCACTAACAGCCTCTTCTCCGACTGATAAGTACAGAAACAACTCTTCCTGGGGTATAGGTTTTACCAGCAAAGGTGGTTTCAACATGTACCTTTTCAATTCTTCGAGAGCTTCCTCGCATTGGGGGGTCCACTGAAATTCCTTAATATTCCGAAGTATCTTGAAGAAGGGAAGCCCTTTTTCTGCGGACTTGGAGACAAATCGACTCAACGAGGCCATTCTTCCCGTTAACTTTTGGACATCCTTTACCGTCCTCGGGGTAGGTAACCCCATGATAGCTTCTGCTTTTTCGGGGTTTACTTCAATTCCCTTCTCCGTAACCATAAATCCCAAAAATTTTCCTCCTCGGATACCAAAAGAACACTTCCGAGGGTTAACCTTCATGCCAAAGTTGTTCATAATGACCAACGCTTTCCGTAGGTCCTCGGGATGTTCTTCAGCAGTGTTACTTTTAACTACAGTATCATCTACATAAACCTCTACTGACTTCCCAATAAGTCCTGAAAACATAAGGCTTACTAACCGTTGATAGGTAGCTCCAGCATTCTTTAATCCAAAGGGCATGACTAGATAACAAAAGGTGCCTGCATCCGTGATAAAGCTGGTCTTATCTTGATCAATAGCCGCCATCGGGATTTGGTTGTACCCTTGATCTCCATCTAAAGTTGATAGTAGCGCACATCCTGCGGTAGAATCAACTAGCTGATCTATGCTCGGTAAAGGATAACAATCCTTGGGGCATGCTTCATTGAGGTTAGTAAAGTCAACACACATTCGCCATCTTCCTCCGTGCTTGGGAACTAGCACGACATTAGCCAACCACTCGGGGTAAATAACTTCTCGTATTTGCTTTAATTGGAGAAGGCGTTGTATTTCCGAGCGGATGATCTTGTTGCGCTCGGGGCCCATTTTCCTCTTTTTCTGTTGGACAGGTTTAGCTCCAGGCTTTACATTAAGGAAATGTTGACATACCTTGTTGCTGATTCGTCCGGGCGGCCCCCCTTCCCACGCAAAGAGGTGATGAAATTGTTTGAGAAGAGAAATCAATTGGCCTTCTATGATTGGAGCCATATGGGTGCCCATTTTGATTACTTTCTCGGGGCTTCCTTCTACTAATTCCACCATTTTTAATTCTTCCACAGGTTGGACTCGTGTTTCCTCGGTTCTACACTTTTTGTTATTTCCGAGTGAAGGTCCGTCCTCTTCTGAGGGAATGGCATTCATGCAGCATTCTCTAGCTTTTGACTGACTTCCTCGGACTTCTCCGATTCCCGAGGAGGTGGGGAATTTCACTTTAAGATGCAAAGTAGAAGGAATAGCCTCAAAGGCCCGAATAGATGGTCTTCCGCAGATGACATTATACGTTCGCGAAGAGGCCTCCACTACCCAAAACTTAATAGATTCCGTTCTTCGAAGGGCTCCTTTCCCCCATGACATTGGGAGAGTAATAGTTCCGAGGGTTTGGCATGCTTCCCCGGAGAATCCTACTAACGGGACCTCAGCGGTTTCCAACGTTTCTTGTTTCAATCTCATAGCGAGATAGGTCGGTAGGAAGAGTACATCCACAGAGCTGCCCGTATCTATGAGGATACGTTGGATTTCATACCCGTAGATGACGGCAGATATAACCAAGGGATCTTCGTGAGGGTATATTACATCTGTAAGGTCCTCGGGTCCGAAAGTGATACTAGGCAGCTGTGACCCTTGAATGGAGCAGACAGCTAATCCTTGCTCTGCTCGTCGGGCTTCTTTCAAATATTTCTTCTTTTTGCCCTGAGGCGCCATGGAGATTTCACCCCCTTCAATCATATTGATCGTTCTCCCTGTTGGGGGGTTGTCTTTGTAAGAGTTAGGTGGAGGAGGCAAACTCTGATACCCTGTCGTTTTCTCTCGCGAATTTCGCCGGCGGTCTTTACTTCTCTCTCGGTAAAGGATAACAATCCTTGGGGCATGCTTCATTGAGGTTAGTAAAGTCAACACACATTCGCCATCTTCCTCCGTGCTTGGGAACTAGCACGACATTAGCCAACCACTCGGGGTAAATAACTTCTCGTATTTGCTTTAATTGGAGAAGGCGTTGTATTTCCGAGCGGATGATCTTGTTGCGCTCGGGGCCCATTTTCCTCTTTTTCTGTTGGACAGGTTTAGCTCCAGGCTTTACATTAAGGAAATGTTGACATACCTTGTTGCTGATTCGTCCGGGCGGCCCCCCTTCCCACGCAAAGAGGTGATGAAATTGTTTGAGAAGAGAAATCAATTGGCCTTCTATGATTGGAGCCATATGGGTGCCCATTTTGATTACTTTCTCGGGGCTTCCTTCTACTAATTCCACCATTTTTAATTCTTCCACAGGTTGGACTCGTGTTTCCTCGGTTCTACACTTTTTGTTATTTCCGAGTGAAGGTCCGTCCTCTTCTGAGGGAATGGCATTCATGCAGCATTCTCTAGCTTTTGACTGACTTCCTCGGACTTCTCCGATTCCCGAGGAGGTGGGGAATTTCACTTTAAGATGCAAAGTAGAAGGAATAGCCTCAAAGGCCCGAATAGATGGTCTTCCGCAGATGACATTATACGTTCGCGAAGAGGCCTCCACTACCCAAAACTTAATAGATTCCGTTCTTCGAAGGGCTCCTTTCCCCCATGACATTGGGAGAGTAATAGTTCCGAGGGTTTGGCATGCTTCCCCGGAGAATCCTACTAACGGGACCTCAGCGGTTTCCAACGTTTCTTGTTTCAATCTCATAGCGAGATAGGTCGGTAGGAAGAGTACATCCACAGAGCTGCCCGTATCTATGAGGATACGTTGGATTTCATACCCGTAGATGACGGCAGATATAACCAAGGGATCTTCGTGAGGGTATATTACATCTGTAAGGTCCTCGGGTCCGAAAGTGATACTAGGCAGCTGTGACCCTTGAATGGAGCAGACAGCTAATCCTTGCTCTGCTCGTCGGGCTTCTTTCAAATATTTCTTCTTTTTGCCCTGAGGCGCCATGGAGATTTCACCCCCTTCAATCATATTGATCGTTCTCCCTGTTGGGGGGTTGTCTTTGTAAGAGTTAGGTGGAGGAGGCAAACTCTGATACCCTGTCGTTTTCTCTCGCGAATTTCGCCGGCGGTCTTTACTTCTCTCTCGGTAAAGGATAACAATCCTTGGGGCATGCTTCATTGAGGTTAGTAAAGTCAACACACATTCGCCATCTTCCTCCGTGCTTGGGAACTAGCACGACATTAGCCAACCACTCGGGGTAAATAACTTCTCGTATTTGCTTTAATTGGAGAAGGCGTTGTATTTCCGAGCGGATGATCTTGTTGCGCTCGGGGCCCATTTTCCTCTTTTTCTGTTGGACAGGTTTAGCTCCAGGCTTTACATTAAGGAAATGTTGACATACCTTGTTGCTGATTCGTCCGGGCGGCCCCCCTTCCCACGCAAAGAGGTGATGAAATTGTTTGAGAAGAGAAATCAATTGGCCTTCTATGATTGGAGCCATATGGGTGCCCATTTTGATTACTTTCTCGGGGCTTCCTTCTACTAATTCCACCATTTTTAATTCTTCCACAGGTTGGACTCGTGTTTCCTCGGTTCTACACTTTTTGTTATTTCCGAGTGAAGGTCCGTCCTCTTCTGAGGGAATGGCATTCATGCAGCATTCTCTAGCTTTTGACTGACTTCCTCGGACTTCTCCGATTCCCGAGGAGGTGGGGAATTTCACTTTAAGATGCAAAGTAGAAGGAATAGCCTCAAAGGCCCGAATAGATGGTCTTCCGCAGATGACATTATACGTTCGCGAAGAGGCCTCCACTACCCAAAACTTAATAGATTCCGTTCTTCGAAGGGCTCCTTTCCCCCATGACATTGGGAGAGTAATAGTTCCGAGGGTTTGGCATGCTTCCCCGGAGAATCCTACTAACGGGACCTCAGCGGTTTCCAACGTTTCTTGTTTCAATCTCATAGCGAGATAGGTCGGTAGGAAGAGTACATCCACAGAGCTGCCCGTATCTATGAGGATACGTTGGATTTCATACCCGTAGATGACGGCAGATATAACCAAGGGATCTTCGTGAGGGTATATTACATCTGTAAGGTCCTCGGGTCCGAAAGTGATACTAGGCAGCTGTGACCCTTGAATGGAGCAGACAGCTAATCCTTGCTCTGCTCGTCGGGCTTCTTTCAAATATTTCTTCTTTTTGCCCTGAGGCGCCATGGAGATTTCACCCCCTTCAATCATATTGATCGTTCTCCCTGTTGGGGGGTTGTCTTTGTAAGAGTTAGGTGGAGGAGGCAAACTCTGATACCCTGTCGTTTTCTCTCGCGAATTTCGCCGGCGGTCTTTACTTCTCTCTTGGGGTCGGAGACGTCTAGTGGTCCCCTCTCGTGACTTCCGGCTAGGCGTCCTTTCTTCCCTTTCTTGCTCTTCCTCTTCCCTTCGTGATCTCTTCCAAACATTTGCCTTGGGCTCTTCGAGGTTATTTTCCTTGAGGTAGTTCTTCAAATACCCTATCTCTAACAGGCGGAGTACCTCTAAACGAAGGGTAGTACATTCTTCCGTAGTGTGCCCGTAAGTTTTATGGTACTTACAATATTTCCCCGTGTCCTTGTCTCGGTTAGAAAATTTAGTCGGTCTGGGCCAGTGCAACTCGTTGCTACCCCTCATTATGTTGAGCACTTCTGGTGGAGTAACAGTCATCGGAGGTAAGTGCACGGGTCGGAGGAATTTCTTAACCACTCCTCCTTCATCTTTGCGCTGAGGAGGTTTTCCTTCCTTACTTTTTTCTTTGACCTTTGCTTCTTTCTCGGCACGCTCTAAGTGTTCACTATCCTCCTGCTCCATCTGCTTCTTTGTCCCCTCGGCCTCTTCCATCAAAATGTGTACTTCCGCCTTTTGCATTAGCTCATTCATATCCGTGATACGATTTCCCATAAGGTATCTAAAGAAATCCCCCGCTCGGAGTCCCTGAGTTAATATGTCCGCCATAATGGTCGGGCTAACGTTTGGAACATCGAGTGCTTCATCCGTGAAGCGCTTTATATACTCTCGCAAGGATTCATCCTTCTTCTGTTTAATAGTAAAAAGATGTGTAGCAAATTTAGGGTACCTTCGGTTGCAGGCGAATTGTCGTACAAACAAATGAGCTAATCGGTCAAAGCTCGTGATGGAACAAGGTGGAAGATGAGTAAACCAGGCTTGGGCTCGCCCTCCAAGGGTAACAGGGAATACGCGACATAACACATGATCAGGAGCGGAAGAGAGGTCCATTCCTGCCAGGTATTGATGTACGTGATCTTGTGGGTCCCTTCCATCAGCTTCTCCGGTATATAGCGGGATATTAACAGGTCGCATCCCCGAGGGGATAGAAGCTGAAGCAATTTCGGGAATGAAAGGAGAGGTCTTGAATGTAGGATCTTCCTCGGGAGCCATGGTCTTCTTGAGATCACCTAATTCTTTTCGCAAATCATCCATCATTCCCCACAAGGAATGTTCCACCTCTCCTCGACACTCCGATGGGTGAGAAATTTCTTCCCGACCACTCACGGGAGTTCTTTCATGACATATATACCTTCGAGGCCTTTGTCGGGGTGCCGGTTGCCAAGGATTCCAATTTGGGTTCCATGCCATCGGAGGTGCATCTCCTTCCGAGGGGAAACCACCGTTCCCGGAGAGCACGGGGGACGGGCGTCCGAGAGGTTCATCCCTCCGGGGTGTTCGTGCAGCATTTATAAGTCTTTCGTAAACAGATCGGGGAATATTAATAAAATCTCTAGTACCTGGTTCGTAATTGGATAAAGTTTCTTCTGAGTCGCGGTCCGAGAAAGGAAGGTTGTCACTTTCGAAAAGATCGTCCCTCCTAGCTGACATCTGCTTGAATTCTCTCGAGGACAGATATTATGGCGTTCCCACAGACGGCGCCACTTTGTTAACGGGTTTGGAATTATTCCCTATTTAACGGAAGATATTTATTTTGGGTTCGAACGCCCTGTCCGTGATTCAGAGGCAATGATAGATGGACCTAATAAGATTAATTGCAAGAATATTCCCTTCCTTTATTCACTGAACATTTCCTCCTCTCCTACGTATTTGAGTGTTCATTTTTAGTAAGTAAGCTAAGTTGTTTCCGCCTTTTCAGCTTGTTCTTCTTCTACTGATCACCTCCCTTTATATAGACTTTGGTAGGGGCAGGTGTCATTGTGCATGCGTTTTGGTAAGGACAGATGTCGTTGTTATATTGATACAGGTGTGAAAATTAGGATAATGTTTATCTCTTATCTACTAGGCGCTGACTGGATTAGCTTTTGTGTCTTCTGATTTCTCCGAGGGCTTCTGATGTAGATTGTTTTGATAGAGCTATTCTTCCTAGGGCTTTTATCCCTCCTTCTTGATTCGGGTATTTTCTTCAACAATCAGGAGTGATTTCTACGGGTGTAAATGTGATCTCCGAGGGTTTGGTACAACTTCCGAGGGCTGTGATTTTGTGTCCGAGGGCTGCATTTGCTTTACTGAAAGTGAGATTTCTTCACCAGAGTTCTCGGACTGTATTCACGGGATGTTCTTGTATTTATTTCTTGATTTTCTCCAAAATTGGGTCCTCGGATGAGTCCGAGTGCCGTCTTTCCCGAGGAGTGTTCAGCAAGGAAGTTTTCTTGTAAGTTCATAGGACTCGGAGTCCATCTTGGTCCCTCTTGGCGCATTTGGTGGATATCGGAGTCATAAGGGTCCATCGGGGTTTGCTCTTTTTCCGATGCCGTATTGATATCTGCTTTTCATTCACCGTTTGACTTTCCAAGGGACGCTTATGTTCCTCCTCGGGTGCTCTTGTAAACCTTTTCGGGTCAGTGACCGAAAGGTAGGGCAATCCTCCGAGGGGTTTTCCTTATAGGTACATCTCATCGGAAGTACTCGTGACAATTGTATTGTCCACATATTGTTTTTTCCGAGTAGGAGTGATCTTCTTTATTTTATTTTTAAGGTTAACATTAAGGATTGAGGAAATGCCGCAAGAAGAAATCACTTTCTCAACAACGGATCTGCGCAAGCTGAGCCCTCAGGCCATTCAAACGGCAAACCTGGATTCCCAGTTGGTGATAACGGTGGACATAGCCACATTTGGTGTAACTAAAATGCTGGTAAACCATGGCAGCTCAGTTAACGTGCTATTCAACTCCACATTTGAGAAAATGGGGCTAAATGGTGTAATTTTGGAACTGGTAAGAATCTCGCTTCATGGATTTTGAGGCCCGAAAATAGTGTCTCGTGGATTGATTACGCTCCCTACATCATTGGTAATGGCGCCTCAAAGAAGAACATTGATGGAAAATTATGTGGTTGTTGATATGCCTTTCTCTTACAACGACATCATATGAAGGTCAGCACTGAATGCATTCCGAGCTTTGCCGTCAACTTACGACATGATGATAAAATTCCCCACCTCTGCGGGAACCGGTGAAGTGATTGCAGATCACATTGATGGTTGTAAATGTTATGTGGCATCGCTTCGAACGCAACTGCCGGTGGAGCCAGATGCAGGAGAAGCACAAGTCCAGATGGAGATGGAACACATTGACTAAAGTGCCAAATTTAGTTTTTGAAAATCTTCATTTTTCTGAATATATTAAACAACTTTAATTCGTCCCCCCTATCTTAACAAGTATGAGGGGTAGGCATGTATTAACTTAAAACATGAACTCCGAAAACTTGAGCCACAAGGGCCGCCTCGAAGCACATAGGAGATCAAGTTTTGCAATCAAAACCCTCTCCAATTCTCCTTATATGAATTCGTTTTCAAAAGAAATGCTTTAATCGATCAATTATATTATCATCTAACAATGCGGATGCAAGCATAATCTCAATTTTATGCAGGACCTAAAATAGGTTCACTCCAGAGATTAAAAAAGGGACGGGGACTCTGCCCAAAGCGGTACGAGACACCGCAAATCTCGTAAGATGACCAGGGACAAAAACTCTGTTTAAAGTGGCACAAGATACTTATCCCGCAAGATGAAAAGGGACAGAAACTCTATCCAAAGTAGAACGAGACACCGCAAATCCCGCAAGATGAAAAGGGACGGAAACTCTGTCCAAAGTGGTACGAGATACCGCAAATCCCGCAAGATAAAAAGGGACGATAACTCTGTCCAAAGTGGCACGAGACGCCGTAAATCCTGCAAGATGAAAAGAGACAGAAACTCTGTCCAAAGTGGCACGAGCCACCGCAAATCCCGCAAGAAGAAAAGGGACGGAAACTCTGTCCAAAGTGGCACGAGGCACCGCAAATCCCCCAAGATGAAAAGGGAGGAAAACTCTGTCCAAAGTGGCACGAGATACCAAAAATCCCGTAAGATGAAAAGAGACGAAAACTCTGTTCAAAGTGGCGTGAGATACCCCGAATCCCGCATAATGAAAAAGACGGATACTCCGTATAAAATGTCGCGAGATATCACAATCTCGAAAAATGAAAAACGAAACAACCGTTATTTAGTAGTAATAAAACACTAATCCTACATTGCAAGAAATGCTCATACATTCATAAATACGAAATGATGCTCTAGTTGTCAAAATAAGGTAAAACGCAAAAATAGCGCTTGAAAGAAAAGGCAATAAATATGAGCCAACGAAAAAAACATATTAATAAAAAATTAACACGGATAACATGCGCTTATGAAGCAATTATTCAAATTGTTCAAAACATTAAAAAGGCGTCGCAGCGCTAGAAAGCAGCATAAAAATTGCTCATTTTAAAATAAAAAGCTGAGGCACTCAGACGTCGGCATTATCCTCATCTTCAGAGGAAGGATAGACGGGCGACATTGGAGGCGGTGAAGAAATTCCCCAATAAACGAGGTTATCACTCTCGAGAAGCACAGCGAACTCATCCGAAGTAGCTGGGTGATCATTCGTGCCAGGCGATAGAATCTCTCTTTTAGACCCCAATGACAGATCGAGCCACGCAGGGTCGAAGCGCCCACAAACATATTTGGTGTTGTAGAGCTGCTGCACTGTGAGCACTTGAGCTTTCCCGGCTTCCCGGGCACCCCTCCGAGCACTTATCTCTCGAAAGGTATTGCTCTGGAGAAATTCATATTCGGCTGCAGCTTCGTCAGCTCCCCTTGCATGACTGACATCGTCAGGAGGGGGAGTAATCGCACAACCTTGCCCCAAGACATCCTCGAAAGGATCTCTTGGAGCCTCAACGGGCACCGACACCGATCCTTCGCCTCTTGTTTTCTTAGTCAAGATGATCACCCCTAGGCTTATCGACAAAATTAATGTCAATACGCTCATTATCACTTCCTCGAGGTATACTTGGACCCGTGGGAGCACTAGCGGGGCCCACCACAGAATTGATTGAACTGGAGCTTGAGCCGCTACTAGATTCACTCATTGGGGTCGACTCAGATCTCACCATCTTGATCGACACAAACTGAAATAAAATAAAAAGAAAAATGACTGACTACGCGCAAATACGTCACTCTCGGTACTTACGACATCTACTCTATAGTTTTAAATAAACATTCCAAAAGCAAAAATAATGTGCCCAGAAGGGTAAGAGCATAATCGATTACCTTGCTTAGAGCTGGAAATTCGGCAACGACTAAGAAGTAAATTGCCTGAAAAAAAGTATGAAAAACTGTTAAATAAAACAAAGGAGGAACATGTTCATACAGCAAAAAAGCACAAATTTTTTTCTAAGGCAATCGATCGAACAATATTCGTTCGATACAGTTAACATCGAACGAAAAGCACTCGATGCACTGTTTATCGAACCATACTTGTTCGATACTACTTACAAATTAGCGAGAGTTCAGCATAAGGCAAAATGAGCTTCTCGAGTATATTTCCCCTTTATATAGAGGCGGAAAAGGCCCATCAGGCCCGTTAAAATGCGCATCGAGCCGTTCTGATTCGATGCACTTCTGAGCATCGAACGAACATGGTTCGATCGAATGGCGAAAATACACAATATCAGCATCGAACCATTATTGTTTGATGCAGCCCTCCAAATCGAACAAAGAGTGTTCGATCTGGGACCACTATTTATTAACAAAACACTATAATGCACGTCTTTGCAGAACAAGTTTCCCAACGGGGGCATGATTTTCAACATTATCAAAAGAAAAGAGCACCAGATCCAAAATACAATTTATAAGTTTGGAACCCGGCCTCTAATCGACATCGTCTCCCAAACTGGTGGAACTATATGATGGAGGTATTATAGGAACGACCCAATACTAATATTGGGTCGGCCCAAGAAGCAAGCCCAAGTCGAACATTGCATCGAATAGGCCAAATTCGATGCTAAACAAGCATCGAACGAATATGGTTCGATCTAATAGGATGATCACCATATCCGTTCGATGCACTTTTCCCAGCTGCCAGTGGGTCCGCGGAACGGGGGTTATAAATACCCCGTACCTTGATATTCTTGGCACGTTTTTTCAACTAGCATCGATTCAATCAGCAATCGGACGGTCAGTATTCGATCGAATCCATCGAGTTCGATCATAATCCCAGTGTTTGATACACTATGCTCAATCGAAACAGGACAATTCGATACACAACTAATCAGCTCAACAGTACATCGGAGAAACTTAGCTCGATACACTTTTATACATCGAAGAGCCAAAGTTCGATATTGAACCGTGAAGTTGATAACGTATCGAACATACCCGATTCGATATAGAATAGATCGGACCCTAGCAGTTCGATATGCATTCTATTTTTAGTAATTTTATTTATAAAGTCTAGTCAACTTGTAATAGGTATTCCGGACCAAGCTAGTCCGCATTATATTTAATTAGCATTATTTTGGAAATTGATCAGCCCATTATAATTATTACGGTGTTTTGTTACTCGAATGAAATAAGACAAAAATAATATACCACCCATTAGTATATGTAGAAGTACTACTAGAACACCTAATAAAAAAAGAAGTAGTACCAAAACTTAAAAGTTCATTACTTGCGGCTTAATTAATAATGGCAACAGATTAAAATGTAATTGTCGTGTGGCAAGTTCGATTAAAATTAAAAGGAGGCGTGCTAAATGATTAGATCTAATAATATAAAGCACGAGTGGACGCTCAATTATATAGAAAAGTCAAAAACTGATTTTTAAAAATTGGAAGTTTCTGGAACTAGGCCCTTCCTGATAATGAACTTATCGATATAAAAAATTGATCGCATCATCTTTTCGTCGAGAATTGCGGCATATAGTCCGATTAGTGAACATAATTATTAGGATTTGAAAAATAGCCTCGCCGGAAGCCATCATTAAGTATGTTTTTTCGTTAACAAAAGATGTGAGTTAATTATTTTGATATACTAAAAACGTTTTAGTAATTTATTTTAAGTATAAATAATTAATTTATGTAGTGTGGATATAAAATATATATATATATATATATTAGCAAAAAAGTCGGAGACCGCGTGCAAAATTCTTTTTAGTGTAAAGAGTATATTGGTTATAACGTGTTATTGTTATCTTATATATAAGACAATAAATAAAAGGTTATCAAGAATATTATTTTGGCGTGGTTACCATATAAGAAATTTCGTACGTTTTCAGATTTTTAGAAGTAGAGAAGCTTGTGTTTCTAAAAAAAGTAGAGAAGCTTGTTTCCTATTTCTGAAAAGCATGCAACCCCCATCTATGAAAAATTGAATCTTAAGACAGCAATAAGATATGTACTGTATCACCATAAACTATAATGAGTACGCGTGAAGAATCAGTAGTACCTGCTCGAAGGCGGTAATATCTTTGTCCTTTCTTTTCCTCTTTATTCTCTTACTTTTTCTTTTAATTATGTTAACAAATATATTAAAGCTAAGTGAATTGAAAACTAAAGTAAAGGTAATTAAGAATGAATGATCAGCAAGACGAGGATAAAAAATGAAATGGGTAAGCAATATATTAAAGTTACATCAACCCGTTCTTTAATTTAAACATATAAGAGAGTTTGTTGAGGATTGCTTAAATTTTGGACTGGATAAAGATGGAATTCGCCAAGAATATTATGAGACTCTCCAACAATCTTGTGAAGTAGTTGAAACTTGAAAATGAGCTTTTCAATAGTCCGTAATTGAATTTAATTCTTTGAATTGTACTCAGAAGTAGGGGTTGGCGTGGGATGGGTACCCGCGTCATGGGTACTTGCAATTGGGCACCCGTGCGGGTGCGGAATGGGTACCGGGTACCCAATTCTTATTTTACATGTATTTTAAGCTCAGAAAACTTGAGAAGCAAACCTAAAAATACTCCATAACGATAATTATATATTCCATTTCCACTAATTTGTAAAAGATACACTACTAACAAATGAAAATTCAAACATCTAATTCATTCGGTAATCAAATATTCAAATTCAACCACCTCATTCATCAACAAAAACCAAATCATTGACTTTATCTTTCCTTTTAGTTTATTCAACTACTTAATATAGCTATATAGTTTTGATATATATATATATATATACACATATATATATGACTAAAATCATGCTACTTGTTAACCCATTGTGAAATTAATAACCATCGGATATAGATATAAATATTGTGTGCTAACCCTCGTGAAGCCATTTACCATCGGACAAGATTATTTTGGAACTACATAAAATGATGAATGTATACAGGACAAAACCACTCACAAAGTATCCGATACAATAGGCACTACCAGTCTTGGATGACTATACGATGCCTAAAATAATCGACGATGTTTTAGCAAGTGAACGATCCGATAGCAATATATTCACGGAAGTGATGCATGGATCCAACACAAGTTCTCCGATAGTAATACAAAGCTACCTACCCGATGGCATGAAATATTCCTTAGATCCTTATAAAGGACATATTGGCATCGTGAGGACCAGAATGTACTAGCATCGTGGAGACCAGAATGTACTATCATCGTGGAGACCAGAATATATCAGCATCATGGAAGCCATGTGTCATCGGCACGAATATATCAATATCATAAAAACCAGGTGTCGTCGGCACAAATATATCAATATCATAAAACCAGGTGTCATCAGCGAGGATATGTCAGCATGGTAGAAACCAGATGTCATTGCCAGGACTGGTGTATCAGAGTCAAATAAACCAGGTGTCAATACAACACAAAGCTTTGTCAGCTCATAAACATGGCAAGTGTCCTCCAGCACGAACATCTAAATTATATCTCCAATCTATTGGCAATCTATAAATACCTCTATATTGCCTAGGAGAAAAAAGAGAGAAAAAAGGGAGAAAATGCCAGTTACTTCATTGAAGAAAGGAAAATACAATAGCGTTGTAATTCATTATTGACTAATTGGGCAAGGCGTTCTCCGATACCTAAATAAATTTTATTCCGATGAGTTTGAAATTGTGGATCGGGTTGATACGTTGTTGATGTTAACTTAACACTGAAGTTCTAACAGCAGTTTGTGTTCGCTGTTAGTTCGACGATGTTACTTTAACAGCAGACCAGAGTAACAGTTTGCAGCGGAATAAACAAACACGAATTTAAGAAGTGAATATAGGATTATATTAACTTCCGAGCCGTAGGCAAAATACCACAAGGGTTTAACAAAGGCGTTCTCACAACTCTCAAGCTCCTCACTCTCGAATTGTTCAAACTAAGCAAAGCACACAAGAGTTGCTTCGACTATCTCTAAAAGCTCCTCACTCTTAGATCTATTCTAACAACTTAAAAACTTTGCTAAAGCAAGACAACACTCAACAACTGTAAATTAATCTCTCGGATTGATTAGCTCTTGTCTCGTTGTTTGTCTTGATGTACTTCACACCTATATATAGGTTCTTGATCTTCGACTTCAAGGTGTGTTGTACACGGTTGGTAATTCTCTTTGTTTCCTTCTCGAACTCCTCTTCCTTGTTCTCGCAGTCCTTCTTGAATAAAAGTTCCTTCGCCAGTGATCTAGCTAAGGAAAGACTCCTTCTTCAATTCAGGACTTTCCCTTGGAAGCTTTCCTAGTCGCACTAGACTTCTTCTTTCCTTTTATAAGTCGTTTGCTTTAATTAAGGAAACTTCTCATCTTGGAAACTTTGAGCGTCCAACCTAATGCACGTTTGTTTCCTGAATAATAATCAAAGACAACTACAACTGTGGAACTCAGTTAGTTAAGTGAATAAGGCAAAACAATAATAATAATAATAACTAGATTGTAAACCAGTTTCTGGACGTGCAATGTTACTCTAACATTGAAAATCTCAATGTTATCCTAACATCCAGAAAACTTGCACTTTCAATCTCCCCCTTTTTGCCTTAATCACAAAACCTAAGAAACAGTTCTTATCAGATCAAATTATTCAGAAAAACTTCATTATATCATAACAATGAAAAACTAAGTACTCTCCCCCTGAATATCAGAAGGGACTAATCCAATGTTATTCTAACACTGATACTCTCGATGTTATAACATCCAGCTTTATCAATGTTGGTTTACCATCAGAAAGTTAACACCTGCAAAACAGAGTTAGTACCAGTAATCACAGTTCAATAATAGCATAAGCAAAAACACTAAGTACCCAAAATTAAAAAAGTACTTAATTACAGTCCATACTAGCAGCAAGGAACAGACTCCTTGATCAGAATAAAAAGAAAACAATTGTTCAAAAGGCATTAGAAACAGAAACTAAAAAACTTGCAGGAAATTTTGAAATTTGATCTACTCTCCCCTTTTTTGTGAGGAAGGCAGATCCTTCAAGTGTTTCCTCAAGCTGTCCAGTTCCTGCAGTCTGACTTGCTTGTCAGCTATTTCCCTCTGGGTGTCCTTGTACTCCCTATCCAGCCAGACCAAGGTTTCCTCAACAAAAGCATCTGCAATCACTGAGCAGCTGTCACCACTGCTCACTGGGACTGAAGAAGCAGCAAACTTGTGTGTCTTCTTCTTCTTCTTCTTGCTGGGACCAGCTTCTCCTTGAGGGTTCCAAGGCAAATCCTGGATCCTCACATTAGTGAAGTAGCTCCTAGTGATTGACATTACAGCCTTGTTGCTGATCCATCCTTCAGTCTTCTTGGTTTTGAAGCCTTGCTTCACCAATAGGCATGAGATCAGAGAGGGATAGGGAAGGATTCCTTTGGGCTTTGTAGTGACTTCCTTCATGTGTCTCAGCACTTTTTCACCAATGTTTACACTCAGTCCATTCTTCAGCTTGTACACCAACTTTGCTGACTCTTTTGTCATCACAGTAGTGTTGGAAGAAGGAAGCCAGTTGTAAGTGCTGATCTTGTGAAGGATGGCACTAAGAGAAGTCAGCCTGGTTGTGGGAAAGCTCTCTCTCCATTGCCTAGTGAGACCACCTGTAAGATCAGTGATGATCTCCTCCATAGTAGGATCCTCAGACTCTTCAGGATCAGGAAGCCCCCAAGCCTCATTGATCATGGCAGGAGTGATGTCATAGATCTTCTTCCTAACCCAAGCCTTCCCATACTTAGGAGAATCCAGGTTGATCACCCACTCAGAGAGATTCATGTGGAACTCTCTCACTACATCAGGAACATATGCAGACAGATTCTGCACAGAGCCCAAGACTCCTCTAGCCTCAAGCAACTCAAACACCCTGTTTTCTTTGAAAATACCCTCCTCAATAGCCCTTTCCTTGTGGATTACCCTGGCTTGGTATGCCTCCCATTGCTCCTCAGCATCAGGAGACACATAGAAGTCAGAGTAAGCTTCATGTGGATACTCTTTCATCATCAGATCAGTAAACTGATCATCATCTGATGTTAGAGTAACATCAGCTTCCTCTGGCTCATCAGCCACAAGCTCTTCTTCCTCAACTTCCTCTTCCTCTTCCTCCTCAACCTCTTCTTCTTCTTTTTCTTCTTCTGACTCATCCTCAGAAGACTCAGCCATCACCTCCTTACCCTTCTTCTTCCTGGCAGCATTTGCAAGAGCAGCCAAGGAAAGGTTTTCATCCTCATCCTCTTCTTCTCCTTCAACCTCAGCTGGTTGATCACTCACAACAGCTTGGTTACCTTCAGTAGTAACCCCATTATTTACACCAAGATTGCCATCAGCAGCAATCTCCTCAGACAAATCCTCATCATGCTCACCAGTAGCATGTCCACTCTCCTCATCAGCAGCAAGCTCATCATCATTAGCCTCATTAGGCTCAACAGAACTAGCCACAGTTGGCTCCACCACTTCCTCAACCACATTAGCCTCAGCTGGCTCAATCACAGCACTACCCAACCCAATCACAGGGGCCTCATTCTCCCCCTCAATACCAACATCAACATCAGCAGGTATACTCGGAGTAGGGTTAGCCATTGTTACCTCGATTTCAGGATTGGTGGGAGCAGGGGCTTGCTCGACAGCATCTGATGTTGAACCAACATCTTTCTTTGAAATCTTTTTGCCCTTGCGCCGTTGAGTGGTAGCTTTCCTCTTTGGAGAGGCGGCGACTGTGGTTTCAGCGGCGGTGCATCTGGTACTGCGTCGTGGCGCTCGCTCGATTTGCGCAGCTGCTTCTGCAAGAGCACCAATATTGGACTTGCGTGCCATTGTTAGAGTAACTTTGAGATAAAAGATTGAAGATTTTGAAAATTTAGAGAGTAATTTGCTTTGCACAATTGTTAGCGTTAGAATGAAGAAGAAATTAGGGCAAATTATATATATGATTCAGATGAAGAGCATGGAATAGTGGTGTTGTAACATGTTACCATAATAATCTGACCACTATCACACGTCCCATACATGTTGTTCTTACCACGTGTCAGTGTTAGGTTAACACGTAACCAGAGCAGTCTTCGTTCCTGAAAACTTATAAGTTACAATGTTACAATGTTGGACTAACATTGGCAAGTTAACATCAGGGAGGGAAGTTGGAGGTGCAGGGCTTCATCCAAAGTAGCATCATCTTGTGAGAGCGTGAGATATTCCTGTACTAATCTGAAGCTTCAACCACGTACACAGGTACAATGACAAAGCTTAAGATCATCAGTATAAGCAAGTGACAAATCAAACAGGGAAAAACACAGAGGATATACTTATCCAGGGAAAGGATTTTCCCACAGCAAGAAGATCACAAAACATAGTGCTTTTACCTGTAGCTGGTCACCCAAGAAGTATGCCTCAACACAAGATACTTAACTACTCCCCCTAAGCCCAAACCGACAAAAGGAAATATGCAGAACTAGAATGAATGCAACCATGTTAGATTAACATTTGAGAGATGGTAACCGCATACAAACCGCCTTGGTAACTGGGATCAGGACATATCAATTTATCTTTAACTTTCACTATTTTTAGAAACTCTTTTGAATAAAAAACTGATGAATGTTAAAGGACAGTCTCATCACTGAATGTGGGCAGCACAGGACTCCACACACCCCAGCAACTTAACCATCAGCTACAGATCAGGCAAGTACAAAGAAATTGAATGAAGACAACACTTTTATCAAATATTTCTCCACCCCAACTCCTCATGCATACTTGTTTACTAACCTGTTTATCAAGGAAATACTAAGTAATCAATGCTACTGAATGCACACAGTCTAAACTTTATACACCCCAGTAGGAAAGATCACTATCATGTAAAAACCTTGGCCATAGACAAAAATATGAAAATAAGCACAACTGAATGACAATGAGGCCTTCAACATCATGTACCCCAGCTTCTCTTCATACCTTGTCAAACCTAACATGGATAAGTCACAACTGAATAGCATCAGAGTAGTGAGCTCTGTGTATCCCAGCTTCTCCCATGATGTTAGGTTAACATTCACAGACTAACATCAGAGTTATTTCTTTCCAAACCTCTTGATATGAACCTGTTCACCAATCACCTTAGCTATTCATACAGGTCAACCACACAACCAACAGTTTCTCTAACAAAGATGTAATATGCAAGAAAGAAGAATGCAAAAAAGGAACATAAAAGAATTACAACTACACCACAACCAATAACCAATGTTAGACAGTGGTGTTATGTCAACACTGGTGAACTAACATCTCTAAACAATGCACATGCCAAGAGAGTTCCTCAGACTGAAGAACCTCTCAGTATCTAATGGTTTAGTGAACATATCAACAAGCTGATTGTTAGTTTCTATATGTTCAATGTCAATAAGCTTGTCTTCTACCATGTTTCTCAGAAAGTGATGCCTAATGTCTATATGTTTTGTCCTAGAATGCTGAACAGGATTCTTAGAGATGCTTATAGCACTAAGGTTATCACAAAACATAAGTAAGGTATCACTGTCCAACCCATAGTCCAGTAGCATATGTTTGAGCCATACCAACTGGGTGACACAACTACCTGCTGCAATGTATTCAGCCTCAGCAGTGGATAGTGACACACAGTTTTGCTTTCTACTGTACCATGAGACCAAGTTGTTCCCCAGATAAAAACATCCTCCACTTGTAGACTTCCTGTCATCAGTATCACCTGCCCAATCTGAGTCACTGAAACCTACAAGATTTGTGTTAGTATCATAAGAGTACCATATGCCAAGGGCCAAAGTGCCAGATATGTATCTAAGTATTCTCTTCACAGCAATCAGATGTGACTGCTTTGGACATGCCTGGTACCTTGCACATACACACACAGAGAACATAATATCAGGTCTTGAAGCAGACAAGTATAACAAGCTTCCTATCATTGAACGGTACAATGTTGGATCAACATTGACACCAGTATCATCCCTGGCCATCTTAACTGCAGATGCCATGGGAGTCTTACAAGGCTTTGAATCTGCTAATTCAAACCTTTTTACCAAATTCTTTGCATACTTTTCCTGACAAAGGAATATGCCAGTACCTGTTTGTTTCACTTGAAGACCAAGGAAGAAATTCAATTCTCCCATCATACTCATTTCAAACTGCCCTGTCATTGATTCAACAAACTTTTCTAACATAGAATTGTTAGTTGAGCCAAACACAATATCATCAACATAGATTTGAGCAATACAGATATGAGAATCTTTCTTTAAAACAAACAGAGTTCTATCTCCTCCACCTCTAACAAAACCAAGACTTAATAGAAATTCTGTAAGCCTTTCATACCATGCTCTAGGTGCTTGTTTAAGACCATAAAGGGCTTTTTCAAGCTTGTACACATGGTTTGGATACTTAGGATCTGTGAATCCCTTAGGCTGTTCAACATATACTTCCTTATCAATCAGCCCATTAAGAAAAGCACCCTTAACATCCATTTCGTATAGTTTTATCTTAAGACAGCATGCAATGGCTAAGAGTAATCTAATAGATTCTATCCTAGCAACTGGAGCAAAAGTCTCATCAAAATCTACACCTTCAACCTGAGTGTATCCATGAGCAACCAGTCTAGCTTTGTTCCTAACTATGACTCCTTCCTCATTACTTTTATTTTTAAAGATCCATTTAGTTCCTATTACATTTACACTAGGTGGTCTAGGTACCAACTTCCAAACACAGTTCTTAGTAAACTGTAATAGTTCATCCTGCATGGCATTAATCCAAAAGTTATCAAGAAGGGCTTCAGTCACATTCTTAGGTTCAATAGAGGAAACAAAACATGAGGCATTGTCAACAGTACAAGTGAAATTCATGCAGACACACATCTTGACCATATCACTATAGTCAATTCTTTCTTTGTTGCGTGTCCTTACCCGTTCAGTGATCTCACCTATTACCTGTGATGCTGGATGGTCTTTCTGAATCCTAGTTGGAGGGTCCCTTCTAGATCCAGTGACAGCTTCAACTTCAGAGTCAGAATCTTCTGCTGTTAGTCTAACATCAGATCTAGCTGGTGTTAGTCTAACATTGGGTTCTGTCTCCTGTTCTGCATTTCCAGCTTCATGGTCCAATGTTGGAGTACCATTGGAAGGAGTAACATCATCAATCTCCACTGTTGGTTCAACATTGGAGACATTAATATTACCAGTACCTGTATCAAGTATGAAATCATCAAACACAACATTCACTGATTCCTGAATTGTCTTCAATCTAGGATTGTAGACTCTAAAGGAAGTACTATTGGCAGAATATCCTACAAAGATGCATTTTTCACTTTTTGGATCAAATTTATTAAGATAATCCCTGTCATTTAGCAGATAACAGTCACATCCAAATTCATGAAAATGTGCAATATTTGGTTTCACACCCTTCAAGAGTTCATATGGAGTCATGTTAGTTCCAGGTCTGAGGTACACCCGGTTACTAATATGACAAGCAGTGTTTAAAGCTTCAGCCCAGAGTCTCTTGGATATATTTTTGGCATTCAGCATGACTCTGGCCATCTCTTGAAGTGTCCTGTTCTTCCTTTCAGCAATCCCATTCTGCTGAGGTGTCTTAGGTGCTGAGTATTCATGGAAAATTCCTTTAACATTGCAATAGTTATCAAAACTAGCATTCTCAAATTCTTTACCATGGTCAGACCTAATTTTAGTCACAGAAGAGCCATATAAGTTTTTAATACTAGCACAAAGAATTTTGAACTGATCAAAAGCTTCTGACTTTTCTTTAAGAAACTTTACCCAAGTATATCTAGAGAAGTCATCTACAATAACAAAGGCATATTTCTTACCATTCAGACTACTCACCTCAATGGGACCCATCAAGTCCATATGTAACAGTTCAAAGCACCTACTAGATCTAGGATTAGCATTCTGTACCTGTAGGGGGGCATGAATTGCTCTAGTTTGTTTACCCTTGAGACAATCACCACAGACAAGCTTACCTGGGCAAGATAGCTTAGGTAAGCCTCTTACAGCATCAACTTTTTGCAATTTCTCAAGGTTCCTGTAGTGAACATGTTAATCCTAAAAATAAAATAAAGAATACCACTCCTACTCGGGAAAAATAATATATGGGCAATACTATTGTCACGAGTACTTCCGATGAGATGTACAAATAAAGAAAACCCCTCGGAGGACTGCCCTACCTCTCGGTCACTGACCCGAAAAGGTTTATAAGAGCACCCGAGGAGAAACATAAGCGTCCCTTGGAAAGTCAAACGGTGAATGAAAAACAGATATCAACACGGCATCGGAAAAAGAGCAAACCCCGATGGACCCGTATGACTCCGATATCCACCAAATGCGCCAAGAGGGACCAAGAGGGACCCCGAGTCCTATGAACTTACAAGAAAACTTCCTTGCTGAACGCTCCTCGGAAAAGGCAACACTCGGACTTATCCGAGAACCCAATTTTGGAAAAGGTCAATACAAGAACACCCAGTGAATATAGTCCGAGCACTCTGATAAAGAAATCTCACTTTCAGTAAAGCAAAAACAGCCCTCGGACACAAAATCACAGTCCTCGGAAGTCACACCAAGTCCTCGGAGATCACATTTCCACCCTCAGAGATCACTCCTGACTGTTGAAGAAAATACCCGAATCAAGAAGGAGAAACAAAAGCCCTCGGAAGAATAGCTCTATCAGAAACAGTCTACATCATAAGCCCTCGGAGATATCAGAAGACACAAAAGCTAATCCAGTCAGCACTTAGTAGATAAACGATAAACATTATCCTAATTTTCACACCTGTATCAAGGTAACAACAACACCTGTCCTTACCAAAACACATGCACAATGACACCTACCCCTACCAAAGTCTATATAAAGGGAGGTGATCAGTAGAAGAAAACAAGCTGAGGTAACTAAGCCTATTTACTACAATCTATCACTCAAATACGTAAGATAAAAAGAGGAGGAAATGTTCAGTGAATAAAGGAAGGGAATATTCTTGCAATTAATCTCATTATGTCCATCTCGCGTTGCCTCTGAATCAAGGACAGGGCGTTTCGACCCAAATAAATATCTTCCGTTAAATAGGGAATAATTCCAAACCCGTTAACAAAGTGGCGCCGTCTGTGGGAACGTCACAACATCTGTCCTCGAGAGAATTCAGGCACACGTCAGCTAGGATGGATGGTCTTTTCGAAAATGACAACCTTCCTGTCCCGAACAACGACTCAGAAGAAACTTTGTCCAATTATGAACCAGGTACAAGAGATTTTATTAGTATTCCCCGATCTGTTTATGAAAGACTTATATATGCTGAAAGAACACCCTGGAGGGATGATCCCCCCGGACGCACGTCCCCTGTGCTCTCCGAGAACGAAGATTTCCCCTCGGAAGAAGATGCACCTCCGAGGACGTGAAACCCAAATTGGAATCCTTGGCGACAGACACCCCGACAAAGTCCTCGAAGATATGTATGTCGGGAAAGGACTCCCGTGAGGGGTCAGGTAGAAATTTCTCGCCCCTCAGAGTATCGAGGAGAGGTTGAACATTCCTTATGGGGAATGATGGATGATTTACGAAAAGAATTAGGTGATCTCAAGAAAACCATGGCTCCCGAGGAAGATCCTACATTCAAGACCTCTCCTTTCATTCCCGAAATTGCTTCAGCTTCTATCCCCTCGGGGATGCGACCTGTTAATATCCCGCTATATACCGGAGAAGCTGATAGAAGGGACCCACAAGATCACGTCCATCAATACCTGGCAGGAATGGACCTCTCTTCCGCTCCTGATCATGTGTTATGTCGCGTATTCCCTGTTACCCTTGGAGGGCGGGCCCAAGCCTGGTTTACTCATCTTCCACCTTGTTCCATCACGAGCTTTGACCGACTAGCTCATTTGTTTGTACGACAATTCGCCTGCAACCGAAGGTACCCTAAATCTGCTACGCATCTTTTTACTATTAAACAGAAGAAGGATGAACCCTTGCGAGAATATATAAAGCGCTTCACGGATGAAGCACTCGATGTTCCAAATGTTAGCCCGACCATTATGGCGGACATATTAACTCAGGGACTCCGAGCGGGGGATTTCTTTAGATACCTTATGGGAAATCGTATCACGGATATGAATGAGTTAATGCAAAAGGCGGAAGTACATATTTTGATGGAAGAAGCCGAGGGAACAAAGAAGCAGATGGAGCAGGAGGATAGTGAACACTTAGAGCGTGCCGAGAAAGAAGCAAAGGTCAAAGAAAAAAGTAAGGAAGGAAAACCTCCTCAACGCAAAGATGAAGGAGGAGTGGTTAAGAAATTCCTCCGACCCGTGCACTTACCTCCGATGACTGTTACTCCACCAGAAGTGCTCAACATAATGAGGGGTAGCAACGAGTTGCACTGGCCCAGACCGACTAAATTTCCTAACCGAGACAAGGACACGGGGAAATATTGTAACTACCATAAAACTTACGGGCACACTACGGAAGAATGTACTACCCTTCGTTTAGAGGTGCTTCGCCTATTGGAGATAGGGTACTTGAAGAACTACCTTAAGGAAAATAACCCTGAAGAGCCCAAAGCAAATGTTTGGAAGAGATCACGAAGGGAAGAGGAAGAGCAAGAAAGGGAAGAAAGGACGCCTAGCCGGAAGTCACGAGAGGGGACCACTACACGTCTCCGACCCCAAGAGAGAAGTAAAGACCGCCGGCGAAATTCGCGAGAGAAAACGACAGGGTATCAGAGTTTGCCTCCTCCACCTAACTCTTACAAAGACAACCCCCCAACAGGGAGAACGATCAATATGATTGAAGGGGGTGAAATCTCCATGGCACCTCAGGGCAAAAAGAAGAAATATTTGAAAGAAGCCCGACGAGCAGAGCAAGGATTAGCTGTCTGCTCCATTCAAGGGTCACAGCTGCCTAGTATCACTTTCGGACCCGAGGACCTTACATATGTAATATACCCTCACGAAGATCCCTTGGTTATATCTGCCGTCATCTACGGGTATGAAATCCAACGTATCCTCATAGATACGGGCAGCTCTGTGGATGTACTCTTCCTACCGACCTATCTCGCTATGAGATTGAAACAAGAAACGTTGGAAACCGCTGAGGTCCCGTTAGTAGGATTCTCCGGGGAAGCATGCCAAACCCTCGGAACTATTACTCTCCCAATGTCATGGGGGAAAGGGGCCCTTCGAAGAACGGAATCTATTAAGTTTTGGGTAGTGGAGGCTTCTTCGCGAACGTATAATGTGATCTGCGGAAGACCATCTATTCGGGCCTTTGAGGCTATTCCTTCTACTTTGCATCTTAAAGTGAAATTCCCCACCTCCTCGGGAATCGGAGAAGTCCGAGGAAGTCAGTCAAAAGCTAGAGAATGCTGCATGAATGCCATTCCCTCAGAAGAGGACGGACTTTCACTCGGAAATAACAAAAAGTGTAGAACCGAGGAAACACGAGTCCAACCTGTGGAAGAATTAAAAATGGTGGAATTAGTAGAAGGAAGCCCCGAGAAAGTAATCAAAATGGGCACCCATATGGCTCCAATCATAGAAGGCCAATTGATTTCTCTTCTCAAACAATTTCATCACCTCTTTGCGTGGGAAGGGGGGCCGCCCGGACGAATCAGCAACAAGGTATGTCAACATTTCCTTAATGTAAAGCCTGGAGCTAAACCTGTCCAACAGAAAAATAGGAAAATGGGCCCCGAGCGCAACAAGATCATCCTCTCGGAAATACAACGCCTTCTCCAATTAAAGCAAATACGAGAAGTTATTTACCCCGAGTGGTTGGCTAATGTCGTGCTAGTTCCCAAGCACGGAGGAAGATGGCGAATGTGTGTTGAGTTTACTAACCTCAATGAAGCATGCCCCAAGGATTGTTATCCTTTACCGAGCATAGATCAGCTAGTTGATTCTACCGCAGGATGTGCGCTACTATCAACTTTAGATGGAGATCAAGGGTACAACCAAATCCCGATGGCGGCTATTGATCAAGACAAGACCAGCTTTATCACGGATGCAGGCACCTTTTGTTATCTAGTCATGCCCTTTGGATTAAAGAATGCTGGAGCTACCTATCAACGGTTAGTAAGCCTTATGTTCTCAGGACTTATTGGGAAATCAGTAGAGGTTTATGTAGATGATACTGTAGTTAAAAGTAACACTGCTGAAGAACATCCCGAGGACCTACGGAAAGCGTTGGTCATTATGAACAACTTTGGCATGAAGGTTAACCCTCGGAAGTGTTCTTTTGGTATCCGAGGAGGAAAATTTTTGGGATTTATGGTTACGGAGAAGGGAATTGAAGTAAACCCCAAAAAAGCAGAAGCTATCATGGGGTTACCTACCCCGAGGACGGTAAAAGATGTCCAAAAGCTGACTGGAAGAATGGCCTCGTTGAGTCGGTTTGTCTCCAAGTCCGCAGAAAAAGGGCTTCCCTTCTTCAAGGTACTTCGGAATATCAAGGAATTTCAGTGGACCCCCCAATGCGAGGAAGCTCTCGAAGACTTAAAAAGGTACATGTTGAAACCCCCTTTGCTGGTAAAACCTGTACCCCAAGAAGAGTTGTTTCTGTATTTATCGGTCGGAGAAGAGGCTATTAGCGCTGTCCTAGTCAAAGAACAAGATGGAGAACATCACCCGGTATATTACGTTAGCAAAACTCTCCTCGGAGCCGAAACCCGATATACCCTAACTGAGAAACTCGTTCTAGCATTGGTTATTACGGCTCGTAAGCTACGCCCCTACTTTTTATCCCACCCAATTACCGTGCTTACTAAGCATCCCCTGAGGGCAATTCTTAATAAGCCGGAATCATCAGGGAGAATGATAAAATGGGCCGTAGAGCTTACTGAGTACGATATTTCCTATGCTCCGAGACCGTCAATCAAAGCGCAAGTTCTGGCGGACTTTGTAACAGAACTCACGGGCGTTGGATCCGAGGAAAAGGAGCCACGATGGTACGTATATGTAGATGGATCCTCGGTGAGTACCCATGGGGGGGCCGGAATAGTTTTGGTAAATCAAGAAGGAGAGGAGGAAAGATTCCATTTTGCAGTTAGAATAGATTACCCCCTCTCTAACAATGAGGCCGAGTATGAAGCTCTCCTTATTGGTATGAGACTAGCAAGAGAAGGGGGAATGAAAAGAGTACTCCTTCATAGTGATTCTCAACTGATTGTTCAGCAAGTTAAGGGGTCATATGAGGCCAAAGAAGAAAGAATGCAAGAGTACCTCCGAGTTGTTCGCCAAAGGTCCGAATGGTTTGAAGAATACGACATAGTTCAAATTCCTCGAAAAGAAAATCAAGAGGCGGACGCTTTGTCCAAGATGGCTACGCAAACAGCTGCAATACATACTCGGAAGATTACTCTACTGCATGTCAATGAATCTGAAAAGGGTGAAGGCCGAGAAGTGAACACAGTTTCAGATCCTTCATCTAGCTGGGTGACTCCTATCAAAGCCTATTTGCAGAATCCCGAGGGATACTCCTCGGACAAGAATATTCAGCGAATGATGTTCAGAAAAACCCTCCGATACTTCCTCAAAGACGGGATACTCTTCCGAAGGACATATTCATGTCCCCACGCTCGATGCCTTAATGAAGAAGAGGCCCAGCTAGCCTTAGCAGAAACTCACGAGGGGGTATGTGGGAGCCATACTAGTGGCGAAAGCATGGTGGGACGCTTGATCCGACAAGGCTACTATTGGCCCACGATGGCCAAAGATAGCAAAAGCCATGCCGAAAGATGTAAACCATGCCAGGCTTACGCCCCTCGGACCCATCTACCCGCAGCCCCTTGGAAACCCTCTCTGAACCCCTGCCCATTCTCTAAGTGGGGTATTGACATACTTGGACCCCTCGTCCCTGATGCCGGCCAAAAGAAATTTCTGCTAGTAGCTGTTGATTACTTCACCAAATGGGTGGAAGCGGAACCCCTGGCTAGGGTAACCGCGGGGGCCGTCATCAATTTTCTCTGGAGAAATATTATTTGTCGCTTTGGTGTCCCTAGGAGCCTGGTAAGTGACAACGGTTTGCAGTTTACTGATCAAGGATTGCAAAAATGGTGTGATCATTGGGAGATAAAACATCGCTTTGCCTCCGTGGGATACCCTCAAGCAAATGGCCAAGTAGAAAGAACCAACAGAACCCTCTTGAAGAACATGAAGGCCCGGCTTGATTGGCATAAAGCTAAGTGGGTTGAGGAGATACCCGGGATATTATGGGCCTATCGGACCACGCAAAGTGTCGCTACGGGCGAAACCCCTTTTAGTTTATCCTACGGGTGTGAAGTTGTTTTACCCTCGGAGGTCTCCATAGAAAGTTGGCGAGTCAAGGAATACGAAGAAGTGGCCAATGGCTCAAATTTAGCCCTCGCCCTTGACCTTCTCGAAGAAAAAAGAACCCGAGTAGCCCTCCGAATGGAAGAGTACAAGGCTCGGATGTCACGATATTATAATACCAAGGTAAGACTCCGAACCTTTCAAGTTGGAGATTTAGTGATGAAACGAGTAGGGGCCTCCAAGAATGTGGGTAAACTAGATCCACGATGGGAAGGACCCTACAAGATAGTGGAAATCGTGGGACCGACGACTTATCGGCTTGCTAACTCCGAGGAGGCAATGCTTCGCAACACGTGGAACGCAAGTAACCTTAGAAAGTATTATGCTTAATGTAATAGTTATACATGAATAAAAAGAGCGTTCATATATGAGGGGGTACAGTACAAAAGAAACTAGAGTTGTCTGGCAAAATGATGGCTATACATATGAGACATCAAGACAACCCAATAACGTTAAATACCCTCTGTATTATGAACTAAGTTGTATACTATTTTTCAACAAGCTAAGACCCTCCCATAGGACGTTTCCCCTCTCGGATAAGTCTTCGGCGCTGCTCCTCGGAAAGAGAGACTGGATCATCCAAGAACACAGTTCCGACTGCAAAATCTCTAATAGGTGAAGGAGAAAGTTCCTCGGAGACTTGACGAATGTTGAGTTCAGGAAGGAGCAAGCCCGAGGGGAACTCTGGCAAAGCTTGTACGGCATCTTGGCACAATTTATAGCCTATATGCACTAAGTCACGCATCTCTCCCCGAAGAGATTCACGAAGACTGGATGGACCCACCACCTCCAACACAGCTTGGACTCGGGCCATGATCACCTATACCGCATGAGAGCGGGTTATTCCTAGCAACTGATGACTCAAAGCATCTCTTTCCAGTATAGCCTGTGTTAGTTGCTCCTCCGAGGACCGCATTTGGCCACGTAACTCCTCCATTCTCCGCCCTAAGTTCAAGACACGTGCTTTTTCAAGTGATAATTGGCGTTCCAATTCCCACGCCTTATCCTTCTCGAATTGTAACGCCTGGATGTGAGTCTCCTGTGCGGATTCATGAACCTCCTTCAAGTGAGCTACCTCCACTTGAGCTTCTAAGAGACCTCGCTCTAACTCATCCCGACGACGGTATACTAAACCCGGATCTGAGGAAGAACTCCCGTAAGACCCGAGGGCGTCCAACACCATATAAATCTGCTCAAAACACAAAGCGAATGGCATCAGACCAGAGGACAGGTTAGTGTTAAACAAAATGAATAGATACCTCACACAGGTCTTTGCAGGCTAAATCTTGGAGAACGGGTACCGAAAGGGTTTTTATCAGCTCACAATCTGTTACGTTCAATAACCCACTAAGAAAGTTTCGGCAAAATCCCACTGCTGATCCGAGAGGAGAAACATCCTGATTACCCCCGGGGGGAAGAGTTCTCCCGAGGGAAGGGTGCTCCTCGGGCGGTGGTGCAGGAATACGACCAGGGATATCTTGCCGGGGCTGCATATCCTCTGTACTAGAAGAGTGAAGATACTCCTCTAATACATTTACTACGGTAGAATTATGAGGAATGGGCTGTGATACTATGGGACTCATGTGATAATCCGTTTGAGAAAGAGTTGCTATCAGATCCGACGATCCAGAAGGAATTATATAACTGACTGGGGGGGCTGCAACGGATTCCTCCTCCTCTGAGGAAATTTCAACCATTGCCTCACTTACGAGGGGAGAGGAATCATCAACCTTTGTTTCCCCGGGAATACCATGCAATGCCCTCCCCAAGAAAACGTCAGTAGAAGACCCGAGAGAGAAGGCTCCCATCTCCGCTCCTGCAAAAGATGTCAGTAGGAAAACGGTCCGAGGACACTTATAAAATTTATAAGCTAGAGAATGATTAGTAGAACTTACGAAAATGAAAATTACTGTGAAGAGGACGAGAAGCAGGAGTGCATCCTTCCACCCCCTCTTGTAAACCTGCCAAAATCAGAGCCTCGGGGAAATCCAATAGCCCAGATATGTCATAAGAACCAGAGAAAAGTCCCGAGTGAAGCAATATCTCCCTCACTTGTCCTCGTGTTTCGGTGTTGGGTGCGATATACCCCAGACCCCATCGGATGGGTACACCCCACGATCTGGCTGACTGGCCTCTCGGACGGACAAAGAAAAATCTCCGCCTCCAATCCCCTCTACTAGAGTGGGAACTGGATACACGAGTGAAGATATTTTCCTTGTTCCGATAGGTCAAGCTAAAAAAGGGAGTCCCCTCCGAGCAAGGTTGAAGGGTAAATATTGTCCCCACCCGATAAGGGGACATCGGAAGGTTTAAAAGCTCACTACGAAGGACATATCCCACCAAATGACTATAGGAACTTGGTGTTAACTGACTCGGACACACCTGCCAATACCGAAAGAGTATTTGGAAAAAGGGATGGAAAAAGGTCCGTAAACCACAACGCATCTGTTCGGTATAAACGGTCATGTAACCTGAGGGGGGTGCGTAAGCCCTATGGCCCGAGGAAGGCACTAGTATGTCATAATCTTCGAAATCAAGGTTATAGCCGCTAAAAAGAGATCTTACCGAGTTCTCACATTCTGTACTCGTGGTAGATCCTACACGTCCTCTGCCTATTAATCGCGATGGATTAAGAGGAATCAAATCGAACTCCGAAGACTCATCCGCCAAAGGATATGGCTCCCTACTCATGAATATCTCCCTGATATGATTGATCCTCCGTGAATTTGTAGATGGAAGCCTACGAGCTACCCCGAGAGAGGAACTAGCACCAAGTGTCGCCTGATTTTCGGATAAGTTGTCCCTCGGAGGAACTCTTGATGATCCAGAAGGACCCCGAGCGGTATCCCGAGAAGAACCGCAAGATGGATTCGAACCACTTCTTCTATAATAAGGAGGCATCATCTTATTTGGTAAGCACTATCCTCGTACTTGCAATTATGAATAAACTCGTAAGGAGTAGGAAATAAGTGCGGAATTGGTAAAGATCTTACGTGCATATATACTCTTTAAGCTAAGAGTTAAAATTAGAAGCTTAAGCTCTTATTAGGTTAACTAAGGGACACGTGTTGAAAAACTTTTTGATTAAGAATGACACGTACCCTATTTAACCATGCAAAGCAACACCTCCTACTTAGAAATTTTACTTAGTCAGCAACCTTATAAGAATTATCATTATCCATTTTAATTAAACAGTGGAGATAAAATATAGAATAGGAAGATTGCACAAAATATTTATTGATTTAAACCAAAGAGCCCTCGGAAGGGATAATAAGCACAAGGAATATTTATTTAAAAAAACTAAAAGTAAAAAATTACAAAGAACAAGACTAAGCCCCCGTGGAAGGAGGAAGGGAAGAAGTTGTCTCCTCGGCGGAAGTACCCAATGGAGCAAGACGAGAAATTGGAGAAAATACTCCCCCGGAACCGCTAGCCCTCGGACTCGGACTCGTGGCGGAGCGCATTGGAGATGGTGTCGGAGAATCCCGAGAGGATAGCAAACCCCCAAACCTCCCCACAAAATAATGGCAGTCGTCGGGAGTTGGCTTCTTTAACTTGCGAAGATCGAAAGACTTGGAGAAGTTAACATCCGACCTTATCAAAGATTTCGCCACCTTCGCACACTCCAAATAACCCCACAGAAGATGACCCATCAAGAGCTCGTGAGAAGGCGCCTCGGATGCTCCTGATTGCTGCCGTGAAATCTCTCGTTGGGCAAACTGAACAGCTACATCCACCTTAGCCTGCACGTCCTCGGGAGAAAGAAAATTTGCTAACTTCCCCTCGGCTGACTCTGCCCTATCAGTAACTTGGCCCAGTGTCTCCTGGAGAACTCTCTCTCTCTCATTCCCGTCCGCCACCGCCTTCTCGAGAGCTGCAATACGAGCAGTAAAGACCCCCTCGGAGTCTTTCCTTTCCTTCTCCATCTTCTTATAAGCGGACTCGGCAGCACTTAAACTACATTGCAAATTCGCCCTCGCCTTCTCTGATTCATTGAGAGCAAATTCGTAGTCGGAAATCTTTGTTCGAAGAAGGTCCTCCCTAGTTTGACTCTCTTTATCCCGGACTAAGAGAGGTGCCAATTGTGCCCGGAGTGCTTCTAAATCCTCTATATCTTTCCGGCCGCGCTCTTCAACGGCAGTAACTGCCTCCCGAGTCTTTCCAATCTACAGAAAAGTCAACAATAAAAGATTCAACAGAGATGTATTGTGTAATTTCAGAAGACTAATGTAGAGAAGCTTACCATGAGCCCCAACCAGTTAAGACTGGTGTACAAAAATTGATACCCCTCGGCGGGTGCTGAACTGGAGGAGGCGAAAAATCGGAGGATATCTTGATAAGCCTCCCCCACTGAACGAGATCAAAATTCCCCCCCGGATCCGCTGGGAGGAATAGGCTCTTGGAATGTATGACCCCTCGGAGACAAAGTCACCGGGACATGTCCCCTCGGAGGACTCGTATCCTTTACGGGAGTCGTCACTTCTGAATTTGTAAATATGGCCCGTGAACCACCTACTGTTGTGGAGGGGCTGGTCTTTCCCAATAGTGATTGCAGAATCCCTTCCTTCAAATCTCGGTCCTCTGAAGAAGGATCAAACTCCCCTTGGGTGTCTTCGGAGTCCCCTCGTAAACCTTCTTGCTCGGGAATGCTGAATTGGGCCAGAAAGTCCTCCTCTACAAAAGATACAAACTGACAGTAAGAGGAAGAATGAAACTAGAAAAAATCATAGAAAGAAGGCAAATAATGGATACTCACCATATAATGAAGACTCTTCTACCATCGGAGCTTTCCCTTTATCCATAGCCACTACATCAAAAGAAAAGGTGTCAACACATCAGCAAATATTGCAGATAAAGATATGAAAATCTCATTAAAAACTCGTGAAACTTACCCCGAGGAGCGGATTCAGGAACTGTCGGAAGCTTAGGAGAAGGATCCTCGGAAGACAGGTCTATTACTTCAGTATCCTTCCGAGCAGATTCATCCTCCGCACCACTCGGAAAGATACCCTCCTCGGAACCTCTCGGAGAAATTCCTATATTAGATTCGGAAGCAGGTAAATTCCCTGACTCCGATTTGGAAACGGGCACTAAAGCCAAATCCCAAGAAACAGGAGCTACTTGGCGCAGGGGAACAGCGCTCCTGACGACCCCCATCGCATCCATGCATAGAAGAGAATGGTCCTCGTGGAATCCACCCTTCTCTGAACCCATATGCCTACTCTCGAGAGCATTAACCTCCTCCTCCTCGTGATCACCCTCCTCTGGTATCTCAGAGACACCACTAGGAGTAGGCTCCCTCGGACTCGACTGCAGATAATAGTTTGCCATGACATCCCCTGCATCATCCCACCAATAACATGTATAAGCACAATTTATCACGGTACTCGGAGGAAGAATAAAAGAGTAAAAGAACGAATGAAGAGACTTACGAAAGAAACTCCTCGCCTCGGGAGATAAAGACAAAGGACGTTCCACTGCGTCGTCGGTAAAAATTACGTAGTGAAGACCAGAAGTCTCGTACAACATGGTGAAGTCCTCTGATTCCATCAATTTGTGCTGAGAAATTATAGGAGATAACACCGCCTCCTGATCCAGAGCGTGCACGGGAGTAGTACCCTCTCGCCAATCAAAGGGCACATCCCACTCACCGTTGACAGGTCCCACGAAGAAGTATCTGTTCTTCCAGACACTATGTGAGGTAATAGCAGCCCCCAAGATCCTCTTCGTGGAATCCCCCGAGTTGTCCCGATGACGAACGTTATAGAAAGGATACCCCCCGGGTGATACCGCCACGTCAAAGATCAAAAGAAAGTGATCCACCGAACACTCTAGCCCATTCACGTGGCACCAAAATACGTAAATACAGATAGCAGCAAATCCATTCGGTACCATCTGACTTGGGCTGATATTACAAGTTTTAAAGAGCTCACAGAAAAAAGGGGACATAAACGAGCGCCACCCGTACTTCACCTGAGCAAAGAATACTGTCAACATACCCGAAGGAGGATAGCATGCCCTCTCATCCTTCGTCGGGAGTCGGAAGACCATATTTTTCTGAAGGACTCCGGTGGAGGTAAACAGATCCGCTACCTGCTTACGAGTAGCAATATTCTTCGTCTTTTCCACCTTAGCAAAAGTTCGAAGAGGCGGTTCCTTTGATTTGGGAACCCTAGCTTTCTTCGAAGAAGTGGCACCGCCTTCAGCAGCCGCAGCAATTTCTCCCTTACGTTTGCGAGTAATAACTCCCACCGGAATACCCCTCACACTCGTAGAAGAGTCAATCGGAGCAGTGACTGCAGAGGAGGTAGCGGCGGCGATGGGATCAGTGTTGGTGGAAGAAGCCATTGGTGTAATAATAAAGGGATGTTTCTGAAAAGGAGAAGAAGAGCGAGTAAATCTGCTGGGAATTTGAAGAACAAAAGACGAAGAGGAGAATTTTTTGCTCTGAGAGAAAGTTATTGCAAAGATGAATTGGAAGAATGAAGAAAAAAGGTTAACAGTGTCCCTATTTATAGCCGGAGACAACAAACGGTCAAAAAATCTTTAAGACGTGGAACTTGTTTAAGGCTCCACGTAACCGCCACCTGATCACGCCACACCATCACTATTCTGACCGTTACCAACGGTCAGATATTTCAATTTTCAAAGCTGGTCAAACACCACTCCGTCACCTGCGCCCCGAGATCTCCGCGTGCCTAATAACGATACCCTAAGGGTATTCAGGTAAAATCCTTATAAATTCTGGATATATATGCATATCCCCTCGGAAAAATATCAAAAAATAAAAACTAAATCTCGGATAAACCCCTCACCTCACTGAGGGCGATGAATAAAATTTCCCTCGCCTCTACGAAGGCGATCGAAATTTGGGGGGGCTAGTGTTAATCCTAAAAATAAAATAAAGAATACCACTCCTACTCGGGAAAAATAATATATGGGCAATACTATTGTCACGAGTACTTCCGATGAGATGTACATATAAAGAAAACCCCTCGGAGGACTGCCCTACCTCTCGGTCACTGACCCGAAAAGGTTTATAAGAGCACCCGAGGAGAAACATAAGCGTCCCTTGGAAAGTCAAACGGTGAATGAAAAACAGATATCAACACGGCATCGGAAAAAGAGCAAACCCCGATGGACCCGTATGACTCCGATATCCACCAAATGCGTTAAATAGGGAATAATTCCAAACCCGTTAACAGAACATGTCCAAGTTTCCTATGCCATATAGATGCTTCATCTATTTTAGCATGGAAACACTCTGCTTCCTCTTGAGCTAGGTAGCAGTTGTCCTTGGACCGAGTACCTGTCATAACAAGTACATTATCACTATCATAAACATCACAAGATGAACTGTCAAATGTAACCAGCAAGTCATCATCACATAGTTGACTAATGCTGATTAAATTTGCCTGTAGCCCATCAACCAACAACACATCCTTCAGGGGTGGAAATCCATCAACATTCAGTGTCCCCTTTTCCAATGATTTTCCCTTTTGTACCACCACCATAGGTCACAGTGCCAGTACTCAAGGAAACCATATTCACAAGATTGTCAATGTTGCCTGTCATGTGTCTTGAGCATCCACTGTCGAAGTACCACTTACCTGAAAGGTTAGAATACACAGCAGAGAAAATAACATTGCAAACAACTTTAATCTTAGGGGTCTTAACTTTTTCTACCCAAGTTCTACCTTTCTGTCCTGAACCTAATGTTGGTCTAACATCAGAAACTGCTGTTGTTCTAACATTGGGTTCAGTAACTGTTTTCTTACCACATTCTTTTATAAATTTTCTACAGAATGGTTTTATGTGGCCTGGTTGATAACAGTATTGACAGATAAAAGTAGGTTTACTTCTCACAGTGTTGATGGTACCTAAACTCTTAGAATCAGATTCTTTAACAAAGCTAGAAGATAGATAGGCAGAATTTACAATAGAAGAGGAAGGTTTCTCAACAAATCCCAGACCACATGAACCTGAATTTCCCATGCTTAGTACCTCATCAAGTTTGGAAGTACCTGCATTCCATTTAGCTATGATCTGTGTGTCTTTCTTGAGTTTATCCTTTACCTCTTTCAACTCAGCTTCAGCTTTGTCAAGATCTCTTTCATAGAGTTTCAACATGTTTTTCAGACACTCGATGTCACGAGTCAGTGCTTTGTTCTTCTTTATGAGTTTCACATTCTCTCTCTCAAGCCTGAGGAATGTTGTATGCAGATCATCAAGAATCTCCTCCTGGGATAATTCTTCTTCTTGGGAGTACTCTTCTTCTAGATCAACTGTACCATGAAAACAGTCAAAGTTAATATCATCACAATCAGAGAGTTCATCAGAGATAACCTGGGAATCATTGCTGTTCCAGTCTCCAAAAAAGATTTCCTGCTTTGCTGTTGGTTCACCAATGTTAGAGTAACATTGTGATCCTAGGCAATTTCTGGAGTCTTCATTGGTCCAGGTGATCCTTGTGCATAGCGCAGCAGTTTTGATTTCCTCTGAGTGTTCTTCGGTACTTGTTCCAGATTCAAAATCATCTTCATTGTAGTCATCTACACAAACCCAATGAGAATTCCCTCTTGTTCTGAGGGTGTTAGCACATTCATGTTTATAGTGACCATACCCCTTACATTCATAGCACTGAACATCCTTTAATTTTTCTACATCTTGAGGTGTGCTCTTAGATGCCATGTACTTAACAAATTTAGGGGGCAATTTCTTGTAACCGGGGCCATCATTACCAGTTAGTTTTTCTTTCTGTTTACCTTTAAAACCTAATTTACTAAACTTTTTGGTAATATTGCCATAGTTAGAAGAGATCAACTCATATTCATCCTCATCACTACCTGCAGAATCTGAACTAGTTCCAAGAAGGGCTAAAGCTAATTGCTTGCTAGACTTTCCTAGGAATTCTAATTCAAATTCTTTCATAGTGTTCATCAAGGTCTGGAAACTCATGTTGGCAAGATCTTTAGACTCATTCATAGCAATTCTTTTGACTGTAAACTTAGAAGATAGTGTTCTAAAGGCTTTATACACCATGGTCTGATTAGGAATCACAAAACCTAAGTTCTGACATTGATTAGATATATCAAGAAGTTTCTCAAAATAACTATCAATAGTTTCCTCTTCTCCCATCTCAATCTTCTCAAAGTCTCTCAAAAGTTTCCTATACTTAGAATCCCTCACAGCCACATCACCCTCACAATGTAACTCAAGTGTTTCCCATGCAGCTTTAGCAGTATCACAAGTTTGAACAAGTTTAAACATATGATTACCTATCCAGCTAAGAATAACATTGAGAGCCTTCTCATTGTAGTTGTAGAGAGCAATTTCAACGGCTGTCCATTGTCCCCTTGGCTTTGGCACCAGGTCAGCATCTCCATCTCTTGGCAGATAAGGGATGGTATAGCCTTCTTGTACAGCTTCCCAAGCTTTGAGGTCGATGGATTTGATGTGGACTCTGAGTCTGATCTTCTAGTAGGCATAGTTGTTGGGACCTTCCAATACTGGCAACCTGCTGGTATTGGGGTTGGAGCTGTCCATCTTGTCGTATCAACGCCAAACACCGGTGAAGTTGGTGCTTGGCTCTGATACCAATTGAAATTGTGGATCGGGTTGATACGTTGTTGATGTTAACTTAACACTGAAGTTCTAACAGCAGTTTGTGTTCGCTGTTAGTTCGACGATGTTACTTTAACAGCAGACCAGAGTAACAGTTTGCAGCGGAATAAACAAACACGAATTTAAGAAGTGAATATAGGATTATATTAACTTCCGAGCCGTAGGCAAAATACCACAAGGGTTTAACAAAGGCGTTCTCACAACTCTCAAGCTCCTCACTCTCGAATTGTTCAAACTAAGCAAAGCACACAAGAGTTGCTTCGACTATCTCTGAAAGCTCCTCACTCTTAGATCTATTCTAACAACTTAAAAACTTTGCTAAAGCAAGACAACACTCAACAACTGTAAATTAATCTCTCGGATTGATTAGCTCTTGTCTCGTTGTTTGTCTTGATGTACTTCACACCTATATATAGGTTCTTGATCTTCGACTTCAAGGTGTGTTGTACACGGTTGGTAATTCTCTTTGTTTCCTTCTCGAACTCCTCTTCCTTGTTCTCGCAGTCCTTCTTGAATAAAAGTTCCTTCGCCAGTGATCTAGCTAAGGAAAGACTCCTTCTTCAATTCAGGACTTTCCCTTGGAAGCTTTCCTAGTCGCACTAGACTTCTTCTTTCCTTTTATAAGCCGTTTGCTTTAATTAAGGAAACTTCTCATCTTGGAAACTTTGAGCGTCCAACCTAATGCACGTTTGTTTCCTGAATAATAATCAAAGACAACTACAACTGTGGAACTCAGTTAGTTAAGTGAATAAGGCAAAACAATAATAATAATAATAACTAGATTGTAAACCAGTTTCTGGACGTGCAATGTTACTCTAACATTGAAAATCTCAATGTTATCCTAACATCCAGAAAACTTGCACTTTCAGAGTTAACACTACTATTATAAATTTTATATATTTAAAATATTATTAGTCAATATATATAACATATAAATATGTCATGTACAAATGTGCGGGTACCCATATGGGGGCGGGAATTCGCCAAGTACTACCAATTCTCATTCTCATTCCCGCAAATTATGTGTGAGTACCTGCGTTGCGGGTACCCATTCCCGCTTTTCTCGTTCCCAATGAAAAATACCCAAATGAGATGGGCTTGGGATTGGGTACCCGTTTCAAATGTCCACCCCTACTCACAAGTAGTTTGCATTACTCCAAAATGATATATCCACCATTCACTTTGGATAACAAAATTATTTATGATTTTTGTACATAACATGTTGAAAATATAATGTTCTCAAAATATGGATAAATTAATTAATTTCGTTTGATTTTATTTTTCTACTTACGGATATACAATAATTAGTTTCATTTTTATATGTTTTTCTACTGAATCATATAACAGGCATGTTATCATGCAATAACAAAACCTTCATTCAGCTTCCTTGTAGAGAATTTTTAATTAATTAGATCCTTTGATGATAACTTTATCATATTATTGTTAACAAATTCTGGCAAAGGGTACCTATTAATTGTTTTTTGATAGAAAGGGTGATCTATTAATTAAAATCCATTTATATCACAATGAAATGAATTCAGGTTAAAGTTTTTCTCTCAAAAATCATGATTAGTTTTGTTACACCTCAAGTTTTAGATACATTTTGATTTATTCTCTCACACACAAAGTTTTAGATACATTTTGATTTATTCTCTCACACACGTCTCTTGTGCTAATCAACATTTTAGAAGGCCGCTAAAAATGCTTACATCTTTGAATTGACCTCGGGAAAGAAAATCCTGGAATTGGATAAGAATCCAGAGAAACAGAAATATGACAACAAAAATCCGAAAAAATATAAACCATTGAAGTCCAGATAGAATATACATATATATTGTCTTAAAGATCTTAATTTCGGTTAAGATTTGCAAATCATCCAAATCCACAATTTATATATATAAAAAAGACCATAGAAGATTATAGATACGCAAATAATGTAAAAAATCTTATCTTAGTCAAAATAAAACCGGCAAAAGCCAAAAAAAGGAAGAAAATAATGAGTTATAATAGATTAATTTAAAATATCCAAGGGAGATTTAAAATAAAAATAGAAAGTAACATCAATTATTGGATCCTTTGATATACACACTTGCAAAAAAAGATATAAATATAGAAGAAATCATTATCCAAAAAATAGACTATAGAAGATTAGATATAAACAAATAATGTAAAAGATCTCATCTTGGTTGAAACAAAACCTGCAAAAACCAAAAAAAGGAAGAAAATAAAATAGACTAAAAACAATTATCACAATATTAATTTAAAAGATCTTACGGAGAATTCAAATAAAAAAAAAGTAAAATCAACTATTGGATACTTTGATAGATACAGTTGCGCAAAAAAGGTATAAACCCTAAGACTATAGAAAATTAGAGGGGTAATTATTATTTTCGCCCAATAACTTTTCATAAAAATACTTTATGACTTTTTTCTTGGGCCGTTTTTTATGCACCCATAGTTCCAAAAATTTTACTAAAAATGCCCAATTGCTCTTATTCGGGCTTTTTGCTAATGTGGCTGCATAGTCAATAAGTTGTCGCGCCTAGTCAATAAGTTGTTGCGCCATGTCAAATTTTTCAGCCAAAAATTTTTTTTGCATAAACCCTTGTAATATTAAAAAGTATACCTGCACCACATAATAAATTGCACTTTGCACCCTCAAAATATATATCTATATATATATATGTGTGTGTGTGTGTGTGTGTGTTTATATGTATACAATTATTTTTATCTATAAGAATTTATAAAAATATTAAAACCAAAAAATGAATTTCTCATCTTCATATATATATATATATATATATATATATATATATATATATATCTTTTATTATATCTTTAATAATATATAAAAACTATAAAAAAACAAAAAAAATACATTAGAAATTCTATCATCATAAACACACACACACACACATTTATATATATATACAACCATTTTTTTATAGCTTTTATAATTTTTTTATGTTTTTAACAATTTGTAAGACTTATGTAAATATTAAAAAACAAAAAATAAAATACATTAAAAAAAGTATTGTTCATCAGCTTCCACCCAGTTCCCGTCACCCCATCCCCCCTCCCAACTCCGCCCTCTACCACCCCCAATTTCGCGCCGCTCCTCGCCAACGCCGACACCACCCCCGATTTTGCGCTGCCGCCACCACCACCATTATAAACGCTAAATCGGACAACCTCGAATCCAAATTGTTCAATGTTCGAACTCCAGCGACAACTATTCGAACTCCGGCGCGAAATCGAGAGGATTCGCGGTTCAATTCGTTCAACTACGAATCCAAATCAAAACTGAGAAGAATCGAACAACTGCGATTCTGAGAAGAATCGGAAACTCCGACGACTCCATTTTGAGATCCAGAAAAAATGGAGAGGATTCGCGGCTTAAGCCATTCAACTTCGGGTCCTAATCAAAGCCGATTCGAAATTACACTGATTCGAAATTAAAATCGATTTGCGGCCATTTTTGTTGGTGGTCGTCGTGAAAGAGGGGGGTGTGCCGGGTGTGGGGAAGAAGATGATTGTTGTTTTTTTTTTTTTCATTTTTGATTTTGGGGTCCATGTGTAATTTGAAAAAAACTATTGGTTAAGTTGTGCAATAATTCATGTTGTCTTAAAAACATTTTTTTAGCTAAAAAAATTCCGACGTGGCTATAACTTATTGACTGGATGAGCACTTTCTTGACTGTACATCCACGTCAGCGTTTTAGCCCGATTAAGAGAAATTGGGCATTTTTTATCGAATTTTGAAAACTAACGGGGCAGAAAAAGTTGGCCCGAAAAAAAAAGGCATAAAATATTTTTAAGCAAAGTTATTGGGCAGAAATAATAATTCCCCCACCCTTTCTCTAATGGCATGGTCTTCCTTCATCATTCCACGAAACTATAAAAAAACTTTTTTGACTACAACTACTACAAGACTGGGCGCTCTTTAGGGACCGCCCAGTAATGACCGAAGTTAGGTCGCTGGCCTTCAGTGATCGTTGAAGGCAACAGCGACCTAACTTCGGTCACTCGGCCCATTGACGAATATTTTTGCCATTGACAGTCAATAGGGACCGCTTGGCGGTCCCTATTGCCCATATTTGTGACTGCTTGGCGGTCCCTACTTATATTCATACTTAAAAATGAGGTTTTTCCGATGCTTTGAGGTGCCGCGTTGTTTGTGTAGTTCACAATTATACTATTTATTATTAGACCAACCATATTTACACACCTTTAATTGCAAATCCTAACATTATATAGGGGACGACCCGTTTGAAAATTCTTAATTTATACAACGACAACGATCATATATATATATATATACATATATATGGGATACGTAAGTACATATATTTATACTTTAATTGAACCACGTAGTGATGTATATACTTTAATTTGTAAAGTTAAAGCATAATAACCAATAACAACTACGGTGTAGATCATGATTAGGTGTCGATAATAAAATAGGTTCAAGATTAATAACTCATTCTATCACATTCAATATCTAATATTGAATAACTCGATCACTTGTTTTGTAACCATTAATTACTTTATTTCACATTTAGTATTGGAGTTGTTGCTAAAAACCACTAACACATTGAAATCAATCCATAAAATCACGATTTTAAAGTATGAATATTAGTAGGGACCGCTCGGCGGTCATAATTGGGTCAATTGTGACCGTTTGGCGGTCCCTACTGACCCAATTGTGACCGCCAACTATGACCGTCGGGCGGTCCCTACTAATATTCATACTTTAAACTCGCGATTTTATGATGATTTGAGGTACCGTGTTGTTTGTTTAGTTCATAATTATCTTATTTATTGTTAAAACAGCCATATTTACACATCTTTAATTGAAAATCCAAACATTATATAGGGGACGACCCGTTTTAAAAATTCTTAATTTATACAATGACAACGATCATATATATATGTATAGAATATATAAGTACATATATTTATACTTTAATTGAATTGAACCGCGTAATGATATATATACTTTAATTTGTAAAGTTAAAGCATAATAACCAATAACAACTAGGGTGTAGATGATGAATAGGTGTCGATAATAAAATAGGTTTAAAATTAATAACTCACTCCTTCACATTCAATATCTAATATTGAATAACTCAATCACTTGTTTTGTAACTATCAATTACTTCATTTCACATTTAGTATTGAGGTTGTTGCTAAAACCATTAACATATAGAAATCAATTAATTAAATCACGATTTTAAAATATGAATATTAGTAGGAACCGCCCGGCGGTCACAGTTCGGCCAAACGACGATCATTCTGCTCTTTGAGAGCATGCTCTTTGAACTAATTAGCCTCATTAACAAGCTATTGTCATAGGAATGTTTGAGCAACCGGCACTGGCATCGGGCTTCCTCTCCTTCAGCCTCTAGCTTCTATATGTCCATGGGATTGAAGTCACCCATCTTTTCCATATCAACTTCGAGTTGAGCGATTATAGCATCCTTATCCCCATCGAATTGATTGACGGTCCTCATGGAGTTAGCCAGAAATTTCCCAAACTATACATATCACAAGAATAGTAAAGACAACTCTTAAGTGATGCATATCTCACTTAGTACAGGGATCCTAACCGGAAGTGGAAAGGCTCGCGCCATGCCACGAACCGCGTCGGCCTCACTAAACTCTACGTTCTTAACATTAATATTAGGTCCAGGCCTAGCACGCCCTTGCGAAGGAGGTGGTCGAGGGATCGATGAACACTCATTTCGTGCCCTTTTTCGACCAGACTGACCAGATGTCTAGGCGGCCAGTGCAGCGGGGTTTCTAGGCACGACAACTTCTAACCTCTTGGCTTAGAGGCATCTTCAAACCAGCACTGGAAGAAACCCCTTTGCCTTTAGCAGCGGCCAATGCAGGATCTGAAACCTCCTCATCTAGCATTATTGAGACCTCCGACGAACGTTCTATCTCTACGTGACGAGTAGCCATTGGAGGGATAGCTCCGACCGCAACTCCTACACCAGAAGGGCCATCCCCGACAGCATCACTAATTGGAGCTGGCCTTGGAGCAGTGTCTGGAGCCACTTCTTTACTCTTGGTAGAAGTGGGGAGTTGACCTTCAACTACCTGCGGGCCAAAAACTTATGTGGGTTTCGCAGCACCAAGGGTCAACGACACTGCCTTGAATAGCGCATCCGCATCACCCAAACCTCTGACAATCTTTAGGAGCCCCTCACTTCCAATTCCAACCGTCGAAGGAACAACATGTGTCATCATCACATCCTGTGCAACAGTTTGAACTGCACCACCGGCCTCCTATATGTTAGTTCCCGTAGTCGTTTTTTCCACATTTGCTATAGAGGTGACTTCGCCACTTGGAGCTGGCACTCTGACCTCTAGAGTCGACGATGTCCATGACACGGCAGCGAAGTCGGTCAAAACGACCATCTCTTCTACAACATTCGTTCTCGCTGCCATGGCAGCCTTAGCCACTCGACGTTCCATAGCCACAGTCATTCGACGCTCAACAGCAACCTGCATCATACGAGTGTGAATACCAGCCATCACTCGAATTAAGTAAGTTGCAAAAAGTGCGTTAAAAATTTAAATCTGCAAAAAAGGCAGCGAACGGAATAAACACCAATGTCAAAGCTCAAACATGATTACACCTAAGAGCTATACAGATATATACACAACGATTATATTGAAAACACATATAAAAAACGATAGCAAAATATACATTAAAAATGACATGAAAATCGATGTCAAAGGTTCACATCGAAATCATGATATCAAACGTGCATATTGAAAATAACGTCGGGTATCCCCAATATACCTCAGTAGAAGGATGGCAGAATGCGCTAAAGGACAAATGACTTTTCTCTCTCTTAGACTACTATTTATAGATTACGAACCCTACGATAACGCATTTATGACAACACATGTCGAAGGTGCAATTCGACATGATATATCCATTGAAATTCGATATCCAGATTAAGGATCCTTTAGTTTCACGATGAGGGTAAAATTACGTCGTGAAAGACGTTTAACATATGATAATTCAAACGAGGACCTATCGACTACGCCAATTACATTGGGGGTCCACCAAATCTTTGAATGAATTCTTGTATCCGTGCTCCGTCGTTTGAACTGGCGGAATAAGAGGTACTAGTAATTTAAACTTATATTTAATTTGCAAATTATTATTTACAATAATAACTCCCAAATTGGGGGACTCCGTGATATGGGTATTTCTCGTATTGGGTCAGGCCCATATTTTGGACTATATCGGGGATCTTCCCCGATATGCATATCGAATGTTATGTTCGATATGGTACAGCTCACGTGTTTTTCACGTGTGTTGTTCCTGCTCCTCGAGGCCTATAAATACTCGAATTCCGCTAATCAAGGTAAGCTTTAATTATCCTAAGATATTGTACACCGATATCGAGCATACCCGATATTGCACCTGATATATACCTTCGACATATATCATCGACATACCCATCGACATCATATCCGACGTCACCCCCGACATACATCAGGAGATCATATCCGACATAGAAGGTTCCCGATATCACATTCGACGTCCCACTCGACATTACATTTGATATCTCGCAGAGCATCTTACCATTAGTTCGAGGTGTTCTGGACCAAGCCTACTTAGCACTAGTCATAGTCAAAGTAGGTATAGTTTGTAATAGAATCGTAGCACCACACTTGTAATATCCCACCTCGTTATATAAACACAATCTATTGTTAAACCACACATGATCCTCAAGATTAGCTTTGGACGGAACACACCAATACAAAGAAATATATCGAGTATCCAGAGTATATCGAATATTCGCAGTAGATCTAGTATTCTCGTATGTCGAAGACATGCGAATATATCTGGTATGAGGGTATGCCAAATATTCTTGACATGTTAACTCAGATAGATCGAATACTGCAATATATCGAATATAGATGAGTATATCAAATATTATTTATCGAGTAATGGAGTATAATATTCAATGTAAGAGCGGTGAACAGTAGGGTGCAAGAAATGACTTAACTTGATTATCAAGTCAAGTGCATAAATAGGCCTCGAGATGTGGGATCACAATCTGCAATTCCTAGAAACATCGAGTATAATACTCGATGTACCTCTATCTAGATACACCGAGTGTAACACTCGATGTATTGCCAGAATGATATCAAACGGGGTGGACCGACCCATGTCCAGTCTTATTTGGACCGATATAAACCCATATCAATTAGTCCCCTAAGACGTTCTTGTAAAGATCGGGTTTCAAAATTTAATGCACTTACTAGATCTCACGATGGAATTTTCGGTTTGATCTTTGATAGGGCCTCAGTTCATGGGTCAATGAGGGAATGTGTTGGGCAATAAACTCTTTGAAGTGCAGGAACAAATGTATTCCATAATGTTGTACGTTGAGTTTAAAACTCTATGTATATAATTCCTAAAAATGCATCGAGTATTGTTTCTGATGTATATATTCTATGTACCACACATTTAATGCAGGGCACATATACCAAGGCTTTCGATGGGGGTATATTTAGTCCTCCAGACCCCACTTGTGACTATTATATTGGTGGTATGAGTTTTGCAATCACATGCTCTTACATCAAAGTTTTGTGTATTTTGAATTTTGGACTACATCGATTTTTTGAGGTATGTCAAAACTCATATTCGATTTGAGGTTTTTTCTTGATGTATTTATACTTGGTGATTTTAAAATGTGATGATATTTTCTTTAATATTTTTTTATTTGCTTAGTGATAATGCATAAATACACTAAACTCTGAAAAGATCAAAATACCCCCGAAGTGAGGGCCTCGTCATGAAGATATTCGTAATAAGAGAGGTCCACAACCCCAAGAGATGACCGCTCGTACCAGATGAAGGACAATTAGCGTCTCCGCTTAGGCCAAGATTCACGTGTGACTTAATGGGCTGTCAGACTTTATTAGGCATAGAATCCTCCCATTACACTCAAACGGCTCGTATTAACTATTGGCAGCCAATCCATACACTACGAAGGTACATTTATGGAAGCCCATCCCCATCATTCATGGGGGACAGATGATCAACCCCATTTGCACTCCGAAATACTATATATAGAAGGCTAGATCAACATTATAGACTAACTCAGATTTAAATCACATTCTTGTACTCCCTAATCACTTATAAAGAAAAATATTTCTCTTTCATTCATCTAAGCTATCTCATTTTACGTACTTATAAGATCTCTATATCTCAGAAATATCTCTTCGTATTAGCTCTCATATACATATACTTTCTCTCTATGAATCACGGGAATTGCATTCCCAACCACATCTCTTCGATAATTAGGGAATCACCCAACCCGATTAATTTTGTGTTAATATTTTGGTGTCGTCGGTTGGAACGCCATCAAAAGAATTCCTTGAGTACGATTCGAAAAGAACTCAACCATGTCTATTCGAATAATAGAAGAATGTGAGGATCCACGATCCTTACGAAATGAAAGTAAAAAGGCACCAGGGGATAAAAGGCGGTAATGACGAGTCACGACGATGAATCATCAGCTTCAGACTAGAAGACGCAGAAGGAGTATCACATCCCCACACGGACCCAATTGTTGTCTAAGCCCGAACCCAAAATGTTCTCATACCAAGTGTCCTCATCGATATTAGAAGCACGGCCAACATCATGTATCCAATGACACTTCAAAGTCTAGGGATCAGAATATCACAGATGGAGCCCCTACAGATACCTCTTAGAAGGTTCTCGGGAACCACACTCATCATACGAGGAATAGTAATTCTCCCCATGGATTGGGGAAGAGAGCCCTGCCAGAAAATGGAGGATATTAAGTTCCACATAGTTGAAAAACAAAACGTGCCGCATAACATAATATGCGGATGACTCATCATTCAGGCCTTCGAAGGTATCATATCCACGATGCATCTCAAAGTCAAATACCTCACCTTAGAGGGGGTCTTAGAAATCCGAGGTATCCAGGAAAGGACATGCGACCCCCCATCCCATCCTAAGGTCACAAGAGTCGTTCGAGGTACCCTAACGACTCTCTACTCACAACACCAGATGCTCCAAATCATTCAAGGGAACCCCATTTTCAGACGTCGGAGACCCCTCAAAATGCAAAACGAATTCAAAAGAAAGGATGGTGGACAATACTATGAATACCACATGGACTGGGGGCACAAAACCAACAAATACAGTCCCTTCGGAGTTGGCGAGAAGATAGGTTGCGGGTCCGATGAATCCCGCTATCTTGTCCCATCGGGGATCGAGCTTGCCTACATTCTTGGAAGCTCCGACCCGTTTCATCACTAAATCTCCAACTTGAAAAGTTCTAGGTTTCACCTTAGCGTTGTAGTAACGTGACATTCGGGCCTTGTACTCTTCCATCCGGATAGCGGCTCATGCCCTCCTTTCTTCGAGAAGATCAAGGGTTAGGGCTAGGTTGGAGCTGTTGGCGACTTCCTCATATTCTCGGATTCGCCAGCTTTCTATGGAGACTTCCGAGGGCACGACTGCTTCGCAACCGAAGGTCAGGCTGAAAGGAGTTTAGCCTGTGGCGGTGCTTTGCGTGGTTCGATAGGCCCATAGTATGCCAGGTATTTCTTCAACCCACTTGGCTTTATGCCAATCGAGTCGGGCTTTTATGTTTTATAGGAGGGTTCGGTTGGTTCTTTCCACTTGTCCGTTTGCATGGGGGTATCCCACTGAGGCAAAGCGGTCTTTGATTTCCCAGTGATCGCACCATTTTTTTAACTCTTGGTTCGTGAATTACAGGTCGTTATCACTTACCAAGTTCCGAGGGATACCAAAGCGGCACATGATATTCCTCCATAGAAAGTTGACGATGGCGCCCGCGGTGACTTGGGCTAGGGGTTTCGCCTCTACCCATTTGGTGAAGTAGTCCACCGCTACGAGTAGGAACTTCTTTTGGCCGGCGTCGGGAATGAGTGGGCCCACTATATCTATGCCCCATTTGGAGAATGGACAAGGGGTCAGGTGGGGTTCCCACGGGGCTGCGGGTTGATGGACCCGAGGGGCGTAAGCTTGGCATGTTTTAAACCTTTCGGCATGGCTTTTGCTATCTTTAGCCATCGTGGGCCAGTAATAGCCTTGTCATATCATGCGCCCGACCATGCTTTCGCCGCCGGTGTGGCTTCCGCATGTCCCCTCGTGAGTTTTCGCTAGAGCTAGTTGGGCCTCTTCTTCATTTAGGCATCGGGCGTGGGGGCAAGAGTATGTTATTTGGAATAGTATTCCGTCTTTGAGGAAGTACCGAATGGTTTTCTTGGACATTATCCATTGTACGGACTTAATGTGGAGTATCGTTCTGGATCCTGCAAGTAGGCTTTGATTGGAGTTACCCAACTGGATGGGGGATCCATTGTGACATTTACTTCTTCGCCCTCGGTCTTCTCGGACCCTTTGACATGGAGTAGGGTGATTCTTCGGGTATGAATGGCAGTTGTTTGAGTGGCCATTTTAGACAAGGCGTCCGCCTCTTGGTTTTCTTTTCGGGGAATTTGGATTATCTTATACTAATCAAACCACTCTTGTCTTTGATGGACCATCCGAAGGTATTTCTGCATTCTCTCTTCTTTGCCTTCGTACGAGCCATTAACTTATTGCACGATCAATTGAGAATCGCTGTGAAGGAGTATTTTCCTTATTCCTCTTTCTTTTGCAAGTCTCATGCCGATGAGAAGGGCTTCATATTCAACTTCGTTGTTGGAAATGGGGTAATTAATTCTGACTGCGAAGTGCAGCCTTTCGTCTTCCACTTCTTGATTTACAAAAACAATTTTGGCTCCCCCGTGTGTGCTTACAGAGGAGCCATCCACATAGGCGTACCATAGGGGGTCTTTTTCCTTGGAATCGATGCCTGTTAGCTCCATTACGAAGTCCGCCACGACTTGCGCTTTAATAGAGGGCCTCGGAGCGTAGGAAATATCGTATTCGGTGAGCTCTATGGCCCATTTTATCAATCTTCCCGATGACTCAGGTTTATTGAGAATTGCCATCAAGGGTTGTTTGGTCAACACAGTGATCGGGTGTGAGAGGAAGTATAGGCGCATCTTTCGTGCCGTAGTAACCAAGGTCAAGACGAGTTTTTCAGTTAGGGTATACCTGGTCTCTGCCCCGAGGAGGGTCTTGCTGACATAGTATACGGGATGGTGTTCTCCGTCCAGTTCTTTGACTAGTACGGCACTGACGACCTCTTCCCCAACGGACATGTAGATGTAGAGCTCTTCTTGGGGAGATGGTTTGACCAGCAAGGGCGGGCTCACCATATACCTTTTTAGCTCTTCGAGGGCTTCTTGGCACTGGGGGTCCATCGGAACTCCTTGATATTTTGAAGTATCTTAAAAAAGGGAAGTCCTTTTTATGCCGATTTAGAAACAAATCGGCTCAAGGAGGCCATTCGGCCTGTCAACTTTTGAAAGTCTTTTACGGTCTTCGGAGTGGGTAGTCCCACGATGGCCTCAGCCTTTTTGGGGTTGACTTCTATTCCCTTTTTCGTGACAATGAATTCCAAGAACTTTCCTCCTCAGATGCCAAAAGAACATTTTCTAGGGTTAACCTTCATTCCAAACTTATCCATGATGACCAGGGCCTTTCGCAAGTCCTCTGGATGATCTTCTGCGGTGTTACTTTTAATCACTGTGTCGTCCACGTAGACTTCCACCGTCTTTCCAATGAGTCATGCGAACATAAGACTTACCAGTCTTTGGTAAGTAGCTCCGGCGTTCTTGAGCCCGAAGGGCATTACCAAGTAGCAGAAGGTGCCTGCGTCAGTAATAAAGCTGGTTTTGTCCTGGTCCACTGTGGCCACCGGGATTTGGTTGTATCCTTGATCTCCATCTAAGGGTTGAAAACAACGCGCATCCAGCGGTGGAGTCGACTAATTGATCTATACTAGGCAGAGGGTAGCAATCTTTCGGACAGGCTTCGTTGAGGTTGGTAAAGTCCACACACATCTGCCATCTCCATCCATGCTTGGGGACTAGCACTACATTAGCCAGCCACTCGGGGTATATGACTTCCCAAATTTGCTTGAGGCTAAGGAGTCGTTGTATCTCCGACCGATGATTTTGTTGCGCTCGGGTCCCATATTTCTCTTTTTTTGCTGGACTGGTTTAACCCCCGGTTTCACATTAAGAAAGTGTTGACACACCTTATCACTGATTCGTCCGGGCAGTCCTCCTTCCCAGGCGAAGAGGTGATGGAATTGTTTGAGGACAGAAGTTAGTTGAGCTTCTATTGCTGGTTCCATATTGGTACCCATTTTAATCACTTTCTCGGGACTTCCGTCTACCAATTCCACCATCTTTAATTCTTCTACTGGTTGAACCCGCGCCTCTTCTGCTTTACGCTTTTTGTTATTCCCGAGGGTGAGCTCGCCTTCTTCCGAGGGGATAGCATTCATGCGACATTCTCTAGCCTTAGATTGACTTCCTCGAACTTCTCCGATACCTGAGAAGGTGGGAAATTTCACCTTAAGATGAAGGGTAGAGGGAATGGCTTCGAAAGCTCGGATGGACGACCTTCCGCATATAGCGTTGTACGTCCGTGACGAGGCCTCCACCACCCAGAATTTGATGAGTTCCTTTCTTCGAAGGGCTCCTTCTCCCCATGACATCAGAAGGATAACAGTTCCGAGGGTATTGGAAGCTTCTCTTGAGAAACCTACGAGGGGGACTTCAGCCATATCTAGTTGCTCCTTCCTCAATCCCATGGCAAGGTACGTAGGTAGGAATAAGACGTCCACAGAGCTACTTGTGTTGATAAGGATTCTTTGGATTTCGAATCCCTGAATGATGGCCTCGATCACTAAGGGGTCTTCGTGGGGGGTATATCACACCTTTTAAGTCCTCGGATCCAAACGTGATACTAGGCAGCTTGGCCCTTTGCACGGAACACACGGAGAGACCTTGCTCAGCCCGCCTTGCTTCTTTCAAGTACTTCTTATTTTTACCTTGTGGTGTTATTGAAAGGTCTCCTCCTTCTATCATGTTAATAGTCCGTCCCAAAGGGGCGTTATCTTCATATGTCTCAGGGGGGGGAGGGGGATTCCACTGCCCCGTGGTTTTTTCTTGTGACTTCTGATTAAGGGTCACCTCTTCTTCTTCTTCTTTTTCCTCTCGTGGTCTCTTCCATACATTCTTCTTAGGTTCTTTGGGATTGTCCACCTTTAGATAGTTTTTCAAGTATCCTGCCTCTAAGAGGCGAAGTATTTCCCTTTGTAGAGTAGTGCATTCCTCGGTAGTATGCCCATAAGTTTTATGGAATTTACAATACTTACCCGTGCTTTTTTCTCTATCAAGGAACTTGGCGCGCCTGGGCCAGCGTAACTCTTCATTGCCCATCATCATGTTAAGTATTTCTATAGGGGCCACGGTCATCGGAGGCAGGGGCACGGGTCGGAAAAACCTTTTAACCGTACCACCATCGTCTTTATGCTGGGGCGACCTCCCTTCTTTATTCTTTTCTCTTACTTTTGTCTCCTGCTCGGTGCGTTCATGAGGTTCGTCATTTTCCATACGCCTCTTCGTACCTTCAGCTTCCTCCATTAGGATGTAGGTTTCTGCTTGCTGCATGAGTTCAGTCATATCTGTAATATAATTTCTCATGAGGTATTGGAAGAATTCGCCCGCTCGGAGTCCTTGAGTAAGTATGTCAACTAAGATGGTGGTGCTAACATTCGACACATCCAATGCTTCATCGGTGAAGCGCTTTATGTATTCTCGCAGGGATTCATTCTTTTGTTGTTTGACAGTAAAGATATGCGTAGCTGATTTAGGGTATCGCCGATTACAGGCAAATTGCCTCACAAATAAGTGGGCCAGCCGATCAAAGCTATCGATGAAGTTAGGTGGGAGGTGGGTAAACCACGCTTGCGCCTGGCCTCCAAGGGTAATAGGGAACACACGGCAAAGGACATGGTCCGGGGCAGAGTTGAGATCCATTCCGACCAGGTATTGGTGTATGTGATCCTGCGGATCTTTCCCATCCGCTTCTTCAGTGTATAAAGGAACGTTAATAGGCCGCATCCCGAGGGGATGGATGCTAGGGCGGTCTCGGGCATAAAGGGGGAGGTTTTGAAGGTAGGATCCTCCTTAGGGCCCATAGTTTTCTTAATATCACCCATTTCCTTGCGAAGGTTGTCAGGGATTCCCTATTGGGTTTGATTTTCACCCACGGAAGGGAGCGGCGTGGGGCGGTCGAAGGGGAATGGTCCTCCCCTCTGATGGTCAGCCCTCGACGTTCCTTGGTAATCATAGCACATCCGAGGATCATGTGGGGGTATGTGGTGCCAGCAGTCGGAGGTAGGGCTCCATCTTGTCCGAGGCCAGTCTTCTTCCGCGTGGCGTCCTCTCTGGCGAAGGGAGTTGGAGGGCGCATTTTGAGGACTCCCGTATCCCCGTGGGGATCTCCGAGCCTCAGATTCCATAAATCTCTCAAAGATAGAACGAGGAACGTTGATAAAATATCTCCCCTCGGACCGACGGTCTGATAGAGTTTCTTCAGAATCTCTTTGTTGAGTTGGACGGCTTTCACAGTGAAACAGATTCTCCATAATAGGCATCACTTCGTTGAGCTCGAAGACAGATTCTATGGCGTTCTCACAGATGACGCCATTTTGTTAACAGGTTTAGAATTATAACCCATTTAACTGAATTATTTAGGGTTGGAATGTCCTGCTCGAGACCCAAAAAGCAATGATATTATAAAAAAGGAAAAGATACGAGAATATTCCTTCCTTTATTCGCTGAACTTTATCCTAAGTTTCTTGTGTTTGATTATGTGTAAAAATCTGAGCCTGCCTTTAACTACGAGACTACCTCCCCTTATATAGAGTTTTTTAGGGGTAGGTGTCACTGTGCATGTTTAGATGAGTTACATGCGTTGAGAGATGGATAAGAAGATAAGATAAGATATATCTTTCATCTACTAAGCGCTAACTAGGATGATCTTTTCTTCTTCCAATAGTTCTTTGGATCTCCGATGGGTTGCTCTTCTGGACTCTATTTTCCGAGGGATCCTATATTTGATAGTGACTTGATGGACAAGCTAGGACGTTCTTCTGGGGGTTGTTGTTCCGATAAGGCTTCCTCCTGGTGTAGTAGTTTTTTGATATGCTCTCTGAGGGGTATGTCCAGAGTTTGGAATCCGAGGGTTCTTTTGTCCTCGGGGAGTAGAGCTTTCTTATCCAGGTCCTCTTATTGTGCCTTCCAGTGGCTCCTGTATTTAGATCTGGTATTGCTCTTCAAATTTGGTCTTCGGGGTGTTGTTTCGAGGGTAGTTTAAATTGAGGAGTGTTCAACAAGGAAGAGTTCTCACGGGATTCTGGGACTCAGGGTCCGTCGTGGTTCCTCTTGGCACATTGATGGATATTGAAGTCGCACGGATCCATCGGGTCTCACTCTTTTTCCGATGTCGCTTTGATATCTTATCTTTAATTCATCTTGACTTTCCAAGGGACACTTAGGTGCCTTCTCGGGTGTTCCTTCATACCGCTTCGGGTCAATGACCGAGGGGTGTGGTAACATCTGATGGGCCTCCTCATTGGGAGTGGGTACGTCTCATCGGAGGTACTCGCGACAATAGTATTGTCCATATATTAATTCCTATATTTAGGACTAATATTCTCTTTAACCTTGTATTTTATTTTTCATGGTTAACAGATATATCTCATCACATAATTGTTATACCTAAGTCTCACTATATCGCAAGTGCACGAATCAAGTAATAATAAAAGGGAAAGTAAGATTAATGCCCAAGTATCGAATCCCAAGAGAATAGATATTTGTAATTTAGCGATTATATTGTTGAACACTCAACGAATCAGTTTTCCTTTCTTTTTGGTTTTTTCGTTGAAGAATTAAACTATGACTAGGAACTATTTATTGACTAACTAACTAACGACTAGAGATCTAAACTAGAATTCTTAGGTGAAACCAACTAGAGATGTTAGTTGGAACTATTTTTAAAGAACTAAGACTAAGCTATCTAACTAACTAAAATATAATTTAATTGATTGATTGATTGCTATCTAAGGTTGTGAATCAGATTTGGTAAAAGGTATTTAAGTAATGGATCTCATTGATCTCAGATACATGTACTTCATCGACAAAATACCAATGACTCTTATGCAAGACGCTATTTATTGATGGTTGTTTTGTTTTCGCGTTGATGTAGCAAATTAGTCCCCCTTTCGATGTACTAAAGAACCCTCTAATCCCTAATGATGTCAGGTTGTTAAGCACTTTCCCCTCACCAGAATTTCACCATGTCATAGGATCAATACAGTGTTTTAGAAGTGAATTAGAGTTACCAACTACGATCTAGATTCCACGAGCACGTTAATGATCGAACGTAAAGATTTATCTGCTTGATCTACTATGATAGTGTTGTCATAAAAATCTCCTATGTATAATTCAACATAATACAAGGTTTTTCAATGCCACTACTTTGTTGTTAGAGAAACACGTGCATCAAATAAACCAAGTAGCATAAGCAACAAATAATATCCAACAAAACAAATTCATCAATAAACATAATCAAAACATAGGTTCAAGGTGCCTGCATATGAGATCAACTACATCCTCCCTCAGATACTGAGAGGATTATCTACTCATAGTCATATTCAAATCACAACAATTCAATCATAGATTATTCGAGTAAGGAAAAAAAGATTAAACTCGTGATGTCCTTGCTGGTTTCCTCTACTCTGATTGCTAACTCCTTTGGTTCACATTTGTCCTTCACCTATGGCTGTAGTGCTATGAATCGTGGAATTTCTGCTCTTCTCTAACCGGAGATTGCTCTTGTGAATTCTTGTAAGTGGTGTTTAATGCTTCTGAAAATGGTTACCCTAAGAAATCAGGTAATTAATTTACTATAATTCTCCTCTTATCAGAGGATGAGGAGCCAAGCACCTACAGCTCGGCCACACGAGAAGGGGCAATCTTAAGTGTATCCTCGGAATGAGCTAGTCGCCCGGACATCTCTTAGTGTTCCCGGACCAACCCTTCCAAAACTACCGACAATTGCAGGAATATCGTGTCAAAATATCCACAAAGGGAAAAGAAAGACAAAAAGTAAAAGGGAACGCAAACCTTCGCTGCAAAATCTAGGGTTGCATCGCGATGCTAGGAATGAGGAGGGCCGAGACAAGGATATGCACCTTCCCCGACCACAGGGGCCTCAGAAAGATAACCCAGACTTCGTCCGATCAAAGGCTTCTCAACAAAATAAGTTAAATTAGGAGCCTCAGAAACATCAGTCAAGAAAGGGACCATCACTTTAGGGGAAGACGAGGCGACACTTGCCCCAAGAGGATTCTCAAGAGAAAATAAAGGACTCTCCCCCACTTCTGGGAGGACAAGAGGAGGCGACTTACCATCTGGACACGGTCTCTTGCTCGAAGAAATACAAAAGAAAGGTTAGAAAAAGCAGAAGATACAGATAACAAGAGGAAGGACATAAATGAATTCACTTGCGTTTCTATGGAAGTACCCGAAGGAGGCCTTTTTTGGGAAAAAGAGGTAGAAGAGGCACTCTTCTTTGCAGCTTCAGCCATGGACGTGGAAATCTTAACGTGGGAACGAGATTTCTGCTTATTCTTCGCGAGAACCTACAAAGCAGCCCGAAGAACTGCCCCCGCGAGAACCAAATGAAAGGCTTCGAAGAACCTGCAGAGGGGACAGAGGAAGAAAGAGTCCACGAACCAAACCCCTCCTCCCCAAGGGGAGGAAGGTCATACGAGCGATCCTTAGAAACGGCCAAATGATCCATCCGCACCCCTATATGCAAGAAAAAGAGAGTAAGGACAATAATCCATAAGCAAAAGGAAAAATCGAAGGAACTTACAAAAAAGGCGTCGTATTGCAATGCCTCGGGTAAAGGGATATAAAGAGCGACGAGCCGCTCTAACCCACCCAACATGAATAGCAGGGGGTCACCCCGTAACTTAGAAATATCAAATTGCCCCCGTTATAGAAGACCCTCTTTCAGTTCATCAAATAAGGATTTAAATCCCTCGATATCCGGATCATGAGGCCCCTCTTCTCCTGCACCCCATTGGGTACGAACACCCCAATCTTCGAGAGCATTCCCGCCCTTAGGCTTTATATAGAAAAAAACTACTCTTCCATGCCCTTGCCAAGGAAGGATTCACGCAGAGAAACCTAGCATTACCACGAGGGAAAAATGGTAAATGGGTGTCGCCTTTGTACTTGTACACACGTGGTAAGCGACAAAAAATGACTGCACAGTACAAGGTAGTCCGAAGAGCTGACAACATAGCCAGAAGCCATCCATAATTCCATACAATTCCCATTTAGCTGGCTCGGGCAGGCTTTAATATGATTAAAACTGGACAGACGACGAAGGTAAGAAGTGGCAAAGATCTTGGTGATCTCTTCCCTATACACTGTCCAATAGTGAGCAGAGTAGTGCCCTCACGATCTTCCACAGGGGGGCATCAGCGGAATCCTCAGCCTCGGGAACCCTAATATTGAGAGTACTAGGATCAAAATGGTGACGAATGAAGAGGCTCTCTATCTCCTCCAGAGAGATAGTGTTCGTCATGTCTGACACAGAGCGAGAATGCCTTTCTAATTCTCCTGCCTCAGTTGCGTCAGAATTTGTCCCTTCTCATCTTTTGGGGGAATGCGTGTTGCGAGCTTACCACCCTTGCAGAGGCGCAATGGAGTAGAAGGCGTGGACACCCTCACCGGAATAGAGCCAATCTCGATAACCTCAAGAAGAACCCTCGCCGGCGCCCCGACGAAAACCCACACAATGTTTTCCTTAAAAGCAGAAGAAGAGAAGTTGAAGGAGGCCATCGTTGCAACGGTACAAGAAAAAGAGGAAAAACAAAGGGTAGTAGAAGGAGAAGTCGAAAAAAGGTAACTAGTGAAACTTTTCGAGAGATCATATAAAAAACTAAAAACATCTACCTTCATGGATCAAAAATTCGGTCCGTTTCGTACGAAACGACCGAATTTTTTCGTTTTTTCCTTTGGCCGAAACAAAACAGTGATGTAGTTTCGAAACTATGGACTATATTTATAATAAACTATTTTTTTTTCAGAACCCAAATGAGCTTCAAGAAATGTTGCTTGGTTATAATATATTAATTTACTTGTTTATGCATGCACACTTTAATGCTCTCACACACGGCTTCGTTTATATATATATATATATATATATATATATATATATATATATATGACTTGTAACTCTGGTATTTTATGCGAATATATATTTAATCAAAATTCAATACTAGTTTAATTTAGTTTGGCTAGTGACTTTCGTACAGATTAAATAATTATAGTAATTAGCTATTCTTAACAAACCAAGGAATTGGAGACCTTTTTTTATACTCCAGTAAATTATGTTTTACACATTGCTTTTTTCTAATCATGTACGAAATATTTCGAAACATTTCGAAATGTTTCCGAAATTGTTCGAAATATTTCTAATATTTGATCCACCGAAACATAAATCGAAACCGAAATTTTAATCCATGTCTACCTTTATAAAAAGATAAGAGGGCCCGAAAAATTAGGGCACACAACTGTCCCCACCATCAAAACCATTGGCGGCATGAGTGACACGTGTCACGTAGAAAATAAAAGTCGTATGAGCTACCCCCACCACTGGGGACAAACACATCACACAAAAAGATATGGATTGAGTTACAACAATAAGACATTCAACTTCATTCGTACCAACAAATTGTAAGAGAAGTCTGAAGCCTCGAATTCTCTAGGGCATCGGACTTGAGGGACATTGGATAATGCATACAAACATTGAACCATAGAAAGACCAGATTACCCCCAGCGTGAGGGCCTCATCATAAAGATCCTCGTAATAAGATAGGCCCATAACCCCGAGAGCAGACTGCTCGTACCAGACGAAGGACTGTCGACGTCTCCACTTGGGCCAGGATTCACGTGTGACTTACAGATTTTCAGACTTATTAGGCGCAGGATATCCCCATTACTCTCAAACGGCCCGTATTAACTATTGTCAGCTGATCCATGCTCCACGAAGGTACATTTATAGAAGCCCATCCCCATCATTCATGGGGCAAATAATCAGCCTCATTTGCACTCCGAAATACTAGATAAAAAAGGCTAAATAAACATTATAGACCAATTCGGATTGAGATCATATACTTGTACTTCATAATCACTTAAAAGCAATATATTTTCCATTTATTCATCTAAGTTATATCATTTTACGTACTCATAAGATCTCTATATCTACAAAATATCCCTTCGTATTAGCTCACATATTCATATACTTTCTCTCCACGAATCATTAGAATTGCGTTCCAAACCACCTCTCTCCGATAATTAGTGAACTACCCAACTCGGTTAATTTAGTTTTATCACTTCGGTTTTAGGATGGCACAACATGAGAAGTTCTTGAAGTAAAGTAGTGCAATCTCCGCGCAATAAGGCGCCCCCTTATTGGGGTGCTCCTCCTCCCCCCAAAACAGCTTCTACTTATGTTGCACCTCTTGCACTAAGAATGAGCTCGGAGAAGATGCCACCAAGAACGATGGAGGTGGTGAGGGGAATTTCAACGAATGTGCATATGGTTAATGTGCGTCCGTATGAACGTCATGCTGATTTTGAGCCATACGCAGGATTCGAGTGTTGCGAGCAATCAATGGGATCTCAATGCGTAAGATGTGTAGCATAAATGTAGGACGCGGTACCAGGTAATGAAAATCCTAAGGTGAGTGGCACCACATGAGGTGCAACCAACCCTACAAGTGAAATATCGGGATAGGTTATGTTGCATATGTCGTTGTGTCCCCGAGCTTCTGGCAACCTGGGTTCTATCTGTTGGGAGTTATGCTACTATTAATTGCGTCTCAAGTGTAAAATATTTTTTTCCTCGAATCATGAATTTCCGGATACTCGAATTAGCGGAAGTGGGGTTTTGTAAAACAATTTTGAATCATTCCAATGGTCTAATCATTTCACAAAACCCTCGAGCAACGATGTGCATTGAATATAGAGGATTTGTGATTGTGATCCACACACAATCATCGTACGTGTTTATTAATAATTTAACAGCTAATAAATCATGCAAAGATGTAAACTAACAAATATAAATCTTACCTTTCCAACCCTTACAATTCGTATGTTGATGAAGAGTTTTTTTAAAGATTTAAAGCCACCGTTTGAACTCACTATAAGAATGTTTATGAATCTGAATGAGTGGCCTCCTTTGCTTTTTGCAAATCCAATTCAAGCATCAACTAGAAAACATTTTTTGTTGAATTCTTGAACATAAAAAAGTGGATGTATTTTTCTTTTCTAGACTTTTCTCTACTTATATTGATTAAAAGAGAGAAAACCAAGACAAAAAATATGTAGAAAATTTGTGGCTTAACCTTAGGGTTGGTGGGAGCTAAGTCACCTAAGTCTTCACTCCCATGGAAAAAAATCTGCATCGAACGCGCATTCACGCATTCAGTGCGCGTGCGGCGCACTAAGAAGCATTAAGGTTTTTTAGTGCGCGGCTTAGTTTTTCTTAGTGCGCGACTTAGTTTTTCTTAGTGCGCGACTTAGTATTTCTTAGTGTGCGACTTAGTATTTCCGAATGCGGGACTTAGGAATTAGTAGGCCACGTCTTAAGGAATATCAGGCCGCGATTTAAGCCCAATTTACTATGAATGCGAGCCCAAAGTCTGGAAAAGCCCTTTTAATCATTAAAAAAAAACCTACATTCTTTACCCACCTCAAAAATGAGTTGAAAGGACACGCACAAGCTCTCATTTCCGAAATAAAAATTTGCTTATACAGTAGCTTTACACCTCAGAAATCCAACATAAAATCTTCCAAAGATCAAATCAAGGTAATTTTTCTTGTTTAACTTTCTTACTCATTGCTTGTAAACGAAATTTTATGTTCCAGGGTAAATGTTTTTAGTTCTTTTAGGATTCTATGTATTGATTTTTCTAATTACATGAACATATTGACAATGTACTATTTTTTAATTGAGGGAAACAGTAGTGTGAGGACTTTAGAGTTTAGACTATGTGAGAAAAAGCTACACATATTTTTATATGTTGCACGTTTTGTGCATTCTTACCTTGTATGTTTATTACTTGGTTTTATAAGTTTTGAAGTCAGTATATAAATATGTATTTGGATTGGGATTATTGCAGATCATTATTCAACAATGAGTGAACATGGTGAAGAAACTTCATCAGCTACAAATGACTATTCTGCAACTCCATTGAAGAATTATGTTACAATCGACGAGAATGTGAAAGATAAATGGATATGTAACTTTATGTGCAGAGAAGAGCCTTATACGGGATCATATTCTAGAATTAGAGCTCACTTGATTGGCTTAAGGAAAGGAGAAAAGGCTCGAGGCGTTAACTTATGTTGTAAGATGACAACAGCTGAAGAGAAGAACTAAAGAAAGAAGAAGAAGATGTCAGGAAAATGCTGGGAGGTAATTTGCGCAAAAGAAAGATTCATTCTCTACCTAAAATACCTACAGGGAAGAAACAACCGAATACTAACGTTATAAAGGAGATGTTCAATATGAATGCTAGAGATGATACTGATACCAAAACTGCAAGATTCTTCTACAGTTGTGGAATCTCATTCAATGTAGCAAGATCTCATTTTTGGATGGAAGCCGTTAAAGCTATAAATGAAGCTCCAAAAGGCTACAAAGCCCCGGGTTCAGAGAAAATCAGAACTGCGTTACTAGATAAAGAGAAAACAACAATAGAAAGTCATTTGGCAGTAATAAAGCGAGATTGGCCTCAATATGGAGTTTCTATTGTCTCTGATGGTTGGTCAAACATTCACAATTAGCCTCTTATCAATGTCTTGGCAGTTAGTGGAGGTAAGCCTATTTTCCTTACGGCTATAGATTCTTCTGGAGAGGAAAAAATGCTTCTTACATTGCTGAAATATTGTTGAAAGCTATTGGAAATGTGGGGAAATACAATGTTGTTCAAGTGATAACTAATAATGCATCAAATTATAAGGCTGCTGGGGATATTATTGTTGGTAGGATGCCTCATATATTTTGGTCTGGTTGCATGACGCATACTTTGAGTCTTCTCATGAAAGATATTGCACAATCTCACATATTTCTTTGGCTTTTGTTGGAATTTGTTATCGAAAGGTGAAAGAAGTGATTAATTATATCAGGAGTCATTCTTTTGTGTTGCATATCTTCAGAAAGTTTTCTTCTTTGGAGGTAATTCAAGTGAAAAAAACAAGATTTGGACATCATTATGTGGCAATGGAGCGTTTGCATAAGTTAAAAAATTCTTTGATTCCTATGGTTTATAATGATGAATGGGAGGCAATCAGAAAAGGAACATCAAGGTTCAGATTAGCACATGACGAGGTCAAGAAAATCATTCTTGATCAACAATTTTGGAAAGATGTGAAGTTTATATAGTCTTTTACAAAACCGATATGGAGAATGATTCGTTTTTGCGATTCTGATAAAGCTGTTATTGGTGAGGTGTATCAAAGAATGGAGGATATGCTAAACTCCATTAAAAAGGCGTCATCAGATCCAAGACACGTTGTAATGTGTCCATTAAAAAGGCGTTATCAGATCCAAGACACTCTGTAATGTGTCAAGAGCTTGAAGTTTTGGTAAAGAATAGATGGGAAAAAATGAACTTGCCACTACACACACTTGCTTATGTGCTTAATTCGTATGATTATTCTGTGAAATGGTTGGAGAGTCGAGGTCCAGGAGATGTGAGTAGAGAAAAGCCTCATGCAAATCCTTTTATTAATGGTGTTTATTTAGATGCTATTCGAAAGCTTTCAAGTGCACAAGATGCATCCATTATTCGAAGGCAACTTAGTGAATTTACTTGTGATAGAGGAGTCTTTGCAAAGCCTGAAGCTATTGAAGATATATCAATTATGAATCCTTTTGATTGGTGGAACTTATATGGTGCTACAGTTCCTCAATTGTATCGATTTACGATCAAAGTGTTATCTCAAACTGTGAATAGTTCTTGTGCAGAAAGGGCATGGAGCTCATATAGCTTCATTCATAGTGTTAGAAGAAACAAGCTTAATTGTGATCGTGCTGAATATTTGGTTTATGTTCACTACAACAATCGGATCTTGACAAGGTATAGAGAGGACTACGAGAAGGCATACAAGAACTGGGATCGCAACACATATGAAGATTATCTTGAAGGTGGTATGGAAGTTATTGAAGATCAAGAACTTGCTGCTTTTGAAGAAGAAGAAAGTTGAAATAAGTGTAGTTTAATCTTTATTTAAGTGATGAACAAATGCGTTTTTTTTTTTTTTTTTTATCATTCTGTTGAGCATACTTTGTTACTCTTGTGTGCTGGAAATTAATTTGGTTATTGTTTGAACTTTGAATACTTGCATTTAAGAAGTTATGTTTTTTTTTTAGTTATAATCTACTTTTTGGAGTAATATTCTACACATACTTCTGTTTTTTATTTGTTTATAATATACTAATTTAGGTAATAATGGTTTATTTTTACATATAATATATATTTTTATTTATTTAGAGGCGCAGTATAGAGGCGCACTAAGACTGTAATTTTTAAAAATTACCGCACTGGCGCATCCGCACCCAAATTCGCCTCAAGTGACTTAGTCCTGGAGTAACACTAAGCCTCATGGACTTAATAGAAAAGGCTCCAGTTGAAAAATGATAAACCCAACTACCCAAGCTAAATATTCCAACTCTGACCTCAAATGTTTGGGCTAGCCACCCATTGGAGCCTAATAATTTCTTGTTTGTGCTCAGACTTGGTTATTTACTTATTTTAAATCAAGAGTCACTTTAATAACAAGATAAAATGGACTTATAGAATTTCATCATAACTCATAATCCCTTGCTGTTTGCATAAGAATATATATATATATATATATATATATATATATATATATATATATATATACATATATATATATAACTGAATCTCTACAAGCCCACTTTATCGTTGAAGTTTTAGGCCCAGACACGTGAATATGGCACCCACAAGGCCACAACACAAGCCTACTAGTACTGGCCTAGTAGTAGTAGTAGTACTAACTAGCGTATTTTTCCAGCAGCAGCAAAAACTCAAAACTCAAAACTCAAAATTCAAACTAGGCCACTCAACTCATCTAATCCGTCGTCATTCATACAGCAACAGCAAGAGCAACAGCAAGAGCAGGCATTTTTGAGTTGAAAATGGATCCGGATGCAGTGGCGAAGGCGTTCGTGGAGCACTACTACTCTGCTTTCGATGCGAATCGGGCGGGTCTGGCGAACCTTTACCAGGAGGGTTCGATGTTGACTTTCGAAGGTCAGAAAATCATGGGATCCTCCAACATCATTGCCAAGCTCACCAGCCTCCCATTCCAGCAGTGTCAGCACCAAATCTCAACCGTTGATTGCCAGACATCGGGCCCCGCCGGTGGAATGCTCGTTTTTGTCTCCGGTATCCTCCAGCTCGCTGGCGAGCAACACACCCTCAAATTTAGTCAGGTATCTATAGATTATTATTCATCTTTATCGATTGATTTGTCGAGAATTATGCAATTTTATTTTGTTGAGCGTATTAGTGTGAACCTCGTCATCGTGACCGCATATTTGTCTGGTATCTATCTATCTATTGGATTTTGACTTTTGAGTAGGGTGTGGATGAAATGAGATGAGTATGAGTATTTAGAGAGAGTATTTCTTTATTGATCTTTACAGTTTACATAGAATACTTGTAGTAACCATAGAGATATATGTGTAAGTAAGTAAGGTAACAAAGTCCTGTCGTGGTTATTTTTACCCGTGCATCATCAGAATGTTGTTTCTTCTTGTCCATCCGGTTTCTTTTGCCAAGCATTATTTATCTTGCCTTCTCTTGGATTATGACACATGGAAACACGGTGTCTCATTTCTATGAGACGCCTATTTAATTTAATTCCCCTTTCCAAACATGCTGTTATATCTTCCTCATCTTGCCAATCAATTCGTTTAACCTTGGGAGAGAAATGTAAGAAGCATTGCACTTGTGTCATCGTAGATTTGCCACATTTAAATTAAATGTTTATCTCAAGAATTGCTGCAAGGCTTCCTTTCCATCATGAATGTTTTCATCATTTTTAACGTGGGTTTAAGAGTTTGTTTGTAGGAGTATTTTGGACGCGTCCATCTTTCTTGTCTGAAGCAAAGGTTGATTATATTATTTTCTCACTTGCAACTTGGGCATAGACTGGTTAGCCATCCTGTAATTCTGAAGTTGCAAGGTTTTTAAGCTATATGTACTTAACCTAATCTGTCAACTTATATGTGGTCAAGGTATTTGTTAGGCACTGGAAGTCTTCTAAGGATTACAATTTAAAAGCCCTACAGCAACCCATTACTGCTTGTGTTGTAAATATGAGGGACTAGCAAAACAATTAAAAGAAAGAATCCTAAGCAGAAGCTAGCACAGAAGCTATTATACATTAGAGTCAAGATGATCTTCGGAGTTTAATTTAAAGTTGAAGAGACTCAATTAAATGACTTGGAAGTACCTAAAATATTCATTAATAAACTTAATAAGGGACACACAAACTGCCTTTTGTTTTCACATACTTCTTGGCAGTGGTGACATTTAATCAATTTTCGCTTTGTGCTGCTGACCGCCCTCTTATCAGTGGGTTTGCTTGTACTCATCGATTGTGTGAGCCGAGTACTAAGTCGTCTGACATAAAAGAAAATCAATGGAGTAAGATGCTATGTTGTGTATTTCTCAGCGCAGATTTCTTATACATGTATAAAATATTTATGAACCACATAAGGTAATTTTATTTTTACTCTTTAAAATTTTGAATGTGTAGTAACTTTTACTAAACTTCTTCCCAGAAGACATTTAATTCATGAACTGAAATGTTTTTTTATCTGAACATTATATGATCAGATGTCCTCGAATCAGACATTATACAAATTTGTCGCCTGACAGTGATATCAAAATCTGCATATATAGTGTGCAACTCAGTGGGAATACATGTTTTTACTGGGAAAGAGAGTCTAGAAAGTCTTAATCACTAACCCGCCTGCTTGTCTATGTTTATAAGTATTCAAATATGATGTGCTTGCATGCACTTTCTGTTTATGGACTTCACTACAATAGCATGGCTAAAGCGACGCTCTATTGGCCAAGGAGAGCATAAAGAATAACCAAATGTCAGTCTCTGCGGAAGAAAGTGATTGAGTGTAGGCTGTTTATGGTAAAGATGTTAAAGTAAAATTGAATGCCTAGGACCATGCGACGACCCCATATATCTGCTGCAATAGGTCTTTAATTCATTTGGTTGTCATCCAGTTTATTACACACTGATCCGGAAATTTCTCTTGCTGATAACCTTTCTGCTCAATTAGTTGTTTTTGTGTTTATTACATCGCAGATCTAATATTGCTACTTCTTGCAGATGTTCCACCTGATGCCTACACCACAGGGAAGCTTTTACGTGCTAAATGACATCTTCCGCTTGAATTATGCATAGTAGGCGGTGTTGAGACTGAAACTTCGCTGCGGTTGTAATGAGCCGCTGGATTGTGCATCCTGAATTTTATATGTATTTACGTATCGAGGAACATTGGTTCGGATTCATCTGGTTGTCTGTTGCTTGTTACTATGGTTGGTTATTGTGAAGATTTTGGAGTTTTTCATTGTTGAACTGGAACGGATTTAGTTTGAGGGTCTCTCGAATTGTCTGTTGGTAATCCAATGGAACAAAAAGTATGATTTAAATGGGTATTTACATAATATTCTAATACATTGAAATTTATCTGCAGTTGGATGAATTAATATTACGCCATTAAAACGGAGTCGTTTTTATGACACTTGGTTGAAATTCTTTTCTTGTGAAACGGTGTTATTTGATTATCAAAAAAAAAAAACGGTGTTATTTAATGTGAAATCGAATCTTGGGATGAGTTCAAAAAGTCAATTTCTTTCGTTCTTTCTTTGAATGGAAATATAATTAACACTATTGCGTGCTGTTGAGGGGATACACTGAAAAGGGTAAGCAGCATCAGAATTCCGATCTCCTAAGCAAACAAATCTCACATGCTTTTATCACATAAATCCAAAAAACCAACTACCAAGTGCGATGTGAATCAGAAGTAGCTTCATTCGGTAACGTTCACTTTTTTCAAATAGCACCGCCTATATTAACCTCATTTCCAATTTCAAGTCCCTGCTTTTACCACTGTATACTCTCTCTCTCTCTCTCTCTTGCTGTACTTTTTGTGAAGCCAAATAAAGAGGAGAAACGTGAAGATGTCCGACTGGGGTCCGGTGTTTGTGGCGGTGGTTCTGTTCGTTCTGCTGACACCTGGTTTGCTGATTCAAGTACCTGGTCGCAACCGGTTCGTGGAGTTTGGCAACTTCCAGACTAGCGGGCTTTCCATATTGGTTCACGCTATTATCTACTTTGCTCTCATTTGTATCTTACTGTTAGCTGTTGGCATACATATGTACATGGGCTAATTTCATCCCAATCATGTTCTTGCTACTTCGAAATTTCCTGATAATCAAGTTCATCTTTTCTTAATTTTGTTTTTTCTTCGGCGCTCAACTGTGTGGAACGGTCGTTTGTGTGTTTTGATCTGATTCATCATCTTACTCGATATATTCTTTACATTTAATTGGACTCTATTGATCTCTATCTCAATTTCAGTATCTGAGAGACTCCAATATATATAATTTTACCTGGTATTTACTTTTCCGATTCTATTGATGAATTAAGAAAGCATTTTGTTTTCAAGGTGGCAAAACATTTTTCTTGGATAGAGATGAGCAAGAGAAATGGCAGTTGAATGATACATTACAACCAGACTAATGCACTACAGTTATCTGTTATTTTTACTGAACGCACAGATATAATTGTAAAGAAAGAAAAAGCAAATAAAGAGAACGCACTAGGCTCATATCAATCAACTTTGTTGGTACAGAAAGCAGCTTAAAGATAAACCAAAAGCCTCCCTTTTCATATCTCATAGTACTAATAATTGAAATCAATCCAGAAAATAACAGGGCGGTAGGTACAATCACTTGGCATTAAATTCAAAAAGAAGGAAAGTTACAGATTATTACATCCCACTCACTATTAACTTTAGAAAACACACGGAAATTAAAATTGTAGCTAGAGACCTCTCATAAGTCATTAAGATGTATATCCTTAAGGCTAGCTAAGCATAGATATGGAGGTTAAGTACGATAAGAAACAGAATAAGAAGCAAACCGTAAAGAATAGTATGCAAGAACATGGAGGGCAAACTTGTCTTCATGTTGAGAAAGCCGACCGGGCTATGCTTTCCGGGGAGTTGCAATACTAATCCAGGGCACAGAAAAGCAAATAGTGCAGTGGCTATTATTACAGCAGCATAATCCTTCATGTTTGTTGAGTCTTGCAAGAGTGAATAATTGACAGAAGATGAGTAATTAGATGAGGGAGTAGTAGTGGAACAGAGCATACAAAAAGTGGTGTTGTGTTGGAATAAGGACTTGACTCAATTCATCTAAAGGAATAATACAAGATTGAGGATTTCATAAAGTTGAAGGAAAAGGAGAAATATATTCACAACTTTAGCCATTTTTCGGGGATTTTTTTCTTCCTTTTTAACATTTCAAGGGATGCATCATTTGCCTTTTGGACAAGTGGACAAAATAACCACCGGCGATTGTGTTGTTATAAAATTAAGGGTGGGGCCAGAGACTTCTGTTGATAGTTGGTTACTCAAATTCTTATGGAAATGAATATGAAATCACTTGTACACTTGTCTTCACACTGAAAAAGATAATGTACAATTCAAAAAGTATTTAATGCAAGTATTTTTTAACCTTCTTTAAGATCATAAATCATTCATCTCATTTACACCGCGTCAGTTGGTCTATTAGATGTTGGTGGTACCACCAGTGGTGGTACCACACTCATACATATACATACACATATGTATGTATAATTGGTATGAGTGTGGTACCACCAGTGGTGGTACCACCAGCATCCAATTTAGGTGTTAGCACATAGGTCACATAATCTTTCTACTAACCCTGTTGCACTGGCGCACTAGTCGCGAACTAGTGCATTCAGTGCTTATGTGTGGCTTTAAGGCGAACTAAAAATCCTTAATTCTTGAACTAAGAATTCTTACTAAGTTTGTATTTTTTTTTACATCTTTTGTGAATTAGGTAATGATTATGAATCTTTCTATTTCTCGATAAGAAGGACAACGGGAGAGAATTACAGTACCTTGGGAGACCAGGGCAAATATAAAAATAAATAATGACTAAATACATCGAAACTCTTATATCAAATTAACAAATAAATCATAGACTAAATTTAGCACATGTTTTAGTATAGTAATCAACATTTGTTTCTTTGTCACGTTAAAAGAGACGACTTCACCTAATATTTGTAATAATTTTATAATTTTTCAATAGACGCACTAAGACCGCATTAACAACTCGATTTTTAAAAATATGCGCATTGATGCTCCCGCATCCGCCCACGCACACACATGCACATCTGCCTTGTGTGACCTAGTTCAGCACAATAAATATCATTGGACATTAATAGATTACTTTAAGAAATTCATGTAAACTTAAAAATAGTGATGCTTTTCAACAAACCCTACCGAAACATTCGTATAAACCTAAAAAAGAATATTTAGCTCATGGAAAATACTTATGGCGACATTTTTTTTAACTTTACTTTGAAAAGATATAAAATTATTTTCTTATCAATTTATCTATCTACATCATTACAAACAACGTAACAATGCCATAATTTATAAATTTGTGATTGATGACGCATATTTCGCAGAGTAATATTGGCACGATGGTTTGATTATCCATCCTCCTTATGTAAACGACATCATATTCGTAACTAATTCATATCAATTAAGATACGTTCTTGCCCACCTACGCTCTCCACACTTGTCATCTCATCACACTACACTTAACGCTGCTCACCCACTAAGTGGCACAATGTCTAAACACTTGTCACCTGTTATATATATAATTGTTTATCTCATTCATAACACTTGGCATTTTTCTTCACCACTTGTCATCTTCTTCAAATGTAACATTCTATATATATGAGACCTCACTCTCACTATTGTGGGGACAAGATCCTTACTTTCACTCTCGTACTACTATACACAACTCAATTCCTACTACACACAACATTCTCTCAACAACGCCCTTTTTCTGCTACACATTACCAACAAAAGGATAACTTGCCTTCTGTTTACTCTTAAAGACCAAAAGCTCTCACCTAGAGACCTCATCGTGCAAAATGGGCATCCTCATTTGACATAGAAGCCCTCTTGCGCAACATAGAGCCTCGCCGCTGAGCAATATGCACTATTGTTCAACATAAAGGCTCCCTCGTTCACCATAGGGCCCCCCTTCGTTTTTCAGGATAGATGCACCCTCTAATCAACATAAAAACCCTCTCACCCTACCAGTCCTCATGGGAAGAGCCTCTTATTCACTGGTTACTAGATACTATATATTCACTTGTTACTACCACTTTATCATGAATTACGGTGTGACTTGATTTTGCTTCTCCAACTCCAGCCACATGTCAAAAATATTCCAACTCTTTACCTTTCTCTTTAAGGCCCACCTCTTTACTTTTGCTTGTAATCACTCGTAATATGTAAAGATTTTTTACACTTTTATTCTTGTTCACACACATTTAAGTTTTACAACATACAACTATTTAGACAACAATGAGTGATTATAAAAAAGGTAATGTATAAATCTATTCCAGAAATTTTGCTGAATTGTTTCCAATCAAATCCTGGACCGTTGATGATTCGATCATTTTCTTTTATTCACGTTGCTTGATTGTTGGTGGCTGATTCATTCCTTAATAATATGTAATTCTGTGAAGGGGAAATTACACTAAATCCCCCATCGTATGGTCCGATTTGTAATCAACACCCTTAAGTTTGTTTTGTTACGGTCAACCCCCTATCGTTTGCTGAAATAGAGACTTTGTCCCAACTCAACATTTTGCACTTTTTTCAGGGGTATTTTCGTCATATGTTCAAAAAAATCAATATTTTTTAATTTTTTTTAAGACAAAATCAAAGATTTATTAAATTTAACCCACTTTTTTAGTTTCTTATTTTTTTAAGACCAAGGGATTTAGGCTTCTTTTTCAACAATTTTTTTTTATCTTTACTTCTTTAGTTTAGACAAATTTTTTCTTAAAAATATTTAGACAATTTGTTTTTTTTTCCGAATGGTTAATTGTAAAACATTCCTCCAAAGTAATGTTATTCCAAAGTAAATGCTTAAGTTCCATGGTCTTAATAAAATAATTTAGGCTTCATTAAAAAAATTTGTCGAAAAAAACATTTGCCAAAAAATTTAATTTGTCGATTAATGAATCTTGGATTTTCTTTTAATTTTTTAAAAAAAATATTAAAAGTTTTACATTTGACAAAAATGCCCTTACTCAAAAGTGCAAAATGTTTAGTTTGGGCAAAGTGTCTATTTCGGCAAACGATATGGGATTGGCCGTAAAACAAAACCTTAAGGGTGTTGACTGCAAATCGAACCATGGGTTTAATTTAATTTCCCCTTTGAATGTGAAACGCGCTTGATTTATAAGAAAAGTTATGAATAGTAAAATTGAGTTGAACTCCATATGGTGCTGCTCAATGAATAGACTAGGATACACTGGATTATTGGAGAGCTTGAGGTTGAAGTGAAAACAGGATTTAAATATATGATTAGCTTATTCTCGACATATATTGAAAACTAAAGTATAGTATTTTCTCATTTTATTGATTCAGCAGCAGTAATTAAAGATATAATTTAGCTCACTTAATTGAAACGACGACAAATCAAAATGTACTGAAAGACAGTTCTCAGTTAAAATGTTAAATGTTCAAACTAATAGTATTCAGGTCTACCATTGAGAACAATTATATTCTCGATACTGATACACATTAGTATATTGGCCGTTAGTAACTTTGGCTCTGCAAATGGAACTTGAAGTAAACAAATCAAACATTGGAAGGGAAAATTATTCTTGTCTCCTATCTTAGGGGGTTCGAGATTGCAGAGGTACTAAATGAAATTGTATATATTTGACAAAGAGCTAAATAGTCCATTTGGAACAATTGAACAAGTAATGAGAAAAGAGAGGGAATAAATAAGTTTGGAACAAGTAGTTGTAGTATTATTTGACAATATGAACTCCAACAGCAACAATGACTATAGTGTAGATACAAAAATAGAGAATAGCATGAATTAAGATGGAAATGCCACTAGTGTACATGTTCCCAAACTCAATCACCCTCGTCCTTGCTGGTATTTGGAAGAGCAATCCGGGCGACAGAAGGATGAACATCACCACGGCCACCACCACCGGTCCCCAATCAGCAGTCATTTCAGATAGTAAAGTAAATAGCCCGCTTTACGTAGCTGATGCACTTAATCTTCAGTAATAGCCAGAGTAGGAAAATGGTCTATATTATAAGTACATGGTCTAATTTGTACTTGCTAGGTTTCATCTTTGTTAATGACTTTGGCAATAAGTAGGTAGATGTCTAACTGATGTGTTACTTAACGAAGAAGGCGAAGGTGTATGCTAAGCTGAGGGTGAAAGGAAGACGATAGGATTTAAAGTGGCATAAATATGCATGGTGGTAAGGTCAGTGGCTTTAAAAGAGGTCGACATAAGCAACTTTTGGTGCATAGGCTTCCAATTTGTGAGCATGTGAATGGCTCTTTTTCCATTATATCTTCTCGGGATTTATTAAAGTGGCGGAGGTTACTAGAAAAGCATTATAAGGGAAAAGCAGGTTGAGCGTGTTAGGAAAAGTTGTAGTTAGGAAAATGAGTAGATTGCAAAAAGTACCCAGTTCTTATTGAAGTTAGCAAATAGCACATTGTATTATTTTTTACTAGTAAACCCCCTGTGATTTTAAAACATTAACAAAACCCACTATAATTTTAAAATATTAATAAAAACTCCCTATCACCCTTCATCAATATGCATGTACTTAAAAGCGAACACAAAACTGAATATTATCATACTTACTAACGCGTAAATCAATGGTGTTCAAATTAAGTTTCTTACATATATTTTTTTTCCCAGAAATACATTGAAGAAAACATTACTTTCCAGATCTGGAAATAGAAATAGGGATTAATTTTTTATCCGTTTCACATAATTCCATAAATATCAAAAAATTATAAGAAAGCTAGCTGACTATATTTAGTTGAATTAATATTTATTTGATGTAAAATCTTAATGCATGAAAGTCATTTGGTATTGATAGAGTCATCTAAAACTACAATATATATATATGTATGTATATATATATTTATATATATATATTTGCTAATCTTAAATCTATTGCGCAGGGGGTATTCCTTAATAAAAAGCACATGGGGTTATCTGGAAATCAGTAATAACACAAGGATAATCTTTGCAGTTAACCCTTGAAAATATGTTGGACTTGGAGTGTGATAGGGATATTTCCCGTATTGGGCCGGCCCATAGGCCATGTTCACGATTAGCTATATCGGGGATCATTCCCGACATATATATCGAAGTTCATCTTTGATATGGTACACTGCGGACTCTATAAATACCGTGTCCTGCATACCGAGAAGACACACAATTAATACCTGGATTCATCCGTTAATATCGAATACTCATATTCGATATTACTCTCGATATAGACTCCGAAATGATCATTTAGTACAGAATTCGACATTGCATCGCGTATCTGACCCGATATTTGTCCGATATCGTTCCCGAATCATTCCGATGTGATCTCCGATATACTTCCGACATTATCCTTGACATACTCTTGACATCACCCCCGATATCATTAAGGCTACCCAGTCGAACCTCCACCTCTAGTATTTGGAGTTACGGACCAAAGTCGTCCTATAACTAGTGATAGGAGAAATAGTTTGAGATAGATTTGTTGTACCACACTTGTAATCGACCTTATTCTATATATACGGTCTATTGCCAAATCAGTGGCACTGTTTGTGGGAAATGGAAACACTTGTTCTCGGGATTGGAGGGTCACGGGGTAACCAAAAAATGAAGAGACCGTAGAATGCAAAGGAGATAGACCAAAAAGAAGAAAAGAAAAATATGCATAAGTAAGAAGAAATTAGAAATCGAACCAACTAGCGAAATTTCTAAAAGAGAAGGCAATCAATCATACCATTCCAGAATGAGCCAAGAATAGAGCTAGTATTACTACCAGTATCGACCTTATACGCTCAGAACGTACCCTATGAATCGGGGCAACGATGTCACCCGACATAAGGACAACATTGATAGAATGTTTGAGGAGGAACAATGATATATTCGCGTGGTGCGATTTGGATCTAAAAGGAATCGACCCGAAAATCATCTTACACAAGTTGAATGTCGATCCCCTAGCCAAACCAGTGAGGCAAAAGAAGAGAAGTTTCAGTAAGGAGAAGAATGAGGCAGCAGAAAAAGAGGTGGTCGAAAAGCTCAAGGCATGTCATATTTACGAAATACGCTACTCGGAATGGCTTAGTAACATAGTTTTAGTCCTGAAGAAAGAGGCAGAATAGAGGATGTGTGTGGATTATACTTACCTGAACAAGCACTGTCCACGAGACCCTTTTCCATTGCCAAGAATAGACCTCTTGGTGGACTCAACGACGGGGTGTGCCTTGTTCAGTTTCGTGGATGCTAAGAGGGGGTTTGTTGTGGTTAAATTCGCAAGTGCACGGAAGTGATAGATAGGATTGTCGATCCCACGAGAAATAAATAATTAATTGCCAAAATTAATTAACTTTTAATATATTTGAGAAACCGAATTTCTGATTGTTCAAGCGAAAAGATAAACAATTTCCTAACTACATGTAAAAACATTTAACAAAGTAGTGCGTTGAGACAATAGTATAACATGGGTGTATCAATAAATAAGAGTAGACAATGAGAGAAGAGCCGGGAATCATGATTTCATCGTCATTAGTCTGATCTAACTTTAATTAAGCATATTGTTACAAATTTCACGATCAAAATTTTTGTTGGTTATCACCATTTATCCTTTATGTACTCTTTCTCAAGTTATACATAAATTCTACAGTTTTACAACTAGAAAATGAGTCTAGTTACGAAGATGTGCACATGTATGTTCGGTGGTGATTTTATCAACCATGAAAACGATAGATATATTTCTATTCTATTGAGAATTCAGGGTATTTACTTCAGAGCTATTTCACGAAAATCTCCTCTTAGTTTCAATTCGATCCTTAGTTCATCCAAAAGTTGGCCAGAATTTTAGAAGCATAATATTCACAAATAAATACACAAACTATTTTGACATCGTAAAAATACGTTTAATTTAAATTAGATCATCGTAATTAGGCTACGTCACTATTCCAACAAAGTAAATTTAACACATAATGGAATATAGAACAAGACTATAAGATAAATATAACATCATAAAGTAAAGAGAGTTTAGAGATCGTTACAGATTTTTACTGCCGTAAAGCCTTTGGTGGACTCCCTCGTACAAACTCTGAATTACTCCTCCAAAATTACAAACTACTAGCGAATACTACTACTTCTATAGAAAGACTACTAAGTGAAGAGAGAATGAAGAAGATTGGTGTGTTCTAATATGGAAAATGTGACGTATGTTCATAGTTGAACCGAGAACATAAGACGACATCTCGACCGTTCATTCTGTTTTGATCCAATGGTCCAAAGTTGTCATATAATTGATGAATTATGAATCACACGATTGATGACTCTCTAGAGTCTTCCATTTGAAAGCTTGCAAGACTAAATATAGACTATTAATTCGCCATTTTCATCCGACGATCATCGAGCGCGCGAGTTGCATATGCACGTTTTAGCTTTGCGCAACTTCACCCTTTTGGTTATAACTTTTGCACCAGATATCGGAATCACAAATCGCTTGTTGTGTTGGAAACTAGAAACATGTGGCTTTCTTGTGATATATAGAACCAAACATAAATCAATCTACACATGTGTCGGTGAATTTTTGAAATTTCGGTTCTTTATTGACAAATCATATTTCAACCTACTAAACATGAAAACAAACATAAAAATACTACAAAACTATTAAGAATAATCATGTAAACAAGTGTAAAAGCATGATAATGATGAGTATTTACTAAGCTCATCACACCTCCAAACTTATTCATTTGCTTGTCCTCGAGCAAAATGCGTTAAGCAAACAATGCAACATTCTAGACTCAAAAAAACTAAAATAAAGGCAGAATAAAAAATTATTTCACATTATCATTCAAATCATGGATCAATTCTGAGAGTTTTTTTACTGTTTGATGAGAATGCAAAGAATCAGAGCAATGACGCACTCGTTCACAACCTGGTGGTTAATCAAGTTTTCACAAACAAATCTCCATGGGCAACGTTCGTGAACAATAAATGCAATGATTATTGAGTTTATTTGGATAAGTTCATCAAAACAAGTTCACGAAAGGTAATCATCGTAACTCCATATGTATAATTTTCACACCATCTCTCTGCTAATCTGAATAAGATTCACTAAAGATCAATAGGACTTTTTCAGCTTGTAATATTAGGCTCGGGTATGGACCCACTGAAGGACAAGTAAAAGCAGAGCTAGAGACGTAAGATATTACATTCAGAAATCTCTTGCACTTCGGTTCTTTCTCATTTTCTTCTTCACAACATTTCATATCCCTATCTCCTTTTTTTTTCTTTCATATTTCCCCCAAACTTATTCATTTTGATATGTACGAGAGGGGTGATCTTCATATTTCTTTTTTTTTTTTTTTTTTGTTTTTTCATTTTTTTTCAACACTTCTTTTTCCACATATTTCCTTCCATTTCAAGTTCCTGAATGCAATTCAATCTCTAGAAGGGTAGGATAACTGTTTGTGGCTACATGGGGTATGTAAATGGGCTCATAAAAAAAGGCTTTAATGAAAGGCTTAGAGGGGTTCTGGCGATGATTTTGTTTGTGAAGGGTATGTCTTGAAAGGCTCAAACGTGTTAAAGAAAAGATGGCCTAAATCATATCTATAGTGAGTCATCATCAACGATTTGCTTCAAGAGGTGATCAATTATTTATAAAGATCGGGCGTATCTCCCTTAGTTTACTTATCTCAATAACCGTTCTACAAGTATGCTCAACCACCAATGCAAATCAATGTGTGAAAAGTGTATATAAAGATAGGCATGCTCAAACATAGATTAAACGACACATTGTTCACATAATATATCATGCTCATCATCATCACAAAATCCACCATAAGTATCGAATTTTCTCATCATTGATCCATAATCTGAACAATCATGTGAAGTAAAGATGCACTTTTTTTGTTTTTTTATATATAAAAATAAAGACAATAGAAGTCATCACAATCAAAAACGTCCCCAAAACTTAGATGAGACATTGCCCCTAATGTCTAAAACCAAAGAAACAAATATACACAATAATAAAACCGATGTTACTTGATAGAAAAATAGTAGTTGTGATTGTGGCTCACATCTTCCTCTGGTTTTACTTCCAGAAATAGCATAAACGGCTTCTATGAGCCGAGGATTAGCTTCCCATCCAATTTTCTAAAAAATTGGCAAACAGGGTCTTTTAACGTCAGATTCCCTAGACGACACTAGTTGCTTCCATGTTAACTATAAAGAATATAAAAAAATAGCATATATACAATACAACTGAAAATAACAATAAAAAGAAAGAACTAATGTGGGTTGCCTCCCAAACAACGCTTGATTATAGTCTTCGACTTGACTTCTGGTAATGATTCAAGTGGGATTATGTAGAGTCATGGATGTTTTTTGTCTCTCAAACTCGCCTCCAATGTAGTGCTTCAGTCTTTCGTGATTGTAAATGGGCCATACCATCTTAATTTCAACTTTCCAGGAAAAAGTCGAAGGCGTGGGCTATACAAAAGTACTTGTTGACCAGGCCCAAAATCACATTGTAGAATGCGTTTGTCATGCTATGGCTTTGTTCTCTCTTTGTAGATTTTGGCATTTTCATAGCTTCATTTCTGAATTCTTCCAAAGCATTGAGTTGTAGCATTCTCTTTTCTCGAGCCAGTTTCATATCCATGTTCAGGCTTCTCACAGACCAATAAGCTTTGTGTCCAAATTCGATCGGCAAGTGACAAGCTTTTCCAAAAATCAAACGATATGGTGACATACCAATTGGAGTTTTGTAAGTAGTGCGATAAGCCCAAAGTGCATCATCAAGCCTTTTGGCCCAATCTTTTCTTGAAGAATTCACTGTTTTCTCCAATATTCGCTTTATTTTCCTGTTTGAGATTTCCACTTGGCCATTGGTTTGCGGATGATAAGCAGTTGCAACTTTGTGGCGTACTCCATATTTAGCCAATAAATATTCAAAGTAGTGGTTAAGGAAGTGTTTACATCTATCATTGATGATTATTTTGAGTGTGCCGGATCGGGTGAATATGTATTTTCGAAGAAAATTGATCACCACCTTGTCATCGTTAGTTGGTAAAGCAATGACTTCCACCCACTGTGAGACACAGTCAACTGCTACCAAAATGTATTTGTTGTTGTATGACGAAGGAAATGGTCCCATGAAGTCAATGCCCCAAACATCAAGTAATTCATTATTTAAGAATATTATTCAAGGGCATTTCAGTACGTCTTGAAATATTTCCAGTCCTTTGACATCGATCACACGACCTAATAAAAACATGAGGATCTTTAAACAAAGTTGGCCAATAAAGTCCACACTGAAATACCTTTGCTGCAATTCTTGTTCCACCATAATATCCTCCATATTCTGAAGAATGGCAGTGTTGTAATACCTCAACGATTTCTTCTTCTGGAACACATATTCTTTAAATTGATCACGACAGTGCTTGTCGAGGTACGGATCATCCCACAAAAAATGTTTGACTTCGGAAAAAAATTTCTTCTTCTGCTAGTAAGTTAATTCAGGTGGAATAATATTGCATGCAAGGTAATTGACAATATCAGCGTACCATGGAGCATTGGTTTTTTTCATAATGTATAGCCTCTCATCAAGGAATTATTCATTGATTGGTTGAAGTTCATGTGCTTCTTTAACTTTCAATCGTGATAGATGATATGCGACAACATTTTCTGAGCCCTTTTTGTCACGGGTTTCCACGTCAATTATTGAAGAAGCATGATCCATCGAATCAACCTTGATTTTGCATCTTTCTTTGAAAGCAAGTACTTGATTGCTGAATGATTTGTGTACACAATTACTTCAGAACCAATCAAATATGAACGAAATTTATCAAATGCAAAAACAATTGCTAATAACTCCTTCTCTGTTGTTACATAACTCATTTGAGAATCACTTAGAGTTCGACTGGCATAATAGATCACATGTGAGACTTTGTTCTTTCTTTGGCCCATCACTACTCCAATAGCATAATCACTTGCATCACATATCAGTTCGAATGGAAGATTCCAATCGGGGGTGAAAATTATTGGTGCTTCTGTTAGCTTATTTTTCAGCAAGTTGAAGGCTTTGTGACATTTTTCATCAGATGTGAAAGTGGATTCCTTTGCCAACAAGTTGCACAAAGGTTTTGTAACTTGAGAAAAATCTTTGATGAAACGCCTGTAAAATCCTGCATGTCCAAGAAAACTACGAATACCTTTTACTGATGTAGGAAGTAGAAGTTTTTCGATTACCTCAATCTTGGCTCGATCAACTTGAATGCCTCTGACAGATATATGGTGTCCTAGGACAATTCCTTCTTGTACCATGAAGTGACACTTTTCCCAGTTCAAGATCAAGTTTGTTTCTTCACATCTCTTCAATACTAAAGACAAGTTAGTCAAACAGTCATCAAATGACATACCAAAGACAGAAAAATCGTCCATGAAAACCTCAATGAATTTTTCCACCATGTCAGAAAAAATAGACATCATGCACCTTTGAAAAGTAGCAGGGGCAAGACATTCTTCTAAATGCAAATGTACTATATGGGAAAGTGAAAGTTGTTTTCTCTTGATCCTCAGGTGCAATGGGTTTTGATTATATCCAGAATAACCATCAAGAAAATAGTAATAAGGGTGACCTGCAAGTCGATCCAACATTTGATCAATGAAGGGTAAAGGAAAATGATATTTGCGGGTTACCTTATTTAGTTTTCGATAGTCAATGCACACCGTCCATCCAGTGATTGTTCTTGTGGGAATATCTTCATTGTGTTCGTTCTTCACTATAGTCATTCCTCATTTCTTAGGCACAACATGTATTGGACTCACCCATGAGCTGTCCGAAATTGGGTAAATAATTCCAGCATCTAGAAGCTTTAATACTTTAGCCTTTACCACTTCAATCATATTGGGATTGAGACGACATTGATGTTCGACAATTGGCTTGTAGTTCTCATCCATTAGTATTTTGTGCATACAAGTTGAAGGACTGATGCCTTTGATATCGGCAATGGACCACCCTAAGACAGTTTTATGATCTCTTAGAACTCGCAACAACTTATCTATTTCAACATAAATCAATAACGATGAGATGATAACTGGTAGAGTTGAATTATTTCCCAAAAATGCATGCTTTAAATGAGAAGGAATTGGTTTAAGATCTATAGTTGGTGGCTTAATAATAGATGGGATTGTGATATCCATACCTTTCTCTAGCTCTTCAACCTTTCCTTTGTAATCAATCGGTATTGCATCAAGGGCTAAAATATATCTTTCAATATCATCATTATCAAAATATATCTCTTCTTTTATAAGACATACCTCAAGTGAATCGTCCAAGTGACTTTCGTCGAACACTTGTTCAACCATCTTGTCGAGAATGTCAATTTTGAAACAACTCTGATAGGGATTTGATAGTCTTGAAGACATTAAACGTAATTTGTTCATCTTGCACTCTCATTGTAAGTTTCCCTTTTTGCATGCCAATTAGAGTTCTCCTAGTAGCAAAGCGACCAAGAATGATAGGAATATCATGATCTTCTTCCATGTCCAGGACGATGAAATCTGCAGGGAAGATAAACTTATCAACTTTAACCAATACATCTTCAACCATACCTCTAGGATACTTGATTGATATGTCTGCTAGTTGAAGGGACACGATGGTTGGTTTGGCTTCTCTAAGTTCCAAAATCATGTACACAGAAAGAGGCATCAGGTTAATGCTTGCACCTAAGTCACACAATGCTTTCTCAAAATGTGGATTCTTGATTACACAAGGAATTGTAAAACTCCTTGGATCTTTGAGCTTTGGTGGCAACTTCTTCTGTAGAATGACACTGCACTCCTCGGTTAGGCATATAGTTTCATGTTCTTCTAACTTTCTCTTATTTGATAAAATTTCTTTCATGAATTTGACATAGCTGGGCATCTGTTCAAGAGCATCTGCAAAAAGAATGTTAATGTGCAGTTTTGTAAAGATATCAAGAAATTTAGAAAATTGCTTATCCAATTTAGTTTTCTTCAATCTTTGTGGAAATGGGATTTCTTGAACATTTGGTGGTCGCGCCTCGGCGGAAGTTTGCTTTAGCTCAGCTTCACCTCCCTGTTCATGTGTATGAAACTTCTCTTCTTGTAATGCAACAGGTTCTGGTAACACTTTTCTACTTTTGAGTGTAATTACCTACACATGTTCTCGAGGGTTGATTTCTATGTTGATTGGCAATTCACCTTGTGCTCTTTTGGCTAAAGTGGTGGCAAGTTGACCCATTTGTGGAACGGTTACTTGGTTTCATTGATGAATTAGTCAGATCTTGAGGTTAATTGGTTTGTGGTAGTGGTTAACTGAGTAACAATGTCCTCCAGGGAAGGTTTCTTTTCTTGGTGTAGTGGAAATCCAGGATGAGGCCTGATATGGTTCTGGTTGTTGCTCCAAGAGAGATTAGGGTGGTTCCTCCATCCAGGGTTATAGGTGTTGGAATATGGATTATTCTGCGGCCTGTTAAAATTTGACACAAAATTTGCTTCTTCATTTTGAGCAGAATTTTCAGAATTGCTTACCAAATGGGAGTTAGCAGTTGAATGTGAGTTTCCACAAAAATCACATGTTGCTGACATGGACTGAATGGCATTTACCCTCATTGTTCCCAGTTGTTTGGTGAGAGTAGCGACTTGTGTTGTTAATTCTGTGATAGCATCTATCTCGTGCACACCAACCGGTCTTTTCTGTCGTTTAGAAGGCCACTGGTAATTGTTCGACGCCATTTCCTCCAATAGTTGATAGGCATCCTCTTTGGTTTTCCCATTAAAGCTCCTTCTGCAACCGCATCTACTAAGGTTCTAGTGTTTCCACTCAACCCATTGTAGAATGTTTGAACTTGCAACCATTTGGGAAGTCCATGTTGAGGGCACTTCCTAAGCATTTCCTTGTACCTTTCGCATGCTTCGTACAGATTCTCCATGTCGTGTTGCACAAACTGAGTGATTTCATTCCTCATATTTGCGGGAAATAACTTAGCTAGACATTTTTGTGCTAATTCTTCCCAAGAAGTGATACTACCTTGTAGAAGTGAATTGAGCTAGTTCTTCGCCTTGTCCTGTAAATAGAATGGGAATAGTCTCAACTTGATAGCATCTTCTAAAACTCCATTGTGTTTAAAAGTATCACATATTTCTAAAATATTAGCTATATATGCATTGAGATCTTCACTAGGGAGTCCACAGAATTAAACCGATGTTTAGATCATCTAAATAATTGCTGGTTTAAATTCAAAATTATTTGCAGCAATTGACGGCTTTTGGATGCTTGTGTGGGCACCTAAGATTGTTGGGACAGTGTAGTCCCGCAAGGCTTTTGATTCATTTTCTATTAGTCCACTCATTTTGCTTTTACCCTTTTATATCCTACGCAATATTTGTAAAGTTTTTTCAATTTCAGGATCAAAAGGTAAAAGTGTTGAGTTCTTGCTCCTTGTAACTCTTTTTGATTTTTTATTTTTCTCAATTTTGAAATAAGATAGAAAAACAACAACAGTTAAAAAAATTACCACAGTAAAATAAATTTATTTACCCTAAAAAAAATAAAAAACTTGCGAGCAACCAAACGTTTTTCTTTTTTTTTTTACCAATGTGACATTTTTTTACTACAGTAAAATATTAACACATATACTACATAATCTCAAATTAACATTATGGTTAACTCGTATTGATATTAATTAATATTATTCAACGAAATCGTAACAAGTAATAAAGTGATAGATAGGGTTGTCAATCCCACGAGGAATACATAATTAATTACCAAAATTGATTAACTCTTAATTTATTTGAAAAACCAAATTTCAGATTGTTCAAGCGAAAAGATAAACAATTTACTAATTACAGGTAAAAACTTTTAATAAAATAGGGCGTTGAGACAATAGTATAACATGGGTATATCAATAAATAAGAGTAGACAATGAGAGAAGAGCTGGGAATCATGATTAGTCTGATCTAACTTTAATTAAGCATATTGTTACGAGTTTCACGTTCAAAATTGTTGTTGGTTATCACCATTTATGCTTTATGTACTCTTTCTCAAGTTATACATAAATTCTACAGTTTTACAACTAGAAAATGAGTTTAGTTATGAAGATGTGCACATGTATGTTCTGTGGTGATTTTATCAACCACGTGAAAACGATGGATATATTTTTATTCTACAGAGAATTCACGGTATTTACTTCAGAGCTATTTCACGAAAATCTCCTCTCGGTTTCAATTCGATCCTTCGTTCACCCAAAAGTTGGACATAATTTTAGAATCAATATATTCATAAATAAATGCACTAACTATTTTGTCCTCGTAACAATACGTTTAATTTAGATTAGATCATCGTAATTAGCCTACGTCACTATCCCTGCAATGTAAATTTAGCACATAATGGAATACAGAACAAGACTATAAGATAAATATAACATCATAAAGTAAAGAGAGAAAAGTAAAGAGAGTGTAGAGATCTTTACAGATTTTTACTTCCGTAAAGTCTCCGGTGGACTTCCCCGTACAACCTCTGAATTACTCCTCCAAAATTACAAACTACTAGCGAATACTACTACTATAGAAAGACTACTAAGTGAAGAGAGAATGAAGAAGATTGGTGTGTTCTAATATGGAAAATGTGACGTCTATTTATAGTTGAACCGAAAACATAAGACGATATCTCGACCGTTCATCTCATTTTGATCCAATGGTCCAAAGTTATCATATCAATGATGGATTATGAATCACCTGATTCATGACACTCTAGAGTCTTCCATTTGAAAGCTTGCAAGATTTAATATAGAACATTGATTAGCCATTTTCACCCGATGATCATTGAGTGCGCGAGTTGCATATGTAGGTTTTGGCTTTGCGCATATTCACCTTTTTGGTTATAACTTCTGCACAAGATGTCGGAATCACAAATTGCTTGTTGCGTTGGAAACTAGACACATGCGGCTTTCCAGTGATATATAGAACCAAACATAAATCAATCTACGCACGTGTCGGTGAATTTTTGAAGTTTTAGTTCTCTATTGACAAATCATATTACAACCTACTAAACATGAAAACAAACATAAAAATACCCCAAAACTATCAAGAATAATCAAGTAAACAAGTGTAAAAGCATGACAATGATGAGTATTTCCCAAGCTCATCAGCGTTCCATCATATTTTTATGGCAACAGAAGATCAGCCTAAAGCAGCCTTTGTCACGGATACTGGTGTATACTGCTACCGCGTGATGCCCTTCGAATCGAGAAACGCGAGCGCTACATTTCATAGATTGGTTGCAAAGATGTTCTATGAATTGATCGGGAAATTCATGGAGGTTTATGTAGATGATATGCTGATCAAGAGCCTGAAGGCGCAGGATTATGGGGAACACTTGGAGAAATCTTTCGGCATAATGAGAAACTACGAAATGAAACTCAACCCGAAGACGTGCACATTTGGCGTCCCAACAGGGAAATTTCTGGGATTTATGGTTAATGAAAGGGGAATTGAAGCTAACCCCGACAAGATTCAAGTAGTGATGAGTTTTCCCTCCCCACGATAGGTGCGAGACGTACAATGTCTAGTAGGGCGCTTAATGGCATTGGGACGATTTATTGCAACGTCAACAGAAAAGAGTCCTCCATTCTTCAAGGTATTGAAAAAGGCACAGACTTTCAATGGACATGTGACTGTGAGGTCGAATTCCAGCAACTAAAAAAGTATTTGATGGCCCCACCATTACTGGCAAAGCCCGAACCGGGAGAGTGCTTTACCTTTACCTTGCGGTCTCAACTAACGCCAGCAGTACAGTTTTGGTCAAGGACGTGGCTGGCAAGAAATTGCCAATACATTATGTTAGTCGCGTACTTCATGGTGCAGAAAGGAATTACTTCCAGATCGAGCTATTCGCCTTGGCAATCATAATGACATCACGGAAGTTGAAGCCGTACTTTCAATCACATCCTATAACGGTTATCACAGATAAGCCACTTCACCAGAATATGGCGAGCCCAAAAACTTTAGAGAAATTGGTGAAATGGGCATTTGAATTAAGTGAATTAGGAATTGAATAACGCCCCCGTACTTCCAATAAAGCACAAGTTCTGGTAGATTTTATGGTATAGACATTAGGAAATAGCTTGGACTATTCATGCAACCACATCTTTACCATAACGCATGATCCAGGGCCTAGTACACGGCATTCAGCATAGTTGCTCCACGTGGGTGGATCCTCAACCGCGAATAGAGGTGGTGCGGGAATCCACTTGATTTCACCAGATCGAAGAGAGTTTGATTTTGCTATAAGCTTAAATTTTACGATAACAAACAACGAAGTGGAACACGAGGGGGTCCTTGCAGGAGTAAGGATGGCAAAAACTCTATGTCCGGACCACCTAGAGGTCTTCACTGATTCCCAGCTAGTGGCAAATAATTTCTCGGGGTTCTTTGTGGCAAAATAGAAGACGATGGTCTTGTATTTGGCGAAGCTGAAGGCACTGGCTTCTGAATTCACCACATTCAATTTAACCCAGATTCATAGATCCGAGAACACCAAGGCAGATGCATTATCAAAATTTGCAAGCTCATAAGATAACCATGTCGAAAACCGTGTCACACTGTTGGCCACCACAAGGCCTGCAATTGGTATTACTAAGGCTAGTAAGGTGTGGGCTGGCATAGAATTCAATTTTCCTATTGCAGACACCCCTTGCTGGAAGGATGTGATATTTCAATATCTCTTAAACGGGACACTCCAGAGGATGCAAACTCACGAAGCCTCAAATACAATGCCTACAAATTCACCATCTATCAGGGAAAACTTTACAAGCTATCTTTCGAGGGTCCCTTATTGAGATGCATATCTCTAGTGGATGCACAATACATTATGAGAGAAATACACGCAGTAAGTTGCGGTAACCACTCTAGCGGGAGAGCTTTAGCATAGAAAATTCTACGGTAAGGATATTTCTGGCCGACATTTAGAAAAGAAGTGTCACAGTACTGCCAAACTTGTAAAAATTGCCAATACCATGCGAGGCTTATTCACAGGCCAACAATTGTGATGCAGCCTCTAAAAATTACATGACCTGTTCGATCAATGGAGAATTGACATAGTGGGCCTCCTTCTAGTAGCGATAGGTCAAAAGAAGTTCCTCATGGTAGCAGTCGAATATTGCACCAAATGGGTGGAAGCAGAAGCACTAGCACACATAACTGAAAATAACATGATAGACTTCGTATGAAAAAACATTATATGCCATTTCGGCCTACCCCGAGTCCTCATATCGGACAATGGGACTCAATTTCGTGGAAATGAAATGGTTTCATTGTGCAAGGAATTGAAAATTTCTCAGCACTTCGCGGTAGTAGCTCACCCACAAGCTAACGAGCAGGTTGAATCCACCAACAAGACATTAACAGAATATCTAGAACGCCGACTACATGCAATCGGGACAAGTTGGACAGAGGAACTCCCAGGTATTATTTGGTATTATCGTACTACACCACGAACTTCGACCGGGGAGGCACCGTATACCTTAGTATACTGTTCCGAGGCAGTAGTACCAGCGGAGATAGGTATGCTAACCTATCGCATTACATAGTATGACCCTAAACACTCAGCGCGCCTGCGCCAAATGGACATGGATATGATCGGATCTACCAGGGAACATGCTTACCAGTGCACACTGGCTTTCAAGGCAGCTAAGGCACGCACTTTTGATAAACGAGTGCATCTTTGCAATTTCCAAGTTGGAGACCTGGTATTAAAAAGCGTAAGGGCTAGGAAACATGTAGGAAAACTGCAGGCAAATTGTGATGGACCTTACAGGGTCACCCGCTCGAGCTCTAAAAGTTATTATTACCTAGAAGATATGCATGGAGACCCACTACCCCGACCATGGAACATGCATCATCTGCGCCGTTTTTATTATTGAAATTATCACATCTTGTAATTAGAAGTACGCAAAGTTTGAATCCCTATACGGGATACGCAGGCAGCCACCTTCATGGCCCAACACCGATATTATATTAATACAATTTTGGATAATTGCAGGAACATGACTACCCCAATAGACCCAACCGGTGGAAGACACTAAAAATGAAACAACATAGAGGTATCGCCCTCACGACATATCTCTTGAAAAGCTGGACTGTCCACATACCTACATGGCAAAAAGATGCTAACAAAACAGCACAGAGGTATCACCCTCAGGACATATCGCTTGAAAAGGCGACTGTTCACATGCTTATATGGCAAAAAGATGCTGATAAAACAACACAGAGGTATCGCCCTGAGGACATATCGCTTGAAAAGGCGACTGTCCGTATCCCTTCAGCACATGCAAGGAAAAGAAATTACACGGATCCTCGACTATACAAACCACATAAGTTAGTGAAGACCCACAAAAATAATGCGACAACACACATCAGAGAGAAGATGACCATGTCAAAAACCATATGACGAGAATCTGTTCAAAAACGATCGGATAGATACAAAAGAAACTCCACCACGCGCAATTCGCGTGAATCATAAGGTCATCTCTATCATCACTACTTAACCAACATTACAGACTTAGAGAACAATCTAGAAACTATGAAAGAACTCATCACCCTCAAAGTCAGTAAACAGCTCCCTACGAATTTCATCCCTACTAACGGGACCAAGATGGGCCAAACCCACGTGTCCATAGGAAACTTCCATGGCTCGTCGCATATATCAGTTGCAAGCTCATCCATTGCCCTAGGCGACAAAAATGTCTGGATACATATACCATTTTGGACTACCACTATCAGGATCCATGGCGGAGTCACATACCGTAAGGTACGAGACACTCTGTAATGCATTCGCGGGTATGCCACTACCAAAGCCCACACAATAGGCTTGCCAGCTGCAGGACTCTCGTCACCACCATTTACAGGTACATCTACGTCCATAGGCTGATCAGAACTGTCATCTGAATCCGTAAAGAAGACTTGGACTACATATTACGGTGAAAAATCCCACTCCACTTGGCCCGAAGAGGTTATATTGATATCCTCATTCCCAGGAAGAATCGGACTTCCGCTCGGGTTAGAGGGTGTCACCCCTACACCACTATGACCCATCATTTCCGTCATCTTGGCATTTTGAATCTCAGGCGACACCACGAAATCCCTATAAGAGTCACGTTCTCGCTTCAAAAGCATTTTTTCTACACGAAGTTTTTGGGCTTCGACTCTCGCTTCTTTCAACTCCTTATTTATTTTTTCTTTGTCAATCTGCGCTCTCCAAGCCTTATCATGAGCCTTTCTCGCCTGAACCTCGGCCGCACGCGCTCTCACATTAGCTCTGTCCCGAGAAACATTGCTACGAGAAATCATCGCCCACAAGTGATCGACCCTCGCATCATGACTAGATTGCACCTCTACAAGGAACATATAATCGTTGCAGAGCGCGTGAAACATATACCCAAACTGATAAAAAATCACAACACATCAGATATTACGAAGAAGGAAACAGTCGTTGAATAAATAAAAAAGGTCTCAAGATAGAAGACCTTACCACATAAAAGAGCATTACGCACATCCATGGCGCTAAAGCAGCTCCCAAATTCTGAAGTAACACATCAGGGTCGATAATCGAATAGATGTTGTTCGTACTTTGAATGGCATCTTGTTCATGAACCATTTCACCATCTATCCTTATAATTAGCCGATCAGAAGTAGGATCGTGCAAGAAGTCATAATTTTCCATAGTAGATGGAGCAAACCCCTCAGGTCTCCGTGATTTTTCCCGACGATGGGAACTAGAAACATGAGACATCGATGCATTAGCAGTGCTAGGGGGCGCCCGCCTACTAGGAGTGGTCCCACCAGTTTTAACATAGCCAGTCCTATCACGCGAAGGCACAAATCCCCATGGCTCAAGCCCTCCCATATTCCCAACATTCGGATGCGCCGAAGCACCGTCCAACCCATTTGGGGGAGGAACATTACTATCAAGATCTTTAACTCGGAACCCATCACTGATTTTTCGAATTCGTACTTCCTCCTCAAAACGTGCCCTACCACTCGGATGCCAATAGTTAGAAGGTGCACTGGGCGGAAGAGGCGTCACAGCAACTCTAGGGGGATCAGCAGCAAGTTGTCGTTGTGACAAAAGCTCTGCATCCATAGCCCGCAATCTCTCCTGTTCTAATACCAAACCTTCGTCAACATTCGTACGACTCCCGACAATAATGCTACCCGCCACCTTGGTTCAGCTGTATCACTAAGAAACAGCTCAAAAATTGGGAATTCTGCTCGTGAAGACGAACATGCGAAAGCCTAACCTCTGCAGCAATACCTGGGACCCGCATAAGGCCATCATCTAGCACAGTATCAGCTCGGAGGTTGTCCGCCACACCCACACTATCAGCTGGGACATTCGAGTCCGGGGTTTTACCATCAGAACCCACATGGATGTTGCGACGTGGAGGCATCGGCACATGTGGCCGTAGAGACACGACACACTTCCTATGAGGAGGATTTTTTACTCGAACCATCCCTGGCCCTAAGCTGGAAGAAAACCACTGTCAGAATTCTATAAGATATGTATAAATAAATATATGCACAAAAACGCGATATATAAAAATATATCGAATACTATATCGGAAATATGTCGAAATGACATCGAAAAACCGATCGAAAATAAAATCAAAAAACATAACGAGCGTATCGAAAAGTATGAAACAGTATGTCAAAAATGAATTCCGACATACCTACCAGATCCTCGATATTAACTTCGATATATGATCGCAAAAAGACAAGATTTTGGAATAAAATAATCAAATGATGACGAAACATGGGAACCGACTTATATAACCAAAATAGAGAGTCATATCGTAGTTCATATTCGATATATATTCGATATAAGCAAAGTTCCCAACTCATTGACCGTAAAAAGTTTAGAAAAATGGGGGAGTATCGGAACAACTATTTTTCTAACCGAAGTTCCGCCCAATTAGTCGCCAACTTGGGGAGAGTTATGGGTACCCCAAGGGAAAGAAAATATACAAGCAGAATTCATAAATTATTATAAAAATTAATGGTTTATGAATTGGGGACTACATGATATGGATATTTCCCGTATTGGGCTGGCCCATAGGCCAGGCCCACGATTAGCTATGTCAGGGATCTTTCCCGACATATATACCGAAGTTCATCTTCGATATGGTACAATGCGGACTTTATAAATACTGCGTCCCGCATACCGAGAAGATACACAATTAATACCTGGATTCATCCGTTAATATCGAATACTCATATTCGATATTACTCTCGATATCGACTCCGACATATCATTTAGTACGGAATTCGACATTGCATCGCCTATCTGACCCGATATTTGTCCAATATCGTTCCCGATATCATTCTGACGTAATCTCCGATATACTTTCGACATTATCCTCGTTATAATCTCGACATCACCCCCGATATCATTAAGGCTACCCAGTCGAACCTCTACTTCAAGTATCTGGAGTTCCGGACAAAAGTCATCCTATAACTAGTGATAAGAGACATAGTTTGAGATAGATTTGTTGTACCACACTAGTAATCGACCTTATTCTATATATACAATATATTGTCAAATCAGAGTGCATGTATCTATTAATAATATAAGCAAAGACATCACATGGAAGTTTGTGACACCAATACCAAAACTCCCCCACTACTTCCCTCTCTTAAATTCAAAACCGGACAAATCTTAAAAAAATTCAAATTTAAAATTTAACAACCTCACAATTCAAGGATGCATGAGGATTAAGGAAGTTATCATTTAAGTATTTAACTTCCCGTAGTAATTAATTAAAAAACAAAACACGTTCTCTCTCTCCAAAAAAGGCGGCTTTTAAATCTTGCAATTTAACCACCTATACTTCGATATTTAAGCAAATATCCACACATTTCTCTCCATGTTGTTTCTTTTTGCTCTACAATTTTATTCAATTGTTTGATTTATCGTGTTTTGTTTATGGTTTCGTTGTTATTACAATTACATATAGATATTGTATTTGATTCTCCATTATTATTTATGATCAAGTCATATTGTTTGCCACTATTTTTTTGTGCTTTGTCTGATTTGTTATGCTAATTAATTCGTGATTTGATTGGTTTGTTGTTGTTATGCAGCGAGGAAGAAAATTTATATTCACAATATTATATTAACTTAAGGTACATCTTTCGTTATATTTATTGCCTTTGTTTTCTTACAATCTGTTTCTTAATTGCCATTAATTAGTTCATATTAAAAGTTTTTATTAAAACATTTAGTTTGTTTATGTTTTTGTTTTTTATTTCCTTAATTTTATTGTCTAGTTTGATAACTTAGAATCTTTTAAGGTAAAATACCTAATATAATATTATCTCCTTAATTTATTTGATTGCTTGATTCCATCAATTTTATTATTATAAAATTGACTTAACAATGTTTTACAAATTAATTAATGATGGTATTGGTGTTAGAATTTTTTTTTTGGGGTATCTGGTTGGTGTTGACAGTTTCTCAAGTTCGAAAACTATATCTATTATCTGTTAATAATAATATAAGATTTTCTCTTTTTTTTTCATCAAAAATAAAAATAAAAATAAGAGAGGAGATTGTATTACAATAACACAAGCCTCGTCGAGTGACTACTCTATATTGACTTCTAACAATTTATATACTTAGACAATTTATAGCCAATGTTTATATATTGAATAGAATTTCACTTATTGTTACGATTGTATTTGTTTGTTGTTTCTTTTTTGGTTCTATTGAGCTATGTGCTGTAAGATCTTTTAGTTTATACACTATTCTTTCGGAAAAGAGATCGTAAGGCATTATTATAAATGTTTAGTTTGGACCAATAACTTCAAGTAATGTATTATTTTTTTAAGTTACCTCAAAAATTTAAATTTTATCACTGATACTTTATCACTGATACAAATCATTTATAATAAACGTTACATTTAAATACTCATCACACTTATATATTCTTTATGAGCCTAATTAGTCTTTTGTAATGATTGAAATATTAAGACTTTTATTTTACATTCTCTTTTATAAAACAGAAGTATTGCAATGTTATTGAAAAGTTCGGTTAAAACGACACACTCCAATGACTTACGTCAAAATTTTATATATTTACATATTTTATAGTCACATCTATCGTATATATTTTCTTTGTTATTGCATAAATTACTGTAAAAAAGGGAAAAAATGTTTAGCCCAAAATACCCTTTACGCCATATGAAAATTTGTACGCATACTTGTGGCTAGTATGTATGTATATATATATATATATATATATATATATATATATGCATACCATGATATTTATCAATATAATTTGGGCCGCATTAATGCATTACATTAGGACTGAGCCCATTCCTAGGAGAGTCGCAAGCAGATCAGGCCCAGTTGAGAGAAAAAGAAGCCGGCCGAAACAATATACCTCCGCCGGCCCCGTGAGAGATAAGGTGACAAATCCAATGTTTTTCAACATCATATAACACATTTACTATAGAGGGATTCTTGATCTTAAACTAGTTATTCCAATGTATTAGCATTCCTTACCGTGAGAGCCTAATGAATAAAAGTTTTTCTCTTGCAAATTTTCCACTGTATTATACACTTAGTTTTAAGTAAAGAGCTTCGATCTAGTTATATTTGTGGTTTATACAAAACTTGAGAGTAGATATGGCAGATTTGGCACCAGTGTTAATAGCAGTAATACTCTTTGTGGTGCTGTCTCCAGGGCTTTTGTTCCAGCTTCCTGGAAATAATAAGGCAATTGAGTTCACCAACATGCGGACAAGCGGTCTCTCCATATTCGTACACACCATCATCTTCACTGCTATCATTACCATTCTCCTTATTGCCATTGGAGTTCATATCTATGTTGGATAGATTTTGGTCCAGGCTAGACACACACACACACACCATATTATGTATGAATTACGTGCTCTCGCTCTTGTTATAGTACAAGGTAGCACTTTTTAACTATCTAGTTTTGTAAGCAGATAACAGATTTCAGTTTTCTACTTTTGCTTTCTTCTTTGTCGGATATATTTCTTCTTACCAATTTGTGAACTGAGAGAAGTATACGTAAAGGTATGGCAATGCTTGGTGCTCTGCAAAAAAGCAGTGATGAAGAATAATACTTAGGGCCTATATATATGTCAAAGGAGAATGATATACATCATACAGGCAAATACCATTACTAGAACAATATAATTAAGGACTATATATATCCCTACAGCTTCAGTTAATTAATAAAGCAAATTATTATTTTTGTCCCATAGTATATGTTAAAATCACAAACTACCCTTTAAAAATTCGGGCTTCAATAATGGACCTTAACTTTCACTTTTTTTATTCAAAATACCCGTTGGGCTTTTCACAAGGCCCGGTCAAAATTTTGCTGACGTGGTGGCTAACTAGGATGACACTGGGATGACACGTGTCGCCATGTAATATTTTTTTCAACTGTTGACTCTCTCTCTCTCTCTCTCTCTCTCTCTCTCTCTCTCTCTCTCTCTCTCTCTCTCTCTCTCTCTCTCCTCTCTCTCTCTCTCTCTCTCTCTCTCTCTCTCTCTCTCTCTCTCTCTCTCTCTCTCTCTCTCTCTCTCTCTCTCTCAGAAGCCATCCAAGTCCCACCACCACTCGAGCAGAAAATGGAAACCAGAACGCGGCGGAGATCGAAGGCAGAGAACGCGACGGATTGCGAGCTACAACAAAAAAAAAATTATTTCTATAGCACCAACAATATTGGCCGACGAATCCTCCATGAGAATCGACGGCGACTCCACCGCTGATTGGGAAACCGGCCTCCCCTCCGCCGCCGATCTCACTCCCCTCTCCCAATCTCTCATCCCCTTCAAACTCTTCTACCATCAAAATCACCGCCGAGCCCCCTGCACCGTCATCGACATCAACCGCTCGGCCTCTCAGACCACTCTCTCCTCCCTCCGCTCCTCTAGTTTCGCCGCCGCCGTCGACAATTCTACCCCTGATTGTATGTTCCCCCATTGTATATTCCCAATTCTACCCCTGATTTCTCCCGCACAGATAAATTGAGCCAGTACTTGGCAGTTTTCGCTACATGAGGCGGCGGCGATGAAGCATCGGCCATCGAAAATAGCTGCAGCTCATTAACGACGTCTTGTTCGATTTGGTTGAGTATTGAAAAACTGATGAGGGGTACTATTGTTGAGCTGCTGGAGTCGAGCGTCGATAGAAGTGTTACCGATGGTGGTAGAAGTTAGGGAATCAGCGGTGGGCATTTTTCGGTGATCGTCGTCGACGGCGGCGACGTCGACATCGAGATCAAACATTTCAATCACTAGACTGAAAGAGATATATATATATATATATATATATAAATATAGATATATATATATATATATATAGAGAGAGAGAGAGAGTCAGCAGTTGCAAAAAATAAAAAAGAACATGACGGCACGTGTCATCCTAGTCAGCCGCCACGTCAGCAAAATTTGAACCGGGCCTTGTGAAAAGTCCAACGGGCATTTTGGATAAAAAAAAGTTAAAGTTAAGGTCCATTATTGAAGCCCGAATTTTTAAAGGATAGTTTATGATTTTAATATATACTACAGGAAAAAAATAATAATTTGCCCTAATTAATATTTATGGCCACCATAACACCTTTCCCTACGATAGAAGGCCTTAAATGCCTCAATAAGATTAGTCTTTCTAAACTCCAGAAACAATTTATCAACAAAATAAAACTCAGAGTAGGCCAATTGCCAGAGCATAAAATTGCTAATTCACTACAAGATTTGGGTGATTTTTGCGACCACCCTGGTGACCGCCTGGCGGTCCCCAGAGTTTTGGTGAATGTCCGAAGCAACGGTCCCTGTCCCAAAAAAGAGCGGTCCTCATCCCAAAAAGGGGACCGCCCAATGGTCCCCGGCCCAAAACGGGTTTCAGGGACCGTCAGACAGTCCCTAAAAGTCGTTTAGAGTTTTATTCATACCTCTTTTTTTGATTTTATAGAACAATTAAGTTGTCGCGTTATTTGTTTAGTTGATAATTATCGTAATAATAGCTAAGAGAACAAAATTACAAGGTTTCATACAAATTCAAACAACATATGATGATTGCGTACACGTATAACGTAGAATATGTTCAATGTTAAAAACTCTCTCAAACTCATTCAATCTACTATTAAATAACTAAATTAGTAGTTTTATGATCATTTGTTACTTCAATTGACATGTTATAATGAGTTTTGATGTTAAAAATCAAAAACACATGGAGATCACTCCATTAAAAAAAAACACGTATGACGGTCCCTAATAATATTCATACCTCTTTGTTTTTGAGTTTTTGATTTATGGAACAATTAAGGTACCGCGTTGTTTGTATAGTTTATAAATATCGTAATAATAGTTAAGAGAATTAAATTACAAGGTTTCATGCAAATTAAAATAACATACAATGATTAAGTGTACATATGACGTATAATAGGTTCAACGTTGAAAACTCTCTCAATCTCATTCCATCTAAAGTTAAATAACTAAATTAGTAGTTTCATGGTCATTTGTTACTTCAATTGACATGTTATAATGAGGTTAGTTGCTAAAAATCAAAAACAAATGGAGATCGTTCCATAAAATCAAGAAAACACGTATGAATATTATTAGGGACCGCATGGCGGTCCCTAATAATATTCATACCTCTTTTTTTTCGATTTTATAGAACAATTAAGTTGCCGCTTTGTTTTTTTAGTTGATAAATATCCTAATAATAGTTAAGAGAACAAAATTATAAGGTTTCATGCAAATTGAAATAACATATGATAATTAATTGTACGTATGACGTGTAATAGGTTCAGCGTTAAAAACTCTTTCAATCTCATTTAATCTCAAGTTAAATAACTAAATTAGTAGTTTTATGGTCATTTGTTACTTCAATTGACATGTTATAATAAGATTAGTTGCTAAAAATCAAAAACAAATGAAGATCGTTCCATAAAATCAAAAAATGACGTATGAATATTATTAGGGACCGCTAATAATATTCATACCTTTTTTTTTTTGATTTTATGAAGCAATTACGGTACCTTGTTGTTTGTTTAGTTGATAAATATCCTAATAATAGTTAAGAGAACAAAATTACAAGGTTTCATGCAAATTGAAATAACATAGGATGATTAAGTGTACGTATGACGTATAATAGGTTCAACATTAAAAACTCTCTCAATCTCATTCAATCTAAAGTTAAATAACTAAATTAGTAGTTTTATGGTCATTTGTTACTTCAATTGACATGTTATAATAAGGTTAGTTGCTAAAAATTTAAAACAAACGAAGATCGTTGCATAAACTCAAAGAAACACGTAAGAATATTATTTGGGACCGTCTGGAGGTCCCTAAAACCACTTTTAGGGATCGCCGGTCACCAAATAGCTTTAGTGACCGCCCGGCGGTCCCTAAATGCACTGAAATAGGCGGGAATGGGGGGGGGGGGGGGGGGGGGGGTGGAGAATTTGAAATTTCTGAAAATTCAAAATTTTCACTCTCAGTACTATATATACCACCACTCTCCTATCCAATTTTTCAACACTCTTTAAAAACACAAAACTCCAAAATTTCTTTTATCATTTTCCTTTTCCTAAATCTCAAAAATAAAAATCATCCAACAAAAACTTTCAGTTCTTCTTTCTTTTAAACAAATACTCTTCTCTTTTTATTTTTTTTTATAAAACAAACACTTTTTTTTTTTTTTTTTTTTTAAAATCCAAAACACAACTTTTTTTTTAAAGAAATGCCAAGAAAACACCCAAGAATATGTTCTTCATTTCTTTATCTTCTTCTTTTTCATTGTTTTTGGTTTATTTTAATAACTATAATTTACTTTTGCTTTTATTTCATTATTTTATTTGTTTTATTTTGTTAACTTTCATTTCCTTTTACTTTTTTATCATTATTTTCTTTGCTTTTGTTCTTGTAAATGTTTGTTCTACATATTTACACGCAATTTATACAAAAAAACTCAATAATATTTTGGTATATTTTCGTAATATTATTGGGTTTTTTTATTCTGCCGCAGACTTTTAGGGACTATCGAGCGGTCCCTGATGCTTTAAATATTATTGGGGACCGCTCGGCGGTCCCTGATTCTATGAAACGGTCCCTAATACTCCCTATATTAGTGGCGACCGCATAGCTGTCCCTAAAACTTCCCGAGGTATTGGGGACCGCCTAGCGTTCCCCAATACTTCTTGATTTTTGGGGACCGCCTAGCAGTCCCCAGAAGTCCTTAGGGACTGCCTAACTGTCCTTAATTTTGCGGTAGAAGAAAATGCTCCCCGAGTGGCGGTCGCCAAAGGGTAGGGGACCAAGGGTATTCGCGACCGCCTTTTGGTGACAGTTGGGTGGTCCCTAAAGGTAGGGGTGTGTGGGTCGGGTCGGGACCCGGGAACCCGACCCGCCCAGACGGGTTTTTCCCGGACGGGAAAAAACCCGTCTATTTTCCTCCCACCTGGCCGGGAAAAAAGTCCCGGCCAGTTACCCCGCGGGTCGGGAACGGGATACGGTCGGATCCCGTTCCCGACCCGCGGGGTCTCGATCTCCATGGCTGCGATTTGTTTCCCCCCCACTCTCCTTCTTTCACCTGAAATTTAACAAAAATTACAGCTCGAAATCAATGGCTTCTCCTCCGATGCCACTCTCAATCTCAGCCGTCGCACACCTCACAGGTCACCACCTCCGCTCCTTAACCTCTTCACTTCTCCACCCGTGTCTCGGCCGTCAACAACCACTCACACCGCAGCACCACCACCACACACACGACAGCACGCACAACACACACCACGCGCATCCACCACTACCACCACGCACGGATCCACCACCACCACCACTCACGCCGCCCCACCACCAATCATTCAGGCACTCCCACTCACACCGCAACACGCGCATCCACCACCACCCCTACGCACGGATCCACCACCACCACCACGCACGGCACCACCACCGCACCACCTCTTCGGCTTCTCCACCCGCGCATCGGCCGTCAACAACCACATTTTCCGAATTGGAGCTTTATAATTATGCTTAATTTTGTGCCATAAGAGCTCGGTTTTGTGCAGTTAGCTTTGGAGATCGGGATTCCTTTCGGGAATCCCGATTCCGACGGGACTCCCTACCGCCGGGACTTTCTTTCCCGGCGGGAGGAAACGGGATCTGCTTGGCAGATCCCGTCCCAGGTGGTTCCCGGGGGCCGGGGTCCCGAACCCGCGGGATCCCGGCCCATAACACCCCTACCTAAAGGTCTTTAGGGACCCTCCAGGGGTCTTTAGGGATCACCCTGGCGGTCCCTAAAGACCCCTGAATCTTGTAGTGATTCTAATTTCACCAGTACTGGTCCTTATGAGTAGAGGTGGGGAAATTCGACATCTCCTGTCACCAAATGCTGCTCGAAGATGGCCTCGTTCACGTCCTCGACTCTTACAACCCCATCTATCACTTTTGTTGCAATCTCCTTGGTGGCCTGAATTATGTCGTACCGGCCACTATAGTTCATTGCCATTATAAAGTGCATTCCTTCGTTAGCCTTGGTGGACACCTATATGGATTCTAGTAGAGATCGTGGGGACTCTGGTAGTCTAGTTGTATCTCCAATAAAAGATACTCGCATGCCATCAGGAAAGATTGATTTTGTGAAGACTTCAAACAATCTCATCAACAAATGAACCTCCTCTTGCATGCATGAACAAATTAGTAATCAATTCTCTCTCTCTCTCCATATATTGCATAACATGATAGGAAATAAATTAAAGATGATGTCCAATTATCTTAAGATAAATGGTGCAACACATGCAGAAATTAGGGTGAATATAATGTGACCTAGAAGAGACACCAAATTAAAAGTGGAATATAGGATCCTTTTATAAAGATTATAGTGTGTATGGAAGTGAATATTTTTTATTCATCAAGAGTACAACATAAATAGGTTACATACAAAAAGACCTAAGGAAAGAATAATTATAAATAAGGAAAAGAATATATGCTATCTAAGAACTAAGGAAAGAATAATTACAAATAAGGAAAAGAATATATATGCTATCTAAGAAGTAAGGAAAGGATAATTACAAATAAGGAAAAGAATATATTCTAATAATAATGTTATCAAATACGCCCCCGCAAAATGGATGTTCCATCAGCAACGGAAATTTTGGAACGAAGAAGGCAAAATCGAGAGCGAGCAAGGGGCTTGGTGAGAAAGTCCGCAGGTTGATCGAGAGTGTTAACATAAGAGAATCGAATAAGTTATTTGTTAACAAGGTCCCGAACAAAGTGGATATCAACAGAGATGTGCTTCATCCGAGAGTGATGGACTGGATGGAGAGACAGACGAAGGGCGCCCATGTTGTCATAACGAATAAGTGGCGACGAAGGAAGCGAGAGACCAATTTCGCCAAAGAGATGTTGTAGCCAACGTACTTTGGCCGAGACAGTAGCGAATGCACGATACTCCGCTTTAGTAGAAGAACGAGCAAAAGCCTTTTGCTTCCGAGAAGTCCAAGAGATCGGATTGGGACCGAGGAAAATAATATAGGCCGAAGTAGAGGTGCCGGTTCGAGTGTCGCCGGCTCAGTCCGAATCCGAGAAGGCCGTGAGAGCAAGAGACTTTCTGTCCAAAAAAGAACACCGAAAGCAAGAGTACCCTTAAAATAGTGAAGGACACATTTGAGAGCGGTCCAATCCGCGTCAGACGGAGAAGTCATACGTTGAGCCAAGTGGTTAACGAAAAATGCAATGTCAAGGCGTGTAATAGCAAGATACTATAGACCCCTGATAACTTGCCGAAATTTGGTGGCATCAACTGAGGATGAGGACGACGAGATAGGAGGATTGGTCGCCATCGGTGTGGCGAGTGGCTTAGCACCATCCATCTTGTGGCGGGAGAGCAAGTCGTGAATGTACTTTTGCTGAGATAGAAACAGCTCTTCGCGACATCGTATAACCTCAACGCCCAAGAAATAGGAAAGAGCAACCATATCCTTAACCGCAACCTTGGTGGAAAGTTGCGACACAAGAGAAGCTATTGTAGAATCACAAGAGCAGTCACAAGAATGTCGTCCACATATACAAGCACAAAGAGGCGAACAGAGGCAAGAGAGAACACGAATAATGATGTATCAGATTTGGTTTAAACAAAACCAAATGAGATGAGTGCAACACTGAGGGCGAGATACCAGGCCAGTGGGGCCTACTTAAGGCCATATATAGTCTTATGAAGAAGACAAACATGATCGGGAAAGGCCTTAATAACAAATCCAGATGGTTGGCGCATGTAAACAGTCTCAGATAGATCACCATGTAAAAATGCCTTACTAACATCCAACTGACGAAGAGATCACTGATTCATAGTAGATAAGGAAAGTATGGTGCAAATAGTTATCGGCTTGATGACCGGGCTGAACGTTTCCTTATAGTCGATGCCAGGACGCTGATGAAAGCCTTTCACCACAAGGCGTGCTTTGTAGTTGTCAATAGCCCCATCAGGATGCCGTTTGATGCGAAACACCCATTTGGAGCCAATAATTCCACGATCAGCAGGTGGCGCAACTAAGGACCAGGTGCCATGCTTTGTGAGCGCAGTGATTTCCTCTGCCATGACCGCTTGCCACTTCAGATCAGTTATAGCATGAGTCGCACAAGTTGGTTCAATGGGACCAACTACCGGATGTTTGGTGACGAGGTGAAGGACCTTAGGCTTGAACATATTATTGCGAGACCGAGTGACCATAGAATGAGTGCGGGCCAGTGGTTGAGGAGCATCCGGAATAGGGGATGGTACATCAAGAGCCAGTGAAGGTGGCTCCGACGGAGGTTCAAGCTCAGCAGGGGTCGAATGCACCGATGAGGCAGGTGGCGGAGCTACCGGAGGTGGGACAGGCGTCGTAGGAACAGTGACAGGCCGCGGTGAAGGCAGCGGAAGTGATAACACGGCAGTGGTAGGACTGATAGTGGGAGAGGCCAGGGGCAGAGTTTCCGGAAAAATAGTTTCCACGAAGCAAACATGTCGAGAAATAAAAATTCGGCCAGAACTTGGATCAAGACACTTATAAGCCGCCTGTGAGGTGGAATAACCGATGAAGATGCAGGCCCGAGATGGTGGAATTAATTTGCTCGAATAATACAGACGTAAATACAGATAACAAAGGCAACCAAACACCCGAAGCGGAAGATAATTAGGCGCACGACCATGAAGCACCTCAAAAGGTGACTTATTATGCAATACAGGAGTAGGAAGCCTGTTCTATAAGTAAGCGACCGTAAGAAACGCATGATCCCAATAATTAGGAGATAAGTTTGCACGCATGAGAAGGGTGCAACCTATAGTGACAATGTGGCGATGGCGACGCTCACTTGTACCATTTTGTTGAGGTGTATGTAGCGCCGTAGTTAACCAACTTATGTCATTCATTGATAAATATGTACGAAGTGGCAAAAATTCTCCACCATTATCAGAATAATTTTTTTTAATTAGCATGCCAAATTGCTTTTCAACAAGAGCACGGAATTGTATAAAAATCCTGCACACATTAGATTTCGCAGATAGCATATAAACCCAACAATATTTGGTAAAGTGGTCAACAAGTATCAGACAATAGCGAGCACCAGAAATAGATACCACAGGAGACGGACCCCAAACATCACCATAAATATAATGCAACACATGATCCGAAATAAGCGACGAGCTATTAAAAACCAACTGTTGACTCTTGTTCAAAAAAACATGAACTACAATGCTCAAAGTCCATATTATTCGACGGCAAAAAAGGCAAATTGTACTTGTGCAAAATCAAAGAACTAATCTTCAAGGAGGGATGACCAAAGCGCTCGTGCCAACACTTTTTACGAACCCATTCTCCAACTAAGGCTGTCATAGGCGGGCACAAGTTGTGCGGAATACGAACACAATACACCCCATCCACATAATCACCACACATCAGTTTAGCCCCGAACTGCAATCTTTAACAAAAAAATGTGACGAGTAAAATTCAATAGAAACATCATTCGCCTTAGTAAATTGATGAACAGATAAGAGATTTCGCCGCGAGCGAGGCATACATAATATTATCAAGTTTGAACGTTCTATCGGCATAAACAAAAGAAGAAGTACATGTGTGGGATATACGCAAACCTATGTCATCGGCAGTGTTAACCTCATCGGGCCTCTCATATTCGAAATGAACCGAAAGATTGTTGAGATCGGATGTTAGCGAGTAAGATGCACCGGAATCAACGTGCCACTCGTTGTTGGATGCGGTCGGGGCGGAGGGCGAAGCGGCAAAGTTGGCACTCGGATTCGGGAATTTTCTGCACGTGCGCGCACCGTGCCCATAAATGCCACAAAGTTGGCAGGTGATCGGAGGCCTATTGTTATTGGAACCGGAGGGTCAAGGCTGTCCGCGGGATGGTCCACGGGAATGCTGAGAGAAGCCACGGCTGTGACTGTGTTGTTGCCCACGGTTCCGACCCGAGCGCTGCTGCTGCTGTGCGGACGCCATATTAGCGGTGGCGACAAGGGTCGTCGCGTCGATTCCAGTCGACGCAAATAGGTTTCATGACCCACCAACAAGTCGTGAAGTTCTGGAAATTGAATAGAGGTTTCCTGTACGCGAATAGAGCCGGCAATATCCCTATAGGTGGATCCGAGGCCGTTAAGAATGTAGTGAGTGATATCGTCGTCTTTCAATGGACCATCGATAATGGCGAGTTCGTCTGTTTTTGATTTCACCAAGTGGAGGAACCCCGAGACTGATTTGAACCCAATTTGAGGGAGTTCAAGTCATCCTTCAATTGCATGACTCTCGAGCGAGAGCGATTAGCGTAGGTACGTTGAAGAATACCCCACGCATCAGCCGAAGATTTGGCGTTGGAGATGAGTTGAACGATTTCCAGCGAAATCGAACCAATTAGGGCGGAGATGAGAAGCGAGTCTTGTCACAACTAGTAAGAATGAGCCGATAAGCTCTCCGATGTGGAACCCGGAGGAGGACATGGAGTCGTGCCATCCAAGAAACCAAATAGTCCGTAGCCAAAGAGGAGATGACGGACTTGTGAACGCCATGATGCGTAGTTACTCCCGGTAAGTTGGAGCGGGAGTTGTTGGTGAGCGTTGATCGAAATCAACGCCTGAGTGCTCGCGGAGGGGCCTACCGCAATGGGAAGCGGGCGCGACTGAATCGCGGACGAGGAGCCGTCCATGGTGGGGCCGCCGGTGTTGGAGTCGGACCGAGAGGTGGCGAAATCCGTCGGATTAGTCATGGATCAAGATCTCGTTAGAGATTGTGGCGTTTGATACCATATAAAGATTATAGTGTGTATGGAAGTGAATAATTTTTATTCATCAAGAGTACAACATATATAGGTTACATACAAAAAGAACTAAGGAAAGAATAATTACAAATAAGGAAAAGAATATAAGCTATCTAAGAATTAAAGAAAGAATAATTACAAATAAGAAAAAGAATATATATTATCCTGGGTTAATCCTTGAAGTAACTTTTCCAGAAAGATTTACCAAAGACCTAAAGCAGCTTTAACTAACTTAAATTAATCCAAATAAAAACGGCCAGCAGTAAGGTCTTATAAACACATACTTTTTATAAACTCTAGCAATTACACTGTTTAGCATACAATTGAGTTATGTACATGATAATGTCGGCCAAATCATTTATTGGACACATAACCTATGTAAATACTTCAATTCATATAGTATATTATTCTTTAATTATTGAGGCTACTACTCTGGTAACGGTTTTACCCACCGTAACTTATTTGCCTATGCTGAAATGCCCGTAACACCTCGAGGAAATCTGCCTCTTCGAAGTCCGGAAATAACTTGTTAACGAACCACAACTCTGAGTAGGCCAATTGCCACAACATGAAATTGCTAATTCTCATTTCCCCACTAGTCCTAATGACCATATCCGGGTGGGGAAACTCGATGCCGCCTGTCGCCAAATGCTGCTCGAAGATGTTCTCATTAACGTCCTCCAATCTTACAACCCCGTCCCTCACTTTCGTTGCCACTTTCTTGCATGCTTCCGTTATGTCGTATCGCCCTCCATAATTTATTGCTATCAAAAGTCGCATTCCCTTATTTGCAACGGTGGATAACTCGATGGAAGATAATAGAGATTGTAGAGACTCTGGCAATCTCGTTTTATCTCCAATAAAAGATATTTGCATGTCATGCCTGCCGTAAAGAAATAGTTACATATTTGTGGATATGCTAGTATTAAGTATATGTACATCCTCTTAGCTTTGAGTATGTTTCTACGAGGAAGGAGAAGAATTCATAAACGGATTTTTGATATTGCATGAGATAGTTTACCGCAATAGCTCGTGGGATTCTGACTTTGTCACCTCTTCAAACGAACTCATCAAGAAGTCAACCTCCTCCTGCACATAGGATTACAGTCCGTGAACATACATGATGAATAACAGACACCAAAATACTAGATTTACTAAGTTTTCTTGTGGGCCTATGAAAGAGAGAGAAAAAAAAAAGTAGTGCAATATGCTAATAGTTACCTTTGGACGCATCCAATTTTCAGTAGAAAAGGCAAACACCGTCAGAACTTTGACTCCAAGTTGGGAAGAGAATAGAGCAAGTCTTTTCATGGCTTCTGCCCCAGCCTTGTGACCATGCTCTGCAGTCAATGTTCTGTTTGTAGCCCATCGTCTGTTTCCGTCCATGACGACAGCAACATGTTTAGGCATAAGTTCGGTTTGAAGTCCTTTGGGCAACTCTTGAGTTGCGTTACTCTCTTCTTTGTCATACCCGGATCCCCAACCTCTATGGCTTGCTAGAACATTTGACGTGAAACAAGAAGAATTTGGGGAAAAAGATCTGCAAATATTGGACCCATTTGTTCCGCGTTGGGTATAACACTGAAGGGAGGTATACGATATCATTTTGCTTAAAGTCTGGTAAGTCGTTTAACAGGTTGTACTTCACGAGAGTTGTATTGAATCTAAGGTCTTATATAAATAACTATAATTAAGGGTCGGTTAAGTCTTTTATACATTTCAAACGTAATGCCTTACTGTTCAATCTTACACCTGTTTCTTTGAAATGTATTTTTTACGATGAGTATTTTTGTACGTAGTGTAGAACAAAAGGAAAGCAACCAGCACTACTGACAAAAAATAATATGAATATTGTTTAACTTGATACAGAGATACTCAGGAAATTTCACATTGTTGATTGTCTAAACTAACTACTAATAAAATATGGTCCTCTATATGGTAATGGTCAATTTTGTTCCTCTATTGAGATTAACTTTTCAATTTTAGTCCTTGTGGTACCTGAATATTCGATTTTTTCATAGATTTTCCAATGCGACATACTCGTAACTCTTAATTTGAGTTATTGTTTGGTGAATTCTCTTTTCAAATCTTTCATGTAATTAAACCCACACCCATTTTTTGAAAAATAAAAATATTTGACATCTCAAAAGCCGTCACCTACGTCTTAGAACTTAGAAGTAGTCAACCTCATTTTTTTTTAATCTTAACATAATATTTATTTTCTTAAATTTCAAAATATGAATTCTTATTTTATAAAACTTGTTTTTTATAATTATGTTTAATAAGCTTATTAAAAAAACGAGAAAAGAAAAAGAAAAAAAGTTCAACTGGGTTCTTTTTTTCCCGGTCTTAATCAGATAGCGAATCAGATCTTGCTCCAACTCCATCTTCTTTAACCTTTTGTCCCATTTTTCGCCAATTTCTCCAAGCTTCGCCGCCATAACTTCTTCATTATCAACTTCCAATGCGAAGCTTCACTCCTCCTGCCCCGATTCTCTTATCTGTTGTTCCAATTATACCCTATTCAAGAACATAATTTAATGATTTTGGAGAGGAGGAATTAAATGCATGAGAGCATATCTAATTCCTAAGTTTTTTTTTTTTGGTAGAAATCTCTAATTTCTAGTTTCCAAATTGTTTTGGGTGAAATTCTATTATTTGACAAAGTTTCATTATCCATGTTTTTTCGAAATAACGTGTATAAATTTCTATAAACTAACTTTTAATTACCTAAGTTCAACTTTAATGTTTTGTTGAGACTTGAGAGTTGAGACTATAATTTTTGCTTGTCAATCTATACCCAAACTTTGCCTCGACTATCATTGTGCTATCCCAACACTCAAAACCCTTTTTCGACAAAACAAATGTCACTTTCCGGATCCATGACGCAATAAGAAATGGTAAAACCATTAAAGCACTTAAAATAAATGACTAAGATATTGAAACTCATCCCAACTCATTCGAAACATAAAATCCTTAAATTGAAAACCCATATGTTTCCTACGGTTTACAAAATCGCTCAAAGTTGATATGGATAACTCCGTAATTTATAGTTGTTGATGTAGGCTTCGAGGAAGATGTTATGGATGAATCTTAATTTAGGCCGTCGTTTCACGAAATGTGAGAGATGCCATGTAAGTTTCCACGATCACTGCGATCCAATAATTTTAAAAATTAGGTTGTGCTTTTAAAATTTATGATATTATTTGATGAATCTCTTTTTTGGCAGCAACGTTGGAGTTGCAATTTTTTCACTTGCGTGATTGGCCATACAAATCATTCATTGTTTACTTTGTTAGGTGAATCGTATGAAAGAGGTTGCTAGATGCAAGAAGTTGGTGTGGCACCTTTTTGGGCTCTTGGTTGTGATCCGTACAACAATGTGTTTGAAGATGGCCTAGTATTATTAGTTAGGTGTTCAATTGTGTTTGTGTATGTGCAATTAGGCTTTTATTTTTTTGAGATGTTGAATTATGTTTTGAAGGGGTTGTTTATTTATATTGATCTAAGTATAGGTTGTTGGTTGTTTGTTTAAGTATATGTATGTTGTTTCGGTTTGTTTAAGTTGTTTGTGGTAATGTTTGTTGCTCATCATATCTTTTGGCAATAGCAACAAGACACAATTTGTTTTCTCACTTCGTCTATGACTACCTCTAGGAGGTGATCCAATCTAGGATTACACTATGAGGATGATGAGCGATTTACGATTACAATGTGTCTCCTAAATCTAGATCAATCTCTCACAATGACTATTAGATATCACAAGTGTTATCTCTCTTATTTTAATCTCTCCCTTGTGTTTGATAAACTTGTCGCACTTGCACATAAGCACGAAACTATATATAAATAGCTGATGAGGCATTAACGTGAAGATGGGGCAAAACTTTGCCAAACCATGATACACGGGACATGTGTGTAGCTCGTCAGTCACGTGCCCCCCCCCCCCCCCCCCCGATGGTACCTTCGACGAACTGTGTGACTCGCGCCGGTCCCTAAATGCACCGTGTGACAACGCTCATGTGCTCGCGCCTCGCACCTTCTTCATGTCTAAAAAGGGGCGACATGCACCTGCGGTGCGACCCGTGCTGCCTTCCATCTTCACATTGATTTTTGTTATTTAGGTCCTCCAGTCTTCACTATTCAGCTCTATGTCTTCTTAATGCAATCCTAAAAATTGTGTTTGTGAGGTAACTGTAAATTTTTTATGTTTGCATGTGTTGATTGATTGGAAGAAATTTAAACACCTATTTTTTAAACCTTTGTGCAAACAATTACCAGTTTAACTACGTTCACTATGAAAAAATGAAGCAAAATTTAAAAACATGCAATGCAAACAACAATGTAACCAACAAAATATCAATTAAGCTTCAACCATTGTTTGACAAAACACCGAACAAATTATACAGCAATGCAGCAAATTCAACCTCATACAGCAAACTTTCAAAATGCTACTTCATTATAGTAACATAACTGGAGTTCGTAACCTCAAAATAACAGCATTAGCTATCTTGATAACACCCTAATACCCAGTACAAACTTTAATAACCTGATCAAACAATAGACTGAAAAACTTCACATAAAACAGATTCCAGTCAAGTGTAAAATAACAATTCAGTCAAGTGTAACATAATTCTTCAAAAACACCCACATGGCTCATATTACAATTTACAGCCAACAACTATCATCAAATAGTGCCTCTTCTCCGTTGCAACTGCCATTCTCTTAACAAGTCTCTTTGGAACTCCAGGATTCTTTTTAGGAGTTGGTGCCTTGAATTAGCTCTTCCCTATACGCTCGAGGCTCATAGAAACTGAAACCCTAGTTGAAGAAATAGAGCTCCTCTTCAAACTCAGGGAACCGAGGCGGAAATGGCGGTGTTAGAGACATGTCGATCGCAAAGAGTTCACCTGTAGCAAGCATGCAAACTCATCAAGTTCAGTCGTGTCCTCTCTGCCATTAGAGTCCTCTATATGTTTCATATTGGGATCCCGCCCTAAATTCAGGTGCTTGGCATTGAACCGCCCTTTAGGAAACCCATATGATTGATCTGCCATACAGTGGTCACCAACTCCTTCTTGGAACCCTTAATACCCCTCACCATACTAAGCTCCTGAAAGGTGGGGCTCCACACAAACTCTTAGGCAATGATCAACCTTTGTGCAGCGGTCGGCGGCTACATTCGCCAAAAGAATGATAAGCAATCAACGGTCCTAAAAACATAAGACGTATGTTTCTTGACATATGCGTTACCTCATTGAAACCACGGGTGTAGCCGTGTGCCTCTGCCACCTTGGCATTCTCCCTCTCCACTGCCAAATGTTTTTCCAGCTCCTTCACCTTGGCCTCTACGTCCGCTCACTCTCTCCTCGGCTTGCTGACATTGTCTTTATACTTTTGCTCTGCATTTCGAGAAACCTTAACAGATTTTTGATCTTTGGCGGCTATCTGTAATGCCTCATTGGCCAGGTCCAACGCCTTATATATCCCTCTCCTTATAGGCGGTTTTATCACATCGGGATCGCTATCGTGAAACTCAGTCCTTACACGTTCAATCTCTTCTTCCAATTTTGCGTCAACCCTATCTAGGCTTCATCTCATCGTATCGATGACCCCACCAAACTAGGAAATTCAACAAAAAGGATTAGCTAATCTACTCATAACACGATAAATAGTTTTTTTTAAATGGTCATTTATCGTGGCCTTGTTATGAAAATAGTCTTTTATCGCGGTTTTGTCCACATTCAGTCTTTTATCGCGATATTTTTAACAAAGTATAGTCACCCGACCCCTTATTTTGCCCCTAAATTATGTTTATTATCAAACAAACCCCACATGCGTTATTTATGAATAGTAAAGAGCCCCCATGTGTTATATATTCACCTAAAATTATATCTTGACTAAAAAAAGCTAAATAAATAAAATAAACATAAATGCTAAATACTACCTTCAAATAAATATTATACTTCTTTTATTTATTATTCAATTTGTTAATTATAACATTATTAATTGGTGTTTTATTTAATATTATATAAATTCAAAAATCAAAAATAAGTCCAAAATACCAAATAACTTTTAACTAATTAAATAACTTTTTAGTCTTTGTGTTCTGAAATAATAAAATAAGTTTTATATATAAATCTTGAAAACAATAAAATTAGCTTTATATCATTTTGTTATTTAAGATTATTTTACTAATTTATTTGTATTTTAGAAATAAATATTTATTCCACATCGATGAGCTAGTCTAGATTCATCAAATCTCTCAAGATAGAATTACAAAAAGAAACAAAACTTAAATATATAATAAAAGCTAATAATATTTTTGAATCGAGAAATATACATTGTAATCTCCCATTTAAGTTTGTGGAGGGCGTCCAATGCCTCATCTTCTGACATAGTGAAACCTGCAAGTTGAACATGCGGTACTCTGGTCCTTTGAGCTCCAAAAGTGCCCCCATCATTAAAGAAAATAGAATTGGTTTCACGCTGCGCATGTGGGACCATCGCACGATTCTGATTGCCCCGTGTACTGCCACCAGCTTTGACGACAATAACAGCACTTGCCCAACGCCCAATCTCTGAACCTTGGGATCTCAACACCTCAGTGCGCCTCTTATTCAACCTAGAAAGACACCTAACTTTGTCCGCGTCATCCACCTCGATCACATTGTCAAGACCAGTAGCCTCGAACCTCGCAGACGTCACTTCATCCCTGAGGGATGGAGAGCAATGATTTCAATGGTACGACACATCCTTGTGCATGCACCCTGACCAGCACCTTGGCTAAGGGTCCCCACCGCAATCTTCATGTGAGCTCCGAAGCCCTGTCCTTCCTTGAGGAGGAATTTGTGCCTGTTTAGCAGCGCCACCTAACGTTCGTGCAACATTGGTCAAGAACATCGAACTCATGCTAGCATTACGATCCATAATGGTTCTGCAAAAAATAATTGATTCAGAGTTAAATACCCATAAAATAAAAATAAAAAAATGAGTACCAAATATCAATCAACATCGCTAAAAAGCTACATACAAATAGTTTCATTTCCTGTATAGGGCACAGGTGACAGACCCCCAACCATCAACATCCCTTTTTCACCACCAATGTGATATCAAACTTGTTTCGTAAAACGATATTATCCTTAGAGTTTTTGCCCCACCAAGGAGCTCTCACACCTCAAGGAATTTTTGTTTTAGGGGTTTCCACCCAATCATGTCGGAAAACTCCAAACACCAGCCAAATCTCTTTGACATAGTATTGCTGCTTCCATTCTTTACCATGGCCAATCTTGCCACCAAAGAGAAGTTTATATTTCTTCACGGTCTTTAGATGGAAGAACCTAGATTCTTCTGTTTGTTTCTTTAGTCCTCGGTCCGAGTCTCCTTTTCGTGTTCCATTTTGCCTTCGACATTTTTTTTTTGTTCTCTTTATTTCTTTCGTTGTATTACAGGTTGTCCGTTGTCTTTAATTCACTTTTGGCAGCTGAATTCCGTCACCTGTAACACCAATCAGTGTGTCTTCTATCAGTTGTTGTTATGGCGGATGAACTGGAAAAACTTGGGGATCAGTTTCGCCCTACAAATATCGAAGAGGGAGTATTTTGGTCGTTGATTCGGCTTGGCTTGAAACTGATGAGGCTTCCGAACTGGCATTGGTTGGTCAACTCCTTACTGAACGGAATTTTAATTTCGGGGCTTTTTGCACGGTGATAAAGTCATTGTTGAATCCTAGGAAGGGCCTTGATATTCAGAGAATTGGGGGAGACCATATGGTGTTTCAGTTTAATCATGTTCTTGATAAAAAGAGAGTTCTCAAGGGATGCCCATGGTCTTTCGAAAAGAACGTCGTGATCTTTTTGGAACTCGATGTTGATGATAATCCCGTGAATGTGAACCCGAATTTTTGTCATTTTTATGTACATATTTACGACTTACCTTTGGCAAGAAGAACCATGGAGATGGCTAAAACAATAGAAAATAAACTGGTTTCTTTTATGGATATGGATAAAGTTAGAAAGAGGGGATCGAGCATGAGAATAAGGGTTAAGATCGATGTTACTAAGCCTTTGCTTTGCTTCCTTACAGTCTGCGAGATTATGGGAGAGGAGATGAAAGTTGGATTTACCTATGAATGACTTTCTAACGTTTGTTACCTGTGCGGAATTATGGGTCACATAATGGCGAAATGTGATATCAGATATGAAACTGGGGAAATTCCAAAGGAGAGTGTGTTACCATATGGAGCATGGTTGCATGAAGTTCCAACTCGCGGGGGAGGGGTTTGGGCTCCACGCCTTTCAATAGAGAGGTTGCAAAGCGACTCGAGTTTCACTAACAAGAGGAGAACACGAGAATCTAGCGACGATTCGGAGGGGTCATTGGCATACAAAGGAAGAACAAGACTTGTACGTGAGGGAAATGCAGATTTTACTCTCAATAAAAGTATGTCGGATAGCGAAAAAGTGCATGCTATAGCCCCGGGTGAAGCTGCGGTTGGAGTGAAGATCAGTGAGGATGGGACAAAACTTGAGGAAAATGATGAGCGAGCGAACATGCAACAAGATGATATAGGGGTTGAGAAGTTTTGCATGACAGATGGGAATAATATAAGAGCGGAAGACAACTTAACATCTATGAATATGGTGCTAAAGGATATAACCTATAAAATGGGAAGATATAATGCAATCCAGGGGTAAATAATATAAATCATGGGGATGTGGAACATATACAGATGGGTATGGGAAGAAGGAAAGGAAAAATTAACGTTGGCAAAAAAAGTATAAAAAGCTGATCTGCTCTAGGTGAGTTGTCTACTGGAAAAAGAGTGGGAAAGAAAAGAAATATGTCCTTTGAAGATTGTGTGTTTCCTTTATAGAAGAAACAATATATGGAGGTGGATTCTTATGTTTAAGAACTTTTATTAACGGCGTCGGCTGTGGATCAGCCACGCCAAGATCAATGATTATACTAAGTTGGAACTGTCAGGGTTTGGGGAACCCTTGGACAGTTCGTGAGCTAAGAGGCGTTGTTGCTCGCTTTAATCCTTCTCTGATCTTTCTGGCAAAAACAAAATGTTACTCGAGAAGGATAGAGTTCCTAAAGCAACAATTGGTTCTGAATGGTGTGTCGGTGGATGTGAGAGGCAAGGCATGGGGCTAGCTCTTTTGTGGAATAAAGATAAGGATGTGAGACTTCAGAGTATGTCTATGAACCATATTGACGTTCTCATTGAGCATGAGGATAGCACCCTAGATTGGAGATTTATAGGGCTTTATGTGGAACCAGATGCAGATAAGAGAATGCACACATGGGATTTACTTAGAAGGCTGAAATCTGATTCTTCTAAACCTTGGGTGTGTGGCGGAGATTATAATGAAATTTGAAATCAAGGGGAGAAAATTGGCGGAAATCTGAAACCAACTTGGAATATTCGGAATTTCCATGACGCTTTATGGGAATTGGGCCTCTCTGATTTGGGTTTTGTGGGGAAACAGTTCGCATGGTGCAAGCATAGGGAAGAAGAGGAGACAATATGGGAAAGATAAGACAGATGTTGTGCCTCGAACAGTTGGGGAGCCATGTTTAGTAATACAAAAGTGAACCATGTAGAGATGAGGCACTCGGACCATGCAACACTTTTGTTGGATTTATTTGGTTCACATAATGTGAGAAATCAATGACGGGGGCGTAAGCGGTTCTATTTCAAGGCGATGTGGATTAAAGAGAAGGATTGTGCTAGCGTTGTGAAGTAGTCTTGGGGCAACGTATATGAGGGTGAACATGATAACATATTAAACAAATTATCATGTTGTAGTGTCGGCCTTCTCAAGTGGTCTAAACTCTCTGGAGTTGAAATTAAAAAATGTATTGAGGATCTTACGACAAGGATTCACAAAATCCGTGACGGAGTTGCATCGGCCGAGTCTAAGAAAGAAGAGAGGGAACTTACGAGAGATTTGTAGGTTATGTTGGATCACGAAGAGATTTACTGGAAGCAACGTGGGAAAGTGCAGTGGTTAAAAGAGGGGGACCGAAACACAACATTTTTCCATAAGAGATCTAGTGAGAGGAAGATGACTAACGAGATAAATGGTATTAGGGATGAGACAGGGCTATGTCATACTAAAAACGAAGGGATACAGTGGACTGTTTCTGAGTATTTCAAGAAGATTTTTAGCTCTAACAAACCTTTGGAGGACGATATTGAAGACGTGTTACGGATGATGCAGATGAAGGTTGGGCCAAACATGAATCACGAACTCGGGCAACCCTTTTCTCCGGAGGAGGTAAAGAAATCTATCTTTGATATGTTCCCCTTAAAATCCCTGGGGCCGAATAGTTTTTCTCCTGTCTTCTATCAAAAGTTCTGGAACCTTATCTACCCGGATGTTACCTCTTTTGTACTTTCTATGTTGAATGATAGAGTTTTTCGCCCTGACATTAATTTTACTCACATAGTCCTTATTCCTAAATATGTTAATCTTGAGTTGATGTCTCAATACAGGCCTATATCTTTGTGTAACGTTAGTTACAAGATTGCGTCAAAGGCAATAGCTAACAAAATCAAGTGTTATCTTCTAGATATTATCTCTTACTCTCAATATGCTTTTGTCCCTAGTCGTTTGATAACTGACAATATTCTAGTCACATTTGAGATTAATCATTTTCTTAAGAACAAAATATCGAGTAAGAAAGGACATATGTCAATCAAACTGGATATGAGCAAGGCATATGACAGAATCGAATGGTCCTTCCTAGAAAAGGTACTTATTAGACTAGGGTTTGATGTGCATTTTGTTAATCGTATTATGCTTTATGTGTGTGGAGTTTCCTATGTTGTTCTTATAAATGGTTGTGAGACAGAGAAGTTTAGGCCAGAGAGAGGATTGCGACAAGAGGACCCTTTGTTTTCTTACCTTGTCTTATTTATCACAGAGGTCTTTTCGGGACTTATTCGGGATGCAAAAAGAAGAGGGTCGTTAAAGGGGATATCAATTTGTCGTCATGCTCCTGTTGTTTCCCATTTGCTTTTCACTGACGATACTCTCCTGTTTTGTGAGGCTAAGGTGTCGGTGTCAGAGAAAATTGTCTCTATTTTGAACAGGTTTGCTAAGGCGTCCGGACAGGAAATTAACTTGGAAAAATCATTAGTGGTGTTTAGCAAGAACGTAGAGGGTGATCTTAAACTCTCAAACAGCCATACATTGGGAATCCCAATTGCAGAGAAACACGACAAATACTTGGGTTTACCATCTATTGTTGGGCGCATAAAAAAAGAGATTTTTGCCTCTATCTGTGATCGGGCGTGGGGACGGTATCAGGGTTACAAGGAGAAAAACTTTTTTGGAGCAGGGAAAGAGATTCTTATTAAGTTGGTTGGGCAATCTTTTCCAATATTTGTAATGGGGTGTTTTGGACTTCCTGATTCTCTTTCAAAGGAATTAGAATCTATGGCGAGCCGTTTCTGGTGGGAAAATAGGGATCAAGACAAGATACATTGGATGGCATGGGATAAATTGTGTTGGGGAAAGAACGAGGGTGGATTGGGTTTTAGAGACTTTAGGGCATTTAAAACTGCTCTTTTGGCTAAAAGGCTTGGCGTATTTGGAAATTTCCGGATAGCTTGGTGGGTTAGATCTTCAAGACTAAATATTTCCCAAGTTGTTCGATTTTTTAGGCAAAGGAGAAGAGTGGCGTATCATTTTCATGTCGTAGTATACCTGCTACGATTCCTATTCTTGCTAGAGGTATAAGATAGAGAGTTGGTAATGGACATGATATTTCAGTGTGGAGGGATGCATGGATGTCGAGACCTATTAATTTTAAGTTGTTTACTTTCCCGAATCCAGAACTTGCTGATCTGAAAGTAGTGGACTGGATTGATGTGGATTCAGGTTGGTGGAATGCGGGTTTGGTTAGAGAATTGTTTTGGCAGGACGATGCAAAGGTTATTCTTTCTATACCTTTGGGTAGTGCTGAAAATCAAGATAAACAAATTTTGCACTTTTGTAAGTCGGGACTTCTCGGTTAAAAGCGCATATCATATGATCCTTGCAAAAGGGCTGATTTCGAAGAATCCTCCTCCGTCTAGTAGCGAGGAGCGCGATTGGAGATGCATTTGGAAATTCAAGGTGCCAAATAAGATTAAACGTTTTATGTGGCGGGTGTGCTCTGATATCCTCCCCATGAATGCAAACCTTTTGTGTCCTCATATCGTGAAAAATATGGTTGTACAGTTTGTGGAGGAGGAGAGGAGGATGTGATGCATGCACTGTTTTCTTGCCATCTTGCCAGTCAGGTATGGGCGTTCTCCAATATTTTGCTTGTTTCACTTGTTAGGAGAGGGGAGTCATTGGAGCGTTGGGCGAGACGTATGCTTTCATCATTGAATGCGGATGATGCCGCGCGGATTGTAACTATTTATTGGGCCATTTGGAATAATCGAAATAAGGTTATTGTTGGGGTAAGGGTCGAACACCATTGGATGTTGCGGGTCATGCTCTCGATTATATTCGGAACTGGAATGCAGCTCAGGCGACCAATGTCTTAACAAACACATCAAGATTTTTCAAGAAATCAAAAAAAAAAATTTACTATTTTTCCCGACCGAAATTCGGTCGGGAATAATATTGATAAGTATTCCCGCCCGAAATTCGGTCGAGAATACTTATTCGCGACCGAAAGTCGGTCGGGAATACTTATTCGCGACCGAAAGTCGGTAGGGAATTAGGGGTATTGGCGACCGATTTTCGGTAGGGAATAATATTCATATTTTTAATTTCACAATTTCGCTCTCCATTTTAGATAAATCGTTGATTTAATGATCAAGTACATCAATATTAGTTATATATTACTGAAAAAATCAAAAAAACATAGTTGCACGTTGATGAATCGTTTGAAGCGTCGATTCATATTGTCACTTATAAATAGATTGGTATATGTAGCTGCTAATAACGTAACTACTTATGATTATGTTAAACATATGTTAATATATACACAATTAGCCTCTTTATACTAACGTTTGTAACAAATGTTAATCGTCAATTGGGAATACTCTATACTATGTATGATTAATATATATGTGAAACTCCAAACTAACTTAACTTATATGTTAATCTATACTAATTTTATAATTAAAAGAACATTAACCTAACTAGTTGTTAGTGCAATTCATGTATTTATTGAGAATATATAGTTATACTTAACAAACACATCAAGATTTTTCAAAAAATCGAAAAAAAAAATTTACTATTTTTTCCGACCGAAATTTGGTCGGGAATAATATTCATAAGTATTCCCGACCGAAATTCGGTCGGGAATTTGGCCGTTTCTGGGCATAAATAATTTGCCGACCAAAATTCGGTCGGTAAATATTGAAAATTTGGCGGGTTGGCTAAATTTTCAAATTTTAAACTTTTCCCGACCGAAATTCGGTCGGGAATACTCGAAAAAATTGGCGGGACTAGGCGGGAAATTCAAATTTTACGAAAATTCAAAATTTTTAACTTTTCCCTATAAATACACTTCATCATTCTCCTCATTTTTTCATCTACTTTACATTATTTCTTCAACTTTCTCTTTATTCCAAGAATTTTTTTCTACAACACACAATTTATTCTTTCATCTTCAAACAATTTTTCTCCCAAAACAAATTTTTTCTCTTCTTTCTTCAATTGGAAACAAGCATTTTATTCTATTTTAAATAAACACTTATTTAACTTTTTTGTGCTTTAGATTGAGCAATAAATCCAAAATTTAATTGTCCATCTACAACACAAAAAATCTAAAGAATGTTTTAGATTGGGTAATAAATCGAAAATATTTCAAAATATTAAAAATAATAATATTTCGGTAATTATTACCGGAATATGATTTTTTTTTTATTCTGGCGAGTTTTATTCGCGACCGAAATTCGGTCGGGAATAGTTTAAATATTATTCTCGACCGAAATTCGGTTGGGAATAGTTTAAATATTATTCCCGACCGAAATTCGATCGGGAATAATATAAATATTATTCGCGACCGAAATTCGGTCGAAAATAATTTTGGTGCCAATTTGATAGAGATTGACAACCAATTTGAACGAACAACGAAGAACACAAAGAGAATTTAGGGAAAACTATAAAGAAGTAAATTAGCAATATCAATAATCATCAAATCTGTCTCAAAACAAAGTCTTGGCCTATATTTATAGGCTAGATAAAAGAAACCTACTCTAATTAAGACTCTAGCTAAAAGGTAATTAGACCCCTAATTCTATCAAACTTACCAAAATAAACTCATACTTAAAATAATGTCTTAACAACTAAGAAATAAACTAATTAGGAAATAAATAATTAAGAGATCTTCTTCTTAGGCTTTCTTCTTTGGTAGACTTTAACTTGATTCCTATCACTTCCTCCACCTCCAAAATCCCATCTCTTACTTTTGTTGCGACTTTCTTGCATGCCTGAGTAATGTCGTACCGCCCACCATAGTTTAATCCTACAATAAGGTGCATTCCCTTATTTGCCTTGGTGGCCACCTCCGCTGATGACACAAGCGATTCAACTGAATGTGGAAGCTTTGATTTATCTCCAATCACGCTTACTTTTAAACCGTGCCTGGAATAATTGAAGCATTCACGGTATTTGACATCTTAGCTATTTTCGAATCATTATCATCAACAGTTATTAATTACTACATCCGGTTACATCATCTATATTAGTAGATATGCATGGCATGCAAATAATTAAGTCTTTGACATAATCATGTACACGATTAAGAAGTTCATTAAAAGTTTAGATTTCACTTTATAGCCAGTGAGGATGTTGGACAGGGGGATCGTCAGAGTCACCCCCGACCTGATATTCTCTCTCTCTCTCTCTCTCTCTCTCTCTCTCTCTCTATATATATATATATATATATATATATATATATATATATATATATATATACTCCTGATTTATTCGTAAAGTCTGCATGTGTGTTCCCAATATTGTTACCTTATCAGCTCATGCATATCTAGTGCTAGCTCTGAGGAATTAGTCAGCAGTGAGTCGATCTCCTCCTGTATATATATTGCAGTTTGCCAGTGTCATAATGTAATTTTAATCATAACTACTAAACGAAATAATCAGTTATCATATCGTTGTGTGTGTACGTTTTACATCACTGTGCGTTCTTTACTTACTTTGGATCGACGTTTATAATTTTCGGTGGACATCGCAAAGAGAGACAGCACTTTGACTTCAAGTTTCATACAAGACATAACAAGTTGCTTCATCGTTTTTGCCTCAGCTCTATGAGCAAATTCAACAGGCAAATTCCGATTTTCAGCCCACCTTCTATGTCCATCCATGATCCATCACCAAAGAAATATAATTAGGAATGAGTTGGGGCTGAAGGCCTACCGCCAACTGGCCTGCACTACCTTTTTCTTCTTCATCCACAAATCCCAAACTTAAAGCTGAATCATTGGAACCTCTGGCAGCCACACGAACCATGAAAGGAAACGAGTTTCCAGAAAATTTATTAGAAATATTTAATCCATCAGTTCTGCTTTTCCTAGTGATGTTAGCAAGTGAAGAAAGTGCATTCTGTCTTTGGGGTGAAGGGGTTTTGTTGGTGTTAAAGTTTGGACAAGGGAATAGCTGCAAAGAAAGCATCTTTTTTAATCTTTAATTAAGTTTTAGTGGTGAGCCTTCCGCCCTGTCAAATTTGTATAAGGGTTCCCCTATCAAATTTGACAAGAGGCTGCTCCCAGGACTTGAACTCGTGACCTCTCAGTCACACAGCAACACCTTTATCAGTGCGCTAAGGCTCTCCTTCATATATATATATATATATATATATATATATATATATATATATATGTATATATATATATCTACCACTTGACAAATCATAAAAATTGACTCAAACTATAGCACATTATTTTTCTTCTATTACATTGTATATTATACGTGCCTTAGAGAAAGTGTTGTTTGTCTACAGATCTCACGTTATTACTTCTTCTTTACGATCATATAACTTTGTGAGGATACGGACGCAATTCCATGTTGTAAACTGCTTCAATCTGCAGTGAAGAAAGAGTGCAAAACGAAGAAGAAACGAAAAAGATTCATTGAAAAATATTGGAGAAACTTTACAAAGAAGAAGAGAGGATTCTTGAAGTTGAATTCTCTCTCTGATAGTTTGTTACAATCTGAAAACTTGAAGTATGAGAATGTGTGGCATGTGTGTGCTTTATACAGTGAAGTACGATCCTAATTATAATAGGAGAGCTATTCTAAATTGACTAAAACAATGAATCTTAACTGACTAAACTAACAGCTAACCTCTTTCCTTATTTAGAAAGAAACTAACTAACAAACTAACAAAATAACAGAATTTTGAAATGTTTCCTGAAAAGGAAACTTGTTGTTGAGAACTTGATTTTCATAGTTTAACACCCACCCACCCACCCACCCCCCCCCCCCCCCCACCCCCCACAAGTTGTGCATGTATATTCAGAAGGCCCAACTTGGAAGTAAGATGTCTGAATGCCTGAGGAGGAAGTGGCTTTGTGAAGATGTCTGCTAACTGCAGGTCATTGGAAATGTGAAGCACTTTTAATGTCTTCTGTTGCACCTTTTCTCTTACCAAAAAGGAGTCTATTTGAATGTGTTTGGTGCGCTCATGATGGACAGGATTGCTAGCTATTGCAAATGCACTTTTGTTGTTAGTAAGCAGTTAAGGAATTTTGGTTGCAACCACTGAAAGTTCCTTGAGCAATTGAGATAGCCAGACCATTTCACATGTGGTAATTGCTAGCGCTCTATACTATGCCTCTGTTGAACTTCTGCTGACTGTAGGCTGCTTATTTGACTTGAAGGATCAGGTAATAAAGGAGAGTTAGTAGATGATAGTTTTGTGAAATGAGTGTCCATGGGAGTGTTAGCTGGTTTACAGCCCAGGTAACCTGTTTCTGAAAGTATGTCAAGAGCATATTTTCTCTGACACAAGCTTATTCCATTCTTTGATCTTACCACCTCAATTCCTAAGATGAATTTCAATGGACCAAGATCTTTAATGGTGAACTGTATGTCTAAATGCTCTTTGATCTTGTTAATTTCTTCCATGCTATCTCCTGTTAATATAATATCATCCACATATATACATAATGCTATGAATGAATTAGAAGAAGACTTAGTGAAGAGAGAGCAATCAGACACAGTTTGATTAAAACCATAAGCAAGAAGACATGTTGTTAGCTTTTGGTACCACTGTCTTGAAGCCTGTTTTAAACCATATAAACTCTTCTTTAATAAGCAAACTCTTTTATCATTAGGCTTCATATAACCAGGAGGAGGTTTCATATAGATCTTCTCATCTAAACCTCCATGCAAGAAAGCATTATTAACATCAAGTTGAGTTAAAAACCAATTCTTTGCTGCTGCTATAGATATTAAAACTCTCACTGTAGTTAGTTTTTGCTACTAGAGAGAAGGTATCAAAGTAGTCTAAGCCTTCTTCCTGTGTGTATCCTTTTGCAACTAACCTAGCCTTATATCTTTTCACACTACCATCAGCCTTATGTTTTATCTTAAATACCCATCTACAACCAATGCAATTAGCATCAGAAGGCAGATATGTGAGTATCCAAGTTTGAGTATTTTTCTAGTGCATTTAGTTCACTTTTCATAGCTAGTTGCCATTCTGGAATCTTGCTTGCTTCTGTATAGGATTTAGGTTCTTGTTGTAAGGTAATTGCAGTAGTGAATGCTCTATGAGTACTTCCCAAACAGTTAGTGGAAATATAGTTTTCAATAGGATACTTAATAGTGACAGAATTGTTGGCTTTGTGTAGAGATTGAGGTAATTCATAATTATATGAATTGAGATAGGTTGGTGGATGAATAATCCTAGAGGATTTTCTAGTTACTTGAGTTTCTTCAGGAATACCTGGTGCAATAGCTGGGAATTGCACACTGTCCATTGTGTCAGACTGTTGTGATATAGTGTTGGTCTGAGTACTTTCAGCTTCCAACTGGTAATCAATGTCTGGTGTGTGAGGGACTTCATTGATTGAGTACTGGTCTTGGTGATCTTCATGAGCCATAGATAGTGATGGTTCTTCAGGAGGATGAATCACCTGAACCACAGAGCTGGGACTAATGAAAAGATCAGTGCAAATAAGTGCATCAATAGTTACTGGTTGTTGTTGACTATCTTTAGGGTGATCCTTATATGGAAAAATGTGTTCATGAAATATCACATTCCTTGAAATAAAAACTTTTTGATTTAACATATCATATAACACATAACCTTTTGTTCCCTTTGGATAACCAATAAAGATACACTAAATAGCCCTTGGATCAAATTTGGTTCTGTGTGTTGCCAAAGAGGATGCATAACATAAACAGCCAAAGCTTTTGAGTAAAGAGTAATCTGGTAGTTTATTAAAGAGTAGCTCATAGGGTGACTTATTCTTTGTTGTTTTAGATGGTAATCTGTTGATTATATGAGTGGCAGTAGCCACACAATAACCCCAAAACTCTAAAGCAACACCAGACTGAAACCTAAGAGCTCTTGCTACTTGCAGTAAATGCTGGTGTTTTCTTTCAACCATTCCATTCTGTTGTGGAGTTTCCACACAGCTGGTTTGGTGAGGAATGCCATAAGTGGTATAAAAACCAGAGAGAATAAACTCAATACCATTATCACTGTGAATACATTTAATAGAAATATTGAACTGATTAAGAACCAGTTTGTAAAAGTTTGTTAAATGAGTTCTAACTTCTGATTTGTGTTTTATCAAATACACCCATGTACATACTGTAAGTGTCAACAATAGTGAGAAAAAGTCTGAAACCTTCTTTAGAAGGGACAGAAAATGGTCCCCAAACATCACAATGAATAACATCAAAAGCTTTCAAAGTTGCATTATCAGAAGAACTGAAATTAGGAAAGGGTAATCTTTTCTGTTTTGCCAAATGACATATCTCACAGTGAGTATCTTGTACATTATGAGGTACTTGAATGCCAGGAATAGAACTAAGTTTTGAAAAATGAACATGTCCTAATCTAGAGTGCCAAACAGTGGCTAAATTTCTATCAGAATGAACAGCAGTATGAGCATAATGCACAGAGTTGTAAGTTGAATCATGATAAGACTGTAACTCCAGAATGTATAGGTTCTCTTGAAGCTTAGCAAAACCAGTCATCTTCCTGGTGAGCAAGTCCTATATAACACAAGAGGTAGCCATAAAGGTGACAGTACTATTGCTTCTAGAGGTTAATTTAGATATTGATAAGAGATTATATGAGAAAGCTGGAACATATAACACATTCTCTAGAAGCAAATTAGGAAGTAATTGAACTTTACCAACATGAGATGCATAAGTCACAGTATTATTTGGCAAGTAAATAGGAATATGGACAGGAGTAAAGGAACCAAAAAACCAATGAAGTTGACTGATCATATGATCAGTTGCTCATGTGTCTATGATCGAGTTATTGGACTTGTAAGAGTCAATTTTAGCTTTAGAAGAAAAGGCAAAAGTGGTAGAAATACCAGATGCTGCAGCTGCAGCATAGTGTTGAGAAGTCTCTAGTCCAACAGAAGAGGTATGAGCCTGATCATGGGCCATCTTAAAGGCCATAAACTGTTCAAAAAGGGCTTTGTCAGCATTCACTGGAGGGATCTTCTCTGGAGCAGCTTGCTAGTGATCATTGACTGTATGTGATGAGTTGCTGAAGTATTGAGATTTTTCCTCTTTTCTGTTGGTCCTTCCCAGCCTGGGGGGTAACCAATGAGTTGAAAACAGCTGTCTATAGTATGTCCATTGTAGCCACAATGGGTACACCTGAGTTTCTTCTTATCTTGTTTAGACAGAGGAGGCTTATATGACATGTTAGAGGAGTTCTGAACAAAACTAGATGGTCTGGACTGATTAGGAAAATTAGAACCCTCATAAACATTCTTTTGCCTAGTGAACATTGCCATAGTATCAGTAGGCACAACAGAGGAGTATAGATCCCTTTGTTGTTCTTCTTGCAAGAGCATTGAATAAACTTTGGAAACAGTGGGTAGAGGGGTAAGGAGCAACACATGACTTCTCATGGAAGAATAGGAATCATTCAATCCTACTAAGAACTTAAGAACATAATCATATTGCTGCAAATCTATCATAGTTCTGTTCACATTACAAGTACACAAACCACAAGTGCACACAGCTAAAGGCCTCTGACTAACAAATTCATCCCACAACAGTCTAAACTGATTATAGTATGCAGTAACAGACAAGTTGCCTTGTGTAATAGTAGACAAACTCTTTTGCAACTGATAAACCCTAGAGCCATCAGTGCGATCATATCTAGTCTTTAACTCATTCCATAATGCAACAGGATTATCATAATACAATAAGGTTTGCCTGATACTTTTCTCAATAGAATTAAACAACCATGACAATACCAGAGTGTTGGCTCTCATCCAACAGGTGAGCATGTCAAGATTTGCAGTGGCAGGTGTTGGTAAGGTGCCATCAATGAAGCGGATCTTGTTCTTGACATTGAGCGCCATGATCCCGCTTTTGCTCCACGCAATGTAGTTACTGCCATCAAACTTTTCACTCACAATTGAGGCACCAGTGAAGTCGTGCGTCCCTAGGTAGTAGATTGATGATGAATCTTCACTTGGATTCTTCACCACATAGGAGGTTGCAGGAGTGGAGGAGGAAGAAGTTGACGGTGAAGTCATAGTATCTCAATTGACAAGTGATATAAGCAGAAAGAGAGGAGAGGCAGAGGGGAACGGGAAGAGCTGTGGCGGCGGTGCTGTGATCAGAGGGGAGAATGCGGAAGCGATTTTGGATCGAAGAATTACCAGAAAACTGATACCATGTAAACTGCTTCAATCTGCAGTGAAGAAAGAGTGCAAAACGAAGAAGAAACGAAAAAGATTCATTGAAAAATATTGGAGAAACTTTACAAAGAAGAAGAGGATTCTTGAAGTTGAATTCTCTCTCTGATAGTTTGTTACAATCTGAAAACTTGAAGTATGAGAATGTGTGGCATGTGTGTGCTTTATACAGTGAAGTACAATCCTAATTATAATAGGAGAGCTATTCTAAATTGACTAAAACAATGACTCTTAACTGACTAAACTAACAGCTAACCTCTTTCCTTATTTAGAAAGAAACTAACTAACAAACTAACAAAATAACAAAATTTTGAAATGTTTCCTGAAAAGGAAACTTGTTGCTGAGAACTTGATTTTCATAGTTTAACACATGTTCTTCAAAACAACTAGTACATAATAAATATTCAGATTGTTGACACTGCAATATACCAACATGGCATTTTTCGTGTGTCTATTACTAATACCATCTTGTGGAATTAGATTAATAATGCAGCAGCATGTGCAGGGATATCGTAATAACTTGTTGGGAAAATAAGTAAACTCTATAAAATATTATACGTAAATTAATCTTCAAGCCTTGGTACTCGAGGGAATATAAATGTTAATTGTTAAATTTACGAACAATTGATGAGTTTATATTGTTGAGTTCCCATCGATCTAAGAGAATATTTAAGTGCGATATCACAATAAACCCCCTGAGTTTGGAAAACCTACAAGAACATCCTTGTGATTTAGTAATTGTCTAAAACTCTCTTATAGTTTCAAAAACTATGCACTCATCCCCTTTTGTTAAAATTTTAAAATAACATTAATAATGTTATTGTCAAGTGACTAAATTACCATTATACGCAAAAAAAAAGGTAGTTGTACTTACAAACAAAATACGTTTGAAATTGTAAACAAAATATAAACAAAATTCTAAAAGGGCATAAAAATATTATTTGTATTATTTTTTAAAATAAATTTTACAATGGAGATTTAGTGAAGGATTCTCCATACCACAAGGGAATTTCGTATAGATTTTTAAGCCACAAGGTGGGTTTTATGTTAATAGTTTAAAGGATATAATAGACTTTTTAAGGAAAAAATACAAAAATCAAGCCTCACACCCATGTAGAGCGAAGTGGACACCACTTTCTCGCAAAAAGAAAGATTTGTGTAGAGTTATGAAAGTACAAAAGAATTTCTTTTGGAGTTTTTTTTTTTGGAGAGTTTCTGAAATTACAAAGGTTCTATACAATTATCAAACCACAAGGGAATTTTGTGCAAGTTTCTAAACCAACTAATGATTACGCACTTTCCCCTATTTAAGTTTATCTCGATACTAAATGATGTTTTGTATTAACTCTTATAGTATTTTTCCTTAAGCAATATGTTGCACATATTAACAAACACCACTCACTACTTGGTATACTATTTGCACACTTTCTCAAATGCATCTATGTTGCTTGGACTGCACCCCTTTCTCACACATGTGAGGAACCTTCGCCACTTTCTCCAAGTACGCTTCTAGTCTCTATCCATTGTTCGTTTAGTAGCCATTTTCTATGATTTTATTTGTTCGATCTAGTAAGAGGTTTACTTATTTTGTAGATAATTACACAATATGGATGGAACTATGCATCTTGTGGTTGAAATTAGATTCCTAGGATGCCACTGGCTTAGTATTGATGGATTTCAATGCATAGCGATTGATGTATCAACAATGGTGTATATCGTTACGCAAGGTCACGAGTGCTCTAATTCATTGAGAATTTTTCCAAATGAAAGTTTCCCGATTTCACAACTTTTACTTAGTATAGCATGTTTTACAAAATCTCTTTAGTTGTTGAGCATGGTTAATGGCATTTACTATTTTCTTGGACGCTTTAATTTATATATCTTAAGCATTATTCAGTTACTTTGACATTTTTAAATCATTTATAGATATGGCACCAAGATGTAATAATTCACTCGATTGATCTTCCTATCAATTGCCCTAGCACTATCATGGCCACCACCACTTAATGATGCCATAATTATAGACATAAGAAAATTTGATGGTTTTCCATCTAGGAATCAAAGACTGAATGAAGCTACTTAGCCACTCGACTATCATTAGTGAGTACGGAAGCATTTTCTCCTTAACGAGATTCCACGACTAAGTTTGGCCAATCACGAAAACAAGTTATGACATGAACCATGACTTAGTGAGAGAGTTCTACTACCATTGCTCACAATTCTCCTTGATCGCTCTATGAGCGCCCTAAGGCCACTTTTCGCCCATTAGATAAGTTATCCCTAACGAGGATGCGACCTCATGGGCAAATGATATATTGTCCACCAGAGCCTCCGTTGTGCGCAATAGATCAAACAGTGAAATAGTTGGTTAAGACGAGGACAAACCAAAGCCTAGCCTATTTGACAGAGCAACTAACCCAATGATAGCACGAGTTGCAACACCCTAAAGAGGTATACGAGTCGTAGACTCTATAGTTGATATCAAGCAGTGGGAACTGTTGTTCTCTGTTCAAATATTCACACTATTAACATTATTTAAAAGGAACAAATAAACTTTTATGTCACAAACTAGCATAAAAATTATCATTGTTTTTCTATCGAGCTAATCACGAAATAAATAGAGAAATACATAAGAAAAATATTACCTCATGCGCGAATCGGATGACCGTTACCTCAAGTATTGATAAATTATCAACCATAATAAAATAAAATTGGGATGAGGCACGAACTAAGTCACAGCTCCCTTTAAGACGATTCGCGCCTCTATTCATGAAGCATATGCAGTAGGGTCACACCTTGCACGTTCGCCTCCAGGATACAACAGCCCAACCATTCCATGTTGTTAATTTCACTAAGTCTGCACTACTAGAGAAATTTTAAGCGTAGCCTAATACTTTTCTTTGCCTATAATATTATATTCACATCATACGTTATGTGTATAATATATTTGTTCATATAAAGAGAAGAGTGCATATAGTTAGAAGAAATATGATTTTCTTGTTGTTGTATTTTAAAATAGAAGTGCATCCCCTTTATATACATGACTAAAATACATGATTGTATAACTTCCTCATAATGTCAAGTTTAATGCTTGGTGTAAATAGCTATTTTAGTATACCATATAAATATGATGTTATTACATACAATAAGTAGGGACATTTATTTTTCACATTAGTGGGGTAGTAATTGCGTAGGCTATGGGGTATCGCCCCTTAATTCTCAATATTTTACACACTTATAACATACAAGACTTTTGACCCGCCACAAACCAAAGAAATCATGTCTTGTAAGTAACATAAAAATAATTGATTTTTATTAAAATATCCAACAATCCCCCACTTATTTTAATAAAAATATAATACTAATGGACAAAGATAGAATACCATGCATCAAGAAAGTGGCAATGCCTTTAAACCTTCACTTAGTGCAACAAAATTCTCGTACTTGAATCAGAGTAGACTAAGCCTTTGAACAATGACCCTTGAGGGCACATGGAATAATGAAGCACACATGACATTCCAAGTGTTCTAATTCACTTCACAAGCTAGCACATTAACGGCCTTGTGCTTTATCCCAATTTTAATGAGCGCTCTAGAGAAGTAGCCCCAATTCTCGTAGGAAGCGACCCCACTTCCACACTCGTAAAGGTGAGTCTATCAAGGATGTTCCTATGACTTTTACATCCTACCCATAAGGGCTATAGAACTCATTAAAAGATTAAATAATCTCAACCTTCATATCGTCATAGGAAATATGTGCACACCATAGGGAGGGACATATGATCAAAAGATCATTTTAAGTGCATGTCATCACCAAACTTCTCAGTGATTCGTTTGTCTCAATGAAGTTTATATTATAATAGGGCTCACGTCACTCCCCTCGATGTACCTCTAGACCTTTAACTCAAGCTTGAGTTTTTGACCTCCAAAAAATATTTTAAAGGTCTAGGGAATCCAGCATCGACGCTAATCGCATAATTGAGCTCATATCATTGTATTTCAACACACCTACTAGGAACCAATAAATTCACAAATCATTGTATTTCAACAAAATACAATTAACGTCAATATGCAAGGCATAATTTCTCGTATATCGAGATTGCTCAATATGATTATGAAGTTTTCATGAGATCTGCACTGTTAATTACTTCAAATAGAGAATATTTGTACACGCAAAGTTTAACCACATTATCATATTGACATTCTCAAGTAACTAATATAAAAGTGCTTACGTATTTGAATTTCTAGGAATCTCAATAATTTTATCATGAAGGATCACATACTTATCATGAAGATTTGAAAAAATATAACTTCTCACAAGTAATGCTCCAACCCCCACTATTCCAATGAATATCACCCTGTTAAATATTTTTAATGATCCAACCCCCACTATTCCAATGAATATCACCCTGTTAAATATTTTTAATGAATGTGGTATTACACAAAAAATCTCATGGTAGAATGAAATCATGAGCATAGTATATCGTAAATGACTTTTAGTTCCACAATATAACGTGCAACTAAAGATTCACCCAATTCTGGAGTTTCAAGTTTCACATGCTCGTTTGATTTTGTTAGTGTCAACTATCAAAGTTAAAATAAGGCACTAATTATCCCCACTATTCAAATAATATCTTCACATCCTCAAATATATAATTTGAAGTTACGCATTAATGGGAAAATCCGGTGCACATGATGTGTTAAAAAAAAAAAAAAAAAACTTTATTGTGCTACCCCCACTAATCAGGCATTAATCAAGATAATGGTCTTTGATAAAAAAAAAATTAATTAATCAAAAACCAGCCATGATTATATTAAATTATCATGATGTATATTGGGCACAAAGTTGCTCAAAATATAGAGTAAATCATACCTCACTGTATTGTTGCCTCATATTCGAGTATTTTATGGCATGAGCAAATTTCATACCTTCAAAGTGCTTACACATTGTACTGTTGTTTTCAACACAACAATTAGGAAGTGCTAACTCCAATCTGTTTCTTACAGAGCAATCACCATAGAGCAAATCATAATAAAATGATTTAACTAGTTATGCAAGTAGCTCAAAGGGCTAATCACTTATACGCTCAATTCTAAATCTCTAGTCACCATTTTTCATAATATATATGGAACGAAATAATGGTTAAATAAGATAAATGAAAAATCAGTAGGACATTAAAGAATCCATACCATGCTTGGAAGCTAGGACATTCTGTCACTTGAGACAAACACAAAGTGTAATCAAATCAAAGTGATTAGTAATTTACATTTTTATTTATAATTCTGTCATATTATTTTACTCACCCAATATTGAAATTAATTCAAGGGTGGCATCACCAACAGAATCACAAGAATAATCATCATATATTATTTCCTTATTTAATTTTGCAAGTAACTCTTAGCAAGCAATCAAACCCGAATAAAGAAATGATGTACCTCGGGTTTCTTCTGGAAATATAATTGGCCACGGCAAACGGGATATGTCTACTCAAGCTATCTCACTTTTTCAACCAAATAAATCAGCAATAATTCAAAAAATAATTAGTATTATAAACCATAACGCGCCATCACACGAACTAATTATTTTATATTTATGTTGTTATTATAACACCATCGAACCGATTGCATAAAATCATGAAATTATATCCTCCAACGAATAATAAAATACATTCATGATTAAAATCATTCCCGTCTAGCATATACGAGGCAGTATATATACTTACAGTGGTTACCTCAAATGATCCAGTCACATTATCATGAGACCACAAACGTCCACAAACAAGAAGGCAACTCCATACTAATAAAGAAATAATTGGCAGTGGAAGAAAATTCTCACCCATACAACCTTTTAAGTGTTATATTGAAAAATAAATCCCCTCTTGAGGTTGCTTTGTCTGTAGAGTGTCCAGTCTCAATAATAAGATCACAAGAAAGTTATTACGCATCCTCATAATAAAACACATTACATGGCGGAACACAATTTTGTATAACTCAATTGCAGTAAAATTCACGAATTATCAAAAATGCCTGCTAACTTTTGCCTTTAATCCTAAATGCATGGTGTTTCCCAACATGCTAAAAATGCTTTGTATCTTTTAAAATTTCTACTAAAAATGCTCGAAATGAAAAATAAGAACAAAAAAACTTATTTTGTCTGAAAAATAATGCTAAAAATGCCATGTATCTTTTAAAATTCTACCAAAAATGCCCGAATTTTAAAACGCGACTTTTTGATTCAGCAGTGCGTCTCTTTGATTCGGATGCCACGTCGGATAAAAAGTCCAAATTTTTAAAATCGGGCATTTTTGTTAAAAAATTTAAAACTTAACGGGCATTTTCAGCAGGTTTGGAAATAACGGGCATTTAGAATTAAAGGCAAAAGTTAGCGGGCATTTTTGATAATTCGTCCTTCATTATTTAATTTTATCAATCCCGTCATGCATTTGTGACTTCTAATTAAATCACAGTAAAGCACAAATACCTCTTATTCAAGTGATGAATCGTCTTAAAATTGTTGTTCCCTATTCAAATATTCGCACTATTTAAAAGGAACAGATAAACTTTTATGTCACAAATTAGCATAAAAAAGATCATTGTTTCTCTATCGATTTAATCACGAAATAAATAGAGAAACACATAAGAAAAATATTACCTCATGAGCGAATCGGATGACCGTTACCTCAAGTATTGATAAATTATCAACCATAATAAAGTAAAATTGGGATGAGGCACGAACTAAGTCACAGCTCTCTTTAAGACGATTCGCGCCCCTATTCATGCAGTATATGCAGTAGGGTCACACCTTGCACGTTCGCCTCCAGGATACAACAACTCAACCATTCCATGTTGTTAATTTCTCTAAGTCTGCACTACTAGAGAAATTTGAAGTGTAGCCTAACACTTTTCTTTGCCCATAATATTATATTCACATCATACTTTATAGGTATAATATATTTGTTTATATAAAGAGAAGAGTGCATATAGTTACAAAAAATATGATTTTATTGTTGTTGTATTTTAAAATAGAAGTGCATCCCCTTTATATACATGACTAAAACACATGATTGTATAACTTCCTCATAATGCCAAGTTTAATGCTTGGTGTAAATAGCTATTTTAGTATACCATATAAATATGATGTTATTACATACAATAAGTAGGGAAATTTATTTTTCATATTAGTGGGGTAATAATTGTGTAGGCTATGAGGTCTCACCCCTTAATTCTCAATAATTCACAATATTATAACCTACAAGACTTTTGACCCCCACTAACCAAAGAAATAATGTCTTGTAAATAACATCAAAATAATTGAATTTTATTAAAATATCCAACAAGAACATTATAGGGAGTTGAAATAACAGAAAATACAATATCTATGTCAACATAAAGGAGTTCTAGACCCAAGCCCCTTGTCCTGAGTTCAACCATTTGTCACATAGCTCAAAGATCAACAAGCATTGAAAGGGATTTTTTTTCTTTTGTTTTACAATAAAGATATTTCAATATTTAAACATCGCGAGTTGAATGATTTATGCTAATTGGATTTTAGTTTTTTGTGTTACCTTGGTTCTTGTTAGTCTTCTATATTACACTTTTATGTTGTTTTGTACGTAGTCGTGAGTCAGTAGTTTTCATATTTTTCTTGAAAACAATTATACATACAAATTTAAGTATTTGTATTGTGAATATTTTTTTTTTAACATCCAAATCTGTAATTGCATATATCACAATCAAGAACAAATCGTAGGATACATCACCAAATGAAAAAGCCAAAAGAGCCTGATAATCAAACAGACTCAAACACAAAGTATGGGAAATTTTGTATTCTTAAATGCATTCCAGGCTAGCGTATGCGCGTCAATGCTCGTTAGCGCGTCAATGCTCGCCTCATGGTAAACTCAACGGAAAGAAAGCTACATTTGATCCACACACATATCTCCGATCTATCTTGAAATATTGTAATACTCTGCTCCACCATCATTGTTAGGTAGAAGGTCAAGGATAATGCTCAAACAATAGTCCTTGAATAAAACATTCTCACAGTGCATATTCAACGCGAACGGTAATGCCCATCAAGCTGCAAGAATCTCTGTAACCCTCGGTTAAAGTATTGTTGGATGTCTCTTACGAACCCAAATAACGATCAATCCCGAACTATCTCTAGCAATAACTCCCACCCCGCTCGCGTTATCATCCTGGAAATAAGCGCCATCAAAATTAATCTTTATTGTATCATTTAAAAGAGGTTACCACTTCAAAACTGATTGGCTTCTTTCATGTTCAGTCAGTCCCAAGTTTGCTGCAATCCAAGAATCCTTATATCTTCGAGCACTCGGACCACCACCAGAGAGCACCACCAGAGCTTCTTCAGGGGTCTTGGTACGGATCATCCGATCCGTAGCCAACTTTTGAACGTTGACCTCAGGGCGGTAGAAGTCCATCGAAGTACCCATCCGCCGACAAGACCGGAATCCCCACAAGAGATGAGCCTCAAAACAGGGGGCAAGCTGTTCCCTCACCTCTTTCTCCCGAGCCGCGAATCGCTGGTCCTGCTCCATCATGGTCTTTGTTAGAGCCTCTCAAAGCGATTCCACTAAGTCCTCCGAGGACTGGAGATTCTGCGCCCAATCATCCTCCTTCCCATCCAAGGATTCCTTCTCCTTCTCAAAAGTACTCAGGCAGTCTCTCAGCTGCCGCTCCGACTCCTCCAGCTCCTTCCCTTAAGCCATTCGGCTCTCAGCTTGGGGTCGACCTTCGGCCTCGCCCTCAGAGTGTCTCTTTCACGAGCCGTCTCCTCGTAAAGGTGGGACAAGCCCCTCGACCCGATCGGGCTCTAACAAAGAAACAAGTATCAGCAGGTTAAGCAAGAGGAAAAAACGGCAATAAAGAAAATGCTCGCATCTTCAGCCACAAACGACGATTTCACTTACCAAGGTCGCACACAGTTTTGCAACCAGGCCAAGCTCCTCGGCAATTAGAAAATAAGGGGACGGAGAAGAGCCTAGGGCAGCCAACTCATGGGAAAGGCCCAGAGTCTGGGTCCCCAAGCCCACAACACCTTTCAGAAGAGACTGCAGTGGAGAAAGTGTAACCTGACCCCAAGTGCCGGCCTCCCGAGAAAAAACCCCTACCGAAGGACCAGATGACTCAACCTCGTGGCGTTTGGGTGGGGGAGACAAAGACCTCCCAGCCATCGACTCCATCCCAGTGGTCGGGGGTTGGGGCATTGACGGCTCACCCGTCGGGGTCCCGCCGATGTCAGCCAGCAGCACCTCCTCGTACTTAACAACTCTGCGCCTACACCGGATCCCACCGGCAAACCAGGAGAAAGGCGAGAAGGCGTAGGAATCTCTCCCATTTGCGCCAGAGGAAAGCCCTCATCGTCGAAATCCGACAACAAAATGACCTTATTCATGGAAGAAACCTCAGGCTGCTCCCGACGCCGCTTTCTTCCGACCAAGCCCATTCCCTTCTCACTCGACTGACTCGTATAAGACGAAGCCTCGTGGGAGGCACTCCTTTCCTCCGAGTGATCGTTCGCTGACGCCACCAAGATTGTTGACCGCCCAATCCTCCGAGGCTTCTGGCAATAGCCTTCTTCTTCTTCTTGGATGGACGTGGAAGAGGAGCATCGCACTTCAACTTCTCCATAATTGTCTCTTCAAAACAGAACAGTAAAGACCCAATTCAACAATGAAGAGAAACCTGACAAGGAAATGACCACCAAGAAAGCACCCAGAAAACTTACTGATTTTGGGGCGCTTATCCCCAATGAAGGTCGCAAAGGCCAGAACCGTTTAGGCCACAATCCTCGTAAAGGGCCGAGAACACCTTGACCCGCGACATCCTGGCCCAGGAAATGCTCTACTCAAAAAGCCCCTCGGCCGCCAATTGTTCCGTAGCCTCCACGGTATCGAAAACAGCTAGGATTCGAGGATCCAAATTCCACTCCCTTGGAACATCGACCAGAAGACCTCCGAAGGTGTGACGAACGAAGAAGAACTTCTCCTTCCAACTGCTATGGGACCCCCGAAGCTCGTGGAGGATCCTCTTTTTTGACTTCCACATAGTGAAAGTGTAGAAGAGCTTGTCCACAGAGGAGCTCGCTAAGTCAAAGGCCCCAAAAAATCTGTCCACCACATAGGGATGATTGTAGGCCGCATAAATAAAAGCAAAGGCCGCCAGAGCCAACCACCCATTCGGAGAATATTGACTTGGGCAGAGCATGCAAGCCTTAAAGACCTCCCGATAGAAAACCGGGAGGAAGGATCTCAACCCCGCCTTGATCTGAACAAAGTAGGCGGTGTAATAACCCTCACAGGGTGACGTAGCCCTCTCATTATCCCGAGGCACCACGACCTCCAGGCCAGCAGTGTTTTCCCTATACTTGGTGAACTCGGCCTCGATCTCCTCACGGGATCTCACCGTGCTCCGCACGTCCCCAGGCAAAACCCAGATCCCGCCACAACCACCTTCTTCACCTTCTTCGCGGAAGCCTCCGCCACTCCAGAGACAGCATGGTAACGCCGCGATGCTCCCTTCACAGTAGGCAACACCGCCGCCTCCGTTGCCACCACGTCTGACGCCACCCTGCGTCTCCCTGCACCAGTCGCCTCTTCGCCAGAACTGCTCATTGAAGTCATGGAGTAGCCAGAGAATTTTTAAAGAGAGGAGAAGAAAGAAAGAGAGGGAAAATGAAAAGGGCTCAGGTGAATGCAGACAAAACACGTCGAGCCCCCTCAATTTATAGGAAATGAAGCCCAAACAACGCCCCTGATGTGTGGCCAACTCAGCGCCACGTGGAGCATGCAGGACGACAATTGCTGAAAACATCCGACAGCACATAGGCTCATTTAATAAGTTCCAAACGATTTCTACAAAATACACTCGGAACTGGGGGGACTCCTGATGATGCATAATCCGTCACACCCTTGGACATGGGCGAAAAAAGGGTACCCCACAAAAATGACTGACCGTCTAGCAGAAGGGTACGCCCAAGTCATGGCCAACCACTACCCGGATAGGGGCGAACGGTCCATAATTCAAAGAAGGTAGCCCCCGGGTCACGGCCAGCTAACACCCCACAGAGGGTATTCGGTCTAAACACCCGAAGAAGGTATCCCGAGCCTCGCCTGATTGGCGCCCCTAAAGGGAATACGGTTCAGACCCAAGGACTCGGACGCACCCTTCCCCACGACCCGGTGTCAGCCCAAAACTCGGTTACCCACAAAGAAAGACCATGGACCCCCCCCCCCTCCAGACCGAGGAATGAACACTAATCAAAACGCTAAGTACCCCTCGGAACCCCGAGAGGCGACATCCCACACTTAGCCAAATATTAAGGAGGAAGGAGCACGAAACCACACAATATTAAGGACACGAGTGAATACAAGGAAAAGTCAAAACCCATCGGTACTCAGGCTAAAAAAGATAACTCAACAATCTTACAAAGAACGACCCCCCGGGTCTCGACCAGAATAAGTGACCAACAAGGCCATTCGATCATCCAGGCAGAACCTAGCCCACAACCCGACTCAGAAGATGTGCCAACCACATCATTCAACATAACTCTCAACCACCCTAATTATGATGAAGGACCACGCCACATTGGTCTGAATCACCCATTGAAGCAGAAAGAGACAACTTTTATCGGTGCAGATCAATGATTGGGGCAGACCAATCTCCTCCCATTGGCCCAGTACCACCTCTGAAGACCATTGGAGCAGACGCCATCATTACCTGCTCAGACGAACGACAGTCCACTCACGCCATTGGCCACCTCCTGACAGACGACCCTCATTGGCGCAGAAGACCTTCACGCAATTGGCTACCAGCACCACTCGGAGTTAAGACGGAAAGACCAGTCTCCATTGGCCAAAGACCCCTGTGGCTAACACTATAAATAGCCCATCATTTCAGCAGAAGGGGAGAGAGAACTTTCAGCACAACAACTCATCACAGAGAAGAAATAAGAGCATTCTCCACAATCTTCATACACTTTATTGTACTTAGAATTTATCACACTCTTCTAGCTCAAGTTGTTTCACCACACGACCCCTTGTAATTCACTCGAAGTCCTTAATAAAATAACCGTGCCTCATTTCCCTCAAATTCGAGAGTGGCGTTCCGAACAAAAATAACTGAGTGGCGATATCCCCGAATATCCCGACCACACCGGCCCAGATGATATTCCCTCACCAACGAGGATTTTGTGGAATCATAACTTCCTAAGGAAGTCAAAGGACAAGTTTATTTGGTTCGTTATTGGTTTGTATTGATATATGACATTGAATATTGAACAATTAAGTTGAATCATACAAAGAGCGCAGCCAAAATACTAATTTTACAATGGATGAGCGGCAATAAAAGAAGAGAAAAAGTTAAAAAGTAAAACATACTCGACGCATATTAGGTTTGTTATGATGGTTCAGTCATGTAAACTAAGACACAAACACTTCCTAAAAAAATTGGCACGAAATCGTGGCAAAAAATCTTCGCCCTTGACATTCCTACAATTTTCACACTTCAAAGCTTCAAAAAGCGCTACAAGATCTCTTAGGCGGTCTTAATTTCGAAATTTACAATTGAATTGCTCTACCCAAATTAATCTTTTGCTCCTCTTTTTCTGTTAATGGTGAGGTTACCATTATCCTTTTTGTAATGACGAATCTTTTATGTGTTCTTAAAAAGAAAGAATATGTTCATTTTTTGGGATCTCAAATGGTCGTGGAAACACATAAGAGCTCTTGATGAAAATGGAAGAGAGATGTAATCCTAGTTCCTTCGGAATAGCTGGTCAAACCTATTTGCGATAGGGGCAGTTGACACTGAATTCGATTTTGACCATTATTTTCATATCCATAATAGTGCGAAAAGAAAACCTGGCTTTAAGCTTTTCTAAAATAGTGGCGTTAGGATTGAATTTAGGTGGGGATGGGATGGTAAAGCCTGAGGATAGTGAAAGTGACTTTGACGAGGATAGTGCAAGTGGCTTTGATGGTGATTGGTGAAGGCAATGGGGAAGATATACATAAGTACATAACATGTCCAGAGAGCATAATGGTGATGATACTATTGATTGAGGAATATGCCAATCTACAGGTTGAGGATGAGAGGAAATAAGGAGCGGTGATAAGGTGAAGATGACAAAATATCAGAAAAATAATATAAGTACGAATGAGCATAGGCTTAGGCAAAATGTGGATGAGGGTGAAAAAGAGGATGCACGAATAATTTTTAATAATGATAATATATCTAGTCCTACATTTGGGAATATGATGATCTTAATTAATAAGAAACATATTGAACATGCTATTTATAAGTCGCATGCAATAGCTACTAGAAAATGGTTTAAGATACGCAAAATGATCCAGGAAAGATGTATATTGCGTGTGTGCAAGAGAAAGTGCCCATGAAAGCTTACAGCTCTAAAACTGAAAAACGAAACAATTCAAGGTGCATGATCTTTAAATATATTGTCCCACACTCATCTGACACTCATCATATCGATCCAAGACCTTATTTTTGATACTGCTTAGGTGATCTAGACACTAATCCTTCAAGTCATAAAATAAAAGTATGCGATTAGTAGCCCCAATAAGATTTCAAATATATCAACCAGAAGTTGCATTTGACTACTCATAACTTTGCACATAGCGCCAATAAAAACGATCATTACGGTTATTGTGATCCGTCAAGCATTCATACTGCTTGCTTTTGGTGAGGAGGCTATCCCATTTTGAACATTTGTCTCACTTTTACGTTTCAATGCAATTTCTATCTTATCAAATAATTAAAAATAAAATAAGGTGTGCCACTTGAATTATCTTTCTAGTTATTTTGCTGTAAAACATAATGCAATGCGAATCTCAACTCACCTTATCATTAGAATATGAATCTATATCACCCTCCCAAAAATATAATTTTAATAGGAAATCTCATTATTCACTCTTGGGTTCTTTCTAGAAAGCATTTTTAGAAATAGAGCATTATATCAATACAGATATTATTACAAGTAGTCATCCTTTGAAGCACATAAGAGACCACATAAGTTTAAGCCTAAGGGCTCCAGTACTATCTTGGAACACCAGTTCTGAGCAATTTCAATGTCACCGGCGATGATATATCCTATGGTCCAGTTGACGGATGAGAACTTAGAAATAATTTTAAACATTATTTTTAAAAACATATATGCAATAATTTCACATGTAGGAGCGCATTCTGGGCCGCACCAATGACTGGCCACCATCAACAATTGTAGTTGTCCCAGTCATGTACCTTGAGCCATCACTGATCAGATAAATGACAGTCGAAGCCAAATCGTTTTTAACATCAAGCCATCGATGCAGTGGTGTAACTTCCTTCACCAATTTCTCCGCCCTTTCCTTCCCCACCGACAAAGGAAACTCGTCATCGAGATGTAAGCCACGTGAAACTGCATTAACCCTTATCTGATACTTTCCAATCTCCAGCGCTGACGTCTGACATTGAAACCTTTTAATATAATGAAATTGAAAGAAACCATGTCCAATAATAACAGAAGAATATAATAACTTATTGTTCACAAATGCATTAATGTTTTTGAGAAGGCATGAGGGAGTTGGACGTTTGCAGTAATTCATTACACTGTCCGTGTACCAACGATAGTCAATATATAGATATGCATGGTGTCAAATCAAAAATCTCAACAATAATGATAGAGATATTCAAATAACATATTCTATATTTTTCTTTTTTTATAGAATCCATGTTTTATATTTTGTAATTCATTACTCTGCATAATAAGGCAACTTATTAAGTCCAACCAATTTAGTAGGTATCATTAAGCACCACTAATAAATCTTTCGACATTGTTTTTCCGTTACAAAATTTGTGTTGTTAAAATATGTAGCTTCTATTCGAAAATTTATATGTTTTCTATTAGGGAATCCGCTTCCCCGTGGCTACATATTTTATGTTTTCGAGTAGAAGCTACATATTTTAACAACACAAATTTTGTAACGGAAAAACAATGTCGAAAGATTTATTAGTGGTGCTTAATGATACCTACTAAATTGGTTGGACTTAATAAGTTGCCTTATTATGCAGAGTAATGAATTACAAAATATAAAACATGGATTCTATAAAAAAAGAAAAATATAGAATATGTTATTTGAATATCTCTATCATTATTGTTGAGATTTTTGATTTGACACCATGCATATCTATATATTGACTATTGTTGGTACACGGACAGTGTAATGAATTACTGCAAACGTCCAACTCCCTCATGCCTTCTCAAAAACATTAATGCATTTGTGAACAATAAGTTATTATATTCTTCTGTTACTATTGATACAAAAGCTTTTCAGGCATGACATAAGGCCCAAGCACTTCAATTGTTAACCACTTCAAAAATTACCCTGGAGATTGTTCTTCCCAGAGATTGCATAGTCATGAACAGGCACAATGTAAAAATCAAGATAATTAGCCCGACCCTCGATGCTAGGAATAGACGACTGATGCAAAACTTATCGACTTCCTTATGCACAGCTAGTGTATCGTACAACAGGGACCAAAACACAGATAGTGTACCACAAAACAGGTGAAGGGCTCATAGATATAACTGGAAACAAAAATGAAATTAATTTTACTGGAGAAGTTTACCTTATGATATATGTGAAGGGCTCATAGATATATCATTAACCACAGTTATCTAGTTTCACTAGATGCCCATTTTTAAGAAACGAATATTTTATTCACCCTCCACATTCCATACTCACATAAAACATTTATTTCGATGAAATTTTTGTATCTTCCCCAAGGACAATCCACTGCTCTCATGTCAAACTGAGCAATATGGAATTATGGATTATGGCTGATGACATCAAAGTAAACCTTGAGAACAATTTAGGATACTTACCCTTACTAGTTGTTGTATTCCAGCCAAACATGAACCAAAGGCTGCAGCTCCTTGATATAACCCTCTTTCAGCCCCAATTACTGACGTCAAGAAGACAATGGAACCTCCAGATTTCTGATCACGCATTACTTTACCCACAGCATTCATAAGATACCATGGAGCCATAAAGTTGATCTTCACAATCTTTTTGAATTCATCTTCACCTAAAGAAAAAGGATCCCGCATCTTTCCTGTTTCAGACATTTAAAGGTAAACAATTAAAAATTTCTATCTGCAGCTGCGCATGATTAGCATATACATCAAACGTATACAATGCCAAACATAACCTCCTATATTCTCATAGTTCTGCTTTACAAATTACAGGGTCAACACTGAAAAATGTGAAAGTACTTAAATAAACCATATTTAGTGTAAGACCAAGCTTCACTTGATTATCCTACTATAAATTTTCTGCCTCCTCTATGGAGTAATTAAATTAATGGAAAGGGCTATAGATATAAAAATTACAAAGTGTCATTCCCTGTTACGATACTTACTTAATTATGTCGTAAACATGATCAAGACGGAGCTGAATCTCAACAGATAATGGTGATTATGCAACTCGTAGAGGATAGATTTGTAATATAATTGTGTACCACCAGAAAAGGGTCAGCGGTAAGAGGACACATAATAAGCTCATAGATGACAGGGTTCCTAGCCAACGAATGAGGAACTACAGCATTAGAGCTACTTTGACCAATTGATCCAGAAAACTAGAAAAGATACAAATGGTTTTAGTGAGTATTGATGATCAATAAGAAATAGGGAAGACTGAAGGTATTGATGCTAAGTTTTGCATAGCATTGATGAAAGATAATATGAAGAAAATTGCTGGTAAAACTTGTCATGTGTCTCACGCAGTCTTTGGATGATCCCGTTTGGCTCATCAATTCATGAAGTGTAAGACCTGATTGAAAATGACATAAAGAGAGTGTAAAGTCCAAATGCCTTGATGCAGAAAGAGTAATTGCTTGGTAGAGAATAGATATGAAAGATGACTTGCTTTCGCGATTTTCTTGGGTTTTGGTTCATGCAGCCTGTCATCCTAAGATGCACAACCAGGACTGTACTATAAATTTCAAATCCCATATTAGCTGAAAGTACATGCAGCCACGGGCACTGTGAGTGTTTTAATCATTACGCATTATGATACATATTTGATAAATGCATGGAATTTGAAAGATCCTCTGAAACAAATTTTAAAAGCTCCATCTCCATTGAAAGTGGAAATAAGACGGTCTTACATCGCAATACATATTCAGTTATTCATTAAAACTATTGTAGGGAAAGCAGTCAGTCAGTCAGTCGGTTGAGCATAGACGTAATTTCTTCTTGCAACCCGAAACTACTAAAGCTCTAGGCGGATCGTTCTTTTGTCTATATTGGTGTTTAAATGGTTGGACATAAGAAAGTGACTAACCAGCATCAGCACTTCCTATGGAAAAACCAAATCCGGATATATATATTTATTCCTTTAAACTAATAATTCTGGGTTTAAGTAAGCAATGAATATTATGGAGTTTAGTTAGTTACCTTCATAGGTAAAACAGTTGACAAAAGCATCCAAAGTCCCCAAAATACCCCTAGCCTTGTCCACGGCCTCCTCGAAAGCCGCTTCCCTCTCTTGTTCCATATCCAACCTCACCACCTCCACCGTAACGCCGCCGTTTAACGAACCCTTGATCTTATCCGCCGCACTCCTCAATACCCCCTCATTCCCCATCAAAATCAACCTGTTGTTCATAATACAAGAAAAGAAATCAATAACAACAAACAAATCAAAAAGAGGGTGAATCGAGAAATTTACCGGCAGCCCCTCTGAGCTAAATGGTGTGCGATGTTCACAGAAATATCATCGCCATTCGAGGTCAGCAAAACATTCTTTCCTTGATTTTCCATTCTCAATTATCAATCAACTACACAGTCTTACCGACAGCACCAAAATTATTATATAATATATATATATATTTTGCTTTTTGTTTTGTTTGATGAAAACTTGTCACATGGTTGGGTAAGGTTGTATGTATGGTGTTATTAAATCACGTTAATGAAAGTGGAGAAACTAATGTCGTGTAGTGTAGTGTCGTCTAGTATTATCACCTAGCTGAAAAGTGGGCAACAATAATTCTTTTTTCCTGCGGAAATTAAATTGTCAGCAAAAAAATAGATAAATTGAATTAGGTGTCGATATCGTTGATAAAGCAACAATGTAATTCACGTGATAAACGACGGAATAAAATAAAGACTTTCAGTTTAGTCCCGGTGACGCCACGGTCTCCTAATTTATATAAGGTGTGTGGTTAACCGTTCGTTTCTCATCGATTTTTTAAGTTTCAATACTGTGACAATCCTAAACCAAAAAACAAAGATAATAAAAAATTATGTTAGGCTCCGCAATTTGACTGGCCTCTACATTTGCTCCCAAGGGAAGGAAGTGGCGCCATTAAAACCTAAATTAGACAAAAGTTAGGCGTGCAACTTGCTGCAAACTAGTCACCTGATTTGATACCAAAAGTTCGGTAATAAAACTTAGGAATTAGGCGCAAAGCTTCTTAATTTTGGTACTAAAAATTAAGTCTTGCATGTAGTATGACCTGTAGCCTGAGGGCGTTGTCTTCGTAGTCTGTTTGAGTCTTGTTAATCCCTTGTATTCCTGCACTTGGGCTACGATGGTGCCAATACCACGATACCCCTAATAGGTGCACGCCATCTAATATAAGACCTCAGAAGAATGGCATGAACATCATGATACCTCTCCAGGGAACACAGATATTAGATGATTAGGTGATACCCAAAGGACATCGCGATGCTTCATCAGTCTCACAGTATCACGATGGAGCTTACTTGATACAGATAATCCACGCGTGACACTACGGATTTTGGATGATCCTATGGGGCCTCTACATTTACTCCCAAGGGAAAGAAGTGGAATTTGAGCCATTAAAACCTAAATTAGACAAAAGTTTGTCGTGCAACTTGCTACAAACTGGTCAGCTAATTTGATACCAAAAGTTCGGTAATAGAATTTAGGAATTAGGTGTGAGCTTCTTAATTTCGGTACTAAAAATTTAGTCTCGCATGTAGCATGACATGTAGCTAATGGCATTGTCTTTGTAACCCCTTTGGATTTGTGTTTGTGTTTTTTGGTTTTTACTAGACAAAATATGAGTGGGCGGTGGTTGTGAGCTGATCATTATGCCTTCTACGACAAGAAGAGTTGTAGGAGATATATTCTTTGAATTCCTAGTATAGTAGTTGAATATGTGACAATTTATTTGACTTCCGTAGTAAGTGTGCCACTTCGATTAGGGTCCAATGCAACAAGAAAGGAGTCAAGTGACACTATATGATGTATGGTGGTGCTCAATCAAGGTGCGCGACATGCTGAAATATTGCCTACGATGCCATTCCCATCTTTTCAATGTCTTGTTCTCTCATCTTCTCATTACAAACTACTTCAATCTGCAAACACCGCCCATCTCTTTCACGCTTCTTACGAAGCATCTTTCGGTAGTTAGAAATGTAGCACCTACTCATACGACAACTTTAATCAAGATGAAGCTTTGCTTGAATATTCATCAATTAGACATTCTTCTTTGTCACAGCTTTATAAAAGGTTAATCGTGTTCTTGATCTTTCTCAAAATTGAGGAGGTGAATCATAAAATGATTATGCATAAATGGGTATTTGAAGGAGGAGGATGCAGAGGTAGACAAAAAGGCACGGCTTCCCAAGGCCTAAAACAAGTTGGAGGCCTCGGTCTTAGCCCTTTTGAAGGTCAAGTTTGATTACCTGATCCCCAGTTTGAAGCTTGGTGGCTCGACGCACAACAAATTAGGATTTGAAGTTGAGATGAAGTCGCTGAAGCGGTAGTGATGTTGGGGCTCGTTATTGTGGCAACTTGCACAGACAGGCGTCATGTGACTTGTGAGACTCGTTTCCTATACAATATGACTTGCACTAATGTAACGTGATACACATTTCATCTAGTAGATTTAGCTCATCCCATCACTAGAAGAAACAGAGCAACTCGCGTGACCATAACAGAAGTCCTACATAAGCGAAACATAACGTGCACGATACATGCAATGAAGTAGTGCGACTCTCCGGAATGGGAACCCTAATCCAGTTTCCACCAAGGGCACGGGGAAACTTTACTCAAACCAAGGAGAAGCGCACTAGTTTGAAAAATTGAAAAGTTGATTTTCAAGTAAAGTCCCAAAAGATACATCTAAATAAATCATTCGTCATAGAATAGTTCTTAAGTTAGTCCTTACTCTTGTATATTGGATTAGTAGCAACGTATTAGGAGAAGCCGAGTATGATAATGCATAAATACACCAGACCAAGGACAAAACCGTAATGCCCCGAGAAGACACTTTGAAATAGGCCACTCAATACAAAGCTCACAAATATCCCTCGATGCGAAAGACTAGGGAGGGTTCGTAAAACCACCCATGTTACGCGAAGGACATCTCAGACAAAACCAGTCATCTTAAAAGCCCAAGAGTCACGCATGTAATAAGGAAATGTCAGTCGTTATTAGCACAACCACTCTTAAATCACAGGCAACCCGCATTAAACATTGTCAGCAGATCCATCTCCCACGAGACATCTTTAATTGATGCGCATATCCAGCATTGAAGACGGCCAAATTGCCACACTCATTGAGATCTAAATAGAGGAGGATTTCCACCATTGTAACCAACTCAAATTCACACCTTACAATGTATTCTAATTTTAGTTAAAGATATATATATATATATATATATATATATATATATATATATATATATCTTAAGTATTCTTCATATTTCCATCTCTTTACATATTTGGAGGGCCTTCGTCTTCTGAAACCCCCTCGTATAAACAGTGTCACATAAACACTTTCTCTTTACGAATCACGGGAATCGTGTTCTGAACCATTATTTTGGCGTCATTAGTGGGAACGCCCTAAGAAAGATTCTTTGAGAACGATTCAAAGAGAATCCGCCTCGGAACGGACAACTCAACAATGATGATCTACAAGATAGAAGAATGTAGATTCGTTTTGGTCCTGAAGAACCAAAAAGAAGTAAATCACACCTCGTACCCGCAGGAGCAACCCCCCCCCCCCCCCCCCCCCCCCCCCCCCCCCAAGCAGTCAAGTCTGACCATCAGTTTTGTGACAGAGGATATGATGGGAATCGTCTACCCTTATGAAAATCTCATTATCATCCAGGCCAGCATAAGGAATGTGAATGTGCCCAACATCCTCGTAGATAAGAGCATCACCTTCAATATCATGTACCTATCTACACTCCACTCCTTGAGATTCTCCATATCTCAAAAGGCTCCCATGCAGATTCTGCTCCGAGGATTCTCGAGAGAATTGCTTCTCACACAATGAACTATCTCTCTCTCTCTCTCTCTCTCTCTCTCTCTCTCTCTCTCTCTCTCTCTCTCTCTCTCTCTCTCTCTCTCTCTCTCTCTCTCTCTCTCTCTCTCTCTCTCTCCATGACCTAGGGGACAAAGCCACGCAAAGGTTGGAATATATCACGTTCCATCTAGTTGAGGCAACGACCGAGCTATACAACATCATCTGCAGGAGATTGGCACTACAAGCATTCGAAGCAATACCTTCCACCATGCACCTTAAGATCAAATTCCCAAGCATCCTAGGAATTTAAGAGGTTTGTGGAAGCGAAAAAATGCAAGAGAATGTTGCATGAGGGGCATTCCCCAACAATCCCCCCAAGATCAGTCGCATCGCCAACTAGGAATGCACAAACGACGAAAAATGGAAGAAATAAAAATAAAGATCGTATGCGAACTCAAGATGGTCGAAATAGTGCCTCATCAACCCTAGAAGAAAGTCCAGATGGGTATAGAGATGGGAGACATGGTGGAGCAAAAGGTTACACAAATCCTCCAAAAACATGCCCATGTATTCGCATAGGAAGAAGAACTCTTGGGAAGGATAAGCCCTCATATATGCGAGCACAAGTTAAACGTAAAACCAGAGGCATGACCCGTAAAGCAAAAGAAGAGAAATATGAGACCCGAGAGAGCAAAGATCATCAGATCGGAGATAGGCAGGCTCAAAAAGCTCGAACACATAAGGGAAGTCATTTACCCTGAATGGCTTTCCAATGTTGTCTTAGTCCCGTAGACCAACAAGAAGTGACAGATGTGCACAGACTTCACAAATCTGAACGAAGCCTACCCTAAGGATTTTTACCCCTGCCTAGTATCGAACAACTAGTCGATTCCACTGTGATACTGATGGCGAACCACCACCGTGAGAAGACCAGCTTCATCACTGACTATGTGGCATTCTGCTACCTTTTCATGTCGTTCAGGCTAAAAAATACAGGCCACCTACCAACGACTGGCCAACACAATGCTCATCGGCCTCATAGACAACACAATAGAAGTCTATCTGGATGATATGAACGTGAAAATTTTGAAAGTCAAGACGCACACCAAGGACCTCGAGAAAGAGATGGCGATAATGAAAAAATTTGAAATGAAGGTTAACCCCAAGAAGTGTTCATTCGGGATAAAGAGGGAAAGTTCCTCTATTGTATGGTAACCGATAAAGGAATCAAGGAGAACCCCAAAAAGGTGAAAGCTATAATAGACATTACTTCACCTTAAATGCATGAAGAAGTACATAAACAAAATGGTAGAGTGGCGGCACTCCATCGATTCATCTCCAAGGCCTCCAATCGATGGCTCACGTTTTGCAAAATCCTTAGGAAGATCAAGGATTGCCATTGGAACGAAGAGTGCTAGAAAGCCTTAAAAGACCTCAAGAAATACTTTCCTCTATTAGTCAAGCCAGTCGAAGGCGAGCAACTCTTTGTCGTTGCGAGACGAGAATCGATCAGTATCATCTTTGTCCGCGTCGAAAGGCGTGATCACTAGTCCGCCTACTACACAGGGAGAACACTCAAAGACACAGAATTATGATACCGCTGGATTGAGAAGATGGCTTATGCTTTGGTGTTGGCAGCAAGGAAGCTCTGGCCATATTTCCTAGCACACCCTCCCACAACCGTCCTAAACAGGTACCCTCTCAAACCAATACTAAATCAGCCTGAAGTATCGGGGTGAATGGTAAAGTGGGCCGTGGAGTTGGGGGAATTCGACCTCGCCTACGCGCCTCAACCCGCCATAAAAACCCGGGTTCTAGCCGACTTCATAGTCAAAATGCACGAAGCCGAAGAAGAAGATGAACCTCTGTGGACAGCTACGTAGACAAATCTGTGAGCGGAAACAAGGGAGGCACAAGAATAATGCTACAAAATGGAGATGGGGAACATGTAGAATTCGCAGCACGATTGGAGTTCCTTGTATCCAATAATGAAGCGGAATACAAGGCGGTGCTCGTCACCATTCGGATGGCCAAAGAAGTTAAAATTCAAAGAATGCGTAACCACAATGACTGACAGCTAGTGGAACACCAAGTGGGAGGAGAATACGAAGCCCGAAAAGACTGTATGCGAGATTATGTACAAGCCGTCAGAAAGGCGAAGTAAGCTTTCCTATCTTTTGAGCTGGTCCAGATTCCTCGAGCGGCTAATGTGGAGGCAAACGCCCTAGCGCGTATGGTCAGCACCATGACACCCATAAAGTCCCGAAGAATAACGTTTCTCACCATGTTTAGCTCCAAAAGATTGAAGCCAAAGGGCTGGAGGTAGAGATGCAGGCCATGGCCATCGAAAGCACCGACCAACAGGGATGGATGTGATACGTTACCCACATGGATGGATGTGATACGTTACCCACCAATAATAAATGGTATTCGTGTGCTAAATGTAGGATCGTTTATCTTCAGAGTATTTGCATAGAACCTTGACCTGTTGTCTTAGTACAAATAGAAACCTTGGTGTGATGATCAAGACCTGTTACTTGATACACAACACGAATCTTGGTATAGTGAAGACGCCACAAACAGTGATGGAGGGTGGCCGTTTGAAAAGTGGTCAAAGCTTGTCTTTGACTTTTGACTAATATTAAAAACATGACTTGGATCAGATTTGACCCTCTTTCTTGATCATTTGGTGCCTCATTTATCATTATGGACTCAAGTTTGGTCAATTAGTCCATAAAGAGTTGTTCTCGTTTTCTTAGCATGCCCCCTTGTGATTTACCCATTAAAAGTGCGGACTTTGTCCATTCTTGTGACATTATCCACATTTGAAAAATTGGTATCTTCCTCTTTGATGTGAAGGTGTCCTCATCTGCATCATTCTCCTACTCTTGAAAAGGATTTGTCCTCAAACCTGTGTCACCTACATCAAAAAGACTCAAATTAGAAACATTAAAAGTAGCACTAACATTATACTCATTAGAAAGATCCAACTTGTATGCATTGTAATTGATACGCTCAATCTCTCGAAAAGGTTCGTGTCCTCTTGGTAACAATTTGGAACATCTCTTTTCAAGAAACATTTCCTTCCTCATGTGCAACCAAACCCAGTCTCCCGATTAAAAGATAGACTTTCGACGACCCTTGTTTACTTGCTTTGCATATTGTTGAGTTCTCTTTTTAATATTTGAGCATTGTATTCTCATGTATTTGCTTAACAAAATCAGCCTTTTCTTATCATCTAAATCCACATACTTAGAAGTAGGTAATGGAGTTATATCCAATTGTGTCAAATGATTAAAACCATACACTCTCAAATGGTGAAAATTTAGAAGCATAATGCACAGTTCTATTGTAAGTAAATCCAACACGTGGTAGACAATTCTCTCAAGTCTTATATTCTTCTTTATGTTTTTTCTCAATAGCATAGACAAAGTCGTATTTACTACTTTGGTTTGACCATCAGTTTGAGGGTGACAAGTAGTACAAAATAACAACTTTGTACTTAACTTACACAACAAGGTCTTCCAAAAGTAACTCAAAAACTTTGAATCTCTATTTGAAACAATGGTTCTAGGCATACCATGCAACCTAATAATTTCTAAAGAACAAATCAGCATGTGAGAAGCATCATCAATTTTATGACATGGAATAAAATGTGCCATTTTAGAGAATCTATCCATAACCACAAAAAGAGAATCCCTACCATGTTTTGTTATTGGCAATCCCAATGCAAACCATGGTTTTGCACTTTGAACTTAGCTTGTCTACAAGTGAGGCATTTGTTGCATGTTCTTTCAACACCCATTTTCATGTGTGGCCAAAAGAAATGTTCTTGCAGAAAAGGTCTTTGCAGTGCCAAAGTGCCCCAGTAGTCCTCCTCCATGAGCTTACTGCACAAGTAAGTCCCTCAATGAACAGTTTATTTCCTTTAAACAAATATCCATTTTGAAACTTACCACTAGCATGTTTTTCACAACATGAAAATCATGATCATCCTTATACAGTTCCTTGATGTATTCAAAACCAAGTAATTTTGAATCAAGAGTAGAAAGTAAAGCAGGCCTTCAAGAAAGGGCATCGGCAACCACATTCTCCTTACCTTGCTTGTACCGTATAACATAAGGAAATGTTTCAATGAACTGTACCCTCCATGCATGTATCTTATTCAGCTTGTGTTGCCCCCTTCAAATGCTTCAAAGATTCAGGATCCGCGTGAATTACGAATTCCTTAGGCCAAAGGTAGTGTTTCTATGTGTTTAAGGTCTAAACCAAAGCATAAAACTCCTTGTCGTAAGTTGGATAGTTCAAGGGTGCGCCTCTTAGCTTTAACCTAAAGTAAGTTATCGACTTCCCATCTTGCATAAGAACAACACTTATTCCTATCCATGAAGCATCACACTCAATTTCAAAAGTTTTAGTAAAGTTAGGCAATGTAAGTAAAAAATAATTGGTCAACTTTTCTTATTAGAAAAGCTTTTCTTGCTCCTATCCGCACTTGAATCCAACGTTCTTCTATATCACTTCGGTGATTGGTGTAGCTATATTATTAAAATCTTTCACAAACCTTTGGTTAAAATTGCTATAGTACTAAAATCTTTCACAAACATTTTCCACACTTGTTGGACCAGGCCATTCTTGTATTGCCTTGACTTTATCCTCATCAACACGTATACCATGTGCACTTAAAATAAATCTTTGAAACACAAGATTATCCGTGCAAAAAGTACACTTTTTAGATTAGCAAACAACTCTTTTTTTTCTTAGAACATCCAAAACAAGCTTCAAATGTTCAACATGATCGTCAAAGTTCTTGCTATAAATCACAATATCATCAAAATAGACAACTACAAATTTTCCAATAAAATCTCGCTAAACATGGTTCATCAATCACATGAAAGTACTAGGTGCATTAGTTAAACCAAAAGGCATCACTAACCATTTGTAGAAACCACATTTTGTCTTAAAAGCAGTTTTTCATTCATCTACCTCTCTCATTCTTATTTGAGGATAAACACTTTTTAAATCAATTTTAGAAAACATGCAAAATCCATGCAGTTCATCAAGCATATCATCTAAACTAGGTATGGGGTGGCGGTATTTTACCATGATATAGTTGATTGCTCAACAATCACGGTACATCCTCCACGAACCAACTTTCTTTGGAACTAAAAGTACTAGTATGGCACAATGACTCATGTTTTTCCTCACGCACCCTTTTTCCATGAGTTCTTTAACTTTTTTTTGCAAATCCTTCGTATCCTCCAGAGTCATTTGATATGGCAGGCGGTTAGGAATCACAACTCCTGGTACAAAATTAATTTGATGTTCAATCCCTCGAATAGGTGGTAACCTAGGTGGTATATCTTCGAGAAACACATCATCATAATCTTGCAAAAGAGATGCAATAGAGCTTGGGAAGGAAGAAGTTAGTTTGTTAGTGCTAAAAGATGTTCCCTTGTAAAAGAGTGCAATCATTGGTTGTTTCAAGAACATTGATATCTTCAACTTACTTGTTTTTGCAAAAAAAAAAAAAAATCTCTTTTTTTTCGCTCATTTGCCAATGCTTCAACTTCTTTTTTGTTGATAACTTTCTGTTTTTCACTCACATCTTTTTGTGCAGTCACTTTTTTGGCTCATTTTCTTTCTTTTGAAATCTCACTTGATCTTCAAAAACTCCTTCTGGTGTTAAATGAACAGGGGTGATTTTCGTCACATTATGGACAAAAGAATACTTGTTCGTAAAGCCATTGTGGTTAACTTTACAATCAAATTGTCATGGACACCAATAGTAAATGTCCAGCTTGCATTAGAACTACATCACACAAAACTTCATCCTTGTACTTCCCAATGCTAAATGAAATCATCACTTGCTTATTGACTTTCACTTTGGCACAATCATTAAACCATTGCGATTTTTATGGCCGAGGATTTTTCATTCGTAGGCAAATCAAGTTTCTCGACTAAGGTAGTGCGTGCAACATTGGTACAACTTTCTCTATCAATTATCACACTTCATACCTTGTTAAGAACATGACATCTAGTGTAAAAGATGTTTTCATGCTGCTCGTTTTCCTCATCTTTTGCTTGCACATTCAAGATTCTTCTTGTGACCAAAATATAGTCTCCATAAACTGCCCCTTCTTCTTCATTGTCATCCTCCGAAGGTGGTATGATCAGCCTCATAATCGATTTCAAACCTACCATCTTCTTTTATCAACATGACTATTTTATTGGGGCATTGATTGACATCCACTGCGTTTTTAAAGCATTTAATATCACGATTTTAAGAACTTGAAGGGTCAAACTTACCTTGCATTCATTGGTTGTTCGATTTTTGTTTGGCCTAGGTCTTTGTCTTACCCATGGGCTTCATTTCGTTTCTTGGGTAGTTTGGTTTCAAGCGAATGAACTTGAGCTTTGAGATGCACGAGTGCCTATTCTTTTGAGTTTTTGCTCAATTTTTGTAGCCATATGTACCATGTCATCTAGCTCCACATAACGTGGCCTTTCCACTTTATCTTGGATTTCTGGATTCAACCCATTCAAGAACCTACCCATTGTAGATTCTCTATCTTCCTCAATATCTGTATGGATCATAGCAATCTCCATTTCTTGATAATAGTCCTCCACACTTTGATTACCTTGTTTAAGCTACTGCCACTTTTGGTACAAATCTCTATAGTAATGACTGGGAACAAACCACATTCTCATAGCAACTTTCATTTATTCCCATGTTGCTATTGGACGTTCACGGCTACATCTCTTGTTCAAAGTTAGTTGATCCCGCCATACAATAGCATAATCATAAAATTCAATAACCGCAAGTTTAACCCTCTTCATTTGAGAATAGTTGTGGTTATCAAACCTAACTCAACATTTTTTTCCTACTCAAGATAGGCTTCGTGATCATTCTTTCCTTGGAAATATGTAATATTCATCTTTATACTTCCCAAGTTGATATCTTCTTTAACTCATTTTTCACGCCTTTTAGTCACCACCGTTGAAACTCTATCATTGGAATCAACTTCATATGACTCTTCATATTCTCCCCTTCTACATCAAGTGGTGTAATTGCATGGCTGCCTTTATAGAGATTTCCTTTCAACCCTATCCAACCTCTCATTTAGTGGTTCCAATTGATCCTTCATCAGATTTCCCAAATAACCCATCCATGCTTGAACTTTAAATTCACTCAATATTGGTTATTGGGATGCTCCTTCGTAGGTGTTGTCTTCTTGATTATGAGACATGATAACTTCCATTGAAATGTTAGAAAGAAAGAACCTCACAACACCCTCTTACGTGTTTACTCTCAAGATTCTTTTCCACTCAAAATGGGTCAATCGTGTAACACTCAAATGGATTGGCTTTTTCTCTCTAATAATCTCACACTCTCTGCCTTTTTTCCGCTCGTATATTCTCTATCGGTTCTTTTGGAACTAATCCAAACAAAATCAAAACAAGGTGTCATAACCAAAAGTAACAATTTATAACCAAAATCACTTTGTACGTCTCTCACAAGTGAACCAAAGGTGGTTTATAAAAGAACCCAACAACATAACCGTAGTAACAAGAAACAAAGTTGGTACTTTTTTTTCGTTTTTTCTTTGTACCTCTATTTTTTTCTTGGTATTCTTTTCTTTTTGTAGTCTTTTTTTTGGAGATTTTTTGGAGATTTTTTTGTAGATAGATGTTTTTTGCAATCCAAAGATTAAACCAATAACGAGTGGGACTTTTAAGATAGAACCTTTGCTCTAGATACCAAATGATACGATATCCACCAATAATAAATGATATTTGTATGCTGATGAGCGTTTATTAGCGTAATTTTAGTACTCATTCTTTTTTATGATTTTGTACAATTCTTGGTGCATATTTTTTGGTTTTATTATTGTTTTGTGTTTTCTTAAAATTTTATCGAGTCAAGAAAAAAGAAGCTAAAAGAGCCTAAAATTGATGTTTTTGGAAACACAGCGTCACGATGCAACTTCAAGGGTGATGGCTTTATGCAAGATGAGGCAAACCCTAATCGCATCACGCAAAGAAGTCCAAAAGCCGGCCCAAGCCGACGATGGAGCAGCGCAAGCAACAGAAGCCATCAAAACGTCATAGAGACGAGACAGAGAGTGGTGCTATATCAGAGAAAAGTTGCACGAGCTGCGTAGGTAGCTGCACGACATGCCTGGTTGCGCTTCTCTAGGGAACACCGTCTTATTCTACAGTCTAAAGTGCGGCTATTCGCGAAATTATGGCAACAAGACTTTTCTATAAATAAGAGAGAACGACGAGCACTTTAGAAGAAAATGCTTACAACCGCTCACAACCATTTTTAGAGAGAAACACCATCAAAGTTATGTTCTAGTTTAGTTTTTTGTCATTGTTTTGTACAATTCTTGGTGCATATTTTTTGGTTTTATTATTGTTTTGTGTTTTCATAAAATTTTATCGAGTCAAGAAAAAAGAAGCTAAAAGAGCCTAAAATTGATGTTTTTGGAAACACGGCATCACGATGCAACTTCAAGGGTGATGGCTTTATGCAAGATGAGGCAAACCCTAATCGCATCACGCAAAGAAGTCCAAAAGTCGGCCCAAGCCGAGGATGGAGCAGCGCGAGCAACGGAAGCCATCAAAACGTCATAGAGACGAGACAGAGAGTGGCGCTATAGCAGAGAGAAGTTGCGCGAGCCGCGTAGGTAGCTGCACAACATGTCTGGTTGCGCTTCTCTAGGGCAACACTGTCTTATTCTACAGTCTAAAGTGCGGCTATTCACAAAATTATGGCAACAAGACTTTTCTATAAATAAGAGAGAACGACGAGCACTTTAGAAGAAAATTCTTACAACCGCTCACAACTATTTTTAGAGAGAAACACCATCAAAGTTCTGTTCTAGTTTAGTTTTTGTCATTGTTTTAAAGTTAATAGTTCGCGGAGAAATAGATAGCAGGTATGAGTCAAAAAGATAGCCAAAGCATCAACGTCCACCGGATATGAGAAGCTTTCCCGTATCTATTACTTTGTTTATGTTATTTAACTCTTTATTGATAGTTAAATTCATGACTGTGAGGATCTAACCTACTCGTTGTTTAGAGTAGGGGAGTAGCTGTGGTTTATACACATGTTTATTTGATTTGTTTAGTGTGTGTTTGATGAATTCATGTGTCTAGATTGATTAGTTTTTATGATGTGTAACTAGTCGTGTGTGTGCGCGCGCGCGTGTGTTTGCTTGATTTGTGACTTTGGTACGCTAATGCAATTGATGCGCGACACCTAAATCGATATTGACTATGTACGTTTATGTTAACACAATACGGATGAGTTAATTAGATTGCAGATTTGACATCTCTGCTAAAACAACTGACGATTGGGCTGAATCCACTAACGCGATAGGTTATTAGATATTCATATATTCTATTGTTCGGATAGGTCCAGCTATAGGTCATAGATCCATTAGACATGTAATTTTCAAACTATCATCAAGCATCCCATGTAAACATATGTAGTTTGTCTATGAACTATTATGGCTAAATCAGTGGTCCCAACCTCTAACCAATCTTTTAATCTATTGTTTACAACCTTAGCATTCAACCAACCAATCATCTTTAATTTTGTTTTGTTTACATTCTTGCAATAATTATTTTAGTTCTCTAGTATTCATCATTGGTTAGTAATAAATTCTCCTTGCATTCATCTTTGGTTAGTTAAAGTCGGACATATTATTATGTGTGCCCTGTAAGTTTGCCCTTTTGAAAAAAATGCCCAATAAGTTCCGAGTTTTTAGAAATGCTTTGTAACTATGCCATTTGCTGATTTTTTTGTCCCGTGTCCAATGCGAATAAAATTATTTTTATTTTTGCCCTTTATGTTTTATTTTTTAAATAAATATGCCCAGTAAGTAGGACAATCTATATATTTTATGCCCTTTAAGTTATACCTAATTTTAAAATATGCCCAATTTGGAAGACAATAAATGTTTTTGCAAGACAGTCATGCCCTTTATTTGGACACGGGGCAAACAAAATCAGCAAAGGGCATATTTACATGGCATTTCTAAAAACTCGAGACTTATTGGCCATTTTTTTAAAAAGGCAAACTTACAGGGCACAAATAATAATTTGTCCGTTAAAGTCATCATTAATCTAAGCCATCCTTTACATTCAAATATTTTTCTTTGCATTCACAACCATTCTTGCATTCTCATTGTTTTCATTGAATAATAGTTTAATTATTCATAGCATTCTAGTTTAGTGATCTTCTGCATTCAAAACCGTTTTCATAAAATCTGCATTCATAAGTTTTCTGCATCAAAAACATTCATCTTGCATAACACAAAGACAGTAATCGTGACAACCATTAGTGTTTTGCATTTAAGTGATGCATGCATTCATCCACCACTTCCTTGGGATATGATACTTAATTCGTAACTACACTTACCATTTTATTATTACTTAATACATGCACTTGGGAGAAGAGAAACTTAGGTGTAACAATTGATTTATTAACTTTTATTCTTTGTACGCTTCAAAAAAGTTTCCATCAAGTCTTTGGCGTCGTTGTCGGGAAGTAACAATATTGTTGTGTTTGAATCATCAGGCTTGCTTGTTAAGGCATTAATCAATTGTTAACATGTGCAGGATTGGGATGAGTCCATTCACGAGAGTCAAATTGACTGAGAAAGTAAAGAAATGAGAGTCCTCCAAAGTACCCAAAAATACGTTAAGAGCACTCTTCTTGTCAAAGGTGACACGAATGATACTACGACCAGACTCACCAGTTGTGGAGAAGGAATTTAACGAGTGGATGTGCATCATATTCAGCTGCCAAGTTGGAAAACACCAATTTGACAGAATCCAAGATGAAGATCCAGTGCAACATGTCGCACGATTAGAAAGTCTTTATAATGGTCTCATTCATCACAATTCACCAAGAAAACTTGTGGTATTCCCTATGTCTCTATCTGGAGTAGCCCTCGATTATTTTACTAAGACCCTGACAGATGATACAACATGGTAATTACTTGTGGAAGGGTTCAAGGCAAAAACCTCATTGACCTCTAAAGAAGTGAGTGGAGAGAAAGAGGAAGATCCTTAACTACAAACAAGACGCTAGTGATACAATCATACAAGCATGAGAAAAGTATAAGGCATTGAGATGGTGTGTGCAAACTCTTAAATAAAGCTATAATCAACTTTTAATTTTAATAAAGCACTTTTAGAGCGTTTGGTTCACAATCCAAAATCACAGAAGTACTTATTTTAAGCTAGTAACCTCCGCAATCTAGAAGTTGTTATATGTCTACTTTTAACTTGTGGTAGTTATTTCCAGTATAATTTTTTTATAGCTTTTTAAATTTTTAGATTTTTTTTCCAAACACCGCGAACTTATGACTTATATAACTTTTTATAATTTCTACTTATATTATGGGATTGTGCTTTTAAAGAAGAGTTTCCAAACACCACCTGATTAGGATAGTCGAGCCCACATTCAGTATACCAAAGGGTATAACTGTGGGAGTTTTCTATGCGTCACAAGATGAAGGATTTGTGGGAAAACATGAAGATGAAACTTATGAGATCATGTGGACTTTTGAAAAAGATCTCGTCACTCTTCCTAAACAATTGCAACTTGAATGTGACGTCATGAAGGAAGGAGTCGCGCTTGGGAAACAAGACACCCAACACAAAGAAGAGAGCATAGTGAAGAAGGAAGAAAAAGAGGAGAAAAACCAATGTGCAAATGGTGCACCCAAGAACCCCTAATTCCTCAACCAAAGTGTCGAACTAACCGAAAATAAACTAACCGTTGTGTGGGAGGCAACCCACAATAGTAAGTTTTAAATTTTCGAGTCTTGTATTGAGTTCAAATTTTGGTTGTTTTTGTTTTGAGTCATATATAGCATGAAAATTTTCAATGTGTTTTTGAGCTAACAATTGAGATAGAAAAAGATAAAAGAAGATGCAAAGTAGAGAGACGAATAGGAAACAAAATGACAAAATGAAATTATGCAAAAATGATAGCAATATGAAACGGAGCGCATCGCGCTGTTTTTCCAGAAAGTCGCGCAAGTCGCACGGGCAATGAGCAAGTCGTGGAGGTCTTTCAAGGACGCATGGGCAGCCCAGCAGTTGACATCATCACGCAACATCGGCGTGACATAGTTGCACGACACACCATGTCGCGCGTCCCCAATTTTTTGCAGATAACGTTTCTCAGTTCGAATGGAAATATGAGACATGCAAAATCAGAATTATCGAAATTTAGCTTAGCAGTCTCTATCTTTTACCTTTCCTGTTATACTTATACCTCTTTTATGATTAAATTCCATTGATGTACATGAATTATTCCTTTTGTGATAACAATTAATCTGGAGAGTTGTGCGGCTTATGAAAAATTCTCATATTTTTTTAAAGAACTCTTATATATATATATATATATATATATATATATATATTGACAAAGCTTCGAGACTTTCATTGGCCAAGCCAAGGTTCGACCGCGATCGATTTCGCACCAACAATCTGTTAAGGCACTACTTGCAAGCCACTTTGTCCATGAACAAGAAATACAAAGGTTGAAGAATATATTGACCAAAGTGAGATTGGCAGCCATGCTAAAAAGACCGGGTATTGTGAACACCACCACTGTTCGCGAATACTATGCACAGTATGATGAAGGCGATGGCAATATTTGGCTACGGCGAAGGACAATAGAAATCACCACGAAAGGCATTAACAGATTTTACAAGTTGCATAAAGATCAAATGATACCTTTGGACATTGGTTTACAGCACGAGCTTACGGCCGATCGTTTCTAACGGTTACTTTTACTACCTCATTTTATGTTTCACTACAATGAAGATGGTGAGTTAGAAGGGGATTATGAAGATTACAAGAATTATGTAAGGAGATATTTATGCTAGTTAGTTATTGTATACTCCCGCTGGATCACAAGGGAAAAGTTTAATGGGGACAAGCAAAGATTATGATGTTTATCAAAAGAGAAGATACTCATAAGATTGGGAAAACCATAGTTAAAGTTGTTGGAGATCGCACTGTTGATGGTCCACCACAATTTTTGTATCTTGGAGCACTTATCACTGCATTTGTATCAAATGATGTTATCTCAAACTTGATGCATATATCCATTACCAAAATACATATCTCATCAATCACATTGCGAGGCAAATGACACAAATGACGTTCCACACCCACGAGTCTTCAACAGTTGAATCTATTGAAGAAATCATGTCGCCTACGTACAAGAAACATAAAACGTTGGGGGAACAATGGCAAGAGGCGAATAAACGCATGGAGAAAGACAATGTTGAGTTAGTGAACAAGCTGGAGGAAATCAAAGAGCAAGTACGGAACAACAACACCCATCATTCAATGAAGTTGAGACATGATGGAATTGAGACACATTGAGTGAAAGATAACAAACAAAGAAAGCACCTACACCAATAGTTCGACGAGTATTCTTAGAGCTCGATCAAGAGAGTACTCTTATCTATGTTTTAATTTATTTATTTTATTTAAAGATGAGGGCATCGTATGATTTTAAGCTTGGGGGTGTAGAAGCTTCACTCTTTATTATCTATGTTCTATAGTTATTTTAGAGTCTAGTTTTTTTTAGGATTGAGTCATTAGAATGAAGTTTGAAGCATGAAAGCATGAATAAGTAGGGATCAATGATGATATATGCATAATATCGTACGGATTTGAGATGAAAAATACATGAATGCCTTTAGTACATCTTGAGTAATACTGTCAAAAGCATGTTTTGTTTCATATATACCTTTCAATCTGCTGCAAGTGTATAATTGTGAAAATAATGTTGTGTATTCATGAGAAAACAGTGAAGAGTATGTGATTATGAATATTGAGTAATTTTCTTGATTGTTGGTAGGCCATCTTTTCTATTACGTTTTAGCTTTTCAATCCCAAAACCCTTTATGAATAACGATCTGTTGAACACCACTAAAGCCTTTTATTATGAGCCTATTTATGAAACTCAATTATCTACCCTTAGCCGAGAATTATATCCTACCCTTTCTAGAAATAGATGTAGTAGATCACAAAGGAAAGATAATGTAGGTGCTTCAAAACAAAAACATGAGCCTAAAAGAAAAAAAAAATTAAAAAGGGCAAAATGAGGATGAACATAATAGAGAACACAAATAAACCTATGAAAACTCTAAGTTTCGGGGTGTCTCTCGAATATCATGAAGTATATGATGGTTTGATACTTGAGCAAATAAAAACGCAAGAAAAAGATGCAAAAGAGCCTAAAATGTATGGCCAATAAAAAATACACAAATAAGGGAGAAAAAAGAAAACAATTGAGTTGATTTACTACGTACATCTCTAGAACTCATAAATATCTTTTTCATTATAGTCTACACCCGAGCCTAACATTACAAGCTAAACAAGTCCTAAATGATCCTCAACATAGGGAGTCTACATTAATAGATGACTACATGAAAAGTAGAGAATGAGAGTGAAGTAATTACATGTTAAGAGCTATGATCTTACGGATTTGTAATCGGAAAATAACTTTTATGCATGAACAATAGTATCACACACTATTTGAGCAAATGAAATTGGCATGACGATGACTTTATTAAACTTGACGTGCTTGTTTTTGTATATTCTATCTCATATCTTGTTTTGACCATAGGTTGCATTCTGAGAATATCTCTATTTATGAATGTTGACATGTTGATAACTTGAATTCTAAGTTATATTGGGTCAAGCTAGTAAGTTTGCTTAGGGACAAGCAAATGTTTAAGTTTGGGAGTATTCCATGAGTTTATTTAGCGTTATTTCAGTACTCATTTTCTTATGCTTTTGTACAATTCTTGGTTCATATTTGTTGGTTTTAGTATTGTTTTGTGTTGTCTTAGAATTTAATCGAGTTAAAACAATACAAAGCTAAAAGAGTCTAAATGGATGTCTTCGGAAACATGGCATCACGACATAATTTCAAAGGCCATGGCGCTATGCAAAATGAGGCAAACCCTAATCGCATCACGCAAAGAAGTCCAAAAGTCGGCCCAAGCCGAGATGAAGCGGCGCGACAACTCCATAAATGTCGAATGCAACGCGAGCAATGGAAGGCATCAAAACATCGCAGAGAAGAGATAGGGAGTGGTGCTACACCAGAGCAAAGCTGCGTGAGCCGCACAGGTAGCCGTGCGACAGTCCTGGTCGGGCATCTCTAGGGCAACACAGTCTTATTATACAGTTTAAAATGCGTCTATTCACGGAATCAGGGCAACAAGATTTTCCTATAAATAGGAGAGAACAACTAACACTTTAGAAGACAATGCTTACAACCGCTCACAATTGTTTTTAGAAAGTAACACCATCAAAGTTATGTTCTAGTTTAGTTTTTGTCATTGTTTTAGAGTTAATAGTTCATGGAGAAGAAGATAACGTAGGAGTCAAGAAGATAGACAAAACATCAATGTTCCACCAGATCTGAGAAGTTTTCTCCTACCTCTTACTTTGTTTATGTTATTTAACTCTTCATTAATTGTTGAATGCATAACTATGAGGAGCTAACCTACTCTTTGTTTAGAGTAGGGGAGTAACTCTGGTTTTATGAATATGTTTATTTACTTTGTTTGATGTGCGTTTGATGAATTCATGTGTCTAGATTGATTAGTTTTTATACTGTGTAACTAGTCTTGCACTCGCTGGATGAATGGATGCACTACCATGGGATTGCCAGAGTGTAGATGTTAAGCTATATATATATGTGTGTGTGTATGTATGTGTGTGTGTGTGATATGTGGCTTTGGTACGCTAACGCAACTGATGCGCAACCCATTGACCACACTAAATCGATCTTGATGATCTACACTTGTGTTAACACGATTCAGATGAGTAAATTAGATTGCATATTTGATATATCTACTAAAACAAATGACAATTGGGCTCTAACGCGAGAGGTTATTAGAGACTCATAGATTATATAGTTAGGATGTGACTTAGGATATGTCACATATCCATTAGACATGTGAACTTCAAACTATCATCAAGCATCGCAAGTAAATATATGTAGGTTATCTATGAACTATTTTGTTAAATTAGTTGTGAACTAAACACTAAACAATGTTTTAATCTATTTTTTACAACCTCAGCATTCAACCAACTAATCATCTTCAATTCTATTTTGTTTATATTCTTGCACTAGTTAGATTAGTTCTCTATTATTCATCATTAGTTAGTAATAAATTCCCCTTGCATTCATCTTTGGTTAGTTAAAGTCATCATTAGTCTAAGCCATCATTTACATTTAAATAGTTTTCTTTGTATTCAAAATCATTCTTGCATTCTCATTGTTTTCATGGCATAATAGTTTAGTCATTCATAGCATTCTAGTTTAGTGATTTTCTGCATTCAAAGTTGTTTCCATAAAATTTGCATTCATAAGTTTTCTGCATAAAAACATTTTGCATTCATAAAGCATTCATCCTGCATAACACAAAGATAGCAACCATGACAACCATTATGCTTTGCATTCATCCACCACTTCCTTGGGATACGATACTTGGTTCGTAACTATACATACCATTTTATTATTACTTGATTCGTGCACTTACGAGAAGATGAATTTAGGACAATTGATTTGTTAGCTTTTTATTCTTTGTACGCTACAAAAAAATTCCCAATCAGATGCCCATCCCTAGCATTGAAGACCGCCAAGTTGCCACACTTATAACTACACTCGAGATCCTATAAATAGAGGAGGATCTCCACCATTGTAACCAACTCAAATCCACACCTTACAGTATATTCTAATTTTAGTTAAAGCAATATATATATATATATATATATCTTTAAGTGTTCTTCATATTTCCATTTCTTTACATATTTAGAGGGCCTTCGTCTTTTGAAACCCCCCTCATATTAACACTATCACATAAACACTTCTCTTTATGAATCCCAGAAATCACGTCCCAAACGACATTATTACGATATTGTAGGAATTACCCAACTCGAATAATTTTGTGTTACGAGAGTGCACCAATCTATGAAGAAGTTGATGGTCCAAGCAACCTAGATATTCATAGATTAGATTAACATTCGATCGAGTTATCTTATCCTCCAGATCTTACAACATGTTGTTGATTGATTCACATGTTCTTATATTTATTTTCATGAGTAGCTAATTACTTTTTACTTAGAGTTATGAGTACTTTATTTTTATACGTACTTAACCATTGTTTTATGAATTTATTACGGATCAAGCTCTATTTGGTTTTACTTATTTCTTTTATGCTGCATATGTGTTGGTCACATGAGTATAACTCTCAAGAGTGTTTGATTAATTTCCCAAACATAAGACGGTGTTCTCGTAATTACCTCATATCTCAAGACTCAAGAGTAGTTTGTGTATTTTTCTAAAAAAACTTGAGCGCAAGTCGTGGGTGACAATCAATATAACCCTTGTGTAAGGACCAAGTACTTTGAGATTCGTGGTTGTAGTTGGCCCACCAAATACCATGCCTTTAGCATCTTACATGCTGGGTGTTTGCATGATTGAAAATTGGGATGGTCTAACTCGATCAATGATACGGGCTTGGTTTAAATGGGCTATCTAAAATAATATATTTTAGTAGTACTTAATGAAGTGGTAATCCTATGAAATCACTACTAAATCATAACCTTTATTTTTTTTGTTTTTTTTTGTTTTTTCTCTCTAAAGGATACATATTTAACATTTTCACCTGTATCAATAATACTATTATATAAAGAAAGTCATGTTGACACTGATCTTTTAATTCTCTTATCTACTCCTCAATATATTATTTTTGTTATTAGTTGAGATATAACTGTAATTTATTTTATTAAAAAAAGTACTACTTAATTATGTCTTATATAATAAAAGAGTTAAGATATATAAATTTTATGTTCATATTTAAGTTTAACATTATACTAGATAATAAATTATAAATTTTCGATCAACCTTTCTAGTTGATATACCAAAACTTAAGTAAGAGTCTCTTGCCCGCCAGACTACTAGGGCTCGTTTGGTTGGCCCTATAAGGCCATATAAGGCCCAGTTAATATGGATTGAACAGTAGTAGCAGCACATTTGGTTGCTACTACTACAAACCGGGTCATCCATATTGAATATGGATGACCCGGTCTTCATCAGCAATTTTAGCCAGTTTCATCCAGCGTCGACGAGGCGTTTATTGAATATGGATTGAACAGTTATTTTAAACTTGCCAACTGAAAAGACTTATTTGCCCATGAAACCAACGTATTTCTTCCTCAAAACACAACAAATTAGAAACAACATTGTTTTCACTTTCACCGCAGCCTCTAAACCCTTGTTCTTAAATCTCTCATCCCACACACACACTACAATGACGTCGCAACAAGAAACAACCCAAACCCACACCAGACGACGAAGAAGAATATTCCGAACCCAACCCCAAAGATTCCCCCTCCGATTCCGATTCCCATTCAAATCCCTCTCCTTCGTCCGACCCGACGGCTCCATTGTGGAAGTCAGCTTCAATAAGTCCGACGACGAGAACAACACTCCTGAAGCCAACATCTCCCGCTTCACGAAGCTCCTCGACTCCAAGAGGAAGCAAAGGCAGCTACAGGAACAAGAGGAAGATGAGGAAATCGAGTACCACGAGGACCTCTTTGACTTCCCTCCCGACCCCGAAAACTGGCGAGAGGAGGATATGAAGGAGCTCTAGGCGGATGCTCATGTTCAGATGACCAAACCAAGTTGAGACCCCAATTGGGTCGATGATGATGAGGTCGAGGTGCTCTCCGAGGAGATTAAGGCCGGTCGGGACCCCCTACTACCCCCTTTTACGTCTCGTATAGGAAATTCTATCATGCCATTCCGAATAACCATCATGATATTCCCAACCCTAACTCTGTTATTGAAGAGCTCGATAGGATTGAGGAGTTCTTGATTTGGGTCAGCTACATTTTCCCCGACGAGAGCAGGTAAGGAGTTATCTTGTTGTGTGAATAACGTAACGTGTTCGATGAAATGACTCTGTGAGCTTTATGAGGTTTCAAAGCATATGATCGATCTTATTAGAGGTTTGTGCAAAATTGTGATGAGGGATTTGGTTGGTAAAACTGATGCGATTTTATAGTTGGTAATATGTGTTGTTGTGTTAATATGTAGAGGCTTCATGGAAGTGTTATAGTTTTGTGTATGGTGCTTATATTTTCAATGAATGTAATCTAGTTTTAATTTGATTGTGCATTCATTATCTTTTTACAGTTATAGGATGTTTATGTTTTGGATTTCTGACCACAATGTTGCATGGTTATATTTCCCTATTTATAGACTAATTATTGCCTCATACTGTGTTGTGTGGAAAACATATGGGATTTATATTCAATTAGTATTAGATATCTTGCTAATAGTGGATAGTGGGAAAATATACATTTATGATTTTAAATGGTGATTTCGTTTGCTTAACTTATCCCGACTACAATGATGTTCATTCTAGTTGATTAAGAGGTTACAGTCTTTAGTGACTAAACGATGAAATTACTTTGCTGGAATGATATATGAATTTAAGAAAAAGTTTCTCACTATTTGATATACGCTTTCATTGGAAGATTCTTAACATGACATTAGCTTAACAGGGCAAAAATCGGTCTGGAAAAATCCCTAAGTTATTTAGTTCAATGTATGTTACATGGTTCCGATTTGGTACTAACTTGAAACCCTCGCAAGCTCTCCTCCTCCAGATTCAATCCCCTTTCTCTCCCAATATGAACGACACCGTTTCGGGAATGTCTCCTCCATTTCGTGTTCCCAAAATTGAACTCGATTAGTTGTTCAATTAGGCTGAACCGCTGGTTTTCTGCTCCAAATCCGAAGCCGAAAAATGCTAATCCGATTGTTCCGATGGCGACGGCTGACAGCAGTGCTGGACCGGTGGCGGAGCCTCCAAAGTCGAAGAACTTTTATGATACTTTGGTGTTAGGGACTCTTTTCAGCCTCTGGTTCCTCTTCAATATTTACTTCAATATATATATATATATATATATATATATATGTTTGGTTTTAATCGATTTCTGTTAATTAATTATTTGTTAGATATTAATAACGTCGTGTCGATGATTTATTATGCGAATGTGCTGTTTAAGTCAGACATGTGTTTAAACGTAGTGTTTGGCTTTATGCTGAAGATGATATGCTGCTCGACTTGTAGCCGATTTTCTATCTATTTCATTTATTGTGGTTTTTGTTAAATGATACGCGGAAATATAGTAGTTTTTTATGGTCGCATTTCTGATTAGTGATTTGTTTTCCTTGCATATGGAAATTCACCTGCACTATTTTAGCGGTTAACTTTTGTTCTTGAACTGTTATTGCTCCTTAAAGAAAAAAAAGACAAGCATAAACGATGCTTTGTGAGAGGTTGGTGCAATATCTGATGTATCTGCTTAAGATTGAAACAGACTGACTTTACCCAAAGTATCGTGTGATCTTTACTATCATGAGGTGTTGGATGCTTGCCTGGCTATGGATTTGTCAGATAACTATGTAATATGTACATTTGAATGTTAATTCTTCTTATTATAACTTTGCTTTATGGTTATGTTTTTTATGACTTGATTTAAGTCAGATCATTTGGTTCTAGGTCCCAGAGTCTGATATTTACTTTATTGAAGATGGGAAAAAGTTTCCTGCCATGTCAAGCGCTGAATATGTTTTCCCCTCCTGTTAGCATGATTTTCATCAATATACATTTGCCTTAAACATGAAACAGAGATGCTATTGAGATTAACCTTTTAACAAGAGGCTAGGATGTTTCAGAAAATGGGAAACTCTGTCTGGAGTATTTGTCGATGACCAAGGGATGTACCAAACCACTGCCGAGTATCGAAATCACAAGGTATCATAGTAATATTCATATTCTTTCATATTCACTTGTCTGAATTTAATGATACATTTTTACGTTTAGTGTTTAACGTTTGGGACTTAAATGTAGGAGACTTATCTAGAGTGGTATTTTTGATTGAATCATGGCCTTCCAATGGAACCTATTTACGAGGAGTTATTCGAGGTTTGGTCTTTTGATCATTATCCATATGGTCAGCCTGGAGCAAAGACAAACGACCCCATAAACATTGACGATTAAATATCGTGTGGCTTTGGTTTTCCGGGCTTAACATGTGTGAAAACAAACTGGTCGTGAGAGTTGGGAGTACACTCACGTTTTGTTTAATAGATTCTAGTACTTTCATTCGGCAGAATGACTTGGTAGTTTCTAATTTTATGTGTTAACTATTTTGTTCTGTTGTAATTCAGAAATTGTATGATGTACTATGTACGTTTTGGGTTGTATGTTGTTTTGTAAGTGACTCAACGTTATGTAAGCATACTCTTACTTTCGTCGTTATTTGTGTTTCCCGATTCCATTTGAAATTTTTACTTTGATGTGTTCGACATTCTCAGTGTAGAGGTGATGAAGTTGACATCGTAAAAATTGAAGTCTCATGTATATATTTTTTCTAAACGGTTATCATATGCGGTTTTCTTAAATGAAGTTGGCTTGTGGTTACACTAATTTGCTTCACAAATTTTGATTTCAAATATCATTTGCATGCAGTAGTGGCTTGGCTGTGGGCATTACCTAAGTTTGAATTTAAGCAATCGGATTAATGAATTGGTGTTGGTATATGAATAGTGCTCAAGTATACGCCTAATTGAAGCATGTAGCATATATCAAAAATAAATTATCTTACGCAAACAACTGATATTACTCGGCAAATTTGTTTTTAATATAAACCTTGTGAAATAGAAAATTTGCACCGCTGAGGCATTACTAAGAGGTGTTGACAAATCCATCAAAAAAAATGAGGTGTTGACAAATGTAAATATTATCGCCTATTCAAAATGATCCGAGTGAGAATAAAGCAACAATATAGTAAAATACAACCGAACCTCATAAAATTTGAAAAACAATATATAGATAGAGACTTCAGCAATGGGTGTTAAGTTAACTTTACATAAGGGCAAAAGTGCCAATTACCACCAAATATTGGCGAATCTAGGATAAAACTATGAAACCAAATGTAAGCTTGTATATAACCCAACTCCCTAATATAAATTGATTTTCTGGAAACCAAAGCTATTATTGACAACAGAAATAATATGGATTTTATTAGAAACCTTGATGAGAATGACTTAATCCCATCCAAGTAACCAAACGAGCCCCTACTCTCTACTCATCATCGAATCGATTCAGCGGTTTGGCTATCGCAGTGCCGTCTTATACTCACAACATCACCCAGCAGCTTCCAAGTTCAAGCCGCCCGCCCTGCCCACCACATTTCGGTATTCGGTTATCAATTGTTATTGTGCTTCAATTCTCTACCAATAGGGCTTTAAGTTTTAAGGATTCTGTTGTATTGTTGTTTAATTAAACCTTGCACAATTTGCTGAATAAATAAACTCAGGGCTTTTAATTGCTGGAAGACTACACATAATTGAAAATTCTTTTATTGTTTTTGTAGTTCCTATTCCAATGGCGAGTCTCTGGATCCCAATGTCTTCTCCAATTGTTGCTTATTATAAATCATCATCATCTCGCTTCAGGTTTATTATGATGATCAGTTTTTCTTTTCTGTAATATATTCTTCATTTATAACAATGTACTTATGAATAATAATCTGCATTAGTATCTTTCTCTCTTTTATCTTGGTGGAAATTGTATAGACCTGTACCCGCTCGAATAAGCACCTGATTTGATTTTATTTATGGCAGTTCAAGTTCACAAACCCCTCGAATGCACAGAGTCTCCTGTGACTATTCATGTTTCGAAGTAAGCATGTTTCTCTTAACTTGTTCAGATGCATTGAAGTTTATTCTTTTATATTTTCATCATAATTAATTTGTATGCGCATTAGTAGGTTCTCTTTTTCCAGTAGCTCGTTATTTATTTGCATTACTCAATGCTCTGCGCTTCTCCTTCGGGTATACTCTACGCTTGCACCTTGGATTTTAGTTAGGAAAACTGACAAGAATACATGTACTATTTCTATCTTTTATTGACGTCAATATATTCTTATTTGGATAATTACTGATGTTTTGTTCTCATCCCCTTACCCAGATAAAGGATGTCAGTTATCGACCTCCCGGCACCAAGATTGATCTTTTGAACAGAGCTAGTTTCTCCCTTCCTGAGAAAAGGTACTTTTTCTCTCATATAAATGAGTAAATAAACAGATGACAATCAAAATTATATTATATACTCGATCTTTTTCAGCTTTTGCTCTTTAATAGTTTCACAAGTGGCTAGTGATGAGACAAAACCAAAAGTGTTCGATGAAAACCAACTTCATAGTTTAATAAGAGAGTTAGTAGTATCTCATTTTGTCGATGTATATAATGAGCTCCTGGAATCCAACCTTTAATGCATCTGAATAGGCATATTTCAATGCGACTATGATACTTATGATTGAATCAGTTCAATAAGAAAAAGGCCTAATCTCACCTTAATCAGTGTTGATGTGAACCCATGCTTATGGATTCTAAGTTAGATATCAGAGAATACCACCATTTATTCGTATCGAATTAAATTGACATGGGATGAGGGAATGTATCTTTCGTTTGTTGTTGGCAAGTTAAAGAAGAGAGCTTCGAATTGATTAACTCTTTATCATATCATGGATTTCTGTAGTTTTGGGCTGATCTATGGTCGAAGTGGAAGTGGGAAAACAACTCTTTTGCAGGTTAGTTTTTTTTTTTTTTTTTTTTTTTTTTTTTTTTTACTTATGGTACGTGCTTAAATTAATCTATTGTCTGTAGTCATTTAGTTCCTGCAATATGTCTTGAGTTCTGCTCGTCGTAACATTTTCAAACAGCTGATTGCCGGATTAAGTACGCCAACATCAGGAACCATCAATATTCAAAGATACGATGATCATGGGAAGCCAAATAATTCTCCGGAATTGTTGCATCAAGGAAAAGTTGGTATTGTTTTCCAGTTTCCGGAAAGGTACTTCATCTCATACTCTTAATATTTAGTAGCAAATCCACTAATATGCCTGAGTAATTGGGGTTGAGTGAAAAGAGTAAATGAACATGAGTCTGGATCACATTGAGTCAACGGCATGATTCTTTTTTTCCAGTTTTAACTTTGTTAGCAAATATTGATTTACCGGTGGTGGGTACCTTGGTTATTTGATCCTATGCTTCTTTGGGATAGATTTAACACTTGTTACCTTGATTGCCATTTGAATTCTTGTCTGCCATGAAATATAATAAATGTACTTCTTAAAATCCTTTCATTGTTTTCATTCATTTTTGTGTAGTTAGTTACTGCTTTGCAGATGAAATTGAAAAAAAAAAAAACACTTTTGGGGGTAATTGATTGGTTCAGAGGGGTTCTTTTTTAGTTTATGGTTACCATTATAGCCATGCTCTCCTTTCACTTCTTTTCTTCAACTCCATGGCTTACCTATCTCTAAAATTCTTTAGTTGGACTTGTTCTGAACCATAATTTCAGTTGCCCACCAACACTGTTAGTGGAATTAGGTATCCCGTCTGAAATATTGATCAACATTTCTAACCTCATACTTGTACTGTTGTTATTTTTATTTAATTTGTTTAAATATTTGTACCTCTAGTATGGTATATAAGATAATTGATTTGGGTTAGGTACTTTGTGGCAGACAATGTTCTAGATGAAATAATATTTGGGTGGCCGAGACAAAGAAGTGGTCTGCAATTGAGAGAGCTTCTTGCTTCAAAACTCCAAAAAGCTATTACATCGGTATCAGTTCAAACAATGAGTGAAATTATTTATTGGGACATTATTCATTCAATCACAACAACCATCACACCACCATCTTCATCTTCTTCACTGCCATTGGAATTCATTTGGTCCTTATAGTAGTAGCGCATTCTTTTTCTTCTGCATCTTTGAATTTCAAGTACTGTTTTTGGAGAAGTGCTTACCTGATTTTTACCAATATATTCTTACTTCTTAAACTGACAGGTTGGTCTAACTGGAATCTCGTTGGACAAAGACCCACAATCCTTAAGTGGCGGATACAAACGCCGGCTTGCCCTGGCGATTCAGTTGGTTAGGTTCTTTCATGTTCTTGATCTTATAAAATCAGACTTTCATTTGTGCGTTAACATAATCTATTGTTTCATACTCCAGTGTCGATGTAACGAAGTGTTCTGTGTGTTGTACTTCCTCCACTCTGAAGCATAGGAAGGATTTGATTATAGCCATTTTGTTTCACTATGATCTTTAGGTCACAATGGAGATCCTATCGCCGTGCTTACGCCTGTCCTTGTAATTTTGTGAACTGAGACGAACTGAAAGTTATCTTTACTAATGATTTTTTATTCTTCATTCTCTTTTCTTAGGTGCAAACTCCAGATCTGCTGATACTGGATGAGCCTCTTGCTGGTTTAGGTATGATACAGTGTTCTTTAATGCTCTCAGGCTAGCATCCTGAATCTATATTAGTATCATGAAGCCATATCATGCGAGATCGTAGGGTCCAATTTGTATTTTCTTATTTCTCATGTGTTTATAGTGTGCTGGATCCTAAGTTGCAAGTCATATGGTCTTAATTTTCATGTTAATATCTATTTCGGTTTTTAAAATAATGTTAATATAAACGTTGAATACTTGTTGGTTAATCATAGAACTTGTCATTAGATTTCTTCTTGTATAAATTATGATTTAAGAATATCCACTTTATTACAGTACAAGAAAATGTAACAATGGATTAAGTAGTAGTATGAAAATTGAGGAAATAGCTGAAGAGCTAACTTTAGAATCATTTACTGAAAATCGTGTTCCAAATATAAAGAACTCGGTTATTTTTTCCTAATCATTACCTTGGGTTCAATTCTTCAAGCGTGTGTCGCACCCAGAAAAGTCTTCGTATGCTTTAGTTAAAGAACAAGAGTCTAGTGAATGTAAGAGTTTATATAAACTTAAATTAATACTATTCCCATCACTTTGGTTTCTTTATGTTTGGCATGTGACGAAACTGTGCAATTGTGCTGTGTAGTGTCGAAACTTGGCTCGATACCATAGTGTGAGAGTCGCCGCCCCACGAGTCATGCTTTGATCCGTGTTGGTTCAGGCTGAACACTTTATCCAACTTAGACTAAAACACAACCGTATGTAAAGATAATTGTAAAGATAATGTATTTGTGACATTCATTTTTGTGAAGATTCCAAAATGCTAGTTTGACAACCGTTCATTTTCATCCATGTTGCTATGTTCATCGTATCTGATAGAGGAGTAAGTTTTCGTTACTTAGTGAGATTCATATATAAGACTAAGCAATCCAAGATCTGTGAGGAATATTTCCATTTGCAAAAATAGGAAACAAGATAGTAAATAGAATAATCAGAACAAGGAGTTGAATGAATTTGTGCATATAAACAAAAATCAACTGCAACCACGTGGCTCCCAAATATTCAACCTTATACCTCCTTACGAAGAGCGACCTCGCAACAAAACGAAGAGACATGCTCGAGTACATATCTCTCAAGCACGCAGGTTACAACCAACTTTTGACAGTACGCGGCGGATAGATTGATGAGCATTGAGCAAAATCCCGACTACAATGTGACTTCCTGTAATTCACCAAAAGCGTACTCCCAAAATAGATTGTTGGTTTCCAAGTTGGTCTTTAAATACATAGCTTAAAAAAAGTTACATAAATAGTTATTTATAAAAGTACGTATATATATATATTTGTATAACAATTAGTCATATCTAATCTAATATCACATGTACTTGACATAAAATATTTTTAAAAAGAAAAATAAAATAGAAGACTGTTGGACAACTTAGCAAGTGGCCAAGTTGATCATGACTGCACATTTTGGTATACACTCCTGCCTTGGCTTTGGATAACTTGTGTACCCTTGTTAACTGAGATTCATGCATAGCCCTCTTCACTAAATCTACCCATTTTGAGTCTAAGTTTCAGAAAACCCAATTCTTTTCTCGTCTTTCTGCCTTAGAACATTTCATTGCTCTCATTTTAGATCCAGATTCCTCTTGTAACCAAGTTACTTTCATCTTCAGACAAGAGAAGTTTTTAGATTCCAAACTCGGTAACAATCAACCTTTGTCGAGAAAATCGAAGAGCAACTTCTACCTCACAAGGATCTTTAAAAATAGTAAAACTTTTGATTTCTTAATCAAATTGCATCCAATTATATATATATATATATATATATATATATGTGTGTGTGTGTGTGTGTGTGTGTGTGTGTGTGTGTGTGTGTGCGTGTGTGTATAGATCATTGTTAAGAAATGTAATTGTGAGCCATTGATTAACAAAGGTCGAATTAAGGTAGAACCTCAACATGTCACTTTTCAGCTACCATAGAATGCCTTGTCATATTTCTTTAATCTTTTAATATTCTGATTAAGTACATGTAAAGAAACTATATACTTTAGTGTTAAACATATATTCATGGTAGGTAAAATAAATCCTCCATGTCATGATAGTTTAGACAACAAAAATGATAGAAAAACCATGTAAGATTTTAGTTTAGTGATGCATATGTTTTGAAGTGTTCCCTTTTTTTTGCTTTAGTGGTAATTTTTTGATTGAAGATCTTTCGTATAAATACCAACTTAGTAGATAAATACGATATAGCACTTTGCAATCGTCCCACATCATAGCTTATTTAACACTAAAGACAACGTAACCACTAGTTAGAACAATTTGTATAAAAGAATTAAAATTTATTGACTATGAGTGCAACCATTAACATCTTATGTAGCTATTTAGAGACGACACAGTTCGCTAAGACAACCCATGACATTTTTGAGTAAAAGGTGAGGTTCGATCTTGTTTCTTCAGATCCGTTTGGTATTCTGCTTGAGGGGCTTGAGGAACTTGGACAGAAAAGTTGTGATTCTTGGCTTCTAAATCACGAGCAATTGATGATTTATCATTCTTGATTTCATGTTTCATATTCATTATCCTTTTGTATAATCTGTATTTCTTACTATGATTTCAGTCCTTAATGATAGAACTCTTGAAGACATAGTTTTGCAACTTGTAGCCTCGATTTTCTTTGTAAGATTTAGATTACACAGACTTCGGTAAGAAGCTCCCTTGCAGTACTTTAAGTTTTACGTATGTGCGTTTGAAAGCAAGAAACTGTCTGCTTGTTCCATCTGAGGGGCTTTGTAATCACAGACTTGGGTAAGAAGCTCCCTTGCAGTACTTTAAGTTTTACGTGCGTACATTTTGGTGCAAGGAACTATATCGACTTTTCAGTGTTACAATTTTTCCTCGTTGGGGTCTGAGGGCTTGTAATCAAATATTACAGTTGGATATTTTTGCCTTTGTTGAACCGCTTTATCAGTTCTTTCGCTATATAAACAGTTTGTTCTCTTCATTATTTTTAGCTGCTTTCTCCTTTTACATTTAGTTGTGCGGAGGAATTCCATCTTTTTGTGAAACCATTTTACATTCTTCTGGCGATTAGTAAATTATAGTTGGATGCATTATACAACATTTCTCTTTTGGTTTGATTCCTGATTTTCAGTTAACTGATTTGTTTTGCCTCTGTTAGATTGGAAGGCCCGTGCAGATGTTGTTGCATTGTTGAAAGAGCTGAAGAAAGAGCTGACATTACTTGTTGTCAGCCATGACCTTAAGTAAGTTCAGCTGTACGCTGCACTCGTTTACTGCCTTATTTCCCCTTTCTTTCAGAAAATATCATCTATATCCTTGTATTTTCTCAAACTTGAATGTGGAATTTGAGGTTAGATGTCTAAGAAAAACATGAATTAGGAGTTGAACTGTGGGAATGTGCCATGTCTAAGAAAAACATGAATTAGATGTCATCCATTCAGAAAAGATGCATGTCGGAATGTTCAGATTCCCTACTTAAGTTATTTGTTCGTCATCCAAAACTCTTAACACCTTACAATAAGCTATATAGATAGCTAGATACGTAAAGATTATAAAACTTTCTTTGTACTCAAAATATTATATCTGTTGAAGATCAATGTTATTTGGACTCATAATATTATACTTGTCTTTAGAAATTACATAAATTTATCAACATGAACACTGCACCCAAAAAAATAAATAAATTAATATATGTATCACCATGAACAATTTTGAATTCTTGTAAAAAATGATCTATATTTGAATTTTCCTTTATTTATTAGTGATTTACTCTACAAGTTCTGCTTTGTTTTCAGAAGTTTGTTACGAATTGTATAACCTGAATCTTTCTGGAAACATATAGGAAATTTAAGTAGTATAGTTTTTTTACTCTCTTGTAGCTTTGTGGTCTTTTGCTGCTAAGTTAGCAATTTCTTTTGTAAATTGTGAAAATGAAGCTGAACATTCCAGAGTAATATTAATTTTCTGGACCTATGAATGGGTACAGAGGAACCGTGCCACCATATTAGAGGTCATGTTGATATGTTTTGTTATTATGTTGCAAGTATTAACTGTTGAATACGATCATTGTTCTCTTAAACACTCCGCCGATGACCGTTCATTTCCAGGCAACGTAATAAAGAAAGGGAAATGAGTGTTGTCTGTTACTTCTCATTTATTTGTGGATGTTAGTTGCATCGTCAACGATAAGAGTTTTTTTTTTTTTTTTATGTATTTATAGAGAGTTGGCGTCGCTCGTGGACTATTCTTGGAGGATGGAAATGGGCGGAACATTGAAGCGCGAAAACTTGCCCGTTTAACTTCGAGCTTCACCAGATACCCCTCACTACCTTATAAACATGGCACGCTATAATTGAGTTACAGCAACTAAATTCATTTCTCGAAGTATTTTTACATTTATTGGAGAAGGTATAACCGAAGAAGAGTAAGTACAGCTTCGTGCAGAAAAATCTATGTGTAGCATGTCCTATAATCTATAGCTTATGGATTCGCATTGGTTTTTGTTTGATTACTGTTATGCAGTGTTGGAGGCTCCCCAAATGAAGAAATTCCGTTTCAAGTTTCAACTCTCAAATGTGATGTCATAGCCACACATGCTGACATGCAGTCTACTAAGTTTCAGCTATATCGTATTTATCTACTATGTTGGTATTTATACGAAAGATCTTCAATCAAGTGAATGGATTTAGTACTCGACACTCCTCTTAGTGTGAGATACTTGTAATTAAGTTTCATTTTTGTTTTTTACTAAATAATAATCAGCCTTGTTCTTCTAACTTAATGGCTCTATTTTTTAAAAAGAAGATTTTGATCCTACTCGCTGTATATTACGCAATACAGTAGCTAGAGATCCCAATTTGTAAGTAGAGAAAAGTCTTATCATCAAGAAATGGAAAATAAGTCCCTAAAAAGTAAAAAAGTTAGAAGACGCAACTGTCACTGCTTCCAAGAACGTGACTGCCCATAAAATAATCCTACCACCACGCTCATAATTCAATTACAACAAGCTATTTAATTTAATATCTTCGAGTTCAGCCAACTGTTGAAAATGACAAATTATCTTCTACTAGACCGATGATCTTAGCCGCAAAATGATAATTATTATACACACCAAATTTTATAATAATAGATATTATTCCCACTATATTGTCATATCGGCCCGCAACTGCAAACACAGCTCACCTAACACGTCACCCCATGTGATCCGTTACAACTTACGATATAGGTCAACTGTGCTCAAAATGCAACTCTAATAAAAATCAGCGCTTTAAGTAAAAACTGTAGAGAACTGGAGCAAACATAACTACAGAGAGGGAGATAACAACCCCAAAGATTCTAAATAAATATATTAATTATTCCTCGAAAACCCTTTTTCAGCTGAATCTTACTTTTGCTTCGAAAATGGGGACAGAGCAGAGCGAAGTGGTGGAGCTGTCGGAGACTCTACTACCACCGGGAGAAACTCAGCCGGACAAAATCACGGCCGTTGATCTGTTGAAACAAGAAGAAGAAGAAGAAGAAACGATACCGGAATGGAAGGAACAAATTACAATCAGAGGCCTGGTGGTCAGCGCTGTGTTGGGTACTCTCTTCTGTATCATCACTCACAAGCTCAATCTGACGGTTGGGATCATTCCTTCCTTGAATGTTGCCGCCGGTTTGCTCGGCTTCTTCTTCGTCAAGTCCTGGACCGGATTCCTCTCCAAATTGGGCTTCTCGCCTCGCCCTTTTACTCGCCAGGAGAACACCGTTATTCAGACCTGTGTCGTTGCTTGTTATGGCCTTGCGTTCAGCGGTAATTTTAATTTTATCTATCGACTGTTTGTTAGTTTTTAGTTGTTTCGATTTCTTCTTATCTTATCTTATCTTTATCTTACTTGGAATATAATAAATTGACAGGTGGATTTGGATCCTACTTGCTTTCTATGGACGAGAAAACGTATAAACTCATTGGTGAAGATTACCCTGGTAATCGTGCCGAGGATGTTAAGAACCCGGGATTGTTGTGGATGATGGGGTTTATCTTTGTTGTTAGTTTTCTCGGACTGTTTAGTCTTGTTCCCCTTAGAAAGGTATCTATGTAGTGACTTTATGCTTTTTTTTCTTCAGTCGGGTCGGGTCGGGTTATAAACAAACCGACTTGTGTTACTTACTTTTACTTACCATATTGCATTACGGTTTAATGAATTTTGTATAATTCTAGGTTATGGTCTTGGGTTATAAGTTGACATATCCCAGTGGAACTGCCACTGCCATGTTGATCAATAGTTTTCATACAAACACTGGAGCTGAACTTGCCAGGTGATGATGGGTCATTTTATTCAGATTTTACTAGTCATAATGTTGGGAAATAAAATTGATTTGATTTTATACGCTATTGTCAATGTGGTAATAATGTATACATCATGTACAATTTGAGCAGCATTCTATCTTTCCGTTTGAGTAAAGTTACGGCTTATTATTGTCCGAATTATCGATAACATGCTACAGGGGGGTCGGAAGTCATATCTTTCAAATTTTACTTGTCTTAACTGTTTCTCTCATAAGGTCTGCTTTTATGTTGTGAGAACTTGATTCATCTGAACCGAGATTCTGCTAGGTGTTGTCTTCCCTAATATTCTTACTTTTTCTTCTGTGTGTTGCTGGTGCAATTACCCTATCAATTACCTGATTTTGTTGGTGAATCATTACTATATGGATTCTGGGTGTCTTTCTGAATCATTTGGTCTCTTATTTCCACAGTAAACAGGTGAGTTCCCTTGGAAAATATCTAAGCATAAGTTTCTGCTGGAGTTTCTTTAAGTGGTTCTTCAGCGGTATTGGCGATTCATGTGGATTTGACAATTTCCCCAGCCTCGGGTTAACATTGTTCAAGAATACGTAAGTGTCTTCGTCTTAGGTTAAGGCTCTGTAACTAATGTTAGGGCTGTTATTGCATTTGTACAATTTAAAACAATGCCCACTTTACTATAATATGGACTCAAACACTGTGATGTAATGCAGGTTCTACTTTGATTTTAGTCCAACCTATGTTGGATGTGGCCTTATTTGCCCCCACATAGTCAACTGTTCAGTTCTTTTTGGAGCTATTATATCATGGGGTTTCCTTTGGCCATTCATTTCACAGCGCGCAGGCGACTGGTATCCTGCTGGCCTTGGCACTAATGATTTCAAAGGTCTTTATGGGTATAAGGTACTAAAGATATTAAGTCAATTGAATATTAATGCTTATGTTAACAAGGTTTGGCAGTTCAGTGAAGTGCTTTCTATCTTAAATACCTAGAATAGTTGAAATGTGGAGCAAGAGAATGGAAAAAGATAAGAAATTTATTATTATTTTCGAGAAACTGTTAGCGACCTTCACAGCCACCTAATGGGTCTTAAAGATGCGTACTTCCTGTTCGAATCTATTATCCAATGTGGATATCTGGATTTTAATGATCAGCCTGTTGCACATGCTATTCTTGAGCTTTCACCCAAGATATATATTAAGTGCATACTCAACATTCCATCACGTGTGTCGCATTTTGCACAACGAAGTTTCATTTTCTGAACAAATCTATGTAAAATATGTCCTTTATGTTCAGTTGTCGAACCTGGTTAAACTTATATGCTCTGTATCTCTTTTGTTTTATATCTTTTTTTTTCTTTTTCTTTTTCTTTTGTCTTATCCCTGGTGTTGCTTTTCCCCACAATGATTAGGCTTATTCATCCTGATGTGTTTCTTTTCCCAGGTATTCATAGCAATTTCTCTTATTCTCGGGGATGGGCTTTACAATCTGGTTAAGATTATATTGGTAACTATTAAGGAAATATGCACCCGTCAGCAAAATCTTCCGATATTCAATGAAGTTTTAGGTGAGAGCTTTCGGTCCAAATCTTTAGAACATATTCTATTGTATTGTGTTTTGATATTTGTGCTTTAGGATCTCACGTAAAAAATGCAGCATTTTTGTAATCAGAAGCTGTAATTCCTTGTGATTGGTATTTATGGAAACTATCTTTGAATTTTCAGAGGTTTGATCAATTCATATTCTATTGTTTCTGTATTTCATTAGTATCAAATCTTGTTCAAGTACAAAGAAAGGCCACAACTGAAGCAGAGTAAAATGTAGGAAAAAAAAAAACAGATTTACATATTATCTTGTTCATCCTCCTTTTCTCTACTATATTGCTATAGATTGTTCTTCTGTTATGAATACCAGCCAGGGTTGCTCTTCATTGCAACTGGGAATATCCACACTAAGTTGGATGTGGAAACATAAATTCTGATGTTTGTTCTCTCATAGAGTCGTTTCTTTAATGATCTTCTTGCAGATGGTGAGAGTTCCAAATTACTGAAGGAACAAAAGAAACGAGATGAGGTTTTCCTGAAAGACGAGATTCCTTTCTGGTTTGCTGCTTCTGGATACGTAGCCTTGGCGGCAATATCTACTGCCGCAATGCCGATGATCTTTCCACCTCTCAAATGGTACCTGGTTCTTTGTGCATACATAATTGCCCCAGCCCTTGCCTTCTGCAATTCGTACGGTACAGGGCTAACAGACTGGAGCTTGGCCTCTACATACGGAAAGATCGGTCTTTTCATGATGGCTTCACTTGTCGGAAGCCAAGGTGGGGTCATTGCTGGATTGGCAGCTTGTGGGGTTATGATGTCCATTGTCTCTACAGCTGCTGACTTAATGCAAGATTTTAAAACTGGTTACCTCACTATGTCATCGGCAAAATCAATGTTTGTGAGCCAGTTAGTCGGAACTGCGATGGGCTGTGTGATTGCACCTCTCACATTTTGGCTGTACTGGAGTGCCTTCGATATTGGATCACCCGATAGCCCATACAAAACACCATATGCTGTTATATATAGGGAAATGGCCATTTTGGGAATCCAGGGGTTCTCTGAACTTCCCCAGCATTGTCTGGCCTTATGTTGTGGTTTCTTTGCGGCTGCTCTGGCTATTAACCTCTTGAGAGACGTAACTCCCAAAAAGGTTGCTCAGTTCATTCCTATTCCAATGGCGATGGCAGTGCCGTTCTATATTGGCGCGTACTTCGCGATAGACATGTTTGTTGGTACTGTGATATTGTTTGTATGGGAACGACTGAACAAGAAAGATTCCGAGGATTATGCAGGTGCTGTTGCATCGGGTTTGATATGTGGTGATGGGATATGGACAATACCATCTGCTATACTATCGATCTTCAGGATTAATCCACCAATTTGCATGTACTTTGGTCCTTCTTCAAGTAGCTGAACAAGTAAGCTTGTATATACTGTAGTTTCTTGTTTCAAAGATTGGGATACATCCGGCATGTAAATAATGTGTACTGTATCTGCTTATTTGCCACCCCAAGCTTCGTTACGTATCCATTTATCTTTCACAAGTAAGACGAGCTTTACTGAATTTAGAACTGGAGAAGGAAGTTAACGTAAGACAGATGACATTTCTTGTGGTTGATAAAATGAAAAAGAAATAGATATACAATCAGAATTAACGGAGTTTCCGTAAACTGTACATTTTGTGGTGTGTTTAATTCCATTATTCACGTTGGCGTTTCAACAAATTGTCCGTGAAATTGCTGCTATAATTTGTTTAGTAGCACACTTTTATTTGAAAATGAAATGTTACTCTTCTCATGTGCAAGTTCCTTAGCATCAAAATTGCAGCTATAGACATCTTAGTCTTCCAATATTTGTGGGAAAATTAATGGATTGGTCCCATAACTTGGCAATTCCGTTATTTTAGTCCCGTAACTTGGCAGCTGTTGATTTTAGTCCCTCAACTTGGCTATTTGACTGAATTTTGGTCCCATTGACCCATCTCCGCCAATTTTGACCGTGAAAATCTGAAGTGGCGTTCGTTGACCGGCCAGGCTCCAATTTTGACCCAAAATTGGTCCCACATACACACTTGGCCGCCACGTAGATGACACCTGTAAAATCAAAATTAAAAAATCGTCCCATATATATATAACCATAGCGAACAAAATGGCGCCATTATTCACTTCCTTTTCGCTCTCTGGCGCCATTTTCGCTATGCCCAGAATTCTCCCCAACGTCCCTCTCTTCACCGCCGTCACACAGCTTCGTATCGCCGCCGACGATATTCAACTGGTGAAGTGTTCCATGGCGCGGACTGTACGTAAGCCAAAAATTCGCAAACAAGCAAATAATGAAGAGCCCATCCCGAAATATGGTAAGTATTGATGATTTTTTGCTAAATACCAGTAGTTATATACGTTTGTAGTCGAATAACCTGATTGCATGTAGTCCTAAGCCCTAATTGCAGAAACCCCCAATTTTTGAACCCTAATTTCAAAAACCCCCAAATGATGAACCCTAGTTTAAGATAACCACAAGTGTTGAATCCTAACCATAACTATGTTGACGAGAACCCTAATGTTGGGCTGTTATGTTGTATTTGGGATGTTTTAATTTAATTGGTTCAAGTAAATATACTAATCAAATCACTTATCATTCTGTAACAGGTTGTGGAACATTGCATGTTACTTCACATTTCCAGTATGGTGGAAATGTTACAGCTGAGGGTGTTCTTGATAATTATGGGAATGCTGAGGTTGTGGTAGATTACTTGGGGCCATCCAATATAAGCTTTAGTGGCATGCAAGCCCTGTGCCAAGAACTTGGCTTTTTTAATGTAAAGGATATGTATATCAAACAATCAGCTGGTTATATCCTTCTCCAGACAGATCATCAAATCACTTCCCACTTCATGGAGTGTCAATTGAGTAGAACTATGATGATATTTGTTGATTGTGAAGGAAGGATAAATACAGAACAACAAAGAATGTTTGAAGGTGAAGACAGTGTGGTTGATGAGGGTGCTAATAACATGGAGGCTGAAGAAGTTGAAGGGGAAATGGTAGGTGACATTGATGTAGATAATGATCTGGAGTACTTTAGTGATCCTGAATATGGTATGGAAGAAGACAGAGAAATGGGGGAAGATTTGAATGAGAGTGTTGTTGAATCATTGTTGTTTGAAGCCCAAATTAGAAAGAGAGGGAAGGTGAGGAAGAAGGCTCCTAGCAAAAGGAAAGGAGACACTGGAGTAGGTAATGAAGGATGCTCATAATCTAGTGTACAGGTTCCTGGAAATGTACAAAGGGATAACACCTTTGTAGTTGACACAGAAGTGAATGAAGCTCCTTATGAGTCATTGTCTGATGAAGGATCAGAGGATTTGAACTTGTCTGCCAATGAGTTAGAGAGTGAATGTGGCTCAGATGAAGAAAGACAGGTGAAGCCAGGGGAGCTATTTGACATAAAGAATATTTTCCAGCCCAAATTTATGGCAATGTCCAGTGCAGTCTTTGTTCACAGATGTATGGCAAACTCAAGGTTGTTTATCTAATCCCCTGTTTAAACATTTTGATTATGGTTATATGTGTACATATACAAGATATCATATACAGCTAAAACAGATGCATAGAAAAACCACACATAATGACCATTTTATTAATAGAACTTTATGCCAATAATTGGCAATTTGTCCAAAACAAAGCATTCATCAAAATGCTGAATAATCCAGACAACATAAAAATCTAAAACTCAAAACATTATCCATCAAACAAAAAAAGCACATCTTAATCAACATCATTAAGCCATCCAGCTCTCATGTATGGAGCTCCAGAACCAGAACCACCAGCAACATCCTCTGCAGCAACATCATCAGAAACAACATCCTCAACAGCAGGCTCAACCACCACAGGCTCCACCACATCATGCTCTTCATCATCAGTCAACACAACAGGGTCATCCACAGTGTTGTTACCCTCTTCCTCAAACTTAAACACTCCTATTTCTTCAAATAGCTTGTGAAATAGGGCAGCATTTCGAAGACCACGAGTGTGGAAGTAGAAATCAACATTAGATTCCTACATTATAAGTAAATTGATTCAAATAAGAACAATTTCTTTAAATTGTTTCAAATAAGCTGATATTTAAAATAAGAGGTAAAGTGAGTAAATTTACCCCTGGTTGGGAGCAAAAAAGGTTAAACAACTCCAGCTTTAGTCTCAACTTTCCAACAATCCTGCGCATGTGAGCAGGGCTGAAACACTTGCCAGTTGTTTTCTCCAGGCCTGGAATGGCAAGCCGCAAACCGCGCATCAAAGCCTTCTCATTCTGGATTCTGTGACTAGAACCATACTTGATGAGGTACTCCAATAAAAACTTCTCGCCATTCTCTCCAAGTGTTTTGTCCATCCAGGGCAGATCAAGGTCAACATTCATTGGATCCATAATTAGATTCTAAACTCTAGAACACATAATAAAACTGTAACTATTAAAACAATACCATTTAAAGCAAATAAACCAAGATAGTCTTACAAAATAATAACCATTAAAACATAGTCTTACATATGACAAACTCTCAAAATAACTTAATATAACATCCTGGAATAGATAACAAGTAGCAACACAAGCAACAAAACAAATACAATCAAAAACAGGGACCACCCTATGAAACAACAAACTAATGCAGCCCTAGTATGATTCATGTTCATCACATAGTACAGTAAAGGGCTTGATGCCTCATTTCCAGACTGACTTTGACCAATATTTGCTGCAGTTGAAACCCTACTAATCTGGGGTTCGGTTTCATTTTGCCCAGAATATCCATCACCATGAAACATCCTTCTCTTTGAATTTGAACCCTCAGGCATGTCGCCAGCCTACACAAAATAATTCGGGTGACGAACACGCGACGGGCAAATGTAGTAAAAACTACCAGGGCGAGATGCGGTGTTACTAGCCCTAAGGTAGAGCATTCTTCAACGACCACAAACGCACTGGATTTGGCGTGGGTCAGCCATCTTCGTTCAAATCTAACAAAATCAACAAAATCCCATAATTTATCAAAAACTATTCATAACCATCATCAACGAATAAAAAAAACAATCTAAACCTAAATTCGCGTCGAAATTATGAAAAACCCTAAAGCCGCGTCGAGATTTTAAAAAACCCCTAATTCGAATGTGAACTAAGAACCCTAATCTCTAGAAATTGTGCACACAAAACATATAACATGAAAAATACGAACGCCTAAATTGAAGTGAGTGATTGACCTTCGGTTTGGTGGCGAAATTGAAGTGGGTGACATATTTCGATTCGGGTAGCTTTGATGAAGAAGAAGGCGAAATGAACAGGCGGGATCGGTTCGGTTCGTTTTCTTTTTTAATATGTGATGTTTTCGATTTGGTTATTAATATATAGCCACGATTTTTAATTTTGATTTTACAGGTGTCATCTACGTGGGTCAAAATTGGAGCCTGGCCGGTCAACGAACGCCACTTCGGATTTTCACGGCCAAAATTGGCGGAGATGGGTCAATGGGACCAAAATTCAGTCAAATAGCCAAGTTGAGGGACTAAAATCAACAGCTGCCAAGTTACGGGACTAAAATAACGGAATTGCCAAGTTATGGGACCAATCCATTAATTTTCCCAATATTTGTCTTGCCAATCTTCTCTTATTTTCAGTTCTACATCTTTACCCGGCCAGTTGATTGAGCTGGTCAATTGTCTAATCTTTATTTTACCGATTGTACCCTTCCAGTTCATAATTTTGCTAGTTTTGACTTTCTAGTTTTGTACTTTCTCTAAAAACTCGAACAAAACCAGTCCTGCAAATCATAGGAACTCATAAATGCGTATTTCAATATTATATAGTAACTACGTAATAGTTTTTAATCTATATACCCAAGAAACAATTAATTTGCTAAAAATCTTAGTAACGCATTGGCACAACAGAGATCAAAATTAAACAAGCTCATAGAGGACTTAATTGTGAAAAGATCAATCTGCTTACAAGTTACAATTTGTAGGTAAATTAATGTTAATTTGCTTATTTGCTTACTAGCTTCATTTTATTTTTGTAATATGTAACTGTAGTTTTGATGTCAAATTATCAGTATATTTTCATTGATTACGATGAAAACTAAAGGAGTCAAGAAGGAAAAAACTTTATTTTTATATTATAAGCATCAAGCATCTACGAACAAAGAGAATTGGCGATCAAATGATGATTACTCAAATTACTATGAGCATCTTTCTTTGCCATCTCAAAACGTTGAGATAAATGTTGATGATTTTGAAGCATGACAACTATATCTAAATATCTTGTTACTCAAAAAGATGATTTTAGACGAGCTTATACCATATGGGGTCCACTCCAACCATTGCTTTTTGAGTCCGACCAACCAAAATATAATTGACAATTTCAACTATCATGGTTGGAATACTAAACTGCCAAAAATGCAACTGCTTTGGGTGCAATATTTTTAAAGATAACAATGATTGTCATATACTTTTACTATTAATGAATTAATAAATTGAAGACGAGTGAATGATGGAACTAGTTGTACTTTTGTTGAGGCATGTGAGAGGTCATACTTCAACAAATAATAATGATTTGAAATATGTCGTTACTTTGATTTATCTGGTTTGCCATATTGATTAAGTTATGCGCATTCATCAAATAGATATAGTGCAGAAGAACCGTTTAATGTTTAAGAGAATAATTGAAAACATTTGGTGGCATAGTTTTAGGGGATGTGCATCCAAAGGGCATGATAAATCTCCATCTTCTAAAAGTTGAGGTAATCTCGTTGAGTTGATTAGACTTGTAGTACGAAAGAATTTTGAGATTAATGTATTGCATTGGGAATTGTTCTTGGAAATACTAATTATAAACCGATCATGGCTCAAAAGGGCATTCTACACATTACAAGTAGTAGTGTGAAAACCAAAAATCACGATGCAAAGTTTTGTTGTTTGGTCAATGAAGCTAAAGATATATCAAGTCAAGAGGGAATGGCCATTGTTTTAAGATTTGTTATTTTGACAATTTTCAAGAGACCAGTTCTTTTAGATTATCCATGTTGTCGATATTTATGATGTGACTTATAATGAGGAAATACCAAAATAAAATAAGTATTATGTGATTTGAGAGGTCAATGTATAATAGAGCTAGCAACATGAGTGGCTCACAGAACGAGTTACTACTGATGAGGAGGTGGATCACTCTAGAATCACTTAGATGCATAAGTCATTGTTTTGATGTCAAGTTATGTCACAAGTATCGTATCCTAATGAGGAGGTGAATCACTCTAGAATCACTTAGATGCACAAACAATGTTAGTTGTCACAGGTTACTAATGATGACTGATTATTTAGCCATTTAAGTACCTGGTTTCTTATACTTTTGCATAATCCTTGTAGTAGTTTTACTTGTTCTAGTCTCGTTTTGTTGCTTGTGTAGTCTGAGTCGAGTCAGAGCAAAACGAGAATTATTTGAGGGAGCATAGAATGGTACAACGAGATTTGAGGAGCATTTTGGCAAGTATAATTCAGGTTTCAGACAATAATGGAGAAGAGATGAGGTGGCGCAACAGAGGATATGCGCTACATCGCTACAACCTGCGCTACTCGACGAAACAGGCAGAAGGTCGCGCCACCAACGCAACATCATAGGCCACCACGAGAATCGTCCATAGAGCTGCGTTATGGTGGAGATACATGTACCAGCCGCGTAGGTAGACGCACGGCATGCCGCGAGACAGGATGCACGACACGAGGACATGGGCCGAATTATACGGAAGCCATAGGAGCTGCAGTCCACGAGCATGTATTATAAAAAGGGAGAGACGTTCAACAACTAGGGCATCTCACAGTAAGTCACTATAGTAGACACAAAGTATTCATAGCCAAATTCCACCGTTCGAAGTATTGTGATCAATGTTGAGAGAGAAAGGTGATCAGAAGGAAGACATAATCAATTGATGGAAGGCAGCAAAGAGTCAAAAGGGGAAGACACGTCAAAATCTCACTGAGATCAAGAATTTAATCTTTTCTTTTATTTATTGCTCAACTTTATGATGACTTATTGTTTTGATAACTTGATCATGAGTAACTAAATCTCTTCGTGTCTGGGAGAGGAAAGTTGTCTCATATGGATGCATCTTGAACCTATGTTTTGATTACTTCTATTAAGACTTTGTATATTATTTGTTGCTTATTCTACTTGGTATGTGTTAACAAGTTTGGAATTACGACCTAATTAACTGAATTATTTATTTGGGTTGGAACGCCTTTGCCCGTGGTTCAAAAACTAAGCGCTATTTAAAAAGAGAGGAAAAATGACAAGAACATCCTTCCTTTTATTCACTATGATCCACTCTTTTTCCGAGTCGATATGCGTATTTCCGAGTCTATATGTATGTTTTCCCCAAAAATGTCCGACCTCTCTTTCTTTCCCTTCTTCCTCTGTTTATATAGAGTTTTTAGGGACAGGTGTCGCTATGCATGGTTTTACAGGTGTCGTTATGCATGTGGTGGTGTTCTACACGTGTTACAATGTTTATTTAACCAATAAGATAACGTCTATCTTAAGTGCTGACTGTATCATTTTTCTTCTTCCGAGGGCTTTGGTCTCCTTTATGACAGGAGGTAGACTGCCTTCTTTGCTTCCGAGGGCTCATTGCTTCTAACGGTGGCTCGAGGGCCAAGTTTGGGTGTTCTCTTAGTGACAGTGCTTCTCCGATAGGCGTGTATTCTGGAGTGAGTGGTTTAGGATATTCTCCGAGGGGGTGTTTGTTCATGGGTTGATCTCCGAGGGGTTTTTAGCTATCGTGGGTAGATGTTTTCTTTCTCCAAGTGCCCGGAAAGTGTTGTTCTGTAGTTCTTACGTTATTGTGAAGTTCCGTCCTCTGGGTTGGTCGACTGGGGTAGCGTTCCGAGAGCATTTGTGTTGGGAGTGCATAGCAAGGAAGTGTTTTTGTCAAGGTTCTGGGACTATGATGATTTCCGACAGCTCCAGTGGGCTTTGATAGGTTGGTTCTTTTAACTCATCCTTTTCGAGGGTTCATACCTCTCGGAGAAGCATAATGAACGGGGCGGAGTGTTTGTCCGATGCTGCGGTAGTCCCGATAGCGGTTAGTCTGTAGAATGCTTTCTTCAGATATATATTCCGATAGGTGTCTGCCTTGGTTACGGATTCCGCCTGTTGGGCCATTAGGCACGACTTTGCTCCAGTATTTGATGTTTGGAGATGTGTTCCGAGGGCGCTTGATGTAGCTAGGAGATATTTGAGTGTTGTTCTCGTTTGTCAATCCTCGGGGGTCTTACGGGGGATATTTGGGGTGTGATACCTGTATCGTGAATGCAGGTTGCATAATAATATATCTGGTAATTCCAGTAATTGATTTATTGTCTATTTTAAACAGGTGAATTTCCATCCTGTTAACAGTATGTTTGGCACATGTATTTCTCTGATTCAGTGTAGTGATGTTGAAATACCATGTATTATGTTGAGTTATGCATAAAAGATTGTTAACGCAACATTAGCATAGTAGATCAAGCAAATAAATCTCTAGACCTTCGGCACTAGCGCCTACCGAGGAATCTAGGTTATAGTTGTCAAATCTAATTCTCTTCTAAAACTCTGTATGGATCATTAACAAGGTGAACTTATGGAGAGAGTAAAGTGCTTAACGGCCTAACATGATTAGGATTGAGAGTGCTTTTTAAGTGTTAAGAGACTGCGCTTAATTTATCAAGTCAACGTGAGAACATAACAAGAAGCAATAGAAGGAGGTTTAACATATGGATCATTGGTATTTTGTCTATGAAATACTCGTAACCGAGATTAACAAAATTCAAAACCTAGATACATTTTCCTTATTCTTTTTTTACAACCAAAACAACCAATCAATCAATTCAATTATGTCTCTATTTTACTTTCCTAGTTTTAGAAGTAGTTTAAGTAGTTCTTTCTATTTTACAAAACTGTTAACTCATCGGAGTAATGTTATATTCTTTTATTCGAGGAACGCCTTGCCCAAATAGTCAGTAAGTGAGTTTTTGCAAGAAGCAAAGCAAGATGGTGTGCTATCAATATTTTTCTTTAGTTTACAGGCGAAATTGAGAATATGTCTTTTTCTTCCGGAAGATCTACCCCCCTTTCTTTACTAAAGGATAGTATTTATAGCCCTCTTTCGATTGCATGCCCCATATTGGGTGGCAGATGAAAAATGTTTACATGCTAACTCAACTGTCTATAATACGGCCACCCAACTCTTCTTGTGCTGATGCATCACGAGCAAGGTTGACACCTGGTTAATTTGGGGCTGATTCATGATATTGATGATGACACCTGGTCTTTGCATGGCACGAATATCTCGAAGGATGACACTTGGTTATTGTTCTAGAAGCGTTTCTCTAGTTTGTCTTCGGACGAACTTCTTTGCCCTCGGATTGACTGCCATCGAATTACTCTGCCCGTAATGGTGCCATCGAGTAATTTTGTTATTGTTGTGCCATCGGGATGTCTCCCCATTGGGTCGTTAGGATATATACCCTGAAATATCATTATAGTAGACATCCATTAGGGGGAACGTATTTATCGTGTTCATGTTCCTTTGGATTGTTCGCTGGCTAAAACATCGACGATTATTAGGCATCGTAGAGTCATCCAAGACTGGTAGTGCCTTTAGCATCGGATGCTCTGTGAGTGTAGTAATCCGTGCGCCATCGGAGATAAAGTTATCGAGAAGTAACTTATCTTCCGATGATAAATATTTTATTTGTTCTCTCGATGGCGAACATTTTGCTTGTCCCTTGATGGACCTAAGTTCCGATGGCCTTAATTTTTCTCCATAGGTTTACACCAGTCCCCCCAGTTCCTGGTGTATTATAGATAATCAACAAGAACTTAGAGTGAGGTGGTCGTCGGAGGTTGATGTAGCCATCGGAGAACGTGGGGAGTGGATTAACTCCGCATTAATGAGAGAATTCCAAGGGTTTGTAACGGTTTTTATTTTTGGGAGGTCGTGCGCTTTAATGTAGGCGTGCATTAATTCTTTACTTTTTCTAACGAAACTTCCTTTATAAGCAACCCTTCTCTATTTTTCTCCTCTTACTATTCTTCGCCTTCTTCAAGCTTCTTGTCTCATTCCAGCAAAGAAAACCCTAACTTCTTCATCTCTTCTCTTCCCCTACTATGGCTACTGAAACTTCCGCCGCCACGCTCCCTTTGGCCACCACTACGGTGGATACTTCTGACGTTCTGCTCGCTCCTCCAACATAATCCGTCTCTGCTCCGATTGCCTCTTCGCTTGTTGCGGAGGACGCCACCACTATCACAGTGGCAGTGCTACCGGAGAATAACCCCTCTGGTATTGAAATTTATCGTCGCAAGAGGAAGGGTAAGGCTTCTGTTGCCAAGGATGGTGAACCGGCACGGGTTTCCAAACGGTCGAGGAAGTCAAACGTCACCACTGACGCTTCTGTTGCCCTAGGGAAGACAAAGGGTAACCGCCGTTACAAAGAAGTTGAAGAGGTCATGAGCACAGCTACCGAGGAAGAGGTTGATAGCTTCTTTCATGATTTTGGAGTATCGTCTCTGAACCTCCGTCGAAAGATTCCCTCGAAGGATGATAGGGGAAATGCTCCCCCCGATGGCTATGTTACACTCTACCTCGTTCAGGTACGTGCAGGCCTTCGATCCTTTTATCCCCATTTTTTCTGTGAAGTGTTCAAAGCCTGTGATGTTTGTCCTAGTCAATTGACACCAAATAGCTTTACTATTTTATCCTCCTTCGTATTTTGGTGCCTATCGAGAAAACTAGAGTGTACTGTGAGAAGATTCTTTTCTCTTTTTACCATTAGCGTCTCCTCCACTGGTCACCCATCGTACTTTTTTGCCCACCGAGACCCAAAGAAGAAAGTAGTCGTAGGAACTACTTTGTCATATAGCAGCTGGAAAGATAAATTCATTTTTATCAAACCTGTCGTGGGCCAGTGGGATTTTCCCTACTCTTGGCGTCAACCCGAGGCCCCTTCTTATAAGATAGATTCTTCTACCTCCTTCGCTCTAGCTCTCGATGCTTCTGCCTTGTTGAAATCCACCCATTATTTGCCCTTGTACGAGGCTGCTGGGCTGAATATAGCGGCTCCTTTGGATGCTTCCCTCGTGGGGAAGGCGCTCATCTGTCTCTCCGATGATGAACGGCCTACATTTGGTGAGTTACACGAACACCTTATTATTTATACATTTCTCATTTATACTTGGCATTCTCTTATTCGCCTTTTCCTTATGTAGTGTCTTACTTGGAGGAGCATGAGAAGAATGTGAACGATATTCCTCGTCCCACTGTTTCACGCGTGAAGGGTAGGGGATCCAAGAAGCTTGTGCCACCTCCGGACAGCGATTCTTCAACACCCAATGAGAATTCTGATTCCGAGGGGTCTCATGAGGCCAATTCTCAAAAATCCGCGGAACCAGGCATCGAGGATGAGGACCTTCAAAAGGATGCTCCTGACATTACCACTGTTCAAGAGGTACTCGAGGCTCCGACCATCTTTGATGCCTCATCCTCCTTGCCCTCGCTTTATGCTCATCCTGAGAAAGCTATGGAAGATACCCCTTCTCTCTTTTCACAGCTTGTGGAAGATCCGTCCATGCCCTCACAGTCACCTCAAGGCGCAAATGATGGCCAGGAAAAACCCGACCCCATCCCGGTTTCTTCTTCTCCAGGTATTCATTAAAGATTTTTTATTTTTCCTTTTTTTGTAACGTGTGACTTATTTTCTTTGCTATTCCACAACCAACAAAGAGAAGGTCATTTCGATCGAGAGTGAGGACGAAGGTGTTCGAACAGGTTAACCCATTTTACCGCTATCTTTTTGTCAGTTTTTACTTTCGGTGCTTAGCTTGCGCGCTTACTTTTGCTTACATTTCTGAGCAGGTACTTCACCTTCGGATATTCAGAAACATCCGTCCTTGGCTCATCAGGATTTATTCGTTGATGACCTCTTCTCTTCCGAAGGTCGTGTTCCCAATGGCAATACTTACGATCCTTCTTCTTCAGCCCCTCTTTGCTGAGTTAACTTGGATCTATTGGATGAACTGTTGCCTTTTTTGGTGAAGAAGCACGTATGGAATGCGCCTTCGGAAGCTCCTGCCGGTACTTCTGCGATGCCTTCTCCTTACTTTGAGGGGATGCCTTTCTCTAGTCGTTTTACCCCGACTGGCTCCCCTTACTTTATTCATACTAATGGGGCCGAAGCAGAGTCTAGCACAAGACCAAGTGGCTCAGATCTAAGTATAGCTCTCGAGGTCATCACCCGATATTTGAATGCCACCTCGACGGTCACTCCCCACGATGAACACACTGCTCGATTCTTCTCCGAGTTGATGGTTGCCATGGTAAACTTTTTCGGTTATCCTTCTTCGTTATGACTGTTAGATTTCATACTTATGAATTTATCCTTTATATCTTCCTAGGTTCCTAAGATCATTCCCTCCATCTGGCGAGAGGTAGATGCTGCTCAAGCTATCGGGCAATTGTCTATGGAGAAGCTAGCCGCTCAGAACACATCTTTGAAAAAAGCTGAAGATGAGGTGAAGAACCTTCGGGAGGCATTTACTCAAAGTCTGGTTTGGGAGCAACTGTTAGAGTCCAAGCTAGATAAAATGACCAATACCCTATCCGAGCGCACTTCCGAGTGCCAGAAGTTAAAAGACGAGCTCTCTGTGCTATCGAGAGAGAAGAGTTCATGGGAGGAGTTGGAGCTTAATTTGAAAAAGGAAGTTTCTACCCTTCAGGCCCCAATATAATCGGCTCAAGGAAGAATTGAAGAAGCCGACTCCTCCTCCTTCAGGTTTTCTCTCCCCCGAGATATTGGAAGAGAAGCTGTCTGGGGCTAGTCTCCTCACAAAAGATGAAGTTCAGAGGCACTGCGAGGAGAAGTATCAACAGAGGCATCAGAGTCATCTTCTGGGTAACTTTTTACTCGGGTACCTTGGTTGCATCAACCAGTGCCGTGAAGATAGACTGTTTTCTCATCCCGAGAATTGGAGGAGATTAAACCCTCAAGCCCTGATGATGCGACCCCCTTCCTCCCAGGAAGCTCACGATGCTTATCAGAAGTTACTGGGTCGCGCTCCTTCTCCTGCATCTTCTACCGGTTTTCCACCATCTTTGTCTCGTCCATCGGACCGTCGTTTTTAGGCTATCCTTTCAATTTGTTTTATCTTTTAACTTTGTAACTGTACTTTGAGCAAGTTAGTCATTTCACCAGACGAATGTATGAATTTTTGTTGACTTATGAATTATCAAGCCAGTTTGTTGTTCCCATTTCCTTTATCTGTTTTGCAGTTTTGTCTTTTCTTGTTACTTTATGCACTGCATTTTATGCCTGGTTTCAGAGAATGTCTGCCATGATTACTAACATTCTTCTCACGTGTCTTTATCCTTGCTTGCATATACTTTGAGGGATCCAGATGTCATTTTTATTTTGACACGTATCCAATTGCTATCTTCAGGTGCTTCTATAAATTGTCCTCTCATCATTTCCTCAATCCATCTTTTTCAACTAAAAGCATTCTCTGTAAAATTTTACTTTTATCACTTTACTGCTTCTTGATTTGTTTTGCACTTTATCATAGAAGATATAACTTCTCCCCCATTTTCCATTTTTTGCCATAATGCCTCCCTTCCTTAATGGGTCATCGTCATCTTCTGAGAGATCTTCTCCTCGACCTGCTCGAGGTGAACTTTCAAATGGGGATGCGAGGACCAGGCCTTCCGTAGGCGGTTTATCCCTAATTTTTAGGAGTTCTCCTGCTGTGCATCGAGCACCTGCATCTCGTTCTGGCTCGAGCATAGCGGATTCCCTGCATCTCACGTTCCTCCGTCGGGAACCTTATCTTCCTCCCGACAGTCTTTCTATTTTTAACACTTCTGCCCTGAATGTTAATGCTATGATCGGGGGAAACAGAGTAGGCTCTTGTCAAAGCGTCGAATCGCAAGAGTCCATTTTTCGTATGTTGCGCGAATATGGTTTGAATCCAGATGAATACAGTATCATCGTTCCTCGTCCTTTCCATAGGGCCTTCGAGCCCCCCTTGGGTTATCTGACCCTATACTCTGAGAAAATTCGTTGTGGCTTGCGCATGCTCTTCCATCCTTTCATGCATTCACTATTTCAATACTGGCAGATTTGCCCCAGTCAACTGACTCCTAACTCATTTCGTCATTTGGTGGGCTTCGTTATTTGTTGTAACCTTTTGAATATACCCCTAACTCCGTATCGGGTAGGTGATGCTTTCATTCTGATCCCGTGTCCTAATGGTCTTCCTTATTTTAGCTTAGTTTATCGCGATCAGCGAAGAAGCTTCAATATACCCCGACGCATGGCATTTGTAGTGGATTGGAAGAAAAGATACTTTTTTATTAAGCCGAGGGGTTCCTCTGGAGATACATGGGGTGTACCTTTACGATGGGGTTTGGGGTACGTGATCCCTCGTCCTGAGACTGCGGTGCGAGAAATGGCGTATCTAACTTCCACTGGCCTGTTTTTGGGTAGTTATGACGTGTGATCTATTATGGCGAACTCGTCAGCTCTAATTATGGCTGGTTTACAACACGGCGTAGAACAACTGAATATTCCTCCGATGCCCTTGCACTCAAACCCTGCTTTTCGTAAGTCGATCTACTTACTTACTTCAGGGGTATCGTCTTTTTGTTCTGATGATTAACTTTTAATTGTTTCTCTAGGATATGAAATGGAGCAATTCGTCATCAGGCGTTATCCTGAGGAAATGCTCGTCCCTCTGGGTTCCTTCGCTGTGCATTCTGATAGTTCGAGTTCGTCCGTCGAGCGCGATCCTCCCGATCTTTATCTGGATTCCGATGACCTTTTGATGGTCTCGCAGCCCGATTCTTTGTGGAACTCTGCCGTTCCTTCTATTGACACGCTCTTTGGGGACCCTACCCCGCATGATTTAAATGTGGATCTTAACGCTCCGTCTCTTCTCACCCTGACCTTAGCCGTCCGATCACCCCACGACCCTTCAGTCAATGTCATAGATGGTGATAATACGACTGTGCCACCTATAAGCCCTGTTGATGTGATTCCTTCCCCTCCTAGAATGGTCCTACCCTCTGGTGAGGGACCGAGTGGTGTAGCTACGTGAGATTTTTGTGATAGCTTTCCTGTGCTAACTTCCGATGTTTCTTACCACCGACAATTCTTAAGCAGCTTGTTGAGTTAGGCTAACTGTGAAGCTCTTGGCTCTGTTCCTATGGATCTTCTCCAGGACAGATTATGCCGCAATTTATCTAAGGTGCGTCACGTTCATGCTTCTTTTTCGTTGTTCCTTCCTTCTAGTTCCTTGATTTCCTCTTATTTCTTGTAGGTGTTTTTGATTGCGGATACCCTTGGTTCGCAACATGCATATCCCTCCAACAATGTTGGTTTCTTGTATCGATACCTAGCCGATCTGGAGAAGGACTTAACCAGTGCACGTAACCAAATTGCCAATCTACACGCTCAATATGACTCTGACCAAGAAGTTTTGGAAGCTTTACTAAAGGATGCTCAAGATACCATCTTGGATATAAGACAACTGGTTACCTTGGAGCGGGATCGTGCCGGAGAATTGGAGGATCGTATAAACAACTTGTTGAGTCAAAGCCGTACTTCCGATGCTTTGATATTTTCTCTGTTGGCTGAAAGGGATTTGCTAGCTACGAAGTTGTCGGATTTAGAGAGATCTCACAAAGTAGATGTGTTGATCACCCGTGCCGAGGCTACCTTGATGGCTCCAAGTTAGGAACAAATAAGGGCAACCTTGCGCGTGGAGATGCGGGAGATGGTTTTGATGGGTTTCAAATCTGCCGGGAGGCTGTGAGGACACTCCCAAGTTTTCCTCCACACCTGGATCTTCCCGATCTTGAGATTATTACCCCCTTTACCACTACAGCTCCTTCTGCACCTCTCCGAAGATCTTCAAGAGTACTTAGTTGATAAGTAGCGGGTCCAATGATTTTGTTCACCTTGTATGGTCCTTCCCACTTAGGCTGTAATTTAGCAACATTCTTTGATGCTCCTACTCGCTTGAGAACCAGATCTCCAACTTGGAATGTCCTAAACTTGACATTCTTGTTGTAGTGTATGGCCATTCGAGCTTTGTACCCCTCCATCCGAATCGAAGCTCGATGCCTCTTTTCTTCCAACAAATCCAGAGTTAAGGCTAGATTAGAGCTGTTACTAACTTCCTCATACTCTCGAATTCTCCAACTTTCCGTTACAATTTCTGGCGGGATTACGGCTTCACAGCCGTAGGCCATGCTGTATGGCGTTTCTCCAGTGGCGGAGCTAGGGGTCATGCGGTATGCCCACAACACACCTGGAATTTCTTCCACCCATCGTTCCTTGTGGTGATCCAACCTCGCCTTAATGCTTTTCAGCAGGGTTCGGTTAGTTCTCTCAACTTGCCCGTTACCTTGGGGATATCCGACGGAAGCAAAATGATGCTGAATTTCCCAATGCTTGCACCAATCTTCTACATTTTTATCTTCAAACTGTAGCCCATTATCGCTTACAAGATATCGAGGAATTCCAAATCGGCATAGTATATTTCACCACATGAAATTGATAACAGCGCCAACTGTAATTCTGGCCATCGGCTCTGCCTCCACCCATTTTGTGAAATAATCTACTGCCACTATCAAATATCGTTTCTGCCTTGGATTAGGCATCAAAGGTCCGACCAAATCTATCCCCCATTTGGCGAATGGGCATGCTAGTAAACTTGGTTCCCATGGGGTTGCTGGTTGATGGATCTGTGAAGCGTGGGCTTGGCACGCGGGACATTTACGCGCGTATTCTTGACAATCTTGAACCATCGTGGGCCAATAGTACCCTTGTCTTATGATGCAATTGGCCATGCTTGCACCTTGCGTGTGATTTCCACATGTTCCTTTGTGCATTTCTTCTATCACCCCTATCGCCTCCTGCTCACTTAGGCATCGAGTATGAGGGTTAGAGTAGCATCGTCGAAACAACACTCCTCTATGCATGAAGTAACGCGCTGCTTTCCTCTCTATCCTCTTTCTCTCTTTGTCATCATCGTAATATTGTGTAGGATCCTCTAAGTAAGCAACAATATCCGACATCCATCCTGCTATCACCGGGGCCACGATGGCATTGGTGCCCTCATGAGGTACTTGCTTTTCTGAGGCCATAGCTTGTAACAAAGTAATCCGTCGTGTTCCGACCACATATTGAGTTGCTATCTTTGATAACGCATCTGTTTCTTGGTTTTCCAGCCGAGGAATTTGTCTCAATTGGAATTCATCAAATAGCTTTTGCCTATTTCGAACTGTTTGGATATAGGCTTTCAACCGTTCTTCTTTCACTTCGAATTCTCCTATCACCTGTTGCACTATTAGTTGTGAATCACTGTGAACCACCATTCGACTGATGTTCCCTTCCATGGCTAGCCTCATTCCGATCAGGAGGGCTTCGTATTCCGCTTCATTGTTAGACAGGGGGTAATTAATCCTGACGGCGAAACATAGATTTTCTTCTTCCTCGTAATTCTTCAGGACTATTCCTGCTCCTCCATGCGTTCTGACGGATGATCCGTCTACATACACATGCCATAGTGCGGGTATCTTTTCATCTTGCATTTCCTTCATCTCTACTACAAAATCAGACAGAACCTGTGCTTTGATGGCTGGCCGTGGAGCGTATGACAGGCTATACTCGCTTAATTCTATCGCCCATTTTACCATTCGTCCTGATGTTTCAGGATGATTGAGTATGGATCTTAACGGATATTTGGTGAGTATCGTCACATGGTACATTAGGAAGTATGACCTTAACTTTCTAGCCGCTACTACAAGGGCTAATATCAACTTTTCTGTTTGCACATAATTTTTCTCCGCGCTTTGCAGGGTTTTACTAACATAGTACACATGACGATGATCACCTCCGTCATTCTTCACCAATACTGCACTTACAGCCTCATCTCCAGCCGACAAATATACGAACAACTTATCTCCAGGCTCAGGTTTGACTAGTAGCGGAGGACTCACCAGATAATTCTTCAGGCTATCAAAGGCTACTTCACAATCGGGAGTCCATTGAAGCTCTTCCACATTCCTTAACACTTTAAAGAATAGTAGACCTTTCTCTGCTGACCGTGATATGAATCGGCTGAGTGATGCCATCTTTCCTGTTAGCCTTTGCACTTCTTTTATTGTTCTAGGGGATTTCATCTCTACGATGGCTTTGGCTTTTTCTGGGTTGACTTCTATTCCCTTTTCTGTTACCATATATCCTAGGAATTTTCCTCCTCTGATCCCGAAAGAGCACTTCTTGGGATTTATTTGCATGCCAAATTTATCCATGATGGCCAGAGCTTGTCGTAAGTCTCTCGGATGATCTTCTGCCCTCTTGCTTTTCACAATCATATCATCCACATAAACCTTCATCGTATCTCTGATGACATCTGAGAACATCAGATTCACTAACCTTTGATAGGTGGCACCGGCGTTCTTGAGTCCAAACGGCATGACCATGTAGCAATACGTGCCAACATCAGTAATGAAGCTGGTTTTCTCTTGATCTTCTTCCGCCATTGGAACCTGATTGTACCCTTGGTCACCGTCCATCATGGATAATAGTGCGCACCCTGCTGTTGAATCTACCAACTGGCCGATGCTGGGCAAGGGGTAACAATCCTTTGGGCAGGCATCGTTCAAATTAGTAAAATCCACGCACATTCGCCATCGTCCTCCTGACTTAGGTACTAACACGACATTGGATAGCCATTCAGGGTATATAACTTCCCTTATTTGCTGTAATCCGAGAAGGCGTAGTATTTCTGACTTGATAATCCCATTCCTTTCTAGGCCCATGTTTCTTTTCTTTTGCCCGATAGGTTTCACGATGGGATTGACATTGAGGCGATGTTGGCATATCCTTGGGCTGATTCTTCCAGGTGGGCCTCCTTCCCATGCGAAGAGGTGTCTGTATTCCTTTAGGATGGAAACGACTTCCTTTTCAATCGCCAGACCCATTCCTGTTCCTACTTTCACTTTCTTGTTTTCCTCTTCTAGTTCTACCAGTTTTAATTCTTCCACCGGTTGGACTTGTATTTCCTCAATTTTCTGCTTTTTTCCTGGGTGACTAAGTTCTTCTTCCACACTTGTTGGTATGGCATTCATATGACATTCCCTAGCCTTGATTTGATTGCCTCGGATTTCTCCGATACCCGACATCGTGGGGAACTTTACTTTGAGATGAAGAGTAGAGGGTACGGCCTCGAAGGCGTGAATAGATGGCCTTCCACATATAGCATTATACGTTCATGAGGATGCTTTTACTACCCAAAACTTCACATGCTCAGTACGCCTCACTGCTCCTTCACCCCAAGACATCGGAAGTATAACGGTACCCAAAGTTCGGCTGGTTTCTCCTGAGAAGCCTACCAAAGGTATCTCAGTGGGATCAAGATGTATCCTTTTTAGTCCCATCGCTCCGAAAGTTGGGGTAAACAATACATCCACTGAGCTTCCAGTATCCACGAGGACTCGTTGTATCTCAATACCCATTATGGTTGCCTTAATTACCAGCGGGTCTTCATGAGGATATACGATTCCCTGAAGATCTTCGGGTCCGAAGGATATTGTTGGTAACCTCATTCCTTGCACTGTGCAAACCGATATTCCTTGTCCCACCTTTCTGGCCTCTTTGAGATATTTCTTCTTTTTTCCAGCAGGGGATACGGATATATCTCCTCCTTCAATCATGTTGATAGTTCTTCCCGATGGAGGGTTATCTCGATATGTATCTGGTGGCGGTGGTAATTGTTGATTAAATTCATCTTGTTCGCCTTTCCTCGAGGGGGGTTCAGCAGCAATCTCACCTTCTTCACTCCTGGCTTTCTTTCGGTCCATCGATTGATCCTCTCTGTTATTTCTTATGTAATCTCTCAAATATCCTAAGTCCAGCAACCTATGAATTTCATTCCGTAGGTTCTTGCAACCATCGGTTGTGTGGCCATATGCCTTATGATACTTACAGAACTTTTCTGTATCCTTTTTCTTGTATGGTTGTCTTACTGGCATAGGCCAAGAGAAATCTTTATTTCCTCGCATCACGTTTAAAACTTCCGATTGAGTGATTGTCAAGGCTGGTAGTGGTACCGGTTGAAGATGCCTTTTCACTACTCCCGGAGTGTCTCTCCGAGGCAGGAGACCTTTGGATTCCTCTTTTTCTTTTGGCCTTGCATTGGCATCGGCGCTTTCTGCTTTCAGCTTAGACTTTTCGGCTTCTTCCATCAAGATATAAGTTTCTGCTTTCTGCATTAATTCATTCATGTCCTTCACTCGGTTTCCTACCAGATATCGGAAGAAATTTCCCGATCGTAATCCCTGGGCAAGAATGTCTGCTATCATGGTCGGGTCAACATTTGGAACATCCAACACTTCATCAGAGAAGCGTTTCATGAAATCTCTCAAGGATTCATCTTTTTGTTGTTTTATGGTAAATAAATGGCATGCTGACTTTGGGTATCGTCTATTACAGGCGAACTGTCGTACGAATAGACTAGCCAGTTGGGAGAAATTGGATATGGTGCCTGGTGATATCTGTGTGAACCACGATTGTGCTCTTCCTGTCAGTGTAGCCCAGAATATCCGACACAACGCAAAATCTGGGGCTGACTGCAAATCCATCGTTGCGATATATTGATTGATGTGATCCTGCGGGTCTTTTCCATCTTTCTCTCCTGAATACATGGGTAGGTTAACCGCTCTTACATAGGCTGGAATTGTAGCTTGTGCAATATCCGGAATAAACGGAGATCCATGGTATACTGGCTCATCCTCCGGTGTGATGGCCCTTTTCATGCTGAGCATCTCTCGTCGGAGATGATTCAGCATTTCCCAAAGAGCTGGCTAATTGCTTGAATGGGGAAACATGTTGGGACGATAGGGAGGCATTCTATCCTCGAAACCATTACCTGGTGGAGGTATTACTCCTGGATACCCTTCTTGTCGATACCCTGGTTGTGGTGGTGGTATTTGCTGTGGAGTTGGCATCATTCTTGATCCTTGCTCTTCCACCCTATATCTTTCTCTGTAGGGTAGTATAGGTTGTGGTTCAAGAGGTCTTTCATTAGCTTGAGCTCTTCTTAAAGCTGCTTCCACTAGATCTTCAAACACTGTACTCGGGATATTGATATAGTCGGCATTAGGTGGCAGGGGGTTTCCAGGGGAACCCTCTGTAGATTCTTGATATATACTCTCACTATGATTTTCTGTCCGATGTTCAGAGTGGGCTAATCTGTCCATTTGTTCTGAATATCTTAAGTGTCGAGACTCTCTTATTGATGTAACTTGAAGGCAATAATTTATGGCGTTCCCACAGACGGCGCCATTTGTTAACTCATCGGAGTAATTTTATATTCTTTTATTCGAGGAACGCCTTGCCCAAATAGTCAGTAAGTGAGTTTTTGCAAGAAGCAAAGCAAGATGGTGTGGTATCAATATTTTTCTTTAGTTTACAGGCGAAATTGAGAATATGTCTTTTTCTTCCGGAAGATCTGCCCCCATTTCTTTACTAAAGGATAGTATTTATATCCCTCTTTCGATTGCATGCCCCATATTGGGTGGTAGATGAAAAATGTTTACATGCTAACTCAACTGTCTATAATACGGCCACCCAACCCTTCTTGTGCTGATGCATCACGAGCAAGGTTGACACCTGGTTAATTTGGGGCTGATTCATGATATTGATGATGACACATGGTCTTTGCATGGCAAGAATATCTCGAAGGATGACACTTGGTTATTGTTCTAGAAGCGTTTCTCTTGTTTGCCTTCGGACGAACTTCTTTGCCCTCGGATTGACTGCCATCGAATTACTCTGCCCGTAATGGTGCCATCGAGTATTTTTGTTACTGTTGTGCCATCGGGATGTCTCCCCATCGGGTCGTTAGGATATATACCCTGAAATATCATTATAGTAGACATCCATTAGGGGGAACGTATTTATCGTGTTCATGTTCCTTAGGATTGTTCACTGGCTAAAGCATCAGCGATTATTAGGCATCGTAGAGTCATCCAAGACTGGTAGTGCCTTTAGCATCGGATGCTCTGTGAGTGTAGTAATCCGTGCGCCATCGGAGATAAAGTTATCGAGAAGTAACTTATCTTCCGATGATAAATATTTTATTTGTTCTCTCGATGGCGAACATTTTGCTTGTCCCTCGATGGACCTAAGTTCCGATGGCCTTAATTTTTCTCCATAGGTTTACACCAGTCCCCCCAGTTCCTGGTGTATTATAGATAATCAACAAGAACTTAGAGTGAGGTGGTCGTCGGAGGTTGATGTAGCCATCGGAGAACGTGGGGATTGAGTTGATTGCTTTGATTGAGTTGATTGCTTTGATTGTAAAATAGATGACTGAAGAGGTGTTTAGAATTCGGGTTTCACTACTGATTTACTTTAGTAACTCATAGAAAAATTATGTTTCCTTGATCTACTGAGCTTTTTTGAGTACTTCTGAATCTGTGATCTATACCCGGAGTTATCGTAAATCCATAAATCTTTAGCTCTCTAATAACCTATGACGCTAGTTGCTAGCATAATTATTCCAGTTGTCAGTTGTTTTAAAAGAGAAATTAAGTCAGCAATCCAACCTTTTCATCCACTGGTGTTAACATAATGTTTAGCAAACATTGTATTCTTATGATCTAAGGTTGTGCACGATCACGTTAGCAAATCAATGTCATTAATTGCATGTACACACGTGCAGTTTAACATTTACACTCTGGTGGTCCTAGGGTAGCGCTTCCGTTCATCCAACGAGAGTTAATCCTAACATACAACTTATATAACCAATCAACCTAGAAACATGAACGCTCAAATAAATCTCAAGTAAGTCAAATGGACATATTCATTAATATTCATTAATTAGAGCAATCTGACTACTCCAAATGCGAAGTATGTTAGCTACTAATAGTCATAAGTTCAATTATATAAAGATTTAAACAACATAAACAAAGAATAAAGATTAAGCAAACTTCAAAGATCTGAAGGAACATTGACGCCTTTAATCTTGTGGACCCATTTGCTTTGTCTCCTTCCTTACAACTATTGACACTTAGAATATAAGAACAAAACTATGGAAACAGAGTTCAATGTTGTTTCTCTCAAACTCTCTTCACATTTTGCTCACAATACAAAAATATAAAGCAATTTAAAGTGTTTGGTCGCGGTTATGAGCTATAGACCGCGATACTTCTTGTGCTGGCTAAATCTCCCCCTTTTATTGTTTTAAGTTCAGAACGTGTTGCCCTAAGGTCTAGTTTTAGCCCTCTTTTCTCCATGTCGCGCGGATGACGCTACTATGTCACACATGAGTGGCGCTGCTCTAGTGGCGTGACTGCGCTCTTATGGCTTGAGTTGCGCAAATCGCGCGACTATGAAGCATGTCGTGTGGCCTCCTCTCATCGTGGTCTGGCTACTGGGCTTCGTCTCGTGTGATTATAGGGTTGCATTGTTCATCCTCATAGCGTCATAGCGCTCGGTTGTGGTATTGTGATACTCCTAATGCAAGCCCTCTAAATAACGCCTGTTTTGTGCTTTTTCCCCTTGTTTTATCTTGACTCGACTCAAAACTACAAAAGGCAAGATATAACATAAACCAAAAGTGCAACAAGGACTCATCAAAAGTATAAAAGAAACAAGTACTTAAATAATGTTAAATAAATGCTCACCAGCTGCTTAAAAATGTATGACTAGTTTCTTTTAGTGCTTTTTCTCAACGTACAAACGACATACATTATGTTGAAGTTACTGAAACTTAACAAGAGATAACTAGTGATAAACGTAGGACCGGTATTGGGGCAAATCAAGTTGGTACTCACATCGTGCTGTAAAGACTCAATGGAGTTCTTATCTTAATTCAATTTACAGTTTAATAAATGAGTTTGACGTCGTGATTAAAGTTTTGAGAATTATGATAGATGATAGGTCTTTAAATCCCATTTGACGGGAAGGTTGTGATTGTTTAACTAAAATGACATCTTATGAATTTCTGTTTAACTTACATTTTATTCACAAAGTTGTGAGAATCACAGATTTGCTTGCTCAAGCTTTGCAGACTACGTCTTTTGATATTTTAAATGCACTAGACCTTGTTTCAGAAACTGTGAAGAGTTATTGGATATGTGTCTGTTACTCTACTTCTAAAGAAAGCTTGTGACATCATGGCATTGAGATACCAAACATGGGAGATTCGTACAAATCAGTTACATGCCAATAGTAGAAGGGCCAGTCACAATTCATCATCATTATCACTTCGATATATTAATGAAGCAATATATTTTCAGGTGATAGAGCTCAATAGAAGATTTTTGTGATGGAGAGCGGTTGAACTTATTAAGCTAAGTTCTGCTTTGGCACCTAAAAAAAACTTAAGTTGTTCAACATTGACAGTAGTTGTACCTTTACCAAGAAATACTTCTTGGGAGTTTCAGCATAAGTATCATTTGAGATGTTAATTGGCTTACATTATGAGTTGGTCGTTGTTCGACATGAGATATTTCAAATCACATCACCAATTTCAGAATCATGCAAAATATTAAGAAAGGCAAAAAAGCCACAAGGCTACCGTTCGGCCGTCAAGTTAACTTATCTTGTTTTAACTCTTCTCGTTTTTACATCAACAACAAAATGTACATTTCAGCAATCAAACATATTGAATAAGTTCAATAAAAATAAAATGAAAGATGAGTTCATGTCAAATATTACGGTTGTCTATATTGATTAAGAGTTGAGAAGTTTTTGATTCGGATTTGATAATTGATAAACTTGACTTGATGAGGCATTGCAGGGTATAATGGCATATATTTTAAATTTAATCTTTATTGAGCCTTTTCTATATCCGGTTGCATCCCACTAAATCATGTTTTTTTTTTGTTTGTTTGAAGCTATGTTGCACGGGTACGCGATACGGCGATACGGATACGGTACGATACGGGTACGGCGATACGGATTTTCAAAAAATAGGCGATACGGATACGGCAAGGATACGCCTATATATATAAATATATTAATATTAATATTACAAGAATTAAATGACACGTTCATAGTAAGTAAGAATTGATACAAAAAGCATTAGTTCATAAAAGTGATTATAACAATATAGTAAATTATGAAGGTGGTGGTGAGCGAGTAGAAGGTGGCCACAACCATGGATTTGGTGTCTTGGTGGAGGTGGGTTGAGAAAGAAGAAAAATTGATTAGAAGTGAGAAAAGTGGAATTATGATCATGAGCTAGTTAATTACTAATTAGATTAAAAGATTTTGTTTTAAGTTTTAATTGTACGTGATATTTATTGATGTTGCCATCAATTTAAAAACTTATAAAAAAAACCCAAAATATTCCCGATACGCCTCAAATATGTATCGGATACGTATCGGAAATTTTTTATTTTCTTTTAATTAACCGATACGCCACGTGGCGTATCGGATTCGTATCGGTAGTGTATCCGTAGCGTATCGGTATCGGATACGTATCCGATACGGGTACGCTAGTTTTTTTGGTGTATCCGTGCATCATAGGTTTGAAGACTTCAAAATTGTGAAGTAAAATTACAAAACATTTTTCAATTTGTACTTATTAACTATTTGTTAAACCAATGGATGTTAAACAAGTATTATAGTTTTCTGGGATCTCACAGTGCATCAAGAATTTATTCACAGTCGACTGGACCTTCAAGATCAGGTGCATATTAAGGATTTGCCTGGCCTACAACATCTATCGGGGCTGATGAGGCAGAACAATCCCGACCTGTTGACGACTGGCGCGGAGTGTTTTTACTAGTCTCGAGATTACCTCCTCACTAGACTCTCTTGCCCCCTTATAGGCAACACAAGAAAAGCTTTTTGGTTCAATAGAAACCTGTACTAAAAACATAATGGTTAGAATTAAACAATTTATATAAATAAGTAACATATTCTAGGGAAGGATACGGGTGTTACTTTTTTGCGATTGGGCTTGACGCGGGTTCAAGTTGCCTACCATATCTGAGACAGAAGAAAGAAACAAGTCGGATGTAGTTCACTATTAATTTGAGCCCGCGGAGGGTCTTAGATATTGTGATGCTATCTGGGGAGCTGTATGCATTGTTTTGGCCCTTAGGCTCGATTTGGACTATCCCGGAGGATGTTTGTCTCATAATCGAGGCCCGGGTAACCGTAGTATTAACCCATGTTGGGTTTATCAAGACCCAAGATCACTTGGGAGGCCTAACGGCATATCAATTCATCGAGCCCCGGAGGCTTGGTATCGGACCTTGGGCAATTTGCACCACGAAGTGGTCAAATCCCGGGTCTAAGCTCTCTCGTACTTAAGTCCAATTGTTGACATATTCTGTGGAAAACTATAGGAAAAAAATACTCGAAGTACTTTTGTTGACGTGCCAAAAGTGTTGACGTAGAAACTATTGATGTGGAAACGATTGACGTCCTACAGTTTGACGTACAAAACCGTTGACGTGGCAAGAAGTATTGACGTGGAACGCTTGACATGCTTTCTCTCATTAGAACTCTAGAGAGAAGTTAGAGCATCCAAGCTTCGAAGTGAGTTTCCCTTCAAGTGTCCAACCCCTCAAATGAAGAAGTGAGGAGGTATTTATAGAAAACGAGGAAGAGTAAGACATGAGAAAGGGTGCCAATACCTACTAAAGGTGAAGTAGGAGAAAATGGTGCACCATGGGACTGGTGCACCGCACCGCACCGCACCAGGTTGAACCCCGGTGCGGTCTGGCGGTCGACGTGCTGGGGCACGTCGGCGTTGACTCACGTGCCAAATGGCACATCGATGTCGACCTGTCGTGGTCAACCGAGCCAATTACCATATTCATTTCTCGTTATTTAGCGAGAATTTAGGCCAATTTTATAATTTTTGAAGATAATCGGGTCGTAGCATAAATATTTCTCTAAGAACTAATTTTAGGCTAAAAGTATTCACCCCTCAATTGTTAGACGAATTGGACCTCTAGCATTTGGACTAGGAGGCTTTTTTAATGTTTTGGGTCTTTAAGGCATTTTGGGCCCATTAAGGCTACTTTTAAAGGGGACGAATTTTCCATCTTGCCTCATTTTTCCACTTTTAGAGAGAGGAGAGAGCTTCAAGAAGAGAAGTAGGGAGAAAATCAAGACTCCATTTCATCTCCAAATTGAAAGGTAATGTTTCACATGAATTCCCAATCACACAATTCATGTCAACTCGGATCGACGTCACCCACTTCGACGCAACTGACATGTCCAAGCCGAATGGTTCGACATGGACTTAATCACGTCGATTATACGTCGGTCATGACTAACGTGATTATGTCATCACACGTTGGTTATGATCGACGTGGTGACATTATCAGCGTCGATCGCCCGACCAAATCGGTGTTGTCTCTGAGTCACTTTACGTTAATCGAGGCCTTGTTTATATTTGAATCATGGATTTTTTGAATATCTCAAATTTATCTCACTTTGTTTAGTTGTGTGAACTTGTCATCACTTTTGTAGAATTCTTACATTCTTTTATTTTATGATTTTCTCCATGGATCCTCAACTCGAATTTGATTATATTTGCAATGTTGAATCGCAGGTAGTAGCCAAAATTGGGATTCCACGTCACCATCATGAGTACTACTCTCCGAAGTGTCCGAAGCGTAGACACAACAAAGAGAGGTATTTTTTTATCCACATAGGGTATATCGGCGTTGTTCGTCAAGATACTAGCCCATTCAGAGTTCGAGACACCCCGTTACTCATGAGACATCTCGTAGATCGCCTGGCCATGGTAATTTGCTTATACTCAACTTTCTTGATTGAGATTATGGGGTTGGGAAAATGATTCCCCAAGGAATACTTTGATGAGCATAATGGTAAACTCTCTGAGCACGGGTCGAATTTTGATGATGATTATGAAGAGGTTGGCCCCTTTAGTCGTGAGAGAGGGGAACCCTTGGTTGATGATAGTGGTTCATCATATGATTTGTATGTTGAGGATGGTGCCTCTTATGATTCATTTTCCGGAGGAGGAAACGAGGATGATAGTTACTACGAGGTTACTCCTTGTGTGAGACGCCGAGAGGGCGACGCAGTTGAGAGTGTTGTGGAGCATGTTGATCTTGTTAGGGATAGTGATGAGGGGGATGAGATATACGATGAGGGAGATGATAGATCTCTACGTGTATTCCAAACCCTCATATCCATAGAGAACATTGTCCCCAAGCTTACGAGAAGGCAAAAGGTGGAGAACTTAAGGGAACAGTTTGACATACAAGTGACGTATGATGTGATCATTCCTGGGATCAGAGATAGGATGCATCTTCCCCCAAGGGGGTGAATTTCCCTTTTTGAAGGTTATCTAGCCACGTGGCTTAGATTCTCTGTAGTCCCTAAGCTTCAGGATATTATTGTGAGGATTGGTTTAAACCCCGCTCAGTTTACCCCCAATGGATAGGCAACCATTGTAAGTTTTGTAGTGGCTATGAAGGCCAATGGTTTTTGATGTAATATGGATGAATTTTGGTATCAGTTTCGTATGAACTTCAACTAGAAGGGTGACGCCAATTCATGCTTTGTTACTTATCGGCTAGGAAAAATTGTGCGTACCTAGATGGTGCAAAGGACAGCTATGGTCAGGATTGGAAACATCAGTTTCTCTACATTAGAGAGAGTACTCGTGGGGAGTTTGATTGCTTCAGTCAGAATTGGACCGACATTGACGTTTGGCTAGAACGACCTAGTTATGGAGATGGTAAGAAGAAAAGGTTGGCATCTCTTCAGGCCGATCCCTTATATTATCCGATCATATGTCATCCAGATGTACTAGAGCGAGTCGTATTTGCCCGTTGAGCACACGAGGACTGAGACTTTAGGTATAGTTTTTGATTTTGGCATCTATGTCCTTTACAACTACCTTTTCAAGCATGCATACTTGTATTTAGTAGTTTTGGTATTGTGTTCTTATTTGATCTCTCTTTGTCATTTGAAGTCGACATCGTGATAGATAGATCTGAGGTGATGTGCAAGACTTCTGCACGGAACAGAGTGGCGGCAGGCTATGCGACTTCTCGTGGTAGAGGTAGAGGGAACCGTAGTGGACGCGGTGCCTCTATGACCTCTGATGAGGAGATGAGGGATGTTCCCATGGAGGGTAGGAGTTCTTCTATTATAGAGCGGGGTTCACATGGCAGTTTTCCCCTTAGAGATGAGGAGATGGTTCCTCCTTCTATTGCGAATCCACCTACAGTGATTAGTATCGATGATGAGGCTCTAGAGCCAGGCGAGATATGGGGATTTCCTTTTAGAACTGAGGCTAAGATAGATAGTGGAGCTAGTGTTCAACTGAGCCAGATAAAGGCGGCGACAAAGGTGGAGGATCCTCTCGTGGTCCCGTTGAGTATGCTACCCATGTCCCTTACGATCACAGAGCCAAGAAATGAGCTAAGAATGTTGCTGCCTAGGCTAAGGCCAAGGAAAACGATAAAGAGGCTATCAATGAGGGGTCGAAGGGACCCACAAAGAAGAAAATGGCTGCTGTCTAGCCTTTAGAGGTTTCCAATGTGGCCGCGCGGCGTATTCACAACAGCGGCTGGAAAACCCAAGATTACCTTGCTGGAGATCCCAATGACCACCCGAATAGCGTAATGCGTATGAGCACAGAAATGGGCCCTAGTGAAGAGCTGATCGATTCATATGCTTTGGGGTTATAGGTAGCATCAAATTAATGGTGAACGACGACGAACTCATCCATCAAGTGAATATTGGTACGTGAATATACACTGTCTCTCTAATTTATGATATCTTGTTTGGTGAACATATTTTTACTTGTGCTTGTTTGGGCATTTCCAGACTATGTTATGTTTACACGTGCTTATCAATGAGCATGATCGACTCCTTTAGAGGTAGGATACCCATGATAAATTGATGAAGACAGAAAAAACTGCTGCGAAACGAGCAGATCAGAACATCACTTATCATGAGAAGAAGATCAAGGCTACTGAGGAGCACTTGGTCGAGGAAAAAGCTAAGTCCCTTAAGTTAGAAGAGCTTTTAGTGATGGCAAACAAGGAGAAGTTTTGCTTAGAGGAGGAGCTAATAAGTGCTCGTTTCATTCTGGAATCCAAGTGAGTGGCATTGGAGAAGCGCGACGCTACCATCAGAAGATTAGAACATGAGCTAGAGGCGGCCAAGAAGGCACATGCCAAAGCTTTTCAGGAAGGACAGTATGCGGTAAGTATTTCCCCCAAGAGAACTCTTATTAGACTGTTTATACTTTACTATTATTATCTTTTATGAAGATATTCATTTTTGTGCAGCTTTTATGTGAGTAATAGCCTTTGGATAGTGACTGTAAGGTCGAAGTGGTTGGCGAGTTCTTGAAATCTGAGACCTAATAACATATTGCATGTGAACGTGGCATTATTGATGACGACAATGGATACAAAGAATGTATTTGCGATATTGTGTATTACGAGGAGATGGGCTCGACTTTCGACCCTGCTAGATACATCCTTGGATGCAGATTGTTGGACGAGGACTACTTGGCACCCTATCCTGAAGATGAGACCAATGACGATCCTTTCGCGGAGGGTACATATGCTTTTAGGAGTCCTAGGAGTCTACGTGACATTTGACTTTATGACATTTATCCGCATGCTCAAGATGTGGTGATAAAGGATGCTAAAGTGGAAGAGATCATGCCTGTGGGTACTGTAGATGTAGTGGCTCCGCCCGAGGCATATGTCACTATTACTATTGCGTTTGAGCTGTCAGAGTGCATGGAGCTTGCCATGGCTCATACTGACGTGCTCACCGTTGTACTTGATACACTAGATCACGAGTGAATCGTTCTACCGCACATGGTTCAATTATGTATGTTGACGTATTATTTGATTCGCATTCTAGTGGAATGAACTCATGTGAGTTGCAGATATCTAGCAAGATGGTTGCAGACAGAGCACGTACCAAGGATAATTTTAACGGTATTGTGGATACTCTTACATTCCTAAAGGAGGAAGAAGCGGAGTTTGAAGCTGTAGGCCTTGTGACTTGTTCCAATGTTGATGATGAGGTCGTGACTGAGCCTGCAGTTTGGGCATTCGCTCAAGTTCACCTGTTCAGCCATGTCGGCTTTATGTTGGCATATGTGCCTTATTATTCATACTTTTTGATTATTGGGTGTTGGTACCCTTCGATATTTTGCGCCGGTGTATGATGTTGTGTTTGTTCGCACTTTATATTGTGCTTTTGAGTTGCCGTTGGTGGCAATAGAATTTGAGACTTAGTTATGCTCATATTGACTTGTTTATGGATGTTATGCACGTAGCATGTTTCTCCATGTTAGTTTTGTTTCTTGGATAAGTCTTACACGCGTTTGTGCTTTGCTTATCGTTAAATATTTTGATGTCGACTTATCATTGACGATTAAGTGACATTTTTCTTTATCGATCCTTTGTTGTTTAAAGGAGATGTTCGCTTAGTTAACTAGATTTTAATCTTAGTCACATGTGGTAGCTTTGGCATTTTTGGCCGAAGCTTATGCACATAGTTTATTTGAGGAGAGGTGGTTCCTCATTGTGAGTAACGAGTAGTACTCGATCAGTTTGCGTACCTTTTGAATAGGCATAGGGGCTATGAAGCCTTTTATGAGATGTTATCTCGTCACATGGAATAAATGAATACTGAGCTCGATCTAGAATTAACACCATGTAGGTGTGTCAGGAATAAGGGCCGTAATGCACAACATTCTTTTGGAACGTGTGCTTTTAGATGAGAATGAGCTCAATCTAGTAAGTGACACCATATAAGTGTGTAAGGCATAGGAGCCGTGATGCGCGACATTCTTCTAGAATGCGGGCGTAGATGAGACCTGTGCTCGATGTAGTAAATGACACCAAATAGGCGTGTATTGTGAGATTTGATCTGTTTAAGGCATAGAGCCTATAAGTAACTCATGGTGTGTCGTTTATGGTGTTGCGTTGGTCTTCATGAGTTGTTGTATTTACTTCTTAGCTCCTTCCAGTTGTAAGTAATTCTCTTAGGTTTTACGCAACTTGTGCTACCTCTCACATTTTGGCGTGACTTTACGTAATTTCGAGTATAACCTATTTCGAGGATGTTACATACTCGGATGCAACCATGGCTCTTGTCGATTTATGGCTTTACACAGTAAAGGCAACCAGTTCATACATGGTTTTATGCCTTAAAGTCTACCAATTCTTGCATGGCTTTACGTATCTAACAACCAAATCTTCTGTGGATTTACGCATCTAAGCAACCAGATCATACATGGTTTTACGCCTTAAAGGATACCAAGTCTTTCATGGCTTTACACATCTAAGGCAACCAAATCTTGTGTTGTCGAAGCATTCCCATCCATGAACCCGCAACCATGTATGACATGTCACCAACGAGAAAAAATGTTAGGTTGTTGGCATGAGCGTAAATAAGTTTTGCAACAAAAGGTTTTTGCACCCATGCGCAGTGTAAGTGCAAATTGCAACAAAAGCTTTCACTATTGCGCAATATTTTATGGTCTTGCTTCAAAATATGAAGTCTTAGTGGTAGGGTGGTAGCCCAGCTATGGGGTACTACTCCTTCCTTTTTTCCTTGAAAAACAACTTGGGAGTTTGCATTAAGTTGAATGTGGAGGTGACCCGGCTAGGGGTTGCAACTCCTTCTTTTCTCAAGTTAAATTTGGGCACTTGGGCCGCGTTGTGCTACTTCTTTTTATCATTGGAAAGAGCGAGTTGAAGCTTGTGCACGTAAATTGTTCATAGCCAAGACAAACATGAAAATATTTTTATTTATTTTTAAACTGCACTTGGCTTTGACCAAGTTGCCTATGTATCCCAAGTAAATTCAGGAATCAAGTCTCCGTAGTTCATTTAGTTTATTGTAATATTTTATTCAGGAAATTGGGTTAAACTACAATGAGCTACGGAGCATTCTAGATGCTATTGTTAGGCATAGAATTTTCAAAGGTCCTGGATATTCCAAGGGTGTGCTATATCGTGACCGTTCATTTTCTGCAGATAGTAGTAGCCTTTGGAGCTAGCTCGAGTGACTTTGTAAGGCCTTTCCCAATGTGGTTGGAGTCCGCCAACATGCTTGTGGGTCTCGATTTTTCTCAGGACTAAGTTCCTCACTTGGAACAGTTTGAAACGGACACCTTTGTCGCAGGACTTAGCCATCATTGTCTTGTAGTCTTGATTGTGCTCGTATGCCGCTTCACAGGTAGAGCCTATAAATTTCAAGTCTTCAAAGCGCATTCTTGCTGTTTTTTCTTAGTTGTAGGTGAGTATGCGCTGTGTTGGCATGACAGTATCTGCAGGTATGACTGCTTCTGAGCCGTAAACCAGTAATAATGGTGTTTGGCCTGTAGAAGTTTTGGGGGTTGTACGGTAGGCCCATAGTATTCTAGGCAGAACTTCCACCCAAGATTCCATGAGTTCGTGCATTATCTTCTCAAGGTATTCCATAAGGGTCTTGTTTGTATTCTCTACTTGAACGTTTGCTTGTGGATGATAGACTTCCGTGAAGTATTGAGTGATACTCAAATTTTTGCACCATGCTCAGACGTTCTGTCTTGCGAATTGTGTGCCATTATCTGAAATGAGTACTCGTGGAATTCCAAAACAACATATGATCTGTTGCCATTCAATGATGTTACCCTCTATAATGGAGGAGAATGCTTGAACTTCGGCCCATTTAGTGAAGTACTCGACTGCAATCGTTGACGCTGAGTCGCCACTTGTGAGGCTGTGTTGGACTGAGTTGGAGAGTTGCTTCATGAAGTAGTAGGTTGTCTACGTGTTTTAACCATGATTTCCTTGAGATAGTGTGTCGAGTGGTTTCCTACAGATGGCGCTTACAACGCGGGGTGTTTTGGCTAGTCTTGAGATTACCTCCCCACTAGACTCTCTTGCCCCTTATAGGCAACACAAGAAGAGCTTTTTGGTTCAATGGAAACTTGCACTAAAAACATAATGGTTAGAAGTAAAAACTTTATATAATGGTTAAGTAACCTATTCTAGGGAATGAGATGGGTGTTGCTTTCTAGCAACTGGGCTTGATGCGGGGTCAAGCTACCTATGTATCTCCATGAGAAGAAAGAATCAAGCCGAACGTAGTTCATTATTAATTTAAGCCCACATAGGGTCTTAGATGTCTTGTTATTAGCTCGGGAGCTGTATGTATTACTTTGGCCCTTAGGTTCAATTTGGACTATCTCGGAGGATGGTAATCACGTAGTCGAGGCTCGGGAGACCGTAGTATTGACCCATGTTGGGTTTATCAAGATCAAAGATCACTTGAGCGGCCTAACGACATAGCAATTCAACGACCCCCTGAGGCTCGATATCAGATTTAGGGCGATTTGCACCACAGAGTAGTCAAATCTCGAGTCAAAGCTCTCTCGTACTTAAGTCCAATTGTTGACATATAAATGTCTATGGAAAAGTAGAGGAGAAAATACTCTAATTACTTTTGTTGACGTACTTTTGTTGACGTGCCAAAAGTGTTGACGTGGAAACTGTTGGTGTGGAAACTATTGACGTAGAAACGATTGATGAGCCACGACTTGACGTACAAAGATGTTGATGTACCTCAGGAGGGCGAGCCAAACGTATTGACGTGGAATGATTGACGTGACAAACGCGTTGACGGCAAGAAGTATTGACGTGGAATATTTGACATGCTTTCTCTCACTAGAATTATAGAGAGAAGTCAGAGCATCCAAGCTTCTAAGTGAGCTTCCCCTCAAGTGTCAAACCCCTTAAATAAAGAAGTGATGGGGTATTATAGAAAATGAGGAAGGGTAAGGCATGGGAGAGGTGCCAACACCTACTAAAGGTGAAGTAGGCGAAAGGGGTGCACCCGCACCGCACTGGGTCGGACCCCGGTGCAGTCCGGTGGTCGACTTGCCACGTCGGTGTCTACCTTTCATGGTCAACAGAGCCACATTGATTTCACCGACGTGGCATGAATTGATTAACACACCACGTTGGTTCGACCCACATGGCGCGTGTTTTGGATTCTCGTCACGGCATTGTGTCACTTGGACTTCTATGCTTGCCATTTTGCCATAACATACCGTTTTCTCGCGATCAAGAGGGTCAAGTTGATACGATATCTCAGTTATCTAATCGGATTGGGAGGAAATCTCCTTTTGCCCCCTCTACTCCGAGTTATTTCCAAGACGACCGCATATTTTGGAGGTGTCGTAATTATGGCACACCTATGGCGATGACATGCTTTAGATGTCTAACGATGACATTGATGGATTGGCACGTGGTTAGAGTATTGGGGCTTGTATTCTCGAGGATCCCAGTTATCGTACGTGGATCATAATCAATAAAAAGAAGAGATCATGGTAGGGGTGGGTAAACGGGTTCGGGTTTCAGATACCCAAACCGACCCGATCGGGTTTTACCCGATTTAAGCAAAAAAATCGGTTTTACAGCTAATCGGGTTCGGGTACCCGAACCCGAAATTACTAAGCCGAGTAGGGTTTTGGGTACAACCCTTTGGGTACCCGAAATCCAAAATCTACATTGAAAATTTTTCAGATTTTAAAAGTAATTAAAAAAATAAAAGGTGCTTCTTCATAAGTAAATAAAAAAGAACATTATGACTAAAAACAAAAAGAGTAAACTCTAAGTTCTAACTTAATAATAATTATTAGCAAAAAAACTTGTTCACCAGTTTCAAGTTTCAGTTTCAAAAGCTAGTTTATTTTTGTGATGAATTATAATGAGCACAATGTTATTTCCTTTTTGTTTATAATTTTTATAAATATGTTTTTGCGTGAATTTGTTATTTTCATGTTGAATAATGTGTTATCTTTAGTAGAATGTCTTTTTGTTTCTAGGAGCTAAAAATAGTGAGAAAAAGACTAATGAATAGTGGAAAATAATTGCACAATTTTTCTTTATCACACAAGCCCGAACCCGAACCCCGACATTTATTCGGGTACCCGTATATTTCGAGTATCCTAAGAATAAGTCGGGCATCAGGTGTTTAAAAATGCCACCTGAACCCGAAAAACCCGAACCCGAAAAACTCGAAACCCGAAAAACCCGACCCAAACTCAGCTATAGATCATGGAATGATGGGTATTTCAGCCTCCATTCTGGCAAATTTGAAGAATTTCTGGAGGGTTCAAACGAAAGAGAATCGTTTGCTTCCGTGGCAGATTTTTGAGGTAATCTTTCCTTTTATATTAGTGTTTAATTACTAATTATTGAATCAATGTGATATGTGGATAATATTTGGTTTCGACCATTTATGTTTTTATAACTATGAAAAAAGAATATAAGTGGCATCTCAACAACTTCAAACATATTTACAAATTACACGACCAACAACCACAAAGCGGTTTTGTAAGTCGGTGAACAAAATGAAACATATCTTCGAAATAATTAAAGAAGCACCTGAGTTGACTTGTCGGCACAAGATTTGGATCACTTCAAAGTGGCATGATGAGTACAAACAATATAGGAGTAGCGAGCCACACCTGAAAAGGTGCGCCCAAGCAAAAATTAACAATGCCAAAGGAAAACGTGCAATTGGATTGGTGGATGCCTTACGAGTGAGGAGATGGTTGAAAACGGTGTAAGTTTTTAAAACAATTGAATTAATTGACATCATATATTACATATAGAATTTTGTTTAAGAAACAAAATCAAACTCTAATATAAGTTTTTAGTCTTTACTTTATATAGGCAGCGGAGATAAGGGTTATGTTGAAGGAGTTGTTGTCGTTTTCTGTTCTAGAGACGAAAAATTATGATGGGAGCGTATGGTGGGTCAATCTCAAGACCAGGGCTATATACATAAGTTTATTTCCTACACGAACTCACATATTAGAAATAATCTATATTGTCTTAGATTTTGAATATTATGTTATTCCATCATTACAAATTCATAGCCGAGATGTGTCGCGTTCGCGGTGATGATATGTCCACCTGGCCTCCTTGGGGCTTTGTCTCGTGGCTTGAGGTGAACCCGCTAAATAAAAACAAGGTGCGTGCATTTTCCAAGTATTATGATGGGTAGTTTTGGGGAGTCAAGGCTCATAAGTATCTGAGGTCGACCCTTCCACCACCAAGGAGAGTTCATCAGCATGGACCAAAATGGTGCATTGTGCGATGACAGAGGCTTTGTAGAAACAACATCAGACACAACTTGCACATCAGTACAAATCCCAGATGGAGCAGTACTGGTAACATAGTGCTGTGACCGAGACATTGCGGGTATTAGCCTAGAACAACAATTTTATGATGATGCATTTACCTCTAATTACCATTCTGGTGCCACTTCACCTGATGTCATTTCATGCTGGTTGGCCACCGATGACTGTTGTACATGGACTCACCTCCTCAAAGAGACCGATTGCTCTGCTGACATGGCATCAGCAGGAGACTGACTATAGTATCAGACCAGTACTCACTCCTATCCCTTTACACATTAGTTAGGTTCCTATACCCCTCAGGGTTCATGAATTCTGATATTCACCACACCCTAGCCTACGAGTCTATACAACCTAGAGATGTCGCATTTGGGGATGCAACAACAACAGAGATTACTAGGGATGGTGCAGATGCACATGATGAGATATATGATGATGTTGGGGGTGCCAATGGGGATGGATATGTCGGGGATGAATGGGTAGTTGGTGATGAATATCTAAAGTATACACTTTTATACCTCATTATAAGGGGTTCAATGAAGAGTTATTTAAGTAATTAGCATATTTCAGTACATTTTCGTGTATTTTAGGTTTCTAGAGACGTTTGGTGAAAACGTAGGGTTTCACCGAAAAATGAGAAAAGAGAGACTGAATTCACACAAGGCTATAAAGGAGGACCAAAGCAATAGTCCAATTTATGAACATACAAATGATTTGGGCAAGGAACGAAGGTGTTAGAGCCAAAGCACCAAAAGCTACACAATTATGAGAAGCTGAATGAAGCCATTGATTCAAGCACATGGTGGCAAAGTTACATGAAGAATCAAAAAATGTGATACATACAATTGGAAGCTACGCAAGTCGACGTTCCAACACAACACGTGGATCTGGATTTTGATATTCAAAGAAGAAGTTATGCTCAAAACATGAAGCTGCGCATACCAGAAGAGAGACGTGCGACATGCCATGTCACACGATCCCGTGTGATGCGCCAATACTTGTGCAACCCCCACGCACCAGGAAGAGACGCACGCTTTAATGTGAATACCTGTGTGACCCATGCAACATGACCCAAGACGCACTACACGGTCCAAAAACGTACATAAACCACAATTTCAGCTCAACTGTTATTTTACCTATAAATAACACTAGAGCTACGCGATTTTCAGCGTGAAACACAATAGTGAAACACACCAACACAAAGTTGTGACACCACACACATCAAGTCAATATCTAACCAGGGAAGCAGAGTAATGTAGATTAAAGACAGAGTTTATTGTATCTTTACTCATTTATTATGATGTTCTCTTCTGTTTGTACTGTTGAACGTGCTATCATTATGTGGTAATCTTCTCCGTATTTGGAGAAGAGAGTAATGACTATTTATGCACAATGAACCTTTTGTTTTGAATTCATGTTGAGTTTTATTTGTTTAGATGTGACTCGTTCTATATTTCACGCATTTGATTTATACACTTGATGAGCGCTAATGTGCCTCGTGGCTAAAATACATGTTTGATTTATGTGCTAGAAGTAGGATAACGCAACTCACGCATAAGCTAGATCACACAAATCCATGTCTTTGATTATTTCAATCTAGTTAACACTTGAGAAGATTAAATTGGTACCAAACTTTGATTCTTTTAGATTGATTACCCCTAGGTGCAGATCTTTAGAAGGACGCAGAGGAAAATTTAGTGTCACTAGTGTCACACTAGAATTCTGGTATTACCATTGAACACATTTAAACTTAGCATGATGAAACTAAGTGGAAGGGAATTGGTGGTTTGTTTAAGAATCACATAATAAATAGTTATTAAACCAATCTTCAAATATACTTCCTCAATCTTACTAAATCCTTGTTATTTACTTGTTTTATTAATTATAATCAAAACCTTCTCATTTAAATTTTCTTATTTTTTGTTTTACCAATGTCTATTAAACGAACACTATAGTTACACACTCTCTGTGGGATTGATACTTGGTTAGTGACTATACTTACCATTTAATATTACTTAAACGTGCACTTGCAAACACGTAGGTGTAGCAATTCATTGCATTCATAAAAACTACACGCTTTGCCACACATCAACAGGTGCCTTTGCCTAAGGCAATAGGCACTCACCATGCAGATGTCGAGGATGACTGGGCAGCATGTACTATGGTTGATTGGGATGCAGCAGTGACAACAACATGGGCAGCAAGGACAAAGTGGGACAACTGGTGGGACTAAGCAAGGTGGGGTCTGACAAAGCTATACTTTCAAGGTGGGACCTAGGAGAGCGCGACTAGGCATGATGGGACCAGAGAGTATGGCACATGCCAGTGAACTGCTTATAGTGACTTATTTAATGACATGTTTGATCATGAGAACAATTAGTTGTTTTAAAATTAAATATGTAATTGCATGCATGGTTGTTCTATTACTCTATCTTAATTTTATTGGCTAAAAGTACAAGTTATATTAACTTTTGTATTCAATTTGTTGAAATTTGTCCATTTTTATGCAAGTACAAACAAATCCCATTAATTTAGAAAAGTGATAATTTAGTCCCTTACAGAAACTATTACTAGGAAATACTTCGACTTATGTTTATGTTCAGTACAACGCTATGATTAGAATGTTAAATTATGCAATTTGTTGACAATTTTTCCACTTATGCAATTACAAACGAACCCCATAAGTTTATAAAAGTGACAATTCAGTCCCCTAAAGAAACTATTACTAGGAAATTACCAAAGTACCCCATTAAGTCCATATACAAAGTTATATGACTCATATATGGCTCACTACTGTCATTAGCATATCCCTCAACTTACTACTCTTCGCCTTCTTTTTCGGCTTCATCTTCGTCGCTAATCTCTATTGGGACTTCATCTTCACTTGCAACTTGCTAAAATTGACCTTCAACGGCTAATTGAGTCAAATAAAAAAAACTCAGGTCAATGAACAACCGCCCTTCAAGAACTCCTGGTCTACAACTTGGGGTTCGTTACTTGCAATTATTTAAGTACTCATAGAACTCATGTCAACTAGGTGTCTAGCTTGTGTGTAACACACAACCCGCCAAACCTTTTGTTGTATGTTATGTTGTGAAGGATATGACGCGTAGTACACTTGTTGTGCTCGACTTGCCAGAATAAATTGTTCTAACTCTCCAGATGCGAGACGACATCGTGGATCCATCTCAATCAAACGGTATTTAGGATGGACATGCATCCTTCGATCACTTGTCTCATACAAAATATTGTTGAACAACACGATTGTCATTCCATCAGGGAATTCAAGCTCCAACACCTCACGCAACGTCCCATGGGAAAAAGGCTTCTACTTCTTCACTACTACATCACTTGACACAAAGTCCACCATTTTTCTTCTTCGTATCTCTACTATAAACCTTAGTGTGAAAACAAAGATCATTAATCTTTTAGCCATCTTTCCAAGAAGTAATTGAGTTATTGGGGCCTGGAGACAATGCGCAGAGTCGTGGATCTACATCGAACCGTGAAGAAAATACCATTTGCTTTAACCACTATACAAAAGATTCATTTCACTTCTGATGGATCTCATCTCCATTGAGTCCAATGCACATTTCCTCGTTGAATACTCTATTACAATAAAAAAATAGAAGTTAGTAATGCAACGATTGATAATAAGAAATATAAAATAATTTGTAAAGATGAAGGGAGTACAAACTGTAGCTATGAATCTACTTCTGGGAAATTAAGTAGGATATACAATTCAGTTGTGTAATACTCCTCGTCTGTTAAGTGTCTCTTGGGGATAACTTTACCGATCGGCTATCCCATATTTTAAACGCATATATTAGGTATGTAGAGTGTGGATCGAGCCTCATTTCATTCATGTTCAAGCAAGTTCTTCTAGTACCACCGTACATGATGTGTAGCGAGTGTGTAGCATTTTTAATATAGATTTAATAATAAAGTTTTGCTTACGATTTCGCAATTGCACGACAAGTAATAATAAAATGGAAAGTATTTTACGTCCCAATTGTCAAATCCTACGAGGACTATGATTAAACTTTCGTGTTCACTTATTTACTCTTTCTTCTGCTAACAGTGGTGATGTAACTAGTTGAATAGATTTGTAGAGAAACTTCAACGAAAATAAAATAAACGGCTCAATTGAATTGATTTTGGTTGTTTTGTAATCAAGATTGATGAAATTACCTTAAAGGTTCTAGTTCATTCAATTTACCACTATGTTCATACTAATGCTATGATTTCTGATGCGTTCTGCATTATGAGGCTATAATAATACTACTACATGTTCGCAAGTGCATGGTCAAGTAATGATAAAATTATAAGTATTGTTACTAACTAAGTACTGTATCCCACAAGAGTAGTTATCTGCTTTAGCAATTCAATGTTGAAATCAAGTGAAACTTGTACTTTGGGAAATTAAATATGAAGAACAATGTAAACTAAAACTATAACTAATAAAGGTAAAGACAAAGGTGGAATTGAATTCATTGATAGGGTTGTAATGCAGATCAAGGAAAAATTATCTAGGAATTGGAATTTGTTAATCTCATACTAGTGACCCTATGTAATGCATCTTTCTATTGAATATTGTTTTGTTCTCAAGTTGGCATGATAAGTTAGACGCACTTTAGTATCACTTAAAGAACTCCCTAATTCTTTAATGATGTCAGACGTTAGGTACTCTCCCTTTTCTCCAGAAGTTCACATTGACACCTTAACCTAGGTTCCTCGTGAGAATATGGTGACAAAGGTGTAGAGATTTGTTTGCTTGATCTACTATGTAAGTGTTGCGTTACCAATCTTCTACGCGTAACACAAAATAATAGAAGATAGTTCAACATCTCCACTATGCATCGCAAGAACATGCACGCACTAAATCTATCAATTAGCATAAACAACAATCCAAATCCAACAAAATAAAGTCTTCATAAAATAATCAAAATAAATAACTACATCCTACCTGAGACACTTGGAAATTCAGCTACTCATGAACGATGTTTCAAAAAAATAATTCATCTATTGCCAGAATGAAAAAAAAAAGATTAAACTCTTGATCTTGGTAAGATTTTGGCGTGTCTTACCTTTGATTCTCTTTTGCTCAACTCCAGATAATTATGTGCTTGATTGATCACCTTTCTCCTCAAACTCTGACCGCAATGCTCGAACGGTGGAATATGATGGTAGAATAGTAATGGGAAAGTGATTTAGAGTGTTTGTGCGTGTTTTGTGAGCGTTGTGAGTGGTTAATCGTGATGCCCTAGCTGCGGAGATGTCTCCTCCTTATAGTTTTAGGCCATAATGCGTAGCACTAGAGTTTTGTGCAGTAGCCACCAAACCTACATGTCGCGTGGCAAGTCGCGCATGTGTGGCAGGGGTCACGCGGGTGGTGGCCTAGGTCATGCCACCTTCAATCAATGCAACGAGGGCTGCACAATTAGAGGCATGTGTTGTGCTGCCTTTGGTTTATACCCCGCGGGTTGCGCGATCACTCCTGCTACCGTGCTACCTCTTGATGTTTGTTGCGCGGGCTGAGTTGTGGTACAAATTTTGCTACTGACCTTGCCTACTCGCTCTTCTTCCCTCTTGTGCTATTTCATTCCTTCAATTATGCCTTGTTTTCCTCCGACTCGACTCAAAACTATAAATTAAAAAATAAGATCAAAACCAATAAAAATGCTACACAGAGTTTTCAAAAGTATAAGAATACAAGTAATTAGATCACGATAAATAAATGCTTATCAAATACCCCCAAACTTAAACCATTGCTCGTCCTCGAGAAGGACTCTAAACAAAAGAGATCAAGTTCTAATAATGCCAACATACACAAGTCAAGATTTAGATTCAGAATGCCACATATGCTTGAAAAATGGAATAACTAGAATTATACAAGTACATTAATGCACTCAAAGGTTAATCAAGTTGTCTTCATGTAAAATTTTATTGTGCTCAATGATGTGCTCATGTTGATCATGAGTATAGAACACAAGACCTTCATAATGAAATCACTAAATCACAAAGTTTCACATATAGTTACTTCACTCTTGTTTCTACCCTTCTTGTCATTCTCCATGCATGTGAACTTCTTGTGTTGAGTATCTAATAAGACTTTACTCGGCTGGTGTTAGGCTTGGGTGTTGGCTAATATTGGAAAAAGACAATTTATGAGTTCTAGAGATATTTTTCGAAACCCAACTCATTTATATTCTTTTCCTCCCGTCATATATTTTTTTCTCGGCCTTCATATTTTTTAATAGGCTCTTGTGATTTTGTCCTTGCATTTTTATTTGCGCAAGTTCAACGTTTTCCCCTATACTTCATTGATTTTCAAGAGGTACCCCAAAACTTATAGTTTTGCATAGGGTTATTTGGTGCTCTCCATTATACTCATCCTCCTTTTTATTTTTAGCCTTTTTTATTTTTGTTTTTAGGCTCATGTTTTTGTTTATCACATCTCATCCTTATTCCTCCTTTATTTTCTTTAGATTCAATGAACATCTCTAGAAAATGGTAATGTAATGTATTCATCGGCTTAAGGGTAAGTTAACATGGCTAGTACCAAAAGGCTAATGGAAAATGCTTCAGTGGAGTTTTGGGGATATACATTATTTGTAAAGGGTTTCGAGCTTGAAAAGGCTCAAACGCGACAAGAAAAGATGGCCTAATTCATTTTCTCAATAAACCAAATTCACAATTCTTTTAAATAACAATAGAGTAAATTACTTAAGATTTATATGATCTATGTAGTTCTCTACTTTCTCATGAAATCAGTACAGTTATTTCTATATGTTTTACTCACGCAACATTGTGAATAGTGTATATGAAATAAAAATGCTTCTAACAAGATTAAAAAATTGTACTCTAGTTTGATAATTAGTTTAGTAACTTCATCTTTTATTCATTCATTGCATCAAATTTTATTATTACTAATACGATATAACACACTCTTTGTGAGACTGGTACTTGGGACGTAATTTATGAACCATTTCATTATTACTTGATCATTAACTTATGAATACTTAGTGTAGCATATCATGTGCATATATATATCCATCACATAAGTTACATGCTCGCCACACATCATCGTTCTACATCGTCTCTCAACTACTCATAATCATTGATATTGTGTCCTTTAGATGATGTGATACTACACTTTGATGTTTTTAAGGTTTTCAGTGCTCTCCGTGTATTATTACTTGACAATGCACTAGCGAAAATGGGTAGGCGTGATATTTTCCTTGCTTACTCATTTCCTACTCATCAGCAGCCATGTCGCTCTTAATTATGACGATTTGTCAAGAAACGTCCATGGTCAAATCCACCAACTAACGTAGCTTCATTGGAGACCACCCCTCTCCTCGTAGACTCTAATCTTATCACAACCCTTGTTACACATTTAACATTTATTGCATACTTCGTTTACAACATAAGTTATGGGGCTCTTGATGGTGTATAAAATCCAACCTCGTAATAACATGACAAACTGGTAATTTCCCTCACAAATATTCTCTACCCAAAACAACACAATCGCGCGAACTTTGAGACCGAATGCTCGTATATGCAACACAATGATACTTGATCCCTAAGCCACCATCAGGTAATTGAGCATGCCGCGCCATCAAACTTTACCCTCTCGTGCATTCATGGAAGGCATTTACTATCTTAAATGTGGTTTTATAGATGTGCATGCCTCCACTACCTTCAAGTCCTCTACATGAATGTATCCGATCTAATTCATGCATATCCACACCACGCCTTGTTGGTGCCCTATGACCTTGTTCAAACCGCTTCGTTGATGTCTTCCTTGTATGCGATAAAAGAGGCTTTCATGTGCGCTAAGGACAAGCTCATTTGACCTTCTCAACCTTGTCAGTCTTCTAAGAAAACATAAATAACCTCTATGTAAATGCACAAAAGAGAGATTTATGGCTCCCTTAAGCCACCTTACGTATATATAAATAGGGGACTATTCCTCTAATAACGCGCTCAAGCATATTCTTCTCTCACATAATTGAATAAACTTGTATTTTGAGTTCTAAAAGTTTGTCAAGAATAAAATTTTGTGTTCTTTGTCGACAACCTTTAATTTCTAAGCCCCCACGTTCAAACTCTTACATAATTTCGATGAATCCATAAAAACAATTCAAATGTAAAAAAGTGTATGACTTAAATTAAGTTTTGCAGTTACTTTTCGTTCTTAAATAAGTTGTATTGAAAATTCATAAAAATTTTAGATAGTAATTTTTTACGTTAAAATTACAACCTTAAGCTAAATTCAGTGAGATCGTGTCTAGAGATTTATAAGCGCCTCAAATTAGTTATTCACTAAAAAAAACGAGTATTTTGGAAATTTGGGAACGCCACATATATAGGGGTGTTAATGGTTCGATTTTCTCAACCATTGGTTTGGTTTCAAAGAACTTGAATTTTTGTTAGCCTAAAAACGATAACCAATAATCGAACCAATAAAGTGATTTGGTTTTCGGTTAAAACCGTTTGATTTTTGGTTATGATTTCGAGTTAACCAATCATCTACTCTTTCAAAGGAAAAAAAAACCTTTCCTACAATTAATAAATATAGGAAATTCTTTCAAGAAATTAAACAAATAAAATTAAAAAGTCAAATTAACAACATATTTCACACTACAAACTTATTTATTAAAAAAAACCATGTCCAAAACATAACACACATATATTTTAAAAGCACACATCTTACAATACATTACCTAACTATCCACAATAATTTGTAACACTTATTCGACAATTCATTCATCATAACTAGTAAAACATATTCAAATATTTGTTCATGAATGTATAACATGCATATTTAACATACCATCCATCAATTAATAAAATATCATAATCAAACATCATATATTGCCTTGAAATGACGGTTTTCGGTTACTTGGGTTAACCGGAATTTGATTTTAAAAGAACATTATTCTTCTTAATCTCCAAAAGTCATAGCCAAAAACTGAACCAGGTACATAATTTCGATTATAGTTCGACCTAAAATTTGATTAGACCGAACCGAGAACACCCCTAGATATAGCTATGTAGAATCTAATAAAGGTCTCAATAGTCAATTAGGATGAGGTTTTATTATACTCGTCGAATTCGAATTCAAACAGAAGATGAACTCCATCAAAGTCCCATCAAACCATAAAGAGTTATTTACTACAACGTGCATGACCCCACTAAAAATGTTATCTCTAGAAGCTTAAACCCTGAAGCGAAATAGAACTACTTTTGGCAACATGAAATTGGAAGGCCACCTGTTGTTGCTTCCTTATTCCATTTATATACAAAGTTGGGCTTCTTTAATTTATTATTTTGTCGCACATATCTTAAATAAAGGCAATGGTTTAATTAAACCAAATGCGCAATCCGATTCTTCGTCTGCCACATGTTCTGCTATCATCATTCCACCACTTAAATGATTTTATTTCAAAAAATGGCATCAAAGTAATACTTTCTGTTTGCTGCAAGCAATAATGGCTTTCAAATTAGTGAAATAGTACAAGAATCCTAGTTTCAGGTGGTGGCCAAAATAAAAAAGGAAAGACCGAGTCGTACACTCCAATAAGTAGTATTAATAATGAGGAAAATGCTCTACATTTCCAAATTATGACTAATGGGTATATAATAACTATATATATATATATCTGTCACTCTGCGATGATTTATTTTTCGAAAAGAATCTTTTATATTCAGCTTTATTATATTTAAAGCCTCTGAGCATTTGATTAAAGATAAGAAAAGTGGTATAATTGCACGATATAATATAAATCTTTAAATGTCTGTCTGTTTGTAACTTAGTATATGTACGTTTGTGGGACATTGTTTCTTCCTCGTCCTTTCCCCTTGGATGCTGAATACAACGTCGTTTTGTTTAAACTTTAAAATGAAAAAAAGGAAGTAGTTAGTTGGTCAAAAGTCAAAACCCTCAACACCATTACTTACCTTGACAAAGATCTCCTGGGATTTCAATTGTTTCACTTTTGTCTTTTTATCATCCCCACTCTATCTTTACCAAATAATAATAAAAAAAAAAGAACTCAAATCAATCAGCCACAGCACCACCACTTCAACCCATTTATGTCAACCCCTTGTACAGATTGATTTCTTTCTGTAATTTAATTAATCTTTTAGAAAAAGGATAAAAATCCAATCTTGATGGATCCCAAGAACTCAAAGCAACAAGAGATGATGCCATCAGAGAATAAAGAAACCCAAATAGTAATATCAGAAAAGGATGAATCAAAGAAGCAGGTGGGTTTAGCACCAAAGAGAACTTCAAACAAAGACAGGCACACAAAGGTTGAAGGCAGGGGGAGAAGAATAAGGATGCCTGCTCTTTGCGCCGCAAGAATCTTTCAGCTAACAAGAGAGTTAGGACACAAATCTGATGGAGAAACTATCCAGTGGCTGCTGCAACAAGCCGAGCCCTCGATTATCGCCGCCACGGGGACAGGGACCATACCGGCTTCCGCTTTAGCCGCGGCGGGTGCCTCTATTTCTCAACAGAACGCCTCTATGTCATCTGGGATTCACCATGAATTAACTGGGGTTGGGGGCAGAACCCCACCTTGGCCTATGATTGGTGGGAATTTGGGGAGACCTCATGTTGGTGCTAGTAGTACAGGGTTATGGCCCCCTGCTGCTGCTGCTGCTGGCCCATCATCAATGGTGAATGAGAGTTCAAGTTATATGCACAAGATTGGATTTTCTGGGTTTGACTTGCCATCAGGGAACATGGGGCCGATGAGTTTTACCTCGATTTTGAATGCCAGTAATCAGCAGCTCCCTGGATTGGAGCTTGGTTTATCGCAAGATCCGCATATTGGGGTGTTGAGTCCTCAGGCATTGAATCATATTTATCACCAAATGGGACAGGGGAGAGTAGTGCATCAACAACCTCATGACCAGCAGCAGCAGCAGCCGCAGCACCAGCAAGAGCAAGAGAATCAACCTCATAATCATCAACTGCAGTTGTCGTCTAAGGATGATTCTCAAGAATCAGGACACTAGATAGTTTTTCAAACGTTGGGAAAGAACGGAGTTATAAGATATTGTAATGGTTTCCCTTTGGGTGGATGGTTGGTTGGTTATGTTGTAGTCTGTGTTATTACCAAGGGAAAGATTTGGTTAAGTATTCACCCTAGCTGCATCAGAACTCGTCGGATACAGGTGTGCCTTAGATCATTATTTCTTTTAAACTTTCATACAAACTTTTGTTGTGTAAATTACAGAGGTTTTAGATGTTGTACTATTACAGAGTTGCTTCTGCTTTGGAATGTTAAAGGTGGAATTATGTGGATTGATTAATATGGATTTTGTACTTTCAAAGGTGTGTTCGTAGTGGACTAAGTATCGGTCATCTTTGCTTGTGGAGATATAGATTGGTAATTAAGTAGTCTGTCGTCAATGAAAGTGGCAACAAAGTGAAATAGGGTGGTAGAACTACGCGAAACAATTATTTGGCTTCATACTTTCGAAGTCAGTTGTTTTGATCATGTTTGGATATTGTTCATTTTTTTCTTCATACATATTATATAATCAACAATTCCATTGTGGAGAAATGGCCACAAAGAGATATATTAATGTGAAACTATATAGCTTGGATTCAATATTTTCGAAAGTGTAATCATCACAGTTTGCGGCATTTCGGAATGATATGAATAATTAACTAATCCGCCGTGGAGAATTGAGAACAATGATATTTCAATATACTGCCATCTTATGCACTGAACTTCATGCTGTCAAACATTCTTGAGTTGTAGGACGTGGGAGTAGGTTTAAGGATGGTCCTTGAAATCACATTGTTCAGAGAACATAAAAGCTTCTACGCACCGGCGATTGAATTCCAATGCGTGATATAGCATAGGAAGCTATCAAGGCAGGGCAGTGATGTTTAGTTTTTCTTGATGAGTACGAAGTCATGGAACTTACTAAGATTGTGTGTTCTCCTCTTATTTGGCTGCTGGTCGCTCTTTGTGGTCATAATTTATTGCAGTTCTATATCTCTATCAGATATAATGTCCAGACACACCCATTTAACTGCCTTGACCCATTGCATTTGTATACATCCATCACATTCTTTCACTATTCTCAATAAATTATATAGTGCCCCCCATTTGTGTTCTCAATTATCCTAATTATCAGTGAATGAGATGAGACAATAAACAGTTTGTATCATTCCTTTTCTGTCTGATAGAGGAACAAGACATATATATTCACTCTTTGCTTTTTAGCTCGCATTAGAGCCTTGACGAATTCACATCATGATTTGTATTACTTCATGCTTCTTTTGAGTATTGGAGCTAAGAAACTGATTCTTGTTTTTTGAGTGGTTTGACGAATTCCAACGATAGAGCGATTTTTGTTGGCTGCTTGACCTTAGAATTCTTTTAGGTTTATGGGAAATTACTCGTGAATTTAGTGGAACTAAAAGCATGTCAAAGTTTATGAAATGGGTGTTACTCTAGGTTGCACGGATACGGATACGAGTATTGGTACCCGCCGAATACGGATACGTAGATACGATTATTTTTTTAAATAAATTCACAAGATATGATACGTATGCGATACGTCAAATATTTAATATTAATAATTATATATAAGGATATAATTTAAATAAAAATATCAAATGATATTATATCTAATCACTTGCATAGTCATTAGTCACATATTATTATAAAGTATATCAAAGCACATACTCTTATAAAATATATCAAAGCTTTGTATGTTGTATTTATTGTGGTTTGAAATAAAGGGTTTTTACTTATATTTAATTTTCTAAAAAAACATTGCAATTTGATTCTTGTTGGGCTTTTTCTAGTTTAGAAAAACTTCCAGACTACTCATAAATTGCTGATACGTATTAGATACACTTTTTATACGTATATCCCTCTTTTGATATGTATTCGATACATGTATCTGTCTTTTTAATTATTTTTAATACAAGATATGTCACGTGGCGTATCCGACACGTATTCAAAGAGTATCCGGAGAGTATTGGTATCTAATACATCTCCGACATTGACCGACCATTTTTTTGGAGTATCCGTGCATTATAGGTGCACCGTTTAACCATATGGATTGACCAGGCCTACTTTCGATGATCAGAATCCAAATATAGTTATTTCAGATTGAAATTGCCAAAGTGGCTGAGGATTGTGTATCATAGTTACATATGTAACGTTTATTTTGTTCCATGCGAGCATCAACGAATTGAAGATCATTTCTATGCACGTACAGCTGATCGTGCACAAAAGTGTTCTGAAAACAAATGTCAATGATCACTTAGTTGACACTGTGTAACAATGTATTTTATCTGATGTTATGCCTAAAGCATAGTTGAAAGTATTAAGGTGAAACAAGATTGGTAACTGAAAAAACAACATAATCTGAAAAGCTGATGAAAGAGGAAAAATTGAACAACAGAATAATGGGAAGTGTTATCATTTTCAGCAGAGGACAAAGTTGTGATGCATACATGGGATTCTGGCCTTATTTATTTGTTCGTTTCCATTTCCCATTAAATAAGGCACGTAAATGTTGATTTAATGTGAACACTACAGAGAGTCATGTGTTGTGTGATGTGCCATACATAAATTCGATTAAATGACAAGGCACTTATCAACTCTAAAGATAAGAACATGCATGTGGTGCTGATTGCGCTGTGTTATTCTGTTTCCACAATAAGATAACTTGTATGATTCCAGTCACCAAACAATATTCTCTCGTTTATTTTAAATATCGTGCAAATGCTTAGGTTGAGATTCCAGTTCAGAGTTTCTTTAACATACATTGTACACGCAAAAGGGGAAAATTAAAAGTGCAACGTATTTTGCCGATGTTAGAATAACATTGTGATCTCAATATTAGTATAACATCGAAAAATAGAAACTTTCTTACAATCCAGTTTTGAGTTTTTTATTATTGTTTTATCTTTATTCACTAACTAACCTAGTTCCACAGTTGTAGTTATCTTTAATTATTGTCCAAAAAAAAAAAACTCAACATAGGTTGATCGTTCAAGTTTATATCAAGAGAAGTTTCCTTAATTAAAGTTGAAAAACTCAACCGCACAACTTCAAGAAGGAAAGAAGTGGAGTTCAAGTGCAACTAGGAAACATTCAAGATGAGCTCTGACTGAGAAATGAGTATTTCCTTAGTTAGTTTACTTACAAAGGAACTATTATTCAAGAAGGAGTGCGAGATCTTAGAAGATGAGTTCAACTAGAAAACTTGAAGAGTTATCAACCGTGTACAACACACCTTGAAGATCAAGTCAAGAACCTATATATAAGTGTGAAGTACATCAAGACAATAATAAGACAAGAGCTAATAAATCCGGAGATAGATCTTTAGTTGTTGAGTATTGACTTGCTTTTGCAAAGTTTGTGAATTGTCGAATTAAGTATAGGTTTAGAGTTAAGGAGATAATTCTTGTGTGCTTTGTTGAGTTCGAACAATTTGAGAGTTAGGAGCTTGACAATTGTGAGAAACATCTTTGTTAAACCCTTTTGGTATTTTTTCTACGACTCAAAAAATATTATTAATATACTATCTTCTTAAACTTGGTGTTCTTTATTTCCGCTACAATTTGTATTATGTGATCGCTGTTAAAGTAATACTGATTGGTTCACTGTTAGTTTAACATCAAGAATAACGTATCAATCCCGATCTACAATTTCACATGTTAATATTTTTCTAAGTAGACCTAGTATATACACATATCAAATATGCAACAGAAATGACATTTAAAGAATGAGTGGACTAAACTACCCCAAAAATAAACAGTTGACTACTAGTCAAACTTTTTAAATGGAGGTGGATGAAAAACTTAAAACTAGAGGGGTGGTGGATGGAGAGAGACAATACCTCATGGAAGATGGATGGAATTTACCCCAACTCTGAGTTTACAAGTGTATGAAGCATCCGCTAAAATTGTAATGTAGCATGTCAAACTCTATAAATAGATTTGCTTTTGATATCTCACCATTCGAGGCGAATTATTGAAGTAGTTTTGGCTGGGGTCTTTTTGCTAGCCTCGAGTTTACACTTTCATGCTAGACTTCCTCGTCCATCTTAATAAACTAGAAGATCTTTTGAGTTCGACGGGAACCTACACTTCAAAAAGAGTTAGATGAGATAAATATATAACAAAGATAAACAAAAAAAGAGGTACGGGGTCGTGTTAGTGAATTTGGCACAATATCAAGTTGCCTACATATCTCACTTAAAGAGAGAATCAGGTCGGTTAATTTAGGGTGCCATTTCGAGGGTCTTATTGGGATTAGCCTCGTTATGGAGCGTTAGCCCATAGTTTGACCACGTTGGACGAGCCATGATGGTGTGCGCATCACTTCACCGAGTATTATCTTAGAGGCCCACAGTATGTTGGCGTATTAAATTTTTTTCTAAAGTTTATGCTCGATAGTCAATGAGCTAATGGTAGATATTCTATGGCCTACCACATGATTTGGCTAGTACTAATAGTTGATGCACTTTTAGATAAACGCCATAATCTACTTCACAAGATTGATGTGCGATAGTAGATGTGCAATAGTTGACCTGAATGGTATGTCTGACTTTGTTGACGTGGTACATCTATAGTAGTTGAAAGAGCGAGTAGTGTGCTCAGAGTTCTCAAACTTTACTCCCTACAAATAGAGGGGTGATAGGGGGTATTTATAGGCAAATGAATGAGCATAGAAAGGCCTTAATAGGCTTTGAGGCCTCATGATTAGTCCCAACCCTTTTGGTCAAGTTTCGACGTGCTACAAGAGGTCGTCGGTTGGCCATGACTAACGTGCCACATGGATCAAGGGTGGCCAACCACCTTGGTGATGGGCGACGTGGGGCTATCTTGCCACATCAGTTTTGGTCATTGTGGCATCCCATTCCAACGTGGTCGAGCGAGTGCCGATGTGGTGCTCGCCTTTCTGGCATTCGGGCGCGGTATTCTTGCCTATTTTGAGTATTCGTTTCCTCAATTTAGCTCTACGTGTTTGTTTATCATTCAGGCATTTATGGTAGCTTAATTAGGGCACACCAAGTTGAATGAAACTATTAACTAGTTATCTGTTCTCGACCCTCAAGGACGACCTTGTTGGTTAAGGAGGAGAGAGTTCTATCCTAGGTCTCAAATTTGAGTCCCGTAAAAAAATATTTGATTCTATGTATTTCAGGTAGTGTGATTTTGCTCGGTTGGTAAAGTTTAGAAGCTATTGCATCTATCACCGAAGTTTTATTATTGGTTATGCAATATAGTCCAAGCCCGTGAGGTTGGGGAATTCAAGGATATTCTCAATGTGTTTAGTTCGGAACGCCTATCTTGAATTTGAGAAAAAAAAAGAGGCCATATTATTATATTAAAGATACTGAGTGAATTACGAGTGGGTCGTATGATGAGATAGCTAAGTGCTTGTGATATTTTGCTAAGTACAATGGAGTGTATGAAAAATGCTTTTGTATCTGCTTTACGGTGAGTAATTGTCTTGAAGTCCATTTTATGCTGAAGTGAGGGGCTATTTATAGTGTTATCTCCAGGGGTCTTCGGCCAATGGGGACTGATATTTCCATCTTAACTCCGAGTGGTGCTGGTAGCCAATGGCGTGAAGGTCTTCTACGCTAATGAGGGTCATCTGTAAGGAGACGACCAATGGTGTGAGTTTGACTGAGCTTCGTCTTAGCGAGTAGTGATGACATTTGCTCCAATCGTCTTCGAGGGTGGCTCTGAACCAATAGGAGAGAGCTGGTCTGCCCCAATCTTTAGTATAAACCAATTTTCCACTTTCTGATCTAATAGCTGACTTGGGCCAATGAGGTGTGGTCTTCTGTTATAATGAGGGCGGTTGGGGAGCTGCTTTGAATAAGGGTGATAGGCACGCTCTTCGAGTTTAGGGCATCTCGTTGTGATGTGGATTTCGTCTGGAAGGTCGGGTTATTCTTCAGGTCGTCTTATTCCGTGAGGGACTCGTGGAGTCGTACTTTGTCGGTGTAATTGCATGATCATTGGTCGTCGGTTTTCTCGCTATCTCAAGACCATAGTTGAATGGCCTTGACCCTTTCTTGTATTCAGTCATTTCCTTATTTTTTTGTATCATCCTCCTTCTTCCATGATATTTTGGCTAAGTGTTAGATTTCACCACCCGGGAGTCCCTTATTGCGGGTCCCGTGAGATCTGAGTAGTGCTTAACCAATCGCGGAATGAACCACATCGGTATGGGGGCCTTTCTGTATTCTTTCCTCGCAGGCACCTGAGGCCTTGACCACTTTTGGGTCGTTGGGAGGGGTATTCTCGAGTCTTTAGATCCGAGCTGTACTCCCTTCTTAGGGCGTTGGTCGTGGTTCGGGGGTACCTTCCCCGGACGTTTAGACCGAGTTCCATCATATGGGGCGTAATCTGGTCATGACCCGAAGGTACCTTCTCCGGACTCATAGGAGGTGCCTTTATAGGGGTAATAACGGGTCGTGGCCCGGGGGTACCTTTCATCTGATACTTGTTCGTTTTGTGGGGGTACCCGTTTTGCTTATTTCCGATGTCGTGGCGGATTATGCTTGGAACTCATTAAATGATCTATGTGGTGTTGGGCATTTTTTGCAATTGTGGTCCTACATGTTTCATGTGGTACTGAGTTGCCCACGCATCAAGGGCATCGTTCCACCTTCTCCACCTATAAATTGATGGGACTCGGCGTGTTTTGCCTTTATTCATCTGGGCCCCTCTTATTTTTCCCTCTCTTTCTCTCTTCTTCTTTTCTTCGAGAAATTCTAGCGATTTCATGGCGTAATTGAGTAATTCTAGCGATGAGGCTGTTGGTGTGGGGGGATGCGGGGTAGCTTCAAATATGGTTGCGATGGAGGCGGCGGTGTCTCCTGCTACTAATGGGACGTCACAGTGACGTCGTGCCGCTTCTGGGATGGCTGAAGAGCCTGCGAAGAAAGCAAAAAAGACGATCGTTGCGGCGGGTGCTGCCTAGGGTTTCGGCAGAGGAGGTGAAGAGTACTGTGAGATCTCGTGAGGAAATCGAGGCCGAGTTCACCAAGTCCATGATGGATATCCTTGGCCTGGAGATCGTGGTGTCTCGACAGATGGAGAGGGCGACCTCTTCCGTAAGGGTTTCTACACGGCCTCTTTTGTTCAGATCAAAGGCGGGGTTGACATCTTTCCGCCCAGCATTATATCATGAGGTCTTCATGGCCTGCATGCTCTGTCCGAGCCAACTCTCCCCCAACGGGTGGTTGGCCATGATGGTTTTTTCTTTTATCTGTGCGGCCTACGACCACGCTTGCTTGGTGCGCCAGTTCTTTGGGGCCTTTGACTTGGCGAGATCTTCTGCGGACAAGCTCTTCTACACATTTTCATGTGGAAGACGACCAAGGGGGTTCTCCACGACCTTCCAGGATCCCATAGCATTTGAAAGGAGAAGTTCTTCTTCATAATCTACACTAGTGAGGGCCTTTTGGAAGGCGTTCCAACAGAGTGGAATTTGGACCCCCAAATTCCTTCCAGATTTGATATTGCGGAGGTTACAAACCAACTTGCGACCGTGGGGTTTCTTTCAGCACAGCTTGAGCTGGACCAAAATGTCGCGGGTTAAGGTCTTCTCAGCCCTTTATGACAACTGTGGTCTGAATGATGTCCTAGATTCAGCTTCTTTTATAGGGGACAAGTAATTTTTTCTTCGGGTTTTTCTTCCAATTGTTGATCGGGTTTTGGATGTTCTGTTTGCAGAGGCTGCAATGGAGAAGCTGAAGTGCGAGAACCCCCTCCCCCCAATCGTCCTCCCAAGAAAAGAAGGCGGTTGCCAAGAAGCCTCGGTGGATCGAAGGGTTGTCTACTTCAGCGACATCAGTGAATGAACCTTCCGAGGAAATGAGTGCTTCCCACGATGCTCCATCCCATACGAGCCAGTCGAGTGAGAAGGGAGTGGGCTTAGTCGGGAGAAAGCATCGTCGGGAGAAACCCTAGGTTTCTTGCAAGAGCAAGGTCATTCTGGTACAAGATTTTGACGAGGAGATGTTTCTTCTCACCCAAGTTGGAGAGATTCCTACGCCTTTTCTCCTTTCCCTAGTCTTGCCTCTAGGGCCCAATGTTGGCACATAATGGCATGTGTTCCAAGTACGAGTCTCTGCATTTGGCATATGCTGGTGGGACCATGGGTGGCGAGCCATCAATGCCCCAGCCTCGGACCGTCGGGGTGGAGTCGGTCGCTAAGAGGTCACCATCTCCCTCGCCCAAGCGTCGTGAGGCTGAGTCTTCTGATCCTCCGGTGGTTCCTTGTCTGGTGGATTCTGTTGAGGAAGCTGTTACTGGGGGCACTGTCGTGCCTCCTCATGTGCAGTCAATTCTGAAAGATGTCGTGGGTTTTGGGGAGTAGGCCATTGGTCTTTCCCATGAACTGGTTGTTCTGGACTCCTCTCCGACCCCTTATTTTTCTAAGTGCCCAAGAGCTCGGTCTGGTCTGGTTGCGCAAATGTGCGTGACCTTGGTGAGTGAAGTTTATTTTATGATTTTTCCCTTTATCTCACAAGCAGAATGTTGACATTTGTTTCATTTTCTATCTTCGCAGAGCCCGATTGGGTTGATGGGTGTGTCGTATTTTTACGAGGAGGTTGCCCGTGAGAGAGACACCTTAAAGGCAAGGCTCGGAGCGGTTGAGACCGAGGGTCGGACCAGCTTTCTCCGCTGCTCTGAGTTGCCCGCCCAAGCCGAAAGCCGACTGGCCCGTGTGAAGGAGTTGAAAGCGTCAGAGCGACTGTTGAAGGATCGCCTGACCACCTCAGAGAAAGAGAAGGAGTCCCTTGTAGGGAAGGAGGCCGACTGGGCTCAGAGACTTCGGTCCACAGAGGAGGTGGTGGAGTTGCTCTGTTATACTCTAGCAAAGATCGAGGAGGATCAAGATGAGTGGCTGTCGACCTGAGAGAGGGAGATAAGGGCGTAGTTGGCCCCATACTTTGAGGCTCATCTGATGTGGGAATTCAAAGCCTGCCGGATATTGGGTTCTCAACTAAACTTCTTACGCCCTGAGGTCAACCCTTAGAAGTTGTCTTCTACTTGGATGAGTCGCCCTGATACTCCTGAGGCGACCCTGGTGTTGCTGCACGGGGGCACCTCTAATATCCTTGGTTCTCCGACTCCTTCGACTGCAGCTGGTCCTTCCCTTCCCCATTAGCCGTAGGTAGCTGAGGGAGAGTTTTGTGGTCGTGTGGCTTTAGTTTTTTTCTTCTTTGGGGTTGTACCGGGCAGCCCGCCCCTGGATTGTTATCGTTTAATGAAGCTTTTTGACTTCAAATCTTGTTCCTATGGTCGAGGGTTACGACCAAGCTTTGTATATCCTGCTTTTAGACTTAGAGATTTTTTTGCCTTTTTCCATATGGGTGCCTGCTGTTGGCTTGAGAAGTTTCGACTTGCTCCTTTTATTTGACGTTCACGATCATAGAATTTTTAGAGTTTCTCTACTTTTCACATAGGTAACCATGACCATCGAACTTAGAGGTAGTTTTGATCCTCTTAGATGAGTTCCTGAGGGTCATCTGCTTATAGGAGTCTGTTGCGATCTCCTTGTGGGGGCCCATAAAGGTTTTTAACCTTGGTTTCCATGCCCGGGGCTACCATACGTAGAAAAAATTTTGATTGCTTATACCACCACTTGTGAACATCGTGGGTGGATAGTCGGGGTAGTAGGTTCCCAAGGTGGTCGTGATTTTGAATCATCCCGCTGTTGGCCTGCCCAACTGCCAGTCGAGGGGACGTGGGGAGTTGGAGCGCCTGTCTAACTACCCTATGGTGACGTCTGACATGCTAGGGTTGCAATGATTCGGGGAGTATGGTATTTTCGAGCGCAGCGAGTAGGTAGCTGGAAAGTCCCACCATTTGAATCATGGGCGGGGAACTAGTCCGATTTGGGATATGAACCGTCTCTTCCCGCCTATAAAAGCGCGACCCTCTTCTTCATTTCCCTTCACCATTTTCTTCCGTGCCATCACTTCTCTTGCAAAAATAATTTCTTCTTCAAGCTTTTTTACTCACTTTTGCAGCCATGGTTTCTCGTTCAACCTCAACTTTTTTTGAGTGATAAAGACTCTCGTGGTTCTCTCAACTCTCTGCTTTACCCTTACCATGGTAGTGTCGCCGCATCTCGACGGAGCCGCTGCCGAAGGGCTACTCAGTCTCGGTCGCCACCTGTTCGTTTGACTTCTCGAAGGGAAACGGGGAGTTCTTCTGCTGGTGGCGATGCCACTGCTCCGCCTGTGACTGTGGCAGACCGAGTGTTCGCCATTTTTACTTGTCGTGCTCCTTACCAGACTCCTATCGAGGGTGCCATTTTTGTTCGAGAGAACCTGGATCCCAAGCGTAAGACAAGTCGGCTCCGGGTTAGATCCACAACCACGATCATGAATATGGAGGAGGCCCGAGCCTTGTTAGAGAATTTTAGCATTTTTCCTGACCGGGAGGACGTGATTATCCCCTCAAGCCTCTAGAGGGCGTACGACCTTCCGGAAGGTTACATGACTGTGTACGTGGAGCAGCTTCGATGTGGACTCCGCTACTTTTTTCATCCGATCCTGATGGATCTCTTTATCTTCTGGCAGTTGTGCCCAAGTCAACTGACTCCGACCTCTTATCATCACCTGGTGGGGTTCATACTTTGCTGCCACATGGTGAACATTCCTTGCACCCTCAGACTGTTGCTGGGCGTTTGTCCTGAGGGCGACTGCTCTGGGTGTTCCTCATTTCAACTGCAAGGAACGAGCCTGCTAATAACAGGGATTGGCGTCGGAGGTACTTCATTGTAGCTTCTGTCGGAGAGTTGATTTTAGAGTTGGAAGGCATACCCACTCAATAGGCTCTCGGGTATGTTTACCCTTCTGCCATGGTGTTCACAAAGACCGCTGCATATCTGGATAAAATGGGCCTCTTCAATGGGTTGTACGACGTGTCTTCCTTATTGCGCAATACAATGGTCCTACTAATTGCGGGTCTGCAAGGTGGGCTGGATGAACAATGCTCTCCTCTGTCTATGATCCGATAGAATGAAGAATTTTATAAATCCTTGTATTTTTGAAAAAAAAAAACGAATTCGCTTCGAAACCACTACCCGAGTATTTATAGTATACTCCCTCATTTTTTTTAACTGAGCTTTTGTTCTTGCTTTCAGGTGCGAAGATGGCTAGCCACGCCCGTCGGCCCTTCCGAGGGAATTTTCTTGTCTTTGACGGATATTGACTCAGACTATTTTGTCTCGGAGGCTCAAGGTTCTTCTGCAGAGTGGGAGTTGCAAGATATGGCGCACCGTCGGAAGCTCGCGAGGTCTGCGAAGGTCTTTGCTTTCGAGTCCTCGGGTTCCCTCGATAGTAATTATTATGCTCGTGCCCCCGGGAGTCTGACCACTACTGATGTAGAGGTGGCCATGGCAGAGGCCGGGGATGAGGTGAATTCCAAAGGTATGCCTCAACCTATGGACCCTGTGATGGTTAAGCAATTTTCTAATCATTTTATGCCTCCCTTTGGTACCATTCTTGATTTTGGGCTGTTGCCGACTTCTTCTTTCCATCTGACAGATTGGGCCCCCTACGTTAGAAGTCCTTCATGGAAGAGAAGTGGAGGCTCGTTAGCTCCCTCCGAGAAGAGCAAAAGGAAGGGCGTCATAGACCCTTTTGCACATGTGAAGTCTGACAGTCGGAAGATGTCTTCCTCCGACATGGATTCTCTTACCTGACCCTAGAGAAGGAGGAGTTTCTTTGTACTCCTGTTGTTCCTTCGATTTGTATAGAGGGTTATAAGGATCCTGCTTATTATCGCTCTTTTTTGAGCGGTATTGTTAACCTTGGAAACCGTGAAATTCTTAGGGGAATTAGCGATGGGTCCGTGTGGGATCAATTTTGCAAGAGCATCTGTGAGGTGACACCTAACTTTCCTTACTTAATTTTTGTCCTTTTAATTGTCATCAACCTTCTGACTTTGCCCCTCTCTTTTTTTTTGTAGCTTACGGCGCTCGGGGATGCCTTGGGCGCATATAGGGCCAGTCCTATGGTCCTAAAGACTGTGATCCAGGAGCGTGAAGCTCTCCGAGCTTTTCTTACGATTGCTCATGAGGAGGAGACATGATATCACCAACAAAAACAAGTATTTGTCACATTAAACATCAGGTTCAATTGCAAAAGCAGGTCAATTAGCAATAGAATTCCTACTAAAAGTAGCTTTAACGAGTCCCCCATCAACCCAACTACTAAAAGTAGCTTTAATGAGTCCTCCATCAACCCAACGCCTGCTCGACATTCATTAATTAGTTCATCTCCACAAAAAGGCTGGCTTGAGGATGCAATCCCGCTTCTTTCAGGGACAAAGAGACTTTGTCACGGCCATAGACGGTGCGAGGAAAGTTGGAGATGAGGCTGTAACTCTCGACATCTAAGTAACCTAAAGAATCAACATAGTCATACAGAGGCCTTATAAGAAACACGTGGACGCGCCACAGAGATAAGAGAGTCTGCGGATCAGGACATGGGGGAACTGAAGAGTAACCTTGAAGAGGCGATGGCTAACGCTTACACTAAGGCCAAGAGATGAGAGGAGAAAGCGAGAGAAGTGACCCGGTCTACAGAAGAGGTCACAGTGCTGCAAGAAGAGCGGGACCGCCTGCTTCGTCGACGTGAGGAAAGAGCTTCAAGTAGGTCTTGCCAGTGCCCGACTGGACACGACCAGATCCTCCCAGAGTCGAGGAGTGTTAGCTTACGAGTCTAAGGATCTAGATTGAGTGGGCTATGGAATGGGTTTGTCGACTATTTTGTATCTCCCCGACATTCCTCGAGACTTAGTGCTACCCGAGTTGGAGCCTCTTCTATCGATCCTCTGCCCGCTTCTCGTAGAACGAATCCTATTGCTCCATTTGTATGGATGCCCGACCCAAGTGAGCTCTCAGTGGAGGAGCGTCGAGCCTGGATTAAGGCGGGAAAATCCCCCGCGAAGGAGTAGTGTTAGCCGGGCATGTGTAACCCTCATTTTGTTAGGGACCGCTTTTGTATGGGTCTAGTCCCCACAATTATTGTTTTTGTTATGGCTGTTAAGTGCCTACTAATAAAATATTTCTTTTTAGCTCTTTTGTTCTTAAGTCAACAGACTTTTTCAATGTAGTTATTTTATTGCTTATAGTATGTTTGCTTACACTGGTATGATCGTTCAATCAAAATACAAACATTATAACTACGCGAACAAAGTACGGTTGCCGTAAGAGGTCGATCTCAGAGCTTTCAAAGATAATATTTTTTGGAGATTAAGACTATTCCAGGTCTGCGTGAGTAGCAGCTCGGATCTGTTATTCTTCTAGGAGGTCTAGGGTTAAGGCCAGGTTTGCGTTGTTATGAGAATCCTCATATTCCTGCACCCGTAGACTTTGCTTCAAGACCTCTGAGGGGACCACCAACTCAACCCCATACTCAAGGCTGTAAGGGGTCTCCGTGGCTGATCACGGGGTGGTGCGGTAGGCCCATAAGACACCAAGGACTTCTTCAACCCACTTAGACAAGTACTGGTCTAAGGGGACCTTTAGCATTTTTAGGAGGGTTCGGTTAATTACCTTAACTTGACCATTACCCTTGGGGTATCTTACACCTGTGATGTGGTGTTTGATACCCCACTTGTCACACCATTTTTCCACGAGGTTGTTGCGGAACTGCAATCCGTTGTCACTCACCAGCTGTTGTGGCACCCCGTACCAGCTTAGGACTTTTCTTCATAGGAAGTATATCACGACCTCACTTGTGATTTTGGAGAGGGGATATGCCTTTTCTGGCCTTTACCTGGGATCACAGCTCCCACGATGTCGATTCCCCATCGTGAAAATGGGTATGTGATCGTGTCTGGCTCCCAAGGAGCTGCGGGTTAATGTATCATTGGGGCCTGCAACTGGCAATCAAGGCACTTTCTGGCGTACTCTTCACAGTCAGCTGCCATGGTCAGCCAATAGTACCCATGTCGTATAATTTTGGCCGCCATGCTTCCTCCCCCCGACTGGCTGCCACAACACCCATCGTGGATCTCTCTCAGGCTTCTTCCTTGTTAACACATCATGAGGTCGGGTAGGACCAGGAGCGTCGAAAGAGCACCCCATTTTGTATATAGTATCGGGCGGTACGATGGTACATAGCGCATTTCTAGACTCGGTCATGGGCATATTTTATCAGGTTTCTGATGAAGTCGACGATTTTTGTCATCCAATCTTCCTCGATTTTTGTCATCACTTCCTGTAGAATCTAAGTTAGTACCTAGTAAGGCTAAAGAAAGTTGTTTACTGGACTTTCATAGGAATTCTAGTTCAAACTCTTTTAAAGTGTTCATTAATGTTTGGAAGTCCACGTTGGCAAGATCTCTAGACTCATTCGTAGCAATTCTTTTGACAGTGAACTTAGAAGATAATGTTCTAAAAGCTTTATAGACCATGGTTTGATTTGGGATGGTAAAACCTAAGTTTTGACACTGATTAGCAATATCAAGAAGTTTCTCAAAATAACTATCAATGATTTCATCCTCACTCATCTCTATCTTCTCAAAGTCCCTCAAAAGTTTTCTATATTTAGAGTCCCTTACAGCCACATCACCCTCACAATGTAGTTCAAGAACTTCCCAAACAGCTTTAGCAGTTGTACAAGTTTAAATAAGTTTGAACATATGGTTACCTACCTATCTAAAAATAGCATTGAGAGCCTTTTCATTGAAGTTGTAGAGAGCAATCTCATTGGCTGTCCATTGTCCTCTTGGCTTAGGTACTAGATCAACATCTCTATCTCTTGGCAAGTAAAGGATGATGTAGCCTTCTAGTACTGCGTCCCAAGCTCTTAGGTCGATGGATTTGATGTGGACTCTGAGTCTGATCTTCCAGTAGGCATAGTTGTTGGGACCCTCCAATACTGGCAACCTGCTGGTATTGGGGTTGGAGTTGTCCATCTTGTCGTATCAACGCCAAACACCAGTGAGGTTGGTGCTTGGCTCTGATACTAATTGAAATTGCGGATCGGGTTGATACGTTGTTCTTGTTAACTTAACACTGGAGTGTTAACAGCAGTTTGGTATGTTGTTAACTCAGCGATGTTACTTTAACAACAGTCCAGAGTAATAGTGCAGCGTAATAAAGAAATACCAAGTTTAAGAAGTGAATATAAGATTATATTAACTTCCGAGCCGTATGCAAAATAACCCGTTAAGGTTTTAACTTCCGAGCTATTCGCGGGGAATAGGAGATTCGAAAATGGAGTTGCAGTGCAGTACCAACCGCCTGCAAACAAAGAGGTAATCGACTTTACTGAAGAGGATGTAAATGAGTCAGTTGATTATTGGAAGAATGCCCTCATAGGGACAATAGTGGGTATGAGGCTCCCATATGAGGCAATGAAAAGATACACAGAAAGCAGATGGACTGCGCACCCCCACATTCATGTGGCACAACAAGGGATCTTCGTTTTCAGATTTGAAACTGAGGAAGAGATGATGGAAGTATATGGGGGAGGGCCATGGATGGTTAAGGGATCCTGTCCCCTAATCCTACACAAGTGGTATCCTGGTATGAAGCTGGAGCCAGGTAAACTCCAAAATTACCCAGTCTGGATTCAATTACCTGCATTAGATCTTCAGTTCTGGACTCCAAATATGATAGGTAAGATCACTAGCATGGTAGGGAAGCCTATATACATAGACAAATTAACTGCATCTAAAGAGAGATTAGCCTTTGCAAGAGTCTTTGTAGAACTGCAAAGTGGACAGAAACTTGTTGAGAAAGTAAGCCTAAGAGGACCAGATGGAACAACATATGAACAAAGGGTAGTTTATGAAAGAAGACCAATGCAGTGCTTCAAATGTAACAAGTTTGGCCATCTTGCAAGAGAGTGCTTAGGAGTAAAAACAACATGGGTACCTCAGAGACAAACTGAAGGAAAAGCAGAAAAGGGTAAAGAAGGAAAAGAGGGAATGGAGATATTAGATAAGAAAGCAGAGAGGGAACCACAAAGGGAAACTGAGCTGGAGACAGGGAAGGAGGAAATGAATAAAAAGGAAGAGCATACAATAGTGAGTAAGGAGGCAGTATCACTAAGGCACAGGGGAGAGGAGGAGAGTCACAAATCACAGGGAATAGGAAGTGTAGAAGTGGTTATACAGATTCCAGGAGAGGAAACAGAAACAAGAGGAAGAGATCAAAACATGAGAAGAGATGAGAGAGACAACAGGAGTAATACATCTAAACAAACACCAGGAATAGATGAGAGACAAGAGGGGTGGGAGAAGGTGGATTACCAAAGGAAATCATCAAGAAATATGAGTAAAACCAAGGAGAAAACAGGACAGAAAGGAAAACCAAGTGGAGGGGCAAGGCCCTATGGATAAAGATCTAACAATAGGAGTGTGGAACTTAAGGGGATTGAATAATCCCCATAAGCAGGAGGCAATGCAGCATTTTCTAAATTCCAATAAGTGTACCATTGGTGCCATCCTAGAAACTAGAATGAAAAAAAAGAATTTTGAGAAAATCAAAAACAAATTGGAGCAACACTGGAAGTAGATAGTAACATTGATCTCAGTAAGAATTGTAGAATTCTTCTGGTTTGGAAAGGAGGGGAAGTTAGTTTGAAGATAGAGGACAGAGGAGATCAATATATCCATGCTACTGTTCAGACTAAAGATAAGAAATGGAAGGGAAAGCTAACTGTGATCTATGCACACAATCAAGTAGAAGAGAGGAAAGCATTGTGGAATAAGATAAAGAGTAAGGCTAGACAGAACACAGGTCCTTGGATGCTAGCTGGGGATTTTAATGTAGTCCTCAAACCAGAAGAGAAGTGGAATGAAGAAAGCAACCACTAGAACATAGGGGATGAATGAGCAGACATGATGAGAATTAGTGAGCTCTACGATCACAAATTTGTAGGACCAGTATTTACTTGGTCTAACTCCCATACCTTCTGCAAGTTAGATAGAGTCTTAATCAACCAGGAGTGGCAAGACAGCAACATAGAATCTGTGGTACAGTTCATACCACCTGGCATGTCAGATCACTTAGCCAGTATCACTAGAATTATGGCAGCAGATAAGAAGACTAAGATACCATTTAAGTTTAAGAACATATGGGCAGATGATGAAAAGTTTGTGGATCTTGTCAAAGAGGCATGGGAAACTCAGATTAAGGGTTGCAAGATGTTCCAGCTTGTCACTAAGATGAAGATTCTTAAAGGGAAATTGAAGGAACTTAACAGCAGGAAATTCCAGAATCTTGAAAGAATAGTCCAGGACAAACTCAAAGAACTTCAAAAAGTTCAGAGTCAGAACTTCGATATTCCAGGCAGTCAAAAACATCTTGCTGAACAGAAGAAATAGGAGTACAATGAGGCACAAAACCTACTGCTTAATCAGCTAAAACAAAGAGCAAAGAGAGAGTGGATTGAGGAAGGGGATAGTTGTAGTAGACTGTTCTATCAACAGATAAAGTCCAGGAGGAATTACAACAACATCCATGCATTAATAAATGAAGAAGGTAAGACTTTACAGAACAAAAAAGCCATTACTGACCATATTTTATCCTTTTACCAGGAACTCTTTGGCAAGGAAAAGAAGGTGATACCAACAAATCAGGAGGTATTTCATAAGGGAAGCAAAATTTCAGAAGACATGAATGCTGAACTAAGAAAACAAATAAGCAAAGAAGAAGTCAAATCAGCTCTGTTCAGCATGAGTGATATGAAGAGCCCAGGACCTGATGGGATGAATGCATGCTTCTTCAAGAGAAGCTGGAGCATAACAGGTACTCTAGTTCATGAAGCTATAAGAGAATTCCAGAGATCAGGTAAAATCTTGAAACAAATTAATGCTACTAGTGTCTGCCTTATCCCCAAGATTGATAATGCTTCCTCCATTGCTGATTTTAGACCTATTGCATGCTGTAACATAGTTTATAAGATCATTACTAAGGTGCTAGCTAATAGGATTAAGAATCTCCTCCCTGATGTGATTAACCCTTGCCAGAATGCATTTGTGACTGGTAGAGACCTTTTTCAGAATATTTTCTTGGCTCAGGAGCTTATTAGGGGTTACAATAGAAAGCACATATCTCCTAGATGTATGCTCAATATTGACTTAAGGAAAGCTTATGATACAATTAACTGGAACTTTCTTAATGATGTCCTGATAGGCTTAGGATTTGACATAGAATTTACTAAGATGATTATGACCTGTGTTACTACTGCCAGCTTCTCCTTTTGTATCAATGGCAGCCTTGAAGGGTATATGCCAGGGAAACAAGGCCTGAGACAGGGAGATCCCCTGTCTCCATACTTGTTTGTGTTGTGCATTGAATACCTGTCCAGGTTGGTAAGTATGAGAGTTGTAAGTAATAGCAACTTTAATTTCCATCCCAAGACTGCAAAAATTAACTTGACTCATTTATGCTTTGCTGATGATTTGATGCTCTTTTGCAGAGGAGACAAAGGATCCATGAGAGTGCTGAGAGATACACTAATAGAATTTTCTGAGACTTCTGGCTTACAAATAAACAAAGCTAAGAGTTCCATTTTTTTGGCAGGGATAAAAGAGGAGGAAGAAAAGGAAGATCTAATGAAAATATGGGAATTTCCTCAAGGTATCTTCCCTGTAAGGTACTTAGGGATCCCCTTTAGTCCCAAAAAGCTGAAGATAACAGAATTTGATCCATTCATAAAGAAAGTAAGCTCAAGAATTCAAAGCTGGATGGCTAAGAAACTGAGTTATGCAGGGAGGTTACAATTGGTAAGCACAGTGCTCTATTCTATACTGGTGTTTTGTGTTCCCTATTCCAGCAGGTGTGGTGAAGAAGATTGAAGCACTATGTAGATGCTACCTATGGAGTGGGAAGGAAAATGGGAAAAGAAACTTGTTAGCATGGAGTAAGGTGTGCCAAGAAAAGGAACAAGGAGGTTTGGGATACAAGGAGATTCTAAGCTGGAACAAAAGTCTACTAGTTGCACATGTGGTAAGCATTGACATGAAGGAGAGAAGAGATACAGTGTGGACCAAATGGGTGAAAGAGTATAAGCTGAAAGGATGTAGCATTTGGAGCATAGAGAAGAAACAAGGAGATTCTCCATGGTGGAGAACCATTCTCAGAATAAGAAATGAAATGAAAGAAAAAATGTCAAGTATAGGGCCAGAAAAATGGAGAGTGCTCAAACAAGGACAAGTGGCAGAGGAGTGTTACAAGGTATTCCACCAAAGCACACCCATTGTACAATGGTATGAGCAGGTATGGAATAAATATTCAACTCCCAAGTGTTCCTTTATACATTGGCTTGTCATGCATAAAAGGATTGCAACAAAAGATAGACTATTAAAGTACAAATTGATAGATGAAAACTTATGTAGTCTGTGCAATGAATCTGAGGAATCCATTGATCACTTGTTCTTTAAGTGCCTTAAAGTACAGGAAATCCTGGAAAGAATAATGCAGGCAGTGGGGATCTGGTCTTTTGAGGTAAATCTGCAGATATGGAATGAAATGTTTAACAGGTCTAGCAAGAAGAAGACTGAAGTCTTCCAAGTCAGGGCTGCTGCTCTAGGAAGTGTGGTGGTAGGAATATGGAAATGGAGAAATGCTAAGATTTTTGAGGAAGTAGACATTCCAATACAGAGAGTGTGTAAGGAAATTGCTGAGGATCTGCAAATCAGAATCAAATTCAGAATGGGGAAAAAGGGTAACAGATTTACTAGGAGTACATTAGAAAGATTACAAAGAATTTGAAAAGCAACTATGAGAAAGAGTAAAAACAGAACATACTATACTAATGATTTTGGCTTTGTGAGATGTTTTGATATGCAGGAAAGAGGAGAGAAGAAAGCTAGTACAGAAAAGGAAGGACAAGTACAATTCTCAACTTTTCTGCCCCTGGAAAGCAACATAAGAAAGGATAAGAAAACCTGCATGAAGGGCAGGGATCAGATTCGGTGTGAAAGCTACTATCTCTATAGCTACCAGAGACTGCTGCTAAGTGCCTGAAGAGTACGATCACGAGCCGAGCTCGGAATCGGTATGAAGTGGGGAACTAGAAGCGAGTAGGAATGGGATGAGGAATTACATAAGTTGTAGTCCTAGGCTAGTGCTTGTGTATTCCTTGCTCGATAGTGCACCGAATTGATCATAAGCTTGACTTGGGGTATGCCCCTCGTATGATGTAAGACAAGTTTATTTCATAATATATTTACCTTTCGTGCAAAAAAAAAAAAGTCGTTCTCTCAATTTTCAAGCTCCTCACTCTCAAATTAATCGAACTAAGCAAAGCACACAAGAATTGCTTCGACTATCTCTAAAAGCTCCTCACTCTTAGATCTATTCTCACAACTCACAAACTTTGCTAAAGCAAGACAACACTCAACAACTGTAAATTAATCTCTCGGATTGATTGGCTCTTGTCTTGTGTTTGTCTCGATGTACTTCACACCTATATATAGGATCTTGACTTGGACTTCAAGGTGTGTTGTACAGGGTTGGTAATTCTCCTTGTTTCCTTCTCAAACTCTTCTTCCTTGTTCTCGTAGTCCTTCTTGAATAATAGTTCCTTCGTTAGTGATCTATCTAAGGATATACTCCTTCTTCAAATCAGGACTCAACTTGAAAAGCTTTCCTATTTGCACTCGACCTCTTCTTTCCTTGTAGAGCGGTTTGCTAAATTAAGGAAACTTTCCTTCTTGGAAACTTGAGCGTCCAACCTATGACAAGTTTGTTTCCTGAATAATAATCAAAGAAAATCACAGCTGTGGAACTCAATTAGTTAAATGAATAAGACAAAACTATAATAATAAATGACAACAAGATTGTAAATCGGATTCTGCTCAGCAATGTTACTCTAACATTGACTTCTCAATGTTAATCTAACATTGCCATAATACATGCACTTTCAATCTCCCCTTTTTTGCCTTAATCACAAAACCTAAGAACCTGTTCTAATCAGATCAAATTATTCAGACAAACTTCACTATCTTATACAATGGAAAACCAAGTACACTCCCCCTGAATATCAGAAGGGACCAATTCAATGTTATTCTAACAGTGATACTTTCAATGTTGTCATAACATCTATCTTTGTCAATGTTGGTTTAACATTGAGTCTAGACCGAAGTTCTAACATTGAACATCTCAGTGTTAACTTAACATCAGAGAACAGTTAACACCTGCAAAACAGAGTTAGTACTTTGTAACCACAGTTCAAATAGCATAAGCAAAAACACTAAGTACCAGTATAGAAAAGTACTTGATTACAGACCATACTTAGTAGCAAGGAACACACTCATTGATGAAACAGAAAAATGCAAAGAAAATAGAATTGTTCATACTTCAATCGAAAACAGAAAATTAAAAGAACTCAGATATTTTTGAATTTGATCTACTCTCCCCCTTTTTGTGAGGAAGGCAGATACTTCAAATACTTCATGAGGCTGTCAATCTCTTGCAATCTCACTTGCTTGTCTGCTATCTCTCTTTGGGTATCTTTATACTCTCTGTCAATCCAAACCAGAGTCTCCTCCACAAATACATCAAAAATGACAGAGCAACTATCACCACTTGCAACTAGAACAGAAGAGGCAGCAAACTTGATAGTCTTCTTCTTTTTTTTCCTGCTTGGACCAGCTTCAGCATTGAGATTCCAGGGCAAGTCTTGAATCCTGACTTGAGTGAAGCAGCTCCCGGTGATGATCATCTTGGCCTTGTTCTTGATCCAGCCCTCTGTCTTCTTGGTCTAGAAACCTTGCTCACCAGAAAGCTGGATATCAGAGAGGGATATTTTGCCTTTGTTGTGACCTCCCTCATGTGCCTCAGAACTTTCTCCCCTATGTTCACACTCAGCCCATTCTTCAGTTTGTACACCAACTTTGTAGATTCTTTTGTCATAACAGTGGTGTTGAAAGAAGGCAGCCAGTTGTAGGTAGAGAGCTTGTGAAGTACAACGCTTAAGGATGACAGCTTTGTAGTTGGAAAACTATCATTCCACTTCCTTGTGAGTCCACCAGTGAGGTTAGTAATCACCTCATCCATGCTAGGATCCTCAGTCTCCTCAGGATCAGGAAGTTCCCAAGCTTCATTGATCACAGAAGGACTAATGTCATAGACATTCATCCTTACCCAAGCTTTACCAAACTTGGGGGAGCCCTGGTGGCACACCCACTGAGAGAGGTTCATGTAGAACTCTCTGATCACATCAGGGACATATGATGATTGGTTCATCACAGATCCCAACACACCCTTAGCTTCAAGCAACTCAAACAGCCTATTTTCCTTGAACATTTCCTCATCAATGTTCCTCTCCATGTGAATGACCCTGGCTTGATAAGCCTCCCACTGTTCTTCTGCCTCAGCTGACACATAAAAGCTAGAATAAGGCTTCTTGGGGTACTCCTCATCAAGCATATCAAAATACTCATCACTGCCTGATGTTGGAGTAACATCAGCAGGGTCATCAGCTACCAGTTGATCTTTCTCAACTTCCTCTTCTTCCTCTTCCTCCTTATCATCTTCTTCTTCTTCTTTTTCTTCTTCTGACTCAGACTCAGAAGATTCAACAACCAACTGCTTCCCCTTTCTTTTCTTAGCAGCAGTAGCTAAGGCAGAGAGAGTCAGGCTCTCATCTTCTTCTCTCTCAACCTCTTAAGGTTGATTGTTACCCTCATCATCAACATCTTGGTCACCCTAAGTAGCAACCTCCTCAGCCACAGTCTCCTCAACCTAATCATCTTCCTCAGGAAGAGTATCCATCTCAGCAGCAGCAACATGCTCAACAGCATTAGCCTCAAACGGGTCAGCATTCACCTCAAGGTTTTCACCTTCATCAGTAACAGCCACACTCATCCCTACCAGTATAGAAAAGTACTTGATTACAGACCATACTTAGTAGCAAGGAACACACTCATTGATGAAACAGAAAAATGCAAAGAAAATAGAATTGTTCATACTTCAATCGAAAACAGAAAATTAAAAGAACTCAGAAATTTTTGAATTTGATCTACTCTCCCCCTTTTTGTGAGGAAGGCAGATACTTCAAATGCTTCATGAGGCTGTCAATCTCTTGCAATCTCACTTGCTTGTCTGCTATCTCTCTTTGGGTATCTTTATACTCTCTGTCAAGCCAAACCAGAGTCTCCTCCACAAATACATCAGCAATGATAGAGCAACTATCACCACTTGCAACTGGAACAGAAGAGGCAGCAAACTTGATAGTCTTCTTCTTTTTTTTCCTGCTTGGACCAGCTTCAGCATTGAGATTCCACGGCAAGTCTTGAATCCTGACTTGAGTGAAGTAGCTCCTGGTGATGATCATCTTGGCCTTGTTCTCGATCCAGCCCTCTGTCTTTATGGTCTAGAAACCTTGCTCACCAGAAAGCTGGATATCAGAGAGGGATATTTTGCCTTAGTTGTGACCTCCCTCATGTGCCTCAGAACTTTCTCCCCTATATTCACACTCAGCCCATTCTTCAGTTTGTACACCAACTTTGTAGATTCTTTTGTCATAACAGTGGTGTTGAAAGAAGGCAGCCAGTTGTAGGTAGAGAGCTTGTGAAGTACAACGCTTAAGGATGACAGCTTTGTAGTTGGAAAACTATCATTCCACTTCCTTGTGAGTCCACCAGTGAGGTTAGTAATCACCTCATCCATGCTAGGATCCTCAGTCTCCTCAGGATCAGGAAGTTCCCAAGCTTCATTGATCACAGAAGGACTAATGTCATAGACATTCATCCTTACCCAAGCTTTACCAAACTTGGGGGAGCCCTGGTGGCACACCCACTGAGAGAGGTTCATGTAGAACTCTCTGATCACATCAGGGACATATGATGACTGGTTCATCACAGATCCCAACACACCCTTAGCTTCAAGCAACTCAAACAACCTATTTTCCTTGAACATTTCCTCATCAATGTTCCTCTCCATGTGAATGACCCTGGCTTGATAAGCCTCCCACTGTTCTTCTGCCTCAGCTGACACATAAAAGCTAGAATAAGGCTTCTTGAGGTACTCCTCATCAAGCATATCAAAATACTCATCACTGCCTGATGTTGGAGTAACATCAGCAGGGTCATCAGCTACTAGTTGATCTTCCTCAACTTCCTCTTCTTCCTCTTCCTCCTTATCATCTTCTTCTTCTTCTTTTTCTTCTTCTGACTCAGACTCAGAAGATTCAACAACCACCTGCTTCCCCTTTCTTTTCTTAGCAGCAGTAGCTAAGGCAGAGAGAGTCAGGCTCTCTTCTTCTTCTCTCTCAACCTCTTCAGGTTGATTGTTACCCTCATCATCAACATCTTGGTCACCCTAAGTAGTAACCTCCTCAGCCACAGTCTCCTCAACCTAATCATCTTCCTCAGGAAGAGTATCCATCTCAGCAGCAGCAACATGCTCAATAGCATTAGCCTCAAACGGGTCAGCATTCACCTCAAGGTTTTCACCTTCATCAGTAACAGCCACACTCATCCCTACCATGACCCTCGGGGACCTTATGCCAAACCTCAGACTCACCCACAGCAACAACATGGGCCTCTTTCTCCCCCTCAATACTAATTTCAGCAGTAACATCTTGAGTAGGATTAGCCATCATTACCTCGTTTTCATCGTTGGTGGGAGTGGAGGTTTGCTCAGCAGTTTTTGATGTTGAACCAACATCACCCTTTGCGTATTTCTTGCCCTTGCGCCGTTGATAAGTGGATTTCCTCTTAGGTGCGGCGGCGACGACGGATTCAGTGGTTGCTCATCTGGTACTGCGGCGTACTGGTTATTCCATCTGCTCAGCAGCATCTATAAGAGCATCAATGGAAGACTTGTGTACCATTGTTAGAGTAATTTAGAGAAGAAAATAGGAAACTTGATTTGCAGAGAATGTTGATTGCACAAGAATTTTGAACGCGTAAACAGTAAGAAGAGATTAGGGCAAATTATATAGATAATCAACTGAAGAATAGTGATAGCGGTGTTGTAACATGTTACCAAAATAATCGGACCACTGTCACACGATCATACCCATGTTTAACTTACCACGTGTTAGTGTTAGATTAACACGTAACCAGAGCAGTCTCCAAACCTGAAAACTTATTAGTTACAATGTTACAATGTTGAACTAACATTGGCAATTTAACATCAGGGAGGGAAGTTGTAGTTGCAGGGCTTCATCCACAGCAACATCATGTGAGCGTGAGATATTCCTGTATACTGATCTGAAACCTCAACCAAGTACATAGGTACAAAGACATAGTTTAAGATCATCAGTATGAATAAGTAACACATCAGACAGACAAACACAGAGTGGATGTACATATCCAGGGAATAGATGTTCCCATAGCATAGAAGATCACAAAACATAGTGTTTTACCTGCAGTTGGTCACCCACGAAGTATGCCTCAACACATGATTCCTAGGATTACTACTCCCCCTAAGCCCAAACCGACATAAGAAAATGATGCAGAACTAGAATGGATGCAACCATGTTAGATCAACATTGGATGATGGTAACCAAGTATACATAGCTTTACTGACTAGGATCAGGATATATCAATTTATCTTTTACAATATCATGAAATCTTTTGTACAAAAGCTAGTGAATGTTAAAGGATAGTTTTATCACTAAATGTGGGCAGCACAAGACTCCACACACCCCAACAACTTCACCATCAGCTACAGATTAGGTAAGCACACAGGAACTGAATGAAGATAATACATTTATCATATACTTCTTCACCCCAACTCCTCATGCATACTTGTTTACCAACCTGTTTACAAGAGAAATACCAAGTGAACAATGCTACTGAATGCAAGCAGTCGAAACTTCAAAACACCCCAGTAGTAAGGATCACTATCATGCATAACCTTGGCCATAGACAAAAACACAAAAATAAGCACAACTGAATGACAATGAAGCTCTCAACATCATGTACCCCAACTTCTCTTCATGCTCTGTCTAACCTAACATGGATAAGTCACAACTGAATAACATCAGAGTAGTGAGCTCTGTGTACCCCAACTTCTCCCAGATGTTAGGTTAACATTCACAGACTAACAACAGAGTCTTTACTTTACAAAACTCTTGCTATTTATACAGATTAACCACACAACCCAATAGAATCTCTAACAAAGAAGTAATATGCAAGAAAGAAGAATGCAAAAAAGAAACATAAAAGAATTACAGATACACCACAACCAATAACTAGTGCTAGACAGTGGTTTTATGTCAACACTGGTGTACTAACATCCCTAGACAATGCACATGCCAAGAGAAATCCTCAAACTGAAGAACCTCTCAGAATCTAAGGGTTTAGTGAACATATCAGCAAGCTGATTGTTAGTTTCAATGTGTTCAATGTCAATGAGCTTATCTTCTTCCATGTCTCTCAGAAAGTGATGCCTTATATCAATATGTTTAGTTCTAGAGTATTGCATAGGGTTCTTAGAGATGCTTATAGCACTATTATCACAGAACATAAGTAAGGTATCACTGTCTAACCCATAATCCAGTAGCATGTGTTTAAGCCATACTAACTGGGTGACACAGCTGCCTGCTGTTATGTATTCAGATTCAGCATGGAGAGTGACACACAATTTTTCTTTCTACTGTACCATGAGACCAAGTTGTTCCCCAGATAAAAACATCCTCCACTTGTAGACTTTCTATCATCAGTGTCACCTGCCCAGTTTGAGTCACTGAAACCTACAAGATTTGTGTTAATGTCATAAGAGTACCAGATCCCAAGGGCCAAAATGCCAGATATATATCTAAGTATCCTCTTTACAGCAATCAGATGTGACTGCTTTGGATATGCCTAGAACCTAGCACACACACAAACAAAGAAAATTATATCAGGTCTTGAAGCAGACAAGTAGAGTAAGCTTCCTATCATTGAACGGACAATGTTGGATCAACATCTGCACCAGTAACATCCCTAGATATCTTCACTGATGAAGACATGAGAGTCTTGCAAGGCTTTGAATCTGCCAATTCAAACCTTTTCACCAAATTCTTTGCATACTTTCCTGACTTAAGAATATCCCATTACCTGTTTGTTTTACTTGGAGACCAAGGAAGAAATTTAATTCTCCTATCATACTCATCTCAAACTGCCCTGTCATTGATTCAACAATTTTTTCTAAAATAGAGTTGTTAGTTGAGCCAAAAACAATGTCATGCACATAAATTTGAGCTATATAGACATGAGAATCTTTCTTCAAAACAAACAGTGTCCTATCTCCTTCACCTCTAACAAAGCCAAGACTTAAGAGGAATTCTGTAAGTCTTTCATACCATGCTCTAGGTGCTTGTTTAAGTCCATACATGGCTTTTCAAGCTTGTACACATGGTTGGGGTACTTAGGATCTGTGAATCCCTTAGGTTGTCCAACATATACTTCCTTATCAATTAGCCCATTTAGGAACGCACCCTTTACATCCATTTGGTATAATATTATCTTAAGACAGCATGCTATGGCTAGAAGTAACCTAATAGATTCAATCCTAGCAACTGGAGCAAAGGTCTCATCAAAATCTACACCTTCAACTTGTGTGTACCTTTGAGCAACTAGTCTAGCTTTGTTTCTAACTATGACTCCTTCCTCATTACTCTTGTTTTTGAATATCCACTTTGTCCCTATTACATTAACATTAGGTGGTCTAGACACCAGTATTCAGACATTGTTCTTAGTAAACTGTAATAGTTCATCCTGCATGGCATTAATTCAAAAGGTATCAATGAGGGCTTCATTCACATTCTTAGGTTCTATGGAGGAGATAAAACACGAGGCATTATCAACGGTCTAACATCGTTCCCTGACTCCTGTTCAGTGTTTCCAGCTTCCAGTTCCAATGTTGGTGTAACATTGCAAGGAGTAACATTCTCGGTTTCCACTGTTGGTTCATCATTGGGAACTGAGATGTCATCAGTACCTGTATCAAGAGTGAACTCATCAAACACAACATTCACTAATTCCTGAATTGTCTTCAATCTAAGATTGTAGACTCTAAAGGAGGTACTATTGGCAGAGTATCCTACAAAGATGCATTTTCTACTTTTAGGATCAAATTTACTCAGATAATCCCTGTCATTAAGCAGATAACAATCACATCCAAATTCATGAAAATATGCAATATTTGGTTTCACACCCTTCAGAGTTCATAAGGAGTCATGTTAGTTCCAAGTCTAGGATACACCCTGTTACTAATGTGACAAACAGTATTTAAAGCTTCAGCCCAGAGTCTTTTGGATAAATCTTTAGCATTGAACATAACTCTGGCCATCTCTTGAAGAGTCGTGTTCTTTCTCTCAGCAATCCCATTCTGCTGAGGAGTCTTAGGAGCTGAATATTCATGGAAAATACCTTTAGCATTGCAATAGTTACCAAAACTAGCATTTTCAAATTCTTTACCATGATCATACCTAATCTTAGTCACAGTGGAGCCATATAAGTTTTTAATACTAGTACAAAGAATTTTGAACTGATCAAAAGCTTCTAATTTTTCTTTAAGAAATTTTACCCAAGTGTATCTAGAGAAGTCATCTACAATCACAAAGGCATATTTCTTACCACTGAGACTACTTACCTCAATTGGACCCATTAAGTCCATGACTAGACCTAGGATTAGCATTATGTACCTGTAGGAGTGTATGAACAGCTCTGGTTTTCTTACCCTTGAGTCAATCACCACACACAAGCTTACCTGGACAAGACAGCTTAGGTAAGCCTCTTATAGCATCAACTTTCTGTAGTTTCTCAAGGTTTCTGTAGTGAACATGTCCAAGTTTCCTATGCCATATAGAAGCCTCATCTATCTTGGCATGGAAACACTCTGCTTCCTCTTGGGCTAGGTAGCAGTTATCTTTGGATCTAGTACATGTCATAACAAGAACATTATCACTATCATAAACATCACAAGAAACTGTGTCAAATGTAACCAGTAAATCATCGTCCCATAGCTGACTGATACTGATTAGATTTGCCTTTAACCCATCTACCAACAACACATCTTCCAGGGGTGGGAATCCATCAACATTTAGTATCCCCTTGCCAATGATCTTTCCTTTGGTGCCACCTCCATAGGTCACTGTTCCAGCACTTAAAGGTATCATTTGCTTAAGATTCTCTTTGCTGCCTGTTATGTGTCTTGAGCATCCACTATCGATGTACCACTTACCTGAAAGGTTAGAGAACACAGCAGAGAAAATAACATTGCATACAATTTTAATCTTAGGGGTTTTAGCTTTTTCTACCCAAGTTCTACTTTTTTGTCCTGCACCTAATGTTGGTCTAACATCATAACTTGTTGTAGTTTTAACATTGGGCACATAGGCTGTTTTCTTACCACATTCTTTTATGAATTTTCTACAGAATGGTTTAATGTGGCCTGGTTAAAAACAGTACTGACAGATAAAAGTGGGTTTGCTTTTAACAGTGTTGATGGTACTAGGACACATATTACCAGATTCTTTAACAAAGCTTGTAGTTAAATAGGCAGAATTACCATTAGAGGAGGAGGGTTTCTCAACAAATCCCAGACCATATGTATCTGTATTACTCATGTTTAGTACCTCATCAAGTTTAGAAGTACATCCATTCCATTTGGATATGATCTGTGAGTCCTTTTTGAGTTTCTCCTTTACCTCTTTCAGCTCAGCTTTGGCTTTGTCAATGTCTCTCTCATTGAGTTTCAACATGTTCTTCAAACATTCAATGTCATGCTTCAGTGCTTTGTTACTCTTTATGAGTTTGAAATTCTCTCTCTCAAGTCTGAGAAAAGTTATATGTAGATCGTCTAGGATTTCCTCCTGAGGCAGTTCTTCTTCATCGAAGTACTCTTCTTCTAGATCAACTGAGCCATGAAAACAATCGTAGTTAGTATCATCACAATCAGAGAGCGCGTCATAGATAACCTGTGTATCATTGTTGTTCCAGTCTCCAAAGAAGATTTCTGGCTTTGTTGTTGGTTCTCCAATGTTAGAGTAACATTGAGATTTTTGGCAGTTTTTGGAGTCTTCTCCTGACCAGGTGATCCGAGTGCAAAGCGCAGCAGTGTTGATTTCCTCTGATTGTTCATCGACACTTGTTCCAGATTCGAAGTCAACATCATTGAAGTCATCTACACACACCCAATGAGAATTCCCTCTTGTTCTGAGGGTGTTAGCACATTCATGTTTAAAGTGACCATACCCCTTACATTCATAGCACTAGACATCCTTCAATTTCTCAGCATCTTGAGGCGTGCTCTTAGATTCCATGTACTTTACAAACTTTGGGGGCAATTTCTTATAACCAAGGGCAGCATTACCAGATTGTTTTTCTTTATTTTTATCTTTGTAGCCTAATTTACTAAACTTCTTGGTAATGTTTCCATAGTTAGAAGAGATCAACTCATATTCATCCTCATCACTTCATGTAGAATCTGAGCTAGTACCTACTAAGGCTAAAGCAAGTTGTTTACTGAACTTTCCTAGGAATTCTAGTTCAAACTCTTTTAAAGTGTTCATTATATTTGGAAGTCCATGTTGGCAAGATCTCTAGACTCATTCATAGGAATTCTTTTGACAGTGAACTTAGAAGATAATGTTCTAAAAGCTTTATAGACCATGATTTGATTTGGGATGGTAAAACCTAAGTTTTGACACTGATTAGAAATATCAAGAAGTTTCTCAAAATAACTATCAATGCTTTCATCCTCACTCATCTCTATCTTCTCAAAGTCCCTCAAAAGTTTTCTATATTTAGAGTCCCTCACAGCCACATCACCCTCACAATGTAGTTCAAGAACTTTCCAAGCAGCTTTAGCAGTTGTACAAGTTTGAATAAGTTTGAACATATTGTTACCTACCCAGCTAAAACTAGCATTGAGAGCCTTTTCATTGAAGTTGTAGAGAGCAATCTCATTGGCTGTCCATTGTCCTATTGGCTTAGGTACCAGATCAACATCTCCATCTCTTGGCAAGTAAGGGATGATGTAGCCTTCTAGTACTGCATCCCAAGTTATTACATTCTTATTGAAACGCTTAACTGTTAAACACTTTCTAAAGTATAAATAAAACACTTAGATCTTACATAAATATCTCTAACTAATGATAGTTTAATTGATTGCTTTATTATTATTATTATTATTATTATTATTATTATTATTATTATTGTTGTTGTTGTTGTTGTTGTTGTTGTTGTTGTTGTAGTTGTTGTTGTTGTAGTTGGTGATGCAATATCGTCTGGGGCCCGTGGAGTTGGAAAAAGTCGAGGATATTATCATTGAATATTGTTCGGAATGCCTATCTCGAATTTGATGAAAATGAAGCAACATTATTTTATTAAGGATCTTGAGTGAACTACAAGGGAGGTCGTGTGGGGGAGATAGCTACATCTTGTAGGGAGTGATTTTTTACTATGTTTCTAAATACAATAATATGTTTGCGTAGTAGATATTTCGGAAAAGCACACTTGTTCTTCTGATGCTGAAATGAGGGGTTATTTATAGTGCTACCCTTGGGGTCTTCGTCCAATGAGGACCGGTCTCCCGTCTTAACTTTGGGTGGTGGCACTGGCCAATGTTGTGAGGGTCTTCTGGGCCAATGGGGTAGTTTGGCTCAAGGCGCCCAATACCGTGAGTTGACTGAGTTTCTTCTGACCGAATAATGATGATTCCTGCTCCAATCGTCTTGTGGGTTGTTCTGAACCAATGAGGGGGAGTCGGTCATGCACCAATCGTTGGTCTGGACCGGTTAGATTTGTTGTTTTGTGCTCCAATAGCAGTCTTGGACCAATGAGATACGGGCTTCCATTATAATGAGGGGTGGTTGGGGGAGCTGCCTTTAACATGGCTAGTTGACACTTTATTCCGAGTTGGGTTGTGTCATCGTAGTTTTCGTTCCCACCTTGAGGGTCTGGTTCCCTTCGAGTTTCGTTAGTCACCGTATATTCCAAGGGAGTTCTCTGAGTTATGGATCATCCAACCAGCTGCGAGATCTTCTGAGTCATGTTTGTCCTTGATCTATTGTATTAGGAATGTAGATAAGAGGCCTTTTCCTTCGACCATTCATTGTGTTCACTCGTTTTCTTATTGTTTTGTATTTTCTTTCTTTCTCAAAGATATTTTGGCTAAGTGTTGGATGCTTCCACCTGGGGGTCCCTTATCGTGGGTCTCGTGAGATCTGGGTGGAGTTTAGAAAATTTGAGGGGTCGTCGTATTGACCTCTTGGGTTGGGGTGGGGGGGGGGGGGGGGGGGGTGGGGGCGCTCGTGATTTTCCTTGTGGGTACCCGGATCGTAGGTGACTCTAAGATGTTTGGTGAAATATGCATGAGCCTTGTGATGCGAGACGTATACACCTAATAAGGGTGTTAACTAGTCGTGACCCAAAGGTACATTTTCCCTAGTGTCCAGACCGTGCACCAGTTAGGGGTATTAGCAGGTCATGCCCCGGGGGTACCTTTTTCCCTAGCAATTGGTCGTTTTGGTGGGGGTACTCATTTTGCCTTTTTCCAAGGGCGTGGCGGATTATGCATCAACAGAAGTTCCCCCTGTTCTGAGTGTATTTCATAGACATCACTTGGAACTATCAATGAGTAATGTGATGTCGTGCATTTTCTAAATTTGTGGTTCCGCATGCCACGCGACACTTAGCTGGCCACGCATTAATTGCGTCGATCCAACTTCTCTGCTTATAAATTGAAGGGACTCGGCATTTTTGACTTCATTCTAGAAGAGTTCCTTTTTCTTTCCCTCTCTTTCTTTTTTCTTCTTTCTTTCAAAAAGTTATGACGATTTATTGTCATCACAGAGCAATTCCAGCGAGGAGGCTGGCGGTGCAAAAACACGCGGGGCAGCCGTTAGATGTGGTAATTACGGGGGAGGCGGCATCTCGTGTGGTTGTAGGAACTTCCCGGCAACGTCGCCCCACCTCAGGGATGGTGGAGACGACCAAAAAGGCGAAGAAATCGATTGCGTCACCTAGGGTTTTGGCGGAGGGCGTGAAGACCACGGTGAAAAGGTCATGGCTGAGTTTACGATGTATGGGGCAGATACCACCGGCTTGGAAATTGAAGTGCCTCTGGAGCACGTGAGGGCGACTTCCCCTCGTGAGGGCTACTACAAAATAAAATCGCCAACTTTGGTCTTGGAAAAACATCTCTGAAGTTCTTGTATCTATGTCAACCACAATATCTATTTGAAGTTGTAGGAAATATAGTTCTCACTGCTTTTAAAATGCTCTTTTGTTTATCAGACATGATAGTTAGATGTGTAAGTCATCGAAGTAACTTTGAATGCAGTTTAGAAAAAAAAAACTATGACGATTCAGACTCTGTTTCTACAAACATGAATGGTAAAGGAAAAATCTTGTTATTTGCATCCAATGATATTGCACAAGTAACTGACCCCCATATCGCATTTCAGAAAGCATCCATGAATCCCAACAAAAGGCCTACATCCATACTCGAAACCATCTCATTGTGTAGGAAAACAATTGAACAACCTTTCAATTATGCATTTTGGTTGGCGGATTTGCTACATCTAAACTATTACACTTCAATCCTATCATGACATGCATATATTATTTCTTCAAGGCTGCAATCTAATTTGGTATCATTGCAACTTTTTTGATGATTTTTAGAAATAATTTACCTTCCTTCTTTTCTTGCTCTATATAACTCCAATGGATGTACAGTACCCCAAACTTCATTTTTAGGTTCATTGTAATCGTGTTGATATCAACAAATGGATTAAATTGAAATTCATCTTTCATCTTTTCTGCTATCCATTTGGTAAATGCTTCGTTACTGCCTTTACCAAATGCGTCACATGTGTGAACATGAATATAGAATTTAATCTAAAATGTAACCTAGTCTATAGCAATATGGGGGTGCATAAATTCTCCATTTGCATCCTTCTCTTGCGCAGGTCATTGTTACCCTGCTCTTTTCATTTTTTATCTTCTTTAAGGAAACATCTTCATAAATCAAAATATAATTTATTACTTTTCTAAAGTGAGTAACATCATCAAGTATTCCCTACTTCAAAATCATTAATAAACCCACCACTTTGTTTGAAGTAGTTTTCCATCACTACATCAGTATAGCCCACAACAACAATGAACTTATTCTCTCCATCCTCATCACTTGGACCTTCAAAATAATCATTTCCTGAAGATGAATAATTTGACAAATTATATGAAGAATTATCATTACCTCCATCCTCAAGTGTATTTGTGTCATCATCATATTCATAATTCAACATGTTTCCATCTTCAACAAGCTTTTCCATGACACACAGAAGCTTCACAAGTTAATGATTTAGGTTCGTGTACATGTTCAAACCCATTTTAAAATTATCATCACTTTGAATATCAAGTGCCTCTTCATAAAGTGGTATCGAAGCTTGCAACTTTTTGTATTTTCCCAATAAATAAAGTAATGTCAGAACTCAACATAGACATTATTTCCTCCACCACGTAGGAAAGAGTTAACTCGACAGTCTCCATATTAGGAATCATAAATGTCGAGCATCAGGGGGTAACGTGCAATGCGAACTTCATTTTGTTGTAAAGTTGTAGGAAAAGATAGATTATAGACATTGTATTACTCAAACATCTACTTCAAATACCAAAGAATTGACCAGTGCATGTACAATATATGTAAATAGTTCATTAAAGCAAATACTTGGTGTCAATCGTATTAAGGACTTAAAACTATTACACTCTTTTCAGTTAATGTCATTTAAACTATACCTCAAATGGAACTAGAACAATTAAATGTAATAGAAACAACAAATTTCCTTAGTGTTAGTCTTAATTGAATGCCATTGAGATAACAAAACAAACATGTATTGTAAAAACTTAATAGCATGTTCCAAACATGTAAATAGAAATATAATTTCAATTGGGTTTTGAAAACTAAATATAGAAAAACATACAAGTTCATAGATAACAAAAATCAAGTTTCAATTTATACAAATTCATGAAGCACTCTAAAACTCACTTATAGAAATTATCTTATAATCTTCAAGGTATAAAGATGCACTGCACTTTAAAAGAAAATACTTCAACTTGTGAAGTAATGGCTTGGAGGTAGCTTGGAAGAAACACTTACCTACGCCAGAAAAAGCAGTGATCATGACCCTCGTGATCATATCAACCAATACTTGGCATGAATGGACTTAGCGTCGGCTCCCGATCACGCCATATGCCGAGTCTTCTAAACGACTCTCACTGCACGAGCCCAGTCTTAGTTTTCCCAACTACAGCCGGGAATAATCCACAGTTTCGAACAGCTAACCCAGATGTTCGTGAGTAAATTTGCATGCAATAGGGCCTTTCCGAAGACTTGAGGGCACTTGTTCAACATTCGGCAAAATGTGGATAAGCCCCTCAGGGACTACATGCGACGATTTTCTCACGTCGTGGGAGAAGTGACCCGTTTCGACCCCGACATGCGTTCCAACATTATTGTTCGAGAGTTGTTGCCAGGAGACTTCACCACTTACCTTATAAGAAATAGAGTAGCTAACATGGAGGACTTGATGCAGAAGGCAGAGTCTTTCATAGAGCTGGAGGAAACATGCAAGATCCTGGAGGCTACGGAGGCGTCACGAGTTTCAGCTCCCTCCAAAGGAAAGGAAAAAAAAAGACGAGAAGCACGGAGGAAGGAGGGAGAAGGTAAGAAAGAACCTGGACCCGGTACCCTTACCCCTACGTGACAATAACTCTTACCGAGGTCATGACGATTCATGGGAAGAGCGTATCTTCAAGTGGCTTCGGGCTACGAAGGATGCCCATCACAGGAAAGTTTAGCACTTATAATCGGGTGTATGGACACCTGACAAACGATTGCATCCACCTCCAACAGAAGATCTCCAGACTCCTGAAACTAGGCTTTTTGGAAGAATACGTGGTACACGGCCAGGGTAACCCCGCGAAGAAGCGTGGCGAAAGGAGATGCCTAAGAATAAAAGCAGTGATCGGATACCACTGAGGACGATGAAAGAGACCCCACGGAGCAGGAAAGATTACCTCCGCCCCCGTGCACCTATTGCGACAACGCCCCTATGGGTCGTACCGTCAACATGATTGAAGGAGGAGTGTTGTCCGTAACCAAAGAAGAAAAGCAGAATTACTTCCGAAAATCACGAAATGTCGATAGCAAGCTAGAGGTCTTTGGCGCCTACGCGGTTGACCAACCAGTCATCTCATTTGGACCGGAGGACCTCCTAGATGTTGTGTACCCCCACGAGGATCCCCTTGTAGTCACAGCCACCATACTGGGAACATAAGTAAGACAAATACTCGTTAACATTGGGAGCTCAGTCAACGTCTTTTTTATGCCTACATACCTTGCCCTAGGAATCTCTCAGAGTCAAATGGAGCCCGTGGAGGTGCCCCTTGTGGGATTCTCGGGAGAACAATGCTAGACTGTGGGACTCATAAATCTACCGATGTCACGGGGAGAGGGTGCTACTCGCTGCACCAAACCTACCAAGTTCTGGGTAGTGAACGCCCCATCCCGGACATACAACACCATTTGTGGATGGCCAGCCCTCCAGAACTCCTAAGCGGTTGCGTCCACCCATCATCTGAAGATTAAGTTCTCGACCCTTTCCGGGGTAGGAGAGGTCAAAGGGGATCCTACTCTTGCTCATGAATTCCACATGAACGCCTTACCAATTGAGTCTGACCCTCCCGAGGTCGAACCCCCACCAAAAGAGCCCGTTCGGAGGAGGTTCGGGTCCAGCCCACCAAAGAACTCAAAATAATAGAACTGGTGGATGGCGCCGGAGGCAAAATAGTAAAAATCGGCACCAACATTTGGGGAAGACATAGAAAAGGCCATCACGACCACCCTCAAGTCATTCCACCACCTCTTGGCCTGGAAGGATACCCCCCCCCCCCCCGGACGAATCAACTAGGAGATATGCATACATGCTCTTAACGTGTATCCCACAGCCAAATCAGTCCAACAGCTGAGAACATAGGACCAGAGCAAAACAAAGTAATCCAGACAGAAGTTCAATGGCTGATAGATCTCCACCAAATTTGGTAAGAACGATACCCAGAACGGTTGGCCAACGTCGTTCTCATTCCAAAAACAGGGGGCCTGTGGCGTATGTGTGTGGATTTTACCGACCTCAATAGTGTTTGCCCCAAGGACTATTACCCATTTCCTAGCATCGATATGTTGGTCAACTCTACAGTAGGATGTGCCCTCTCATCCACCATGGATGGAGATTAAAGTTACAACCAAATCCCGATGGCCAACCACGACCAAGAAAAGACCAACTTCATCACGAACATCGGCACTTTCTGCTACTAAGTCATGCCCTTTCGGCTAAAAAATGCTGGTGCAACATACCAGAGGCTGGTTAATCTCATGTTCGAAATACTAATTAGGGAGACGGTGGAGGTCTATGTCAATGACATGATCGTGAAAAATCAGAGGGAAGAAGATCACACCCGCAATCTCGCCTGGGCCTTCGAAATCATGGACAAATTCGGAATGAAGATAAAGCCTTGGAAGTGCTCTTTTGGTATCCGAGGGGGAAAGTTCCTAGGGTATATGGTTACCCATAAGGGGATCGAGGTCAACCCAGAAAAGGCAGAGGCCATACTCAACATGGAATAACCAAAGACCGTACGATATGTGCAAAAGTTGACGGGCAAAATGGCCTCGTTTAGTAGGTTCATCTCTCGTTCCCCAGAGAAAGGGCTTCCTTTCTTCAAGATCCTCAGAAAGATAAAAGACTTACAATGGACTGACCGATGCGAAGAGGCCTTCAGAGCGCTAAAAGAATACTAGGTGAAGCCACCCCTTATGGTAAAACTCGTTCCTAATGAAATGCTCTTCCTGTATCTGACTGTGGGAAAAGAATCGGTGAGTGCCGTCCTGGTCCAAGCCAAAGGAAGGGAGCACCTACCAATCTACTACATTAGAAAGACCCTTCTGGATACTGAGACTCGATACTCTCACATCGCAAAGGTCGAGTAAGCCCTTGTCTCTGCCGCTCGGAAGCTCTAGGGTTACTTCTTAGCTCATCAGACCACTGTGCTTATGAAGCACCCCCTCCGAACCATCCTCAATAACCTAAAGGTTTCAGGGTGGATGATCAAATGAGCCATAGAGTTAGGAGAATTCGACATCACCTACTCCCCTCGGCCGACCATAAAAGCTCAGGTACTCGCCTACTTCATTACTGGAATGTACGATGAACCCAAAGAAGACGAGCATGAACCTATGTGGCACCTCCACATTGATGGATCATTCACCAATACCCACAATGAGGTAGGTATAATCTTCAGGAAAATAGCTACGAATGAGTCGGGGACCATTTTGGAGTTCGCCATACGATTGGAGTACCCCGTATCCAACAATGAGGCAGGATATGAACCCCTCTTACTAGGAATCCGCCTAGCTAACGAGGCAAAAATACAAAGGATACTGGTCCACAGCTACTCCCAACTTATGGTTCAGCATATCTACGGGACCTACGAGGCTCGTGAAGAAAATATGAAGAAATGCTTAGAAGTGGTCCTAGCAGGAACAACCATGTTCTAAGAATTCTCGATTAAGCAAATCCCTAAGTCAAAAAATTAAGATGCAAACGCCATGTCTACCTCACCAACCAAACTCAAACCGTCAGCACTTAGAGAATAACCTTCTTCGCAACCCACAAATCAGAAAGCCAAGGTCAAGATGGGAAAATCCAGATGGTTGTGGCCATCAAAAAAGACTGGATGACGAAGATCATTGACTTCATTAGGAACCCCAGGAAATATGCCCATAATCGAGTCAAACAGCGCACAATGTTCCGATGCACTGCCCGTTACTACATACAGAATGGGGTGTTATTTAGAAGATCATGGTCTTATTTGACTCCAGGTACGTTAATAAACAAGAGGCACGTCTGATCCTAAGGGAGATCAATGAGGGATGCATCGGCAACCACTCGGAAGGAAGGAGCATGGCGGCCAAAATTATTCGCAAAGGGTACTACTGGCCGACCATGGCATCTGACTGCGAATACTATGCCCGAAAATGTCGGAGCTGCCAACTACAAGCCCCCATGAGGCACCAGCCAGCAGGCCTTGGGAACCAGATAGCGTCCCCTGCCCATCGTGTGAGCCATGATCCCCGATAAAGGCCAAAATAAATTTATGCTAGTGGCAGTGGATTACTTCTCTAAGTGAGTCGAAGCAGAACCCATCTCCAAGATAACCAGTCAAACTGTTATAAACTTCCTTTAGAGAAATATCTTAAGCCAATATGGGGTCCCGTAACAACTGGTGAGCGACAACGGCCTGCAGTTCTGTAACAACATCGTGGAAAAATGATGCGACAAGTGGGGAATCAAGAACCGCATCACAGGGGTCAGATACCCCTAGAGCCTCGGTTAAGTGGTAGTGACTAACAAAACCCTCATGAAAATGTTAAAGGCCCATCTAGACCAGTACCAATCAGAATTTGTTGGAGAAGTCCCCAAGTATAGCAGGCGTACCTCACTATTCAACGGTTAGCGATAAGGGAGACCCCATACAACCTCGTCTATGGCGCTGAGTCAATAGTCCCTTCCGAGGTGGTAAAGTAAAGTCTGCGTGTTCAGGAGTACGAAGAAGCTCAGAACAATGCAAATCTAACCCTAGCCCTAGACCTCCTAGAGGACAAGTGAATCAGAGCTGCCACCCATGTAGAGTTTTACAAAGCCCGAATGGCCAAATTCTACAATACCTGTGTCCTACCCCGATCATTTCAAATTGGAGATCTTGTCCTGAAAAGGGTAGGGGCCTCCAAAAATGTTGGCAAGCTAGAACCAAAGTGGGACGGCCCCTATTAGATAGATAAGATCCTTGGGCTCTCCACTTACCTGCTCAAAGACATGAATGGCCAAGAGCTCGATCTAGCTTGGAATATCCTCAATCTCCGAAAATATTATCTTTGAACGCTCTGTAGTCGACCCCTTATGACGACTCAAATTTGTTCGCGTAGTTATTGTGTTTGTATTTGACTGAACAATTATACCCGTGTAAAAGCAAACATACTATCGGCAATAAAATAACTACATTCTAAAAAAAGTTTTACGACTTAAAGAACAAAAAGAGCTTAAAAGTAATATTCCATTAAACAGGCCTAACATGGCCACCCAACAAAAATGAAAATTGGAGGGACTACGCCCATACAAAGCGGTCCAAAAACAAAACAAGGGCTTTCTATGCCCGACTAATACTACTCTTTTGCGGGGCATTTTTCGGCTTTAATCCAGGCTCGTCGCTCCTCTGCCGACAGTTATGTAGGGTCGGGCATTAACACAACATCGGAAGGCGCCCTACGAGAGCAGACGGAAGATCAGCAGCAGAGGAATGGGAATAAAAATCCAACCCTAGTAGCTCCAGGCCTCGAGGTACGCCAGGAAGAAACGCGAAGGTGGATATTGCCATTCCATACCCCACTCGGACAAGGTCCCTCGACTCATACGCTAGCACATGGTTCCGAGGAGGCCCGATCAAGTCCAGTTGGGCACTAGCAATGCCCACCTGAAGTTCTCTCCTCGCATCCTTGAGCTGATGGAGCAGGTTATCTCGTTCCTCTCGAAGCGCAGGGACCTCCTTGGCGATTTAGATGGCCTCCCTTGCCCTCTTTTCCCACCTCTCGGCCTTAGCATCAAATTTAGCTATAGCCTCCTTTAGGAAACAATTTAGTTCTCCCAAGTCCCGATCCAAGGACGCTCTTATTTCAGTCGAGCCTCTTTCAAAGCCACCTCCAGTTGAGCAGCTTCTTCACGAGCATGCCTAAGCGAGGCTTGAAAAGCGTCACATTCTTCGATCGCGGATTTTCGGACAGTAGGGTTGGCCCTATACGTGCCCAAGACATCCCCAAGCACCGTAGGCTGCAAAAAGAGGTGGAAAAAAAATTACAAGGTATGTGTTAAGAAAAAACTGAAATATGTCAAAGGAGAAGGGAGTCACCTCATAGATGCTTTTGCAGAATTGCTCCCACAAGGCCATATCACTAAAGCATCCCAGGATCTCACGATCCCCGGGGTTAACGATGCCACGAACAAAGGAAGTGTAGTGGCCAGGGTCTTTATAACCCTTAATAAAGATCGAAGGAATAATAGGGGTACGAAGAAACTCTTCCTCCTCCAGAGTTAGCTTGAACTTGCCCCTCTTGGGAGGAGACCTCTGTCGGCTATCATCCTTCACTTAAGGAAAATGGTCGATCAAACCCTTTCCCTTGTCCTTTCTTGGGGCTGACGCGCCTCCATCCCACTTCTTCGAAGGGCTCCCGACAGTATGGGCACGATCTGTCAAGTTAAGGGAAGAGATCGGCAACGGCCCAAAATCAAGAATGGTGCCAAAAAGGGGCATAAAAGGATCGACAAAATGTTTAGCCATCACAGGATCCATAGGTTGAGGCATACCTTTGGAGTTGGCCTCGCCTTCCACCTCTGCCATGACCACGTCCGCATTAGTAGTAGATGGGCTCGTGGGAGCCTCGGGGTGGTATTTACAATCCATCGAGCTCGAAGACTTTGAAGTCGCGGCCTTGGACGATCTCCAAAGTTTCCGACACCGTTCCATCACTAGACACTCAAAATCCACGAAAGAACCTCGGTCCTCAGAATCAAAAAGGTAGGAATCCATGTCTGTCAAAGACAGAAGATCCCCTTGGAAAGGGCAGCGAGAATATAATGCCATTTTAGCACCTGAAAACAAAGGCAGTGGAGGTCAGTAAAAAAAAAAGGAGTATATTGTATATACTCGGATAAGGGTTTCGAAGCACGTTCGAAATTTTTTCCAAAATAAAATCACAGGTGCTTATGGAATTTCGAGTTCTGTCGGACTGTCGAGGGAGAAGGGCGCTGACTCACCAACCCATCTTGCAAGCCTAGGAGAAGCAAGACGCAATCAGGCTATTCAGCGTCAAGGACACATCGTATAGGTCTTAAAAAAGACCTATGCGCTCTAAGTAGGCAGCAAACACCGTGCACACTGTGGATGAAGGATAAACATAACCCAAACCCCACTCTCGGGGTATGCCTTCCCACTCAGCAGCTGACTCTCCAATGGGGGATAGGTCGAAGTACCTCCGACACCAATCCCCATTGCTAAAAGGCCCATTATAAGCCGAGGTCAGGTACACCCATTTGCTATCTCGAACGGACATAGAGAAAAATGGCGAGCTCGGTCATTTGCTCGCAGTACGAATGCCCCCACCAAGGTCTGCAGAGTACAGGGAATGTTCACCAAGTAGCAGCAGAGAACGAACTCCACCAGGTGGCGATAAGAAGCCGGAGTCAGTTGGCTCGGGCACAGTTGCTAGAATGCAAAAAGGTCCTTCACGACCGGGTGGAAAAAATAGCAGAGAACGCAATGCAATTTCTCTACGTATACGGTGATGTAGCCCTCAGGTGGATCAAATTCCCTATGAGTACTCAAAGGAATGGTTACGTTCACCTGGTTGGAAGAAATCCCAAAGGTCGCCAACAAGGTCCAGACCTCCACCATGTTCATAACTGAGGTCGTGGATCCAACCCGGAGCCAACTGGTTATGCGCTTGGGATCCAGGTTTTCACACCTAAACACGGCACCCTCAGTCGGATTCTGGTAAGAAGCCCGACGGCCAAACACAGCAAACACACGTACTGCCACTATCATTGAGGGAACAACGACGTCATCGCTGGCAAAAGAACCTGCAGCACTCCTCCGTAAGACAGAGCGAGCGAGCGGTCTGGTCACAGAAGCACTACCCCACTGAGGATAAAGCGGGGAGGCAAGAGAACCGTGTGAATCTTCATCGCTGGAAACAACAGTAGTGGCATGATAAACCATGATTGCAAGAAAGGAAGAAGTATTTTTGCAAAATGAGTATCTTTCTTTTTTTGCTGAAAAGGTTGAAAATGCGGTGGAGAAGAATGGTGAAGGTGGCTCCGCTTCAGTTCCCACTTACAACCTAACTGAACCACCACTTTCCCCGAATCATTGCAACTCTAGCATATCAGACATCACCATAAAGGAGCTAGACCGGCGCCTATACTTCCCATGTCCATTCGCATTAAATGGACACCCCTTCCCAAGACGGACGGTTCTCTTGACCATCCCTTCCACGAGGTACCCCAACAATGCTCACGAGTGATTATGTATGGAATTCAAAAACAAATTCTAAGTACGGTAAGATCAACCATCGGAGCTAGCTCTTAGCCCTTCGCACGGCACTTCGGGGATCTCACGAGAGATCTCGTCAGACTTCCCCAAACGAGTTACCCTCGGATAACTCACCTAAAGAAGGTCACAATGGCTATCTAACCCGATGGTCGTGATTACCTCCAAAATCGTAACACATGGAAGTATCAAACAAGGTCGAAAGGAACCCCTTCCGCAAAAAAGAGACCAGCGTGCTTAGGAAGCCAATGGCAAAATTTTTCTAATTATGGAGTAATTAAAGTAAATACACAGCAGATGGAAAGATTCGAGATCCAAAAATCTTCATTAAATAGATGAAACCCTGGGGGGACGACCCGGTACAACCCCAAAAGGAAGAGAAAAGGAAAAACTAAAACAAGCTCGGGCCAATCTAGCTACAAAAACTCTTCTAAAGCTATCTACGGCCGAGGAGCGTGAGAAGGGCCAACTGCGGTCGAAGGGTCCGGAGAACCTCGAGCACCCGGACAACCACCAGGAAGCAACACCAGGTTAGCCTCTGGGGAATCAGGGCAGACCATCAGGGCCGTGAATAGCCTTTGAATGTTGATGTCAGAACGATAGAAGTCCATCAAAAAGCCCAATAGCCGATAATATCGAAATCCCCACAAAAAGGTGAACCTCGAAGCAGGGGCGAGTTATTCCCTCACCTCCCCCTCGTGAGCTTCCAAGCGCTCGTTCTCCTCTATTACGGTCTTTGTCAAGGCTTCTCAGAATGGCTTCACCAACGCCTCCGAGGTTTCGAGCTTCCGGGCCCAATTAGCCTCTTTCCCGACCAAGGACTCCTTCTTCTTCTCAAAAGTAGTCATGGGGTCTTTCAGCTGCCGCTCCGACTCCTCCAGCTCATTTGCCTGAGCCATCCGGCTCTCATCTTGGGTTTGACCCTCGGCCTAGACCTCCTGCACCCTCGCCTTCAGGGCATCCGTCTCGCGAGCCACCTCCTCGTAAAGATGTGATAAGCCCCTCATTCCGATGGGGCTCTGCCAAAAGAAACAAATATCAGCAGGAGGAATAGAAGGAAAAAAGGATAAAATGTACGTGATTGCAACGATGTCACATACCAAGGTCGCACAAAATTGTGCAACCAGACCCAGCTCCTGGGCACCAAGAAGAGGAGGGGTCAGGGAAGAACCTACGGTGGCCAGCTCGCGAGAAAGACCCAGAGTCTGGGCCCCCAAGCCCATGGCACCCTTCAGGAGAGACTGCATCGGAGAAAGGGAACCTGAACCCAAGAACCAACCTCCAGAGTAGGAGCTGTCCCAACCTCTTGCCGCTTGGGAGGTGGAGATGAAGACCTCTCAGCCACTGACTCCATCCCACCAGTTGGAGGCTGAGGCATTGACAGCTCACCAGTCGGGGTTCCACCAATGTCAGCCAGTAATGTTTCCTTGTAATGCTCCGCAACCAATCCTCGCCTACATCCGACCCCATTTGTGGGGCAGGAGAAAGACAAGAGGGTGTGGGGCTCTCTCTCATCTGAGCTAGAGGGAAACCCTCATCATCGGAATGACCTTGCTCTTAGAAGAAACCTCAGGCTACTCCCGTTGTCGCTTCCTCCTCACCAAGCTCGTTCCCTTCTTACTCGACTGACTCGTCGGGGACGGGACATTAGTTGAAGCACTCCTTTCATCCGAGGGGTCGTTCACCGATGCTACTGAAGTAGCCGATCCCCTGTTCTCTGAGGCTTCTGGGCAATAGCCTTCTTCTTCTTCTTCTTGGAAGGGCCTAGAGGATAAATGTCACACTTCAGCTTCTCCATAATAGCCTCTGCAAAACAGAACGGCAAAAACCCAATTCAACAATGAAGAAAAACCTGATGAGGAAATGACTCCCAAGAAGGCACCTAGAAAACTTACTGATTTTGGGACACTTGTCCCCAACGAAAGGCATTAAAGCCAGAACATCGTTTATGCCGCAGTCCTCGTAGCGAGCCAAGAACACCTTGACCTGTGACATTTGGTTCTAGCTAAAAGTCTATTCGAAGAATCCCTCGGCCGTCAGTTGCTTCATGGCCCCCGCAGTATCAAAGTCGGCCAGAATCTAGGGATCCAAATTCCACTCCCTCAAAACATTGGCCAAAAGACCCTCGGTAGTAGGACGAACGATGAAGAACATTTCCTTCCAGCTGCTGTGGGACCCTAGGAGCTTGTGGAGAATCCTCTTCGTCGACGTCTGCATAATGAAAGTGTAGAAGAGCTTATCCACATATGAGCTCGCCAAGTCAAAGGCCTCAATAAACATGTGCACCGAGCAGAGATGAGTGTAGGCCGCACAAATAAAAGCAAAGTCCGCCAGAGCCGACCACCCATTTGGGGAAAGTTGACTCAGACAAAGCATCCAGGCCTTGAAGACCTCCCGATAGAAACCCGGGAAGAAGGATCGCGACGCCGCCTAAATATGCATGAAGTAGGCGGTATAGTAGCCCTTGCGAGGTAAATTAGCCCTCTCATTATTCCTAGGTACCATGACCTCCAGACCAACAGTGCTCGCCCCATACTTGGTAAATGTGGCCTCGATCTTTTCACGAGATCTCACTGTGATCCATACGTCTCCAGTCAAAACCCAAGGCGGAGGCGTCGCAACAACCTCTTTCTTCGCCTTATTCCCAGAAGCTCCTGCCATTCCAGAGACAGCGTGACGACGTTGTAACACCTACTCTGTAGTAGGTGACGTTGCCGCCTTCATCGCCGCAAGGTCTAACGCCACCCGGTACCTCCCTGCACCAATCGCCTCCTCACCGGAACTACTCACAGAAGTCACAAAATTGCCGAATGTTTTGAAAAAATAAAGAGAAAATAGAGGGAAAGCGAAAAAGACTCGAATGAATGCAAACAAAACACTCTAGGTCCCTTCAATTCATCGGCAAAGAAGCCCAAATGACATCTTTGACGCGTGGCCAACTCAGCGTCACGTGGAGCACGCAGGACCACAATTGTAGAAAACAATTGACAGCACATAAGCTCATTTAATGAGTTCCAAGCAATTTATATGAAATACATTCAGAATTGGGAGGACTCCTGATGATGCATAATCTGCCCCGCTATCGGACGGGGACGGAAAAATGATACCCCACAAAAATGACTGACCATCTAATGGAGGGATACATATAGGTCACGGCCAACCTCTACCTGATCAGGGGCAAAAGGTCCATGTTTTGGAGAAGGTACCCCTGAGTCACGACCAGCAACACCCTCAGAGGGTACTCGGTCTAAAACACCCAGAGAAGGTACCCCCGAGTCTTGTCCGACCAATGCCCCTCGAAGGGTATACGGTATGGACCAAAGGCTTGGACACATCATTCCCAACGACCGGAGTCAACCCAAATTTGGGTACCGACAAGGAAAGACCCTAGAACCGACCCTCCCCCCCCCCCCCAAGACCCAGGAACAAACACCTCTCAGACCCCCGAGGAGCAGTTTCCAACATTTAGCCAAATATTTAGGAAAAATGAGCGCATAACAAACGTTAAAGACATGAGTGAATGGAAGGAGAAGTCAAGACCCACTAATATTCCGACTAAAGGATACAACTTACCATACTACAACAGCTAAGATCGACCCCTCGGGTCTCATTCAGAATAAGCGACCCAAAATAGTTATTCAATCATCCAGGCATATCATATCCCACGACCCGACTCGAAAGATGCGCCGACCATCATCATTCAAACTTAGCTCCAAACCACCCTAATTATGAGGAAATATCATACCCCATTGGTCTGAATCATTCATTGGAGTAAAAAGCGACAACTCTTACCGCTGCAGACCAATGATTGGGGTAGACCAATCCCCTCTCATTGGCCCAGTACCACCTCAGAAGACCATTGAAACAGATATCATCATTACCCGCCCAGACGAACGACAGTCAACTCACGCCATTGGTCACCTCTTGACAGACGACCCCCATTGGCGCAAAAAACCCACACGCTATTGGTCACAAGCACCACACAAAGTAAAGACGGCAAGATCGGCCCCATTGGCCAGAGACCCTAGGGACTAACACTATAAATAGTTCCCCATTTCAGCAGAAAAAAGGATCCAAGCACCACTATTCACCACAAAAATCAGCTCAAGAACATTTTCCACAATTTTATACACTTTATTGTACTTAGAATCTACCACACTCTTTTAGCTCGAACTTGTGTTATCATACGACCCCTTGTAATTCACTCAAAATTCTTAATAAAATCACCGTGCCTCCTTTCCCTCAAATTCGAGATTGGTGTTCCAAACAAAAATAAAGTAACGATATCCCCGAATATCCCGACCACACGGACCCAGACGATATTGCCTCACCAATGGTGAATGTAAAAGAAGTTTTCAAATAAGTGAATATTCTTTTCATATTTTTTTAATCCTCTAAATTTTATACAAAATTCATTAAGCCGGTTGGAAATTGAAAGAAGTATTGTTAAGTATATTTTATTACTAAATTTTTTTCTTTTTGCAAATGCGACTCTTTTAAATTAGAAATAAGATTAACAAAATATTATGAGGTTTTAAATTAGACCGTAGGTAGACTATGCAAAATTCTGAATTAATATTTTCATTCTTTTTCTTTGATAATAAGCTATGTTTCATAAATACAAGATTATTATAGATACATTTTTGCTTCTTTTTTTAACATCTTAAATTAAATATAGAACACACTATTTTCTTTTATATATTATATTAATCATGTTAGGAACGATCTATATGTTCTATTTATATGGAATTAAACTTAATTATTGTCGTTGAAATGTTCTGAATTAGTTTTAATCAGTAAAACATAAAATTGGGGGGGGGGGGTGAGATAAAGAAGTGAAAACAAATCTAAATCCGTCATATTTTATATTCTTTTCTTCGGTAATTTTGTAATTTTTATTTTCTGCTGATCTTTTTTCTGCAAAAGAAATATATAATATGACCATCTAATTATCATAAAGGAATAATCGAGTCATTTGGAGCTAAAAAAATTAAAAATACTTAGTGAGACTTTCTTTCATTTTTTTTATTTTTTTGGGATCATTTGCCTAGTACTTTTACAATGAATTTTTACTATAAAGTCTCTGACAACTTTTTTTTAAAAAAGAAAAACAAAAGTTTCATATACGTGACTTTATTTGAATTTGAATATTACGAAATTATAATTAAGGTAGTTAATTTATTATTTATTGACAAATATATATGTAAAATTTAGCCATATTTTTAATTAGTAAGATATACGTGTGTGTGTGTGTGTATATATATATATATATATATATATTTGTGTGCGTATATAAATTATTATGGATTATAAGTAATGCTAATATTTTATTATTAGATAATTTAACTTAATTTAAGGGATTAAAAGGATTAACAAAAAAAGAAAAAATCAAAGAAGATAGTCAGTTACTTTAACATGTTCATAAAATTTAGAAGATTAAAAGAATATAAAAAGAATACTCACTTATCTTTTGAATTGATTGTTAAATTAAAAACATATTTTAGTCCTTATAAACATAGTTTTTAATTTAGTTTTTCTCTCAATTGATTTTTTTGTGCTTAATTTTAACATTGACTAATATAAGGCAGGTAGATGGAATTATTATTTGAAACTAGAGGAGAGGTAGTTGGAACAAGATATTCTTGGAATTTGTCCTTTTCCTCACCATATAAATAAAAATAAATTCTTAATCACGAAGTTACCTGCGAGTATTTTTAGTGATATAAAATATAACAATTTAACAACCAGAATAACAATAGACATTTTTTATGTTTTTATTTTGAAATCACGGTGTATCTTATATAATTAATTTACACATAGTATAAACTGGATTACCACAAAAGAGTAATATATTACTTTTAATACTTAATGAAAGCGCGCGTTCGTTAGGCGTGCTTTTTCAAGTCCCACGTGTGTCTGCTTTAGATATATAAAGAAGAAAAAAAACTCTTTTCTCAAGTTTTTGCTCGTAATAAATACAGAAAAAAAAGAAGAAAAAACCCAATGCTGATTGATGTAAATTCGTATAAAATTTGTGGAAGCAAGAAAAGAGTTGGTGGGGTTGTGGAGAAGAGAAATGGGGCGGTGTCCGTGCTTTGGAAGGAAATTGAAGATGACGACCCTTTTACGACAAAATCAAGAAAATAAAGATCAAAGACCACCTAATGCACCAACTCCCGATAACCCTTCCGGTAAAGTTTCAATCTTTTCTTTCTTTCTTTCTTTTTTTTTTATTTCTTTTCTGTGTTTATATATCGATCAATTTTACGAGATAATGATTCCATGCTCTGGGTTGGTTTCTTTTTTTTCTCCCTTAAATCTTAATGCATGTACGTTAAATCCTAATTAGTGATTGCATGAATGATTCTTGACTTTCATTTTGAAATCCTAATTAATGTTCTTGGATTCTGATTGTTTTTACCATCTGGGTGGTACTTAATTTATGATGCTGGAGGAATTATTGTCAAATTAGTGTGATTCATCAAGCCTATGTTCCAAAAACTAATAACCTCGATTACAGGTGGTGGTTGTCTTAAGTTCTATAATGAATATCACTCTTATCGATTTACTATATATCTTCGTTCTCTCTGTTGGCTTTTTCCTGTGTATTTGAAATGTTGTTGAATGTCGATCATTGGGAACTATTATTTACACATACAATGACATTGCTACTGATTCTTAAACCATAATTAACCTGACTTTCATATATGGTCCCCGACAGTCATGCTACCATTGTCGTCTCATGTACAAGAACTGAGGTGTCTTTTTTATCTTCCTCAGGGTAATCAGTGATACTGTTTGTGGGCAGAATGACCTTGCATATCATATATCTAAGCTAAGGCCACTATTGGGTAGAACAGAGGGTGCTGCTATGGTAGAAAAAATTAAGATCAGGACAACGATTATATTTATCTAGAATATACTTGGTGTGCATCATAAGATGTGCAATTTCAGTGGTTGATGGGCAGTGGTATTGATTGCTTAAGTTAGTGAAGAACAAACTGATATTAACGATTTTTTAATCAGAAACTGTAGCATTATTGCATGAATAATGAATGAAAAATGTCTATTATATATTTAGTTTAAAGTAGTTTCATATATATAACCTTCTCGATGAGGACTACATTCTGGAATTCACCTTAAGTTTTGAATAGTTCAAGTGGAAAGTAGGGCATAAATTTATATGCGTTTCTTTTTTTTTTTTTTCTCCCTAATACGAAGAATATATACATGTGCTGAGTCTCCTCTAAGAAGTTCGTTAAGAACATGTCACTTAACGTTAAGGGATTAAAAAGTTAAAAGTCCATCAGCTTCTAGTCCAGTTTTCTTTAGCTATGAAAGAAATGAAGCTAGGAACAAGAAGACCGCTCCATTATTATTTTCTTTAGCTCTAAGCATTTACGATCTTTACGACTCTTTTTTTGATACCATCACTGGTCGTTTCTTTTAAGCTAAATATATCTCCTACACTGCATATGCACCACTGTACCATGAAAATACTATGTTTTAAAGGCATATAATACATCTCATTGTGAGTCAGATTCAAGATTACCTATACTTTGTCCATGTGTATCTGCATGTGGAGTTTATTGGCATGATATATCTATGTTAGGAGAGAGCCTATGGCCACCTTGTCCAGGTAGAATATGTTTTAAGAATATGTTGTCTTAATCCCACTTAAACAAGTATTGTCAAGTTTATTTACCAGTCAAAAATATCTATAGGAAATTGGCCTTCTCTTTATTGATTTCATTGTACAGCCAAAATCTAAATGAGGCTTCTTTCTAGTAGACCTTTGCAAATTGCTGTCTTAGCTGAATATTAACTTAACTTCTCAAATTGAACCATTGTGAAAACAATTTTACTACAATTATCGGAATCATTTTTTAGATTGTTTGCGCATGAGAGAGTCTATTGGTAATTTTGATAGTCTTTTTGAATTTTACTGTAGTGTTCTGACCTGACCCTTCTTTCTTTATGCATACCCTAAACAGTACTTTCTGATCTTGCTTGCAGCTACAATGAAAGTAAAACTAGAGCCAAAGTTGAATTTGTTAGATCCAAAAGATCACGATCAGGTTAAGAGTCGAGCCACGATATTCTCTTACCGCGAACTTGCGAAAACAACAAACAATTTCAGGGAAGATTCCATTATTGGTGAAGGCGGTTTTGGGGCTGTATACAAGGGGAGAATAGAAAGAACAAGTCAGGTATTCTTCAATTCCCAAAAAACCTCAAGTTGAAAACCTTTTTGTTTTTCTAGCTTTTTTCCATTTGTTTAAGCATTTTTTGATAGCTGCATAATGTTCATATTAGATTTTAAAAATGTTGGCAGACAGTTGCAGTTAAACTGCTAAATCATGCTGGTTTACAAGGTGACAAGGAATTTCTAGTTGAGGTTCTCATGCTTTCGCTTCTGCGCCATCCTAACCTTGTTAATTTGATTGGCTACTGTGCTGAGGGGAAACAACGCCTTCTTGTGTATGAACTCATGCCTTTGGGATCTTTAGAGTCTCATCTTCATGGTAAACATCTGAAACTAACTTTAATGACATCAAATTTGTGTTTGTTTTCTTCCAATATTCATATCCTGTACATCTTATTATATTAATTCAGTGTTTCGTTTTTTTTGGTCTTCCACCCCATCCCCACCATGGTTTCAGCCAAGAATATTTGGATTTTTGGTATTTAACTTCGGACGTTCACAAAATATTCTTTTGTGCTGGTAATGCATCTCCTATGTTCGGACTTTCAGTTGGTAGTATGTCCCTGGAGACTAGATAACTGGATTTTGTACTTTGCTTACCAAAGTCTCCATGAGCATACACATCTTTTTAACAGTCATTCTAGGATTTGGCATTTTATGATAGAATTCAGCCAGCTTTGATGCTTTTTACCTCCAGACTGAAGTTGATTTTTTCTTTCATCCTTTACTGCTATGAAATTACAATATCGCCATGGTGTTGGGTAGGGGCGCAGAGGATATTCATGCTTTAGAAGGTTCTGATTCTTGTTTCCCATCCCAACTGATGGACACACTGTGTTAGAGTATCTATTATGTGCATTAATTTCTAAGTGATATAATCATTATTACCATTCTTTTGAAAACTCAAAGTCATTAGAATTTTTGGAAATTTTAAAACATTGCTTGCATGATGCAGATCTACCACCTGACATGACGCCATTAGACTGGAATACGAGAATGATGATTGCAGCAGGTGCAGCAAAAGGCTTGAATTTCCTGCATAACCAAGCTGATCCTCCAGTCATCTACAGGGATCTCAAATCGTCAAATATATTATTAGATGAAGGATTCCATCCTAAGCTTTCAGATTTTGGACTTGCAAAGTTTGGCCCAGAAGATGATAAGTCGCATGTTTCCACCAGGGTCATGGGAACTCATGGATATTGTGCACCCGAATATGCTGGAACTGGAAAACTTACAATAAAGTCAGATATATACAGTTTTGGTGTAGTACTACTGGAGTTAATCACTGGTCGCAAAGCATTGGATTTAACGCGTGAAAAGGGAAAGCAACTTCTAGTCGAATGGGTAATTTCCAATACCTACAAGTTCCGAGTTATGGTAAAATATAAGCAACTTTATTAAACTCTAGTTGGATAATTTGTGCTTCAAATTATATCGAAGGCCTTCTAGCCTATTGAAGTAATCCTTGAGAACTCAACAGCCTTCTAGCCTATTAAAGTAATCTTTGAGAACTCAACAGAGTGTGGTGTGGTTTCATGGGGCCAACATCTTTAATCATCATTTATTTATCTTTGAATGCGATTGGAAACACTTCTATCAGTCATATGTTGCATTTAAATTCGAGAAGCCATCATCTTTCAGCGCATACATGCTATCTCCAGAAACCAGATAGACATGGAAACGATATTTGATAAATGAATTCAGCCACTTTGCATACTTAAGCCATTTATAATTTGACCATTCTAGTTTAATTCCCCTTTTCCTTGTACACTTAGAGTTTGTTGCAATTTACTCATATTAAGATTGTTTCAATAACAGGCGCGCCCCTTTTTTAGAGACAGTAACAGCTTTGCAAGTCTAGCAGATCCACGGCTGAAAGGACAGTTCTTAGAGCCGGTATTACGCAAGACCATGGAAGTGGCGTTAATGTGTCTTAGAGAGGATCCACAGTTAAGGCCTAGCATGGTTGACGTGGTGCACGCCCTCAATTATCTCGCCTCTCGCCGATATGACTCTAATGCAGTTAGTGATGGTGTCAGAGAAAGAAGGTCACCTAAGGTGGACTCCAACGGCAATTCACCAGAGATAAAGCTTTTACCAAGCAAAACTTCAGAACGAGAGCGTGCTGTTGCAGAAGCTAAGATGTGGGGAGAAACTTGGAGAGGAAAAAGAAAGTGATAGTCATGAAATATCTAATTTTGAACATTAATGATTCACAGATGACTGTCTCAGCAATGGTGTCCAACATTTCTGGGAAACTGATGTCGAGTGATGCACATTTTCTTCTATTGAAACATGTGTGTATAGTGTCTACAAAGAATGTATTTCTTTCCATGACATGTGGAGAAACTGTGGTGTTGCTTACAGTCGTTTTTTCCCTGATATTTTCCGGTCACTTTTGAGTTCAATAATGAGATGGAGAAAATGATAATCTTGTTTTGTGGGAGCTATACGATTAATTGGTAAGATTTTGACACTAATTATAGGTGGTTCCAGGTCCGAGTCAATCCGGACACAACCGAGCTTAGCCCGGTTCATGGACAAGTACTTTCATCTTTAATTTTGTGTTGAAGACCAAGTTTTCGAATCCAAACCATGTCTCCAGTCTTTTCATTTTAGCAAATTCCATTAGTTATTACAGTTGCTTTAAGTTGCTCTAAGGAAAACATTATTATTTGCGATAATTGTATTGAAAACGTGGTACAACAAAATTGAGATCAAAACAATTTTTGAAGTTATTGAGAATACCTTATTGTAAAGCGGTTGTATATGACCCTTTTTTATGTTGTAAAGGGTGACGAAAACTATTAATTAGAAACATAAAAAGGGAAGACTAAAAAATTTTTGGATCTTCAGACCAAATACATCAACTTGTTAGGGAGGGTCAACCCTAAAAGCAAGTTGGAATCTCGCGTTTCTAGAAGCAAATAGAGTTTTCTTTTTTTAAAAGTAATTGACATAAAATATTTTAGTTGTGATTTTTGTGAGTACTAAATACTAAATACAATTTACTTGATGAAATTTCCAATACTTATAGCACAGTAAAAAAAAAAAAAAAAAAAAAAAGGTCCCACCGGGAGTCGAACCCAGGTCGCTGGATTCAAAGTCCAGAGTGCTAACCACTACACCATGGAACCTTGTACGGCTATTTAATTTGTATTAATTTTAATTTCTTTCGCTAAATATAAACCGAATAAGCACCACCATTAATTTAGTACGATTATTTACATATACATAGTCATGTACAAATGCGGTTCAAGTTGGGAATCACCGTGAAAATATGTACAATCACATCCGTCATCATATTTATCACAATATTTCTCGATCGTGACATTGAATTAACCTAGAGGGTTTCGTTAAGGGTCTGATTCTGACCTAGTTCCCACTAATAAACCAAACATATTTTACCACTAGAATTCTACTCCAGGCATCATAACATTTATTTCTCATATCAGCTGTTTCCACTGTTTCTTTTCAGTTTTGAGTTTTGACCAATCATAAACCTAAACTCAGTTATTCCAAAAGGAAATTAAAATTATACCCCAACTGAAGTACGATTATACTTTTTATTCTTTTGAAACTTGTAATGGTCTTTTTCTATGATAAAATAAATTAAATCCTAGTATCTTCGCGTTGAGAGTTGAGAGTTACCCAGCCGTAAGCCAAGGCTGAACCTTGTTCATCATGACGAAGAAAGGCAGCCAAAGGGAATTCCAAGGGGATAAATATAATATACAGGTGGGACTAAAATATCATACGGTGAACAAAGTTAAATCGAAGGACCGCTTTTGCAAGTCATAAATCAACAGAACAACTCAAAGATGGGCATTGATAAACAACACATAACAGAGTGTATGTGTGTGTGTGTCATGGAGCAAGTAAGTTTTGATATTACAGAGAGTAGACAGCATCTCGTGTGGACTCAGTCAAATGTTCCTCCTGAATGAGACCTTACAGTTCCGTCGATGGCCATTACCATGTCTGCATATCGCCTCCCGCAGTTGGTGAGGCAACTCGATTCACTTGAACTGAATTTGCCACCAGGCGTACTTGTAATGCACTTATCCCAGCATACACTCGTGATCTTTGCAAGCACTTGTGCAGCTGCGGCGGTTGCCTTATGTTCCTATATATAACATTAGTGCACACATTGATTGTATTTGTAGGCGATAAAAACATCAATTATAAATTAATAGGATTGGAAGCAAAAAAAAAAAACAGGTAATTAAATATTCAACCAGGGTTCGTAGCATAACATTCATCAGCACGACGCTAAAATTGAGGAATCAATAGAATTCCAACTGAAGTGACACAATCAAACCCTAGCTGCCATTTACTTGTTCCTTTTTTGATTATCACTAGAATCATACATACTTCACCATCCGATTCACCTCTTAAAGGCGGGATTTCATAAAAGAGGAAGAGCACAAAGTGAAAAAAAACGCGTGTTTAACAAATTAAATTACAAGCAAATGAAAAATTACCTCCATAAAGTTCTGCAACTGAGCAGAGTTGAGATCCGAAGAATCCATATTGAGTTGCCAGATAGGTAGGTGTTTCTTTCTTCTTCTTTTTACTACTTTTGTGCTAAAACCCTAAACCTTGAAAATTCCCCCAATTCTTTAGAATTGAGGGTGGAATATTTTTGCAAACAGTTCTTAACCAAAATTGGGCTGGACCAGCAAAGAGTCCAACTTATACGGTTTTGATGGGCCTACACTGGAAATACAAAAATAAAAACAAAAGACCGAAGCCGCTTTATTTATTTAACGATTGGAGCCGTAATCTGGAGGATCGGGTGCCAAATAAATGGTATACGGCTTCAAAATATGCTCCCCCATTTGGGATCTGTAATCCAGAGGATCGGTGCCAAACAAATGGTATACGGCTTCAAAATATGCTCATCCATTTGGGATCCGTAATCAAGAGGATCGGGTAATCTGGTGATTTACTATTTTATATTGAAGGACGGTCGAACAAACATGTATTCGATTATCCTGTTGATTTGAAGGACGGTCGAACCCGGGGTGATTCGATCATTATGAGTTATACAAGTGTTACATTTTTTCGCAGGCTAAGTCACTACCAAATCTACTTTGTGTTCGATAGTTATCAACAGTGTCGAATCTTGCATGATTCGATTGTTCTCGAGGTGTCAAATCATGGGTAATCCGATTGTCGCATTCGTTAGCCCTGTGGGCAGGTTCGCTCTATATATAGGAGTACGGCTGAGAGGAAGCTCATTTGCAACTATGCGCAAGCTTACGCGTTGTGGTTAGAAGTGTCGAGCTGGTACCTGTTCGACACTCTTTTGTATCAAAATGTTAGTTCGATTGTTCCTATGTTCGACAGTTTTACTTAGAAATATTTTTTGCAACTGTTTTCTAACTTTTTATTTATTATTTGTAGTTTTATTTTTCGTCAAGTAGGTGTGCTCGGTAATGTAGTTCCCAATGTAGTTTGATTGTTCTCCTCTTGTATTAATAAATTTTCTATACGCCCTTTTTTGTGTGCGTGTTGTATAGGTCAGCGGACTTATAATAGTTAGCTTTTTGTTTTTATTTTCAGTTCTATAAGCAAGATGTCAGACCAAAATGTGAGTGCGGACGTTGAGATCGGGAGTGACTGGAGTGACTTCTCCAGCACCGAGTCGAGTAGTTCGATGAGGGCTTCCAACGTTGAGGGCTTGGATATCGCTGATTTGTGACTTGTTTAAGTTATTATTGATGTACGTTATTTGACTTTTGTAGAGCCATTCGTCATGAGTTACCACAGTCGCATGACCCAGGTGTTGGCTGCTGACGCTGGAGCAGCTCAAGTAACGGCGCCAACGGTGATTCCTCCACCCCAAAAAAGAAAGACTAAGGGGAAAACTAGAAGTAAGAACTCGCAAAATGCATGCACAGGCATCTAGCCGGTTTGCCACGCCGTTTGACCCATTCGAGGTCCCCAATTAGGGTGATCGTGAGTCCTCGCCTATCCCTATGGGCGATGATACTGCTTGTGGTTTCGACGTGCCTGCTGCTAACAGCGTTAGAGGTGACGATGCTGCTGAGATCGCCGTTGTGGCAAAGAGAAGATGGGTACACTAGACTCGCTCTCAAACTAGCGAATATGCGCATCATGGGGTGCTATCAGCGCCCAAAACTCAGACTGTGAGTGTTCCCGTTAGAGAGCAATCTTGAGGCGCTGAAAGCTGCTCTGGATGAAAAAGACAAAACCCTCAGGCTTGTTAAGGAGTTCTCTACGAGAGCTGGTGTTGATCGGGAAGCCGTGAGGGTTGAGTAGTAGAAAGCCCACACGCTTCAGGAGGAGGTTGATAAGATGAGAGGTGGAAAGAGGGCTTTAGAAGCACGCATCGGGGGGTCAAGAAGCAAGCCGCGTCAGAGAAGGAGAAAGTTGCCTATGCAGAAGGTTTGGGATACTCTCGTGGCCTATACGAGGTTTGTATCATTTTTATTGTTACGTTCTATGCTGTATTAATATTCTTTGTTGCTTATCCCGGCTTGTCGTATGCAGCCTCCCACTCCGGCACAGTGGTTGGCGATTGCCGAAGATTTCATATGGGGTAACACCTTCCAAGAGATCGGTCTCTGCCACGAGATTGAGGATGACATTAAGGCGCAAGTACTGATGGTGTGTCAAATTCACAGCACACGTTATTTGCGTGGTGGTTTTGATGCGAACTAGTTGAATCTAGCGCTGGGTACCAACTTGCAACCCTTACCCGGGGTTGCCGATAGCAAAACTGCTACTCTGGACGAGTTTGCAAGTTTGCTGGACAAAGGGGAGTTGGTTACCTTTGGGATGTCGCTGCCTCATCTACTGCCTGCTCCATATCCCTCTTCTAAAGATGACGAGGATGGCGCCGAGACCTAAGTGTTTTGATTTCATTTTTTGTTTTTATGAATAATTTTGTATTTTTATATTGGGCATTGCGTCGCCTTATCTTTGATTATAGATTTAACTTATTTTCATGCGTTGTTGTTTTTTAAACTCATTCCTCTAGCACCTCGTGCACGGGCATGCGTGAGGTGTATATTAGCCTCATGGGCTAGCTTATTATCTCTGTTTTCTTGCTATTATGGCGTTGTGCACTCTTGTATGCTAGTATCTTTTCAATACTTGTTCCCTCGGATTGTGACACCTGAGATTGCTTTTTTGGATACCGCTCTTTAGGGATTTTGCCAAGTCGTTGGTGGCTCCTATAGCCATGGTCGGTGCACGACCCTGTCGGATCGCGCATGTGTCTCTTCTTGTATCTCGAGTTTTTCGTCTTGCATTTGCGCTGTATTGGCGAAGCCTCCATTTCTTTTAGTGCTTTGAGACTTTTAGGTTTGCATTTTCCTTATATCGGCGAAGTGTCCATCTTTTTCGTGCTCCGAGATCTTAGGTTTGCACTTGCCTTATATTGGCTAAGTGTCCATCTCTTTTGTGCTTTGAGATTTTAGGTTTGCACTTGCCTCATATTGGCGAAGTGTCCATTTAATTTGGTATTTCGAGATTTTAGGTTTGCACTGGAGCTCTCTCTGGGTCCAATGTCCATCTCGTTTTATCAGTAGCTTCCGGTTTCGAGTTGAGTAGTCGCTTTTTGATGCCTATCATGATACCCTTTCTTGGGAATCGCAATAAAAATAAACTTTATATGAATAGATATCACAAATCAGTTTAGGCTGGGGTAGCCTATCTTGTGACCACTCTGGTCTTAGGTCGCATGACTCTTCATGTATGTACCTGTTAACACCCTTTTCGGCATCACGATAATAAACAAGGAATATATTTTAACAGATAGCACAACGCAATCTATGCTTATGTAGCCTATCTTGTGACAGATCGGGTCTTGGGTTCGCATCATGATAGTGGCAAAATAAGCCTCAACAAAGACATGTGTCAAATAAAATATAGGGCTGAGCCTAGCGCATTGCTAGGTTGCCTACTCTTCCCGAGTGGTTTCCCAGGAATCAAGCCTTCGTACTTCCTGTTTTAAGTTTTACATGCTAGCCCCTAAAACATGGGACAATTTAGGGGACGAATAAACATTGATCGAATGTACTAGGAAACGAAATAACTAGCAGAAACACCAAAGTCGGGTCAATCAATCCCTTCCATAATTGACGGCGCCAACGCAACGAGTGTCTCCTTCTCTTCACGATGCTGCAATTTGAGTGATGCCCCATAGCAGAGCCACCCCTGCCTGTGATTGCCAATCACCTCGCTAGTTCCTGCCAAAGTTCGAAACTTCATCTTCTGGTGGTATATCAATACCACTGCTCTAAAGGCATTCAACACTGGTCTCCTCAAGATAGCAACGTACGAGAGCGACAAGTTTACGATCACGTAGTTTGTGAGCATAGTCCTCATTTACAGAGATGTCCCGAGCAAGGTTAGGAGAGTGTCTAATCCTCATGGTATTACCTTCATTCCATTGAAGCCGCGTAGTGGGGTCCTTAGTGCCTCCATTTTGTTGTTATGTAATGCCATTTGTTGCAATGTAGAGGCAAAAAGCATGTTGGCTGAGCTTCCATTATCTATTAAGACTTTCATAACACCAAAGTTAGCTATATCGGCCGTAACCACCAAGGGGCAACCCAACTTACCAACCAGAATAGCCCGAGGGCTTAGCTTCATCAAGTCTGCCTTTGAGAAAGTGATCTCTTCAGAGGCCATCTCCTCGATTTTGAGAAGATCTGTGAAACCCACATAGCAGTTCACGTCTATTTCCCTCGTCACCTTTTTTATTTCTTTGACTGAGTCAGCACCAATGGGGCATCCCAAAATCATTTGTATAATACATGTCTGAGGCTGATTATCGATCAGTTGCGGGTAGTCCAGAAGCTGAGGGTTGTCTGTAACCTTCTGTTTATCTTTTCGGGGCGACCGCGACTTATCCTCGTTGGCCCTGTCCGCCTCATCTTTCAAGCCTCTGACATATTCGGCGAGTTTCCCATCCTTAATTAATCATTATATCTCATCTTTTAAATCTTTGCACTCATGTGTCGTGTGTCTGTTTTGCTTGTCATATTTGCAATAGCGGGTTGAAAGCCTTGTTGCGGGTGAGTCTTTCATTTTCCTGGGCTCATTCAGCCATCCTTTCCATTTTGCCACCCCAAAGGCCGTCAAGATATCCGCATTCAGCAAGGTGTATCTTCTTGGCAACGAGTGTCTATGCATTTCATTCTTGTTTTTGTTCCACCCTCAGTCCTCTCTTCCTTTATCCCTTGCTCTAGAAGTGTGATCGACGGCCTTTGTTGCCATCATTTCCTCAAAATGCACCACTGGATGTGCCAACTTGTTGATTTCTTCAATCGTCCTCGGTTTGCCTTTAGCAGTTCCGTGAAGAAGGTGGTGTTTTTGGTCGCATGGAAGATGATGTTCGAGACCATCTTACCTTTCAGGTTATCAATCGTTAACAGCTCTGAATTGAACCTCCTAACAAAATCTTTCAAGGATTCCTTCTCTCCTTGGTTTACTGAACACAAGTGTGAATGGTCCATAACTGTCTTCTTTTGGCTCGAGAGTTCTCTATCGAATTTCTTTCTCAACTCCACGTAGCTTGTTATTGTTTCTTCGGGGATCCTGGATGACCAGTCCAATGCCACTCTGGTCAGTGTGGTTGGCAAATATGCGCGCTTGCATATTGTTAGTGAAGCCATGTAGTGAGAGCAATCCATCCAGATAAAATATATGCTCTTGAGGATCTTGTTTTCCATCATATATCTTCAACTGTGGTATCTCCTCGCCATGCCCTAGTACTTCTGATTCTATTTTTGCACTGAAAGGAGTGCTTCTTTGGGTCTTCCCCAACTATGTTATTCTACTCTCCATCTCATTTTTCTCCCTATTTAGTCTTTCCAACCTTCTAGTAATATCAGCTCGCTCTGCCCTTGAGTCGTCGGCATCGCCTCGACTGGCCTAATGCCTTGTCGCATCGTGGTGCCTCTTAGATTGCACCTCCATCAACTCTGACCTTGCTCTTCGACCCTCTATCTGTCGTCTGTCTCTTGCCTCATCCGCGGGGCACCTACTAGCTGATCCCTACTCTCGTGGGACCTCTCTGTGGCCCTCAACCGGTGGCGACACCTGTGGTTGAGGAGCGGCCACTACCGTGCGAATGATTGCCATGATCTCATCCTTGAAAACTGCCGGCAAACCAATAGTGGTGGTTGCTGTCGCATCCACATTCGGAAGCTCTCTTTCCAACACCGGTCGATCGTACTATTTCATTCTTAGTGTGCCGATTGATCCCTATTTCCTGCATTGGTTGATCCTCTTGGATCGGTGGATTTATCCTTTCCGTTGTATGAGAGGGCACCTTTGCCCTCGGGTCGACTGTGGCCCTGCCAGGTGGGGCATTTTAGAAGTAGTGCTCTCTGTAGCTTTGCTTTGTGATCGAGTTACTCTAAACATCTTACCTATGTTATCGTGCTCGCGGTGTTCCCACAGACAGCGCCAATATTTTGGTCTTACATCCTCTGTATTACAATACACCGAAAATACAATATAAATGGGTCTCAAACTAACCAAAATATGCTAGCCTATTGCTCGTAATGGACCAGCTTTGTCCGGAACACCTAATACACATTAACTAGCCTACGATGACTAAAGTAACCTCGTACGGTTGAATCTGCAGACAGTTGAACGGGTAACAGTTTGGTGCTGAAATAACTCTTGAACTGGGAAACAATCGAACCAGCAGTGGTTCGATGCTAATAACTCATGTACGGGTCACAATGGGTACTAAACAATCGAACTCGGACGTAAGACATTCGAACAATCGAATAGAGGGATTCAATTGATGTGGGTTGGTGAATAGTAATTACTGTGTGGCGTGAATATCGGGAAACGAGGTATATATAGATCTTGGTATGTAGGACCCGCTCAGCGAACGAGCAATATCAATCGACCAGGGATGTTTCATTGTTTCGAAAAAATCGAACCAACCTGGTTCGATTCTCGTCTTTATGGGCTTTTAATGGGGCAGGTCGGCCCAACTCATGTTTGGGCCACCTAAAACATCCTGCCACATGTGTAGTGTTCGGCTCAAATTCATTACGTGCTTCAATAGTTCAGGACAAGATTGTGAGTTGCTCTTGTATTTATAACATGCAAATATAATGTACGATATAGTCTGTTTCTAAAAAGTTAAATGGTTGTTTCAAACACAACAAAGAAGTAAATTGATTACTTATTTATCTCATAATAATTACATAGGGCAAAAGATATTCAGTTATGGTAAGAAAAAGAAACGAGAAACATAATTGGAACAAAAGAATCGAGATGCATTGTTACTTCTAAAGTTCATAGTTGTGGCTAGGACCAAAGCATCATCCGATCAGCAGATGATACATATACAAAAACAATATCACCACATGTTAGGAATTAAATAATGATATAAGTATGCCGTGTTGGGACCGAAAATAAAACCCGAGAGTGTTCATGTCAAATCATCGAGAATTAAACACATAACCCAAATAACTGGATTACGGAAGCGTACCTTACACCGTATGATTAATTGCTTGCGAAACGTTGTGTGGTTGATCTTCCAAATCAGCACGAACCTCTTGAGAGTTCCTTTAGTTCTCTCTTGATCTAACTATCGATGGGATGTAGTATAGAAAGTGACTCGTGTGATTTGGGGACCATGACCACCTTTATATATTAGGTCACCAAAACCCTAGTGCCCTAATTCTGTAACTTGGGCTTCGGCCCATCATCGTAAGCACAAGTTACAACGGTCTCTACCCATTAAAGGCCCACACCCTATTAGATACATTAAGCCCAAAATTTAACCGAACTTTAGATCACTTTTATCGGGCTTATTATTAATGACATTTCGTATCACATAATTATTAACATATAAGCCCAACGTTGGATTAACGATCCAACATTATTGGATAAATGATCCAACAATCTCCCACTTGAGCTATATGTGAACTTCATAATTATGCTTATCCGAATTGAGCTCCTTTACTGTCATTACTGAATGTATCTACAATCAATCCCCTCCATCAATCATACCAACATAGAATCGAAGGGGTCTTTGTCGCATTTATCGTGACTCGACCCATCAACGGTCACATATATCAATATACCTGAATGACATAGATCATGATGTGGATGCGTAGCATGGAAACTTCATGTAACGTGACCATAACATGCCTGTTTCCAACTAGTCCTCCTTAAACCTTAGTGAGATCAAACCTCAAACTGAAATCAGAGTATAACTTTACTTGAAACTTTATTTCTGCAGAAACAACCTTAAAATCCTTAAACTGGGTTAACCAAAAGCGTCTATATTGTAAAGCACCTACAAACTCCCACAGAACCTGAATTTCCTTAACTGATGTGTCATCCATATGAGCCCAAGCTCATAAAACCTTTTGGATGATACTTCTTTAATTAGTGGATCCACGATACGGAGTTTGTGTTGATGCGATTTATAGACAACTGTTTACTCTGAACTCTTTATTCAACAACTAGGAATATGATGTCTTCTGTAATTTGACATTATCAATATCCTATTGTTAAAATGTATAACTGTTGATTATTGTCACAAAATAACTTTAGTGGTACGTTTCAACGCTATCCACTTCACGCAGGCCCGTGACAAAAGTATACAATCATACTTTTATAATTGGACGCCTTATAACACACTATGGACACCGTTGTCATCAAAGTATTTACCATACGAGACGGTTAAGTACTCTTTCTAAAATGACTCTCATAACAAGCAGATGAACATAGCTTGATGTAAAATCATACTTTTAGGCATCCACCTAAATCGGAGTCAGTATACTTTACGATCTCAAACTGACCTGACCTCCGACATGTAAGCATGTATCCTTTAAAATACTTTAAGTAATATAAGACTCATTTGGCTGCTAACTAATGGTCTTTTCTAAGATACTCAAATATCTGGCCAACATTTATTATAATTTGAACATACTTAAGAATCTTCATTGCTAGGGCATATGGAAAATTCTTTATTACCTTTTCCTCAAGAACAACTTTTAGGGTATTAATTAAATTGTACTATTCTTATTAAGAAAGAGTATCAAAAGCAATGCAATTACACTATAGTTTTATCCCACGGACCTTATGATATTTACTAAATTCATCTCAAATTTAATTGAGATAATTACTTGATAAACTTTAAATACCATTCAAAACTTTACTGAAATACTCAGATGGATTTTCTAAGCTTGCAAACCATAATCCATGCATCTTTTGACACAAGGTTTTCTCGATGCACTATATATATTGTCTCACAATGTTGCCATTAGGAGACAATAATCATATCCATCTCATAAAATTCATAGCATACCTTTGATGTTATAAGTTCTTGAGATGCTGAAGTTTGTTCTTTTGAAACTACTTTCTATACAGGAGTTTCCTTGACATTGTCTTAACTTGCATGATATTGAATAGAATGACAAAGAAGTCAAGACCTATTCAATACATCCATAAGAATACAAACATATTCCTCCTGAAAGACAATGTCTTTAACTTTATCTCCCCCCGCAAACTCAGCATCCTCAAAGAACCAAACATTCCTTTCACTCTTAAAAGTTGACTTTAATGTGGGATCTAAAACTTTTAAATTAGACTTCTTTAGAATACTTAGTAACTTACCTCTATTGAATCAAAATTACGTTCTTAAAGTCACTAAGACTTTTCTTTTAATTGGATATTCTAAACAAGTAAGTACTGTAGTTAATATTCTATATAATGCAAGCTGCAATCTCAAGTGTTCATATTTCAAGTGACACCATTATAGTGGAATAAACCCTTTATGATGTACCTAAAGATGATATTACTTTTCTCTATAGGAATTTAACAAACTATATTGGGTGAACTTGAAACATTAAGTACACCAAATAAATTAATATTTTGGATGAACATAATGTTGTGATCCTTAAGTTGAGTAAACTCTCCACTTTAACAACACACCCAAAGTTTGAAAATTATAGTAACATGAGTTCTTATTCTCCTTTAAGAGGGAGGTGTAACTTGATCTCATATACCATAACTTGACTGGGTTTTCACAGATCAATATAACTTTTGTACCTTGAGTACTATAGTAAAAGATTTATAAGGCAATTATATTATTTAAAAAATAATTTTCACAACTGTAGAAAGAACTCGAGAACTTTAAAGCCAAAACTTTTACAAAAGCTGGATTTTCTTTAGTAACTTCATATATCAAGAAATGTCTTAATTTATTCAAAAATAATAATTTTCTCCCGAAAGACGAAATAGAAAGACTTTACCAAAATAAATCTTTAAAAAGCAGTTCTTTCATAGTAAACTAAATTTCTTTTATTGCCTCAACTTGAACTTATTGTCATCACGCAATAGATGCATCTTTCAGCATCATTTGACTTTACACATTTTAGAGAACATTTCATAGACATAGTGATGTAAGATAATGTGACTTAATCTATCCATCACATGGGTCTATGTAACCGAAATTAATTTAATCTATGAAATTATTAAATCAAGAAGTACACCATTTGGCACGCCTAACATGACAATTAGTGCACTGTTTCTCCTTAAGATTAAAACTCAAATGAGAAACAACTTTTTCTTTTCCAATTTAATTGGTGGCTTTTGTTGTTTCTTCTGAGTTGCTATATTTGCAGCTTTTGTAAAATTGCATTTTGCTTTGTCCTTAGGTATTGAGGTAATACGAGATGTTTCGAGATGTACTCCCTAATATCATCATTTCCTCATACATATTTTAAAAATTAAAATTGCCAAGAATGTATATATTTTAGACTTATCATTATGGACAACTTTATTTTTATATCCTTAAGGAACTTAACTTTAATATATATATATATATATTATATTTGAAATAATGCCCCTAAAAGTTACTAAGATTGTCTTGTTCATGACCATCCTACACGTGCGTTTAATATTTTCTCCCACAATTTTATATTACCCTTGTTGCAAAGGTAAATTGTATCCTTAACATATGGTAGAGAAGTAATCCGTAACGCAAGATGAAGATTCATTATAAAAATTGAAGTGCTTTAACACCGAAATATAATTTATGTTGGTAGTTTTTTTTTTTTTTGGTAATTATAAGTAGCATGTGCTACAACAGAATAAATCTTATACATGCTCACATTAAACTTGAAGCAAAATCATATTCAAATATTGATAATTCCCATCTCAAGATACCGGAACTCCATTAATATTTTATCTTTGACCAAATGTTAACTTGTAAGTGGTATCTTGAAGCAGTAACTAAACTTTGATAGTAAATGTCGAACATAACTCTACCTTTGGCCGATGTTATGTTCACATGCCAAATTGCGTAATTATCACAAGCTTAATTCTGCAAGTATGCATGCAATTATGATAAACATCGATCTTCCTTTTGGCCGATGGACATTCACATAAGTTACATGCACATTACCATTTATATTTTCAAATAAATTAATTTCCACAAGAGAGCTCACTTTTGCGAGATGTTGCTTCAATTAACATATCTAAAAATATATAACTTTTTCAATATTAGAATTCAAGATTGCACCGAAAAAATTGGGCTTCTATAAAAGGTTATCCTTTTTAATCACAAGTCAATGGTCAAGGTTTTGACCTTTGACTGAGTCGGGACTGGACAAGTCAAGCTAGACTTGTATTCTGCTCCAGTTTCTTGACCCATGCCCAGATTTTTAATCTTTTGCTTTAGTTTTATTAAAGCTTAAAACCTTATTTTTTTAACTTTAATTATAGTTGGGCCACTTAATTTTATTAAACTTAAAGACCAATTTGTAATTAGAATTTTTAGGGCTATTTTGTAGTAATAAGAAACTTATCTACAATATATTAGGGCTAGTTTGCAATTTGTAAGATGTAAAGACTGGAATTGCAGTATAACTGGACTTTATTCTAATTTGGGAAAAGATTTGGGCGGAAATTGCAATTGTCAGTGGACATTTTGCAATTAACAGGAGAGGGATGCAATTTTACGAAGGATCTGGACTAGAGTTGCAAATGGCAGGGGCCAAATTGCACTTTAAAAAGACTTAATTGCAATATTACAAAAAATGTATTAAACATAAGGGCTATTTTGCAATTTCATTATCTTCTTCCTCAAGAGGTGCCGCACTCTTCCTTCCTCCCCCCTTTTTCTTCCTCAAGAGGTGCCGCACTCTTCCTTCCTCCCCCCTTTTTTTTTTATTAACTGAAACTGTTCAGCGGCGACTATAGAGCCACCGCAGCTCCTTACTCCGCTGTGGTCGGGCGGCTTAAGTCGCCGGCGGAAGACGTCCGCCGACGAACTCTTTGCTGATTTCCCCTTATTCTAAGTATCAATTTACCTTTTGTTTTTTTTATTTTACTTTATTATTTCCTTTTCTTTTCTTTTGTTGCGTAACTTAGTTCAAGCCCATAAAGTAAAGAATTTATAGAATATAATATTTCCAAAAGTTGTAAACTTTAATTAGGAATTAAATCCCAATCATATAACTAACTGATGGATAACTACAATCTCGGACTTTAGATATCAAATTCCAGATTAACACCTATACTTTAGAAAACAAGTAATTGCTAATCCCAACTGAACCAAAATCAACCATCTTGTTATTTCCAAAGTCTTAATTGTTATTACTTCTTATTCTCAACTTTAATTACCGCCACAAAAAAAAAAAAAAAACATCAAGGAAATAACATACTATCTATCCAACACGGACATGCACATCGTAACAAAATCCAACCAAATAATAATCCTCAAATTGAAATCATAATTTAGAAAACCCTTAAGCCATATCCCCATAAATCCGTAAACAATAGATCCTAAATTCAATCACATGGTTGTTCTCAAAATAATTTCATACAAAACCATGATTATTAATTGAGAATGTAGCAACAATTAATCATTGAAACAAAAGTCATAAACTTTAATCCCAATGATTCAACATGAAGTGAAGTAGCTCTGATACTATTTGTTGGGACCGAAAATGAAACCCAAGAGTGTTCATGTCAAATCATCGAGAATTAAACACATAAGCCAAATAACTGGATTGCGGAAGCGTACCTTACACCGTATGATTAATTGCTTGCGAAACGTCGTGTGGTTGATCTTCCAAATCAGCACGAACCTCTTGAGAGTTCCTTTAGTTCTCTCTTAATCTAACTATCGATGAGATGTAGTATAGAAAGTGACTCGTGTGATTTGGGGACCATGACCACCTTTATATATTAGGTCACCAAAACCCTGATGCCCTAATTCCGTAACTGGGGCTTCGGCCCATCATCGTAAGCACAAGTTACAACGGTCTCTACCCATTAAAGGCCCACACCCTATTAGATACATTAAGCCCATAATTTAACCGAACTTTAGATCACTTTTATCGGGCTTATTATTAATGACATTTCGTATCACATAATTATTAACATATAAGCCCAACGTAACGATCCAACATTATTGGATAAATGATCCAACATGCTGAACTATCTGACAGACATCTACTGGATTTGGATGTGATGTTGCTGCCATGGTCCTAAAGAGTATGTAACAACCAAGCACAAACTTGCTATCCCATAATCTCCATGCTTTGAGGATAATGTATGGGGATGCATACATATACAAATGCATGCCTTCTCTCTCACTGTACTTTCAAATTGATTGTCGTCTTTCCAGCAAGTTGATCCATAGTTAGTCATCAGATGCCGACGCACGAAGGTAATTAAATAGGTACGGTGGTATGGTATATCGTTTAATTAGAAATCAAATGTATTTTGATCTTATTTCGTCCGGATTACAATACACCAAAAATCAATACAAATGAGCTTGACAATGCCAAAATAATGCTAATCTATTACAGTGAACGGACTAGCTTGGTCCAGAACACCTACTGTCTATTACAAGTAATAAATTATTCCCGATATCCTATAAAGACAAAGAACTGGGAAGATCAAATAGTTGTTGTTCGATCTATGAGTATCGTATCTAGGTGGTTCGATGTTGATGTGGATCGAATCGGGATGGTTCGATGTTGTGGTAGATTATATCGATTTAAGTGGGTTCGATGCTGATGGACCTCGAATGAGAACGGTTCGATCTTGGTCGCGATCAAACTAGACTGTATCGAATGGAGTTGAGTATCGAACAGTAAAGTGTATCGAATCAGCTGATTCGATGCACCATAGTATGTTGTGAGTGTAGAATCAAAGTTGAGCAGGCCAGGAGACGGGGTATTTATAGACCCCGTCTTGTAGGCCCATGCGGTTGCTGGAGAATGAGCATCGAATTGGGGCGGTTCAATCGACCCATTAGATCGAATCGAGGCCGTTCGATGCTTAACTTGTATCGAATTTTATATGTTCAATGCACTATTTCAGTGGGCTTTCCTTCTTGGGTCGACCCAATATTGTTATTGGGTCATTCCTAAAAAATCCTCATCATATAGTCCCCCTAGTTTGGGAGACGGTGTCAATGAGATAGCGGTTTTCAAACTTACTAAACTGCATCTCTGATATGCCGCCATATGCTTGTGATTCTGATAATCATGCCCCCAGTGGGAGGCGGCCTTAAACAGAGACCAGGTTCCAAGCAAGTGAGACTTTGAGCCGTTTGCGTTGAAAATCATGCCCCCGATTGGGAGGTGGTCTTGAATGAAGATCGGATTCCAAGCAATGAGACTTGATCCGTTTGCGTTGAAAATCATCCCCCTATTAGGAGGTGGTCTTGAATAAAGATCGAATTCCAAGCAATGAGACTTGAGCCCTTTGCGTTGAAAATCATGCCCCCGATTGGGACGTCTTCTTGAAGGCTCCGCAATGGTAGTTATTAAATTTATTCCTATAAATAAGTGAAATTTCAAGTAGATCGAATTTGGGCCATTCGATGTACTCAGGTGGCAACATCGAATCTAAGTGATTCGATGCAGATACATCAAATTCGCTTCGTTCGATATGACTGTATCGAACTTGGGCAATATCCTGCTCATTTTCATTTTTCTTTCCAATGAGGGTTTTTGTCCGCTCTGCTGCCTGCATCGAATCGTCCGGATTCGATCGACTAACATCGAATCATTCAAATTCGATCTACTGGTTAGGATCAGATCGCCACAATTCGATACTGAAAAAAAATTCTGCTCTTCAAGTAGCCCATATACTATCCTACCATTGGCCTATAATGGCGAGGAAAAAATTTGAGAGTCATAAAAAACCTGTTGTGTCCCCTGAAAATATTTACGAAGCTCAGAATAGAAACGAGGGAGCAAGCGCTTCGAACGCGGGCCCATCGTCTGCTAATGTTTTTGCCAAAAGGTCCCCAGGAGTGGCCACAAGAGCTCAGCATGCTGTGAGGGTTCCCGGGGCCTTGTCTGATAATTGGGGTGCGGGCCATTCCATCCCGTTATCGTCTGATCGTTCCATTGTCAGGCTTGGTGGCGTAAGTGCTGGTACTCGAGTGCCCGTAGTGAGCAACTTCGAGCGACATGGTGCATTTGTCCCGCGAAGGTTGGTGATGATCCCAACTGCTATCGGTGGTCGCTTTAAGGTTGGAAAGGATTCTCAAATCAGATTGATGGAAGAGGGTGATGCGATGGACGAGAGGATTGCTACCAATTTGGCTAAGTTCAATGCGGAGAATCCTACATTTATTAGTGTGCCCAGATCTGATGGAGAGGGTTCTTCCCGTTCAGGTGATGAGCATTGGTATACTGCAATAAGAGGAAGATCGTTGAATATGAAGCTGCTCGAGAAGCTGGTGATATTCCCCTGCCTCCCTGCAGACTACCTCCACCATCTGGCAACCCGAGACCGGCACCTCCTGGGAGCCTCGTTGATTATGAATTTCTCAATGATAAGAATTCGGAGTCTCTAAGCATTACTCTAAATGGATATCGGCAACGAGAAGAATAGTCGGCAGAGATAATGTGTTGCCTATTGCCGCAACTGGATCGTCGTGTCGTAGTTGATCGGCTGGGATACCTCAATCTAGCGCGCTTTGGGTGTCTATTTTTGCTGCTATTATGATAGTGGTGTACCGACTGTGCCAGAACTGTAGCATTCTAATAGAGGTACATGATAAGCATAATTCTGCTATCGATAGGCTGAATGCAAGTATCCATAGTAGTGATAATAGCCGACGCAACGCGCTAAAGCGCTCCAAGAAATATGTGAAGGTCACCGCTAAAGCAGTTAATAATGCTTACGAGGCTAGGTTAGCAGTCAAGAAAGCTGAAGATAGCGTTGCAACATTGCGTGCTGAAATTGCTGCTCTAAAGAGAGAAAACGACTCCCTAAAGCGAGATAATTCTTCTCTTAAGCCGTTGAATGCTGGCGTTGATAAGGCCTTAGCTGATTTGGGTCGTCGAATTCGATATTTCGAATCGAAGAATTAGAAGTGTTCTATTCCCAAATCGTTCATGCAAAGTGGTGTTTATAAATTGCTTGAGTGCTCTACGGTGCCGAAGACATGAAATACGGCATGGAACTCAACGTTGACCAGACCTGTTATCTCGGATATCTTAGGGAAGGTTTCCAGAAAGACATGCTGGATGTTAACCGTGGTCCTAGGATGGAGATTCTGGAGCTCAACGGCGATGATGAGGAGGATTTTTGGGCCCCAAGACCTGGCGATCCATTTTATGCCCTATGGCACGATCGTAAAGATAATAGTGTTCCTGATCCCGACTACTTAAATACGAGTTCGCCTTTGATGCGGGAGGAAGGGATGCAGATGTTTCTAATGATGCTCGGAGTGAGTTGGAGAAGGTTAATGATGCCATTCATGCCGCTTTCGGCAATAGTGATGATGCAACCGACCTGCCTTTAAAAAAGGTTGCGCCTCTGACCTTGTCCAGGTCTACGATCTTTCTTCCGAGTGCTAATAGGTTAGCTGGTTCTCAGGAATTGCCCTCTGCCGCTCTGAATAAAGGAAAAAAGGTTATGTCCATGTCTAGTATTCTGGGTCCGACGATGATTTTGCCTACAGGAATGTATCCTTCTTAGGGTCCTTCTCGAGATATCCAAATTGCCGTGTCTGATGCTACCGTATCCAAACAATCATTTAATGACCATATTCTGATCTCTCCCACATGATATTAACTTGGCGGTGCCTCGGAGAAATATGAAGTTGTATTTCCTGAAGGTTGGACGCAAGCGGGCGAATTGGTGCTTACGGAGAATCAAATTCAAGGAAATTGTGCCAATTTTCCCGTTCAGTGGGTTTGATCCTTCGTTATGAGTCCCCCAGTCGCCAGCTGAGTAGCAATATTTAGGATATACCATTTTGATGATATTAGGCCTTTTTGTTTTCTAAACACGTGTGCATGTCACTTCTGTAACGGTCCTCTTAGGAGGCCGATTTTGTGGCTCGATATCATAGTCTTTTAATTTATACTTTACTGTATAGTTTATCGTCTTTAATGACTAATTTTAATCTCTTTTCAATCGCATTTTGTCTATTATCAATTGCATATCTACTTAATGCGTTGCATTCTTTATCGAAATTTTGGACTCGGAAATGCTCTAGGATGTAGCATTCCGCGTGTGGCTATTTGAGTCTAATGTGCTCTTGACATGATGTCTTTGCCCTACCTTAGAGGTGAGCTTATGTTTTAGCCACTTTGAGCCTGTCGTACCTTCGTTATGACGGTTTGCGGTGCACAAGAGTGAACTTTTGGCATTCGACCATTTTTGGGTCTAGCGTGCCTCCGTCATTATGCTTAGACCGTGCATGAGGGGTGAATCTTGGCATTCAACTGCCGCTGGGTCCAACGTACCTCCATCATTACGCTTATGCTGTGCACGAAGGGTTAATTTTGCATTCAACCGCATTGGGTCAAATCCATCTCCGTCATGACGCTTATGCTGTGCATGAAGGGTTAGTCTTGCATTCAACCACATTGGGTCAATCGACCTCCTTCATGACGCTTATGTTGTGCACGAGGGGTTAATTTTGCATTCAATCGCATTGGGTCAAATCTACGTCCGTCAAGACGCATATGATGTGCATGAGAGGTTAATTTTGCATTCAACCGCATTTGGTCAAATCTCCGTCATGGCGCTTGTGCTGTGCATGAGGGGTTAATTTTTGTTGCTGACCCCTTCAATTCCTCATTTGGGTGTCTATCATTACTATAAGACTCCACTTGCGCTATTCATATAGATTGACATATATGTTTTATAATTTGAAAAGGCTGAGCTTAGTTTCTTACCGAGGTGCCTATGTTTCCCAGTCTTTGCAAGCCTTCGTAGTTCATACAATTTATTAGTCACCCATCGCAGCTGCCTCTTCTCCTATGCGTAATAGCGTCTAAGATGTTGCACATTCCAGGGACGCTTTAGCTTTACACTCTGCATAGTCTTTAGGTAATAATAGCCTCGCGAACTGGCTTGTATGACTTTGAAAGGCCCTTCCTATTTTGGTTCGAATTTTTTCGATGTGCTGTTTTGCTGCTATGCTTTTCAAAACCAAATCACCTACTTCAAAATTTTGTAACTAGGCTCTTTTGTCGTAGCTTTTAGCCATTTCTGCTTTGTAGGCTACCGTGCGTTGGTATGCATCTTCCCTTGTTGAGCCTATTATGTCCAGATCTATCTGATGTAAGTGGGCTGATTGTTCGGGATCGTAATCGTGAATCCTGCGTGTCGACATTTCTATCTCGGTGGGCAGAACACCCTCAGTGCCATAAACAAGATCAAAAGGCGTTTTCCATGTCGATGTCTTTGGAGTCCTTCTATACGCCCATAATATTCCTTGAAGCTCTTCTGGCCATGTTTTTCCAGTGCTTTTCATCCTTCTTTCGAGATAATCTCTCAATGTCTTGTTGGTGGATTCCGTTTGTCCATTCGACTGGGGATGATAGACTGAGGTCATATTGTGCGATATTTTTAACTCAGCAAACCATGACTTGATCTCCCTTCCGGTGAATCATGTGACATTGTCACATATTATATGCTTGGGAATTCCAAAACGACATATGATATACTTCCAAATAAATTCAATCATGTTCTTTTCGGTGATCGATGACATAGCTTCTGCTTCGACCCATTTGGTATAATATTCTACTGCCAACACCAGAAATCTCTTTTGACCTTTGACAACAGGAAGCGGTCCTACAATGTCGATTCCCCATTGATTAAATGGGCATGCCACGTCGATGGGTTAGAGAGGTTGCACAGGTCTATGAATAAGACGAACGTGGTACTGACAACTATCACACTACCTCGAGAAAGCTGTTGCATCCTTTAATAAAGTTGGCCAATAATATCCCTGTCGCAGAATTCGCTGGGCCAATGCTCTTCCCCCCAGAGTGATTTCCATAACATCCTGCATGAATCTCCTTCATTACGTAATCAGCCTGGGTTGGAGTCAAGCAACGGAGCAGTGGACCTTCGAACGATCGTTTGTATAGTTCTCCATTGTGAATTGTGAACATGTAAGCCTTATATCGCATTATGCGACACGAATTTGGATCTATTGGGAGTATCCCTTCTCAAAGATACGTCATAATCCCATCTTTCCAAGATGGGTCCTCTTGAATCGACATTATGTACTCCACTCTTGTGGTTGTGCTGTTATATTTTGATATTCCGATCGAGGGTTTGTCCGTGGCTAATAATGTAACTCTCTTCTTCACTACAATCTCCAAAGAACTGGCGAATTTTAAGAGCGCATCGTCCTTGCCGTTCTCATCTCGCGGGATCTGAGTGATGTCGAAAAACCTAAAGCGCCCCGCCAGTTCTTTTACCTTTGTAGCATACAACTTCATTGTCTCTTCTCTTATCTCATACTTTCCTGAGAAGTGATTTGCCACCAATAGCGAATCGGTAAATATGTCTAAATGTTCAACATTGAGTCCCAAAAGCCAATTTAATCCCTGCTATTCATATTCGGCCTAATTGTTGGTCACCATGCAGTTCAGACTAATAGCGAATTCGAATTCTCTGCGATCTGGAGATAAGAGGTGAATCCCAACCCCTCCTCCATGACTGGTAGCGGATCCGTCTGTATGTAGTACCCATGCGGTGGCGGCCCTGCTAGTTCCTGTTTGATCTGATATGGGAAAAATGCAATATGTGGCCCTAGCCACATTGTTTCCCATTGTCTCGGCCATGAAATCTGCTAGTGCATGTGCTTTAATTGCAGTTCGTGGATTGAATTCCAATCCAAATTCACTGAGTTCAATTGCCCATTTAACCAGTCTACCGGAAGTTTCGGGTCTCGCCAACACTTGTCTCAATGGTTTGTCTGTCAATATCGTGATTGGGTGAGACTGAAAATACGGTCTCAATTTTCGTGCAGTGGCCACAATCGCCAGGGTGAACAACTCTATCTCCAAATAAATTCTCTCTGCCCCTTGCAAAACTCTACTCACATAGTGAATGGATAACTGCTGAGTTCCCCTCTCCTTAACCAGCACCGTACTGATGGCGTGCGATGATACCGGCAGGTATAGATACAACATTTCATTTTCCTTTAGTTTAACCAATAGCGGCGGGCTCACCAAATATTCGGCTTTAAAATATACCCCTCATTTGGGAGCTGATATCCGAAGGTCGGTTGCCAACTAAAAATATTTGGCATTAAATATGCCCCGTGTTTGGGAGCTGATATCCGAAGATGGATTATCAAATAAAAATATTTGGCTTTAAAATATGCCTCGCATTTGGGAGCTGAGATCCGAAGATTGATTGCCAAATAAAGATATTTTACTTTAAAATATGCCCCGCATTTGGGAGCCGAAGGGATCATGAAGAGAACCCAGCTCAATGAGGACCGAATTGAGTAACTATCGAATTTAAGCAGTCGACAGTTTCCTAAGTTTCTAATTCAGTCAATTCGACTGAATTTATAATCATTTTGCAAAAGTATCAAATTTCCTGCGATTTGACTGTTGTGCATATGGGTGTAGCAACAAAATTTTCTAAGTCTTTAAAATAAATGACGGAAAAATAGTTGAACAAATAAAACTTGTGAATTTGATAAATTTACGGAGTAACAATCTCTTTGATCCTCTGATTCGATTTTACAAGGACAATAACTTGAACTTTAAACAAATATTGAAGGAAATCTTCACTTCGATCTTCTTCAAGGCACTTGAATATTTGACAAACGTCGATGCGAGGGCTTGTCAGCTTGATCTTGGATTGAACGGATTTTTGACTTTGAATTTGATTTGAAGATTGTTGAAAACGATATGATCTTCGTCTTCAGTTCTTCGGATATGTGGACTTTGATCTTCTTTGAAAGGGACTTTGATCTTCAAAAATAGTTTTTCGAGGGCCTTTGCAGCTTGTTTTCGAATCAAACGGACTTTGGGCTTGAAGATCGTTGAAGAACGGTATGAACTTGGTTTTGGATTTGTTGAACTTCTTGGAGTTTGATCTTCCTCGACATAAGTGCTATCTTCAAAAACGGTTTTTGGATGGAATTGAGACTTGACGGCGGATTGAAAGGAGTTCTTTACGAAGAACACCTTGAAGATTGTTGAAGAATGCCTTGAATGCCGCGAAGAACGCTTGAAGATGGATGAATTCGGTGGAGAGAAAAACTTAGAGCTTTTCCCTCTTCAACTTGTGAATATTTTGTGTGTCGTTTTTGTTTATGAGAGGGCCTCTATTTATAGTTGTAAAAACCTAGAGCTCCTTGCTTGTGATTGGTCGGTTTTATTTTCAAGATAAGCATGAATTTAATTTGGCTTGCTTATCAAGAAGCACATCATATTTCCACATGGCTTAACATCATTGGTTGAAATACTCCATCTTTTCCACATGTCTTTGTTTGATTGTCAACAAAATATGAATTAGAAAATCAATTAATAAATTTATTTTCTATTGGAATTTAATTTAGTAAAATCCCAAATTTAAAATAGAAATTATTAATTTAATTTCTAGTAATTATTTTGACACTTGTCAATATTCAATTGGAGGAGACAAATTTTGTTTGTCTACAAATGCCCCATTGCGACTCGTCACGAATAGCATTCTAAAAATGCGTCTTGAAGTGAATACGTCGCAACCTTCTTTTTTCCATGCCATCAATGAGATTGATAGAACATTGTATACTCCATATGAATAAGAATGATATTTAGGGACTTCTATGTGAATTTCTTGATGGAGCAATTATGCAACTGTACTCCACCACTTTTTCCTTAAGCGAGACACGTGACTTTGGCCATTTTGTTTTTTCTTTTTTTCACTTCTGGTCTATGTAGACCAGAAGTAGGAGATTAGGCCACCACACAACAAATTTGGCCAAGTTAGCAGCCCACTTTTTTTTTTGACTTGGTCCATGTAGACCCAATGTACTGGATAATTTCCAGTCCTCTTCTTCAACTAGAATTGCAGAGACCGCGGCAATCAGCACCATTTGTTTTTTTTTTTTTTTACTTAATTTCTCCTTAAATCAAGAATTCCAGTCCCACTATAACTACAAGACTTATAGTTTCAATAGGATTGAAACTTCCCCTTGAAATTCTATATAAAGACACTAAGAACACCACTTTTCTTCATCCTCCTTTTTCTTTACTTCATTCCAAACTCGTTCAATCGCGCGAACAAAGTACGAGATATCGGGCAGCGAGCTTGTGAATCTTCAAGAGTGAGCAAAAAATTGTAAGCTTCTTTCTTGATTGGGAAAACGGGGATACTAGACCCAACCTATTCGCGCTTTTGCGACGTTGTACCCAACCTTTGATTTTTGACCCCGCTGTACCCAACCTTTTATTTTTAAAACATGTTGTACCCAAACTAACTTTCCGGCCAAAAAACGTCATATTCTGATCTTGTGACATCAGCAATCCGATTTGCACGAGGGCAAAATAGTCATTTCATTTATTTATAATAAAAATTTAAAAAAATTAAAAAATAGACCCCCCCTCCTTCCCCGTCGCCCCCCCCCCCCCCCCCACCCACCCCACCCCACCCCCACCCCGCCGATTTGCAGCGGTGTTGCTGCAAATCGGCGCGGTGGGGGTGGGGTAGGGTGGGGTGGGGGGGGGGGACCGGGGAAGGGGGGGGGTCTTTTTTTTGTTTTTTCTTATTTTTATTAAATGTTTTTTTAATTTTTGAGTGTAGTACCGGTTTTACCCCTGCAAATTCCCAATTTTGGCCGGAACGTTAGTTTGGGTACAACATGTTTTAAAAATAAAAGGTTGGGTACAGCGGGGTCAAAAATCAAAGGTTGGGTACAACATCGCAAAAGCGCGAATAGGTTGGGTCTAGTATCGCCGTTTTCCCTTCTTGATTTATTTCTCTCTCTTTTTTCCTTCTTTCTATCCTTTTCTTCTTCTTCTTCTTCCTTTTTTTTTCTGTTCGTTCCTCTCTCTTTATTTTTTCTTCTTCTTTCTTTTTTTTTTCTTTTTCTTCTTCTTTCTTTTTCGTCTTCTTCCTTTTGTTTTTTTTTTCTTTCTCTTCCTTTTTCTTCTTCTTTCTTACTCTTTTTATTTCTGATCTCACCCTTCTTTTTTTGTTTGCACCAAGTTTAAGGATCGAAAGAGCCACTCTCACAAGAATTGTCGAACCGACATATACCTTATTTGTACTGTTACTCATATCCGTATCTTGGGTAATATTTATTTCTCTTTCCCCTTTTTTTTCTAACTCTTTTGTTTGCTTCTTTGCGTTGACAGTTCACGCATTTGGCCATGCCTATAATTCGAAGGGAATTGAGACTCTAACCATCACCAGCGATGAAAACCAATCGACCCAACGGGACACAACATTGTAAGTCGGCACCCCTCTTGCCAGAATTTTCAAAAGTCGATGGCCCACTTTGATTAATACCATTAAACCTAAAGACTGGACGAAGAGCTTCCCAAGTCCTCCAATCGATCTATGTCGTCGTTCGTGCTCCGGTCTCCTCACCACCGAGTATCAAACTATGATCTTCCTTTTGATACCTTGGGGCGACGCACTGCCAAAGAATATGCTAAGGAAATAAGGCTTTCTCAATTTGTGCAAGAGCAAACGACTTCCACAAAGATACATGGCGACCCTTGCATTCATATTCACAGAAATTGTAACTTGGAGATCATGAAAGCTTTATGCGTGCAACAATACTTGGCAAATTATGTATCTCTTGCAAGGGGAGGAGGAGCACACTCAAACCTTAATCTACGCAACATCATTGGTGAGCTTGAAGGAGGAGACATTCTTTTCACGACTCAGCATCAAAGAAACCTTGAAGAAGACATTACCCTCAAGATTTGGCTTCAAAAGGCATCCGAAAAGTAGAGACTTGCTTTCGAGACTTGGCGTCAACGACACTCAACAGGAGCAGACTTGTTTTCAAGGCTTGGCGTCAAAGACATTCAGCGGGAGTGGGCTTGTTTTCACAACCCTACATCAAAGACATCTTAAAGAATGAGATATTGTTTTCATGACTTGGCATCAAAGAAGGCTTCAATGACGAGACTTGGCTTCAAACACATGCGCACTCATCTTGTTGGTCATACTCATGCATTCTTGCCATTAAAGATGTCGGCTTCATTCGTCAAAGAAACATTCAAGATGACTAACCTCTTGAACAACTTTGCAAATTTTGTTTGTTGGGCAAAGCGGAATGACGTACTTGTTGCACTCCACCCTGAATTTTCAAAGAACCTTGCCGATATGGGAGTGGTCAAATGACATACTTGTCAAACTATGTTCCATCTTCTTAAAGGACTTCTCTAGTTAAACATGCAAGGCATATCCTTTTCATGATTGTAATGGTAGTTTGGAGGTATCGACTTTGATCTAACAACACAAAAGTGTCTAGTCAATGATCAAGTGAGCTTGGAGCACGATTACAGCTATCCTCTTGGAGCGAAGTGTTTGAAGATTGGAATCAAGGCACATACTAAAACATCCGATTGAAGTTTGCAGTGTCAACTCAAGAATCACTCAAAAGCTTGGAGCATGACTTCAAGGTCAACATTCAAAGCATTGACGTTCTTTATCTCCTACTTGACGGAAGCTTTACTTGTCTTATCAGCACATCATACCTCAATGAGTTTCATGTAACATCTCAACTCAAGATAACTTGGTGAAAGGATATGACTGAACTCAGAGACTTTAAGCTGCCTACATATCCAATGAAGGAATCAAGTCATGACGTAGTTCAAAAGAAGTCAATATTGATTTAAAATGGTACCGTACACAGTTTCTACTCATGCGAGCCAGAAGTAATGTGAAGTTTAAGCTCGTGCGTCATGGAGCAATTGACTTGAAGACTTGGACACTTGAAGAACATGCAGACCTTTTTGCTCGTGCCTAGGAGGACTTGAAGACTTGAAGGATTTGTAGACTCTCGACGTGTCTAAAAGACTTAACGCATTTGATTTGAAGACTTGAAGGACTTGTAGATATTTTGGCTCATGTCTAGGAGACTTGAACATTTGCTTTGAGGACTTGAAGGATTTATAGACCTTTTGGCTCGTGTCTAGGAGACTTGTGCATTTGTTTTGAAGACTTGAAGGATTTTCTTTGAGTTTGGGTATGCAAACAGTTTATACTCGTATTAAGGAGGATTTTGGTAGTTTATACTCTTATCAAGGAGTAAATATTTTGGCATTTAATTTGAAGATTTGAGAAAGTTTAAGCTCGTATCAAGGAGCACATATTTTGGCACTTAATTTGAGGATTTGAGATAGTTTCAGCTCGTATCAATGAGCATATATTTTGGCACTTAATTTGAGGATTTTAGATAGTTTAAGCTCGTATCAAGGAGCACATATTTTGGCACTTAATTTCAGGATTTGAGATAGTTTAAGCTCGTATCAAGGAGCATATATTTTGGCACTTAATTTGAGGATTTGGGATAGTTTAAGCTCGTATCAAGGAGCATATATTTTGGCACTTAATTTGAGGATTTGAGATAGTTTAAGCTCGTATCAAGGAGCATATTGGTTTGAACAAAGCTTGACGGCGTGTCCTCTTCATTGTCATCGTCGTCATCTGTATCATCACTTTCAATATCAAGCCCATGAGTTGAGCTTTCATCTTTAATAGAGTTTATACTTTTCTCTATGTCATGCGCTCGCGTCGCCAATTCTTCAAATTTTCTTGGTTTGATTCCTTGAAGTATGTAAGAGAGACTCCAAGTCATCCCTCGAATGCAAATCTCCATGGCTGAAGTTTTAGACAGTTTCTCTTTGCAACTTAAGGATATATTTCTCCACCTATTGATGTACTCAATCACTGGTTTGTCTTCTTGTTGATGAGAATTTGCAAGTTCAATCATGCTCACAATACGCCGAGTGCTATAAAAGCGATTGAAGAATTCGGTTTGTAGATCGGTCAAACCGTCAATGGAGTTTGGCTCAAGATCGGTGTACCAATCAAATGCAAAGTCTTCTAAGGTTTGAACAAACTGCTTGACTGGAAGATCTCCATCAGTGCCGACACTATTGCATGTCTCAATGAAGTGAGAAACATGTTTTCTTGGGTCTTTAGTCCCATCGAATGTTTGAAACTTTGGAGGTTGATAGCTTTTCGGCATTTGCAATCGCTCAATTCTTAGTGTAAGGCTTCGTGTAAGATTTGAAAGTCTTGTGTTGAGCTTTATGATCATTTGAAACCTCTTCAATGAGCTTATTCAATTGATCGGTAGAGACAAGGCATTGCGGGGAAACTTGGATTTTTTTGCTTGAGCACTTAGGATTTTCTCCAACTTCAACTTCTTGAATGTTTATCTCGGCAAACTTTGAGTGCATCACGGCCTAGGTTTCACGGATACGGATACGAGTCTCGATATCTTCCTGATACAGATACGTGAATACGATTTTTTTAAAATTTACAAGATACGATACGTATGTTGTTAACAGGGTAAAAATTCACGTGCTTAAAATATACTATAGTTCGATTACTAAAAATTTCCGGATATATTATTATATGATTTATATGCGTAAACACAAAATACCCGTATCACACAGCGAAGACCCCGAGTTCCCCAAATACAAGAGCACCCCCTGCACCCTCCGATATCCGAAAGCTATTGGAGAATTCATCCTGAGGGCTCGAATACTAAAACATTACTTCACGAAGACAATGCAAAGCCCTCGGAAACATGCCTAATTTATGACCAAGGCAGAAACACCTATCGGAGTATACATCAGAAGAAGGCAACCTAACAATGGACCACTATCGAAACTACAACAGTATTGAACAAGCATTCCCTCACATTTATCCAGCGTTTCCGATAGGTACCGCCCATCGGAGAGAAGAAAACCAAGGAGCCAATTCATCAGAGCACATTGAAGCTATCAGAGAGGATAATTCATCCTAGTCAGCGCTCCGTCAACAGATATACTAAACGGATAAAACCTATCTCTTTGCACATGCGTAATGACACCTGTGAACACATGCACAGTGACACTTGTCCCTAAAAAACTTCTATAAAAGGTAGAAGTTAGAGATCAGCACCAGGAGGGCGCTCCCAGGAGAGGAGGAGGGGGGCGCTCCCAAGGGAACTCATGTTCTCTATAAAACTAAAAAAGGCTTCAGAGGAGAAAAAACTCTTTTCTTTCTGAAGGCTTCACAAAGTTCTACTCTTTCAACAGATAAAATCAACACAATCAATAAAATCGACATACTCCAAATAATCAACACCAAGAACTACAAGTGGCTTGATTCCCAATCGGGGGATACGTAGGCACCTCGGAAAATATCCGAGCCCAGCCCCAAATCAATAAAAATCAACAGTCCCCTCGGGTCGGGATAGGCGTTCCAACCCAAAAATAATAACTCGTTAAATAGGGAATAATTTCCAACCCGTTAACAAAGTGGCGCCGTATGTGGGAACGTCATCGAATCCTTGAGCAAGCACGAAGGGATCGCCACCAAGATCAAAACGGAAAGCAGGTACTACTGCCACGAGGCGATACGCTCCGAAGGTAAGTTTATATTTCTCCAAATTCGCTTGATTCGATAACAATCTTGGATATTTTCTTGAAAATCATAAGATTTTCTGATTACTACATTAGTACATATGCGAAGTCTGTAAAAGACTTGTAAGAGATGGAAAGAGGTGGTCTAGTGGCCTCGGAGAAGTTCTCCGTGGACTTTTACCCGGAGAACCTTTATTCGTAACCAGAAGTGTGATTAATTCTACTGGAATGATTCTGTAAAAGTACGTGATAATATTCACTAAACTCCAAGCACCTATATATACTTAGGTATCTTTCCTCGGATGACCGAATTAAGTTTGAGTTGTCCAAGCTATGTTACAACTACGATTACGTGTCAGGGGGATACCTCTATTTAGAGAAAATGTATCTCCAAAGTTTGCACTGCGAACGGGCACGTTATGTTAAGAAATTTGTTTGGCCCGTAAGAATGAGATACTATCTCATCTCTTTAAACTCAATCTTAAGTTCTACAATTAAAGGAAAGGACCCAAGTATTCATAATGTGCTGAAAAGTTGCGATGACTATTAACACGGAAAAGATAAGTTTCATTCCAATAAAAAAAACAAATTACAATTGTGTTTAACGATAATAAAAGCCTCTAAGTTGAGGGGGTAGAGAACACGTAGAGGTGGGGGTTGGCCCAGTTGCGGGAGCGAGAATCGGAACACTTGTAGAAGGGGGGGCACCAGAAGGACTAGCATGGGCCCCCGTATCAGGAGAAGTACGAGTGGTAGGCAGAGAGACCACGACAGTTAAGGGAACCCGACTCGGGGCAGCAGAGGAAGGAGGAAGCTGAGAACTACTCTTGACAAAAAGATCATAAGCTTGTTCCAGCGTGGGCTTCTCCATCTCCGCTATATTTATCAGACGCGGATCTACATTGGGAGATATCTTCCTGCGCACTTGCCCGAAGCATTGAAGAAACCCCTACATTACATGTCCGACCAGGTATCCGTGATTTTTACGGACATATAGTTCCTTGACTCGGGTAGTGGCCTCCTCCTAGGCTTGCTTCACTGCAACAGTCATCTTCTGTTGCATCTCATCGGAGGTGATGTCCCCCGAAACCGGAGCTTTCGACAGCTCCTCATTAAGAGCGTCCACCTGACCAAGCGCTTGATACAAGCTGCGCTCCAATTCCTTCTGTTTCGCCTCCCATGCAATCTTCCCTTCCTCAAGGGAGGTAACCTTTTCTTTTAAAACCATCCCCGAGGCCTCCATCTCCGATGCGTAGGATTGGAGCCGCTTGTTTTCCCCCCTCAACTCGTGGTTCTCCTGCGTGATTTTAGCCAACGCATCTTCGTACTTTCCCATCTTCTCTCGGAGCTCCTTATTCTCTTCCTCCAGTTTCCGAGACCGTTCTTACGCTGCGCCCGCCAACTTCTGCAATTTCTCAACCTCGAGTAATAGAAGGGGAAGTATTTTAGGCGCCTAGAAAGCAAAATAGATGGATAAAGATCCCCACATAGGGTCCTGAAGGAATTAGATAAGTAGAAATTCGATCTTACCAGCATGGCCATCCAATTCGTGCAAGTCTGGACAAACTACCACCCCCCCCGACGGCAGAGGGTTGGCAGTCGATAAGTATCGGGTGACTGTATCGAGGGCCACCTTAGCCTCTTCTGAGCTAGGCCCGTGTCCCGAGGCGGGAACACTCGAAGACGAAGGTCCCCCTATAGGTACTCCCCCCGATATGGGTACTTGATTAACCGCGGGACTATCCGATTAAATAGCAGCAAAGGGACTCGGAGTAGGATGTCCCAAAAAAAGAAGGAGTTGCAGCCATCAGCTCCTCCAATAAGGCCATCGGATCATCGGAAGTTGAAGGAAGGTAAGGATCTGAGGGAAAGGATCCTCCTTCCAAATTAAGTAACTTGTTACCCCCTGCGAATCAAAAACTTCCCAAGTAAGTAAACTACTCCTTAAAGAAAAACTAAAGGAGGAAAGGATTAATCTTGAGAAGCTTACCCAAATCTGGAGCATCCTCCTGAGATACTCCTTTGTTCTCGGCAGGGAGGGCAGGTCCTTTGTCTATCAAGAACAGAGTTTCATATAAGTAAGTATGTAAGTATCTCAATAGTACTTAAAGCTAAGAAGAGATAAGTACATTTGGGAGGGGTTGCCAGTAGCATCTCCAGTGAATCCCCCGATGCCTCCGAGGGGGAAGATATGTAGACAACACCTGGGGGGGTAAGGGAAACCCCCCAATCCCTACCTCCTCATCCCCTTCTCCTAGTGAGAAAGCCCCACGAGGACCGCACCCGCGGAAGTTACGCCTAACTCCATTTCTTCTGGGGTATCAGACGTTCTACTGAATGATCGGGATATGGCTGTCGAAGTTGTTAAACGAGTCCTCGCTTGCTCGGTATCACCCTCCGCAGCCCTAGAGACTTCGCCCTCTCCCACCGTCAACTTCCCTTTCTGAACCCCATCTCCTCGTTACCACCCGAGCCACTGTCTCCTTCCACCATGTACGGTCGTAAGAAGTCCACTGCAAAAACGGTTGAAGGTTAGATAGACCAGAAGAGATACCTATAAAGTAGGACATATAAGTATAGTATCTTACCCAAAGTGTTGAAGTATTTCTCGGGGATGGCCAGAGGAGTCTTGATTTTGTCTATCGGGGCTATATGTTGCAAGCCCGCGGTCCGATAGAGACGAGCGAAATCCTTTGACTCCACCAAAGGCTTCGCAGAAAACACCGGTGAAAATACCAGTGTATCGTCCATCACCCTCTCGGGAAATTTGGGCACCCTCCAGGTAAGTGGCATGTCCCATTTCCCCTCAGTGGGGTTGATGTAGAAAAACTTGTTCTTCCATGTGCTGTGAGAGCTTACGTTGCCGTTGGAAATACGGTCATCTTTGTCCCGATGACTGAAATAATAGAAAGGAGCCCCCCCTCCCGGAGACACCTTCAACTCGAAAATTGCAAAAAATCTATCTTTCGTGCACTCGATTCCCCTCACCAAGCACCAAAAAACGAACAACACAATGGCCGTAAAAGAGTTGGGGGTGAGTTGACTGGGGCATACGTTGCAGTATTTAAAATTTTCGCAGTAAAAAGGCGGGAAGAAGGAACGCAATCCCGCCTTTACTTGGGAGTAATACACTCTGGGTAGCTCGAGGAGCACCACCCTTGTCAGCATTCTTCTTTGACTTCTTCACCCTCCTTGCACTGCCGATACCACCGGCCCCCATCACCGCCGCCGCTCTTCTCTTTCGAGAAGATGAAAGAAAGGCTCCTGTCACCCCGCCAGTGCCAGAAGTGGCAGACACCAGATTGGTTGTGGATAGAGACGCCATTAGAGAGATTTTGAGAAATTAGAAAGCTTTTTGCAGAGAAAGGAGTTAAGCGAGAGAGATTTTTTCGCCTAAGAATTACAAGTGAGAGAAGAATTGAAGAGAGAGGTGTTTATAAACCCTAGGCTCAATAAAGGCATTAATTACCCACTAAAACACTTTACACCCCATGTTTGGAAATCGTGCCTAGTGGGTTATAAACTGCCACGCCTCTTCAGTTAACGGTCCGAATACCTCGACCCACGTACCACTCATGAACGTGGCATTAAGCCACCATTAATTGTATTTAATCTCAGTTAATTAAATGCCACAACATTAATAATAATTAATTCCCCGATATTAATCCCACGAGGGCACATTTCGAAGGCATCAGAAACTTCTCGCCTCAGAGAAAGCAATCACAAGAATCCCCTCGTCTCTTCAAAAGCAAGGCCAACAACTTTGGAGACATGTGTTAAACAGAGATAAGCGTCAATGAAGAATGTCTACGACACCCCAGAAGAGTTCTGTGATACCCTCTCAAGGTTTTCCAAATCCTGGGTGCGACTCGAAATTCCTCTCAAGGATCTACGATGCCTTATGAAATGTTCCTGATAACTGTACGATACTTTAAAAGGGCCAGGACAGCCCCTATAGTGCTTATAAGGACACTAAGATGTCATGATACTACGTATAATACTCTAAAAGCCCGAGACAAGTGCTTTCGACGACTCCGATACAAGAGGTTGCGATACCTCTCTAAAAAAATCCGCGATACCAGGACCATCGTGGCTTTCAACCTTTTAAGTTTCTAGTGTAGTCATAATGACCGACTGCACTAAAAACTGGGGGGTTTGTTAACAGGGTAAAAATTCACATGCTTAAAATATACTATAGTTCGATTACTAAAAATTGCCGGATATATTATTATATGATTTATATGCGTAAACACAAAATACCCGTATCACACAGCGAAGACCCCGAGTTCCCCAAATACAAGAGCACCCCCTGCACCCTCCGATGTCCGAAAGCTATCGGAGAATTCATCCCGAGGGCTCGGATACTAAAACATTACTTCACGAAGACAAAGCAAAGCCCTCGGAAACATGCCCAATTTATGACCAAGGCAGAAACACCTATCGGAGTACACATCAGAAGAAGGCAACCTAACAATGGACCACTATCGAAACTACAACAGCATCGGACAAGCATTTCCTCCCACTTATCCAGCGTTTCCGATAGGTATCGCCCATCGGAGAGAAGAAAACCAAGGAGCCAATTCATCAGAGCACATTGAAGCTATCAGAGAGGATAATTCATCCTAGTCAGCGCTCAGTCAGCAGATATACTAAACGGATAAAACATATCTCTTTGCACATGCGTAATAACACCTGTGAACACATGCACAGTGACACTTGTCCCTAAAAAACTTCTATAAAAGGTAGAAGTGAGAGATCAGCACCAGGAGGGCACTCCTAGGAGAGGAGGAGGGGGGCGCTCCCAAGGGAACTCATGTTCTCTATAAAACTAAAAATGGCTTCATAGGAGAAAAAACTATTTTCTTTCTGAAGGCTTCACAAAGGTCTACTCTTTCAACAGATAAAATCAACACAATCAATAAAATCGACATACTTCAAATAATCAACACCAAGAACTACGAGTGGCTTGATTTCCAATCGGGGGATACGTAGGCACCTCGGAAAATATCCGAGCCCAGCCCCAAATCAATAAAAATCAACAGTCCTCTCGGGTCGGGATAGGCGTTCCAACCCAAAAATAATAACTCGTTAAATAGGGAATAATTTCCAACCCGTTAACATATGTGACACGTCAAATATTTAATATTAATTATTATATATAAGGATATAATTTAAATAAAAATATCAAATAATATTATATCTATTCACTTGCACAGTTATTAGTCGCATACTATTATGAAGCATATCTAAACTTTGTGCGTTGTTTCTATTTTGGTTTGAAATAAAGGGTTTTCACGATTTTATATTTAATTTTCTGAAAAGATATTGCAATTTGGTTATTGTTGGGTCTTTTCTAATTTAAAAAAACTACCACACTACTCTTATAAATTGCTGATACGTATCGAATACTCCTCGGATACGCTTCACAGCGTATCCGATACGTGTATCTGTCTTTTTAATTATTTTTAATATAAGATACGCCACATGGCGTATCCGATACATATCCGAAGAGTATCGGTATCCGATACGTATCCGACACTGACCGACCATTTTTTGGAGTATCCGTGCATCATAGATCACGGCGCATTGCTTTTCCTTCCTTGAGAAATTTGGCTTGTGGAAATGTGAAGTGGTTTGGATTCTTTCACTTAAGACTTCATTAAACTCTTGAGCTTCAACTCCTTGAGTAGCATTTTCATGTGCCATGCTTTGATCGCCACTTTCCACGAGCTCTTGCTTTTGGAGATGAGGTGAGACTTCAACTTCGTTGATTGTAGCCTTGATGCATCCTTGAACTCCAATGTTGTTGGTGACTTTTTGGGAATCTTCAACTTCTTCTTAGCTCTCTAGCTTTTGGAGAAGACAATGCGCTCTTCACGTCTATGCACTTGTGTTGTGAAGCTCTCAATAGCTCTCGCCGGCGTAGCAACTCGCTCCTCCATTGAAGATGCTTGATTCATTTCCTTAGCTTCGTGTCTTGCCCCCGGTGCGAGTGTAGCTTTCATCATCGGTTGCGAATAGCCTCTACTTGTTGCCTCATTGACTTGTCCATTGTTGAGCAACACTGATTTCTTGTGACTTCAAGCTTGTAGACTTTCTAGTAAAGAGATGAGAGGTAGAGATTGTCCCACCAGGCGTGCCAAAAATTTGTAGCAACAAAGTTTTCTAAGTTTTTAAAATAATATACGGAAAAATAGTTGAACAAACAAAACTTGTGAATTTGATGAATTTATGGAGTAACAATCTCTTTGATCCTCTTATTCAATTTTACAAGGGCAATAACTTGAAGTTTAAACAAATATTGAAGGAAATCTTCACTTCCATCTTCTTCAAGGTACTTGAATATTTGACAAACGTCGATGCGAGGGCTTGGCAGCTTGATCTTGGATCGAACGGGTTTTTGACTTCGAATTTGATTTGAAGATTGTTGAAAACGATATGATATTCGTCTTCAGTTCTTTGGATATGTTGACTTTGATCTTCTTTGAAAGGGCCTTTGATCTTCAAATACAGTTTTCGAGGGCCTTTGCAGCTTGTTCTCGAATCAAACGGACTTTGGGCTTGAAGACCGTTGAAGAACGGTATGAACTTGGTTTTGGATTTGTTGAACTTCTTGGAGTTTGGTCTTCCTCGGCAGAAGTGCTATCTTCAAAAATGGTTTTTGGATGGAATTGAGACTTGACGGCAGATTGAAAGGAGTTCTTTACGAAGAACACCTTGAAGATTGTTGAAGAATGCCTTGAATGCTGCGAAAAACACTTGAAGATGGATGAATTTGGTGGAGCAAAAAACTTAGAGCTTTTCCCTCTTCAACTTGTGAATATTTTGTGTGTCCTTTTTCTTTAAGAGAACGCCTCTATTTATAGTTGTAAAAACCTAGAGCTCCTTGCTTGTGATTGGTTGGTTTTATTTTCAAGATAAGCATGGATTTAATTTGGCTTGCTTATCAAGAAACACATCATATTTCCACATGGCTTAACATCATTGGTTGAAATACTCCATCTTTTCCACATGGCTTTGTTTGATTGGTCAACAAATATGAATTAGAAAATCAATTTATAAATCCATTTTCTATTGGAATTTAATTTAGTAAAATCCCAAATTTAAAATAGAAATTATTAATTTAATTTCTAATAATTATTTTGACACTTGTCAATATTCAATTAGAGGAGATAATTTTTATTTGTCTACAATGGGCCGTGTATTTCTGGCCCATAATTGATGCGAAATGCTATAAATAAGGTTGAAGTGCGTGCGAACACTCATTCTCGCGTGGAGTGTAAGTCCTAATGAAGAGTAAAGAGTATCTAACTGGTGAATGTTCGACACTAAACTCAGTATTGAATTGGCAATTCGACACTTCACCAATTTGATCCTTATACTTAGAATTTTTTTCTGCTTTCGTTGTTTCATTTTGTTTCTTTCTTTGCAGAGGCGAGCTGTAATCGACACTATTTGGTTTTATTCGCTGATTCTCATAAGGTAGCCTTCTTTATTGTATTGCGAAATGATTCTTTGTTTGTAGAGTCAAAGAAGCATAGTTAGGCCCATTTTTCTTTATTTTTAATTACAGTTATTGAAGGTAATGTTGGACCAAGATATGGCCGACTCTCATTATCTGGGGAGTGATAGGTCGGGATCCAGCGCGAGTGGTTCCAGAACAAACGAACAGAATGTTACGCACATAGCCAATTGGGCTAGTGAGGCATCCCTGTCGCATGTGGGTGATGACGAGGCAGAAACTTCTGATGATAGTTCCCTGTCCCCGGGCCCTTACGGTAGGAAGGGCCAATCATATACGACTTACCAGACAACCGAGCCAAGTGTAATTAGAACTCAACGAGTCCGAAGAGGATGTGCTGGATAATGAACACGTCGAACCCGAGTTGCACTATAAATAGTGCGTGTCCCGCCTCCGCGACGTACCTGCTTGTGGGAGATCTACCACATCGGGCGCCAGTACAGAATACAAAACCCAGGGAGGATGATCGGATGCATACTCTGCCACGTGGCCACATCATGGTGTTTGTCGGTCAGTTGGTCAATAGATTAAGATTTCCCATCCATGACGAGGTTCAAGAGATAATTCGCAGCATAGGTTTGTTGTCGAGCCAGTTTACGCCAAACTCAATGGGGTATATACTCGCATTTATTCTAGCCATGAAAGCACTGGGTGGGCCTTGTGGGCCCAATGAGTTTTGAGCGTTATTCGAGGTAGGGCGAAAAGGGTTGGATTTTATCATACAAAATCCAAGATGAAGATAAAGTTCTTCTATGGGGGACAAACTGGGTACGGGAAAAAATGGAAGAAGAGGTATTTCTACGTGAGCGAAAGCTAGAGAGGGGTGTTCTTCGAAATAAGGAGATAATGGGTAGAGGTTCCCAGAATTGGTATCCCACGTTGTATTGGGGATCCCAAATGGAGGAATCGGTTCGGGGACGGCCTGATTGGCAATTATCAGTACAATATAACTACGGCTATAGATGAGGAAATCTTGAGCGCCGAGGGGCTGTCACCAGTGCCATATACCGTGGGAGATACCCTTGGTATACAGGGTCAATAGTGTGTGTGTATTAGATGTGCTTGCCTGGCAATTTTTAATATGTTGTGCAACCCTTCTTGATCTTCTGTGCAGAGGCTTTGATGAGTCGCCATGTGCGTATGGGGAAAGTGTTGCCGCCAAAGCTGCTCAGGGTGGGGAGAATGCCCTTCCCCCCATTGGCAAAAGAAAATAACTCGAGACTGGCAAGGGCTCAGAAGCTCGCATACGCCATCACAAGTCAGGGGCCACATTCAAAGAAGGGGTCACGACGACAAATCTACAGATGGGGCGCAGAGCATGAGGGAGCATTCTCCCTCTGTTGATAAAGGAAATGTGGGTGGAGGATTTGTCGTTCCTCTAGCTGAAGATGAGCCTGGCGATTTGACAACTGAGTAGTGGATCGGCTCAAAGAGGAGGCGAGCAGTGAAGGCCAAAACTCAATCGGACTAGAGCGGTTGGCACTAGGTTGCTCGCGGTCATGTTGGTGGTACGACAAATCGAGCACCCACGCATGCCGCTCCTGGGTCGTAAGTTGTTCCGTCGTGCCTGAGGCGACTGGGATAAGAGGAGCTAGGGTCAAAGTAGTTGGGTTTGAGCAGTCTGAGGAAGAGGCGATCCGTGTTTTGCACGTGTTGTACCCTGTTCTGGCTGCTCGAGCCATCTCGTCCATGCTTAGAAAGGAAACGATGGAGCAGTTGGCATTGCTGTTGATAACCTCAGTAATATTCATCTTGCCCAACCTTTTTTACTTGCCTTGTCATAACGCGTAACGTGTATGTTCATTTCTATTAGCAAGGTGACGTTGTGGCTACCATAGAGGAGGCCTTAAACTGTGCTGATCACGGGAGGGAGAATCTGGCAGCCAATTTAAGGGCAAAATGCCAGAATTGCGACCCTATCGCATTGCGGCCGGCCATTGCCAAAAAGGACAGGGCGTTAGACCTGATATCCAGGGCCAATGGTTTTTTTGCCACTTCGCAAGAGGCCGCTTCTTCTACTCAGAAGAAGGCGATAAAGTATGAGGAAGAACTGGCTAGCTACAGAGTGAGCACGAGGCTCTGAGGACAAAGGCAAAGGCGCTAGATGACGAGCTTTAATCTGAGAAGCAAAAGCTCAAGGAGGTAGAGGAGTTGGCGTATGCGCGTGGGCTCAGTGAGGTATGTTCTCGCTTAGGATCGTGTGTACTATACATAACAGTGGGTTGTATTTGTTCTGAGTTTGCAGATTTTTAGGTTGTGCTTGTAGCCTCCAAACGCTGATCAGAGGTTGGCCATAGCACAAGATTTTGTCCACAATAATACCTTCACGGAGAGAAGCATTAGTCGATGTACTGTTGATGCTAAGAAGGCGCAGGTGTTGACGGTAAATCAAATTCACCCTCTGAAATCTAAGGGGAAAGTTTGATGTTAGATGGTTAAACCTAATCTAGAGCCGGTTTCGCTGCCCGTTGATGCAAAGCTGCTAGTTCCTGATGAGTTTGCGAGCCTGCTTAAAGTGCCTGATCTCGCAACCATTGGCCTATCTCCACCGCCTCATGTGCCCCCTTCTTTCCCCGAGTCTGAAGATGGCGATGAGGATGACGTTCATCCGAGTGCTAGAAATTGTCCCTTATGGGGTTTATGTTTTTATATTTTGAACATTTTTTTATTCATGTTTTAGTTTGTAGGCATTGTGTTGCCTTTCTAAACAAAATTTCACATGTTTCTTGGATATCGTGTGCCTTGTGCGTTTGAGCTTTCGCGCCCACAAAGCATTTTACTTCCCTTATGTGCTTTTCATGACAATGTCTGCTTGTGCGCTTTTTGATTTTGAGATTAGATCAAAGTATTTCAGCCGTGTGTTTTTACTTTATTAGGTTGCACAAGGACCTTGCTTGAGTATCGATGTAATGACCCATTATGGCATACAATGTCTCTTGTTACTTTCTTCATTACTTGTTTGTTCATTGGGCGGGTATTCCCTAGCCATAGTGAGGTTGTAGGATTTCTTTAAAACCGCGTTGAGGCGAGTGGTCATCTAATTTTATATTGGTGAGATCGTTGGCGTGCATTTGACTGATTTTGGTCAAACGTCCATGTACTTTTCTGTAGCCAGATTTGGGGCTTGCATTTGATCGCCTCGGGCCAAATGCCCAGCATTTTTCAATGGTGAGATATTAGGTTTGCATTCTAGCACGTCGGGTCAGATGTGTATTTATGTGCTTTTACGATATATTAGGTTTGCATTTGGCCTTGTCAGGTCATATGTCCGTCTTTGTTCTTTGACGAGATATTAGGTTTGCATTTGACCTCGTCCGGCGAAACATCCATCTCTGTTGTTTGACAAGATATTAGGTTTGCATTTGACCTCGTCCTACCAAATGTCCATCTATGTTCTTTGACAAGATATTAGGTTTGCATTGGACCTCGTCTGGCCAAATGTCCATTTTTATTCTTTGACGAGATGTTATGTTTGCATTTGACATTGTTGGGCCATATGTCCATCTTTGTTCTTTGACGAGATATTAGGTTTGCATTTGGCCTCATCGAGCCAAATGTCCATCTTTATTATCATTGACCACTTCGGGGTCTACGGGCTACAAATATCATGTTTTTGTACCTGCGGGATTTTCCTCCGTTTTGGCAGACAACAACAACAATAAATATCTTATAAACAAAGATAACAAATTGGACAAAATTGTGCCTCCGGCTTTGACCACATTAGGTCTATGAGTTACGAAAGCCCAGGTTGTTATACATGTAGAGTTCTCCTCCACTTCGATAAACAGTAACAATAAATATAACATCAACAACAATATCAATTTAAGTAGGGATAAGGATGAGCCCCGTGTAATGTTGGTTTGCCTATGTTTCTCGAGTGGTGCCTCGAGACTCAAGTTGTCGGCCCCGCATAAGTAGGACAATTTCGAGAATGAATAAAACATAGTTCAGCCGTTTTAGAAAGCAATTAAAATATCGAGAAAGCACAACGAAGGTCAGTCGATTACCTCCATTTCTACCTGTTCCATTGCAATAAGTGCCTCATTATCTTCTCGCCATGGGACTTTGAGAGACGTCACATAGTAAACCCTACCTTGTTCATGATCGTCGATCACCTCACATGTTTCTCCCAAAGTTGGGAATTTAATCTTTTGATGATATGTGGACACCACAGCTCTGAAAGCATTGAGTGTGGTCTACCCAAGATGGCATTGTATGGGTAAGGCACGTCCACGATCAGATAATCAATGTTCATGGTCAATCCTTGCGGGAAGGTCCCAAGTGAGGTCGAGAGTGTGAATAAACTATGTGAGACAACTTCCACCCCTTCAAATCCGTAAAGTGGAGTCCTCACCGTCTCCATCTTATCATCTCCCATCGTCATTGTTACCTTGTGGATTCGAAGAATACATTGAGAAAACCTCCATTATCTATTAGGACTTTCATAATACCAAAGTTAGCAATGTCAACTGTAATCACCAGAGGGCAATCCAACTTACTTGCATGTAAGGCTTGGGGGTAGAGTTTCATCATATCTTTGTGTTAGACATTGCAATCTCCACATTGGTATGATATTTTCTACTTTGGGCCCAAGCCCTCATGATTTTATTTTTGGGGTCCAACTCCCCAAAAGGCCTCATACCAATTGAGATATTTTCAATCCTATAAACCCAGTTCAACTCCCTCATCTTTCCGATGTGGGACTCTTGTTTGCCCCAACAATCCTCCCCTCAAACAAAGGACCACCGAACTGCCCCTACGTGCCCCTCACATAACTGGGACTTTGTCTCCTTCTTCAGTTTGCTCCCGGGATATTGTTCTTGGCCCAACAAACGTTTTTCTTACCTTGAACAAAGGATCTCCGAGCCTCCCCTTAACCCAACGTCTCACCACATGTGATCATTTCCTTAAGTCAGAGCTTACTTCCTTTCTCGTTCATTCCTTGGACACCCACATGGATCGAGAGCACTAGCTCTGATACCGGTTGTTAGGCATTGGAATCTCCACATTGATATGATATTGTCCACTTTGGGCCCAATCCCTCATGGTTTTATTTTTGGGGTCCAACTCCCCAAAAGGCCTCATATCAATTGAGATATTTCCAATCCTATAAACCTAGTTCAACTCCCTCGTATTTCCGATGTGAGACTCTTATGTGCCCCAACACTTTGGAGAAGGTGATTTCCTCTGGAGCCATTTCTTTGATCCTGAGTAGGTATGTGAAACCCACATAGCGGTTGGTGTCTATCTCTCTCGTCACCCTTTCCATCCATTAAACGAATCAGCAACAATGGGTCCCCCCGAGATCATGTGTATAATCCCCCTTCTGGGCTGGTTATCCATTAATTGTGGGTAATCGAGAATATGCGGGTAGTAAAGAGAAAGATGGATGCAATCGGAATTCATACAATCTTTACACTTCAAGCAATTGAAGTGTAACAAATGATACTTTACTTGAACATTCTTTATGTGATTTAGGTGCTAGTATTTATCTTATGCCATATACTATTTATGAACTTCTGAAATTACCTAGTTTGAGAGCAACCAATCTAACAGTTCAACTTGTTGATAGGAGTATTACTTATCCTAAAGGGGTAATAGAAGATGTTATCGTTAAAATGGGTAAATTTACTTTTCTGACTGATTTGTGGTTATTGATATGAGTGAAAAGTATAAATTTCTATTAATTTTGGGAAGACTATTATTAGCAACTGCTAGTGCTTTGATTGATGTAGGAGTGGGTATTGTCACTTTAAAAGTTAACAAGGAGCATGTTAGTTTTAAGGTCGAAAAAAGGATTTACCCAAAGGAACCACCAATCAAGAAGCTAGCTAGGGGAGAAAATTTGGCGCATTTATTTAACCATAATGGAGTAATTGAGACACCTTAGAATTAGTAGTGTCGGGCTAGACGGTGTAAAAACTAAGCGTTGTTTGGGAGGCAACCCAAAAATTTTAATATTTTTTGAGTCATTTATTGTTGTCGTTATTTAATTTTTCAATTTTGAGGGAGAAATTGGGAACAAGCTTAAGGAAGTTTGCATTACACAAGATAAAAGAGGAGTCATATTTTTGACGAAAATCTAATAGCATCAGTATTTCAACCGAGGGAGGAGCGATGTGTCTAATAGAGCGTACCTCTGGACGATTTTGGGCGATGTAGATTTTTCGCACTGTGATCGTGGAACCTACTGATAAAAAGAAAAAAAATGGACTCGGTTTGATTGTGCGCCTTACGCGTGATGGGGGCGCAATGCACTGATCGCGCGCCAAATTCAGAACGTTTCTGTACATTGTTGACACGGGAATAAGTTTCCTTACTTATTTACTACCTTTTTATCTATTATTCTGGGGAATTTTGCATTTGACATTCTTAGTGTTAACCACTTTCTAAAAAATACCCTCTATGCTGACATTTAGTAGAAAACGTTTTATATGTTGGTATAAATTTTCTTTTTTGTCCTTCTCCGCCAGAGTCTGGTGGAGAAGGACGAAAAATGAAAATTATGCCATCATATAGGATGTCCGTTGAAAAATTAAGTCCACCGGACTCCGACGAAAAATGACGAAAATAAAAATTATGCCAACATATAGAACGTCCAGTGATAAATTTTCATTAAGTCCACTGGATTTCGACGAAGAAGGACAAAAAATGAAAATTATGCAAATATATATGATGTTTTTTGCTAAATATCAACAAAAATCACTTTCTTTGAAAAGTGATAACATAAAGGACGTCTAATGCGAAATTCACATTATTCAGGGACTTTATATATTAGCATATTGTCTAAATGTATTTACTTTGTGAGGGAATATTTCTATAGTTTTGAAATTACCTGTATGGTGAAATTCTAGACTCATAGTCCATCCATACCTATATGTATTACTATACTATTTATATAGGTGAATTCAGGGTTTAGGTCATTATTCCCCCACACAATTTAAAATCCCAAGTTTTTCTTCTTCATTATTATTCTCTATTCGTTTTTACACTTATTCTACTTGTTCAAACACCAAGAAATTGCAGAAAAACACCAACAAACGCCTTAGGAATATTTCAAATTTCGACGAGGAGGAATCACCACCATAGTTGATTTGCCGTTGTGCCAGAAGTAGACGCTCGACTGTCCACCACGCACACTTTGGTCTAACTCACTCCTTCGATCGCTCCTAAACTTTGTAGATACCCCTCATATATGTCCTAGGACCTTCGTTCTAAGAACCACTCCATTCACACGATAGGAAGTCCATTTGTTTTGTGCACCTAGCTTTGCTCTACCGTTGCCATATACCAACGTGTCAACTCTCAACTGGCTAGAGCGAACCCCCTCAAACTTACATGGACATCTTCCTCATATGTCCTAGAACCTTTTTACCAAGAATCACTCCATTCGCACAGTAGGAAGTCCCTTATCTTTGAGCACCTAACCATAATTCGCGCGTCCCGACGACCGCCAAACCATCTCGTAAACGGCTAGTGCAAATGCCTTGCCACTTCGTGGAGATGAAGCCAACATCCCCTGGGATATTCCCTTCAAATACCATGATATTTAGGGAGGGAAGTCCCTCTGCTCAACGCACCAATCCGAGGCTTGTGCACATCTTATGCCTTGCCTAGTATGCGGCCAAACTCCCGAACAATCATGGTCGAAGTAGCGACCCATGACACCTAGGTATACATGAATGTATTATTTAGATTTAAGGTATTTACATTATCTTTTTTTATTGATGCATGGAAATATATTGAATCTAGTATATATGGTTTTCTGAATGCTAGGGGGTCACCACTGGGTCACCCTCCTAGCATTCTGACACGTGTCCACTTGGACCACTTTAGATTTTTTTTTATTTTTTTCAGCTTTTAGATTTAAGATTATTTTTAAAATTGAGTTTATTTATTTATTTATTTGAGATTGAGCTTTCTTAATACTTATAGGATTTTTATATGAACAATTGTTATGAAGATTTTCTAGCAATGCATGATAAAAAAATTTGATAAATTTATATTCAAGTTCAAGACAAAAATTATATAGTTGTAGCACTTCACCTATAGAAAAGTAAGAAAATGAAAAAAAAACCCCAATCTCAAAAAACAATGAAAATTCTGAAACTAATTACTAAAAAAATGAGAAGTGGTCAATTTCTTACTAGTAAAATAAGTCTCAAACATGCAAGTAAAAAATGAGAAGTGGTTAAACTATTTTTTTTTAATAGATAAAAGCTGTTAAAAAATATGAAAAAAGCAAAAACAATTTAAAAGCAAAAAAAATTCCGTTATGACTTTTTAAAAGTAAGAAATTGACCACTTCTCATTTTTTAGTAATTAGTTTCAGATTTATCATTGTTTTTTGAGATTGAGTTTTTTTTTCTTTGAGGCCAAACTAGCTTCCTTTTTTTTAGTTTTAGATTTAGCATTGTTTTTTGAGATTGAGTTTTTTTTTTTCATTTTCTTACTTTTCTATAGGTGAAGTGCTACCAACTATATAATTTTTGTCTTGAACTTGAATATAAATTTATCAAATTTTTTTATCATGCATTGCTAGAAAATCTTCATAACAATTTTTTATATAAAAATCCTATAAGTATTAAGAAAGCTCAATCTCAAATAAATAAATAAATAAACTCAATTTTAAAAAAAAACAATCTTAAATCTAAAACCTGAAAAAAAATAAAAAAAAAATTTAAAATGGTCCAAGTGGACACGTGTCAGAATGCTAGGATGGTGATCCAATGGTGACCCCCTAGCATTCAGAAAACCGGTATATATTGTTACGGAGAACCTTTAATACCCACATGGAGTACGAAATTTCTATGTAGTTTACAAATTCCAATTCACTTTGATTACACCCAAAGGCTGAGATTAACTACGTCTGTATTCACGTAATTTTCTTGAAAATGTAATATAGATTATAGAAAACTAGTTGTCGGTGATGCGGCAAAAATCAAGCGCATTTGTTGGTGGGCTGCGAATTATACGTTGATTATATTATTTATCTATACGGGGTGAGTCCTGTCTGGGAAATAGCTAAAAATGCCAGCCACCCTCCCAATATTTAATTTACGTATATCGTGGATCCACATCATCCCTCACGCGTATTGCCCGGAGCTCTAGAATCTATATATCATACTTGTAAATCTGAAAGTTATTAAAAGAAAACTTACGTTGACAAAACGTGAAAAGAGTAATTTGCGAAAATTCTAACGTATTATTGCAACTGTTGACGTACTTCCTATGCAAGTTTCTGAGCTCCTATTAAATTACAAATTTTCATGAATATTTACTCGTCTGACCATCTAAACTGTACATATTTAATAAAACCTTACCCAATTATAGATTAAAGTGTTCACGTTTCATACTAAAAATATCGAAATCATATCTGGTTAAATAATAAATTGCTACATTATCTACTTTCATAATGATAGAAAATTTCAAATAAACCTCAGAGCATTTCATTAAAAAAAAACAAATATTCTGTATGTTTAAATAACGCCATTGAATCGCACAAATCGAACTAACAAATATGAATAACCATCGCAACAATGAAAAGTAGACAATTACGAAGAACGCATGCAATTTACTTGATCCGGTGTTTAGTCATCAATGTGATGAATAACCCTAATACAAGGGAGAAATCGACCCAATTTTATTAAGGAGAGTAGAGTACAAAGTTGCCAAAAAACTATTATGAAAAACGGCGGCGTAACAGAGTATATATACTGGAGGTCGTTATAACTAACTCGCGTGAAGCCCACGGCCCACTTGAATTAACTAACTGCCCTAATCTGACTCTCGCCGCCCAGTTGCAACAATCTATCTCTCAGTTGCAACAGCTATACAAGCTTCCACTACTCCCCCAACTAGTCCTGAACACCACGACTAGCAACTCTTCAGTTGAATCAAATCCAGACAATGATCGAACTTGCTGCTAGGCAAGACTTTGGTGATCATATCCGCTGGATTTTCCTCAGTTGCAACCTTCTTTACCATCACAGAGCCACATGTTATCACCTCTCTCACAAAATGAAGTTTGATATCCACATGTTTAGTTCTTTTATGATAAACATGGTTCTTCAACAAATATATAGCCTCTGATTGTCACAATGAACTGTGATCACGTCATCTTGAATTCTCAGCTCCTTGGCAAACCCATCTAACCATAAAGCTTCCTTGATTGCTTCTCCTAGTGCAATATACTCTGCCTCAGTTATTGATAATACAACAACTCTCTACAAGCTAGCTTTCCAATTAACAGCAGTTCCAAATGTTGTAAAGAGATATCCAGTAAGTGATTTTCTGGTGTCCAAACATCCAGCATAATCAGAATCCACAAATCCTTGAATGCAAGGCTGATTCTTCATCAGATGTTGCAACTCACCAAACATCAGAACTTTGTTGATGGTGTGTTTCACATATCTCAGAATCCATTTCAAAGCCTTCCAGTGCACTCTTCTAGGATTAGCCATGAATCTACTAATCATGCTAACAGAGTAAGCCAAATCAGGTCTAGTGCAGACCATATCATACATCAACGATCCAACAATATTTGCATAAGGAATTTCTGCCATAAACCCATTTTCTTCGTCAGTGTTGGGACATTGATCATCACTCAATTTGAACTGTTGAGACAATGGAGTTGTAACTCCCTTAGCTTCAGACATTCCAAATTTCTCCAATATCTTCTTAAGATACTCCACATGAGATAAGTACAACAGCCCTTTACCTCTGTCTCTTCTTATCTCCATACCCATAATCTTCTTAGCTGCTCCTAAATCCTTCATTTCAAACTCTCATTTGAGTTTGGATTTCACAGTTGCAACTTCGACCTTGGTATTACTGATGATCATAATATCATCAACATATAACATTAAGAATGTACTGCTTCTCATCCTTGTACTTAAAGTAGACACAATTGTCATACTTACTCCTTACAAAGCCGATCTTCATCATGAACTCATCAAATCTCAGATTCTATTGTCTTGGAGATTGCTTCAGACCATACAAAGATTTATTGAGTTTACACACATGATCCTCCTTGCCTTTAATCTCAAGTCCTTCTGGTTGTTTCATCAGAATGATCTCATCTAAGTTCCCATACAGAAATGCAGTTTCAACATCCATTTGTTCCAACTCCAGGTTATACTTTTCCACAAGAGAAAGCAATATTCTGATAGACCTGTGTTTCACCGCAGGAGAGAAAACTTCATTACAATCAATGCCCTCCCTGAGTAAACCCTCTTGCAACTAACCTTGCTTTGAACCTTTCCTTCTCAACACCAGGAATTCCTTCCTTTTGCTTAAGGATCCATCTACATCCAACCAACCTAGAGCCCTTTTGTCTTTCAACAAGATCCCAAGTATTGTTATCCTTCAAAGACTTCATTTCTTCAGACATAGCCTCAGCCCTTAAGCCATTTTGTCTGTCCTTGCTATTCACTACAACCTTGAAGTCACTTGGTTCTTCTTCCAAAATACTACTTGCTGCTACCAGGGAATAAGCAAGTAGGTCTGCATAACCATACCTCTCTGGTGCCTTAGTTTCCCTTCTAGCTCTGTCTCTGGTCAGCATATAGTTAGATTCCACAGCCTGATCAACCACTTGATCAATAGGTTCATTTCCAGTTGCAATTGGCTCTTCTTCAAGTAACCAATTTCTAGGATGATCTGGTTCACCAGCAGCCATAAGCACTACCTCAAGCTGATAACCACTATCTTCCTCATTCCTTGAGTTAACACATTTATCAATCTCAACATTCTACACAGGTAAATCACCAGTTCCTTTAAGAGCCATAGTATCCTCATTAACACCACATCTCTGCTTATAAAGCACCTCTTGTGACATGGTTCAAGACACCACAATCTGTAGCACTTCACTCCTTCTGGATATCCAAGAAACATACATCTCAATGCTCTTGGCTGTAATTTGTGTTATTTGATGTGTGCATAAACAGAACATCCAAACACTCTCAGATGACTCAAATCTATTTGTGACCAGACCATACTTCCTCTGGTGCATTCATATTTAATGTTGTAGAAGGACATCTATTAATAAGATATCCAGCTGTTGCAACTGCCTCTGCCCAGAAAACCTTTGGAAGGTTAGCACTCAGCAACATACATCTCACCTTTTGAAGTATGGTTCTATTAAATCTCTCAGCTAATCCATTTTTTTTGTTGTGTTCCAGCAACATTCTTGTGCCTTACAATTCCATTTACCTTGCAATACTCATTAAATTCAGCTGAACAAAACTCCAGACCATTGTCTGTTCTCAGTCTTTTCAGTTGCAATCTAGTTTGATTCTCTATCATGGTCCTCCAGTTTTTGAATGTTTCAAATGTCTGGTTCTTAGTCTTCAACACAAATAGCCACAACTTCCTGGAAAAAATCATCCACAAGTGACAAGAAGTGTGTTGCTCCAAAGTGTGAAACAGTCCTTGAGGGTCCCCACAGATCATCATGAACATAATCCAAAGATCTCTTAGTTCTATGTTGATCAACATTGAACTTGACCTTGTGTGCCTTTCCGAGAAGACAATGTTCACAAAAACTGAAATTGTTGGATCAGGACTTGATACTTGTCGCACAGTGTTAACCCTTCGATGTTAGTCTAACGCTGATCAGCTCTTCCAATGTTAAGTTGATGTTGGACTCTCGATGTTATCTTAACATCCGTATAACAGCTGACAGCAGTTAACGTTAGCACAAATCTACTTGACAGAGAATATTACGCAGCGGATAAATAAAGAACACAAGTAGATGTAATTTTAAGAAGATAATATATTAATATGATCTTCCGAGCCGTAGGCGAAATACCACAAGGGTTTAACAAAAGTCGTTCTCTCAATTTTCAAGCTCCTCACTCTCAAATTAATCGAACTAAGCAAAGCACACAAGAATTGCTTCGACTATCTCTAAAAGCTCCTCACTCTTAGATCTATTCTAACAACTCACAAACTTTGCTAAAGCAAGACAAAGACACTCGACTATAAAGATTTCCTCACGGGATATTTTCGCTCTTGTCTTCGTGTCTTTTTCTTGATGCCCAACATGCCTATTTATAGTGTAGTCTTCCTTGATAGCCAAGACATGTTGTGCACGTTTTTGATTGCTATTAGATCTCCTTGTATGACTCTAATTTCGTTCATGGCAAGTCTCCTTCAATAGGGAAAGGTTTCCTTGTCCAACTTGAAGTCTTCAATGGAAAGGTTTCCTTCTTTGACTAGAAGTCTTCAATGGAAAGATTTCCTTCTTTAACTTGAAGTCTTCTAAGGAAAGTATCCTTCACCATCTTGTGGTCTTCAATGGAAAGAATCCTACTGCAAGTAATCTTTATTCCTTCTTGCAATTCACACGCCATGATCTTTCCATTGCACCGCACACATCTTTCCTTATTTAATTATGGAAAGTTCTTCTTTGGAAACTTCTCTTTGAATGGCAACTTCTCTTTAAGGAAATAGATCCTTCCTTGAAGTCTCTTGACCTGGAGCACATACAAATACCAACTACAACTCGTGGAACTAAGTTAGTAAGTGAATAAAGGCAAAACACAATTATAGTAATAAATCCCGAATGTGCAGTTTTCTGTTTTCTGTGTTCAATGTTATCCTAACATTGTAAATACACTGTTGATCTAACATTGACAAAATACTTGCACTTTCAATCTCCCCCTTTTTGCCTTTCTTCACAAAACCAAACATGTTCACAATTCATATTATGCACAGTGCTCCAGCAACACAACATCATTAATATCTTAAGCTACTCCCCCTTAGTATGACACTATTAACCAAGTAGCTTTAAGATACTAATAAGAACACAACGAGTTAAACATCACAATTATAAGCATAACTAAGACGGCATTAGCTATATAAGAATTGCAGAACCAGTAGAATAAACATGAAGATCAAATGGCTTACTTCTCCCCCTTTTTGTGAGGAAAGCAAAATCTTGACGAATCACTTCATAAGATAAAGTTCTATAGCTCTTTCTTTAGCAGCTATTTCCATTTCTCTCTATGAGAACTTTATCATTCACTGTTTCTTAAAATCCTCCATAGCCACAGTCTTATCTCCCAACAGGAAATTAAAGTTAGCTTCAATTGTAGATATTACCTAAAGTGTTACCTCTGATGTTGAGTCAACATTGTTCTCCAGCGATGTTGTTGTAACAACTAGCTCAGACTCAGCATCATCGGACTTCTTAGAACCTTCTTCCTTATCCTCTTGATCTCAACGATTTCATCGTCACCATTCTCAGTTTCCAAATCCTTTTCCTCAGAACCATCTTTTTCTTCTTCACCACTTCATCTTCATTCTCTACCTCTCTATCCTCCTTCTCTTTCTCATTCTCCTTATCACCTTGCAATCACCTAGCAGCATCAACATCTCTTTTTCTTTACAAGTACCAGCGGTATAACACTGCTCCCCCTTAATGCAAGCTATCAAACTCATTGTTGGCATAACATTGACATCTATCAATGTTGTCATAACATCAGACTGTATCAATGTTAACTTAACATTGAATCCAGAATGTTGTTCTAACATTGACGTTTATCGCTGTTGTCTTAACATTGAACCTGAATGTACCTGCACAAGAGTTTACAAAAACCAGCAATAAAACCACCATTATCACCCACATTAGTTTCTCAGCAACTAACATGTTCTCCCCCTCAATCAAATCAGCTTTCTCTGCAAAATGTTCCTCAAGCACTGTCTCCTCAACTGTGTTTGAAGTACCAAAAACAACACCTTGTTCCTCAGTTTTAACTTGTTTTGTCTTAACAACAATGTCTGGAATAAGTGTTGTACCTATGAGAAAGAACTATAGGAGTAGGGGTGGGGTTATATCCTTGATTCACCATACCAAGGGCCACAATCAAGATTAAAGATGCATGACAAGGATTTCAAAAACAATTGCAAGTGAAAATTCATAGTATTTCAGAGAATTGGGCACAAAGAGATTAGAGATTCAGAATCACAAGTGAAAAGAAGTAATGAGCGGTTTCTTAAAATAAATCATGCATAATTACCGCCTGTTGAGACAGCAAGTGACACCGAGTTACTTCACACATGACCAGAGCAGTTCACTAAAAAAACTTATAAGTCATAATGTTAAACCTAGATGTTGAGACAACATGCTTACAGACTGATGTTGGCACAACATTGACACCTGTTCTGAATCAACATTGGTTCTTGTGAATGTGGAGGTATTGAGCTTACCCTCAAGATATTTTCAATTAAAAGCATGAGCTAGATCTGAAAACACATATCTGAAACTTAAGACATATTAGCAAATTAGTACCACAGATATATCTCAAACCTGTACATGGAAAGGAGAGTTAGTTAAAAGAAAATCCAACATTTTGGGTATGAAGTTAATTAAAGGAGTTAATCTACTTCCAAGTCATAACAAGAGACAACGTAGTGTGTCACCGCAGCTGAATCACCCAAAATATATGCCTTCATAACTATTTCTCCCCCTTAAGCTCAAACCGACACAGACACATCAAGGAAAGAATGAATGAATGAATGCAAGCCTAAGTGAAATGCAGAATACAGAATGCAGAATACAGAATGTTAAGTTAACATTAGTAGATGGTAACCATGGAGTATCAGCTTTATAGACTAGGAACAGATCATATCAATTCAAATCTTTATCAATTATCATGAACTCTTTTGAACAAAAACTAGTGAATGTTAAAGGATAGTTTCATCACTGAATGTGGGCAGCACAAGACCCCACACACCCCAGCAACTTAACCATCAGCTACAGATTAGGCAAGTACAAATGAACTGAATGAAGACAGTACATTTATCATATACTTCTTCACCCCAACTCCTCATGCATACTTGTTTACCAACCTGTTTACAAGAGAAATACCAAGTGAACAATGCTACTGAATGCAAGCAGTCGAAACTTCAAAGCACCCCAGTAGTAAGGATCACTATCATGCATAACCTTGGCCATAGACAAAAACACAAAAATAAGCACAACTGAATGACAATGAAGCTCTCAACATCATGTACCCCAGCTTCTCTTCATGCTTTGTCTAACCTAACATGGATAAGTCACAACTGAATAACACCAAAGTAGTGAACTATGTGCATCCCAGCTTCTCCTGATGTTAGGTTAACATTCTCAGACTAACAGCAGAGTTTTTACTTTACAAAACTTTTGACATGAACCTGTCCACCAGTAAACTTAGCTAATAATCCTGGTCAACCACACAAACCAATAATAACAAACATTCATGAAGACAAACAAGAACAAAATATAAGACAAATAGAAAAATCTAATGCAATCCTATACACCACAAACATACTACGGTGTTAGCCAGTGGTGTTATGGCAACACCGGAATGCAACACTAAATCACAGAGCATTCAAGCCAAGAGTCTTCCTCAAATTGAAGAACCTCTCGCTATCTAATGATATTTTAAACAAATCAACTAAATGATTGTTGGTCTCTAAGTGATCAATGTTTATAACCTTGTCATCTACGAGTTTTCTCAAGAAATAATGCATAGAAAATGTATGCTTTGCTCTAGAATGATGCACCAGATTTCTTGATATGCTAATAGCACTAAGATTATCCCAAAACATTAACAATGTGTCACTCTTTATCCCATAATCATGCAACATGTGTTTAAGCCATATAAATCGGGTAACACAGCTGCAAGCTGCAAATTCAACAGTTGACAATGACACACGGTTATGTTTCTTGCTATAACATGAAGAAAGATCATTTCCCAAAGAAAAACAACCCCCACATGTAGATATTCTATCTCCTAAATCTCCAGCCCAGTCAGAATCAAAACCGGCAAGGTTTGTATTTGCATCATGTGTATACCAAACGCCTACGTCTACAGTACCAGATATATAATTCAGTGTTCGCTTCACAACAATTAAGTGAAAAGCTTTAGGTTCAGCGTAATACCTGGCACAAACACAGACACAAACCGATTTCATAATAAATGGGCTAGTGACGGATAGATATAGCAAGCTTGTGTCTCCTTTTTGAATTACCAAAGTAGAAGACATTGGAGTCTTGCTCACTTTTGACTCCTCCAACCCAATCATGCTCATCCCATCCTCCTTTTGCTTCACTTTCAAACCCAAGAAGAAATCCAGTTCACCAATCACGCTCATCACTAACGTACCTGTCAAAGCCTCAACAAACTTGTCTAGAGTAGACTTGTTAGTATAAACAAAGACAATTTCATCAGCAAATCTTTGATCTAAGCAATTATCAGAATATGTGGCAGACATACAAACACTCAACATTATCATATTTCTACAATTTACCCTTTTCTTGTTGTGTGTTTTGATGTCATTAATGATTTGAACCATAACCTGAGATGTAGGATGATTACTCTGAATCCTATCAGTTGTATCCCTCCAAACATCTTGAACTTGGACCTTTTCATGTAAGTTTGACTGCTCGAATGTTGTGTCAACATCAGGACTGGTCGATGTTGGCATAACATCAGCTTCTGGTTCATGTTCCAGTTCAGGTTCTGGATCTGCATGTGATGTTGGAATAACATTGTCTGGAGTCAATGTTAGAGTAACATCAGAATCCAGTAGAGTTGGCACACCAGCCTCTAACTCACCTGCAACACTGAGCAAATCATCAATAACCACATTAACCGATTCTTGAACAATAATTAATCTTGGATCAAACATTCTAGTATTGTTCAAAGAATAGCCATCAAAGATATGTTCTTCACTTTTTGGATCATATTTGCTCACAAAATCTTTGTCATTAAAAGTATAGCAAACATATCCAAATTCATGAAAATGAGCAAGATCATGTTTCTTCTTTTTCATCATCTTATAAGGAGTCATGGGAATAGAGAATTTATGAATATTTTCATTAAACACACATAAGTCAGAGAATGACCTATTTTCACATTCTCTATCATGATTTGACCAAATATTACCAAAAGAAGCATCATGTAAGTTATCAATACTAGCATGCAATGTTCTAAAGGTATTAAGAGCTTCTGATTTTTCATTGAAAGATTTAATCAAAGTATATCCAGAAAAATCATTCATAATCACACAATCATATTGCTTACCCCCAACTCTATTTACTTCAATAAGACCTAAGAGATCCATATGAAGTAGATGAAAACAATTAGAGGTACTAGTAACCTGTTCATCCACTTGGATTGGATTATGAGAAGCTTTGGTCACCTTACCTTTCGAACAATCATAACATACCATCTTACCAGAACTCATGAGATTGGGAATGCTTCTCACGGTTTCAAGTTTCAACACTTTGCCTAGATTCTTGTTGTGCATGTGTCCAAGTCTCTTGTTCTTGGCAACCGAATAGTCCACCTTTGTTTGAAAGCAAGTCACTTGATCCCGCACCAAGTAGTTGTTTTCAAACCTCTTACCTGTCAAAACACACACATTTGCACAATCAGATACATCACAAGAATCTTTAACATACCTTACCAATAAGTCATCATCACACAGTTGACTGATGCTTATATGGTTTTCATAGAATCCATCCAACAACATCTCATCCTTCAAGGGTGGGGATCCATCAACATTCAACACTTCTTTGCCAATGATTCTTCCTTTACTTCCATCTTCATAGGTGAAAGTTCCCGTGGTTAGTGGTGCACACTTCTTCAAATTGGATTTGCTTTCTTTCCAATCATGTGTCTTAAGCAGTGTTAAAGCAATACAACCTGTTCTCAATGTTAAGGTAACATTGGTTATCCAGTTTTGTCTTAACATCGTGTATAACCTTATCAAATCAGATTTGTATCCAGCCATATGCCTCAAACATCCACTATCAGAGTACCACTTACCTGCAAAGTTAGTACGCATAGTAGGAAAGATAATATTGCACACAATATAAGTTCCAGGCACCCAAGGTCTAATGTTTCTCATCCCACTATTCTGTTCAGCAATGTTGGAACCGAATGTTAAGGTAACACTGGAATAACTAGTATTAACATTGGAATGTTCAAATTCCAGTGTTGGCTTAACACCAGCATCAGCATTGCATAAATCCCTATTCCTTTCAACTATTTTCTTTTTAAGAGACTTTCTGTATTTATAGCAATATGGTTTAAGATGTCCAAATTGAAAACAATATTGACAAATATAAGCCATTTTCTTATATTCTCTAGAAAGTACCTTTGCCTTTTCAAAACCATGAATAGTGGATTTAACAGAAGTAGTTGAGTGAGTAACTTGACTTTGATATCCTAAACCAGAATTACCATCATTGCCTAAACATAAAACTTCATCAAGTTTATAAGTACCTGTTTTCCTCTTGGCAATGGTATGTTCAGCAATTTCTAGCTTAGAAGTTACCTTTTCTATTTCATCATCTTTTCTGCCCAAACTAACCTCAAGTTGAGCGATTGTAGCCTTCAAGCTTTCATTATCTTCCATAGCCTTCTCAATTCTACTCAACTTGTCCTTCTCCTTGAGCAGGTCTTGGTAGATGATCTTCAGTTCATCAAGAAACTCTTCTTGAATCAATTTACCTTCAAGGACCCTATCATCTTCCAAACCTATAGAATCATGCAAATACTCAAAGTCAGAATCACCATCACACTCATCATTAACAGAAATCAAACATTCAGTGTTGTCTAAACAAATGGTTTCATCCCAATTGTCAACAAAAATCTCCTGGACTGGTGTTGTCATCTGGATGTTAACATAACATCGAGCTGTCTGGATGTTGGCAGAACACCAAGCCTTGACACCAGCAGGTATGTCCACGTTTGCACACACTGTTGTTTGAGTTTCTTCAATCGTTGGCACCTGTCCATCACCATATTCTTCAAAACCTGTCTCATCATTATCATCTACACAAACCAAGTCAGATTTCCCTTTTGTTCTAAGGTTGTTACCACATTCATACGAAAAATGGCCCCAACCTTTACATTCATAACATTGAATCTTTTTGAGATGTGTATCATTATGAGGAGTAGGTTTACAAGAATATTTGGTCATCTCTTTAGAGAAATCTTTCGTTAAATCAGCAAGAATATTTTTATCACATAGACTAAGCTTATTCAACTTTTCAATCACAGTTTCATTATAAGCTTGAATTTCTTCTTCATCATCTATTTTTTCAAGATTCCTCTCAAATTCTTTCAGAGTGCAAAATAGAGTATGAAAGTCTAAGGTGTCCATATTCCTAGCTTCTTGCATAGTAATCACCTCAAATTTCTTAGAAAGAGTTCTCAGAGCTTTATACGCCAGTTGCTTATTAGACATGGAATCACCTAAGTTTTGAATTTCATTAGCAAGATCCATCAGTTTCTCAAAATAAGCAGTAATACTTTCTTCTTCCCCCATTGTTAAATTATCAAATTTGTTCAAAAACATGTGTAACTTAGTCTTTTTAGTGTACACATCACCTTCACAATTATTTTCTAAAATATCCCAAGCATGCTTTGCAGTTGAACAATTTTTAATTAACTTAAACATGTGACAATCAACCAAACTAAATATGGTATTTAGGGCTTTTTCATTGAAGAAAGCGTTACTTAGCTCAGTTTGAGTCCACTCTGATTTTGACTTAGGAGCAGCGTCATGATCTTCATCTGGATCTACAGTGCCAAGAAAGTAATCAAAGTTAGATTCATCAATAATAGACAAGGAATCAGAATTAATACAAGAATTATATTTATTCCAAATTCTAAAGAAAAACTCATGTTCTGGTGTTGGATCCTCGATGTCAGAGTAACATTGAGATCCGTGGCAGTTCTGGGAGTCTTCTTTTGTCCAGTAAGTATGAGCGAGTAGCGCAACTGTATGAATCTCATCTGATTGTCCTTCGGCCACAGTACGTGATCCATAATTGAGATCCTCACCATCGTTATTTTGAGAATTTGAGGCTAATAATGAAAGATCTTCATCTGGAGCATACATAGGGACTGCATACCCTTTGATCACCGTCTTCCAAGCTCGCCAACCGAATGATTTAATGAGTGCACGAATTCTAACCTTCCAATAAGAATAGTTGGATCCATCCAAGACAAGCAATTTGTTGTTGTTCGGATTTCGGTTGTCCATCCTTTAATATCAAATCCAAACACCAGTGAAGTCGGTGCTTGGCTCTGATACCAATTGAAATTGTTGGATCAGGACTTGATACTTGTCGCACAGTGTTAACCCTTCGATGTTAGTCTAACGCTGATCAGCTCTTCCAATGTTAAGCTGATGTTGGACTCTCGATGTTATCTTAACATCCGTATAACAGCTGACAGCAGTTAACGTTAGCACAAATCTACTTGACAGAGAATATTACGCAGCGGATAAATAAAGAACACAAGTAGATGTAATTTTAAGAAGATAATATATTAATATGATCTTCCGAGCCGTAGGCGAAATACCACAAGGGTTTAACAAAAGTCGTTCTCTCAATTTTCAAGCTCCTCACTCTCAAATTAATCGAACTAAGCAAAGCACACAAGAATTGCTTCGACTATCTCTAAAAGCTCCTCACTCTTAGATCTATTCTAACAACTCACAAACTTTGCTAAAGCAAGACAAAGACACTCGACTATAAAGATTTCCTCACGGGATATTTTCGCTCTTGTCTTCGTGTCTTTTTCTTGATGCCCAACATGCCTATTTATAGTGTAGTCTTCCTTGATAGCCAAGACATGTTGTGCACGTTTTTGATTGCTATTAGATCTCCTTGTATGACTCTAATTTCGTTCATGGCAAGTCTCCTTCAATAGGGAAAGGTTTCCTTGTCCAACTTGAAGTCTTCAATGGAAAGGTTTCCTTCTTTGACTAGAAGTCTTCAATGGAAAGATTTCCTTCTTTAACTTGAAGTCTTCTAAGGAAAGTATCCTTCACCATCTTGTGGTCTTCAATGGAAAGAATCCTACTGCAAGTAATCTTCATTCCTTCTTGCAATTCACACGCCATGATCTTTCCATTGCACCGCACACATCTTTCCTTATTTAATTATGGAAAGTTCTTCTTTGGAAACTTCTCTTTGAATGGCAACTTCTCTTTAAGGAAATAGATCCTTCCTTGAAGTCTCTTGACCTGGAGCACATACAAATACCAACTACAACTCGTGGAACTAAGTTAGTAAGTGAATAAAGGCAAAACACAATTATAGTAATAAATCCCGAATGTGCAGTTTTCTGTTTTCTGTGTTCAATGTTATCCTAACATTGTAAATACACTGTTGATCTAACATTGACAAAATACTTGCACTTTCAAAAACTAATATTCTTCATCTTTTGTGCTCCCAACAGACCTTGCTTCCCCAATTCTAACAAACCTATTTCACTCACATGTGCTAGTCTCTTGTGCCACAATTCAGACTTAGAAACAGCCCCCCAGAACAGCTGCAGTTGTAACTATACCCATGACAGACTTTCCTTCTAGTATGTAAAGGCCATTCTCCCTTGCTCCTCTCATCACCACCTGTGATCCTTTAAGAACCTTTACCATACCATTCTCTCCTAAGAACTTGTACCTTGTTTTCTATAATAACCAAGAGATATCAGGTTTCTCTTAAGATCAGGGACATATCTCACCAATCTCAATAGTTTCCCAGATCCATTGTGAAGGCAAAATCTAACAGATCCTATACCTTTAACCTTATAAGATTTGTTATCTCCCAAGTACATTGTTCCACCATCAATCTCCTCATATTCTTCAAATATAGATCAATGAGGAGTCATGTGAAAGGAACAACCAGAATCTAACACCCACACATTATCTGGATCCCTTACAGAAGCCATTAGAGCATCAACTGACTCATGCCCCTCTTGTACACTTGCAACAGTGCCAAACTCCGTAATCTTGTCACCACCATTATTTTGTCTTTCAGGACAAAATTTTCTGGTGTGGCCCTCTTTCTCACAGTGGTAACAAATGAATGGTTTCTTCCCATTCTTTCCCCGTGACTTGCACTTCTTCTTCTTCTTCCTACATTCCTTTTTCTGATTTTGTCCCTTTGCTAATAGTCCTTCACCATTCTGTGATTTCTTTGCATCCCATCTCTTATTCAATACCTTAGAATTTAGAGTAGATTGCACCTCATCAAGTGTTAAGGAATCCCTTCCATATATAAGAGTTTCCTTAAAGTTAGCATGAGATTTTGGCAGAGAACTTAACAATAGTAAAGCCTGGTCTTCATCATCAATTGCAACATCAATGTTTCTCAAGATCCAGAATCAACTTGTTACACATATCAGTCTGTTCCTCTATCGATTTGTCCTCATGCATCTTCAATGAATACATAGCTTGTTTAATATTCAAACGATTTACCAATGATTTGGTCATCTACAAGCTTTCAAGCTTCAACCAAACACCAGCAACAGTTTTCTCCTTCGAGACATATCGCAAGACCTTATCACCCAAACTCAGGATCACATCACTATGAGCCTTCTCCATCATAACCTTCTATAATTTTTCATCAAGATCCTTATCAATGTTCGTCTCATCAAGTGCATCAACCAATCCTTATTGAACTAATAGTACTCGCATCTTCAACCGCCACAAATCAAAATCGTTTTGCCCCGTAAACTTTTCCACATCAAATCTTGCCATCGCCATGATCGACTCCACGTTCACCGCACCAATTTGTAGTGAAATCGCTTAATGGAAAGCACAATTTACCGAATTCAATCACAGTTGAATCGCACAAACCGAACTACCAAATATGAATAACAACCGCAACAAAGAAAAGTAGACAATTATGAAGAACACACTCAATTTACTTGGTTTGGCGTTCAATCATCAATGTGATGAAGAACCCTAATCCAAGGGAGAAATCGACCCAATTTTATTAAAGAGAGTAGAGTACAAAGCTTCCAAAAAACTGTCATGAAAAACGGCTGCGTAACAGAGTATATATACTGGAGGTCGTTATAACTAACTCGCGTGAAGCCCACAGCCCACTTGAATTAACTGCATGCCCTAATCTGACTCTCGTCGCCCAGTTGCAACAGTCGCTCTCTCAGTTGCAACAGTTATACAAGCTTCCACTGCTACTCAAGTTACCCCAGTTGCAACTACGTCCAAGCTAGTAGAATTATGGAAATACCAAAGAGCCAAAGTCATTAACTCCCACAATTATTATGCACGATACTTCAATACATGAGTATCAATGGTTTCATGAAGTACTAAATATTAACTTAAAAATCGTCTAATCAAGATTCTTCAATTAAAAATAAGAATAAATTGATGTTTAGAATTTTATACAAAAGTTTACTATAAACGCAAGGAACTTATAACTTAAGGGAAATAGTGAATCTTTCTTGTAATAACAGATTCTATTTGTGTCGATTATTAATATTAAGTCTATCTTATTCGTAATCAAAAAAAAAATCGTATTCGTATGTGGTTTGTAGTTTATAATTAATAACGTAACGAATTATGATCATGAACTACAATATATATAAAATATATGTTAATATATGTGTGTATAAAGTTATCCTAAATTAGCTGTTGGATTGATATAAACTTGTTAGAATGTGGAACATAGTTGGATTGGTCAACTGAAATGCAACCTCCACGGGCTTCATCTGTATTTCAGCCGTGGCAACACGTCATTTCGCGTCAACAAACTTCATTATCTTATCCTGCCCATTCAACTTAAATTAGTTTGTATTATTTATTGTCTTTATGCCATGGCCTAAGTATTTGTGCACGCATGTAGGATACCGTTGGGCCTTCAACGGTTGCTTATACGTAAATTAATTTTTTTTTACGCCAAAAGAGATAGATTTAAATTTATAATGTCTTTTATTTACGTGGTATACATAGTCAATTTAATCATTTTTTAATTATATAACATTAGATGAAATCGATGAATTTAAGTATCTATAGTTGAAAAACTGCCGGGTTTTTCAGCTTCATGCACTAAATATAAATGTGTATTTTTATTTATATATATATATATATATACGTGTGTGTGTGTGATCGCATAAAGCGGGGAACATATACAAGAAGTAAGTTAACATGAAAAGAAAATGACACCATCTTTGGGGCATACCGAACTTGATTTTCTAGATCGGTGGGCGATAAAGTTTATTACAGCCGTCTCGAGTTATCGGTGTTGAATAATTTCGTAACTGAATGCAACACCAATATTTAATTTAATATGTAGAGTTGTACAAAACTACAAATTATGAATGTTCGAAAGCATATGCCTTCCAAATTCTAGAACGAGCTATATACTCTTTAATTGATGCGCTATGACTCTTGGATTCGATTTTTATGTAACCAATATCTCCTGTAATTCTAAGGATAAATGGAAGAAAAACAGAATAAGAAGAAAAAGTTAGTAAACGAAATTTATATAGTGAAAAAAACTAATCCAAAAAAAAAAAACTTTTTTCTACAACTGGAATGATTATAATTTTAGAAAATTATCATATCCAACAAATTCATATGAAAATGTCTTAAATTTCAGCAAAAGAAATAATATGTAATTTAGAGAATAAGTAATATAGTTTGAAGCAGGTGTTTAATATGTGGCAAATGTGTATTAAAGTATAATTTGTTTTAAGGATGAAGTGAGAAATTTGTAAGTTGTAGGGTGGGAAAAGGAAAAGGAAAAGAAGAATATCCAATGGCATAATACGAATATGGGGAATCGAATATTCGTGCAAGGAGATCCCGTTCCGCGTGGTTGTTCCACCATCATAGGGCTCCTTAAATACCCCTCCTTATTTTTACCCAATCCCTCGAACAAAATCAATAAATATTTCCTAATTTGTCCTCTTTCTCTCTTTTCTACGTTAGTCTCTTCTTGTCTTTTCTTATCCGTGTCCGTGTGCAAAAAATGGCGCTGAAAGCAGTTCATGTGTCCGATGTTCCTAATCTCGATCAAGTACCGGAGAATGCATCATTCTCTCTTTATTCTTCCCAATTATCCAATAATAATAATAATAAAGGTATGTTCAAACTTCAAAGAAAAGAAAAGAAAATTCAAATTCTTTTTTTCGTTTCCTTATAAAAATTGTTTGTTTGTTATTATGGGATTTAGTTGGTAATGGGGTTTTTTTTTATTACGACAGGCGTGGTGGAACTGGAAGAAGCTGCAAGGAAATTCGTGGTGATTGGTCATAGAGGGAATGGGATGAATATGGTGCAATCATCGGATTTGAGGATGAAGGCTATTAAGGAGAACACCATTCTTTCTTTCAATACTGCGGGGAACTACCCCATTGATTTCATTGAGTTCGACGTTCAGGTACAATTACAATTACATTTAATATACATACCCCTTTTGTGTTTAATTAATCTTCTATTTCCAATTTTCTTTTTTCACTTATATTGTTAAAAGCGGTATTTCTTCGCCGCGTCCCTATTTTCTTAGATTTGCCCAGTTTACTCTTTTAACCTTGATAAAATAGCCAACTTTAATAGCATATATATATAGAAGGTTTGTAAATCAGTTTCAATTTTATTTGATAGCTCACACTCGTATAAAAATGAAAAAAAACAGAGTAAAGGTATCACACACAGCTAAACACCTTTTGAGATTTGATATAAATTACATACATAAACACTCTTGAATATTTTGAAAACACATAAAATAATTCATTTAAACAATTATTCTCTTCACCAAACTAATATACAAGTACTTTAGAAACATTACGAAAATTCCTTATTTTTTGTATAATCTTGCTGTGTAGTGTATGAAACTTTTTGTTATTTTTTTTTAATATTATTAAACCATATTAATTATTACTAAATAAAGATTTCGGATTTTTGAACTGATAAATAATATTTTGGGATCTTGCAGGTGACAAAGGATGGCTGCCCCATCATTTTCCACGACAACTTCATCTTCTCCGCTGAGGATAACGTAACTTCCTACCTATGCTCTCTTTTTTCCGTCAAATTTGTTCAATATAAAATAGAAAATACCAGAAATCACCCCTGTGTTATTTCTAGTTCGCATATAATCCCCCTGTTTTTATTAGCAAAAAAATATGATATCTCTTGTAAAAACTTAAAAAAATTAACAAAAAACCTCCTGATAAATGTGTTTGGACTATACCAATTAATAACATCGGATTCTTCCAATTTACTCCGTGAAAAGTAAAAGAAGTAAATAAAAGTCCCTTCCTTTTATGGTAATCTCCAAAATGTGAAATGCAAGAAACAATGCTTCTAGTAATCTCAATAATAAACCTTTTTTACTAGCAATACTTGTTTTGTTTCTTTGAATCTCACAATATTGTATTGTGAACTTCAGGGGACAGTATATGAAAAGAGAGTCACAGACTTGTCTCTAAGTGAATTTCTTAGCTATGGTCCACAGCAACAACCTGGTGGTGGTGCAATGGGGAAACCTTTATTACGAAAAACTAAGGATGGAAAAATCGTTAACTGGGGAGTTGATTCCGATGATTCCTCGTGCACATTGCAAGAAGCCTTCCAGAAAGTGAATCCATCTCTTGGTTTCAACATTGAACTAAAGTTCGACGACAACATTGTTTACGATCAAGGATACCTGACTCGCGTACTGCAGGCAATATTGCAAGTCGTCACTGATCATGCCAAGGAACGGCCCGTTATATTTTCCACCTTCCAACCAGATGCTGCTCTCCTTGTCAAGAAACTTCAAAGCACTTACCCTGTAAGCTTCCTATTAATTCACCGTTATATAAGTCTTAATAATGTGATTTTCTGCTGGTTTATTTTGAGATTAATGTTAAGTTTTATTGTGAACAGGTCTTTTTCCTTACAAATGGTGGAAACGAGATATACTACGACGTGAGAAGGAATTCTCTGGACGAAGCCTTAAAACTAAGCTTAGAGGGTGGTCTGCAAGGGATCGTTTCTGAAGCACGTGCGGTGTTTAGAAATCCAGGGGCCGTGAAGAAAATCAAAGAATCGAAGCAATCCCTCATGACATATGGCAAATTGAAGTGAGTTTTTCGTGGCATCTCTTACTTTTACATAACATGTACAGCAAATTATTACTTCCGAACACTTTCCTAAACCACTGGTGTTTGTTTTGTTTCTCAGTAACGTCTCCGAAGCAGTGTATATGCAACATTTGATGGGCGTCGATGGAGTGATCGTAGATTTAGTTCGAGAAATAACAGAAGCTGTTGGGAAAATGGTGGTGAAGCCGAGTGAGAAGGAGGGTGAAGGGGAGATATTATTTGAAGGGGAGGAAGTAATGCAAGGGAAGGGTAGTAGACCACAATTCTCAGAAAGGGAGTTGACATTCTTGTTGAAGCTCATTCCTGAATTGATACAGCATTGATATATACCTTCAGTACCCATGCTTTTCTTTTTTCTTCCCAGTAAGAGATGTAGGTTTTGTAATTTGGTATTTGGTGGTCTCGGGGTTGGAATTTGATGTACATAGATAGCTGTCTACTTTACTCACGCTCACATTTGACATGTGTTTAAATTGGGGATCTACAGTCCAACCCTTTTTTATCGTACTTTGAATGAAGGTTTTTAAGACCCCAGTGTATCATTTTGAGAAATTCTGTACCACTTCCAAGTCTAATTCGTCAAACATAATTTGCTTTCTTCCATGCAAACTAACTCCACTATTTTCGCATTTAGTTCAATTCTGCAATGTGTAACATCTTGACTACTCTTCCCAGTGGACTTTTAATTTTGTTTTAAGTGATATGGAACACAAGGTAGGTGGATACGGATACGGGATACCATTCTTATTCGGATACATGAAGATCAAAAATGTATTTGTTTTTTGCACGCTTATAGTGTGCGCCATTGCCACAAAATAAAAGTCTTAAAAGAAGGTACAATTTCATTAGATTGTATAATAAATGTACGAGATATTGGAGATCTATCCGAATCTCAAGCATCGATATTTCCTCCTTAGATAAGAAGAGACAGTTTATGATTCTGTTTTATCACTTTCCTAGATTGTAATTTATCTCTTACTTGTAGACCAAGTTTTTGTTGTGTAGTCTTTGTAAATCAAGCCAACAATAATATACACTTTATTCTTCTACATGGTATCATATAGCCATCAATAATCTCACGATTTCTTAATTTTTTTCCTATCCCCCGCCCCCGCCCCTTACCCTAAACCGCCACCATGTACGCTGCCTTCCACTCCGACAATAACTCAGACGACGATAGTAGTGCCACCTCCGCCCAACAAACTAATGTCGAGCCATCCTTCTCTATAGTAGCGATAACGGCTCACCACCACCTTACTCTCAGCACCCCCACAAACTACCTTTCATGACGGCTTCAAGTCATCGCCCAACTCAGCGGCCTCAATTTACTAGGTTATCTCTAGGGTACCGACATTCACGGCCATGCTTTATGGTTTCAACTCATCCTTTCGGCCCTCATTGTCTCATTTCACCCAAAATCATACGCTGATCCACTCTGTCAAAACTTCATCAGAAGCATGGATTCTCCTCATGGGCGCGCTCGCCCATTCTGATTGCACCCGCATAATGGCGCTAAAAGACGCCCTCAACAACGCCTCTCTTGGCAACCGCTCGGTAACTGAGTATCTTATAGACATCAAAGCTAATGTGAATGAAATTTCCATGCTTGATCTTTCCCTCTATCATGTTGATGTGACTCTCTACGTCCTCAATGGTCTTGGCATTAACTACCGCGACATCGCCACCTCGATCTGCCTTCGTGAACGGTCCCTCACGTTTGATGAACTCCACAACGCACTCGTCACTGATGAATCATATCTCAAAAGATTTGAGACCGAATCCGCCACTCTTGTCGCCATCGCCAACACAACGACTCACGGTCTGGGCCGCGACTCCCCTTTCACTCACGATGCTCCTTGGAGGGGGCGTGGATCCTATAGTGGCACTCGCAGTCCCTCTCATGGTCGTGGTGAGCAACCATTTGGTTATATCTCTTCTAGTTACACTAACAATTATCAACAAACTGTTGAACAGGTTTTTTGCCAATTTTGTGGAAAACCTAACCCCCTGCTCAACACAACACTTATTTTGACTCTTGGATGGTTGACTCTGGCGTGTCTCACAATCTCACAGGTGACTTGAATAACCCTACTTATCATTCAGAGTATGATGGTTCTAATGAACTTCAAATTGATGATGGCATTGGCATGCCCATATCTCACACTGGTACTTCGTTTCTTAATTTTTCGTCTCACACTTTCCGTATGAACAAGGTCTTATGTGTTCCTTATATAAGACAAAACTTATTGTATGCCCATCAATTCAATAAGGACAACGATGTTTCAATGAAATTCTTTCCTAGTTGTTTTCATGTTAAGGACCGCAGCACGGGGGACAATGTGGCAGCCGGGACATGCACTATGGCACTTATCACATCCGACCGCCCATCTATTATCTCAAGAATCTGGAGAAGTTTGCTCTACTTGGTATTCAAACGACGGCGGATGTTTGGCAGTCAGGTCTTGGGCATCCAGCGCCCAAGACCAGTTCTCTCAAAATTTTTAGTTATAATTTACCAGTTATTTCAACTCCCTCTGCGAAGGGTAATTTTCGTGACTCTTGTTCAATTAGCAAATTGCATCGGTTGTCGTTTGTGGACACATCTTTTATAACGTTGCATCCCTTACACTATATTTTTGCTGATGTTTGGAAACCTACTGAAACTTCTATTGATGGTTTTCGTTATTATCTCGTTATTGTTGACATGTTTAGTAGTTACTGCTGGTTACTCCATATGTCTACCACATCTCAGGTGCACACAATATTTTGTTTATTTAAGACACTTGTGGAAAAACAATTTCGCCACGAATTTGTCAATTTTTATAGTGATAATGGTGGCAAATTTATGTCTCTTAACAGTTTTTTTAACTAATGGAATCATTTAGCTTACCACGGCTCCTTATACGCTGCAATAAAATGGTTTATCTGAATGACTCCATCGACATATTTTCGAAAGCAGTCGTGCTCTTCTTCACCACACCAATCTTCCTAATTTGTATTGGTCCTTTGCTTTTCAAACGACAATATATCTGATTAATCGGATGCCCTCTTCGGCATTACGCTCTGCCACGCTGATGAGCGTTTATTTAACGTGTTTTTCGTATCTGTTTTTTTATGCTTTTGAATACTTCTTATTGCTTATGTACTTGTTTAAGTATTATTTCATGTTTTCTTAGGATTATTGAATCAAGACAAAATGAAGCTAAAAGAGGTCAAATTGGATGGTTTTAGGAGTCAAAGAGTCAAGACACTATTTTGGGATATTCATGCGCTATTGAAGCACTACATCACTACAATAATGTGAAATACCTAAGATAGCTTGATTGAATAAAGACATCAGAAGACCGCAGGGAGAAATCAGAAGGAGGCGCGATCAGAGGCGTGAAGTAGGCAGATCACGCGTCCCAGACGCGATTGGCGTGCGATTGAGGCACGATCGGGACAAAAGTTGGGCCTACGTTAGAAACCCTACGAGGCCCACGACAGAGAAAAAACTATAAATAGGAGGCCATGTTCAATAGTTAGGGTACCGCTTTTAGACAGATTTCTCAACAACATTTAACCACTTTTCGACACAGAAACCTTGAAGTTTGTCTTTAGAGAGAAAACACCATCAAAGTCGTGTTCTAGTTTAGTTGAGTCATTGTTTGAGATAAAATAGTTTGTGAAGAAGAAGATATCACAAGGGGGTCAGGAAGAGAGTCAAGCAACAGTGTTCCTCCGGATCAGAGAAGCTTTTCTTTATCTCTTTACTTTGTCTTAGTTATTTAACTCTTTATTGATTGTTGAACTCATGACTATGAGGAGCTAGCCTACTTGTTGTTTAAAGTAGGGGAGTAACTCTAATTTATGAATATGTTTATTTATTTTGCTTGATGCGTGTTTGATGACCTTAAATGTCTCGATTGAATAGTTACTTATACTGTATGACTCATCTTTCTCTCACTAGAATAAAATGGAAGCATCCATGCGAGGCCGCCTGGAGTGTAGAATGTTAAGGATAGTTATATATATATGGTGTGCGGAAGCAACTGATGTGCAACCTTTAGATCACACTAGATCAATCTTGATTATGTATGCTTTGTTAACATGCTTCAGATGACTTAATTGGATTGCAGATTTGATATCTCTTCTAAAACAATTGACAACAGGGCTTATCCATTAACAAAGTAGGTTATTAGAGACTCATAGATGTATGGTTGGGATAACTCCTGCCATATGTCACAGATCCATTTGACATGCAAACATCAAATTATCATCAAGCATTGTAAGTAAATATAGATAGTTTGTATATGAACTACTACGATTAAGTCATTGTGAAACCCGACCTCTAAACAATCTTTCAAATTATTATTTGCAGCCACAACCAATCAATCAATCATTAAATTCTATCTCTAGTTAGTTTAATTATTTTAATTAGTTAATTTCTCTCTTCTTGCATTCTTTATTTAATTGTTTAATTATTTCTTGCATTCAAAACCACAATCCTATTTTACTGTTTTTTTGCATCGTAGTTAGATTTTTAATGCATTCTAGATTAAGCATTCATAGTATTGAAAGCATTCTACGCATCTTAAGCATTCAAAGCATCCTTAGTGTAGAAAGCATTCATTACATTCACAACACTCATAAACATTCACCACATCCTGCAAACACAAGAGAAAAGATCGTAACAACCGTTAGTGTCTTGTATTTAAGTGATTCATACATTAATCCACCTCTCCCTTGGGATACGTATTTGGTTCGTAACTATACTTAACATTTTACTATTATTTATTTCGTGCACTTGCAACAAAGGAGAAACTGAGGTAAAATATTTGATTGTTAACTGATATTCTTGAGAGTTACACCATATTAAAGCCCCCCTCCCCAATCATACGCCTTACTCTATTATCTTCAGCACAACTCCTAAATATCTGAAGCTTTGAGTTTTTGGGTGTCAATGCTATCCATGGCTCAAACCTTATGTGGATGGCAAGCTCGCATTTCCCTTTCGACCTTGTCTCTTTCTTGGCTACTCAATTTCTTAGAGTGCTTACAAGTGTCTTGACTTGTCTACCAACTGCATGTTTATCTCTCTCGGTTTTGTGAGACTATATTTCCATTCATGGCTACCACGACTCCATCTCCTATGCTACGCACAACCGGTTCATCTATTGGTGCCCGCTCCACCTCGGCCATCTTTTTTCACAACAACATCGCGCGCCTCTCGTGCCCCTAGTGATTTTTTACCAAATATAATGCCCCCTAGCGCCCCCTTGCACTGCTTTATCGACCACAATGTTTCCCCCTTGCGCCTCGAACGCCTCTCGCACTCTATTACCAAATGCACCATCCCACCAAACGCGCCGCACTCCCTTAGCGCTTATTTATCAACCGCAATGCTGCCCTCTAGCGTGTCGCGCACCCCTCGTGCTCTTGACCGCACTGCGCGCCTCTCACGCTACATTGTCGGGGCTCTCTCTTTCGTCAGACCCCCCATCGATCTCTTTTGCCGATGTCTCAACCTTCGTCTTTTTCGCGGCCTGCCTCCCCACCTTAGACCTTGACGACTGACTTGGACACGTGTCACATGGTCACTCGACTCAAAACAACAGTTTTTAACCCAAGGCTCTCACTCTCACGAAGGCCCATCCACTGCCTCCCTCGACCGAGCCGGCCTCTATCTCCTCCACCTTGCAGGATCCTCATTAGCGTCTCACCATATCTCAAGAGTTCAACGCTCTCGCCTCTCATGGCACATGAGATCTTGTCCCTCGTCACAATGTCTCCAATATTGTTGGTTGCAAATGGGTATTTCGCATCATATGAAATCATGATTGTTCTATTGACAAGTATAAGGGTCGTCTTATCGCCAAAGGCTTTCATCAACGTCTGGGCCTCAATTACATTGAAATCTTTAGTCCGGTTGTTAAGCCCGTCACTGTGCGTACTGTCCTCTCTATTGCGATCTCCAACTCTTGGATCAACGCTTTTCTCCATGGTACTTTAAATGAAGTGGTTTTCATGCAACAACCTCTCGGTTTTGTTGATTCTGTGCATCCTAACCATGTATGTCGCCTTCGCAAGTCCATCTACGGTCTCAAGAAAGCTCCTCACAAATGGTTTAACGCCCTTAACACATCTCTCTTGGCTCTCAAATTCTCTCAATCCAAATCGGATTGTTCTTTATTCCATTTTCGCCAGGCCCGCACTGTCCTCTTTCTACTTGTTTACATGGATGACATTATTTTCGCGGGGAATGAAACGTCACTAATCACCAAGTTTATATATCAACTTAGCGCGAGTTTTGTTATTAAAGATCTTGATTCTATTTCTTTCTTCTTGGGTGTTGCGGACATTCATTTTTCTACATGTCTCTTTCTCACTCAACAAAAATATATTACGGATCTTCTCACACGCCACAAGATGAAAGATGCAAAGGTTGTATCCACGCCCATGTCTACCATAAACCCACCGACTTCCTCTTCTCCCTGTGACAAGCAACTCTATCATCAAGTCATTAGAGAACTTCAATATCTCTCTTTCACTAGGCTGGACATCGCCTTTCCCGACAATCGCCTTACTCTAGCGGTTTTCTTGCCCCATCAAACGAATCTTTCACTACCTTTAGTGCGCCATCTCTTACGACTTGCTTCTCAAGCAACACTCCAACAACACTCTACACGCATTCTTCGATGTGTACTGGGCCAACAATCCTCAAGATCACACCTCGACGTCCACCTATATCATCTTTCTTGGGTCAAATCTTGTCTTATGGGCATCACGCAAACAACGAGCCGTTGCTCGTTCCTCCACTGAAGTTGAGTATCGGGCCTTTTCTACAACCACCTTTGAGGTCATGTGGATCCAACATCTACTCTCCGGACTTCACGTTCCTCTTGCCAGGGCACCCACAATCTTTTGTGATAATATTGGCGCCACACATCTTTCTCTTCATCCGGCTCTTCACTCCCGCATGAAATACATTGCTATTCATGTTCATTTTGTACAAGATATTGTTGACAAAGGCCTCATCAAGGTTTCTCATATCAACCCAAAGGATCAACTCTCGGATGTTCTTACGAAGTCTCTCTCTCTCTCTCAAGCTCAGTTCCTCTTGCTTAGGTCCAAAATTTCCTTGGCCTAGGGCACGACACTTTTGAGGGGGCATGTATGAGATATTGGAAATCTATCCGAATCTCAAAGATCGATATCTCCTTCCCTAGACAAGAAACAATTTATGATTTTATTTTATCTCTTTCCTAGATTGTAATTTATCTCTTACTTATAGACCAAGTCTTAGGTGTGTATATAGGAGATACCTAGTCTTTGTAAATCAAACCAACAATAATAAACACGTTATTCTTCTACAATAATTTCGTTGTTTGTAAAAACAGAATAAGTATTGTTGTCAATCAATTTAAAGTTCATAGTTTTTATCTATAAAAGCACTTAAAGGTGGGGATTTTCTTTTTGATTTGCTAATGCTTATGTGAAACATTTCTTTGATAACGTGTAAACATCTCAGATCTTTAATCAACGCATTTTCTGGTAACGCGATAAAATAACAAATTCATATTGCAACTGCTCTAATGAGAAACTCGCCAAAATTAATTATCAAAAGTAAAATGGGGAAATTACATCAAACCTCCCATCGTTTGGGCCATTTACAATCAACACCCTTAACTTTATTTTGGACCGGTCAACCCCCCAATGCATGGTGAAATACGCAGCTTACACCAAGTCAACGTTTTGTAAATGTAGACCCACCTTTTGATATGCCCCATAACCTATTGAGTTTTGTGCAGATTGCCCCCCACCTAATGCTATAAAAATTTCAACATTTTTCTTTTATTTGGCCCACGTTTTTAGTTTCTTATTTTTCTAAGACCAAGGAATTTAGGCTTCTTTTCGACAATTTTTTAAAAATCTTTAAACAAAAATTTATTTTTATTCATAATAATTAAATGTAAAACAGTCCTCCAAAATAATTTTATTCTAAAATAAATGCTTAAAGTTTACAATATATCGAAAAAGAAGCCTAAATTCCTTGGTCTGAAAAAATAAGAAACTAAGAAGGTCGGTCAAATTTAATTACTTTTTTATTTTGTCTAAAAGTTTTTAAGAAATATATTGAAATTTTCGTAACATTTGATGGGGGGCAATCTGCACCAAACTTAATAGGTTAGGAGGCATTTTAAAATAAAGTTAAGGGTGTTGACAACAAATGTCCTCAAACGATGGGGGGTTTACTGCAAATTCCCAAATAAAATCACCAAAACTTGTACTCATATTTTTGGTTTGGTCCGCATACCACATCTCAGTAACTGAGGCTAAATGTGTTGAATGTTACCGAGTGGCTATTTGTTTTTCTTTTGGTAGCTCGAGCCTCGAGGAGATATCAAAATAAGTTTTATTTCCAAGGAATATAGCCATAAAACTTATTAATAGCTTGTGGAGTTTGTTTGCTGCATGGAGATATCAAAATCAAACAAACTCTGTCATCTATTATAAATGTCCTTAAACCAATCACATCTTCAATCAAATTTACTTAGTCCCTACGAGAATACTCTTAACCCTAAATCTCATCATCATAGAAATTAAACCATCCTTGTTGCGACAAAAAAAGCCTTAAATGAGCACATAAACAAGCCAAGTTGACTTTGTTATCCTCTTTTCTCTGCTTTGTCACCACAACTGATCTTGTTATAGGTGATGAAGGTGAAGAGTTATTACCCCTTTATTGTTGCGCTTCTGTCCTGTAAACATACTCTTACCCTTTCAATATGAGGGATTTTTAAGACTCTTGCACACTCGGCTCAGATTCTTAGCCTTTGATCCTTAAAGTTCCACAAACTTTGTATTTTGCGCGCTTATTTGCTGCCAAAATATTTACGACTTCGTCCTTTATCTATTGTACCCCACCAATTTCTGGTATACTTAACTAGGGCACCATATGTGAAAATGTAAAGCGTTCCTTGAAGAAAGTGCAAGACGGATTGCAAAACCCCAATTATGTTTAAAAAAATTATTAAGACTTTAATTTTTTATACACTTATAGTTTAATTTTCTGAGATTTGGTTCTTAAAAGTTTTAATATTTTATTTCTTATCATGAGAAGGCTATGTTGTTCGGATACTCCAAACTTTTGAAAAACACTGTGTCGGACATGCGGGGGACACCGACACTCCTTGGATACGCCTTAGATACGTGTCTGACACGCCACGTGGTGTGTCCATAATTAATATAAAAAATAAAAATTTGGACACGCGTGTCAGACACTTTTGATGTGTGTGTCCGACACATTTGTGACACGTTTGAGTTTATTTTACTTATTATTAAAAGCTTGTTTTTTGTTATAATATGACACCTATAAAAATTGAACTTTAAAAACTTAATTTGTTAGTTAATAAATTAAAAAAAAAAAGTTAAAAACTCCACTATCTTCTCATATAGCGCGTCAACCATTTCTTTCTCAACTACAAATGAGAATCAAAGTTGGAATTCATTTTCTTCTTCTTTTTTTCCTTTAATTATATTTCTTATACCTAAACTTCCATTGTCAAACTAAGTTAATTACTAGATTTTTATTCAATTTTAATGACTTTTAATTTTAATAATCCTATATCTAGAATTTAGAAATGAGAACTTCTAAAAGTGTACTACACTATTTTAGTTTACCAATTTATTTTGTACGGTTCGAATTCAACCAATTTACTTATATTTGATATTTATTTGTGCATGAACTTAAAAACATAATTCAAATATTTTGTTTTGATTTTGTTTCTATATGTATATTAGAATAAAATAGTTTAAAAAATTTAGACGTATACATGCCGTATCCTATCCTGTAATTTTTTAAAATCCTTGTTGCTGTGTCCGAATCCTGTCATATCCGTGTCCCTGTGTCCGTATCCGTCAATTAGTTTGGAAAATGTTCTCGCATATCTATTTAGAGGTTTTAAATGTACTAGGTCTCTTAATTAAGTCATAATTAATTAGCAAAAATGAAGGATTAAATTATTTTTCACATAGCCCTTTTGTTTATTAGTTGTTCAATATATATTAGGGTATTCAGCCCAATCGATCTCAGAAAAATCAAAAGTACTCTTTTCTTCATATGATCACTCGCGCCGCACTCTTGGTACTGTCCGCAAGTAATTTATTTTCTTTACTATCTTTAAATTTTGTCTTAGATCAGTTAATATTATTGACACTTATGAAATAAAAGCTTGTTTATAAATCGACTAGGGGTGGTGTCGGTTAGCAAAACTAAGAAGAGATAGACTAATATTATTATGTAATAGCATTGATCATACGATTCTTGCAGGAAACTTAAGATCAGTGGGTTAGTGTGACGACCGCGCGCCATGATCCATGAATCAATCCGAGCTAGTTCCATGATGATCAATCACTTTACTCAACTCAGGATAAAACACGTTTCGTAGGAAGGGGTGACACTGTCCAGGATCAACCGTACACGTTATGATAAAAAAAATAAAAAAAACTTTTGATATACACAATGGAAGTCTTGAAAATACAAATAATTTGACAACTTTAATAATTACGCACTGGTGAAAAAATATTTTCAATTCCACTAACATTCCAAAGGCGAAATTGAAAAATTATTCACTTGATCTATGCTGCCACGTCGGTCGTATCGATAGAAATACTTTAGCCACGTAATTTGATGTTCTTGATAATAAACAAATCCAACCTTATGACTCCCAAATACTATCTTGTACCTCCCAACGAGGAGCGACCTTGCAAACAAATCAGGCGACATGCTCTAGTACATGCCGATGCAGAACGCAGATTAGAACAAACGCATGACTGTAAGCAGCACCTAGATAGATGGGTATCAAGCGAAATTACTTAAACCGACAGTCTTTACTGCCCGACTATCAATCTCTTGGCCCAACTTCTCAAAGGCGTCCCAATGGGTGATAAACAAATAAGCTAGTAAACCGGATAATATTCGTTGCTCCTTGAGCTATATGTCACGAACACAGTTCGTTGCTCTTTGCACAGTTCATGAACAAGTATATGGGGTCGAAGAATTAACATGATTATGAATCAATATGAGATAAATAATTAATGATTGGCTATGATTTAACGATGGGTGAGAAAATCATGTTATTAGATGAGATGTAAAAAAGGAATATGATGAATAATAGGTTGTTCGTGGTTTGATAACGAAGTTGTGACTTTTCTGTTCAAGTTCCTCACGGTCGGATGCCAAATGTGGCTAGAACGAAATCATGAATCGAACCTCACCTTTATTTGTACAGAGAATCTTGCCCTTCGTTGATTAATTTGTCAAACCGTTAATAACATTTAAGATAATATCAATTAACTAAACAATCATAATTCACCACAATAAATATATGTACTTTTCAACTTTCGTGTTGAAAAAATTTCAGGAAGTTCTTGTTAAAAATGATAGTTAATGTTAATTTAAGTAAATAACACATATCATCGATGAAAATCTTATGCGATAAACTTTGATGCCGTAAGGTTAAGTTAAACATCAAGTATCTCTTGTATACGTAATCGATATCTCGAGATTTATCTTAAGCAAACATATGTTTAATTTATAACTGTAACCATCTATATTTGTTTTTTTTTCTAATGTTAGAAAATCATTTTAACTAGTAAGTAATAATATCAAGTAAAATATGGTAAATTATCTAATTTGATGCACAATAAATCTTCAAAATATATTACTTAACTAGTTTTATGAAAAATCTTCTTTACGCCTAGGGGTAGGCACTACCGGGGTACTTTCAGGGTCGAGCATTCAGAAATTTCTTCCCGACCCCGACCCCGACCCCGATTGAGTCGGGTACCCGATTTCAGATAACCCGATCGGGTGCATGCGGGTATATAGGGTACCCGCATGCTGCTCTATTTCAGTTTCACAAACTGAAACAAGGGAAAAATGGCAGAGAGTTTCTGTCAAATTTCCCATGTTTTTAGTTTGTAAAATTGAAACAGAGGAAAATAGGCAGAAACCGCTGTTTCAGTTTTACTGTGTCAGTGGGCCACGACGGTGAGAGAGAGAGCCTGAAAGAAAAAACAAAGAGTGACTCGTGAGCAGTGACTCACGACGGTGAAAGAGAGAGCGACAAAAACTGAGAGAGAACGTGAAAGTCATACTTATCGGTGGAGCGGTAGTCGTCGATCGAAGCGCTGTTGAGGCAGTGTGGCCGTGTGTCGGTGTGGATGTGTGTGAATTTTGTGTGTTAAAAGTGTGTGTAAGACAGTGTATGCAAGTTTTGTGTTTTAAAGTGTATAGAAGAAATAATAAATTAATAATATTGTAATTATGTAAATGTGTTATGTGTAGTAATATATTTCTAAAACATATATATATATATTATATATAATAGGGTATCCGATCAGATATAGGTATTGGGGCTTTTCTACCCGATCCCATACCTGTATCCGCTCGGGTAATCGAAAAAATCTTAAAATCGGGTACCCTAACCCGTTTTTCCCGAATCACTCGGGTAATACTCGATCGGGATGGGGACGGGACTAGGGTACCTGAAAAAATGGCCACCCCTACGCCTATAATAAATCCAAAAGTTTCTATAATCACAAAATCAAACAAATATTCTATGAAGTAATGCATTGAAATATACAACTTAGTTAATTAATATTTTGTTTCAAGATCATTACTTTAAATTAAATAACATTATTTTTATAACTTACAAATATATAAATATGTAAACATAATCAAAGTAAATGTTCAAAGAGTGTTTGTGTTATGATACATAATCATATTAGATGATTAGACCATGAAAGTAGCTATGATACATAATCATATTAGATTTTCAGAATCGGACTGGTCACTGAACCGATGAGACGACTAATTAGTAGTTTAACTGGTCGGACCGATCGAACCATTGGTTCAACCGTTTTAGAGAATATTAAATATAAATGTAAGACATTTACATTCTTGATCATCAAACTCATAAATTAAGAAGTCTAGTAATTAAAATACAAAATTAAGAATCTGTTTTTCAACTACATTCAAATTTAAATATACTGCCAATTTGCATGCATATATATATATATATATAAAAATATAATATAATGGTCATTATATAAGAATAAATAAACTTGAGAGCCCATGAAATTAAATGTGTACAAGCCCATAATGAATTAAGACCCAAACCTACTTAATAGCATCAAACCCCATGAACTATACACGTTTTTGCAACTTGCACCTTAAACAAATTTAATAAGCACTTTCCCCCCTAAACTATGCACTTTTGTGCGATTTGCCCCCTCAATGCATTTTCGGCCATTTTTTGGCCGGAACAGTCCCCCTTACCCGACTCATATGTGTTGTACTATATGTATTTTAGTTGTTGATGACAAAAAGTAGGGGGGGAAACACTTCGAACGGGGAGTATTCCGACCAAAAATGATTGGGAACGTGATTTGCCCCTTCAGTATATTTCGGCCATTTTTGCCCGAAATATTCTCCCTAACCGACTCATACGTGTTGTACTAGATGTATTTTTGTAGTTGATGACAAAAAGCAGGCGAAAAAACACCTCGAACGGGAAATATTCAGGCCAAAAATGCACTGAGGGGGCAAATCGCACAAATGTGTATAGTTTAGGGGGGAAGGTGCCTATTAAATTTGTTTAAGGGGCAAATCGCAAAAACGTGTATAATTCAGGGGGTTTGATGTTTTTATCCCAAAGTAGAAATTTAAAAAACCCCAAGTACTTCTTTCATTTCTTACGCTACTCTTCCTTCATCTCTCCTCTTTTTTATCTTTTTTTTTTTTCTCTACCATCTCTTATACAGTTATATATAATGCACCATCTAGATTCTTTTTCTTTTTCCTTTCAATTTTATGTTAACTTGCAAATCCAGCAAAAAGAATCAAAGAAATTCATTAGCATGAAGCTGATTTTTTTTTTTTTTGGTGATGAATATTAGCCCGAGCATGAAGCTAATAGAAGAAAACAAAATTTGACAAGCAAATTCACGAAACATACCGGGGCAAAATTGAAATTGAAAAAAACAAACCAAAAAAAAAAGGGAAAAGGCGACCACTTTTGGTTTGAGAGCAGCCCGTTATTTGATTCATTGGCAGCAATGTAATTTGCAAAAACAAATGAGAAAAAAAATGACACCGGTTCACAAGTGGTTCGGTTCACCGGGTCAACCGATTGAACCGGTTTTTCTCGTCGACTCGCTGGCATTTTTCGAACCGCGTAGAGCAGAGAACTGAACCGGACGAGGCACTAGGTCACGGTCCAACCGGTTGAACCGATCGGTCCGGTCCAGTTCGTAAAACATGGCTAACAAATGAAGAGATTGGCAGGAAGAAAGATGGTATAACCGAAATGGTTTGGATATGAAAATTGTTGGAAGAAAATCTACTATTTATAGCCAAAAAATAACGCTAATTGTTTTATCCTTAGCCACTTAATTCAAATTGTAATCATGTAAATGGGAGATGTGGCTAATTCTTGTTCATTTACTTATAATGTGATATTTCTAATTAAAACAAAATACATATAGATAACTATATACATATTTACTTATTTATACATGTTAAAACAATGGGGGAATTATTTTTTCTGCCTCGTAACTTTACCTTTAATTACTGTATGCCCGTTTTGTTCGGGCATACTTTTTTTGCCTATTAACTTTTCATTTTTCTATCAAAAATGTCCAAAACGTCTTATTCGGGCTAAAGCGCTGACGTGGCCGTACAGTCAATAAAACGCCCCCCACGTCATTATTCGGGCTAAAGCACTGACGTGGCCGTACAGTCAATAAAACGCCCCACCACGTCATTATTTTTTTCGGCCAAAAAAGTTTTCAACTAAACACTCTTATTACACAACCACCCTCATAATTTTTTAAAATTGCACTTGCACCCCATAATATATTACACTTTGACACCCCAAAGCATATATATATATATATATATATATATATATATATCTATTAATATATCAATATAAGTCAAAACATTTTGTGACACCGTCGGACCAAAAAAATAGTTTAAAAAAGGATTACTATTAATATTTTATTATTATTAAAATCCCACTCATCCATTTTATCAGCTTTAGTTTTCAACTTACAAAATTCAAATTTTAAAAAACTGCATACCCCACTAACCCACTTCCCTAAAATTTTCAACTTGCCCGTAGGAAAAAAAAAAGCTTAAAAATTCAAATAATGGGATAACCACCATATATATAATTTGTTATATATAATTAACAAAGCAAATCTCACATTTTTTATGAAAAAGCGACACGATCACCAGATTTGTCTTATTCATATTTATCCCTAGCAGTTAAAAAATTTAAATTTGAAATCAAGATTTATGTAACTGTCCCGATTATGGGGGATTTGTTGTTTATTTTAAATTCAATACCATTTGTACCAATTTATCATAAACAATGAAACATGAACAATATGACTTCTCTTTCTCTCTCTTTAATCTTTTCTTTGTTTTGAATCCTCTGCATATTTAAATATCGTTTGTTACGCAAATTTTCAATTACATTACTTTTTTTTTTAAAATTTGTAAGTTTCCAAATTGTGCAGATCAGATGTTCTAATATTGGTGTCAAGCATAAAAGAAGGACACAAGATTTTGATACGAGGTAAGGAGCCTGATTATATTACACCCGTCAATTTACTTTTTGTTCCAATTATATTCGATTTTTTATTTAATTTATTTTGTACATCTAACGTTCACTAATCATACTAAGAAAGTAAGATTAGAAGATCTGACCTTTTTCAAATCTGAATATTAGGTGAGTCCATATTCAACAGTTTTTTTTTTGTTGATAGATACATATTCAAAGGTTAAATAACTCACGTTTCGTAGCTTTAGAATTTTCCCATTGATTTTATTCTTATCATTTATATCTGCTTGAAAATGTTTTTTTAACAAGTTTTGGGTTAACATGCTTTTTTCTTCTTCTTTGTGATATGCAAGTTATTTATTGCAGCTTATATATGTCGCTACCAGTGAGGTTATTTCTAAGTCATTTTCTACATTTCTTAGCAAGTACTGAAAATGACCAGTAATGATTAGAGATAATTTAACATGAAGTTTATTATTTGAAATCGATTTCAATGTTGGTCTATTTACTTTTTTTTCCTCATCAACGATTAATTACTTAATTACACAATTTCTCAGCCCTTGAATATTTGTTATATGTGACACAATTACTTGGATTATAATGAATAATATATTAGTAGATTCGGTTATTCATGTAATCAAGTTTTTCCCTTTTGACGAAATTATTCATGTAATCAAGTTAGAATTTAAGTTTTAATAATCATGTATGCATTTTTAGTTTGAGGATGCTTGCGTGGAAATCAACATTTGTATTGAAGATGAAGCTTTGGAGTTTTTTAATTAGTTCAAAAGTATTGCAATATGGTATAAGATTTAAACTTTGTTGGGATTAGCAACATAGTAGTTGTTACTCTTTCTTTTCATCAGTTGTTATTTGGTTTTTGGATGTAGTATTGATTGAGTTAATTAAACTTATATCTCATGGATGGCTTAGGTCTTCTTGCCAATAATGATTTTTTTTCTTGCTAATAATGATGTCCGATGCAAATTCTTGAAATTAGTTTATTTTACTTATATCTTTAACTTTTAAAAATGTACGATTAAATATATGCTATTAAAATCTATAATAAATATTACAATGGAGTATACTTGCTCAAATTATATATATATATATATATATATATATTTGAGAAGGTATTATATATATATATATATACTTTCAATTTTGAATTCTTATGTTATTAATTATAATTAATAATGTACGTAAATACATAAATTATGTTATATGGTTCTTTATGTCAAAAACAACGTTGCCGCGTGCACTCGGTTGCTAATATATATATATATACACTACAAGAAAAAAGGGTCATTCGGGCGGTCGCGAATGACCCTTTTCCGGTCGCGGATGACCATCCGCGACCGGCCGGCGGTCGCGGATGACCGATCGCGGAAGACTTCGGTCGTGGAGGTCATCCGCGACCGCCGAGCGGTCACGGCCGTCATCCGCGACCGTCGAGCGGTCACGGCGGTCATCTGCGACCGCCGAGCGGTCACAGATGACCCCGGGGTCATCCGCGACCGCCGAGCGGTCACGGCGGGCATTCGCGACCGCTGAGCGGTCGCGGGCAACACCGCGACCGCTTGGCGGTCACAGATGACCCCAGCGTCATCCGCGACCGCTTGGCAGTCACCGATGACCTCGGGGTCATCCGTGACCGCTCGGCGGTCGCGGACACGACCGCGACCGCTCAGCGGTCATGGATGACGCCGACGGTCATCCGTGACCGCCAAGCGGTCACGGATAATATTCAAGCCATCCGTGACGGCCCGACGGTCACGGATGATATTCAACGAAATAAAAAAAATATTCCGGCAAAATACCGGAATATATATTTGTTTTTTGCGAATATAATGTATGGTTGGGCGATTTTTTTATGTAAAACATCATTTAAGAGAATGATTTGGGTTATAATTAAAGAAAGGAAGAAAATAAAAGAGTTGGTGATTTGTTTTTTGGAGATATAAGGAAAAGGAGAAGAAAAATTGTTGGTGTTTTGCTTTTTGGAGTTATAAGGAAAGAGGAGAAGAAAAATTGTTGGTGTTTTTGTTTTGGATTGGAGATGAGGAAAGGAGAAGAAAGTGTTGGGTTTTTTTAGAGAAGATAATTTGAGTGTAGTGAAAATTAGTGGGTGGAATGGTGGTTATATATAGAATTTGGGTGAAAATTTTGAATTTTCAAAAAATTTGAATTTCCCCCCAATTCCAAGGTCTTTCGCGACCGCTCGGCGGTCACGAGGGGTCATTCGTGACCGCCTGGCGGTCGCGACAATTGCTTCGTGACCGCCCAGCGGTCACAAAAGACCCTAATTCGTGATCGTCGGGCGGTCACGAATGACCCCTCTTTTATGAATGTCATTCGAGACCGCCGGGCGGTCACGAAAGACCCTTAATCGTGACCGCTCAGCGGTCACGAATAAGTCTCATTCGAAAGTTTTGATTTTCGTTTGTTTAATTAAGGTGCGATGTTTATTAAATTGATAAAATAGTTACTACTAAGTAAATTTAAAGAGATTTTATCAAAAAATTACACATTACATCTAAAACAACTTAGTGTATATGATGATTAGTTGTAGAACATAAAATAGGTTATTCGTTCATAACTCGCTTAATCACATCCAATTCGCTATTTTAATATGTTAATTACTAATGTTGTACTAATTTATTACTTCAATTCACATGTAGTAATGAGACTTATTGTTAAAAATCATAAACACATCAATATGAATCCATAAAATCAAATTTTCTTTTATGAATGTCATTCGTGACCGCCGGGCGGTCACGAATGACCCCTCTTTCGTGACCGCCCAGCGGTCACGAAAGACCCCTATTCGTGACCGCCCAGCGGTCACGAATAAGTCTCATTCGAAAGTTTTGATTTTCGTTTGTTTAATTAAGGTGCGATGTTTGTTAAATTGATAAAAAAGTTACTACTAAGTAAATTAAAAGAGATTTTATCAAAAAATTACACATTACATCTAAAACAACTTAGTGTATATGATGATTAGTTGTAGAACATAAAATAGTTTATTCGTTCATAACTCGCCTAATCACATCCAATTCGCTATTTTAATATGTTAATTACTAATGTTGTACTAATTTATTACTTCAATTCACATGTAGTAATGAGACTTATTGTTAAAAATCATAAACACATCAATATGAATCCATAAAATCAAATTTTCTTTTATGAATGTCATTCATGACCGCCGAGCGGTCACGAATGACCCCTCTTTCGTGACCGCCCAGCGGTCACGAACCTACTTCGTGACCGCCCAGCGGTCATGAAAGACCCCTATTCGTGACCGCCCAGCGGTCACGAATAAGTCTCATTCGAAAGTTTTGATTTTCGTTTGTTTAATTAAGGTGCGATGTCTGTTAAATTGATAAAATAGTTACTAATAAATTAATTAAAAGAGATTTTATCAAAAAATTACACATTACATCTAAAACAACTTAGTGTATATGATGATTAGTTGTAAAACATAAAATAGGTTATTCGTTCATAACTCCCCTAATCACATGTAATTCGCTATTTTAATATGTTAATTACTAACTCCCCTAATATGTTAATTACTAACTCCCCTAAAACATAAAATAGGTTATTCGTTCATAACTCCCCTAATCACATAAAATAGGTTATTCGTTCATAACTCCCCTAATCAAATTTTCTTTTATGAATGTCATTCGTGACCGCCGGGCGGTCACGAATGACCCCTCTTTCGTGACCGCCCAGCGGTCACGAACCTACTTCGTGACCACCCAGCGGTCACGAATGCCAACGGATAGTTTGCTTCGTGACCGCCCGGCGGTCACGAATGCCAACGGCTAGTTGGCTTTCGCGACCGCCCGGCTGTCACGAATGACAACGGAAAGTTGGCATTCGCGACCGCTAGGCGGTCACGAACTGCCAGATTTTCATTTATAAATACCCTTTCCCTTACTTTCCTAATTCATAACAATCTTCACCATTTCTTAAGGTATTCTCGTTTTTTTCATTTAGATGGTCAACTATATTTTTAAATACTAAATATTGGTATGATATGTTAACTTGTTTATTCATTTCTTGGTAGATATTGGCGTAAACACATCGAGGGTACTCGTAGAGGACACAAGATTCTCGAAGATCATTTTTTTACGCTTTAAGAAGTAAGTTGATCAATTTATCACTCTACAACCTTATCGTGCATGATAATTGTTACGTTTTAATTAAATTGTTAATTATTAATTGTTTGTAGTATTAATTGTAATTAATTATTTCCTTTAAAATTTACATCTTAGATAAATAATGGACTATCTAGTAGATAGGAATTGGATGTACGATAGATTCGAGAGCAGTTGTTATTTGCGAGATAGTTTTGTGGTTGGGGTTCGCACATTCATAGAATTTGCTTCGCGACAAGATGGCTATTTAGATCTAAGGGGGGCGTATTAGGTGCCCGTGCAAAAAATGTAACAATTCAAAGTTTTTTGATCGATACCAAGTCCGTGATCATCTTCATAAGTCGGGATTTACGCCTGGATATTTTGAGTGGGTTTTGCATGGAGAGCAGTTTACCACCACTTCTATGACGTTTATCGACGAACCTCTCGGCCCATCACATGCCAATATTCCCGACAGCCCTATTCGTGCTGACGATTCGTTTAGACAGATGGTCGTGGATGCATATGGAGGCCGATTTGATGAGGACGCTTTGCGTAACGAGGATCCGAATCCCGATGCGAGAGATTTCTACGACTTGATGCGTCTAGGTCAGGTGAAGATGCACCCTAAGAAGAGCAAAACCGTCCTGCAGTGGATTGGAGAGTGGGTGAGTTACAAAACTATTCACAAGGCGAGTAACATCGTTTTTGACCATTTTTTAAAGATGTCTAAAGATGGGTTCGACCCTGAGATTGAGAAGTTGTTACCTAAAGACACGAAAGGGATGCATAAGATGGAGCGAACCTTGGGGTTAAGGTACGAGAAGATCGATGTTTGCACAAATCAGTGTTTTCTGTTTTACGGGTTTGCGGCGAGCAAGGACTTCCTAAAATGCCCGATATGCGGGGTTGATAGATACGAGAAAGGTAGGAAGTCAAAGGTCGCAAAGAAGCATTTGTGGTATTTCCCCCTAGGTCTTCGTCTTCAGAGGATGTATTATACCGTAGGTACTGCAAAGCATATGACTTGGCATTTGAAGTGTCGAGAGGCTACGGATCGAATGATTCACTCGGCTTCCAGTGAGGCATGGCGACACTTTGATCGGACACATCCGGATTTTGCAGCTGAGCCTAGGAACGTACGACTCGGCTTATGTACGGATGGATTCACACCGTATAGCTCATCTAGTGGCATCCGCGACCGCCCAGCGGTCGCGGACGCCACTAGGCGGGAAGTTTCCCGCCTATGGCTTCCCGTGACTGCTGGGCGGTCACGGCGTTGTTTACCGTGACCGCTCGGCGGTCACGGTGGCATCCGTGACCGCCGAGCGGTCACGGATGCTCGTGACCGCCCGGCGGTCACGAATGACCCCGGATTCTTGTAGTGATATATATATATATATATATATATATATATATGTATATAATTTTTTTTCATATCTTGAAAACTATTTTGTAAAACTAGCAACTTTGACACACGCGGAGACCACGTGTACATTATGTTAGCTTTTAATGAAACTTGAATTATAATGTGTGACTGTTGCGAAATCTTCATTTTTTAGATAATTTATATGTATGTTTAATAGACTATTTCATGCGCTACCACATGTAATACAAAATGAGTGATTGGTATTTGTACGATTCTATGTATTGTAATTCTCGTACAATTTTATATAAGAAAACTATTTCATGCGCTAATCACTATCAAGATAAGAAACAATAAAGTAATAATGTAGGGTTTGGTAAGCATGCTTAATGTTGAATAATATTACATGAAGAATCATTAAAAATCCCTTGCCATGAAAAACAACTTGTATTTCATTCAAATATTACAGCAAAAGCACAAAAAATAATAAAAGAAAAGTTGATAGTATAAAAGAAGTCTAATTCTTAACGTTACGTTTTCATCCTTAATAATGATCTTAGTGCATTTTCCATTGAACATTATTCATCCAACTCAAACACCCATCCATCCCCCAAACATGTTTTTCATTTGCAAGCCTGCGGAACATAAAAAGAATGAGTTGTAGTGTTATACGTTGTTTGCTAACATGAAAATTATTTAGGCTAACAATATATGAGTATGAGGAATAATTATTAAATTTAACATATGTTTTTCATTTGCAAGCCTGCAGAACATAAAAAGAATGAGTTGTAGTGTTATACGTTGTTTGCTAACATGAAAATTATTTAGGCCAACAATATATGAGTATGAGGAATAATTATTAAATTTAACATACCTTGAGCTAGGCAGTGATTGTAGAAGGAGAAAAAAAGAAGACGGTTGTTTAGAAATCGTCTTTTTTTTTTTTAAACTTTTAGAAATCGGTTAATTGAGGCAATAATGAAGATATAGATCATTTGAATTTGAAAAAATAAACTGAAGAAAGAGGGAAAAACGTGGGGAAGCAGGCGGTTACTAATAGGCTAATACCCAATTAATTTTTACTCCTGCAAAAGTTAAATAAACAGGAAAATAAGCATGGAAATTTTAGGAAACACAATTTAGACAACTGAAAATATGTGGGTTACTCGGACTGACACGACTTTTCTTTTAATAAAGCAATAAAGTAATATATATTAATTGATGATAGAGGTGGAGAAAAATTTGGGGAATCAAATGAAATAAGTGAGAGAAAATAAATAAGCATTCGGTAAGCAGGTGAAAGAGAAATTTGTAAGATAAAAAAGAAGTTAGAGAAAAATGTGGGTAGTGGATAAAGTTTAGAGTTTTCAATTTCTAAAATTTAACAAAATGACCTTTATGACCTTATTACTTTGATTGATTAGTAAATATTGTATGGATATTTTTGGAAACTCAAAATTTGGTATTCAAACTGTTATTTTGTGAGTGAGAGGGCTTTGCTTTTAATATAGTAATAGATAATAATACTTTAACAATTGATAAAAATAAAAAAAATACATTTTATTAAATATATATATATATATATATATATATATATATATATTATCATCATCTTCATCACCCCAACTTGTAAGCCTCCCCCCCCGGTTCGAATCTGCCTAGCACCATCACCAACAGGCAACAATAATGACAAACAGAAATTCTCAGCCCAATTTCTCTCCATTCCTTCTCGCCACAATCACAACAGACCGATACGGTGGGGCCCGTTCCCAATCTCAGCTCTGCTGCCTTCCACGACGTCGGAGATCCGACGTGGCCCAAACTCGCCAGGTCTGATTCGCAAAACATCGTTGCTTGAAAATCTGAAAGTTTAATTGAATTCAAATATTGGGTGATCAGAAAATCATTGGCGACAGCGGCGGGGGGCAAGCGGCGGCGTTGATGAAGATGAAGATGGTGAGTTAAAGAGGGGGTGGGGTGGGGGCGTGGTGGTGGTGATGAAGATGAAGATAAAGACGAAGGTGGGGAGGGGGGGGGGGGGGCTGTTACGGGTAGGGTTTGATGAAGATGATGACAAATTTTTATTTTTATTCGTTTTTTACAATTTTTTAAATTATTAAGATATTTATTATTTGTACAAATAGTTTTTAAGATATAAAAAAATGTATATATATATATATTGGGTGTCAAAGTGCAATTTATTATGGGGTACAAGTGTAATTTCAAAATATTATTTGGTTAATAAAAGTGTTGGCTAAAAACGTTTTTTGGGCGAATAAAATAACGACGTAGCAAGGCGCTTTGTTAGCAAGGCGCTTTGTTGGCTAGGCGTGGTGTTTTCTTGAGTGTACCGTCACGTAAGCAATTTAAGCCAAAAAAGACGTTTTGGACATTTTTAGTAGAAAAATCGAAAATTACGGGGCAAAAATAATCTGCTCGAAACAAAAATGGTATAAAGTAATTTAAGGCAAAGTTATAGGGCAAAAAAAATAATCCGTCCTAAAACAATTTAGGCTGAAGTAGCACTTTAATTTTTATTATATAATCACTAAATCAAAAAGTGATGGCTGACTCTAATCCATTGAATATTGACGTTATATTTTTCTTATTGTTTATAATTAAAATTAAATAGTCATAAATAAATATTTATATAAATATTTACTCATGTAAAATTTTCTAAGTAATTAAAAACACCAAGATCAATATGTACATTTAAAATATGTGTCTTAAGAATAAATGAAGCATATAAAAATAAAAAATAACAAGTTTTCAAGGATTAAAAGGCCATTTTTTTAAATGTTTGGAGTTAAAATGAAATTTTCTAAAGTTTAAAGACTAAAGTGTAAAATTTGTATTTTCTTCAGTTGTAGTTTAAGCCAATATAGAATGAAACAATATGATTGTATCGTTTCTTTTGAATCGAACTTCTAAGCGCATGGATATGAATCAGAAGTTGTAAATAATTATTAAGTCCCTTGATTTGCGTTCTTTGGTTAAAATAGACTACACGTGTGAGGTTGTTACAAATAGAATTAGGTGGCTTTTAAAATATATTACCTTGTTTCAAACTCATGCTCTAAGTATAGAACTTTCTTTTTTTTTGAATCCATATAGAACTATAACATTAATGATAGATATGTGTTCTAACTGCTTATATCGTAGAAAACTGAAGGGGGTGTTTGGTTCTTTGTATTATGCAATACCTGGATATACTAAAACTCATTATAAAAGGCGTAATTATTACATGGTTTGGTTTATGTGTTAAATTCTCATATTACTAAAGCCAATTTTTGACGAAAAGTGTTTGGTTTCTTAGATTAAATCCTGCATTAGCGTAATTTGACTATATTGCCCTCAAAATACCGGGTATATATAGGTTTGGGCGTTTCATTTCCTTCTACACACATCTTCAATTTTTCTCCAAATCCGAGCGTGGCAAACCATAGTTCTACTATTGTGGCGAGATTGAGTCGATTCGGCGTAAATTTCGAGCACCCATCACGAAATTCATCACTCACTGACAAGGTAAGTATGATTTCAACAACATTCTTCATCACAATTTAGGATTTCGACTTCATACTTGTCGTCCGCTTCAGTTTTGTTGTAAATTAGGATTTTTTTTATGCGTATGTTGTCCGAGAAATGACTGATTATGATTTATTTGAAGTGCATGTAAATCCTTGTTAATAGTCGTCTAGTGTTAGTTAAACCCTAGCAACTTTGATTCTGATTTTGAATCTACGAAATTATTATTCCCTGTTATTAGTCTAGATTGGTAATTAAATCATGAATTTTGGTTTGAATTTTGATTGTCCGAAACTAATTATGGGTTTATTAAAGCTTGTTTTGTTAATATGGCGATCGTACTTGGTGTTTGTGTCTTCATTTTTGGTGTTTCTGTTCTTCTCGTACACGAGGCTGTTGTTAGGTTTAGGTTGGTTGAAAATATTAGTTAATTTGCTATGTTGGTTATTGCGAATCATGTAGATGTATGCCCCCTTTGTTGTTAATTGTTCGTGCAGTCATGGTCTGATGCATTACCATATGGTAACTAAAACAGGTAGATGCCCTGGTAGATTCTACTACATTTGTCCAGCCGAAATAAGACACACCGACTACTTTATTTGGACGGACGAGTTGTTAATGCCTCGTTTTGCACGGCTAAACCGCCAAACACCTTCGACGATCCCAAATCAGAGTACAATGGACAATAACAAGCCATCAACCAATGTCAAAATGGAAAAAGCCAACGCTTCCGATAACAACGATAACAACACTACTACTCAGTTCTCATTCACAGATCATATTCCCCCGAGAACCGAAGTTGGTGCCCGTAATGATACAATCACACCCCCGCTCAGTGTCCTGATCCAGTCATGTGTGGAAGGGATTAATGAGAGGTATATAGCTAGGACGGCTACGGTGTGCTGCTGTGTAGCTTGGGTTATAGTTTTTCTATTCGTACTAGTTGTAATTCCATGTATCATCTTTTCTTTCTCATAAAAGTGAGGCTATTATATATGTGCCGAATATGTAGGATTTAGATTTAGACAACTACGAAGGCGCATATGTAGGATTACAAGACATTAGTACTCGACCTCACCTTTGATTCGGATTTGACAACCTAGGGTTCGCGCAAAATCGAAAAACAACGTTCTGTGTAAAGAACAACGAGCAGTTAACAATCTGTAACAATGGCAAATAAGCAAGAAAAATCGATGATGATTCGAGTCAGAAATGTACCGTCGCTGCAAAACTAGGGTTTTTCCCGCTTCCAATTTTCCAGATGTGATAATGAAGATGGAGTGGGTGAATCGAGTGTTAAATGTGATATACAAAAGTTGCTACACGATTTTAAAAGACGCGATCCACATGAGGATATAATAGTCTTTTCAAAAAAGCAGCAATCCTTGTATTAGCAAATCACAGGGGGGGAGGGGCTGAGATTATTATTCAAGGATAAGGCTGCTACAGTACCGGGCTTTGACGGGCTATCCAAGTTTTGGTAAAAAGCCCAAAAAAATAATCAAACGAACCAAAGTGCATATAAACTTTTTTCGGGTCTGAATAAAGTCCTAATTCAAGGAACCAAACACCCCTAAGTAAATTGAGATTATTAGTAATTAGTAGAGTATGTTAGATTCATATTAAGGAATTAAGGTGAGTAATATCGATCGATATTTCTTATGATATATGATCAAATAGGTAGTTCGATCAAATTGTTTGGCGTTTCTGTTCTCTTTGTGTGGTAAATTCTAGGTGTGTGTTCCAAAACCATATTATTTTTACTTGAAGGAAGTACGTGCTATTTGGTTATTAGTAGTAAATATGTATATATTAAGTGAATTACATTGTTAGAAGTTGTTTTATTTAATGGTTTTCTACTTCGTTGTATGTTACTTGGTTGGCCAGTTGACGTTACTTGATTATTAGCATTGTTGAATAATGTCGGTTTACTATGAACGGTTATTTCTTGTTAGAAAGACTGAATTGGTGTTTCTTATATCGAACGTTTGAATTGATTGCTTCTTGTTGGAACGACATAATTGTTTTTCAACGACTGAACGATAACGAATCCATGGCTTGGTGATCACGTTGTACCACTGGACAGTAGAGGGCTCGCCAGTTGGTCTTCCTGCCCCATGGACCATCTCCCTTAGACCTACATGAGTTTATGTAGTGTCTGTGTGGGGTAACTGACGAGCATCCTTGTGCGGTATGTGGACTGATTTCAAGGTAGCTCCTTGAATGGGGGTAATAAGGACTGGTTAGAAGGAGTTATAAGGACGGGTAATACATACTTGAGGTTGAAAATGTGTTCTTTCGATTATTGGTTGGCTGTATGACTTAATTGTTTAATTGTCAATGTGTTGATTTGTTGCTTTCTATTATTTTCATAAGTAAAAGTACATGTCATCACTTTGCACACAAAAACCACTAAGATTTTTATCTCACACATGCATTTCCCCCCTCTTCCTTTCAGCTTTAGATCATCCAGAGCGATACATGAAGAACGTTGAGAGTTGGCGTTTGTCAGGTAGTTAGTTTGAATTTTGTATTAAGTACGCTATTTTCTTGATTGTAACACTTTTAATTGTCTTGGTTTTGGACAATTAGTTATTTATTAATGACATTCCTTAGTATGATATTGTATTGTTTAGACTTGAAATTTCGAGGCGGTACAAGGATGGATAAAGTCAAACATCTTAGTTAAAAAAGAGAAAAAATTCTAACGACATAAACTATGGACTGAGAAAGGAGCTTTCGGCAGAGAAAAGTTATGATATGAACATGGAACCGTAAGAGAGTCCCAACTTGGTTTTTGTCCCCGAAGTGGCAGCGTTTGAGATGATTAATATTACTAGAACTCAACTTGAGGGCTTCAAGACCATCTGTAAGCAACATTCACCAAGTCTAGCATACAATTCCCATGACTCTTACGGGACCCTTCTGCAGGGAATTTGGATATGAAAGGGTTAGTCAACAAGGTCATCCATGTCATCGTCTATCCCGTTCAAACATGGCTCACCACTAACATGAAAACATTCATCGTTCGTCCTCGACCAGCTGTGGTTTCTCTACCAATTTAATTGAACAAGCTAATGAATGTGAGGTCGATAAGATACAAAAGAGAATTGAGAATTATGGAAAATCATTTAGGTGCATATACTATTGATCCCGAGGGAGAGTCGATGCACACGGTATATCTCATTGGCCCAATTTTGTGGTACATGAAGCTTTTAACTTTGGCCTCATACTTCGTAAAAATGGAGGAAGATATTTGCAAGATCAAATATATCACCACTTGTGACCAATAGTCATTTTTGATCAGGTATTATGTAGTGTCGTTTGTAGTACCCGCGTTGGGCGAGCATGAGTTTGGTTTTCTAGTTGCCACCGTTGGCTATGCAATTTTTTGAGCATTTGAGTAGGATGTTCATCCCCCAATTCAAGGGAATTGGAGGTATCCCAATCTTGCACCATTTTTTCATTAATGAAGGATTGAACAAGATAAATGATTGTTTAGAAGGCATCAACAAGTGCATCCCACTTATAGATCAAATTGGGCCCAAGTGTGATTTAGGGCCCAATTTTGACTTATTAACCATTTTAAAAAAAAAAAAATATTGTTCGTTCGTTATCAAGTTGTCACGTGTCAAAAGCTTATAGGTGGTGGATTATTTGGTATAATATATATATATATATATATATGTATATATATGATGTAGAAAATAGGGATAATTATATTTCCAGATCGATCTACCCAAATTATATGCATATCGAATGTGGAGCCTTTATTTCCAATAAGAATAAAAAAAGACCTTAATCTATTTCTAGCTTCTTTTATTTCATAATTTAAATTATTTGTAACTCAATTCATGGCCAAAGTCAAACTAACGAAAAATTATAACACTTTTTGTAGATATCGAAAGCGCTTAAGCACTATCCGTAAGTTACATATTCTTTTATTTTCTTTCGAAAGCGCTTTATTTTGGTCTTATTTCCATATGAGTTACAATACATTTAATATCTCGTTACAATGGGCCTGACAATGCCAAAATAATCTATTGCAGAGAACAGACTAGCTTGGTCCGTAACACCAATTACGTATTACAAGTACAAAATAAGTTAAAATAACCTTCCAGGACAAAGAAACAAGATCGGTCGAACGGTGAGCATTCGACTTATAACTTTCGAACGAGAGTGGTTCTATTCTGCTTAGCATCGAATCCAATGAGTCTCGAATGGTCTTGATTCGACGCTGCTGACTCTCGAATGGGTACGGTTTGATTGTGCTGCCTCAGAGGATAAAGTTGAACCTTCAAGATGATCGAATTAGAGTGAGTATGGAATCGCTAAATTCGATCTATGAGAGTATGCATCGAGTATTCAATGTGTCCATTAATGTAGGGGGATGGGGTATTTTTATAGATCCCGTCCCCTGGGGCCCGTACAGTCGAATGGACTTCGTTCGACTTCAAGTATATATCGAATAGTCATCATTTGATATTGAACTTATTGGGCCTTTCCTGATTGGGTCGGCCCCAAAATACTATTCTGGGCCTTCCTAAAATACCCCTATCATATAGTCCCTCAGTTTGGGAGTCGGTGTTGGTACAAGAGCGTGTTCCAAACTTCCTGGTGAGCAATATCGTCTCGGCCCGAATAGTCGGGATATTTGGGGATATTGTTACTCAAGTATTTGTGTTTGGAATGCCAATCTCGAGTTTGAGGAAACGAGGCACAATATTTTTATTAAGGACTTTGAGTAAAGTACAAGGGGGGTCGTGTGAATGACACAAGTGAGAGCTAGAAGAAGGCGATAAATTCTAAGTACAAATAAGTGTTACATTGTGGAAAGTGTTTTTATATTGCTATTGGTGATATATTTCCGTGCGGAGTGAGTTTTTGCTTGAACCTCAGCTTGGATCTGCTTGCTGAAAATAGAGGAATATTTATAGTGTAAGTCCCAGGGGTCTTTGGCCAATGGGGGCTGATCTTGTCGTCTTTACTGGTGTCCAATAGTGGGAAGGTCTTCTGCACCAATGAGGTCGTCTGTCGGGGGTGGCCAATGGCGGATGATCCGTTTGAGCAAGCAATGATGATTCCTGCTCCAATGGCCTTCGGTGGTAGTATTGGCCAATGCATGTGATTCGGTGTGCGCCAATAGATGGCATGCACTAGTAGTGTTTGTTGCTTTCTACCCCAATGAATGAGTCGGACCAATGGGGTGTGGTCTTTCCTCATTATTTTAGGGTGGTTGAGAGGTAGGAAGAATTGATGATGAGTAGCGCGTCTTTCGAGTTGAGCCAGGGGTTATGGTCGGTTCAGTCTTGTGGATCATTTGTCTGTGAATGAGACCTCACGGGGTCGTTCTTCTGATTATGAGTTGCTTTGTTGGGATTATGATGGGTCTTTGACTTTGCCTTGCCTTTACTCGTGTCCTTAATGTTTATTATGTGCTCTTGTTTCCTTAATCTTGGCTAAGTTTGGGTGATGGTTCCTCGGGCATTTTGAGAGGTGCGGGATTCCCCGAGGAGTGATATTCTCTTGGACTGGGGGGGGGGGGGTCTCTAGTCGTTCGTCGTGGGCACCCATATTTTAAATGGGCATTGAGTCATTGAGGAAAATGTGTAAGAGCCTTCGAGGCCTCACCGCATCCCTTTAAGAGGCGTTGGTCGGGTCTAGGGGTACCTTTCTCCGAGTTAAGATCGAGTACCGTTGGTGGGTGTTTTCTGGTTGTGACTCGGGGGTACCTTCTCTAGAGTCCGGACCATTGACTTCTATCCGAGCGAAGGTGGTCGTGGCTTTTACGTATTTTCCCTCTAGATAATGGATAATTTTTGTAGGGTGCCCTTTTTTCCGCCACTCTCCGAGGGTGGGGCAGATTATGCATCATCAGGAATCCCCCCAGTTCTGAGTGTATGTTGTAGAAATCACTTGGAACTCATTAAATGAGTCTATGTGCTGTTGAGCTTTTTCTGAATTTGTGGTTCTGCATGTTCCACGTGGCCCGGAGTTGGCCACGCGTCAAGGGCGTCGGTTGGGCTGCTCCGCTTATAAATGGAGGGGACTCGTAGTGGTTTGTCTTCATTCACCCGAGTCTTTCTGTTTTCCCCCTCTTTTCTCTCTCTTCTTCACTTTGAAATTTTGTGGGTGATCTAATGACTTCTGTGAGTAGCTCCGGTGAGGAGGCATCTGGTATGGTGAGACACCGAATGGCGTCTGATGTGGCGGTGTCGCCTTCTGCTGAAGAGGTGTCGCGATGCTGTCGCGTTGTTTCTGGTTCGATAGAAACTTCCACCAAAAAGGCGAAAAAGGCGGCGATGGTGGCGGCACCACCTAGGGTTTTGGCTGAAGGTGTGCGAAGTTCGGCGAAATATCTGGATGATATTAGAGTTGAATTTTCCAAGTACGGGGCTAGTACTGATGGTCTAGATCTCGCGGTGCCTCGGGGTCACGAGAGGGCTACTTCTCCTTGCTCCGGCTACTATACCGCCTATTTTGTGCAGATCAAGGCGGGGCTGAGATCCTTCCTCCTTGCTTTCTATCGGGAAGTCTTCAAGGCCTGCATGCTCTGCCCAAGGAAGGGTAAAGTAAAGGAGGTGATCGACCCTTTTGCCGCCGCGAAAGACTGCCACCCTGAATCTCCCTCGAAGCGGGGAAATTTTAAGCTAGCCTTAGAGGAGGCAGAGTTTCTTCGTACTCCCGTTGTGCCTTCGATTTTTATTAAGGGATACAAGGATCCTGCCCACTACACATCTTTTGTTAGTTGGGTTGTTAACCCTAGGGATCGTGAGATTCTTGGGGGCTATTCCGATACTGCTCTGTGGGAGCGCTTTTACCAAAGTGTCTTTCAGGTAACGCCCCACTCTTTGATGTATATTTTGACTTATGTTTATCGTAGGTATCGTGACCGTTCTTTTTAATATGCAGCTTACTGTGCTTGGGGATGCACTAGGAACGTACAGGGCTAGCCCAACTGTCCTGAAAGCTACGACGGGAGAGCGTGATGCTTTCCGTGCCTCGCTTAGACATGCTCGTAAAGAGACTACTAGTGGGTGTCTGGCAGATTTGAGAGAGTCCTCGGATTAGGACTTGGGGGACTTGAATAGTTTCCTGAAGGAGGCTATAGCTAAATCGGATGCTAAGGCCTTGAGGTGGGAGCAGAGAGCGAGAGGAATGGGATCGGTTAGCCCGCCAACTTGAGGATGCAAGGAGAGAGCCTCAGGTGGGTGTTGCCAGTGCCCACCTTAACTTGGCCGGGCCGCCCCAGAACCATATACTGGCGTCCAAGACGACGAGGGATGTTGTCAGAGTTGGATACGAGATGGCGGTTTTCTCCTTCGTTTCTCTCCCTGGTGTCCTCCGGGGGCTGGTACTTTCGAGGCTGTAGTTTTTCTCTGCCTCCTCTGGTGCTACTTCGTCAGACCCTCGTAGGTCCCCTTCTGGTGTTTCGATGATGCCTGATCCGAACCGAGCTGTCCGCCGAAGAGTGTCGGGCCTGGATCAATGCCGGAAAGCACCCTGCAAAGGAGTAGTTTTTACCCGGGCGTTGGCCTTGTTTCTTTTTTTTTGTATGGGTGTACTTTTGCCACTTAGTAAAGGCGCCTTTTTTTTTATTATTTGCCGCTTTGTATGGGCATAGGCCCCTCAATTCTAATTATTTTTTTGTTGGTCGTGTTAGACCTATTAATGGAAGATTACCTTTTACCTCCTATTGTGATGAGTCGTCAGACTTAATTTTTATCGAACATAGTTATTTTATTGCCGAGTGTATGTTTGCTCTTACACAGATATAACAACTAAGTCAAAATACAAGCATACTAACTACGCGAACAAAATTGAGTCGCCGTAAGGGGTCGACTACTGAGCACTTCAAAGGTAATACTTCTGGAGGTTAAGGCTATTCCAAGCTCGTGTGAGCTCTTGGCCGTTTACATCCTTAAGTAAATAGGTGGCAGGCCCGATAATATTAGATATCTGATAGGGGCCTTCCCATTTTGGATCCAACTTTTCGACGTTCTTGGAGGCCTCTTCTCTTTTTAGGACAAGATCTCCAACATGGAACAAGCGGAGTCGGACCTTGGTGTTGTAATACTTGGCCATGCGGGCCTTGTAAATTTCTGCATGGGTAGTAGCTCTAATTCTCCTTTCTTCCAGAATGTCTAGGGATAGGGCGAGGTCGGCATTGTTCTGAGCCTCCTCGTATTCCTGAACCCGCAGACTTTGTTTCACTACCTTGGAGGGGACTATCAATTCGGTACCGCAAACGAGGTTGTAGGGGGTCTCACCCGTTGTAGCCCAGGGGTAGTACGATAGGCCCATAGCACTCCTGGGACTTCTTTGACCCACTTTGACTAGTATTGATCGAGACGGGCCTTTAACATTTTTAGGAGGGTTTTATTGGTTACCTCTACTTGGTTATTTCCCTGGGGTATCCAACTCCTGCAAAGCAGTGTCTGATCCCCCATTTGCCGCACCATTTTCCAACGAGGTCGTTGCAAAAATGTAAGCCGTTGTCACTCACCAGTTGTTGTGGGACTCCGAACCGAGTCAAGATATTTCTCCAGAGGAAATTTATCACGACTTGGCTGGTGATCTTAAAGATGGGTTCCGCTTCGACCCACTTGGTGAAGTAGTCGACGACTACTAACAAGAACTTTTTTGTCCCTAGTCGGGGATCATGGCTTCACACGATGTCTATTCCCCATCAGGAAAATGGACAATGGACGTTATCCAGTTCCTAAGGGGCGGCTGGCTGATGCCTCATGGGGGCGTGCATTTGACATTTTCGACATTTGCGGGCATAGTCTTCGTAGTCCACTGCCATAGTCGACCAGTAATATCCATGACGCATAATCTTAGTTGCTATGCTTCTTCTGCTAGAGTGGTTTCCACAGAATCCATCGTGAATTTCTTTTAGGATCAACTGTGCATTCTGCTTGTTAACGCTTCGGGAGATCGGGTAAGACCATGACCTTCAAAATAGAACCCCGTTTTGTATGTAGTATCGAGCGATACGCCGGTACATGGTGCGTTGCTTGGCTCGATCGTGAGCAATGTTTTTGGGATTCTTAATGAAGTCGATGATTTCTGTCATCTAATCTTCCTCGATGGGTGCTACCATCTGGAGTTTTTCCTCTTGGCCCTGACTTTCGGGTCTTGGGGCCGAGAAGAAAGTTGTCCTCCGACTGTTGATGGTTTGGACCTGACTGGGGAGCTTGGATAAGGCATCAACATCTTGATTTTCTGATCTTGAGATCTGCTTGATTGAGAATTCTTGAAACAAGGTCGTTCGTGCCATGACCGCTTCCAAACACTTTTTCATGTTTTCTTCACGAGCCTCGTAGGCCCTGTGGATTTGCTGGACTACGAGCTGGGAATCGCTATGGACCAATATTCTTCGTATTTTTTCCTCGCTAGCTAGGTGAATTTCTATTAGGGGGCTTCATATTCAGCCTCGTTGTTGGAAATGAGATAATCCAGACGCACAATGAATTGTAAGATAGTTTCTGGCTATTCTAGAGCTATATTTCTGAAGATTATGCCTACTACCCCATGGGTATTGGTGGATGACCCATCAATGTAGAGGTGCCACAGGGGTTCCGGCTCGTCCTCCTCATGTTCTTCATGCATTTTAGTGATGAAATAGCCTAACTCCTGGGCATTGATAGCTGGTTGGGGGGAATAGGTAATGTTGAATTCCTCAAGTTCAATGGCCTACTTGACCATTCGTCCCGATACCTCGGGGTTGTTGAGGATAGTCCTGAGGGGGTGTTCTGTTAGGACAATGATTGGATGTGCAAAGAATTAGCCTCAGAGCTTTTGGGCTATAGAAACGAGGGCTAGTCCTACCTTTTCTAATGAGGAATATCTGGTCTCGGCATCTAGAAGGGTTTTGCTAACGTAATACACGGGCAGATGCTCCCTCCCTTTGGTTCAGACCAGAACAACACTGACTGATTCTTTTCCCACAGCTAGGTATAGGAAAAGCATCTCTTTGGGGACGGGTTTCACCAGAAGGGGTGGGCGAACCAAGAAGCCTTTCAGCGCTTTGAAGGCTTCTTCACATTGGTCGGTCCACTCAAACTCCTATATATTCCTGGGAATCTTAAAGAATGGAAGACCTTTCTCAGAGGAGTGAGAGATGAGCCTGTTTAGTGATGCCATTCTGTCGGTTAGTTTTTGGACGTCTCGTACGGTCTTTGGTGACTCCATGTTAAGTATGGCCTCAGCTTTTTCTCGATTGACCTCGATCCCCTTTGGGTAACCATATACCCGAGAAACGTTTCCCCTTGGATGCTGAAAGAGCACTTCCGAGGGTTAATTTTCATTCCAAATGTTTCCATGATCTCCAAGGCTCGAGCGAGGTCACGATCGTGATCTTCTTCCATCTGGATTTTTACGATCATGTCATCGACATAGACCTCCATTATTGCGCCACAAACCTCATGTCTTTGGGACTAGGACTACAATGACCAACCACTCTGGGTATCTAACTTCTCAGATCTGGTAGAGGTCTATTAGTCGTTAGACCTCAACTTGAATTACTGTGTTTCGTTCTGGTCCCATGTTTTTCTTTTGTTGTTGGACTGGCTTGGCCGTGGGGTACATGTTGAGTTCATGTACACACATTTCTTGGTTGATTTGCCCATGGGGCTGTCCTTCCAAGCAAAGAGGTAATGGAACGACCTAAAGGTGGTGGTAATGGCTTTTTCTATATCTTTCCTATATTTGGGTATCGATTTTTACTGTTTTGCCCTCAGCGCCTTCCACCAGTTCTATCATTTTGAGTTCCTCGGCGGTTTGGACTCGGATCTCCTTCTAGGGGGCCCTTTTATTGGGGGGCCATGCCTCAAGACGGTCGGACTCGACTGGCAAAGCAATCATGTGGCACTCTCGCCCTAGAGTCTGATCCTTCTTAAGCACTCCTATCTCGGATAGGGTCAGGAATTTGACCTTCAGATGGAGGGTGGACAAAATCGCTTTGAAGGTCCGAAGGGCGGGTCGTCCACATATATCGTTGTATGTTCGTGAGGGAGCATCCACTATCCAGAACTTTGTGGGCTCGGTACGGCACATGGCACCCTCTCCCCACGACATGGGCAGAATTATAATTCCTACTATTTGGAACTATTCTCATGAGAACCCCACGAGGGGTACCTCGATTATCTCAATCTGATTCTATGAAATGCCTAGATCTAGGAATGTAGGTAGGAAAATGACATTAACTGAACTTCCCGTGTCTACGAGTACTTTTCTGACTTTCATTCCCAGTATGGTAGCTGTGACCACGAGAGGATCTTCATGGGGTTTACAATACCCAGGATATCTTCTGGTTCGAAGGAGATGACCGGTTGGTTTGCTACTTTGGTGACGAAGAACTCCAACTTGTTATCCGCGTTCCGGGCTTTTTGAATGTAGTTTCTTCTTTGTTCGAGGGTCACATACAGTACTCCTCCATCGATCATGTTCAAGGTGCGACCTGTTGGGGCGTTATCGCGATACACAAGTGGAAGTGGAGGCAGCTGCTCCTGCTCTGCAGATTTTGATTTATCATCTTCCTCGGGTGTCTCCGGCCTCTCTTTTATCTTCTTAGATACCTCATCGCTCCCTCTTTTTGTACGGGGTCGCATTCGTCAGGCACCACTTATTTCTCCAAGTACCCCAGTTTTAGGAGTCTGGCAATCTCAAGTTGGAGGTGGACGCAGTCATTTGTCAAATGCCAGTACGTTCGGTGGTACGTGCAAAATTTTCCTGTATGCTTAAGCCTCTAGGCATCTCTCGCAGCCCGAGGCCACTTGAAGTAGCGTTCCACCCACACGATGGTCATAACTTTCATGGGGGATATTGTCATGCTAGGCAAGGGTACCGGGTCCAGCACTTTCTTAGCCATTTCCCTCTTGCCTCCTTCATTTTTGTCTCTTTGTTCTTTCCCCTTGGAGGGGGCTAGGGCCCTCGAGGCCTCAGTGGCATCTAAGGTCTTGCATGTTTCCTCCAGCTCTATGAAGGATTATGACTTTTGCAACAGGTCCTCCATATTGATGGCTCGATTCCTCATAAGGTAGTTGGCAAAGTCCATAAAGTAACCCTCAGACGATGATGTCGGAGAGCGTTATTGGGTTGAATCAGGTCACTTATCCTACGGCTTGAGATAATCGACATATGTATTCCCGAAGGGGCTCATCCATGTTATGTCGGACGTTGAACAGGTGACCGTAAATCTTTGGGAAGACCCTGTTGCAGGCGAACTGTCTTATAAACATCTAGGTTAGGTGTGCGAAGCTGTGGACAGTTCCCGGAGGTAGGTGGGAGAACCAAGATTGGGCTCTTCTGGTAAGGGTTGTGCGAAAGATTCGGTACGTGACAACATGTCCATGCATGCCAATTACTGGTTGATGTGGTCATGGGGATCGTGATCAGTACTATTTTTGGCATAACTCGGAAGTCCAACATACTTCATGGTTAGGGGGATTTGAGGTTCAGCGATGTGAGGTGCGAACGGCGATCCCCAGTAGGCTGCCTCTTCGCCTGGGTTGAGATTGCAACAAAGTTCTCGTAGCTCTCTCTGCATCTGTTCCATCATGCCCCGTAGCGGGACGTTCGGGGTTGGTGAGCGTTGGCGTCTCCCAACAGGCTCTGGATAGTATGGCTCGTGAAAGTCGGGTGCGTCCCATGCTGCCCCTTAATGATGAGGTGGCGTGGGAGGCTCTCCTTCTCGTGGTGCACCGACCGAACTTGCAGTATCTGGTGAGGGCGGTCTCATTTCGCTTCGAGGAGGGGATGCACGGGTGTTGCCTTGTGATAATCATTCTGATCAGGCACTTGGAGGTGGGGCCGATTGGCGATGCAAAGGATTTCTTTTTCTTTTTGGAGCGCTCTCTGTTACGACCCCGATTCATTTCGGAGGCTGTGGCACCTTTTTGATTGAACTGAGCGAACATGTTGTGATACATGTCCACGGGTACCTGTACATAGCCCATGGGGTGTCCTGCTGCCGAGGGATACTTGTGGGTGAGCCGGTGGTACAGGAATTTCAGCAACAGGTGGTGTTAGGGCTTCAGGGGGAGGCACAAGACGATCTGGCTGTGGGACCTCCTCAAGAGGGGGTGGGACACTCAGCTTCCTCTCCATTTCATTGTCGTGTTTCTCTATGGATTCGACTTCCATATTGGATCGTGAGGATCGTGAGGATGCTCGCACTGGTGCTCTTCTAGCTCTTTTTTCTGGCCATGCAACTTTTTTTTCAAACTTTTCTCAGAGAACTTAAGGCGTTTCCACAGACGACGTCATTTAGTGAGGCAATATCGCCCGAGCCCGGATAGTCAGGATATTTGGGGATATTGTTACTCAAGTGTTTTTGTTCGGAACTCCAATCTCGAGTTTGAGGAAAGGAGGACAATATTTTTACTAAGGACTTTTAGTAAAGTACAAGGAGGGTCGAGTGAAGGACACGAGTGAGAGCTAGAAGAAGGCGATAAATTCTAAGTACAAATAAGTGTTAAATAGTGTAGAGTGTTTTTATATTTCTATTGGTGATATATTTCCATGCGGAGTTAGTTTTTGCTTGAACCTCTGCTTGGATCTGCTTGTTGGAAATGGGGACTATTTGTAGTGTAAGTCCTAGGGGTATTTGGCCAATGGGGGCGATCTTGTCGTCTTTGCTGGTGTCCAATAGTAGGAAGGTCTTCTGCACCAATGAGGTTGTCTGTCGGGGGGTGGCCAATGGCGGATGATTCGTCTGAGCAAGCAATGATGACTCCTGCTCCAATGGTCTTCAGTGGTAGTATTGGCCAATGCATGTGATTCGGTCTGCGCCAATAGATGGCCTACAACAGAGGGTTTGGTGCTTTCTGCCCCAATGAGTGAGTCAGACCAATGGGGTGTGGTCTTTTCTCATTATTAGGGTGGTTGAGAGGTAGGAAGAAGATGTTGAGTATCGCGTCTTCTGAGTTGAGCCGGGGGTTGTGGTCGGTTCGGTCTTGTGGATCGTTCGTCTTTAAATGAGACCTCAGGGGGCCGTTCTTCTCATTTTGAGTTGCTTTTTTCGGATTATGATGGTCTTTGACTTTGCCTTACCTTTACTCGTGTCCTTAATGTTTATTATGTGCTCCTGTATTCCTCAATCTTGGCTAAGTGTGGGTGATGGTTCCTCGGGCGTTTCGAGAGGTGTGGGATGCCATGAGGAATGATATTCTCTCAGATTGGGGAGGGGGTCTCTAGTCGTCCGTCGTGGGTACTCGAATTTTAAATAGGCGTTGAGTCGTTGAGGGAAATGTGTTCGATCCTTCAAGGCCTCACCTCATCCCTTTAAGAGGCGCTGGTCGGGTCTAGGGGTACGTTTTTCCGAGTGTTTAGACCGAGTACCATTGGTGGGTGTTTTCTGGTAGTGACTTGGGGGTACCTTCTCCAGAGTCCGGACCGCCGGCTTCTATCCGGGAGAGGTTGTCGTGGCTTTTGCCTAATTTCCCTCATGACAGTGGATAATTTTTGTAGGGTACCCTTTTTCTCGCCCCTATCCGAGGGTGGGGCAGATTATGCATCATCACTTCTAAATTTGTTATGCTTTACACAATTGTTCGTATCGCATTGCGTATTGCATCTGATGGCGTGGCTATGTTGTTTGATAAACACCTGCTTGAAAATATTTCCTCCATTTGGAAATCGTAATTTTTCGTTCGGTTGCCAAATCTCATCGATTACCATGGTGGTTCAGAAAAAGTGGATTTTGGGAGCAATCAAATAGGGTGAATTCAATCGTTCGCTTAGTATCAAATAGATGGAATTTGAATTTTATTCGGCTTCCTTAGGTCAATGTCAAATTTCAGTTGTTCGATCTACATAGCAGGTAAAGATCGAATCCATGCCATTCGACCATTCTGTATCAAATTTAGAATGTGACGGTGGTAGGGCCATATAAAGGCCCATTTTCCACGTCATTTTAATTTTTGTTTCCGCGAAGAGCTTTTTGTCCGCTTCCCACATCTGTCCAATCCCCAAGATTTGATCTTCCCACAAAGGTCGAACGATCAGGATTTGATCGTTCGGTAAGGGTCAAATCTTGGTGATTCGACATTCTTTTAATATAAAATTTTCATGCTTATGTTTTAGCCTACCAATGGCGCACAAAAGTTTTGAGAGTCGCAGTAAGCCAGCCGTATCTCCCGAGAACATTTATGCTCCCCAAGCAAATGTTAACAGGGCTAGTTCTTCGAATGTAAGCACGTTAATGGATAATACTGTCCTTGCTGAAGATTCTGTGGGAGTCGCCGCAAGGAGGCGACCTGCCGTGAGACCCCCCGAGAGCTTATCTGTTAATTGGGGCACTGGACATGCCATTCCGGCATCAATAGATTGCTCTACTATCATGCTCGGAGGAGTAACCGCAGGCATTCGGGTTCTTGTTGTGAGAAATTTTGAGAGGCATGAAGATTTCATGCCACGCAAGCTCGTTATGACTCCAACTGCTTCTGGAGGAAGGGTTAAGGTCGGGACAAACTCCCAAGTTATGATGATGGAAGAGGCCGATGCAGTTGATGATAGGATCACTGCCAATCAAGCACGATTCAATGTCGAAAATCCAAATTTTAGAATACCGAGGGCGCTTCAATCACGATTCAATCAAGCATGATTCAATACCGCACGCTTCAATGATGAGGGCACTTCCAACTCGGGGGGAGAAAATTGGTATGCTGCTACTAAGAGATGCGATTTGGGAACACAGGTTGCGGCTGAGACTGGAGATATTGCATTGCCTTCAAGCAAATGCCCTCAACCATCTGGGAATCCTAAGCCGCACCGCCTGGTAGCATTGTTAATTATGACTTTATGAATGATGAAAATTTGATGGGATATTGACTGCGGGTAGATCAATCGATAGAGATCATTAAAGAGATGTGGCCTCAACTCGATCGTGGTGCAGTACTGAAGAGATTGGGTTATCTCGATTTGGCGCGCTTCGAGCATTTATTTTTTATTGCTACCGAGATTGTGATGTACCGACTGTGTTGGGATTATAATGGTTTAGTTGAAGTCCAGGACCAGCATAATGTTGTGGTCGACAAACTTGTTAGTGTGTATAGTAATGATATTAGTCGTTGTGTTGCAATCACCCGTGCTCGGGAATGCGCCAAGGTAAATGCAAAAGTTGTTAAGGACACCCTTGAAGCTGGCGTTAATGCTAAAAGAGCTGAGGATAGCATGGAGGCTCTTCGTGCCAAAATTGATGCTCTGAAGAGGGAAAATGGCTCTGAAAATGTATGGATTGGGATTGGTACAACATTTGTAACTCAAAATTGGTGTTGCCGTCCAGTGTTGAGCCAATACTGATTTTACTCAGTGTTGTCCTAATACCTACTGACAGAGTATATCGCACACACATGGTTGAGATGAATGTTACGTCAACATTAAAGTACTCAATGTTCCCTTAACATTCGTGATACGTTGATGGAGTAAATTGTGCACATCGAAATTTAAAGAACACAGTAGGTAACTTTTAGGCAGATTATATGAATAAAATCTACCTCGCCCATACGACGAAATAACCACTAATAAATTATTGGTTTTTACAAAAAAGCAAAATAACTAAGCAATGAAACCAATCCTAACACTAACTCACTTCAACCTTTTATAGCTTCGTTAGATAAAACTTAATACAAGAAGACAAATACACTCGACAATAAGATTTTCCTCTACGGGATATTTTTGCTCTAGTCATCGTGTCTTTTTCTTGATGCCCAACATGCATATTTATAATATATTGTTCCTTGAGCTCCAAGGCATGCTGTGCACGTTTTTGTCCAAGATCATGTCCAATTTCGTTCTTGAGCTTATCATCTTCTTAGGCTTATCTTTAATTAAGTTTGGAAGCTTCCTACTTGATCCGGATTTCTTCAATAAAAGACTTCTTCTCTTGATCGAACTCCTAGACTTCAAATCTTCTAAAATCTTATATCTTTATCTTGAAATTCATTCACTTTATCAACAGGAATCTTCCATCCTTACCTTGCATATCCAACGCTTTTATCTTTCGAACATTATTCGTTTGATGAGTAAACCACTTGGACTCTTGATTTATCATTATCCTGAAATATTGACAAGATAAACTACAACGTTGGAACTAGATTAGTTTGTGAATAAAGGAAAAATAAAATATTACACTTAAATAATTCGAATAGAGCAGTGTTGAGTTCAGTGTTGTGCCAACACTAGTTACCAATATGTTTGACTAACACTTCACGACAACACCTACACTTACAATCTCCCCCTTTTTGCCTTTCTTCACAACACCGACGAAGTACACTTATCTTTTTATGCACAGTCCTCCAGTAACACAACATCATCAATATCTTAAGCTAATCCCCTTTAATATGATAACATTAACCAAGTAGCCTTAAGAGACTAATTAGAAAACATAGTGAGTTAAACATTACAGTTATAAGCATAACTTGGAAAACATAGGATACTTTAGACTTGTAGAAACAACACAATAAACATGAAGATACAATGGACTTACTCTCCCACTTTTGTGAGGAAAGCAAAAACCTCAATGAATCACTTCATCGGATGAAAGTTCCTATATCTCTTATTTAGCACCTATTTCTATTTTCCATTTTAGAAACTCTATAATCCATTGTTTCTTAAAATCTTCCATAACCATAGTCTTCTCTCCCTGAAAGAGAAACAAAGTTAGCCATAGTTGCAACTATTAACTCAGGTGTTACCTCTGATGTTGAGTCAAAATTGTACACAGAAGATGTTGTCGCAACATCTTGTTCATACTCAATATAAATAGACTTCTCAGAACTTTCTTCCTTGTCCTCCAAATATCTATGGCTTCATGATCATCACCATTCTCAGTTTCCTCAGAACCATCTTTCTCCTCGTCACCACTTTCTTCCTCGTTCTCGACCTCTTCATTCTCCTTCTCTTTCTCTTTCTCCTTATCATCATCTTGCAAAATATCTAGCAACATCACCATCTCTTTTTCTTTATCAGCACCAGCGGCTGAACCACCATTATCACCCATTTTAGTCTCTCTAAGAACTGAAGTGTTCTCCCCCCTTAATCAAATTATTCTTCTCAGCAAAAAAAATTCCTCAACCACTGTCTCTTCAACCGTGTTTGAAGTAAAAACAACACCATGGTCTTCATATTGAACTTGTTTTGTTTCCACAACAATGTCTAGAATGGTGTTTCACCTGTGAGAAGAACTACATGATCAGGGGTGGGGTTATTTCCTTGATTCACCACATCAAGGGCCACATTAATTAGATCGGAGATAGATGCCATGGATTTAAAAAGTGCAAGTAAAACTCTTAGTGTTTGAGAGAGCTAAGGAACTAAGATAGAAGAGAAATTCAAGTCAATAGTGACAAAAGTACTCGACGATTTCATAAAATCAAGCATGCATAATATCGCTGGTTGAGTCAATATGTGACACCATGTTTAATTTACATGTGACCAGAGCAGTTTAAAAAAACTTGTAAGTCACAAAGTTAAACCCGGATGTTGGGACAACACGCTTACAGACTGGTGCTGGCACAACATTGGCACCTGAATTGAATCAACGCTGGTTCTAGTAGCTGTGTGGGTACAAGGCTTACCTTCAAGCTCCATTCAAGTAAAGTCATGAGCAAGATCTGAAATAAATTAATGGGACTTAAGACAAGTTTAACACGTTAGTAACACAGATATTTCAGACTTATACATGAGTAGGAGAGTTAGCTATCATAAAACACACATTTAGGTATGAAGTTAGAATCATGGAAATAATCAACTTCGAAGGTATAATCAGAAACAACTTAGCGTGTCACTGACAGCTAGATCACCCAAGGTGTATGACTTTACGTGAAACATGACTATTTCTCCCCCTTACGCCCAAACCGACACAGACACCCCAAGGAAAGAATGAATGAGTGTAGGCCTATATGGATGCAGAATATGAATGTTGTGTCAACACGGTTCTAATTTGTGTTGCCTCAACATTGCTTGGTGACATCTGAAATTAGTTGTCTTCTTTTTTACTTTGAAACACAACAAATACAATTACTCTCTTTATCAATCACCTGAAATGTTAAGAAGTGATAATGAATTCACTGAATGTACGCAATAATGAGACCCCATACACCCTAATTTCATCATAATCAATGCAAATGCATGGCAAGTAGATAGGTCTGAATCAAGGAAGTGCATGACCCCGACACCCCAGAATCCTAATGCATACTTGTTTACTGTACATTATAAAAAGGTTCTAAGCTCCAAGTGATAAATAATACTGAATGAAGGCAGTACGGAACCCCAAACACCCCAGTATTACACCCCTACTACCCTATGCCCCTTTTGCAAGCATCATAATGTGAATAAGACACAACTGAATAGCATCGTAGCAGTGAACTTCGTGCATCTCAGCTTCTTCATACTAAGTCACTAACCTCAGAAAATAGAGAGTTTCAATTAAGCTCATGAAAATAATAAGAAAAGAACTTTCAAACAAATATCATCTTTACAATGTCAAGAACTTAGAAACCAGGCCATGCATGACACATTCATGAATAAGGTCAAAGATAAAAATAAAAAACAAGCTTAAAAATCTAATGCAATCTTTCAACACCACAACCAATCTACGATGTTAGCCCGTGGTGTTAAGGTAACACCGGAATGCAACACTGATCACATAACACTCATGTTAAGAGCCTTCCTCAAATTAAAGAACCTCTCATTATCCAAGGGTTTTCTAAACATATCAGCAAGCTAATTGTTGGTCTCTATGTGTTTAATGTTAATCCTAATAACCTGTACCAGATCTCCCAAGAAACAATGCTTAATATTTATATGCTTGGCTCTAGAATGGTGCAATGAGTTTCTTGAAATACTTATGGCACTGATGTAGTAACAAGGCATTAGGAGGGTATCACTCTCAAGCCCATAGTTAAGAAACAAGTGATTAAGCCATACAAGATGGGTAACAAAGCTGCCAAGTGCTATATATTCAACTTCAACAGTTAAAAGTGACACACAAATGAGTTTCTTGTAATACCAAAAAAACATGATTAATTCCTAAATAATAACAACTTCCACTTGTGGATTTTCTAACATTTAAGTCTCCAGCCCATTTAGAGTCACCAAAACGCATAAGGTTTTTAGTTATATCATGTGTATACCATATGCACAAGTCTATAGTACCAGATATATATTTAAGAATTAGCTTCACAACAGTTAAATGAGAAGCTTTGAGGTTAGCATGATACCTGGCACATGCACAAGCCCAGTACATAATACATAGGCGGGTAGCTGAAAGATGCAGTAATCTCCCAATAATGGAACTGTGTCGTGTTGAGAAAACACTGTCTATTGTGCCATCTTTTCCAATCCTCAAGGTAGAAGCCACTTGAGTCCTTCTTGACTGAGACTCCTCCAAGCTGCTCACCAAGTTTCTTTCATATGTCACTAGGCTTAGGAACATTCCATCTTCCTCTTGCTTCACTTGCAGAACAAGGAAGATATTCAGCTCTCCAGCGATGCTGAACTCTAGTGTACCTGTAATAGTTTCAGAAAACTTGTCTAAAGAAGACATGTTAGCAGAAGCTAAGACAATGCTATCAATATATAATTGACCTATGCAACAATCAGAACATGTAGCAGACATGAAAACACTCAACATTAATATATATATATATATATATATAATGTTACCCTTTCTTTGTTGTGTGTTTTGATGCCTTCAGTGGTCTGATCAATGACATGTGTTGTTGGATGATACATATGAATCCTAGCAGGTGAATCCTTCCAAACATCTGGACCTTAAACCGTTTCATCGTTTGAGTATGACTGCTCTAGTGTTGTGTCAACATCAACAACAGTCGATGTTGGACGAACACCAGCTTCTGGTTCAGGTTCAGGTTCTGCAGGTGATGTTGGGTTGACACTATGTGAATTCAATGTTGGCTCGACATCGGAATCCAGTAGGGTAGGCATAACAACCTTTTGTTCACCTGCAACACTTGATAGATCATCAAATACCACTTGTACATGTTCTTTAGCAGTATTCAATCTAGGATAATGTACTCCAAATACAACATTGTTTAATGAAACATGGCAAACACATCCAAATTCATGATAATGAGCAAGATTGGGCTTCTTCTGATTCAACATCTCATAAGAACTCATGAGTGTAGAGAATTCATGAAGATTTTCATTAAACTCACAGAAGTCAAAGAGTGACTTATTTTCAAATTCTCTACCCAAATATGACAAACTATTACCAATATAAACACCGTGTAAGTTATTAATATTAGCATGCAATGTTTTGAAGGTAATGAGTGCCTCTGATTTTTCTTAAAAAGATTTTATCAAGTTATATCCAGAAAAATCGTTCATAATCACACAATCATATTGTTTCCCCCTGGCACTACTTACTTCAATAAGACCTGAGAGATCCATCTGAAATTGTAGAAAGTAATTAGAGGTACTTGTAATATGTTCATCCACTTGGATTCAATTATGAGAAGCTTTGGTCTGTTGTTTACCTTTCAAGCAATCATCACCAACCATCTTACCAGAGCTCGTGAGATTTGGAATCCCTCTCACTGTTTCAAGTTTCAGCACCTTGTTCAATCTCCTTCTGACAGCTGGTCCATACAACTCTTTAGTCTCTGTGTCGGAGTGAACACGTGTGGAGCCAACATGCGGATCTGTATATGTTGGCACAACATCTGTATCCTGGGCAGGTTCAGTATCCTCAATCGATGTTGAGTCAACATTGGCAAATGTCTATGTTGGCTCAACATCTATATTAATAGGTGTAGAGGAATTTCCTTCTTTCTTACCTGGACTGGAAAGCTTTGGTATACCTCTGGTTGCATCCACCTTCAAAAGTTTCCTCAAGTTTATGTAATGCTTGTGTCCAAGTCTCCTATGCCAGACAACTGATACTTCCACTTTAGCAGAAAATCATTGAGCTTTCTTCATTCATCGTGTAGCAGTTGTCCTTTGTTATTTTGCCTATAATGACACAAATCTTTGGATTATCAAAAACATCACAAGAATAATTGTCAAATTCAACAACAAAGTTATCAGCAGAAATTTGATTGATGCTTATGAGATTAGCGTGTAGTTCATTAACCAACATGACATCCTTTAGATGTGGGAACCTCTCAACGTTCAGAACTCCTTTGACAATGATTCTTCTCTTGCTTCCATTTCCATAGGTGCCACTTGCAGCGACGAGTGGTGCATAATCTTTCAAATTAGATTTGCATCTAATCATGCGCCTAGAGTATTCACTGTTAATGTACCACTCACCTGTAATATTAGGATTCACAACAAAAACTACAACATTGCAAATAGTCATATATTTTGTATTGTTATTCTGTTCAGCAATGTTGGAACCGAATGTTGAGACAACACCGAATCCTAGTGTTGGTTTAACACCCGTGGCAACATATTCCGAATCCTTATTCTGTTCAGCAGTATTATTAATAGATGTTGAGCAAACACCAGATCCTCGCGTTGGCTGTGTGAATCCTTATCCTATTCAACTGATTTTCAGTACTTAAAACAATATGGCTTAGAATGTCTTAACTGAAAGTGGTACAAACATTTGTAAGTCACTTTGTTGGATATTTCAGAAAAACTTTTTTGCTTTTACAAACCTTGGGATAATGGATTTAGAAGAACAAATAATATTATGACCTTGGTAACCTAATCCAGTTTTACCATTAATACCGACATCAAGAATCTCATCAGGTCTATGCATACCTGAATCCCATTTAGAGATGGTTTGATCAGCCGATTAGAGCTTAGTCAGTACCGTTTCAAATTGAGTCTTCTTTCAAGTTAGGTTTGTCTCAAGATCATTAACAATATCAACTGGAAACATGTTTTCCTTAATTGGGGCCTTTCTTCTCTTGTTGAGTTTGTTCGTTTCAGCACGCAAGGCATGATATCTGACCTCCAAGTCTTCTCTGATCTCTTCTTGAGTCATCTCACTTCCAAAGAAGTAATCTTCACCAAGACCTACTAAACCACCAAAATAGTTTAAGTTAACATGTTCATGATAATGATTTTCTTTTTGCGATTAGGAACAATAAGTTAGAAGAAGTGGTATCATCATCCCGATAAACAAGGAAGATCTCTTGGAGTGGTGTTGTTGTCTGAGTGTTAGGCAAACACTGAATCGTCGCAGTGTTAGCTTGACATTCTGTCCTAACATGATATGTCCAGTCCATAATAGCAGTCAATGCTGCTGTCTGAATTTCTTCAATTGCTGGCACATGTGCTTCAGACCTTTCATCACATCATGTCTCAACATGGTTCTTTTCTCCTTCAAAGCAACACTCTTCATCCAAATCTACAGAACCATGAAGACAAATGGAATTAGTAGGATCATTAGAAATGTAACTAATGATATCATTCTCCCAGTCAACAAAATATATTATCTGGTCTGGAGCTTCAGTTTGAGTGTTATGCACACACTTCTCAGTGATGTTGTCCTGACATTCGGATGACACATCTTTAGACCGTTTAAAATGGTTGGACTCTATTCAGCTTCATGGATCATATTGACATCATTTACGTTGTAGGGATTCGTCATGAGAACTGAGTAGCCATCGGTTTGACATTCATGCTGGCAGACCTATAGATTTAATGTGATATCTGAGCATGTTGTTGTTGGGGTTCGAGTTGTCCATTACTATGTACAAAATACAAACACTATGAAATCGGTGCTTGGCTCTGATACCAATTGAAAATGTATGGATCGAGATTGGTACAACATTTATAACTCAAAACTGGTGCTGCCGTCAAGTGTTGAGCCAACACTGATTTTACTCAGTGTTGTCCTAATACCTACTGACAAAGTATATCGTACACACATGGTTGAGATGAATGTTACGCCAACATTAAAGTACTTAATGTTCCCTTAACATTCGTGATACGTTGATAGAGTAAATTGTGCACAGCGAAATTTAAAGAACACAGTAGGTAACTTTTAGGCAGATTATATGAATATAATCTACCTCGCCCATACGACGAAATAACCACTAATAAATTATTGGTTTTTACAAAAACAAAATAACGGAGCAATGAAACCAATCCTAACACTAACTCACTTCAACCTTTTATAGCTTCGTTAGATAAAACTCAGTACAACAAGACAAAGACACTCGACAATAAGATTTTCCTCTTCGGGATATTTTCGCTATAATCTTCGTGCCTTTTTCTTGATGCCCAACATGCCTATTTATAATATATTGTTCCTTGAGCTCCAAGGATGTTGTGCACGTTTTTGATTGCTCTTAGATCTCCAAGATCATCTTTAATTTTGTTCTTGAGCTTATCATCTTCTTAGGCTTATCTTTAATTAAGTTTGGAAGCTTCCTACTTGATCCAAACTTCTTCAATAAAAGACTTCTTCTCTTGATCGAAATCCTCTTTAGATAGACTTCAAATCTTCTAAAATCTTCTATCTTTATTTTGAAATTAATTCACTTTATCAACAGGAATCTTCCATCATTATCTTGCATATCCAATGCATTTATCTTTCGGATATTATTCGTTTGATGAGTAAACCACTTGGACTCTTGATTTATCATTATGTTGAAATATAAACAAGATAAACTACAACTGTGGAACTAAATTAGTTTGTGAATAAAGGCAAAATAAAATATTAGAATTAAATAATTCGTACAAAGTAGTGTTGAGTTTAGCGTTGTGCCAACACTAGTTACCAGAATATTGGACTAACACTTCACGACAACACCTACACTTACAGACTCCTTAAAATGGGTGAATAATTCTCTTAAGGCACTGAATGAGGGGGCCAAAACTACGATCGCTAGGTTGGGTCCGCGAAGTGGCTATATATTTCATGAAGAGTGGTGTTTATCGTTCGCTCAAACTGCACCAAGGTGCTGCTGACGTGAAATTCGGTATGGAACTTGGAGTTGATCAAGCTGACTATCTTGGGTTCGTGAAAGAGGTTTCTGCAAATATATGCTAGAAGTTAGCCGTGGTCCTCGAATGGAGATTCCTAAGGTTGACGTCGAAGATGAGGAAGAATTTTCTGGCCCAAAGGTCGGTAACCCTTTCTTTCGTCTATGGGAGGAACGACGCGGTAATTATATGCATGTTGTGGCTATGCCAGATCATGTGCTGCCAACAAGACAAGAAACTGCAGATATTGGCAGTGTGGACGAACCTCAAGTTTATCCAGTCGGAGTGATGGACGCCATTCATGCTGCTTTCGGCAACAGTGATGACAAAATGAATCTGTGTCCTACAATAGAAAGTGAATCTCAGGTATAAAAAGCGTTGGAATTTGTTGCTAAGCCTAGCGGAATTTCTGCTCCTCGTGATCCTCCAAATGCTATGCCACAGAAGGAGCATGGTCCTTTATTTGTGACGAAGAGTGGTAATTTTAATCCAATCCCGCCGATTGAAGTAAATCCAGTTTGTGGCGTTCATGCAACTTCATCGCATGTCAAGGCTATCAGCCAGGCTCTTAATGAGCATAATCTAGTCTCTCCCAGCATTTACCAGCTTGGAGGACACTTCAGCGGTGCTTCTGAATATGAGGAGCTTAAATTACCGGAAGGATGGGACCAATCGAATGAGCTCGTGCTGACCGATCAAATTCAGAAAAATTGTGCCAATTATGCACAATCCCTTGGTCTTGTTTTGTGTTCGGAGTCCCCCCAGTCATCAGGAGAGTAGTGTATAGCTGACCATATAGTTTTGATAATATTAGGCCATTCTTTGCCTTTCGTATATTCTGATATACCTTCTGTAATGGTGTTCTTTGAGAACCCGATTTTGTGGCTAATATCATAGCTTAGTTTGACCAATATTTTAATAATCAGTTTTGTTGAACCTTTGTGGTTATTACTTTGGCTTATTCTATGAATAAATCAACAGTTGTGGTGTTCTCATTAGATTCGCCACAATCCACTTTAGGTCAAGCATTCTATTTCGTGATTTTTACGCAAAATATCATTTTTGCGTTTGACCTCTTTGGGCCGAATGTGCATTCGGCATGATGCTTTTTTGAGGTCTTTGCAGAATGAAAAGTTGGGCTTCCGTTTGACCTCTTTGGGCCGAATGTGTTTCCGGGATGACGTTTTTCGTGGTCTTTGCGAAATGAGATATTAGATTGGCATTCGACCTCTTGCGGCCAAATGTGCTTCCGGCATGACGCTTTTTGCGATCTATGCAGAATGAGACATGGGATTGGCATTTGACCTCTTTGGGGTCGGATGTGCTTCCGACGTGAGGCTTTTCACGGTCTATGCAGAATGAGACATGGGATTGGCATTCGACCTCTTTGGGTCCGAATGTGCTTCGGGCATGACGTTTTTCATGGCCTATGTGGAATGAGACATGGGATTGGCATTTGACCTCTTTGGGGCCGAATGTGCTTCTGGCATGACGCTTTTTGCGGTCTATGAGGAATGAGACATGGGATTGGTATTCGACCTCTTTGGGGCCAAATGTGCTCCCGGCATGACGCTTTTCGCGGTCTATGCGGAATGAGACATGGGATTGGCATTCGACCACTTTGGGGCCAAGTGTCCGTCTTGATTGTTGTGGTTCACTCGTCCTCACTCTTGTGTCATAGGTTCGGTTGTGTCACTCCATAACTAGGATGCACGGATACTCAAAAAAAGTGCTCGGTCAGATACGCGCGGGATACGTATCCGATACGCCATCTAGAGTATCCTGAATTAAAATTAATTAAAAAATATGCATACGAGTATCTGATACTCTCTTGAAGAGTATCGGATACTCTCAGATCTCTCTTGAAGAGTATCGGATACTCTCTTGAAGAGTATCCGATACGTATCGGGGCCAATTTATTTGTTATTTGTTATGTTTTAAAAATATGCTAATCTGGTATTGTTATTTGTTATGGGATACTCTTTTGAAAAATATGCTAATCTAGTATTGTTATTTGTTATGTTTTAAACTCTTTAACATTTGTTGTTGACCATGTTTAATGTATTTATTTTTTATCAAAAAAAAATATTTAATGTATTTAACATTTAACCATTAGTATTTTGAGTTTTTGAGCTTATATGAATTGCCTATGGCTTTTAGGAATCTTTTATATATGTTTATATTTTTTATTGTGTTTTAATTAATTTTGCAAGTGATTACATATGATATAATACATCATTTGACTTTTTTTTAGTTATATATGTATATAATTATTATTTATTAATATTAAATATTCGAAGTATCCTACACGTATCCTATCTTGTAAATTTTAAAAAAATCGTATCCACGTATCCGTATCCTACGGATACGGATTCTCGTATCCGTATCCGTGCAACCTTGCTCCATAATGAATCTTTCTGCAGTGTTAGCCGAGAGAGAGATATTTGGGCTGAGCTCAGTTTCTTATTGATTTGCTTATGTTTCCCGGATGTTATGCGGACTCAAGCCTCCATAGTTCATATACTTTGATATTGCTTCGACTTACTGAACAAATCAACGCCTATGCGTAATAGCATCTCAGATGTTGTACGTTCCACGGGCGCGTAAGCTAGGGGTGTACACGGGCGGGTATTTGCGGGTTACCACAAAAAAAGACATCATACCCACGTATGGCGGGTTACCAAAATCTTCAACCGAGCGGGTCATTTTAATTTTGAAACCATGCGGGTGGCGGGTTAGGCGGGTGCGCGGGTTAGCGGGCGGGTGGCGGGTTATAACACTATTCTGAAAACAAATATTAAATATTAACTGTATCAAATTTACATGCATTAATCAAACTAATCATACAATAAATAATAGATTTAAACAAAAAAACATGTCACTGCTCATCAACAAAAAGAAGAGAATATAATAAACATTTGTTTAAAAAAACATGTCTAACACCAAGAGACTGTTTTAGGGTTTTTGGCAGTTTTGGTCCTTTATGTATACCACTCTGCAGTTTTAGTCCTTTATATATACTCTGCTCAATTTTAGTCCTTTATCTATACATTGCGCTCAATTTTGGTCCTCCAGCCAAATTAATTTTAAAATTTGTCAATAAACATCGCATGCGAGTCACGTGACACCTGAAACCGGTCCCATTATTATTTTTATTTATGCTTTTAACTTAGAATTTAAGAAAATTTATAGTTTCGTTAACAAAAACGAGAGTGATGACACTTAGGGATAGTGATGACACTCTCCTTTTTGTTAACGAAACTATGTTTATTCTTAAATTCTAAGTTAAAAACATAAATAAAAATAATGATGGGACCAGTTTCAGGCGTCACGTGACTCGCATGCGACGTCTATTGACAAATTTTAAAATTAATTTGGCTGGAGGACCAAAATTGAGCGCAATGTATACATAAAGGACTAAAATTGAGCATGGTATATATAAAGGACTAAAACTGCAGAGTGGTATACATATAGGACCAAAATTGTCAAAAACCCGACTGTTTTATGTACACCCTTAGTACATTGAAAAAAATAGTCTACAAAAACTAACCAATTGACTCCTAACAAAGTTCTTGCCTCACACGTTCCATCAAGGATCTTTCACTTTCAGTAGGTACTAGAGGACCAAATCCCATGTTGTCTCCCCCATCCAAGCTTTCATCAAACAAGTTAGTTTCAGTATCTGCCTGGTCCTCGTCGTCATCGGACATGGTTGCTCATGTTCCTTCGCCAGGTGCTACCCCTGTCAAACAAATGCATAATTTTGAGCATGGCTTCATATTTGATAATCCAGTTGATAAGGGTATTTTAGGATTGGCCCAACACTGTGGATTGGGCCGGCCCAAAACCGTATCGTATTGGCCCAATTCGATACCTTCAGCGCATCGAATAACCGTCATTCGATGCGCGCATCGAATCGATATGATTCAATGCGCTTTATACAGCTGTCTATGGGCCCCGCAAAGCGAGGCTATTATACATATCCCAGTTTTTAGCATTCAGAGGCAGATCGAACCCGAGTCCCAACCTTACCACATCGAATCACCCTATTCGACACGCACCCCTGTTCGACACGTAATTGGATTCGACACCAACAGTGTTTTATTAAAGCCATATCGAATCGCTCCTGCATCGAATCAGTACTGTTCGAGGCGCACATCGAACAACCGGAATTCGATGCGTTGAATAGTTTTTGTTATTTATATATTTAAATCAGTGTAAGATCTGTAATAGATAGTAGGTGTTTTGGACAAAGTTAGTCCGGTTTACTTTATTGGATTAACATTATTTTGGTTATTTATATTCCGATTGTATTGTTTTACTGTGTTCTATTACCGTGACGAAATAAGACCAAAATATTGGCGCCGTCTGTGGGAACACCGTTAACACTGTTTTAGATAGAGCAGCTAGGATGACAAATAAATGGCGCATGTATGCGGTTGAAAAACGGCAAACAGAGAAAAAGATCAAAACAAAGACAGATCTAAGTCAAGAGCGGATTGAGCCTAAAGAACAGGGGCAAGATAAAATAGAAAGTTAGTTGTTAAAGCAATGGCAAGAATGTAAGATGGAGCCTTTAGGGGAGTTCAAAATTGTTCAGCTTTTCAAAGAAAGTTCTAGGAAAGTAATAAAGATTGGAGCAGAAATGGACTAGATTATAGAGGTTGCGTTGGTAGACTGTCTCTGGCGTAATTCTGATATATTTGCATGGTCCAATTCTGACCTTCTCGGGATAGACTCTAGGATCATAGTACATCGTTTGAATGTAGATAAGAGCTCGAAATCGATACGGCAAAAGAAGCAGAATTTCAATAAGGAAAAGAATGAAGCAGCTGAAAAAGAGGTGCAAGAACTTTTAGCTGCGCGGCATATTTATGCTATAAGATTTTCGGAATGGTTGAGAAATATTGTGTTGGTCTTGAAAAAAGAAGCTACATGGAGAATGTGTGTGGATTATACTGAATTAAACAAGCATTGCCCGAGAGATCCTTTCCCGTTGCCTCGGATAGATCTACTTGTGGATTTTACAGCAGGATGTGCATTGCTGAGCATGATGGATGCAAAGAGTGGTTTCCATCAAATCTTCATGGCAGTGCAAGATCAGAGCAAGATAGCATTTGTAACAGATGTCGGAGTGTATTGTTATAGGGTAATGCCGTTTGGATTGAAGAATGTGGGAGCAACTTTTCAGAGGTTGGTGGCTAAAATGTTTTACCATCAAAATGGAAAATCGATGGAAGTGTATATTGAAGATATGCTTGTAAAAAGCCTAAAATCCGATGAGCATGTGCGACATTTGGATGAGGCCTTCACTATAATGAGGACATACGGAATGAAACTAAATCCTAAAAAAATGCACTTTTGGAGTAACGACTGGGAAGTTTCTAGGATATGTGGTGAATGAAAGAGGAATTGAAGCCAACCCTGATAAAATAAAGGCAGTACTGGATCTACCATCACCAAGAACAGCGGGGGATGTTCAATGTCTGGTGGGCTGTCTGACGGCCTTGGGAAGATTTATATCAACATCTGCGGAAAAGAATCTCCCTTTCTTTAAAGTGATGAAGCGGAACAAAGATTTTATTTGGACGCCGGAATGTGAAGAGGCTTTTAGACAAATGAAGAATTATTTGGTAAGCCCGCCGTTGTTAGCAAAACTGGAGGAAAATAAAATGTTGTATCTCTATTTGGCAGTATCCGCAAATGCAATCAGTACGGTATTACTCAAGCAAAAAGAAGCTCAATAATTACCCATACATTATGTGAGTAGAGTACTGCAAGGGGCGGAGAGAAACTACTTGGAGATAGAGTTGTTTGCATTAGCGATTGTTGTTACGGCTCGGAAGTTGAAACCGTATTTTCAGTCTCACCCAATTACCATGGTAACAGACAAACCATTGAAGTAAGTGTTGGCAAAGCCAGAAACCTCAGGTAGATTGGTGAAATGGGCAATCGAACTCAGTGAGTTCGGGTTGGAGTTTAAGCCACGAGTTGCAATCAAAGCGCAAGCTCTAGCAGATTTCATGGCCGAGACCCTGGGGAACAGTGTAATTGAGACCGCATGCTGTATCTTTTCTATATCAAACCAAGTTGGAACCAGTAGGGCAACATCGACGTGGATATTACACACTGATGGATCTGCGACAACTCATTGAGGAGGAATTGGAATACATTTTCTGTCCCCATAGCAAAGGGAATTTGAATTTGCTATTAGCCTGAATTACATGGTAACAAATAATGAAGCCGAATACGAAGCAATAATTGCCGGGGTCAAAATGGCTCTCGGACTCAATATTGAACATCTAGACGTATTCACCGATTCGCTCTTAGTGGCAAATCACTTCTCGGGAAGATATGAGACGCATGAGGAAACTATGAAGCTGTACGCCGCAAAGGTTAAAGAATTAGCAAAGAACTTCAAATTCTTTGATATAACTCAGATCCCTAGGGACGACAATGCAAAAGCAGATGCGCTTTCCAAATTTGCAAGTTCTTCAGATATTTTGGCGGAAAAGCGAATCACACTTATGGTCGCTGATAAACCTTAGATTGGGATATCAAAATATATTACCACGGAAGCCCGGGTGGAGTTTATAATGGCAATACAAGAAGACCCATCCTGGAAGGACGAAATCATGATCTATCTTCAGCAGAGTATTTTACCAGCAGATCCGAATGCACAGCGTAGAATGCGTTATAAGGCTTACAGATTTGCTATCACCAATGGAGAGTTATATAAAAGATCTTTCGAAGGACCGTTGTTAAGATGTTTGACTCCTGCTCAAGCTGAGTATGTCATGGAAGAAATCCACGCAGGTTGTTGCGGAAATCATTCTGGGGGACGAGCTTTAGCTCAACGAATATTTCGCCAGGGATATTATTGGCCAACTCTACTTAAAGACGCAACAGCTTATTCGAGGAAATGTGATAGTTGCCAATATCATGCTCGTCTCATTCATAGGCCGGCGCGTCAGCTACAACCCATCGATGTGTCATGTCCATTTCATCAGTGGGGAATTGATATTGTGGGTCCATTTCCACCCACCAAAGGGCAAAAACGATACTTAATAGTAGCGGTGGAGTATTATACTAAGTGGGTCGAGGTAGAAGCTATAATGTCGATCACAAAGAAGAATATGATCGAGTTTATCTGGAAATACATCATATGCCACTTCGGCATCCCGAGATCCATTGTATGTGATAACGGCACGCAATTCACTGGAAAGGAGATAATATCATGGTTTGGAGAATTAAAGATATCACACAATCTCCTTCAGTATATCATCCGCAATACAATGGTCAAACGAAATCCACTAACAAAACATTGAAAGATTATCTCGAAAGGAGAGTGAGGTGTACGGGAAAAACTTGGCTGGAAAAGCTTCAAGGAATATTATAGGCATATAGAACGACTCCGAGAACATCCACAGGGGAGACTCCATTCGTTCTTGTTTATGGCACTGAAGTTGTATTACCTGCAGAGATAGGTATGCCAATGCGCAGAATTACTGATTATGATCCAGAGCAATCAGCCCGGTTGTGACAAATGGATCTGGATATGATAGGATCGACAAGGGAGGATGCATATCAGCGTACTGTCGCTTTCAAAGCAGCAATGGCCAAAAGTTATGATAAAGGAGTTCAATTCAGAAATTTTGAAGTAGGAGATTTGGTTCTGAGAAGTATTGTAGCTAAACAGCACATCGGAAAGCTTGAACCAAAATGGGAAGGGCCTTTTGGAGTTACGCGAGCAAGTTCACGAGGATACTATTATTTGGAATCTTTAAGAGGAATTCAACAGAAACACCCATGGAATGTGCAACATCTCAGGCATTATTATGCATAAAATGGAATAAATTTCATCAAATATTATGTGACATACACTTCAATTGATATTAATCCTTTACGAATTATTAATTGCAAATTTGTATTCACTCAATGACACAGGTAGAACATGACGGAGGGATAAGAAGGCCAGAAGTGGTCTACCCCCGCATGCCAGAAAGAAGAACATGACGGAGGGATAAGAAGGCCCAAAGTGGTCCACCCCCGCATGCCAGAAAGAAGAACATGACGGAGGGATAAGAAGGCCCGAAGTGGTCCACCCCCGCATGCCAAAAAGAAGAACATGACGTAGGGATAAGAAGGCCCGAAGTGGTCCACCCCCGCATGCCAGAAAGAAGAACATGACGGAGGGATAAGAAGGCCCAAAGTGGTCCACCCCCGCATGCCAGAAAGAAGAACATGACGGAGGGATAAGAAGGCCCGAAGTGGTCCACCCCCGCATGCCAGAAAGAAGAACATGACGGAGGGATAAGAAGGCCCGAAGTGGTCCACCCCCGCATTCAAAAAGAAAGAACGTGACGGAAGGATAAGAAGGCCCGAACTGATCCACCCCTCATGCTAGGAGGAAAAATTTGACAATGGGATAAGAAGGCCAAATGTGGCCAAATTTCTTATGATCATCATTGACAAAATAACAGCGCGATGAAGGCTCAAGAGATCTAATTTCTCAGGTACAGTATGCATGCCTTAATAATGATCATGATAATAGCTCAAAAGGCTCATATTTGTCATGTCAAACACCATTATGAGAACATCAGAAAAATATTGACGCAACAGCAAACAAATGAATGAAATAATGTTTTTGGAAATGAATTGGAAAGAAACGATACCTGAGTAAACGTAAAGTAAAGGGTATAATGTCAAACGGTTGAGTCATTCTCATTAAAAAGCAACCGATAAAAAGTTACAAGGATCTATACAAAACGAAAGGCTTAATATCCACAATATAGTTTAACAAAATAGCGCTACTCATTCGATGAATGGGGGGACTCCGGACGAAGAACCACACCCACTGAACGCGCAAAGTTGGCACAATTGCTGCGAATTTGATCCTCTGTAAGAATCAATTCGTCAGTTTGGGCCCAACAATCGGGCAAGTTAACTTCAACTCTTTCAGTAGGATCGTTGAGTTGATATCTACTAGGAGAAATCAGATTTTGCACACTAAGTGATGGATTAGGTACAGTACTAGCCAGCACAGAAATCTTTTCACCTCGAGTAGAATGTGTTATGCCTAGTAATACAGTTGTAGGACCAGAAGTCTTAAGGGCGCTTGCCACCCTATTTCTTTTGTCCGAGACTACAAGGAGAACATTTTCAAAAACTGTCGTCTTTGGAGGACTTCGAAGAAAAATTGTAGACCTAGAAGTTTTCGGAGGTACTTTTGAATCATCATCGCTCGAACCAAAAGCATCATGAAGAGCTCTTTTGATATTCTCTGAATCGCCTAGAGTAGCACTAGGAGTGCTTTTCTCTTTTCCTTTATGAGACAGAGGTGAGCTCGATTTTAAGGAGCTGGAGCCGGTTACATTTGGTTTTTTACGATCGCGCGATAAGGCATAAAATGAATCACCAGGCCTAGGAGTATGTAAATTGTCATTATCATCATCACTGCTAGCCTCTAGGGTCTCCATTCTTGAGTTACGACTTGCTTCAAGCATATCCTTGTGAAAACCCTCTCCAAGGTACCCAAGATATCCCGCTTGGTCAACACCGACTTCCATTCCGTATTTCATATCAGCAACACCGCGAAGTAATTCCAAGAATTTATATACATTACTTTGCGTAAAATCTCGGACGATCGCACATTTGTAATCTTCATATTCAAAATACTGAATTCGACGGCGCAAATTGGAAATACTGAATTCGACGGCGCAAATTGGAAATAGCATTTTCCGCGTCCACATTTGAAGCCCAAAGAGAGCAATTTTCACGTTTCAAGGATTCGTTATCCTTTTTAAGTGCAATAATTTCAGCACGCAAGGCTTCAGCATCCTCTTCTGTTTTCTTGGCCTTAACTTCGGCATCATGTTTGTCGGGGATGGCTTTTGACGTTCTTTTTTCTGCCTCCCTAGAACGTTTCAGCGCATTTCGGCGACTATAATCCCCGTTATGAATAGTAGCGCGTAGATTGTCAACGACAGCATTGTGTTGGCTCTGCAGCTCAACCAAACCGCTGTAATCCCTACATAGCTGATACACTGCTAGAATGACAGCCGCAAAGAATAGACGTCCAAAGCGAGCTAAACCATGATATCCTAAACGGTTTATTACGGCTCACCGATCCAACTGAGGACATAGACTCTGCATTATTTCTCCAGCTTGCTCCTCTCTTAACCTATAACTGCCCAATGTGGCGCTTAATGATTCAGAATTTTCATCGTTGAGAAAATCATAATTAACAAGACTTCCTGGAGGGGCCGGTCTCGGATTCCCTGAAGGGTGAGGCCGTCTAGGTGGAGGGGGAGGTATGTCCTGAGCATCCTGCGCAGATTCTTCTTCCGCCAATTTCCTTTTAGCGGAAGAAAACAAATCCTCACCAACTGGACAAGAGGAGCTTGCTTCATCTACTTTTCGTTTATTCCTAAATGTAGGGTTAGCCGCATTAAAACTGGCCAGATTGGCAGCAATTCTCTCATCTCCAGCATCAATATCTTCCATTATATGGATCTGGCGATTAGTCCCAACTTTTATGCGTCCACCAGTAGAGGTTGGCGTCAACACCAATCTCCGTGTAGTAGCATCTTCGTGACGTTCAAAATCGCTCACTATAGGCACCCGAGTGCCAGCACTAATACCACCAAGCCTTATGGTAGTATAATCAGCATTAACACCACCTGAATGGCTCGTACCCCAGTTGTCGGAAATATTTCCAGGGGTTGTGGTCGAAGGATCTTTTGCTGCAAATGCCTCTGGATTATTTTCTGGGGCAAGGTTGGCAGCAGATGGGCCCATCTCCGAGGGCTCATTTTGCTCGACTCTTCTCTGAGTATCATAAATGTTTTTGGGTGACTTCACAATTTTACTTTGATTTTGAGATTTTGTGCGGGCCATGAAAGCCTCAATTAAATCTTAATTGCGTCGCGCTGTAAATATAATAAATTAAGAGCGTGTCGAATTTCGGAAATTCGATGCGTCACGTATCGAACAGCCTCTGTTCGATGCGGTCCAGAAACGAACAAAAAATCCTTTTTATGAATGAGAACAGAAATGTCAGAGGAGGTGGACTCTTATATATAGGCCCATGGGCCGCCAACTGTCGAGGGTGCATCGAATTCGATGCGCAGTATCGAATTTTCACAATTCGATGCCTATCAATAGCACGTATCGAATAGTCACAATTCGACGCGCAGTATCGAATTTACACAATTCGATGCCTATGAATGGCACATATCGAATAGTCACAATTCGATGCCTTCAAATCAGTCAACAGTGAGCATAGTCATAAGTTTGGAAACCGTTCTCATCTTGAGAACGTCTCCCAAACTGGGGGAGACTATGTGATAGGGGTATTTTAGGATTGGCCCAACACTGTGGATTGGGTCGGCCCAAAACCGTATCGAATTGGCCCAATTCGATACCTTCAGTGCATCGAATAACCGTCATTCGATGCGCGCATCGAATCGATATGATTCGATGTGCTTTATACAGTTGTGTATGGGCCCCGCAAAGCGAGGCTATTATATATATCCCGGTTTTTAGCATTCAGAGGCAGATCGAACCCGAGTCCCAACCTTACCACATCGAATCACCCTATTCGACAGGCACCCATGTTCGACACGTAATTGGATTCGACACCAACATTGTTTTATTAAAGCCATATCGAATCGCTCCTGCATCGAATCAGTACTGTTCGAGGCGCACATCGAACAACCACAATTGGATGCGTTGAATAGTTTGTGTTATTTATATATTTAAATCAGTGTAAGATCTGTAATAGATAGTAGGTGTTTTGGACAAAGTTAGTCCGGTTTACTTTATTGGATTAACATTATTTTGGTTATTTATATTCCGATTGTATTTTTTTACTGTGTTTTATTACCGTGACGAAATAAGACCAAAATACCAGTGAAGAACTATCAAGAAGAAACATGTTGAACTCCGTTAAAGCGGATACAATGAGCGGTTCCTATTTTAAACATAAGGTAGTAAAATGATTTGACCCTGGACCAAATAGGGGAGTACATTATAATACACTTTAGACTCTTGCAGAAATGTACAACTATAGACATGAAATCGTGGAATACCCGTCAAGCTTTGCAACGATTACCAACAAGCCATGACTGCTTCCATGGCATGAACCCTCACATGTTGTTGCAGCTGCTCTTTGAAGGAAGACAACAATAAGACGTAATGTGTCTGCAGGAACGAGTAATATGATTAGGTTTCAGTAGAGAACTGCAGTTATGTTGATACCAAATTAAAGATCTGGAAAAGATAAGAAGGATAGTGGTCGAGAAAGAAATCAGACACAACAAGGATGATTGACAAAACATAATTGCAAACCAAGCTGAGCCATACTTACTGCAATATTTTAACCAAGGAAGGTGTGTTATATTCAAATCGTTAAAATTAGATTAACAGTCAAGGGTAACTTGAGAGCCTGACTAACTTTATTGACAAATTCTAAACGCGACAGTTGAGGCCTCTGAAGTGCCAAGACCTTATACATTATAGTACAATAACAATTCATATGGACTTAATGATAAATATCTAGAAGGTTAACCAACTGATTGCTCTTCTCTTCGAGAGTTCATCCACTGCCTAGCAATATTTACATAGTAGTGCAGTTTTTGGTGTTAGTAACTAACCTTTCCTCATCAACACAACTTTTATCAGAATATATTTTCCAAAGTAACACTTATCAGAACATGAAAGATAATGCTAGCCAAATGCCTAACCAATCTAGCTACTAATTAATGAAAGGGAAAAGAGCGATATTAATAAATAGCTATCAATGGCTAAAGTTGTGTCCATTCATCACCGTAAGCGATTTTAGAGATAAGATTAAAGATCTTTCATACACCAAGTTCTTATTTTGGAGATATTTTTGAGGAGTAAAGTACTGCCAAAAGCACAAGAGAACAAGTTAGGAGCAGCACAGCACAGTAACTAAAATGCCTTGTTAGGGAGAACACACACCAAAATGTCCTTCGCAGTTAAGTAGGAGTTTACACGGGCGGGTATTTGCGAGTTACTGCAATGACAGGGGGCTGGTGGCGGTTGTGCGGTGAGGTGATGTGGCGGAGGGCTGGTTGTGGTCGTGGTGAAGCAGCGTAGACGCGTGGTGGTAATTGCACGATGGTGGCAACGAGCTTGGTGAAGGGGAGAGTGGTCAGCATCGAACGTGGTGGAGGGGGCGGTGGTTAGCGACGGCGTGAGAGAGGTGAGGTGGGGTGGGGTGAGTGGGGTTGGGGTGGCAGCTGAGTTTGTGACCTAGAAAATGAGGGGGGATATTTTTTTTTAGCTTTTATACAATTATACTTATGGGGCGGGCGGGCGCGCGGGTGACCTGGGTAACCCGCGACCCGCCCGCCCAGAGACGGGTTACCACAAATATAAACTGTCAGTTCTCCTTTTTTTTGTAAATTGCGGGTTTGCAGTTGGTGGCGGTCGGGTGGCGGGCTGGTTGGGCGGGTGGCGATTTATGTACACCCCTAGCGTAAGCTTGCGACCTCGCATATCCTCAAGATAGTAATAGCCTCACGAACTAGCTTGTATGACCTTGTATGGTCCTTCCCATTTTGGTTCTAGCTTTTCGATATGTTGTTTCGTCGCGATACTCTTCAGAACCAAGTCTCCCACTTCGAAATTTCTGAATTGTACCTTTTTATCAAAGCTTTTGGCCATGTCTCCCTTAAATGCCACGGTACGCTGATAAGCATCCTCCCTTGTAGTACCTATCATATCCAGATCCATTTGGCGCAACCTGGCCAACTGCTCTGGGTCGTAGTCATATATTCTGCGCGTCGGCCTACCAATCTCGGCTGGTAGGACTGCCTTTGTGCCATATACTAGAACGAAAGGTGTCTCCCATGTTGATGTCTTCGGCGTCGTTCTATAAGCCTATAGTATTCCCTGAAGATCCTCTATCCAGCTTTTCTCGATTTCTCTCAATCTTCTCTCGATATAATTTTTCAATGTTTTATTGGTTGATTCACATGCCAGTTTGATTGAGCATGGTAGACATAAGTCATATTATGGGAAATCCGTAATTCTGCAAACTAGGATTTGATTTTCGTGCCAATGAACTGTCGGCCGTTAGCGCACACCATATACCAGGGAATCCCAAAACGACATATAATATTCTTCCATATGAACTCGATCATATTCTTCTCTGTTATGGCCGCCATGGCCTCAACCTCCACCCACTTGGTGTAATATTCCACGGCCACTACCAGAAATCTCTTTTGGCCCTTGGCCACCGGTAGTGGCCCCACAATGTTAATTCCCCACTGATCGAACGGGCATGTTACATCAAGAGGTTGCAGCGGCAGCACCAGCCTAGAAATTAAGCGAGTGTGGTATTGACATCTATCGCAACGCTGCGAGAAAGCTGTGGTGTCTTTTAGTAAAGTCGGCCAATAGTATCCTTGGCGCAAAATTCGTGGGGCCAGTGCCCTCCCCCAGAATGATTCCTGTAACTTCTAGTATGGATTTCCCTCATGACGCAATCAACTTGGGATAGGGTCAAACAACGCAACAAGGGGCCTTTGAATGACTGTTTGTATAGTTATCCATTGTGAATTGTGAACTTGTAGGCCTTATAGCGCATTCTGCGACGTGCGTTTGGGTCCACATATGATATTCCATTCGCCAGATAACTCATGATCTCGTCTTTCCAAGATGGATCCTCCCCAATCGGCAATATGTACTCGATTCTTGCCCTAGTGCTGTAATATTTTGATATCCCGATAGATGGCATGTTAGCTGCTAAGAGTGTGACTCGCTTCTTAGCTAGGACTTCTGAAGAACTAGTAAACTTAGACAACGCATTGGCCTTGCTGTTCTCATCTCGCGGGATCTTGGAGATGTCAAAAAAACTGAAATGCCTTACCAACATCTCAACCTTTGCAGCATATAATTTCATCGCCCGAAAAATGGTTCGCTACTTGCAAGGAGTCCGTGAACACATCCAAGTGTTCTATGTTGAGCGTTAGTGCCAGATTGATCCCTGCTATCACAGCTTCGTATTCAGCTTCGTTGTTTTGTCACCATGTAGTCCCAGCGATCAGGAGAGAGCAGGTGGACCCCAATTCCTCCACCATGGATCGTAGCTAAACCATCCGCGTGCAGTATCCAAGTAGTGGTAGCCTTACTAGTATCGGCTTGATTCGAGATTGAATAGATGTAATTCGTGGATCCTTCCACACTATTTCCCAAAGTTTCGTCCATGAATTCTGCCAAAGCCTGGGCTTTGATGGAAGTGTGGGGCTGGAACTCGAAATCGAATTCACTAAGTTCAATTGCCCATTTGATCAATCTCCTGGTGGTCTCGGGTCTTGCCAACACTTGCTTTAATGTCTTATCCGTTACAATCGTGATTGGGTGAGACTGGAAATAAGGCCTAAGCTTCCACGCAATAGCTACGATTGCCAGGGTGAACAACCCTATCTCTAAATAGTTTCTCTGCGCGCCTTGCAGAACTCTGCTCGCATAGTGTATGGGAAGTTATTGAACCCCATTTTCCTTTAATAACACCGTACTTATGGCATGCGAAGACACATCCAAATACAAGTACATCATCTCACTCTCTTCTCACTTGGCAAGGAGCGGGGGACTAACCAAATATTTCTTCATCTGTTGGAAGGCCTCACATTCTGCCGTCCAAATGAAGTCTTTACTCTTTCTCATAACCTTAAAGAAGAGTAGATTCTTTTCTATTGAAGTAGATATGAATCTGCCCAATGCTGTTAAACGACCAACCAAACACTGCACGTCTTTCACCGTTCTTGGTAAGGGCAGGCCTAATACTGCCGTGATGCCATAATTTTATCGGAGTTCGCCTCTATTCCCCTCTCGTTTACTACATACCCCAGGAACTTACCCATGGTCACTCCAAATGTGCATTTTTTGGGTTAAGCTTCATCACGTATGCTCTCATGATGGCAAACGCTTCATCCAGATGACGGACATGTTCTTCCGTCTTCAGACTCTTGACTAACATATCGTCAATGTATACTTCCATAGATTTCCCAATCTGATGGTAAAACATCTTCGCTACCAGTCTTTGGAAAGTTTCTCCGGTGTTCTTGAGGCCGAAAGGCATCACCCTATAACAATACACCCATGTGTCAGTTACAAAGGCCGTTTTTCTCTGATCACCCACATTCATAAAAATCTGGTGAAAATCGCTCTTGGCATCCATCATGCTCAATATAGTGCATCATGCAGTCGAATCCACTAAAAACATCTATCATGGGTAGAGGAAATTGGTCTCTCGGACAATGCTTGTTCAGATCAGTGTAATCCACACACATCCTCCAGGTTGCTTCCTTCTTAAGAACCAATACAACGTTGCTGAACCATTCTGAAAATCTCAACGCGTAAATATGTCGGGCAGCTAAAAGCTCTTGAACCTCCTTTTTGGCCGCTTCATTCTTTTCCTTGCTAAAATTGCATTTCTTCTGCCTCACCGATTTTGCATTTTTATCCACATTCACTCAGTGCATTATTATTCTTGGATCTATCACGTGCAAATCTGAATCTGTCCAAACAAAAATGTCAGCATTCCGCCTGAGACAATCTACCAATGCAGCCTCTATTTCAGAGCTCATAGCTGCTCCAATTTTTATGATTTTTCTGAAATTTTTCTCTAAATAGCTGAACTATTTAGAACTCCCCGAGTGGCTCCATCTTGCATTCTTCCCATTTCTTCGTTAATTGATTTTCTGTTTTTTCTCAGCCTTGCACCTGAGGTTCATGCCTCTTTCCAATCTTACCTCTACTCGTCCTTGGCTTCTTTTTAGCTTTGACTACTCCGCTTGACGGACCGCTCTGTCTCTTTGTCATTCTAGTTATTTAAATCTAAACGTATTTTAAAAGGTGTTCCCACACACGGCACCAATATTTTGGTCTTATTTCATCTGGGTTATAATACATCTGATATCACGTTATTATGCGCCTGACAATGCCAAAATAATGCTAATCTATTATAGGTGATGATGCATAATCTGCCCCACCCTTGAAAATGGGCAAAACAAATGGGTACCCTACAAAAATGACTAACCATCTAGTGAAGAGAAATGTCTAAATCGCGGCCACCCCCAACCCAAACAGGGGCAAAAGGTATGGGCTTCGGAAAAGGTACCCCGAGGTCACGACTAGCAAATACCCCCAGAGGGTACTCGGTCTAAAACACCAGAAGAAGGTACCCCCAAATCTCGTATGATCAACGCCTCTGGAAGGGAGTATGGTGCGACCACCAAGGCTTAAACACACCCCTCTCAACGACCTAGCATCGACTCAAACTTGGGTAACCACGAGGAAATACCTTGGAACCCTCCCAGACCGAGAAACAAATACTTGCCGCTAAGTTCCCTTTAATTTCCCAAGAGGCGATTTCCAACAATTAGCCAAATATTGAGGAGAAATGAGCACATAGCAAACGTTAAGGACACGTGTGAATACAAGGAGAAGTCAAGACCTACCACAATCCCGACTGAAAAACACAACTTTCCCGTATCAACTGCAAATAACTTTCCCATATCAACAGCAAATAACAACCCCCGGGTCCATTCAGAATAAACGACCCAGAAGGCAATCTGATCATTCATACAGACCATAGTCCATGACCCAGCTCGAAAGACGCGCTAACCATCATCATTTAACTTAGCTCCCAACCACCATAATTATGAGGGAGGATCATACCTCATTGGTCCAAATCGTTTATTGGGGCAGGAAGCAACAAATCTTATAGGTGCAGATCAATGATTGGAGCAGACTGATCTCCTTGCATTGGCTCAGTACCCCCCACGAAGACCATTGGAGCAGATATCATCATTACCCGCTCAGACTAATTGCAATTAACCCACATCATTGGTCACCTCCTGACAGACGACCCCCATTGGCGCAGAAGACCTTCACGCCATTGGCCACCAGCACTTCCTGAAGTAAAGACGGCAAGACCGGCCCCCATTGGCCAAAGACCCATGGACTAACACTATAAATAGTCCCCCATTTCAGCAGAAAAAGAGAGACATATCCAACAACATACAAGCACATTATTCACCATAAAGTCAAAATAAGAAAACTCTCCACAATTTTGCACTTTATTGTACTTAGAATTTATCGCACTCTTCTAGCTCTCACTCGTGTTTTCACACGACCCCCTGTAATTCACTCAAAGTCCTCAAAAAATAGTGTGCCTCTATTTCCTCAAATTTAAGATTGGTGTTCCAAAAAATAATAATTGAGTAACGATATCCTCTAATATCCCAACCACACGGGCCAGAACGATATTGCCTCACCAAATGGCGCCGTATGTGGGAATGCCTTAAGTTCTCTGAGAAAATTTTGAGGAAAGTTGCATGGTCAGGAAAAGATCTAGAAGGGTCCCATCGTGTGTGTACTCACGATCTAACACAGAAGTCGAGTCGATGGAAAATCACGACAATGGAACAAAAGGGGAACAAAGCCTTCTGCCCCCTCCAGAAGAGGTTCTAGAACAAGGCGGACCTATGCCTCGCCCTGACGCGCTAGCACCACCTATTACTGGCGCCCCGATACCACCAGCTGATGAGCAGGCACCCCCGGGGATAGGACACATCATAGGTTATGTACAGGTACCCTAGGACATGTATCGTAATATGTTCGCTCGGTTCAACAGAAATGGAGCCACGGTCTCAAAGAATGGTCAAGGTCGTGATCGGGGATGCCCCGAGGATAGAGGGACCCTCTGCGCCACCGTTATGCGCCTCCCCCGAGGGCCTGATCTGAGGGAACGTCACAAGGTGACGCACGCGCATCTCCTCCTCATCGCAGAAAGAGAAAACCGTCGATGGACACAACAAGCTCGGTCGACGCACCCCTGGGAGGAGAGCCACCAAGACCCCTCCTTCCTCAGGGGGCAATCTAAAATACTCCAAACTTGTACGATCCCTACTACCCCGAGCCCGTTGGAGGTGCTAAAGCTTGCCAAACCTGGATGCCCCTCTACAGGGCATAATGGAGTAAATATGAAGAGAGTTACAAGAACTCCATCGTAACCTCAACCTGGGGAGGAGGTAGCCTACCGGGGATCGCCATTCACTCCCCACACAGCTGACCCCCTCGTCCCTCTTACTATAAAGCCGACGGGACTCCCGACCTACGCCAGAGAAAACACTAATCGAGATTCGCATGATCATATCAACCAATACTTAGCATGCATAGATCTGGCATCGGCACCCGATCACGCCATATGTCGAGTCTTCCGCACGACCCTCATAGGGCGAGCCCAGTCTTGGTTTTTCCAATTTCCACCGGGAACCATCCACGGCTTCGAGCAGCTAACCCAAACGTTTGTAGAGCAATTTGCCTGCAACAGGGTCTTTCCAAAGACTTGCGGGCACCTTTTTAACATTCGACAGAATGTGGATGAGCCCCTTAAGGACTGCATGTGACGATTCTCTCACGTTGTAGGAGAAGTGACCTGCTTCGACCCCGAAATGTTCTCCGACATCATCGTGCGAGGATTGTTGCAGGATACTTCTCCACCTACCATATGAGAAATTGATTCATCAACATGGAGGACTTGATGCAGAAAGCAGAGTCTTTCATGGAGCTATAAGAAACACGCAAGATCTTGGAGGCTACCGAGGCATCACGAGCCCTGGCTTCCTCCAAAGGGAAGGATAAAAAAGACGATAAGGAAGGAGGAAAAAGAGAGAGAGGCAAAAATAAATTGGATCTGATAACCTTACCCTCACATGACAGTAACTCCTACTGAGGTCATGACCATCATAGGGGAAGAGTGCATCTCTAAGTGGCTATGGGCTGCAAAAGATGCCCAGAAGCTCAAACACACAGCAAAGTTCTTCACGTACCATCGAGCGTATGGACATCTAACGAAGGATTGCATCCACCACCAACAGGAAATCTCCAGGCTCCTAAAATTGGGCTACTTGGAGGAATATGTGGTACCCGACATACGTAAGCCCGTGGAAACGTGGGGGCAAGAGGAGGCACCTAAGAAGAAAAAACAGCACTCAGAGACTCCTGATGACGATGACCAAGAGCATTTGGAGTATGAACGACTACCCCAGCCTCCTCATACTTATGGCAACAATGCCCACACGGGTCACACAGTCAACATGATTGAAGGGGGAGTGTTGTCTGTAACTATGGAAGAGAAACGAAATTACATTCAGAAAGCACGAAATGCAGATAGCAAGCTAGAGGTCTTTGCCGCCAAAATAGTTTACCAACCAGTCATCTACTTCGGACGAGAAGACCTCATAGGCATTGTGTATCCCCCCAAAGATCCCCTCGTGGTCACAACCACCATACTAGGAATCGAAGTAAGGAGAATACTCGTAGACATTGGAACCTCAGTTGACGTCCTTTTTATGCCCACGTTCCTGGCCCTAGGCATCACCCAGAGCCGAATGGAATCAGTTGAGGTACCCCTTGTGGGATTCTCGGGAGAACAATGCCAAACGGTGGGACTCATAACTCTTCCAATGTCATGGGGAGAAGGAGCTACACGTTGTATCGAGTCCACTAAATTCTATATAGTAGAAGCTCCCTCTCGAACATATAATGCCATATGTGGGCGACCAGCCCTTCGGACCTTCGAAGCGATCGTGTCTACCCTCCATCTGAAGGTTAAGTTCCTGACCATTTCTAGGGTATGCGAGCTCAAAGGGGATTAGACTCTAGCCTATGAATGTCGCATGACTGCCTTGCCAATCGAGTTTGACGATCTTGAGGCTCAACCCCGGCCAAGAGGGCCCGCTCAGAGGATATCCGAGTCCAGCCCGTTGAAGAGCTCAAAATGATAGAACTTGTGGATGGTGCTGAAGGTAAAACAGTGAAGATCGGTACCTACATCGGGGATGATATAGAAAAATCCATCACTGCCACCCTTAGGTCATTCCACCACCCCTTCACCTGGAAGGACAATCCCCCTGGGCGAATCATCCAAGATATATGCGTACACAAACTTAATGTGTACCCCACGGCCAAGCCAGTCCAACAGCGGAAGAGGAACATAGGACCAGACGAGACAAAGTAATTCAGGCAGAAGTTCAATGACTAATTGACCTCCACCAAATTCGGGAAGTACGATACCAGAATGGATGGCCAATATGGTCCTCGTTCTGAAAATAATGGGCCAATAGCGTATGTGCGTGGACTTCACCGACCTCAACAGCGCTTGCCCAAAGTACTATTACCCGCTTTCTAGCATCGATATGTTGGTCGACTCCACAGCAGGTTGTGCCCTCATATCCATCATGGATGGGGACCAAGGTTACAACCAGATTCCGATGGCCAGTCACGACCAAGAGAAGACCAGCTTCATCACGGACATCGGCACATTCTGTTACCTAGTCATGCCCTTCGGACTCAAAAATGACGGTGCCACGTATCAAAGGTTGGTCAACCTCATGTTCGAAGGACTGATCGGGGAAACGATGGAAGTCTATGTCGATGACATGATCACAAAAAGTCAAAGTGAGGAGGACCATGCCCGTAACCTATCCCGAGCATTCAAAATCATGGGCGGATTCAGAATGAAGATTAACCCTTGGAAATGCTCTTTCGGCATCCAAGGGGGAAGTTCCTGGGGTATATGTTCACCTAGAAGGGAATCGAAGTCAACCCAAAAAAAGCGGAGGCCATACTCAAACATAGAATCACCAAGGACCGTACGGGGCGCACAAAAGTTAACAGGCAGAATGGCCTCGCTGAGTAGGTTCATCTCTCCTTCCTCGAAGAAAGGCCTCCCCTTCTTCAAGATCCTCAGAAACATAAAAGACTTCCAGTGGACTGACTAATGTGAAGCAGCCTTCAGAGCGCTGAAAGAATACTTGGTCAAGCCACCGCTCCTAGTGAAACCCGTCCCCAAGGAAATGCTCTTGTTATATCTAGCCATGGGAAAAAAATTGGAGAGTGCCTTCCTGGTCCAGCTAAAGGAAGGGAGAACTTGCCCATCTACTACATTAGCAAGACCCTTCTGGATGTTGAGACCCGATACTCTTGCATCGAGAAGCTCCGGGGTTACTTCCTAGCCCATCATATCACTGTGCTAACAGAGCCCCCCTTCCGGACCATCCTCAAATTTTAGGACGGATGATTAAATTAGCTATTGAGTTATGAGAGTTCAACATCACCTACTCTCGCTAGCCAACCATCAAAGCCCAGGTACTCGCAGACTTTATTACTGAGATGTACGAGGAACCTGAGGAGGACGAGCATGAACCCATGTGGCACCTCTACATTTATGGGTCATCCACTAATACCCACGGGGTGATAGGCATAATCTTCAGGAAAATAGCTCCAGACGAACCAGAAACCGTCTTAGAGTTCGTTGTACGCCTAGAATACCCCCGTATCCAACATCAAAGTAAAATACGAGGCCCACCTACTAGGAATCTGCCTAGCTCATGAGGCAGAAATTTGAAGTATACTGGTCCACAGCGACTCCCAGCTCATGGTTCAATAGATCCATGGGACCTACGAGGCGCGAGAAGAAAATATGAAAAAAATGCTTGGAGGCGGTCCTGGACAAAACGACCATGTTCCAAGAATTCTCGATTAAACTGATACCCAGATAGGAAAATCAAGACACAGATGCCTTGTCTAAACTCGTCGAAACTCAAACCATCAGCAATCGAAGGATAACCTTCTTTGCAGCCCACAAGTTAGAAAGGTAGGGCCTTGATGGGGAAATCCAGATGGTTGCAGCCATTGAAGAGGATTGGATGACAGAGATCATCGACTTCATTAAGAACCCCAGAAAGTACACCCATGACCGAGCCAAACAGAAAGCCATGTACCAACGCACTACCCGTTACCATATACAAAACATGGTCTTATTTTGAAGGTCATTGTCTTATCCGACCTCCTGGTGCGTTAACAAGGAAGAAGCACATCTCATCCTGAGGGAAATCCACGAGGGATACTGCGACAATGACTCGGGGGGAAGGAGCATAGCGACCAATATTATTTTCCAAGGGTACTACTAGTCGACCATGGCAGCTGACTGTGAAGACTATGTTCGGAAAGTCGGAGCTGCCACACACCCCCATGAGACATCAGCCAGCAGGCCCTTGGGAACCAAATAACGTCCCCTACCCATTCGCTCATTGGGGAATAGACATTGTGGAAGCAATGATCCTCGACAAAGTCCAAACGAAATTTCTATTATCGGGAGTGGATTACTTCACTAAGTGGGTCTAAGCGGAACCCCTCTCCAAGATAACCAGCCAGGTCATAATAAACTCCCTCTGGAAAAATATTCTAAGCCGATACGGAGTCCCCAACAACCAATAAGCGATAATGCCTTGTAGTTCCGTAACAACCTCGTGGAGAAATGGTGTGACAAATGGGGAATCAAGTACCGCTTCACAGGGGTTGGATATCCCCCAAGAAAACGGCCAAGTAGAGGTAACAAACAAAAACCTACTAAAAATGTTAAAGACCCGTCTAGATCAGTACTATTCAAAATTGGTCGGAGAGGTCCCTGGAGTATTGTGGGCCTATCTCACAACCCCACGATCAGCAACAGGCGAGACCCCGTACACCCTTGTCTACGGCACTGAGTCGGTAGTCCCTTCCGAGGGGTAAAACAAAGCTTGCGGGTCTAGAAGTACGACGAAGCTTAGAACACTACCAACCTAGCCCTAGCCCTAGATCTTCTGGAGGAAAAGTGAATCAGAGCTGCCACCCATGCGGAATTCTACAAAGCCCGAATGGCCAAGTACTACAACCCGTGGGTCCGACCCCGATCCTTCCAAGTTGGAGATCTCTTCCTGAAAAGGGAGGAGGCCTCCAAGAACATTGGCAAACTAGACCCGAAGTGGGATGGCCCCTCCCAGATCGCCAAGATCCTCGAGCCCACCACATACTTACTCAAAAACATGAACAGTCAAGAGCTCGAACGAGCTTAGAATAGCCCCAATCTCCGAAAATATTATCTTTGAACGCTCTATAGTCGACCCCTTACGGCGACTCAATTTTGTTCACGTAGTTATTGTGTTTATATTTTGACTGAACGGTTATACCCGTGTAAAATCAAACATACTATCGGCAATAAAATAACTACGTTAAAAAAATTGTCTCGCGACTTAAAAGAACAAAAAGAGCTGAAAAGTAATATTCCATTAAAACAAGGCCTGACACGACCATCAAACAAAAATGAGCATTTGGGGGACTACGCCCATACAAAAGCGGCACAAAAAAAACAAGGGCTACTCCCGGCTAAAAATACTCCTTTGCGGGACCTTTTTCGCCTTGATCCAAGCTCGTCGTTCCTCCACGGACAACTCTGTGGGGTCGGGCATCATCACAACACCGAAAGGTGCCCTACAAGGGGCCGATGAAGCACCATCTGAAGAGGGGGAGTAAAAATCCAGCCTCGGTAGCACAAGACCATGGGGAACAACAAGGAGAAACGCGTAGGTGGAAATTGCCACACCATACCCCACCTCGTCTCGAATGCCAGCACATGGCTCCGGGGTGGCCCGACCAAGTCAAGTCGGGCACTAGCAACGCCCACCGAAAGCTTTATCCTTGCATCTTCGAGCTGCCGAAGTAGATGATCCCACTCCTCTCGGAGCGGGGCGACCCCCTCATCGGTACGGATGGCCTTTCTTACCCTCATCTCCCACTTCTCGGCCTTAGCATCGGATTTAGCTATAGCCTTTTTTAGGCGACTATTCAGTTCCCCCAAGTCCCGATTTGAGGACGCTCTCATCTCAGCCATACGCCCACGAGCCTCCTTCAAAGCCGCTTGCACCTGAGTAGCTTTTTTGCGAGCATGCCTAACCAAGGCCCGGAGAGCATTACACTCCTCCGTCGTAGCTTTTAGGAAAGTTGGGCTGGCCCTATATGTGCCCAAGGCATCCCCAAGCACAGTAAGTTGCAAAACAAAATAAGGGAGAAATATGAAGTCTGTCGCAAGCAGAAATCAAAATAGGCACCAAGGAGAAGGGCGTCACCTCACAGATGCTCTAACAGAATCAATCCCACAAGGCCGTATCACTAAAGCCTCCCAGGATCTCACGATTCGCCGGGATTCACAATCCCACCAACAAAGGACGTATAGTGGGCAGGATCCTTATAGCCCTCAACAAAAATAGAAGGCACAACGGGAGTACAAAAAAACTCTTCCTCCTCCAAGGTCAACTTAAAATTGCCCCTCTTGGGGGGAGACTGTGGTCGGCAATCATCCTTAGCAGCAGGAAAATGGTCGATCTCCCTCTTTTCCTTCTCATTCCCCGAGATCGACGCGCCTCCGTCTTGCTTCTACAAAGAGCCCCCACCAGTATAGGCCCGGTCTGTCAGGTTAAAAGACGAGATCAGCAATGGCCCAAAATCAAGAGTGGTGCCAAAAGGGGGCATAAAATGATCAGCAAAATGTTTAGCCATTACGGGCTCCATAGGTTGAGGCATACCTTCGGTGTTTCCCTCATCTTCCACCTCTGCCATCGCTACATCCGCGTCAATAGTAGACGGGCCCCCGGGAGCCATTGGGCAATACTTGCCATCCAGCGAGCTCGAGGACTCAGAGATAACAACCTTGGACAACCTCTGAGACTTTCGACGCCGCTCCACCTCAGCGCATTCAAAATTAGCACACGAGCCCCAGTCCTCCGAGACAAACAGGTCGGAGTGTTATCGGAGAAGGGTGTTTGCTCACCAACCCATCTTGCAAACTCACAAAAATCAAGACCATAGGGATGTTCAACATCAAGGATATGTCGTAGAGCCCGTCAAACAGACCTCTAACCTCCAAATAGGCAGTGGTCTCCGCGCACATCGTGGGGGAAGGATAAACATAACCCAACCCCCACTCTCGGGGTACTGTTCTATGGATGACTCTCCAAGGGAGGACATGTAGAAGTACCTTCGACGCCAATCCCCATTGCTAGTAGGACCGTTGGAAGCCGAGGCCATGAACACCCTTTTGATATCCCAAACGGATAGCGAGAAGAACGGCGAGCCTGAGGCAGTGGCCCGCAGTATGAATGCCCCCACTAAAGTTTGTGGAGTACAAGGGATGTTCACCAGGTGACAGCAGAGTATAAACCCCACCTATTGGGGGTAAGAGGTCGGAGTCAATTGGCTAAGGCACAATTGCAAGAACGCAAAGAGGTTCTTCACGACCAGATGGAAAAAGTAGTGCAGACCGCAATGCAACTGCTCTGCGTATACAGTCATGTAACCCTCGGGAGAGTCAAATGCACTCTGTGTACTCGAGGGAATGATCACGTTCACATGCTCGAAAGAAATGTGAAAGGTAGCCAGCAATGCTCAGACCTCCACCATGTTCATTACTGAGGTCGTGCATCTGACCCAGAGCCTACCAGGCATACGCTTGGGATCCAGATTTTTGCACCAAAACACCGCACCCTTTGTCAGATTCTGGTAAGAGGCCCAACGGCCGAAAATAACAAACACACGGTCCGCCAATATCGTCGGCGGAACAACAAACTCATCACCGGCAACAGAACCTCTCACCTGCCTTCGTGAAGTAGAGCGAATAAGGGATGAACGTGCAGTTCTTTGGCAGCGACTCTATTGGGACGCATCAGTACTACCCCGTTGAGGAGAAAACGGAGAGGCAAGAAAATTGTGTGAATCTTCATCGCTGGAAAAGGCGGTGGTGGATTGAGAAACCATGATTGTAGAAAAAGAGAAGAGAAGAGAAATATTTTTGCAGAAAAAGTGTTTGTGATGAAGAAAAATGGTGAAGGTGGCCGCATTTTTATAGGCGGGAAAGATGGTTCGTATCCTGTGTTATTTTGTTTCCACACCCACGAATCAAATTGTAGGACCCTTCGGTTGCCCACTCATGACCCAGCTGAACCGCCACCTTCCCTAAATCATTGCAACTCTAGCATGTCAGACGTCACCATAGGGGAGCTAGACCGGTGCTTCAACTCCCCACGTCCCTTCGCATTAAATGGACACCTCTTCCTGAGACAGACGGTTGGGAGAACGAAAAGGCAAACCAATTCAATTTCCGAAGCCATTCTCTCGACCATTCCTCTCACGAGGAATCATACGAGTGATCACGAATGGAATCCAAAATTTTCTCTAAGTATGGTAAGATCAACCATCGGAGTTAACGTCTGGCGATTCGCCCGATACCCTGGGGCCTTTGCGAGGAAATCACATCAGACCCCCACTAAATGGGTCTCCCTCGGATAACACGCACAAAGGTGTCCACGACGGCTACCAAATCCGATGGTCGTGATTAGTTATGACAGAAAGATAGGAAGCCTCCAAAATCATTATACTCGGAAGTATCAAACAAGGATGGAAGGAACCCCTTCCGGAAAAAGAGACTAACGTACTCAGGAAGCTAATAGCAAAAGTCCTCTAAGTAAGGAACAATGGTAACAAGTATGCAACAGAAGGAACGATATGGAGATCCGAAAAAACTTCCTTAATAGTTGAAAACCCGGGAGGCACGACTTGGTACAACCCCAAAAAGAGAAGAACAAAGGAATAAACTAAAACAATCTAAGGCTAATCGGGCCACAAAACTCCCCTAAGGCTATCTACGGTCGAGGGGCACGAGACGGGCCAACTGCGGTGGAAGGAGCAGGAGAACTTTGAGCACCCAGACCAACACCAGAAAGCAACTACAGGGTAGCTTCGGGGGTCTCAGGATGGATCATCAACGCCGTGGACAGCCTCTTGATATTGACATCAGTACAGAAGAAGCCCTTCAAAGAGCCCAGCTGCCGATAGGACCGAAATCCCCACAGAAGATGAGCCTTAAAGTAGGGGGCGAGTTGTTCCCTTGCCTCCCTCTCACAAGCTGCCAACTGCTCGTCCTGCTCTATCACAATCTTTGCTAGATTATCTCAGAGCGACTTCACCGCCCCTCCAAGTTTTCAAGCTTCCGAGCCCATTTGGCTTCTTTCCCAGCCAGAGTCTCCTTCCCCTTCTCAAAAATGGCTAGGCGGTCTTTCTGGACATCCCTCTCTCAAGCCACCTCCTCGTAAAGACGGGACCAGCCTCTCATCCCGATGGGGCCCTGCTAAAAGAAATGAGAATCAGCCAAAAGAATGCAAGGAAGATAAAATGTACATTCTGGAAACGATGTTACTTACCAAGGTCGTGCACAATTGCGCAACCTGACCTATTTCCTGGGTATCAAGCAACAGAGGGGCCAGAGAGGAACCTATAGTGGCTAGTTCACGAGAAATGCCCAGAGTTTGGGCTCTCAAACCCACGGTAATCTTTAAAAGGGACTGCACAAGAGAAAAAGTGACCTGACCCTAAGTTCTGACCTCCCGAGCAGGAGTCATCTGGAAATCAGAAGGCCCAGCCTTTTGGCGCTTGGAAATGGGAGATGAAGACCTCTCAGCTACTGACTCCATCCCGATAGTTGGAAGTTGAGGCGTAGATGGCTCACTCGTCGGAGTTCTGCCGATGTCAGCTAGCATCGCAGCCTGGTAATGCTTCGCCAACCAGTCCTCACCTACATCAAACCCCGCTTGTGCAGCGGGAGAAAGACGGGAGGGTGTGGGACTATCTCCCACCTGCATCAGAGGAAAGCCCTCATCCTCTAAGTCTTGCAGCAAAATAACCTTGCTTTTAGAAGAAACCTCGGCCTCCTCCCGACATCGCTTCCTCCCCACCAGACCCGTCTCTTTTTCACTTGATTGGCTCGTATGAGACAGGACCTCAGCTGAAGCACTCTTCATTCGCCGATGCTGCTGAAGTAGCCGACCCCCCTATCCTCCAAGGCTTCTGGGCGAGGGCATTCTTCTTCTTCTTGGAAGGGCGTGGAGGGGGAGCATCACACTTCAGCGTCTCCATGATGACCTCTGCATAATAGAACAGCAGAAAATCCAATTCAACAATGAAGAAAAACCTGACAAGGAAATGACTACCAAGAAGGCACCCAAAAAACTTATTGATTTCAGAACACGTGTCTTCCACAAAGGGCGTCATAGCCAGCAAGTTGTTCTGACTGCATTTCTCATAAAGAGCCAAGAACACCTTGACCTGAGACATCTTGTTCCAACTAAAACCCTGCACAAAAATCCTTCAGCTACCAATTCATATGTGGCCCCTGTAGTATCAAAGTCGGCCGGAACCCGGGGATTTAAATTCCGCTCCCTCGGAACATCGGCCAAAAGACCCTCAACAGTGGGACAGACGAAGAAGAACTTTTCCTTCCAACTGTTGTGGGAGCCCAGAAGGTCGTGGTGGATCCTCTTCGTCGACTTCCGCATGGTGAAGGTGTAAAAAAGCTTATCCGTAGACGAGCTAGCCAAGTCAAAAGCTCTGAAAAACCTATACACCGAAAAGGGAGAGGTGTAGGCTTCATAGATGAAAGCAAACGCCGCCAGAGTCGACCATCCATTCGGAGAGTTTTGACTCGAATAGAGCATGCACGCCTTGAAGACTTCCCGATAGAAAATCGGGAAGAAGGATCACAGCCCTACCTTAATCTGTACAAAGTAGGCGGTGAAGAAGCCCTTGCCAGGGAAAGTATCCCTCTCATGACCCCGAGGTACCACGGTCTTCAGACCAATAGTGCTGGCCCCACACTTGGTGAATTTGGCCTCTATCTCTTCACGAGATCTCACTGTACTTTGCACATCTCCAGCCGAAATCCTAGGTGGTGCCGCCACCGCAACCACCTTCTTCACTTTATTGGTGGAAGTCTCTGCCGCACTAGAAACACCACGATGTCGTTGGGACGCCTCTTCAGAAGAAGGAGACACCGCTGCTTCCGTCGCCACCACATCTGACGCTGCCCGGCGTCGCACCGTACCAGTCGCCTCCTCGCCGAAACTGCTCATGGAAGCCATAAAATCTCCAGAAAAAATTCAAAGTAAAGAAGAAAGAGAAAAGAGAGGGAAAGCAAGAGAAGCTCAGGTGAATGAAGACAAAACACCATGAGTCCCCTCAATTTATAGGTAGAGAAGCCCAAACGACGCCTTTGACGTGTGAGCAACTCAGCACCACGTGGAACATGCAGGACCACACTTGCAAAAAATGCTCGATAGCACATAGACTCATTTAATGCATAATTTGCCCCAGCCTCGGAAAGGGGCAGAAAAATGGGTACCCTACAAAAATGACTAATCATCTAGTGAAGGGATACGTCTAAGTCACGGCCACCCCTTACCCAAATAGGGGCAAAAGGTCAAGGCTTCGGAGAGGGTACCCTTCGGTCCCGACTAGCAAACACCCCCATAGGGAACTCGATCTAAAATACCCGGAGAAGGTACCCCCAAATTGTCTGAGTAATGCCTTTGGAAGGGAGTACGGTGCGACCGCCAAGGCTTAAACACACCCCTCTCAACAACCTGGACCGACTCAAACTCGGGTACCCATGAGGAAAGACCCTGGAAACCCACCCACCCCCCCCCCCCCAAGACCGAGAAATAAATACTTGCCGCTAAGTTCTCTTGAATTCCCCAAGAGGCGATTTCCAACACTTAGCCAAATATTGAGGAGAAGTGAGCACATAACAAACGTTAAGGACACCAGTAGATTTAAGAAGAAGTCAAGACCTACCACAATTCGGACTGAAAAAGACGTCTTGTCTGTATCAACAGCAAATAATGACCCTCGAGTCCCATTCAGAACAAACAACCCAAAAAGCAATCCCATCATTCAGACAAACCATTGCCCAGGACCCAGCTCGAAAGACGCGCCAACCATCATCATTTAACTTAGCTCCCAACCACCCTAATTATGAGGGAGGGCCATACCTCATTGGTCAAAATCGTTCATTGGGGCAGAAAGCAACAAACCTTATAGGTGCAGATCAATTATTGGAGCAGACTGATATCCATGCATTGGCTCAGTACCCCCCACGAAGACCATTGGAGCAGATGTCATCATTACCCTCTCAGACGAACTGCAGTCAACCCATACTATTGGTCACCTCCTGACAAACGACCCCCATTGGAACAGAATACCTTCACGCCATTGCCCACCAGCACTTCTTGAAGTAAAAACGGCAAGACTGGTCCCTATTGGCCAAAGACTCCTGGGACTAACACTATGAATAGTCCCCCATTTTAGTAGAAAAAGATAGACAAGTCCAACAACATACAAGCACATTATTCACCACAAAATCAACATAAGGAAACTCTCCACAATTTTACACTTTATTGTACTTAGAATTTATCTCACTCTTCTAGCTCTCACTTGTGTTTTCACACGACCCCTTGTAATTCACTCAAAGTCCTTAATAAAATCATTGTGCCTCTTTCCCTTCAAATTCGAGATTGGCGTTCCGAATAATAATAATTGAGTAACGAGATCCCCAAAAATCCCGACCACACGGGCCTGGACAATATTGCCTCACCAACGGGGAACGGACTAGCTTGATCCGGAACACCAATTACAAATTACAAGTACAAAATAAGTTAAAATAACCTTCCAAGAGAGAAACAAGATCGGTCGAACGGTGAGCGTTCGACTCATAACTTTCGAACTAGAGTGGATCGATCCTACTTAGTGTCGAATCCAATGAGTCTCGACTGATCTTAATTCGTCGTTGCTGACCCCCGAATGGGCAGTTCAATTGTGATGCCTCGGAGGATAAAGTTGAAGCTTCAAGACGATCGAATCGGATAGATGATCAAATCAGAGTGAGAATCGAATCGCTAAATTCTATCAATGAGAGTATGCATCGAGTATTCAATGTGTCCATTAATGTTGGGGAACGGGGTATTTATAGATCTCGTCCCATGGGGCCCGTACTGTCTTCGAATTAGGTAGGTCAAATGGACTTTGTTCGACCTTCAAGTATAGATCGAATAGCCATCGCTTGATATTGAACTTATTGGGCCTTTCCTGATTAGGTCAGCCCAGAATACTATTCTGGCCCTTCCTAATATACCCCCATCACGTCGTTTCCTTTTGATAATTTAAGAAAGCATGTACTCGCTTCCTATACATTAGGGTGACTAGTTAATCCGATCAACTAATATTTGATACGAAATAGATGCTTTCTGTAGATTAGGTAATGCTTATCCACAGTGTGTGAAATTTGTCGAATTGATATAGAAGATTGAATTATTCATTGTTAGTATGTTATAATCGACAGTAATTATGTTGATGGGGGTATTTTAGGAAAGGCCCAATATAACTATTGGGTCGGCCCACAAAGAAAGGCCCAGAAAATTATAGATCAAATAGAAGGAATTCGACTTTAAAGGAATATCAAATGTGCAGGATTCGATCTAAGAGGTAGATCGAATCAGCACAATTCGATATTCATTCCTCAACTACCATTAGGCCCCACGGGATGGGGTCCATAAATACCCCGTCCTCTGACATTATCAGTACGCATTCAAGACTAGCTCCCTACTACCCAATATCGAAGCTTTCTGATTCGATACACGGCAATTCGATCTTATTCGATCGAAGCTTTCCAATTCAATACACGGTAATTCAATCTTCATTTGATTGAAGCTTCCCAATTCGATACACACCAGTCTGACCATCACTACATCGAAGCTTCCAGATTTGACATACACTACACCAGTTCGACATACACTGCATCAAAGCAACCCTATTCGACATTACCTGATTCGACGCACACTACCCTCGAACATGAACGATTTGACATTCTATTGATAGAACCTCATTGATTCGATCTACATTGCTTTATTGTATTTCTACTTGTTTTGCCTAGTCAGCTTGTATTAGGTGTTTTGGATCAAGTTAGTCCGATTTATATCCGCTTGGCATCTATCAGGCCCATTGTAACAGTAACAGATGTATTGTAACCCAGACAAAATAAGACCAAAATATTGGTGCCGTCTGTGGGAACACCGCATTTCCCTGTTTATTAGGCATGGCATCTAGAAAGACCAGATCACAGAGTAGAGCAGTGGAGAGTAACAATGCTAAAATAGAATGAGCAACTCAAGCCAGACTATCCCAGCGGCAGAAGGATCGTCAACATTACCCGTTGCGGTGCCTACGCCCATGAGGTGGGACTTATCTAGACCATTGGGATAAGATTTGCCCACGCCAGGTGCAGCATGAGCGACAGCTACGACCGCATCGCTGCCAAGTGCTCTCAGAGATGGAATTTTGACAATGGTCCGATCAGGAGTGGTTGCAGCACTGCCAGCACCACCATCGCAAACGTCACCGCCTGCGGTTCACAATGAGGGCCTGCAGGAGCAGCGGTCTATGGCCAAGGGCCCAGATGTAGGAAATAGAGACAAAGTCCAGGTGGATGACTGTAGGGGAAGATATAACTCAGCTGAGGTGCAGTCGAAAAGGCACCACGACACAAGGGGAAGAGAGGAAAGCTGACACGACCACCTAAGAAGAGGAGAGGAGAACAATATGAGGAGACGTGAGGAGAGTCGTGGCAACGACTCCAGAAGGGAACAAGTCGAAGTAACGAGGAAGTTAGAAGGACTCGAGAGAGAGAGAGAGAGAGAGAGAGAGAGAGAGAGAGAGAGAGAGAGAGAGAGAGAGAGAGAGAGAGAGAGAGAGAGAGAGAGAGAGAGAGAGAGAGAGAGAGAAAAAAAAGCGGTCATAGAGAACGGAATAGAGCGAATGGGAAGTGCTCTCCAGAGTACCCCGTTCTGTGAAGGAATAGAGGCCAAAATTTTGGGACAGGGTGTGAAAATACCCGCGCTGAAACCTTATGATGGAAAGACGGATCTCCACGATCATCTTTTCTAATTGGACACAACACTAACTCTATACGGGTTTAAAGAGAACGTGTAGGCCAGAATATTTGCCACTACCTTGGTCGGGGTAGCACTGGATAGGTTCACCCGAATTGCTACGGGATCGATCAAAACTTACAAGCAGCTGAGAAAGATGTTTGAAAATCAATTCTCAAGTCAGTCAAGATTGTTACTGGACCACACCCATCTGTACTCAATCACTCAAGGTGCAAGAGAAAGCCCGAAGGACTTCATGAGCTGCTTCAACGCGAAATTGCTGAGGATAGATTGCCCCAAAGGAGAGATGATCATGAGCATAATCTTCTGTACAACCAACAACGTGGCCTTCAACGAGGATCTTCTCAGGTTGCAACCCAAAATAACTGAGGAGATAAACAAGATCGCTCAGCAAGTGGTGCATCGTGAGGATATGATGGCAACCAAGGCAGTTGTTGTTGCACCCCAAAAGAAAAAGAGCGAGGAAGAGAGGAGCAGAACTGCAATAGAAACAAGAATAACAGGTACAGGGATACGTCGTCGAGACGATATACGCCCCTAAATGCTAATATCATTTTGGGACGGTAAAGAGGAAAGGTTGGCTGAAGTAGCCAAGACAGATGAGAGACTCCAAGGCAACGAGGTTGTCAACCCATTACTATAAATACCACAAACAGAATGGCCATGAGACCGATGATTACAAGGATCTGAAGGATTAGATCAAGCTATTTATCAAGGATGGCAAACTCGTGGAGTATGTCAGAAATTCGAAGGAGTGGGAGGACAATACATGTAGAGATAGATCTTGTTCTCCGAGAAAATACAAACAAAAGGTGGTCGGGAGGCTGCAGCTGCTGAATTATCCCCAAATAACAGACAGCAACATTAGAAAAGGAATCATACATATGATTTTAGGAGGTCCGGTCAAAGCGGATTCCGCAAAGGGCCGGAAAAATATCACAAGGGATATCGATTCGGACCATTTTTTCAAGCGAACGACGTGATCAAGCGATCTCGTCCTTCAATTGTTTTGGATGGATTTAATTCAATTCAATAACAACTTTTGTTGTTCTTCGTTTGAAGTATCGAGCTTCAGTCGACTCAATTCGACCCGATTTAATCGAAATGCACAATCCTATTGATACTTGATAAGGTATTACGTGAATTCTCTTTATTAGTTTGCAATATTCTCCTGCATTCAAACGATCATTAGCCTATGATGCACCGACACTTCAAACATCAGACGTGTCAGTGTCCGTGTCCGACACGTGTCCTACATCGACACTCGTCCGACACTCCTCCAACACGCACCGGACACGCCACGTGGCGTGTCTCAATTAAAATATATATAAATTAATCTGACACCCCTGTCGGACACTTAAGGGTGCCGTGTCCGACGAGTGTCCGACACATATTAAGGGTGTCTCCAAAATATTTAAAGTTTGTTCATGAGTAATTGTATATTTTAATTAGTTGTATTATAAATTTTATTTAAAATAATATTATCAATTATCAAATAAAAGATAAAAGAGATATAAAACAATTGTTCAAATTTAAATAACTAAGTAAAAAGACTAAACATAAATAATTTTCAATTAATGCATGATTTGGTTTGAGTAGTATTTATATTTTTGAGTATTATTATTAACTTATTTTGGTTATGTATTTATTTTTGACACTCAAAATTGAATTAAAATGGGTGTTTTATTTGAATTTAAGTAGGTTATGAGTTTTTACTTGGGTTTAAAGATATTAATTCTATAAGTTTATTAGTGATACTTAATATAATTAAATATTAAAAAAATATTATCGTGTCCCGGCCGTGTCGAGATTTTAGAAAATCAGTGTCATCGTATCCGTGTCTCCTTGTCTGTGTCCTGCCGTGTCCGTGTCCGTGCAACATAATCTGTAGCATGTTTCTTTCTTTCTTCATAAAGTCGTGGATGTTTTTTTTATGTCATGCCAAGTTCAACAAGAAATCACAAGTTCAAGTAATTGATTAATTAAAAACGCATTATGTTGGAAATGATCGATGAACCAAACTCTCTTACAAGAGTAAGTAACAATAGTTATCATGAAGAGGACATGATAGTGAAATTGAAGGGATTTTCCGGAAAAAACTTTCTCCCAACTAAGTCTAACATCTTCCGAAATTGTTCCGCATATTTCGTTTAGAACATGCGTGTATCTCTCTCACTGTTTTTGCGAAAAGGAATAATAAATTAAAGAATAAATAATCAATATCATTTTGGGACTCCAAAAGCCTCCCTGGTCAGATTTTATATTTTGATCAACTTTGGGTTCTCGTTATCAAGTTTCTTTGAATAAAAAATAAAATCCAATCCGAAAATTTGTGAAATCTGTTTTGTACCCAAGCTATTTTTATTTAATTTTGAGAATATAGTAGCTCTTTTTAGAAATGAATTTACGCACTCTCACAAATTCTATGTAGTATAGGTCGTTAATTGAGAAAAAAAAATATCCTGACTCGTCCATCCTCTATTAATGTACATGTTTCGTTCATTGATTCCAACACAAAAGATGAAAGACTCGTTATTTTGCAAACTACTAAAAAATTGATGATCATGTATTGCATGATTAGCGAAGAATGCCAAAAACGTGATGTACTTGAGAGAACTCAAGTCTTGGGCTTATTAAAGAAACTTCTTTGTCTTAAAGACAACTTGTAATATAATCATAAAACCTTCAACTGAGAAAATACTAAAACAATAAAATATTCTTAAAAAGTAGAAATTACTTAATATCTATAAGAAATAATAAATTGCATTGTCGTTTTGAATTTCGAGATATATATTGAGATTTTGCTAAAATCATGACAATATGTATTGCTTATGAAGTAATCTCCACCGCGAGAAAAATGGCACTGATTCTATGCTTCATCAAGAAATGATTTCTCACAGAAGTAGATTGATTATACATCGTCCCAAAAGTTCAGTACTGAAGTTCGTGTGTGAATTATGCCTGCACATCAATGTTATCATGTATACAGTGATTACCACGGTCCGTGGAAAAGTCATGGTTACAATTATTTACATTGACTTGACATATAAGTTCTAGAATTTTTCATAGATAGATATGATTTATATGAAATAGATGGGCATAAACCACGAGAGAAGCCTGATAATTACGGTCAAATTATTTGTAAGAATATATATAATCGTATTTAACAACTTTCTTGAGCTATTATATAATTCTGCAAAGATCTACTGCTTAAGGGGAGAACTGAAATTGTTAGGTTATGAAACGATTTGCATGAGATCGAAAGAGTAGTACTCGCGCCTTTTCTTTGTGACCAGCTCACTCAATCCATCTCATTATAAGAACAAGAGAAAAAAGACAAATTAGCCCATCGTTTGGACGTTTTCGCGAAATTATACCCATCGTTTCAATTTATTCAAAACTATACCTGAACTTTACATTTCGACAAAAACTATACCCCAGCTATCTTTCCGGCCAAATTTGAATTTTTACAGGTGCAAAACCGGTACTACACTTTCAATTTATAACAAAAAGAAAAAAAATTATTATTTCACCTATTATTATTAAATCAAATGTAATAAAACTATTATTTTTTAAAAAGTATATTTTTATATATTAAAAAAAAATAAGATATTTAACTCCTTAATATATATAAATATATAAAAAAAGTATATCTTTATATATTACAAACAATAAGATATTTAATTCATTAATATATATAAAAATATATAAAACAAGTATATCTTTATATATTAAAAACAATAAGATATTTAATTCCTTAATAGATATAAATATATAAAAAAGTATGTCTTTATATATTAAAAACAATAAGATATTTAAATTATTTTGTTTTTTTATTTCAATAATAAAAAAATGATATATTTTAAATTTAATATTTTTTATGTACATATTTTTGAAATGTCTATTTTGCCCTAGACCAAAACGGAGTGTTGATGTCATAACGCAGAAATATGACGTTTTTTGGCCGGAATGAAAGTTGGGTATAGTTTTTGTCGAAATGCAAAGTTTAGATATAGTTTTGAAAAAATTGAAACGGTGGGTATAAGTTCGCGAAAACGTCTAAACGATGAGGCTTGATGGGGGTATTTTAGGAATGGCCCAATACTAATATTGGGCCAGCCCAAGGAGAAAAGTCCACTGAAATAGTACATCGAACAGGAGAAATTCGATACAGATCGAGCATCGAACGGACTCGATTCGATCTAAGGAGTGTACCGAATCATTCCAGTTCGATACAGTTTCCCCAGCTACCAATGGGGACCGCGGGACAGGGGTTATAAATACCCCGTCCTCTGACATTCTCAGCACGCATTCAAGACTATCTCCAACTTACTCAACATCGAATCTGAAGCATTCGATACAGCACTCGATCGAAGCCTCTGCATTCGATACTCAACCTAACATCGAAGCAGGCTAATTCAATGCACAGTAACCACACACATACTTAGATCGAAGGCCCTAATTCGATACACTTATAGATTGAAGGACCCAGATTCAATACTGAATCACACAACACTAGCTATATCGAACATACCTGATTCGATACAGCCTGGATCGAATTCCAACAATTCGAAACACTCCAGATTCGATATAGGCCAATTCGAGATACCTTGTATCGAATCCACCCAATTCGATCGTTGTCAGATTCGACTTATCATGAATCGAACAGCACAGATTCGACCTATTGCGGACCCTTAGAGATAAATGAACTACGTTCGGCTTGATTCACTCAATGGGATACGTAGGTAGCTTGGAACGATCCCAAGTTCAGTTCGAAATCATCAGTATCTAACGTCCCCAGTTCGATAATCAAAGAGTATCGAATTTGTCCCGTTCGATTGTTCCCTCAACTTAGCCATTTAGGAATTTTTCCCGTCATCTTATATCTCCTCATGTGTAATAGGTGTTCCAGACCAAGCTAGTCCGTTCATTGTAATAGAATAGCATTATTTTGGTTATGTTTGGCCCCATTGTATCGTTTTCTCGGTGTATTGTAACCTAGACGAAATAAGACCAAAATATTGGCGTCGTCTGTGGGAACACCATTTCGTTTACACTTAAGAGTCTATTTACGTAAAATGGCCAAGAAAGGGAATGGACCAACGGGAAAAGAACATCGAAGAGTCCTTGTAGCTATATCGAGATCGAAAAACAACTATGGAGTTGACAATATTGAATTCGGTCACAAGCAAACAAGGAGTGGTGCTAAGAGCAATAATCAAATCCACGATTCAACCAAGGAAACTAACATAATCGGAAGAAAGATTAGGGATTCTTCAATCCCAATCCTATACGTTAATCATTTACATTTCTGTTTAAATACTAACATATTTCTAAGAAAGTGTGTGCCTTATCTTATTACAGGCAACGACTGAGAGGAGCTTCCTTTGCGGGGAGAAACAACTACACTCCGAATAGTGTCATGATTTGTCTTACCCTTATAGGTATCGAAGAATCTTACCCGTATGAGGTATCGAAGAATCTTACCCGTATGAGGTATCAAAGAATCTTACTCGTATGAGGTATCGAAGAATCTTACCCGTATGAGGTACCAAAGAATCTTACCCATATGAGGTATCGAAGAATCTTATCTGTATGAGGTATCAAAGAATCTTACCTGTATGAGGTATCGAAGAGTCTTACCCGTATGAGGTACCAAAGAATCTTACCCGTATGAGGTATCAAAGAATCTTACCCTTATGAGGTATCGAAGAATATTACCCAAATGAGGTATCAAAGAATCTTAACTGTATGAGGTATCAAAGAATCTTACTCGTATGCAGTATCAAAGAATATTACCCGTATGAGGTATCGAAGAATCTTACCCGTATGATGTACCAAAGAATCTTACCCGTATGAGGTATCAAAAAATCTTACCATTTTGTGGTATCGAAGAATTCTACCCGTATGAGGTATCAAAGAATCTTACATGTATGAGGTATCGAAGAATCTTACCCGTATGAGGTATCAAAGAATCTTACCCAAAAGTGGTATATAAGAATATTACCCAAAAGTGGTATCGAAGAATATTACCAAAAGTGGTATAGAAGAATCTTAGACAAAAGTGGTATCGAAGAATATTACCCAAAAGTGGTATCGCAGAATTTTACCCAAAAGTGGTATCGAAGAATATTACCCAAAAGTGGTATCGAATAATCTTACCCAAAATTGGTATCGAAGAATATTACCCAAAAGTGGTATCGAAGAATATTACCCAAAAGTGGTATAGAAGAATCTTACCCAAAAGTGGTATGGAAGAATATTACCCAAAAGTGGTATCGAAGAATATTACCCAAAAGTGGTATAGAAGAATCTTACACAAAAGTGGTATAGAAGAATCTTACCCAAAAGCGGTATCTAAGAATATTACCCAAAAGTGGTATCGAAGATTATTACCCAAAAGTGGTATCGAATAATCTTACCCAAAAGTGGTATCGAATAATCTTACCCAGAAGTGGTATCGAAGAATCTTACCCAAAAGTGGTATCTAAGAGTCTTACCCAAAGCGGTACGACGAATATGCCCAAAGCGGCAGCCAAACGTCTACCCAAAGCGGTATGACAAATGCGCCCAAAGTGGCAGCCAAACGTCTACCCGAAGATGTACCACAAATGTGTCCAAAGCAGCAGCCAACGTCCACACGAAGCGGCACGATGCAAACCTACCTGAAGCGGTACGAAGTAAACTTGTCCAAAGCGGCACCAAGAGCATCAACCTGACAAGATAAGATGCAAACCTAAAATCTCAAAATTGAAATATTGGCCCGAATTGGTTAGATAAATTCAAATAAAATATTGGCCCGCAGTGGCCAGATGAAAAGTAAAATATTGGCCCGAAGCGGTCAGATGAAAATATGAAATATATCAGAAATGGACATCGGCCCAACGTGGTCAGAAACAAACCAAAAACCGCAAAGGATAGACATCTATTGGCAAAAGCATGATGTAAACAACATCTCCATATCCGTGAAATGTTGGATATGGCAATAGACTTCACATTGCAAGTCAGTTACATCTACCCAGCATGGTACGATGAAAATCTGCACAAATGAGGGCGAATTTAGAATACTATTAAAGCACTATCACATCAAAATGTGCATATATCCATTCGTCGAATTAGCCATCAACATCGAAGATCAATAACATGTAACAGCACAAAGTGCCATAAACAAGACGCGAGCAATCATTGAACAAGGATTCAACAAAATATCCAAACAAGAGCGATACAATGTCCAAATAGAGAAAAAATAGAATTGCACGATAAATATTTATGCTCGAGCCTCGGGATTCACGTCTTCCCCATACTGGTCGATCACTTCAAAAGTAATCCGCTTTAAGCGGCATGGCGCAGCTCCGCCTCTTTGATGATCACCACATTCGCCCTCAATGAAGGCAATGCAGGCCATGAAAACTCATGACTAGAGATAACGATCCAAACCAAACATAACTGTAAAATCAACGCGCAACACCAAGACTAGGAACTGCCAAGTCAGAGTTCATTATGCTTGTCACCTTATTATCAACAACATAGTCGTAACAGAGATAAAATCAAAATTAGAGGGTAAAAAACTCTATAAAATCATATAACAACTGGCTAACGCACCTAGGGTCGAACTCCATTGTGACCAGCAACGAGGCGGAATACAAAGCTATTCTCGTCGGAACCTCAATGGCAGGCTCATTACGAGTAGAATTCATGGAGGTCTTTACAGACTAGCAACTTGTGGCATCATTTCACAGACTTAACTGTTGCCGAATCCCCGAAGACGGGAAGGTAACCAGGTGAGCTGGCATAATTTGCATCTCAACCACGACCTTCACAAAAGATGAGAGTCATCCAACTGGCGGCAAAAGAATCTGATATAGGAAAGACAAGATGCATTAGAACGATAAAAAGAATCGAGCAAACTATGTCTATATACGTAAACCAAAGTGGATAAACTTTTGAGCGACCAAGTCCCCGCAAAAAGACTAATATACATTTACTCCATCGTCGAGAAAAAAAAATACTTGATATGTACGAAGTTGCACAAAATTAAGATTTCACATATCATTCAAGAGAAAAATAAAGGGTTGTGCCAGCGCACTACACATGTTCATGTTGCGCGAGTAAGGATGATAAAACAAGTACTGGTATGCGGGAATTCAACTCAACGCAAAAGTCATGGAGCTCCAAAAAGATGGACATTTCACCTAAAACTGTAAGTGCTAACCGAAAACCCAACGAGATGAAAAAAACGAGACGAACACTCTGTCCCAAGTGACAAGTGCCAATCGTAAATCCCGATAGATGAAAACGGAACAGACACTCTGTCTGAAGTGACAAGTGATAACCACAAATCCCGAAAATGGACAATGGGACACACACCAAGTCTAAGACGATATGTGCTAATCATACGTTCCAAAAAGAAGATATAGTGGGTAGACATCTAATCTAAAAAGACGGATGATAACTTTACGACCACAAGAGAAGCCAGGATGTAACGACGAACATGATCATATAAAATATCCAATAAAGGAGTGGGAAGACATAGTGACCACGCACAGCAATTGACTAATGAAAAAACATGCAACCCTCCACAAATGTGGAGTGGCGTTCGAATTGTCAAAATAAAGTAAAATGCGATAACAACAATTGAAAGAAAAGGCAACAAAAACGAGCCAAACAAGCAAGCAAAGCATCACAAGATCGAATAAAACTCATTCGATTGCATCACCCACATTAAAAAATGATGCACATTAATTATATGTCATAACATACGCAAATAAAAAGAGAGGTTTCGAACATGATTTAAAGCCCGACTCGATAGATCGGAAGCAGTAGGCTTGGAACCCGATCACCATTAGAGACCGTCTCCCAATCGGGGGCATGATTTTAAACAAAAAGCGTTCAGGTCTCTAGAATTGGAACCCGCTCTCTGATCGAGACCGCCTCCCAATCGGGGGCATGATTTTCAACATTATCATAATAACAAGCATAAAGCGGCAAGTCAAAAATACAGTTTATTAAGTTTGGAACCCGCTCTCTGATCGATACCGTCTCCCAAACTGGATGGACTATATGATGGGGGTATTTAAGGAATGGCCCAATACTAATATTGGGCCGGCCCAAGGAGAAAAGCCCACTGAAATAGTACATTGAACAGGAGAAATTCGATAGAGATCGAGCATCGAACGGACTCGATTCGATCTAAGGAGTGTATCGAATCATCCCAGTTCGATACACTTTCTCCAGCTTCTTATAAATACCTCGTCTCCTTACATTCTCAACACGCATTCAAGACTATCTCCAACTTACTCAACATCGAATCCCAAGCATTCAATACAGCACTCGATCGAAGCCTCTGTATTCGATACTCAACCTAACATCGAAGCAGGCCAATTCAATGCACAGTAACCACACACATACTTAGATCGAAGGCCCTAATTCGATACACTTATAGATCGAAGGACCCAGATTCGATACTAAATCACACAACACTAGTTATATCGAACACACCTGATTCGATACATCATTGATCGAATTCCAACAATTTGATACACTCCAGATTCGATATAGGCCAATTCGAGATACCTTGTATCGAATCCACCCAATTTGATCGTCGTCAGATTTGACCTATCATGGATCGAACAGCACAGATTCGACCTATCGCGGACCCTTAGAGATAAATGAACTACGTTCGTCTTGATTCCCTTAATGGGATACGTAGACAGCTTGGAACGATCCCAAGTTCAGTCCAAGATCATAAGTATCTAACGCCCCCAATTCGACAATCAAAGTGTATCGAATGTGTCCCTTTCGACTGTTTCCTCCACTTGGTCATTTAGGGATTTTTCCCGTCATCTTATATCTTCTCATGTGTAATAGGTGTTCCAGACCAAGCTAGTCCGTTCATTGTAATAGGATAGCATTATTTTGGTTATGTATGGCCCCATTGTATTGTTTTCTCGATGTATTATAACCTAGACGAAATAAGACCAAAATAGGGCTAGTTTGTCTTTTTTCCCTAAGTGCAACAATATGCCGTATATGTGAGAGCAAACATATTAATACTTATGAAGTAGGTGTAGTATATATCCAATCAGGTACTTTTTGTCAAAATCTTCAATAAATATATATTATTCATAATATATAATACTTCAACTTCATATATAAGTAGGTCATTCACGCTTCTAAAGAAGCAATTAAATGAAAAATCCCGCCACTTATGCCCTCACTCCACTCAGCCGTGACTTAGATCCCAAAAGGCCAGCTGGTATACACGTATATATACACATCAGGCATATATGCAGATGGAAATTATATAAAACTAGAAAATTTCATCTTATGCATGCATGTTAATTTATTAAGGTCCCATCTTGAGATATTCAAGTGGCAAATCGTCTTATAAATAAGTCAACATTACATTTCTCGAAAGAGCATTATACTAGTAATCACTTGATCATATTCTTGCACTTCTACACATCACTCCCCTTCTTTTCTTCCTCACACATGTCCTTCACAAATATATTATATCCCTAATTTATTAAATCTCTTGTTCAATTATAATTTATATCTAAGTTAGAAAAATGGAGCCTGAGATGCCAAAACAGAAAGCTTTAGTACGGTGCAACCAAAGTTGGAAAAGTTATTTCAATATTGCACAATACACCCTCAGAATTCTTGTGATTGCATTTACGCTAGCAGGGGCGATTATCATGATCACCAGCAAGCAGTCCGTTACTGTTTTTGGGATTGTTATGGATGCCCGTTACACCTATTCCTCTGCTTTCAGGTAATTATTAATTAAAGCCATGCTTCACTTATTAATTAATCTTTTTCAATGCTTTATTACTAGCTAATAGAGATCCAATGACATGCATTCAGGGAACTGATGAACGGACCTCTTTTTGTTCTGACTTCTGTGTATAATATTCTCCTTTTCAATTATTTCATTTCAGGTTCAAAGTTGCAGCAGATTTTGTAGTGTGCGGCCTCGCCCTACTCTCCGTGGTTCTTGTTAGCGCACCACTCAATCTTCTGTCTGACTCAGTCCCCAACAAATATTACTTTTATCTCTTCATACATGATTTGGTATATAATATTAATCCTCCATCAATTCACTTCTTTCTTAGTTTTTATATATATTCAATGTTTTGAACTTAGATTTTAACTGAACTATAATGGAAGGGTGCACCTATATATCATTTTGTTTCAAATGATATTCTTTTTAACCAAAATAATACGTCAACCTCTATGACACAGCCCTGCTGGTTGCATATATGCCACGTGTAGTGATTTATAGCCACCGGTTACATAGATTTGTCGTAAATATAATGGTGATACATACGAATTGGACGACGGATGAAGATACTTCACAAAAGCAGTGATTAAATATATTAACCGTTGTGTTCAAAAAAAATATATTAATCGTTTGCTAATAATTCATTGTGTTATCGGTTGCTAATAATTGTACTAATTCCGGCAGGTGTGTGTGGTTGTGTTGGTTTCTGGATGCTCAGCTGCAACAGCAATTGCATACGTGGGTGAATTCGGACAAGACCAAGTGGGTTGGGTTGCAATATGTGATTCGGTACGAAAGTTCTGCGACTTGATGCTGGTGTCTGTTGTATCTTCACTCTTGGCAGTAATCTGCATTTTTCTGCTCCTTGTCATGTTAGCCCATAAGCTCGTATTTCGACAGGATCCTAATTCAAAGCTGGCCGCATGAACAACCACCGGCTAAATTTGGAATATATGGACCATTATTAAGAAAATACTGTAATATTGTTTTTTGTTTAATCTCAGTTCTCAGGTTTCTTCTTTTCTTTCCTTTTGATATATATATATGTGTGTGTGTGTGTGTGTGTGTGTGTGTGTGTGTGTGTGTGTGTGTGTGTGTGTGTGTGTGTGTGTTTAGTGAATTAATCAGAGATAGCATTTTCAAGTAGCTGTGATGTCACTTTCATGTATCTGTATTGATATTGTGGCAGAACCTTTGTGCAATGTATCTTTTCAACATTATTATGTGTATTTTCCAACCAGTTAAACTCTAAATTCTCAATGATAGTAGACCAGAAATATTCTGTTTCACACAATTTTTCCATGTTATTACAATCATTAGAAAAGATGTCTCGTTCAAAGATGGCAAACAAAGGCTAAGGTGGTCCTGATCAATACAATATAAAGTTTGCTAAAACAGAAGAAGATGCAGCCATAATACACTGTAAATTTCAAGAATTATAGCTCAAGTTTTATATAAATATTAAAATAAGTTAAGAAAAATGAAATTTGCTCTATTAGGTAATGGAACTGTATGTGGGACATGAAAATTAAAGTGCTGGGGTATAATTAAGTTTTCTATATATAATTGTACGTATGTTAAACCATTATCAGCTATAAAGCTGATAGATCTTCACCATTTCTTTGTTTATTATATGTTTTCAATATCACAAGTAGAAATCAGATACAATAATATTTTCAAACTTGTGGTTCACCACCATCGTTGTCGTTGAGGTGTTCCTTGAGCATTAGTCCAGGTATCTCCGCCCATTTTGTGCAATCCCATGCAGGATCTAGTTCAGGTAACTCATAGTCGTCAGGTTTGAGTGACAACTGAAATTCTGGAAGATCAGGCAATATCTGCAGATCCCTGTATTATGAAGCAAATGATATTCAAATATTCAGTATTGGCATGTTTACTCAAAAGACCAGAAAATACAAAATAAATCAACGTATAGTATGCCTTACTTCTCTTGGTCCAAAAGATAGCCATACATCTGATACTTTTTGGACGCGGTTTCTGGGATTTTCCTCTGCAAATACTTCATGGCGCCCCATGGTGGAGGAGTCCTTGCAAAACAAATTAACGAAACACGTGAGGTTCACACATGTAGAAACACTTGCCAATAAAATTTCAATTTGGACCGTCATCAATGTGGACAAGTTCTCATTGAGTTATCGATATCGGATTTGGAAATTCACTTCATTTGTCCGAAAAAGGTTTAACTTCAAAGTGTTATGGCCAATTTTTCAGCCAAAACTCCATAAAAACGAACAAACTCAAATCTCAACCAAAACCACCCGCAACCTCTCTCCTGCCACCAATCAGAGGGTCTGCGCGGACCTTTTACTAGGCCAACTGCAAGAATTTTTTTCTTATTTTTAATTTTCATGAAACTTTGGCTGGAAAATTTAAAACATTTCTTGGACAATTTAAGTGAAATCTCATGTCAGATGACTCAATGGAGAATCTGTTTCATATATGAAGAAAATAAATTGATGAAGCTCCGGATAGCAGAAACAAAGACGGATAGATGCCAAATTACAGGCTTAAAACTTAAACTTGGCCTGAACTTTAATTGAAATTGAAAGTAGAGGATCGGTATCCAACCTATTTATTGGATCAGCAAGACAAAAAGCTAAGCAGGCTTTTTTGCTCTCGACTAGAAGTTCTTCTGCAGCAAGAAAACAGCAAACGGCACTAACATGGATGGATGGATCGGTTCCCTTGTCAAGGATGAGGCCATGATAGTAGTAAGCTGCAGCCTATCTAAGTCTCTCATTTGTTAGTTCACTTACAAAAGAAAACATTGATGATGCAAGAAAGGATAATTAGTGGGCTGATACCTTTGCTTCTATATATTTCCATTTGAGAAACAAGAGTTGCTTCTTTCCAGCTGCACCGTTGTCAACTTCAGACAAGCTGAAAATCGCCTATGACGAGCTAACAGTGATTTGCTTAGACAAAAATCGAGATATGCAAACTTGTTTGCCTGAATAATATAACTAAATTCTGTACCTGAGCCAAATAGCTCAACTGTTCACATGCTAGCCTTCTCTTTACTGATAGAGTTGCATTTTGGCTTTGCACAGCTAATCCAAGCTGAAGCTCTGTTCCCTGACATGTTCATTCAACAAATTGTGAAACCGCGCCGCCCATCCCGTAAAACAGTAGCTTATATGTTGGGAAGCAGCATTAACGTATCTTGAACATTTAATCCACTCATGTTGGAAACTCACTTCTTATACAATCAATTGTAATAATCCTTTGATAGGCCCAGGGAAGAGATATATTGAAATGTTAAGAGGACCATGAATGTAATCCTGGCTTAACTATATAGTATCAGACTATCAGTCTTCACTTTCTAGTCACATGATAAGACCTTTTCGATCAAACTTGTTTAGTTCGTGAGGTACTTGGTCTTAGGAACCACCTTGTCCACTACCAAATAAGTCTACCTAAAATGTCAACTAACTGCAAGGATGATTAGAACAATACTATACAAGAATAAGCGAGTACTTTTGCTTATATTAGTCTTCAAGAGAATGTTAAGTGGAAATCAACCTAACTTTTATGTTGTATAAAAAACTCTGAACTTATATGGTTCTCATTGCAGCAATAGATACCTGTGCTAAAGCTTGATGTGCAGTTGCCTCTAGTACACCCTCGTGCACATCAGTAGGCATCTTGCTTCTGTTCATATATAAGGTATAGAAATATCAGTGACGGCACTTTATATATGATTAACAACATACATAGAAGTCATCTGAAATCAGTTTACGTACTTTATATCACGTGGCAGTCGAAGAAGTGCATCCTGGACACAGAAATTCAAACACCCTGCCGCTTTTAGTAACAGATCAACGGAGTCCCTCATGCAATCTAGAATACGATTAAAGATCCAACAAAATATTTTATGCACCAGAAGAAACAAATTGATTGAGAAAGCTGTTCAAGCAAGAAGGAACCTGCAGACACAAGCCTCTCTGACAAACTATTTTCTTTTGGGATTAACATTAAATTTGCCTCCATCAACGTCAACACGGACATCATGTGGAGAACAGATAGTAGTTCAAACCAGGAGCTTCCTACACACAACTCCTGCTCAAAGTAGTTCAACTTTCACTCTCAAATCGAAAGTGAATCGAATAAAAGGGTACTCAATTTCGTTGCTGTCGACGTATTCTCACCTGTCTTCCATCTTCCAATCTTTTCCATCTGAAATCCACTAAATCTTGAAGCCCATGCTCTACTTAATAAGTAGAGATTGAAGATTCAACTTATTAATTTCTGTCTGTATCCACACAAGTCTTATTATCTTTGAAGAAATGCAGAGAATATACAAACCTTTGGTAGTGAGGCCAAGCAGAAGAGACAAATATTCATCCAAAGACTTTTGCAGGGAACTAATAGCTGATCCTCCTGAAATAAGATTCCAAAAGTCCACACGTAAAATGTTAATAAGATCACTAATCAAGAATAATGAACAATAGGGCTAGTACTCAGACCAGTGTCCTCTGCAACTAAAATAATCTGATTTCTGAGTGAGCTAATCCTGGCGGCGAGATCCTTGGGAACTAATCCTTTGAGTGATCTATGAATACTATCAGTTTGCACCGGAATGCGCAAAGGCGGAACGTAAATGGAGACTTCAGGGATGCTTTTCTTCTTTCTACTAATTGCGTATACAGAAGACGCGCACCCCATCGTTCTTGCAACTTCAACAACTTATCGATATATTTAGCATCACATTGGCCAAGGAAATATACTGCATTTTAGTTGAATACATCAAGAGTTGATAATGAAAGATAACAAGTAGAGTGCACTTGCTAAGATTCAAATAAAATGATTTTTTTTTTTAAGTTTTATCAGTTAGAACATGTATAATGCGAGAAGACAGTGTGATTTGTGATTGTGAAAGGAAGAGAAAGAGAGGTGAGAAGTTTCTTGGAGGGGCAGCGAGTGTAGTTGACTATATAAATATAAGTCTTGTATATATATATATATATATATACAACATAAAGTTAGATACTTGAGCTGGTTATAGTTGTACATTAATGTCAAAATATTATGAAACATGGATCTGCGGAGTGGGAAACTCAGGGATCCAGAAATGTGTCACATGCCGCATTTGGAGGAAGTGAAAATAATTGGACTATTGTGCAACTATGTAGTTGAATGGGGAGTAAAAAAAATTAAAGAAAGAAGTTATATTTGACTTTTTTAAGGAGAAATATAGTTGAGTTTAACGAACTCCAACTCCCTTTGTGGCTGTGCAGGGAGGGCAGATACGATGTATAACTGGCTGCCGAAGAGTCACACGCTTTCCCATAGTATCTATTCTTTTGTCTCACTCACTTAATTCCCTTGTTAGTTCTTACAACTTGGATTGTTCCTTAGTCCTAAGTTGGGAATTTGGATCCGAATTAATGTTATCTTTTCTTTTCTTTTTTGAAAGGAAAATTATATCATTCATAAAAATAAACAGCAACAAAATTAACCAAAGCCTCAAAGCTACTATCCGATAGAAATTGAAGTACATAATTCTCCACTTAAAAGGCGTTGTTAAATGGAGGGGAACTCTTCTTTATTAACACTAATTCATGACCATACCCAAGCGATGTTGAATAATATATTCTCAACACGTCCCCTCACGTGTGGCTCGGTAATTATCTTCGGTGTCATCACGTGGGTAGGTCGTGGAGCCCAACATACGTCTGGCTCTGATACTATGATAGAAATTGAAACCCATAATTCTCCACTTAAAATGCCTTGTTAAAATGAGGGGGAACTCTTCTTTATTAACACTAATCCAAGACCATACCCAAGCGATGTGGGATAATATATTCTCAACACTATCTAACCAATTTCATCAACGTCGAAAAGAAATTTTGTCGTCCTTACTAAAAGATGAGCTTCACTATTTTCGTCCCTTGCTATCCATCGAAAGATCCTGTGACGTCGTGATGCACATATTTGTTAAATGTCGTTTAGCATATTCCCATGGTCACCGTTAAAATCCTTAGCGGAAGAAATATCATGTATTATGTTTAAGCAGTCTCCCTCAAAAAGCATGTTATTCCACTTCTCACGCGCGGCATGTTGTGTCGCAACCAACGCCGCTAATGTCTCGGTATTTCGAGCTCCCAAGTTTTCATCAACTCGCCTCTGGATACATATCACCTCATTACCCTGAAAAGCAACAACCCATACCCCAACTCCAATTGCATCTTCTTCCTCCTCAAAAATGGCTCCATCAAAACGGACTTGGAACCACAGTTCCGGAAGAGAAAAAATGCCTTGCGCGATAACACCATTCATTTCTTCATTCGGCTTCGCCCTTCTCGTTTTAGGTGGATCACGTACAAAGCCAACAATATCAGCTAGTTGAAGAGGCTCTCTTGCCCGACACAATACGATTTCTATTTTCCCAAATCGTCCAACAAGTTGTCACCAATAAACCAACCTCAGCCACACCTTTTACTTTAAAGATTCGCCACAACTATGTTTCCCCGTCTTCATCGCCTCGCATCAACAAACAATTGGGAATAAATAACAAGGCCCATACGTGGCTTGCCACATGGCACGTCATTAAAATATGACAAATATCCTCATGCCTGCAAGCGCAAGCGCACACTGAACTTCTATTTCACAATGAATGTGTCTTCGCGCCAAAAGTACCCGGGTAGGGAGAATGTGGTGACCAATTCTCCAACTAAACATATTTAATTTAGTCTAAATTCCATATGAAATTCCAATCCCTACAACTACTCGGTTTGGCCTCCTTGCTTGTTCCCTTTCTAATCAAACCCCGGTCGAGAATTAGATGATATGCACTCTTTACTGAAAACAACCCTGACATTGTATAGTGCCAAATGAGTTTGTCTTCGTGCTCTCTCCCCCCTCGTGGAATAGATAGGATAGATGATGCATTCTGGCTGAATAAGTGGCGAATTAATCCCACGTTCCACCACCCCGTCTCCTCGTCTAAGAGAGTCGCGACCCGTATATCTCCAATTGCTTCAACACGCGGCGTCACCAATCGAAAAAGAATAGGCCTCGAGATCCACGCATCGTCCCACACTCGAACTTTCTTTTCGTTTCCCACCCTCCACAGCAAACACGCATTAAGAACCTCCAATGCCTCAAACATGCATCTCTATGAAAAGGATGGAGACACCCAATCCTCGCCTCCAAAATAGCCATTGGCGAGAAATAACGTTCTTTAAAAATCTGCACCATCAAACTCTTTGGATACTCAAGCATTCTCCAAACTTGTTTTGCTAACAACGCCAAATTAAAACTCTGCAAGTCTCTAAACCCAATCCCTCCATCCCGCTAACTCTTTCTCAATTTATTCCAAGCTAACCAATGTATTTTATTTTGATCTGTATTACCCCACCAAAAGTTGCTTATCATGTACTCAATTTCTGAAATCATTGGGTCCGGTAATCTAAAATAACTCATATCGAAAATAGGAATAGCTTGATAGCTTGTAAAACTACCTTAATTAACACCTCATTACCCCCAATGGACAAATTCTTCTCTTTAAATCCCTTCACTCTATCCCAAATTTGATCCCGAATATATTGAAAAACTTGTTTTTTTGACCTCCCAATAACCGAAGGAAGTCCAAGATATTTTTCGTGCTTGTCTGTCATCCTCGCCCCTAGTATCCCCCCACCTCATTGGACGTCTCCTCATTCGTGTTCTTACTAAAAATAACTATAGATTTCTCCAAATTAATCATATGCCCTGATGCAATTTCATATTTCCTCAAAATACTTAGAATCTCCTCAGTCGTCGTAGAATTCGCCTCACAAAAAAAGGGTGTCATTGCAAATAGAAGATGTGACATAATTGTTGCTTTTCTCGCGGTCTTAACTCCACGGATCCTAGCACTTTTCTCAGCATCACTAAGTAATGCAGAAAAAGCTTTTGAAACCATCAAGAAAAGGTAAGGAGATAGCGGGTCACCCTGACAGATTCTCCCCTCCGGCAGGATAGATCCAAACTCACGACCCTTAACAACAAAAGAATAAGAAACAGATCTAACACAATTCATAACAAGAAACACAAAGTTTTCACCAAAGCCTAACATGAGCATGGCATGTTCCAAGAATGCCCACTCGACATTGTCATCAGCACCAACAATTATTCCAACACAAGCCCTTGGGCATGGTAGATAAGCTAAAGCACTCCAAGGATCAAATCAAACTCAAAATTAAAGAGATTTGTCAAGGACCACTCTAAAGTTCACTTAGTAGAGAAAGGACTACCAAAAAGGGTGTTAAGATAATCCGTTTTAAATAATTATCCTATTTTATCATGAATGATAACTAAAATTTTACTCATTTAATAAGTATACGATTTCTACGCAGTTACATTTCAGCGTGCAACGCGGTAAAATGTGTTATCGATATGCTCAAAAGATTGAGTTATATGTTTTGAAAGGTTAGCAAGATTATGTTCTTAGGTAGAAGTTCTTATCGGATGTAAAGATCAACTCAAAAGGCGTGGAAGGGCAATCTTCACAGTTTTTTCTTATCGATGATCAGAATCCAAGACCGGTCTTATTGACAACTTGAGATGAAAGACGTAATGAAAGATAATTCAATAGGATCATGCACATATACAAGATATGGATAGCTTTATACTGTGTTGCATTTGAAATATGCATCTCCATAGTGTGATATTAGAAAGCATGATGGTGCATATATATACAACATAAAGCTCTTCATTATTGCACACTTGTGATATATAGGATTTATGGAGCACTTACATTGCGTGGTCAATGAGTGACAACTCGAGCAGAGGCTCGCACATCTACACAAACTCCATCTAGACCACTGTTTTGAAACCTGGCCTAGACCGGCCGGCTGGACCGGTTCAACCGGGAACCGGTGCCCCGGCTAGGCCGGTTCTACTCACATACCGAGCTGCAAGGATCCTTGGACAAACCGGCGAATTTGACCGGTTCGCCCGGTGACCCGGTCGCCCGGTTCGAACCGGTCAAGCCCCTCGCCTCTTTTTATTTTTTTTTAAAAAAACTTTTTTTCTGGAAATTACGAGACGGTCCATAATTTTTTGACAATTACAAACTTGCCTCGAAAATTTTGAAAAAAAAAATGCAAAACTGTGAAAGAGGAGCGTCTATTTTGGACGCATTTTTTTTTAAATTTGGGGTATCTCGACGAGATATATCCACCGCAAACTGTCGATGGCGGTTTGGGCCAAGAAATTTTTAAAAAAACGCTGTTTTCCATCCTTAATTTGATTTTGAAGCGAAACGAGCATGCATTTGAGAATTTTATGCATAGTATTTCATCCGATGCTAAGTTCATTTTCTAGATTTTAGTGTTGCATATTGTCGTTCTTGTATTGAATTTTGTGATACGGTTGGCCAACATTTAAAAATCCAAAACATCTCTTAAATTGTATTAAATATATAGTTTGTTGGATTATTTATTAAATTATTAGATAGTTCAATGGTTTACACTACTTTCCAAGAATTTGTTTTGTTGGAGGTCACGTGTTCAAGTCCTAGTATTGTGATAACCATATTCTTATTTTTCTTATAATATAACAAAATATTAGTGACTTAAAATATTTCTCACAATCTTATAATTTTTTTATACAATTATTTTTTTAATATTATATCTTTTATTGAATGTTGACTAAAGTCAACAAACCGGTCCACTCAGTGGTCCGACCGGTTTGACCTATTGACCCACTACTCGGTAGCCTCACCGGATCAGTCATCGGGCCGGTTTCAGAATACTGGTCTAGACTGATATGAAGACTAGGTCCAAGGTGTTCACTTAGCCATGTAAACATATGAGGTGTTCGAGATGATGTAATTCCCTTAATCTTTAGGTGCCCTTGGCTTTATAGTACTATAAGTTTGACCGGTCGTGGTCCTATGAATTAGTTTTATCAACTAAAACATGTAAACAACTCTTTATTTCATAACTTTCAGTTAGGCATGCATGCTCTACATTCAAGTCACCATAAAGTCAATTAAGTAAAAAATAGGCAACTTTCCTAAAATGAAATTTAAATAGGCCTTAGAGTCGCAAACTAACGTACTAATATTCTAGTGAGTGTGTGAAGCACGCAATTCTAGTGCATACTTTACATGTTCTCTTTGATCATCTTTATAGTAATTCTTTATTGTTTTATCTCTTGGTTTGTTATTTCGTAGTTTGAAGTAGAGTTGGAGCAGAATGAGGCAAAATAATCAAGATTGAAGAAAGAAATGGGCTTATTGATGAAGAGAGGGTAAAACAGGCGTTATCTATTCACGTCCTACTTGCGTCATGTCACGTGCTACTAATGCATGAACCGTAGCCCTAAAAGTGATCACCAGGTGTCAATTAACAAGGCATTTAACAAGTTTATATGTTTGGAAATGAATTATATAATCTTTTCTAATGCCATTTCAAGCAAAATCTTTTTACAAATAAAATAATCACCATAACTTCATTGAAGTCTTTTCCATGTAAGCCTTATGTATCTTGCTGCATCTACCTGCCTTTTGAGCCTATTAATGTTATATCCTACTATTTTCTATAGATGAGTTGATTAAGAGAGAAGGGAAAAAGGAGGAGAAGGAGATGGTGAAAAATAAAAGAGATAAGCCTAAAAGAAAAATAAAAAGACTGAAATATCAAAAGGAGGATAAGCATAACTGAGAACACGCATAACCCTACACAAAAATCTAAGTTTGTGGGTGTTATTCAAAAATATCATGAAGTATAGGGGGGTTGAATTTTACGAAAATAAAAACGCAAAAGAAAATAGGAAAGACCCTATACAAATGTTAAGGCCAAAAGAAAAAGAAAAGAAAAATGAGGGAGAAAAAAAAGAATAGTTGCATTTATGACCAACATCTCTAGAACTCAGTAATCTATTTATTTTCACTATGCAAACACAGCTAACATCAAGCTAGTAAAGTCCTAAAAGTTTCAACATATGAAGTTTACATGGATTGAAGGTGGCAAAAAAAGTAGAGAATACAGTGGAGTAACTATATGTGAAACTTTATGAGCTTATGAACTCTCTACAAAGATCTTGCTTTTAAAACTCATGAACAACCGCACACAACTGAGCACATGATATTGCATGACAATGACTTAGCTAATTAATGTACACTATTGGCATGTTTTTAAAACAAGAAGCTCAGCACATAGATCAAGATTTCTCAAGGGATAATTTAATACAACATAATAATATAATTGCCATAATATTAACGGCAAATTCATGATTTGTAACCAAGTGTTTGAGCATTCCTCAAATCATATATAACATTTGTAAACAACTTTGAAAACATCATGCTTTCATATTTACGATAAAACACTTTTGTATATAATACGTATAATTTTCCTTCCAGCGAGAAAATATATAATTTTAATCTCATCTTCATCTGAGCAATATTGCATCATATTAGCAATATTCGCAAAAGTCGTCATGACGTCTCACGACGAGCACGAGGTCTAAATCTCCTACAATGACATGTACATGTCTAAGCAGAATAATCCCGAGAGTCTAATGTATTGAAACAATCTACCTAATATTATCCAGCTTATACCCTCATATAACTTAACTACAGAGAATTAAGATTAATTTGTCACTAATAGTTAAGATCAGAATTAGAGTACAACTCATTTTATAGGAACGGGAAAATGGGTCTCTTTTAGTGTGAATTATAATTAGCTATTTACTTATTGATAAAGTTACTTAATGAATAAAAGTTATCACCTTGCAATTAATAATATCTCAATTACCTATGTATACAGAGATGTATGCATGTTTGCTTGTGTGTTCATTTCAACTCAAACATGCAATGATTAGGTCCGACTAAGCACTTTGCGGTTCAATGGATATAGTGGTTCAATTTCTTTAACAGATCTGCCATACGGTTTTTGAGTATTAAGTAATAGTTACTTAATCACTATTAATTAAAAGAACAATTACTAGTCTAGACGCCATAATAAGAGCAGCTCAAATATGAAGTTAAGAGAGTTCAATATCTCGAGTACAAGTGTGAGTTCATAACTCCATAACTAATCATAATCAGTATCCTTCGGTAATTACAATATCTTAATACTATCAATGTAAAAATTATTTGAACGCACAATATTGAGCAGATGTTCTTTCGTACTAATTTTAAACAACTGTTTTAGATATTACAATTCTTATTTATTGTTCCTAAACATCAAAAAATTATATTCCAGTGAATCGGTTAGTTCAACATGCTTTCAACGAATAATATAATGGATTATTACTATTGATTCAAGGTTTACGTGCTAATAAGTTAGTGTGGATCCCTTACACTCAATACAATTCTAGTGCAAAATCGAACAATATTATTTAATTACTTAAACAATCGGTCGTATAATATGAAAAAAGAACAAGATAATTTATCTTTACCCATCTTGAAGGTCATACATCGTGATATTGTTTCTGGAATCCTAATATCATAGCTGCTTTCCTTTTCGTCGCTCGCTCTCTCTCCTTTTTTGTTTACTCATAATTTGTGATTAGCTAGTTCCAAGATATGTGTTAAGCAGAGGGGGAGGATATATTCAAATTATGTCTTATGGATCAAGTCATTCCCTTGCCACATGTCTAATGTGTGTGAATAGAAGAACAATATCAATACTAGTGTATGCAATTTGATGTAAAAAAGTGACGGGTGGAAGTGAGGAATGATTGGAGGATTAAGTTGTTTTTGTCAAATTGCTTTAATATAAGATTAGATTAATGAAATACACATCTTTAAAATGGTCAAAGTTTTTGTTCATAACTTAAAAAAAAAATGTTTCACTTTGCATACGTTTAATATAAGAGTAGGTTCTCGCCGCAACAAGATTACTATTAAAAGGACTCTAAATAATCGAGACAACAAGTAAGGAAAATTAGCCTTTCTTTTTAATAAGAAAATTTAAATAAACTCATTTAAGAGAACAGGGTGTTACAATGACCGTAGGGAGCCATCGACTATCATCTGACTTCATGAAGTTCGTTTCACTGCACAAAGAATAAACGAGCATTATGGCATAAAAAAAAATCCATGGAGATGTGGAGCGCTTGCCGGAAAATATCAAAGGAGTTCTCATTAGAGCAGTTAGCTACAAGCAAGAGGGCGTTCCAATTCAACCACCAAGGAAAGCTTGAAGCCGACTATGGGTTACTTAAAGTTTTCTACAAAGAGCTTTGTTTATTTGTAAGTTTGAGAATTCTACCACATGTCAGTGTAGGAAAATTTTCATGGGAGCAAGAAAAAATTATTATATGTTTAAAACGAGGAGACACTCCAAACATAGATGAGATCATAATTAAAGCTATCGAGAATCACACCATCAATGGTTCTCCACACTTTATGTATTTTGGAGCACTTATTACCGCACTCTGTATCAAAGAAGGCTGCCCAGAGCTTGATACAAATATCCATCACCGAAATACATATCCCATCAACCACATTGCGAGGCTAGTGATAAAATTCCACACTAACGAGAAATCATCAATAGAGTCAATTGAAGAAACTCTATCACCTTCACCAAGAGACAAAAGACAGCGTGCGAGTAGTTGCAAGACGTGAAAGAACGACTGGAGAAGGAGAATGTTGAGTTAGTGAGTCAGTCGGAAGAAATCAAGGAGAACTTCCAGAACAACAACACTCTCCGTTGGAGAGAGTTGAGGGAAATCAAGGAGAGTTTCACAAATGGAGAAAGCAACACCACCACCAGTCCGACAAGTGTCATTTGAGCTCGATCAGGGGAGTCATCTGATCTTTACTTTAATTCTTTCTATTTTATGCAATGAGGAATTTTAAGTTTGGGGGTGGTAGCTATGCTATTTGTTTTACTTATTTGCTATATATTTATCTATAGAGTATGTTTTAGAGTCTAGTTTTTTCGAATAACTCACTAGAATGGAATTGGAAGCATGAAAGCATGAATAAGTAGGAATCTATGATAGTATATGCATAATATTGTACGAATTTGAAATGAAGGAATACGTGAATACCTTTGGTGCATCTTGTGTAATATGGTCAAAAACATGTTTTAGTTTCATATACACATTTCAATCTGCTTTTGTGTATAATTGTGAAGAGAATGTTGCTTATTTAAGAGATTATAGTAATGAAGCACGTGATTATGACTCTTAAACAAATTGCTTGACTATTGCTTGAGATAATGGTAGATGTAAATGCGTTAAGGAAATGAAATAGGCCATTGTTTGAATATTTGAGTTTTAGCCTTTTAAGCCAAGAACCCTTTATGAACATAAGAATATCCACAAAATCCCACTTGATCCTTTTCTATGAGCATTTGTTTATGAAGCATACTTTCCTACCATGAGCCGAAAAAGAAAAGATTTATACCCTACTCATTTCTAGAGATGGATGTAGTACATCGAAGGAGGAATAATGTAGGAGCTCAAAACAAAAGCATGAGTTAAAAAGAAAAATCTAAATAGGAAAGGAGGATGAATATGATAGAGAACACAAATAACCCTGCAAAAACTTTAAGTTTGGGGTTGTTTCTTAAAATATCATGAAGTATAGGATGGTTTGATAATTGTGGAAATGAAAACCCAAATGGAAAAGATGCGAGAAAGAGCATTTTCTATAAGCCTTTGTTTATGAAGCCTACTTTCCTACCATGAGCCAAAAAAGAAAAAAATTATATCCTACTCATTTCTAGAGATGGATGTAGTAGATCGAATGATGAATAATGTAGGAGCTTAAAACAAAAACATGAGCGAAAAAGAAAAATTTAAATAGGAAAGGAGGATGAATATAATAGGGAACACAAATAACCCTACAAAAATTTTAAGTTTGGGGGTGTTTCTTAAAAAATCATGAAGTATAGGATGGTTTTATACTTGCGAAAATGAAAATGCAAATGAAAACATACCAGAAAGAGCCTAAAATGTATGACCAAATGAAGATGGCACAAACAAGGGAGGAAAGAGTAATACATGAGTGGTTTACTACGTACATCTCTAGAACTCATATATGACGTTTTCCATTATAGCCCACGCTCGAGCCTACATCACAAGCTTACAAAGTTCTAAATGATCCTCAACATATGAAATCTAACGAGTCAATGGCAATGGAAGAGTGAAGAGTGAAAAGGAAAGTTATTATATGTTAAGAACTATGGTTTTATAAGTTTGCAACGTGAAAATAACTCTTATGCATCAACAATGGTATCACACACTATTAGAGCACATGAAACGAATGTGAAAATGACTGTGTTAAACTTGATGTGCTCATGATCATTTATGATATCTCATCTCTTGTTCAAAGCATAGATTGTATTTTGCGAATTCTCGTTTATGCATGTTGGCATGTCAATAATTACTTTCTAATTTATATCGAGTCAGTTAAGTAAGTTTGATTGAGGACAAGCAAAGGTTTAAGTTAGCGTGATTTAAGTATCTTTTTACTTAAGCTTTTGAATACTTATGATGACATATTTACTTGTTTTAGTATTGTTTTATGCTTTCTTAGATATTTAGGGAGTCGAGATAAAACGAGGCTAAATAAGGCCAAAAATTGATGTTTTGGGCGACAATTAGTCAAGATACTATTTCGGGATGTTCAAGCGCTACATGAGCCCAACGACACTACAAAAAGGTGAAATTTCGAACATAGCGCGATTGAAGAAAAAACACTAGGAGGCTGCAGGGAAGAAATCAAAAGGTAGTGTGATCAACACCACATCGCGCGGGTGGCGCATGGTCAGGATGGCACATCGCACGGGGGTCGCGCGATCAGTGGAAATTTGGGCTGAAAGTCAGAAACCCTAAAACGCAGCCCATAGTAGAGCTCTCAAAACCACTTTTCCGACATAGGAACCCTGAGAGTTGTCACCAGAGAGAAAACACCATCAAATCCTTGATCTAGTTTAGTTGAGTCATTATTAGAGAGAAAATAGTTTGTGAAGAAGAAGATAGCAAAAGGGAGTACGAAAAGGGTCAAGCCACGAGGTTCCACCGGATCCAATAAGCTTTTCTTTACCTTTTTACTTTATTTATGATATTTACCTCTTTGTTGATTGTTAAACTCATGACTATGAGGAGCTAACCTACTCGTTGTTTAGAGTAGGGGAGTAACTCTAATTTATGAATATGTTTATTTGCTTTACTTGATGTGTGTTTTATGGTCTTGAATGTCTAGATTGAATAGTTACTTATGTTGTGTGACTAACCTTACTCTCGTTGGGATAAAACGGAAGCACACGTGTGAGGCCACCCGAAGTGTAAAATGCTAAGGATAGTTATATATATGCGATATGTGACTTTGGACTTGCGAAAGCAACTCATGTGCAACCTTTAGATCACACTAGATCAATCTTGACTAAGTATGTTTTGTTAACACGATTTGGATGAGTTAATTGTATTGCATATTTGATATCTCTTCTAAAACAACTGACAATTAGGCTGATCCGTTAACACAATAGATCATTAGAGACTCATAGGTGTATGGTTGGGATAGCTCTTACAATATGTCACTGATCTGTTAGACATGCTAACATCAAAAAATTGCCAAGTACTATAAGTAGATATAAGTAGTTTGTCTATGAACTATTATGGTTAAATTATTGTAAAACCCGACCTCTAAACAATCGCTCATATTATTGTTTACAACCACAATCAATCAATCAATTATTAAATTATGTTCTTTAGTTTAGTTAGTTAAGTTAGTTAATCAATCTCTCTTCTGCATTCTTAGTTTAATTGTTTACTTGTTTTTATTAATTTAATTAGTTTAATTATTTTCATTTTTTTCTTGCATTCAAAATCCAAAAAAACCCAAAAAGATATTTAATTACTGTTCTTGCATTCTCAGATCAATTTCTATTGCATTCTAGTTTAAGCATTCTTAGCATAAAAAGCATTCAAAGCATCCTTAGTTTAGAAATCATTTCATAAGCATTCATCCAGCAAGCACAAGAGAAAAGATCGTGATAATTTGTTAGTATTTTGCATTTAAGTGATTCATATATAAAATCATCACTCCCTTGGGATACAATACTTGATTCGTAACTATACTTATCATTTTACTATTACTTGATTCGTGCACTTGCAACAAAGTGGGATTTAGATGTATCATTCTTGTTTTGACTTATATTTTATTTTATTACATCCTACACGCCCATCAGTATCACCCGACTTTGGCATACATGAACGTTGAACCTCTTTTCAGTCATAACAAGTGTCGAAGCAAGTTTTGCTAATGCATTTGCTTGTCTGTTATCTTTTCTTGGTACATGTTCGATCGATACATCCTTGAGTTGTTCAACAAACTTTTGAGCATAGTCACAATATGGAAGCAATTCGGGTTTCTTCACTTCCTAATCACCAAGTGGTTGATTGATCACCAACTTGGAGTCTCCGTACACCTCAAGATTCAGAGGCTCCATTCCGATTGCTAATTCCAATCCCAATATGAGAGTTTGATATTCTGCAACATTGTTTGAACACTTTTGTGTAACGGTAAAAGAGTAGGACATCACTTCTCCATCAGGCGTAAGAAAGACAAGCCCAGTGCTAACAGCTCCATTAAAATACATCTTCCATGGTGGCATAACTTCAACTACGAGAAAATATTCATCGGGCAAGTCATCAACTAGTTCCCATTCAGCAGGAATCGGGTGGTCAGCTAAGAATTCGGCCAATACTTGTCCCTATATGGCCTTTTGAGGGATGTATGTTATCTCGAATTGTTACAGCTACAAGTACCACCTCGCAAGTCGATCAGAGGGTATCGGCCTTGACTTGACATACTTCGATGGATTCGCTTTAAAAACCAAACGAATAGTGTGAGCTTAAAAGTAGTGCTTCAACTTTTGAATCTCGAAGATGAGAGCCAAACACAACTTCTCAATTGGGGAATAATTCAACTCATTTGGCGTCATTTTTCGACTTAAGTAGTACAACGCGCTTTTTTCCCACTATCATTCTCTTGGGCTAACAATGCCCTTACGAAACTTTCTTTAGCAGTAATGTGTGGATCAATGGGCGTCCGGACATCGGGGAAGCCAACACATGAGGCTTCATCAAATAAGACTTTATACGTTTAAAGGCATTGGTGCAGGCCACATCTCATTTGAAAGGAACATCTTTCTTCATGAGTTGGCTAAACGGTTGATATCAACCAGCTAAATTTGAAATGAACCTTTGGATGTATGCCAATTTTCCTTGAAGGCTTTTGAGTTCATGTATTGTTAACCATAAAAATAAATAAAAGGAAAAAGGTGAAGGTTAATCCTACTCGGAAAACCGATACATGGACAATACAATTGTCACGAGTACTTCCGATGAGATGTACTCACTCCTAATAAGGAGAACCCCTCGGAGGATTGCCCCACCTTTCGGTCACTGACCTAAAAAGGTTTAAAAGAGCACACGAGGAGGATTGTAAGCATCCCTTGTAAAGTCAAAGGGTGAATAAAAACAGATATCAATGCGGCATCGGAAAAAGAGCAAACCCCGATGGATTCGCGTGACTCCGATATCCACCAATGCGCCAAGAGGGACCCCAATGGACCCCGAGTCCCAGGAACTCACAAGAAAACTTCCTTACTGAACACTCCTCGAAGAAAACTATACTCGGACTATCATCCGAGGACCCATTTTCGGAGAAAATCAAGAAATGAATAAAAGAACACCAGTAAATATATTCCGAGAACTCCAATGAAAGAATCTCACTCCAAACAGAGCAAATACAGCCCTCGGAAATCAAATGCAGTCCTCGGAGACCAAATCAAGTCCTCGGAGATCACATCACACCCTCGGAGATCACATTTACACCCGTAGAGATCACTCCTGATTGTTGAAGAATAGACCCGAATCAAGAAAGAGAGATAAAACCCCTCGGAAGACATGTACAACAGTCTATACTCTCAAATACACTTATGATACCCCGGACAAGCATCCTAATTACTCATCAACGAAAGTATAACCCCACGGGAGAATCGCTCTACCAAAGCAAACATACATCAGAGGTCCTCGGAGCTATCAGAAGACGCTAAGATTAATCTAGTCAGTGCTTAGTAGATAAAAGATAAACCTTATCCTGACTTTTACACTTGTATCAAGGTAACGACAACACATGTCTTTGCCAAAACACATGCACAATGACACCTGCCCCTACCAAAGTCTATATAAAGGGAGGTGATCAGTGGAAGAAAGATAACTTAGCTTAACTTAATTCAACCTGATACTCAAATATACAGGGAAATGAGGAGGAAAAGTTCAATAATAAAGGAAGAGAATATTCTTGCAATTCTTGTTATCATATACACCTATCGTTGTCTCTGAATTACGGACAGAGCGTTCCAACCCAAAATAAATATCTTCCGTTAAATAGGGAATAATTCCAAACCCATTAACATGTATGTTTTATGGATCTGGCATCTTGAGGATTGCATCAATCCTAGCTTGCTCGATCTCATTTCCTTGTCGACGAACAATAAAGCTGAGAAACTTTCCGGACGTCACACCAAAGGCACCCTTCAAGGGATTCATCTTCAGTTGATACCTTCGCAATCGCTTAAACACTTTTCTCAAATCATTGAGATGGTCTTCTCTTTTTTTCGACTTCACGACCAAATCATCAACATAACACTCAACAGTTTTGTGTAGCATGTCATCAAAAATCTTTTGCATGGCTCTTTGATTATTGGCACCGCCATTCTTTAGTCCAAATAGCATCACCTAGTAACAATATATCTCTTTTGGAGTTCGAAATGCTGTAAGGTCTTCATATCTTGGAGCCATGTGGCTTTGGTTGTATCCGGAGGATCCATGATCCATCCATGAAGGACAAGGCCTCATGACCAGTGGTGGCATCAATCATTAGTTCCGGGATTGGCAATGGGAAGTCGTCCTTGGGGCATGTGGCATTAAGATCCCTAAAGTCGACACAAACTCGAATTTGGCCATTCCTCTTCCTTACTGGGACTATACTTGATATCCACGTCGTGTATCAAAATTTTCGAATGAACCCAATTTAATGAGTCTATTCACTTCAGCTTCAATCAATAGGACCAACTCGGAGTGGGACCTTCATTGAGCTTGCTTGATTGGACGAGCCGTCTTCTTTACAGCTAGTTGATGGACAACAACTTTTGGGTTTTGACCCGACATTTCCTTCTAAGACCAAGCAAATACGTCTTTGAATTCTCTCAATAGTGCAACATAGGCTTGTTTTTCCTCACTTTTTAGCAGTGCACTTATGTATACTGGTCGAGGGTCATTCTCATCACCAAGGTCGATTTCCTTCAATTCGTCAACTATGTTCTTGACGCATTCTTCAAGCTCCGTGGGGGTGCTTCTTTGGCATCATACTCTTTAATATTTCATCTTTCAGAGTTATATAGTGTGATGATCCCATGCTCTCCTAATCATCTTCTTTCTCGCGTTGAGCTAGCGTAAGTATAAATGTTTGCCACTTGAATTTCATGCATTTATCGTGTGATATAATCAACTCATCTTGGCGCCTCATGCGAGAAGGAATTGTAGTTTGGAGCCTTTCAAGAAAGCATGGATTACGCTCGCTCTTATGACGCCTTGTTGAACGTGAAAATCCCAACCTTTGATGTATGGGTCCTTTATGAGGACCAAGTCTTGTAAAGACTAAAGTTTGAGACAATGTCTTAGGATATGGACCAAGCCTATCAAAGGCTCATACTTGTGACAATTTACTTTCACCAGTTGTTGAAAAATGCTCTCATTTACCAATGTAATTGGCGTTGGCTCTATTGATGGTGATGCGTATAGGCTATCGCGGAGATAATCCTAGACCTACGCAAGAATTTGGAATAACGGCTTCAGGAAGAAGTTTTCCCATGTACAAGCTTTCTTGAGGATTATAGCCAACCTTGATCAAGAGTTTGAATGCTTTTGCATCATAACATTTTTCCACTTGTTCCTTGGTTGAGGAATCATGTTCGACTTGAGGGCCTTTTGTTGGGCGAACAAAACCTTTAAAAAGAGGAGGGGAAGATGGCGTTTTTATGTCAAGCTTTGTTAATGGCATAATCAAATCTTCTAGTGAGACATCTTTATAAGAGAGCGGGTCGCCTTGCATGGGGCTTCCATGTGACGAATTAGTTTCATCATCAATCTTTTTACTTTCTAAATCATATGTCTCATTTGACTCTTCAGAAAAAGACCTTGCTTCAACCTTTAACGACTTCACTTGTGGAAAATAGTACTTGGCATCAACAAAGTGAGACTCAGCTTCAGTGAATGGCTTATCATCAGCGAGCACCTTCTTTGTTTCCCAGTTTTGGAAATATTGAAAGCATTGATGTAGAGTTTAAGGGACAACACCATTCTCATGTATCCAAGGTCGACCAAGAAGCATGTTATATGAAGTTTTAGCACCTATGACGTGAAAAAATGCATTTGACGACATATTTCCTACCAACAGCTCCAATCATATGATGCCTATAACCCTTTGCCCCCCCCCCCCTTGGTTGAAGCATTGTATCATTAAGCGACAACTTGTGAGCTCTTCATTTGGTATTACCATTTCTTTCATCACACGCAAAGATAATATGTTCACTGTCGAACCTCCATCGATTAAGATTCTACTAACCTTTTGCTCATGACTGAATCCAACTACAAAAAATGACCTATTATGGGGCTTGAAACCAAGTAAAAGATCCTCATCTCTAAAGCAGATTGTTAACGCGCATTGATTGGTGTTGATGGAAGTCTTTAGGCACAATTCATTAAATGATGAATCTTGTACGTTAGTCACGTTGCATGACTTGTCAATGTCTTCTTGACAAAGCCAACTTAGTGCTTTCTCTTCAATTACTTTAACATCCAAAGTCTCAAGGGAGATAAGATTTGCGGTCGCCTTATCTTTCTCAAGTGTTATCTTTCCTTCACGAGACAGTCGCATAACTTTGTCCTTGAACACATTCTTCAATAGAGTGTCCAAGAAGGCGTTGATATCTGCAATACATTGGATCATTTGAACGCCTGGCTTCTTTGGGTCTCTTTATTTCAGGCAACTCAATGAGACCGACTCCATGTAAATCATCAAAAACTCCAGGAACTTCGGATTTAAGGAGTGGATATTCCTTTGCTTGTATCTCTTTCAAAGTCAACTTTGTTTGCTCTTTGTTTTGTGAGGAGGTCTTCTTTTCGAATGTTGTAGATGACTTATTCCTATCATTTGCCTTTGTTGAAATCTTAAGAGGTGTGGTAGTCACGACCATGGAGTCTATGGTCGGTGCTTTAGCAAAGAACTTGCCTACTTTCTTTGGCTTCAATTTTCTTTGTGCTTTTGTAGGACCGCCTATAGGCGGCCCATCAGCTCCACTTGCAGTCATGCTCAACTTCGTATCATGTGCTCTTGGCCAACTCTTCAAATGACCTAGGTCGAATACCTTGAAGTATGCACCTAATTGCCCAACGCATGCCTTGGATGCACATCTCAATGGTTGAGGTATCGTATAATCGATCTTTGCAATTAAGGCTCAAGTTTCTCCAATGGTTGATGTAGTCAACGACGAGTTCTTCCTTCCTTTGACGAGTGTTTGTGAGTTCAACTATGCTGACATTTCTTCGAGTGCTGTAGAAACGGTTGAGGAATTCTTTCTCTAACTGATCCCAACAATCAATCGACTCTGCCTATAAGTCAATGTACCAGTCGAATGCATTCCCTTTGAGTGATCAGACAAATTGTTTGACCAATTGATCCTCGTGAGTCCCAACGTTGTTGCATGTCTCCACAAAGTGAGCGATGTGTTGCTTAGGGCTACCTTTACCATCAAATTGTTGAAACTTTGGGGGTGTTATCCACTTGGCAACTTTAGACCATCAATCTTCGAGTATATGTCTTTGAGTATGTGAATGAGGACTCAGAACTTCCTCCTATGTTTTATTTGATTGCTCCCATGATGAACTCTTTCAACTGCGCATCATTGATCATGTCGCCGGGAAGGCTTTGGAGCTCTTTACTTGTGGACTTATCCTTTTCATGTTGCACCGCACTTAATAGAAGTCTCCCCTTCTTCAAGATGTTGTGGGCGCTTTTGTGCTACGTCAGTTGTCTCAACAACTTCTCATTTGTTTAGAAGTTTCTCAATCTTTGCATCTTGCTCAACAATACGCCTCGTAAGCCACTCATTTGCCTTCGTTATTGCAGTGAGTTGTTCCTCCAAAGTTGAAGCATTTGTTGTCATGGCAGGTGTTGCATTCGCCGATGAATGAGCTTTTGATTTAGTGCGCGGAGATGTTGGAGGAGATTCTTCATCCTTGTCAGACTCTTCAAGAAAAGCAAGACCGCGTTGGTCATCGTCGCGTGCAAATTCATCCGTCATCTTTGCCTTTTGGTCTTCTTTTGATTAAGTCATTGATCAAGGCTTTATTGAACTCATGTAGATGCGTCTTATTGCCCTTGATGAAAAGAGATAAGAGGCAGAGATAGTCTCACCGGGCGTTGGCAGCTTGATCTCGGATCCAAATGAAATTTTATTTGCAATTTGATTTGAAGATTGATGAAGAATGTTATGATATTTGTCTTCAGTTCTTCGGATATATGGACTTTGATCTTCTTTGAAGGGACTTCAATCTTCAAAAACGACTTTTCAAGGGTCTTGTGACATGATCTCGAATCAAGGGGAATTTTGGCTTGAAGAATTGTTGAAGAACGGTTGAACTTAGTTTTGGATTAGTTGAGTTTCTTGAAGCTCAATCTTCGTCAGCATAAATGCGATCTTAAAAAACGGTTATTTGATAACTTGAAGCTTGACGCCGGATCAAACAGAGGTTTCGCGAAGAGTACCTTGGATGCTGCGAAGAACGCCTTGAAGATTAGTGGGCTTGATGGAGATTAGTGGACTTGATGGAGAGAAAAAAACTAGAGCTTTCCCTTCTTCAAACTTGTGAATATTTTTGTGTGATTTTTCTTTAAGGGAGGGCTTCTATTTATAGTTGTAGAGCCTAAAGCCTCCTTGTTTGTGATTTGTCGTTTTTCTCTTCAATATAAACATGAATTTAATATAGCTTGCTTATCAAGAAATCTTTTGATTGGCTAAAACACATCATAATTTCCTCGTGTAATAATGTGATTGGTTACTAATCCTTTTCCACGTGGTCTTGTTTAATTGATCAACACACATCATCATTATGATATAGTTGAAATACTGAATCTTTTTCACATGACTTTATTTGATTGGCTAACAAAAAAATATATATTAAAAAATTAATTAATTAATCTATTTTTCTATTGGAATTTAATTTAATAAAATTTCAAATTAAAATAAAAATAATTAAATTAATTTCTAATAATTATTTTGACATTTATCAATGTTTAATTGAAGTTGACAAAATTTATTTATCTAGATGGCAATCGCCTATCGTAGTCTTCCCTCAATTATTATTGTATTTCAGGTCCAATCAATATTGGCATTTCTTTTTCTCCTTAATAATCCCCATCGTCATAGAGAAGAAGAAAATCAAACCAGTACTTATTAATTAGTAAATAATAAAATAATAATAATTAGTGATAGAACGGGCCCCACGTTCAAATAATTAACGAAAACGTCAAAACCCTAAATACTCATTTCATCATCATCAGCCTACTGCTTCCCGCGGCCGCATTTTATCTTCACCACCCTCTCAAGTCGCCGGTACGGCGAAGATCTCCGGCGACTTACACAAATTAGTTCATCTTTCCTAATTTGTCGACCACATGGCAACCACATTTCACACATGTGGCGCCAAAACTCCGAATTTGTGTATATCGAGGAGAAGTTGGAGTCAGCAACAGCAGCAGCGTTTTCAGTTATCAGTTCCCGGTCCATGTCCATGTCCATCGACGTATAGTCGAGCTCTGACCTTTCACCTCAGTTGCAAAGCCGCCAAGGTTGAAATACTCGAGAGAATTGAAACAGAAGGCCTAGAATTTGAACAGAATGCGGCGCAGGAGTTGACGTGTGTGATGAAGTTTGGCGGCTCGTCCGTCGCATCGGCTGATAGAATGAGAGAAGTAGCTGAACTTATTCTCAGCTTTCCAGAAGAGAGGCCTGTCATTGTTCTTTCTGCTATGGGGAAAACAACCAACAAGCTCCTACTCGTAACTAACTAACTAACCAACTAACTAACTTGTTTTGTTTGCTTTACTGTTACTTTTATGTATTGAGTCTCTGTTACTGAAATTGTTGCCTTGTAACTTGTAATTATAGGCTGGAGAGAAGGCTGTCAGTTGTGGTGTTTCAAATGTGTCTGTTCTTGAAGAATTGGCATTCATCAAAGATTTGCATTTTGGGTAAAAATGTCTTTTCTATTTCTTGTTCTTTTTCTTTTTTTGCATTTCCTTTATGAGGATGTTCTTTTTGAATAAGCTGTCTTGCCGTTCTCAGGACTGCCGACGAGCTTGGAGTAGAAAGATCTATAGTTTCAAGTGAGTCTCCCTTTTCTCTATATAGGCGCTACTTTAAATCATTGCATTGACTTAAGTGTGATCTTAGAAGGTTGTTAATAAAGAATTTTGTTTCGAGAAAAGGAAGCTTGTTGAAACTGTTTGTTTTTTACTTTCGTGTAAAATGGCACTACGCAATACTTCATTTCTATGTTTGTGTAATGTTATCATTCTGAAAACTGCATTCTCTGCTGTTTGGTGGAGTCCAGAGACTGCTCATGTTAGACTAATTCTTGTCATCCTCTGTTGTCCATAAAGATGGTTGTTTTGTGCTGCTAGTTGTTATCCATTTTTTATTCTAGTTACGATTATCCTTACTTGTGGAAACATTTTGCAGAACACATCTTTGAGTTGGAACAACTTCTGAATGGAATTGCTATGATGAAAGAGATGACGCTAAGGACAAAGGACTACCTAGTCTCTTTTGGGGAGTGCATGTCAACTAGGATTTTTGCTGCTTACTTGAATAAAATTGGTGTAAAAGCTCGTCAAGTACGTCTTCTTTTTCCCACCGTTTACTCTTTTTTGATCAATGTGACGTGCAATTTTCCTGAAGCAAGTTTAACTGAATTTCTGTTCAATATGAAATAGAAATATAATGTGCTTGTTAATGTCATTTTTTTAAAGCCCGTCCTGGTTTCTTGATCTCCTTCTCAAAAGTAATAGAGATACGGTGTCATCTTCTTTGTATAGACTTAACTATATTCCTCTAAACATGTTATTGAATACTCATGGCAGATCAGCATTTTAGGCACCTTCAAATGGACTTCGTATTTCATTTCTTCACATTTCTAGTAAACCAGATAGCACTTCGTGTTTTTGTCAAGTTGGTAAACTTTTTCGTACAACTAATTTTTTTTTACAGTTTGTTTCTTTAGCTATTTGCTCAATATTTGCTGTCTTAATTCTTTGTTGTCATCGGCATGTTTCAACAGCAGAGTTTTGTGGAGGAGAAACATTTTTTCTGCCTGTACAAGAATCATGTTCTTTCCCGGGATGAACTAATTTATTATTGGTGATACATCCTTTTTCATTCATCAGCGTCTTAATTTATTTTCTCCTTTACCCAAGAAGCTTTTTGCAATGACCAGCCGGTAGTGTGGAAAGTCAAATAAGTTGCCTCTTGGAAAAATGTCATTCTCTTATTTATCGGACCAGTGTGCATTTGAATTACATTCTAGATGTTAAGAGCAATATGTGAGTATTAGTCGCATCATTGTCAGAAGCTAAAATTCGTTGACACGTTCTCAAGGACAAACATACTAGGATACAACTGGTGTTAGTTTATTGTGAGATCTCTTTGTAGAGATATCACAAGAATTATATTCTGTCATTTGAGTTTGCGATCCGATAAGGCGTGTGATATGATTCTTTCCTTTCGGCACCTGATCTTTTTAAGTATTTATAAGCATAGAAGAGAATACTGAACTTCAATCTTTTGCATTGTCTGAACAGTATGACGCCTTCGAAATAGGTTTCATAACTACTGATGATTTTACAAATGCGGATATTCTGGAAGCAACTTATCCTGCTGTTGCGAAGAGATTGCATGAAGATTGGATTAGTGATACTGCAATCCCAATTGTTACTGGCTTCCTTGGGAAGGTTCCTAGTTTATGATCTTAATGTTCATTTTCCTTCTCACCTTCTATCCTCTACCTATATCATATGAATATGACATTTATTATAGGGTTGGAAAAGTTGTGCGGTGACTACGTTGGGGAGAGGTGGTAGTGATTTGACTGCCACAACAATTGGCAAAGCATTGGGCTTGAGAGAAATTCAGGTCAGCCATCAAACTTGGTACTCTTACTGCAAATTCCTTTATACCGAGTTATGCAGATTCACAGTCTACAACTCCCACAGGAACAAGCACTTATTATGTATTGCATATTTTTGTATATATTTTGGCAAAACAGGTATATGAAACTTACTTGTAATGTAAGTATTGCTTGTGCTGCGCGAATATAGAACTCTGTGTGGAGGCAGTAATCACATGATATATACTGTTAAAAAGTTTATCAGCTAGGTTTGTTATATTTCGACGTGATTTAATATCTTGTCCTGATATTTACTGTTATGACCCTAATAGGTGTGGAAAGATGTGGATGGTGTTTTGACCTGTGATCCTAATATATACCCTCAGGCAGAGCCAGTGCCCTATTTAACATTTGATGAGGCAGCTGAACTTGCTTATTTTGGTGCTCAGGTATAATTTGAAGTTGTATTAGGTGAATTTTGTACTGTGTACATTTTTACTTCCTCTACTTGTTTTTGAACAATCCACAGTGAAAGTTGAATAGAAATTCTTTACCCAACTTCGATGAGATTATAATCCAAGTATCTTACTTTTTCGAAGGATATTATATCAATATCTTTCCAGATACTCTGTTTAATAATGGTTGTACCGTTCAAATAAATATTCAGCAAGTTGCAATATGTATGACTTCTGCCTAGTTATTTTTATTTTTTTTAGCATTTAAATGGGTCAGTTATCAAGCAAGGATGCCCTTTTCATGCCTGATGATTTGCTTACATGATTTATCTGTTTATATGGGTCCAAAGGTCCTCCATCCACAGTCGATGAGACCCGCTCGGGAGGGTGACATTCCTGTGAGAGTGAAGAACTCCTACAATCCAAAAGCTCCAGGAACCCTTATCACTCGAACAAGAGACATGTCCGAGGTTAGTTAAATTGTTATATTAAGAACCATAATTGGTCTCAAGAAATATTTGACACTTACATTTCGTCTTCCCTGTTTCCAGGCTGTACTTACCAGCATTGTTTTGAAAAGGAGTGTTACTATGTTGGATATTGTCAGCACTCGTATGCTTGGTCAATTTGGATTTCTTGCTAAGGTGAACTGTCAATCCATGCAGATAATCAGATGATCCTACTAGTTCTCACTCGCGTTGATCTAATTTTCATTGATCTATCTTTAAATTGTCTAAATTCAGGTTTTTGCTACCTTTGAGGATTTAGGCATATCAGTGGATGTTGTTGCCACAAGTGAAGTAAGTATATCCTTGACATTAGACCCTTCCAAGCTATGGAGCAGAGAACTGATCCAGCAGGCAAGCGTATGATATCCATCTTCGTATTATTATTTAAGAATTTTAAGTTTTAAGCTAGAAGATTAAATCAGCATGTATGTTTTAATTTTAAATTTCAATTAGCGTGTGCTTCTAGTTTAAACTTGCCACTTCATATTTGCATATGTGCTTGCAACTTTTTGGGGTCTGATCATATGTTAGTTTTACCGTATTTTAGATGTGGCTTTTCTTCTCTTTCCCTATTAGCCTATTAGTTCTTACCTTGCTTCTAACTTCATTATCAGGAATTGGATCACGTAGTGGAAGAACTCGAAAAAATTGCAGTTGTAAACCTTCTTCAGAACAGATCTATCATCTCTCTCATCGGAAACGTTCAAAGATCTTCACTGATACTAGAAAAGGTGCTGCCACACTCCTAAGTTCCCTGTAGATAGCAAGCTTATTGTATGAGATTGTATGTGCAGGGAAGGAACTGATAAAATAAATCATCAAAAGAAAAGGAGTTAAATATAGCATAATCCTATTAAGAACCTTAATTCACATTCACGCATATTGACTACTTTCATGTTGTTTATCGGCAGGCTTTCCATGTCCTTCAAACTAATGGTGTAAATGTTCAAATGATTTCGCAAGGTGCGTCAAAAGTGAACATATCATTAATAGTCAATGACAGTGAAGCAGAACAATGCGTTAGGGCTCTTCACTCTGCCTTCTTTGAAACCACTCTTTCCCCACTAGTATCAGAGTCTGGAAATGGTTTGCTGTGAAGGAACATTAGCGCTAACGCGTGTATTTCAGTAATTCAGGGGGTTCATGGTGTGGGCATTCACCATTCTTTTACTCAAAACTGCAACCAAAGTCCAGATTTTTTCCACGCACCCCCCCCCCCCCCCCCCCCCCCAAAAAAAAAAAAACTCATTATTTAGATAATTTAGTTAGATGTGGAAATGGAAGCTGTGTATTCTCAGTTATTGTGCCAGGAGAGATGCCTGTTTTTGATTTTGTAACACTGCTGTTATTTATTGGAATAAATTCTGGTGGTGATCACATTTGACCAGTTATTGTTAAATAGCTGCCAGCTCTATGTTTTCAAGTCGGGTGCTCAACGCTGCAGCTATCCTACAGATATTATTTGGCATATAATTTGTTATCAGGATGCAACTCAATCTTTTATTAGACGTAGTATATGGTATGGGCAACAAATTGGCAGGAAGTGCTTCATACGTAGGTTATCTTGGGTTTTTTGGCAAAACAATCCGGGCGTTAGTCTCTGGTATAAAAGAAACAAGTGAAAAAGAGGTTATTTATCTCGTCTGTTGCAAATAAAATTTGTGAAAATAAATAAGCGAAAATCTATCTTGTATGTGAGAAAAGAGGTAGTGCCTCCTTTTCCAAACTACTGGCAAGTTTGCTTTGCTTATATTTTAGCTTTTTTTGCACTTTGCCAAAAATATCGGGATTTTGGCCTTTTGTTTCTCCACGCGGGTTTTTAGCCCAACATATTGGAACTTCTTGATATTAGCTCTATTAGATATATTCAAGATTTACAATGCCTCATCGCATCAAACATCCAAACCAATAAGTCTGCTATTTTACATCTAAATTTGAAATCCAATTAGCTGAATTCATATATAATTTCAGTGTATTTTATCAGTATAAATAGCAGTATGGCATCAATGACATTCAGAAACAGGTCGCATTCATCAATAACTCGAACATGGTCATCCAAGATACCACCAAAAGCTTGTTGGTTGCCAGTTAAACACAAACATGTCATTTCGCGTCTATCATGCAAAAGCATTAGTTAAGTTCAACGATCCAGGCTTTTGCAAAGTGGACACTTGTAATTGATAGTGGCTTCTATAACTTCACATTTTCATCACTCGTCAGATTTCAAGGAAAGCCTCACACAAACTAGATCATCCAGTCTATTCCCGTCCATTTTGTACATAGAAACACCCTCCATTTGAGTGAAGTGATTCTGGGCTTCTTCTCTTAGTTTACTGAAAGGCATGGCCTCCCATTTGCTGTAATTTGAATTCCTCCTAGCATCACTCATATCCGGTGATCCAGACATAGGTCCAGTACCATAAGGACCTGAACGCCCCCACACTTTACAATTACGAAATTGTCCTAAATCACCATCTTGGCTAGCTTTTCTCAGGCGAACAGCGGCAGAGTGAGCATTATTTATTGTTTCTCTACTAGGTACATCTGACCAGTCTTCATTCCTCTCAGACCTCATGGGAGAATGGATCCTAATAACCTGGTAAGTTTGTTTATAAACATGAGCACATCCATTTTCATGGGGTATTTTGTAAATAGGAGGACAAAACATGAAGCCGAAAAAAAAAAGTTATGCTATCACTAAGGCATTCTAAAAGCTGGTAGTATGCTCTTCCTTGAAGCGGATTGTGTCCTTTTCTTGGTGTTGAGAAGTACCGGGTACTGGACAATGAGACACTCTCTATATAATCAGTGGGACTTCAAATAGAAAAGAAGAAATTGAACAACCATTCCGTATATCCAAGATCAACAGTAAAACCATATATGTCGACAACATCACACATGGAAAGTGCCAATTCTATGGATTCCATTCCTGTTCCCTTGGCACCTCTGCGATGCACAATACCTTGGAAGAGATAGACTGGATTTGGGATTTTCTGCATCACTTAGTTGAGAATCAATAAGATTATGTTCCAGAGAATATGAAAGCTACCTTTTAGAAACCATTTTCTTAAGCTTTAAAGCTTACTGTTGGTCTTGTAATTCAGTAGACCATTACACTTTCTTATTGTGTATATATTTGACATCAAGATCAAGTACAGTTTACATTTCTTCCAACATGCAAAGTTTATGTTCTGTCACAGACACGTAGAATAGATTTGCCTCTGTTAACCAAATGTATACAAACATGACAGTTGAAGTTGATTCCTAATACAATAATCATTACTTTTGTCCCAACCAAAATTCCACCAGAACAATTTTCACACTACATCAGAGGAAACACCAATCAAGCCCTTCTATAGCAAAAGACATTAGAATTACTAAGAGCCAAGACATCCAGAATTGACCTATCGAATCTCTTGCTTACCAGGCCTGATGGTTTACCTTTTTGTCCCTTTCTCAAGGGCAGCCTGGCAAGTAACACAATGCCTCACAGTGCATTATTCCGATATGAAGTATGCTAACTAAGATCATTACCAACTACTGCTCATATCGATCAATGAACTGTAAGAAAATGTTGACGACATGAATCATCCAAATAATAACAATACCTTTATCATGTTGTTGAAATCTCTATGAATGACACTTTTGATGATAAGCACTTCATCATCTGCAAGAAATTAATTGAACAGGTGATTACTACATCAAATAACACCAATGCCACTTATATTAATCCTTAGAGGGTATTTACAAGAACTGCTCTTTAAAGGTAAAAAAATAATACTCAAAGATGCTTGAATTGATGGAATATATATAATCATTCTCTCCTCTCATTCCTATTGTGCTTACTTGCCAGACACAGGGGAAAAAAAGTTAAAAATGGTCCGGACAGGAGGTTTTTGGATTTTGGAGAATAAAAATCGAGGAGTAATAATAACTATGATAAATAGCAGTGCAGTAGAGTAGCCTTACCGAGGAAGAAAGAGGATTGGATGGCGAAAAGGAAGAGAGAGAGAGAGAAGAATAGATGGCGGCGGCGGCGCAGAGAAGGTGGAGGAAGAAACCACCGGGAATAAATCTCTTGTTCCTCAGGCCACCACGGACACGGACACGGACCATCATTATTATTTATTATTATTGCTCTCAATCGAACAATTGAGTTTTGATTATGGTCATGGATGATGACAGAGATAGAGATCTGGACAATTCATAAATTTAATTTCATGAAACGTGTGCTGTTTCTTTATTTTACAATTTAGTTACTGATGATTCTAATTGGAATTGGTAAATCAAAGAAAGCAATAATCAAAACTCAATTGTTCGATTGAGAGCAATAATAATAAATAATAATGATGGTCTCTGTCCGTGTCCGTGGTGACCCGAGGAACAGTCAATCGAACAATCTATTACTAGCAAAATCCTTCCACTCACAAAATAGCAATTTGGATACTAAATTTTGAGTTTCCAAAAATACCCATGCTTTGACTTTTCAACAATTTAAAAATAAGAAATTCAAATAAGTAACGACCACAACTCCTAAAATCTCTCCACATATTTAGCAAATTTAATTCTTAAGTGATTCTTAATGTGGGCTTAATTTTCTTATTATTTGCATTAATTTTATAAAATATATTAAAGCATGTGTTACATTAATTTTTTTTGATAATTTATATAGTTTACACGCGGTGCCCGCGTGTGTCAAAGTTTCTAGTATATATATATATATATATATATATATATATATATATATATATATATATATATTCGTATATTCGTATATTGTATTGGTATGTCTCTGCCAGCTTAACAAATGCGCAAATTACACCAAAGCTTATTATAACTTTATCATGAGTGATGAGGGGATGGGGATGGGGATGGATGAGAATTGAATAGAATAATAACTACTGTATGCAGAGGTAAATACTCAAGAATACATGCAATTTATTCCAATTACTCATTTGTAGGGATTTTTTTATCCCCAACACATTACATTACGATAAATCATATTTTGGTCTTATTTTATTTGGTTACAAAACACCTTCGAACTATTACAATGGGCCTGACTAATGTCAAAATAATGATAATCTATTACAGGAATCAGACTAGCTTGGTCCGTAACATCTTATACAAGCTAACTAGGCAATATCTTAGGGTGTCATCTAAATATCTTAAGGTATTTTCTTTAAAAATGAAAACTTTTAGCGATTTTTTTCTAAAATTTGATGTTTTTTTGGTGGTTTTTTTTTATTATGAGAAACTAATGTGATATTTTACGCGTGTTTTTTTTTTTTTTAAATTTGAGGATTTTCGAAGATGTTTGTAAATTATGAAGAAATACTATTGTATTTGGTGGCGTTTCTTTGAAAATTTAGGATATTTATGGCTGTTTTCAGATTATGTGAAGCTTATGTAATAATGTTTATAGTATTTGGTACTATGAAAAGAGAGGTATTTTCTCGGTTCGAAGTGCGTATCACCTTATCATGTCACAAGGCTTGCTCCCGCGTCGTCATGATGAGGGGACTGCATCGGTGACCCATAAGGTATGGAAGGTTATTTGGAATATCCGTTGTGCGAACAAAATAAAAATCTTTCTTTGGCGTGCTTGTTTGAATATCCTTCCAACACAGAGTAATCTTAAACAACGACGTATTTGTGTGGAAACCTCGTGTGTGGCCTGCTCGGAAGGGGTGGAGAATGTTCGCCATTGTCTGTTTGAATGCCATATTGCGAGACAGGCGCGGGCTTTAGCTCTTTTTCCGCTTGCCCTTATGATACGTGAGAAGGAAGATGTTGTGGATTGGGATTGGGTTGTACGGTTGGCGCCAGTGGTGTCTAAAGAACAAGCGAGACTCGCAATTACTTTGTGTTGGAGCCTGTGGAATAATCGCAATGCTGCTCTAGCGGGGGATCGTCAGAAGAATCCATATGACATTGCAACGTTTGCAGGAGTGTACGCGCGTGGCTGGAGTGAATTGGTTTCGATGAAAGAACCTACGGATCAGAGTGGTGGCGGCTAGATTGCACCATCAACGGGGGTTGTGAAGATCAACTTTGATGGGGCTCGGTTCGAAGAAGATGGGGCAGTAGGTGTGGGAGTCGTGGCGCGAAATTCACTCGGGGTTACTATCGCGTGGGTACAACGTCGCTTGGAGGCGTCCCTTGCACCGGTTTGTATTGAGGTTCTAACAGCTAGATGGGCTATAAGACTTGCAATTGGGATGGAGTGGCCGAAGGTTATCTTTGAAGCTGATTGTCTCAATGTGATTCATGATATTATTTCTCGAAGGCCGAGCAATGCGGTGCAAGCAAACATTATTATGGATGTGGTACGTTTATTGAATGCACATGAGGACTTTTCTTTCACTTGGGTTCGTCGAGAGGTTAATGGCGAGGCGCATCAACTTGTGTGGGATGCATCACACAATGTGGAAGGGCCGCACCCTCATGTATTTGCGAATCTTTAGTCTTTTTTGTTGATTCTTTATATTGCTGTAACTGTGGAACAATAATATTGGCGGTAGGGCCAGTTTTAATGATATGATCATTATTTTCAAAAAAAAATAGTATTTTCTAAAAGTGTAGAGATTTTTGGAGATTTTTTGAATTATGAGAAAACTACTATATGTTTGGAAGTTTTTTATTTAAATTTAAGGTGTTTTCTAATTTATAAAACTTTCTTCAGAAATCTGGCCTGAAAAATAATTTTTATAAGTTGAGGCCGCTACGTGATAAACTAACGAAAGTTTGGGTAACACAGTGCAAAGTTTGCAAGTCTGGACACCGAAGAGCAAAACGACCAATAGATGGAGAGTTGATATGATTTTTCGCTCTAACCTATCAGATCAGTGATCACAGTTGAAAAAAAATTATTTGATGATGTGTAACTTAAAATATAAGGCTAAAGATATATTTTTCAAAAACAAAAAAGACCGGAGTAATGTTTTTCAGGCCTTTAGTTCAACATATCTCGAGGATTACAACAAAAGCTCAACCCCCCATCCCGGCAGAAGATGGGATATTGACGTACCAACGTCCAACAAAATGGATGAGATATTCATGTACACAAACTTGCAAATGCAACTAAAATCAATACTTGACATTCAACAGTCCGTTACAAAAGCTTGTAATCCAAGTTCACGAAACAAGTAGCAAAGTTCTTCTTTTTTTCTTTTTTGAGAATCACTAACTTCTCAGAAAAGGCGTTGCCAACTTAAAAATCTTAAAACTATTTACAAAAGTCATCAGGAAGAACGCCCAAACTCCAGGTCCCTCCTCTTTCAAGAACTGAAAACTTGTTGGTCACTTACTTCGATAACAAATGTCCGGATCTCCATTGGAGCGAGTTCAACTGCAAGCTTCACGGGATCAATAGGTCCTCCTCTAACTACTTTGGGTTCATCTCGAATGCCTTCTACTTCCCAGTTCAGCCTCTTTTTCTCCATCTCCAACCTTTCTTGGTTAGCAGACAGATTCATCTCCCTCTATTTCATAATCTGATAAGAAAGATATGTTAACTCCACACTAAACCCACATAACCACATAAAAATATTGAGATAGTTATATACACCTCTTGATATTGTCTTGAGTAAATACAGAAACACCTTTTTCAAAAGTTAAAAGGACATTATAATAGACTCTTGTTGAGTTAGAATAATTCCAGACACCCCTTGAGGTTTCAAAAAACAATAGACGGTGTCTTACTTCCAAGTGTTTCTAAAGCTTTGGGTCTCTCTTCGTAATTAGGGATGTCATTTACCTACACCAAATTTTAGGAGTCTAGACGTACTTCTCCCTACAGAATATTGTAAGCATGATATACGAATGGCTTAATCCACATTGACAACCAATTTATGTTATGGAATAATAATCATGACATTAACCTGAACTTGCTGTTCTTCTACAGAATGTTAAATGCGAGCTTACCAGCTGAAACAACATTTTGATATTAAACTTAATTACCTTCTTTTTAGGGAAGAGCTTCTTCAGTTCTACACTGGTCACCACAGCGTAATCCTTATCCTCACCAGTCTTTGACCAGGACAAAAACACATGAAAAGTGAGATTGGCAGATCATAGTATAAAATACTAGAATAAAGACCAGGACACAGTACTTAAAACTAATATCCTTGACATGAAGATTCAACATGTTTCCAGTTAAATTAGTCCAAACAAACTTATTACTATAGAGTGAGCGCACAGATACTAGTACAAGCATGCCTCGGTTGAATATTTCACCAGGGCATCTTAATTCATTTGGGAAATAGTTCAGATGAAAAAGAAATGTCAATCCTGTCTCTGCCACTCGAGAGTACAAAAAAGTGGAAAATATAGTAAAAAGTAACAAACAAGTATCATTCTTTGTCATCATTATAAACCAAAACAGATAATTTCCCAAGCTTGCAAAACTTTTGAGAACAAATAAATATATTTCGAAATTTAGTTACAGGAGATTCAGAACGGATTTTCAAAAGGGCCTAAAGAGTGTAGTTGTTACAGATTCAATAAAAAGATCAGGACTTTCAAAGTAAAGCAGTTCGGGATATTAGAATACTCCAAAAAAAATTCTCTCCTCCACATAGTATGTATCTGTAGCACGATGTGAGGTGACAACATCATGTAATTCAACTAATTCTGGATAACTTGTAATTTCTACGATTCAGGGGTCAATATCATCTAACCCTTATATTTTGGAGAAAGAAATACAAAATTCATGTTTCTATTCTCTGTTTGGGACGGATAAAAACACAATATTCATGCCCTAAGGATTCAATTAAAGGGATTCTCAGGGAATATACCAATGTTTAATTCTCAAATTCATGTCCACAAGATCAATGTTTAATAGAGAACTACTCCTAGTTGGCAATTATTCCCAACCTTACTTGTCCTTTATAATTCATTTTCTTACATAACAATTGTAGCACAAATTTCTCAATAAAATAACAATGAGAAGAGTAACAAAAGAAAAAATAAAATTTATGACCTCGTATAAATGAGCCAATCGTAGAAGAACTTTGCCACTCTGAAGTTCCTGCAATATGAAAGTAATGTCTGGTTTAGGTAGAAGTTTTGTAGATCAATATTAAGAGGGATACAAATCAGAAAATGAAGACCTGAAAGGTAATCAAGGCAATGTTGTTCGGTAAACTATAGGATGGATCGATTGCTGAAAATGTAGTAACATGGGAGCTCATCCAGTCATTTCCTTTCTACACAAATCAAGCAATTAGCCGCTCCAGAGTGCAATTTTTAGATATTACACCAACAAACAATTTACTAACCTCTTCAGAAAATGCAATAAGAAGTGGAGAATAAATCTCTTGTCCAAATGTGCGGCGCCATTTGGCCCCTTCTCCCCGAGGGTCAATTCTGATGTAAAATTTCCCTTGAACCTGAAGACAAAAACGCATTATTTAGAAAGAATTGGACAAATACCAATTTGCTCACCTCCACCCATTCAGTAAAGCTTGGTGCAACATAATTGTGGCAGTGATAGAGTTCACCAAACAAAAGGGAGTCTGCCTTCAATTATTAAATGATTATACACAGTTGAATAGTACTGTCACAAATAATTACCATCAAACCCTTGCAGTTGTCAAGAATACAAACTTCTTCATTTAGCACTTCACCGACACCTCTAGAATCATCATTGAGCAGCCTCCTACACAACAAAAGGAAAAATTAAGGGTCCCAAAATCTAAAACCCTGCACACTGTACAATAAAAGATAACCACAGTAACAGATAAAAAGTCAGAAGACAAGAATGAAGAAGATAAGGATTGACCTATGAAGCATCAGTTCAATTTGACCATCCGCCATACTTGAACCCCCAACTGCACGGTCCACCAACACAGAGACTTCCGCGTTCTCATCTTCCAAATAAATTCCAAGATTTATCTACAAAAAGAGAGAGATTAGGAAATGCCTTCTTTCCACACCAATAATATATGCCATCACCAAACTCACTTTGACTGAGTCAACGGGCTGATATACTATAAGCTGAAAGTACATAATAAAGCATCTAATAACACTTAATAATTTAGGGAGCACAATGAGACTAACAGGGTAATAATTGCCGGCAACTGGTTGGTGAATATCCAGATCCCAATCAGCTCTATGATCCCTGATCTGTGAGCCAACTTGAACAAAATTAGATATATTACTGGTTTATTTACATTGAGAAGCTCATATTGAGCATTCATCCTACTCCCTATTTTATACTTTTTATGATAAGACTCAAAAACAAAAGCTAAATGTATACCCTTTTAATGAAATCGCGTCCATTTGAATCTGTATAAAAAGTCTTATTCGTATTCAAAGCTGTACTAAATTGAGCTACTACTTCCTTTCCAAATCCATCATCCACAGGTATAGGTCCAATCTGAAATTAAAAAAGATGGTAAGGACCAATTTTTGTCAACATATAGCATACAAGTAGTAGCATTATATGAAGCACTATAAAGTCAGACTTACATGGAACTCAACTTCAGCGTGTTCCTTTCCCTTATAGACCCTGGTGACCTGCATAAAATTGGTTCCATAAGAAACAAAAACGAGTGGACACCTGTATCAATCTGCTTAGATACTATTTGTTGTTTATCAAAATTTTAACTCTTGAGATTTGGTTATAATTAGTCTGGGAACAATGGGAAGGAGTGGACCTGATGAATCCAAGAATTAACCTGCTGGTGCACTTCATCTAACAATGGACCACGGACAACAGTCAAAGGAACCTGGAAACATGAGATGATTCCAGTTTAATCATGATCTGACCTTAAACATTGCAACAAGTTTGGAACACCGAAGAAAAAATTGTAGTTAATAGCAATTTGAATAAGTGAAACAAGCACATTTAAGTTAGAGGCTTACTTGGCCTTCAGGTTTAATTGGGTATGAACCATTCGGGCGGAAAACATAAGCCCCAGATGCCTTCAACATGACGAAACGAGATATCATATTAAGCACAAGATAAACGAACCAACTCATGCACTGCGCAATGAACAAACGGACAAAGAAATTAATATGAAATCTTTTCAAAGAGATAAAAGAATACCTGGAAAACTCTATCTGTGCCATTATAACCAGTATAATAACTGTATGATTGATCCGCACGAGCTTCAATCTTCATGAGTAAAGCAGAAAGGAACCCATCAGTACTATGTGCAGAAGAAAAGTAGAAATATCATCTATTCACCAGTCTATATTTCTCAGTATTACAGAAACTACATTTTCAACCTTTTTCTCAAGTTAAGCGCCATGAATAATGATGAAAGCAAAATGGACAGCATAAATATATATATTTTTTTTATTTACTGAGAAAGCATGTCCCACTAAAAAGAATGATCTTACTTTGACTTTATCAAAAGAAAAGTCAGTACTCGGATTTTGACATTAAACATAACTGCTTACCAAGTTTCTTCTGTTTATATAACTTGTGAGCTTTCCTTCATCCGCAGTATAAAGTAGCTTAAGATTTCCTTGGCCAACTTCAAATGTCTCACTGGTATTTTCTTTTGGAATATACAGTTTCGAGACCACTGCCCTATATTCTAAATATGAAAATGAAGTACCATATCATTTGTCTGAGTGACATCAGATATAACCTTAATGAACTTCACTAACCTGTCAACTCTGTAGTTGAGATCAAATAAGTGCTGAAACCAAGGGGTGGCACAGATGCTAAAAAGGTAATCCAATATCTAGCCGAGCTAACTGTTGATATGCCAAAATGTGCTTTCACATGATAGCTCTTGGTGAGCAAAGTTATGTTGGATATAGGAAGGAGCTGAGATTCAACCTCTCTTCCAGCAGAATCCAGAACAACTAAATTGTCTGAAGAAACCTGAAGTAATACAATTATATCTAGATTACTACACCATTATTGCAAAAGGCATAACTATGTGAGAAAAGCTTCTGAAGAAACCTAAAGATAATGCAATTATACATAGATTACAACACCACAACTACTGCAAAAGGTATAACTATGTATGCAAAGCTTAGGCACAAGATATCACATCTTAACCTTAAACTGTCACTAACGATACATCCAGAAATAAGAGAAAGCCACACCCTTGTCCTCTCCTTTGTGTGATGAGCACACTGAGGGTCTGTGATATTTGGATAATAAGGCCACTTGGATACAGTCAAAACCGAAAATGGTATTTGCTAATTTACTATTGCCAAGAGTTTTTATCAATTGAAATAGCAAAGCCACGTCGCTGGAGATGGTAAAGTGAAACTAAGGATTTATTCAACACAGAGTCTCTCAGTGAGCTGTTGGGTACGCTATAATGCTACATGAGAAATGAATTTCCAAAACTTCTTGAAAAATGGTCAAACACAATGCTTAGGTGCTCTCAACAGTCTTCACAGGTTTACTGCTCGAACTTCCATTCAAAATCCTTAATATCAAAGTAGATTAATCAACAATAAGAAGTGGTTATATTGTGGAAAATTTAATCAATATGTACTATTATTGTACAAAAAATGGCGGGACTCAAAAGATGAATGATTCTCTTTAGGCTATCCAGTGATGATGGAACAGAGTCGGAGTGCTCACAGGAATACGGATGACCTCCTCCCTTTTCCATCCAAGAGAATTGTAGGCAATAACGACCTAAATTAAGAGAGAACAACATTAGAAAGTAATGACTGGGACAGACCAATTAAAAAGAATTATTTCACACAAAGTAAAACTTAATATAATCTTACCAAGCTTTTCTCACCAGTGAAGTTAGCTTCTGATGGAGGACAATAACTTATGTTGAGCAGTGGGCACTAAAAGCAGTTAACAACAAATCAGAAGATGGTAATTGTCCTACTAAAATGACATCACATATTGAAAAGGATACATGAATGGATAAGTATAATCTAATCTAACAACTCAATGCTTTTGAGATGGTCATCCATGACTGGTAAAAAAGCTCATGAATACGATCTATTAAATATTTCAAGGCTGCATTGTTCTTAAAAAATGAGTGGTGTGCAAATGTCCTGTTAGCCTCAGTGCATTGAAGCAGTAATTTGAAGTGACTTATCATTGATAAAGAATGAAAAGGAAACATAATTACAAGACAAGTCAATGAAAGTCCAAAAGCATTATTACCTGCTGAAACTCGAGGACAGAATCACTGTATGCAGAATTCGACCTTGAGCTTGTTAAGACAGCCAATGAAGAAGCGACCACTTTCTCAGCCTAAAAGTTTCTAAGAGTTATTAGTTCTAAGTAAAAGTGCAAAAAAAGTCATCAGGAAGCATAGTTGCCCACTGAATTGCAACCAACATGTGCTTATATTTTTCAATTTCGCTCCCTACTTTAAGATAATATGTTACAGGTGAAGACCCTTATACAGAAAATAGTGACGTTGAAAAAGGATCATGGGGTAACTAATTATATTCCAATGTAATGAGGGATACCTCTTTATAACCAATGGAAAGTCGCAATGCATAATCAGCCGCCACATGTTGCCTCTCTGTTCCACTAACTGCATCATGATGTTGTGCTATAGCCAAAGCATCAGCTAATGCATCTGTACTTGGTCCAGAACTGTCACGGCCTTTAAATAACTCCAACTGCCTTGCTGCCTGAATTTCAAGAAATAGATCAATCTAGCTCAAGAAAGCTGTTACGGATAACTTTGGAACATGTACTAAACCTAATATTGTGCGCAAACATGTAAAGCGGAGAAGGAACGTACCAAATAGTAACCACTCAACATCCTCACATATCCCTTCAGGGTTGGCCGACTGGTAAAGTACCCGGTCCAGTATGCATTCTCTCGATCTGCATACCTGGGGAACGTGACAAGCATTCATGCCAAATCCAACATTAATGTAGCATGTCGTGGCTGAATAGGAAATATCCATTCATGGTAAATGGACTTACGGAAAAAAGTCACCAGTTTTAAGAGGCCATTTCTTATTTGCAGCATATATTGCATTGGTGTAGATGGATGGCGTCGAGTATAGTGCCTGGACACGTCCATCCTGAGACCGAGCAAATAGAGATAGACTATGAATGTATGGAGTAAATGTTGGGTCCATATATACTCAGCAGAGCACACAAACACACTGACACACATATGGGTACGAATAAAAGCACCTTGTTCACATAATGAATGAACTTGTCCATCTGTCTAAACCATGAAACTGCATATTGATAACGAAAATCAGTTCCCATAGTCCACATTATATGATTTGTCCTGGTGACGTTTGCCTGGGATAAGAAGCAATAGTGGTTACTTCGGTCAAAAAAGAATAGATGAAACGATAGATGTGTGGCCTAACTGTTGGATGTGATTTTGATGATTTAATAAAGGACGGAACTAAACACAAGCTCCATTGAAGCTTTAGAGAGATGGACAGATAAATACGGAGACACGGGAGAGGACATGGCAAAAGAAGGATGCAATTGGGTGGACTGACTGTAAGTAGACCATGAGAACTGTAATAGTAGATTGTACCTGAGCTATAGCAGCTGCAACAAAATCATTAACTCGCTCTTCAACGTTATAATCGAAAAGGAACTCGTCGTCCTGAATTCACCATTTGCATTTGCGTTTATATAGATCGTGCAGCAATAAATACAAGATGAAAGTGATCTCCCTTTATATGAGAAATTAACCTGAATAGGAGCAGACACGTCGTTTATCTCAAACGCGAACCCATCTGGAGGCTCATAATGAATGGGAAATATCCCCGTGAATATCTGGACGTGAAATCATCATAAAGAGAGTGAAGCACAATTCCCATCAACATTTTCAGTTAGTAACGAAAAAATCTCCGTAAGGGGCGATGAGCGCGTGTTAGAAACAAATGTGGAAAGCAGTCATGCATGCAATAAGTAGAATAAATATCTTAATAGTTAACCTGAGAAGAGGAAGCGAGTGACTTGGAACCCTGCCAAATAACCTCAAGAGTCTTGTCATGTTTCCTCTTAGCTCTGTCTTGATAATCAATTCGTGCAAAAAAGAGAGAGTCAAAACCCAGCTGCATCGTAATGGTATAGAAAATGCGATCAGAATTGTTGGTGTAAATGAAAAGCAACGCAATGGTGAAATTGTCAAGTGACTGAAATGGGTACCTCAGCGCCTAGCAAATAAGCTTGAACAGCAGAATGACCAAAGGGATCAATCTGCCAACCAACAGTTGGTTTAGTGCCAAACTGGTCGAGAATAAAACGGTGTCCCAAAGTGGTCTGATCAATCAAATCAATATAGTGAGGGGTGGCCTCATCATGCATACACATACCCCCATTTCTGAAACAACACAGAAAAACAATCAAAAATGGGAAAAACGCCTGAAAAAAGGCACACTAGTTACTACTTCTTACTACATACATGAATTCAAGCTGACCGGAGTGGACCAGCAGTTTGACTTTGGACTTGAGTGTATCACTCTGCTGCCTCCACCACCTCTGGAAAAACGCCTGAAAAGGGATTTAACAAATATTAATAAATATTTTGTTATTTTGTATTTAAATGGGGAAAAAAAAAGAAAGAAAGGAGACTCACAATCTCAACATAAATAAACTTGCGATTGGGATCATCTAATAAGGCTGGGATTACAGAGTCTAACACGTTCTGGACGCAAGCTCCCTGAATACAAACAAACAAACAAACAATAAATAAATAAATAAATAGGGTTTGTTAATAATTAATTTTGTTTTGATAATACATACCCGAATGGAGTTGTTGGCTCCGGCATAGTACTGATCGACTGTTTTGAGCCATCCGACGTCGTCGTGTGAGTGGGGAACTAAATGTACGTTTATTTTGTCGGGGGAGAATCCAGGGGAGCTGGTGTTGTACGCTATGTAGGCGGCGGAGTTGCTTGAGAAGAATATTCCGGCGATGATGAATAGGAGGAGTAGGAGCTGCTGCTGCTGCTGCTGCTTGACTTCCATTATTATTTAGAAGAGGGAAGGAAAGCATTCAGATTCAGTTACTCTACTTGCTACTTACTCTCTACTCAACTCAAAATCAATACTGCTGCTTTCAACTCATCATTTATTTATTATTTATTCATCAGAACAAAAAAAAAAATGATCATTTTGTTTGAACTCAAAGCAACGCAACAACAATCCCCCAAGAGACACAGAGAGAGAGAAAGAGATTGCTGTTGGCCTGTTGGGACATATATATATTTTTATTTAATATAATCTTCAATCGTAACTTTACGGTCCGCCACGTAATATAGCATTCATTAGTCCTCCAGGCTCCAGTCATCGACTCTATCCAATTCCTTTTCCCTTTTTATAGTTTCCATAGAGAAAAAGACATTTCACCAAATATATGTTATAATAGTTGTTGGTCTTATATGTTAGGCAAAATTATTAAAATTGTCATGTAACTTATGTCTTTTTTTTTTTACTTTTTACTATGTAATTTTTTGGCCGTTTTTTTCTCTGTAACTTCTCAGCCGTCTTTTGTCCCGTAATTTTTAAATAATCGACTAAAAATGACATCCTCGAACTTTTTGTACATGTGGCATTCACGTCGACAAGTAGCGTCTCATGTGGCAAAATCGTTGTGCCACGTGAGATATTAAAAATGCTCTTTACGTTTTGCTATTTTTATTTTGTGCTTTTATTTTTACATGCTTAATAAGTTTAAATTTAAAACTTTAAACAAATAACTAATAAACTTTTTAAAAAAAAGTGATATTATTTTAAACAAATTTAATTTTGCAATAACTAATACTTAAAAGATACAGGGAGAAAAAATATTGAGTTCGTATACCCCCACCCCACCCCACCCACAACCATCACCACCCCGGCCAGAACGAGATCTGATTTGGAGCTTTTGACCCGACTCGATCCTCTCAGGGCTCCTCGTCGATGTTGTTTGGAGACTCAACCCTATCAAAATCGATCTCGTCGACGTTGAACAATAACGTGTTGTAGTGGAGTTGAACATTGTCAACAAATTTATTGGGTAGGTAGCCGACGAACATTGTAGTGTAGTTGTGGGTTGGGGGGAAGAGGTACGAAACTTATCAAATTTTTCTTTTTCTTTTTTTCTGTTTTTTTAAGTTTATTAGATAGAGAAATATGGAGTTTGGATATATTATATTTAGTATACCCTAAACCAACACTGTGACATCCTAGTTGATAAGTCAAAATATGGAGTGTAAATATATATATATATATATATATATATATATATATATATGTGTGTGTGTGTGTGTGTGTGTGTTGTTATCAGTGTTGTGAAAGGCGAAAAATGCAGGGCGAGCGTTTTTCATACTTAGAAGCGAAGCGTAAGCTTAGAGACGTTAAGCGTAAGCTCCACAAATGTTGGCATTTTTATTTTATTTTAAATATAAAAATATAATTACGTAAACAACATTGGAAAAAATATTGACTAGAACAAAAAGATGCAAATAATATAATCTTCAGAATGTTCAAAAACACATTTCAACTAAAAGTCTAAAACCAATATTTCTCAGATTCAAAAATATCCATAAAAATCATTCATAGTCACTTTCACAAAAAATATAAAATATAAAAAAACATATTAAAGAAATACTTAAAATTGCAATTTGTGAACCATTTTTTGCCACAAACCCTTTTTTTCTACTTCATTTAATGTAGGTTTTGGGCTTTAATTGAACAACCACTATTTCTTTCCGTAGCCTACACTTTATTGGGCTAGAGTTAAACTCTAAATTGGTAAAGAAAGCAGAACTGGCTGGGCTCCGAAAAAAATATATAAAAAAAGAAGAGAAAAAGCTGAATTTGCGCTCCAAGCGCGCTCTAACAGCGCTTGGAGCGCGCCCCGAGCGCGCTCTAACAGCGCTTCAGGAAAAACACGCCCAACAGCAGCGCTCCTGCGCGTTTTTCTTCGATTTTCGCTCGGAGCGCGCCCCGAGGCGCGCTCTAACAACGATTTTGACAACATTGGTTGTTATCAGTAGGAAAATACTTTAAACTAATAGTGTCATTTGTGACAAGATAGACGAACATTTTTGTTATAATATAGCAGCGAAACTATACACAAACGAATAGAGAACAACATATTATTGACAAAAGTTGATGAACGGAAATTACAATAATTAAAATTATCATTACCGAGTAAATCTCAATCGAATGAACGAAGATATGAGACACCGAGGACCTTTCAATTTTCTTAAAACAAATTCACCCTCTCCTAGGTGCTTGAGAATACGTGAGCGACTGTCTTCCAGGGTAAATTGATTACGTTTCAGACGTTGGCACAGACGAGAACAACTCCGACGAACTCGGTCTATGACTTTTCTCTACCACCACACGCTGGAAAAAAAAATTAACTGCGTAAAAAGTATTTTGTATGCGTGTATGCTATTTTGTTTCCGATGATAAAAACCTATGGAGCGAACCTTTTATGGAATAGGTCATGGGAGGAAAACAGGTCAAACTTAGTCGCAAAGGAACATAATTATGCTAATTACGCGTTGCTTAAGCAAATTTTGGAGAATGAATCTAGACGCGTTTCAGTTAATAAAACAGATCACATAATCTTATGAAAAGATTTTCGTAAGATAATCTACCTAAGTTGGCATCGGTTGCAGCGGATGCGGCGGAGAGATTTGCCGCTAAGAAGAAGAGAGGGGGACACTTAAACCTCCCCGCTCGTGGCATCGGTTGTTGTGGACAATCCCTCGAAGAAGACGAAGATGATCAGTCTGAGACGCCATTGAGACGAGAGTCAAAGCCTTTCTTACTTCCACCATACGAGTGATGGCGTCAATTGCAGGTCCTTCTACTGTAGGTCCCTCTTCAGTTCCTCATGCCTCTTAGAAGGGGGTTCGATTTTTTTCTTCGAACGAAATCCCCGAAATCCCTTCTCCTGTCGGTCGGGATTCTGTTTTTTTTTTTTTATGAGGCTTTAATGGAGCGCAGTGTGAGGAGATCATCCGTAAGCAGATGATGTTTGAGGCGGATGCTCGTTATTTTTGCCAACACATGCGCAACCAGCGTCCTAATTCGGCCTACGGCCTGACTGTTAGGGTGAGTTCATTTTCCTCATTTTTCTCTTGTTTAAGCCTTATGTTTATCTGATATGGTACTCGTTTCAACTGCCCATGATTTTGGATAGCCTGGCCCGAGATAACGCAAGGATTCCTACAAGCGCCATTATCACTCGGTTTCTGCGCGTTTGGAGGAGTTCGATGAGTCGTTAAACCAAGCTACATGTCGTATTGCTGAGCTGGAAGGGGGCTCTTCTATTCGTGCTTCTCTGGCTGTGAAAGGAGTTGTAAGATGAGTGTGTCATCTTGGCGGGCCTTCGTGCTCACTTACAGAAGGCCATGAAAAGTCACAATGTCACTTGGATGAAATGACTCACCTCATAAACGAGAGGAGGGTCGTTGCTCTAAGGGCCACCGAGGTGGATCAACTCATGGCTTCCAAGATTCATCTCTAGGAGCAAGTGGACAAGATGGAAGTCGAGCGGGATGAGCTGGTGTCTACTACCGATGTGGCCCTCCTTCTCGAGCAGGTGAAGAATGGCGAACTTCTTAAGCTTCAGAAGGAGTATCGGGACTAGGATCTATGTTGGAAGAACTTATCCCAATCGCACAAGTTGTCTCTTGGGAGGTGGCTCGGGCTCTGGAGGACTACAAGAGTTCGGAAGCATACCAAGCTCATTTTGCTGATTATTTCACTACTCATCTTTGGGAGGGCATCAACCACAACACTTAGCAATGGGAGAAATCTGGTTTTGTCATGGAGGGCAACAATACGGACTTCTTGGACCGCATGCGTCCTATTTTTTAGGACGAGGGGAGGTTCTAGCGAGGGGTCTGGCTCCAAAGCATCTAGCAGAGGTTAATTGTGGCGCTGCTCCCCTCTCCCATTTTTTTGCTTTTTTGGTTTTTTTTTGTTTTTTTTTTTGTTTTTGTTTTTTTTTTTTTTGTAATTGTAGTTCCCTTGTGTGAATAAAATAAGTGGATTTTCTTGACATGTTTCTTCTTTGCTTGTTGTTCCTTGTGTTGTATTTATGCTTCTAGGAATCGATCCAAATGTCCCTTCTTGTTTCTTTTTGGTGTCGATTTTTAAATCGGACTTATTTCGCCAATGCGCGTTCGATTGGTGTTTGTTGCCAATATTTTTCAATTGGACTTAGTTGGTCAATGCTCGTTTGATTGGTCTTAGGTGCCAATATCCTTCAACTGGTCTTCGCCAATGCGCGTTCGATTGGTCTTTGCTGTCAACGGTTTTCAGTTGAACTAACCAATTTGTGTTTGATTGGTCGTCCCCTTACCTGGTGTTGTCTCTAGCATAAGCAGTCTTAGCTAGCTTAGCCTTTGACTCGTCGGCCAGGGTTAAAATGAGGGGGTTGTGGTGCAACTTCGTAGTGTCTTCTTTCGATGGCTTCCTCGCATGTCGTTGTTTTGAGTTGATTAGTTAAGCTCTAGACTCAAAGGTCGAGACTTGTGGTTGATAGTTGCGCTATTTTGTGATCTATGTGACTATCATGTCTCCCATCTACCGTCGTCTCTAGTATAAGTGAGTTAGTTGTCTTAGCTTTTAACTCAAAAGCCAGGGCTTACGGAGATTTGATGATGGTTAAGTGACGCCTCGTGGAATTAAGGCATCTGATCTTTCTGTTTTTTCGTTGGCTGACGGTTCTTTATTCTTCCAATTGCACATTTGTCTATGATTTGTTTTCTTCTTAACGGGGGGAATTCTTCTCCTTTCTTCTTTATTTGGGTGGCTTTCGTTTTCTTCTTCGCAAGGAGATGACAACTTAGGTCGTTTGGTCGGCCTTTGTGCATGATTTAGTTGGAAGAGCCTTTCTATTTCTACTTTAGGGTGTTGACATTCGTTGGTTTCATGTTCCAAAGCCTTGTGGTATTCATGGTACCTTCCGATGTTTCTTTTGTCATCCCCTCCGTCGGATCGAGGAGGTTTTGGCCATCACATTGGTTGTCCATTTTTGATGATCTAGAGTACTTGCAGTAGGGTATATCGGGATGTGGTACGGGATAAGTTGGGTCTTGCCTAACGTTTTCTAGCTCTTCTTTGGGTGCAACGAACTACCCCAATGCCGCCTCGGGTCGGGAACTTGATTTTAAGGTGTGCCGTCGATACGATGCCTTCGAAGGCTTGAATGGCATGTCGTTCGCATATGATATTATACAACTCGATTGATGCTTCTACCACATGGAAGGTTATTGCTTCCGTTCTCAGATGCGGTCTTGTCCCCCAGGTCATAAGAAGTGAGATTGTTCCCCGAGTCCTGAGTGAGTAGAGGTGCCTAGGAAAATCCTCGGAGGAGATATGTTGGGCCCAACTTGGGATGTGGCGAACCCTAGGGGGTTGAGTGGTACATGATGTTGATCGTGCTCCCCGTATCCACTAGTATGTTGGATATATCATTTCTTTGGACCCATGCTCGAACGACGATGGGGTCGGATTCTCATCTTTGGATCCATAACTGATGACCTATCTATGTGGTCTAGTTCGATTTGCTCTTGGTATTCTGGGTGTCCGTTGGGGATCATCCCTTCTGGCTTCTGCTCCGAGGGGTTGTCATAGCTTTGCCCTCCTCTATTATGCGATTTGACATCGTTGAGTTATTTAGCTGAAGTGGATTCTTTTTGAATCGTGCTCAAGGAATTTTCTTGTGGCTTTTCTCACAAAATGTGCCAAAATGATAACAAATTATTCTCCGAGTTGAGTAATTCCTCAATTATCGTGAGAGATGTGGTTCAGAACGCAATTCACGTGATTGGTAAACAAAAAGTTATAGTGTTTATATGAAGGGGTTTCGAAATACGAAAGCCCTTTAAATATGAAAAGAAATGGAAATATGAAGATCACTTAAAGAGATATATTGCTTTAATTGAAATTAAAATACAACGTGTTGAGTGAATCTGAGTTGGTTACAATGGTGAAAATCCTTCTATATTTATAGGACCCGAGTGTAGTTATAAGTGTGCAACTTGACCGTTTTTAATACCGGGGATGGACATCCATTAAAGCTGTCTCGTGGGAGATGGATCTGCTGACAATGTTTAAAGTGGATCGCCGCTGATTTAAGGGTGGTTGTGCTAGTAACGGCTGGCATTCTTTTTATTGTATGTTCGATCCTTCCAAGTGGGCTGTTAAGACACGTGATCGTGTTGCTGAAGTCTTTCGTACATCAGGGGTGTTTTTACGAATTATTCTTAGTCTCTCGAATGCATGGTGAATGTGAGATATGTATAAGAGGGACTCTCGAGGTATTTTGGTGTTTCATTATCCGATGTGTTTATGCATTATCACTATTTTTAACAATTTTTTAAAAGATACAGGGATAAAAATCCATGTCGAAATTATAGAGCATAGTTGTCAAATTTATAAAGTTGTTGGGCATATTTGGCAAAATATATATATTAGTAAAACCTTGTGAGTATACCGTCACCTATAAACGTCGTGTTGTGATTGCTGGAGCGGATGAGATTAGTGACTTGGTACAACAAAATTGAGGACACACTACAATATATATAATAAATATAAAATAAATAATAATTAGTAAGTCGGAAACAAGAAATAAAATAAAGAAACAGTAATGAAAGTGGCTGATACGGCAAATGTGATCTTGTCTTTCTTTTCTTGTATTTGTTGTTTGTTGTGGGTGTAAAATAAAATATGGTAACTGTTGTGGCAAGCAAAGCATTAGCCATTAGCTGTTGTGTTGAGTTAATTAATGAATGAATTAATCAATTAATGAATGTTGTTTCTTGTAACTGCCAATGCAATTTTGTGGTAGAAACGAAGAGGCAGGCAGGCAGGCAGGTCAGTCACGTGACGAGGCGAGGCGAGAGGGCTGCTAGTAAAGTATTCGTGGATTTCAACGAAAGCAAAAGAAGAACAAAAACCCTCTGTGTGTTGGTGTTGGTGTTGGTTATTTATTCCACCACCACTTTACTTTACTTTTTAACTTTAACACTCTGTGTTGATGTTTGTCTTCTTGTTCAAATATCAAAATAAAACACAACACAACACAATCTCTCTGTTTCTTCTGTAACATCATCATCAATACAAAGGAACTACCTACCATTAATTCTGTCGAAATTGGAATATAAAAAAGAAAGAAAGTATGCCGCCGCCGCATATAATGACGGAAGAGGAGGAGAAGAAGAAGAAGGCGAAAGAAGTAATTCGATTGGAGCGAGAAGCGGTCATTCCAATCCTCAAACCTAAGCTTATCGTACACTTATCCACCCTCATCGGTACGCTACCTTTCCTTTTCCCCCTACTCTTCTCTTCTCTTCTCTTCTCTTATTAATTATTATTATTGTGTGTCAGTGTAACTGTAACCGTACCGTACACACACATTGCAGCCCTCATATGAATGTTTTTGGTTTAGGGATTGATTCTTCCATTGCCAATAATAAATATATGCTTTATTTCAACATAGCCTAATAATAATAATAATATATACTACTAATGAATTTCACTGTCCCGTCCCGTCCCGTCCCACAGAACATAGCGCCGATCGTGCTGAGTTTCTCAAACTTTGCAAGAGAGTCGAGTACACTATTCGAGCTTGGTACCTCCTACAATTTGAGGACCTCATGGTTGTACTACTACTACTACTACTTCCCTTCATCCAATATTCATCTCCTTCCTTCCTGCCTTCTCTTTCTTATTCATCTCTTTGCATCTGCAGCAACTCTACTCCCTCTTTGATCCTGTCAATGGTGCTCACAAGTTGGATCAACAGAACTTATCCTCCGATGAAATCGACATCCTCGAACAGAATTTCCTCACCTTTTTATTTCAGGTAACCAGTTTGTTTCGTTTAAACCAAAACCCACACCTAGTTACTACTTAAATTGCCTCATAAAATAAAATGCAGGTTATGGACAAAAGCAATTTTAAGATTGCAACTACTGAGGAGATGGAAATTGCACATTCAGGACAATATCTTCTTAATCTTCCCATTAAAGTCGATGAGTCCAAGGTGCATTCTTATACTTATGTTTCTTTTTTAATTGCAAAATGTGGTTTGGTCATGAGCAAAGTGGTTCATTCATTTATTTGTTTAAACCTTAAAAAAAAATGAAGTTCATACTGTTTTTTCTGAATATAGCTTGATAAGAAGCTTTGGAAGAGATATTTTGAAAACCATCCTCAGGAAGATCTCCCTGATTTTGCAGATAAGGTATCATCCTCGCTCATGCTTACTCTTTTGCTGTTTCCTGTATCATGATCACGATTCTTTATCTTTTGCAACTTGCCAAGGGAATGTATCCCCAAGCCTTCACATGTTTAGATTAGATCCATTTAAGCACTTTCAAGTATGTGAATGTAGATAAGCTGTTATTTGACACTGACAAAAGGTTAAGTTCTTCCAACCCTTGTTGTGTTCGGTTTCGGTTTGATATTCTTAAGCACATTTTTTAGTTTGTAGAATAACCTGTAATTTGCCACTACAGTTCTTAGTATAAGAATGATAATCCTATGTGTGTTACTTTTTCCACTTAGGCAAATGTTGATATTAGCTGCTCTATACGTTCCCATTACACTTTCCAGTAGTCATTAATGTGTAATATGTTTAACTACTCTCTTCTTTGCAGAGGTTAATTCTCTAAAAGTAGTCCGTATCAATTACCGGCAGGCTATCCAGTGTCTATATTGAATAAAATTTAAAATTATACGCAAATATCTTACTTATCTTTCTTCGTCTAGTATATAATCTTCCGGCGTGGGATTGGCATTGATAAGACAACGGGATATTTCTTTATGGAAAAGGTCGATGCGATCATTGGTCGTTTCTGGGCATGGATCTTGAGAAAGACGAGGTAAGCTGATGTTCTGCAGCTCATTGTTCCTTCATTTGAACCCGAAGCCATAGATGTTACATGTGTATCTGAGATTTTGAAGTAGAGTTTTCTGCTCAAAAGATCGACTGGTGTCTTTCGCTTTGCACCATTTCCTCCATCTTTTTTCTTAAAAAAATAAAATAAAAAAATAAATGTTGTTATTCATGCTTACAGTTAGAATTCTAATGAAGCAGTGCTTTTCTACTTACAGACTATCAAAGGTTTTTTTGAGGAAGCCAGGATCACCGAGTAAGGAGGATCCAAAAAAGAATGATGAAATTACATCTGGTGTAGACGATGAGGACTTATATGTTGAGCGCATTCGTCTTGAGAATATGGAGCTCAGGTTTTGAAACTTTTGATTTTTGAGATATACTACTATTCCACTTTTAAATTAAATCAAGAGCAATGGTGGTTGTAGCGGCTCCACTCTAGAGTGGGCTTGAGTATCGAGGTTAATTAGTTCTTTTGTTCCATCTTCAGTTTCCGCAATCTGCTGGGAAAAGTTACGATTCAAGAACCAACCTTTGATAGGATCATTGTTGTCTACAGGTATCTACTATGATATCTTCTTGTTGTTGTATACCCGTCGAACGCCAATTTTTTCTTCTATCTTTAGTTGAGAACAATTTTTACAGAATTAACGTTTATTTTAGTCACTATTTTCTGTTTCAAAGTTACCACTATTATTACTTTTGCTGCTCTTGTAGTCACATGAAGAGAATATGATATATGGTATAGGAATATATCTACTGACTGAGTATAGTTAACCACTCATTCATTCTTACTTGAAAAGATATTCTAGGCTGCTTTCACCCTTATTAGACTACTGGTTGTCAATCCAGTTTTCGATTTTTGTTGAAATTGTGATTACAATTTAAGTGATAGTGGTTTTGGTACAGGCGAGCAAGTTCTCCAATCAAAGCAGAACGAGGTATCTTTGTGAAGCATTTTCGGAACATTCCTATGGCTGATATGGAAATTGTTCTTGTAAGTTTTCTTCATCCTTTACCTGCTCATGTTGAGTTTTAGGCTTTGTGACATCTTCTGCAAACTTAAGCTTATTCATCGATGAATCGCCGCTAATATATATTTTGTATTTTGTGCTAATAGCCAGAGAAGAAAAGTCCAAGTTTAACGCCAATGGACTGGGTTAAATTTCTTGTATCAATTATAGTTGGACTGGTTAGTTAACCTGTTGTCGTTAATAGCTTTAGTCTTTTTTTTATTTATTTTATTTTTATTTTATTTTATGATAAAGTGATTTTTCTCATATAAATGTTTCCTGTCAGGTTGCTGTTGCAGGTTCAGTTGAGATGCCTCAAGCTGACGTCTGGGTCATGTTTGCTATCCTTTCCACAGTGATTGGTTATTGTGCTAAGATATATTTCACGTTAAGTTTTTCTTCCTTTAACCTAGTTGTACTCAATTGGAGTTATTAATTGGATAGTTTCAGAAGTTGGAGCCAAACATGACTACAAATATACCACAGTATCATTCACTCTTTGATACAAAGAAATATCATGGCCAAACCTTAAATATTAACTTTGAATGTGGATGTGCCTTGATCCTCATCGTAAGCATCCTAACTCATGCTTTGCACACGATGTAATTTTTATTTGTGGCATTTCTAGATGCACGTATGCTTGCTAGCCTACAATCTTGGATCAAAATTTCTAAAGGTCTCCTTGAAGAAGTATCATAAAGTTTTCGTTTGACTCCATGGAAACAAAGCATTTTTTTTTTTCCAATTCTTTGCAACAACTATTTAAGAGTTCCCCGAAACATGATGAAAAGCTATCGAAATTCTGCGAAAAGTTTCTAATGTTTAGCAGATTGAAATATACACTGAAGCCGAAACTTTGATCCATATATACAATGAGTGGCTTGGTGAACGATCCATTGATACCAATCTTCACTTGACTGAGATTTGTTAAGAGCTGTGGGTGTCTCACGATAGCAACTTCTGTAACAACGCAGGTCCTAAATAGTTCTCGCCGATCCATCACTGATTATGTCAGACTTGCATTACCTGTTTGCTTACCCAAATCTTTGTGATTGTGCGACCACAAATTTATTTAGTTCAAGTTTGCTTTGTTGTCTATGAGGCAGGAAAACCTTTGTTATTTGTCTCACTGAAGCTTGTCAGTTACCTGCAGATTTCAGCAGAATATGGCTACATATCAGAACCTAATCACGCAGTCTATGTATGACAAACAATTGGATAGTGGAAGAGGCACTCTTCTTCATTTGTGTGATGATGTAATTCAACAAGAAGTAAGTTATAAGACAGTTCATTATTTTTGTTCCAAAATAGTCAGCTACAGAGACAAATCTTTACTTCTAACATCGCGAAACCGCTGTTAACTTTGTGCACTTGGTTGGCATAAAGAATGACACCCAAGTTTCATACGGCCGAGGATGTTGCATGTAACCTCTACAGTGAATAAGATTCTGCTTTTAAAGATATAATTACTGAAAACTATCTGTTTACATCAACAGAGATCCTCAAATTATTTCAGTGTCTACTTTTTATTTGTCTTTTTTCTGATGTTGGTAGCAGTGGCATATTTTTAAATCTTTGTACTCCCTCAACTAGTGTATATTGATATGTATAGGTAGGAACAAGAAACTTTAGTCTTTTAACGCCTCGCTAATTTTTTTTTATAACGCTCTTGCATGTGTCTTCCAGTTATTTAGTAGTTGAGAGCATTCACTCCTTCTACTAGGGCCTTTAACACGAAATTGCAGTTGCTGAAAAATGGGCTGTCAAGCTATTAACTACCACATTCTGAACTGCAGGTGAAGGAGGTCATAATCTCATTTTTCATATTGATGGAGCAAGGGAAATCTACTTTAGAGGTATGCAAAGCTTGAAGCTCTTCGTTGGACAATTTGCTTGCTGCTTCTTACGCTGCTTGATCTTGAGTTTGGCACGTTGAGTTTTCAATTATTGACATTCTTTATGGCATTTTTATGATAGGATCTCGACCAGCAATGCGAAGAATTAATAAAAGATGAATTTGGTCAACATTGCGATTTTGATGTCGATGATGCCGTCCACAAATTGGAAAAACTTGGCATAGTTGCCCGGGTGAGATCTAGTTCTGTTTGCGTCATCCAAAGATGTTAATTAGATACATCTGTTGGGTTACATTAAGATATATACTGAAAAAACTTTTCGTGAAGAATAGAAATACTTTTTTCCACCCATTGCTCAGAATTGGCATGCTTTTGTTTTTTGTCTAGGTAGCATCATAATTCATAGCCTAATTTACTCGAATGTGGAGTGCTTTTAATTTCAAATTCACATGCTTAGTTTTGGTGGAAACTACTTTAACAAGAAGACTGCCACAGTTTGTAGTCTTGCGACAACCGTAAGAAAATAGCATGGTAGTTTCGTGTGGTTTTCGTTATATGAACACATTTATCTTTTACATTTACAATTTATTGTGGGAATGAATTTATGGTCTATACTACTTGAAAACTCTGTGAGATAATAATACTTGGTTGCCGAGCATTCTTGTACGATCTTTAGGTGTTTATTTTCTTGATAGTAAGTTTGTGTCAAAAAATGACCGCCTCTTACCTAGGAAGAGCTTATTTTCCACATTTGAGGCTGTTTCCAGGCTGACTTGTCTGTGGATTCTGACATATTAGGATACGATTGGACGGTATTACTGCGTTGGGCTTAAGCGTGCTAATGAGATCATCGGCACTACAACTGAAGAGCTTGTCCTGAAAGCTAAACAGCTCTCGGGTGCAACTTCCTAGAATACAAGAAGATGTTACTCTTGAAGGTTCAATGTGGTATATCTGAGATTTATTTGCGTATCAGAAGCTTATTTCCTCATTCATCTAAAGAAAAAGCAGCATCTTATTCAGTTGTATTTAGCGATGGAAATTGAAAGTTTGGCCTTTTTGTTATATCAGATACCACTGAATGAGTGAAACAATGTGTGAGTTCCTGTATCTAGTTGAATAGCCTATTTTTGTTTCTTGTGAGTTTGTGTGTTTATTTTAGTTTAGTTTCGTTTTTTTTTTCATTTGCCACATCTGTATATTTTATTAACTTGTGAGGCAACTTTGTGGATATTGAACTAATTACAATAACTATTATCATTGTTTCAAGATCTATTTAAATCGTTTGTATATTATGTTATGTTCGACATTGCTCTTTCGTTTTTGTAGGGTGATGATAATGGCCGAGAGATTTGCTCATTAGAGAGCAAACAAAATAATTGTCAACTGGAATCGAGAAATCTGATCTGCCTTTATAAACGTCTTCTCCATATCATCAAATCAAAGCACTTTTCATAGCTATAACAAATAGTAGTTTATGTTTGTCCATCTAAATTGTTAATGTCATTTGTATTATTAACTATTAGGTAGCATGTTCTATTTTAAAATAATACGTACGGTCGTTATCTAGGTAATAATTGCCATCTTGTACACATTTATTATCACTATCTGGTGGCGATAGTGAGACATGTAAATGTTATTATTTTGTTGTTAATATATTTCGTATTTATTCATGAAACAAATTCCAAATATACTTTCCTGCCGTAGAACACCAAATCTTCTTTTTTTGACTTTTTTTTCTTAAAGAAAAGCAAAAACATCAATTACAAACACTCATTAAATGCTTTGCAGTGATTTAAAGTCCATAAGAAGCGTTTAAAACCTCTTGCAAACACCCCTAATAGTACTTTTGTTGCATTCGTTGCTAACTTTTTAGGATTAGCCTGATAAAGTGAGAAGTAAGAAGTATATATAGATCACAACGTTAGAACGTAATGCAATCAATATACATGACCAAGAAATTACACGCTATTCCTTTAATTAAAAGATTCTGAACATCTCATGTGGTTTAAGAACTTTTTTCGAGGAAGTATAGGTTGAAACACACAAAAAGAAGTATTAAATGTTTGAAAAAAGTTGCAAAAACACGTTGGGTATATGTGATCGAAGCAAACCAGCCGACATGTTTTGACTTAACAGGAAGAACACCTCGTGAGAAAGTATATCCTCAAGAACCAGCTTAACGATATTTTAACAAGAGTTGTTAAATACGAATGTCTGTCTCATAGGATATTTTAGGAATGACCTAATATAAATATTGGGCCGATCCACGGAGGAAGACCCATTGAAATTGTACATCGAATAGGAGAAACTCAATGTTAAACGAGTATCGGACGACTTAAATTCGATATAAGGGATCGATCGAATCATCCCAATTCGATGCACTTTCCCCAACTACAATTGGGACATGCGGGACAGGGGTTATAAATACCCCATCCTCTGGCATTCTCAAGGGAGATTGAAGACTAGCTCGAACCTACTCAAGATCGAATCCTTGACATTCGATACTCATCATTCGATCGGAGCGAACCGATTCGATAGTCAGCAACTTTATCAGTCCTACATCGAAGAACCCCAATTTGATACACTTATAGATCGAATGACCCATATTCGATACTGGGCCACTCAACGCTCGCTGTATCAAACATACCTGATTCGATACAACCTAGATCGAATTTCCTCATTTCGATACACTCAAGATTCGATATAGACCAATTCGAGATACCCGGTATCGAATCCACCTAATTCGATCATCGTTAAATTCGACCTATCATGGATCGAACAACATAGATTCGACCTATCGTGGACACTTGGAGATAAATGAACTACGTTTGGCTTGATTCTCTCGATGGGATACGTAGGCAGCTTGGCGTTCACCCAAGTTCAGTCCGAAATCAACAACACCCGGTCCCTCGTGCCGTGATGCTTGGAGTGCAGGTGTGTAAAGGACAACGCTGATTCCTACATTGTGATGAATCAGTCTGTTGTGGAGTGTCTTATTAACTTGCCAAGTCAGCAGATGAAAACACCCCAAAACAGTGGCGCCGTCTGTGGGAACATGTTACATGTACTCAGAAACAAGCTCGCAATCTCAAAGTCAATCCTAGCTATGTCAAGATCGATGGAACAACTACGAATTCAACAATATGAAACTAGGTGCCAAGAGAAAAAGGAGTGATGCCAATGGCAGTAATCAAATCCACACAACAACCAAGGAAACCTACACCATCATCATAAAAAAAAGATTAGGGAGTTTTCAATCCCAATCCTATACGTTAATCATTTACCTTCCTGTCTAAAATACTAACAGATTTCCAAGAAAACATATGCCGTATCTTAGTTACAGGCAACGACTGAGAGGAGCTTCCTCTGCAGGGACAAATAACTGCACTTCGAACAGTGCATAATCTATATTACCCGTATGAGGCATCAAAAAGTCTTACCAGTATAAGGTATCGAAGAATATTACCCGTATGAGGTATCGAAGAGTCTTACATGTATGAGGTATCGAAGAATCTTACAAGTAGGTGGTGTCAACGAATATTACCCGTATGAGGTATCGAAGAGTCTTACCCATATGAGGTATCTAAGAGTCTTACCAGTATGAGGTATCGAAGAGTCTTACCAGTATGAGGTATCGAAGAGTCTTACCCGTATGAGGTATCGAAGAATATTACCCGTATGAGGTATCGAAGAGTCTTACCCATATGAGGTATCTAATAATCTTACCCGTATGAGGTATCGAAGAATATTACCCATATGAGGTATCGAAGAGTCTTACCCGTATGAGGTATCGAAGAATCTTACCCGTATGTGGTATCAAAGAATATTACCTGTATGAGGTATCGAAGAGTCTTACCCGTATGAGGTATCGAAGAGTCGATATCGAATAGTCTTACCCATATGAGGTATCAAATAGTCTTACCTGTATTAGGTGTCGAAGAGTCTTACCCGTATGAGATACCGAAGAATATTACCCGTATGAGGTATCGAAGAGTCTTACCTATATGAGGTATCGAAGAATATTACCCGTATGAGGTATCGAAGAGTCTTACCCGTATGAGATATCGAAGAGTCTTATCCGTAAGCGACACCAACACGTCTACCCAAGGCAGTACAACAAATGTGTCCAAAGTGGCACCAAAACGTTTACCTGAAGCGGTACGACAAATGTGTCCAAAGCGGCACCAAAACGTCTACCCGAAGTGGTACGATGCAAATCTACCCGAAGCGGTACGACAAACGTGTCCAAAGCGGCACCAAAATATCTACCCGAAGTGGTACGATGCAAACCTACCTGAAGCAGTACGAAGCAAACTTGTCCAAAGAGGCACCAATAGCATCAACCCGACAAGATAAGATGCAAACCTACACTCTCAAAAATGAAATATTGGCCCGAAATGGTCAGATAAATTCAAATGAAATATTGGCCCGGAACGGCCCGTTGAAAAATAAAATATTGGCCCGAAGCATCAGATGAAAGTATGACATATATCGGAAATGGACATCGGTCCAACGTGGTCAGAAACAAACCAAAAACCACAAATGATAGATATCCGCTGGCAAAAGCATGATGCAAACAACATATCCATATGCCTAAAAGGCTGGATATGGTAATAGACTTCACATGGCAAATCAGTTACATCTACCCAACATGGTACGGTGCAAATCTACCCAAAACAACACGAAATTATAAAAGTGGTGAGAGAATATCGTCCGGGCATGTATGGTCGGGGTGTTTGGAGATATTGTTACTCAAGTATTTGTGTTCGGAACGTCAATCTAGAGCTTGAGGAAAGGAGGCACAATATTTTTATTAAGGACTTTGAGTAAAGTACAAGGGATCGTGTGGAGTACACGAGTTAGAGCTAAGAAAATATGACAGATTCTAAGTACAAGTGGTGTGTATGACAATGGAGAACACTGTTTTTCTCTTGTGGAGTGAATTAGTTTGTGAGTCGTGAAAGGTGGCCTGCCTTCGTTGCTGAAAATGGGGACTATTTATAGTGTAAGCCCTAGGGTCTTTGGCCAATGGGGGCCGGTCTTGCTGCTTTTGCTGGTTCTAATGGTGTGGGGGTCTTCTGCGCCAATGATCTTCGGTGACAATCTGTGCCAACGCATGCGGTCCGGTCTGCACCAATGAACAGTCTGCACCAATAGTGTTTGTTGTTTTTTGTCCCCAAGGAATGAATTAGACCAATGGGAGAATGGTTTTTCCTCGTTATCATGGTAGTCATGGTGTGGGGAGAGCTGACCAATGGGGGGATGGCCTTTCTCGTTATTAGGGTAGTCTGATGTTGGGAGTGGTGATGACGAATAATGCATCCTTCGAGGTGAGTTAGAGGCCGTGGTCGATTCAGGTTGTCTTTGCAGGTCGTTCATCGTAAAGGAGACCCAGAGCTATTCTTCGATCATAGATTGTTGATATGAGATTATGGTGGGTCTTTGATTTTCCTTGCCTTTACTCGTGTCCTCAATGTTTTGTGCCCATGTTTTCTCAATTTTGGCAAAGTGTTGGTGGCGGTTCCTCGGGCGTCTCGAGGGTCGTCGAAGGCTCCGATGAGAGTTTCTCTTTGGACTGGGGGATTTCAGGGGGATAGTTGTGGGTTCCCTATTTTTAGATCGGCCCTGGGTCGTTTGTAAGCCTTTGTGACCTCACTGTATTCCCTTAAGAGGTGTTGGTTGGATCTGGGGGTACCTTAATCCAAGTGTTTGGACCGAGTATCCTTGGTGGGTGTTTTCGGGTCGTACTCGGGGGTACCGTCTTCGGAGTCCAGGCCGTCTACCTCTATCTAGGCGGAGGCGGGTCAAGGCTGTTACATACCTTTCCACAAGACCGTAGACAATTTTTTTTGTAGGGTACCGACTTTTCCGCCCTTCTCCGAGAGTGGGGCAGATTATGCATCATCAAGAGTTCCCCCCAGTTCCGAGTGTATTTCGTAAAAATCACTTAGAACTCATTTAATGAGTCTATGTGTTGTCGAGTTTTTTTTAATGAAATTGTGGTCCTGCATGCTCCACGTGGCGCTGGGCTGGCCACGAGTCAAGGGTGTCATTTGGGCTGCTTCGCCTATAAATTGAGGGGACTCATAGTGCTTTGGCTTTATTCACACGAGCTTTTCTGTTTTTCCTCTCTTTTCTCTCTCTTCGGTGTTTTGAATTTTTATGGGCGACCTGATGGCTTCCATGAGCAGTTCCGGTGAGGAGGCGTCTGGTATGGTAAGGCGACGGACGGAGTATGATGCAGTGGCGGGCGGTGCTGTAGCATCGCCTTCTACTGAGGAGACATCGCGACGCCGTTTCATTATTTCTGGTACATCAGAAGCTTCTGCTCAAAAGGCGAAAAAGGCAATGGCGGCGGTGGCGCCACCTAGGGTTTCGGTTGGTGATGTACGGAGTTCAGTGAGATCTCTGGATGAGATTAGTGCTGAATTTTCTGGGGCAGGCAGTGATAGTCTAGGCTCGTGGTGCCTCAGGGTCACGAAAGGGCTACTTTTACTTGCTTCGGCCATTACACCGCCTATTTCGTGCAGATCAAGGTGGGGTTGAGATCTTTCCTCCCTGCTTTTTACCAAGAGGTCTTCAAGACATGCTTGCTTTGTCCGAGCCAACTTTCCACAAACAGATGGTCGGCCTTGGCGGCATGTGTCTTTATTTGTTCGGCCTACGGGTATCGCTGCACGGTGGACATGTTCTTTGGGGATATTGATCTGGCGAGCTCGTCGTCAGACAAGCTCTTTTATACTTTGACTATGAAGAAGTCGACGAAGAGAATTCTTCACGACCTCCCGGGTTCCCACAACAGCTGGAAGGATAAGTTTTCTTCGTCCGTCCTACTGTAGCGGGTGTTTTGGATGACGTTCCGATGGGGTGGAACCAAGATCCCCGAATTCCTGCTAACTTGGACCATGCAAAGGGCAAGGAGGAGTTAATGGAAGAGGGGTTCTTTGATCAAGGCTTTAGTTGGAACAGGATGTCCCATGTTAGTGTGTTTTCGGTCCTTTACCAGAAGTGTGGCCTGAACTACCTACTCGCTTCGGAGTCCTCGGAGGGAAACAACCACCCTGAGATCAGTAAGTGTTTTTGTAGGTATTTTTTCTTTGAGTTTTTCTTCCTTTTGTTGAATTAGAATCTTAATTTTGCAGGGACTATCATGGAGACGCTGAGGTGTGATACTCCCCCCCCACGTCCTTCCGAAGAAGAAGAAGAACAATTACTGGTGTTTGTCTCTTCTGATAGGCCCCCGTGGGAAGAGAGGTATGTCTCAGTTATACGAGGAGGTGGCCTGCGAGAGGGATGCCCTGAAGGGATCATAGCAACAGTTGAGAGAGCACCTGGCAGGAAGAAGAAGAAGAAGAAGAAGAAGAAGAAGAAGAAGAAGAAGAAGAAGAAGAAGAAGAAGAAGAAGAAGAACAGTTACTGGTGTTTGTCTCTTCTGATAGGCCCCCGTGGGAAGAGAGGTATGTCTCAGTTATACGAGGAGGTGGCCTGCGAGAGGGATGCCCTGAAGGGATCAGAGCAACAGTTGAGAGAGCACCTGGCAGCCTCGGAAAAGGCAAGGGAAGCCTTGACCGAGAGGGAAGCTGAGTTGGTCGGGAAGCTCGAGGACTCTGAGAAGATGATGACTTCGCTTTGAGGGCTTATGGAGAAGACCATAATGGAGCAAGACGAGCGTCTAACTGCTCACGAGAGAGAGATAAAGGAGTGGCTCGACCCCTTATTCAAGGGTCACCTTTTTTGGGGTTTCTGAGCTTGCCGACAAATTGGCATTGCGAAGAACTTCTTCTACCCCGAGGTTGATCCCCAAAGACTGTCCTCGACTTGGATGTTCTGTTCGGAGAAGACGGGGGATACTCTGAATCTCCTCCATGGTCGTAGTGCAGTGGTACGAAGCTCTCCTGCCCCTTCCACTATAGCACGCCCCAGCCACACTTGCAGCCGTGTTGGCCTTAGCTTGTTTAGACTATTTTTTGCCTTTTCTTTTGCGGAGTTGTACCGGGTCGTCCCCGATAGGAATTCTTGATTATGAATGGAAACTTTTTGGAAGTATCCATATGCTCTTTCTTTGCAATTTTATATGCCTAATCCTTCGAGGAGATTTTGCTTTTGTACTGCTCAATTTTTCTGCACTTACCACGACTATAGGGTTTTTGAGTTTGCTATAAGTATCTGCGGTCGTCAGAGCTCGTGGTTGCCATGGTACCGTTTTATGCAACCTATATGAGGGTGTTCCATTTGCGAGGGTGTCGTTCGAACTTTCCCCTTTACGGACCTTAGAAAATCACAGTGGGTACAAGACGTTCAAGTACCAGGTTGATCTGTACTTAGAATTTTTTTTGAAACTTTCAAGTTGTCCTTGTGGTCGTGGTAGGTGTCTTCGGATGAGGGTGGTGGGGCGTCGACGACTGACGGGGTAGTCGTGGATTTGAATTGGCCCACCTTTTCATCTCCCAACTACCTGCCTTAGGAAGAGGTGCCTCATTTATTGTGAAAAGATGTGGGGAATTGGTGCGCCGATATAGCTCCCCTATGGTGACGTCTGACATGCTAGGGTTACAGTGATTCGGGGAAAGTGACAGCTCTTTTGTGTCGTGAGTGGGGAGTCGAACGGTCCCACATTTTGAACCGAGGGCGTGGAAGCGTGATAACTCGGGATACAAACCGTCTCTTCCCGCCTATATAAACACGACCACCTTCATTCTTCCTCCTCAACACTTCCAAACACATCTTTCTTTTTGTAAAAAAAAATTATTTCTTTCTTGACAATGGTTTCTCAAGCCACCATCGTCTTTTCCAGTGATGAAAAGTCTCGTGATTCTTCTATTTCTCGTCCTCCCCCACAGCAGAGTAGTGCTTCCGCTGCTCGCCGTAATCGACATAGAATGGCAGCGCGTTCCTCCCTCGTTCGTTCAGACTCACGGTGGCGAGAGCGAGATGGTGATGCTGCCGTTCTGCAGATAACAATGGCGAAACGTATTCTTGCTGTTTTCAATCGTCAGACTCCTTATCAGAATGCGGAGGAGGGTGCCATATTCCAGAGCGAGCACTTGGACCCAAAGTGTATGACTGGTAGGCTTAGGGTTGGATCCAGGCCCTCCGTGATGAATATAGTGGAGGTCGGCTCTTTACTGGAGGAGTATAACATTCCCCTCCAGCAGTTTCACATTATCATCCCCTTGGAGACTCATAGGGCGTTCGAAGACTCATATGCGGAGCAGGTGTGTTGTGGACTCCACTACTTCTTCCATCCCATGGTGAGGAAGCTTTTTGAGTTCTGGCAATTGTGCCCGAGCCAATTGACTCCGGCCTCGTACCATCAACTGGTGGGTTTTATTATTTGCTGCCATTTGTTGAACATCCCCTGCACTTCTGCGACCGTGGCGGGGGCGTTTATTCTGCGGACCACCATGACTGACTCGCCCATGTTCTCGCTCTCAGTGCGGGATAATAAGCGGGTCTTTCTTACTGCCGCGATCAATGGTCCTGCGAGCAATGGTGATTGGCGTCGGGGATACTTCTTCATAGCTCCTCTGGGAGAGTCGTCTACTCTTTGGGAAGGCGTGCCCCGAGTTTGGGGGTTAGGTTATGTTTATCCATCCCCATCGATAACTTCGGAGGTTGCTTTCTATTTGGAGGAGAGGGGTCTGTTCGACGGCCTCTATGATGTGTCGTCGATACTGAACAACCCCATGGTTCTGCTTCTGGCCGGTATCCAGAAGGGATTGATGGAGGAACGCCCTGAGCCACTAACGCTTCGACAATACTTGGAGTTTCGTAAGTGTCCTTAAAGACTTTTTTTTTCTGTAATTTCTTTTGAATGTTCATCGAAACCTCTTATGCAGGTATATAGAGTATACTCCCCTTTTTTTTACCGACCCTTCATGGTACTGGTTTGTAGGTGCGGAGATGGCTTCCCATGCTCGTCGACCCTTTAGAGGTGACGTGCTCGCACTATCCGACGGAGACTCAGAGTCGCCTGCATCGGGGGGTCGTGGCATGACCGCCTCTACGAAGCCAGCTGAACCCTCGGGTTCTCTAGACAGCGAGTACTGCCCCAAGGCTCCTGGGAGCCCATCTACTGCTGATGCGGATGTTGTGATGGCAAAAGCTGACGAGGGTGTTTGCTCCAAAGGTATGCCTCAACCCATGGACCCCGTTATGGCTAAACACTTTGCATCGTATTTTATACCTCCGTTTGGCATGAAGCTTGACTTTGGGCCCTTGTCGACATTTCCGTTTAATCTTACAAACAAGGCGCATGCTGTTTGTGGCCCCTTGAAGAAAATGAAGGGGGTTCGGGATGTATGGGCGTCTTCCTCGAGAAGGGATAAGGGGAAATGGGTGATTGACCTCTTCCCGGCTGTAAAGGACTGCTGCCCTGAGTCTCCCTAAGAAGAGAAAGTTTAAGCTCACCCCGGAGGAGGAAGAGTTTCTTCGTACTCTTGTAGTGCCTTCGATTTTTGCTGAGGGGTACAAGGATCCGGACCACTTTAGGCCTTTTGTCAGCATAATTTTGAATCTGGGGATCGTGAGATCCTAGGAGGTTATGGTGATGCCGCTCTGTGGGAGCATTTTTGTCAAAGACTCTGCGAGGTAACACCCCCATTTTATTCTTTCTTTTGCATGTGCTTTTCTTGTAACATTCGTTGGGCTCACAACTTGTTTGTTTTTGCAACTTACTGTGCTTGGGGACACGCTTGGAACGTATAGGCCAGCCTTAGTGTCCTAAGGGCTGTGGTGGAGGAGCGTAATGCTTTCCGAGCCTCGCTTAGACATGCCCGTGAAGAGAATGCATCGCCGGAGGCTACCTTAAAGGAGACTAGTGGGCGCATGGCGGAGTTGAGAGCGTCCTCGGATTGGGACTTGGGGGACTTGAATGGTTGCTTGAAGGAGGCTGTAGCTAAGTCCGATGCTAAGGCCGCGAGGTGGGAGTAGAGGGCTAAAGAAGCCACCTGGATTGCGGAGGAGGTCAACCCATTTTGGGAGGAACGAGATCGATTAGCTTGCCAACTCGAGGATATGAGGAGAGAGCTTTAGGTGGGTGTTGCCAGTGCCTGCCTTAACCCGACCGGGGCGCCCCAGAACCATATTCTGGCGTCCGAGACGAGAGACCTTGTCAGGATCGAATACGGGATGGCAGTGTCCTCATTTGTTTCTCTCCCCGGCGTCCCCCATGGGCTAGTACTTCCGAAGTTGGAGTTTTTTTCTACCTCCTCCGGTGTTGCCTCGTCGGACCCTCATAGGGCCCCTTCCGGTGTGTTGATGATGCCTGACCCAACAGAGTTATCTGCTGAAGAGCGTCAGGCCTGGATCAAGGCAAGAAAGCACCCTGCAAATGAGTAGTCTTAGCCGGGCGTTGCCCTTATTTCTTTTTATGTGACGCTATGAGCGTGGTGTAGCCGCTCTGTACGGGCATTGTTTTTTTGTTTTGGCGATTTGTACGGCCAAAGTCCCCTCAATTCTCGTTTTTATTTTGTTGGTCGTTTTAAAACTGTTAATGGAAGATTACCTTTTGGGCTCTTTGTGAGTCGTAAGACTGAAATTTTTATCGAACAATTTTATTGCCGATGATATGTTTGCTTTTCCACGGGTATAACCGCTATGTCAAAATACAAGCATATTAACTACGTGAGCAAAATCGAGTCGCCGCAAAGGGTCGACTACATCGCGCCTCTTAAAGGTAATACTTCCGGAGGTTAAGGCTATTCCAAGCTCGTGTGAGCTCTTGGCCGTTCACGTCCTTAAGTAGATAGGTGGCAGGCCCGAGGATCTTAGAGATCTGATAGGGGCCTTCCCATTTTGGATCCAACTTTCCGACTTTTTTGGATGCCTCTTACCATTTAAGGACGAGGTCTCCGACTTGAAACGAACAGGGTCGAACATTAGTGTTGTAGTACTTGTCCATGCAGGCCTTGTAAAATTTCGCATGGGTAGCAGCTCTTATTCACTTTTCTTCCAAGAGGTATAGGGCTAGGGCGAGGTCGTCACTATTTTGGGCTTCCTCGTATTCCTGGATCCGTAGACTTTGTTTCACCACCTCGGAAGGAACTATTGATTCGGTACCGAAAACGAAGTTGTAGGGGGTTTCACCCGTCGCAGCTCGTGGGGTAGCACGATAGGCCCACAGTACGCTAGGGACTTCTTTGACCCACCTCGGTTGATATTGGTAGAGACGGGCTTTTAACATTTTGAGGAGGGTTTTGTTGGTTACCTCTACTTGGCCGTTTCTGTGGGGGTCTTCGACCCCTGTGAAGCGGTGTCTGATTACCCATTTGTCGCACCATTTTCTGACGAGGTCGTTGTGGAATTGTAACCCGTTATCCAGTGGCAGATCCAGGGGGGTGCGTGTGGGGGCAACCGCACCCCCCAACATTTTGCAATTTTTTTTAATACTACCATTAGTACTTCTATATAGATATAATTATATATATTATAATGTATATGTATGCTGAAGATGTGAAAAAAAAAAGCTTTAGTAGTAGGCTTTAGTAATCTTTAGTAGTAGGCTTTAGTTGTCTCATTAAAGAATCTAGTGCATGAGATAAACTAAAGTATTTTGTAAGTACGTTTCTCCAAACTGCGGATATGAGGGCTAATCCTACCCTTTCGATACAGGAGTAGCGGGTCTCGACGTCGATGAGGGTTTTGCTGACGTAGAAAACGGGCAAGTGTTCCCTTCCCTCGACACGAATCAAAACTGCGCTGACTGATTCTTTTTCTACGGCTAGGTATATGAAGAGCATCTCCTTGGGGACGGGCTTCACTAGAAGGGGCGGACGGACCAAGTATTCTTTTAGAACTTTGAAGGCTTCTTCACACTGGTCCGTCCTCTGAAACTCCTTTATGTCCCTGAGAATTTTAAAGAAGGGAAGGCTCTTCTCGGAAGAGCGGAAAATGAACCTGCTTAGGGAGACCATTATGCCTGTTAGCTTCTGAACGTCTCGCACGGTCTTTGGTGACTCCATGTTCAGTATGGCCTCAGTTTTTTCTGGGTTAGCCTCGATCCCCTTCTAGGTAACCATGTACCCTAGGAATTTTTTCCCTCGGATACCGAAAGAGCACTTCCGAGGGTTGATCTTCATTCCAAACTTCTCTATGATCTCTAAGGCTCAAGGTCACGAGCGTGATCCTCCTCCCCCTGACTTTTTACGATCATGTCATCGACATAGACCTCCATCGTGTCGCCGATTAATCCCTCAAACATGAGGTTGACTAACCTTTGATATGTGGTGCCGGCATTTTTGAGGCCGAACCGCATGACTAGGTAGCAGAAGATGCCAATGTCGGTGATGAAGCTAGTCTTTTCCTGGTCATGGCTCGCCATCGGGATCTGATTGTAGCCTTGGTCCCCGTCCATGGTGGACTAGAGGGTGCAACCAGCGGTGGAATCGACTAACATGTCGATGCTTGGTAAAGGATAGCAGTCCTTTGGACAGACGCTATTGAGGTCGGTGAAGTCAACGCACATATGCCACATGCCTCATGTTTTTGGGACCAGGACCACGTTGGCCAGCCATTCGGGGTACCTGACTTCACGGATCTGGTGGAGTTCTATGAGACATTGGACCTCGACTGGGATCACCTTATTTCGCTCTGGCCTCATGTTCCTCTTTCACTGTTGGACGGGCTTGGCTGTGGGGTACACATTGAACTCGTGCACACATATTTCTTGGCTGATTCGCCCAGGGGGCCCGTCCTTCCAAACGATGAGGTGGTGGAAAGACCTGAGGGTGGCAACGATGGCCTTTTCAACATCTTATCCGACCTGGGTACCAATTTTCACAATTTTGCCCTCGGCGCCTTCCACTAATTCTATCATTTTGAGCTCTTCAGCGGGCTGGACTCGGATTTCCTCCAAGAGGGCTCTCTTGTTGGGGAGCTGAGACTCAAGGTGACCAGATGCAATTGTCAATGCGTTCATGTGGCATTCCCGTCCGAGGGTCTGGTCACCTTTGAGTACTCTGATTTCGGTCGTGGTCGAAAATTTGACCTTCAGGTAGAGAGTGGACGGAACGGCTTCGAAGGTTCGAAGGGTGGGTCGTCCACATATAGCGTTATACGTTCGCGAGGTGGCGTCCACTACCCAAAATTTGGTGGGCTCGGTACGACGAGCGGTGCCTTCTCCCCTCAACATTTGTAGAACTATAATTCCCACCGTTTGGCATTGCTCTCCGGAGAATCCTACGAGGGGGGACCTCGATCAGATCCATCTGACTCTGCATAATTCCCAGAGCCAAGTACATTGGTAGGAAAAGAACATTAACTGAACTTCCCGTGTCTACGAGCACTCTTCTGACTTCGGTCCCCAATATGGTAGCGAGCCGAGCCACGCTGCACAAGCATACGTTAACGCAAGGAGTCTATCTTTACCCCCATCACTATACCTCCCTCATTACATGTCTTAATTTGTACAAACGTTATAAAGTATCGTTCTAAGGTCCATTTACTTCTCATTAAACAATTTATCCGCACATTATGACCAATTATGAGGCTGGCACCTGCCCAGTGTCGGAAGGTTAAGAAAGTTGGTGACTAGATGACCGGCAAGTCGACGACTGAAGCCCTGGTAAACGGCGACCGTAACTATAACGGTCCTAAGGTAGCAAAATTCCTTGTCGGGTAAATTTTGACCCACACGAAAGGCTTAAGGATCTAGGCACTGTCTCGAAGAGAGTCTCGATGAAACAGAAGATGGGACTACCTACACCTAGACAAAAAACCATTGGGATTGGGTTTAGGCCTTTTCTGCACAACTTAGGTGAAAGGCAAAAAAGCTTTTTCTCCAAAGCCATCATTAATTATTTATATTCCAAATATCTCCGCACACACACACCATAATCTCATTACAAAGAAAATAATTTGATTGTCAAAAATTCACATAGGCGAACCAAAAAGGGCGAAAAAAACAAAACCACCTTGTGCAATTCATCCCAAAAATGCCAACCAAGTATAGCCTAATGTATTATTCAGAAAGGTAACTTACATTAAGCACCACCAAACTTTACAAAAGTATCAACAGAAACTTGTTCACAGGAAGATCAATATAATGAAAAAAATTAAAAAAATAAACCCAACTGCTCTTTATACAATTGTCAAACAGTTGGATAACTCTTTACTATAGCGTTCCAGGTACACAATATATTCCACATAGCACACACAATGTGGGGGTTTGAAACAAGCTAAACTCTCCAAATCTACCTTATTTTGAAGCTTTAAACAGCTGGCTTCCGAGCGTGACGACTGGGGTTCCTTCCCCCATGATTGTCGTCAGGCTCATTTCTTTCTCAAGAATTCGGTCTAGTTCTGTTACCACGTAGCTCATAGCAGGGCGCCTCTCACTCGAAGGACTCACACAATGCACCATCAACTGAATGAACTCTTCCATGCTTTCAGTTGTGAAGCTGTTACCCAATCTCCGATCAATTATAGTAGATATGCTGCCAGAATCCCTAAGATTTTCCATCTGAGAATAATGAAGACATCTTACATAGTAAGGTCGCATTTATTACAGTAGGGCTTTTTTCTTCTAGAGACATCAGAAGTTACCGAAATTACCGCATTTAATTGAGATTACACGTTTAGTGGTGTTTTCACTTTGTTTCTTTGTTCAGAGCAACTGTTCCTAATGTACCTTAATTTTCACTTATATAGTGAAAATCCCAGACCTTTTTTTCAACATACTTCAAAAGAATGTAACACAACATAGAGAAATACGACACTGATGCATATAGAAAGCATACCCACTCAACCAGGTTTGAATTGTCATCAACAGATAGCAAGTCTCTTCCTTCCCGTCCACTTACTAATTCCATAAGAAACACCCCAAAACTGTAAACATCACTTTTCTCGGAAAATCGCCTGAACTCTTTGACCCTAATTAAGTAATTGAACGAACAACATTAATTATCAGACAGATTGTGCAGTAAATAAAATCATAAATCATCAAACAGCACTTGTATTACTCGGGAGCAAGAAAGATCTCATCCACTGCCACTTGAGAAGATGGCCCTTCATAGTCAAATCTTCCAAGAAAGTTGCGTAACCCAGCATCCGCTATTTTAGCAATGAAATTCTCATCTACGAGGACATTTGCTGTTTTAAAATCCTTATGTATCAATCTAGGGCTGAGGGAGTGAAGGTGTGCCAAACCTGACCACAGTTTGAAGTATGAATGAGAGCCCATGCATTAAAAGATTTCTCTAATAGTGCTCCAAATAAAGCTAGATACACCAAATTATGTCTACATACAGAACCTTGAACAATTATTTGACTCTCATTGGTGGTTTCATGGTATTTTTTTTCTACATGAAGATAAGATAAAGCAATACCAAGAGAGCCAAAAATGCTCACTGATTTTGCAGAAGATCACCTTTAGCTGCCCCAAGAGCTATAGAAAGCCGGTGTTTGAATTCAAGCTTTTCCTGCGAAACCTGACCACCACCTGAGATTAAGATTATAAAATGTACTCAGACAGAAAGGACTAGTGGGAGATGGGGAAAAAGAGAATGTACATGGAAAACATCATAAGACTTAGACAGTTTAAATACAGTGGTAGACATGTCTAATCTCTAATAAGGTGCCATTTTCACTATTTATCAGATGGAAATTGTATATGTTGAACTGCATACAATAGATCCAAAGAAAATAGGATGCCGAACTTAAAAAGAGTAGTTTTAGTTTAATTGCACAAATGTACTTGTGGACGCTTGCGCACACGCGTGCATGCACACACGCACGCTATATATATATATATATATAAGTGAATAGAGAGAGAGAATTATTACCATATAAGTGAATAGATACGCTTCCATTGGGTATGTACTCGTACACAAGAGACTGTTGATCATTTTCCTGGCAATAACCTAGAAGAGTGACCAGATTTCGGTGCTGAATAGATGAGAGATACCGAACCTGACAAGAAAATTAATCTCAATCTTGGGGCTCAATCCATAGATAATGAAATATCAGAAAATATTGTAATAGTCTATTTGATATCAATACATAACATAACGTGCAAATGTAGCAGATGAGTGACATATGAGCAAAAGAGTTTGGCATTATACTAATATGAAAGACTTGGTGTGAGTCGCCACAAGTAGTTAATTAATATCATGTGAAAAAATGTTTGAAGAAAAATTAAGTACTTCATCAACGAATTCCTGACTCGGGGACCCACGTCGTCTTTTTATGGCTACAAGCATCCCATCGTGAAGCAAGCCTTTGTACACCTCTCCGAATTTTCCTTGTCCGATCAAACTTTTGTCACTAAAATTGCTTGTTGCCAATGAGAGTTCCTCCATCTCAAATCTCCTAGCATCTCGCACAGTAAATTCAATCCCAACGTTTCTCCCAACTGCACGTGTTAAAGATGTAGTAGGATTTGTAACGTGGGGCGTGATAATACATACATATATGATGATGTAGGATTACTACTACCTTGAAGAGATGGATCAGAGGAAGCGGTCTCAGAAGTTCTAGAGGCATTTCTCCCACGAAAAAGGCAATAGAATACAATTATTACTAGAATCCCCACCAAAGCAACGGCTCCTGCAGCACCTCCTAAGATTGCTGCAAGAGTCCTAGACATTTAATTATCCAGGATCCTCCACTTGAGCTATGCTGCTGGATAATAATTTCTAAATTGCATGTAACCTGAAGAATATGGATGGAATGAGCGCATAACTAATTATAACGGGCAAACAAACACATAATAATATACAAAATCGTGCAATAAATAATTATTATCCTGTATACATTTATTTGAGCTTCATTAATAAGTGGGAAGGAGGAACGAGGTTCACGAAAAAGGAATTTCCGTATGTATTAGCCTCGTTGCCCTTTTTCTTGTATCGGGGGAGGGGGGCGGGCTTATGTTCCTTCTCCTCTGTACAACTACATACAATGTGTGTGTGACAGATACACCAATGCTTGCTTTAAAATGAACAAAATGCAGTCAGGCACAAGATATTTCTTGAAACTAGCAGAATAACGAAAACAGCAGCAATAACAGAAGATAAATAAATATATAAGTACCTACCTAGTTTTGAATGGCAGCAGAGAATAAAACCTTAACCTGATAAATAATAATACACAGCTCAGCTCTCCTAATGAATTTGACTGAGATCAAGAGCCGCGCATTCCCCAAAATTGATTAATTCATCATCAACTATTATTATTCTCAAAATAGCAACTAAATAATTAATTAATTATGCTAAACATACAAAATACCAAAACACGGCTGAATTGAAGTGAGCTGCTGAAGTGAATAATTAATTGTTCAGAGCATCAAATCAATTTTGAAAAAAGAAAAGAGCAATGGAGAAGAAGATCATCAAACTTGTTGGAGAGAAATAATGCCGACAGAAAGCGACTCTCCGCCGACAACAGCAACAACAAAAAAATACTCCAACAACCAAAATTATTATTATTATTATTAGGTATTTTTACAGAAAATAAATACAACCAACAAACAAACCAGATATAATAAAGAATTGTATATGTATAATAATAGTTTATTTTATGGGTCAAAACTAAAGAAGAAGAAATAAATTTGAAGACAGGGGATTGAGTATGTATGTTGGGGAAGAAAGAAAGAAAGAATGTATGTAACTATGTATGTATGTATCTCTGTGTAGAGAGAAATATAGACAGACTCACACAGGAGGTGGGTTTATTTATTTATTTATTTATTTATTATATATAATAATAATAAATGTTGAATTCTTCTGTTGTTGTTGTTGTTGTTGTTGATGATGATAATTGAATGGGTTGTAAAGTTATAGTGAATGGGGGCTTCTTGTCTCTTTATACTCTCACTGCAACTTGTAACTTCAACGTTCTTCTTCACCCTTTCTTTCTTTCACTACCCCTCTTTTTTTTTTCTTTTTTTTTTCAGTTATTACACAAATAATATATATTGAAAATAAAATCCCCCTTCTCTCTCTATTTTTATCTTCTTACAAACCATCCTTTAAATTTAGTTTAATTAGTAATTATTAACACATGAGAAGATTAAATCACGGGGTGAAGTTGTAATTATTCCTCATTTTCATTACACAAATTCACACCCCTAACCCTAAACCCTTTTTTTTCTGCACATCGCTCGTTTTGTGTAATTTTTGCACATGCACTGCCTACCTCTTCGTACAATAATACCACTACTACATTAATTTCTCTTTTCCCATTCATACAAGACTTCTTTTTTCTATTTATGTATGTATCAATTCTTTACTATAAATTCAAAAAAAAAGTATTTTTTCCCTCCCAATAATTGATTGATTGATTAAGTTTAAATCAATTATCAATTAATTAAATTATAGTGAGTGCCTCCTCCTCGTTCCCGCATCATTTCGGTAGGAGTTGGACAAAAGTGCAGCATATATACATACCTCTAGCGGCTATGCCAGCTAATTCTTGACATTGTTTCGGTCAATTGTTTAATTATGTGTATGTATGTATGTATAATATTCTCAAGTTCTCTTACTTTGTTACCACCACTAGCAGTTGAATCAACATTAAATTAGTCGATTAGTCGAACGGCTTATCATTGTTAACCCCCAATATGTACAAATCATTATTTTCCTTCACTATTATAATAATAATCATAAAAAAAAAACTGCTACACGATACACGACCTTCCCCTCCTCCAGATAGGCTATATCAATAATTTATTTATTATGAACCCACATCAACATCATTGGATTCTTCCACTTCACCTATCATCATATATATTATTAATACAGATCACTACCAACAGCACCAACGTTATTCTAATCGTAACAAATAAGGATGACGGATACTCAACACCCCCACAGCCAAAAATAGTACATTTTGGCACTTTATGCTTTCGATTTTATTATTTTTCTCACTTTAAACTCGAGTATACTTATAAATAGTTGTGAAACGATACTGATATGAGCATTTTTAGTGATCCAATAAGCCAACCCACAAATAATTGGGCTAAGCTCGAAGATCTCGCTAAACATGTGCATATTCGACATGGATCTCATATATCGAAATTCTATATTGGATATATTGGATATGGTACAACTCGCCCGAAAATTGCGGGAGTGGTTCCCCGCGCCCCGTGATCTATATATACCCCCATTCCGCATTCCAAGGTAAGCTTATTAATTATTCAGCAATGTTCACACTTCCATATCGATATCGAGCATCATCTAACCGATATATATCACGATACCCGATATACATCTACACCCGACATACCTTCATACCCGATATACTCACTCACCCGACATGGAGGTAATATTCGATATATCCTAAGCCTAACATACACTCTGCTTGATATGCTATTCTACCCGATATCCTACTCTGCCCGATATAACCCAGATTTGATATCCCCATATCCGACATCTACAAGGTTCGGCGTCTCAATTTCTCGACATGATAGAATTGCTTACCTAGGCCTCGTCAATTGGTGTTCCGAACAAAGTTAGTCTAGAAGCTTGTATAAGTTGTGGATTGACACTAGTTTGTAATAGGTTATCGATTATTCTTTTAATTTTACATTTCGTCTGTAACACATGAATTTGTACCAAACTATTGGCGCCGTCTGTGGGAACACCACATTTCCCAGACAAGGACGCTAGGATGGCACACACCCGATCACGATCTCAGAGACTGCCTGTAGAGAATTTCAACTGCTGGGAACGTTCATGTGGACCGAGAGATGCCCGACCCTACTGTTGAGCAACCACCGAAGGGATTGCAGCCCCAACAAGCCCAAGGACCCGCTCTCATTGCCCCAGCAGTGGTACTATCCCCATAAATGATTGCCCAAATCAACGCTATTGTCCAAGAGATTGTGACTGCAACCCTTGCCGCTGCTCTCCCGTGTTATCAGGCCCCCGACGCTGGAACCTGGTCGCCCCGTTCCTAGGATTCTAGGATGAGGGGTCTTGCTGAGAGATCTAGGGGTCAAAACCATAAGAAGAGGCCGAATCTGGGACGGACCGCCAGGTTTCCAGAGCCTCGGAAGAGAGGGCCCCAAATCCAAGAGCGGGAGTGAGGAAATTAGCAAGAAGGATGGAACAATTGAACCAGAAAAGGGAAGAAGTACCACAGACAAATGCAAGTCTTGGGTCACCAAAGGCTCACACCTTTTTGTGATGAGATTGATGATGAAGCGTTGGATAAGAGGGAGAAGATCCCACAGCTCAAGACCTATGATGGAAGAGTGATCCCTGTGAGCACCTTGGTAATACTCGAAAATTAGCTCCTTGAAATCCTTCTCCTATTTCAAGATCAGCACGAAGCAAGGACAGAGCTGACACAGAGCTCCTCGAAATCCCATGTCCCATTCGAAACAAACGACCCAGAAGGCTATCCGGTCATTCAGACAGACCATAGTCCACGACCCAGCTTGAAAGACGTGCCAATCCCAACCACCCTAATTATGAAGAAATACCACACCTCATTGGTCTGAATCATTCATTGAGGGCAGAAAGCAACAAATTTTATAGGTGCAGATCAATGATGGAGTAAACTGATATCCATGCATTAGCTCAGTACCCCATCGAAGACCATTGGAGCAGATGTCATCATTACCCACTCAAACAAACTACAGTCAACCCACACTATAGGTCACCTCCTTATAGAAGACCCCCATTGGCGTAGAAGACCTTCACACCATTGGCCACCAGCACTTTCTGAAGTAAAGAAGGCAAGACCGGCCCCCATTGGCCAAAGATCCTTGGAACTAACACTATAAATAGTCTCTCATTTCAGCAGAAAAATGGAGGGCATCCAGACAGCTTGAACAACATACAAGCACATTATTCACCACAAAAATCAACATAAGGAAACTCTCCACAATTTTACACTTTATTGTACTTAGAATTTATCGCACTCTTCTAGCTCTTACTCGGATTTTAACACGGCCCCTTGTAATTCACTCAAAGTCCTTAATAAAATCATTGTGCCTCATTTCCCTCAAATTCGAGATTGATGTTTCGAACAAAAATAATTTAGTAACGATATCCCCGAATATCCTTACCACACGGATCCGGACGATATTGCCTCACCAAATTCAGATTTCCCAAAATTGCCCTTCATGGGCTGACATGTAATTAAAACATGGGGAACTACGCCGGCTTGATTCCCATACCACGGGATACGTAGGCGATTCTGAATCTACCTAGTTCTCAATCGTTATCTATTATCAATCTTTATCTTGATAGTGTTATGTGTCTCATATAACCTCTTAATGAATCAAGTACTTAATTCATAATAATTATCCTCTTATCATTCATAATCACCTATAATAACTTCCCGAACTCGTTGACATTGCAAGGGGCATCAAAGGCCTTCATCACCAAGATAAACACCACTAACACCCCAAACGAGTTCGGTGATAGTTGTGCCAAGCAAACACCCATGCTACCTAACAGCGCCCGAAGTAGCGGATGAAGGGGGAACCTTAAACCGTTAACAAAATGCTTTGCATTCACGGTGATCCAACCCTCTGGGGGTGTATACATCCGTTCCTCTTTCCCGTGATATCTAATCTCATATTTCCCGAGGTTTGTAATTATCGTAATAATACTTAGGCGTGTGAGGAACACTCGACACTCAATAGAAAACTCTCTCTAGAAGACAAATGCTTTATCTCTCCTCCTTACCCCTATTTATAAAGGTACCATGTGTAATAAATGTGTTAATTAACAGCCATTAGACTTCAATATCAAACATCGTGATACTCGATATCGACGTCCATACTCAATATCCACCTGCCCGATATAGTGCTTTCGATATGCAGTATACTCGATATCCAAGAAACCTCGATATATATATATATATATATATATATATATATATATATATAATTCGATGTCCTCACAAATTCGATATTTACTATTTCCAATGTCATTGGCCTTTGATCGAGTCACTTAAAAATAAATACAAGGGTCATAAACATGGTCTAAGTGACAATTTACATCCCTGACTCGGCTCCAGACAATTTTCATATTGGGGGAACAACTCGACACCAAATTTCAAATATGAAAATCCACATCTCGCTTGGAGTCCCGAATATAAACTTGGGGAACACGAGGTACCAACACTGTAGTTTACAAGTTATCATCTACAATGATAATCCCTAAACTAGGGGGACTACATGATATGAGGCCTTTCTAGTGACCCAATAAGCCGACCTAGCGAACAATTGGCTCAAGCTCAAAGATCTCGCTAAACATGTGCATATCGGGCATGGGCCTCATATACCAAAAGTCCACATTCGATATGCTATTCGATATGGTACAACTCAGTCCGGAAATTACGGGAGTGGTCCCCAGCGCCCTGAGATCTATATACCCTCTGCTCCACATTCCAAGGTAACCTCATTAATTATTCAGCTTTGTTCACACTTCGATGTCGATATCGAGCATCATCTAACCGATGTATATCATGACACCCGATATACCTCCACACCTGACATACCTTCATACCCATTAATACTCACTCACCGGACATGGGGATAATATTCGATATATCCTAAGCCCGACATATACTCTGCATGATATCCTATTCTTCCCGGTATCTTACTCTGCTCGATATCCTATATGCCCGATATAATCCATATTCGATATCCAAATATCCGACATCTGTAAGGTTCAACGTCTCACTTTCTCGACATGATGGGATTGCTTACTTAGGCCTCGTAAATTGGTGTTCCGAGCAAAGTTAGTCTAGAAGCTTGTATATGTTGTGAATTGACATTAGTTTGTAATAGGTTCTCGATTATTCTTGTAATTTTACATTTCGTCTGTAACATACGAATTTGTACCAAACTAGATATTTCATAAAAATCGATGCTTCACCGACAGTGGACGAAATATATATATTATATTATATATTTATATATATGTGTGTGTACAATAATGAACGGTATTGTGATATATATATATATATATATAAATATATATATATATATATCTCCTAAATACAGAGTAAATTCATAAAAAAATTACACTTTTAACCTTTACAAAATCAAACAAATTAAGAGACAAGAGTATATAATTTTTAAAGTAACACCCACAAGTAAAGGTCATCCATCCCAATGATTATAAACAATAGTACTATCTAAATTGATTTGTGATTTTTAATATAAACACTATGCAAATAAAAAGAAGTTCATTCAATATTTTTTTAGTTAAATTAATAGTTAGTGTTATCACAATTACAAATCATTTTGGACGAATCTTCGGTGTTGAGGATCTTATATGACTCTATTAGCTTGTAATATTAGGTTAGAGTGTGGGCTAATAGCAGAAGAAAATAGATTTTTGAGTTATAGATATGTATGTCATAAAATCACTCTCTTTCTCTATTGTTAACATTAACCATTTTTGCCTTTTTACGACACCCCCACAATATCAGGGGTATCACAGAAAGATCACACCGGCATCGGTGAACATTGATGTTCCCCACAATGCCAATGTAAGAGGTGCACCCTATCCCATGACAAGTATTTCACAGAGTACAAATCCCGCGCGAGGTATCAGAAACTTTAAATAGCTTCCCGCATACCCTCTAGGGATACGATACTCTTGCACTTACCCTGTCGCTCGGACCTTCTCGGGGCGCCTTGGAAAAATCCTTCAATAGTGAGGTCTCGGAGCAGATCCCGCGCGAAGACATCTTGGAAAAAGTTCCCCGATAGAGAGGTCTCGGAGTGATGTGCGCCCTATCCTTATTTCAAAGAGGCCTCGGAACGATACATAAATAATTCTTATCTCATTAAAATGGATAAGAACTCCACCTAAAGTTGACTCACTGACACTTTTCCATCAAAGCCCGATAAACGTTGGCATCCGGGAGCTACGTCAGCTACTTCAGATACACTTGTCCACCAAAGACCGATAGTACAGGAACTCGAAAGCTATGCCAACATCTTCAGAGGCGGTTATCCCAATACAGTAAAGTTAAATAAGGAAAGAGAGGACCCCACTTGTAAAAAGATTGACCCCTTTTGAAGAACAAAAGGGGGAGAAAAGGATATACTTTATTTTCCGGAGAATTAGAGAAAAATCGACATATATTTCTTCAAACTTGGGCAAGGCATTCTAACCTACTCCTAAAAATTCCCCAAAAATAAACACCGTTAACAAAATGGCGTCGTATGTGGGAACGCCATAAAATTTTGCCTTGGAGAACGTTTGAGGAAATCTCCCCATAAGGAGCCATGAGCCACTCTGTTACCCCTCCAAGTAATCCCCAGAACTCTATCGAGCATTTGCAAGAAGAGCCCTCGGAGGTCCAATCATCTCCTACCACAGAAAGAAGGGAATTTATAAATATCCCTCGAGCTGCATTCGAGCGCCTCGTGGAGAGAGCCACCGGAAGGACCAGGCCAGAGACAGCCTACCCCCAAGAAGAACCCCCTCTCCGATCTCGCAGGGAACGAGACGAGTCGGAAGAATACGAATCTCGTCTAAGGTCCCGCTTCCAGTCAACCTCCCAGGTTCAAGATACCCACTTCCCACACGCCAGGGGATGGCCAACTCCTTTTGAGGGCAATAGGAGTGGAAGACCCTGGGATTTTGAGGGGATGGGATTTCGTACCCCTGAGATCATCAGCTACTGCCCACTCCCTTAGGATTGGACGATTCCTTATGAAATATGGTCAATAGCCTACAAAGAGAGATGAGGTATATAAAGAAAAACATAACCCCGGGGGAAGAACTCATCTACCATGGATCCCCTTTAATCCCGGAGATCGCCCCTGCCTTGGTCCCCTCGTGGATGCGGCCCAGCAATCTCCCATTTTACAAAGGGGACAAGGACGGAAGGGATCCCCAAGACCATATTCACCAGTATATAGCAACCATGGACATGGCCTCGGCGCCCGACTTTGTCATTTGCCGAGTATTTTGTACCACGCTAGCAGGCAGGGCCCAAGCTTGGTTCTCTCAGCTACTTCCTAGCACGATCTCCCACTTCGATCAGCTGGCATGTTTATTTGTACGGCAGTTTGCCTGTAATCAGAGATACCCAAAATCCGCTAGCCACTTGTTCACAATCAAACAAAATAAAGACGAATCTCTTAGAGACTACATGAAGCACTTTTCGGACGAGGCTTTGGACGTACCAAATGCCAACCCCTCAATTATTGCGAATATCCTGACTCAAGGACTTAGGACCAGAGATTTTTTCTAATACCTTATGGGTAATCGGGTCAAGGATATGAACGAACTCATGTATAAGGCGAAAACCTACATCATCATGGAAGAGGTAGAAAACTCTAAAATTCAGGCAAAAAACAACGACCTAGAGCAGGACAAGGAATACCAGAATAAAGCGAAGGAGGGAAAAGCACCCCGAGACGAAAGGACGATGGAGGTCTGGTAAAGCGGCATCTTCAACCCACGCCGTTGCCCCCTTGACTATTACTCCCGCTGAAGTACTCAACGCTATGAGGGAAAGCGTAGACCTACAATGGTCGCGGCAGGTCAAAAGGCCTCACGATAAGAAAGACTCAGCTAAGTTCTGCAACTATCATAAAGCATGGGGGCATAATACGGACGCCTGCAATACTTTAAAAACTGAGATACATCGGCTACTCAGCGCCAGATATCTAGGAAACTACTTGAAAGAGAACAATCAAAAAGTGTTTAAGCCCAACGTTTGGAAGAGGATCCGGTCTGAAGGACCATCAGAGGAAAAGGGACCCGACGTGAAGTATCACGAAGATACCCTCCACCAAGGACTTCCTCCGCCCCTGGAATCCTATGAGGAAAACCCCCCCTCAGGCCGGACCATAAACATGATAGAAGGGGGGATATCTCAATATCACCCCTTGGAAAGAAGAAGAAATACCTAAGGAAGTTCGGCGTATAGAGAAAGGGTCACCCATATGCTCTATTCAAGGGGCCAAGTTGCCTATTATTGCCTTCGGACCCGATGACCTGATGGGTATAGTATACCCTCATGAGGACCCGCTGGTCATCAAAGCCACAATCTTTGGCATCGAATTCCAACACATTCTCATAGATACAGGCAGCTCGGTAGATGTCCTTTTCCTACTTGCATACCTAGCAATGGGGTTGAAAAATGAACACTTGGAGGCGGTCGACGTTCCCCTTGTTGGCTTCTCTGGAGAAGCATGCCGCACCTTGGAAACTTTTACCCTCCCCATGTCTTGGGGGAGGGCGCAAGGAGACGCACAGAACACACCAAATTTTGGGTGGTAGAAGCCTCCTCTCGGGCGTACAATGACATATGCAGACGGCCATCTATACAAACTTTTGAAGCTATCCCTTCTACCCTTCACCTAAAGGTTAAGTTCCCAACACCCTTGGGCGTAGGAGAAGTCAGGGGTAGCCAAACTAAAGCCCAAGAGTGTCGCATGAACGCCATACCCTCGGAAAATGAAGGCGACACCACTGCACCCCTCAAACAATAGAAACTGGAGGAGGAGTTGAAGGTACAACCAGTGGAAGAGCTAAAAATGATTGAGATAATAGAGGGAGACCTCACCAAGGTTGTCAAAATCGGGACGGGGATGGACCCCATAGTGGAAGGAGGAGTGATACTCATGCTATATCAATTTAGCCACCTTTTTTCTTGGGAAGGTGGACCCCCGGGAAGGATAAATGAGCGGGTCTGTCAGCACTTCTTAAATATCAAAGCTGGAATCATACTCGTCCAACAGATGAAAAGAAACATGGGACCATATAGAAACAAGATTATCCGATCCAAGGTCCAATGGCTACTCAACCTACGACAGATCCGTGAAATCCGATACCCTAAATGGTTAGCCAATGTGGTCCTCGTCCCCAAAACGGGGTGTAGATGGCGGATGTGCATTGATTTCACGAATCTAAACGACGCCTGCCCCAAGGATTGCTACCCCTTCCTAGCATAGACCAACTTGTAGACTCCACGGCCGGGTGCACCCTATTGTCCACCATGGATGGGGACCAAGGTTACAACCAAATCCCGATGGCCACCATAGATTAAGACAAAACCATTTTTATTACGGACGCCGGCACCTTCTGTTATTTGGTAATGCCATTTGGATTGAAGAACGCGGGCGCCACATACCAACGTTTGGTAAACCTCATGTTTGTCAATGGAGGTATATGTGGATGACATGATTGTTAAAAGCCCTCGGGCAGAAGATCATCCGGAAGATCTCCGCAAGGCATTAGCCATCATGGGCCGATTTGGGATGAAAGTCAACCCCCAGAAATGTTCCTTTGGCATAAAGGGAGGAAAATTCCTAGGATTCATGGTAACAGAAAAGGGCATAGAAGTGAATCCCGAAAAGGCCCAGGCTGTCTTAGACATGCCTACTCTTCGGACCATCAAAGATGTCCAAAATCTAACGGGAAGAATGTCATCCTTGAGTAGGTTCATGTATGAGGAACATCAAGGATTTTCAAATGGACCGAACTGTGTGAGGAAGCACTCACGGAACTAAAAGATTATTTGACCCACCCTCCGTTATTGGTAAAGCCCACACCCCATGAAGAATTGTTTGTATATTTGGCAGTTGGGGAGGAGGCCGTGAGCGCCGTACCAGTCAAGGAACATAATAGAGAACACCGCCCCGTGTATTACATCAGCAAAACACTGTAAGGAGCCGAAGTACGATACACCCAAACTGAGAAATTAGTGTTAGCCCTAGTCACCATTGCACGTAAATTGTGCCCTTATTTCCTCTCTCACCCGGTCACGGTACTAACCAAATTCCCCCTACGCTCCATCTTCAATAAGCCCAAAACTTCAGGTCGGCTTATTAGGTGGGCCATTGAGCTCACGGAATATGATATCTCCTATGCTCCTAGGCCCTCGATCAAAGCTCAAGTGCTAGCCAATTTCCTTATGGAAATGACGGGCCTAGAGGTTATTCAAACTCCGCCCCTATGGCATATGCTCGTAGACGGGTCCGCCACGGCCACGCATGGCGGAGTGGGGATAGTCTTGTCCAATACCGAGATAGAGGGAGAGAATCTATATTTTGCTGTCAGGCTCGACTACCCCTACCAATAATGAAGCGGAATACGAGGCCCTACTAATAGGCATGAGACTGGCCCAAGAGGGGGGAATTAAAAGAGTGGTGATATATAGTGACTCCCAACTCATCGTACAACAAGTTAACGGTGCCTATGAGGCAAAAGTGGAAAGGATGCGCGACTATTAACAAATAGTCCACCAAAGGAGCGCCTGGTTTGAAAGCTGCGAAATTAAGCAAATTCCACGTTCCGGTAACCAAGACGCGGACGCTTTATCTAAGATAGCCTCCTAAACTGCCACCATACACACTCGCCGTATCACACTTCTCCAAGCCCTCACCTCCGAAAATTCCGAGGCCGAGGAGGTAGGTGTCACACAACAACCCCCGGGCAGCGAATGGATCGCCCCAATTCTAGCTTACCTGGAACACCCGGAAGATCATGCAACCAACAAAGCTGAACAGCGGTTGATGGCCCGTAAAACTGCCCGCTACTTCCTTCACGAAGGAAAACTTTTCCGCCGATCTTACTCTCATCCCCACGCCAGGTGTTTGGGCCGCACAGAGGCAGAGCAAATTATCCAAGAAATTCACGAGGGGACTTGCGGTAGCCACACGAGGAGTGAAAGTATGAAGGGATGCATCCTGCACCACGGTTACTGCTGGCTCATGATGGAACAAGATTTCCAAGAGCATGCTAAACGATGTAAGTCATGCCAAACTTTCGCCCGCCGAGTCTACCAACCCGCGGTACCCTGGGTATTGGGACCACTTCCATACCCTTTTGCTAAGTGGGGATTGATATCGTGGGACCTTTGATCCCAACCCAGGCCAGAAGAAATTCCTGATAGTATCCGTGGATTACTTTACCAAGTGGGTGGAAGCAGAGCCCCTAGTTAAGATTACCTCAGGGGCTGTCATCAACTTTTTATGGAGGAATATTATATGCCATTTTGGCATCCCCGATACTTGGTCTGTGATAACGGGCTCCAATTCACTAGCCAAGAGCTGGAAAAATGGTGCGATCACTGGGAAATCAAGCATCGTTTTGCCTCCGTAGGCTATCCCCAAACCAATGAACAGGTAGAAAGGACTAACCAAACCCTATTGAAAAATCTAAAAGCGAGGTTAGACTGGCACAAGGCCCGATGGGTGGAAGAAATCTCGGGAATCTTATGGGCTTATCGGACCACTCCGAGAACTGCTACTAGAGAAACTCCATACAGCCTGACCTACGGCAGGTAAGCAATCATACCACCAGAAGTGGTAATAGAGAGCTGGTGGGTCCGCGAATATGAGGAAGTAGGCAACAGCTCGAACCTAGCCTTGGCCTTGGACCTCTTTGAGGAAAAAAGAGCCCGGGCATCCGTCCACATGGAACAATATAAGGCACGTAGGGTGCGATATTATAATACTCGCATCCGACCCAGGACATTCCAAGTAGGAGATCGTGTACTTAGAAGAGCGGAAGCCTCCAAGAATATAGGGAAACTCCAACCAAAGTGGGAAGGACCATTCAAGATAGCTAGGATCATCGGGGGTGCCACCTACCTATTGGAGAACGACGAAGGAAATGTGTTCAACACCTGGAATGCCTACAACTTAATAAAATATTACGCTTTGTACGAGGGCACACCCTCTCCATAAATAAATAAAACAGTGTTTACAATAGATGGTTCATGTGTTATTATTGAAAGAGGATAGCCTTGCCATTACAAAAGAACGATCCCATGAGGGCTACCGACAAACCTACCTTATTATACCATCTGTTACAAAAACAAAAAAAAAAAAAAGAAGAAAAAGGACACCAAGCATATATATCGTCGAAAGACGAATATAACCATTTTTACATTGCAGGTACTCTCGGACAAAAACCACGATGTTCAAGGACCTTCACGAGGGCTCTTCCCCTCCCTAATCAATTGACAATGATGCTCCTCGATGAGCTCCATCGGCTCAGCTAGGTCTACAGAAGGCACGGCCAAACCTCTCGACACCAGCACCGTCTCCGAAGACATAGCCAGGGAAGTAGGGGGAAGCTCAGGCACTATATTCAGGCGAGGAATAACTAGGGTGGCAGGAAATCCAGGCAGTGATCGTACAGCTTCTTCGCACAACCTATACCCTATGCGCACCATATCCCGAAATTCCTTCTTGAGCATGTCTCGAGGAACCAAGGCATTGGATATATCAATGATCGCTTGGGTTCGCACCAACATCAACTCCACTTCCTACTTCCGCATCACTTCAAGTAACTTTCGGGTGGCCACATCCCTTTCCGCCGAGGTAAAGGAAAGTTGCTCCTCCAAGGTTCGTAGCAGACCATGTAAATCCTTTACTCTCTCTTCCAAACATACCACTCGCGCCCGCTCCAGCGACAGGCACCTATCCATATCCCGAGACTTCTCAGTTAAGTCCTTTAAAGCGCCATGATAAATCTCGCTTGCCGTCTCACTATCAGCATGAAGCTGCTCGACCTTCTGCCTAGCCAACAAGAGCTCCATTTCCAAATCGTTCGGATGGCGGTATATCAGAAATCTGATCTCTCCGAGAGCCCACGGCATTATCACCATGAAAAGCTAGGAAGACCAACCAAAGGAAGAGTTAAGTAGACATTGAATTAAATATCAAACCTTGAAATAAGAAAGAAAAGAGATATACTTCAAAAAGATCTTTGCAAGCCAAATCTTGTAGAGACGACAAAGTAAGGGCGTTCAGCTGAGTACAATCCAACCTATTCAACAATCCACTCAAGAAAGACCGGCAGAAAAGCACATCAGGGTTGATTCTGGGAAACCACTCCGCTCCCCTTGACCCCTTCCCCTGCTCCACCCCTGCAACTGGGGGTGGCGTATCGGGGGAAGATGGCGCCTGCTCCTCGATCACGTTCACGTCATCCCTTCGGAATCCAGGGAAGGGACCCTCTCGAGCGTTACCTTCTTCGATAGGCCGAAAATTCAACTCCAGCCAAAGCAAAGGGCTCGGAGCCACCACAGGCTCCCCTGCCCCCGGAGCCTATCGGGAAGAAGTTCCCACCTCTGCTTCCATATTCCCCGGGAAATGGGAAGAAGAGTCTCCGACCACCCGCAAAGGGTAGTGACCCGAAATCCCACGCACCAAGGTTAATCCCCTGTCTGAACACCAGGACCCCTCCCTCTCCTCATTTTTAGGTATCCCCTCAGACCCACTGCTCACGGACACTCCCCCGAAAGTCCTAACGGCAAAGAAATTTATCTCAGACCATGTACAAAAAAAACAATGTTAGAATTTTTAAGAGTTATGCCCTGAAGGACCCCGAAACGAAAGCAAGGCAGGAACATTACGAAAAAAGAAGTTAGTGTGCAACGGGCGTGGAAAAAGTTCCCGTGCAGCTGACCCCTCTTGCAAACCGGCCAGAGTGAGGGCATCTGATAACTCTAACAAACCACATATGTCGTAACTCCCAGCAAATAGATGAGTTCCCTGTAAAGCCTCCAGCTCATGAACCACGACTTCTGGACTTGAAACCACATATCCCAGCCCTCAATGGATTGGCACTCCACACGAGGAAGCAGTCCCCTCCCCCCCCCCCCCCCTCCCCCGCCCGAGGCCTCAAATAAAAGAATTGATTCTTCCAATCGTCCTGAGGAGTGACACGCCTAGTGATGGTTGTAAAAGAATTGCGTTGGTCACACAGGCGGGTTACTAAGTTTTGAAACTGAAGCTGCGGTATAAGTTTGGATTGCCTGCGGATGCATCAAATGTGCGCGGGTTGGCGGGTATATTGTTCACTAATAATAAAAAAAGCAATACATATAAAGTTTGTTAATTACTTCCCACCAATGCTTTGCTAAATGCACAAGAATCAATTTGTATCAATGTTTAAAATATATAATTATATAATCTGCCAACAACTCTCAATGATAAATAAAGCAAAACATAAAGTTGATACATTCATCAATCATAAAAGAGCACCAAAGCTCCTGCATAATCCCATACTAACAAACAAAAAATTAAAAGTGGTGTTCAACTCATTGACAAAATAATCAGAATCTAGTTGAACTTTCAGCATCCAAGAAGTCTAGTAATTCCATAGGATTACTAACAAACCAAAACAGAATATAAATGGCAATATTCAGGTCATACAGAAAATAAAGTAATAAACATTCAGCATTTTAGAAAGTTCATTAATGTGTTGTTGCTCCAATAATGTGCTCATGCTATGCTTTGGCCATTTAGAAACATGTTAACACAACAAAATAACAACAAACTCAAATTAACATACCATTACAACTCCAAGTAAGTAAATACAGCAACTCATTATTCACAAATTATAAAGATACATAAAATTGATTAGATAAACAGAAAATGAATTAATTTAATGAGCTACTTACAAACATCACCAAACATCTAAGAAACATGAATCAGTAAGTTCGCATTTGTCGCATTTGAGGCACTTGTCGCATTTGAGGCACTGGGATTACGATATTCTGAAAATTAAACATGAAAATGTTAACCAGTAGTATTTGAGCAATAAAAAAGAGTATGTCACATTTACCTCGTATAACTTCTGCAATATTGCCAATATCTTCCATCGACACTCCTTTCATAAATTCTTGGATATCAATTGTGGTATGAGTCGATCTTAGCCAATTTTGGCAGCAAACAAGAGCCTCTACCATTTCAGGGTTAAGAGAGCTCCGATGTGGATCAAGAATACGTCCGCTTGTGCTAAAAGCAGATTCAGACGCCACAGTAGAGACAGGAATAGCTAAGACCTTCCTAGACAATTGAGAGAGAACTGGAAACCTCCCCGAATTATCTTTCCACCACCTCAAAATATCAAAAGACTCGACACTCTTTTCACAACTTTCTTCCAAGTACTTTGTAAGTTCATTCTTGGTTAGACCACTTTCTTCATCCTCCAGCTGTTTTGCAAATTGAGAAGCTATGGACATACATATATCCTCATTCTCATCCATTTCCACAACATCTTTATCATTTAAAGCTTGGTTTGAACTTGAGGATGCAACTTGATTGCTTTGACAAGTATTGTGGCGCTGGTAATATTCATACAATCGAACCAGCAAACTCCGGACTTTGTCCTCCATTGAACGAGCAGATGTAATATCATTATCATAGACTTGTGTAAGACAAAATTCCACAAACCTCATTTTATGTCGTGGATCCAGAACAGTAGCAACATATAACAAGAAGTTTAGCTTATCAAGACTTTCCCAATACTTTGTGAATTTTTTCTTCATATTCATTGCCATAAGACATACATTTGGATCCCCTTGCACAGATAATTTCTTTAGTGCAGATTGGATGTTGATAATCTCTTGAAAAAACCTATTTGATGTGACACTCAAAGAACCAGAAAACTTTTTTGTTACGTCGTAGAAGAGCTTCAAGAACTTTATAAAAGATTTAGCAACACTCCGATCATATTCATTCGGTGGGCCTAAGTGAATTGCTTTTCCTTTTCTCTTATCATTACTCGCACCTTCTAAACTTTCATCACCTTCCTCGTTATCTTTCTCACCTAAAGCAAAGTACGCATGATAGTTTCCATCTTCTTCTTTAAGTCGTTCAAATGCTTTTTCAAATTTCACAGTCGTCTTTAACATCAAATAAGTAGAATTCCATCTTGTTTCAATGTCAAGACAAAGGAGGCTCATTCTTTCAATCTTCTCAATATCCACAAATGTTTTGAATGTTTTAAGCCTGCCCGGAGAAGAACGCACGTACCTTATGGCATTTCTTATTATGACAATTGAGTCATTTTCATTCTTAAGACCATCTTTGACAATGAGGTTTATAATATGGGCCAAACACCTCATATGCAGAAATTCATGATCTATGACAATGGTTTTTCAGCCTTTAGTATTCTTCTTTAAGTTCTTAAGTGCACCATCATTGAGCTTGCGTTATCAATTGTAACGGTCAGAATCTTGTCTATCCCCCAAGCTAACAAAGTAGTTTCAATCATCTTGCTTATTGTTGCACCTTTATGATTTGGAATGACAGAAAAAACTCAAAATTCTCTTTTGCAACCTCCAATCTTTATCAATCCAATGTGCCGTAAGACACATATAATTTATGTTTTGGATTGAGGTCCATGTATCAGTTGTAAGACATATACATTCTGACTTTATCAGCTTCTTAAGTTTTATCATTTCCTTACCATAAAGTTCCATAACATCTCTAGCAATAGTCATGCGACCTGGAGGTGTAAATTTAGGTTGCAAGCTAACTACAAATCTCTTAAACCCTTCACCCTCCACAATTGTAAACAGAAGCTCATCAATAATAATCATCTCCACCAGCTTTCCTCTAGATTATTCATAGCTATAAGTTACCATCCGCAGACTACAACTATCTTTAGACTCAAAAACAAGTTTCTTTTGCTTATCATCAACAAGTCCATATGGGTATTTCTTGCACAAGAGTTGTAAATGGTTTATTAAGTTACATGTGCCATGTAAACTTGGATGAGTTGCATAAACTTGACCACAGTAATCGCAAGATGCCTTGAAATCATCATTTTCATCTTTGTAAGAGGTAAAGTGGTCCCATACCCAAGAAGTCCTTTTGACCCCAGTATCTCCTTCTTGTTTGGCTTTTTTAACTGCTGGTGGAATCACTTTCTTCGTTGTAGTTCTTTTTCTCCTTCTATAAGTATTCGGTTTACATTTTGGTTTTGGAGGTAGAGATTGTTGTGACTGTGATGTACCTTGATCCACCATTGAGGTTTTTTGTTGGCTTCCTGTTGCATTACCTTCATTCTCCATCTAACAACAAAGAAGAATACAAAAAATTAACATATTGTACATCAAATTAGGTAAAAAAATATATATATATATATAATCCTTGTTACTCTAATTCATTTCACCATGTGTTGGTTCACAAATAATATACAATTCACTTTATCATTAGTCATCATAAATATAAATTTACTAATGCAACATTGTGGGAAAAAAGCAAATAAAAAAAGTTATGTACATCAAATTAGGTAAAAAAAAAAAAAAGAGAAGTACCAACATAAGAAAAAGAACCTATATCTGCTTCTGATTTATGCACCAACATTACTACCTAATTAGGATGAAAATAGTCAAACACTACCAAAAAGCAAAGGAACCAAGCAATATAATAAATAAAGGGCGATCCTAAGACAAATAATTACAAAATTCCAAAAGCCCTAAACCCAATTCATATTTCTAGAAGAGAAAACTAACGATTTCATACCTCAGAAGCACAATAAAAAAAGAAGCTGAAATTTCATACAGATTAAGTAAATAATAAATCACATGCAAACAAACGGGAAATGGTCGGGAAAAAATTAAATAATAAATTAAAGTGAAACTGACTAGGCAAAATTATATTGAAGTTGCAGCGGAGTAGAGAAGAATTGCCCGCCCTAAATTCAAAATCAGCTAAAGTAGTGAAATTAAAGGGGCAAATATATACATAAAAATATGTAAAAGATGATACTATACCTCCGATTTGCAAGCTTGCACCAGAAATCGGGGTCGTGTCTAATTGAGTGATGACTGATGATAGCAGTAGAAAAGTGAAGAGAGAGCAGCAGTAGAAAAGTGAAGAGAGAGCAGTACTGTGGCAGAAAAGTGAAGGTAAAACCCTAAAAAATTATATATATGTAAGGGGCAGGTAGGCCGGGTTTATTTGTGGCTGATCCGTAACCCACCCATTATATAACGGGTTGCACATTAATAAACTGCAGGCCCAATTTAAAAATTAAAACCGGCGGGTTCGGGTTGTTGCGGGTCGGGTTACGCGGGCGGGCCGGGTTTGACAGTTTTATGAGCACCCCTAATCTCCCCTATGTTCATTCTCATACTTTTAATTAATAGTTTTGATCTACGTGTTAATGGCCTCTTTCGATGCCACAACGGGACATGGGATGACGTTAGTGGGCCCAGACACTCAAGAGGTTCAACTATCCCGTAGAACGTGCTATGTGGCGGCGTTAGCTACCAACCATAACTTCTAATCTCATATATTGGCCAAATACATAAAAGCATTGAGATCAAGATAGAGAATAAACACATAAACAAAAAGGTCTTACTCAAAACATAAGAAATCACATAGGTTCATGAATCCAATTACGCCATCACTCTAAACATAACAAAATTGCTACTCATGATTACAAGCTCCAAATCACAAATAGAAAAAAACATCATAAGGAAATAGTAAAAGAAAGATAAACTCTCAATCGATATCGCCTTGCTACTTTCTACTTGCTTTGTGACTTGAATACTTGCTCACAATTTCAATTCTCCTGATTGTCATTGCCTCCTTATGTTTTCTCTTGTGAATAGTTGTGAACAATGAAGAATGGGTATTTTATACTGAATTTCGTAGCCATAATGTCCTTATATAGGAAAAATGGCAGTTAGGCCGAAATTAGAGTTTTTGTACGATTCTGGGCCTGGTCACGCAATTTGGGTCTGATCGCGCGCTAGATTGTGCGTGGGATGCGTGATCACACAGCGGTCGCACTATGGGATGTGCTACTCTCTATTTTGTGTATGAAAGAGGCGTGATTTTGGTCAGATCGCGCGTCAATGCACACATCGCGCCTGAGCCGTGCGATCTGGTTTTCTGCTTTGCGAATCGTCACAGTTTTGGCTATAACTTCATCTATGGATGTCGAAATTAATATTCGTTTGTTGCGTTGGAACACTGACTTCCATGGATTTCCAATGGTATGTAGACCAGTCTCTAATTATTCTTGTAAATTTGTCTCTTTTCATTTGAATAAATGGCTTCCTTTGGATTCTCCTCATTGTAACGCTATGTCTTGAAGTCATGCTCCTAAAAACATTCAATTTAGGCTCTTTTTACCATGTTTTGCATTATCTCACCAAATTCCTATGAAAAAACATAACCATAATCAAACCAATAAATATGCACCAATACTTATATAAAAGCATAAGGAAATGAGTATTCAAATAACGTTAAATAAATGCTTATCAGCTAGTTAGTTTATGCTTAGAGTTAAGAAGTAATGAGATCTGAAACCATGTGAAGATTTATGGATTGATTTCTATTTTTGCATTGTTTATTTTTATGTTTATTTAATTATCTTTTGCCAAATGCCTTATTATGCGTGATCAATATAATTTTGATTTGAAGTCATGGGAGGTAACCAGCATCACCACATAGCACGTTCTGTGGGATTCGTAAACCTATGAGTTTGTGGAAAAGATAAGTCGGACCATGTCCCCTTGTGGCATCAAAAGAAGTCATAAACATATGCAGTAATTAAGGAAGTTAAGATATTAATACAAATATGGTGGATGTCCAATGAACCCGAATTTCTAAGCTATTTAATCATTATTGTTTACAAACCCAAACAACTCAATTAAATTCAGTCAAATAGTTAAGGTAGTTAGAGTAGGTAAAGTCGTTAGTCTAGTAAGATAGTTTAGTTAGAATGCAATTGTTCTAGTAATTAGTTAATTGTGACAAACATTCAAAAAGAGAAGTAGAGTAGTTGAATAGTTAGTTTAGTTTTATAGTCCTTGTGGGATTCAATACTTGAGTAGTAAATATTACTTTCCATTTATATTACTTGAACTCGTATACTTGCGAACGTGTGTATTTGAGAAAAATTGAATAATTATAATAACACGAACAAAATACGCTTCATATATGCTTTCTTTCTGCCACAAAATTTTGTCGAGTGGTTTATGTGCATGTTTGTTTATGTATAACACCCTTTGTTTTAAAGAATTCAAACATGTTAAACTCTTGTCCTTGATGAGTTCTTAAGGCTTTTATATGTTTGTTAAATTGTATAAGGACATATTGAAAGAAGTCTGTGATTAACTTGCGTGCTTGTCCTTTGTTTGTCATGAGTTATAACCAGGTAAAATGGCTATGATCATCTACTATAGTGAGAAAGCAGTGTCATTAAAGGAAGCAATGTTATAAGGTCCCAATATGTCAACATGTATAAGATCAAAGATGTCACTCCTCCGGGGATTCAAAACAAAAGGCAATCTAAATGTTTAGATAAATGAAAAAGTATCACACACCAAATTGTCAAACTTGTGATGAAATTCATCACTTGTGGAATGTAAAAGAGAAGGTTTAGATACTGAACGGTGGCCTAATCTTATGCCACTGGATAGAAGGTGACAGGACATAATGAATGTGAGGTGATGCACTGATCAACTTAGAGGGTTCTTTGTCCTTCACAATGTAGTATAAGCCTAGGTTCTCTCTAGCCATCCCAATCATTCCCCAGCTGTTGATGTCCTGAAAAAGACGCAAATTAGACCAGAAAACAAGTGAGCAATGAGATTGTTGGAGAAGCTTCTCACTGACACAAGATTGAATGAGAAGGAAGAGGACATGCTTCAAGGCTATGTCCTTGTTAAGTTGCACAGAACCAATCATGGTAACTTGTGTTGTTTTCTCATCAGGGAGCTTCAAAAATGATTTATGTGCAGTTTCATAAGTAGAGTAAAGTGCAGGATTGAAGATAATGTGATATGTAGCACCAGAATCCATGATCCAGGTGTGGGAACTAAAAGAGTGTTGAAGTTTTGAAAACTGAGGTTTCTAAATAGAGGTAGAATAACAACAATTGAGAGTCAAATGATTAACTGAGTTATCTGTTATCATGGGGTTGGTTTTAGCCTAATTGGCCATATCAGCATTCCCTTGAAAGAGACTTCATATGTACTAAAATTGCTCATGTGTTATAGGAGTGTTTTGCTCTGCATACTCACTTGGCTCAACTGATTTACATTCCCATAAGATTGCTTAGATCCATTGAATCTAGCATTAAAACCTGGTTTGAACCTGGCATATTTGTGATCGGGGAGTAGCCAAATACCTCATAACAATTGTCAAATAGTGTGGTTTGATTTCCCACACAAGGTGGTCTACCCTTTCATCCTTCTAGCTTATTCTAAGGTTTCTGTTGTTTCTGATACCCTCTTGTTCAGGCAGCAACATGTGGTGTGGCTTTCTCTTGGAGAACTAAACTAAAAACATCATCCCAAACAGGAAGAGGATCTTTCAACAATATTTGATTCCTTTCATTTAAGCGCATCAAGTATTGCATGACGCTTATGTGCTCATTTTTCTTATTCAACGTAGACATAACACCACATTCAACATTAGAGCGGGTACTTGGCTCCTCATACAAACTAATCTCATCACAAAGTGATTTAGAGGAATAAATCACAAGGGAATTCCCTTCATGTTTTGTGCTCACAATTTGTCGCTCCAAGGTAAATATGTGATTGCTAGATTTTGAGAATCTGCGTTTAAGTTCGTTCCAAACCTAGCACGCATTGTCAGAGAACAGAGTGTAGTTGTCGATTTCATCGGATAAACCAACTGAGATCCAACCCAACACCATATAATTGCATCTCACCAATTTTTCATAGCTCGAATATGAGATTGCAGGTTCTGGAAAAGACCCATCGATGAATCCAATCTTTTTTTGCCAGGAGAGCCACGTACATGGCATGACTTCACTTATGGTAGTTTTATGTAGTGAGCCGCTAACCAGCGATAGCCTTGGATTCTCTCCATGATGAATATAAAATGGATCTGGAGGATCCTTATGTGTTTTGTGATTTGTTATGGTTTGCGTTACTGCAGAAGCAGGTGTGGTGGTGGTTGAAACCAATGGGATTCGTCATTGTGGGTGAGTAATGAAAACAAAAATAAGAGCAGGGTGTTGATTAACGGAAGCGACGGAATAGCACCGAAGAGGATGATGATCATTGCTCTTATACTATTTCAAATGGTAAAGTGCTGCTACTGTGAGCCATGGAAAATAGAATGCAAAACATGATGAAAACGAGAGAGAAATGATGGAATTAATTTTGCTATAAAATGGAATAGTAATATGTGTGTGCACAATGGCCTGAGATAGAAAAAATTGAAAAAAAAATAAATAAATGATTACGACGAAAAATATCTCTAACTAATGTATTCCCTCAGCTCTTCATTCTTCATTCTTCACGCGCACACATCCAACACATGGAGCTGACTTGTCACTATCCATGTTGGCAGTTGACTTGTCATCTATTTTTTGATACGTTTCTACATAAGTCGAGGGGTAAAGTGTATTTTATGCAAATGCAACTCTTTTTATTCTTCTTTTCTCTTCTCTTTTCTTTTGTAAATATACTTTGGGAAAATTTCAGATTAGTATCTCAGATTTGGCCGTTTTTGCACTTACATGGCCAAACTTTCATATCGTGCACTCAAGTGTCTAAACTTTACTCCGACTACCACTTGACTATCCCTACTTTTTTTTTGGCCAAAATTGAGCGCGTTTTGACCACGCGGTCAACTTTTGAGGGGTGAATCTGTCATTTTAGAGATTGGGCAGCATAGGACAAAATGTATAATAAATTAATACACCTTAAATTTACTTCATTTACACATTGCACCCCAAATATTTTGCATTTTTGACAAAAATACCATTTTTTCCCAAATAATATACCCTAGGTTTATTTTTTATACACATTGAACCCCAAATATTTTTATTTTTTAAAAACTAAATCCTCCACCACCACCGGATTCTAGCAAGGTCGGCACGGGAATCTCATCGTGTCCGGCTTCTTTTTTCACGCACCTACCCAAAAGGCGGAGGCTCGATTTGAGAGGGTGGAATCATCTTGAGATGTTGTGAAGGTTTTTGGAAGCACAACGAATGTCTATCTATAATCAAGTGAATTCTCCGGTCATTGGTGGTGGTGGGTTTGATGAAAGGAAGAAAAATGTAATGAGAATTTGGAGTGAGAACTTTGATAGGGAAGGAGATAAAACCTAATTTGACATGGAGAGAAAAAGTGTGTGGTGCTGGATTTTTAGAGAAGATGGCATTTTATTAAAAAAAAATATATAATACTTGGCATGCAATATATTAAAAAAAATTATGGTGTATTAAGTTATTGCACATTTTGCATATTTATTATTGTTATAAATATGGTTAGTGGTATATGCCTAGTGGCCATTATTGAGAACTATATACAAATACTATTTTATAATAGTAGTAGTTGTTGTAAATAGTGTAAGAAATTGGAAATTCTTTCCTATATAAGGAGCCATCAAGATGAAGAGAAAAATAATGATTCACAAGTAATATACTCATTATTTGCTCTTCTTTCCCTATGTCCTTTTAAATATATTGTTATAAACTCCAATAGTTTTAGCTTTTCTATAATACGTTATCAGCACGATAGTGCTCGATCCGGAAGAATTCAGTTCCTTCGTTAAAGAAAACGTTAAGGTACAAAAGTTTATATTTACTTGTTCATCTATCTCCATTATTATAGACAAGACGGATTACCGCTTATCTATAGTTTTATGATTAGATGAAAATTCTCTTTATATTTTACTGTCATCTGACTCTAACACTAATGCTAATTTTAACTTTCGTTGATGCTTGAGTTAACCCCAAGCTAGAAACGACTACTGACAATTTATTATTATGGAAGGTTTTACCTCGTATTATATTGCTTATTTTATTCCATAAGCCCATGAAAGTTTTTACATAGTAATGTGGCGAGAATTATTTACTCACTTAATTCATAGCAATTATTTTACTTATTCCTTAAGCCCATGAAAGTTTTTACATAGTAATGTGGCGGAAAATATATATGTATTTACTTATCGTAATATTATTCTATATGCCCGTTAAAATATCACTAATGCGGCGGAAATTATTTTACATGGTATTACAATTAAATTTTGTTGCTAAATTATTAAAGACATTACCGTTCATAAAATATGCCAAAATGGTCATTTTTCTAACGACTATAAACGGCTACTTACATTTTTCTTTTATAAATACACAAATTTTAAAACACAAATTCCACACAAATCTTCACCTTATATCTCTCATCTTGCAAAATGACCTCTACAACAACATCGATCTTGATCCTCATTTACCTTTCAATTTTTATGTTTATGCTAGTAGATGAGGACACTCCTATGTTTATCCCTATGATATTCCTCCTTTTTATCATAATAATGTTCGAGTTCAAGAGTTGGCTAGCGATGAGATAATTACATTGTATTATTGTAATAATTGTACTTCTATGATTATGTGTTAAATAAAATATTTCGATCCTAATTATATTTTTTTGGTTATGTATTTAGCTGGAACAATGTCTAACCTCACGAGTACAGTTAGTTGTATACTCAATATCACTAGCAAGAATTATGGACAATGAAAATTAGATACAAAATTGTACCTCAGATCAAAGAGTATCATTGAAACTCTTGATGTTGTAAATATAAATATGGATCCAAAAAAATGTGAGGCTGTGATCTATAGGAGAAAACATTTAGATGAAACCTTAAAGAGGGAATATCTCGATGTTACCGATCCTCATGAATTATGGACAAAACCTACTAGAAAGATATGGCCATCAAAAGGAAACCATGTTGCCAAAAGCCACTGATAATTGGAACAATTCAAGGTTCCAAAATTTTGAAACTATAAGCGCATACAACTCTGCGCTTATGGAGATCCGTTCAGATTTAATTTATAGTGGAAGAAAGCTTATTGATAGAGAAATGATAGAGAAAACACTTTCTACTTTCCATGTGTCCATGATAAATGTTCAACAACAATACAGATTGCTGAATATTTCAAAATATCACGACTTGTAATAAAGGTTGTTAATGGCAGAAAGTTACAATAACTTATTGATGAAAAATCACAAATCTCGTCCTCCTGGAGCACATGCATTACCTGAGGTAAATGCCATTAATTTTTCAAACTCTTATGAACGAGGTAACAATGATAATGCCAATCGAGGTCGTGGTCGTGGCCGTGGTCAAGGTCGTGGTCGTGGTCATAGAAGAGGATATGGCTATAGAGGTGGACGCGGTAAAAGAGGTAGCCGTGGTCGTGGTCGAGGGGATTTTCATAATCCCTCGCATACCAACACCGTTTTTAAGAATAACCACCAGAACAAAGAAAAATATTAAAACTCTCAAGGTTATTGTTTTAAATGTGGAATGAAAGGGCATTGGGCCAACAAATGTCGTACAGCAGAACATCTTTGTAAGATGTACCAAAAAAGTTTGAAAGGTAAAGAAAAGGAAGATAACCTTGTTGAACAAAATTCAAATGATGATTCCACCTTTATGGAGGCGACATACTTTCTTAATATGTGTTTTGTGATCTTCTGGCTGAATATGCTTAGTGTGATTTATGTTTAAGTTGTATTTTCTACTTCCTGCATTTCTTTTGTGTGCTTTGAATAAAATAATCTCTTTTCAAATATTTACCTTGTTTATTGCAATATTTGTTTTAATATTGTTTATTTGAACTGAAGCATGATATGGAGCATACCGGTGATTGCTGCCTACTTGACTGTTGTACAACTCATACAATTCTCACAAGTAAGAAATATTTTACATATTTAGAACCCTCAAAATTTCAAGTCGGTACAATAGGGGGTCCTATTAAATTGATTGAATGATCTGGTAGAGCTACTTTTACTTTACCAAATGGAACAAAGTTTATCATCAATGATGCCTTATTTTCTCCAAAATCCAGAAGAAATTTATTGAGTTTTAAAGATATATATCGTCATGGATATGATACTGATCAATGACTGTAAATAACGCTAAATATGTGTTCATTACTAAGCATATGCCAAGAAAGAAACATTTTCTTGAAAAATTACCATATATCTCATCAAGATTGCATTATACATATATTAATGAAATCGAATCAAATATGGTAGTCAATGAAAATCCAGAATTATTGACTCTATGGTATGATCGACTAGGCCATCCTGATTCAACAATGATGCGAAGGGAAACTACACATGGACATTCATTAAAAAGATCCAAACTCAATCTCAGCAACAATAGTCCATGTGAAGCATGTTCTCTTGGAAAGCTAATTATAAAGCATTCACCTGTTAAAATTAAGACAGAATTACCCACATTTCTTGAAAGAATTCAAGGTGATATATGTGGACCTATTCATCCATCATGTGGACCATTTCAATATTTTATGGTATTAATTGATGCCTCAAGTCGATGTCACGTGTCTGTCTATTGTCTACTCGCATTATGGCATTTGCGAGATTTTTGGCTCAAATAATTAAAATAAGAGCTCAATTTCCTGACTATACGATCAAGAAAGTCAGACTTGACAATGCTGATGAATTCACATCTCAAGTTTTCAATGATTATTGTATGTCAACTGAAATTACGGTTGAACACAGTGTTGCACATGCACATACTCAAAATGGTTTAGTTGAATCATTAATTAAACGTCTTCAATTAATTGTTAGGCCATTGTTGATGAAAGATAAATTGCCAAGTTCTCTATGAGGTCATGCAATTTTACATGCTGCATCAGTAATTCGCATTAGACTAAGCTCATATCATGAATATTCTCCATTACAACTTGTTTTTGGTCATGAACCCAATATTTTTCATATAAAGATTTTTGATTGTGCAGTTTATGTTCCAATTGCACTACCAAAGCGAGAAAAGAAGCAGTTGAAAAAAGATATATCATGGTATAATCCATCTTTGATAAGCTTTGATATGCTAACAAAGCAATGTGATTTGAAAGTAAAGAAAATTTTGCATTTACAAGCTATTGCAAATCAATTACCTGATGCATTTACTGACATAAGCAGGGTAACAAAATTACATATACCAGCTGCAAATGCCCCTGCTCATATTGTAATTCCAAAAGAAATATCAAATAATGATATCTTTGATATATCTAAGAAATGTGGACGTCTTGTTGGCTCAAAGGACAAAAATTCTCGGGAAAAAAGAGCATCAAAACCTAATGATCCTATTATTGAGGAATTTATGCCTGATGAGTCGCAAAATGTGACATATGAGATACCTCAAGAAGTTATCCAATCAGATCCTATAAATAAAGAGAACGTTGAAATCTCAATAAATTATATCAATACAGGAATGGTATTGGATCGAAATGAGATGGAAAATATAGATAAAATATTTTCATATTTAGTCGCTTATGAAATTGTGAATGAAAATGATGATCCTGAACCCAAATCTGTAATTGAATGCTAAAATAGGAATGATTGGGATAACTGGAAAGATGCTATGCAAGCTGAATTAGATTCGCTTAATAAGCAAAAGGTATTTGGACCCATTGTTCTCACACCGATTACATTTATATTCTTGATCAGTCTAGTGGTCTATGAAAATCTAAACATGCATCTCATGGATGTTGTCACTGCTCATCTCTAAGGATCACTTGATAATGATATTTACATGAAGGTCCCTGATGGACTTAAATTACCCGCAACATCAAGTTCCAAACCCTGAGAAATGTACTCAATTAAATTGCACAGAGCATTATATGGGTTAAAGCAATCAGGTCGCATGTGGTACAATCGTTTGAGTGAATATTTATTAAAAGAATGATATATAAATAATTCTTTGTGTCCATGCATTTTTATTAAGAAAACATCATCTGGTTTCACAATTATTGCGGTTTATGTAGATGATTTAAATATCATTTGCACTGACAAAGAAATTCATTCAACAATGAATTATTTAAAGGATGAGTTTGAAATGAAAGATCTTGGAAAGACTAAATATTGTCTTGGTTTGAAAATTGAGCATGTTAAAAATGGAATACTTGTGCATCAATCAAATTATACTAAAAAGATATTAAAATATTTTAACATGGATAAAGCAACACCTTTGAACCATCCTATGATTGCAAGATCATTAACTATAGATAAAGATCTATTTTGTCCTTGTGAAGAAAATGAAGAAATTCTTGGTTCTAAAGTTCTGTATTTAAGTGTCATTGGAGCTTTAATGTATCTAGCTAATTGTATTAGACATGATATATCATTTACTGTGAATTTATTAGTCAGGTTTAGCTCATCAACCACAAAAAGGCACTGGAAATGAATTAAACATTTATTCCGTTATTTGCAAGGAACTGTGGATCTTGGTCTATTTTATCCTAACAATGCAGAACAAGATTTAATTGGTTATGCAGATGCAGGTTTTCTATCAGACCCACATAAATTTAGATCTCAAACTGGATATGTATTCATGTATGGAAGCACTGCTATTTCATGGCGTTCTCAGAAACAAACACTTGTTGCAACATCATCGAATCCTGCTGAGATTATTGCACTCCATGAAGCAAGCAAGGAATGTAAATGGTTACGATCAATGACACATCATATAAGAAGTACATATGGCTTACCTATTAGAGAGGGTCCTACAACATTATTCCAAGACAATTATGCATGTATTAAACAGATGAAAGAAGGTTATGTCAAGAGTGACCGAACCAAACACATACCCCCAAGATATTTTGCCTACACTCAGGAACTCGAGAAGAACAAAGAAATTAATATCCAATATGTTCAATCATGTGACAATATAGCAGATCTTTTTACAAAGACACTTCCTACGGTAACTTTTAAGAAAAATGTTCAAAGTATTGTGATGCGTTACGTACTTGAGGGAGAGTTCATACGGTTACACTCTTTTTCCCTTATTAAGGTTTTTATCCCACTGGGTTTTTCTTATAAGGTTTTTAACGAGGCAACATAAGACGTGTGTAGAAGACGAATCATGTACATAACAAAATCTTCAAATGACCAATTGGGAATGTTATAAATATGGTTAGTGGTATATGCCTAGTGGTCATTGTTGAAAATTAAATACAAATATTATTTTATAATAGTAGTAGTTGTTGTAAATAGTGTAAGATGTTAGAAATTCTTTTCTATATAATGAGTCATCAAAATGAAGAGAAAAACACTCATTCAAGTAATATACTCCTCCTTATTTGCTCTTCTCTCCCTATATTTTTTTAAATATATTGTTATAAACCCCAATAATTTTAATTTTTCTATAATAATTACACACCTTTTGTTGTTGTTAATATCGGGCAGACCCAGTAAGCCCGCACACACAGACACGGGTGACCAACCGTACCAATAAAACCCGTTGAAGTTGAAACCGCTTTGGTTTGGCGTCTAAAATTAAAATAATAAAATCCGCGCAAACGCAGAGAGAGAGATCTTCTTCTTCTTCTTCTTCTTCTTCTTCTTCTGCTGAAATCAATCAATCGGTAAACTAAAAAGGCAGTTTTGATCGCAATTTCCCTGCTGCAGGTGACCATCGATTCTATCTTTAAATTAATTAATTCACCTTTTCTGTTTTTCATTGTTGTTTTTCACTATTATCAATCGAATTGCAGCGGAGCAAATGAGAAATGGAGCAAATACTAGTGAGGCTGATGATGATCACGCCATCGCTGCTGTACTCTCCGAAGAGTACGCTCAATTAGATGGTACAGTTGCTAGGCCTAGGCGCCTATCCAATCTCGCTCCTGTTCCAGTAAGAATTAAGATCACTCACTCAGCTCAAATTTATGGTTTATTTTTGTCACCTTTCTTTCTTATATTATATATCTATTTTCGCATTTCAGCATGTTCCCAAGATAAATTCTTATTTTCCTACTTTAACTGACTCAAATTTGGATTACCAACGCCTCCTCCAGAGGTATGTTTGTTTAGCTCTCGTTTCGTTTATTCATTGGAATTTGTACCTGATTTGTTCTTTTTACTCGCTTTACTTTATTATTCAAGATAAGTTCCTTCAAACTGTTGTTTCTCAACACTATTAAGTTTATAAGTAGTTGGAAATTCATATTAAATGTGGATTCACGATGGAGATAGAAAGAACAAATAACGATCCATTTTGAGTGGATACAATAAACACCTTTCCTCTTCATATCTCCACCCGCCCGTTGGGTGTTCCTGGTAGACATACCTATAGCTGGTGCAATCTTGAGACTCAGAAGAGCTTTGCGCCTGACCTTATCAAGGATATAAGGAATAGGAACATTCACCTTTCTGTACCAATTACTGATGAGTTTTTTCAAGGTCACAAGATATTGTTATTGAATTTTGGGTCTTTCAGATAAAGGAAGATCGCCATGTATAAGAGATTTTACGATTCTCAATTTTCTTATTGACCTCACGTCAGAAATGCTCTTTCAAGCTTGAGAAAATGAGTATGAGTTGAGAACATATCCACGTTCTTACCTTTTGTTATTTATAAAGAAAGTAATTTTCTGTTTTATGCAATTTCAGGATAAATGTTTATGGTTTATTTGAAGTGAGGGTCTCTGGAGATGGAAATTGTCAGGTTTGCTCGACTTTGGCTGGTTGATATTTTTATTTTTATTTTTCTCTCTTTTATTGACTTTGTTTCCCTCTAGTTCCGTGCACTTTCAGATCAGATTTATAGATCACCAGAGTACCACAAGGTTGTCCGTAAAGAAGTTGTGAAACAGGTTTGTGTGGGATTCATAAACAACTTTTCCTGCTATTACATTTACTACTTCAAGCCATTTTTTTTGCTTCTATGTTAGCATTTCAGGTGGGAAAAACTATTTGCTTTTTATTACTGATGTGTAGCCACATCAGATCTATACCTAACTTCTAAAGTATTCAAATGTTTAGAAAGTTAGATAGAATTTCGGAATATCCTCTAACCATGGTTACTTGGTCATCTTCCTGTTAATTTTCTTTGTTAGCGTTTTGATAGCTGTAACATTGATCAGTTTCACCTATCCAACACTTATTGATACCTCGTCTTTTCAAAAAAAATATAGGCAGTGTTAAAGGGTATATCTTTTAAAATTATCTTTGAAGCTTTGCAATGCATGATGATATATGGTGATTGACTTTGCTTGATGGGATCGCTTTTGATGTCTCCCTCCACAATTCTTATCTCTAAAGCCAAACAATTACAAGGATTTCTTTGATTGATGTCCAACAATGAAAGAATATTTAGGAGTTTAAGTACGATGCCTGAAATGTCCTTATGCATAGAATAAGTTGTTGTGCAGTAAATGGATTAGGCTGAGGTTGTCTCCTTCTCAAATTTGCTAAGATTGATGAAATTTTTGACATTTATGACATCAAGAAATAAAATATATCTAAATTCTCAAATTGTTAGATAACCAGTATAAACAGTTGATGGTGAACTACTATGGAAAAGAACTTTGTTGATGATCCTTGAAGTCACTGATGATACAGGAAATCTGCACAAAATAACAAATAACTGAATTGGCAAGCTCAGAATAATTGCAAATTTGTATTTTGGTGAAATCTGCAAAAGGCGCACTGTAGAATGTTATTGATGAATGAAACAAAACATAACCCTGTTTGGAATTTCGGTAGAAAAAAAGGAACCTCGTGGTGGTCTAATTTGAAAAATGACCGAAATGGCTTTGCTTAATTGGCTTGGGGAGATCTTAAGGAAATCCAAACCAAACACTAAATAATACGTCTAAGAGAGTGAAGATAATTTTGAAATATTATAAAAATCTGAAGAAAAAGGTCAAAAACATTGTGCTCCTGAATGAAAAGGCGACGACAAGATTCTGCATCGATAAATTAATAAAAAATAAAACTACCAGTTTATCTGCACCATCTTGCTTTCAGGTAATAAAAGTTCATGAAAGTTTGTCAATTGGTCTAGCGACTTCAACAGAGCATAGATACTTCACCTTGTTGCCCCTATGATAATCTCTTGTTGACATGATTAATGTGTTACTTTTAATTTTACATTCGTAATCTGGTTTCGTGCCCTCAAACTCTCAAGTTTAATACTGCAATCCCAATTTTGAGAACTCTTATAACTTATGGGTACATGACTTTCAAATTACTTGGTCTTGTTACAGACCTTATAGCAAGACTTGCATCACTGGAACATCTTTCACAAGTACATCGGATGCTGTAGTGATAAAGAATTCTTTTCACTTGCATATTAGTTGATAAGAGCTCGTCATCATAATTTGAAATCTCTAATCTTCTCATATTGTTTCTTTCATTTCTTTCCCAGCTTAAAGGTAACAGTGCTTTATATGAAAGTTATATACCAATGAGGTTCAAAAGCTATTACAAGAAAATGGCTAAGTAGGTCCTCCACTTAAGCTCTAATTCTTTTGTATACTGTAATTATTGCGTTTTTTCGTAAACTTGATTTTATGAATATTACATCCAGATCTGGTGAATGGGGTGACCATGTTACGCTACAAGCAGCAGCTGATAAAGTAATTTCTCCTGACCGTATTTTATTTTATGCTGAATCTTTTAGTTTTTCCCGTTCTTGATAATACTCCTTTGTTGCATGAAGTGTCCAAGTTAATATAACCTGCAAGTAATGTGTTTGCCCTGCCTACTGTTAACTTATCCTTGAGTTAACATGGTGAATGGAGGAGAGGATATCTAGATATGCCATTTTCTCTATTCTCGACACATGTTTTTCATCGTGAGATCTCACTCATTGCTTAGGGCGGAGTCCAAGCTCTACAAAGCTGCTCGATGTGAGTGCACGTAGCTTTCATATCTAGAAGGCTGAAAAGAGCAACACTAACATTGTTTGAAATTGAAAAAATATAAACTGAAGAGTGCTGAACTTGAGGATATTATTGATCTCTTTCTAAAGAAACCAAAGATTTTAATGGTAGCAAGGGGTTCTAAGAGTGTTTTCCTGTGGCCAAGAGAGTGGCAACTCGATTTCATATGTAAAATTGGTCCGCAGCTTACATAGATATGCAGAAACCATCAGACATTCACAAGTACCATCTGGGGGAACTTGTAGGGTGCTAACCAGTTATAATTGAGATTGTGAAAGGGTAAATGTGATAGGAATTCAAATTAGTTGACGAATATTGTAATCATTAATAAGTTGCTAAAGAAAACTCTTGCAATAATGCTTCAGTGTCAGGTCACCCTTCTGACTCCTGAAGTCGCAATCTCCGTGTCATAACCAAGTGGGTGGGCTGGTTCCGTGATTTACATCTTTAGTCTCATAACCACATGCCACCTGTGCTTAAAGAAAATTTAACTTTTTAGAAGGTTATCACGTTGATATTACCAACCTCTCCAATCAAACTCCGCTATATGTTGAAATTTCACCTCCATGTGAGGGGCTTCCTGAATTGTTGAATATTAAATTGTTGCTTGTGTGACAGCTTATGGTTTATGACAGTGAAGTCTTTTTAATAACAATAGTATGCACAGTAAGTACAATATACATTAATTTGAATAAGCCCATACAACTAAACATCTCATGCTCACAGCTGCCTCTTGGAGTTGGTTGTGACAGTTGCAGACACTTCTACTTGCATAAAGGATAAGCTGGTTGTATCTCTTAAAATCGAATAGATTACCCGGTTATTTCTGAATTATATAAACAAGTTTATATTTTGTGTTACTTTAAGAATCTCCACGCTCATGATTCTCCACAAGGATACAACTATCTTCATTGTCTCAAAATGGTGAAAAAAACTTTTAATCTAATGATGCCTTGATCATTTTTATGCAGTATCTTTGATCTTCTATTCCAACTTTATTTCTTGTGAGCCTTAGAAGCACCTAATAATTTGCACTTCTCCAACTAAGTCATTTGGCTATTCATTGATAATCTCAGTTATAGTTTTATACTTAATCCCATCTCTTTTATGTACCTTAATCTCTTTAAGTAACTGTACTTTTGTATAATAATAAAAGAAAGAAAATGTACTTTCCAGTTATATAGTCCCATCTTGCTAGTTAGATCACGTATTTTGTATATAAAAATGTGTTGACATCAGTAATGATGATCATCGTTCTGCAGTTTGCAGCAAAGATTTGTCTGTTGACATCATTTAGAGACACATGTTTCATTGAGATTGTTCCGCAGCATCAGGCCCCCACTAGAGGTATATTTCTTCTAGCAATAAACGGCTTCCGTAATTTGTGAGGTGTTTGGAATTTGCTTTATATCAATGCCGTGCTCTAACTGATTGCTTGGCATACTATAATGCTTACTTAGTGTTTGGAATTTATGATGTATATGCTTTATAGTTAGTTTCTTGTTGGAGAGCATACAGTTTCCGTGATTATTAGAAAATATGCAATAATTGTTTGATTCATCGGTTGGAAAATAAATCGGTGAATCAGTAAATAATGTAGTGAAAATTAGGAGTGTTGATAAACTATTTCCAAGGTGTTTATATATTGATGCATCTGAATAAGTAAGTCAACATGGTGAGATCTTATATCCTCTGCGGTTCACATACTATTTGCGATCTTATACTGGTGTTGCAGAGCTTTGGCTGAGCTTTTGGTCTGAGGTGCATTACAACTCTCTATATGAACTGCGAGGTTTGTAACTTTCCGCTTCCCTCAGCTATATGAAAGTTTTGGTAGCCTTGTTTGGACAATATTTGTGCAACCTTGTTAAGCAAAGGAAAGAATTCGCAAAAATGAGAAAGAATAAAGCAAAAACATTTAGGACATAATTCTAATATGCAGAGCTTTGTAAATTATTTGTTAAGAAATTGCTGTCATGCAGATGCTCCCGCGCAGCACCGCCCAAGGAGGAAGCACTGGTTATTCTAAGTACCAAACCATTTTTGAGTTCGGCATTTCATGTCCTTCAATGCTTGCTCGCAGCTCTCCATTTGTTGTACAGTGAATTACCAATTGATTTTCAAAAGATGCTCACTTGAGCTCTCCCAGTTAGAGTACTACAACTATATCCATTTTTTTGTTACATTTCATTTTATATTTTGGTTTATATGTCAGGTCACTGAAGCCCGAATCTGTTGTAGCCTATAGAAACCTCCATATAGAAATGCATAACCACAATGACTTAATACGAGAACCTCGTGTAAATGCAGGGAAACTATCATTTTTGTCCTACAGGTTGGCCTCTTATAGAAAAAAGTCTATATGTTGGTTTCTGTATGTGAGGTCATTGAAAGTTAAAACCCAAATGTTGTTGTAGACGAAATATATAACCACGATGGGTTACGAAAAATACCTCGTATGATTGTAGGAGAATTATCATTGTCCAATTTTAGTACGTTATGTATTAATTTGTCAAACTTTTGTCCTCGACCAAAAGTTAAAACTGAGCCAATTTCTTAAAATTTTGTTTTCTTCTTTACTGTATTGTTCCGATTTAAATGAAATTAAAGTTTTTTTGCCTAAAAACTCCTATGATGGAGCATTTACTCCCACCTCTCAGTCTTTACAGTGTCATTTTTCTTTTGCTGAATACCGTAGAAATTCAATGCTCAGCAAAACGGTGAAGAACTCGAGACATTAGACCACAAAACAAAAGCCAACAAAATACTCCTCAAAACTAACACACTCAACATTATATTTACGACAAATATGCTTGCTCAAGTGTGAATTCTAGTAAAGAAAAAAAGGTGAACTCGAGTCAAACTTCACCTCTGTATGCATTTAGTATGCAACTATCACCTCCTAGTTTGAAGAAACACTTCTCCTCTCCGTTTCTGCGTTTTGATGCTAACCCCGCATTTCGAAAATTTGCCCCTAAAATGATATGAAAGACAGGTATGACCAAAAATTACAGTTTCCCTATAACTAAGCATCGTTTCCCCAGCCTCTCTGTGAACAAACTCAACCAGAATCAAAAGCCACCCTCTTAAACTAGGCTGCATAAACTCTATAAAGCATTCATGTCAATGTAAAATGGAAGTATTGTGACATTACCGTACATACCTATATATAGATACTTCACACACACACAGCGCTTAATCTCTGCCAGTGTCCTTGTTACTTGGTAAACAATCTAAGAATTATGAAGTACTGGTTCTCAGCTTATACTACAACTACCAGAGACAATGTCAAAAGACTTGTCAAATGTTAAAACGTATCAAATAGCTAAAATGTTACACTGTAAATGAAGTTGAAGCACACGAAAAATCACGAATGCTCTTCACATAATAGTATGAACTTTTCAGAACAGATAATTAAGGATAAAAACAAGTACAACAATAACTCGTAACACCATTTTCAGAAAGGGTAGGCAAAACTTTCGATAACCTAACTGTAAAAGAGAAGATAAAAGAATGTGGTTCCATCAAGAATCAGTAATTCAGAAAGAAACTAACTATCAGATATTCTTACAATCATCTTGTTCTTCTTCCCAGCTGATAAAAGGATAACTTTTCCATCAACAATATCCCCATGCTCAATCTTTTTCGCCTCGCTATCAACTCTATTGTTGTTTAAATAAAGACCCCCTTGCTTGAGCAAACGCCGAGCAGCAGACTTACTCTCGAGCAGGCCGGTGGAGACCGACAGATCAAGCAGTGAGAGGTTCAATACTTGATCCTGCGGCAAAGAAAAGGAAGGAACATCCTCCGCAATACTTTCAATGGTACTGGAGTCCAATTCGGTTTGTGCACCGGGTCTCAAAGCCTGAGTAGCCTTGAGCGCCTCATTGAGTCCCTCTTCACCGTGGACGAAACGTGTGACCTCTTCCGCTAGCCTGCGTTGAGCGGCATTGGGTACATATCGTGGGCTCTGCATCTCCTTCTCAATTGTGGAAATCTCGTCAATGCTAATGAAAGTGAGAATCTTGAGAAACCTGACCACGTCGGCATCAGAGACGGAGAAGAAGTACTGGTAGAATTGATAAGGCGAGAGCAACAAAGGAGACAGCCAAATAGCGCCTTCCTCGGATTTACCAAACTTCGTGCCATCGGATTTGAGCAGGAGAGGGAATGTGAGTCCATAAGCGCCCTCGATTTGCAAAATCCTACGAATAAGGTCGGTTCCTGCAGTAATGTTGCCCCATTGATCGCTGCCCCCAATCTGAACGTTAACGCCGTGGTCTCGGAATAACTGGAGGAAATCGTAGCCTTGCAGCAGCTGATAAGTAAACTCGGTATAGCTCATCCCCTGCTCCGATTCCAACCTCTTCCGCACGCTGTCCTTAGCCATCATCACGCCAACCCTAGCGAATCGCCCGACGTCTCTGAGGAAATCCAGCAGCTTCACGTCCTTCCACCAATCGTAATTGTTGACGACCTGGAACGAGGTCGAGGTCAAGGTCGAGGTCGACAACTCCCCCCGCCCGAGGATCGCGTACAAGCTGGAGGAAATGGCGGCGACGTTTCTCTCCAATGCGAGTGGATCGAGCTCGGGCCTCTCGAGGCTTTTGCCGGAGGGATCGCCGACGCGGCCGGTGGCGCCACCGACCAAAGCGACGGCTTGGTGACCGCAGCGGAGGAACCATGAGAGTACGATGATGCCGAGGAGGTTGCCGAGGTGGAGGCTCTCGGCGGTGGGGTCGAACCCGCAGTAGACTCTCAGAGGGACTTTGGGGTCACGGAGGGCGTCGCTGGTGACGGAATCGAGAAGGCCCCTCTCTTCCAGGATTTCAACCACATTCTTCCGGCGAGTGCAGTACAGGCGGAGGTGGCGGCCACGGCTGAGAATGGAAGGGGGTGAAAACCCTAAATATCCAGTTATCTTTTTAGTTTGATGAATGGAATTGAAAATAGGGGTTCTGGTGGTTCTGAGGAGGAGTAGTATGGTGGTGGCGGTAGAATTAACGGCAGCCACAGCCATGGTGGTGGTGGTGGTGGGTTTTGGATTTTCATCTTCTACTCAATCTCTAATTCTAAATAACTACATCAATTTACAATTCGCCCCTCTAACTTTCTATAATTGTAACTTTTTACCTTATCTTTCGAAGAATTGGATTGGACGAACTTATTCCAATTGTGCTAAGATGAGGAGACTATATATAACCTATTGTCGCTAGTCTTACTCGTTATGGTAGCCAAACAATTCCATAATGTTCAAATAAGTCTCAATAAATTACAATAGAACAATATATTTTTTTTTCTAGGTAAACATATCATTCATTCATTAAACCCAATTCAACTTACAAAGAGTTTGCATCATCATGCTAAAATGAAAATTACAAACCAAAGTTAAAAAACATGTAAAATTAAACTCTTGCAACATCAAGAGGAGGTAGATCAGCAACTGAGCGAATTTGAGTAGCCCCCGAGATGATGAGTGAAGACGAATCACTTTGAGCAAGGAGGGAATAAACCCTTCGTTCTTCTGGCACGGAGAAAAACAACCTTGCAACGCCTGTTCCCGTCGACCGACATGAATAAACAGAGCCGCCACATCCAACACAACACAATCGGAGAAGAAGATAAAATCCTGCAACCAACACAAACCAAACACATGAGGAGCGAACAACCTTGGTCTAAGCCTCAATCTTTCCAACACAGCCAACATTAAACTACTAAAAAACAGAGCAAGACAAAAATAAAGCAACATGAGAGCAACAACACAAAAGTAAAGAGCAAACAACACCATGTAACACCGAAAGTTTGACATGGTGGGTCCAAAACGAAAGTCAAATCTTGACCAGATATTTGACCTAAAGCACGACTTATCAACCCACAGGAAGAAGGGCGATATTAGGAGGCCCTTCGGGTATGTAAGACGCACAGATTACAGTGGCTGGAGGGTGAGCTTTTCCATTTGGAAGGTGGTTGTGACAAGTGAGAAGCGAAGGATCCATTAGTTCGCCGGAGATGGTGGTGGTGGTAGAGTTTTTGGAGTGTGAGGTGAAGGTAAGCGGAAAGGAGAGTGGAGATGTCTGAAAGCGGAAATGATGTAGAGATCTGATCTCAATGACCAGATCGGAAATAAACTAACCGAATAAATCGATAGAGAACCGCACGACGGTGGTGGAAGAAAAACCCTAGAAAGGGTGGAGAGCACTATTCTCTAGAGAGAGAAAGTGCAGGGCCCTGCTTTCATGAACTTCGTAATATTTTGGCTTAAGAATTACTATGTTATGATTAAAACTAATACATGTATTACGATATTTTACATGTTTTTACCGCCAACGAGCACAACCCTCTTGAGTGTATTCGGGGTGAATACCCTCTTCCAATGAGATGAGATGTCCACCTATTAATAAGAATTATATTACATTCACGTTTCTCATAGTTGTAAAAAAAAAAAAAAAAAAAAGGCTTCCTTCCTTGTTAATTAATTAATGTTCACTGGTTTATTTCACATGGTAAAGAGTTAGGTTATCAAATCATGAGATTTCATGTATCTTCTACTATATATGTTTATTAAATTTTAAGTCAGTTTTTCTAGCTAACACTCATTTTTACACGTGAACATGGTCAAGGGGATTTGTTTAATTAACGTGTAGGGGTTGTTTGGTTCCAAAGACTGCATAGTAGCTAGAGATAGCCCGAATTGACTAAATTGAATGATAATATAATCTTTCGATATTTATAACTCGTTTGGTTTTAAAGTTTCTACAAAATATTTTTGGTTTAGTTTTAATGATATTCCCCATATAATTTGGTGTTGTTCCAATATTGCCCACATACACCTTTCATTTTCCTCATCACCACCATTAAACTATGTTAAAAATTATCATAACAAGTTAAGTAAAATTAAGAAATGAGTAACACCAACCATGGAAGTTATTCAGTAACCAATCCATGTCTTCTACAAACTAAACAAACCATGTAAAGCATAAACAAGTACCCTACTAGTTAATAAAGGCAACACGGTCAATTTTTTGCTACATTATCATCAAAATTGCACTTCCTTTTTTCCGTAGCAGCCATTCTTGCAATAATCAAAAACACCATCACCAACACAAGGAAAACACAACCAAATTACTCAAATCGAAATGTATCGCTTCAACGCCTGCTTCCCCGAACCGCAACACCAACAACCACGCCACCAATCACCAATGCAGCCGACCTAAACCCCGTCGCCGCCATATACAACGCCCTCGTCCCCAATCCAGCAATAACGTTGTTCACACAACATCATTCGTATCTCTGATCGCCACCATACCGCTCTCGAGTCCAGCGTACATAAAATCGATGAATTCGCACATGTTCCCGGTCTGCCTCCCCGTGTGACCCTAACCGTTTAAGATCCGATTGATCTTGAATAACAATGGCAGCCTAACGGAGCCCGATCTACAACCTCACGCCATCCAATTCTAGTGGGACCCAATTCTAATGAAAGTCCTCATGTCGTCCACTTTCAGCGGGCGCCATGAGCGGCGACTCCACGGATCTGGTCCGCGAGAACGGGGGCTCAAAAAGGAGAACTTACAACTCAACAAAGAAACAAAGAAAGAAGAAAAAAAGAAAAAAAAAAGAAGAAAGAAAGAAAATGGAATTGCTAATTTTGGGGGTAATTGAATAATTTGTCTTTTCAGGTAATAATCTCTCCAAGAAGGATAATTTATCATTGGGGGGGGTGAGAGATAAAAAATGGTGGATAACTGTCCTTTTTGACCGGGCTTGGATGGGCTGGGATAAGAACCCTGGCCAACAAACGTTCAAAACAAACGGGATATAGCGGAAGATAAATCCCCTTATCCATCACTATATTCCGAACCAAACAGCCCCGTAATATATAAATTAATAAATTCTCTTTCTGTTATTATACTACATTTCTAAGATCAAGTCAAATTTTGTGGGATGAGATTGATTAACTCTAATCATTCGCATGATTAATGAATGAATCATGCCTGAAATATTCACAAAGGCAAAAAGTACATCGTAGATGTCTAAGACAACAGAGAACTTCTTATGACTGTTGGTCATTCAATGTACTCTACGTGGATTTAGCAGTGCACTATTTTTTGGCACTGTAAATCTATTTGCTTTAGTGCTTTGGAAGATGATTGTAAGTACATGTAGACATTATTCAAGCTCCATAGCCCTAATGTAGCTCCCATTTGAGAAGAAAAAGCAAGTTTAGGTATCCAATTAAGAAATACCCAAAAGTAATTTATCATATAGGGTATGGGTCATAATATAATTATCCTCGTTCCTGATTGGGTGATCATGTGTGTGTGTATATATATATATATATGTGTGTGTATATATATATGGGAATAATATCGGCGTCATCCCCTAATGCTTATAAGTTTATGTATAATCAGTGACATCCCATGAGATTTGCAGTAGCACATCAAATAAGTCCATACTATTTTAACCTTTTTCAACTTTAAGCGATTTATTAAAAACGAGAATGCCATATTCAAATTATGAGACAATGTGTTATAGGTATATTATACGGTTTATGAGTGTCTTAAACAATGTTCTATGGACCTGGCGGTCCAACTGCGACCCGATCACTTGTCTGGTCCTAATCAACCTTGAGATTCGTCTGACATGAAATATGATTCCAAATGTTGTGAACCTGTCGGTTCACTAGCAATCGATGAACCGACTCAGTGGCTGAATCTTTTTTCTTTTTTCCTTTAAAGATTTGTGAATTAAAATCAAAGAAACAAATAAAAAAACGTGGCACGCTAAATATAACTCAAAGGAAAAACAAATAAGAAATTAATCTTAAACATCTTTCCTAAATCTTCTTTGTTGAACCCGATGCCGTATCTGATACGTATAGAGAAAGGAAAAAGAGGCACTCTTCGAGTTGTGCAAGACTCCTTAAGTAAATAAACTTCACTCAATGCATAAAAACCTATTGTTCCATCATTTACATATGTATATTGAGCTAAAACACTGAATCTAGGAAATCTTAAAATTACCAAACTTAGAAATTAAAAAAGGAAATGAAATAACAACTAAATCTCAAACTTTTATTCTCTGCTCACGTCCAGATTCTATTATAAAATGCTCACATTCGGATTCTCTTTCGGATTGCGTTTAGCTCATCGCGAAACCTTCAAATCTGTTTTGAAAGACGACACACTCTATGTAACACTCCCTTCCCCCCTTGAAAAACGACCTTGTTTTCAAGGCCGGGAATGCCACTAACTGAACCCTCCCCACACATTAGCATAATTCGGTTGCAACAACGATGATTACGGTTATACTTTTCATCGCAACTAAAGCAAAGGCCTTGTTCACGACGTTCACGTACCTCCGCTGGTGTTAAACGGCGAATAGGGACTTTAGGCGGAATACGATGAGGACTACCACCATTTTGGGATTGAATTGCACTTACTGTAGCAGCCGGAGTTTGGGAAAAAACAGAGCAAATCGGTTCACCATCAATCGGACGAGAAGTGCCATGACTGAGATCCTCATACTTCTCCTCAAAAGTTGTGAGAGTGACATGGCTTCAGCTAACGAGGATGGCTTAGCAATCAAAACCTCTCGACGAATTTCGTGTTTCAAGTCCCACACAAAAAAATTTTAAAAACGTAGTCTCTGAAACACCGGTAATACGAGACATAAGATCCTCGAATTGACTTCGAAAGAGAGAACTCGTGCTAACCTGAGTGAGTTTAGATATACGACCAAGAGGATCGTCATAAATCGAAGTACCAAATTGCTTGTGAAGCTCGTGTAGAAAATTCTCCCAACTCCGTAGAGCGCCACCACGCTTCATCCATTGATACCAAGTGGAGGCCTAATCATCTAAGTGAAACGCCACAACCGCTAAACGAGTTATGAAATCCACATTGTGCAAATCGAAGATCTTATCAACCTTGAAAATCCATTTGTCAACGTGAGTACCATCAAAACGCGGCACATCAGCGTGAAGGGTGCGCAAAATCGAATGCAAATCTAAAGAAGGGTGATATGTCGATAAGTTGATCCCACCCAAAGAACCATGCGGCAAAGTAGCATCCCTCGTAGGTGATGGCTGACCGGCGAAAGTCTGAGCAAACTAGGGCAAACGAGACTAAGTGTGAGCATGTGGTGCTTCAAAAGCGCAAAAAACTTGGACTCCATCGAGCTCAACAAGGCGGCGATCTTCTCATTCTTCATAGTGAGTTCGAAGTGAAAGCGTCAATTGATATGTATAGAGAAAGAAAAAAGAGGCACTCTTTCAGTTGTGCAAGACTCCTTAAGTAAAACAACTTCACTCAATGCATAAAAACTATCATTCCATCATTTACATATTTATATTCAGCTAAAACGCTAAATCTAGGAAATCTTAAAATTACCAAACTTAGAAATTAAAAATGGAAATGAAATAACAACAAAATCTCAAACTTTTATTCTATGCTCACGTCTAGATTCTATTTTGAAATGCTCACATTCGAATTCTCTTTCGGATTGCGTTTGGCTCATCGTGAAACCTCAAATCTGTTTTGGAAGACGACGCACTCTATGTAACAGTCTCTTTCGAATTCTCTTTTTTGTTACTAGAAGATATAATTTGTTTGGCACTAAATTATATATGTGAGAATAGCTACGAAATGAGAAAGAATATAGTCTTGAGATACGATTTTTTTTTACAAAGTTAAAGGGTTTATAAAATGGAAAAATAAATAAAATACAAATGTGATTATAATATTTTCACAAGTAAAGCAAATCAACCGAGACTTAAGGCTTTCTTCATTTGTCAACTAGAGTTGTGGGATTTTTTTTATCTCGTTTTTTTGGTGAATGAGTAATAGAATTAAATAACAACAACGCAATTTATGTTTTCATAGTCATAACCAAGCAACACGTTTATTACGTTCTTATAAATCTAAAAACTAGAGTTTTCTTCAAAAGAAAAAGACAGAAATCATGCAAATCATTTAGTTTTAACAATAACTATTTTATATCAAGTAAAAACAATAAAGATTAGATATCCTTTTTCAATTAGTTTTAGCCAGTGTTTTCAGAATCGGACCGGACACTGAACCAGTGATCTTACTGGTTTTAGTGGTCGAACTGGTCGAACCACTGGTTCAACTGGTCAACGTAGTCAAGTAGTCAAACCTCAAATATATATATGCAATACAACATATCATTATCATGATTTCAAATATTACCTTCAAATTCAGCTTACAAGTTTCAACGGCTAATTCATAATAAATAAACACACTTCTACATATCACATCAAAAATTTACAATATCAAATCATCAAATCACCAAAATATTTTATTGATGACATCCAAAACTTGAATGCAAAATCACTAAATGGGTAAATCCAACGAAAAATATCCAAATCCATACTAAGTTCCAACGACATTGCAATATCAATAAAATAATATCATAATATGTAAAAAGTAACATCTCAATACTCAAAAGTTTTACCATCACTTAGCAACTACCACAATCCAACAATATCACTAAAAATTGTAATCACTCATCATCATCATGACCGTATGTCTACATATCTCTATTTGCATCTTCAGTGCCTAGATAGAATATAAAAAAAGTGAGTAATTTAAAGTAGTGAACATTTTAAAAATAAAATGTACCATAAAAGTATAATTATCAATTGATGGCTGAGAACTAGAAGCTCCTTCAGCATTTTGTTGACTTTTTCAAGCATTTCTTCCAACTCATTATAATAAAGTTCTTGTTCACCACTTGCATCTTCTTCAATAACCCAAGGCTTCACCTTATCAATAGACTCATAATCAATTGGATCATAGTACTTCTTTTTCACGTTGAGAATTTGCAGTTGAGCCTTGTAGTTTTTATTATTAGTTTTTCTTGGCTTTTTTTTTTTTTTATAAATATTTGGCGAACTGGGCCGATCGACTGGGCCGGTTACCGGTCACCGAGTGCCAGTTCTGGGCCAGTTTTACCGATCCAGTCCGGTTCCCAGCAGCCACGATTATTTATAGCCAACCGGATCGAATCAATGGTTGATTTTCGGTTGAACCGGTTCGATCGGGCGGTCCGGTCCGGTCTAATAACACTGGTTTTAGCACCTGTGAATTTATTAAATGTATAATAAAGGGCTTTTTACTATCTTTAACATTACTAGGAACTTACTGTTAATTAGAATAACACAATAATTCATTTATTAGTTAGAGAAGAGATGAAACTCATTTATTAGTTAAAGAAGAGATAAAGCGAGTTTTGTTATATATATGTGTGTAGTTTTTATTTTAAAAAATCTAGGGGAGCTATATATAGTCCCCTAGCCCCTACATGTATACACCCCTAGATGTATAGCCTTTGGCTGCAGTAAGGTGTTGAAGGTGAGCAAACTTTCATCATATGTACTAATAAATTCTCTACAACGATCGCGCACTATGAAGACAATTATAGCATACTCTTCACTGAAAGCTGCATTTGAAGAAACTTTGATCCAACCACAAGGCGACAAAGTCCATATATAAGCCAATGGAGCACTTGATTGGATGACGTGCTTGTGTAATTGTACGCGGAATAATTCAACAACAACAATATTTGGTTTTTTGACAATAAAAGTTTCACTTGAAATACCATTAGAGTTCATCGCAATGTTATTTATCTTTAAATATTTCAAAAATTAATATACGAGAGCATGTTATAAGAATGCATCTTTGTTAGTTATCTTTATGTTTCATAAATTATTATAAGGTGCGTATTATAACAATGTTGTGCATAAATAATAATGATCTCTAACTTTATATTAATCGTCATGAAACATAGCTCCTTGAAGAAGCCATTGGGCAAGTGGCACCCACTTTTTTGTACTCAGTAAGATAATTAAAGGTTGATAAACACACATTCCAATAATATTATACAATACTAACACTATATTTCGATTCTATATAGCGTATTGTAATTGTTTCAAATATTCAACGTTGTTGTGATGATATATACACATATACATGAGTATTTCGATATAATAGTTATATTCTGATGACGCCATTTACAAATCAATCGGTGGTTCAACCTGTCAAATGTGTAAGTTGTAACGAGTAAGCTTAACGATTATGTGTCCGATCCAGTTATGACAACATTGGTCATATTAACAACTTTTTTATAATTGTCAAAATAAAGCTACTACTTTAAATATTTAATTAGACATTAATAAATTAATTTATGTACTTGAGTTGTTTATATTTCTTCTCGTTTATCTAATTTTCATACATTAAAATGATAAATACATTCAATTTTCCTTTTCAGGCTAACAGTCAACAAATAGTTTTTTAAAAGAATACACCTTAAATACCCATAACTTATTTCTTATTTGAAATAAAACTAAAATAGTTGGTGAATCTTCATGAAGTAGAATTGAAATTAATCTTTAAAAATTTATTAATTTTTTTTTTGCTCTTTAAATTTCTATTTGTTTTTTAAGTTTTATTAAATACATCGTTCACGGGTAATATATAATGAATTCAATATTGAATGATTCTTTTGTTTTATTTTTCCTTTTTAAATGTTTTTTGCTACTTTTTTTTTCCGTTATCAAATAAAACTTAAGAAACAATTTCCTTAAAATACAATTATTATTTACAAAAATAAATTAAAATAAGATAACAAAGGTTAAATAAGATACAAGTTATTTTCTTATATCTTATGGTGGTATTGGTTAAAGTTGTTGGATTTATGAAACTTCCCTAATAGTTCACATAATATTTCAGTGACACTTTTGGTATCTCTAATTGATATATATATATACATATATATATATATTATGGGGAATCTTCAGGAGGTGTTATTGATATTACTGAAACTATAGGGAAAGCTAGTAATATTTGACTGAACCTCAGGGGTATCAGATAGGCATTAACGTTGTAATGCTATAAATAAGCATAATATTTATTTACTAAAAAGAAAAAGAAAAAGAAAAACACAAATACAGAGTGCACCTTTTAAAATACACAGAGCCCTCGAACGAACAACCATTTCGCCGCTGCCTCTCCGCCGTCCTTCCGCCGTCCGCTGATGCAATAAAACAAGCATCGAAGTGGTAATTACGAAATGACCCCTTATTTTGAAGAGATTAAATCTTTCTTTTTTAAAATTTTAATCTTGTTGTCAACCCAACTGTAAGAGCAATGTTTGAAATTTGAGCTGGTAGATTTCAAGTGCTCATAATGGTTGATATCATTCTTATAATTCTCTCTAAAGTTACATGCTTTGGTTGTTGCTTGTGCTCACAATTGAAATACTTTTTTATGTAAAACAAATAAATCTGCATATTCCTATTCTGGGATCAGTAAATTTGTTGAGAGATGATATCAGGCACATCCTTGTCTTAAATGAACATTCTTTTTATAGTTTTTTCTCTGTCATCTATCAGACTGCTCTAACTTTTCTTTTTTTGATTATACTTTCATGATTAGGTTATTAAGTTCTAGAAAAAGAACAAAAAGAAGAAGATGAGTTCTACTCCTAACAGAAGATTGCAAGATGATGGTGGCTACAGCAGTGGCAGTGGCAGTGGCAATCCTGGTCACTCCTCTGCTCTCAAGTTCCCACATGACAACCGGGGAACGCATTCTGGGGTTTCTGGAAAGGTTGTGACGTCAGGCAGACATGACACTCACGCTTCCTATGATATGGGTCAGGATGGTCAGATGCCTAAGACTACGCCACAGCGTAATGATGCGGACAGAAGAGCACCTTTGACTCCAAATATGTTATTCAGGGTGTCAGGTTCAATCGATTCACATTCTGATCACGTTGCTTCAGGTAGCAAGGTGGAGTTTCGGGACTTGAAAGATACTAGCAAGGAGATTAGGGCTGTGAATCATGAAATGAAGTCTGATGCTAAGGAGTTGCAGCAGAGTGCTAAATGTGATAAGTATGATATTAATCAAAGCGATGATGGCAAATATGGAAAACATGAAAGGGATACTTATTCCGAACTCAAGGGTGATACAAAGTTAGATAAGGATTGTTTTGATGGATCTAACAAGCAATTGAATTGGAAAGATTTCAAAGAACAAAACCGCATGAAACAATTTCCAGATGCTAATAGCGGAAATGTGGAAACTTGGCACACATCTTCTACTGGATTTCATGGTTCAGCTGAAACTCCAAAGGAAGGCCCGCGTATTATTACAAGGGACTTTGCTGAAGGTCGTGAAACTGTTGGGGAGAACAAGGTTGATATGAAAGGAGATGATAACTTCAAAGAAAAAGATAGGAAAAGGAAAGAAATTAGGCATCGAGATTGGGGAGAAAAAAGTGATCGTCGGAACAATTTGCAATTGGGTGGTAGCAGTGGGGAGAACAAAGAAGTAGTAAAGGAAGAAAGAGAGTTTGAAAGGTGGGGTGCTGAGAAGAAAGACCCTCTGAGAGAGAAAGAAAAATTAATTGAGAAAGAAAAAGATCATATTAAGAAAGAATCATGGAATGGATCTGACAAAGAGGCCTCCCACAATGAGAAAGAACCGGTTGATACTCTAAATAAATCCATGGAACCGGAAAGTGGAACTTTAGAAATGAAGAAGAAAGATCATGATGCCTGGAGAAATGTTGACCGGGCAGTAAGAGATAGAAAAAAGGAAAAGGATATTGGTATAGAATCAGACAGAGCGGACAGGCGCATTAGCCATCATGAAATGGAAACAGAGGACCATGGCATGGATGCTGAAGGAGGTACAGAAAGAGAAAGAGAAGCTTTCAGTTCTGGAGTTCAGCAGCGAAAGAGGATGTTGAGGCCGAGGGGCAGTCCTCAAATGGGAAATCACGATCCTCGCTTTGGGCTCCGTGCAAATGATATCGAAGGGTATGATTTGCTTTTTTACTTGGTTACACTTTGAGTTATTAATGGCTTTGCTTGACGAAATATTTCATGGTTTCTTGATGTTTTCTTAGCTTAGGTTATGCAATAAGTTTGATCTTGGTTATGTGTTATTTGGGTAATTTGTTCCTATAGAGGGTCAGGATTGCTTTGGAACAAGACTGTCATGGTTTCACGTGTTTCGCAAAATTTCATGTATTCTGTAAGAAGCACACGGGGTGCTAGAATTATGCCAAAAGCATGTTACAATCACAGCAATAAGTGTCTTAGTTTTATGATTCTCATAGAGTTCAAATTTTGCACGTAGATGTACATAATAGACACCTATATATTATGTCATTGATAATTCTTGTTGGCTTTGCTGGTGCCTGTTTCAGAATCTGTGGGACCACCCTCTAAAAAGAAGTTAAATTGGCAAGTCATTTTCTCCTCAATATTTGAAGAATTTAAAATTGGCATTGAAGCTACATATGATTATTGAAATATAAATGAACATGTATAGTTTCTCTTATTTCTCGTTGTTGGATGCTTTATTGACATATATAGGCCCAATGAAGCTTGTACTGTATCCTAATATTTGGATGGTATGTATTGCTAGATGTTTTCTGAGTTTTATAGATAAAATCTTCCTAATTGTTTTTTTCTTTTCTTTTCCCGTTTTGTTTTCAGGCCACAAGGTAAACCGCAAAAATTCCTCTGCCAAGCAGCAAATCTTGGTTGCTTTAATTAGACAGGAAGTTCTTTGTTTCAGCGTCCTCTTAAGATTTACGTAACAGTGAATTTTATCATTCTTAATTTTTACTTCTCTGATTAATAAAATCTGAGAATTTGTTTAGTTGAAGTTATTTTCTTCTTATTGCACTAAGATGAGATAAAATTCATGCTCTTCCTAGTTGTCCATTATTTCTTGCAGTAAAGCTATCCAGTTTTCAGGGATTATTCCAGTTTTCAGGGATTATCTTCCTCTTTTTGATGATAATGCTTATGCAAGGTGTCCCTTTGCAGGAAAGGCTGAAGTGTCCAGTGTTGTCTACAAAATTGGTGAATGCATGCAAGAACTGATAAAATTGTGGAAGGAATTCGAATTGTCACAGGCTAATGAGGAAAGATCTCAAATTGGTCCTACTCTAGAAATCCGGATTCCAGCCGAGCATGTTACTGCTACTAATCGCCAGGTAAGAGATAATTATTTCCCATTTTCTATGTTTTTTTTTTTGTGTGTGTGTGTGTGTGTGTGTGTTTGGAGAGCTTCATAGGCTAAATAAGAGCATAAATCATATTACAGTTAGGTTATCACTTGGTGTTAAATGCTTATTGTAATTCTGTGTTATGCGTAATTTAATAAATGGAGTTTTAGTGGGGAAGCACTGAGAATAGTTTAAGCCCATTTACAGACATGCATAGCAAAAAGATCGGTTACAAGGGACTGACACACATTGAATATTTTACTTGTTTAAACATGTAGTTAATAAGTTTTGAAAGATCAACTAAATTGGGTATCGAGTTTCTTTTGTTGTTCGGGCAGTTCACAACCTCTTTTCGCTGCTATTCTAGTTGGTTTTAAACTTAGTATGTGATCCTGTTACTGTTTGAGTCTCCATTTTCAATGATCCTCTTTAATCCGCATCTTGTCCAAGTACTGTTGCTAAGATCCTTGCCATTCTTCTGAGCTTTTAGCACATAATTCAGTCAATGAGTTGAACCTGCAATAGTTTCACTCCAGTTTGTCTTTCAACCTTTGTACGTTAAGGCTCTATAGTATGATATTTCTGTCCTAGTGCTTTCTTTTCCATCGTCAACCTATTGCTTTGGATATTACAACATTATACACCACCATCTGTTTATTCAGAAGCTGCTTTCAGGAAATCCTAGAAAGGGTCACTACTTTCTGTAAGTAGGAAGCGTTCTCCTTTCTTTCTTTTATTTCTTCACTGGATACAAGCTGGCTCCTTTTGGCTACATCATCCTGATATATCTGCTACCATGCTATTTGAACCTTTCTCAAACTTTGGACAAACTGTTCTCCCTTGGCAAGATTGTGATTGGAATTTGGGTTTTATGTTGATGCTGGCGCCTTTGTCTTGTAACTTGTTTGCGATCTATGTTCTTATCGGTATTTTCAGTGTTCTTACTTGATATTAACTATTTGGTGTATTTTTGGGGTTCTGTCCATGATACGATGAGGGGGGATGATGGCACATGACACTGCAAAAGGTCTAACATTATGATTGAAAGTTCATTATGAGTTGCTGGCTTTTTCTTCTTCTAGTGGGCTTTTATTTTTGGTTTAAATTTTTTTATCCGTCTCCATTTGTGTATTTTTCGTATTTATGCTTGACTCTCCTAAAATCTCTCACCACACTTATATATGCAAGACAAGTTTTGATTTTTACCATTACTACCAACTGTAGGCTTTATGCAGCTTTGTTTGTCTTATCTCCCGCACCCATTACCACATTTTACTTTTTGCTCCGTTTCTCAGTACTTTCTGTAAACTTTGATCCCTTCGTCGTCTTGGGGCTATCATATGTATAGGATTAAACAAGTGATTACAGGCACAGGCTACAAAGCCAAATCCCACTAATTGGGAATTGGGTTGTTCCTAGATTTAAGCCTAAAAACCAGAACATTAGCAATAACAGAAGACTAATCTAGCTGGATATACAGAACATTAGCAATATAACATAAGCCTTACAAATTGGTAACTAATCTACCTATCTGTATAGAGGGGAGGTTAATTATTTACTTGCACCATGTCCCTCAAATTGATGCTGTTTGATCCTGAAGCATCAGTTTGTCAACCCTTTGGTGAAGAGTTCTGCCACCTGAATATCATCTGAAACATGACAGAGTTATTTTGTGTTTGGATAGGTCTCTTGTATAGTCCACTTCAATATATTTTGTTTGTTTATGCTTGTGTCATCAACATGCATGGGAATGATCATGCTGAGCAAAACCAAGGGAATCCTGATAATCCTAGAGCGAGGAGATGTGATCATTGGTTTTGCTCAGCATGATCATTCCTCTGCATGTTGATGACACAAAGCATGAACAAACAAAATATATTGAAGTGGACTATACAAGAGACCTATCCAAACACAAAATAACTCTTTGTCATGTTCTTAGACTCAATTGATGTCTCGTATATAAGATGTGATTTCTTACTCTTATATGACCTTAAGAGAATGACGATGGAACGTGCGACTGTTTGTAATAGAGTGATTCATATCGTAACATCCTGTCATATCAGCATTAGTAGCAGAATTGAGAGGGAAGTTTTTTTATTGATTGATAATAGGAAAGAGATATACAAACAATAGAGTTGTAGCCTTAGTACCTGAATTTTCAGAATATACGTATAATTATGTTATAGCACAATCTCTAACGCTCACCTAGCGTACTACACCCCAAACTTGATATAAATAGCACACATGACAAAAACCATTTTGGCACCACAATTTGTAATTTCAGTTGACTCCCTTTGGGTGGGATGTGAAGTGAATGGGTCTACTTAATCCACACTTAGCATTCTACTTAATCCACACTTAACATTCTGGATTCAATCTTCGATGAAACTATAACTACTTAACCAGCAAACACTGCAGTGAAAAAAAAATCAAATATATAAAAGATATAACGAGAAAACAACAAATCATTTTATGTTACCCATGAGAAACAAAGTGATGTGATACCCAAAAATACTATGGATCATTGATCTAATGCTTCATAGTGGGCCACCAAATGTCCAGCATAGATTTTTAAAGAAACTTACCTAGCTCTACTTACTAAGTTGATTCGCACTCAATTTGTATTACGTAGTTAAAACAGATGTAACTGAATTGATCAGCCACTTCCCTTGAACTTTTGTGTTCTCTCAAAAGTCCAAACACATAACTGTCCAATAGAACTAGTGACGCTGCATCAGGTGAAATGAAGCTACTGAAGCAGGAAAAGATGGGTGGCATATGAGCTGGTAGCAGAAATGAATAGCTGACAGTGTTAGGGTCTCAGATGATAACTTCCGACGGTGTGTGGGTCACTTGAGGGTAGCTCCGTGCGGCTGGGTTTGACAGACTGAGGATGGCGGTTTATAATTTGTGAGAAGGTTGGCCCTGCTATGGGCTTGCCAACGTTGGGACTATCGCTTATTTCACTAAATATGAGTGTCTAGGGAACAGGGATTGCTTCTGTATCACATATGGATATTAAGCTTCCAGAATCTCCCTCTTTAACTCTACTTTAGCATTGTCTTTTACAAATTAGTTTTAGCATCAGCTGTTATGAGTAACTTGGGGATTTCCTGGGCAATCTCTCTGCCCAGCTTTTAGTTTATAAAATCTGACCTTCATATTTTATGCCTCCTGCATCACTGTTTTGAGTTCGTGGAATGCTTCCTGTGCAGGTGAGGGGTGGACAACTGTGGGGGACAGATATATACACTGTTGACTCTGATTTGGTGGCCGGTACGCATTATGTTAACAACCTGAAATCATATTTCAGATGTTATTGATTTTTTTCCCCGGATATTACTTTTAATATATTCATTACTAATGCAATGCACTGCTGTTTTTAGTTCTTATGCATGTTGGCTATTGTCGCCCAACTGCTTCTCCTCCTCCTCCAACAATTCAAGAGTTTCGGGCTACTGTCAGAGTGTTGCCTCCACAAGAATGTATGCCTTAAACCCCCATTTTTTCAAGTACTCGATGCTTTTAAACAGGGTTCTACCATACATTGCGACACTATACATTTTAATCTGATACATGAAGATGTTCATGCTAATATGCCTCCTCCAATTTTATGAAAAAGGAATCCATGAAGTTTTCTACCTAATACCAAAGTTAATATGCTATCACCATATCACCTAAGGACTTAGACTTTATCTAAGCTGATCACTTGGACTATTCTGTTTTGATGTGCTACATCACAAAAGGTGGATTTCCTAATGGAGCAACTTTACTTGTATTAGATAACAATAAGACATATATATATATATATATATATATTAATAAAATATCATGAGTTCTTGGTCTTTATTGGTTATGGGCTATGCCGAAACTTCAAGTTTTGGACTACGACCTCTGCGAGCTTCAGTTTCCATGGCTTAGAGAACCTCAGCATGTATTTGTGTGTAGATGGATGATTGCATCTTGATCTATTTTTCAGAGAAGCCATGCTCTTCTGTGCATCAGGTCGTCCTGTATTTTCTCATTATTGTATGTTTCACCTTAGTGCTCTATTAGGTCACAGGAAATCAGCTTCTATTTGAAAGTATTATTGACTCTGTGCCTGTCTGTCGTCTCATTAGATTTTATTATTAATTACATCTCGTTCCAATATGCAACTTGTCAGCTTACAATTGTCATAATGTGGATTACTGTCACCACTTGTGTTTCTTTTTAGGGTATATCATGCATTGTATATTTGACTTAGAAAAATAGCGCAGTTAAACTCTTTCAGATAGCAAATGCTGTATAGTGATGAGGTTTTGCACCTCTTCCCATGTTATCTTGTAGTTCATGAAATTATTTGTGCTCTCATATTTGTTATGGCCACACGGTCTGTCCTAATATAGGAATGATAACTTTACTTAACATTGTCTTTCTGTGTCTGTAGTTTTAACCCTTTCTTATTCTGTTAAAAACAAAGGTTACATATCCACACTGAGAAATAATGTCCGTTCACGTGCATGGGGAGCTGCTATTGGGTGCAGTTATCTTGTTGAACGATGTTGCATTGTGAAGGTTAGCACTTTGCATAAGTTGTCTTTTATTTGCATCTTTTGTATGATAACAGTCGAGAAAGTTGAAGTTGGAAGGCATAATTACGGATTCTTTTGTTGAGGATAATCTGTCTGCTTTTGCCTTGTTCACCTATGGTTGGCCAATAAGTTATTACCTTTTTATATGCTGTGGTTTGTTGGTTCCTTCCAGTGGGTTGCTAATCCTGTGGGCTGACAGTTTTTTATCTAACGGTTATTGTCTTTGTACACCTGCCAGAAAGGAGGTGGCATTATTAATCTTGAACCTTGTCTTATGCATTCGTCAACGATGGAGCCTACATTAGCTCCAGTGGCTGTGGAGCGCACCATGACTACGAGGGCTGCAGCTTCGGTAATTACCTTCTGATGAGTTTACTTGCGTTGTTTTTGTTTACGTGTGAGGACACATGTACTACTATTACTACTATTACTTTGTCCTGATGATCACGGATGTTCACATCCCTATCTCATCATCATTGGGAGCATGATCTTTACCTAATGAGCTCTTTTGCCCATTCTAGAATGCATTACGCCAACAAAAGTTTGTGCGTGAAGTAACAATCCAGTTCAACCTCTGTATGGAGCCTTGGTATGTGCCTGCATCTTTCGACTGCATTTTATTAGTTTGTTTTTTGTTTTGGGGGGGGGGGGGGGGGGTGGAGGGGGGGGGTTGAAGTTTTCTTATTCTGTTAAATCAAATCCTTGATTTTAGTGTTTATTGCTTTAATTTCGAAATTTACACACAAATCTTGTGGAATTGTTGAACCGTCTGTTAGTACTGGATATACTGATTGGATTTATATCAGAAAGCAATTCCTTAATACTTGTGCAAATTTTATTACGATCTTCTTGTAAAGATGATTTTTCGTTGCTATCATTTTCCCGAAACATGTTGTCTCTGTTTGATATTTACTGCGTAATCTTTGCAATTAAGAAAATTAAATACGATCCATAATATGTCATTCGAAGCAAGTCGTGTTATCTTAGTCAAGAAATATTGGTGATTGATGCAACTAATATTCGAATATAGATGTCTGTATTAAAACATATATTTTACTGTTTGCGAGGTGGAGACAAGCCAAGTTTTTACTGCCTTAAAAAAAGTTAAAAGACTCTCGATACATTGTCTTCCGGTTCTTGAATAATCTATTAAAGCAAAATACGTGATGAAATCAGGAAAAGAACCCCATTTAAAACCTGAAAATATGTCATTAGTAAAACAATGCCTTTCTCTAATTTATTTGACACGTAGGTTTTTCTTTGAATATTTTTAGAAGTGATGACACTAGTGATTTAAATTCATCTCCTGAAAGAATTAGATTAACCTAAAAAGTTAACTGAAATGTAGGTATTATGTGGGATGTGCTCTAATAAGAAAAAGATAATGTGAGAAATGAAGATATCTTCACTTAGTGCAGCACCTATTAAAGAAAAGATTAACGATATCCATTTATGATGCTTAAGTAATGTGACGTGTCAACCTACAAATGCACTAGTAAGACACATTGAAATCGAAACTATAGGCTTTGGAACACGTTTAGAGTGCCAAGGACCGGCGAAGAAAATTTGGAAGTCCATATGGAAAGATACAGTGAAAAATGGCTTATTGAAGACGCTTTACTCTATGAAATGAGTAAAGTAAGAGAATCCATGAGTTCGGCTTAGTGTGATTCTCGAGAAATAATGTATATATGTAAATTATTTTGCTTCTCGAGATTCTTAATGCTATATATCCTTAAATTATTTTGCTTCTCGAGAAATAATTGTTTATACTCAAGTTATAAAAGGCATAGTTAGGTAATAAATCCTTTTTCCCTTTTTTTTTTGTCCAAACTACTTATTATTTTAGTTATTCTTTTTAGTTTTTATATTGTGAGGATGGGGGGGTGTAAGTTAGCCGCGTAAGTAAGCATTGGAAGACCAATGATAGAGAGATCAAGGAATTACGAGAAGTGGTGATTGGAGAAATAAGAGGAAAAGAATTCGAAGAATATGCAGAAGAGTAGAAGAGTAGGGGAAGAATTAGATGGATCGGGGAAGAAGAAAAGCTCTTGGAAACTTAATATTAAAATGCCATAATGTCCAAATAACCGACATTTAAATCGTATCAATAAGATGTACCATACTGAAATGCGAACTAGATATGCAAGAATTACGACAACTTTATGAAATAAAAACCTGATTTAGTGAATCCTGAATACTAGGAAACAATATTTTTCTCATATAATATCTGTAATTAAAACAATATCTTTAATCCCCTAATGTTTTCTCCGCTAGGAAAAACTCATGTTCGGAGAGTATATTTATCATGGATTGGGACAACCTTCGAACAAAACTCTGTCATCGGTATTGCTCTATGTCAATTTCGCCCAACACTAGTGGTGGCATAAGAAGCAGCTTAGGCACTGAATATGAACTTGCTTAACCATTGGAAGCACTAGCAAAGAAATTGAGGCTCTAAAGTCCCTCTATAATAAGTTGAGCCTTTGGTATTGGAGAAGGAGCCGTATTGGAGAAAAACTATAAAGTTAATCAGGAGGCAAGTCTAGCAACTAGATATTTGAGTAAAATTGTATTAAGAAAACGAAACCATCATAAAGCTTGAGGAAAAAGATATTGATAAGACCATGTGAGAAGTCTCTCTGGAAAATTTTAAACCAGTGTATTATCTCTTTTATATTAGGCTTTAATCTCTTTTAGTGCATATTGGCAACTTATTCACAATTTCCGTTACTTTGTGCACCTTTTGATTGAAAATCCACACCTGCATCATGTTGTGCAGCTTTTGGCTTATTTTGTGAACCGGCATTAATGTTATTAGCACTCACCAGAATATGAAACTTGATATGCAAGAATAATAACCGTAACATGAAATAAAAATCCAGACTCAATAAAATCTTGAATACTAGAAAACAGTCCTCATCTTATATGTCTCCATTAATCAAATCATAATCCCTGATTTCCATCAGCGACGCAAGGTGGGGTGGGGTGGGTGGGCACTCCTGTGGGAGGATGTGAGAGAGTCTGCAGAGAGAGTGGGTGGAGGTGGGGGTTGGGTGTTTCATGCTACTTGTGTTGCACGCTTCACGTATACGTAACAAAAATAAGTATACGACAAGCTATAAGCACGATAAAAATCGTATTCCAAAATTACGAGATACAACATAGTAAATGCACCATTGTGTACGTTCTCTATAAATATGTCAATCAATAAAAAGATTACCATAAGAATTCGATTCTATCTTCCACTAGTCACCGGTTCCTGTTTTTATTGTCACGCCTTTCCCCCTAGAGTTTCCTTCCTTTCAGACATGGCATTTAATTTCTTTTCCCTTTCCTCTCTTCCTTCTATCTTTTTCCTTCAGTGTTCCTTTTTCCCCATAATTTTATCTTCGCAGTCTCTCCAGTTCTGCAACTTTCAATTTTTCTTTATTTTCCGTCCATTTTCCCTCTCTTCTTTTATTTCTATCTCTCCTATTATTTTGCTCCAATATTTTCACTTTGGTTTCATAAATGTCAATCTTCAGTTTAATCGAATTTTCAAGCCTTGCTCGCTCCCGTTATCACTCATATTCGTTTTGAAAATTCTCCCGATTTGTTTGTACTCCCTTTCTCTTTCCCTCTCTATCAGCTTGAGAAAACAAGGGCATAAGTGGTGTCAACAAGCAGCTGCGGGGCCCGGGCATTAAGTTAATAATTCTCAAAGAGTTGCAAGTTGTTAGGATTGAATCGCTATTCTTAGATGATAGGAATGAGACGCATTGAGAAAGTATTGTGCACTTATGGAATCTTTTCGGATTCCTTATCTTTAATTTTGTTTTTTCATTTGGGGACACAGCACATGTCTGGTATGTACCAGACTCATGTCCAACTTGTGTTGTATACCCGGCACTGGACTTCTTAATTTGGGTGTGCCTGCGAAACTCAGTGTGTTGTATGTAGGGGTGACAAGGTAGAGGAGTCGGGGATGGCTGGATGGTGTTGAGGTTGGTGGTTTGGAAGGGCAGATCTTTTCTTCTTTCAATCAGTTACTCAAATTAGCTTTGATAATATGTAATAGTGCAATAGGTTGACCATATTGAAAAGGAAACTTGCAGTGTAAGTTTTTCAAATATGTTGCTGCAATATCTTTGCTAGTTAATTAGGACATATCATGAGAACGTGAATTTGTTGTAATGGCAAGCAATGACAAGAGTTGACATGGTCAGCGTTGGAATCTCATAGTGTCTTATCTTACTTAGCCCTACCCCTGAATTTATGCATGTGACAGTCGCCTAATCTTATCCCAAATATATTGTACGAGATAACATGTATACTGTGCCTGTGTGTATCTGTGCAATTGTGAGATAAAAAATAGTGGGTGAGTGTAAACCGGACTCAGCGAGCTGAAGAAACGGTTGGTTGATTTTGTCTGCTAAGACTCTAAGGAGAACATAGTTAATATGGTAAGTTGTACATTACAAAACTTAATGTGGGAGCTGGAGAGAAATTTGTAATACTTGTTTTGTTTTATAATTCTCCAGTGCAGTTTGTCTAATAACTGATAAATACTAATACCAATCCACGTTTTTTGTCATGCTGGTATATAGTTTCTTGGCTCTTTTTGTTAGCTTCTCGGAAGTTTCTTGCAGGAAGATATAAAATAAAGCTTTTATTCCTATTATCTTCTGGGGTTACAACCTGCTTTCTCCCCTGAGGCATATTTAGAGTAGCCTACAAATTCACCTGAGCTAAACTTATCTGAAGACAAATTCAGTGTCATTTCTCCTTCAGTATTTTCTGTTTGTTTATTTGTTTTCCTTCCTTCTTGTACTCCTAGGCTTAAATACAGCATAAGTGCAGTTGCAGACAAGGGTCTGAAAAAGTCTCTCTTTACATCTTCGCGCTTGAAGAAGGGGGAAGTGCTGTATGTAGAAACTCATTCTTGCAGGTAACAAGCTAAACTGAATTTTGTGGTCTCTATTTACACTGATAGAGTGGTAATTTGATATTATTACTTGTGTTAAATCATGCAAAAGCAGGTGAGATGTGATGGGATTCTGTATGATATAACATATTGAGTGGAGTCCCTTTTTTTAAGTTCAAAAGCTTTGTGCCATTGTTAGATTGCTTTCTTGCGAACATCTCTGTCACGATTGAATCACCGTGTACACTACTGCTATCCATCCTTATTTGAGTGTTTGTATTTATTTGAATTTGTTTTTGCTTGGAAAACAATTTTTGGAGGTTATGGCACATTGGATATTAACCAGCCATAGTGCCTTGTTTAGGTCTAACGTGGTTTGCATTAACCCATAGTATAGGTGGGACTCTTGAGGGGTCTAGCTATTATATGTCTAAAATTCTCGATGTGAGAGCTCCAGTGCACAAAAAAACAAGCAATTTGATTAAGGCCTATATCATACTCCATGGTGTTGCTAATAATTTTGAAACTGTGTATCCAAATGCGTAGTTGCCTTACTGTGAGTATGAAGAGAGCATTTTCGGGAAAAAATAATTGGGAAATATTCTCAGACCTTTTTGCTTCCCTGTGCCATATCCACTATTATCACTTGAGGATCAGTTGCTCATGTGATAAAAATGAAAAGCTTAGAAAGTTTCCAATTCCACTTTTCGATAATTTTCCACAGGTTTGAGCTTTGCTTTAAAGGAGAGAGGATATCCAAGACTGCAGAAACTGGAAAAACTCAAGTTTCGAACGTGCAGCCAATTACTGTTGACAGAAATGGCATGGATGTTGATACTGTGGTGGATATGTTCCGATGGTCCCGTTGTAAACGACCTCTTCCACAAGCAACTATGCGGAATATTGGGATCCCGCTGCCTCCTGAACATGTGGTGGTAATTTTCTGTTCATTTCCCCGAGCAAACTTGTTTTTAGGGACAGTGACGATTACAGGGTTTGATCTGATTAAAGAAACCTGTCATAAGGATTTACTTAATAACATAGACTTCATTTCAAGCTTGAGAAACTTGTAGATACAGGAGTTTCATATGTAATGTTTAGCATCACGAACTTCAGGGGAGGTCTTTGTGATGTGTATGTAATTATTTAACTCCCCTAATGTTTCTTTCCATGTTTTTTTTTCCTAAATACTACTAAGCATGGGAGATTCTTAAAATTAGACAAAACTTTGAGTGGCACAAATGTAATTATCCTTTATTTTAATCGTTTTGTAAATAATTTTCTGGTATTGGACAGGTTTTGGAGGAGAATCTGGAATGGGAGAACATTTTGTGGTCCCAAACTGGGGTGCGGATTGGTGGAAGAGAATATCATCTTGCCCGCGTTCATTTCCTTGCGCCCAACTAGAAACCAGATGGTTTAGTTTTATCTCTTTGATTTTGGACTTAATGTTATGCTGCTATGAGAACCTTTTTCTTTCCTTTATGACTCTGCTTGTGTAAACTTCTATTTATATTTATATATAAGAAAAGAAAGACATGTAGGAGTTAGATTGAAATGGAGGTTGTGCTTTGATGTCATTTTTGCTTTCAAAATTTTGGAATCTTGTTGATACCATGCCCGTGTTAGTAGTTTTATTTTCAGTCAAAAGCCTCTCGGTTAGGATCACTGAGATCTCCTCTTCGTGGAGTTTAGAGCATGAGAAAACCCTGGATAGCACAGGCCTGTAAAGTCCTTAAATGTCTCAAATTTGTGATCTGCGGTCTACCTCCACCTATACTTCAGAGATACCCCACCCCAACCCCTCTATCCATGCGTTAAGCAAGTCTCTGCCCTCTAATTCTTGAAAAACTCAAGCTAGCAACTCTGTTGGGCCTTTGATTGGAGGGTCAAACCTAATTTCTGCCATTGGGTTAAAGCCAAAGCCTCGTTGCGCTCCAAATTAAATATCTTTGCAAATCTCTTCAAGTCATAGGAGGCCAATAAAATATGATATTTTAGTCGTGCAACACCTATAGTTGCGCTCGACTAATGTTTTGCGAGACTAAAGGAATAAAGGATATTAAAACTCGATTTGACTATGATCGCAAAAAAAAAAAAAAAAACTTTATCATTTCCACGGTGGGAATATAAGTTACAAAATTTTCAAAAAAATGGAATATTTAGGGAGATATTTTCCCGCATTTCTTATAGGATCAAAGATGAAATTTGAAAATATTCGCGGTTTTGTATATGAGAAATTAATATATATATATACTAGGAATGAAGCCCGTGCTACGCACGGGCAAGGTACAAATTTCCTTTAATTTTTTAATTATTAATATTGAATTGCTAATTAATAAGATTAAAATAAACAATTAATTTCTAGAAAAAAAGTATCTATTGGTGTAGACAATAATTAATAAAATTCAAAAAAATGATACTTGCTTTTTTTCTTTCTTCTATCTAACTAATTGATACAGAGAAGAAAATATTTCACCATTTATTTCTTTTCTTTTACTTTTTCTAATTTTCGTAACTTATTTCTTTTAGTAATTGTTAATTATCAGGAGAATTGTCTTATCTAACATAATACAAGGAGGGCAGTTTTCTTATTTTATTTTTGCAAGAAAATAAATGACATGTTTCATATCTTATAGTGATAATGTTAAATGAACATATCAATAATAATATACTTGTTTGAGTATGTAAGATAATATGCAAAAGTTTTATACAACTTTTACATGGTTGGGATGTTCACGTCCTACGTAAAGTATACTATTGCTATTTGTCTACAATAAAAAAAATAAAAGATTACAATACTATATATATATATATATATATATATTATTCAAGTATACACGATTATTAAAACTTCATAAAAATACTCGGTGGATGCAATATTAGTAGGTGGTATGTATTCATTAAAAAATTAGAGTGCAATATTTAACAAATTATTATTTTGTTATGTAACTTAAGGTAATAATACTAATTTGTTTTTACTATAAAAATAATCATAAATTTGTACATTTCATCGACCTTTTCTGAGTTTCTTATGTAATTTTTAAAATATATGGAAGTTTCATGCGATCCATAAACTTTTACATGGGCCTCCAAAATAATTATATATATGATTTTGAGTTTAACTGTGTATTTTATATATGAGTACTAAAATGAACATAACAAGTTTCAAGTAAAACAAAGTGTATGTAAAATGAACGACAAATATCGTTTATTACTCCCACTTTCTCGAGGTCCTTCTAGAAGTTAAATGTCTATTAAGTGTACATGATCTTCACATACTTTTTGAATTTTGTGAGTACGTTTGAAAATTGTTGCGAAGTTTAATGAGTATCTAAGTACAACGTGCCGACTCCAAAAGAAAAAGTTAATAGTTTTGTTATGGCAAAATAGGAATAGTAGGCGATGAACAAAATGCGCCTCCATAGGCTTCGTAGTTAAACTTTTGGGTATTTAGTAAGTTTAAGAAGTTTTGTGAAGTTGTTGCGTAGTTTCAAAGATATAGAAGGTCTTTGTACCTTCTAAACTTTCTTGACGCATAGATAAACTAATAATTATAACTCTTACCAATTTATAGGATCTTTACGCAATTTTTGAAGTTATAAAGGGCTCTTTTACAAGTAGGAAAGGACTTTAGTGTAAACAATATAAATTGTAGGGACTAACAAACTAAATAAAAAGAAAAATAGAGAGAGGGGGGAGAGAGAGGTATAGGGAGGAGAGAGGAGAGAGAAGGAGAAGGGTGTGGGGCTGTGGGTCATAACGAGAGAGGAGAGAGAAAAAGGCTGCTGAAGTGGTGAGTATTTTTTTAAGGTGGGTGCTTTGTCCCACTTTGTCTTACCTAAATGCCTTTGAGAGAGCTTAAATTTACTGATATAGAACAATGCTAGTCTTTAGTAAATTAAATTGGTTGAGAAAAGTAAATATTACAAATCAAAAGGGCAAAACCGGAAGAAAAAAATGGTTGATGAAAAGTGCGAACGTTGAAGAGCTGCTTAGATTCTTATTATTATAGTATAGATATATATATATATATATATATATATTTCCGTGTACTTTTTGAAACTTTTCTTTCTCTTTTGAGAAAATCATGAGCTGCTAGTCTTTTCAGCTCGGACTCCAACAAGAGCTCGAGCATTATAAGTAGAGGAATGACTGGTATGGGTATGTATCATTTTCTTTACTCAGTCTTTTTTGTAAGTAAGAGGCAATCGGATGCAACTAGTGTGTAAAAAGTTTGAAAATTCATTAAGGAGTCGTTTGGTTCTTATGATACCCCAAAATAACTTGCCCAATCACAGCTTTGGTTACGAAGATTGGATTCTCGGACAAATTTGCTTTATGCCCGAATTTTTTAACTTTTCCCACAAAATTAAGATTAAAAACCGCCACCCTCCCCCATGCCGATTAAGGTATCCTTAAAACATGCTCTAAATAGTATCTTAAAAATCAACATCGTGAAGCTATTATATTCCAATTACACCCTTCTAAACATTTCTTTTTTTTTATTTGGGAGGGGTGGGGGCGGGGAATCACAATTGATCGTACTCTATTTTCTAAAATCGTAATCAATCTTCATGTGGTTTCATCACAAATCATGAAATCCTACTCTATCTTGTCGAATCATGCTCAATCTTCCATATGTTTATCATTTGTTCTCACATACAAATACACAGTTAGGGTTTGCTCAAACCATTGCAAAAGAATCGAAGGTGGGCTAATTTCATTTCCATTCAATTTAGCTTCTTTTTTTCTTCTTCTCTAATTTAGGTTTATTGTTTATGCGTAGATACTTGCGAACATTCTGAATACGAACATCCAATCGAGGTAGTTCTTTTTTTCTTCATTAATATAATCTTCGAGTTTGTGAATGAAGTTTGATATTTGAATGACGACAAAGATGGAAACTTGAGAATAGTAGTGCCCGAGTTGTTACTGTTTATGTATTTTGAAATTCGTCAGGGAGTCTCGTGAATAATCCAATTCCTTTTTCGAATCTAATAAAAAGGAAATCTTAAATTGGAATTCAGAAATTTGTGATCTTTCAGTTATTCTTCGCGAATCGCCATGTTAATGCACTTTATGAGGGGTTTTATCAAACTTAGCCCACTAAGTTGGCATTTTTTTCATTTTACACCCGCTATGTTGGCACACTCTGAACTTATCTCAGTAAGTTAGCATCTTTTCATTTTATATCCGTTATGTTGGCACACTTCGAACTTAACACATTATGTTGACACCGACATCGATATTCACCCAATATGTTGGCACCGGCGTCGATATTAATCCACTATATTGGCACACTCTATGTGTCAACTATGGGTGAATATCGACGTCGGTGCCAACATAGTGGGTGTAAATGAAATGATGTCAATTTAGTTGGTTAAGTTTGTAGTTTGCCAAAATAGTGGGTGAATATCGACGTCGGTGCCAACACAGTGGGTAAAGTTCGGAGTTTGCCAACATAGTGGGTGCAAAATAAAAATATGCCAACTTAATGGACTAAGTTTGATAAAAACTCCACTTTATGATTATAAAATTGACATGCAAACCAAAATTTCCAAAAGCTCGTGTACCAATGCCTCTTAGATTTCGAGTGCAGCAGAGTTGAATAAGAGAAGTGTTGCTACATTTATCCATTACGGTTTCTACTTATAATTATTTTGTTTAACATAATTTCAGACTTGAAATGCACTTCTTTTGTCAGTTTCTTTGGCGATGTCCGTTCCCCCTTTTGTTGTTGATTATTGACTTTTTTGTTCTATTTGTCATCCTAAGTAATGGTGGTCCCATTTTAGTCGTGTTGCTTACTTAATCTAATATACACGTCGACTCAACATTTGTGTGAGATGGAGCGCCAACGGATTTTCCTAGGACTTTTGGAAATCATTTTATTACGAACAAGGGGTGTGATGTTGCTAGTAATCATGTACATTTACTTTCAAAAAAAAAAACGTCGTCGTAGAGCCATCCGATATAGTTTACTCAAAAAAACACATGAAATAAACACCTACATGGATGACATGACATCAACTAGTGATGCAAGTTGCATAATAACTTTAAATTGAAAAGAAATGGCTTTGCAAAGCTGTGTTGGATGTCCATGTATATCGGGGGGTTGCGTGATGAGAAATTTGTTACACTTCCAGAGCAGGTTTTGTTGTTTCTAATGTCATTTCACAACATGACAAAAACAAGACAATTGGGTTTAATTGAGATAGATTGGGCCAAACAATTAGTAAATACTTCAATAAACGTTGATTGCGATGTTGAGAGTATCTCGCCAATTATTCATAAACCCAGTACCCGTTAACGATGATTGCTTGAACTACGAAGAAGCTTGGAGATGTTTTAAGGTTTGACTACAGTCAATCATTTTTTTTTAAACTATACTATATTCACTTGTATAAGTATAACAAGAGGCATTGTGATTTCTTGTAAGGGTGTATTTGGGCTTTAGACGTGACACATATTGATGTTACTACTCTTAAACGCGACCAACCTTGATATTGGACTCGTAAGGGGCGTGTGATTGTAAATGTATTAGGAGTTTGAGATTTAAATATGCAATTTATTTATATTTACCTCGATGGGAAGGATCGACGATGGATAGTAGAGTCCTAAGGAATGTTGTCTTTAGACCTGGAGGCTTACGCATCTTCAAAGGTATCATTTCTCTTTTGAAATTTGATATATATATATATATATATTTATATATATATATATATATATATATATGATAGGGGTATTTTAGGAAATGCCCAATATAAATATTGGGTCAGCGTACAAAGAAAAACCCATAAAGTTGTATATCGAATGTTAAATGAGTATCGAATGTACAGAATACGATCTAACAGATAGATCGAATCGGTACTATTCGATACTCACCTCTCAACTGCCTTTGGGGCCCGCATGACGGGGCTTATAAATACCCCGTCCTTTGACATTCTCATGAGGGATTCAAGACCAGCTCTCACCTACTCAATATCGAAGCACTTGGATTCGATACACTGCATTCGATCGAAGCTTCCGGATTCGATACATAGCATTCGATCGAAGTAATCTAATTCGATATTCAACAACTTCAATCAATCCTACATCAAAGCATCATTGTTAGATACATAACAAGATCAATCATTCCTATATCGAAGCATCCAGATTCGATATAGGCCAATTCGACATACCATATATGCGAAGTTACCCAATTCGACATTCCTTAGATCGAATCTCTGTAATTCGATATACTTTAAAGGTATTGTAATTTTACTTGTATTTCCTAGTCAGCTTGTAATAGGTGTTCTGGACCAAGCTGGTCCGATTTATATTTGATTAGCATTATTTTGCCATTTATCACGCCCATCATTTATCAGGCCCATTATAACAGTTTAAGGTGTTTTATGACCCGAAAGAAATAAGACCAAAATATTGACGGCGTCTGTAGGAAAGCCACATCTTCCAGTTTATTAGGCATGACATCTAGAATTACCAAATCGCGAAGTAGAGCAATTGAAAGTAACAATGTTGAAGGGGAACAAGCAACGGCGAATCAGACTATCCCATCAACAGAAATATCGTCAACCTTACCCGCCGCGGTGCCCACCCCGCGAGACGTGACTTGCCTGGACCATTAGAGGAAGACCGACTATCACCGAATGCCACGTAGCGGGGGCAACATCTACGATAGCTTCACTACCAAGCACTCCCAGGGATAAGATCATGGCAATGGTCTGGTCTGTTGTCGTTGCGGTACTGCATGCACCTCCAATGCAAATGTCCCCGCCATTAGTTCGCGGTAAAGGTGTACGTGAGCAGCGATCTGTGGCCAATGGCCTAGATGTGAGAAACAAATATGAAACCTAGGCGGACAATCGTAGGAGAAGACCTAACTCGGCTGAGGTGCAGTCGAAGAGGCAACACGACACCAGGAGAAGAGATGAAAGTAGACATGACGACCTGAGAAGACAAGATGAGAACAATATGAGAAGATGCGGGGAGAGTCGCGACAATGACTCCAGAGGGGAATAAGACGAAGTATCGAGGAAATTAGATTGGCTCAAGAGAGAAAAAATAGTAGTAGAAAGCAGAATGAAGCGTCTGGGAAGTGCTCTCTGAAACACCCCATTTTGTGAGGAGATAGAGGCAGAAATTTTGTGGCATAGGGAGAAAATACCCGAGACAAATCCCCACTATCATTTATTCTGACTAGACACACTGTTAACTCTGTACGGGGTCAAGAAGAACGTACATGCCAGAATATTTGCCACTACCTTGGTCGGGGTAGCATTGGATTGGTTTACCCGAATTGCTCTGGGATCGATTAAAACCTACAAGCAACTGAGAAAGATGTTCGGAGATCAATTCTTTGAGTCAATCAAGATTGGTGCTAGACCACTCCCATTTATACTCCATCAAGCAAGACCCACAAGAAACTTTGAAGGATTTCATGAGCTGCTTCAACGCAAAATTGCTAAGGATAGACTGCCCCAAGGGAAAGATGATCATGAGTATAATCTTCCGTGCAACCAACAATGTGGCCTTCAGTGAGGATTTGCTGAGGTTGTAGCCCAAAAGCATTGAAGAAATAAACAAAATTGCGCAGCAAGTGGTGCATCGTGAAGAGATGATGGCCACCAAGACAGTTGTTGTTGCACCCCCAAGAGAGAAGGAGTGAGGGAGAGAAGAGCAAAATCGAAACATGAACATGAATAACACGTACAAGAACACAACGCCAAGACGATATACGCCCCTAAATGCTAGTATCATGACAATGTTTGGGACGACAAAGAAGAAGGTTTGGCTGAAGAAGCCAAGACAAATGAGGGACTCCAAGGCAACAAGGTTGTCGACCCATTACTGTAAATACCACAAATAGAATGCCAATGAAACATAGGATTGCAAAGATAAAGGACGAGATCGAGCGACTGATTAAGGATGGAAAACTCATGGAGTATGTCAGGAAATTGAAAGAGCAGGAGGACAACGCAGACAGGGATAGATCCCGCTCACATAGAAAGGTCAAACAGAAAGTGATCGACAATTCGCATGTGCTGGATTATCCCCAAATTGCAGACAACAACGTCAGGAGAGGAATCATAAATATGATTTTAGGTTGGCTAGTCGGGGCGGATTCCGCGAATGGCAGGAAAAAGATCAACAGGCTCTTTGAATCAGACCGTTTTGTCGATTTTGTTGATCTTTTGAGAATTGATGAGATGCCGCATGAGGAGGTTACTTTCTCGATAACAGATATGTGCAAGCTCAACGTCCAAGCCATCCAGACAGGAAAATTGAACTCTCCGCTAGTGATAACGGTAGACATAGCCAATTTCGGCGTGATGAAAGTGTTGGTGGATTAGGGCAGCCCCGTGAATGTATTAATGAGGTCAACATGGGAGAAAATGAGGTTGGGAGACGAGAGATTGGAGCCGGTCAGAACCTCGCTTCATGGTTTTGGAGGCCGATAAATAGTGCCCCACGGTATGGTTTTACTCCCGACTTTATTGGGAGAAAATGGGGTTGGCAGACGAGAGATTGGAGCCAGTCAGAACCTCGCTTCATGGTTTTGGAGGCCCAGAAATAGTGTCCTACGGTATGGTTTCACTCCCGAATTCACTGAACCATGCCCAAAGAAGAACACTACTGGCAGATTATACCGTGATTGATATGCCTTTCCCATACAACACCATTTTGGGAAGGCCAGCGCTAAACGCATTCCGATCATTGGCATCAACCTACTATCAAATGGTAAAGTTCCCAACTCCTGCAGGAACGGGTGAAGTTATAGCAGACCACATTGACAGTTAGCAATGTTATGTGGCATCGCACAGATTGCGGTCGAATGAGGAACAAGAAGCGATGAACGCTCTGGGACCCATGAAGATGGAGCAGATTGATTGAATCGCCCTTATCTCATTTTTGCAAGTCTTTAGTTTTCTCCACATTTTGAATAACTTTTATTCATCCCCTCTACCTTGATGAGTATGAGGGGCTGCTATGTACTAACCTAAAACAGGGACACCGAAGACTTGAGTCCTGAGGATAACCTCTGGAGACATAGGCGACTGAGCTTAAAAGATAATCTCTGACCTATTTTTTAATACGATTGTATCTCCCCGTGAGATTATTTTGATTTTATTTGTTGGATTATTATCATAACGAATGCAACCATATCGCAAGATTAAATGCGAAACATTGATGAATTGCAGGACCTAAGGAGTCTCTAAAGACGAATAAACGGGACGGACACTCTGTCTAAAATGACAAGTGCTAACCGTAAATCCCTAAAGATGAAGAAACGGGACGAACACTCTGTCTAAAACGACAAGTGCTAACCGTAAATCCCTAAAGATGAAGAAACGGGACGGACACTCTGTCTAAAACGACAAGTGCTAACCGTAAATCCTGAAAGACAAAGAAACAGGATGGACACTCTGTCTAAAATGACAAGTGCTAAATGTAAATCCATGGAAATGAAGAAAATGGACGGACACTCTGTCTAAAGAGACAAGTGCTGACTAAAAATCCCAAGACAATGATAAGTAAAAGATAACGGACGTCTGATATGGTAATAAGGCATTGAACACATATGTTAAAGTCATTCTACAATACTATACGACATATAAATTGTCAAAATAGAAAGTAATTGCGAAAATCGCATTTGAAAGAAAAAGCAACCAAATTATGCAAATAAACAAGCGGTTAAGCCATCACGAGAATTAAAAAAAGAAATATACGAAAAGGATTTTGAGAAAGTAAATTGTTCAAAACAAACAGGCGACGCAATGCCAAACCAAAATAAATAAATTGTTCATAAAAACAGAAAATTAAAATCAAGGCCTTCAATCTTCGACGTCAGGATAAATGGCAGGCATTGGAGGAGGCAGAGACATTCCTCGATCAACGAGGGTCTCGCTTTCGAGAAGGCTCGCGAATTCGTCCGCAGAGGCAGGTGGATCCTCGATGGGCAACGGCAGAGGCTCCATATTAGGACCCAACGATAAGTCCAACCATTGCGGGTTGAACCTGCCACGCAGATAGCGAGTGCTATGGATCTGCTGCAAAGTGAGAACTTGTGCTCTTTTTGCATCTCGGGCCCCTCGTCGAGCACTAATCTCTTGGAAGGTGTTACTCCAAAGAAACTCCTCGGCAGTCTCCACCTTTTGTTGTGCAGTGTAGGAACCTAATCAAGCGACAAAACAAGATTAACAAGAAAGAATAGAAATATATATATATATATATATATATATATATATATCAAAGAAAAAATCCAAGTACCTCACTCAAGTCGCGGGCATATCCAACATTTTTGGCCTCTGCAGTCCTCTCCTTGTCAGCGGCGAACTCTTTCTCAAGCTCTGCGACTCGTTTTTCCAGCGCAATCTTACTATTTCGCATGTTGGTGACCTGCAACTTGAGCCCATCCACGGTCTCCTATCACCGCTAGCCCGGGTAGCATAATCCCTCACTTGCTGCAAGGCTTTCTCTTTCTCGTCCAATGCAATCTTTAGAGCTTCAAGATCGTTGTCCCGAAATTCAGTCATCTTTCGAACCCGCTCACCCTATCCTCGTGGACCTGCCTCAACCCCTCAATCATTGAATCAAGAACCCCTCCAGTCTAGAGAAGAAACAGCAAAAAGTTAAGTAACGAAGAATAAATGAAAGATTATCTCAGATTGTATGACCGCATTATCGCGCTGATCATATGGAGTGCACCCCACTCCACCTTCTTCCTTTTCTCAGCGGATGTAGCGAAGGGCACTGCGAGATTCGAGAGGAGGATCTTGAGAGCATTAATTGCCTCCTTCTCGGAATGGTGATAATCCACAACGCGGACCTGCGGACCTTGGCTTACCTCAGCTCTAGCACTCGCACCACCAACGGGACCCGGACGACTGGCCTAAGCCTTTGATCACGATGATGAAACCAACTATATGCCCGAACGAGTTCGGTGTCAGCTGGCTCGGCACAAGTCCGATAGACCTAAGAATGCGTTTAACTTCGACTGGAATGGGGAACCGTAACCCGTTAGCCAGCTGACCCACAAACACAGTGAGATGACCTGGGGGAAAAGTATCCATGCGTTCCTCCGGACCGGGAATCATTAACATATAATTATTCCCTACGTTGTACGTTTTGCGCAAGACGGGGTGACTATGCTGCAACCGTGGCACATAAGCATTGTACGCCATTCTTGGGACCTCTACATAGGTATCAGTCTCCCTATTGATGACCTCATTTTCTTCGTCTTCTTCACTAGCAGCACGATTATCCTCAACACAAAAAGAGGGCAAATCGTCTTCCCCAACTTGCGATGCCGGTTGATCATCATCCTCATTAAGATGATCACGCCCAACCGAATCGACATAATCAATGTCAACAACCTCATTATCATCTTCTCGGGGTAAATTCGAACCCGCGAGACCGCCTGCAGGACCCACTACAGAGTTAACAGAACCGAAGCTTGAGCCGCTACTAAACTCACTCCCTGATATAGATTCTAAACTCACCATCTCGATCGACACAAACAGATTTAAAATAAAAAAAGAAAAAAGAGCTGACTACACACATACGTCACTCTCGATACTTACGACAACTACGCGATATGTTAAAGCACCATTAACTAAGCAAATAACGAGACGCAAAATTAAGCAAGTAATCTACTACCTTGATTAAAGCTGCAAAATTACCAAATTGATTGCGAAGAAAACTGCCCAAAAAGAAAAAGAGAAAACGAAAGTTAGAAGCAAAAAACTGCATTTTCAATAAAAAAATACGAAACTTTTTCTAAGGCATTACATCGAATGATTTTCATTCGATACACCCAACATTGAATCAGTCACATTCGATGTTGGGAGTATCGAACTGTGCCCGTTCGATGTTACTCGCATGTAAGCCTGAACTCTGCGAAATGAAGAATGAAGTCTTCATGCCCATTTCCCCTTTATATAGAGAGAAGAAAAGCCAATTAGGCCCATGAAAATGAATGTCGAATCAGAACATTCAACACTGCTAACAACATCGAACGACGTCAATCTGATCGACGCCAGGAAAAAGGCGAAATGAGGATCGAATCCCCGCCATTCGATATAGAGCCCAAAATCGAATCCAACTCATTCGATCGATGGTATCAACCTAAAAACGTGTATATTAATAAGAATAGCAAAGAAATAAGTGCAAAACTAAACGCATGACATTCGATAGGGTTTAAGAAAAATCAGTAAATCCAAAGCACATATTTGGGACCCACGTTCTCCGAATCCTGGCTCCCAATCGGGGGCATAATTTTCAACATTATCAAGGCCAATAGATACGTGGAGACGTAATCAAAGCAGATTTTTAGAGTTTGGCATCTGCTCTCTGGTCGAGACCGCCTCCCAAACTGGGAGGGGGGGGGAAGACTATATGATGATGGTATTTTAAAAAAGGTCCAATATAAATATTGGGCCAGCCCACAAAGAAAAGTCCATAAAGTTGTATATCGAACATGAACAATTCGATGTTAAATGAGTATAGAATATACAAAATTCGATCTAAGAGATAGATCAGATCAGTACTATTCGATACTCATCTCCCAACTGCCTCTGGGGTCCACGGGACGGGCCATATAAATACCCCGTCATCTGACATTCTCAAGGGGGATTCAAGACCAGCTCTCACCTACTCAATATCGAAGCACTTGGATTCGATACACTGCATTCGATTGAAGCTTTCGGATTCGATACATAACATTCGATCGAAGGTTCCGGATTCGATACATAGCATTGGGTAAGTTTGTTACCAACATTGGTGAGTCACTTGATAAAATTGCAATTAAGTTTGTATGCTCTGAGCCAATTGCAAATGATCCACTAAAGAAGCAACGCGACTTAATTTATGATGAAGTTGAGAAAATGATCGAGTTGAGCGAAGAATAGAATATTGTAGTGGTGCACAAGTTTATTCATGATGCAAAGGAAGGGGAAATGTTTATGAAGCTCAAACAATCGACCAATAAATCATTAATTCGTATGTTGTTTGGTGGAAACGATATTTGATTTGGTTTGGAGAACTATGGTGCTTTTGAGTAGATTGTCTTTTTTATTGTGTTGGGTCATTTTATATTATGATGGGTTTATGAACACCTTTTAAGATTGTTTGAGCTATGGTACTGTTATGTGACCATATTCTGTTATGTTGAATCCTTTTTAGTAGACTGAATAGTGAATTGTTCTGCTAATAAAGGCGCGGCAGGGGGCGTCTTAAGGTCGGACAAAGGTGAATGGATATGGGGGTACACGGTAAACCTCGTATCACCAACCGTTGAGGAAGCGGAACTTGAAGCACTAAGGTACGGGCTGCAACTCGCCTGGGATAGAAAACTATCAAACATCGAAGTCGAGATGGATTCGGAAACTTGCTACAAATTGGTCACGAGCTTGAACCCCGGAGAGGAGCAATCAATTTTGCTAGAAGAGTGCAAAAGCCTACTCCACAAGGCTTGGAAGATTGAACTACATTGTATCCCTAGAAGCGCCAACAATGTTGCGGATCATATGGCGAAACTAGACATTGGGACTAGGAGGGAAATCGTATTCATGGATACACCGCCCCCAAGTGTTAATAATTTGTTAATTTCCGAGTCTATGTAATAGACTAGTCTATTCCTTATTTCAGCAAAAAAAAAAAAAGAATTATTTCAATTAGACTGTTTTGTGAACAACTTTTAGACTATTTGCTTATGAATCATTTTGTCTTAGGAAGAGAGTTTGTCAATTCTTGTGCTTTTCAGCTTGCAACTGAAGTTGATCAAATATATTGAATTGTTTCTTATGGTTGTTTTGTTGATCGTAACGGGTGTATAACAGAAAACAAACCAGTATTTAAAGTCGAGGCAAGAGTTGAACTCTTTCTCTTTAAAACGCTATTTGCCCCGCTCGGTGCTTACGGTTTGATCGGCAATTCGTTTCTCAAGATAACTCGACTATCTCTTAATATAGCAGCACTTCAAATATTAAGAACAACGAACTAAAGTATTGTTTTGAACTCTGGGAACAAAACAGATATAAAGAAAGAATGTTTGTTGATTGAATGAAAAATGAAGAAGTAGGGGGGCCTATTTATAGTTTACGAAAGTTGGCCTTGGGGTTGACTGGACGGACATGTCTTTTCCACGTCACAACTTTCCCGCCAGATTTTACACCATTTCGACTGACTGTGCACCTATTAGGATGAAAGGTGGCACTTATTCTGCTGACGGGGTGTGTAGGCGGCTATTCGCTGACTGGATTTTCCCTCCAATTTTCGCAGCCACTAGACACACTTATTCGACCAGATTCTGACACCTATGAACATTTAATTAATTATTAAATTCGTTGCTTATTATTTTCAAGCCCAAGCCCAAGCCCAAGCCAAAGCCCAAGCCCACGGCCCGTAACCCACGACCCACGACACCGGCCCGGGTCCGGTCCGGACGGACAGCAGGGGCGCGCGCGCGCGTGTGGGCTTGAATCGAAGCATAGCCCATCTAAGTCTTCTCCCCTTCAAAGACTAGTGGTACCCCTTGGGGCCCAAACCCTTATCACAAACAAACAACTTATTAGGTGTACTAGTTTAGCCCAAACTTTCCATGTGGGATGGTGACTTTTCATCTTCCCACCTATTTTCTTTTTTTTTTCAAAATAACTTATTTCAACTAGCTTACTTGTTCATTTAATTTCTCATTCATCCCACAATGGTTTTGAATAATTAAATATACTCGATCCATCTACACGAAACGTAGATTTCATTAAGCTAAAGAAGTTCCACTTTTATAAAGAGAAACCTACTCAAATAAATTATCAAAATCATGGAAAAGTCATACTTTTCCAACATGTTTTTGTTCTCATCATTTAACTTTGAATCTCTACAAATCTTGTCATTTATAATTGCAGCAGTAATTTTATATATTGTCTTTGGTGATGTTGGCAATTAAATCTCATTTATCATATTTTTTTGGGTAATGATTTTAGTGTGCATTATGAAATGGAAGAGTAATGATGAATTAAGTATCTGGAGTTCAATTTTAATCTCATGCTAATTTGTGGAACCAACACGTATTAAAGTTCTGGTTATAAACCAAATGAACAAGTTGAATTGGGTCGAAAATCTCATTTTTTTTAATCTCAAGACTAATCTCGGTCAGATTTTTCATTTTTAAGATCATATAATTAATTTGGGAACCAAACAGCTCCTTAAAATTTGAGACATTTGATAAGTATATTGTTTTCAAACTAGTTCAACTAATCTATGGACTACTAGCATGTATATATGCCAAAATAGGTGGATCATCCTGACAAAGATTTTGTATTGACACAAGGCAGATTATATATAATATGAAAATGAAAAAAATAAAACACAGCAAGTAGTAAATGAGAAAGAGTGAAGTACAAAATACTACTACCTAGTCTAGTCCTCCTGACAGCACAAATTAGTTGCTTATAATGTAAGATTATAAATAGAAATAGATATAGTAAATAAATTGGTTTAGTGCCCAACAGCATGACTACATTTTGACCCCCAAAAAACAAATAAATATATAAAGCCAAAAACAACAACAAGAGAGAAAAGAAAGACAAAAGCAAAGCAGAGCATGCGCTACACAGTCACAGACACACAGTAGTTTTAGCTGTAAAATGCGGAGAGAATAATATGCGTCAGTAGTGGACTAGTGGTAGTGGTTGGAGAAGACAGTAAGGCAAGCAAATATTTGGTAAATCAGTCTCAACTTCTTTCAGTTGCTGATTTTGAAGATTCAACAGCAGATCTGGGTTTTATTGGTGGTAAATTTGCCCTCTTTTTTTTTTTTTTTTTTTTTTTTTGAAGATAATTATTTTCGTTGTTGTAGTTTGATTTCTTCTCCTAAAACCCTGTCGGAAATGCAGGAGCATTTGCATTCTTGTGCTATATTTTTACATTTTATGTTTTTTATTTTTATTTTACCTAGTTGAAGTATTGGGGGTTTTAGGTTATCAATACTCTCATGGATAATGCTTCCGGTAGCGGGCTTCGTTTCCAAAGAATGCCGCGCCAATCGCTTTCAAACTGCCTTAAGATGGACCCATTGGTGAGCTCTTGTTTCCCCCTGTTTGGATTTTTATAAATTTTAAGCTAATGTCTGTGAGCTCCCTACTAGTGTTTAAACTTGAGATTCTGAGTTATATCAAGACTGAGTTTTGTAGAGTATTTTTTGGTTCATTCCAGCTAGACGAAAACTTGGAGCAGTGGCCACATCTAAATGAACTTGTTCAGAGCTATGGTACTGACTTGGTCAGAGATGTACACAAGTATGGACACTACGAAAGTGTTGCCCCTGTCACTTTTCACAATCAAATATACGAGGGTCCTGACACTGATATGGAAACAGGTTAGTACAAACAAATCCTGTTTGTTTTTACTATTTCTTGTATTATTCTTATCTGATACAGAAGCACCATTATAATCTATGTGTTCTCATCCTCTTACTGGGTGGTGTGCTGCTCTCATTGAGATTCGATTTTAAGCAAGTTGTAATTTGTCAGTTAAAAGTTAAAACACTCCTGATTATATGGGGGCTAGTAAATGAAAATGTTCTTTATAGGCATTCTCCATGAATTGCATTTTACCTGCTGCATCAGTTAAATTTTTGATATGATGATTGAATAAGATCCAATAAGGAAGATTCACACCACCTAAGTTTATTTCGAAAATTCATTATGATCACAGTCTCATGAGAGTGCATTTTTTATTATCGTTTCTTTTTCTGATCAATGTTCAGAATTTGACCTAACCAATGCCAAAAGAGCTAAGATGCATGATTCAGTGGATGGAGAAACTGCCACTACTTCTGGCAGTCATTTTGATTCTTCAAATGCTGAGAATATGAAGGTTTGTGATCCACAGTTTTAACTCAGTTTTTTCTTTTTGTCTATATTTTTTTTGAATAATTTGGCAATATCATGAAATCTTGCAGCATTATGGAGAATCTCCACTTCCAGCTTATGAACCTGTTTTTGATTGGGAAAATGAGAGAGCAACTATATTTGGTCAAAGAATTCCTGCTACTAACATATTTCAGAATACAAGGTTTATCTAGCTTAACACATGCATTCTATAGTTAAACTCTGAATATTTCTATCTCGATTGACGACTCCCTTTATTCAATATATCTTTTTGTTCGTGCAGTGGGCTTAGGATTGCAGTGAAAGTGTTATCCTTGTCATTTCAAGCTGGGTTTGTTGGTGAGTTTGTCTTTGGTGTATACCCTCTACTTATTCGTTCTTTTGGCTTTTCAACCACCAGATGTTGCAATGCTGAAGTACAGAAGTTTTCTTGTAGAGCCATTTTATGGCACCATTTGTTTGTATAATAGGGAGAGAAGGGAAAAACTCTCAGAGGACTTCATTTTCCACATGTCACCAACTGATAAACAAGATGTAAGCTGTTAGGGGTTATCCATTTCTCATTTTGTAAGCAGCACCGTCACGGAGTGCAAATTTGTCTCTCTTCTGTATCTCGTCTTTTGCATTCGAATAGATTTTTATAAAATAAGAGAGTTTTGTGCTTTGATTTCAGATAGGTAGTGCTTTGGAAGCACGTGGAATTTTCCGGGTAGATGCTCCATCAGCATCAGTTTGCTTGCTTATCCAGTTAGAAAAGCCCGCTACTGAAGAAGGTGGAGTCACTTCTTCTGTTTATTCACGTAAAGAACCAGTAAGTGCAGCACTTAACCCTTTTCGTCACTTCTCGATATATAGGTTGAAATGGTTTCTGCCTATGTGGTAGGTTTTAGCTTTTATTTTTGTAAAACTGAAAGTATATTAATCATTTTATTTATTGACATCTAATAAGAATGATAATGCACACACGTCGCGTTAATTGAAAGACGATGTTCTATTAGAGCTTCCAAGCACTGTATTCGATTCTAGAATTTTTTGTGGTACTCGGTTTAACCAATTGATTCTTCCTGTTATGTTTATGTAAAGTGGAATAGTTATATTTGTGATTTCTAAAGCATGGCATACTTTCTCAATGGCATGCGCAGGTTCATCTGACTGAGCGGGAAAGGCAAAAACTGCAAGTGTGGTCTAGAATTATGCCCTACAGGGAGTCCTTTGCTTGGGCAATCATCCCTCTCTTTGATAGTGCTATTTCGTCTGCTTCTGGTGGTTCTGCTTCCCCTAGCAGTCCTCTTACTCCCAGCATGTCTGGTTCAAGTTATCAAGACGGTGCAGCTGAACCAGTTGCGAAGATTACCTTGGATGGAAAACTCGGCTACTCAAGTGGAAACTCTGTTGTGGTTGAAGTGTCAAATCTGAACAAAGTTAAAGAAGGCTATACAGAGGAGTCCCTCCTGGTTATTTCTCATTCAAATTACTTATTTTAAAATTATGCTCTTTTCCTAAAAGTGCATTCTGGAAAGCGCGGTTGCTTATGATCAATGGTTGGGGAAATTTACACAAAACTTTAAAGGAAGTTTACCCTTGATAGATAATCAAAGTACTTCTCAAACATAAACTTGTAAGGCCCACTTTCGATGCTTGAATACAATTACAATATTAAATTTCTTCAATCATCATGCTTGGGCTAACTTGATTCAGATGTTATGAAGTTATATTTCTTTGATAGAATTAATTCTTATTTTGGGGGGTTGGGGGGGTGAGGGGTTGTTCTTACAACTTGCTATTCAGCCATTTTGGTCCAGAAATATTAGCGGGTCAGCTGTAGTTAATATGGCTGCCCTTGTCCACCACACATTAGAAACTGCCATTTTTGGGAAGATTAGGGACAGCGTAAGTAGATTAGGTAGTACTTATTTACCCCTGAAATGTATGGCTAGTGACATAGTTGCCCTGTTCTCCTCTCCTGATGAAAGTCTCCAAGAAAGCTGGCGACAAGGTTCTCCGCGCACACTCAATGAGGCGTGGTAGATCTGGTAGCTATGTGCTGCAGGCACATTGACACAGACGAGTAGCACAGTAGCTGATCTTTCCAATGTCCATGGTCATGCTTTATTCAGCAAGGCCATGGAAGTGTCTCGCATCGTCAAGCGCCAAAGGTCACTCCAGGCCAATGCGCCGATGTAAAAAGAAAAACAACTAAAAAGAATATAAACAGAACCATATAAAAGACCCTAAGAAAGTTATTTTTTATATATATACAAAATTGAATTGTTTTAGACGAATGAAGTGTCATTATACTCTATCGACCTATTTTATAATACAAAGTTACAATACAAAATTCCACCATTAATAAAATATACCATTAATCTTTTCCCGTCTAATATGTGCTTCCCCAATCTACCTCTAAAATATTAAATATATTAAAAGTAATAAGAAGATTAACACTGTTCGTAACACCCCCCCCCTCCCCTCTCTTCACGGGAAATGTTCCGTCATCACTTTTACTTCAACCGTTTTCTGTTACATCTTGATCCTGTATTTCACATGCTTTTTGTTTGGCATGAGCTGATATTCTCCTCTGTAGGATCCTAAGCGAAAGATGCACAAACCAGTGAAGGGTATCTTAAAGCTGGAGATTGAAAAACTTCACTCTGGCCAAGTTGATTTCGAAAAATTATCGGAAAACCAAAGTGTGAACTGTGATTCCGTCGATCACCAACATGTTGTAGCTGAACCCTCATTCTCAAAGTGTCCCAGTTACAGAACTGACGCACGGCAGAATGTCGATTCGGGGCCACATACCTCTGATAGGGTAGTGCTGGATCGAAACGGATCGCTGAGTCATGGTTTAGCAGACGTTGCCATTAATGATGTAAGTATACAGTGTGTTCCATGTTAAAGGTACCTGTTGTTTCCTTGTGATTTATGAGTTGCTGGCGGATATCATGAATGGTTGGGTCATGGTTAAGATTTGGAAGTACTTTCTTTTCGTGAGATATATCTTCAGGCTTCAAAGCCCTTTGAAGCCATTTGTCTCCATCAAATTTACATTGTTGTTAGTTATCTCTTTTTACTGACTTAGGGTCATCACCATTGTTTTGTTTACAGTTCCAGGCATTTGACTTTCGGATAACTTCAAGAAATGAGCCATTCATGCAACTTTTTCATTGTCTTTATGTCTACCCTTTGAGCGTTAGCATGAGTAGAAAAAGGAATTTGTTCATACGAGTTGAACTGAGAAAGGATGATGTAGACATACGCAAACCACCATTGGAGGTAGATTATTATGATCTTGAAGTTGTTTTGTTGATAGACCAGATTTGTCATATGTAGTTTTTCCGACCAGGCAATGCATCCAAGGGAACCAGGCGACCCACTTCAGAAATGGATTCATACTCAAGTTTCTGTTGGAGCAAGGGCTGCCTGCTACCATGATGAACTTAAAGTTTCTTTGCCTGCCATTTGGTCCCCAACGCACCACTTGTTGTTTACCTTTTTCCATGTTGATCTCCAAACCAAAATTGAAGCTCCAAAGCCTGTAAGTGATGTGAATTTTGACTACACTGAGGTCCTCATTGCCTCGTTCTTTATCCTCTACTATTTACACTAAGAGCAACCAGTCAAGTAGAAATTTTATTTGTCCGGGAGTTCCATATCTTTTCTTGCTCATCTTGAGTTTATCTTACGCAAATTTATCTTTTCCGATGTGGTTGCAATATTGTTCATTTTTATTCCAGGTCTGCTGTTTTATTGTTTTTTACCCTATTGCAGGTTGTTCTAGGATATGCTTCACTTCCTCTTTCGACTTATGCGGCGTATGTACTTAATTAGCTGCTTTTTGGTTTTGAATTTTAAGAAGATTAATTTTTGTCCTTATTGGTGCTTATAATACTGCAAGTCTGCTTCATATGATCATGGCTTCGTGACTAATAAAATGTAGTATAATCATGAAAAAGCGTATGCTGAACAAGCACTGCTTCATTTTGGAATTATGCAACTAATCAAATATAATGCGAAACTCAAATCTGGTTATAAAATTTAGATTATAGTTTGAATCTTTGGTGATAAGTCTGCATGTTGTACGAGAAGTTTCATTGCGTGTAAGTTGGAACGATTGATAATGGTAAAAGAAGAATCTTAGGAAATAAGATCATTCTAATAGGGTGTTGAATATGACAAATACATATGAATCTGAGATAATTTTTCTTCCTTATGTACAGTGAGAGATGATCCCTAAGTGAACAAGTGCGAACTTTACTTCTACTGGTTTTAAAATGAATCACCAACTAGTTTGGATGGCAATTGCATCCCACTTCCAGCTAGACACGATGTATATTGCTTGAGCCGTAGGTTTTATCTCCAACAGTGAATATTTGGAGATCATACGAGTTAGTTTACAAACCGACTTCCCTAATTATGAACTTAGAAAATATGAGTTAGTTTAATAGAACTTCTGCTAGGGCAACTAAATGTTTCCACCAGTTTTAATGTTGAGTTGGTTTACATGTTAGTTTAAATGTTATTTGAGATTTTAAAACTAAATATCGTTAAAGCATGTCATGTTAGCTTACCGCCATTAAGTTTTCGTTCTCATCTCTGATTTTAAAACTAAATATCGTTAAAGCATGTCATGTTAGCTTACCACCATTAAGTTTTCGTCTCATCTCTGCTATTTATTTGGAGATTAAGATCAATTATGACAGTGACATGTTTTTGTATCTTAAACACTTTTAAAATCCTTATATTTTTACATATCCATTCACATTATGCAATTAGTTGGAGTAGTCATCTAATTTTTATATGTCTTGAGTGTCTGTTTTAATAATGTTTTTTCAATTAAGTCTGCACTAACAAGACTTTTATGCAGGTTGAAATCAGAAATCTCATTACCCCTTATGAGAGAGCTGGTTCCGCAATATCTTCAAGACAATAACAGGGTATGGTGATATCAAACTCGTCATTACCGATAAGTTTTTTGCTTTAACAAATCCCCACCTTATAAAATTGAGGATTGCCCTTCTGATTTGTTGTTTGCATTTACTTTCCTTTACATCATTTCATTTGTTTGTAATGATTATTGAAGGGTGAAAAGCCATTAGTTGACATATTTACTCAAGGCAATAGTGGATGGTTTTTGACTCCTTGGGAAAGAATGTTCTTTATGATATAATGATTAATGGTTAAGTGACTTGGACCCTGTAATGAAGAAGGATCATAGCAAATGGAAAGAAATATGAAAGAAGAGAGGAGAGAAGGCACTGAACGTCGCAATGGGATGACTACTTCTACATTAATTTAATTATTCACACTATTGAATGTGTAAAACTGAGAAGGTTGTTCACCTTTAAGATAATCCTTACTATGGTTTGTTATCATTTCGGCTATAACTGGGAAATCATTTTACAGATACTCAAGATCCATATAACAAAATTGAAATCTTACTAAAAACTTGTTACCAAGAGTCCTGTAAATATGACAATTCAACTGAAAATCCTTGCCTGTATCGTTAAATTATTTTTCTTATTCTTTTTTCCTTTTTAAAATTCCATGTTATAAACTACCATCATATTGTTTTCTCTTTCAATCTGACAAATTATTTACAAATTAACGTCCTCTGGACCTAAATGAATCCCAGAGACTCTTGGTTGATTTCTTATTTTTGTTGTTGACAGCTTAGGGTCTGCTAGTTTAAGAAATTATCTGGAGCAGTTACAATAGCTATCATGAAGAACTAGTAGTTGCACTAACTCCAAATGGATTATTATAGTAATGCTCGGTGATGACCCTGCTTGATTGATGGGATGCACAATGTATGTATTTGAAGGATTTGAGGTGGAAATGTCTATCAGATTTAATACCAAGTGTAACAAATTGATGTCTGTTGATATTGGAAGAATTTGAGCAAGGAATTTGAGTGAATAAACTACTTAACCGCTTTTCTAAATGATAAGAAAGAAGTGCGGCTCAATGTGTAACTTGTATACTTGTGTTCAAGGGCTCATGTCTTAGTATTATATGCTACCAGACAGAGTCATACTTGATAAAAAAGACGATGTGCGAAACATCGGAATTCTATGGCCAGAACCGCTGATATATTTGGGCTACAGGAACTCCGTGTACTTTCTGGAGCCATCAATATTATTAGGAATTGGAGGCCGGAATGGAAAAGCAGCAGGGGGAGGGGGAGGTTGGGTTATATTGTTGTTTAATTATTTTCGAGTTGTTATAGAATTATGAAAAAATATGGTAAAATAAAGCTGTCATTGCTCTATGAGAGCTTTTCTTCAATTTGATTCTTGTTTATATTTTATGGGAGAGCAAAATTGTCCTTTTACGTTCTCCTTTAAGTGATATGTCTTGTAGCAAGAGAAGGTCTGTTATTTTCTGAAACAAAGGATGTGTATTTCTTTGATTATACTTAATTTCGTGATGATTTTTCAGTTCCATCTCAACTTCTTGTTTCTCGTGTTATTTTACAGGAGAGGGTGGATTACTTGGAAGATGGAAAAAATGTATTTAGACTTAGGCTGCGTTTATGCTCATCATTATATCCAATAAGTGACAGAATCAGAGACTTTTTTCTTGAGTATGACAGGCACATTCTTCGAACTAGCCCACCTTGGGGATCTGAGCTTCTTGAGGTATAGTTTCTGACTCTGTTATATTGTGCCTTTTCTTGAGCTAATAAGCCATGCCATGCGCCTGAGGGTACCCTTTGAATCAGCCAATGGCTCCTATGGAATTTAAGGTGTTCTTTAGTTCTATAATGTGTCTAAACTCTGGAAAGTTCTGATTACCACTCCTCCACTGATTTTTCTGTAACCAAGAATTTTTTGCCTTCATGCGAAACTATAAAAATTCTTAAGATGTTTCTGAAAGTGCGCTTGAAGGTTTAGTAGATGGAAGTCAACTTGTCTCTCTCATAAATGGTGAATAGCTCAAACTTGACGAATGCTATGATTTTTTCAGGCCATAGTGACGTTTACCTTAAAGGATTGGAGAAAAAACTGTCTCTTGTGATCGTAAACACACGTTCTTGATTATTTGTTTCTATAGAATGCTATTTGCACATAACTTCTCTACTGGATTTGCGTTATGCTATTGTATGATTTGGCTTCTCGGAATTTTCTCGCAGGCAATTAACAGTCTGAAGAATGTAGATTCAACTGCTTTGCTCCAGTTTCTTCAGCCAATCCTTAACATGCTTCTCCATCTTATTGGCAACGGGGGAGAAACTCTGCAGGTAACTTTTTGGTAGCTTTTGCCAAATAATCTTTTTCTCCCGCCTCAAAATATGTTGTTATTTTCTCCTGTATTTGTTTTTCTTCTTCTCCATAAAGAGTCATTGCTGTTTTCTTTCCTCCATTCAGGTTGCAGCCTTCAGAGCTATGGTTAATATTTTAACAAGGTATGTTTCATGAATATTTTAAAGTTATATTTTGTATTTTATTTCTTGTAGTTTTCTATAGTGTTTTGTTCCATAGAGTGCAGCAGGAGTCGGTGGATGATGGTGAAAGAAATATTTTCCTGGTGAACTATGTTGACTTTGCTTTTGATGATTTTGGGGGTCGTCAGCCACCAGTTTATCCTGGTTTATCCACAGTTTGGGGAAGTTTGGCCCGCAGCAAGGTAATTTTGAGGTGAAATTATTTTGATGATTGTGTTTCTGCAGTTGCATTCTCAAAATATAAAGGGTGAAGAAAAGCGATAATGAATTTTTATTTGGTTTCTGGGTTCTAAGTTTGCTTATCAACCAGACAAGGTGCTACAGTATATCCTATAGATCTAATGCAATTAGATATTTCATATTTATCACCGTTCCTAAATGACGTCTAGTTGTCAAATTAACATATAATTGAAACACGAGGTATAGAAAGTCAGCCATATTAATTATGCATTGGAACGTAATATAAAAAAGTACCTAACTAGTTATTTTAGGTTTTAAAAGTCAACATTTTTACTCAGCAAAAGTAGTAGTAAATCTACAAAATGAGGATTTGGTATCGGCCATATTTTAACTTACTGGAGTCGCTTTGGATTTAGGTATTCATCAGATATGAACATTTCAACTTTTTACTTTTATTAGTTGATAGGATTGTAAATATTAATGAACATGGATAGAGGACTGTAACAATGGATTCGAGAATTAAGCTGCGTATATAAAAACCACGAATAGAAGATGGTTCATTAGTCTACCCCCTATGGGTGAAAACTCAGTTGTTGATATTATATGTATTACCGAAAGATCTTTTATCTAATTTCAGAAGCGGATGTTTACTGCTGATATTTTCTGATATTCCATCATTTGAAATTTAGGCCAAAGGTTACCGTGTGGGGCCAGTTTATGATGATGTATTGGCCATGGCTTGGTTTTTTCTTGAGCTAATTGTGAAGTCCATGGCATTAGAGCAGACTCGACTGTTCTACCACAATCTTCCCTCAGGTATTTCCATATAGAAACCTTTGTTTTCTATTCTTACCGTGGTCTTGGTATTCTGGCGATGCAGCATCTGTAGTTAGTTTATGTTCTTAAGCAATGCCTTATGCCCTGATATAACAGTGTCTCTCAGATTTCGTGATTTTGGTTCTCTGAGATTGAAGTCAGTTATGATCTATATTTTTGTGGACTAGTTTCACTTCTAAATCTAGTTCCTGTTCACTGGGGAGAAGTCATATAGAAAGCCACACGCTCATACCTTTTTCACATAATCCAAATATTCCCGTTCCATATCAGAATTAGTTTTTGAATTATTTAAATTCACTATACGTGGAGCTGTACGCTCTTGTCCATAGCAGTAATTTGGCTAAACTTGTAATTTGCATATGAACGAGTCCAATGTCAGCTGAAATTGGCCTAGTGCATAAATTTGTTGTGCTAGTGTGTTAAACTTTTGATTTGCGCAGGTCAATCCCGTTATTAGAAAGAGTAAATTCGATAAAAAAATCATAATTGTACTATATTCTGGAGTTATGCGTCAAATACGTTAAATAAAGTAAAATGCTTTGCCTTGATGCTCGTGATTATCCCTCATACACGAGTTGAAAGCCTTGCTTTTTACAAGATATAGAGAGATCCATAAAAGTATTCTAATGAAATTAGTCAGTTTCAAGTGAGCAATGGAGATAATTTTGAAACTGTAATTTCTTGGGTAATTCTTTTTGTTCCAAGTGAGCCAAACTGGTGACATTTTTTTGGTCTGATTCGCCTCTAAACTACATAAAAACGAGTGCATATTTCAGCTAAAACCCTGCCAGAAGAGTATTAATTTTTAAAATGATACAATTTTGTATTACGGAATTTGTTATGTAAACGCATCTTTTCTTCAAATATTGTATCAGTAAATTTTTTTCCATAGAACCTTAGAAGTCACACTGAATTATTGATATCATGTGGAATGACAGTGGAGGGATTATGCATATGACATTAGCTATTTACTATAGACTGAAATTTTTCATTCTTGACCCCATTCAGCTTCCAAATGATTTCCTGCACTAATAGTCTTTTCTTTTTTTCTTTTTAATGCAGGAGAAGATGTTCCTCCAATGCAGTTGAAAGAAGGCGTTTTCAGATGTATAATGCAATTGTACGATTGCCTGCTAACAGAAGTTCATGAGCGTTGCAAGAAAGGTCTAGGGTTGGCCAAGTACCTAAACAGTAGCTTGGCTTTCTTTTGTTATGATCTTCTGTCCACAATCGAGCCTCGCCAGGTTTTTGAACTGGTATGTTTGTTTGTTTATCATAGTCTGGGATCTTTTCTTATTTTCCACATGAAAACCTTTCATATTCTGTAAGTTGTATGGTTCGAGCTCGTATCTAATGGCATCTCTATCCTAATATATTTTTATTTCCATCTCTTTTGTCTACCGAAGAGGGTCTACCAATTGAAAAATTGAAACAACATGCAAAAATATTCTTCTCTTTATAGTTGCCAGTTTGGTGAAAAATTCATTGTGCACCAGAGGGTCACTTTTACCAAGTTAAGCAATGAGAGAAAATGTAATTTTCTTTTATTAGATGTCAGCCATCTGTGTCCATTTAAAAGTTGCAGCCGCTCTTATAGTAAAATACGGCTCGTTTAATCGTTTTTTTCCTTTTTTTGGTTATCTCAAGTGAGTCCTTGTTTTATTTAAGTGAGGTGCTACGTGTCTCTGTTCAAACATCTGCTTGGTACTCAGAATGCTTTACTCTTACCCAATGATATTAGACATCTTCACCAGCTTCATTCTCAAAGTGCGAATTGAACAAACCTTATTTACTCCATTTTGGATTGAGATACATTATCTCTGTTAAACATGTAGTCCAAAAGGGACCAATAAATTAAAAAGTTAGATATTGAAATATCCGTTTCAATGATTACATAGTTTTTGCTTAAGTTACAACAATAACAACAACCAAGCCTGTAATCCGAATAAATTGGGTAGGCTATATGAACCATAAGTAATTCTCTGTCTCCACTCGTTACGGTTGACAAGTACGTCTTTATTTTGGTCTCTAAGCTTCAAGTCGTTCCGTATGACCTCCATCCACGTTTTCTTCGATCTCCTCGTGCTCTATCCGTAGTCGAGAGTTTCAACCCGCCGTACCGGTGCATCTGTGGGTCTATGTTTAACATGTCCAAGCCATCTTACGGGATTTTCTTGCATCTTCTCGTCGATTATATATGCTCAAGTCTTAATTTGAACATTTGGATTTACGGCAAGTAAAAATAGCAAACTGATGACAAAAAAACTGTATGGAGTTGTTACAAAAAAATAATATACTTAACGTCCTGAACCAAGGCACTGCTCCATGAATATGAGTTAAGTGGATAGGTGGGAAGACTCATTTGGTTATTTTGGCCTGCCACAATTAACAGGAGTAAAAGTTTAGTTCTTAGTACAGTAGCAAGCCTTTTTCATATTCTAGTAAATTATAGATTTATGGATTGCACGTGCCATTCGAGGGTAGTATTTTGATCTGAAGTGCAATTCTATTGTCCACTTATGATTTCTTCTTTTTTATTTGTACTTTTTTATCCTCAGTTTTATCTATTCATTCTTTAATCATTTTCTGTAGTTCGTGCTTCAGGGATGGCAATAACTCATTTTTTTTCTGTTGCTGACAGGTATCCTTGTACCTAGATAAGTTCTCTGGGGTATGCCAATCTGTGTTGCACGATTGCAAGCTTACATTTTTGCAGATTTTATGCGATCACGATCTTTTTGTGGAAATGCCTGGTCGAGATCCTTCAGATAGGTACAAGTTGAAACCTTTTCTGATTTTTTTTTGATTTTTATCATTAGGCTAGCATAACTACTTCTAGTGCTCGACATTTGTTATTTATAGACACTGCTTAATCTGATAAGGGCTTACCTAGTGAAAGAAGGTATCCATCATATGCCAGCGGGTGGAGGGAAGATTTCTCTTACTTCAAGAAGATTTGTAAAATTTTGATATACTCAAGTTTTAGGATCTTAGGAAAATCTGATATGCCATGAACTCAAGTTTCAGGATCTAAGTTCCTTACAGTGCATAATGGGTATTTAGAGCATTGGTTGTATGCCCCCGATGTGTTACGGCAGCATTATATTTAAGCAACAGTACACCCCTAATAGTGAAGTTCTACACTGTTGTGAACTCATCTTATTTAGCTGCTATATCAGCTAAACAACAAAAGAATTGAATAAAGCAAATTAAGGTGATACAAAATGCTAAATGTGCACCTTTTGTTATATTCTTAAGGAAGACACATTTAACACAATGCTAGGAAAATGTCAAGGAGTAGAACACTGTCCTAGATTAAAAATGATGGAGAAATCGGCTGGTGATTGAGACTTCGGGGGTGTTTGCAAGAGCTTGTAGAAACTTCTTTATTGCTGTTGCTTAAAGTTACTTTTGACATGAAGTTGGAAGCAAATATTTTTAAAAGAACTACTTATAGTGTTAATGAATTGCAAAATTTAACGAGAAGTAAATTTTTTTATTTTATAAAATTTGGAAGTTACCATATTTACAAAAGCAATTTGGAAACAACCACATGCCCAGTTTCTCTGGTTTCTCTTAAAAAGTGCATATGGGTTCAATCGCCGATAAGGTCTTTTCTCAAGCATTTCCAAGCATCATCTTGATAGCTCTAGATAGAATGTTTAATTATTACCGACAAAAAAGAAAAGCTTGATCATGTGAAAGTTGTTTTGGCTTTTAATTTTTAACTAACGGAGAACATTGGATTTGGCAATATTTACATTGACTATTGGGTCAAAAAGTGGATTGCTTTGTATCACATCCGTTGTATGTTTTCTCTTTTCTTATCTTCTGACCTGGTGGAGAAAAATGGGAATTGCTTTCTCTTATCTAATACTAGACACGTTGGCACTTGGTCCCTGCGTAATTAATCATTTATTGTAAGTATAATATAATTAATTTGTATGGTAAAGATTATAACTTAAATATGGATAGAAAATCTATACATCTTAACTTTTTTTATTTTTTATTTTTTTATGTAAGAGAGAATTAATTATTTTTTTTAAATGAGGTTTATATAATGATAAAGCTAAAACCATTCGTAGTTATATGGCAACTAATAACAAATTTAATAGTATGACGAGGGGTAAATAAGGAAATCAAAAGGTTTAGTGTCAACATGGCTTCCTTTATATAATAGTATAGAAGTATAAATGACCCTCAGATTCTAACTTTAAGGCGGCAATGATGCCTGTGTTTTGTGCTAAAATGTTTGTAATTTACACATTGCTTATATACTTGGGCCTAACACTTGACTATACTCTGCTGATACTCATTTTGACTGCTGAGATGCGTTTGTTATTTCAGAAATTACCTCTCATCTGTTCTTATACAAGAGATTTTCCTTACATGGGATCACGAGGATTTATCCATGCGAGCCAAGGTGAGGGCATTGCCACTTAATTTGCTAATATGAAACAGATATGACTTTATGTGTATTTTCTTCCTAGATGCACACATGTTATTTTATTTGGTCATCTGCTATTCTCTGAACGGTTTCCTTTTAACCCGCAACACTTACTTTTGATTATTTCTAGGCAGCTAGAATATTGGTGGTTCTGCTGTGCAAGCATGAGTTTGATGTTCGCTACCAGAAGCTTGAGGATAAACTATATATAGCCCAATTATACTTTCCCCTTGTGGGCCAGGTACATTTTTCAACTTCTTCCGCTCTATATTCTAATTCATTTTCAAATTCTGGTTTCTTCCTTGCTTAAGTTTAGATTTTTGATTTTACATTTTTTCTCTTTTGATGAAATCATTCCCATTGTTTTTTCCTACTCGGTATGCTTGAACATATTCCACGACAATATCTGCACGATGTTAAAGATCTGTTGTATGATGATGATTACGTGCCTTTAGAAAGAACAACTCATTTTGCAAAGGTTCACTATAATACCTAGCAGCCAGGGCAAGGAAATTAACATTTCTCATCAACAAAAGAGGCACTAAATCAGTTTTCTGAGTTACCCTCTTCATTATGCCCTTAGGAAGCTTTAAATAGGTATTGTAGTTTTCTAGTTCGTGTAACAAACAAACTGTTGTAATATGCATAACCAGTATGAAATATCTTTCAATTAATGGAGTAATTCTATCAATAAGTTGTTTGCACTATGTTTGAGTTACTTTAATAACACTTCTTCTGCACGACATTGTCTCATATGTTATGCATATTCCATATTTTCCTGTTCCTTATTGTAGGCCATGGATTCTAGATAATTCTGTGACCTGTTAACTTTCACACAATCCCTTTCTCTTGTTTGCATGTACATCTTCCTTTCCTCCTACCGTAAAAATCAAAAGCCCATTCGTGGTAATTTAAATTATCATAGTCGTGAAAATTGAACTCGAGCATCTATTTATTTCTCTTGTCCCATTTTCCTTAAACTAACTGGTAGCTATCTTACAAGACATGTTTGTACGATAATGCTAGTGATATGTGTTTGTATGGAATAATTGCTATAACATGTCAATGTTTTGTACTGTTTTTATTTTTTAGTGTCACCTGCTTAATTTTCCTCATTCTTGCAGATACTAGATGAAATGCCTGTCTTCTACAATTTGAGTTCAAGTGAGAAGCGTGAAGTTCTCACTATTATTTTGCAAATCATACGGAATTTGGATGATGCCTCTCTTCTCAAGGCTTGGCAGCAAAGCATTGCTCGTACCAGATTGTTTTTCAAACTTTTGGAGGAATGCCTAATTCATTTTGAGGTTATTTTTTTTTTCTCTTTTGTTGATTAGGTGGCCTAAGAACTCTGAGTTCTGAAACAATTTGCTACCAAAGAATCTTACTTTGTTGGGAGCTTATGCTTGCAAGTTTAGCACATCCGCAGCATATCTCTTGCTTCCTATTGAGCTTTTAAAATTCAACTATACCTCATATAGTATTTGAAGAAGAATTCACACCATTAAGTTGATACTGAAATTCAGAGAATTAAAAATGAAAATTCTGTGACCAATCATTGAGAATTGGGAAGATATATTGGGATAAACTTGACTCCGTATCAGAATGCCTGCTTTAAGAGTGGTAACCACCTTCCACCTCTCCTCTATCTTTATAATGGATGTTGCTTGCTACTTTTAAGACCTCATCAAACATCATAGAAGCCGAATGTTAAAATAACCTTATAGCCTTTATCAGAAAAGCACCATGGTTTTGGCTGTATAATTTAATTTAGTACGTTCGAGAGCTGTGCTATGAAGTACTCATTCTGGTTGATTTGTTATATATTTTTGGATTTTGCAAACATAATCTCGAGTGTCATCCAGGGCAAGTAAAGAATTGTTTGACTTCATGGTGGCAGTTTCTGGTTAACATGCCGACCAAAAAAATACATTGTTACTCTCTTGGGTCCCCACTTCAGTTCGTTGCAGAGCTGAGAGAAGTTTAACAGTTATATGAACAGGATGGTAGTGCTTGGTAAAGTGAATCCACTCAATTCCTCGACTTGATTGATCTTTATTCGTCTGACGATATTCTGCATCTCTGTGTTGCTTTTAGTGAGATGTTACATTAATGTTTGGCATAATCGAACGAGGATTTTTCAGTTTGGAACAAAACATAGATTTTCACAAACTACTCCTAAAAGTATGGGTAAATTACACGAACCACCCCTCATGTTTTCAGGATCTACACAAACTACCACGTCCAAAAAAACGTTAAAACTTTTTGGCCAAAATACCATATGTAGCCTCTAGAGCATTTATTTATTTTTCTCAAGTATGAGGGGTGGTGGTGTTGGGTAACACCTACTACACCAGTACTTTTTAATTGATTATTATATTCTGTTATATTTTTGAAATTTTTATCAATTACACCAGTAAAGTTTAGCATACAAAATTAACTTTTTAAAGAGTTTTAATCATCTAATAATGTATTTCACATATATTTAGTAATTAGTTAATGACAATCATATTAGTCGTTGGTGCATTAAAAGTATACTGAAAGACAAATATTTAAAAAAAGTTAGAAGTAGATTAAAAAATTTGTACAGAAATTGCTTAGCTATCTTAACTGACTTTGAGATTTACTCTTTGTCTCATTAATATATTAACATTGATTTGTATCTTGACAAAGTATTGAAGAAATTTGTGTACAAGTTTTTCCATCTATTTAATACGATGTTTTCATATCTGGTATTTGCATTGATAAAAAGAATATTCTAATATATTACAAAATCAAGGGGGTAGTTGAAGTTTTGTTTTTCGCACAGGGGTGTAATAGTCACTAAATTATAAACTATATGGGTCTTGTAGTTAGAAACTCCTAAGTATATAGGGGCAATAGTAAGAAATAATCATTTATGCTTGTATTACCAACGGTATTGTGGGACATTTAAAAATACGTTTTTGCTTACGTGATACTATTTCGTTACATTTAGCAATGTAAGGGGGAACGTGTAATCCCAAAGGGTAGATTGTGTAATTTCTCAAACACAAGTAATGGTTTCTTTAAATTGCCCATGTCTCGTTCACGAAAACCATGTGCTCAACAGCATATTATGGCACTGATTTGTGCAAGTTCCGTTACCTAAGAAGGCAATTGGGATTACAAAGCTTTAATTATGGCAAAAAGTATTTCACTGCCACCTGTGGCTCACCTGTTCATCATGATGTGTAACTGTTGAGGAGGAACAAGGATAGGTAGGAAAAGTGTTACCATCTCCCTGTTATGTATTGATTGGTGCTAGCACTGAAAACAAGTTGTGGGCATTAACGCAGATAGCTCCACTGTTTTGAGTTCTTAAAACTTAACAATGCTGGTTAGGGGCTGAAATGTCACTTGTATATATTATTTGTATTTTAATTAGTACACAGTTTTAAGCATGGAGATCATATTGTTTTCTTCTATCGTTTGGGCAATTGTTGGGGCTTTCTTAACTTGATATCTGGTTTTCTCGGGGATATTAACTTCACTTTCACTCTTAAGTCTGTCCTATCCTTACTAGTCGTTCCCTGTTGATTGAGTTCGTGATTTATGCCATACTTGTTTTGCGGGATATTCATACTAATTCAGTATGTTTCATGAGCAGCACAGGAAATGTGATGATAGCTTGCTCATGGGAAGCAGTTCTCGCAGTCCGGTAGGAGATAAACCCTTTTCCTCAAAGTATTCTGAAAGACTTTCCCCTGCAATTAATCACTATCTTTTAGAGGCGGCACGCCAGGAAGTTGGGGTATGTTATACAATCTCAGTTTGGTTCTGCTCTCGTATTGCAAATCTTTGCAGCTTTGTAACTTGTATTACTTTTCCAATGCTTATAATATTTATAATGCTAAAACTAATGCAGCCCCAGGGGACGCCTGAAAATGGGTACTTGTGGCAGCGAGTCAACTCCCAGCTAAGTTCACCCAGTCAGCCATATTCTCTGAGAGAAGCTCTTGCTCAGGCCCAATCTTCGAGAATCGGAGCTTCAACTCAAGCATTGAGGGAATCTTTACATCCAATACTGAGGCAAAAATTGGTAGGATGTTTATTTAAGATAATGAGCTTACTTTTTAGGTTGTCGTAGTAATATATATCCTGTGCAGATGAACCTTCAATATTACCTCTTCTCTGTGTTTCAGGAACTTTGGGAAGAAAGCCTTAGTGCTGCTGTCAGTCTTCAAGTTTTGGAAATAATTCAGAAATTTTCCGAGGCTGTTGCACCACATACAATTGCTACCGATTATGGAAAACTTGATTGCCTTACATCTATCTTTATGATATTCTTCTCGCACAACCAGCCTCTTTCTTTCTGGAGAACTCTCTTCCCAGTGTTCAATAGTATCTTTGAGCTTCATGGAGCAACGCTAATGGCGAGAGAAAATGATAGATTTCTAAAGCAAATTTCTTTTCATCTTCTGCGCCTTGCAGTTTTCCGGAATGAGAATATTAGAAAAAGAGCTGTCATTGGACTTCAGATTCTCGTTCGGGTAGACTTGTCATATTATTTTTGCTAAGTGTTTGTCGTAACTTACGGAGATTCACTAGATCATTTGATGAACTAAAAATCTACCTTTTTGGATTTTGCAGAGTTCTTTCACTTACTTTTCTCAGACGGCAAGATTGCGGGTTGTGCTTACCATTACCTTATCGGAGTTGATGTCTGAAGTCCAAGTTACACATATGAAATCCGATGGAACTCTTGAAGAGAGTGGAGAGGCACGTCGCCTTCGCAAATCACTGGAGGAAATGGCGGATGAATCAAGGATCATTGACATGCTGAGAGATTGTGGTCTCCCAGAGAACGCTTTTGTTGCTAATTCTGAAAATTTGAATGTTAACTGTTTGTCTTGGTCGGAAGTAAAAGTCCTATCTGCAAGTCTACTTTTGGCTCTTGATGCTAGCTTGGAACATGCACTTTTGGTATAGATCCGCCATCTTGGTTGCTGATTTTCGCATGTTGTATATCTGCCTAAGTAGGACTACTCCCATAGTCCCATTTAAATAATTTGATAAGGCTGATTTTCTATTTTTTTTTTTTACTTTTAGGCGTCCATCATGACCTTGGATAGATATGCTGCTGCAGAGAGCTTTTACAAACTTGCAATGGCATTTGCTCCAGTTCCAGATCTTCACATTATGTGGTTATTGCATTTGTGCGATGCACATCAGGAAATGCAGTCTTGGGCTGAAGCAGCACAGTGTGCTGTTGCTGTTGCTGGTGTAGTGATGCAGGTTCAGATTCTTGCTTTTTGTATTTACATACATATTAGAGCTGTGGGTTTGAATATGCTTCTGTCTAATTGAAGTTGGACCTTGTGTCTCAGTGACATATTGAATACGGATCAATTAATGCACTACAATAATGAATCTCTGATGACATGCATATAACCTAATAAACAATTCCATTGTGGACGTAATATGAACATGTTGTAATAGTTAGGAATATTAGTTGGTGTAGAGCTCATGTTATTTCCGGGCTGCAGTATTCTTACGTCCTCACATCTTCATATTGCACCGCTGATTGATCCTTTGGGGGAAAAGATGGATTTGGATCATTGATTGATCCAAATCTTATCCGAGTGATAGAGATTGACAACCAATTTGGAACGAACAACGAAGAACACGAAGAGAAAGAGAGAAAACTATAAGCTAAATAATATATCAATATCAATAATAATCAAAATCTGTCTCAAAAACAAAGTCTTGGCCTATATTTATAGGCTAGATAAAAGAAACCTACTCCAATTAAGACTCTAACTAAAAGGTAATTAGAGCCCTAATTCTATCAAACTTACCAAAATAAGTTCATACCTAAAATAATGTCTTAACAATTAAAATATAAACTAATTAGGAAATAAATAATTAATAGATATTCTTCTTGGGCTTTCTTCTTTGGTAGACTTTAACTTGATTCCTATCATCTCTCCCCGGCTTGAAAAAACTCGCCTCCGGAGAGTTTGCATTGATGTACTCCTCAAGTAAGTCCGGAAAGTGAAGACGAAGCTCTTCTTCTTGAACCCATGAATTATCAGAAGCGGGGCGACCTTTCCAAGAGACAAGGTAGCGCTGGAAACCTCCATCAGTGGTACTAACAATCTCATCCTCAAGAATTGCTTCAACCTCATCCATGACCAACGGTGGTGTAGGAGGTAACTTGGGCACCGAAATCGGAGAAGTTGCAGAACCACCTGTGACACTAGCAGAAAATGTAGGAGGCTCAAAAGTACCTCGATAAGGAGTCAAATCCCCAACATTGAAAATAGGACTAATAGTTAGTTCAGGAGGCAAGTCTAACAAATAAGCATTATCACCAAGACGTTTTATGATACGAAAAGGTCCTGAAGCACGAGCAAAAAGCTTTTTAGATGTATGTTTTGGAAAACGTTCAGGACGAATACGAACAATCACAAAATCATCTTCCTTAAACTCCAACTTCCTACGATGTAAATCAGCAGCCAATTTATAATTTGCATTACTTTGTGCTATTTTCATTCGGATATCAGCATGTAAATTATGAATATGTTGTGCAAAAGTTTCAGCAAATTCAGCTGTTTTATGAGAAATAGGCAATGGCACCAAATCAATAGGAAGTCGAGGAGCTACCCCATGAACAATCTCAAAAGGACTCTTACCAGTGGACTTACTCGTGGAATTATTGTAGGCCATCTCAGCAACAGGTAAAATCAAGTCCCAAGTACTAGGCTTTTCCCCCACGAGACATCTAAGGAGATTACCTAAAGTACGATTGACAACCTCAGTTTGACCATCAGTTTGAGGATGAAAAGCACTTGAGAACTTCAAGTGAGTACCAAATAATTTCCACAAAGAACGCCAAAAATGACTCACGAACTTCACATCCCTGTCGGACACTATGGAAGAGGGTAACCCATGTAAACGTACCACTTCGTTGAAGAAGATCCTCGCAATATTAGAAGCATCAGCGGTTTTCTTGCAAGGAAGAAAGTGAGCCATCTTAGAAAATCTATCCACCACAACTAAAATAGAATCATGACCTCTAGCAGTACGAGGAATGCCTAACACAAAGTCCATGCTAAGGTCTTTCCAAGGGGAGTGAGGAATAGGTAGAGGGGTATAAAGACCAGTGTTTTGCCTTCTTGCTTTACTAAGTTGACAAACACGACACTGTGACACAACCCGAGCCACGTCCTTGCGTAAAGATGGCCAAAAGAAACGATCAGCAACAAGGATGGTAGTCTTGTCTCTCCCCAAGTGACCAGCGAGACCCCCATCATGAAGCTCCCAAATAAGAAAATCCCTCAGAGATGTGCTAGGGATACATAGGCGAGTCCCATGAAACAAGTACCCATCAACCACTTGGTAATCAGTAAGCTGACTACGATGACCCGCTGAAACCTCAGAATAAATCTCAGAAAAATCAACACACGAGACATAAGCATCACGCATCCTATCAAAACCAACAACCGTAGTAGACCATTTTTGCAATAGAAGTCCTATGCGACTTAAGGCATCAGCTACCACATTCTCAACACCAGAACGATGTTTAAGAACAAAAGAGAAGTCTTGGAGCGTTTCAACCCACTTAGCATGTTTCTCTTTGAGCTTCTTCTGATCATTGATGAACTTAAGAGCATCATGGTCGCTCCAAAGAACAAACTCCTTAGGGAGGAGGTAGTATCGCCAATGCTCTAAACAACGAACTAAAGCATAAAACTCCTTCTCGTATGTGCTGTATTTGGTACGGCGAGACTCATTGAGTTTTTCACTAAAGAACGCAATCGGGTGATTATCTTGGCTCAGAACACCTCCTATGCCTACTCCAGATGCATCACAAGCAACCTCAAAGACCTTGTTAAAATCAGGGTGGCGTAACACCGGGGCTTCCGTCATCTTCTTCTTCACCAACTCAAAGGCTTCTGTAGCAGAGGGACTCCATTTAAACTCACCTTTACGGAGACAATTAGTGATAGGAGCCATGATGGAGCTAAAATCCCTAATGAAGCGCCTATAGAAGGTAGCTAAGCCATGAAAACTACGAGCCTCAGACACAGTTTTGGGCAAAGGCCATTCAACAATGGCTTTGATTTTGTCAGGGTCGGCGGAAACACCTAGATCAGAGATGACAAAACCCAAGAATATCACACGGGACTGAAAGAACGAGCACTTACCCAAATTAACATAAAGTTTCTGAGCCCTAAGAACTTCAAAAACTAACTTAACATGTCGCAAGTGTTCTTCCTTAGTGGCACTATATAGCAGAATATCATCAAAGTAGACCACCAAGAACTTCCCAATGAAGGGGCGTAGAATATGAGTCATAGCTCGCATAAAGGTGCTAGGTGCATTGGTTAACCCAAAAGGCATGACTAACCACTCAAATAGTCCGTCTGGAGTCTTAAAGGCGGTCTTCCACTCATCCCCTGGCCTAACCCGTAGTTGGTGGTATCCTGCCCGCAAATCAATCTTAGTGAACCACTTAGATCCTGCCATGTGATCTAACATATCATCAAGTCTAGGTATGGGAAACCTATATTTAACAGTGATCTTATTAATGGCTCTACTGTCGATACACATCCTCCATGAACCATCTTTCTTAGGAGTAAGGAGTGCAGGTACAGCACAAGGACTAAGACTATGACGAATAAACCCTTTACCCAAAAGCCCTTCTATCGGCCTATTCAACTCGTCCCGCTCAGTGGGGTTCATCCTATAGTGAGGTAAATTTGGCAACTGGGAGCCTGGAACCAAGTCTATGGCATGTTGGACATCTCGCATAGGTGGTAACTGGTCGGGCAATTCCTCAGGGGTAATGTCCCTAAACTCCTCTAAAAGAGCACTAAGATCCGAAGGCTTGTGGCAAGATGTGTCATCAGGAAACTCTAAGGGAGCCTTAGCAACTATGGCAAGCAACAAGTTGGACTCAACACCCTCTTTCTCACATTCAGGGCCAGACAAAAAATGTAGTGTCTTGGTGGGTTGGGCCTTGGGCGGAAATCGTGAGGAAGGGTTGACTGGTTTACCCGGAACTAACCTAACCCGTGCGCCCTTGTGAGTGAAGACATAACTATTGTCCCTACCATAATTAAGAGCATTCTTATCATAAAGCCATGGACGACCTAATAAGATGTGGGCCACATCCATAGATAAGACATCACACCAAATGTCTTCAGAGTAGGGTCCTAAGCGAAGAGGAACCAAGCAACGCTCCGAAACGGTCAAGGAAGTCTGATCGACCCAAGCGACCTTGAAAGGGGAAGGGTGAGGTTCAGGCTTAAGATCAAGAAGCCGAATGGCAGAAGTAGAGACCACATTCATGGAGCTACCATTATCTATGACGACTCGCAAGATTTTCTCCCCATATCGAACCCTAATCTCAAAAATGGCAGTGCGTTTCCAAGAGTCTTGGTCGACTGTGGCAGACAAAATACATCGCATGACATGTAGGGCGCCTTCACCATCAGCGTCTTCACCATCAATTGTAGCGTCACATTCCTCAGATTCCACGAGGAATTCTTCAGTTGGCTCGTCGTCGTGAGGGTCGATGCCTAAGTGAAGAGCACGATGTGGACAACGGGAGGCTATGTGACCTCTTTCATGACACTTGTGGCAGATAACAGAAGAGACAGATGGAGACGAGAGTGAGCTACCCATAGCTGAGCGAACAGGCGGAGATGGTTGAGATGGTTGGCCACTATTCTTGACAGAACTAAGAGGGGGCTGGACGGTTGAAGATTTAGGAAATCTAGAGTCATTGGCTGAAGAAGAAAATTTTCGCGAAAAAGGCGGCCTGAGGTGCTTTTCTATCTCTCTCGCTAAGTGGAGGGCATCATGCAAGGTACGGGGGCGATGCAAGGTAACGTCGCGTTTAATGTCATCCCGAAGTCCATTAATGAACTTAGTGACTGTGATCCACTGATGCTCCCTGATCTTGCATCGAGCCTTCAAATCTTCAAACCGAGAAAAGTACTCTGTGACACTGAGGGTCCATTGTTTGAGATTGAACCAGTCTTGCATCATTTGAGTCTCATGGAAAGACGGAAGATATTTAGCTGTCAGAATGCGCTTCATCTCCTCCCACGAAGTGACTGGCGGTTCATTATCATACACACGATCGCGCTCGACGTTTTGCCAAAATTTTTGGGCTGATCCTACTAGCTTCATTTTGACAAAGAGAATTTTCTGTGTGTTGTTCAAGCCATAAAAGACAAAATAAGCTTCAAGACGATCTAGCCAATCTATGAAGAAATTAGGATCGTTTGTACCCTCAAAGTCAGGAATGTCAACTCTTACTCGCCTAGTAACATCGTAAGAATCATCACGGGGCGGATACCTATGGTGATCATAAGGGCGTCTACCGTGAGACTTATTCCTAGGGTCATAGTGTTCGTCGAAACTATTATCATCCTCACCATACTCGTCGGCGTTGATGGGATGCCTCCTAGCTGCATCGTGGTTGTCACGGGGGCTTCGAACACCTGCGTGACTGGCCTGACCTAAGGTATGATGAATATGGGCGGAATTCTCAGGGCCGTGTACGACGCCTTTACCACGGTCAGAGGGTGGAGGGACTTGACTGGACGCGTGTTGTTGACACTGGGAGATGTGATCGTCTAACTTAGCGTCAAGTGTGGTAAGGGTGCTATGAAATTCGGCTCGCATCGTCTCGAGTCCTTGAGTGAAAGCTTTGGAGAGTTCCTCAATCTTTTGTTCTAGTGCCATTGATCTCGTAAAAGGCATGCACAAGAAGGTATTTTTTTTTTTTTTTTTTGCTACTACCAAATTAAAAGCACAAGCAAATTAACTATAAACTAGAGCCAATGATATCGCAGAAGATCGAAATAAAGAAAAACAATTAAGCAACGATTCAAAGAATTTTTTTTTTTTTTTTTTTTGTCTTTTAGATAATATAAGTAAGCTAAACTTGCCAACGAACAAAAAGTCCTAAAGTCAATGACGGGAAAAGATTGTTACCGAAATAAATCCGAGCACACCAAAATCCCGATGTCACCGTAGTCCACGCCTAGTCCGATGTAGGGCTTTAGTTATTCCAAGCACCACTGAAAATCAAAAGATGAGAATATCAGCAAAAATAAGGATTTAACTGCAAATAACCAAAGAAAGACTAAATAGTAATTTTGCTCCTTCTTCTTCACGGGATGATGTCTACGAAATCTGGACGGCGGGATGGCGGCGCGTCTGGCAGCGAACGCGGAGGGGCGCGAGCTCTGGTAAAGGACGACTGGAGAAGGAGGTCGCCGATTGGAGTGACGGCGGTGCACAGCAGGCGAACGGGTGCGCGGCTGCGGGTGGTTGCGCGATCGGAGGCGGCGGCGGGAAGCAAGCGCGGTGATGGCGGAGGGGGATGCGACGTGTGGGCTGGTGGCGGTGTCGAGCGGCGGCGCTGACAGAGAGAGGGTGGCGGCAGTGGGTGGTGGTCACCGGTGATGATGGCGGAAGCGCGAACGCCGTTAATGGAGGCGGCGGCCGCGCCTAGGGTTTTGCTGCAAGTTTTTGTTTCTCTTTTTTTTTTTTCTTTTTTTTTTTTTTTTTTTTTTTTTTGAAAATTACAATCTAAACCCTACCTATGAAAACAGAAAACTTAGACACGAAATTGACTAAAAAAAACTGAAATTTGACGGCAGCGGAAAATCGAGGAAAAAATCGTATGGCTCTGGTGCCAATTTGATAGAGATTGACAACCAATTTGGAACGAACAACGAAGAACACGAAGAGAAAGAGAGAAAACTATAAGCTAAATAATATATCAATATCAATAATAATCAAAATCTGTCTCAAAAACAAAGTCTTGGCCTATATTTATAGGCTAGATAAAAGAAACCTACTCCAATTAAGACTCTAACTAAAAGGTAATTAGAGCCCTAATTCTATCAAACTTACCAAAATAAGTTCATACCTAAAATAATGTCTTAACAATTAAAATATAAACTAATTAGGAAATAAATAATTAATAGATATTCTTCTTGGGCTTTCTTCTTTGGTAGACTTTAACTTGATTCCTATCACCGAGTCCTCCAAGTTTAGTTTAGCTTTGATCCAATTGGACCGAAGTCAGAGAACCAGATGCTGCAGAGTTGGATCAACTCCTGGTCAACTTTAGATCCATGTTTAAGTCCTGATAAATTTATATTCTCTTTTAAATGGTATAGTAATCTTCCCTCATATTTTACCTTTAAAGCCCAAATTACTAACCACTATTACTTTATTGTTACTGCCGCTGCATCATTGCTGCCCCCATGCCCACCATTGTCCACCATTAGCACTCTACTCCCAAAAGAATGTCATTTCACCAAATTGAAACTTTTAGGGGGGAAAAAATGTAACACCTTACTCTCTACACGTCTTGTGTCTACCCCTTATAATTATTTCAAATTTTTTGAGAAGCTAGCTTTGAGGTAAATAGGTCTACCTATCATTCTCTTGAGCAAAGTTTATCAGTTCAGCGTCTATTCTCTCTGTTTGCATATGCATAGTGTAAATGCAGTGAGTGAGGTCTAAGATTATGCCATTATTCTGAACTGGCTTCTCTAGTTGTTTAAAGCTAATGTCTTGCTTGTTTGAATGAAGTTAGATCTTTGCTTACAGTACACAAGTTTAGAGCCTATGTTGATGCAATCATACGACTAAGTCATCATGCCAAATACATTCCAGTAGTAAACATTAAGAAGGGCAAAATCTCTCATTTAGTAGAAGTATGGAAATCAGAGGCTGAGCATCATATTTGATCCCCAATCTCAGTTTCTGGAATTTGCAATAACATGTTGACCCCTCAAATAATATCTTTTAGCACTTTGAGCCCAAATAGGTAATTTTGACATTTACACCCCATGTAGTAAAAGAAGTATTTCTATATTGGTTTTCTGTTCAGTATTAATTCTTACATACTAAGTTGGTTGGTATTAATTAAGTGAATGTTATTTGTATATCTAAGGCTTAAAATTAAAAATAATGGTCCAAAATGTTTTTTCCCGGAAAAATCATTAAGCTTGAAAAAAAGAAAACATAAGAGGTATTTTAAGTTCATAATCTGATTTTATTTTTTTGATAAATATTTTTGGATTTCAAATTAATATATTCATAAAAAAGTATATTTTGAACAATACTGATTAGTAAATTTTTATTTGCCAAGTTTTTAATCCCTAGAAATTGATATTTCTTTGATCAAGGAGAAAGAGGTTTTCCACCCTCGAGCAAAGCGTTGTTTATGAGAAAAAAAATCATCATTTTGAAACCATAGAATTAGAAATACAAATACAAAATACTTAATAACTTTACATTATTTTAACATTTCTATTAAAATAATTGATTAAAACAAGTATCGTAATATCTTATTATTGTTTATCTCTGTAAAATGTCAATCGAAATTTTAGGGTGTAAAGAGCCAATTAAAAGTTTAGGTTGTAAAGAGCCAAAAGACGGTATTTTGAGAGGACTAAATGTCAATTGCCATTTCCAAAAATTGAGCTTTACACCAAATGAATGACAAGTCCCAGAAGTTTGGGACTACTACTGATTTTTAGCATTTTATGGGACTAAACCTGATAAAGTAAGCCTACGTGACCAAAAGTGAAATTTTACCCATCAAAAGGTATTGGATCCCTCCTAATAATTGTGGCTAATTGTTTCCTAATCATGTTTTGTACCAAAGCCAATCTCCGTTTTCTGATCTAGTTATAATGGAAACCCAGTAAAATAATTTTGCATTAGCGTAGCTTTAGTAGGTACTTTTATTACGTAATGCACATAAATCTGCATGCAGCTAGTATATGTTGACCTTAATTTTTTCTTTCCTTTTTTGGTAGGCGCTTGTCTGTCGGAATGATGGAGTATGGAACTCTGATCACGTATCTGCATTACGCAAAATTTGCCCCGTGGTCAGTTGTGAAATAAATTCTGAGGCTTCGGCAGCTGAAGTGGAAGGATATGGTGCTTCAAAACTTACTGTTGACTCAGCTGTGAAGTACCTGCAACTTGCAAATCGGCTTTTCTCTCAAGCCGAGCTCCACCATTTCTGTGCCAGTATTTTAGAACTTGTAATCCCAGTATATAAAAGCAGACGGGCTTACGGACAGCTCGCGAAATGCCACACTATGCTAACCAATATATACGAAGCGATTCTTGAGCAAGAATCGAGCCCTATACCTTTTGCAGACGCGACATATTATAGAGTGGGGTTCTATGGGGATAAATTTGGGAAGCTCGATAGAAAAGAATACGTCTATAGGGAGCCTCGTGACGTAAGGTTGGGCGATATTATGGAGAAACTTAGTCATATATATGAATCAAGAATGGAGGGTACGACATTGCATGTAATCCCTGATTCTAGACAGGTCAAGGCTGATGAACTGCAGCCTGAAGCGTGCTACCTGCAGATAACTGCAGTTGATCCGGTGATGGAAGATGAGGACTTAGGAAGCAGAAGAGAGAGAATATTTTCTCTTTCTACAGGAAGTGTCCGTGCAAGGGTTTTCGATCGTTTTTTGTTCGACACGCCTTTCACAAAAAATGGGAAAACTCAAGGTGGTTTGGAAGACCAATGGAAGCGACGTACAGTACTACAGACGGAGGGCTCTTTCCCCGCCCTAGTAAATCGGCTCGTGGTAACAAAATCAGAATCGTTGGAGTTCTCTCCAGTAGAAAATGCAATTGGGATGATCGAAACTAGGACAGCAGCTTTAAGAAATGAATTGGAAGAACCTCGAAGCTCAGAAGGTGATCAACTCCCTCGTCTCCAGAGTCTGCAAAGGATCCTTCAAGGCTCGGTTGCTGTTCAGGTGAGTACTTTTGTTTGCTTAAACACACCCATCCACCTATATGGTTAATTAAGCACGTTCTCCTTAAATGTTAGTTACAGCTACACGTACCCTTGCAGTTTGGTCTATACAGAACTCTTACAGTATGAATAGTTACTGGAACACCCTTTGAGAATGAAAAAAAAGCAATATCTTACCAAACTGAAGGAGCTTCATCGTAATTCAGCTACATACAGTTTTTTTGCCTGTACTTGTCATTACGTCGGCCATTGTTTTTAATATATTATTTGTTGAGCAGGTGAACAGTGGAGTCCTGAGTGTTTGCACAGCATTCCTATCGGGTGAACCTGCAACAAGGCTTCGGTCACAGGAGTTACAGCAACTCATTGCTGCGCTTCTCGAATTTATGGCAGTTTGCAAGCGCGCTATTCGTGTGCACTTTCGACTAATTGGTGAGGAGGATCAAGAATTCCACACACAGCTTGTCAATGGCTTTCAGTCTCTAACTGCAGAGTTGTCTCACTATATCCCCGCCATTCTTTCAGAACTGTGACATAATTATTATTTTTTTCTTAGGTTTTCTGTTTAGGTTTTTTCTCTATGTAAACCTCGCCTGGCATGTTTAAATCTTATTCGTATGTGCTTTATCTGTTTTTATTTGCTGTATGTATATTTTCCTTGATTCCCTCACATTTCTCCCTTTTTAACTTTCCGTGGTAAGTTTTCAGTGCGCTGTGAGAATGCTATTTCCTTTTATTTAGTTTCTGCATTTATCCCATAATATTAGCCTTATCTGATATTGAGCGAATCCCAAGGTTTTTCTTCTTTCTTTCCTTATGAAATGTCTGAACTCTAAATGACACTAGCCGTGCATTTTATTTTGTGTACAATGATGCAATATTTGCCATGAAGCTTTACGGTGGTTAACCTTTGCTTTTATTATAGTTAATGATGTTTTAGATGGGATTTAAGGGATACTTCGCATCACCTTTGTTTTTATTTCTTAAGGTTGGACGAATCATGGAGAAGTTCATACAATGGTTATTTATAGTAAAAGAACTTCACGAAATTGTAGGGTCATTGTATTCCATCTCTAAATATAAAAAGAATCCTCAAAAAGCCAAAAAAAAGAAAAAGAAAACTCAGATTTGAGGAATTGAAATTATTTTGGCTCGCAAACAGAAGCTGTGTCGTGATATCTTCAGCAAATGCCTTTACTGAATTCACAAGTACTGCTAAATGTGGAATTATCCACGAGTGACCAAAATCCGCTGGTATTTTTTTATCAAACGAAAACCTTTATTAATCACATAAAAAAGAGTGAGTCTTTACAAAGATGAAAAACATCTCTGTCATTCTTCATGTCGCACGCCTCATTAGCAAGATGATTCGCAATCGAATTCCCTTCTCTAAAGTTGTGCATGAGAGAAACTTGCATTTTAGCAATTAGGTCTCGAATATTATGAAACGAAGGAGCAATCTTCCAGTTTTTGGGTTTTAGAGAATGGATTATATTTTTTTTTGATGAATAGAGAATGGATTATATGAATGACAACTTGGCCATCAATTTCAACCTCTAATTCCCACAAACCTCTCTCCCAACAAAGGAAAAGGTCTCTTTCCAACGCTCTAATCTTGGTCTCCATGTTGGTAGCGACACCAAAGTAGCTCCTAAAAGATACAATAAGATTACCAAGCTCATCTTGAACAACCCCGCCACCCGCGGCTTCACGATTACTTCCAGAACAACCATCGGAATTAAGCTTCATTACACCCCTCTTCGGCTTTTGCCAACTAACAATCTTCATGTCCTTTCCAATGTTTCCCAACTTCTTGAAAAGCCACCTTTTCCTAACATCCCAACACCCATGCCACATGATATGAATTGACGAAGTTCGAAGAGTGCACATACCCCATAATTTTGAACATAATCTTCCCGGCCACCCTCTTCAAATTCCTATGCTTTGAGTCGTTGTGGACTGTCCAAAGAAACCAACAAATGAGCATTGGAAGAATACCTCAAATATGCCCCGATTTGATGCTTTCCATCCAAGTTTGTCGCGCGGCCTCAAATGTCCCATTCGTGCCAAAGGGAATGTTGAAAGAGGCATAAAAGTACCTCCAAACTTGTTTAGCAATCCGCCCCGACCAAAACATATGATCAAAGGATTCCACATTCCTACAACATTGACGCTTAAAGACAATACACATATTCTTCTTTTGAAGCATAGGTCCGAAGCCCAACCATTCATCAACTTCCACCAAAAGAAACCAATATGAGGCATAATGGATTTATGCCAAACCACATTGAACTTGAAACAAGATCAAACTCTTCTCTAACACAATTCCATGCCGATTTAGTAGAAAATATCCCATCTGATGTTTCCTTCTAAATTGGCTTATCCTATAAGCCTTCAATAATCCTAAATTCTTCACCTTATCCACCCATTCTTCCGGCAACGTTTCAAGAAATGGGTCAAGATTCTGTTTCTCATTTTTTCGAAAGTCCGAGACCTTAGCATTAATCGGCCCCGAGACATTAATCAAATCCAGAAGAATCCCCTCATCCATCCATTGATCATTCCAAAAGGAAACCTCTCCATCACCAAGCATCCAAAAGATACTATCAACACCAACATGCCTAATGCGAACAAGACGCCTCCAAATAGTAGAGTGATGAAAGGTCGCATTAGCCAAACTCGGTGGTAGATTTCGACAATAAAAATCCTTCAATGCATTCGTCAAAAGGTTATTCCTTGTCCAAAATTCTCAACACAACTTAAGAGAAAATGCAAGTACAACATCCCTTAAATCACGAATTACAAGACCTACCTCCTCGAAGGTTTACATAGCTTATCCCAAGAAGCCCAATGCATTCTTTTCCTTATCTCATACACGACCCAAAGGAAACGAGCCATGATTCCATGAATCTTCTTAATGACCGCATCCAGAGGATTCATCACCTGAAAAAAATAAGTAGGAATAGATGCAAGAACAAACTTTATCAATGTGATTCAACCACTAGGTGATAACCGAGTGCTATTCCAACTTTGAAGATGACCGCGAATAATGGCAATGATTCTCTCAAAGTGCACACATTTAACTTGACCATCATGCAACGGTACTCCAAGATAGAGTAACGGTAGTCGAGTTTGTGTAAAGCCACTAGATGTATCATTGTCCTCCAAGAGGATGATACATGCTTGCTCAAAATAAAAGAGCTCTTCAATTTGTTAATACGCAACCCCGACACCTCACAATAAAAATCCAAGAATTTGGAAATCTCCCTAACTCCTCCTTTCTGCCCTCTAGCAAAGAGGATGCAATCATCGACATATGCAAGATGGGATAATGAAAAACGCTTCTTAGTGTCAAAAGCAATAGATGGATAACTTCGGTGTAACTCTTCCAACCCTTGTGAATGAAATTCCGCCGCAATCACGAACAAATGCGGTGAAATAGGATCTCCTTGCGGAGTCCTTGATTAGAAGTAAAATACCCCGCGGCCTCTCCATTGATGACCACCAAAAAGTGGCAATTAGTGATACATCGAGCTATTAAGCTCCTCAAATTCTCATCAAACCCAAACTTCTCCAACATTTGAAACAAGAAACTCCACTGCATCATATCATAAGATTTCTCCACATCAAGCTTCAAAATAAGGTTGTGGCCTTGAGTTCTTCTATGAAGAGAATGAACCATCTATTGACCAAGAAGGATATTCTCCGCAATATCCATTCCCTTAATGAACCCCGATTGGTTAGAAGATATAATTTTAGGTAAAATAAGAGCAAGCATATCATTAAGAACTTTAGACAAATCTTGTAGAAGGTAGTGCACAAACTAATAGGCCGAAAGTCACTCCACTTCCCCGGATTATCAACTTTTGGAATAAGAACAATCGAAGAATTAGAGAAAGCATTATGAAGAGCTTTAACTTGAAAACATTATTTAATGGCCGCATACACATCCACTCGGATCACCTCCCAACATGATTGAAAGAAGCGAGTTGTAAAACCATCCGACCCTGCAACAGTATCCGAGGCCATGCTCATGATGCATTCCTCAACCTTCTCCATGGATGGGCATACCTAGAGTGCAATGTTATCCTCAATGGTCACAAGACTTGGGATGAATAAGAAATATTGGTCTCGTAGGGATTGAGACGATCCACCAAGAAAATCTTGAAAATATTGAACACCCGATGACAATATATCATCCGGATCCGATATTTCCCCATCATCCACCACAATCTTGTTGATGCACGCTCGTGCTCTTTTCTTCTTAACAACAGTTTGATAGTACTTGGTGTTTCTTTCACCATCAACAGTTTGATAGTACTTACAAGCCACTATTCGCTTCCAAATACCCTCTTTCATAGCAAACCTCAAAGTGAGTTTTGCATTCACCTTGTTGAGCTCCACGAGAGCCGCATCCGTGGGGTTGCTATCATATAAAATTTTTGCCTCCTTAACATGTTGCTCCATCTCCCTTATCTTCAAGTTAACCTCCCCAAACACGTTCTAATTCCACCATTTAAGCCTCAATTTCAAACATTTTAGTTTTTCCCAAAAGCCAGGCAACCCTTTAGCATATGTAGGTTCGACCCAACTTGATTTAATAGTATCCATGAAGCCGTGATGTCTCAACCACATATTTTGGAATCTAAAGGCACTATTCTTGTTCTTAAGATGGTTTTAAATTCAAATAAAAGAGGGTAATGATTCGACTGAAACCGAGACTTATGAGTGATTGTGGAGACTTCGAAAGCATCAATCCAACCACTATTCACCAAGATACGATTAAGACATCCCTAAGCACCCCTCCAGTTTGTCAATGTGAACTTATCACCAACAAAGCCAAGACCAACCAATTCCGTCTCCAATATCATTTCATTAAAACCAACGAGAATGACTAATTGATAATGATTGAATATGTGAGCTGGTTGATCGAACCAAAGAACTCTTGAACTGAAATAACAATCAAACGATTGATTCGATTGATGTAGGGTTGGTGAACAGTAATTAATGATCTCGCGTGAATCTCAGGACTTAGAGTATTTATCGACCTCATGATGTGGGACCCGCTTCCCGAGAAGGCAATAACAATCAAATGCCACCGTTAGATCGTCCAAGAACTACCAAACTACCTTGATTTGACTATTTTCCATTTGGGTCGATAATGGGCAAGGCCGACCCAGTTTATTTCTGGGCCACCTAAAACACCCCACCATAGAGTCCCTCCAATTTGGGAGTCAGTCTTGAGTCAAGAGAGGGTACCAAATTTAATAATGTTTGCTGTTGTTCTTGAAATAATAAAATGCTCTACTTCAAAATATGCCCCCCATTTGGAAGCCGTAATCCCAAGGATCGGTGCCAAATAATAATATCCAGCTTCAAAATATGCCCCCATTTGGAAGCCATAATCCATAGGACCGAGTGCCAAATAATAATATCAGACCTTAAAATATGCCCCACATCTGGGAGATATAACTGAAGGACAGAGTGCCAAATAGTAATATCTGGCTTCAAAATATGCCCCCCATTTGGGAGCCGTAATCCGAAAGATCGGGTGCCAAATAATAATACCTGGTTAATATGCCCCTCATTTGGGAGCCGTAATCCGAATGATTGGGGTGCAAAATAATAATATATGACTTTAATATATGCCCTCCATTTGGGAGCCGTAATTCGAAGGATCATGTGCTGATGGATGTATATTTAAGGTGTAATAGAATATAATATATCTCATCACATAATTGTTACACGTAAATCACACTATGTTGTAAGTACACAAATCAAGTAATAATAAAATAAAAAGTAAGATTACTGCCGAAGTATCGAATCCCAAGAGAGTAGATATTTGTAATTTAGCGATTATGTTGTTGAACACTCAATGAATTGGTTTTCTATTTTTTTGGGTTTATCGTTGAAAAATTAAACTAAGACTAGGAACTGTGGGTTAACTAACTAACTATTAGAGATCTAAACAAGAATGCTTAGGTGAAACTAACTAGAGATTGCAGTTGGAGATATTTTTAAAAGACTAAAACTAAGCTATCTAACTAACTAGAATAGAATTTAGGGAAATTACAGAATCATAACCAAACTATGACCGTTTTTGCACTTTCATTGCTGAACTTTGAGACTTAATACTTTTGGGGTTGCCAAACTTTCATCCGGGCAGCACTATCATAGCCAAACTTTGAAAAGTCAAATTTCGGGCAGGTTTTGGCCAAAAAACGTCACAATGACGTAATTTTACAGGTGAAAAATAGGTAGTCAATTAACAATTCATAAAAAAATAAAAACAACTCATCATCTTCATCCCCTTCACGTAACCCCCGGCTACCTCCAACACCACCAATAATGGCGGACAACCACCACGGACTCCCCCCACCCCGCCGCCACACCTCACCAGCATCACCACCAACAATGGCGGACAACCCCTACGCCACTTCAAATCAAAGCTCAAACCCGACACCACTCCAACGATCTCTCTCCACCAGAAAATTGAGCACGAAAACGCCGCACCATCGAACGTCCCTCCTCATCGTCTATTTCGATAAAAAGGAAAAACAAACGAATGTTGCTCCGACTCGTTCCTCCTCTTCCGACCCATTTCCTCCTCCTCACCAATACTTATGCAACTGTTGATCAGTACCCGCTCACTAAACCACATCGATTGAATCTGATTACGATAAAAAATTTGGAGAAAATACAGCGGCGGTGGCGGCGGATGAGACGACGATTGATGATGGTGATCGATTGGTGTGTGTGAGAGAAAGGAGGATGAAGATGATGATTTTTTTAACTTTTATGAATTGTTAATGGACTACCTATGTTACCCCCAAAATCTGCCCGAAATTTACTTTTTCAAAGTTTGGCTATGATAGTGCTGCCCGGATGAAAGTTTGGCAACCCAAGTGTTAAGTCTCAAAGTTCAGCTATGAAAGTGCAAAAACGGCCATAGTTTGGCCATGATTCTGTAATTTTTCTTAAAGTTTAATTGATTGATTTATTGCTATCTAAGGATGTGAGTCAGAATTGGAAAAAGGCATCTAAGAGATGGATTTCATTGATCTCGAATGCATGTACTTCATAGACAAAATACCAATGACTCCTATGCAAGATGCTATTTATTGATCGTTCTTTTATTTCCACGTTGATGTAGCAAATTAGACACCTTTTGATGTACTAAAGAACCCTCTAATCTCTAATGATGTCAGGCCGTCAAGCACTTTCCCCTCACCAGAAGTTCACCATGTCATAGGATCCACACAGTGTTTTAGAAGTGAATTAGAGTTACTAGCTACGATTTAGATTCCATGACCGAAGGTCTAAAGATTTATCTGCCTGGTCTACTTTGCTAGTGTTGAATTAAATATCACCTATGCATAATTCTAATACAAGGTTATTCATAATTCTAATACAAGGTTATTCATAATTCTAATACATTATTTAATGTCACTACTTTGCTGTTAGAGAAACACGTGCATCAAATAAACTAAGTTGCATAAGCAACAAATAATATCCAACAAAAAAATTCATCAATAAACATAATCAAAACATAAGTTCAACGTGCATCCATATGAGATCAACTACATCCTCCCTAAGATACTGAGAGAATTAGCTACTCATAGTCATATTCAAATCACAACAATTCATCATAGATTATTCAAGTAAGGAAAAGAAAAAGATTAAACTCCTCATCTCCTCGCTGCTTTCCTCTACTATAATTGCTGACTCCTTTTGTTCACCTTTCTCCTACAACTATGACTGTAGTGCTACAAACAGTAGAATTTCTGTTCTTCCCTAACCTTAGAATGCTCCCTCTAACTAATTTTTGGGGTGTTTTGTGCTCTGAAAACTGGTACCCTAGCTGCTGAACTTAACTTTTTTTAATAGTTTTTATTCATCATGGGCTTCGTTTTAGGGTTTCTGACATCACCCCAGTTTTTTGTCTGATCGTGCACAGGAGCGCGACGCACAACTGATTGGACGACTCCGTGTTTCTTCAGCTTCCTTGCGCGACTGTCCTTTTGCTCGCCCCGCATTCTATTTTTTGGTTCCTTTAGTAGTGCGGTTGGTAGCACCGTAGCTCTATTCTCCTTTGTTACTAAAAAAGTGCTGAAATCCTCCATAAAAGCATCGATTTGCTCCGACTAAACTCAAACTACAAAAACAATGAAATGACACTGAAACAACTAACATTGCCACAAGGATTGTACAAAATTCTAATAAACCAGGTACTTAATTCACTACAATTCTCCTCTTATCAAATACCCCCAAACTTAAACCTTTGCTCGTCTCGAGCAAGACTCTAACCAAAAGAATTCAAAATTTGATAACAACAACATGCTCAAATCAGGATTTCATCTCAGAATGCCAACTACAATTGTAAATTGAAATAATAAGAATCATGGATGTCAAGTCATTGCACACCGAGGTTAATCAAGTTGTCATCACACATATTTTATCGTGCATAGTGGTGTGCTCATGTATCGCAAGTATAGACTACAAGAATTTCATATAAAACTCGTAACTAAGATCAAGAAATCTCACATATAGTTACTCCTCTCCCGTTCTCTACTTTTCTCATTGTTTTTCATGCATGCAAATTCTTCATGTTGAGGATCTTTAGGACTTTGTTAGCTTATAATGATAGGCTTGGGTATGTGCTATAAATAGAAAAGATAATTATGAGCTCTAGAGATGCCCATCGTGGATTTACTCATCAATGTTTCATTTTCCTCCCTTTTTGTGCCTTCTTCTTTTGGCCATACATTTTAGGCTCATTTTGACAACTTTTCATTTGCGTTTTTATTTGCGCAAGAATTCAATCAATCTTATACTTCATAGACTTTCGAGATGCACCACCAAACTTAGCGTTTTTGCAAAGGGTTATTTCTACTCTCTATTATGCTTTTCTTCTTTTCTGTTAAATGTATATTTTTAGCTCATGCTTTTGTTTTAAAATCCACAACCCACCAAACCCTCGTTCGAAAATCGCCACCTAAAATCCCATAAAATCGAAAATCGACTTTTTCATGGAAGTGCGAGGGTGATGAAGTTAGGTCGATTTGAGGTGGATTTGGGGTTTGGTGGTGGTGGATTTGATGGGTGTGGAGGGGGAGAGGGGTGGGGGTGTTGGAGAAGATGAAGTTTTTTTTTTTTTTTTTTCAGTTTTAAATTATTAAATAATTAATAAATCAAACTTACAAAATCAAGCTTAAAAAATTACTAATTAGTTTTGTTGAAAAGTTTTAATTTCTAAAAATATAATTAGCTAAAAAAGAATATACTTTATTTTAGATAAGTTAAAGTTTTTTAGTTTTAAATTTTTGAATATTTTTGAAGTAACAAAAAAAAACAAACTGGAAAATATAAAATGTATAATAAAATAAAAATTTAGGGTGTATAAATTACTAATTAGTTTTGTTGAAAAGTTTTAATTTATAAAAATATAATTCATTTGAAGACACATTTTCTTCAAAAAAAAAGATTGATATTATTTACTATTAAACTTGTAAACAAAAAGAATTTACTTTATTTTAGATGAGTTAAAGTTTATTAGTTTTAAATTTTTTGAATATTTTTGAAGTAACAAAAAAATAAAAACGGGAAAATGTAAAATGTATAATAAAATAAAAATTTAGGGTGTATAAAATAATTATACATATTGCATTACACCCCCTAATATGTAAAATTACTAAATTGCTCCTTCAAATGATGTCAGCGTGATGTCATAAGGCTGAAAAGTGATGTCATAAGGCCGAAATTAAATGTTGGATAGGAAAGTGTTACCAGAATGAAACGTTGGATATCAAAGTGTCAAAAATGAAACGTTGGATAGGAAAGTGCAAAAGCGGGCAAACGTTGGATAGGTTTCTGCATTTTCCCCTTAAATTAATTATATAATTGGAGCTTTCATGTTTTATATCTTGTACTTATTGAATATTAGATTTTAACATTACATTATTTCTATCTTCAGATGGCAAATAAACGGAGGAAAGGCAAGGAGCTGGTGACGGAAGGAGTTACTAAAATACGTTCTTCTCGCCGTCTTGCATATCGCGACATCCCTCGTGATACTACGCCTCCTCCAGCAACTAATCCTCCAGTAGAGTCTACCCGAGCGACTGATCCACCAGTAGTACCTACCCCATCGACTGAACCGCCAGTAGAACCTACTCCAACGCCTGATCCGCTAGTAGAGGCTACCACATCGACTGAACTACCAGTACAACCTGCCCCGCCGACTCATCCGCCAGTAGAGGCTCCCCACCAACTGATTTGTCAGTAGAGGCTGCCCCAACGACGCCGCTTGGATCTTCTGGAGTGGTAGATGATTTGATCGATGAACCTGGAGCCAGTAACGTCCCCACACCGATTATCTTGGATAATCCTTGGGATTTGGTTGGCCCCATTCCTATCGGACCTTTGCCACGTCCTACTCACTGACCGCGGGGATCGACATCGAATATGTCACATGTCCATAACCATTTCCCTCATCCTGGTAGGAGTACGTCTTCTCGAGGCTCACAGTCGGCGTCCGCTAGTTTTTCTGGGTTGGCCGCTTCCATGAGCTTTGCTGGACCGTCATCAAGTTGTCCGTATGATAATTTCGATTCATCTGATTCATCCTCGAGCTCAAGCACTAACGAGGATGCTAGTCATATCTCAGAGACTGTCACCGATATTGATAGTGGGAACGTAGGTCGCGGTCCCTCTCGAGGAGTTTTGCCCCGTGACAACATGGCTGATCGGGACCTGATTAGTATTGATCCAAATACATGTTCGTGGGTAGACAGTCATATGATAACAACGATGATTGGTGCTATTCTAAAGAGGACCTTGAGGAAGCCGTACACAACCTACAAGGACTGGAAGCCAAATCATAGGAAGCTTGCATGGGATGAGTTTAGGATAAGAAAGATGTTCTTTTATTAGATTAATTATTCAATTATATACTTTTCAGTTCATTTATCAAATTCTTTACTCATAGCATTTTCACAATGTGTGTTTTTCATTCAACGCAGAGAACGTTTTAGTGGAACCCGATTGACGAAGACCGCATCTGGGAATTGCATAAAGCAGCATCTCCTGATCGGTTTAAGAGTGCTATGAACAAGATCAAGTCAATATGCCTTCAAGTTGAAACAGATCCTACGAAGAAGAAGAACCATCACATTTGGATCCCTAAGGCGATGCGTCGTAAATATATGAAATTCTGGAAAAGCGACAAGCATGTGGAACGATCAACCCGAGCGAGGGACAATCAGAAAAGGGAAGGAAATAACTTGGTACGGTGGAAGTCTGACTCAAGACGAGTGGGCCAGACGCGAGGTAATTATTAAACTACTAAATATTTACAAAAATATAATGTTCATTTAATATATGTTTATCAATGCTTTTGGTTGTATATTACCTTATTAATTGTCTTATGTTATAGTCGATGAAATAGGGCATTCTTGTCATTAAGATCCTCTGTCGTGGCTGTATAAGTTGAAGTTTGACAGGTGACTGGGTGCATCCCGATGCGGAGGCAGCATATGTAAGTATAACAATGCATGCTGCTTTCTTTGTACTTAGAAATCTACCAATCTCAATTTTTAGTTTATATATCAATTTGATTGTAGCTTCACATTTCACATAATTAGATAAGTTATACATCTGATGATTGACAAAAAAGTTTTCACTCTAATATTGATCTGTAATTTATTATTCCATTCACATTTCAGTTTAATCAGTATTCATCTCAAATTATGTAATATATTCCCTTTAAAATTCAACATCATCAGCTATTGTTATCGAAAATGGTTAGGAATTGTTTCTGAAATAAAAAGGCAGATTGTAATCCTTATCATGTTTATGTTTTTAATTACACACAACTGATTTACGAAACGAAACATTGATCTCTTTATATAAGTTCTTCATTTTTGTTTGGTATTTAATAAATGTGTATTTGCTCTTGTCACAGTATGAGGCTCTTGAAAGGTGGCGAGACAAGTATGGTCATGACTCCAGGAATTGTCCAGCTTGGGACTTACGCACTTGGATCAAAGTGGTTGGGAAGAAAAAGAGGAGAGTTGCAGGATTTTCAAAGTATGCTAGTTTAAAATGCATGGGGCTAAAGGGTAACGGGTCCACTTCTAAAGCTGGACCGTCTAGCGGATCTGGCAGCATTGTCGACGACTTGTCAGCACAGTTTCGGGCACATCAGTTGCATCTACAGCAGTACGAGAACGCAATGAGAGAATGTTTGCTGAAGATAACACAACAGTATGGGTGTCCGATGCTTGATTTGCCACAGTTCCCTATCACACCAGCTGAGATATCGAGGCAGTCGGCAGGCCCGACCAACACTCCATTGGCCAGGCCTACTGTACCGACTTCTCATTCGGGTGATTCAACACTGCGTGATACATGCGGCCCACAAACGGCAATGGGAGGACATCGTGGTCAGGCTAGTCATCTCGTAAAAACTGTCAGACGAAGTTTCTCGGGCAACATGAGGTAAGAACCTAAGTTATTGCTTAATTAGTTTGTCACAAGCAACGATGCTAATCCTGTGCAATGTTTTAATTACCATAAAATCAGAAACCCACTCTAATTTAGACATTTCTAAACCTAAGCATATGGGTGTCTCAGATGCACGCAACATTTCAAAGAATTCATCTGCTTCGGCACATGTTGGCTCATTATTCTCAACATCATTGGAAGTCATGTGTTCAAAATGGCCACCATACATATCATTTACCATATCCCGAAGATCAACGACGTTACTTTGTGACGATTCGCCTACATTTTCATTTTCATGCCTCGAAGATACGCCCGACTCTCCATGTTCAATCCATACCATATATTGAGAAACAAATCCCCACGAATAAAGATGTCTAAGAATAGCGTCCCTTGTACAATATCTAGCGTTTGTACATTTAGAACATGGACATTTAACTTTTCTTCCCGAATAACGTTGCGAGAATGCATAATTAAGGAAATTCTCAATACCAACCTCAAATGCTCGGTCAAATTACCATCATCATCGAGTCTATCATACATCCAACTTCGATCGCCGTTGTTAAACATATTTACAATCTGATAATAAAGATAAATAAACTAGTTTAAGATGTATTTCATAAAATCCTACAAAACGATAACAACAACTAGTGAAATATTAGCAAAATAAGTTAGAAACTAAAACATACCTTGTAAAGACGTTTCGATTCCAGTATAAAAGAGTGAACTGAAGGAGAAAACCAAAATAAGAAACTTCAAAACGTTATATTGCTAATGAGGAAGAATTTCATACAATCATCTGTATGAAGAACTCATTAATTGCCATTTTTCTTCTCCATTAGCAAAGGAAACTAAAATTTTCGTTCCAGTTGATGGGGGTGACAATGGGAACCACCAGGCTGGTTCCCATTGCTTCAGATTGGAGCAAAATCGTGGCTTTCAGATGTACCGTACAAAATTGTGTGGCTCACATTTGTATCAAATTTGTGTGGCTCACCTTTAGGATATGATTAATTATTTTAATCATAATTAATAATAATGTTGGTCAATTGTAGAATTATGATTATGTTTCTTTTCTTAGGATATATTCAAAAGGGGGGAAATGTAATTACACTAACGTTACAAATCAACTCCAAATCCATTTTTTTATACCATTACTTTCAAAATACTAACTAGGAAATCTCGTCCATATCGATGTGGCAAAATACGGTAAATAAACGTTTGGTGAGGAAAATATAAACATGGTAAAGTTATAAAACATCTTCGAATTTATTTTTTCTTTTATCGATACGTTCAAAACACAAAGTAGGTGTGTCATTTCAAATCTCGTTCAAATCGGAGTAACGAAATACGATAAATAATATTTGAGGAAGAAAATATAAATATGGAAAAGTTATAAAACATCTTTTTTTTTCACCGATGCATTCCAAAAGTTAAGTAGGCGTGTCATTCCAAATCTCGTCCAAATCAGACTAACGAAATACCGTAAATAAAATTTGGGGAAGAAAATATAAATATGGAAAAGTTGTAAAACATCTCTGAATTACATTTTTTTTCACCGGCGCATTCAAAACGCTAAGTAGGTGTGTCATTTCAAATCTCGTCCAAATCGGAGTAACGAAATACAGTAAATAAAATTTGGGGAAGAAATTATAAATATGGAAAAGTTATAAAACATCTCCGAATTCCATTTTTTTTTCACCGGTGCATTCAAAATGCTAAGTAGGTGTGTAATTTCAAATATTGGCAAGTTGGACTGACGAGATATGATAAATAAAATTTGAAAAAGAAATATAAATATAGAAAAGTTATAAAACATCTCCGAATTACATTTTTTTCACCGGTGCATTCAAAACGCTAAGTAGGTGTGTAAATATCGGCCAAATTGGACTAATGAAATACGGTAAATAAAATTTGGAGAAGAAAATATAAACATAGAAAATTTATAAAACATCTCCGAATTATATTTTTTTCACCGGTGCATTCAAAACGCTAAGTAGGTGTGTCATTTCAAATCTCGTGCAAATTAGAGTAACGAAATACGGTAAATAAACATTGGGGAAGAAAATATAAATATGAAAAAGATATAAAACATCTCCGAATTTCATTTTTTTCACCGGTGCATTCTAAACGCTAAGTAAGTGTGTAATTTCAAATATCGGCCAAATCGAAGTAAGGAAACACGTTAAACAAACATAATTATATAAACACTATATCTCTCTTCAATCCTAAACCCTTTACCCTTAACCCTAAACCCTAAACTCTAAACCCTATACAACACACTTCACATGTCGAAATTGTATTTTCTTACATAGAGGTTGTTAAACACCTTCAATCCTCAATTATTTTTCATCATACAATATATTATGAAAAATTAGTGTGTCCTCCTAAAATTTGTAAAAAACGGAGTTACGAAAGTCGTTTGAAAAAATATTGGGGAAGAAAGTGTAATTATGCAAAGGATGCAAAACAACTTTAAATTCTGTTTTTTTACCATTATTTTCACAACACTAATGAGACATGCACATTTAAATTTTATCAAAAAATGATGAAACGAAACATGTTTAAAAATTATTTGTGGTCGAAAATATAATTATAAAATTTAGTAAGTTGGTGGACCAATGGAAACAAATTGATGGAAATGAAATAGTTAGTTCCCATTGTCCGCAATAGGAACGAAGTTCCATTCCCATTGCGTAATATTCGTTCCCATTAGCAAAGGAAACCAATGTTTCGGGCAATGGGAACTAAAAGTTCGTTCCTGTTGCAAATACGCCTCTATATATACCAGTCTATTTCACCCACATTCAACACATCTTCTTCCTCACCTTTCTTTCATTTTTCAGCGCGCGCGACAGGGAGAGCTTGCAGGTGATTTTTTTTTTGAACTTTCTAAATTCATCTCCTTCATCTCCATTCATCTCTATCTTCAACTAACATTTTATGTTGCAGGTGAAGCTTACAAAATGGTGAAGAAGAAGATGAAACCAAACCAAAATTTTGTGGTGAAGAAGAAGATGAAATCAAAGATGTCTTGTATTGTTATAATTTGTGTTGAGTTGTTGTACCTAACGTTCTTCTTCCAATTTTTTTTTTTGTATTGTATGATTTTTAATATTACACATTATTCCTATTAAATGTGATAAACCTATAATTCATATTCTAACAATACAACAAATTTTGTGGGGATGATATTTTGACAAAAAATGATTTTACACCAAATAATACAAATTTCAGAATATACAACCAAATAAAAAATACAAAAAAATTAGAATTTTAAATTAGGAAATGACACCATTTTCTTACACCACACAAAAATTTTAAATCAACCAAAACAAAAAAGGCGCCACTTTCTTACACCAAACCAAAAAATTTGAATTAAACAAACTGAAAAAGGAGCCATGATTTCCCCCTCTTTTGAAAAATTGCAAAATTTGAATTTTCAATAAAAAGTGGCAGATTTTCGCCAATTTTTTGAAAAATATTCAAAACAACAATAGGGACGAAAGTTTCGTTCCCATATTCGTTCCCGTACTCTTGAGTAATTGGAACGAAACTTTTGGTTCCACTAGTCTCAAGATGGCCCCCTATTGAGTAAATGGAACCAAAGTCGTGGTTCCCATGTCTAATTAAAAGGTTACAGCCTTAAAGTAATGGGAACCAGAATGTCGTTTCCATAAAGCAAGGGGAACCAAATACGTCGTCCCCATGACAATCGCTATCAGGGTAACCGAAACAGAGGATTTGGTTCACAATTTCCGTTCCCGTTGGTCTTTGGGAACCAAAATAGGGGTATTGGAAACCAATTTCGAAGTTCCCACTGTGAAGTTTTTCTTGTAGTGTTTATGATTTAGATTATTTTCGAATTTTATAGTACATATCGTTGTTTAATACTTAACCTTAAGTAATCCAACCCATATAAACCATGTGAACCCATATAATATATATATATATATATATATATATATATATATATATATATATATATATGCACATTTGTAGGATAATTATCTTCATGTATCAAGTTTTCATTCACTTACACGTAATGAATCTATTCACCCAAGACATGTGGTACATGGCGGCCTTGGAAAATTTAGAATTAATTAAATGAGAAGAGATTAACTCCAAGCATCCCCGTATGCTTCATTTCTTTGAGCTGATTATCAATTTCTCAACTCAACCTTTTCACTCGCACTCACGGATATATTTAACGGCAAATGCAAATTCCGTACTAGAGGCGTAGTCATCATGGAGAATAGTTTACTGAAGCCCATAATTAGGTAGACAAAGTGAACTATGGATACGGGACAGGGAGATGGCGATGGAGCTACAGACACTACAATTTTGGGTTAACACCTACTAAATATTTCTTTAACTTCCATTCTTAGCATTAGAAAGATTACGATTTACAAAGTTAATCAATTTAAGTCGTTGTCTAAGCTAAAGGTCTTGATTTATATAGGTTCATTCACCACTCGTTGTTGAATAATCATGCAAATTATAGGACAAATTAATATTTCTGCCCTGCAACTTTACACCGTTAAAAAAAGTGCCATGTAACTATGAAATCGATAAAACTAACCTACGAATTGGGTTTTTTTCAATTTTTCTGCCCTGAGATTGCCACCTCACAAAAAATGCGAACGTGGCATCCGATATGGCAATTTCGGCACACGCCCATTAAAAAACGCCCCTCCACGTCTGAATTCCCTCTTTAACAAAACGTTTCTTCCCTGATAATAACAACACTTCAACATAAAATATTTTTACAAAATCAAATCCCCCAAATCGACGAAGAACCCTAACCCTAATTCTCAAATCGAAAATGTCCGAATCGACCATGAGCTCTCATCTAGTGTGCAATTGTGGAAGACCGGCTGTCGTGCGCGTGTCCATGACCAATGGGAACCCTGGACGAAGGTTCCACGGGTGTCCGCGATGGCCCCTTGGGTGTCGACTATGCATTTGGGCAGATCCGCCCGTCTGCTCATATGCTAGGGCTGTGATTCCAATTTTGCGCAGAAGAATCGAGAGGGTTCAGTGTAGAGTTAAGGGACTTGAAGAAGAAGTTGCGTCGAAGAAAGAATCCAAAAATGATACAATGCAGTCGTCGTACGAGAAAACCACAAAGGAGCAAGAAGAGAAAATCAAGGTTTTGCAGATTGAGAACAAAAAATTGGAAGTTAGGGTTAGATTCTGTTATATGATCATTATGATATTGGTTTTGGTTGTTGTAAGGTTGTATTGAAGCCATTGTTTTTGGCTTATTAGGATGTGTTGTAATTTGATCCACAGTAGGTGCGTTTTTCATTGGAATTTGTTGCTGGTAGTATTAAGGTTGGTGGTTAAGATCTTGATCAGTTTGATTAAGATTGTGTATGCATAAGTTTCATCTGTTTGAGTATCCTTGTTGATGTTCATGTTGTTCAAGTAATGATGTTGTTGTTGTTGTTTTGTTAACCATTTCGAATTTTAGTCTTTTCGCCTCTTCCCTTTGTATGGATTATTTTGTCCAAGATTATATTAAATGTATGGACATTGTGGGGGACGAATTTGTCTGTTGGGTTAAACTGTCACTACTGCAGACCATTTCATTCCCAATGTACATGACTGTTGGTGTAAACAAGGAAGAACTTTTGAAGCGTGTAAACAAGTTTGTGAAGTTTGTGACGCGTGCCCTATATGTTATTGAAGTTTGTAAAAAATGCCCTTTAAGTATGATTCTTAATAAAGAAAATGCCCTTTAAGTATGTTTGTACTTAACAAAATTGCCCTTCAAGTATTGATTTTTGTAAAAAAAATGTCCTTTAAGTATTATAATTTTCCAAAAAAATGCCCTTTTTTGGACAGGTGCAATTAGTTAGTGGTTGAAATAAAAACTAAAATATGGAGCAATTATAGTCGATTAGACTCTCGTGTCAGGGGGAGCGTTGAGATTAATAATTATGTCTTAATGAAGTATATTCATTTACCTTTCTTCAAACCATAAGCATTCTTCACCGTGAGCAATAGTGAGCAATCTCCACTTTGAAACTCTCCCAAAATCTTTCAAACCCTCCCAAAAAACCAGTCAGTTCTGTGCTCATGGCCGCCTCAAACATCAACGTCTTGAAGGAGTACTATGACACAACACAGGTAGAAAGATCCAATACCCCCTCTGTTTTCTTTGAAGTCATACTTTTCTGAACCACTAAAACCTATTCTCGACTTTTTTTGGTTTTGCAGGATACCTTGTTGGATCCTTTATTGATTTCACATAGGGTGATGAAACCTTCATATTGCGCAAGCTGTCTTCTCTTATTGGGGAAGGTATTAGGTTTAACGCTGCGCAGTTAGAGGAGATGCATGCCAAGATCGCAAAAGCGCTATCCATTCGCAAGAAGAAGGAGATCACGCCTTTCATGGTTAAGGAGAGGTTGATGATTATGAAGTGCCGCCTGAAACTTTTCCAGAGATTTTGGGCTCATCCTGGAGTGCAGTTCATAGTTCAAGGAGGACCGCAACTTCGGCATTATCGCGCTTGCAGTACACGACCACAACTACTAATGATGTGTATCAAAGTTTTGGGTGGTGAGAAAGGACTGTTGGGGTTCAATTTTAGGGTTTCGTTCGTTATTTTGGTATGGATTGAAAACCCCGTGCGACGAACAGCTAATGTCAACTCTTCAAACGACGTGATTCGACGACAAAATCGCCAATTTTGGTTTCGAGATTTAGGGTTTCGGGTATGAACAGAAATGGGGGAAAAACTGTCTGAAAATAAATCTAAGTGTTGGAGTGTTGTTATAATAAGGGAAAAAACGTTTTGTTAAAGAGGGAATTCAGACGTGGAGGGGCGCTTTTAATGGGCGTGTGCCAGAATTGCCATATCGGATGCCACGCTAGCATTTTTTGTGAGGTGGCAAGCTCATGGCAGAAAAATTCAAAAAAACCCCATTCGTAGGTTAGTTTTATCGATTTCATAGTTACATGACACTTTTTTTAACGGTGTAAAGTTACAGGACAGAAATATTAATTTGTCCCAAATTATATATAATTAAAACATTGGTTGGTGAAATGAAATCAGAGTAGCTCGAATTTGATTGTTTATAACCAGTACAAGGTATTATAGGTCGTCGTCAAGTATTTTACGTGCTACAATTTATATGATCTCGACTAGGAGGAAGTAACTTGAATTATGAATCAATTTGGATTCAAAATGGATTGTTAAGTCTAACATTGGAGCCGCAATTATGATGGTGTTGAAGCTACTCTTTAAATTATTTGTTGAGACTAATTCATTCGGATGTGTTTATTGGTTGAGACTAATTCATTCGGATGAGTTTAGAGTGTTGTTTAAGGGTTCGACTAGTGATGTCATACCGATAACATAATATTTCACTATGAACTTTCTTTTGATATCAATTGAAATACCCTATTTTTTATATTACACTTATGGAAGTTAAATATTAGCACCAAGATAAGGATTGATGGCCATTTACTAACTTAATTTCTAGTATATAGGTATGTAGTGTAGTTAAGTTGTTTGAAGAAGTACTTTAAAGGTTTGACACAATTAAATGCCACCGTGTGTTGTAGATGGTGTTTTTCAGTAGGCGGCTTACGCGGGGATCGATGCTTAAGTTGAAATTCATGTTCTACGAGAAGAGGTGAGATTAAAATTATATATTTTCTTGTTGGAATAGAAATTATACGTATTATATTAAAAGTGTTTTATTCTGCAAATTACACAAGCATGTTGTTTCAAAAAATAACGTTTTACAATTCTTATGGTTTCCAAGGAAGTCTCATGTACTTATTTACAAATCATAAAATTTACCGTTAATATTATGGAATCTTATTATCGTGTTGTACTGAGCTTCATGTTTTAAAAGCATGCCAATATTGTACATGTATTAGTTTCATGATTGATCGATTCTTAAAGCCACTTTGATGGCTATATTGTTGCCACTGGATGGCTATTGATTGGGCCCTGACATGGATGTGTGGAATTTTTCTGGATAGCATCAGGCTATCAGGTAGGTTTCACAATCTAGCGCCGCTTTGAGCAAACTCTATTCTACGTTTGGACGGAGTGTTCCAGCGGGGTGAATCAGAGTTGAGGCGTGTACCTGGGCACATCCTCACCTTTATCCGGGTCGCTCTTGAAGGGGAGGTATAAGGTCAGGAGGCATAAGGGCATAAGGCTGGCGTATTGTGACATGATTGATCTAATAAGTGTTATGATTTGGCATGAAAGAATAAACTTATTCGAAAAGTATTTTTTGTGTAATCATGTTTTACAAAAAGCATATTTTACAGAAAATTCTCTTGCATTAAATCTCACTGAGTCCCTTTGACTCATACAAATATTTTTATTTTTCCATTACAGATCTACGAGCACAAAGCTTAAAGCTCATTTTGTGGGACAAGTCTAGCCGAATATCGATGTGAGGTAATTGATTCATGAGCGCGTTGAGATGCAATTTTGGATATTAGCTTCCGCTCTATGTTATTTTGGATTAGCTGCAGCTTTTAAAAGAAAAGCGAGGTGTTCTCTAATGAATTTTATAGCGGTGGCGCTTCGAGCCAACATGGTGCTTGGCAAGAGGCGTTACAAACAATATCCTATGCATAATTCTAATACAAGGTTATTCAATGTCACTACTTTGCTGTTAGAGAAACACGTGCATCAAATAAACCAAGTAGCATAAGCAAAAAATAATATCTAACAAAAAAATTCATCAATAAACATAATCAAAACTTAGATTCAAGGTGCATCCATATGAGGTCAACTACATCTTCCCTCAGATACTGAGAGGATTAGCTACTCATAGTCATATTCAAATCACAACAGTTCATCATAGATTATTCAAGTAAGGAAAAAAAAGATTAAACTTCTGATCTCCTCACTGCTTTCCTCTACTCTGATTGCTGACTCCTTTTGTTCACCTTTCTCCTTCAACTATGACTGTAGTGCTACGAACCGTAGAATTTTTGGTATTCTCTAAACCTATAATGCTCTCTCTAACTCTTTTTAGTGGTGTTTTGTGCCCTGAAAATCGGTACCATAGCTGCTGAACGTAGCCTTCTTTTTATAGTTTTTCTTCACCCTGGGCTTCATTTTAGGGTTTCTGGCATCGACCCAGGTTTTCATTTGACCGCGCGACTCCGTGTTTCTTCAGCTTCGCGATTGCCCTTTTTTCCGCCTTGCATTCTGTTTTGTGGTTCCTTAAGTAGCGCGGTTGATAGAGCCGTAGATCTATTCCCCTTTGTTACTAAAAAGTGCTGATATCCTCCACAAAAGCATCGTTTTGCTCCTACTCGACTCTAACTACAAAAAACAATGAAATGACACTTAACAAAGTAACATTACCACAAGGATGGTACAAAAGTCTAAGAAATGAGGTACTTAATTCACTATGATTCCCTTATTATCAGGTACCAAATAACAATATGTGGCTTCAAAATATGCTCCCAATTTGGAAGCCGTAATTCAAAGGATCAGGTGCCAAATATGAATATATGGCTTCAAAATATACCATTGTGCTTGATATGCCGTTTGGCAATGATTTTGATCCTTTATTCCTTTAAATGTATATCATATTCAAATCAAACATTTTGAAAAGATCGATCAACATGGATTCGATTGCTTTCGAGAGTGTTGAATATTGGGTTATTCGATTGGTATGGACAGTATCGAATCTTAAGTGATTCGTTCGTTATGGAGAGTATCAAATTGTAGGCGATTCGATTGTCATGTGGAGTATTGAATCGTAGGTGATTCAATTGTTATGAGAAGTATCAAGTCACAGATGGTTCGATTGTCCCGTACATGGGCCTGACAGTTAAGGCCTTGTGTTGTGGGCCGAACTCTATATATAGGGATGTGGCTGAATGAAAAAGCTCATTTGCAATATGCGTTCAAATCGAGAGCTAATTTGAGGAGTATCGAATTAGTAGGTGTTTGATAGTTCCTTGAGTATCGAATCTTTGGTTCAATACTTATTCTTTTCGACTGTTTCAATTAGAAAAGCTTTTGTTATTTTTTCTGACGTATGTTTGTATTGCTTGCATATGTGTTTCTTTTCGTCAAGTGCGTTAGCTCGATTCCGTACACCCAAATGTTGTTTGGCTATGCTTTATGGGTTATTATTCACAATCGTTTATTTTTTTTGTTCGAGTTGTAGAGTCGAACTAGAATAGTCAGTTTTGTTTTTGATTTTAATTTTATTTTCAGTTTGTAAACAAAATGTCAAAAAGAGTGTCTATCAGTTGAAACTAGTAGTGGTTGGAGTGATGATTCGAGAGCTGAGTCGAGTGGCTCAGTCAGGGATCAAAGCGTCAAAGATTCGCGATCAAACCAGGATGGTGAGTCTTCGTAATCTCGCGTAGGAGGGGGCGAGGAAAATATGTCCGAAGATAGTCCAGTTCATGGCACCCACCAAGGGCTGGGTGGTGATCCCGTTTACAAACTGACCGATAATCGTGCTGATAACGAATTAGATGTGAATGAAGAGAGGGAGTTAGAGGAGTCTGACGACGTGGCAAAGCCTACAGATATGCCATAAACCACCTATGTCAAGCTTACATCATAGTCGGGTACATATACGTGATACCTTCTATATTTGGAGAAATTACAAGATCAAGATACCAACGGCAGAGCAGAGGGTTAACACCTCACCCCCAGGTTTTCTCACGGTGTTTCTTGGGCCGTTGATTAACAGGTTGAGGTTTCCTATCCCACTGGAGGTTCAGAATATATTTCTAACCAAAGGATTGGTGCCGAGTCAGCTTACCCCAACTCAATTGGGCATGTCCTGGGTTTTATACTTGTTATGAAGGGACCGAGTGCTCTTTAAGACCCTAATGAGTTCTGGTCTCTGTTCAAGGTGGGGCGAAAGGGGATGGGTTTCTATCATGTAAACGCCTTGAAAAAGTAAAATTTCTATACATGGAGCAAAGTGGTTATGGGAAGAACTTGAAAAAGAGGTACTTCTATATTGAGGAGAGTTGGGCGAATGGGTTCTCGTCTCTAAGGATAGACTAGGTAGAAGTACCAAGGATTACGATTCCTCGCAGTGCGGGGGCTCCGAGGTGGGGTAACTCCTTTAGAGCCAACTTGTGACCAATTATAGTTCAACGTAACAAGTTAGTTATGGATGAAACGTTGAGACTTCGACGATTGTCTCCAGTTCCGTATATTGAAGTTTTAATGATTGTTATAGGATTTCAGTAAACTAGATATGTAATTGCATGCTCTTTAACACACTTGCATGAACCAAGTTTTGACCTCAGAAATGGGGGAGGGCCAAGCAGAGGTGCTGATCCTAATTCCCCCACCGAAGAGGAAGAAATCAAAGGGGAAGGCTGGCGCGAAGATTTGCAGGCGCAATCGCAGGTCGGGGCAGCCAATCAGGGCACTGCTCTTGTTGACCTGTGTGAGGACATGAACCTCGACGGATGAGAGAACTCACCTATCCCTACGGATTATGATGCTTTAAGGGGTTTTGATGTACCTAATGTTGAGAAAGTCAGAGGCAAGGCTGATGCCGGAGCTGCCGTTGGGATGCCAAGGAAAGGGGCTCCACACTGGGGTTAGGACTGACCGTGATCCAAGTCGGGAGACAACGCATCCTGTGTGGGAAAGCTCAGAAAAAACTATGACGAGCATCCCTCGTGTTCAGTTCAGCAGGATTACCCAATTCGAGGAGAAGGCAATCGAAGCGTTGCACGTGTTATTTCCCATTCTATTCTACACGGTTCCCAACATCTATTGAAGAGAGAGTGAATTTAGAAAGGCTGGTGCTAATGTTGGTCAACTCGGTAATGATATCATTAACCTGAATTCTTACATAAGTTCATTTGTTCGAGATTCATAACTTATGTCGATATGTCTGCTTTTTTCAGCGAGGTAGCGTTGTTGACGTCATGGCCCAAGGCTTGGAGCGGACTCATGAGGAAAGGTACCCCAAAATCAATCAGATGAGGGCTGAGCATTGGGAGAGTAATCCCGAGGCGCTGAAGATGGTGCACGACAAAAGGGATAAAGCCCTTGGACTTGCCAATGATGCCAAAGCCAAGACTGGAGCCAATTGTGAAGCCACTCTGGTTGCTCAGAACAAAGCCCAGAAGATTTAGGATTCGGTTACCAGGGTGAAAGAGGAGAAGACCGCTCCTGAGACGCGCATTAATAAGCTAAAAGAGCAGTTGGAAGTGGAGAAAGGGAAAACAACGTAGGCAGAAGGGCAAGGATGTTCCCTTGGTCTCAATGAGGTACGTAAATGATCATTATTATGCCCTACGGTTCACTGTTGTCCTTGTATTTTTGACTATGAGTCGACGAATGTAGCTCTTACGGCGGCGCAACGGTTGGCCATCGCTGCGAAGTTTGCGTGGAGCCATACATTCTAGGAGATCAACCTACGTTGAAGGATCGAAGACTCCAACTAAGTGCAAGTGATGACCGACATTAGATTCGTAGCTTGCGTTATCTACGTGGTGGCTTAACCTGGGGCTGGGTCCGGATTCAAAGCTGTTGCCAAAGGTTACTAACAGTGAGCCCCTCGCGCCAGATTGAGTTCTCAAGCCTTCTGGATAAAAGGGAATTGGTGACAGTTGGGATGTCACAACCACCTCCACTGCCTCGTCCCTTTCCATACTCCAAAAAAGAGGATGACGATGCAGATGATGGTGTCAGGTCTTGAATGTTTCCTCATGTAATTGTTTTCCCATTTGAACAATGTTTATTTTTATTTTGACTTGAATTTGGGCGTTGCATTACCTTGTTTTGGAAACTTTAATGCTTAAATTTTCTTAAGTTATGATTTTTTAAACCTCGTGCTCCTTGTGCAGTTGAGTGTTCGCGCTCGAGGGGAAAATTAGTAGCTTTCATTATAGCTTATCATTTATTGTCTCTTTGTGAATCCATGTTGATTATAATGCTTTAACTTGCGTGAGTTAACTCTTACGCCCTTGTGTAGAGGCAATTTGAGTTTTTTCCCTTTGATTAAGGGCGAGTGTGTGTGTGTGTGTGGCTTTATAGCCACAATATATTAGTCGGTTTGACCACATCGGGCCCACCCTGCGTTCTTGTGTTTTGGAATATTCCCAGGTTTGTATTGGACCACATTTGGTCTAATGTTTGTTTCTTTCTCTAGCGAGATACTTAAGTTTGACTTGACCACATCAGGTCGAACATCCATTTTGTTGTGGTATATGGAGATATCAAGTTTGCATTCAATCGCGTTGGGCCAAATGTCCATCCCTTTTATTTTTTGAAATATCAAGTTTGCATTTGACCACGTTAGGTCAAATGTCCAACCTTTTTGTTTTTTGGGATATTAGGTTTGCATTCGACCGCGTCGGGTCAAATGTCTGTTCTTTTAGTTTTTTGAGATATTAGGTTTGCACTTGCCCGTTTTGGGTGAAGTACCCATCTTTGTTGTTTTTCGAGATATTAGGTTTGCATTTGCCCTTTTCGGGTCAAACATTCATCTTTGTTGTCTTTGACCGCTTCAGATCTATGGGCGAAAGCATGATATTGTACCTATAGAGTTTTCCTCCGTTTTTGGCAAACCACAACAATAAATATCACATAAACAAAGATATTAAATTAAATTAAGTGATATTTTGCCTCCTTCTTTGACCGCTTTAGGTCTTTGGGCTACGAAAGCCATGGCTCATGATGATTGCGTATAACTTCGCTCGTGCCAGCTAGAGTTGGGAACTTCATTTTTTGGTGATGCGTGGACACCACGGCTCTGAAGGCATTGAGTGTTGGCCTGCCCAAGATGGAGTTGTGCGAGAAAGGCTCATCCACGATCAAATAGTTGACATTGGTAGTCCTTTGCCGTGGGACCGTGCCGAGTGAAGTTGGCAACACCACTTTTCCTTGTGGTACCACCTTTGATCCCCCAAATCCATGTGGTGGAGTCCTTACTGCCTCAATTTTATCATCTCCTAACGCCATCTTCAGCCAGGTTGATGCGAACATGACGTTGGTAGAACTTCCGTTGTCAATCAATACATTCATTACCTTTCAATTAGCGACATCAACAATTATCAAAAGTGGATAATCCAACTTACCAACCTGTAGGCCTGGAGGGGGGGGGGGGGGGGGAAGGCTCATCAAATCTGATTTGTTAAATGCAATTTCCTCTAGCACCATTTCTTCAAGCTCCATGAGCTGGGTGAAACCCACGTACCAATCGGCATCCAAATCCCTTGTTACTCGCTTGCGACCTTTCACCGAGTCTGCCCCATTGGGGCCTACTAAAATAATATGGATAATTCCGTTCCTGGGCATGCTATCCATCAACTGCGGGTGGTCGTAGGCGTGTGTGCTCTCAATCACTTTCTGCTTATCCTCCGAGGTGATCTGGACCAGTCTCTTATTGCCCTTTCAGCCTCATCCTTCAGGCCCCTCATGTATTCAACCAATTTTCCTTCCTTAATTAGCCGTTCCATCTCATCCTTTAGGATCTTCACTCCTTAGTAAGATGGTCGTATTGCTTATGGTACTTACAATATCTGCTAGATAATCTGGTTGCTGGTGAGTCCTTCCTCTTCATTGGTTCGTTCAACCACCCCTTCATTTTTGCCACACTGTAAATTGTCATGATCTCCACTTTGTGAGGTGTGTAGCGCCTCGAAGATGAATTTCTATGCCCGTCATTCCAGGTTCTGTTCCAACCTCGCTTGTTTTTAACTTTTCTCCTCTGTGGATGGTCTTTGACATTTGCCGCCAACATTTCTTCTAGGCGTGTTACCTGGTGCGCTACTTCTTTTATTTTCTCGATAGTCTTGAGCCTCATCTTCAAGATCTCGGCTGATAAGGTGCAGTTTCACGTGGCATGGAACATGATAATCACCACTATCTCCTATCTCTCCCTGCGGGTTGTCAATCTTTAGGAGTTCCGAGTTGAACCTTCTTACAAAATCTCTTAGCGTTTCTTTCTCCCAATGCTTAACCAAATACATATGCGTATGACCATTATCTTTTTCCTAGAAAACTGGCTTTCTCATTTTCTCCTTAATTCCCCATAACTACCTTTCGATCTAGCCAAAAGCGTGCAAAAACCAATACAAAGCCACACCCATCAATATGCTGGCGAAAATACACGCTTGCACATTGTAGGTGAATTTCATAAAGGGACAACAACCCATCCAAGTAGTAGATGTGCTCCAACAACACCTGCTTCCCGTCTTTAGTCTTCAACTACAATATATTTTCCCTTCGATCTAAAATTTCATCCTCTATCTCATCATTGAATGGCATGCTCCTACGTGGACTCACCACCATCGCCATTAGCTGCTGCACGGCCTCTCTCTCATTGTTCAGTCTTTTCAGCCTCCTGGTAATCTCTGCTTGCTCTGCCCTTGATCACTCGAACTCAACTCGGCTTTCTTTGCGTTTCGCCCTTCCATGATCTCTTCGAGATTTCACCTTGCTAGACTCAGATCTCACCCTTGCATTGTCAAGGGACTGTTTGTGCCAATCCTTACCTGGTGGTGCCTCGTTGCAGAAGCTTGAGCTTGCGAATTTTTCCTAGGTGAAGCTGTAGGCATTACGGTCGATAATTTGGCGAAGATTGCAGTTCTAATCATCTCCATTACCTCATCCCTCTTAGTCTGCGGTACCGCTGTAGTTAGTGCAATGCCGCGTTCTAATTCGACAATTGTTGTTCCTCAGTTGTTGGAGCCGAGGGTTTCTGTCCGATTGGTGGGGAAATGCAAACATGAGGGGGGGGGGGGAGGGGGGGCGTTACATGGGACCTGACCGTGGGTGCTGCACCCGCTAGACGGTGCATCTATGCATTCAAACTCTTCGCTGCCTTACTCTGCCTCGGGTTACGCCGAACATCCTTGTTTGGGTGACAATGCTTGTGGTGTTCCCACAGACAACGCCAATAATTTGGTGTTATCTCATATGGTTATAACACAATGAAAGTACAATACAATTGGGCCTGAAATAAACCAAACTATGCTAGTCTATTACAAGAAAATAGACCATGTTTATACGGAACACCTATTACACGGTTGGTGTGCCATAATTACAGTACTTCCAAAAGACACAATCATCTTGGGAATAATTCGGAATAAAGGGACCGCAAGGAAATTTCTTCCTAATTCGTTTAAACCCCTCAGATTCCAAATCAACGCGAGCCTCAGAACAATATTGTTGACCTCGAGAAAATGGTCTGTTATAGCAAAATATGGGACACAAAGTCTAGGCAGCACAACTCGTGATGTGACATTGAAACTCGTGCCATGTCGATCAACTCGTACCACGTCGGTCAAACTGGCATGGCACGTTGGCTAATCATGTCACGTCGGTCAGACCGAGCCATGTCGATCAAATTGATGAGGCACACCGAAAGGTTGACCATGTTGGTCAAACCTAACATGCCGCGTGGCACGTCGGTCTACACCGGGGTCCGGTCCAGTGTGGTACGAGTGCACCAACCGTATGGTGCACCCCTTTCTCCTCTTCACATTTACTTGTGTGGCCATGCTCTCTCATGCCTTATACTTCCCCATTTCTATAAATATCCCCTTACTTCTTCATTTCAAGGGTTGGACACTTGATGGTAGCTCAATTCGAAGCTTGAAGCTTGGATGCTCTGACTTCTGTCTAGATCTATAGTGAGACAAAACACGTCAAGCATTCCACGTTAATAGTTTTGGCACGTCAAGAATTTCATATCAACACATTTGACTTTTTACCCCGAGGCACGTCAACACGTTTTGCACGTCAATTGGCTCCACGTCAACAATTTACATGTCAACACTTTTGGCACGTCAACAATTCCACGTCAACTAAAAGTACGTCAACCAAATCACTTAGAGTATTTTCTCTTCTAGTTTTCCATATACATTAAAATGTCAAAAATTGAACTAAAGTATGAGAAAACTTTAACGCGGGATTTAAACACTTCGTGGTGCAAATCGCCTGAGGTCCCGATCCTGCGCCTTCAGGGCTCGATGACTTGCAAAGCTGTCAGGCTACCCAAATAATCTCTGATCTTGATAACACCCAACAAGGGTCAATGCTTTGGCCACCTGGGTCTCGACTGCGTGACAAACATCCTTACGGATAGTCAAAATTGGGCCTAAGGGCCATTACAATGCATACAACTCCCGAGCTTGCATTACATCAACTAAGACCCCATCGGGCACAATTGGATAATGAATTATGTCCGGCTTGATTCTTTCTTCTTAGAGCGATATGTAGGCAGCTCAACCCCGCGTTGAGCCCTGTCACAAGAATACAACACTCGTATCCTTCCCAAGAATATGTTTTTTTTCTTATATAAACTGTTTACTTCTTACCATTATTGTCTTTAGTGCAGGTTTACATTGAACCAAAAGCTCTTCTTGTGTTGCCTATAAGAGGCAAGAGAGTCTTAGAGGAGGTAATCTCGAGACTACCAAAAACTCTCCGCGCTAACGATAAGAAGCCTAGAATGACTAAAATAACCCCAACGAGTTGAATTGGGAATGATTGAACAAAGAGTGATTCGATGCTAAAATAACTGTCGAATTCCAGAACAATGAAACAGACCTGGACTCGACCCTAAAAACTCTCGAACGAGACTGACTGATTGATAATGATCGAACATGTGAGCTGGTCGATTGAACCAAAGAACTCTTGAATTGAAATAACAATTGAATGGTTGATTCGATTGATGCGGGGTTTGTGAATGGTAATTACTGGTTTGACGTGAATCTCGGGATTCGAGATATATACCTCAGGATGCGGGACCCACTCTGCAAGAAGGAAATAACAATAAAACATCACCATTTGATCATCCAAGAACTATCGAATCACCTTGGTTCGACTCTTTTCTGTTTGGGCCGATAATATGCTAGGCCAACCGGTTTGTTTTTGGGCCACCTAAAACACCCCCACCACATAACTTTAAATTTGTTCTACGATCTAGGTGTTTAGTAACAAACCTTACAATATAAATGGCAACAAACATTGATAAATAGAAACTTACTATTATGAATCAGCGGGCTTATTATTTTTTTGTGTAACATAGAGACTTACATATAAGCTTCTTAATATTTAAATTCTTAATTTATCTGAATGGGTTCCCTAATGTGTTATGCTTTAAGTTTTAGTCCCCTAATGAATGTGTTTTCAATTTCAGTCCCTTAATGTTCGTTATGTCCAATTCACATCCTCCGTAATCGGAATCAAGCAAAATTGGCCAGAATTTGACACGTGACTTGCACGTGTGTTCTAATTTTGAGAATGATTATCAAAGTTGGTCCCATAATTTGACTTGTTTACAATTTTTGTCTCCTAAATGAAAACAATATTCCAATTTGAGTGCCAAAATTTTCATCTCTTACAATTAGAAAATAAACCAGGTAATTCTTTCTAATCTCGCTCTACACACATGAAACGCCTGATTTATTTCATGTTTTTCTATTTTCTGTTAAATAGCTAAACCATGGATCTCATCATAAGTAATTCAGATCGGGCCAGGTTTATGTATTCCAAAAATACAACTTTTCTCAAGTACAATGGGAACAATGTCAGAACAGTCATTATACTTGTAGATTAATCTCGACGCTCGTGCTACTACCGATTATTAGTGTTTATAGAACTAAATTACTGTAGCCATCTTCCTTGAATTTTCTCCAATTAATTAATGAGAGTTAGACAAACTACCCATGTGGTATGGGGTAATTATGGAGACACCCCTTTGTAATTGAAAATCACACATATACCCTCTTACTATAAAAAAATAAAAAATGGTTAAGAATACTCATTGGCTTTATCTCATTGTTGAAAACAAAATGCTCGGATTATTTGAAATTTTAAAATATTTTTTGCTTTTATCTTTATTTTTTCTCTCGATATTTTTAAACAAAATAAACAAGGCTTGTTTTCAATTTTAAGTAACTTATTTATTTCCTTTTCTTGTTTGAAATAAATGAGAAGAATGAATTCACATTAAACAACATTTATTAAATTTTAAACAAAAATCAGCCACAAAGCGTGTTTGTATACTACTGAAATTGAAATCTTCTTTCATTAGGGGAACAAAATTGTAAATGGATCACATTAGGAACCAATTTTGATAAACGTCTTCAGGCATCGAATACACGTGTAAGGGACGTGATAAATTCCACCCAATTCTGCCTGATTCAATGACAGAGGCCAGAAATTGAACATTATACACATTATGAGACTAAAAGTGAAAAAAAAAACATTAGCGGACATACCACATTAGGGACCAATTTAGATAAATTCTCTAAATTTGCTAGTAATCCACAAAAGGAATGGTGTGAAATATCATTGCTTTTGTGACGATGCTGCAAGCCAAGTCAAGTAAACTCAAAAAAATTATATACATCCGTTGCATGAGGATGCGGTGCAAAAGAAAAAAAAAAGAGACTAGACTTTACTGTTTTCTTCTGAGTTATAGTGCAGTAACTTTTTCGCATTATATCTAGCCCGTGCATTAACACACTATGGAAAACAGTTTAGTCACAGTCTGTATAAGTATACAAACACACTTTTGCAGCCTAATTTTGTTTGAAAACTTACATAACTAGAGGTTTCGATTACTATAAATATTTCTTTACTTCTCATAAGAATTACATATAACCCATATATATTCTAACAATAATATCTCAGCCCCATAACTCATGTAATAATGCAAAAGTTTATAATTTAAAATATTCTATTCAATGAGAGTCTCCATAAAGATGGCACTATCATGTATATATACATTGTACAATGCGCATGACTGTTATAGAATAACTAAAACTGTTGGGGTTTATAACAATATATTAAAAGACTTAGGAAAAGAAATACAAATATTAAGTAATAGCACTTGTGAATTGATGTCATTTTACTCTTCCAAGAGTGCTCTTTATATAGAGGATTTTCCAACATAATACACCATTTCAATAGTGTTTATAATAATAATTATTACTATGCTAAATAGTAAGTCTAAGTATAGGTACAACAATTTTCACAAAGGCCACATGTATGTATTATTTATAACACTCCCCCTTAACCGTTTGAAAATTTTGTAACATATATGATCCGTCTTCTGCACACGTCTTATGCTGCCTCGTTAAAAACCTTATAAAATAAAACCCAGTGGGATAAAAACCTTAATAAAGGAAAAAGAGTGCAGCCGTGTGAACTCCCCCTCAAGTTGGCATCTCCAATTCTTTATAAGTCTCGTAGGTGACGCATCCCAATACTTTGAACATGTTTCTTAAAAGTTACAGTAGAGAGTGCCTTTGTAAAAAGATCTGCCATATTGTCACATGATTGAACATATTGGATATTAATTTATTTGTTCTTCTCGAGTTCCTGAGTGTAGGCAAAATATCTTGGGGGTATGTGTTTGGTTCGATCACTCTTGATATAGCCTTCTTTCATCTGTGTAATACATGCAAAATTGTCTTTGTATAACATTGTAGGACCCTCTCTAATAGGTAAGCCAAATGTACTTCTTATATGATGTGTCATGGATCGTAGCCATACACATTCCCTACTTGCTTCATGGAGTGCAATAATCTCAGCATGATTCGATGATGTTGCAACAAGTGTTTGTTTCTGAGAACGCCATGAAATAGCAGTGCCTCCATACGTGAATACATATCCAGTTTGAGATCTGGATTTATGTGGGTCTGATAGAAAACCTGCATCTGCATAACCAATCAATTCTTGTACCGCATTGTTAGGATAAAATAGACCAAGATCCACAGTTCCTTGAAGATAACGGAATAAATGTTTATTTTCTTTCCAGTGCCTTTTTGTGGGTGATGAGCTAAACCTGGCTAATAAATTCACAGTATATGATATATCAGGTCTAGTACAATTAGCTAACATTAAAGCTCCACTCACACTTAAATATGGAACTTTAGAACCAAGAATTTCTTCATTTTCTTCACAAGGACGAAATGGATCTTTATCTATAGTTAATGATCTTGCAATCATAGGATGGTTCAAAGGTGTTGCTTTATCCATGTTAAAACGTTTCAATATCTTTTTAGTATAGTTAGATTGATGCACAATTATTCAATTTTTAACATGCTCAATTTGCAAACCAAGACAATATTTAGTCTTTCCATAATCTTTCATTTCAAATTCATCCTTTAAATAATTCATTGTTGAATGAATTTCTTTGTCAGTGCCAATGATATTTAAATCATCTACATAAACCGCAATAATTACAAAACCAGATGATATTTTCTTAATAAAAATGCTTGGACACAAAGAGTTATTTATATATCATTCTTTTAATAAATATTTACTCAAACGATTGTACCACACGTAACCTGATTGCTTTACCCCATATAATGATCTTTGCAATTTAATTGAGTACATTTCTCTAGGTTTGTAACTTGATGTTGCGGGTAATTTAAGTCCATCAAGGACCTTCATGTAAATATCGTTATCAAGTGATCCATAGAGATAAGCAGTGACAACATCCATGAGATGCTTGTTTAGATTTTTATAGACCTCTAGACTGATCAAGAATTGAAATGTAATCGTACCCATTACAGTAGAATACGTTTCTTCATAATCGATTCCAGGTCTTTGAGAAAAACCTTGTGCGACAAGGCGAGCTTTGTACCTTACAATTTCATTTTCTCATTTTGTTTGCGAACAAAGACCCATTTGAACCCTACGGGTTTCACACTTTTCGGTGTGAGAACAATGGGTCCAAATACCTTTCAGTTATTAAGCAAATTTAATTCAGCTTGCATAGCATCTTTCTAGTTATCCCAATCATTCATATTTTGGCATTCAATTACAGATTCGGGTTCAGGATCATCATTTTCATTCACAATTTCATAAGCGACTAAATATGAAAATATTTCATCCATATTTTCCATCTCATTTCGATCCAATACCATTCCTGTATTGATATAATTTATAGAGATTTCAACGTTCTCTTTATTTATAGCATATGATTGGATAACTTCTTGAGGTATCTCATATGTCACATTTTGCGACTCATCAGACATAGATTCCTCAATAATATGATCATTAGGTCTTGATGCCCCTTTTCTTTTTCGATGACTTTTGTCCTTTGAGCCAGCAGGACTCCCACGTTTCTTAGTTATATCAAAGATATCATCATTGACGTTTCTTTTGGAATTACAATATGAGCAAGAGAATTTACAGCTGGTATATGTGATTTTGTTACCCTGCTTATGTTAGTAAATGCATCGGGTAATTGATTTGCAATAGCTTGTAAATGCAAAATTTTCTTTACTTCCAAATCACATTGCTTTGTTAGCATATCAAAGCTTGTCAAAGATGGATTATACCATGATATATCCATTTCCAACTGCTTCTTTTCTCCCCCTAAGGTTGGAAAATTTGCCTCATTAAAATGGTAATCGACAAAACGTGCCGTAAAGACATCACCTGTTAGAGGCTCAAGATATCTGATTATTGATGGTGAGTCAAATCCAACATATATTCTCAACCTTCTTTGTGGTCCCATTTTTGTTCGCTTTACTGGTGCAATTGGAATATAAACCGCACAACCAAAAATCTTTATATGAGAAATATTAGGTTCATGACCAAAAGCAAGTTGTAATGGGGAGTATTCATGATACGAACTTGGTATAATGCGAATTAGTGATGCAACATGTAAAATCGCATGACCCCATAGAGAACTTGGCAATTTAGCTTTCATCAACAATGGTCTAGCAATTAATTGAAGACGCTTAATTAATGATTCAGCTAAACCATTTTGAGTATGTACATGTGCAACACTATGTTCAACCGTAATTCCAGTTGACATACAATAATCATTGAAAGCTTGAGATGTAAATTTACTAGCATTGTCAAGTCTGACTTTTTTGATCGTATAGTCAGGAAATTGAGCTCTTATTTTAATTGTTTGAGCCAAAAATCTCGCAAATGCTATATTGCGAGTAGGCAATAGACAAACATGTGACCATTGACTTGAGACATCAATTAATACCATAAAATATAGAAATGGTCCACATGATGGATGGATAAGTCCACATATATCACCTTGAATTATTTCAAGAAATGTGGATAATTCTGTCTTAATTTTAACTGGTGAATGCTTTATAATTAGCTTTCCAAGAGAACATGCGTCACATGGACTATTGTTGCTAAGATTGAGTTTGGATCCTTTTAATGAATGTCCATGTGTAGTTTCAATTAACCTTTGCATCATTGTTGAACCAGGATGACCTAGTCGATCATGCCATAGAGTCAATAATTCTGGATTTTCATTGACTACCATATTTGATTCGATTTCATTAATATATGAATAATGCAACCCTGATGAGATATATGGTAGTTTTTCAAGAAAATGTTTTTTTCCTGGTATATTCTTAGTAATGAAAACATATTTAGCCTTATTCACAGTTATTGACTCAGTATCATATTCATGATGATATATATCTTTAGAACTCAATAATTTTCTTCTGGATTTTGGGCCAATACGGCATCATCGATGATAAACTTTGTTCCATTTGGTAAAGTAAAAGTAGCTGTACCAGATCCTTCAATCAATTTAATAGGACCTCCTATTGCACCGACTTGAAATTTTGAGGATTCTAAATATGTAAAATATTTCTTACTTGTGAGAATTGTATGAGTTGTACAACAGTTAAGTAGACAGAAATCACCAGTATGCTCCATATGACGCTTCAGTTCAAATAAACAACATTAAAACAAATATTGCAATAAACAGAGTATATATTTGAAAAGAGATTATTTTATTGAAAGCACACAACAGAAATGCAAGAAGTAGATAATACAACTTAAAACATAAATCACAATAAGCATATTCAACCAGAAGATCACATAACACATATTAAGCCAAACGAACATCATAGTCATCAGTAAAGTCTGCCGCCTCCATAAAGGTGGAATCACCATTTGGATTTTGTTCAACAAGGTTAACTTCCTTTTCTTTACCCTTCAAACTTTCTTGGTACATCTTACAGAGATGTTCTGGTGTACGACATGTATTGGCCCAATGCCCTTTCATTCCACATTTAAAATAATAACCTTGAGTGTTTTTATTATGTTTTTCTTTGTTCTGGTGGTTATTCTTAAAGACAGTGTTGATATACGAGGGGTTGTGAAAACCACTTCGACCACGACCACGACCATGACCACCTCTTTTGCCGCGTCCAGCTCTATAGCCATATCCTACTCTATGACCACCTCTACCTTGACCATGACCACGACCTTGATTGGTATTCTCATTGTTACCTCGTCTATAGGAGTTTGCAAAGTTAGTGGCATTTACCTCAGGTAATGCATGTGCTCCAGGAGGACGAGATTGATGTTTTTTCATCAATAAGTTATTGTTACTTTCTGCCATAAACAACTTTTGTTGCAAGTCGTGATATTTTGAAATATTCAGCAATCGGTATTGCTGTTGAACATTTATCATGGACACATGTAAAGTAGAAAGTGTTTTCTCTATCAATAAGCTTTCTTCTACAATAAATTAAATCTGAACGAATCTCTATAATCGTGGAGTTGTATGCGCTTACAGTTTTAAAATATTGGAACCTTAAATTGTTCCAATCATCGGTGGCTTTTGGCACATGATTTTCTTTTGATGGCCATATCTTTCCTGTAGGTTTGTCTATAATTCATGAGGATTGGTAACATCGAGATATTCTCTCTTTAAGGTTTCATCTAGATGTTTTCTTATGTAGATCACATCCTCACATTTTTCTGGATCCGTATTTGTATTTACTACATCAAGAGTTTCAACGATACTCTTTGATGTGAGGTACAATTTCGTATCCGATTTCCATTGTCCATAATTCTTGCCAGTGATATTGAGTATACAATTCACTGTACTCGTGAGGTTAGACATTTTGCTAGCTAAATACGTAACCAAGAAAAACATAATTAGGATCGAGATAATTTATCTAACACATAATCATAGAAGCATAATTATTACAATAATACAATGCAATTATCTCATCTCTAGCCAAATTTTGAAATCGAACATTATTATGATAAAAGGGAGGAATATCATAGGGACAAACATAGGAGTGTCATCATCTACTAGCATAAAAAAAAATTGAGAGGTAAATGAGGATCAAGATCGCTGTTGTCGTAGAGATCATTTTGCAAGATGAGAGAAATAAGGTGAAGATTTGTGTGGAGTTTGTATTATGAAATTTGTGTATTTATAGAGGAAAAATATCCGTAAGTAGCCGTTAGAAAACCAATCATTTTTTTTTATCTTGCCATGTTTTATGAACGATAATGTCTTTAATAATTTAGTAAAAAACATTAATTGTAATAAGATGTAAAATAATTTCCGTCGCATTAATGATATTTTAACAGGCATATGGAATAATATTACGATAAGTAAATAAATATATATTTTCGCCACATTACTATGTAAAAACTTTCATGGGCTTAAGGAATAATATAAACAAGTAAAATAATTGCAATGAATTAAGTGCGTAAATAATTTCCGCCACATTACTATGTAAAAACTTTCATGGGCTTATGGAATAAAATAAGCAATATAATAGGAGGTAAAACCTTCCATAATAATAAATTGTCAGCAGTAATAGGAGGTAAAACCTTCCATGATAATAAAGCTTGGGTTTAACTCAAGCATCAACGAAAGTTAAAATTAGCTTTAGTGTTATAGTTAGATAACAGTAAAATATAAAGAGGATTTTCATCTAATCATAAAATTATAGATAAGCGGTAATCCGCCTTGTCTATAATAATGGAGATAGATGAACAAGTAAATATAAACTTTCGTACCTTTTAACGTTGAACGTTTTCTTTAACAAAGGAACTAAATTCTTTCGGATCGAGCACTATCGTACTGATAACGTGTTATAGAATAACTAAAACTGTTGGGGTTTATAACAATATATTAAAAGATTTAGGAAAAGAAATGCAAATATGAAGTAATAGCACTTGTGAATTGGTGTCATTTTACTCTTCCAAGAGTGCTCTTTATATAGAGGATTTTCCAACATAATACACTATTTAAAAAAAAAAATCAGCAGGAGGAAAAATGCAGATGATGTTGCTGGCGAACTTGCTTGCTGCAAATAATGTACTGCTTTAGGTTTTCGTCATTTTTTTTAATACTGCAAGCATTGATGATAAGGGGATGCGCTTCTAGATAATACGATATTATATATTATGTTTCCATGTTTGCATTGGGGTCTCATAATAATTTTAATATATTATTGGGACAACATTCGTATAACTTAAAGAACTTGGGGAACTAGTTATAATTAGTTCTAATTTTCATAGCGTCTGTGTCGCATACACTACAATAGTGTCTGCGTAACACAAGTAATTAAATTGGATGGACCACCTTATTGTGCAATCATTGGACTTAATAGTTTCTTGTACTTTGTGCATAAAATTGCCAGTTACATTTTATGCAAGTAGATTTTTTTTTATAACTCACTTCATCTACTCGTAAAGTTATAAGAAAGAATGTTTACCCATATTTCTATTGGTGCGGAGTGTTTTCGCTGGTCTCGAGATTACTCACTCACCATACTCTCATGCCCCTTATACGCAACACAATAAGAGCTTTTGGTTCGATGGAAACCTGCACTAAAGACATAATGGTGAAGTAAACAGTTTATATAAGAAATCAATCTTTTCTAGGGGAGGATACGGGTGTTGTATTCTTGCGACATGGCTCAACGTAAGGTCGAGTTGCCTACGTATCTCTCTCAGAATAAAGAATTAAGGCCGACGTAATTCATGATTCAATTATTCCCGCGGGAGGGTCTTGTTTGATGTAATGCAAGATCGGAAGCTGTATGCATTGTACTAGACCTTAGGCTTGAGTTGGACTATCCATGAGGATGTACTTCACGTAGTCGAGGGCCGGATAGCCGAAGTGTTGATCCTTGTTGGGTGTTATCAAGACCAAATATCATTTGGACAGCCTAACAGCGTTGCAATTCATCGATCCTGAAGGCTTGGGATAGGGATCTTGGTTGATTTGCACCACGATGTGGTCAAATCTCGGGTTAAAGCTTTTCATACTTAAGTCCAATTGTTGACATTTGACTGTCTAGGGAAAAGTAGAGCAGAAAATGTTCTAAGTATTTTGGTTGACGTACTTTTGGTTGACGTGGAAAAGATTGACGAGCCACGAGTTGACGTGCTAGAGATAAGTGAGGGCATCCAAAGCTTCAAACTCCCCCATGAGCTACCCCTTAAGTGTCCAACCCCTCAAATGAAGAAGTGAGGAGGTATTAATAGAAAATGAAGAAGGGTAAGGCATGAGAGAGCACACACACACACACACTAAAGGTGAAGAGGAGAAATGGGTGCACCATAGGGCCGATGCACCCGTACCACACCCCGATGTGGCCCTAAGATCATCGTACCACGTGGTACGTTGGGGTTGACCAATATGGTCAACTTTGACTGACTTGGTCAAAGTTGATCAATATGGTCAACCGACCGATGTGCCACGTCTGTTTGACCAACATGGTAAGGGTTTTGGTGCCGTTTCACGACTTGCATTGCTTAGACTTTGTGTCTGGTATTTTTCCATAATAGAATATTTTCTCAAGGTCAACGACATTGTCGTGAGGCTCGCGTTGGTTGAGCATCTCGAGTGGTCTAATCAGATTGGGAAGAAATTGCCTTTCGGCCCCTTTACTCCGAGTTATTCCCAAGATGATCGTGTAATTTGAAAGTGTTGTAATTCTTGCATAACATAAGTCCCCCAATTTGAGATGGACTCGACTTGTTGAGCGTATTTCAAACTTGAAAGAAAAGACTAGGCATAATTACAATGCACATTTATTGGCATTTTGCAAAAAGTAAGCTTTTTGGCCTTTCTTGGTAATTAGCAAGAGTACTATTTTTTGGGCCAATTTTACATTTTTTAAAAATATTTGGGGCCTAAAAGTAAATATTCCTTCAAGAAATACTTTTGGGCCATTCAATGTCAAACCATTTATTGTTTAATGGGTTGGACCTCTAGCACATTAGCTAGGAGGCTCCTTTTAAATCATGGGCTTCTAGGGCTTTTTAAGCTCATTAAGGCTACCCTTTAAAAGCATTAGTCCTCCGTCTTGCCTCATTTCCCACTTTGTAGAGAGAGAAAGTTAGAGAGAGGAGGGAGCATAAGGTGGAAATAAAGGTGAATTTCAAGAGACAATTTTCTCTTCAAATTGAAAGGTAAGGAAACCCATCTTACTCCCGTCATATCTTTCATGTTTTAACATTTGCTGAGGGAAAAGGGGGTTGTGCCACGTGGCACGTTGCACGAAACAACGTGACCATGTGGCACATCATTTCGATCGACGTGGCTGCATTGGACTCACGTCGGTTGGAACCGACATGGTTATGTCACCACGTCGATGTGGTGATGCCATTTTGATCCACATTGAATTTAACCGACGTGGCCTGGATTTCACGACTCGTCACTTCGTTTGAGGTGACTTCTCGTGCTTGTAAGTGAGTTTTTAGAATACCACAAATTTACCTCACTCTGTTGAATTGTGTGGACTTGTTGTCAAGTTTGTAGAATTCTTGAATTCCTTAATTGTGTAATTTTTGTGGATGTTACCTTATATTTCACAATATATACGATTTTGAATTGCAGGTGATAGTTAAAATTGGTTTTCACGTCACTACTGTCAGTATTATTCCCCGAGGCCTAGATACCATAAGGAGAGGCCATTCACCACATAGGGTTGATAGTCATTGTTTGTCGAGTTATTCGCCGGTTAAGAGGTCGAGGTATTCGACTACTCGTGAGACGTCATATAGACCGTCTTCCCACGGTAATTAGCTTCTTCTAAACTTGCTTTTTTGTGGAGGTTATGGTGTTAGGGAAACAATTCCCTAAGGAGTATTTAGATGAGCATGTTTTTTCACTTTCCGAGCTTGGGTTGGATTATGAGAATGGTTGTGATGATAGGGATGAGGTATACGACCGCAAAGGTGAAAAACCTCTGTGTATATTTCAAACCCTTATCAATATAGAGGAAATTGTTCCTAAGCTTGAGAAAAAGTAGACGATAGAGAACCTGAGAGAGGAGTTTGACATACTGATCGTGATCATCCCTGGGCATAGTGATAGTATGCATCTCCCTTGAGGGAGTGCATTACCATTTTTGCCTCTTATTTGGCTACCGAGCTTATATTTCCATAGTTGCTGAGGTTCATGATATTATAGTGAAGATCACCTTGAATCCGACTTAGTTTACACCAAACGGATATGCAGCCATTGTGGGGTTTTTGGTGGCTATGAAAGCCAAGGGGTTTCATTGCAACATTGATGACATTTGGTATCAATTTTATATGAATTTTAATCAAAAGGGTGATGCTAATCTAGGCTTCTATTATTTGTCAGCTAAGACGCACTGTGAATACCTTAAAGGTGCCAAAGATAGTTTTGGTAAGAATTTGAAAGAACAATTGCTTTATTTGGGATTAGACCGATATTGATGTTTGGCCTGAGAGGCTTAGTGATGGGAATGGTAGGAAGGGGAGGTTAGCGGCTCTTCAGGCCGATCCCTTATTTTATCTGGCCACAAGTCTACCTGAGGTACTGAGAGCAAGTGGTGTATCGTCTATCGAATACAGAAGGACTAATACTTTGGGTACAACTTCTATTTTTGCATCTATGTGATTTCTAATTACCTTTGCACGTATACATGACTTGTATTTAGCATTTTGGTAATGTGTTCTCATGTGGTCTATTTTTTCATTTGGTGAGAGACAAATCGGAGGAGATGCGCAGGGTTGCCGCGAGGACTAGGTTAGCCTCTGGCTATAAGCCTACTCGTGGTAGAGGTAGAGGGAACCGTGGAGGTCGTGGTGCCTCTGTTACCTTTGATGAGAAGATGAGGGATGTTCTCGTAGATGGTAGGGTTTCTCAAGTTGGCGAGCGGGGTTCTAATGGTAGTTTGCCCACGAGAGATGTGGTTGAGGAGAGGGTTCTTCATGTTGTTGTGGACCCACCCAGATTGGTTATTTTTGATGATGAAGCTCCTGAGCCGGGAGAGATATGGGCATTGCCACCTAGACCTAAGGTCAGGCCAAGTAGTGCAACTGGTGCATTTCGTTAGCGAGGTAGAAGTAACAAGGAATGATGACCTTCTCCCACTACTATTGAGTTTACTACCCATGTTCCTTATGATCATAGAGCCAAGAAACTGGCTGATGATGCTTCTGTTCGGGCCAGAGCCAAATCCAAGGGGAAAACTAAGAAAATCGTAAATGAGTGGGCAAAAGGGGACTATGAATAAGAAGAGGGCTACTGCAGAGCCTTCTGAGGCTCCTAGTGTTGGTGATCAATGTATTCACCATAGCGGTTGGAAGATCTCAGAATACTTTGCCGGAGATCCCAGTGATCACCTGGATAGCATAGTGCATTTGAGCACAAAGTTAAACCCTAATCTAACTAATTAATATGCCTTCGGGTTAGTTGGCAGCAATAAGCCGACAATGAATGATGAAGAGGTTATTCAACATGTCGGTGGAAGAGAATAGTTAAGGCGGTTTGTTTGCCATAGCCATACATTGGTAAGTAACTTGGCCCCGTCTCCTTGATTTCTGCTACCTTATTTTTGTGAACATGACCTTACTTGTGCTTTTGGGGCATTTTCAGTCCATGTTATGTTCAAGGGTGCTTACCAATGAGCATGATCGTCTCCTTACAAGACAAGAGGCCCTAGAGACAGAGCAGGACATTGCTACACGGACTGATCATAACATTACTAATCATGAGAAGAAGATCAAGTCTATTGAGGAGCGCTTGGTCAAAGAGGAAGCAAAGCCTCTTAAGTTAGAAAAGCTTTTACCCATGGTGAACAAGGATAGGTTTCCTTGAAAGAAGATCTCATAGGAGCCCGTTCTATTTTAGAATCTAGGCACATGGCCTTGGGGGAGCGTGAAGCTACCTTTAGGAGGTTGTAGTGTGAGCTAGAGGCGACCAAGAAGGCACAAACCGATGCTTTCAAGAAAGGACAATTTGCGGTAAGATTTTCCCTTTCTCAGAACTCTTAATAGAATGGTTACCATTTAGCGTTGTTATCTTTCATGAAGATAATTATTTACACTTGGCTTTTATTGAATCACAACCTTTGGATGATGACCGTAAGGTTGATATGGCTAGTGAGTTCCTGATGTCTAATACCTAGAAGCATATTGCCTGCGCACATGACATTATTAACAATGGGAAGGGATACAAATATTGTGTTAGTGATGTTGTCTATTATGACGAGATGGACCCAGATTTTGATCCTGCCAGATACTTCTTTGGGAGTGGATTGTTGAATGAGTATTATGTGGCACCTGATTCTGAAGATGAGGCCAATGATGATCCTATAGCAGAGGGTGCATATGCTTTTAGCAGTCTGAGGAGTCGTTGTAGCCTTTGTCTTCGTGACATTGATCCACTCGCATAAGACAAGGTGGTTGAGGATGTTGCAGTGGATGAGGTTCCGATTGCAGCTGTTGAGGATGCAGAGGTTTTGCTGAGGCATATGTCACCTCCCTTGTTACTTTTGAGATTTCGGAGCGCACAGAGATTGCCATGGCCCATGCTGGGCGCTTGCTACTACCATGGTATCTTAGAGGTATCGTTTGCATGACTAAATCTTTCTACCTCGATTGCATAGAACATGCCTGTATACATATCATCCATTTCAAGTACTACCGAACTAAAGTCATGTGAGGTGCACATTTCCAGTGTATTGACTGCAGATGGTTCATGTGCCAAGGATAACTTCAATGGCATCATGGACACTCCTTCAGTTCTGTAGGAGGCGATTGTGGTGTTTGGAGGAGCAGGCATGGAGACTTATTCTAGTGTAGCCGATGATGTCTTGACTGAGCCTACAATTTGAGTATTCGCTCAGGTTCACTCATTCAACCACGTTGGCTTAGTTTTGGCGTTTATGCTTAGCACTTTCTAAACGTTGGGTGTTGGTACCCTTTGATATTTTTTGCCGATGTATGGCATTATATTTTGTTTGCACTTACCATCGTGCTTTTTGTAGTTGCCGCTGGTAGCAATAGGATTTGAAACTTACTGTGTTATACTCATATTGACTTTTTGATGGATGCTATGTGCGTAGCATGTTTTTCCATGTTGGTCCATTTAAAAAGTAAAACAGATCTTCAAGGGGGAATGTTTTTCTTTCTCTAAAACGCTCTCTCCTCTCTTTACTTTGCGGATTTTAGGAGCAGTTTGTGCAGTCTCGGTAAATCGATCATAACTCTCTCTACGAATTTTCAAATGACCTCCCGTTTGTTTCATTTGAAAGAGGACTTGTAGAGATTTCCAACTATATATGTCATGCCTTCTGGACCTTCCCAATCAAAGCAGTTTTACGTATGAAGTTGGGCTTCTTGCTGGATTGAATGCTGAAATCTGATCTCTCGGATATGGGGTAGGTTTTGCTCATCTTTGGTTTCAAATCTTGGTATTTTGCTTGGAAATAGGTTAATTATCCTCCTTTGTAAGATTGTGGAAGCTTGGTCACTTTCTTTAGATTAACACCTTAGTGTTAGTTTCGCAAACCTCCAGGAACGGTCTTCGGATCTTCCTTGCTTAGGTTTGGATTCTTACACCTTGTGGTGATCTTTGGATTGTTTGGTTGCTTTCTATGGTTCTTGAGGTTTGATGTTTTTTTTGGCTTGATTCTTCAATAACACAACCTTGTTTTTGCACTCACCAAGCTCGAAAAGTAGTTTTGGGATGTTTTGGTCTTCACGGCCATAACGCCGCCACGGCACCACTGCGATCCACCTCATCTCCGCCGTCCAACCTCCTTTGTAAGTTGTGGTCAAAGGTGTGATGGTAGGGGTCAGATTTCAAGCTTTCATAACTTCCATTATTGTTGATTCAATAGTTACCATTTTGGGGTGGGGGTGGGGACATAGTGTGCACTCATTGAATAGGCTTCAAAGCTTTGTGTGCTATTGAGTGGTTTGTCTTGCACATAGGTATTCTTGATGTTAAGATGTTTGTAAGTGGTGATGGTAATGATGGTCACACCGCCAGTGAACCACCCAAGGCCGCTGAAGCTGGTTGTTGATTCCGATCATTTGCACATGAATTGGAGGGTAAGAATGCATTGCAACCCAAAAACCGTGCCACAAACATCTCTAAGGTTTTATTGGTAGCCCTCTCGTTGCATGGTAAGGGTTTCTTCCCGTCAATCTCATCTAATTTTGCACCGCGTCGTACCCTTGTTCTATTAGTTTCGCCGCTTAAAGAGCATGCAACCGTAACTAAGCAAAAGCCTTTGAATGCGGCTCCGTCAAACCCGCGTCCCTTTCAATTACGCCAACCTTTGAAAGGGGTCTCGTTTTCTCAAATGGTGAATACTAAGAGAAGTTATGATCTTAACCGATTCCTTGTTGATGATCCATTACTTGTTTCGAAAAAGTTCCATAATCTCAAAGGCAAACCGATGATAGTCTTTGAAGAAAAAGAAATTAAAGAACTTGATGCTAGACTTAATTTGGTCCTTATTATCCGGTTATCGATTGCTAAATCGAGATATTTTTCCATGAATCATATGATGGAAAAATTTGGTCTTAAAGGAACATACACGATTGGCCCAATTGGCCCGCACCACATAATTCTTAAACTTGATAAAGAAGAGGATTATACGAGGTTATGGATGAAGAACTCTACTGATTTCCAAGGGGTTACAGCTAAGGTTTTTAAATGGACACCTTCTTTCAATCCGGAATCAAAACCACCCATTGCGCCTATTTGGACAGGTTTACCGAGTCTGAATTTGAGATATTGCAAACGCATCGTGATTATGTCTTTGGCACAATATATTGGCAAACCGTTGCGGTTAGATGAAGGGGCTGTTACTTTGTCTCGCTCGGATTATCCTTGTATTTGTGTGGAATAGAACTTATTGGAGCCGATTCAGGATGAAATTGAATGGGGTGTTGAAGTTGGCGATAAAATAACTTATGTTAGACATAAAGTTGTCTATGAGAACTTCCCCAATGTTTGTCAAAATGTGAACGTTTGGGCCACTTTGTGGAAGATTGTGGCGCTCAGAAAAAAACAGAAAAAAAGATTGAAAAATTACTTTAGTGCCTATTGAAAAAGATAATCTAAAAGGTTCGAGTCAAGCTTGGGTTTTGGTTCGTGGTAAGAAAGGAGCGAATGCGAATGGCAGTGGCCCGTCTTCTCCGGTTAAAATCATGAAACGAGGTAACAAAAATTCTTTTGAAGCTCTTGTTAATGATGAATTGAATGATCGGATTTCTGTGTTAAGGGGATTAATACTGTGTTTGATACCAACCCAAAGGGTACGACTTTAATCTATAAAGAAAAACCTATTTTGGTGTCTAATGATGTTGATGATTCTCATAATCTTGTTGGTAACTTGGATGGTGATAGTTTGGCTACTACTTCAACTGTTGTGAATATTTCTGATTATGTTGTTGACGTTGGAAAAAATGTGGTCAAGGATGATATTATTTTTTCGTCAAATAATATTAAAGAAACATCTATGCCATTGGTGTCTACCATTGTTGATACTTCTTTTGATTCAAATGCTCCGGAGAATGATATTTTGAAGGATACTTTTGATGATTCTGCACAACATTCTGATTCTAATATTCAGCGGAGATCTCGTGTTTTATCTCCATCATGTTTGTCTGGGGTTAAATATATTGATGCAAAGTCTTTTTCCTGTGAGACGTCGGAATTACCGGGGGCTGATCTTGGTAAATTATGGCAATATTCTATTAGTAGAGTCGTTGAGGAAAGTTATCACTTGGATGGTGATGATGAAAGTGAAGCTCGGCCTCAACTTAGTCAGCCCAAGGAGGTTCAACCGAAAGTTCCGATTAAATCACATGACCATTACTTGGAAGTTCTAGTTGGCATGACCGAAAATACTTCGTTGCCAAAGAAACGTACAAATAAAATGTTGGAAAACTGGCTCGCAATCTGCAAATCCGTGATGGTACATTTCCCACCCCCGTCGTTGATTATGTTGATTTTATGTTGGAATGTTTGGGGTATTGGTAACAATAATACTCGTGATATTGATATTGGTATTGAGGTCACTGAGAATGACGAACATTTTCTTCATTGTTCTATCACTTTCGTTACTTTACCTCAACATATTATGTGCACTTTTCTTTATGCGACACAATCGCGTGTCCTTAAACGCTCTCTTTGGGATGGTTTGCGGTGTAATGATACTCAGAATCCTTGGAAGGTTGCGGTAATTTTAATACTATTCTTAAGCCTGAAGAAAAATAGGGGCGTGGCTGTTTGCTTTTGGGGGATATGGAGGATTTTAATGAATGTGTGGATGATTGTGGTCTTCAGGATGTGGGCTTGGGCATCTTTTGTCATCTCCTATTGAGATACTTGCTTTTCACGATCTCAATTTTATTCCGCAGTTGGTTACTTCTGTTGATAATAATTGGTTGTGTCGAGAACCCTCGTTGGAGGAAGTTAAAAAAATTGTTTTTGAGTTTTCTCCTGGTAGTGTGGCTGGTCCGGATGATTTTAATGCATTATTTTATCAGCATTGTTGGGATATTATTTATTCAGATATTTGTTCGGCGGTGCTGACTTCTTTAGAGGGGCAGCTTTCTTGAGGATGTTTAAAGCTACTAATATTGTGTTGATACCAAAAATAGTTGATCCTCGGGAATGGAAGGATTACCGGCCTATTAGCTTGTGTAATGTCAGTTACAAAATCAATTCGAAGCTTCTGAATGATAGGCTTTCTTCTATTTTGCCTAAAAATTTTTCTTTGTCGCAAAGTGGGTTTGTTAAAGGTTGCTTTATTGGTGATAATATTTTACTTGCACAAGAAATGGTTTCTAATCTGCGACAGAGCCGAGACAAGTTTAATACTTTGGTCAAATTGGATATGCAAAAAGCCTACAATAGGCTTGATTGGTCTTTTCTTTATCAGTGCTTGGCACAAAGTTTGGGTTTTCTCGATCTTGGATTTGACATATGAAGAATTATGTGGAAAATTATTTATTCATTGTTCTTGTTAATGGAGAAACCAATGGCTTCTTTGAATCAAAGCACGAGGTGCGACAGGGGGCTCCGATTTCTCTTTCTCTTTTTATTATTGCCACAAACTTTTTCTCACGGGGACTTGACAGCCTTTATGATCAGAATCAGAGACTTTTTCTTCATATGACTGGCGATCTACCACCATCTCATCTTGCCTATGCCGATGATTGCATTATTTTTATTCAATGTCCGGTTGAAAATATGGCTATTCTGATGGAGTTTCTGAACCTCTACGACATGGTTTCTGTGCAACATATTAATTCGGCCAAAAGCTATTTCGTCGCCTCCAACTTTGTTCTTGCTGGGCACCATCAGAATATCATTAATCTTATGGGATTCTCTCGAGGTACCTTCCCTCTTACTTATCTTGGTTCTTCGCTTATTTGTGGTCAAATCTTGTGCAGTTATTTTCAAATGTGGATTGATCAAATTAGATCTCTTATTAGCGGTTGGAAAATGAAATTCTTGAATTTTGGGGGTCGTCTTACTCTGATTAAAAGTGTGCTATGTACTATCCCTATTTATTTGTGCCAAGTCTTGGAACCTCCAAAGGGGATTATTGAGGATATTGAAATATTATTTGCCAAATTGCTTTGGGGTACAACTGACGAAAGACGCATGTTACATTGGCGCAGCTCGGCGCGATATGTAAGACCTATGATAATGGGGTCTTAATGTTAAATATTTGGCGATATGATTACGACATTTAGAATGAAATTGTGGTGGAAATTTCGCTCACATAAATCTTTGTGGGTGAGGTATGTGATGCGTCGCTATACCATACGGCCACGTGGTTTAGAGGTTTTTGGGTGGGAGACTCCAAGTTGGCAACGGGTTCTAAGGGTTGCATCTACTACACATCCACACATATACTGGCACCTTAAAAATGGGGAGGCGTTCTTTTCGTTTGATTTATGGCTAAAGGGAAATCCCCAAATTCTGAGGGTGGATGTTGAAGTTCGTTCTACTGAATGCGTTAGTGATTATTGGCTTGATATATAGTGGGATACACCTAAATTAGATTAGGTCCTTAATGAAAATGATATGCTTCGTGTACTTGAGCATCCTATTTGGCAAAAGGGAAATGATCTTATACTTTGGAAGTTGCACCAGAGTGGCACTTTTTCTACCAAATCTGCCTGGAAATCTTTGCAACTACCGTATGAGCCAAGAGAATATTGACCACAAGGTACTCTAGATTACGAGTCCTTCTTTTAAGAGAGGTTCCAAAAGAGGTAGGTAATATAACTGTACCAACGAAGTAGATGGCCACTGTTTTCATTTAAGTGTCGCCGAGTTCCCTTTGCTCTAGTGCATCTAAGGAGATGGCGTGTATCGAGCTTCCATTATCGATCAAGATTTTCTTGATGTTGTAGTTGGCGATATCAAGACTCACCACTCGAGGACAATTCAAGCTTGTTGCTCCTATTGCTAGTAGATCAAGTTTTTCCTTGTCTTCCTTATCAAAGGTGATGGCATCCTCAATAGTTTCAATCGTTGTGACTATGTGGGTCATACGTTGATAGTTATCTTGTGCCAAGTTGTGCAAAACACTTTTACGTGCTTTATTGGAGTCTCCGCCCATTGGGCTTTTTAGGATCATAGCAACGTAAATTGGTTTTGGGATTTTAGCAATCATATAACCTTCCTGCCTCAGGAACCATAACGTTTCCTGAGCAGCATGCTCTATTGCATATTTTTTTATTAAAGAACATAGAACCGTAAAATTTATAGGCTTGTAGATCAACCTCGTTGATGCTGAGTTTCACCTTGAAAGTGAAATTGCGGAGGTGACTGGGTCTCTCTTCATTGCAACATTCGAATATATGGGATTTCCAATGTTTGATAGCACCAAACTCATAGAGTTTGGCTCATGTCGTTGAGGAATCTAGCTCTAGCATAGCCATTTGTTAATGTATGTTTTGTCTCGACCATTCTTTGATGGAAATTCTTGCTATCATATTGATAATTCCTTTTACATGCATATTATCGGTATCTAATTTTTCACATGTATTTGATTTCCGGTTTCCTCTCTTGGTTGGAGTTGGATCTTACTCTTGTTGTCAGACTGCTTATTTCTCTTCACGTATTCTGCGAGGTGGTCTTCTTTTACCGGTTATTCTATCTCGGCATACAATGCAAGATATTTGGAAGCATCGTGACCATACTGCTCATGATAGTTCCAATAGAACTTAGATTTGCGTGTCTCACCCATTTCATGAATCTTCTTCGGAGTATTGAGGAAGTTTTACTTTTTCCCACGACGTATATGTTTTGTATGCTTTTAGTTAGCAACAGTTTGTCTCGTGGGAGAGATCTTGCTTGCTTGTTATTGATCTTATCATTTTTGCCATTGCGACAAGGGTCGTTGGACTTAGATTGAGTGTTGTCACCTGGAACATTTCTCATTTTATTGTGCTCCTCAATCTCAATGTCACATTGTGCTTTCAAATTGATTTGCTCAATGGTTCGCGGTTTCTGACTCAATAGCTCGATATCAAGCAACCCATTTCTCAAGGTGTTAAAGAGAATATTGGCAACCGCTTGAGCCGAAGGCATTTAAAATCTTAGCATCTCGGTATTAAACCGTCTGATATAGTCTCTAGTCAATTCATCTGTGCCTTGAATGATAGTTTTGAGGTACTCTCGTGTTAACTGAGTTTGTTCCTTAGTGGCAAAGTGAGATCTAAACAAAGTCCTTAACTTATCATAAGTGTCAACTATGAGAGGCGGGACCCTCGAGAACCAGTCTGGAGCAACATCGACCAAAGTTATAGCAAACTTTCAAGATTGAATAGCTCTGCTATATCCTTCTAGGTCTAGCATTCCATCAAGTAGATGAAAGTGAGCATTGGGGGTCCCCTGTGCCATCATAAGTAGGCATTTTACAGATTTCACATCCATGGCCAAGCGTGACACGTTGGAATTCTGGAGAGAATGGTGATGCCACATCAATCAATCCATCCTCGGACTGTAAAGTCCTTCTTACATTGAGGTCAAATGGAGCTGTTCATGTCGATCACCTTATCTTTTTTCCTGGAGCAAATGCAATGGCGTATCGGCGTGTCATGGCCTACCTCTTTCGGTCTCACAATTTTGACGTGATATAGTACGTGTTGTAGAGGCAGTTGAAACTGATGGTGATAGTGATGGGGACGGTTAAACTCTCTCACCACAAGGATGACAATGATCCTATGAGGGACCTGCCGTAGTATTAGTTCTCGTGCCTTGAGAATGACCTCTCGGGCTCGAATCTTCGGAGTGATCATTAGTTCGGCCTAGGTTCGTAACTCAGATTGGTGGCGGTGGCACTGGGTTGTTCGCCATATGCTCTCTTACTATAGTCATCAACTAATCAAAATATTGCGGTGTTATGATCAGCGGGTTTTGAGTCCCCGTATTTTCAGCTTGAGGCTGTTCCTCATGGGCATTAGACGTTTTTCCGTGCTCATTACTATGAACGTAATGTTTTTGAGTGTCTTTTGGGATTTTAGGTTGAGTGGAACGCGCACGTGCTGCATTCTTATGCGTCATGTTATCCCTCAGATAGGGTGTCTAGTGGTTTCCTGCAGACGGCGCCTCTGGCACATGGTGTTTTCGCTAGTCTCATGATTACTCCCTCACCAGACTCTTTCGCACCTTATAGGAAATATGTGAAGAGATTTTGGCTCAATAGCAACTCGCACTTAAGAGGACAATGTTAGAAATAAACAGTTAATAAGAAAGTAAATCTAATCTAGGGGTGGATACGGGTTTATCATGCTTGCAATAAACTCAACACGGGGTCAAGCTGCCTACGTATCTCTCTGAGAAAAATGAATCAAGCCAGACGTAGATCATTATTCAATTGTGCCCGTGTAGGGTCTTAAGAGATATCACACTTAGCTTAGAAGCTATATGCGTTTATCTAGCCCTCTGGGCTTGGTTGGATGACCTTATAGAGTGTACGTCTCGTAGATGAGGCCCTATTGGCTGTAGAATTAACCTCGGAGGGTTTTAGTCTTATTTAGGGATAATTTGGTCAGCCTAATGACGCTTATATTAATCGAGGTCACTTGGAGGCTCGTATTTGGATGTCAAGTGATTTGCACCACAGAGTGGTCAAGTCACTAGTCAAAGTACATATCGTTGAATTTAGAATCACATTCATCTTGTACATAGTCCAATTGTTGACATATCGATGTCCATGAAAAAGTAGAGGTAAAATGGTTGAAGTACTTTGTTTTGACGTTCTTTTGTTTTACGTGGCTTTTCTTGACATGCTCTTCTTTGACGTGCTTTTGTTTGACGTGCTCTGTTTTGACGTGCTCTGTTTGACATTCTTTTGTTTGACGTGTCGCACGTAGACGTGCCTTAAGAGGCGAATCCATTAACCTTATGAGGTTTGATGTGCCAACATGTTTGACGTGCTTTTTCTGAAGAGAGAAAGCACACACACCCTTGAGCTCCTAAAAGCCCTACCTTTCAAATGAAGAAATGAGGGGGTATTCATAGATGATGAGAAGGTCTTGGGATGTGGGGACCACCATGTGGTGGGCTAAATGGACCGTTCACCGCTCAATGGGGCACGTGGCCATCTGACGTGCCACATCAAATAACTTTTAATGTGGCATGTCGGATTTCAACCTGAGGTGGCCCTTAACGGGCCATATCAGATCAACGTGCCATGTCAAAATTCCATCTAACGTGGAACGTCGATTTTCCATTTAACGTGCCCTCTTTCAGAGGCCTACGTAGCTTGACGTGCCCCCTCGGTTACGATAAACTTAGCATGTCATTTTGGGTTGACGCATTAATATTTCGGGTGCTCTAACACGGTTTTATGTATTCTTTGAAGATCGAGTCGTTCAAACATCATCTTAATGCATTCTTGGGCTTTACGACTCAAGTGCGAATTGCATTCTCGTCCTCTTAACTTTGGGTATTGCAAATGCAACTTCGTATTTTTGAGGTGTCATAATTATGCCACACCAACTGGCATATTAGATCAAGCAAATAAATATCTAGATCTTTGGCACTAGCGGCTACCGAGAAATTTTGGTCTTAGTTGTCAACTCTAATCATCTTCTAAAACTCTGTATGGATCCTTGACACTATGAACTTCTAGAGAGGAAAAATTACTTTACGGCCTGACAGATAAAGGGTTTAGAGAGTTCCCTAAGTTATATGAAAGTGTGCTTAACTTATCAAGTCAACTAAGTGAATAAAACAAGAACCAATAGAAGGAACATTTACATAGGGATCACTGGTATTTACATACAAGGAACATTTACATAGGGATCACTGGTAATCTAGAATAACAAAATCCGACTCATAGATACATTTACTTAATCTGTTTTACAACCAATCCAATTAATCAGTCAATTCAATTCTATTTTTGTCTCCTTCTTAGCTTTAATCGTAGTTTAATTAGTTCTTTCTATTCCAAAATATTCAAAGCATTGTTTCACTAAGTTCTCAATGATTTCGATTGCTAATATAAGGTACATACTGTGTGGGGATTTGATACATAGGTTGTAAGCTTTACTTACCATTTTATTATTACTTGACTCGTATACTTCCGAACGTGCATAGCTTTTTACTATTCCCTAGTACTGATTATAAACAAATATCACACAAACTATACGCGCTTCAAGTTTTTGGCGCCGTTGCCGGGGAGTAACGGTATCTTTTAGCAATCTTTTGTCTATTGTTGATTTTCGAGAAACACTTACTACTTTGTTCACATTTAAGATAACAGTAGTGCATGACACATAGAGACAATGTGACACCACTGCCATATGACCCATAAATAAAGAGAACATGCAGACGTAAGTTAAGAGAAACATTCAACATGTCAAACATTGAAGGAAGTTCTGCAACACCAGGAAGGGCTGAAACTAAAGGAACACCACCAACGCAAATGACAACACTAACTGGGTTGAATGATCAGATCATTGGGGGAGGTTATTATATTTGAGCAACAAGGTAATAAGTACTACCAACACTTGGGGGGCATGATCATGCATTATAGCTGATGAAGAACACAACCCATCTAATTCAGTAATATTCTCTATGATTGGCCAACACCAATTTGGAGAAGGATTCATTGAAGACCCAATAGCCTATCTCAAAGACTTTATTGGAACATGCAAGGTGTTTCAAATCAAGACTGATTCGACAATCTTAAAGTTGTTTGCATTCTCACTTATTGGAGAAGCAAAAAGATGGCTCAACGAGTTACCCAACAATAGCATCACAACATGGAAGCAAATGGCATAACTTTTCTTAAGGCAATTCTTCCCACCTGCAAGAACGCCATAGATGATAAGTGAGATAGTCAATATTGACAAATAGAGGGAGAATCACTACCTGATGCATGAGAAAGATTTAAAGGCATGATGAAGAAGTGTACACAACACAACTATCAAAAAGAGGTATTACTCTAACAATTCTGTTTTGGACTAAATACGCGATGTAAGAATACACTCGACATTATTTCTTAAGAAGGACTCATGATGAGAATCAACAATGATGCATTTGCATTGTTGAAAATAATTACACCCAATATTTGTAAGTGGAATATAGAAAGAACACCAGTAAAGAAAACAACGAGGGTCTATGAGGTAGATTCCATTACTCAATTATCTGCACAAGTGGAGTCCATCAACACCAAAGCTGAAGCATATCAATTCAAACACACCACTTATTGTATGCACAACCTGTGAGGGAAATCATCCGAACATTGAATGTCAACGAGTTAACTCGATCATGCATGAAGAAATCAATTATGCGGGTAATTATTCAAGGATCAACAATCGTTACTCGAATTCTTACAATCCAAGATGTAGAAATCACTTAATTTTTTCTTAGAGCGACCAATAGAACCATCAACAAAAATAAGGAGTTCAAAAACCATCGGGATTTATCCAATGACAAAAAACCCAACCTTGAAGAAACCGTGTTTAATTACATGGCGACGAATGATGCAAGAATGAAAAAAATTGAACCAAGATGTCAAAACACTGACGCTTCATTGAAGAATATTGAGAGACAACTCGGTCAAATAGTAAATCAACTAAGTACTCGATCAACCGGGATGTTTTTCACCGAGAAAAACCCACGAGAGCAAGAGAATATGAGCTCAACTCAAGAACATGTTTTGAACAACGTCTCTGAACCGTTGATGAAGGAATATTATCCACCAATTCTATATCCTTCCAGAATTCATCACGTGAAACAATTGGTTGTGGTATTAAAAAATCTACCAGGATCAATGACACTTGAAGTAGTAGTGAGACAAATACCGGTGTATGCAAAGTACTTGGGAGATACAAATTGGATCGAGAAGAGGAGGGATGACAAGGAGATCTAAAAAGTCCTTACACTTCAAGCACTTGGACATTTGCCCACAAAGCTAAAGGATCCAATGAGTTTTACTGTACTTTGCACTGTGAATAATGTTTTACTTGAGCATTTTTATGTGATTTTAGTGCTAGTATAAATCTCATGCCATCCTCTATCTACGAAAATTTAAAATGTGATTTTGGTGTTAGTATAAATCTCATGCCATACTCTATCTACGAAAATTTGAATCATCCTAATTTGAAAGCAAATGATTTAACTATACAGTCGGCTGATAGGAGTATGAGTTATCCCAAAGGGATAACCAAAGATGTTTTAGTAAAAATTGACGACTTTAATTTTTCAACTGATTTGTGGTAATTGATATGAGTGAAAAGTATAAGTTACCACTAAATTTTGGGAATACAATTTTTAGCAATTGATAATTCTTTGATTGATGTAGGAGGAGGAACTCTTACTTTAAAAGTTAGTAACGAGCACGTTAGTTTTAAAGTGAGCAAAAGGATTTATCCTGATGAACCACCAATCAAGAATGTAGCAAGTAAAATGAAAATTGCACATCCATCTAGCCGTGGTGGAACGATGGTGACGTAGCGGAAGCTTATAGGAAAGATTTGAACAAAAAATGATAATCATAGACTTGTTGATTCTGCAGAATAGAAAGAAGTTGATGCAAAAAGAGAAACCCTCAAAATTTTATTCTATAATCAACAAAATGTTTTCTTAGGGTTTACATAGAATATATACCCTAAAAGCATAATTAAAATACTAAAAAACATTTTTTTTCAAACATAGAAAAATGGAAATAATTGCATAAACTAAAAGTGCTACTCATGTGAATGCTCTAACAAGCAGAATACAATTCCGAGTTCTAGAGAAAAATCTATAATTAAAACAAAAATTACTAAAAATGGCAAAAACAACATTTTCGGGGCCCAAATGAAGGAATTTGCCTAAAATCCGATCCACTCATGATATTTAGATTATGACAACTACTTTTTGGCCCATTTCATACGCAATTAGACTAATCACACGTCAAAATGAACTGAGTCAAAAATCAACCTTTAATCTTGGGATGATCCAGTTTCTCCATAAACTCTAATGCCTTCTCCACTGACTGAGATGGTAACACCTTAGGATTAGACGGCAAAAAAATAAGTGCTTTTTGAGAGGCAATCAAAAATTTTACTGCTTTGAGTCAATTTTTTTAAGTACATTTAATTTGTTGCATTTTGTAGGACGAAAAATGTGAAAAGTCTTTTTAATGAAGAATAGGAATGTGGTGAATGAAGAAAGGAGTGCATATTTTAAAATAGCACATAATTGCATTTACCTTGTATTATGTTGAATTATGCTTAGGAGATTGTTAGTGCAATATTGTCATAGTAGATCAAGCAAATAACTTGTTAGAGCTTTGGCGCTAGTGTTTACTAAGGAATTTAGGTCTTAGTTGTCAAATCTAATAATATTCTACAACTCTTTATGGATCCTCGACACGGTGAACTTCTGGAGAGCGGAAAGTGCTTAACAACCTGATATCATTAGGCATTAGAAGGTTCTTTAAGTAATTTGAAAGTGTGTTTAACTTATCATGTCAACTAAGTGAACAAAATAAGAATCAATAGAAGGAAGCTTTACGTAGGGATAATTTGTATTTTGTATATGAAATACCTATATGCGAGATTAACGAAATCCGACTCCTAGATATATTTTACTTAGTTTGTTTTACAACCAATCCAATCAATCAATCAATTCAATTATGTGCTTGTCTTTACTTTCTTATCTTTAATCGTAGTTTAATTAGTTCTTTCTATTCCAAAATATTCAAAGCATTGTTTCTCTAAGTTTTCTATGATTTCAATTGCTAATACAATATACATACTCTCGAGGGATTCGATTCTTGGTTTGTAGGCTTTACTTACCATTTTATTATTATTTGACTCGTATACTTGCGAACATGAATAGTTGTTTTCTATTCCATATTATTGAGTACAAACAAACAATACACAAACTATACGCGCATCAAGTAACCTATTTTTCATGGTGTTGAAGGGAATATTTGCAACGCTGTGAGCGGAGGGCATTTCAACCCATAACATCTCGGTATTAAACAGTCTGATGTAATCTCTGGTCGAGTCATCATTACCTTGTATGATAGTCTTGAGATGCTCTTGTGTCAATTGAGTTTGCTTTTGAGTTGCAAAATATGACTTGAACATAGTTCTCAACTGATCGTAGGTGTGAATTAAGAGAGGATAAATCCTTGAGAGCCAGTCTTGGGTGACATCTACCAAAGTTATAGCAAATAGTTGAGCTTGGATGCCTTTGTTGTAGCCTCCAAGGTTGAGCATTTTGTCAAGGAGATGCAAATGAGCATTGGGGTCCCCTTTGCCATCATAAGTGGGTGTTTTAGAGATTTCACGTCCATGTTTAGGCATGATGCGTGGTAGATCACGAGAGAAAGGTGATGTTTCAGCAACAAGTTATCTTCGGTTCATAGAGTCCTCCAAGAAGTGAGTTCGAGCGTATTTGTTTGAGAAAGATCTCCTTATCTTCTTTCCTATAACAAAGGCTCCAACCTTCTAGCGCGTTGTTGCCTTTCTCTTTTAGTCTCACGGTTTTCACATGATACGGTTCATGTTGTTGAGCCAGCAAAAACTAATTGTGATGGCGATGGTGATGGTTGAGTTGTTGTCCCACGAGGATGTAAACGATTCTTGGAGGGTCCAACAATAGTGTTAGTTCTTCTTTCACGAGAATGTTCTCTTGGCTCAAATCCTGGGTTGGATCCTTAGTTCGTCCTAGGTTTGTGACACAAATTGGTGATGGTGGAACTGGATTCCTTGCCAAGTTATCTCTCACCATATTCACCAGTTGTTCAAATTATTCAGGTGCCATTGGGAGCACATTATTGGGTCTAGCATTTCCTGTACGAGCATTATCCCCGACGGAGTTAATTTGTAGTCCAGTATTTTGCTCTTCATCATTTTTTGGGATAGTCGAATGTGAGGTTCCAACACCTCTACATGTAGTTGTCATGTCATTTCTCACGCAGTGAGTCTAGGGGTTCCCACAAATAGCTCTTGTGGTGAGGGTTATTTTCGTTAATGTCGAACAACTTCCCTCACCAGACTCTCTTGCACCTTATAGGTAATATAAAAAGAGTTTTTGGTTTGATGGAAACATGCACTAAGCGCAACAAAGTTAGACGTAAAAATTTAAAAAGAAAATAAACCTAATCTAATGAAGGATACGAGGTTTTGCATACTTGCGACTGGACTCAACACAGAGTTAAGCTACCTACGTATCTCCCTGAGAAGAGAGAAACCAAGCCAAACATAATTTATTATTCAATTGTGCTCGATGTGGGGAATTATGAGATAACACCCTATCTTAGAAGATGTGTGTGTTAATCTGGCCCTTAGGCTCTGTTGGATGACCTGTAGGGTGTGCGTCACGTAGACGAGGCCCTATTTGCTGTTAGATTAACCTTGAGGGTACTAATCACATTTGAAGATCATTTTTGTAGCACAAGGGTGATTTTAGTCATTGAGCTCCTTAGAGGTTCGAGATTCAGACGTCAAGTGATTTGTACTACACGGTAGTCAAATCACGAGTCAAAGTTCACATTCTTAATATCAAATTCATCTTGTACTAAGTCCAATTATTAACATGGTTACATCTATGGAATAGTAGATGTGAAATAGTTGATGTACATTGGTTGACGTGCACTAGTTGATGTGCCAACTCTGATCGGTTGACATAAATAGGTTGACGTGATTTTCTAGAGAGAGAAATAAGCAACTAGAGCTCTCAAAGGCCCAACCCTACAAATAAAGACGTGAGGGGTATTTATAGAACAAGAGGAAGGGCTTGGGGTAGTCGGACCCACCCCAAGGGTCCTTGATGCGTATTACGTATGCGTTCTTATATTATCTCAATACACACTCTATCGCAAGTATATAAGCTCACATAATATAATTGAAAAGTAAAGTTTACTGTCCAAGTATCGAATCCCACGAGGAATATGGTTAAATTGCACACCTAATTGTTTCACTGATTTGTCACGATTAATATATTTTTCTTTGATTAAACAAATTGCTGATTAAATTGAATTAACTAATCTAACTACTATAAACTACTTATAAATACATACCTGAATTTAAGTGATTTGATTGGATTGGAGTTGTAAACAATAATCAGAAGATAACTTAGAGGTTCGAGTTCATTAGACATCCACTATGGTCTTACGAATGTGTTGACTTCCTCAATTGATGTTTATGTTCATGGCTTCTTTCGATGCCACAAGTGGACATGGTCTAACTTATCTTTTTCACACACTCACACTTATCCCATAGAACATGCTATGTGGCTATGCTAGTTACCTCCCATAACTTCATATAATTATTATGTTGATTAGGCATAATAAAGCATTGGGCACAAGATAAATAAATAAACATAAATAGAACAATCTATAGAAATCAAATCATAAGTCTTCACATAGTTACAAATTTAATTACTTCCGAACTGGAAGCATAAAGTACTAGCCAGTCACCGTTTCAATGAATAGATTCCACATCATAAATAACAAATGAAATAAATTGAGAATGGAGAAGAAATATCTTGTTGAACAATTTTCTAGGATAGTTGCGTATTCCTCTCGATCTTGTTCTACTCCGCCCGGTAAGAATGACTCTTCCTCTTCCGTTGAACGATGATTTCTTATTCTCTTTTGATTCTTCTCGATCTTTGTTGCACAATGTTATTCGAAGGGCTTCTCTCTTGATGACTATGGTGGTGAACTGTGTATTCGTTGGTGTCCCTAGCTACTGGACATTTATCTTATTTTATAGTTTATCCCCCCCATTAGGTTAACGACCGCCTCTTTAAGCCATGCTTGTCTTTTTGTCAGACGCAATCTGCGACATCGTGCACCTATCGTGAGCCTCAGGCGCAATCAAAACCGCATCACGCCTCATATTTCTATCTTTATTCTGCGATGCTCTTCTACTTCCACTGCTTGCTCGCGCTACTCTCGGGTTTTGTCCACCATAGTGCCTAGATCACGCTATATCCTACATTTCTTATCCCACTGGTACCGCGGTGCTTTGGTAGCGCTACACTCGTTCCTTTGTTTTCCCCAAATTCTCCAAAATCGTGTGATTTCACCTTATATTGCAATGTTTTGACTTGACAAACTCTAAACCTGAAATAAAACGAGCATACCTATAGTTTCAATTTACCTTTGACATACCAATTTAACTCATTTAAACAACCATTGAGTTTCAATTTCAGAATGCAACCTATAGTCCTCATATAATTATGATAAGATTCTACCATTTTAACTATCTTACACCACACTCAACTTCTTCAAATGCATGTATCATCTCATTCTTCACAAATTTGTTTAATCAAAAATAACAAACACAATTACATAGTTTCTCATGCATTCACTTCACCATTACTCTTGATTCTCCTACCACTCTGTTCATTTACTTGTCGTCGAACAAATGCGTAAAGCAAGCAATGCAACAACGCTATTCAAGACTCAAATAAAGACAAAATTTAAAATTATTTCAAACTATCATTTAAATCATGGATCTATTCTGAGAGCTTCTTTACTGTTTGATAAGAATACAAAGAATTAGAGATGATGACATAATTGTTCACAACCTGGTGGTTAATCAAGTTTTCACAGACAAATCTCCATGTGCAACGTGTGTGAACAATAAATGCGATGATTATTGAGTTTACTTGGATAAGATTATCAAAACAAGTTTACCAAAGTTAATCTCCCTAACTCCTTATGTGTAATTTTCACACCATATCTCCACTAATGAGGATAAGATTCATTGAAGATCAATATGACTTTTTCAGCTTGTAATGTTAGGCTTGGGTATGGGCTCACTGAAGGATATGTAAAAGCAGAGCTAGAGACGTAAGATATTATATTCAAAAATATCTTGCACTTTGGTTCTTTCTCATCTTCTTTCTTCACAACAACATTTCATATCCCTCATTTCTTTTTTTTTTTGTTCACCATAATTCATATCCCTCCCTTTTTTTCATTTCCTTCATATTTCCCCCAAACTTATTCATTTTGATATGTACCAAAGGGGTGATCTTTATATTTCTTTTATTTTTCAAATTGTTTTTCAACATTTTGTTTTCCACATATTTCCTTCCAATTCAAGTTCATGAATGCAATCCAGTCTCGAGAAGGGTAGGATAACTGTGTGTGGCTACATGGGGTAGGTAAATTAGCTCGTAAAAACAACTTTAATGAAAGGCTCAGAGGGATTCTGGTAATTATTTTATTTGTGAAGGGCATGGCTTGAAAGGCTCAAACGTGTTAAAGAAAAGATGGCCTAAATCATTTCTATAATGAATCATCATGAACATTTTTGCTTTAAGAGGTGATCAATTATTTAATAAGCTCGAGTATATCTTCCTTAGTTTACTTATCTCAATAACCGTTTTCCAAGTATACTCAACCAACAATGCAAATCAACGTGTGAAAATTGTATATGAAGATAGGCATGCTCAAACACAGATTAAACGAGACGTTGTTCACATAGTATATTATGCTCATCATCATCACAAAAATCACCATAAGTATCAAATTTTCTCATCATTGATCCATAATCTGAACAATTATGTGAAGTAAAGTGGTAGGTGTTTTTGTTTTGTTTGTTTTGTTTTGTTTTCTTAACCAATATAAAGACAATAGAAGCCATCACAATTAATAATGTCTCACAAACTTAGATGAGACATTGCCCCTAATGTCTACAAACCTAAAAAAACAAATATAAACAATAATAAAAACAAAGTCACCTGATAGGGAAATAGTAGTTGTGAGTGTGGCTCACATATTCCTCTGGTTTTACATATATAAATGGCATAAACGCCTTCTATGAGTCGAGGATTGGCTTCCCATCCAATTTTCTTTAAAATTGACAAATAAGGTCTTTTAACGGCAGATTCCGAAGACGACACTAGCTGCTTCCATGTTAACTGTAAAGAACATAAAACAAAAAAAAATTGCATATATACAATACAACTGAAAATAACAATAAAAAGAAAGAATTAATATGGGTTGCCTCCCAAACAACGCTTGATTTATAGTCATTTGCTTGACTTCTGGTAATGATTCAAGTGGTATTATGTAGAGTCATGGAGGTTTTCTGCCGCTCAAATTTGCCTCCATGTAGTGCTTCAGTCTTTGCCCGTTAACTTTGAATGCTTACTTGTCATTGTTTCGAATTTCAACATTTCCATATGGAAAGACTTTCGTGATTGTAAATGGGCCAGACCATCTTGATTTCAACTTTCCAAGAAAAAGTCAAAGACGTGAGTTATACAGAAGTACTTACTGACTAGGCTTAAAATCACGTGTAGAATGCGTTTGTCATGCCATCGCTTTGTTCTCTCTTTGTAGATTTTGGCATTTTCATAAGCTTCATTTCTGAATTCTTCCAAAGCATTGAGTTGTGGCATTCTCTTTTCTCCAGCTAATTTTATATCCATATTTAGGCTTTTCACAGCTCAATAAGCCTTATGTTCAAATTCGACCGGCAAGTGACAAGCCTTTCCAAAAACCAAACGATATTGTGACATACCAATTAGAGTTTTGTAAGCAGTGCGATAAGCCCAAAGTGCATCATCAAGCTTTTTGACCCAATCTTTTCTTGAAGAATTCACTGTTTTCTCCAATATTCGCTTTATTCCCCTGTTTGAGATTTCCACTTGGCCACTGGTTTGTGGATGATAAGCACTTGCAACTTTGTGGCGTACTCCATATTTAGCCAATAAAGACTCAAAGTAGTGGTTAAGGAAGTGTTTACCTCCATCACTGATAATTGCCCTTTGTGTGCCATATCTAGTAAAGATGTATTTTCGAAGACAATTGATCACCACTTTGGCATCGTTAGTTGGTAACGCAATGGCTTGCACCCAATTTGAGACATAGTCAACTGCTACCAAAATGTATGTGTTGTTGTATGAGGATGGAAATGATCCCATGAAGTAAATGTCCCAAACATGAAATAATTCAACTTCAAGAATGTTATTCAAATGCATTTCATTACGTCTTGAAATATTTTCAGTCCTTTGACATCGATTAAATAAACAAAAAACAAAACATGAGCATCTTTAAAGAAAGTTGGCCAATAAAGTTCGCACTGAAGTACCTTTGTTGCAGTTTTTGTTCAACCAAAATGTCCTCCATATTCTGATGAATGACAGTGTCGCAATACCTCAACAATTTCTTCTTCTGGAACACGTCTTCTTAAAAGTTGATCACGACAGTACTTGTAGAGGTATGGATCATCCCACAAAAAAAATGTTTGACTTCGGAAAATAATTTCTTCTTCTGTTGGTAAGTTAATTCAGATGGAATAATATTGCATGCAAGGTAATTAGAAATATCAGCGTCCCATGGAGCATTGGTTGTTTGCATAGTGTATAGCCTCTCTTCAAGGAATTCTTCATTGATTGGTTGAAGTTCATATGCTTCTTTAACTTTCAATCGTGATAGATGATCCGCAACAACATTTTCTAAGCCCTTCTTGTCACGAATTTCCACGTCAAATTCTTGAAGAAGCAGGATCCATTGAATCAACCTTGGTTTTGCATGTTTCTTTGAAAGCAAGTACTTGATTGCTGAATGATCTGTGTACACAATAAATTCAGAACAAATCAAATATGAACGAAATGTATCAATTTCAAAAACAATTGCTAATAACTCCTTCTCTGTTGTTGCATAATTCATTTGAGTGTCACTTAGAGTTTGACTGGCATAGTAGATCACATGTAAGATTTTAATCTTTCTTTGGCCCATCACTACTCCAATGGCGTAATTACTTGCATCACACATCAGTTCGAATGGAAGATTCCAATCGGGAGTAGAAATTACTGGTGCTTTTGTTAGCTTCTTTTTCAGCAAGTTGAAGGCTTTGTGACACTCTTCATCAAATTTGAAAGTGGATTCCTTTGCCAACAAGTTGCACAAAGGTTTTGTGACTTGAGATAAGTCTTTGATGAAACGCTTGTAAAATCCTACATGTCCAACAAAACTATGAATACCTTTTACTGATGTAGAAGGTGGAAGGTTTCGATTACCTCAATTTTGGCTCGATCAACTTGAATGCCTCTGGCAGATATATGATGTCCTAGCACAATTCCTTCTTGTACCATGAAATGACACTTTTCCTAGTTCAAGATCAAGTTTGTTTCTTTACATCTCTTCAGTACTAAAGACAAGTTAGTCAAACAGTCATCAAATGACATACCAAAGACAGAAAAATCATCCATGCAAACCTCAATGAATTTTTCCACCATGTCAGAAAAAATAGACATCATGCACCTTTGAAAAGTAGCATGGGCATTACAAAGACCAAAAGGCATTTTTCTAAATGTAAATGTACCATTTGGGCAAGTGAAAGTTGTTTTCTCTTGATCTTCAGGTGCAATGGGTATTTGATTATATCTAGAATAACCATCAAGAAAATAGTAATAAAGGTGATCTGCAAATCGATCTAATATTTGATCAATGAAGGGTAAAGGAAATTGATCTTTGCGGGTTACCTTATTTAGTTTCCGATAGTCAATGCACACCCTCCATCCAGCGACTGTTCTTGTGGGAATATCTTCATTGTGTTTGTTCTTCACTACAATAATTCCTCATTTCTTGGGCACAACATGTATTGGACTCACCCATGAGCTATCCAAAATTGGGTATATAATTCCAGCATCCAGAAGCTTTAATACTTCAGCCTTTGCAACTTCTTTCATATTGGGATTCAAGCGGCGTTGATGTTCGACATTTAGTTTGTAATTCTCCTCCATCAGTATTTTGTGCATACAAGTTGAAGGACTAATACCTTTGATATCGGCAATGGACCACCCTAAGGCTGTTTTATGATCTCTTAGAACTCGCAATAACTTATTTATTAGCCAATGATGATGAGATGATAACATATAAAGTTGAATTATTTCCCAACATACTTTAAATGAGAAGGAATTGGTTTAAGATCTAGAGTTGGTGGCTTGATAATAGATGGGATTGTGATATTCGTACCTCTCTCTAGCTCTTCGACCTTTCCTTTGTAATCTATTGGTATTGCATCAAGGGCTACAATGCATCTTTCAATATCATCATTATCAAAATTGATCTCTTTTTTTATTAGATATACCTCGAGTGAATCCTCCAAGTGGCTCTTGTCGAATACTTGTTCAATCAACTTATCGAGAATGTCAATTTTGAAACAACTATCAACTTCTGATGGGTATTTGATAGCTTTGAAGACATTGAAGGTGATTTGTTCATCTTGCACTCTTATTGTAAGTTCTCTTTTTTGCACATCAATTAGAGTCCTTCCAGTTCCAAGGAGTGGGCGACCAAAAATGACTAGAATATCATGATCTTCTTCCATGTCCAGGATGATGAAATCTATAGGGAAGATAAACTTATCAACTTTAACCAATACATTTTCAACCATACCTCTAGGATACTTGATTAATCTGTCTACTAGTTGAAGAGACACGGTGGTTGGTTTGGCTTCTCCAAGTTCCAACTTCCTATACACAGACAGAGGCATCAAGTTAATGCTTGCACCTAAGTCACACAATGCTTTCTCAAAATTTGAATTCCTACTTACACAAGGAATTGTAAAACTCCCTGGATCTTTGAGCTTTGGTGGCTATTTCTTCTATAGAATGGCACTGCACTCCTCGGTTAGGCATATAGTTTTATGTTCTTCTAGCTTTCTCTTATTTGATAAAATTTCTTTCATGAATTTGACATAGCAGGGCATCTGTTCAAGAGCATCTGCAAAAAGAATGTTAATGTGCAATTTTTTAAAGATATCAAGAAATTTAGAAAATTGCTTATCCAGTTTAGTTTTCTTCAATCTTTGTGAAAATGGAATTTCTTGCACATTCGATGGTTGTGCATCGGTGAAAGTGTGATTTAGCTCAGATTCACGTCCCTGTTCATGTGTATGAAACTTCTCTGCTTGTGAGGCAATAGGTTCTGGTAACACTTTTCCACTTTTGAGTGTAATTGCCTACAAATGTTCTCGAGGGTTGGTTTCTGTGTTGCTCGGCAATTCTCTTTGTGCTCTTTCAGCTAGAGTGGTGGCAAGTTGACCCATTTGTACTTTTAATTTTCTGATTGATGCACCTTGGTTTTGGAACTGTTGCTTGGTTTCAATGATGAATTAGTCATTTCTTGAGGCTAATTGGTTTGTGGTAGTGGCTAACTGAGTGACAATGTCCTCTAGTGAAGGCTTCTTTTCTTGGTGTAGTGGAAACCCTGAAGGGGCTTGATTTGGTTCCGGTTATTGCTCCAAGAGAGGTTAGGGTGGTTTCTCCATCCAGGGTTATAGGTGTTGGAATATGGATTATTCTGCGGTCTGTTAAAATTTGACACAAAATTTACATCTTTATTTTCAGCAGAATTTTCAGAATTTCTTACCAAATGGCAGTTTGCAGTTGAATGTAAGTTTCCACAAAATCCACATGTTGCTGATGTGGACTGAATGGGATTTAGTTGAATGTAAGTTTTCACAAAATCCACATGTTGCTGATGTGGACTGAATGGCATTTACCCTCGTTGTTCCCAGTTGTTTTGTGAGGGTAGCGATTGTGCTGTTACGACTGTGATATCATCTATCTCGTGCACACCAACCGGTCTTTTCTGTCGTTCAGAAGGCCACTGGCAATTGTTCGACGCCATTTACTCCAATAGTTTATATGCATCCTCTGTGGTTTTCGTCATTAAAGCTCCTCCCGCATCCGCATCTACTAAGGTTCTAGTGATTCCACTCAACCCATTATAGAATGTTTGAACTTGCAACCATTTGGGAATTCCATGGTGAGGACACTTCCTAAGCATTTCCTTGTACCTTTCCCATGCTTCGTACAGATTCTCCATGTCGTGTTGCACAAACTGAGTGATTTCATTCCTCATTTTTGCTGGTTTAGCTGGGAGAAAGAACTTAGCTAGAAATTTTTGTGCTAATTCTTCCCAAACGTTTTTTTTACCAAGGTGATGTTTTTTACTACAGTAAAATATTGACACATATAAGACATAATCTCAAATTAACAATAGGGTTAACTGGTATTGATGTTAATTAATTTTATTCCCCAGAAATGGCGCCAAAAACTTGTGGTTAAATTCGCAAGTGCACGAAATCGTAACAAGTAATAAGTTGATAGATAAGGTTGTCGATCCACAAGGAATAAATAATTAATTACCAAAAATGATTAACTCTTAATTTATTTGAGAAACCGAATTTGAGAAAAGATTAACAATTTACTAACGACAGGTAAAAACTTTTAACAAAGTAGGAAGTTGAGATAATAGTATAACAAGGGTATATCAATAAATAAGAGCAGACAATGAGAGAAGAGCTGAGAATCATGATTTCGCCGTCATTAGTCTGATCTAGCTTTAATTAAGCATATTGTTACGAGTTTCATGTTCAAAATTATTGTTGGTTATCACCATTTATGCTTTACGTACTTTTTCTCAAGTTATACATAAATTCTACAGTTTTACAACTAGAAATGAGTCTAGTTACAGAGATGTGCAATGTATGTTTGGTGGTGATTTTATCAACCACGTGAAAACGATAGATACATTTCTATTCTATTGAGAATTCATGGTATTTACTTCAGAGCTATTTCACGAAAATCTCCTCTCGGTTTCAATTCGATCCTTAGTTCATCCAAAAGTTGGCCAGAATTTTAGAAGCATTATATTCACAAATAAATACACAAACTATTTTGTCATCGTAACAATACGTTTAATTTAGATTAGATCATCGTAATTAGGATACATCACTATCCCAGCAAAGTAAATTTAGCACATAATGGAATATAGAACAAGACTATAAGATAAATATAACATCATAAAGTAAAGAGAGAAATCGTTACAGATTTTTACTTTCGTAAAGCCGCTGGTGGACTCCCTCGTACAAACTCTGGATTACTCCTCCAAAATTACAAACTACTAGCGAATACTACTATTATAGAAAGACTACTTATTGAAGAGAGAATGAAGAAGATTGGTGTGTTCAAATATCGAAATTGTGACGTCTATTTATAGTTGAACCGAAAACATAAGATGACATCTCGACCGTTCATCTCGTTTTGATCCAATGGTCCAAAGTTTTCATATAATTGATGAATTATGGACCACATGATTCATGACACTCTAGAGTATTTCATTTAAAAGCTTGCAAGACTGAATATAGACCATTGATTAGCCACTTTGATCTGACGATCATCGAGCGCGCGAGTTGCGTATGTACATTCCAACTTCGTGCGTGATATCGGAGGCCTTCTATTTCCGAAATGATGTCAGGTACAATGTCGTGCGTGAAGTCGATAATATATGCCGGTGATATATATATCAGGTGCTACATCGAGGATGATATCGAGGGTCTTCGATATAGAGTGAGCAGTGTATGAGTATCAATAAAATTACATTTTGATTAGTGAAGGCCGGATATTTATAGACCAAGGGATGTGGGGACCACTATACTATATAAAATGTTATATTCGATATATATATTGGGGGCCATTCCCGATATAGATGAACATGCGATTTCGTATGCTGACTTGGCAGGCTGGCGAAACACTCCACATCATGTAGGTTCTAGGCCACGCAAGCATTAGCTTTGTCCTTTCCATGCATGTACTCCAATCAACATGGTGAGGGGATGGATAGATCTTTCATGATTTCGAGCTAGACTCGGGTTATCCTAAGCTACCTACGTATCCCCTTAAGGGAATCAAGCCGAACGTAGTTCATTAGTGATAGGTTAAGTGTACAACCAAGTAATGGTATGTCGAGTATCTCATGGATATCGAATGTGACATCAAAGGTGATATCAGAGATGATATTGGATGCCTTCTATCTCGGGGATGATGTCGGGTACAATGTCGAGCGTGATGTCGATAATATATACTGATGATATATATCAGGTGCTACATCGAGGATGATATCGAGGGTCTTCGATATAGAGTGAGCAGTGTATGAGTATCATTAAAAATACACCTTGATTAGCGGAGCCCAGATATTTATAGACTTCGGAATGCGGAGACCACTATACTATATCGAATGTTATATTCGATATACATATCGAGGGCCATCCCCGATATAGATGAACTTGGGCTTTGCCCATGGGCCAGCCCAATACGGGAATTACCCAAATCATGTAGTCCCCTAGTTAGGAGTTATCATTGTAGATGATAATTCGTAAACTTGATTTGTATGCTCAAATATTTTATTGAGGGATACCCTTCATTCCCCCCAATTTTCATGTTGCATGAACAACGAATTGGGATAGTGAAAATAGAGCTCGAATTCTCCCCCATTTTCCTGGACAATTTTGTTAAGATGGAAGTCAAAAATTTAGTGATATCAGGTAGATATCAAATATGCATTTTCGATATCTCCCCAATATGGAAGGCATCTATTGCCGGCGGAGCCCAAGTGTGGTTATTATATAAGCTGGTCCCTTCCACTTTTTCGGATGCAAATAATTGTCGAAGTAGTTTATCGTTAACGTCCTTGACCAAGACGATGCTGATGGCATTACTGGAGACCGCCAGCGGGTAAGTAGAGGTCGTAAACTCTATTTGTAACTATGTTTGCAAGATATATAATGTACAGTTGCTTGGTGTATAAATGTGTTAGTGGCCATTAAGATTGTTGCCATTTGATGAGATTTTTTAGACGTGATACTTTAAAATGCATTGCTGCTCTATAATCACTTAAGGAGGTGAATTTTGAGTAACGTGGCTATATTTGATGCAAATGATGATATAGAGGTGGATGCGACGCGTGGTCGCAAGAGGAGTACGTGGAATAACGTGCGTATGAAGGTGGGTGCTTGATCATTTCGTGTGATAGGTTGATGGCAAGAGGGCCCATAATAATATAGGGACAAATATGTCTTAGGCAAGAGTATTGTAGAACACGAGAAGGTTGTTTTCCGCACGAGGTCGTCATGGCTCCAAAAGCATTATTGCTAGAGACAAATTGGACCGCTTGGGGTCTTGTATGTGCAATGTTTGCATGTATTATTGTGATTGTAGCTTGTGATTGTGTATACATGACTGTTTATGAAAATTTGGTTTTTCCAACCTTGTGTTAGGTTGGCGGGTGATTGAGAGACTCAGGGTTACTGATGAGAGCGCTCTTATTGCTTATTATGATTTTACTGATGTGGAAATATTTGAATGTTCTATCCCAGTCAAGGTGTTAGTATGGCTAGGTCTCGCATTTGGTGAGGTGGGTTCATAACCAACTGAAACTTTGTAGGTACCTCTTGAGTTAGTACTTTATCAGATGTAGTAGCTGACTACGCTTCCATTACCTTTATAGGTAGATGTAGTTGACATAGTATCACAAACATCTCTTGTTATACCTTGAGAGATATGATCTATGATAATGTCTTTTGTATGCCCTACGATATAAATACCATGCAGAGAATATTGCATTGTATCGTGAGAGGTAAATGACTTGGATACCATGCAAGGTGTGTTTCACTATACCATAATTAGGCAGTTTCTAGCTGAAGCTATTGTAGAGTGTAGCTTCAAGTATTGTTACATCTCACAGGTGGTGTTGAGCTATCACCAGCGCATAGTGTAGGTATGATAATGCTGAGCCTGATGGTGTTGTCGAGATTCTCAAGAAAAAGAGTCTCGTGTTGATTAGCATGAAGTGTGTGCGCAAAATTGAAATTAAGAGAGTGAGTGGCGCTATGCCATCTCTGCTATGGTTGTCTAATAACCTTTAGATAATCGTAATCTTTGTTTTGCTATTTTATTGGAATATTTGATTCTTGTTTGAATTCTAGCATTTGCCTTGGGTAGACATCTATTGTCGTACATTGTAGGATAAATATTTCGGTGAAGGTGTCTGTTCGCATATCAACATATGATAGGAGAAAGTTTGACCTGTTAAGGTATTCTCTGAATTTTCCCATAGGATAGGATAGGAGATTTGTTTATCCATTAAGGTGTTCTCTGCCATTTACGGTAGGATAAGAGGTATCATTTACCGTTTGAGATATTTTATGCCTTTTTACGCAGGCGGATCAATCTGATAATAAAGTGTTTGAAGTCAGGAAAGGTTGCAGCGAGAGCAAAAATTGTATGAAATATCATTTGGAAAAGTTAAAGCCTGTCATGGCTGACTAGAGGCCCTACATGCCAATGTTTGTAAATGACGGTTTACGTCCATATCATTTATATGTCCAATGAGAGATGTCAACATTCTCTACCCTGTAACTTAAGAATGCGCTTTGTCAATCTTAAAGAGGATAATATAAGTATTGAGCGAGAAGTCAGCGTAAGGAAGGTTCTTGGCTATAGTAATTGTGAAAATGATGAATGCGATGATGGACGCAGAGAAGTTTCTTGACATTCTTAGTTATGCGCCTAGTGCATATTAGATCGTTTTCTTACGCTACTAAGGGGTGTAGGTTGGTCACTCTTTGATTAATTTGTATAGTTTACGATGATGTAAAGTGTAGTATATTATGCTGGTTTGGGGTGATCTTTTGATTAACACTTCTTGTGCTTTGGAGCAATTTTATTTAATCAATGCATCCTAATTTATTTGAAAAGTAGTTGTTCATTTTGAACCTTGCATTATATATCTTATAGTCGTCGTGGTATTATTAGATATCTCATTAGCGATGAGAATTTACTTGTTTGTGTTGGCTTCATTTAGGAATTGACAATACTTTAAAGGGGTAAAGTCATATAGTACCACGTAGAGTGGATTGTTTTTAAATCGATTGACCAGTATGGGTAAGATGTTAACCTTCATAGAGGATATACATATTATAATCACTGCGACTACAACATGTTTTAGAATTTGGTCTTTTTTTTTTTACTCGCGTCTCGCATGCGATAATGAGCGTGTTCCTCGTTGTAAGATTCGTCGCAGTACGATGACGGATGTAACGCCACTACCATAAAATTATGGTATGAATGATTTATTCATGTAATCATGTTATCGCGCTGTTTTTGAGCGTCTAGTAGCATTCTGCCATTATATAGGTGTTATCTTCAGCTTATTATAATTATGCAGAGTAGGCGTCTTGCTAACTACTAGACCTTTGCATCCTCGGGCTAAATTTAGAGGAGGCATTTGGCGACGATTATGTGCCCTTGAGAGTTGGGGTCTCATTTCGGTGCTTTACTGCGCCTTAAGAGGCGGGGTACCGCATAGGTACTTATTTTTTTTATCGTATGAGGCGGGAATACCATGTAGGTACTAGTCGTTGTGCCTTAAGAGGCGGGTTACCGCGCTGGTACTTGATGTTGTAATCTGATTCGTATTTGTTTATTTTTGTATCGGTTAATACAAGCGTGTCATCTCATAATTGTGCACAAATTTATGTGATTCGCGTGGTGTCTTAAAGTAACTTATGTATTAGTAATATATAAAGGAATACTGTGTAAATAATCATGTATTTGATTTGTTGTCATTCCAGTTAGGGTACCTCGTGGGTGTATAATTCATTGTCATTTAAGGCAGGGTACCACGTAGGTACATGTTTTGTTCTCGTTTTAGGCAGGGTACCGCGTAGGTATGTATGTCTCTGCCGTTATAGGCATGGTACCGCGTAGGCAAGTATTCATCTGCCAATTTAAGCATAAAATTTCTGCATCTTGCCATGCATGTAGATGTAACTCTTGCCATTTCTAGCATGTTTCCGTAAAGGTACGTGTAACTCTTGTCATTTCTAGCATGTTTTCGTAAAGGTACATGTAACTCTTGTCATTTCTGGCATTTTACCGTTTTGGTAGAACTGACACTGCCATTTCTAGCATGTCTCGTTTGTGTTGTCGACATTGTCAGTTTCCTCGTTTGAGTTCGTGAATAAAAGAGAGTTTCAGAGTCTAGCTAAATATTTTATGTTATATCATATCGGATAGTAAATAAACAAATTACATGTTAAGGTATTTTCTGGATTATTCCCATATGATATGAGATAACTCTATCATTTTGAGGCATTTGCTATATTGTCCCGTAGGACGAAGATAAGTCTACATGTTAAGGTATTCTCTGTCGTATCCTGTAGGATATGAGGTATGTTGACCTGTATAACTAACCTCTGTTGTTGTATCATCGTACCCACCATGAGGGTATATGGATATTCGTCGTTGTAAGCGATATGTCCCGAGGGCAAGACCTTTGTGTTGTTTTACAAGCATCTTTGTCGTGGAGGCTTATGGATAGTCGCCTTTTCAAGCGATATGTCCTGAGGGCGATGTCTCTGTGCTATTTTGTTAGCATTTTTTGCCGTTACGGCATATGGACAGTCGCCTTTTCAATCGATATGTCCTGAGGGTGATACCTTTGAGGGCGATACCTCTTTGCTATTTTTTCAGCATCTTTTGCCACTACGGCATATGGACAGTCGCCTTTTCAAGCGATATGTCCTGAGGGCAATACCTTTGTGCTATTTTGTCAGCATTTTTTGTCGTTATGGCATATGAACAGTCGCCTTTTCAAGCGATATGTCTTGAGGGCAATACCTCTGTGGTGTTTTGTAAGCGTCTTTTTTTATCCTCCTTATCTATTCTTTTTTTTTTGTTCTCCTTATCTCGTGGATAGGGGATCTTTTTCTTTTTTTCTTTTTTTGTCCTCCTTATCTCGTGGATAAGGGATCCTTTTTCTTTTCTTTTGTCCTCCTTATCTCGTGGATAGGGAATCTTTTTTCATTTCTTTTGTCCTCCTTATCTCGTGGATAGGGGATATGTTCCTCCTTATCTTGTTGATGGAGGATGTCTATGTTCATGTCATCTAGACGGATAACAATATATGCAACAATATATATCAATATAAATATTCAAAATGGATGACAAGAAAGAACCGGATAGCCGCTGATTTGCCTATCCTTTAGGATAAGAGGTACTTTTACCCTTTATGGTATAGTTATGTCTTATCCCATAGGATATGTTTGTACCTGCAATCAGTCTATCACTATGAAATAGAGAGATATATGACATTCTATAGATAAAGATTAATAACGGGTAACGATGGGGAACCAGCGCCTATGTATCCCACGATAAGGGAATAAGACCTGCATGGTTCTTCCCGTTTTAGCTACAGGCCAGCCCAGAGGGGCAATTTAAGTAAATTAATATTGTTCCAATAAAAATTAAAGATAGAAATTAAGAGATAACGTAATTAATTGCAGAATATACAGGTGAATAATATAATGTATTTGATATGACTTATCTTTATTGGCGAGGTAGAGTCCAAACTTGATATGCTCTAGGGTTTTGATGAGTCTGAGTCAGCCCAAAGTCGTAAGGATGAGCATGAAAAGCATAGGTCCAATGGTGCTCCAATTTGCCATTGTTGTTGATGAACATCATTAAATTTTACGGTTGCGTGCTTGTTTTCAAGTATATTCTAGTGTGTTCCCGCTACTCCTCGTGTTCTACACTACTCTCGCCTAAGACATATTTGTCCCTATATTATTATGGGCCCTCTTGCCCGTCAACCCATCACACGAAATGGTCAAGCACCCACCTTGATACGCACATTATTCAACGTAGTCCTCTTGTGACCACGCGTCACATCCACCTCTATATCGTCATTTGCATTGAATATAGGCAGGCTACTCGAAATGCACCACCTTATGTGACTATAGAGCAGCAATGCATTTTAAAGTATCACGTCTCAAAAATCTCATTGAATGGCAACAATCTTAATGGCCCCCGGTACATTAAGATCTTCATATCGAAAGCGAATCCTTGACATCAAGCAACTGCACATTATATATCTTGCAAACATAGTTACAAATAGAGTTTACGACCTCTACTTACCCGCTGGCAGTCTCTAGTAATGCCATCAGCACCGTCTTGGTCAAGGACGTCAACGATAAACCACTTCGACAAATATTTGCATCCAGACAAGTGGAGGGAACCAGCCTATATAATAGCCACACTTGGGCCCCGCCAGCATTAGATGCCTTCCATATTGGGGAGATATCAAAAAAGCATATTCGATATCTACCTGATATCACTAAATTTTCTACTTTCATCTTAACAAATTATCCAGGAAAATGGGGGAGAATCCGAGCTCGATTTTTGCTATCCCAAATCATTGTTCATGCAACTCGAAAAATGGGAGGAGTGGAGGGTATCCCTCAATAAAATACTCGAGCATACAAATCAAGTTTACGAATTATCATCTTCAATGATAACTCCTAAACTAGGGGACTACATAATATGGGTAATTCCCGTATTGGGCTGGCCCATGGGCAAAGCTCATGTTCATCTATATCGGGGATGACCCTCGATATGTATATCGAATATAACATTCGATATAGTACAGTGGTCCCCGCATCCCAAGGGGTATAAATATCCAAATTCCGCTAAATTAAGATATGTTTTTAATGATACTCATACACTGCTTACTCTATATCGAAGACCCTCGATGTAGCACCCGATATATATCATCGGTATATATTATACACATCACGCTCGACATTGTACCCGGCATCATCCCCGGGATAGAAGGCCTCCGATATCACCTTCGATGTCACATTCGATATCCACGAGATACTCGACATACCATTAATAGGCATAAAATAAAAACAAGTAAATTAAGAGAAATATATTACACCTCTTTCTAAATTCATTTCTTCTTGTTTGCTTACTTAGGTGTAATAATTCTTAACAATTGCAATAATAGGCATTATTTTTAACATGAACGAGATAAATCAACTTATACAAATTAAATATAAAAAAGAAAAAATATAATTGGTTGCCAACCATTCACCACTTGTTTTAGTGTCATCGGCCTGACACCTGTTTCTACTTAATGAATATAATCCAAAGTGATGGTCAATTAGTCCTCTTCCTATTACATAGCAAAATAATGCTTCGGCATTTGACCATAAAAACCAGTACGTCGTTTGTTCATTGACCATAAAAACCAGTACGTCGTTTGTTTCTACATGAACAGCCCCATGTAGCTTAATATTAACCACCTTATAGGGTCCTGGCCACCTTGATCGTAATTTACCTGGAAAGAGTCTCAAATGCGAGTTAAATAATGACACTTGTTGTTCGGGTAAAATTTATATGTGTAAGATTCTTTTATCATGCCATAATTTAGTTTTATCCTAGCAAATATTAGAATTTTCATATGCTTCATTATGCCATTCATCTAATTCATTTAATTGAAACTTTCTCTTCGCATTAGCGGCTTTAACATCAAAATTTAAAAATCTGGTTGCCCAAAAAACTCCATGTTCTAATTCAACAGGCAGATGACAAGCTTTACCAAAAACAAGACGATATGATGACATTCCTATTGGTGTTTTAAAAGCAGCTCTATGTGTCCATAATGCATTGTCTTGTTTCTTTGTCCAATCATTCAGTGAACATGCTACCGTCTTATCAAGAATTATTTTTGTTTTCCTATTAGACAGTTCAACCAGCCCACTAGTTTGTGGGTGATATGTCTTTAATAAGACTTCTAAATGTTTGTTCCAAAAATGTTTTCATTCGCGGTGAAAATGATCTACACGACATTTTTAAGCAACCACCTGAAAATCTTATGAACAAAAATTAAACACTTGGTAAGAATTTGCAAAACAATCAAAAATAAATATGTGTCTAATTGCCTAGTCCTCGGCAATGGTGCCAAAAACTTTATGCATATTTTGTATAGGTTCTTATTTTATCTCAATACACATTCTATCGCAAGTATACGAGCTCAAGTAACATAAAATAGAAAGTAAAGTTTACTCCTCAAGTATCAATTTCCACTAGGATTATGATTAAATTGTACACCTAATTGTTTCACCAACTTCTTCACTAATTTGTTACGATTAAACTATTTTGCTTTGAATAAACTAATTGCTGATTAAATTAAATTAACAAATCTAACTACTTTAAACTACTTCTAACTACTAGCCTGATATTAAGTTATTTGATAGGATTGGAGTTGTAAACAATAATAACAAAATAACCTAGAGGTTCAAGTTCATTTAACATCCGCTATGATCTTACGAATGCGTTGACTTCCTTAATTGATGTTTATGTTCATGTCTTCTTTCAATGCCACAAGTGGACATGGTACGACTCATCTTTTCTACACACTCACTGGTTCACTTATCCCACTGAACATGCTATGCGGCTACGCTAGTTACCTCTCATAATTGCAGATCATTGTTATGTTGATCATGCATAATAAAGCATTGGGCATAAGATAACTCAACAAACATAAAAAGAACAATCAATAGAAATCAAAACATAAGTCTTCGCATAGTTTCAAATCCAATTACTTCCTAACTCTAAGCATAAAATACTAGCTACTCATAGATCCAATGAACATATTCCACATCATAAATAACAAATAAGATAGTTGCATATTCTTCTTGATCTTGTTCTACTTTGCCCAGTAAGAATGACTCTTTCTCTTCTGTTGAACGACGATTTATTATTATCTTGTTGATTCTTCTCGATCTCTGTTGCACAGTGTAATTTGAAGGGTTTCTCTCTTGATGAATATGGTGGTTAATGGTGTATTCGTTGGTGTCCCTAGCTGCTAGACGTTTATCTCCTTTTATTGTTTATTCTTGGCCTATTAGGTTAACGACCGCCTCTTTAACCCATGTTCCTCTTTCGTCAGGCGCAATCTGCTGCATCGCACGCCCATCGCGCGCGCCTGAGGTGTGATCAAAATTTCATTGCGCCTCTTACTGTCTTCATTCTGCGATGCTCCTCTACTTCCACTGCTTGCTCGCACCACTCTTGGGTTTTGTCTTCCATAGGGCCTAGATCCTACCTCATCCTGCATTTCCTATCCCGCTAGTGTCACGATGCTTTGTTAGCATTACCTTTGTTATCCATTCTTTTCCCGAAATTCTTCAAAACCATGTAATTTCATAATAAATTGCAATGCTTTGATTTGATGAACTCTAAACCTAAAATAAAACGAAGCGTAACTAAAATGTGCACAAAATATCAAGTATCGAGCATGACGAGTGTCTAAATTATGAACTTTTAGCCTTTATTATTTGGGGTTTAAGGAGGATTTATCTAAGTAAATAGCATATTTAAGTACGTTTTCATGTATTTTAGGTTTTTAGAGACAAATGGTGAAAACGTAGCTTATTTGGGGAAAATGAGCTAAAATAAAGTGAAGAAGTGCAATGCTTTAAAGGAGGACCAAATTAAGGGGAAAATGGAAGAAACGACAAGTGATTTCCGCAAGGAACGAATGAGGAAGAGCCAAAACACCAAAAGCTATTCAATGAGGAGAATCTGAATGAAGCCATTGATTCAATCACATGGTGAGAGAGTCTCAAGAACAATAAGAGTCTGTGATACATACCATTCGAAAGCTAAGGAAGTTAGTGTTCCAACTCAACAAACTGATCTTAATTCCGACATCTAGAGTAGCATTTATATCTGTTAACAGGTTTGGAATAATACCCGATTAACTGATTTATTTAGAAGTTCGGAACGCCGTTATCCGTGGTTCAAAGAAAGTAAATGACTATTTGAGGAAAATTACGAAAATATCCTTCCTTTATTCACTGAATTCCTTATTCCGAGGAGCACAAATATGATTTTCTGCTTTTCTGGGTGAGTTTTTCTCTATCCCCTCATTTTTTCTCCTTTTCCCTTATATAGGTATGGGAGGAGTATGTGTCACCATGCATGTGGTACAAGTGTAATGTTGCATGTATTACAAGTGTCCTTCTATAAGATAAGGTATATCTTGTTGACAAGGTGCTGACTAGGCTGATCATTATCTTGTCCGAGGGCTACGGGGAGTTCCGAGGGGTTACTTCTTCTGTTTTCTTCCCTTTGATAGGCGGAATCTTCTGTTTTCTTTTCTCCGAGGGGCTGAATTTCACGAGGAGGTTCACTAGTTGAAGTGAAGTGGGTGTCCGAGGAGTTTTCTGTTCCGGGGACAGCTATTTCTTCATTGACTTCTTTAGTAAGATTTTCCGAGGGGCAGATTTGTCTCGCCAGGCTTGTAAGGTGGGCTCCGAGGGCATCAATGTGCATGTAAGGCGATATTCTTGCGTATGGATCCCCGTAGTAGGGATTCTGAGCGTTTCCTGCTATCGTGAGAGTAGTGGCTCCTTCGGGAATCATTCTCCGAGGGCTTTCTGGTCTTTGTTGAATGACCTCCTTGATTGGTGCCTTCGGAGTAAGGGAGTTTAGTGGTTGGTGCTTTGAGTAGGACGTTGTTTTGTGAATTTTGGCCTTCGGGATAGTGATTCCGAGGGCTTTAGGAGTGATCAGCAAGGAAGTATTTTCGTATAGTGGTCCCTCTTGGCGCAGTGATGGATATCCGAGTCGCGTGGATCCATCGGGGTTTACTCTTTTTCCGATGCCACGTTGATATCTTATTTTTATTCATCTTGACTTTCCAAGGGACGCTTAGATGTCCATTCGGGTGTCACGTCGTATCCTGGTAGGATATGTGAATTCCGAGGGATTCTATTACCTCTTCAGGTGCCACGTCATACCATAGTAAGGTATGTGACATACGAGAGTGTTTGTGACGATAGTATCGCCTTTGGGATTTAATGCCTAGTTTAAGGGTTAATCTTTGGTTTAATTTATATAATCCCTTATTTATTTTTTAGGGTTAACACTAGCCCCCCCAAATTTCGATCGTTCTCGTAGAGACGAGTGAAATTTTATGTCGTGGCCTTAACAAGGCAAAAGGGGATTTTTCTTTATTTTTTGGTAATTTCTCCGAGGGCTTAGGATTTTCTCCATTCTTTTTTATGATTTACGGGGGTATTATATGTATATAAATATATACTTGAAATACCATGAAATAAAATTACCGTTATGGTCTTGGGAAGCAGCGGTCCAGATGAAGAATCACTTTTATAACGGCTCTTTTTAACCGTTGGATGTCTTAAATGACATTCACTCATCCGTGCGTTAATCTGCAATAACGGCTAGTGCGTGGATTGACACGTCGCTTCCTGAGTGGAGACGTGGGGCGTGGGAAACGGGGCACGTCTTTAATGGCGGTCTACTTATAAATATACCCGTCCGTACTTTTTTTCCCCATTCTCTTCGCAAAATCTTTCAATCTTCAAGCTTCCAAATCTTCAATCTTCTCTGATTTTTCTTAAGCAGAAAAGAGTGACTTTAGTTCTTCTTAGTTTTTTATTCTCACTTACCCAACTCGTAAAAATCTCTTTCCGCCCTAAAAAGTAGATGGCTTCCTCTGCCAACACGTCCTCTGCCACTGCTGCTTCCGTTGATGTTCCTGTCCCCGTTGCGACTACCGTTCCCCTCGTGGGACCTGCTACTGCTACCCGCAAAAAACGGGCTGTTGTCGCCGCAGGGAGTGGTGCCGCCGCCACGAAAAAGGCTAGGGTTTCTAAATCGAAGAAACCCCCTCTCCGTGACTTCTCTAAAATTGAGAATGTCCGATCCGTGGTGACCTATGAGCAGGTCATGGATTTGTTTGAAGCTACGGGGACTACAATGATGAATGCGACTATTCATATTCCTTCGGAAGACCAAAGGGCGTGCTATCCCCCCGCAGGTATGCTTACCGTGTACTTTGCGCAAGTGAATTACGGGTGGCGCTCGTTTATGCCATCTTTTTTCTGCGAAGTCTTCAAGACTTGCAAGATTTGTCCGAGTCAGTTGGTCCCCAATGGTTATGCTGCCCTTTGCATTTACGTGTTCTGGTGTATGGTTAAGGGGTACGAGTGCAACGTGGACCATTTTCTGTCTATTTTTGATGTGGGAGTGTCACCCGGGGGATATCCCTTTTATCACGTTCACCATCGGGATCACTCGGCTAATTCTTCAAAGAGGATTTTGGGCGCGACGATAAGCTCGCACGGCGTTTGGAAGGACAAATTCTTTTACGTGAAGCCCGTCCGAGGGAAGTGGGATGTGCCCTACAAGTGGGGGGAGGGTGTGACTCCAATTCACACTTTGGCTGAGGATATGGTGCTCTCCCCAGTGATTGCCTAGCATGCGCTAATGGAGTCGGAAGACTTCTTGTGGTTATTTGATAAGTCTGGACTTCACTTCGTGGTGGGTGCTAATGACAACGTGAAGAAACCGCTTTTCGTTACGAGCATGCTCATGCCAGCTTTCAGTAAGTTTTCCTCCTGTTGCTCGTATGCTCTTTTATTCCATATCTACTTTCTTCAAGCAGTTTTTCGTACTCTTCCATTACTCGTTCTAAGACATTTTGGGGTGGCGCAGAGGAGGTTCTGGTGAGGTACTATTTAGTACCTGGTTCCGAAGAAGTGGCTCCAAGTGGACACAGCGAGGCTTCCGAGGGGGGAGGTCACGGGGGGGGAGATCACGAGGAGGAAGGTCACGAGGAGGCGGAGGCGCAATCCGAGGAAGCAGGGATGGACGCGGGAGTCGAGGGTGTATACGAGAATATCCCACGTCCCTCTCTATATGCCGAGGGCATATGTCTGGATGTTGCTCCGTTGCGACAGGTGGACCCTAGGTCGGCAATGATCTTGATGCCTTCTTCCGAGTCCAATACTAGCAATCTTCCGAGGAGTTCGCAGGGGGTGCAATCTCCGATAGCCGGGGAGGAAGAATTTTCATCTCCGGGGCCAAACGTCATCTTGGTCTCCTCTCGGGATCCTTCGCCTGCTATTCCGGATCCTTCTCCCCTTCGCCCTCGTAAGCTTCTTATCCTTCTCCGTTTTCTTGACTTTAATATCTTATTTATATTGACTCATTATTCGAATTTCGTTTTTATTATTTTAACTGCTTACCTTGCTCTTGTAGAGGTTGATAAGGGGAAGGCTCCTATGTTTCCGGGCGCGGATCTGTTCGCTCAACTACTTCAACCGGACTCGGAGAAGCCATCCGAGGGGCTCGGCCAAGGTCCTACGGATCTACTGAAGGATTTTGAGGCAAAGAAGGAAGTGTGGGATACCCTGCTCCGGGGGGAGGGTCCCTCGACCACTGCAAAAGTTCTGGAAGTGATTACAACGGAAGCAGTGGCCACGACTCCTGCTACGGCTATTCCTTCTCCGATAGGAGACCTCCCGAAGAGGGTTCCTCTGCGGAGGTCAGCTTCCGAGGGGAATTTTTCATCTCAAGTGCCTGAGAAGGAGCCTTCGACTGTAGGGGAGGCATACCATGAGATCCTTCATTTCTTCGGATCTTCTCTTGCTGCACCCGCGGAAGGTTATCAGTTTTTGCGGGCCAGCATGATCTGGATGGAAACAATCGTAAGTATCAGTTCTCTAGCCACTTGATTTTTACATAATTTTCCTGTATTCTTCCTTATATTTCTCTTCCTGTCTTGCAGTCCAAGAAGACTCGAGAGGTCATCCCTGCAATAGAGCAGCGCCATTCGAAGGAGGTGGCTGAACTAGGATCTCTCCGAGGGCAAGTGACTTCTCTTCGGGCTCAACTTTATGAGGCCGAATCAATGAGAGATGTTTTCCGAACGAAGTTGGAGGCCAGCGACTTCGTTTGGAGGGAAGATCAGAGAGCCAAGGAAGTGATGCGGCTCACTTTGCAGAGGATGCAGTCGGCTTACGACAAGCTGGAAGCGTCCGAGGGAGCTGTTCGAGTCCAACTGACTCTTCTGGAGAAGGAGAAGAGGGAATCCGAGGAGCTTCTCCGTGCTCGGGTAGAGGCTCTGGAGAAAGAAAAGTTGGGGTGGTTGGAGCGAGAGCAGGAGCTTCAATCTCGGGTCAAGGAGTTAGTGGATCTGAAAATAGCCAAGATGGTGCCTCAGGAGGAGGTGCAAGCCCGAATTGACGAGGCTATTCGGTACGCGGCGGTGGAAGCGGAGCGTCAAAGTGCTTCTTTGTCCGCTCGGGATTCCCTTGGGCATATGTTATGGGGATGGTTAGAGTGTGCTACCGTAGCCCGTGGAGTAATGCCCTCGGGGGTAAACTTTGGTAGTCTTTTTGACGTCAAGAAGCTTGCCAAGCCGTCTCCTGAGCAGGTTCAAAATCTTCTCGAGATGTATGACGCGGTGATGACACCTAGAGGCTCTCCTGCTCCTCTTTCGACCGCGTCAAATCTTGGGGCTACTGGTTCAAGTGGGATTTCACCTCCACCTCCACCTCCATCGAGTACAGGGACTTAGAACAGGATCCCTTCTTTTTTATTTTTTTTCCTTTTGTAACCTTTTCCGAGAGTTTCTCGGATTTATAAATGAACAATTTGTCCTATTCCTGCCTTTCTATTTTGTCTTATTTGTCCATTAGCATGAGATGTTAATAAATTATTAGCATGCTTACATATAAAACTTATTCTTTTTACTCTTCTTCAAAAAGATAGGCTAAAGACAAAACCTTTTATCTGCTGACTAAGTACATAACTTAGCAGGTCGTGTCAAATTACATGCAGGCTTAAGAGTTATTTATCCTAATCAAGGACACTCATTAGCACGTGTCATACTCCTAGAAGTGAGTGGGACAGCTCCAGCTTCTTTCCATATGAGTAATTCATTAACATATAATATGCTAACAATGGTATTTATATTCATTGTTAAAAACTATCCTGCTCCAGCAGATAAATCATTTTACTTTCTTCTTTTAGAAATCCACCTTCATAAGACTTGGTTCTTGCTCTCATAGTTGTACTCAAGACTTTATTTTCGACCTTCATATAAGAGTAAACGGAAAACTTACTATTAAAGATGATGCCGCCATATCGTAGGCCTGGGGGGTCCACATCATCAAGTAGTTCTTCTCGGAGTCGTGCCCGAGTCGGCCCTGGGCCCCAGGTTTATAGTGCCTCCTCGGAGAGTTCTTCCCCGGGACAGCGTACTAGGTTGGTTGAGAATCAAGTGATCATTGGGACAAGTTCGTCTTCAAGGGTGGGGAGTAGGTCATCGTACACGGATTCTCGAAGGATAGACCATATAAGGGATGTGTTCCTAGGTAGAGAACCGTATTCTCTTGCTGATGAGCGTTCTGTATTTAACTTAATACCTTTGAGTCCCTCACGGTTGATAGGTCGGGGACGGGTCGGTTCCGCCGTCAGTACTGTATACGGAGAGTCTCTAGTAACTCTTTTTACGGAATTCAATCTGAATTTCGATGATTTTGATGTGATTGTGCCCTCCCCGGACCAGAGAGCATACGATCCTCCTCCTGGATTCCTAATTGTCTATTGTGATCAAATGCACTGTGGATTACGGGTGTTTTTTCATCCTTTTCTTCGATCGCTCTTCCAGTATTGGCAAATCTGTCTGAGCCAGTTAACACCCACTTCGTATCGCCTTTTAGTGGGATACGTTTTATGCTGCGAGCTCCTTAACCTTCCCTTGTCACCGTATCGGGTGGGGGCAATTTTTATCCTTCGGCCTTGCTCGGATGGAGTCCCCCTTTTCAGCCTGGCCTATCGGGACGTCGAAAAAGCCTTCACTGGTACATCCAGTCCTCGCCCTCGCAGGGGGGACTGGAGGCGGAGGTATTTCTTCGTCCGTTCGAAAGGTCATTCGGCCCGATCGTGGGGAGTGCCTATCCGATGGGGCTTGGGATATGTTTCGCCCATATCCGAGACGTTGGGGCGGGAGTGGGAGGAACTGAGTCATTCCGGGTTATTTTCTGGCTCGTACGATATTACCGGTCTGCTTGCGTGTCCTGAGGCTCTTATTCTGGCAGGTCTTCAAGCGGGAATAAGGAGAGAGAATTCGCCAATTCATCCTCTTCATAGCAATTTCTATTTTCGTAAGTCTGAAGATCGGTCTACTTCTCTTTTATCAATTTATGCGCCCTCGGGATCATCACATACTCTATATTTATCTTATAGGTGCTGAGATGGCGGCCTTTTCCATAGATCCATTTAATGGTGTTTTTCTAGGGCGAGCTCTACATGGTATGCGGCGGGCGTCAGAAGGCCTTTCCGATACCTTCGTGGTGGTTACGAGGGCTAACTCCTCCTTGGAGAGGCAGGAATAGGGGGGTTCGTCCGTGGCAGCCCCCCCAGTGAGCTTTGTGATTCCTCTCAGGGCAGAAAATTTGACTACGACACTTTCTCCGATAGACTATCCAGGGCCTCCCTTGGTGTCACGACCCTTTCCTCGGATTTCCGATATCGTGAATGTTGTGGAAGGAGGTCCCGAGCGCGTACCCCTGTTGCTATCCGGAGGGAATCCTCCTCCCGTGGGCTCTCCTCCCACGGGCGCGGACCCGGGGTTTTCTCCCCTCGGGGTGGTGTCGGGGTTTTGCCGAAATTTTCTTAGTGGTCTTCTGAATGTTACGGATTGTGAACTCATGAGGACCCTTCCTTCCTCTCGTCTTCAGGACTTGGTTTGCAAAAACCTATGTGAGGTAGATACTCATTTTATTTGTTAATTTTGGTTACTTACCTTTTACTTTTCCAGTAGTGATCCATTCATCTTCATCCAGATTTATATGGTGCTAGACGCCATCGGATCTCGGGGGTGTTCCTCTTTAGATCCTGGCCTGGTATATCGTCGTCGGGATGAGTTAGAGCATGGTTTGTTGGAAGCTCAGACGGAAATTTCCCGTTTGCAAGAGGAGCATGAAGCTGCTAAAGCGATTCACGATATGGTCCTTCAGATTGAGAGGGATAAGTCTTGGGAGGTGGAGCGTCAGTTAATGCTAGAGAGGACCCGGGTGACGAGTTTTCAAGCGAGTTTGGAGGAGTTGAAGAATCAACTTCGTCACTCCGATGAGCAATTATTACAGATGACTCGGGAACGGGATGCGGCAACTCATCGGGTGCTAGAGGTTACTCACGCTCACGATGTTGCTTTAGTGGTGGCTCGGGTCCAAGCTGTTCTGGATATCGCGGGTCCTTCAACTTTGAGGGAGTCCTTGCAAAAGGAGATGCGCGATCTAGTCCGTATCGGGTACCGACTTGGTACGGATGCGGTTCAATCATTGTTAGAGTGTCCTGGGAACTTAATTATTCCCGAGCTTAATCTTCATCCCATCTTTCCCGAAGATAGTCCCGTGGTTTCCGAGGGCGTTTCATTGGCGGATCCACTAACCTTATCCGAGGAGCAGCGTCGTCGCCTTATCCGAGAAGGAAAGCGTCCTTTGCAAGAGGAGTAGTTTGTAGTAGGTGGTATTCAACTTGTAGTAGGTGGTCTTTTGGGGTCCGAGGGCTGTTTATCTATAGTAGATGGCTCCTAGGGGTTAGGTTGCTTGTAATGATTTCCTATGTAAGGCTATCACTTTTGTTTTGCAACCATATGTACCCTATCGGATTCGAACGTATCGTAACCATCCACTTATGAACAAACAGTTTTATTTATGTAACAATGAAGATGTTACATTAAGCATAATATTTTCTAAGATTGAAGGAATTCCACGTGTTACGAAGAGTGGCACCTTCGGAATTGGCAAGTAGATAAGTTGCGGGTCCGACAATTCCCGCTATCTTGTAAGGTCCTTCCCATCGGGGTTCAAGCTTGCCTACGTTTTTGGAGGCTCCAACCCGTTTTAGCACTAAATCACGCACTTGAAAAGTTCGAAGCTTTACCTTGGTATTGTAGTATCGTGCCATCCGAGCTTTGTATTCCTCGTTCCGAATGGCTGCTCGGATTCTCCTCTCTTCTAAGAGATCAAGGGCCAGAACTAAGTTAGCACTATTGGCCACTTCTTCATATTCTTTGACTCGCCAACTCTCAATTGAAACTTCGGAGGGTACGACTGCTTCACAACCATAGGATAGGCTGAAAGGGGTTTCGCCCGTGGCGGTATTTCGTGTGGTCCGATAGGCCCATAATATACCGGGTATTTCTTCAACCCATTTGGCTTTGTGCCAATCGAGTCGGGCCTTCATATTTTTCAGGAGAGTGCGATTAGTTCTCTCAACTTGTCCGTTGGCTTGAGGGTATCCCACCGAAGCAAAACGGTGTTTAATTTCCCAATGATCACACCACTTTTCTAACCCTTGGTCCGTGAACTGCAGACCGTTGTCACTTACTAGGCTCCGAGGGACTCCAAAACGGCACAGAATATTTCTCCACAAGAAGTTAATGACCGCCCCTGCAGTTATTCGCGCTAAGGGCTCCGCCTCTACCCATTTGGTAAAATAGTCTACTGCTACGAGTAAGAACTTCTTTTGACCAGCATCGGGAATAAGTGGACCGACTATGTCTATTCCCCATTTAGCGAAAGGACATGCGGTCAGATGGGGTTCCCACGGAGCCGCTGGTTGATAAATCCGAGGGGCATAAGCTTGGCACGACTTACACTTTTCCGCGTGGTTTTTGCAATCTTTGACCATCGTGGGCCAATAATAACCTTGTCGGATTATCCGTCCGACCATGCTTCCGCCACTGGTATGACTGCCGCACACCCCTTCGTGAGTTTCTGCCAAAACAAGTTGAGCCTCCTCTTCATTTAAACATCGGGCATGAGGGTAGGAGTACGTCCTTCGGAATAGTATTCCGTCTTTGAGGAAATATCGGATGGTCTTTTTAGACATCATTCGTTGGACGGATTTGTCCTCGGAGTATCCTTCAGGATCTTGTAGGTATGCTTTAATGGGTGTTGTCCAGCTTATCGGAGGATTTGTCCTGGTGACACTTACCTCTTCAGGTTCAGTCCTCTCTGATTCGCTCATGTGTAACAGAGTGATTTTTCGGGTACGAATGGTGGTCACTTGTGCAGCCATTTTGGACAAGGCATCGGCTTCCTGGTTATTCGCTCGAGGAATCTGCACTAACTGATACTCCTCGAACCATGCTTTGGCCCGATGGACTACTCGGAGATAACTCTGCATCCTTTCCTCTTTGGCTTCATATGTGCCCTGAACTTGCTGCACAACTAACTGAGAGTCGATATGCAGGCGGACTCTTCGTATTCCGCCTTCCCGAGCAAGCCTCATTCCGATAAGGAGGGCTTCATATTCAGCGTCATTGTTGGATACGGGGTAGTCAATTCTAACCGCGAAATGTAGCGCCTCCTCTTCGGCTTCCGTGTTGATCAGGATTACTCCGGCTCCGCCATGCGTATTTACGGAGGAACCGTCCACGTAGACGTACCACAGAGGTTCTTTCCTTTCTACTCCGATTCCCGCAAGTTCTACCACAAAGTCTGCTAGCACCTAGGCCTTAATGGAAGGTCTCGGGGGATAGGAGATATCATACTCTGTTAGTTCGACGGCCCATTTTATCAGCCTCCCCGAGGTCTCAGGTTTGTTGAGAATTGCTCGTAGAGGGTGCTTAGTCAGGACAGTGATCGGGTGGGAGAGAAAATATGGGCGCAATTTACGCGTCGTGGTAACCAAAGTGAGTACAAGTTTTTCTATCAGAGTGTACCTGGTTTCCGCTCCGAGGAGAGTTTTACTAACGTAGTAGACCGGATGATGTTCCCCATCGTGCTCTTTGACCAATACCGCTCCGATAGCCTCCTCTCCTACGGATAGGTACACGAAGAGTTCTTCCTGGGGTGACGGTTTGACCAGCAAGGGTGGTCTTACCATATAATTTTTCAATTCCTGGAGAGCTTCTTCACATCGTGGGGTCCACTGGAATTCTTTGATATTCCGAAGGATTTTAAAAAACGGAAGTCCTTTCTCTGCTGATTTGGAGACAAATCGGCTGAGGGAGGCCATTCACCCAGTCAGTTTCTGCACGTCCTTTATGGATTTCGGAGTTGGTAGCCCAATAATTGCTTCAGCTTTCTCGGGGTTAACTTCTATTCCCTTCTCGGTGACCATGAATCCCAAAAATTTGCCTCCTCGGTTACCGAAGGAGCATTCCCGAGGGTTTACCTTCATCCCAAAGCGATCCATGATAACCAACGCTTTCCGCAAATCTTCGGGATGATCTTTCGTGGAGCGACTTTTGACGACTGTGTCGTCTACATATACTTCCACAGTTTTTCCAATGAGTCCCGCAAACATGAGATTCACCAATCGTTGGTATGTAGCTCCTGCGTTCTTAAGTCCGAAGGGCATAACTAGATAACAAAAAGTACATGCGTCCGTAATGAAGCTGGTTTTATCCTGGTCCGGGAATGCCATCGGGATCTGGTTGTATCCTTGGTCCCCATCTAGAGTCGACAGGAGTGCGCAACCAGCGGTAGAGTCGACCAATTGGTCTATGCTTGGTAAGGGATAGCAGTCCTTTGGGCAAGCATCATTGAGATCGGTAAAGTCAACGCACATCCTCCATCTTCCTCCTGACTTAGGGACCAGGACCACGTTGGCCAGCCACTCAGGATACACGACTTCTCGGATTTGCCGTAGGCTGAGAAGCCGCTGAATTTCTGACCGGATAATCTTGTTGCATTCGGGTCCCATTCTTCTCTTCTTTTGTTGAATGGGTTTTGCCCCCGGCTTTACATTAAGGAAATGTTGACATACCTTATTACTGATTCGTCCGGGGGGGCCTCCTTCCCATGCGAAAAGATGACAAAATTCTTTTAGAACAGATATCAATTGGGTCTCCAATTCAGGTTCCATATTAGTGCCCATCTTGATTGCTCTAGCGGGATTTCCTTCCACGAGTTCTATCATTTTAAGCTCTTCAATGGGTTGGACTCGGGTTTCTTCTACTTTCCGTTTTTTGCCACTATCCGAGGGGTTTTCGTCTTCTTCGGGGAGTAGGGCATTCATTCGGCATTCTCTGGCTCTAGCTTGATTGCCCCGGACTTCTCCGATGCCTGCCAAGGTAGGAAATTTTACCTTAAGGTGGAGGGTAGAGGGGATCGCTTCGAATGACCGAATGGAGGGTCTGCCGCATATAGCGTTGTATGTCCTTGACGAAGCCTCCACCACCCAAAATTTGGTGTGTTCCATTCTTCGTAGGGCTCCCTCTCCCCACGACATTGGCAGGGTCACAGTTCCGAGGGTGTTACAGGCTTCGCCAGAGAAGCCTACTAGAGGGACTTCAGCCACTTCCAGTTGCTCCTTCTTCAATCCCATGGCTAGATAGGTGGGAAAAAACAAGACATCCATGGAGCTGCCCGTATCTATGAGGATACGCTGGATCTCAAATCCATAGATGGTAGCTTCAATTACCAAAGGGTCTTCGTGGGGGTAGACTACACCTTTCAGGTCTTCGGGTCCGAAAGTGATATTTGGTAACCTAGCCCCTTGAGCGGAGCATACTGGGAGCCCTTGTCCCACTCGTCTGGCTTCTTTGAGATATTTTGTCTTCTTACCCTGGGGTATTCTGGAAATGTCTCCTCCCTCTATCATGTTGATCGTCCGTCCCGAGGAGGGGTTGACCTCATACGTGTCGGGAGGGGGAGGTAGGTTCCGATACCCTGCGGTCCTTTCCCGTGACCGCCACGGAGACGCAACGGTTCTCTCCCGGGGGGATCTTTGACGCTTCCTGGTCTCTTCTTGGGGCCTCCTCCGATGTTCCGCGGTTTGTTCCCGTGACTGCTGGTGGAGAGTATCCTTTTCCTCATCAGGTCCTCCTCGGGGCCTTTTCCATACATGTGCTTTGGGCTCTTCGGGATTGTTTCTTTTTAGGTAATTATGCAGATATCCTGCCTCCAGAAGGCGAAGTATTTCTCTTCGCAGGGTAGTACATTCCTCGGTGGTATGTCCATAGGTTTTATGGAATTTACAGTACTTACCCGTATCTTTATCTTTGTTGGGAAATTTGGTGGGTCGGGGCCAGCGCACTTCTTCGTTGCCCCGCATCACGTTGAGTACTTCCACGGGAGCCAGGGTCATCGGAGGAAGGGGCACGGGTTTAAGGAATTTCTTGACCATCTCCCCATCGTTCTTCCGAGGGGGCGCTTTTCCGTCTTTGCCCTTCTCTTTGGTTTTAGTTTCCTTTTCCGTCTGCTCGTGACGTTCATTGTCATCCTTCTCTAGCCCTCTATTTGTATGGTCAGCTTCTTCCATAAGAATATGAGTTTCAGCTTGTTGCATAAGTTCATTCATGTCCGTGACATGATTCCCCATTAGATATCGGAAGAATTCTCCCGCTCGAAGCCCTTGTGTCAGAATATCGGCCATAATGGTCGGGCTGACATTCGGAACATCCAGTGCTTCATCCGTGAAGCGTTTTATATATTCCCGAAGAGATTCATCCTTGCGTTGCTTAATAGTAAAAAGATGAGTGGCCGATTTGGGATATCTCCGATTACAGGCGAAATGGCGTACAAACAGGTGAGCCAACCGGTCAAAGCTGGCCACTGAATTAGGAGGGAGATGGGTAAACCAAGATTGGGCTCGTCCTCCGAGGGTAACAGGGAACACTAGGCATAGGACATAGTCCGGGGCGGACGATAGGTCCATTCCTGCCAAATATTGATGTATGTGATCTTGCGGGTCTCTCCCATCAGCTTCTCCTGTATATAATGGTACGTTAATAGGCCGCATTCCCGAAGGAATCGGAGCAGATGCTATTTCAGGAATGAAGGGAGATATCTTAAACGTCGGATCTTCCTTGGGTCCTACAGTCCTCTTGAGATCTCCTACTTCCTTTCGTAGATCTTCAAGGATTCCCCATAAGGTTGGTTCTCCGTTGGGAGTGATAATAGGGGGGACGATATACGGGGAGAGACCTCTCTTCCCTCTGGATTATCCTCGGAGTTTCCAGATGATCATAACGCCTTGGCGTCCTCCGAGGAGTTTCCTGGTACCACGAGATTGGCGTAGGGCATTGTGCCCTTCTTGCATAAACCTCGCCTTGTTCCGAGGGATGATTTCCTTGGTTCGGAGATCCTGGGGCGGTCTCCAGGGGAGATTCGAGTTCTCGGTGATTAACTCGAGTGGTAACTTCCACTAATCTTTCATAAACAGATCGGGGGACATTGATGAAGTCCCTTTCGTCGGAACGGCGATTCGCTACAGTTTCCTCTGAATTGTCCGAATGGGGCAAGTAATTTTCGCTGTAAAACAAATTTTCCATAGTGGATTTGCTTTCTTGAACACGCTCGAGGACAACTTCTATGGCGTTCCCACAGACGGCGCCATTTTGTTAACAGGTTTGGAATAATACCCGATTAACTGATTTATTTAGAAGTTCGGAACGCCTTTATCCGTGGTTCAAAGAAAGTAAATGACTATTTGAGGAAAATTACGAAAATATCCTTCCTTTATTCACTGAATTCCTTATTCCGAGGAGCACAAATATGATTTTCTGCTTTTCTGGGTGAGTTTTTCTCTATCCCCTCCTTTTTTCTCCTTTTCCCTTATATAGGTATGGGAGGAGTATGTGTCACCATGCATGTGGTACAAGTGTAATGTTGCATGTATTACAAGTGTCCTTCTATAAGATAAGGTATATCTTGTTGACAAGGTGCTGACTAGGCTGATCATTATCTTGTCTGAGGGCTACGGGGAGTTCCGAGGGGTTACTTCTTCTGTTTTCTTCCCTTTGATAGGCGGAATCTTCTGTTTTCTTTTCTCCGAGGGGCTGAATTTCACGAGGAGGTTCACTAGTTGAAGTGAAGTGGGTGTCCGAGGAGTTTTCTGTTCCGGGGACAGCTATTTCTTCATTGACTTCTTTAGTAAGATTTTCCGAGGGGCAGATTTGTCTCGCCAGGCTTGTAAGGTGGGCTCCGAGGGCATCAATGTGCATGTAAGGCGGTATTCTTGCGTATGGATCCCCGTAGTAGGGATTCCGAGCGTTTCCTGCTATCGTGAGAGTAGTGGCTCCTTCGGGAATCATTCTCCGAGGGCTTTCTGGTCTTTGTTGAATGACCTCCTTGATTGGTGCCTTCGGAGTAAGGGAGTTTAGTGGTTGGTGCTTTGAGTAGGACGTTGTTTTGTGAATTTTAGCCTTCGGGATAGTGATTCCGAGGGCTTTGGGAGTGATTAGCAAGGAAGTATTTTCGTATAGTGGTCCCTCTTGGCGCAGTGATGGATATCTGAGTCGCGTTGATCCATCGGGGTTTACTCTTTTTCCGATGCCACGTTGATATCTTATTTTTATTCATCTTGACTTTCCAAGGGACGCTTAGATGTCCATTCGGGTGTCACGTCGTATCCTGGTAGGATATGTGAATTCCGAGGGATTCTATTACCTCTTCAGGTGCCACGTCATACCATAGTAAGGTATGTGACATACGAGAGTGTTTGTGACGATAGTATCGCCTTTGGGATTTAATACCTAGTTTAAGGGTTAATCTTTGGTTTAATTTATATAATCCCTTATTTATTTTTTAGGGTTAACAATATCCAAAACTGTAAGCCGCGTAGAGAAGACAGAATGCAACACAACCGTGCCCGCGGAACGCCGCACATAGCATGTTCAGGGCAGAATATGACGCTGTTGGAGGGCGAGGCGGAGCCTCCGGCGCATTGGTTGTGACCCTGTGGTCCCAAATCAGCGCCATAAACCTAATTTTGGGCCCATCCATGATGTTTACTATATAGGGATACTAGGGCTACGAATTTAGAGACATATCATCATAATCTTACACCATTCTTCACCACAAGCCACCACCACCGTGGGAGAAGTAGAGCAATGGAAAATGGGAGATTATTTTTATCATTTAATCTTATTATGATGTTCTCTTCCATTTATGTTGTTGAACTTGTTTTCGTTATTTACACCATTTTTGGCTTGAGAAGGTTGAATTGGTTACTAAACTTTATTTCTTTTAGATTGATCGCACTTAGGTCGCTGGATCTTTAGAAGGAGGCGAGGGAATTGTAGTTGTAATTAGCGTAGCATGATAAAACTATCTATGGGGGTATTGGTGGTTTGTCTATGAATCATTGATTAAATAGTCATGAAATACAATTTCATCAATCTGACTGTTTTAATAGTTATAATCAAAACCTTTCTATTTCAATTCTTGTTATTAAATTGCTTTATTAGTTACAACTAGAACGTTCTTAATTAAATCATCTTTTCAAATCTATTTTCTTAATTGTATTACCATTGTCTATTAAGCAAATACTATAGTTACACACTCTCTGTAGGATTGATACTTGGTCAGTAACTATACTTTCTATTTCATTATTACTTGACTCGTATACATGCGAACATGTATACTAGAGGAATATTGCATATTAAATTTAGCATGTGAAAATACGCATCAACGCTTTATATCGTTCCTAATCAAGGGTCTAATATAGATGTTTTACAAATGAATCAGCCACCACAAAGAAAGTAAATCGATTGGCAGACGTGCACCCTCACCACGTTGGTAATTTTGCCGACGTGCCACGTCGGCCATAGCTGATGTGCCTCTTTACGGGGCACACTTGGCGACCAATGTGCACGTTCATTCCACATCGGCTAGCCAACCTGGACCTCTTTTGCACGACGTAAGACTTTTTTGACGTGGTTTTAGTGTCGTATTTTTACTTGCATCGTCAAGGCCTCGTCTTTGCATATTTCAGGATAGTCTGTCGGGTAAGAATTACCTTTTTCTCTCCTTGGTTTCATGTAAATCAGAAATCAACTTTGCATTTTAAAGGTATTGTAATTATGGCACACCAGCAGGTGCCCATCATCGGCTCGTCTTCATCTTCCTCCAACGTCTTAAGTTATGTAACAAAGAAGAGGTGGCCAATGGAGGAGAGGAGACGCAATTGATAGGACGAAAGTGGTGGACAAGGGCCGTCAGTGACGGTGGGAGAGCTATGGTGGATGGAGGTTGATGTGTAGGGTGTGAAGGGGCGGGGGCGGGGTATAGAGAGGGCATTTATGGGTTCGGAGGCACAAGCGGAGGAGGAGGGAGCGCTTCCAACGGGCAAGTTTGGGAGAGAAGGAGGAGGAGGGAGAGTTGTTTTGTATGAAAAAGAAATTTATGTCAGGTCCTAAATACTACTATGTTGGAGCAGAATTGATTACCATTAAATATTGTTAAAACTTATGTGCAATACGTTATGTGCAACTATAATGTTGTTTATTCAAACATGCAATATAACGTTGAAGCACCCCAATATCTTTTGTGCAAATTTCTCATACCACGTCTTGTTTCAGTTATAAATAGTGGCACATGTTAAATTACTAACTGAACATTTTTTGGCTGGGAAGTCTTACACAAATCGAATTTCCACTTTTTAATAGAGCTTCATCCTGAATTTTCAAATTAATTTGAGAAATGCTTATAAGAAAATTAATTTCATAGACTACCTATGAGTACCACGTGCAATTTTTTATATACAAATATTGTATTCCAAGAAAGTGGTGGATGACTCTAGATCACTCAATTGTAGAATCAATGATATTTGTCACCGGTTGCTACCTTCATTTTAGGAATGCAAAATGCTTTGAATGCATAACTCTAAATGCATGTTTTGAAAGAGTGTTTGAATGAAAATAAGAATGCAATGAATTCAAGAAAATCAATGAATGCAAGAAAATAATTAAATGTAGATTGAATGTAAGAGAATGAAAAACAATAATTAAACATAAAACATAATATAAGAAGATTGGGTTGATTGCTCTGATTGTAAAACAAATGATGATAAAGGTGTTCAGGGTCGGGTTTCACTACTAATTTACTTTAGTAATTCATAGATATACTATATAGGCTTCATTGATCTATTGATCATTGTTTGAGTTCTATTGTGCCTAATGGATTTGTTACCTATAGCCGAAGTTATCGTGATTTTATAAATCCATAACTCTCTAATGACCTATCGCTCTAGCATAATCAATCCGATAATTAATCGTGTTAACATATCATACTTAATAAAGACTGTATTCTTGTGATCTAAGGTTGTGCACGATCATGTTAACAAATCAATGTCAGAATTTGCATGTATACATAGTTAGTTTAACATCTAAACTTTGGCAGTACCAAGGTAGTGCTTCCGTTATTCCAGCGAGAGTTAATTCTAACATGTAACATATATAACCAATCAACCTAGACACATGAACGCTAAAAAAACTCAATAAATCAAATAAACATATATAGAAATCAGAGCTACCTCCATACTCTAAACACAAAGTAGTTTAGCTATTCATAATCGTAAGTTCAACAACTTATAAAGATTTGAACAACATAAACAGAGAACAAAAATAAAGAAAATTTCTCTGATCTGGAGGAACTTTGACGCCTTTAATCTTCTGGAACTCCTTTGGTTTGTCTCCTCCTTCATACAATTATTTGGTGCTCTCTATTACGCTCATCCTTCTTTTGATTTTGCAGCCTTTTTTTCATTTTAAGCTCAACACTTTTATTTTTACGTCTCCTCCTTATCTTTCCTTTTCTTTTCTCATATAGCATTTAAGTTCATCTCTAGAAAATGATATGATATAAAAAATTTCTAGCTCAAAGGGTAGGTAGATGTGGCTAATTTAAAAAAAGGCTTACATAGAAAAGGTTTCGGCGGGGTTCTAGGTGTTACTTTATCTGTATAGGATTTTGGGCTTAAAAAGGCTCAAACATAATTAGAGAAGATGTTCTAATTCATTTTTTCAACATGTCAAGTAACAATCAAGTAAATCGTTGAAGATTCATAAATCACATGTAATCCTCTAATTTCTCATGAACTGACAACACTTATCTCAATATTTTCTAAACATGCAACAAGTTTGATAGGGTATATAAAATAAGCAAGCTTTTGATAATATTACACAAGATGTATCCTAATCACGCAAGTATATTCTTGAATCTCATGTCCGTACTATATTAAGCACATATCATCATTGATCCCTACTTATTCATGCTTTTAGAATTCAAACTTGAATCTATGACTATAAAAAAATAAACTCTAGAAATAACAAATGTATAACATAGATTTGACTACAAAAAGCGAAGCTTCCCTACCCCCACATAGAATCTCACGATGTCCTCATCGTCCAAACATAGGAGATAATAAAGCATAGATAAGAGGACTCATATGATAGAGCCTTAAGCTCAGAGAACGCTCGTTGGACTGTTGGTGTGAGTTGCTTCTTCGTTTGTCAAAACCTTGTGAAGTATCCTTCAGATCTTGCTAATGGTTGGCATTGGAACTCTGGAGTTGTTCCTTGCTCTCTTTTACATGTTCACTAACTGAGCGTAGTCCTTAATCATCTTCTCATTTGCCTTTTCAATTTGCTCGTGAGACATTTTTGGTCTCTTGGGAGCAGGCACCATGATTTCTTCTATGGATTAAATGGATGATTCTTGAAAATAACTCTACTCAATCACTTGTCTCGTGAGGTAGTTGATTGGATATGTATTTCAATGGTAAATATTAGTGTCAAGCTCAGCACAACCTACGTTGATGCAAAAGGTTGTGATTACGGAACCAAAGTACATCAGTTTCGGTGGACCGTTGATTGTGTGATGTTTGATGGTTTTGTCTATGATTTCACCTATATTTAGAGTATCTCCTAGTTTGATAGTCACCATAATCTTCCCTTTTCCATGTAACTTTTTCTTTATAGTCTAGTGGCTGCATTCTGGAACTGACGAACAAATATAACTCATTGCACTCTGCTTGTAATGTTTCGTAATCAGCCCCTAGTTCACCATCATCATTATAATGAAACATGTGAGGGTGAATCAGGAGCATTGTGATGCTCTATTGGCTGTGATTATATTCTGAAGACCTTGGTCACACAACGCCATCTGATCTTTATGCAAGTTATAAAATTTGTTTACCGTCGTCTCTAATATTTATACAAATTGGCCACGCACCCAAATTATTCCTACACCATCTGGGTGGTGTGCATAGTATTCATGAATTAGGGTGTCATTCACAATACCAGGCCGCTTCATCATACTCTTCAATCCCGCTTTGACCAACTTGTCTTTCAACCATTGTACTTCTTGTTCATCAAGAAAGTGGCTAACTAATAATGCCGCATACTGGGTGAAAGTTGAGCCATAGAAGAACCAGTTAATAACATTAATCGGTCTGGCTGTGGATAATCTTGATGCTTTTCTTGGTGTTCATGTGGGTGGATCAATGGTGTAGTATCTTCAAGATCCCATGCTCTTTTGAAAAGATTAAGATTGGATCGAATATTTTCTCAAATAAAACTATTAATGGAGTTTTAGAAATAACAGAAAAAAATTTGATCTGTAAGAGAGTAATGAGAATTTATGCGTAAATGTTCTTCAGTAAATAGCACAAGAGTTCTTAAGAAAATATTTGTCAATTCTTAAGCATTTTTAATCACATTATGAATAATTATATTCTTTTTATCATGATATGGAATTTTATTACTCAACCAAATTTCAGAGATACTTTGATTATGCTTGTCTCATATTTCCCTAAGTGACAAAACAAGTTTTCTGGATCATGGAGTCGGAGCGACATATCGCGCGCCTACATCGCACGGGTGTTGTGTGACATGGTAGAAAAGTGGCATGAGTCGCGCTGATTTCGGTATAAACTGTGAGACGTGCAATATGAGGCGCGCGACTCGCATTGCATTCAGTAAAAGCTGTGTGACACGACCTAAGTGATGCGACTCGTGCTGCTCTTGGCTTTACAGCGTGATGCGTCTGATGATACTGTCACTTGATTGTCTACATTTTTTGTTCTCTTTTCTCATTTTTATTCTCTATTCTTTGACTCCTAAATTCAAGCTTAATTGATTTCACAAAGTGGGAAGAGTAGTGAACTTTGTTGCGTGGAGTGTATGCCTGCTTAGTTCATTCAAGATGTAGCGATTAATTGGACTTAACCCTAGGTAGAAAATCTCCAAGTATTGCCCATCTTCCAACTAATATGGTGACATTGACCTTAGTAGGTGTTTCATATGCTTCTCAGTTCATCTTCCTTATCTCTTCAATATCGTTCTATGCCTCGGCTATCGTGGATCCACACCTTTTCTTAAAAATGAGAATTTGTTCTATCAATGTTTTTGTGCATAGTCCAGCAAACAACCCCGTTTGAACTTCTCGGTGATTGTATTATAATCAATCTCATTATTGGTTTCCATGTCATACCAAGATATTGCATTCCTCATCAATGAGTAAGCAAACAATCCCAGCAAATTGTACTCCTCTTTCATCTTGAAATAGCGACATATCTCTTTGAACTCCCGTACATGGTTGATTGGATTATTATGAGGTTCCCCTTCAAATTTTTCTCTGGTCACCACCTACATCATCTCTTCACTCACCTTTGCAACGTTAAAAGACGATAGTTGAGAGATTGCTTTGTTTTTTCAATAACTGGCCTGATTGTTTGATCTCGGACCATCCTAATTGTTGTTGTTTCTTTGATTGGCTGGATATGGTCGTATGGGTCTTCCTCGTCCATTACCTCTCCCAATGGTTTCGTACTTCATCTTGCTTCCCCATGGTGGCAAAGTAGATGTTCTTCCACTTCGGTCCATGCTTTTTCCTGTTAAACAAGAAAGGTAGATCGAAGTTCTGACAAATAAGCTTAATTACTCTAGAAGACAATGCCCTTATTCCCCGGTAACTGTGCCAAAAACTTGATGCATGGCGAATCGTGTAGTTTCTTATATATGTATGCAATAAATTTCTATGCCTACGTGTTCCCAAGTTCACAATCAAGTAATAATAAAATGGTAAGTATAGTTATGTCTCAAGTATCATGTCCCAAAGAAGTGTGGATCGACTCTAGAATCACTCAGTTGTAGAAACAATGATATTTGGGTTACTACCTTCTTTTTAGGAATGAAAAATGCTTTGAATGCAGAAATATAAAGGGAAAAACAGACTGTTAGACCCAATCTATTCGCGTTTTTTCAATGTTATACCCAACTTTTGTTTTAGAATGCTGCACCCCACCTTTGACGTTTAAATTTTGTTGCACCCACACCTATTTTCTGTCCAAATTTTAAATTTTGCATGGCTAAAATCTGTACTACCAACGGCTACCTAACGGCTCTAATCGCTTAAATGCCCCCAAATTCGGCCCCAATTTTAGAACCCTATATCCCTAATTTCACCAAACTTATTTTTGCAAAATTCGATCAATTAAGCATAGAAAATTCTCAATTGTGTCGTTGTGGGTAGAGGGTGTCAATGGAAACCTCATAGACTGACCTCAATCCAGGTTGTAGGTTTTCACAATGCATCAAACATTGGGTATTTTTCGATTTGTCGTATTTTCAAATTTAGCTTGTTTTTCGAATTCAATGTTTTGTTTTTGATTCTTTTTGTGTTTGTCTTCTTGTTTGTCACAGAAGTGGAGGTTGCAAGTATTGGGTTTGGATTGATCCACCAATGTGTGCAAGATCGAGACAAATTATCCCTAACTTGCTTGGTAGGGTGGGAAGACTTGAGGATGAACTGGTTAGGGCCAATAAAAGAGAAACAATGTTATGGGTTGCACTGCTGGTCATGTTTCTGGGAATGATATGGACACTATCTTAGTTATGTAGTGGTGTAGGTTGAAACCGGTTTGTGTAGTGATGTGTTGGTTTGTTCGCTTGTTTAACATTGTCTGTGTTTGTTCTAATGGATGTAACATTGTGTTTGTTGATCTGTTGAATATATCGGTTTTCGAAGGAGGGGTTTGGTCTTTATGTTTTTATATGTTTGCATTGGGGCAATTGCATTTGTTGCTATGTTAAATGGATCGGTTTTCAAATGAGAGGTTGTGTACTTTTTTTTTGTTTATAACCGTTTGCATTGAGATAGTTGCATTTGGACCGAATAGACAGGTCCATACGAAAGGTCAGCAATTAGGGTTATAAATATCCGTTATCTATTCACAATTTGGCCAAAAAGAAAAAAATGAAAATCCCAAATGACAATGGCAGGCTCTTGTTGTTTCATGATGGTGAGTTGAATTGTTACTATGAAACGCAGTTACTCATTAGGTTGTGCGAATATGGAAAGAGGCACATGCTGAGTGAATTGAGGGCATTGGAAAAGGGTTTATGGTTAATCAAGCGTGAATTGGATGCGCTGCGTTAGGGGGGAGGTGAGTTTTCGATGGGCCTGATTGATGCCAAAATGAATAGTTTGAGGCAAAGGTTTTATCACTTCACTGCCTTTCTCTCTTTGCCATGAGTTGTGTGTAGTGGCCTAGATATGAGGGTGATGACACTGCAAGCGTATGAAGCAATACCCCGTCAAATATACCACTATTTTCTTATAATTCTCTCCAGAATTGCTTAATGCACATTGGCTAATTTATTTGTATCTTGTTTTGTAGGAGACTGATTACGAGAAGTGTTTCCGTATGTATGGCTGCCTAATACCCGCTATCTTCAGGAGTTGTTTGTTGTTCAGTTCATCTCTTGGTTACGAGAAGATGATGAGTGAAGAAAAATGTGGAGATGGACGGATGAGAGGAAGATGATTGGTTTATGTGTTTTCTATTTTTGTTTTTTTTAAATGTAATTGAATTATGAGAGTAATAAGTGTTGGTGTTTTTGTTTTTGTTTTTATTGTTTAATTGTAATGGAATGGAAATTGGTGTAATGAAGTTGGAGTCTTTTGTTGTTTAAGTCATTTGTTTTGCTCAGTTTTATTTGCGTTGGTCTCATTTGGAGTCGTTGGTTCTTGTTCTTATTGTTGGAGTGTAATGGAATTGTTTTGGTGTTTTATGTTACTGGTTTAATCAAATAGCAAGCTATAGTTGATGTTTAAATCATTTGTTTTGCCCTGTTTTATTTGACTAAAGCACACAGTATTTGCTGCATTTACAATATGACAAGTATTGTGTAATAAGATCAAACCAGATTCAATACAATATGACTAAAGCACACAATCATTCACCATCAATAAAACCATCATCACAAAAAGTTGATGCATATATGACATAACTAGTAGCCATACTATTTGAAAACTAACAAAACCATCATCAAAATATTATCATTATCATTACTAATGATCACTTCCAAGTACCAAGTTGTTTACTTCTTAAAACAGAAGTACAAGTTCATCAAAACAGCAGAATTGCTCTACAACTTCATCTTCCAAAACCACCCTCTACCCAAATTTCTCTTCCCTAGTTCCTACAAATTGCCTTTGCACAAGCCTTTTAGGAACTCGTACCTTCTGCCTATTTGCAGGAGCTTTGATTTTTTTTCTCCTTGGAGGGGTAAGTTGCAAAGTAGCCTATGCTGGTGCACTACTTGATGGGTGAAAAGTTAATGGTGGGTGAGGTGGCTCAGGAAACAATCTTCTCTTACGTGCTCTTGTTCTTATTCTCTCCCACACTATTCTCCCCTAACCACTAGCCTCACCAGCCTTAGCAGTTTCAACACCAAAACAACCACTTATCCCTTCACCAAATTCCACTTGACTGCACACTCTATCTTTGATACTTCAAATTCAGCTTGATCTTCTTCACCTCCAAACTCAGAACACCCTTCATCATCTCCAACATAATCAAGTGGCTCACTATTAGGAGGGAGGGGATCTACTTCTTCAACAAAGTCATCATCAGCAAGTTCATATGCATCAACATCTGTCTGAGTAGTAGCAATATGTAATTCTGGATTCAATAAATAGACTTCAACCAGCCTCTGTTGAGTAGCAAACCTTGCCTTTTCACATGCATCATTATCATTATTGATGTAGGTCAGTTGTAGTGACAGTTCATCAGGATCATCTCTATAAAACACCATCACATCATCACCCATGCCTATGGTTGATCAACACAAGTCTGGACATCTCATCTCCAATGCAATGCAGTAGTCAACAAAATTAACTTGGCCCTTTAAGTAGCACATTTTTCCAAGATTCATCATTTTCCCATAGTGATGGATCATAATAGTAAAAAAACTCCTTATCATTATCTACAAATACACAACAAAACAACATCAAAACACTAAGTTTTATGACATGTAATTAACAAACAACAACAAGCTTAAAATAAGGGAAAATATTAATATAAAGCATTGTTGACCAATACCCTAAGCCATGCAATATATTATTGCTATAGTACACACCATTTTCATGGGTGGGGAACACTTTAGACCACCAACCAACCCAAAAAAAAAAATACAATAATTGACCAAAAATACTAAAATAAAACAACATACACATGAATTCTCACAACCCCAGCTGCATTTCACGAATCTATGATAAAATACGTACCCTAGAGCTGAATAAACAACTACATCGTACAAAAAGACCAAAAAGAAAATGGTTGTCGGAAAAAACCCACTTTCCATAATCGGGTGTTAATGATCGGTTAGGAATGTTGACGTCTTCGGCTTGCATTTTCAGCCTATTGTCGTCGCATCCCCTTAGGTGAGTAATTTCAATGGATTTGTGTCGATTATGGTAGAAATTTGAGTGAATTTTGAGTGATTGTGAGAATCGCAAAATTAGGGTTAGAGATTTTCTCCAAATTGAAACGAGATAATGACAGATAGCACTCCAATTCCCTCATAAATCACGTGCGTAGACGAAATGTCATTTTTACCCTTCACGGATGACGCCTGATGGCGTAATAAGGTCGATTTGTGACCTTTTTCTGGATAGAAAATAGGCGTGGGTGCAACAAAATTTAATCGTCAAAGGTGGGTGAAGCATTCAAAAAAAAAGGATTGGGTATAACATTGAAAAAACGCGTATAGAATGGCTCTAACAATGTTTTTCCAAAATAAAAATGTTGGTTTGAAAGAGTTTTTTTTAAAGGAAAATAAGAATGCGATGAATTTAAGAAGTGAATGAATGTAAGAAAATAATTGAATGCAGATTGAATGAAAGAGAATTAAACAAAAAACATAATTTAAGAAGATTCGGTTGATTGCTTTGATTGTAAGACAAATGATGATAAAGGCGTTCAAAGTCGGGTTTCAATACAAATTTACTTTACTAATTCATAGATATTCTACCTATGCTTATTTGATCTATTGAGCTTTGTTTGAGTTCTATTGTGTCTAATAGATCCGTGATCTATAACTGGAGTTCTGAATCTATAAATCCTTACCTCTTTAATGACCTATCGCGCTAGCATAATCAATCTGGTTGTCAACCGTTTTAGAAGAGAAATCAAGTCTGCAATCCAATCTACTCATCCACTCGGGTTAATATAATGTACTTAATGAAGATTGTATTCGTGTGATCTAAGGTTGTGCACAGTCACGTTAGTAAATCAATGTCACAAATTGCATAATTACATGGTTAGTTTAATAACTACACTCTGGCGGTCCCATGGTAGTGTTTCCGTTATTTATGCGAGAGTTAATCCTAACATGCAACATATATAACCAAGCAATATAGACACATGAACGCCTTAAATAAATCAAATGCTTATATTCATAAATCAGAGCTACCTCCCTACTCCAAACACGGAGTAGTTTAGCTACTCATAGTCATAAGTTCAATAACAAATAATGGTTTAAACAACCCATACAGAGAATACGGGCTAAAAAGACTTCGTAGATCCAGAGGATCGTTGACACCTTTAATCTTTTGGACTCTTTTGCTTTGTCTCCTTCTTCACAACTATTGACTCTTTGAATGTAAGAATAAAACTATGGAAAACGGAGTTTTAATGGCGTTTCTCTCAAACTCTTTTTTCTCACAATTCTCTATTTTCACAACTTTGTATGGTTTCTTGAGTAATAACTAATAAGTTACTTAAAAGCAATGTTTATCGTTATGGCTTGCCTTTCCCTTTTATAGATAAGTCATTTCACCCTAGGCCTGATCTTCAACCGTCACTTTAAGTCTGAGAATTGTTTATTTTGCTCCAAGTCGCGCTAATATTTCATATCGCGCGCCTCTCCAATAGTTTCGCGAGTCGTGCTACTCTAGTAGTGCGGGCTGTGTTGCATTCAACATGTGTTGCGCGAGTCGCGCGGCCTCCTTGTGCTTTGGACTAGCTGTTGGGCTTCTGCACGTGTGATTCTAGGGTTGTATTCTTCATCATCGCGGCGTCGTAAAGCTCGGTTGTGGCTTCGTGGCACCTTCAATGCACTCTCTCTATAGTCTTTATCAATTTAACCTCAATTTGTGCTCTTTTTCCATCATTTTGTCTTGACTCGACTCAAAACTACAAAATAACAAAACATAATATAAACCAATAAAAATGCTACAACGATTCATCGAAAGTATAAGACAACAAGTACTAGAATAACGTCTAAGAAACGCTCATCAATCCACCTTCATAAATAACATTTTCAGCCCATTTGTACCGCCATAACGCCTTTGCCCCACGTGTCGACCGTATCTAAGAGCAAGCACCACACATTATTTGATAACCACGTCTACAACTTGTCCATCCTACAAACTTATATGTTCGAGAGCTCTTTCGACCTAAGATAATTGAATTTTGGCCTCTTTTGGCCTAGTGGGTCAACCGACCCATAACCCTCTCGACCTAACAAGGTAGCAAGCGTGACCCACACATGGATCGGTGTGCGTGGGTTATTACATAGTGCTATTTAAGTCTTACCCTAACCTGAGAGGAAATCTATAAATACTCCATTACTTTTGAAGGATTATTTTTTTTGTGTGTCATTTATCGCACTCTATACCTTCTTCTCGACTCAACTAGTAAATTCGACCAAATTCAATTAATTACGAGTTTATCATAAATGGGTGTTTCACCAGGATTACCTAACAACTAAATAAGTTATTTTGAATACGGATAGATTTGGAAAGAGCTAGGTCTAATTCTAATTCGTAAAGGGATTACACGGTGTTAGATCTAGTTTGAAGAAGTGCGTTTGTCGTCTGCAAATAAAAAATATCGTACTTTAAATATATCAGTAAATTTTGTTTTTAATTTTTAATAGTAAGGTGATCAAGTGGCACTGGACCTCAAAATAAGGTTTGTTTGGAGTCTAATACTAAAATATCCAAATGTATCATTAATTTTATTGTTAACAGGATGATAATTCACCTGCTTGAAATAAACAATGAATCAATTATTGGAATTAACAAATATATTATTATATGATTATGCGACCTGCCTCCACGATACAGGTATCACGCCTCAAAATATCCCTCGGAGCACATCTCCAACACAACAAATACTGGAGCAGAAGCAAACAGGAGGAATACAAGACCAAGGCGAAGTCTTACATACTAACTGCTATCGGAACTCATTTAGTATTGGGTGAATACTCGGCCAAGCCCACTAGAGCCATCGGAACCCAACAGAGTCCCAGAACCATGACAAAAACACTTCCTTGCTATACACTCTCAACACAAACGCTCTCGGAGCACTACCCCAATACTTCACTGCTACGCACTCATAGCACAAACACTCTCGGAACATTACTCCTGTCGACCAACCGATAGGTCGGAACTTCACAATGACGCAACAACTACAGAACGACACTCTCCTGGCACTCGGAGCACCTATCCACGATAGCCAAAACCTCTCGGAGATCACTACACAAACAAACACCCCTCGGAAAATACCCTAAAGCAAACATTCCAGAATACACACCTCTCGGAAAAGCACTATCACTAAGAGAACACTAAGACTCGGCCCTAGAGTCACCATATGAAACAATGAGCTCTCGGAAGCAAAGAAGACAATCCCCCCTTATCCTAAAGAAGACAAAAGCTCTCGGAAGAAGATAAAATGATACAGCCAGCAAGATAGACGTTATCCTATTGGTTAAAAGACCATTGTAACGCGTGTAAAGCACCACCACATGCATAACGACACCCGTCCTTAAGAAATCTATATAAGCAGAGGAAGAAGAGAAAGAAAAAGGGGGAGCTAAGAAAAAGACTCGGAGAATACGAGGAAAGACTCGGAAAAGAGATTGAAATATAGTTAATAAAAGGAAGGAAGGTTCTTGTCAATTTTTCTCTCCTATTAGCATAGCATTTAATTTTGAACCACGGGCATAGGCGTTCCAACCCAAATAAATAATTCAGTTAATAGGAAATAACTCAGAACCCGTTAACATTTATTTTTTAAAAGTTTATAATAGTCGGACATAACCGTAACGTTTGTACAATTTGAAGAAATGTTTCTTCAATTATTCAGATAGAATTATACAAGAAACATTCAAATGGTTTAGGCGCTTTTAGTTCCGTAGGCAGCTTGATTTATTTAATTTCGATGATTTTCCTCCACACCCGGATTTACTAGAATTAGGGGTGTGCAGTTGGATCGGATCGGATCGAATCGGATCGATTCCAGGCTAGAAGTCGATTTCGATCCTTGAGAAATGAGGATCGAAATCGAATCAATTTAAAATGATCCAATTCGATCCAAAATCATTCGATTTCGATCCGATTCGATTTCAATTTTCGATCCTTTTTTTCTTTTTTTTTTCTTATTTAATTTAATATCAATGGGACCAACCACAACATTCAAACAGAGTTACTGAATTACAAAATTCACTTTCATATGATGAGAGAAATGTGTTACAAATTTACAATTGTATATGTTTCTCAAAGACAGAAACGTGGCCTTCAAATGGACCAAGAAAAAGATGTTAGGTATGTGTATATATAAAAATATAATATTAACATTATATATAGAAATATCTTAGTAGCATTAATAGGCTTAGCTTTATAGATAAAAATATAATATTATATATACTATTATATATTCATTTATTTTTAAAAAATAAAATGAGTATTCGATCCGATCCGATTCTCAGCCTCTAAAATCGAGGATCGAATCAAATGGGGGTTCGATAAGGCAGAAATTAAAAGTCGGATCAAATATTCGATCCGATCCTCGGATCAGATCATTCAATCGATTTTCACCTGATTCGATCGATCCGATTCTTTTTGCACAACCCTAACTAGAATGTTAGGCAAAAATTAAAAGTCAGATCAAATATTCGATCTGATCCTCGGATCAGATCATTAAATCGATTTTTACCCGATTCGATCGATTTGTTAGGCACTCGTATACATCATTGCAAATTTGAATTTGATACTTGACACAATCAAAGGGGATAAGTCTTATGGTCAGAATGTAAAGCGTCTGAATCTGGAATCTTGCGCATGTTTGTGAATATCCACCCACCGTCACAATCCCTTAAACATGGTAAAAGTACATAAAACTTTATCTAATAATATTAGAACTTGCCACCACACAGTTCCACGTAAGCACCTGTCCAACCTAAACCTGGTAAACGTAACAGTACACCAAGCTGGTACTTGTAAAAATAATAATAATAATAATAGGACCCCCTCACGTCCGTAAATAAAGTTACTATTTGAAACTATAACCTAAACCTTTTTCCTTTTTCTACTAATGTTATCGAGATACTCTAAAACTGGAATATAACTCTATTTTAAAAGATGTAATTAATCATATTATTGTGGTTGCAGTATCTTGCATACAAATAAATGACTTATTTACTTTTTGCCCGTTGGAAGTAATTGTGATTAGACACTAATCTAGTTACAATTTAGCTCCCTCACACTTGGCTATATCAAAACTGAAATTAAAATAAGAAATAGTAAATAATGGGTAACGTCTGGCCATAGCTGTGCAAATTAACTTTTCATGATTAGGCACAGGAAATAAAATAAAATGACTCCTCGAATTCCTAACCTTTTTTTTCTAAGTAGAATTCCTAAATGTTTATAAATATTATATACACATTTTTCAAAGAAATAACTATAGTACTCTCAAATAAAAAAAACCATAGAGTATACAAAAATATATATATATATATTATATATATATAACTGTAGATATCCAGTCACGTTGGAACTTGGAGTGTTTTGTTTCTGAAATGATCCTCGGCCATTATTTTAAAATTGTAATCTTTCCACCATTGTATTGTCAGTGACTTAAAGTAATGGTAGATGGTAAATGGTAATAATTTGAGGGTAATTTTGTCAAAGGTGACTAAATACTTTTGTGTTTATGAATGGTAAAAATTATGGCACTCTGCCCAACAAAAACAAAACTCATCCTCTTTTTTCTTTCTTTAGTAGTAGTAGCCAAAAAACACACTGTAATTAATCTTCTCCATATATAGTATATACTTATTATATGTTGGCTGTTGCTGCTTCCATGGCGATTCAAAAATAAAAACAAGTTAGTCTTTTCTTCCATGAACTTTTCTGCTTTTTTCTTTGTTGTGGGATTGGGAGTCTACTTTAATTTTGAAATTTTGTTTTATGCATAATTTAGAACCATCTTTTTGTTTTTCTTGCCTGTGTGCAGGTGAAAAATTCAGAAGTACTTTACAGTTAATGTTGCTTTGCATTTGCATTTTGTTTTCTTGCATGATTTTGACTCAGCTGGTACAAGAAGATCTACTTTGTGGCAAATTGTTGAATAATAATTATTGCAAAATTGAAATCTTGAGGTTTAGTTAGTTTTGATTCTCATAGAAAACAGACTCACAGCAGCTAGTAGAGTAGTAGTAGTAGTGGTAGTAGATATATAAAATAAATAAAAGAGTTGAGAAGATGGGATGTTGGTATTCAAGATTGATAGACAGAGAAGAAATGGTTGCAAGATGCAAAGCTAGAAAGAGGTACATGAAACACTTTGTCAAGGCTAGACATTCCTTCTCCGCCGCCCACATTATGTATCTAAGGTCCCTTAGAAACACTGGCTCTGCCCTCCTTCAATTCGCCACCGCAGAAACCGACCTCCATCACAACCATCACCACCACCATCGCCAACCCCCTACGTTTGCTCCTTCAACACCCCCACCCCCTCCCACCCCGCCACCCCCAATGAGCCCAGCTTCTTGGACCACTACCTCTACCACCACCACCTCATCTGCCATCCGACCACCGCCACCCCCTCCTCCTCCTTCCGTCCCAAATTCATCAACTTGGGATTTCTGGGACCCTTTCATGCCGGCTTCTGGCCGATCAGTCGATGAGGAGGAGTGGGAGGAGACAACCGTCATGTCTGAGGTAGCTGCTACCACCACTGTTGGAGCACCAAGTGTAGTGGAACCACCGTCTGTAGTCACCGTCACCACCACCACCACTACAAACAGCAGCGAGCTCGCAGTGGTTGTGTCCACCAAGAGTAAAGATCTTGTTGAGATCATCCAGGAGTTGGATGAGTACTTCTTGAAGGCTGCCAGTGCTGGTACTCCCCTATCATCGGTTTTGCAAATCCCAACATGTAGCTTAAGCAGCCAATCATCCTTTGGTAATTTTCGTAATCTCACTTTCATGTTCTGTCATTTTGTTTTCTCTCATGTTATGCAGAATATTTGCACATCCTCTATTATTGCCTTTCTCAATGAAAGTTGAAGTCAATTCCCAGAATTTGGTGTAAGCACTTGCAATCATATCAGCAAAAGACTGTCCTGTTACTTTCAAATGCATTTGAATAAGGACCCATAGCGTCGTCGGATAATTTCTTTGCCCTTGAATTTGTTGTTCTCCAGGCACGGATTATGGCCATGGAAGGGGTTTGAGCCCAATGCTGTGGACGTGGGGTTCGAGCAGTGCGAAATGGAATGCATTTGGGAAGTTTTGTGAGGATCCAATTGCAAATAATGTAGGTGCCAATTGCTATCCCACACATTGTTCAACAGTGGAGAGATTATACGCATGGGAGAAGAAACTCTATCAAGAAGTCAAGGTATATCAGCTTCACAGATCATATGCTACATTCAGTATCTAGGATAATTTTTTCTCGTGGGGGAGGGATTGTTGATTGTGTTTGATTTCATCACATTGTCTACATAGTTAAGTAACAACTTTGTTCCTGTGATTTGGTGTTAAATTCTTAACCAGCTAGTATACTCATTTATTATCTAAAAGAACACTTTTTGTGATGTGCATTTTCTTGCTTCAACATAAATTGTAAGAGTTTGGTGTGCTGTGATGTGCTGTACTTTCTAACCATATTCACTACATTATCTTATCAAAATATTCCCACTGTGGGAGTTGTAGAATGCTGAGTATTTAAAATTAGAACACGAGAAAAAGACAACTACATTGAGGAAGCTAGAGATGAAGAGTGCTGATTATCTTAAGAGTGAGAAGGCAAAAAAAGAAGTTGAGAAGCTGGAATCACAGATGATGGTTGCCTTGCAAGCGATTGAGACCACCTCCATTGAGATTATCAAATTGAGGGAGTCTGAGCTTTATCCACAACTCCTTGAGCTTGTAAAGGGGTTAGTTCTCTTACTCTAACTGTCAACATGGATCTCTTCTCCAATTTTTGTTCTTGAAAGTTCATGTGTTATTTTCTTCTACAATTTACATTTCATTTGTTTGGGGGGTTAGTTTTGATTTCTAAGCTGATAAGTATATGAAGTTGAAGTATTTGAAGTCTGGATGCTTTAAATTATGAACCGATGGGCCAAATTTACTATCAGGCAGGGGTGTGTTAGATCAAAGGTTTTTGATTACTGTCTAGGTTGCAGAATGGAAGAGCTGAGTTTGAAAACTTGGTATATTAGCTTATCCAGCTGATTTTAAGTTGTCAAAAGAAAAAAAAAGTATTCAAATTTGGTATGTTTTGGGTGATAAATATAGCTCAAATGAGCTTTTAAAGTGATATAATCACGAGTCAACTGGTTTGGTTTCAACCTAAGGGTGTTTATTTAGCAGACGAATAACTGAGATATGCACTAACCCGAGTCTAATTACCCATACAACAGGTTCAAGATTTTATTTTTGTTCTTTTTTTACACTAGTGTAAAACTGCGAGCATGAAAACTGGAGATCTACTGAAATTTGTTCTATTTTTATCCTAATATTCAGTCTTCTGTATTAGACATATTTATGTGCTGCCATGGTATTGTTTGAGAAAAAGCCTGTCGATCTCATGGAAAAGTCCACAAGGTAAAAACTCGTGCTAATAATAAATTTGAAACTGCAAAGTCAACTTGCTGTGACATAATCTATAAATGGTGGTGTCAGTTTTTAATAGCAATATTAACAAGTGATTGGATCTCACAAATAGTACATTATTTTATTACCTAAGTGGTGTGGAAATCCTTGCCTGATGCAAGTATTTACAAGTTTGGGAACAGAAAAGAAATATTAAACTCTCCGACTCTAACTATGTTGTGGAGGGAACATGTAAGCTCTTGGCTCACTTGGTCTAAAGCCGTCTGGACTGCCATAGATCTTCACATTCGGCACAAGCTTATCTAGCTTCTCTTTCAGCTTTTGTTCTAGCTCGACGTGTTTCATCTGCAAAATATTTGTCACATTCTCTATCTAAGTGACTGAATCTTACCTCCACCTTTTTTCTTCAATTTATGTGATTTTTATTCTTTTGCACCATGTCATAACCTCCAGTAATACTGTTCCTGATTAGGCAGAATTGGAGTCTCACTTTAGAACCAATTTATACCCTTATGCCCTGTAACATTTGAAGCATTGCTTCATTCGTTTTATATTACATCGATGTTGCTTATGTCTTACAAATTTGGTGAAAGGCCTCCCTTCAGTTAAGGGAAAAAAAAACACTTGCAAAAAGTTAACATGACACTTGTAGCCTGTTTTCCTAAACATAAGTTGACTCCTAATTTTTGTAGTATATATATATATATATATATATATATATATATATTACCTCTTCAGAGTGATTAAGGAAATGTAGAGTGGCCACCTCTGCTTTTTGGTCCCAAAAGTAAAGCAACACAGTCATAATAATTCTAGGCCACCTTTCCTTTGATCACCCTCCTTGTATTTTTATTAAAAAATAGACACTTTTGATCAGGTAATACTGCTTTTTCCTTCTCATTTTTTGCAGTGCTTGTTGAAATATAGGTTGAGTGGATCAATCAGACTACTACTGACTAAATTAGCATAATGAATATTTTTGTTTTACCCAATTTGTTGTTCGCCATGCTTTTTGAAGGTTAATGAGCATGTGGAGAAGCATGTATGAATTCCACCAGGTTCAAATGCACATAGTCCAGCAGCTCAAGTATCTCAACTGCACACCATCAACTGATCCCACCTCTGAAATTCATCGGCAATCGACACTCCAGCTCGAGCTTGAAGCGCAACAGTGGCACCTCTCGTTCTGTAACCTTATCAAGTCTCAACGTGATTATATTCAGTCGCTCACTGGCTGGCTCCGTCTTAGCCTTTTCCAAGTTGGCAGTAACTCAGCTCACAAGACCCGGCAAGATTCAGCCATTTACTCGCTCTGTGAAGAATGGCAGCTCGCAATCAACAATGCTCCCGACAAAGTGGCGTCAGAGGGAATTAAGAGCTTTCTAACAATGATCCATGCAATCGTAGTTCAACAAATGGAGGAACAAAAACAAAGGAAGAGGTCAGAATCGGCATCCAAGGAGCTTGAGAAAAAGGGGGTTGAGCTTAGATCATTGGAGAATAAGTATGGCCCCTATTCAATAACCGAAGTATCTGGCGGGACAGTTAAGGATCCCATTAGAGAAAAAAGAGCCAAGGTTGAAATTTTGAGGGTAAAGGCAGAGGATGAGAAGGCTAAGTATGAAAAGTCGGTGAGTGTGACTAGAGCAATGACGATGAATAATCTACAAATGGGTTTACCGCACTTGTTTCAGGCGATGACGGGTTTCGCAAACGTGTGTACGCAGGCATTTGAATCGGTACACAACCAGGCTAAAAGTACTGATGAACTGCAGAATGTGAAAATGATATTGCCGGGAAGAGTATGAAAGTGATGCAGCATATTTCGAGTCAATGTACAGTCGGATGCAGACTTTCAGCTTCTACAGATAAGTGCTATATATCTGAGTAGCAGATTATGTATGTTGCTGGTGTGAAATTTAGTAAATTAGTTAGGTTTCTCCTTAGAAGTCTAGACTTCTTTGGTTAAGATTTGTTTTTTTTTTTTTTTCGAACTGTTGAACTTTGAATGTCGATACATAATCTAGTTCTTTCTCTTGGCATCTGTTTCAACTTTCAAGAAAGTTAATAGGTTTTTACAGTTTGGTTGCAACAAATAGTACTAGAAAGATGGTACTGTGATATGTCACGTGCTGGGAGAATCGTGCCAGTTTCCGTATGTCAATCAACATGTAATGACACCACCAAACTAAACATCAAGGTAATAAATAAATCGTTAAAAAAAAATGTAGTCAAACCTGACGTGTTGACCCTTTGGCCTTTCCGATATGAACGTATTTCATTCATTTTATATCATTCGTACTAAGATGTTTCTTGGCATTAAAGCAGTTTTTGGATGTATTTTCATTGATTCGGTTTTGTCTTACTTTTGTTTGAGTCTTTGAGAAACGATAGAGTTTTCATATTTGTGTGTTGAGAAAAGTATGTATATAAACATCAAATTCATATAATAAATATACGTGAAATAATATCTTAATTAATAATTGATCCCAAAATTTAGGAAGAAAATAAATTTATACTTTAGTTCTTAAACTTTTAAACTTTTTTATTTTTGACCATAAATATTTAAAAAAATTGCATTTGAGTCCCTAAACTTAAAAACTAGTCTTTTATTATATTTATATGTCTCTAATCCTAAAACATATATTTTAATTTCAAATATTAACCAAGTTGATTGAATTACCTAGAAAAATTACATTAGTAAATATGTATGTAACAAAGAAATTTAATTATACATATTTGAATTTTAATTATAAATAATTGAGGAACTTGATATGCAATTAACCAATTGATGAAGCAAGCCATGACATCTTTTTGATGAGGTAAGCCATGACATACTTAAGATAATGATTAAATTTAAATTTTTTGTGATTTATTTTAAAATAATCAAAGTGGGACCTTAATTAAAAGTATTTTAACATGATTTTTGCCTATAAATAGTAGGCTTTCTTCCAACAATTTTCACACCCAAAATCATTTCGGTTTTTCCTTCTTTCTTCCGATGAATCTCTAAGTTAGTGAGTCTACTTTCAGGAAAAATTCATCATAAGTTCTTATTTCATCATTTTCTACCCGAAAATATCCCAAAATTTTTATTTTGCAGAAATTATTCACTCGGCCCTGCACCTTAGAAAAATCATAGCTAATTGTAGAAATATCCTTTTTGATTAAGGCCAATGTCCGAATACTTCTCATGATGTCTTCTAACTTTCATATGAAAAAATGTTTTCCAAATAATGTGATTTAGAAGGTCGAAATTCTTAAACCGTAAACTATTGCCTGAAAATCCAAAAATAGGTTCTATGTTTTCAAGAATTATTTAGCATAGCAAACCTTTGAATTTTCCCTCCCATTCGGGGTACACATGTTCCTAGTAATGTTAGGGATCAGTTGCCACAAAAATAGTTGGAAAAAAGTTCATTTGGATATCCGATCAAAGGTTTGACGAACTAATCAACGCCATCAAAGTTCCCCATACGAGTTAAGGTGATGTTCCATTTATGATTTGTTCTAGCCCTGTTTCGCATCCGGCCCTGAGGAACTTGGACAGAAAAGCCACTACTATGTTACCAAACCTCGAACAACCTATATTTCATCATAATCCTGTTTGGCATCTCATCCCATAACATGATTTTCTTACTCATCGTTAAATCATATCCAATCATTTATTATTTATCATATCTATTCATAATCATGATAATTCTCCAATATTATAATCGCATCTGCTAGTTCTTGAATTGTGCAAAGAGCAACGAACTATATTCGGGACATGTAGCTCAAGAAGCAACGAATATTATACGGTTTACTAGCTTATTTGTTTATTTATTATACTCATTGGGACGCCTTTGGAAAGTTTGCCCCAAGAATTGAGTCGAGTTACTGACGGGCAGTAAAGACTGTCGGTTTAAGTAATTTTGCTTGATATCCATCTATCTAGGCGCCGCTTGCAGTCAGGAGTTGGCTGTAACCCGCATGTTGGATCGACATGTACTCGAGCATGTCTCTTGATTGTTTGCGAGGTCGCTCCTCGTCAGGAGATATAAGGTAGAATAGTAGAAGTCATGATAAGGCTGGATTTGTTTATTGTTAAGCACAAGTTCATTAACTATTCTATGAAAACTCGAGTACCATTGCTACATCAAATTGTCTAGTTGAACTGTTTCTACCGGTAAGATCACTCCCGAAATATATCCAGTAAGTCACAGTTGATTCTTGCATTATGAGTTCTTTTATATGAATCTCACTAAGTCATTAAAGACTTATTCCTCGTTTCTTCTATCCATTCGTCAGGATAAAATCAACATGGCAGCATGGACTAAGTAAATAATTGTTCAAGCGTGCATTTTGAAATATTCGTGTTTTGTCACTAGTGCATAACCATTAAAATAATCACATTATTTGTAATACTAAGACTTCCGCTGTATATATCAAAATATAATTTATAAAACGTGTATTGTTTTGATCATGAACAAGTGAGACCCCTTCCTATGAGTTGCGCTTTAGTCTGGACTGGGTAAAGTGACTGACCACCACTGAACCAACTCGGATCGCAGCATAGCTCGTGGGGCGCGATCGTCACAGAGTGGAAAATAAGCAGGGGTGGGTAAAACGATAATATCGTATCAATGATTCGACATTTCAAAAAATATTTTTATTCAGTAATTCTAAAACTCGAATCGTTTGCCAAATCAAATAATTTTGATACGATTCGGTAATTATCGGATTTGAATTCTGTACTTTTGATCGATTTGGTAATTATCGAATTTAGAAAAACATATGACAAATATAAGAAATATTCAAGAACTCAACAAGTTAATCATTAATTCAACTCTAGAGCTCTATACTTTAACCATCAATATATTATAAATATCACATGATTTTCAACAATAAAGAAACACAACCATTAAATCATCACAATACCAACGGTTGTTAGATCAAGTGGTAAGGGACTTGAGTTCACTTAAGCAAGGTCTCGGGTTCGAGTCTTGTGGATGTAAAAAACACCGCTGGAAGAGCCGCCCCCTCAAAAAGGGCCCGATAGTGCTCGGCTGGATTAGTCGCATAAGCGGACACCAGTGTAAAATAAAAAAAAAAATTAAATCATCACAATCATGACACAATAAATCGAACATTCATCCATAAAAAATAATAGTAAGCAAAGTTGTACAAAGTAAACAAGTATAAGTATCATAATATATCATCCATGCAAAATTGTAAGAAATAAAAAATTATCCAAAAAGTATCAAAATATGATCCATAATGATATTAAAGTCTCTAAAATTTCAAGTTAAGTGTAAGCTTTCTACTTTCACCTCAGCAAGTGTATATCTATATATGTGCGGACACTCTAAAGCTAATTCCCCTAATTAGTTTAGTTAATTATTATATAATGATTTAATGGTGTTTTAGTGGCCGACTTTAATATATCAATAATATATATATATATATATATTAAATAGTTCGGTAATTCAATACGATCCGATAATCGACATACAAAACCAAATATCACATCAAACTATAATTCGGTATTAATTTTACCTCATATCGTTTATCGGATCATTTAAATAATTCGGCAAACGGTATGTACCAAATGATACAATTATCAATGATTTGGTCGATTCAGATTTTTTTGAGATAGGGTTGAATGAGATAATTTTTATGAAACAAGCAAATTTTCATGTCTAAAGTTTGAAATTAGTTACAAATAAAATTTTGCCTTTCAAACTCTGAAAATTTTGAGGCAAGTATGATCCAAAAAATGGCGTAAGAGTTACTTCTTATTTGAAACTTACGTGAAAATAAGTCGGTACGATCGTCAAAAACTTAAAAATATGCTTCGAATTTGATTTCTGACATGGAAGTAAACTATACGGATCTTCTAATTTCAGCGTGAGTATTTTAATTATATTTGATTAGTCATAGGTCTACCATATACACACTTGATAATTGATAGCATGCCTTGTGTAATGGTTCTTTCAATAGCAAAAATAGAATTGGCATCAAAATAGACGCAACACTTTTGAGGATATATTACATCAAGTGTCGTCAACACCACTACAAAAGTCAATTTGAATTATCACACTGTATCCAAGTAATTTTAGATTTGCCTAAAAAAATAATTGCCTAGCTCTAATTTTCTTTTACTTTTTTTTCATTATACAATACACTATATATATTCACAAAATTCAGTCCTAATTGTTACTTTTAATAAGAGTAAAATGCAAAAAACTACCCTGTGTTATTTCTAATTGGCAAAAATACCCCTGTGTTATTTTTATTAGCAAAAATCCCCCTGTGTTTTTTCAACCTTAGCACACCGCCCTCTACTCAAATTTAATAGTTGACCGCTCGCGAAAGGACTATTTTACCCATTTCTTAATTACCTCAAAATTAAACCCACAAGGATAAAATAGTCTCAAAATAACTTTAAAAAGCCGAAATTAGGTAAATAGCAAAAACTATCCCTGTGTTATCTCTAATTGGCAAATAACCCCCTGTGTTATTTTAATTGGCAAAAAAACTCCTGTGTTATTTCAAAATTAGTAAAAAACCTCCTACTACACGGAATTAATTAACACATACTAAGATTGATCTCAAAATATGATTTTTATTGTATGTCTTTGATACATATGGAACTAATAATGTTCGAATTAAATTGTATGCATATTTTTGTTTATTAATTTTGAAGAAAACCTTAGTTTTTAGATCTGTAAAAATATAATTACGGTACCGACTAATTTTATTATGTTTTTATACAATTTTAAAAAAATCTAAAAAATTTATAACACGATGCATAATATTTATTGTAACAAGTATATGTTTATTATAAAATTGTAATACTTATAAATCCTTAATTATTGGTACTGTCATTATAAAATATGTCATGAAGGGGGTTTTTGCTAATTTATGAATAACACAGGGGGGTTTCTGCCAATTAAAATAACACGGGGGGTTATTTGCCAATTAGAGATAACACAGGGGTAGTTTTTGCTAATAGCTCTGCCGAAATTTAATGTTCAAGTCGCAGTTCAGGCGCGTGACTTACAAAATTGTACGATAGGGAGTTTTTCGCCTTTGACCAAATAACACAGGGAGGTTTTTGCTAATAAAAATAACACAGAGTTTTTTTTGCCAATTAGAAATAACACAGGGTAGTTTTGTGCATTTTACTCCTTTTAATAACTAAGGCCTACCAAAATTTATAGTCCCTCATCGAATTACTTCAGAAATATCTAGTTCATAAACGAGAAAAAGAATATATGTTTTAAGTTATTTAGTTTTTTTACGTAAACGATGGTCGTGTAAAAGAAGTCTTCTTTCTTTCAACCGTCAACTTGGACTCCTTTCTAGGGCTTCGGTTTTTCTATTATACTTTCCTCTTCCACTCTATGTGCCACAAATCAAATTATAACATGTGGCCTATTATACAATCTCTTCCAAACTGTGGTTAGCTTCCCACCCTTTTCTTTATCTCTCCTCTTTCACTCTTTAAAAAAAGCAAAAAGGGAAAACTTATCCAAATAAAAAATATTTGACAATTAAGGACATTTAGCAAATAATTTGTAATTTTAGTCCCTCAACTTTTAAAATTTGGCCATTCCAGAATACTTAACCATTAAATTTGTTAACTAACATTTTAGCTAAACATCAAGTAAAATTAAGTAATATGACTAATAGTTATAAAATTATAATTTATAACGACTAACTTTAAATTTATTTTTACTTAAAGACCAAAATGCAACCGAAAAATAAGTGATTAAAAAAAAAAGAACGAAATATAATGGAGAAATATAATGGAGAAAAAGAACGAACAATTCGGAATAATGATATTTAACCATATAAAATAATGTTTTTCTTATCACCCATATACATTATTAGCTGATATTTGATTCTTTCATTTTAATTTTTTTTTGGTAAAACCGATTTTTATGTTTTATGTTAGAACTTGGAATTCATCACAATATTTTATTTATTAGGTTTACGAGAGAAATCACTTTAAGCTAAGCTTTGAGATCCGATGTCTTGTATACATATTCTAAAACAAGATTGATCATTATGTATTTATTGCGGAATAAAATTCAGTAAATCAAATTTATTAAAATTAATATATGTATTGAGTAAGCTGTTATATATCACATTCATTCATACCAATACATAAGCTGATACCATTTATGCTCTAAATTCAAATTATTTTGTTACTAATACATAAATCAATTCATGTCAAATTTATTACTAATACATAAGCCGATACCATTTAAGAAAAAATATTATTTTATACGGTTTAATATTATTCCGAATTATTCGTTTTTTTTTTGAATCACGGATTTTTCTGTTGCATTTTGATCTTCAAATTAAAATAAAGCTAAAGTTAGTCGTTATAAATTATAACTGTCATATTACTTAATTTTATTTGATGTTTAGCTAAAATGTTAGTTAACAAATTTAAGGGTTAAGTATTCTGGAATGGCCAAAATTTAAAAGTTGAGGGACTAAAATTACAAATTATTTGCTAAATGTTCTTAATTGTCAAATATTTTCTATTTGGATATGTTTTTCATTTTGCCTTTTTTTCTGGGAAAAAAGTACGAACTATACCCATCGTTTAGCCTCTTTTACGAAACCATACCCAACCTTTGAACTTTTGCAATACTATACCCAACCTTTGTAAATCGTAACTATGCTATACCTAGACAAATTTTCCGGCAAAAAAATGTCATATTCTGATCTTGTGACATCAGCAATCCGATTTGCACGAGGGCAAAATAGTCATTTTATTTATTTATAATAAAAATTAAAAAAAATTAAAAAAAACAAACAAAAAATTAAAAAATAGACCCCCCCTCCCTTTCCCCGTCGCCCCCCACCCCCACCCCCACCCCGCCGATTTGCAGCAACACCGCTGCGACTCGCGGTGAATCACCGCGATTCGCAGCGGTGTTGCTGCAAATCGCGGTGATGACCGCGATTTGCAGTCGTGGTGGCTGCAAATCGCGCCACCACCGCTGCAAATCGCGGGTGGTGATGCGATTTGCAGCCACCACGACTGCAAATCGCGGTGATGACCGCGATTTGCAGCAACACCGCAGCGAATCGCGGTGATTCACCGCGATTTGCAGCGGTGTTGCTGCAAATCGGCGTGGTGGGGGGTGGGGTGGGTGGGGGTTTTTTTTTGTTTTTTCTTATTTTTTATTAATTTTTTTTAATTTTTGAGTGTAGTACTGGTTTTACCCCTGCAAATTCCCAATTTTGGCCGGAAAATTAGTCTAGGTATATCATAGTTACGATTTACAAAGGTTGGGTATAGTATTGCAAAAGTTCAAAGGTTGGGTATAGTTTCGTAAAAGAGGCTAAACGATGGGTATAGAAGAAAGATGACGTTGACCAGACTCCTCGAAGATCTTATCTTATTTATAAGATTGACACAAAAAGAAAGACGACGTTGACTAGACACCCCAAAGATCTTATCCCATTTTGGAAAATTAATACAAATACAGCTCCCACCTATGAGAATTCGACACATACCAAAGGTAATTTGTCAAAGATTTCGTACGACCCCCGAGTATGAAGTATAGTCATTATTGTTTGAAGAAAGAAAAAAGGAAACGAGCCACCCTCCTCCACTCATAAAAAGCCTTCCCATTTGTACTAAAAGGAGAGGAGGGGAAAAAAGAAATGGAGAGGAAGAAAGTTAGGACCCTCATTCCTGTACCACCATATAATCGCCTCAATTCCTTATAGATTTGAGATGGAGACTTCCCCCCCCCCCCCCCCCTGTTTTCCTCTGTACAACCAAGCATACATGAGAAATAATATCATTAAATGGCACCACATGTGGAACTCACCCCACACTCTGTGAGAAAAGATCTGCAGAAATGAAGCTAGGAATACCCCGATGCAGCCCATCTTTTTTGTTTGGAATAGACGTCGCACTCCCCTACGAAGCAAGGAGCATATTCCAAGATCGCATGTTGATTCTACACAAAAAACACCCTAAGAAAAGTTGAGAACTAATATAAAATGCTCTTTTGGCAGATGAAGTAAACCCTACAGAATAAATAGCCCCATAGCACCCCCCCCCCCCTTCGACTAGAGAGAAGCGTTGCAATCACAAGGGTCGTCTAAATCACGCCTAGATGATCCTTCTTGATGGAGTCATATATTCACCCCTCAAGCTGCTAGCTACGACCTCAGTCCACAAAGGAAGGTGAGGAACTCTCAAAGAAAGCAGAAAGTCAACTCATCCAAGGAACACCAGCAAACCCCCTCGCACCTTTCTTTTTCTAGTTTACTTAGATATCTGCAAAACCCACATCTATAAACCCATTGCCCTCAAACTGGAATGCAAAATTAGGAATAGGAAAAAAAGAGTCGAATGATCTCCGTACTCGCATCCCACATGAGGTTCAAGGACGGGGCAGTTCGCCGGCACCAATGGATGACGAAGAACAGAGCACAAATCACAAAGAAATACGAGCAAAGGAAAATAAGCATACCAAACTATTACCTATATCAACCCTCAAAACCCACACGCATCATAAGCGAAGGGCCATTACAAAATGCAACTTAAACCTCGAGCCTCACCCACAATCCCTACTAAAAACAAAAAGACAAAGGGGGAGAGTTTATATCACAAAGCCCTTCCCCATCCCCCCTCCAAAAACTCGGTTTCTAGGACATATACAACATATTACAGAAATAATAAAATAAGGGGAAATAGGGAAGGAAGCCCTCAACAAAATAGTTGTAGCACTGAGGTGACCTTATTAGTCATGGACCAGATGCTTTCCCTCTAGAACGACGTCCTAATGATCATCCTCTGGGACGTCCATCAAATGTGATTCTGGGAAGGCAATACCCGACGAACAAACGGAGACAGTCTCAGACCAATCGGGCTAGCTTGGACTTACCACTATAGAAGGTCGAGGATGCAAGAGCCCCTCCATTGGAGGGTCTACCACCAACCGAGGAATCACCAAGTCAGTAAGAGGGGGAAGATATTGACATGGATGAAGGTGTTTTCTCTACATCAGCTTCTTCTCGCGCGATCGGTGATGTGAAGGCGACTTTTCTACGAAGTGAGCCCCATAATTACCCTGCTCTCGGGGCCGAATTGCTACTGGGTTACTTCGAGCCAGAGTCCATAGTGGGCACGGGAAGGATCGAAAATACGTTTAGTTTGGTAACATGAGAGTACATGTGCTATTTGTTTGAAGGAGTTTCTGTGGATTGGTCTAAGTTACATGTTACTTCCCACAATAGACCAACGTGCTTATAATACTCCAGGGGGATATTTAACAGTATATGCCGAGTATGTTCACTGTGGCCTCTGATGGTTCTTTCATCCCTTGGTATGCGGTTTGCTTCAATTTTTGTAGGTTTGCATGAGTCAACGGTTTCCCTTGTCCTTTCAATACATGGTGGGGTTCGTGCTGTGTTGCAGGTTGCTGAACATAAAGTGCTTCCCTTTCACTTCTTGGCGACCTTACCCCTGCGTATAGCACCTTTGAATCATCCCTTCTTTTGTTTTGAGTCGACCGACCCTTTTTTTTTTTCTGGAGGTGGGGACTTTCGTGGACCAGGGTGATGTTTGGAAGGGGAATTTTTCTATCTAGCCTCTCGTAACTTTACGATTTTAGAATGGGCACTTCGTACTTGGTGGGGTATGGGTTTTGTACAGGTACCTCAGTCTGCGGCTGGGTAGGTGAAGCATGAGTTAGGAGAAAAAGGCTTATATTCGGGTTGCTATGATGTACGCTCCATGCTAAACTATCTGGTGGCCATGATTATGGTAGTGCTTTAACATGACGCCGAAGCATTAGAGGTTCCTGAAGGCCCTCTCCACATGAGTCCCTTCTTTAGTAAGTCCCTCTTTTCACTTCCCTTTACTTTTAGTCCTAGTTCTAACCTTGCAAATTTTATAGGCTCAAGGGCTGAGATGGATGTTCACGCTCAGCTAGCCTTTCTTGGGGGTCCTTTGATTTCTTTGTTATGTCACGAGTCGTATTCAAGGGAGGATGACCCGATAACTTTCCTCTTTTCCTCTCCAACACCTTCAGCCGAGGGTTATCTCGGGTTCTCTTTAGGTTCAAACCAGGGACTCCTTAGTCCGGCGAACCAGTAACCATACACAAGATGCCCCACAAAGCAACGACTGGAGGCCGAATAATGGGTAGGAGATACTTTGTACATTCCCAATGCCCTAAGGCCAACTCCCGCACCGTCTAGAACAATTGACGATCGCGTTTTTGTACCCACTCTACCTCCCTATTGGCAAACTCCTGATGCAGTTTGGCTATCTCTTGAGCCACTCGTTTGGCTGTAGGCTCGGTGTCCAGACGTTCCTTCATTAAAAAAGCCTCCTGCAAATGAGCCACCTCCATGGCCTGTTCCTTTGAGACCTGAACCAGTTCAGTATTTGCCTGACGCAGCTGCCTACCCTCTACCAAGGCCTCTTTTCAAAACAAACCTCCCTTGTCACCATCGCCCGCACTCTATCCTCCAACTCGTTTATTCGACTCCTAGCTTGGTCATACAAGTCCCACACTTCCCTCATTAAAGTAAATGCCTAATTAAAAAAACAAAAAGAGCACAAAAGCCAAAGGCCCCACTCACTCCCTATATAACTAGCAATGTATACAAAACAAAAGGGGGGAGAATATGGAGTTCAACCCTAGCAAACACTCATTTCATCAAAAGCTTGTCGCGAACGACGCCGCAATCCTTCTGCCTCCGAGACCATGACCATTTGGACGTGAAGTAGCCAATCGGCCTGGTTCCTCGACCTCCTCGCACCAGCTCACACTTCAGGCGCCCTCCACTGTGTAGGAGCCCTAACCTCCCGTCACTACTAATAACCACAACTTCATGTACCAAATATTATGCCACCCCAACATTGTTGATCAGTCCCTCAACCTCGCGTATAATTGTTGGAGAAGGCAAGGGGAGGTCGTCGGAAGTCCTTTAGCAATGCTTGCTAATACATTTCCCAAATCCTAATCCAGAAGGACCCACCCCCACCCCCCCTCCCCCCCCCAAAAAAAAAGCAAGATTGAGGAGCCTTTGCAAACGCCTCATCCAAAGAACGTTGAAGTGCCTCCTACTGGCGCTCAAACCGCTTTATCCACCACATAATCCAAGCCAATCTCAGTAACAACTCTCTCTGCAACTACTTCCGAGATTAGAGGAGTACTCTCCTCTGCCCTTTGCGATGATCCTATACCCCCGACCCTTTCTTAACCGAAGAATTATGACCAAAAGACACCCTCCTACTCTTCTTATCTCCCTTCTCTTACCTATCCTTCTTCTTCAATTTCTTCTTCTCGCTTGAACCCGCATCCTCCGTCACAAGCCCTCCTCATTCTATCCGGTCATATCCCACCCTCGGAACTTCTTTGCCCTCGTCCACCTCTTCAATATACGCAGACTCTTTACCAGTCCTTTGATTCAAAAACTTTATATTAATACGAGCGCCTAATCCCAAGGTACACAAATCAACCTCTAATCCAAGTACTGGCATTAAAACAAATAGAAGGAAAGCAAAACAATAAACAAGAAAAAATGACCTTTATAAACACTTATAGATCACTCAGAAGTCCACTTGAAGAAGTCTACAAAGACCTGCACCCATCGAAGAAAGGCCACTTTGCCCATAGAAAAAGCCAATCGTCTTTACCTCCAAGAATTTCGAGGCATCATAAAAGGTGTCGAAGAAACCCTCAATGTGCATCTCCTTCACCACCGCATCCAAATGTTTGGAATCTTGAACAAAGGGCTTCTAATAACATGGGGAATCACTCATGCCGCTCTGGAGGGACTTACAAAGAAACAAAGGGTCTTCCAGTTCCCAAGCGACGAAGAAGTATTGCCCAAAAACCATAAATTTGAGTTTCAAGAAGTGAAATAATAAAGGGGAGCACCCGAGGGCGAAAGACTTACCCCATACACCACCAAGAAACACTTTACTGAACATACGACCCCCTTCATCAAACACACAAAGACGAAACAGGCCAAACAAATGTAATTGTTAGGCATCACCTGACTCGGGGATAACCCGCGAGCCTGAAATACATCACAAAAGAAAGGGGGAGTTAGGGCTCGTAAGCCCGCCTTGATATGTGCCTCATACATAGTAACGTATTCAACATGAGGATTATTAGCCTGCTTAGAAGGAGAAGGAATCTTAAATTCCACCGAAGATGTATCTACAACATATTCTTTGAATTTATCCCTCGCATACTTATCCGAACTAGCTGAAGGAATATTGCCCACTACCACATGCTTAGGTTATGCCTCCACTACCCCCTTCTTCCGTGAAGATGATCCACGACGACCACTCAGCCCAGAAGCCTCCTCTACGACCCTTGACGTCACATCCTCAGCTGTTGCAGTAATCATTAGAACAAGATCCTCTACTTCATAAGAAATCGTAGTGGCGGGAATGTCAGAAGCCATAGAATTTCACAAGAGAAAGTTAAACCCTAGTAATTGAAGGGAAAGGTTATAAGCAAGAAGAAGAGAGCTCTATGAGAAAAAGACAAACTTTTTGTGATATGTGAAGTTATGGCTCAAAACCCTTTATATAAGCGGCGAACAAACATCATTTAATTCTCGCCTAAAAGAAGGATCGTTAGGGGAAAGGGCATGTGTTTGACCAAAACTCCAAAGGTCACACCGCCAAAAGAGCCATAACTAACCCTAATCAATGCATCCAATTCAGCCGTCAAAAAATGAAGAATTATAACGCATCTACCCCCCCCCCCCCCCCCACACGTTCTCCAAACGACGCTTTAAACTTCCCTCATATTTTGCGATTTCGAGGAGAATTGGAGGATTTTTGATAACAGTAGAATCTTAGTGTCTCAAATATAAATTATGAAGGCACCCCTTTCGTACAAAGTCGCACTCAGAAGAAAGACGATGCTGACCAGACGCCTCAAAGATCTTATCCAATTTATAAGATTATCACAAAAAGAAAGACCACGTTGACCAGACACCACAAAAATCTTATCCTATTCATAAGATTAGCACACAAAAAGACGACGCTGACCAGACACATCGAAGATCTTATCCTATTTATAAGATTAGCACAAAAAGAAAGACGACGTTGACCAGACACCTCGAAGATCTTATCATATTTATAAGATTAGCACAAAAAAAGACAACGCTAATCAGACGCCCTGAAGATCTTATCCCGTTTTGGAATATTAATACAAATTCAGCTCCCACCTATGAAAATTCGACGCATACACAAGATATTGGTCAAAGAATTTGTACGACCCCCGTGTATGAAGAATAGTCATTACTGTTCGAAGAAAGAAAAAGGAAATAAGCCACCCTCATCCGTCCCTTCCTATTTGTATTGAAAGGAGAGGAGGGGAAAAAAGAAAAGAGAGAGGAAGAAAGTTAAGACCCCCCATTCTTGTACCATCGTATAATCGCCTCAAGTACGACCAAGCACACATCAAAAATAACATCATCAATACGATATAAAGTTTGGGTAGTTTAAGTATTATAAAGCATTGTATGCGTTGAATAAAAGAGTGTGTTAACCCAAATAGTCGTACCTCAAATTGGTGATGAGTGATGACAAGGGAAAACATGCAAATATCTAAAAATATGACGAAAAACTTCATTATGTGCCTGTGCAAATTCTTGCAATCGCGACAATAGTCTTGACTCATCACCAACGATTCTCCAAAAAGATAAAGAATGTGTTCTCAACAGCAACGCAACGTGACCACAACGCGAGTCAAACAAATGACAACGACTGCGCGAGAAGCCATTTTCGAGTTCACTAGAGTTTCAAACATTGTTTCTCAAGATAAACACTACAAATCTAGAAACTTTTTCCCATGTAGAACAAATGCCACTATATCGCATAAGCTAATTCATATTTACATACTTAAACGTTTGATTTCTTTCAATTTAGCCCATGTTGTAATTCGACACATTTCCAATTTAATAACAATTTTTGCTTCAATGCCAATTTATTACTTTTCTCCAACATATAGAAATAACTCACAATAAAATAACGCAAAAAAGTAAGCATTGCTACCAAATCACGTGCGATATCAAACATGCAGCGAAGTTATACTTTTACCTTACATATGTTAAGTCAATATGTATCAGTGTTAAACACCTGAGACATAAGAAAAGATTTAGAGGACTTCGCATGTCTCTGAATGAATGTTGTTGGTACTATGGTGTACATATGGTAGGATTCTTCTCATGAAATTAAATTCATAACTTAAAACTCGTTGTCAAATACGTAATAAGAATCTGACTATTATAGCACAATCCATTGAAGCTACACCCACAACCTGGAAACTTTTTAGCATGCTTTTTTGATCAAACATGAGGAATGCAACATGATTTGTAAGGCAATACGAGGGAGACAAAACGCATTTACAAACAATTAATATCGCACAAGTATGCTACTTTTTACTCATACATTCGTGGAGTAAGATTTAATAATTACTATTGCAACTGCCCAAACACTGAAACGAAATTATGAATATTTTCCGTGCCATTTCAACACCATTTCCAAATACTTCCAAAACATAAATTTCTGGATAGAAAGGTCATAACAACTCAATCTTCTTTGAGATCATAACCTTCGTCTCAGTCACATTAATCTTAAGAAGAAAATCATATGCAAGCATAAGAATATATACAAAACCATCAGCTAAATAGAAAAAATATAAAATTCTTAGGTCTCCGCAGGGGTACTGGACAAACACTTACGTCGCAACCAGATCAACCGTTTTTCAACTTTGAGGGTCAAGAATGTCTCCCTCGCACCACGGTAGCTGAATAGATCCAAAGCAGCAAAATAAACTTGATCATGAACACCTTGCAATTGATCTAATGCCTTCACACAATCAGTTATGCAAAACCTTTCATTATGCTTCTTTATAGCTTCCGCCCCTAGTTTTGTAGCAGTGGCCATCTCCAATATGCCTTTAGCAATAGCATCTTCAATTCCTCGACGGCCCCTCTTGCGACTAGCCAAATCAACACATTTCTCCGACTCTGAAGGTGATAGTTCCTCCACTGAAATGCTTAAATTTTGTGGAGAAAGCAATGAATTAGAAATTCCTTCATTACCCTTGGTTGATCCATTATGTTCCTCCAAAGTCCCTGGTTCCGCAAATATGGTCTGCAGCTGGTTGTAAATAGGGCAGCCTGTACTTCTGATGGCCTCAGCATCAGGATGTTCCTGATTAGCAAATCACATAAGATAGTTACATGGAAACTAAGAAAAAGCCTTCAGCACAAAAGGATTTCAAAAATGAACAGAATTTAGGGATAATTCAAATAACTATGGAGCCACCATTGGAGCTTTAAGAACACTAAAAATAAGTAGTATATCTATCAGTAATACTATTCAAAAGTTGAGGATGCGTCGCTGTATATATTAAAACTTTAGGAGATGTATGAGAAATGCTTTTTTGAGTTTCAAGGAATGTTACTGTTGTAATTATTCAAACAGTAGCGAATATTTCTATAACTAGATCAAACTTTTAGGATAGGTAACCATAGTTTTCCCATAATATCAACAATGAATGTAACGAATCCAAATACACATCAAGCTGCCGAAAAATAAACATTATAGGGAGTTTATTCCTTGGCGTACACTAGAAAATGTCAGTTGACATTTAAACAATATACCTTGATGTAGCTGTCCCACGCTTCTTCAGTGGCCGTAACTGTACCTGTTGTTTCATCCCACTTGAAATCATGATGATCGAGTAGCGATGCAACAAGAGAATATTGTTTTCTTAAGGCAGCATAACGGCTCTTCAATTGGTCGTTATCCCACCAAATACCACTCTGAATGCGGAAGTTATCACAAATGAATTTCCAACCTTTCTTGCTAAAAGATTTGTTAGATTTATTTCCCTTTTCAATCTGGTCAACCATCAAGTCAGCCAACGTTTTAGTCAGAGCCACTGTCCACTTGGCGCGTGATTGACTTTCAGTCTGCACAGCGACTTGTTGTTGATTCCTTGAACGAGTTAACCGGCTTGCCATCTACATACATGTTCACACAGAAAAGCATATCAAGAAGGCTAGAAATGAATTAAGAAAAAGAAATAAGAATATCCCAAAACATCCTAATTTACAGCAGTATAGTATTAGTACTACAAAATAACGATGACAAGAACATCAATAGGGGTAAGCAATCCAATCCACATGTTAGGGAAATCGAGAACAGTGAATCTAATTATTCATCCCCATCAGAGATAGCCTGGTAGAGAATTTAAACGGAATGAATAGAAAGGTGAAAGAGCTGTAGCCTGTAAGGAATAAATTATTAAACTCGAGAACACTGAACCAAAAGATCAGTGTCACCAGAATCCAGTTTTCTTTCTTCAGTGGTGAACAGACAGCCAGAGAATGGCCCCTCACCAAGATCTAGTTTTAAGTCCAAAGAAGACTCAGAAAATTTGCAGAAAGATAATCCATGTTCCTTAAACACCATCATAAGCTATGTGAAGTAACAATGTTTTGGTATTTACCCGTGTAAATAAACATATGCCTGCACAGGATAATTATTACTAAATCAAAACAAACAAGAAATCCAACTTATTTTCTAAAACCCTAAACACCAAATTCGATTACATTACAGTATGTGACTCATAAACAAACAGTTTCGAAACAATTACGATTAGTAACAAAAGAAATGATTGCAAAGTGTTTGTTGTTACCTTACAGACAGTTGATCCGGTGACGAAGCGAATCGAGGGTTTCGACTAAATGCTGATTTGGGGTTTATACTTCATACAGTATACAATGGGAAATATTCAAAAATTATCTCATAACATAATTGATGTCTAATGTCTTTTAAAATTCTATAGTCTAATCATTTCTATATTGCTACCTATTACCTATGATGCACCGACACTTTAAAACATCAGCCGTGTCCGTGTCCGTGTCCGACATGTATTCGACACCGACACTCGTCCGACACTCGTCCGACACTCCTCCGACACGTATCGGACACGCCATGTGGCGTGTCTCAATTAAAATAAATAAAAATTAATCCGACACCTGTGTCGGACACTTAAGGGTGTCGTGTCCGACACGTATTAAGGAGCTTCCAACATGTTTTAAACTTATTCAAAATGTTAACAATATTATATTTTTGAAGGAATTTCAGGGAATGACCGCTCTTGCCTAAGTCTGAAGAGATGTATTGCTACTATGCTTTTTATTCTTGGGAAAAAGATATCCTTTCTTCTTTGCTTTTCTTCCCCCTTTATAGGGGGCAGTTTTTACACAATACAAGTGGGATGTAACAGGTGTCGTATTCGCGGGAATCCTTATCTTCCTTCTGATAGAGACAACTAGCTGTCGTGGCTTCTAGATGCTTCGGATGGAGGACAAATGTTTCGAAGGAGCTGGCGTGGCTTCTTAATGAAAGTCTTATCCGTCTATTAGGATAGGGATGGCACTTGTGTTCCGAGAGTTTCTTTGTAATTTAGGGAAGTACATTGACCTGAGGGCTCCTTGAGAGGAGGGAGGTATATTGCTCCGAGGGCTCCTTGAGAGGAGGGAGGTATATTGCTCCAAGGGCTCCTTGAGAGGAGGGATATTTCTCCGAGAAACGTATATCCGAAAGATACGATAGGTGCGAGAGTACCGTATACCCGGGGGATGTTTCAGGAAACTATTTAAAGTTCCCGACATCTCGCGCGATATTTGTACTCTGTGAGATATCTGTCGTGGGGATAGGTGCACCATTTATTTTGTATGAGAGAGTTTATTTTTGTTCATACCTCGCTCTTGTCTGGGGTGCTATATTTTAAGGGTTAACATTAGCCCCCCCCCCCCCCCCCCCCCCCACCCACCCAATTCCGATGGCTCTCTCTTTGAGAGAGGCGAGAGGAATTTGGGTGATGGTCATATTTATTATTATTTTTTTATTTTTTTTTATTATTATTATTTATATGACGTGGCTTCATTTAAGGCCACGTTGTCTTGAAACGGGGTGTAACGGATAGTCACGTCCCTTCATCGTGGAGTAACGGTCCGAATACTTCGGGAGTCGTGCCATTAATGGCTAGGTGTAGGCTTTAATGTAGGATAGTGGGGAATTAATGAGGGGTTTAGTGGGTAATTAATACCCGCTACTCCCTAGGGTTATAAATACCCCTTTTTTTTTCTCTTTCACTTCTCACTCTTAGCAAAAATTACTCCCACTTATCTTCTTCTCTGCAAATAATTTCTCTCTTCTCCTAAGAATTCACAACTTTGATTTCAATGGCTTCTCAATCCACCACTAACTTGGTGTCTGCCGCTTCTGGCACCGGTGCTGCCTCATTTTCTCCTACTGCTGACCTTCCCGCGGTGACGGGGGCTGCTACTGTTGTTACCCGCAAGCGCGACCCGACGGCGGTGGAGGCCGGTGCTAGTGATAGTGGCAGGAAAAGTAAAAAATCACGCGCCACCGCTAATAAGGGTGGTGCAGACAAGAGTGGTCCTACTCAGACCTTCCAGAAGGTGGAGACGACAGTTAGCACCGCCACCATGGATGAGGTTACCGCGTTATGTGGAGAGTTTGTGGTGTCAGGGCGGAATGTAACGGTGCAGATTCCAAGGGCGGATGAGAGGGGTCACGCGCCTCCTGATAAGCACGTCACTGTGTATTATTCTCAGGTGAAGGCGGGGTTGCGCTCTTTCCCCCCCCCCCCCCCCCGTTTACTGTGAATTCTTCAAGTATTGTGACATCTGTCCGAGTCTGCTAACTCCCAACTCGTTCACGGCTTTGGCCATGTTCGTGTTTTGGTGTCTGGTTCAAGGGATTGAGTGCACGAGTGATAGGTTTTTCGCCATTTTTGAACTAAAGCCCTCGCCGGGAGGTGCACCCTTTTATTGCTTCAGCCATCAGAGCCCATCAGACCGAATCTTCGAGGGCGGTATTATCTCCCACATCACATGGAAGAATAAGTTCTTTTTTATCTGCCCTACCGTGGGAGGAAAGTGGGATGCACCTTACACTTGGGGGAAGGCGAAACTCCCCGAGAGGGTCATGGACGACACTTTGTTGTTTTCTCCGGTATTCCAGGCGAAGACACTGATGGAGTCGGATAAATTTGCTGGACTCTATCGGACGACGGGGTTATGGAACATTTCGCCTTTGGACAAAGTGGATAGGCCATTGGCTATTCCCTCTGGATACTTTACCATTTTTGGTAAGTCCTTTTTCCTTTTCGTAGAAGTTCGCCGCTTATTTCTTTAACTTTCGTAAAACTAACTTTTATTATTTTTCTTTATGTTTGTAGTTGATACGTTGAAACCATTCATGAAGGAAGGTGCTAACCTCCCTGGGGAGGCCAGGTCTTTGGGGGAGGGTGTGGTGGCCTCGGGGGAGGTACTTATGGGGGTGCTTGACGCCGAGGGGTTGTGGCTGCGCCCCGATCTTCGAGCGGGACGTCTGGCAATCCCGAGGAGGGAGGTCATGATGCAGACTCGGGGGAGGCGGGCGTCACCTTTTCTTTAGAGGGGATTGGAGGTGATGTGGGACTGCCGAGGACTCCTACGCCTTCTCTCCCTCCTTTGGTCCCTGCGACGACGGCAACTACCCTCGTGATGCCGACCCTTGTTCCTACTGCTCCTTCGGAGACGATAGAGATATCTTCCTCTGGTAAGTCCTCGGGAGATTCGGCGTATCGGCTGCTGGATGCACCTCCCACTAGCCCACCTCGAGTTCTTGGTAAGTGTTCTTCTCATTTGATTCAGTTTTGTTCTCGAGACCATCTTTCTTTTTTACTTAGCCAAAAGAAAAAAAATTATGTATAGATAAGAGGAAGGCCCCTATGGCTGAAGTGGAATGGTTGGATTTGAGATCCACCTTTGACCTGGGTAATCTTTTTTTTTTTTTTCTAAGTTTAATATTTTTCGTTTCTCTTTGATTTATACTTACCTCCCCTCTCTATCTTGTTATATGCAGCGGGCGACCTTTTTGGTGTCGGGGGGAATGCTCATTTCCCAGAGCCTCCTTCCGAGGGGGCTCCCTCCTCGATGGACGAGTTGATGAGTAGACTTCTGCCCTCGTCTGGCCATTCTGCCCCTGGTTTATTTACTGCTCTTCCGTCCAATAGCCCGGTGGTGACAGAAGTTTCTTTTTCAAGTGGCCTGCCGCCGAGGGGTCTATCTACTTCTGCTCTCCCTGGGCTTGGTTCCGCTTCTGGGAATGAAGAGGCGGAGGCTGCCCTGGCCACTCTTTCCCGATTTTTGGCTTCCGCCAATTCTCTTCCCACGGATGGGTCGAAGTTTCTTCAAGCTTGCACCAATATGATCGCATTGCTGGTAAGTTGCGACCTCCTTTTGTCTTTTTTGTCCAAATCTTTTGCTTAGGTTTTTATATTTTCCTTTGACTTTTAGGCGCCTAAAGTGCTTCATCTTCTCTTACTTGAGGTTGACAAGCTTCAGAAGAACGCCAACATTGTTGACGCGGGGATAAGAAAGTTGGAGGAGGAAAATCGCCAGTTGCGGGAGCGGGGGCGGGCACATCAGGTGGTGTGGAAGAAGGCTAGTGATCGGTTATTCGAGGTAGAGGATAGGAACAAGCGCTTTCTTAGCCGTATTTCCGAGTTGGAGGGCTCGGAGTTGGCGTTAAAGGAGGAGGTAAAATCATTGGACAAATGAGAGGGCAACGGGCGTGATTTGGCAGGGGGAGTTAGAGCGGGATCTGTCCCAGGCACTTGCCCGAGTGGACGCGGTGACGGAGGAATTGGCTAAGGCCCCAACGTCGACAGGTAGGAAGTGCAACGAAAGCTGGACACGACCTCCAAGTGTGCTCGGGATGAGACTATCAAGTACTGCGGTGCCCTATATGCCCGAAAGTATCATGGGCATCTAATGGGGTACTTAATGTGGGGCATTTCCGAGTGTTTTGGGCAAGTGAAGTAGCATTTTAGTCCGCAAGTTGACCCTCGCGTGGTGAGCAACCAGAATATGAGGCGGCCTACTTTGGATGAGGCCTATGCCCTTTTTCCTGAAGTATGGAAGTATCTTTCCTCTGCCTCCCGCTCTGACCCGCGCGTCTTCTTTGGGTGCCATGGCTCCGGCTTCCCGCCTTGTAGAGGAGATGGCTTCCCCTCCCCATTCTTCAGTTTTCGGGTCCATGAAAGAGACTGCTCCCGCGCCTCCTCCTTCAGCTCCCGTGAATGTAGAAGGGACTACTCCCTCGCCTCCTTCCTCTCAAGCTTAGCCCCCTTGTTTCTGTTCTTTCTCTTTTGGGTTCAAGACTTTGTAAAAGTAGTTTTTTTTTGTAGTGTAGGAAGAATGTTCTACCATGTATGAACTCCCTTTGTTAATGAACTTGTTCTTTGTTTTGTCTCTTATGGGTGTTTGTGTTTGTTTTTATTATATTTTGTCTTTATTATGTTTTGTCAAGATGGACTTGATATAAATAGGGTAGTTGTGCTCTGTCAAGCTTGGGAATCTGAGTCCCTCTATTAATGTCACTAAGGACTTAGAATGTTTTTTAACTTTATTTTGAAGCTTTTAATGATAGTAGATGCGTGCTCTTTTTTCCTCTTTGCATGGGGTAGGTGGGAGTCAGTCTCTGGTTGACTTCCGGGGATGGTGGCACGTGGATCTTCGTGTTCCTTCTTTATTGGCTGCAGGAACCGCAGAATCCGGGTGGTCCTGCTTTTGGGGATGGGTCCCTTATGTTTACTATATAATGCTTTTTCCTAAATCGTCACTTTCATCAGGTTCCTTAGATTTCATTTACATAAAGACTACTTGGCCTTGTCTTCATTACCCAAAAAGGTAGTTTTTGTTCTCAAGTGCTTTATTTTGAAGTAAACTATTTTAAGGAAAGTTTTAGCAATCTTTAATAAGTCCGCCATGACGCTTCCCCGCTCTACACTGTCTCAAGTGGGCTTTACTCCCCTTCGTAGGTCCCCTTCCGTGCATACGGTGCATCGTATTCCGAGTGAGACTTCTGTGCCCGATGTTCGCGTGGGGAGGTAGGTTCACCCTTCACCCCGAGGGGTTCAACTGTTCCTCCCTCGGTGCAACTTCGGGCTGATATGTTGCTGACACACACCATAAGGGATGTTTTTATGAGCAGGGAGGTGTACCTTCTGATGGATCGACTATCGGTTTTTCATACGATCACGGTGAATCCTCGAATGTTGATTGGAGAGAGTCGTATCGGATCGGCGGAAAGCACGAAATCCGCAGATTCAGTGGCAGCGTTGTTTGTGGAGTACAACTTGGACTTGAGGGGATATGATGTCGTGATGCCTAGGGTGGATCAACGGGCATACGACCCTCATACTAGATACATGACGGTGTATTTAGATCAAATACGTTGTGGTTTGCGTTTATTTTTTCATCTGTTTCTACGGGCGATCTTCCGTTATTGGCAAATCTATCCCAGCCAACTTACACCTAACTCCTACCGTTATCTGGTGGCTTACGTTCTTTGTTGTGGGCTTTTGGATTTGCCTTTGACTCTTTATCGGGTGGGGAGTGTCTTTCTATTGTGTCCTTGTCCTGGAGATCTACCATTTTTTAGCTTGGTGTACCGTGATCAGCGGTGCTCATTTACGACTATCACTAGACGAGTTACCCCACAGAATGATTGGAAGAGCCGTTTTTTTATCTGAAACCTCGTGGGAAGACAGCTTGTGCCTGGGGGGTGCCCGTTCGTTGGGGAATAGGGTATGTGGTTCCTTCTCAGGAAGTGATCACTCGTGAATCGGAAGTTTTGCGAGAGTCTTCGCTATTTAATGGTAGTTATGACATATGTGGCCTGCTGGAGTTGTCTGATGCCTTTTCTCTCGCCGGTTTTCAAGAGGGATTGGCGGCATGAGAGCTTTTTCCTCGTCCTCGTCCTCTACACACCAATTTCTTTTTCCGTAAGGTCCTTCCTTGTGTGATGTCTTTTGAAAATACTTTATGTTAGGGGGGGTTTATTGTAATATACTTTGATTCTCTTTATAGGGTCCGAGATGGATTGTTTTGCCGTGGGGAGATCTGGAAGGGCTTTCGGGAGTAGCAGCTCCGATGATGTGTCCTACGGTAGGGAGGAGGAGGAGTTCTTCCCTCCGAACGAGGAGTTATCTGTGTTGAGAGGGGATGCAGGCGGCTTCACCTTGCGCCTGGTGGGGGATTCCTCCTCTCGGGGACTTACGGGAGTAGGGGAATCTGGTGTTTCTGTGAGCCCATTGCTGTCCTTGAGGTTGGGTTCCCGAACCGTCAGAGACAATGGTAATCAAGGTGGTAATCCCCCTGATGTTGGCAAGGGCGTTGTTAATGTAATAGAGGAGGGTGTGCCCTCTTCTCCGGATACGCCACCTCCCATCGCAGAAATAGAGTAGGGGGAGGGCTCGCGAGCTGTTGAGAGATTTCCTAGGATTAATCCTGATATACTTTTTTGCCGATCTTTTCTGAGTGGATTATTGAATCATTTGGACTGCACCTAATTGAACGCTCTTCCATTGTCTCCTCTACAGGATTTGGCCTGTAAGGACCTTTGTGAGTAACATCTCTCTTTTTATTTTCGGATATAACTTTTGATCCAGTGATCACTTAAACTCCCTATTGATGGGATATTTCAGCTTTTTATGGTGATCAACGCCGTGGGCTCCAGGAGGGACCAGATTGCTTTTGAGGCGGAGTTGATCTATCGCCATCGGGATGACCTTGAGAGGGAACTTTTGCTGACTAGGGAAAAGGTAGAAAAACTCCGAGGAGATAGGGAAGAGGCGCATGAGAATCATCACGGGGTGGCGAAGGACTTGACAGAAAAGTCTTGGGATATGGAGAGGCGTCTGTCCCTGGAGCGAGCCCAGGTGGTGTGTTTAGAAGAGAGGATGGAGGATTTACGAGGGCAGTTGCTTGTTTTAGAGGAGCGACGGTCCTTGGTCTTGGAGGAAAAGGATGCAGCTACCCGGAAGCTTTTGGAAGTGATGCGAAGCAGGAGGTAGCTTTGATGTTAGCACGAACCCAAGCTCTTATGGATATATCCAACGCTCTTGCCCCACGGGATATGCTTCGAGAGAAATTCCAGGACATGGTGCGTATTGGATATAAGTTATGTGAGGAAGTCGTGCGATACCTGCCGGGATTTCCTGTCTCTTTAGTGATTTTGCGCCTGAATATAGTGCCTGAACGTCCTGCTACTTCTCTGGAGATGGTTTCGGAAGCAGTGCCGTTGTCGAAGGGCATGGTTATTCCTTATGTGGATCTAGCAGAACCAATGGATCTTTCGGAAGAACAACGTCGTCGATTGATTAGAGAAAGCGACCACTTGAGGATCCTTGAGTGTTGTGGTGTGTTCTGGGATGTTCCTGACAATGTATAAATTATTGTATAAGCCTATTTGGGGATAGGCATGCTTAGATATGTTTGTTTTCCCATCTTTTTTTTTTGTAACGGAAGGCTCAATAAGATAGGTTTGCCGATAGACCTAGGGAGACTGTTCTTCTTGTAATGGCAAAGCTATCTTTGTTTAAACAATAAAATAACAGCCATCTATTGTAAACATTGTTTTATTACATATTTATTTATATACATATACAAAGGGAGCCTGGTTTCGCACCAGGCAAGCGTGGTATCAGGCGTAGTACTTTATTAAGTTGTACGCATTCTAGGAGTTATGGAGCACTTTCCCTTCATGATTTTCTAGGAGGTATGTGGCACCGCCGACGATTTTAGCTATTTTATAAGGCCCTTCCCATTTAGGCTGAAGCTTCCCTATGTTTTTGGAGGCTTCTGCTCTTTTCAGTACGAGATCTCCGACTTGAAAGAGTCGGGGTCAGACTTGGGCATTGTAATACCGTGCCATGCGTGCCTTGTATTACTCCATGCGAACAGCTGCGCGAGCCCTTTTTTCTTCAAGGGGGTCCAAAGCTAAAGCTAGATTAGAACTGTTGCCCACTTCCTCATACTCTCGGACTCGCCAGCTTTCTACTACTATCTTCGGGGGTATAACCGCTTCACTTCCATAGGTTAAGCTGTAAGGGGTTTTTCCCGTAGCGGTGCTTTGGGTAGTCCGATATGCACATAGAATTCTAGGAATTTCTTCGACCCACCGAGCCTTGTGCCATCCCAATCTTGCTTTTAGATTTTTCAGTAGGGTTTGGTTGGTTCGTTCGACTAGGCCGTTGGCTTGGGGATATCCCACGGAGGCAAAACGATGTTTTATCTCCCAATAACTACACCATTTTTCTAAATCTTGACTCATGAATTGGAGCCCATTATCGCTGACCAAGTATCAGGGGATGCCGAAACGACAAATAATATATCTCCATATAAAGTTAATAACCGTCCCCGAGGTAATCTTGGCTAGGGGTTCTGCCTCCACCCATTTGGTGATGTAGTCTACAGCTACTAACAAAAACTTCTTCTGTCCCGCGACGGGGATTAGTGGCCCAACGATGTCAATTCCCCATTTGGCGAAGGGGTATGGAGGTGGTTCGGACACCCACGGTATTGCGGTTGCTGCACTTGGCGAGCGAAAGTTTGACATGCTCTGCAGTGTTTGGCATGCTCCCGACAGTCTTTTTTCATCGTGGGCCAGTAGTAGCCCTGACAGAGTATACGTCCCGTCATACTTTCTCCTCCCGTGTGGCTACCGCACGTCCCTTCATGCGTTTCTCAGATAACTTGCTCGGCTTCCACATGGCCTAGGAATTTGGCATGGGGGTGGGATTAAGATCGTCGGAACAGAACTCCTTCATAGAGAAAGTATCTGGCAGTCTTACGTGCCATTAAGTGTCGTTTCGTTTAATTAGTGTGAGTCGCATACTCCTCGGGATGCTTGAGGTAAGCTAGGATGGGCTCCATCCATTTGTCACTCGTTAGCTGTTGTGTCATATTCACATCCCCCACTTCGGGTTTTTCTGAGGTTGTGACTTGAAGGAGTGTAATACGACGGGTATGGATGGTAGCGGTCTGGGAGGCTATTTTAGATAAGGCATCCGCTTCTTGGTTATCTGAGCGGGCAATTTGTATGATCTCACAACTTTTAAACCACGCACTTTTGTGTTGTACAGCTTGTACGTACTCCCGCATTCTTTCCTCTCGGGCTTTGTAGGCGCCTTTCGTTTGTTGCACGATAAGTTGGGAGTCGTTATGTATCATTACTCTTCTAATCCCCCCATCTCGAGCCAGTCTTAGCCCTACTAATAGGGCCCCGTATTCGGCTTCATTGTTGGATAGAGGATAGTCAAGTCTAACGACGAAGTATAGAGTTTTGTCCTCTACTTCCGTGTTAGATAGGACGATTCCTGCTCCACCGTGAGTAGCCATGGAGGATCCATCCACGAAGACGTGCCATACGGGGGGGGAGGGGGTTGAGTAATCTCCATACCTGCCATTTCAACCTCGAAATCCGCCAAAACCTGGGCTTTAATGGCGGGACGGAGGGCGTAGGTAATGTCATATTCAGTAAGTTTGATAGGCCATTTTATGAGTCGGCCCGAGGTTTCGGGCTTGTTGAGAATGGTTCGCAAGGGGTATTTAGTTAACACCGTTGCGCGGTGGCAAAGGAAGTAAGGGCGTAACTTCCGTGTGGTAGCGATGAGAGCTAGCGCTAACTTCTCGGTTTGGATGTATCGCCATTCTGCCCTTTGGAGTGTTTTACTAACATAATATATCGGGTGATGTTCCCGATTATGCTCCTTGACTAGTACCGCACTTACGGCTTCCTCCCCTATGGCTAGGTATACAAACAAATCTTCTCAGGGGGTAGGCTTCATTAGCAATGGGGGGCGAGTTAGGTAGTCTTTTAATTCCCCAAGGGCTCCCTCACATCTTTCATTCCACTTGAAGTCCTTAACATTTCTTAAGATTTTGAGGAAGGGTAGCCCTTTGTCAGCTGATTTGGAGATGAATCTGCTTAGGGATGCCATTTTTCCCGTGAGCTTTTGGACATTTTTGATTGTTTTAGGAGTAGGCATATCTAGCAGGGTCTGGGCTTTTTCTGGATTCATTTCTATTCCCTTTTCTGTGACCATGAAACCTAGGATTTTACCTCATTTTATTCCAAAAGAACACTTCCGAGGGTTGATTTTCAATCCAAATTGGTCCATAATTGCTAACGCTTTACGGAGATCTTCCGGATGATCTTCAGCCCGAGGGCTTTTGACAATCATATCGTCTATATATACCTCCATTGATTTCCCAATTAGGCCAGCGAACATTAATTTCACAAGGCGCTGGTAAGTAGCGCCGGCGGTTTTTAGTCCAAATGGCATTACCAGGTAACAAAAGGTGCCCACCTCAGTAATGAAGCTGTTTTTGTCTTGATCAATGGAGGCCATTGGTATTTGATTGTATCCCTGATCTCCGTCCATTGTGGACAGTAAGGCGCATCCTACCGTAGAGTCCACCAGTTGATCTATGCTGGGGAGGGGATAGCAATTCTTAGGGCATGCATCATTTAGGTTGGTGAAATCAACACACATGCGCCATCTTCCCCCCGTCTTAGGTACAAGGACCACGATGGCTAACCACTCGGGGTAGTGTACCTCCCGAATCTGATGCAGATTGAGCAGTTGTTGGATCTCGGACTGGATTATTTTATTTCTATCCGGTCCCATATTCCTTTTCTTCTGCTGTATGGGCTTGGCTCCAGTTTTGACATTGAGGAAGTGTTGACACACGTGGTTACTTATCCTTCCCAGGGGCCTACCTTCCCAGGCGAAGAGGTGGCTGAATTCTTTAAGCATAAGGGTTACTCCTTCCTCTACTTCTTCGTTCATGCCCGTTCCTATCTTGATTGTCTTAGAGGGGGTTCCTTTCACTATTTCAATCAACTTCAGATATTCTATAGGCTGTATTTTCAGTTCCTCCTCTATTCTCTATTTTTTGGTTGGCAGAGGGATCACTTCTTCGTCTTCAGATGGAATAGCGTTCATGGGGCATTCCCGGGCTTTGACTTGGCTACCACGAACTTCCCCAATGCCTGAGGGGGTGGGGAATTTGACCTTCAGGTGTAAGGTGGAGGGGATGGCCTTAAAAACTCGTATTGACGGTCGTCCGCATATCGCATTGTACGTCTTGGAGGAGGCCTCTACTACCCAAAACTTGGTTGGTTCAGTGCGCCTTGTGGCACCCTCTCCCCAAGACATTGGTAGGGTGATGGTCCCTAGGGTGCGGTATGTATCCCCGGCAAACCCGACGATGGGAACTTCAGCCGCTTCCAAACGGTCTTTCTTTAGTCCCATAGCTAGGTAAGTTGGAAGGAAGAGAACATCAACAGAACTTCCCGTGTCAATTAGGATGCGTTGGGTCTCAGCGCCGAATATCGTGGCTTTTATGACCAGAGGATCCTCATGGGGATACACAATACCTTTCAAATCTTCTAGACCAAAGGTAATTGTGGGGAATTAGGCTCCTTGCATGGAACACACGGGCGGTCCTTGCTCTACTCGCCTTGCCTTCTTTAAATATTTCTTCTTTTTTCCCGGGGGGATACGGAGATGTCCCCTCCTTTTATAATATTGATAGTTCTGCCCGAGGGGGGGTTGTCCTCATAGGAGTCTGGAGGGGGTGGCAACCTTTGACGATGGGTATCCTCTCGTTTCTGGGTGTCAGACCCTCTATCTTCCGTAGTTCCCTAGGATCTGATTCTTTTCCAAACATTGGATTTATGGGCTTCTTGATTATTTTCTTGCAGATAATTTCCCAAGTATTCGGCGCTGAGGAGCCGGTATATTTCGGGTTTCAAGGTGGTACAAGGATCAGTGTCATGTCCCCAAGCTTTATGATAATTGAAAAAAAACCCGGAATCTTTCTTGTCATGGGGTCTTCAAACGGGACGAGGCCATTGGAGGTCAGTACTTCCTCTCATAACATTGAGAACTTCAGCGGGGTAATAGTTAGGGGGGTAGAGGCGCATGCTGGAGATGTCGCTTTACTGGCCCCTCATCTTATCTCCTCTTCGGAGGCACCTTTCCTTCGTTAGCTTTGTCTGGGATCCCTTTTTCGTGCTCTAGATCATGGCACTCTGCCCGAATTTTGGAGTTTTCTACCTCTTCCATGATGATATAAGTTTTCGCTTTGTGCATGAGTTCATTCATATCTTTGACTTGATTACGCATGAGATATCAGAAGAAATCACTTGCTCGAAGGCCTTGGGTCAAGATGTCCGCTATAATGGACGGGTTAGTATTTGGTACGTCCAAGGCCTCATCTGAGAAGCGTTTCATATATTCTCTAAGAGGCTCATCTTTTCCCTGTTTTATCGTGAACATGTGGCTAGCCGACTTAGGGTATCTTCGATTACAAGCAAATTGGCATATAAATAGGCATGCGAGTTGATCAAAACAAGAGATCGTGCCAGGCATTAGCTGGGAGAACCAAGCTTGAGCTCTGCCTAAAAGGGTAGTACGAAATACTTGGCATAGGACAAAATCCGGTGCGGAGGTTAGGTCCATGGTAGCGATATACTGGTGGATATGATCTTGGGGATCTCTTCCATCCTTTCCCCCCATGTATAGCGGGAGGTTACTGGGGCGCATCCCAGGTGGAACCAGAGCGCAGGCTATTTCAGGGACGAAGGGAGATCCGTGGTAGACAACTTCCTCACCAGGGGCAAGAATGATCACCAGTGGGGGAAATAGTGGATAATTGGTGTTCTCGTGGGTAGGGGAAGTCTATCCCATCCCTGCCTCGGGGCACCCTATCCCTAGCGTCTTCGAAGGGGGTTCGTCTTTCTCTAGCCAAAGGGAAGGTATTCCAGCAGGGAGGAGCTGATTGGAAACGGGATCTTGGGCGGGACTCATACTCTTTCGAGTAGAGGCGCTCCCTATGGTTTTGGGGAAGAAATTCGTCTCGGGGGTAAGCCATTTCTGGCCTATCTCTTTGAGTTGCTCCTTCCACAAGGCGTTCAAACATGGATCGAGGGATGTTTATGAAATCCCCTCTTTCCGTAGTTGGTGATGAGTGCGCTTCCGAGTATTCTCTTGGTATGGATTCCGCGGAGTTTCGTCGGCTCCCGGCAGGTCTAGAGTTAAGGGAAATATTCATGATAACTTCTTTCTTTTTTCGCACAAAGATCTCTTCAAACGTTCTCAGAGGCAAAGTTCAAAGGCGGTTCACACAGGCGGCGCCAGTTTGTTAACCGTATTATATTTTTGAAGGAATTTCAGGGAATGACCGCTCTTGTCTCAGTCTGAAGAGATGTATTGCTACTATGCTTTTTATTCTTGGGAAAAAGATATCATTTCTTCTTTGATTTTATTCCCCTTTTATAGGGGGCAGTTTTTACACAATACAAGTGGAATGTAACAGGTGTCGTATTCGCGGGAATTCTTATCTTCCTTCTGATAGAGACAACTAGCTGTCGTGGCTTCTAGATGCTTCGGATGGAGGACAAATGTTTCGAAGGAGCTGGCATGGCTTCTTAATGAGAGTCTTATCCGTCTATTAGGATAGGGATGTCACGTGTGTTTAGAGAGTTTCTTTGTAATTTAGGGAAGTACATTGACCCGAGGGCTCTTTAAGAGGAGAGAGGTATATTGCTCCGAGGGCTCCTTGAGAGGAGGGAGGTACATTACTTCGAGGGCTCCTTGAGAGGAGGGATATTTCTCCGAGAAACGTATATCCGAATGACATGATAGGTGCGAGAGTATCGTATACCTGGGGGATATTTCGGGAAACTATTTAAAGTTTTCGACATCCCGCGCGGTATATGTACTCTGTGAGATATCTGTCGTGGGGATAGGTGCACCATTTATTTTGTATCGGAGAGTTTATTTTTGTTCATACCTCGCTCTTGTCTGGGGTGCTATATTTTAAGGGTTAACACAAGATAAGTTGTATGCGTTAATTTTTTGTGTTATAAATTTTATTTAAAATAATATTATAAATTATCAAATAAAATATAAAAGAGTTAGAAAACAAATTGTTAAAACTTAAATAACTAAGTAAAAGGAATAAACGTAAATGATTTTCAATTAATGCATGATTAGGTTTGAGTAGTATTTATGTTTTTTGAGTATTATTATAATTTATTTTGGTTTTATATTTATGTTTGACATTAATAGTTGAATTTAAATAAGTGTTTTAGTTGAACCTTGTTTTGGTCAATAACTCATTTAAGTAAGTTATGAGTTATTCCTTGAGTTTAAAAATATTAATTCTATAAGTTTATTAGTGATACTTAATATGTTTTAATATTAAAAAAATACAGTTGTGTCTCAGCCGTGTCGAGATTTTAAAGAACCCATGTCGCCGTTTTCGTGTCCCCATATCCGTGTCCGATATCCGTGGAACACATAGATTGGTACTTATCAAACCTAGATGAAAGTGCAAGGTTCTCTGGAATCAATATTATACGATGTTGGGACAACATTGAGGATAACATTGAAACGCGAGAGCTTGTACGAAAACTGTTCTTCAGTTGCCAAATTTACGTTTTGCCTTTATTCACCTATTAATCAAGTTCCACGGTTTTAGTTGTTTATGTTTATGTCCAGTAAGGTATCTTAATCCTAAGGAAGAGCTATGTATGATTCCTTACTTGAAGTTTCCATAATTCAAGCTAAGTTGAATAGTCAACTCTACACGCTTTCAAAAGAATGAAACAAATTGGATTCTCTGCAACTTTGATTCTTTCCAGGATTACTCCGATTTGAAGAAGATGTGTTACCTTACTAGATCAGTAATAAAGGAAACACATATTCAATAAAGATATCGAGTTCACAAAGATGCCAAAATCCAACAAGGAAACAACAAGAGTTACCAAAGCTGTGAACAACACATCTTGGTGTGCAAGATTTAAGAAATCTACAAAAGATGTGAAGTTCATCAAGATGAAGACAAGACAATCGTGCTAAACAATCTAAGAGATTAATCATTATTTGTATTGTCTTCGTCTTGCTTTTGAAAAGATTTTGTATCAACTATTTACGTCTAGTTCATAGAAGTTAAGTAGTTCGCACTTGTCTGCTTCGTTGAGTCCGATCAACAAAGAGCGTGAGTGAATTATTGTGTGGAACATTTTTGTTAAAACCTTTATGGTTATTTGGCCTAAGGCTCGGAAGTTTTTAATAATATTGAAAACTTCTTAAAAATTATATCTTCTTGTGTTGTTACTTCCGCTGCATATTATTATAGTCAAGAAGATCACAATAGAGTTAAGGCAATTCCAGCTTAACTCTCAAAGTTGTTGTGTCAATCCACGATCCTAAATTTTCAATTGGTATCAGAGCCAAACACCGACTACACTGGTGGTTTGGAGGTGATACAACACCATGGACAGTGTCAATTCTAATACCAACAGGATTCCAGTTTTGGATGGCTCCAATTATGCATATTGGAAGATCAGGATGAGGTCTCACATCAAAGCTATTGATATTCGAGCCTGGCAATCCGTGATCAATGGATACTCTCTTCCAATATTACCAAGAGATCGTGAAGGTGATCTAGTACCAAAACCAGAAGCAGACTGGACAACAGCAGAGGTAAGTCTCTATAACTCTAATGAAAAGGCTCTTAATGCTATCTTTAGCTGGGTTAATCATCACATGTTCAAGTTAATCCAGAATTGTACAAAAGCCAAACATGCTTGGGATATACTTGAATTACATTGTGAAGGAGATTCTACTGTTAAAGATTCTAAATATAGACATCTGCTTCTGCAATTTGAAAAACTTGAGATGGGTGAAGATGAAAGTGTTGACAGTTATTTTGAGAAAATTCTTGATATTGCTAACCAATGTGAAAATCTAGGTTTCGCTATGACTAATCAAGAAATGGTTTATAAAGATATGAGAACACTGTCATCTAAATTTGCTCTCAAGAAAATTGCAATGAGTGAATCTAGGAACCTTGCTAATCTACAGTTTCAAGTCTTGATGAATACTCTTAGAGAATTTGAGATGGAGCTTGCCTCACAACCTAGCAAACATAGGGTTGTTGTTTTAAGAGGATCAAGTCTTGAGAATGAAAGTGATGATGATTATGATATAATTTCTTCAAACTATGGTAAGATTACTAAGAAGTTCAATAAGCTGAATCTTAAAGGAAAAGGTAAAGAAAAGAATCTTAGTAATAGTTCCCCAGGTTATAAGAAACTACCTCCAAAGTTTGTGAAGTACATGGCATCAAAACCTACTCCTTTAGAAGCTGATATGTTAAAGGATGTTCAATGTTTTGAATTTAAAGGATATGGTCATATGGCTAATGAATGTGCTGACACTTAGAAAAAGAGGAAATTCTTACTGGGTTTGTGTAGATGATTTCAATGAAGATGACTTTAGTTCTGGAGAAGCTGAAGAACAATCATAAGAGGTTCAAACTACTGCGCTACTCACTCAGATTGACTGGACGCCAGAAGACTCCCTGAACTGTTTCGGATCTCAATGTTACCCCAACATTCAGGATCCAACATCAGAACATGAGACCTTCTTTGCAGATTGGGATGGATATGATACTGATAATGAACCTTATCTTGCGTCCTACTTTGATGAACCTAACTTTGATTGTTTTCATGGCTCAGTGAATCTAGATGAAGAATATTTCTTTGAGGGAGAAATGTCCCAGGAGGAAATCATTGAAGACCTGAAGTCTATCTACCACAATCTGCTGCTTGAGAATCATAAACTCATCAAGAGCAACAAAAACCTAAAGGAAGAGATTGGATGCATGAATGAGATGCTGAAACTGTATGAGAAAGACCTTGACAAAACTGAGGCTGAACTGAATGAGGTAAAGGTAAAATTAAATAAAGCGGAACATACCATTGACAAATGGAACTCTTCTACAACTCTGCTTGATGAAGTGCTGAGTATGGGAAATCAAGGTAAAAATGGTTTGGGCTATATTGAGAAACCTCTCTCTGAAGACGCTGATTATGCCTATTTAACAGCTGATGTTATCAAGGTAAGTAGTAGTGTGAGTAGTGAAATTCTTGTCAACACTGTGAAAAAAGCCTACTTTTATCTGTCAATATTGTTTTCAACCTGGTCACATTAAGCCTTATTGTAAAAAATTCAAAAGTGTGATTGAGAAGAAAATAAGAATCAATAGCAGTACCAATGTTATGAGAACCTCTGATCTGAATGTTATCCCAACATTAGGTAACAAAGCTGAAGGACATAAAAGTAGAACTTGGATAGAAAAGATAAAAACTCCTAAGGTTAAAATTGTTTGCAATGTTGTATTTTCTGCTGTTTACTCTAACCTTACAGATAAGTGGTATTTTGACAGTGGATGTTCAAGGCACATGACTGGAAACATTGATAACCTAAAAGATGTAATCCTTTTGACTGTTGGAACAGTTACCTATGGAGGTAGCACTAAAGGGAAAATCATTGGAAAAAGGAGTATTAGATGTTGAAGGATTTCCACCACTCAAGGATGTGTTGTTGGTTGAAGGATTGAAAGAAAATTTAATTAGCATAAGTCAACTTTGTGATGATAACTTGCTAGTTACTTTTGATAAAATTTCATGTGATGTGTTTAATAGTGACAATGTCCGTGTCATGACAGGTACAAGATCAAAGGATAACTGCTATCTTGCTCAAGATGAAGCTGAATGCTACCATGCCAAGGTAGATGAATCTGTCATGTGGCACAAGAACTTGGGACATGTGCACTATAGAAATCTGGAGAAACTATAGAAGTTAGAGGCTGTGAGAGGACTACCTAAGTTGACTAGCCCAGGTAAAATTGTTTGTGAAGACTGCCTGAAAGGTAAACAAACAAAAGCTGTCCATCCACCACTTTAGGTACAGAGTACTAACCCTAGAACTAATAAGTGCTTTGATTTGCTACATATGGATCTCATGGGTCCTATTGAGGCTAGTAGCCTAAATGGTAAGAAGTATGCTTTTGTTATTGTTGATGATTTTTCAAGATATACATGGATTAAGTTTTTGAAAGAAAAATCAGAGGCTTTCAACACATTCAAGATTTTGCATGCTAGTATTAAAAATCTGTATGACACTTCTGTAGGAAGAATTACGACTGACCATGGGAAAGAGTTTGAAAATGCAAGCTTTGCTAATTTTTTTGATACTAAAGGCATTTTCCATGAGTTCTCTGCACCTAAAACACCTCAGCAAAATGGGATTGCTGAGAGGAAGAATAGAACACTTCAAGAGATGGCTAGAGTAATGTTGAATTCTAGAAACCTATATAAGAAACTATGGGCTGAAGCTTTGACTACTGCATGTCACATTAGTAATAGAGTTTATCTTAGACCTGGTACTACTATGACACCTTATGAAATCTTGAAGGGTTCAAAACCAACAGTAGCACACTTTCATGAATTTGGTATTGACTGCTATTTGCTAAAAGATAGAGACTATTTGAGCAAATTTGATCCTAAAAGTGAAAAGTGTATATTTGTTGGATATTCTCCTAATAGTGCTGCTTTCAGGATCAATAATCCAAGATTGCATACTGTACAAGAATCAGTTAATGTCATTTTTGAAGAGCTGACCGTGTCTGCAGGTATTGAAGAAGTCACTGGTTCAGATGTTGTTCCAACATTGGACTCAACATTGAACACAGACGCTGGAGATGCTGAACTGGAAACTGGAATAAATGTTGACTTAACACCAGAAACCCCCAATGTTAGGCCAACATATGTGCTGTCAGATTCTGAAGATGAAGTGGTTCATGTATCCAGAAGAGATCCTCCTCTTAGAATACAAAGAGATCATCTAGCCTCTCAAGTAATTGGACAAATTACTGAAAGAGTTAGAACACACAACAAAGAAAGGGTCAATTACAAGGATATGGCTAAGTTGTGTGTTTGTATGTCTTCTTCATGTACTGTTGATAATGCATCTTGTTTTGTGTCCTCCATTGAACCTAAGCATGTAACTGAAGCCCTTAAGGATAGTTACTGGATTAATGCCATGCAAGAGGAACTCTTACAATTCACCAAAACAAAGTTTGGAATCTAGTGCCTAGGCCATCACATGTGAATGTAATAGGTACAAAATGGATTTTCAAAAATAAAACTGATGAGAATGGTGTAATTATGAAGAACAAAGCTAGGTTGGTTGCACAAGGTTATACTCAGGTAGAAGGTGTATATTTTGATGAGACTTTTGCTTAAGTAGCTAGGATAGAATCAATTAGATTACTTCTTGCTATTTCTTTGCTGTCTTAGGATTAAACTTTACCAAATGGATGTTAAAGGTGCCTTTCTGAATGGTTTAATTGACAAAGAGGTTTATGTAGAATAACCTAAAGGCTTTGCTGATCCTAAATATCCTGTCCATGTGTACAAACTTGAAAAGGCTTTGTATGGCTTAAACCAGGCTCCGAGAGCTTGGTATGAGAGGCTAACTGATTTTCTGTTAGGCCTAGGTTTCAATAGAGGAGATGGAGATAGAACATTGTTTGTCCTTAGAAAAAGCTCTGAGATATGTATTGCTCAAATTTATGTGGATAATATTATATTTGGATCTACTAACAAGTCTACCTTAGACAAGTTTGTTGAGTCTATGACAAGAACATTTGAGATGAGCATGATTGGTGAGCTCAACTACTTTCTGGGACTTCAAGTTAAGAAGTTGGAGAATGGTATCTTCTTGAACCAGGAGAAGTATGCAAGGAATATGGTGAAGAGATTTGAACTACAAGAGTCTGAGCCTTGCAAAACTTCTATGTCCTTTTCAGTGAAGATAACAAAAGATGGCACTGGTAGCAATGTTGACCCAACATTGTATAGATCCATGATTGGTAGTTTGCTATATCTCTCTGCCTCTAGACCTGACATCATGTTTTCAGTACGTGCTTGGGCTAGGTACCAAGCTGAGCCAAGGCAACCTCACTTGATTGTTGTGAAGAGGATTCTTAGATACATCTCTGGAACTTCACCTTTAGGCATTTGGTATTCCTATTAAACTAACACTAACTTGGTTGGTTTCAGTGACTCTGACTGGGCAGGTGATGTGGATGACAGGAAATCCACAAGTGGGTGCTGTTTTTATTTGGGGAATAATTTGGTCTCCTGGTATAGCAAGAAGCAGAATTGTGTTTCATTATCAACTCCTGAATCAGAATATGTAGCAACTGGCAGCTGTGTTACCCAACTTGTGTGGCTCAAACACATGCTTTTAGATTATGGGCTAGATAGTGATACACTTCTCATGTTATGTGACAATCTAAGTGCCATAAGTATCTCTAGGAATCCTGTCCAACATTGTAGAACTATGCATATAGACATAAGGCATCATTTCCTGAGAGATATGGTAGAGGACAAAGTGATCAACATTGAACATATTGAGACAACTAATCAGCTTGCTGATATGTTTACAAAACATTTAGATAGTGAGAGATTCTTCAGCTTGAGGAAATCTCTTGGCATGTGCAATATGTGAAAATGTTGAGGAAACCAGTGTTGACAAAACACCACTGTCTAGCACTGGTATATTGGTTGTGGTGTAGTAGGTATTCTGTTGTTTTCCTTTGTTGAAGTTATTTTCTTGTGAGTCTCATTTCATCTTTGTTTTGTCAGTTTTGGTTTGTGTGGTTGAACTCTGTGATTAACAACTCTTTCTAGTTACCAGTTTCACATCTTTGTTTTGAAAAAGTAATAAAACTCTTCTGTTTATCTGAGGTTGTGATAGCCTAACATATGGAGAAGCTGGGGTACACAAAGTTCACTACTTTGATGTCTATTCAGTTGTGTCTTATTCATATGAAAGGTGTACATGAGATGTGTGCTGTGCTGGTTTGAGGAGTTTTTCATATGTGTTTATCATCTACCTATTTGACATTACATTGTTGCATCCATGTAGAACTGCATTGTTTTTCTTTCTTGTTGTTGAGTTGTGTCGGTCTAGGCTTAGGGGGAGTATAATTCATGTGTTGAGGCATACAATTTGGGTGACATACTGCATGTGACACACTTTTCTGTGACTTTCTATGCTGTGGAAGTGAATTTTTCCTTGAATTCGTAACTGTTTATCTCTGTGTGTTTCTTGTTATCTATGTTGCTTACTCATGATCTTGATATGAACAATATGTCTGAGGTACTCACTTGCTATTGGTTAAGTTTCAGATGTATGTTTGGATGTATCTCAAGCTCTCACATGAATTTGCCTTGGTGAAGCATGTACCTCCACCTCCTGGTTTGAATGTTATTGAATGTTACCCCAACATTCTGCACTACCACATGCCAACATTGAAAACAGGAACTTATAAGTTTTCGAATTTTTGAAAACCGCTCTAGTTAACTGTTAATTTAACATTAAAGCGTGTGCGCGGGAAAACATAGTGGAAAGATTTTATTTGGTTCAAATTTGGTAACTGTCCACTAACATTCATTCTCTTTCCTTATTCACGGTTATTTCAGAAATCAAAACCCTAATATCTTTATTTATGCTTGCAATTTTCTTATTTGTGCTTACTCTGCATAATTACTCTATCTACTCTCAAATTCTCTCGATTTTCTCTGCAAATACTCACAAATCTTCTTCACTAACAATGGCAAGCAAGTCTCCCATGCAAACTCTTACAGATGTTGCCCTGGGACGTGAACCCACTGCTGCACGCACCCGTTCACACACTAGAGGTGCTCCTGCAAAATCAGATGAAGCACCAGTTGCTGTTAAGAGGAAGGCGATCCCCTACGTGCGACGAGGAAAGAAGTCCAAACAAGGAGAATCGACCTCCAATGTTGAGCCAACTGCTGAGTCAACCGCTCCCACCATCAATGATCCTGAAACTGAGGTAAACATGGTTGAACCCAATCCTGAAATTGATACTGATATAACTGTTGAAGGGGAGGGTAGTGGATCTGTTGAGAAGTCCGTGGATAAGTCTGTGGACAAAGCGGTGAGGAAGTGGATTAGGGATCAAAAGAAAAAGAGCAAGGATGCAGGGGAGAAGTTGAGAAATATGTCTGAAACTGCTAAGCAATGCGCTGAGGCTAGGAAAAGACAAGCTGAGAGATTAGCTAGGAAGAAGGCTGAGGAAGAGAATAAGTCTGCTGCTGCTGAGAGAAAGAGGAAAGGAAAGCAAGTGATGGAAGAGGAAGTAGAGGTGTTGGATGTTGAGGATGAAGAGGAGGAGAAGGAAGAGGAAAAGACTGAGGAAGAGCAAGATGTTGCTGCTGATGTTAAAGCAACATCAGGGACAGAAGATTACACATATGGGTTGTATGCGATCTACCCGCATGATGAGGGGGGCTACTTTTCTTCTTATTATCTCACCCAAGAGTTGGAGAGGAAGTGGGATTCTTTCAAGAGAAGGAAGATTCATACTGAAAGAGCTGTAGAGATGGCCAGCTTCAAGGAACAGAAGGTGATGGACTTGCTTGAAGCAAGAGGGATGCACCAATCAGTGATGGAGTTGCATGACTATGCTCCTGAGATTGTCATGGAGTTCTACCTAAATCTCTCCAAGTGGATCAGGGACTACAGATCTCCAAAATATGGAAAGGCTTGGGTGAGGGGGAGAGTATTCAACATTGAACCCTACACCATCAACAAGATCTGTGGATTCCCAACTGCTGATGAATCTAAGGACCCCTACTATGATGATGTGATTGAAGACTTGACTGGAGGGTTGGTCAATCTGGAGAGATGCTCTGCCAACCACAAAACTCACCTCCCTTAGTGCTGTTTTGCACAAGATAGCTTGCTTCAACTGGCTGCCAAGCAAGAATGTCACTGTACTGACCAAGGAATCAGCACTCTTGGTGTACAAAATCAAGAATGGGCTAGCTGTGAATATGGGGGAGAGGATTTTAAAGTCAATGTCTGAAGTTGCCTGAAGGAAGAATGGCATGCTGCCTTTTCCCTCACTCATCTGCAAAATCCTTAACAAGCAAGGATTGAAGACAAGTGTCACTGTGGGCTGGAGGAAGAATGATACTGAACTGACAATTCTCCCAAGCTACTTGTCTGGATCAAGAGTGAGAGACCTTCCTTGGAACCCAAAAGGAGTGGTGAGACCAAGAACTGAGAAGAAGAAGGCTCAGGAGTTTGCTGGAACTTCAGTTCCTATGTCCAAAGAGAAAGATTGCATGGTCATAACATAACCTCTACTTTTATGGATCATCTGCTGAACTGGTATAGGGGGAAAATTGCTGATACTCAGAGGGAGATTGAGGAAAGGAAGGAGCACCTCAAAGAACTGGAGGACATGGTGAAAAATTTGGAGAAACTACCTTCTTCACAAAAAGGGGGAGAATAGTTCCAACTTTTTTATTTTTAGTCTTCTGGTTTGTGTTTTGCTTTTTATGAACTGCTGATATGGATGTGTGGCTGGTACATTTATCTCTATTTGGTTTTTATTTGATAAAGGGACATGTCCTTGATATCTAGCTATTGCCTGTAACTCTAAGTACTACTAATGTTGAACTGCTCTAACTGCTATTTCTTATGAAAGCACATTTTGAACTGCTTGTCTGACTAACCTTTTATGCAGTAAACTCACTGGTTTCAATGTTGAGGCAACATTGATGAATGTTGGGGTCTAAACATCTTTTGATGTAGTGATGACCTTAATACTTGTATTTGCTAATTTAACTTTGGACATGTTAGCTTGTATTGAGGGGGAGCAATTTAGTAGTTTAATGTGCTTCTTGTTGATTCTAACTTTCTGGATATAGGACTTGATTGGAACATGTGTTGGTTTTGTGAAGAAAGGCAAAAAGGGGGAGATTGAAAGTGCAAGGTTCTCTGGAATCAATGTTATACGATGTTGGGACAACATTGAGGATAACATTGAAACTCGAGAGCTTGTACGAAAACTGTTCTTTAGTTGCCAAATTTAAGTTTTGTCTTTATTCACCTATTAATCAAGTTCCACGGTTTTAGTTGTTTATGTTTATGTCCAGGAAGGTATCTTAATCATAAGGAAGAGCTATGGATGATTCCTTACTTGAAGTTTCTATAATTCAAGCTAAGTTGAATAGTCAACTCTACACGCTACACGCTTTCAAAAGAAGGAAACAAATTGGATTCTCTGCAACTTTTATTCTTTCCAGGATTACTCCGATTTGAAGAAGATGTGTTACCTTATTAGATCAGTAATAAAGGAAACACATATTCAAGAAAGATATCGAGTTCACAAAGATGCCAAAATTCAACATAGAAACAACAAGAGTTACCAAAGCTGTGAACAACACATCTTGGCGTGCAAGATTCTAGAAATCTATAAAAGATGTGAAGTTCGTCAAGATGAAGACAAGACAATCATGCTAAACAATCTAAGAGATTAATCATTATTTGTATTATCTTTGTCTTGCTTTTGCGAAGTTTTTGTATCAACTATTTACGTATAGTTCATAGAAGTTAAGTAGTTCATACTTGTCTGCTTCGTTGAGTCCGATCAACAAAGAGTGTGAGTGAATTGTTGTGAGGAACAATTTTGTTAAAACCTTTATGGTTATTTGGCCTAAGGCTCGGAAGTTTTTAATAATATTGAAAACTTCTTAAAAATTATATCTTCTTGTGTTGTTACTTCCGCTGCACATTATTATATTCAAGAAGATCACAATAGAGTTAAGGCAATTCCAGCTTAACTCTCAAAGTTGTTGTGTCAATCCACGATCCTAAATTTTCACTAGACACTATTATTAGTATTTTGGATGTGGGACTAGAACGTGCGATTGCCTGCCTGCGCCTAAATAGAAGGATTATGGCCCGAATTACTAAAATTTAAAATGGCGAATCGTTATGTATCTAAATTTAACAAAATACCGTCATTATGTACTATTTTTAAAATTTTCCCAATAATTCTCCTCTAACTTATATCATTTCTTCTTTTATTTGTTGGATGAGAACATCTATTTTACTTTTTCTTTTATTTGTTAGATGAAAATGTTTTATACAATAATTTTGCTCTACTTAATTCCGTTTCTCTGTTTTATCTAGGAGAGCAAATCGATGTAGGTCCACATAATTAAAAGTGAACAAAAATATATGAATACCCGAACTTGACCAATCGAGATGAACAGATTGCGATTTTGGAAAGAACCTAATGTGCACACAACATGATAGGTAAAATATAATTGTATCGACAAATTCTTGATCTCTGAAATTAAAAGACAAGAAAAGATTACAAAGTAATTTCTAATTAATTTAAAGTACAGTTGTGGTGCAATCTCTATTTAATCCTCTGATTCTTTTCTCAAACAAATGATTTTGAATTTTGGTTGACTTGAGTGGATTTAATTTTGATCTCTTCCACGTATATTTAAGTTGAACGTTAATCCAAGGGCGTTGAGCTTGATCTTGAATTGACGATCTACTTGACTTGATATTTGCGATGAACAACTTGATCTTCGTCTTGAACTTGTTGAATGTCAATCTTTTTTGGAGGAATCTTGATCTTCAAAGTACTTGGATATTTGACAAACGCTGATTCGAGGGCTTGCCGGCTTGATCTCGGATTGAACGGAAACTTGATTTAGAATTTGATTTGAAGGTTGATGAAGATTGGTATGATCTTCGTCTTTAGTTCTTTGGATTTTTGGGTTTTGATCTTGTTGGATGGATTCCAATCTTCAAAAATGGTTTTTCGAGGGTCTTAGAACTTGATCTCAGATTAAACGAATTTTTGACTTGAAGATAAATGAAGAACGGTATGAACTTGGTTTTGGATTTGTTGAACTTCTTGGAGTTTTATCTTCCTCGGCAGAAGTGTAATCTTCAAAAACGGTTTTTGGATGGAATTGAGACTTGGCGACGGATTGAAATGAGTTCTTTAGGAAGAACACCTTGAAGATTGTTGTAGAATGTTTTGAATGCAGCGAAGAACACTTGAAGATAGATGGATTTGGTGGAGTGAAAAACTCAGAGCTTTTCCCTCTTCAACTTGTGAATATTTTGTATGTGTTTTTCTTCATGAGAGAGCCCCTATTTATAGTTGTAAAAACCTAGAGCTCCTTGCTTGTGATTGGTCGGTTTTATTTTCAAGATAAACATGGATTTAATTTGGCTTGCTTATCAAGAAACACATCATGTTTCCACATGGCTTAACATCATTTGTTGAAATACTCCATCTTTTCCACATGGCTTTGTTTGATTGGTCAACAAAATACGAATTAAAAAATTTATTAATAAATCTATTTTCTATTGGAATTTAATTTAGTAAAATCCCAAATTTAAAACAAAAATAATTAATTTAATTTCTAATAATTATCTTGACACTTGTCAATATTCAATTGGAGAAGACAAATTTTGTTTGTCTACAAATGCCCCCTTGCGACTAGTCATGAATAACACTGTAAAAATGCGTCTTGAAGTGAATGTGTCGCAACATATTTTTTCGTGCCACCAATGATATATTATCAAACTTTTGTGGACTTCTATGCCAATTTCTCTAGGGACCATATTGAAATTAAAGACCAAACCACTTCCTTATGTAAGACATGTGACTTTGCCTCATTTTTTTACTTTGTTCACATAAACCATCACATTGGATAATTTCTTGAAGTCTCATTCTTCAATTGGAATTGCAGTGAATGCATCAACACTCTTTTTTGGTTTTTGTTTTTTACTTAATCTCTTTAAATCAAGACTTTCAATCCCGCTATAACTACAAGACTTATAGTTTAATAGGATTGAAACTTCCCCTTGAAATTCTATATAAAGACACTAAGACCACCACTTTTCTTCATCCTCCTTTTTCTTTACTTCGTTCCAAACTCGTTCAATTGCGCGAACAAAGTACGGGATATCGGGCAGCGAGCTTGTGAATTTTCAGGAGTCAGCAACAAATTGTAAGCTTCTTTCTTGATTTCTTTCTCTCTCTTTTTCCTTATTTCTATCCTTTTCTTCTTCTTCTTCCTTTTTTTTCTTTTTTTCTTTTTTCTGTTCGTTCCTCTCTCTTTCTTTTTCTTCTTCTTTCTTTTTTTTTTCTTTTTCTTCTTTTTCGTCTTCTTTCTTGATTTCTTTCTTCTTATATTTTTTCGATGATCACTTTTTTCTCGCAGCAGGTTTTTTGAATTGAAAAGAAGAGTGCTCCCACTACAATTGCAAAAACGAACCACAGATTTCTCGTATTATTATTTCTCACCCAATATTTTTTTTATTTGGATGTCTTTTTCTTTTTGTTTTTGCTTTCTCTAACTCTTTTGCTTGCTTCTTTGTATTGACAGTCTACGCACAATGGTGAAATTCGGCCATGTTTAAAATTCGAAGGGAGTTGAGACTCTAACCATCACCGACGATGAAAACCAATTGACCCAACGGGACACAATATTGGAGGTCGGCACCCCTCTCGCCGATATGGGAGTGGTCAAACGACATACTTGTCAAACTACGTTCCATCTTCTTAAAGGACTTCTCTAGTTAAATATGCAAGGCATACCCTTATCATGATTGGAATGGTAGTTTGGAGGTATCGACTTTGATCTAACAACATAAAAGTGTCTAGTCAATGATCAAGTGAGCTTGGAGCACGATTTCAGCTATCCTCTTGGAGCGAAGTGATTGAAGATTGGAATCAAGGCACAAATTAAGGCACTATATTGAAGTTTGCAGTATCAACTCAAGAAGCGCTCAAAAGCTTGGAGCATGATTTCGAGGTCAACATTCAAAGCATTGGTGTTCTTTATTTCCTACTTGACGGAAGCTTTACTCGTCTTTATTGGAACATCACATCTCAAGGAGCTTCATGTAACATCTTAGACTCAAGATAGCTTGGTGAAAGGATATGACTGAACTCAGAATTTCTAAGCTGCCTACATATCCAACAAATGAATCAAGTCACAACGTAGTTCAAAGTACATCAAATTTGATTTAGAGATGGTGCAATTTATACTCATGCAAGCCAGAAGTAACGTGCAGTTTAGACTCATGCGTCATGGAGCAATTGACTTGAAGACTTGAAGACTTGGACACTTGAAAAACATGCATACCTTTTTGCTCGTGCCTAGGAAGACTTGAAGACTTGAAGGATTTGCAGACTCTCGACGTTTCTAGAAGACTTAACGCATTTGATTTGAAGACTTGAAGGACTTGTAGACATTTTGGCTCGTGTCTGGGAGACTTGAACATTTGCTTTGAAACTTCTCTTATAAGCTTTATGATGCTTTGCAACTTCTTCAATGAGTTTCTTCAATTGATTGGCAGAGACAAGGCCTTGCGAGGAATTTTGGATTTGTTTGCTTGAAGACTTAGAATCTTCCCCAACTTCAACATCTTGAATATTTTTCTCGGCAAACTTTGTGTGCATGATGGCGCATTACTCTTCCTTCCTTGATAAATCTGGCTTGTGGAAAAGAGAAGTGGCTTGGATTTTTTCACTTAGGACTTCATCAAACTCTTGAGCTTCAACTCCTTAAGTAGCATTTTCATGTGCCATGATTTGATCGCCGCTTTCCACGAGCTCTTGCTTTTGGAGATGAGGTGACACTTCAACTTCGTTGATTGTAGTCTTGATGCATCCTTGAATTCCAATGTTGTTGGTGACTTCTTCGGAATTTTCAACTCCTTCTTTGCGCTCTAGCTTTTGGAGAAGGCAATTCAAGTGGTCTTCACGTTTTTGAGCTTGAGTTGTGAGATTCACAATGGCTTATGTCAGCGCTGCAACTTGCTCTTCTAGCGAGGATGCTTGATCATCTTCTTTAGCATCATGTCTTGCCCTCGGTGTGAGTGTATCTTTCATCATCGATTGCAAAGAACCTCCGCTTGTTGCCCCTATTGACTTGTCCATTGTTGAGCAACACAGACTTCTTGTGATTTCAAATTTGAGACTTGCTGGAAAAGAGATGAGAGGTAGAGATGGTCCCACTGGGCGTGCCAAATTTGTAACGACAAATTCTTGATATGTGGAATTAAAAGACAAGAAAAGATTGCAAAGTATATTTGAATTAATTTAAAGTACAATTGTGGTGCAATCTCAATTTAATCCTCTGATTCTTTTCTCAAACAAATGATTTTGAAATTTGGTTGACTTGAGTGGATTTAATTTTGATCTCTTCCACGTGTATTTGAGTTGAACGTTAATCCAAGGGCGTTGAGCTTGATCTTGAATTGACGATCTACTTGACTTGATATTTGCGACGAACAATTTGATCTTCGTCTTGAACTTGTTGAATGTCAATCTTCTTTGGAGAAATCTTGATCTTCAAAATACTTGGATATTTGACAAACGTTGATTCTAGGGCTTGACGGCTTGATCTCGGATCGAACGGAAACTTGATTTGGAATTTGATTTGAAGGATGATGAAGATTGGTATGATATTCGTCTTCAGTTCTTTGGATTTTTGGGTTTTGATATTCTTGAATGGACCCCAATCTTCAAAAATGGTTTTTCGAGGGTCTTAGGACTTGATCTCGGATGAAACAGATTTTTGACTTGAAGACAAATGAAGAACGGTACGAACTTGGTTTTGGATTTGTTGAGCTTCTTGGAGTTTGATCTTCTTCAGCAGAAGTGCAATCTTCAAAAAGGGTTTTTGGATGGAATTGAGACTTGACGGCGGATTGAAAGGAGTTCTTTAGGAAGAACACCTTGACGATTGTTGAATAATGATTTGAATGCCGCAAGGAACGCTTAAAGATGGATGAATTTGGTGGAGCGGAAAACTTAGAGCTTTTCCCTCTTCAACTTGTGAATATTTTGTATGTGTTTTTCTTTATGAATGGGCCCCTAATTATAGTTGTAAAAACCTAGAGCTCCTTGCTTGTGATTGGTCGGTTTTATTTTCTAGATAAGCATGGATTTAATTTGGCTTGCTTATCAAGAAACACATCATGTTCCCACATTGCTTAACACCATTTGTTAAAATACTCCATCTTTTCCACATGGCTTTGTTTGATTGGTCAACAAAATATGAATTAGAAAATCAATTAATAAATCTATTTTCTATTAGAATTTAATTTAGTAAAATCCCAAATTTAAAACAGAAATAATTAATTTAATTTCTAATATTTATCTTGACACTTTTCAATATTCAATTGGAGGAGACAAATTTTGTTTGTCTACAATAATACAAGCTTTGTTCGCCCAATTCCGGTTCTTGTTAAGACATCACTACACTTGCCAAATCTTTCATGTATAAGTAATAGTTTAATACTCTTACCAAAAAAAAAAAAGTAATAGCTTAATATTATAGGGTTTATGTTTCAACATTAATTCGTTATGTACCATCTCAAACTCTATTAACCTTTAATAACGAACAAAACCCCTTGCCTTGCACATATTCTTTTCCAAGATCTCACATTTATTATTCATTAAACTCTTTTAATATAAAACATGTCTAAAGGTTAAAGGCCCATTCAACCTCCTTCGTGGCGGCCCCATGCCCTAAGGACTTCCCTACATCTATAAATATCCCATCATTTCTTCATTTGAGGGGTTGGGTTTTTTGGGAACTCTAATGAGTATTTGCTTTCTTTCTATAGAAAATCACATAAACTTATTAGCACGTCAACTTATTCGCATGTCAACTCATGGCACGTCAAACAAAGGCACGTCAAGTAAATATGACAAATACGTCAACAACATGAACCTTGGCTCGTGATTTGACTATCGCATAGTACAGTTCACTCGACGCCCTCCCGACCCTCTAAGGAGCTCGATGACCAAAAGGACCCTTGTGATACATCAATGATCTCTAAACGAGACATTCTCCCCTACGGGGTCGACTATCTAGCCATATTGGGGCTTGCCCACAAGACAAAGGCACTTGAGGGTTGTTCAACATGCCTACAAGACCTACACACGCTCAAACAATACTTGGGGCAGGCTATATCAGAGACAACCTCGTGCAGGCGCCCATAAATAATGAACTACGCCCGCCTTGATTCTCTCTCCATAGAGAGATAAGTAGGCAGTTTGACCCCGTGTCAAGTTAGGTCGCAACACCCCGTATTCTCCCCTTAGTTTATTAACTTATTAAACTGTTATTGCCTAACTTTGTTCCTTGAAATGCAGGTTTCCATCAAACCAAAAGTTTTTGTCGTAGCCTATAAAGTGCGAGAGAGTCTAATAAGAGAGTAATCTCGAGACTAGCAAAAAAAACCCGGGCCAAATTTGTTACATAGCGTTTAGATTAAAAGTTTTATTATTTTATCATTAAGTTTTAAATAATTGGTAAAAACTTATGAAATAATTGCATGCATGTTGTCTATGTGTATGTAGATTATTATATAATGAGTAAAACAGTGATATCTGTGTGAAATGTTTCAAAAATGTTTCATTTCAAGTGATTTCAAAAATATTTAAGTTTAAATTCAAATTTGGGGTTGTGGGAGTTGGCTTTCTTTGTCAATCTCTTCCTCGGCACAATTGTCTCATTCTTTGTTTTCTCATTCTCCCAATGCTTGATGTAGATAGACTTTAACCGACCAGGTATCAAACACGATTCGATAACATAATTAGATTACGTCGTCCTCTTTTAATAGTCTTTCTTGGTCTAATTCGCCTCGCCCTCTCATTCGAGATTTTTTTTTGATAGGCTTCATAGATCATGCTAATAGCATTTTCCTCCCATTGATATATAGTCTACAAAAATAATTCAAATGTTTAAGGACAACAAACTACTATATAAGTTAATATAATAGTTGTTTCCGTTGAAGCTTTGCATGTTCATGTTTGAAATATCTTTATAATTCACATATAGCTTTCGCATAAGACTCTTAAAAACTTTGCTAATTATGCCCATTATTCGTCAATGTTGTGACCAACTCCATTCATCGTCCAACTCTATGAAAATATTCTTCAAGTGATATTTTGGTGGTTGGTCTCCAGGAGCTACACCCCAAACTGTTGCAGATACTCGTACTAGCAACAAACAAAGACTACGGATGGGTAGAGAAGACCCTCGAGGTTGAGGCAGCTATACTGACTAAGACAAAAATGGCGATTGTGGTGCTCGCACAATACACTTTTCTAGATTGTAGGGTACACGTGACCCAGTGATATAATTTGTCCATCCAATTCTGTGTGATAGGCACTGCTATAACAAAGTCTCGTTCCCAACTGTCAAAATAAATCTCTCCAAAAATGGCTTAGAAAAATAAGATCACGATCATATACAATCGACTTTGGTAACCCATGAAGACTGTATAACTCGTTTATAAACATTGATGCCAAATAGGAAGCTATAAATTTAGCCGGCAAAGCGATAAAATGAGAAAACTTTGTAAGTCTATCAACTACAACACAAATTGTACTCTTACCAATTGTTGATGGAAGATGAGTTATAAAATTCATTGAGATGTATTACCAAACCTGTTGTGGTTTAGGTAATGGATGGAGCAATCCTTGTTTCTTTCCTGCTGAATACTTTACTTGCTAACACACTGCACATTTAACCATATCTTTTACATCTTCTTTCATGCAAGGCCAATATAACTCAGTAGAGAGCAAGCTAAAGTAGATTTAGTCCCCAAATGACCCACGACAGGACTTGCGTGAAATTTCTCCAAAATATCCTTGCGCAACTGAGTCCATCTCTGAAACTGAAATTCAAATCTTCATGCATTTGATGCGTGGTGAAGCGTGTAATTTTTCAATATGTATGCAAATAAATTTTTGCGCCTACTTTTTTCCAAGTGCACGGTTAAGTAATATAAAATAGAGAGGAAATTACACCCCTAGTATCGATCCCACAAAGATTATGTCACTATAATGTTCGCTTAATAGACAACAATAAAACAAGTAATAAATAAGATATAACTTAAAGCAACTAAATAACAAGGACTGATAAGATTGATGAAGTGTATTTGAAATTCGGTTTCATAGCTATTTATTATGTGATTCATAGACAAAACACCAATTCCCCTTTAGTTAGTTTCATAATGGTAAGGTCATATGTGTTCAATAGAATTATCGGAATTCTAGTGCAACGACAGTGACAACTAAAATCCCGTCGCCTCCTCTTAAAGATCTGCTCCTAAGGCGATCAATCTAAACGAAGTAAAGTTTGGTACAAATTCAACCTTCTCAAGTATTAACTATATTGAATAATCAAAGACATAGCTTCGTGTGATCTATCTTATGCGCGAGTTGCGGTAGCCTACTTCTAGCACATAAATTAGACACGTAGTTTAGCCACGACGCACGTTAGCGCTCATCAAGTGTATAAATTAAACGTGTAGAATATAAAATGAATCACATCAAAACATATAAGATTCAACATGAATTCATAACTAAATGTTCATTGTGCATAAATAGTCATTTCTTTGTTCTCCAAATAAGAAGAATATTATCACATAACGATAGTAAGTTCAATGGTACAAACGGAAAAGAACATCATAGTAAAAGAGTAAAGAAATCACGGAGGGATTTGGTGTCTCTATATTCAATCTCCTTTGCTCTACTTTTTTCCAGCTAGATCTTGGTTTGAATCCTCTTCAAAGATCTCAAAAGATGTGTTTATTATAGGGTAAGACTTTAGAGATACTGATACAACGTGCAATCATATTGTTATTTAGAGGTAAAAGTGATTGTTGGGTCGAAATCAGGGTTTATGTACGTTTCTAGCCAATGTCGCGCGACTTGGCATGTAGCACTGGTCATGTTGCGAGGGGGTTAAGCCACATGTGGCACGAGCTGCACCGCTCTCTAACTCTGGGACGAATCGTGTGGGTATGGGCCCGGGTCGCACGATTTGGCATGTCGCGCGACTCTCGTATGCTCTGTGCAACTTTATGGTTTTGGCTATAACTTCTTATCTAAATGTCAAATCCGAGATTCTCTTATTTTGTTGGAACACAGACTTATTTGGCCTTAAAATGGTCATGGCCTTTTATTCTTTCACTAACTCTGTCACCATGTATTATAATCAATGGCTTTAGTTTGCTTCTCCTCTGTGTGTAGCTTTTGGATTTTTGGCTCTTCCTCCTTCTTTCCTTTCTTGAATCACTTGTCATTTTTTCCATTGGACTCTTGCTTTGGTCCTCCTTTATATACTTGTGTGCATCCATTATATTTTCGCTCACTTTTCCACGAAAATGCTATATTTTCACCAAACAAACCTAAAAACCTGAAATACAAGAAAACGTACTGAAATATGCTAATTACTTAAGTAATTTTTCGTTTAACCCCTTATAATAAGGTCTAAAAATTCATACTTTAGATACTCATCAAATATCCCCAAACTTAAACCTTTGCTTGTTCCCAAGCAAAACCTACTAGTTTGACTCACGATAAATCACAATTCAAGTCATCAACATGTTAACACTCATGCATGGAGATATATTCTCAAAAATAATAGATTGGTGGGATTATACAAGTAAACATGTCCACATCAAGTTTAATAAAGTCATTGCCATGCAAAATTTCATGTGTGCAAGGTGTTTGCCGATGTTGTTCATGCATATAGGAGTACTCATCATATTGAGAATTCACAAGATCATATCACAAGTAACTACTTCACTCTTATTCTCTACTTTTCATGTTACCTTGTTGAAGGTCTTTTAGGACTTTTTTAGCTTGTAATGTTAGGCTAATGTGTGGGCTAATAGTGAGAAAACATAATTTATGAGTTCTAGAGATGCATGCAGTAAACCCCACTCACTTTTTTTCCCTCATTTTTTTTCTTAGCCTTAGCATTTTTAATGGTTTTTTTTATATATTTTCTTGAGTTTTCATTTGCGTAAGTTCAAGTTCCACCATATACTTCATTGATTTTTGAGATGCACCCTCAAAATTTTAGTTCTTCATATGATTATTTGTGCTCTCTATTATGTTCTTGTTTGTCAGCTTTTCTTTATCATTTTTCATATGCTCGTGCTTTTGTTTTCACATTTCCACCTTATTTCTCCTTTATTTTCCTAAGATTTGATACATCAATATCTAGAAAATGGTAGAACATTATTCATTGGCTCAAGGGTAGATAAATGTGGCTAATTTTAACAAAAAAGCATCATAGGAAAGCTTCAGCAGGGTACTAAGGTTTTATTTTATTTTAAAGGGTTTTGGGGTAGAAAAAGGCTCAAACGCAATAAAAAAAGACGACCCAATTCATTTTCTTAACCTTTCAAAGTCTACAATCATATCAAATAACTATCAAGTAAATCACTTAAGATTCATAAATCACATGCAATTCGCTATTTTCTCAGGAACTAACAACATTTATCTCACGTCTTCTACACATGCAACATATCTGATAGGTGTATATGAAATAAGCATATTTTTGCCAATATTACGTAAGATGTACTCAAATTACGCAAGCATACTCTTAGAATCTCAAATTTGTACCATATTATATATATATATATATATATATATATATATATCATCTTTAATCTCTACTTATTCATGCTTTCATGCTTCATACTTGAATCTAATGACTCAATCTAAAAAAAATATAGATTTTAAAACTTGACTCCAAACAAAATAAATATATAGCACATATGACAAAAAGTGAAGCTTTCCCACCTCCAACTTAGAATTAGACGATGCCCTCATCGTCAACACATATAACGTAAGTCGTAGATGAAAAGACTCTCCCGATCGAGCATCATGCTCATAGGATGCTCATCAGGCTGTTTGTGTCGATTTTATCTTCATTTGTCATCCTTCTTGAAATGTGTCTCAATTCCATCCATTGATGGTTGTTGGTATTCCAGAGTTGTTCCTGCCCGGATGCCATACTCTTCTATGAAGAGCAAAAAAAACTAAAATATTTTCTCAAAAGAGAATTCTTTAACAGATAGGAAAAGAGAGAAAACGTCTTATGAATTCTAAGAGAAGTATGGACTATTTATGTGATTAGTATTCAATATATAGAATCAGAGACCTAAGTATGGACTAAAATTGGCAATTGTTTTTTAATTTCCCCACTCTTCAATTAATTGTAATCACACTAGAAATAATTCATCTTCATCTATGGAATATAAAGCATAAGAGAACTATAAGTAATGTAGAAAAGGTAAGAGATAGATATTACTGCATAAGAGAACTATAAGTAATGTAAAAATGTTAAGAGATAAAGATTGCTCAGCCTAATTCCGTATATTTTCTGATTCTGCATGTCTCCTCCTTCCTTAGACGACAAAAATGTGTTTTCCAGAAACCGAGGGATGCACAACAAGTCAATTTGCACGCCATGTCGTGTTGGTTTTGCGCAACGATGACGAAGGTGGTGCAGCTCGTGCTACTTTCTGGATGGGCGACGCGACTCGTGCTGATAGAGGGGGGCTCGTACTACTCTCAGAATGAACCGCGCGACCAATGTTGATGCAACGTGACTCGCCCTTTCCTCTGGTGCTGCAGCTCGGTGCATCATCTGATGGTTTCTTGATTGTCTCCCTACTTTGTTCTCCTCCTTAATTTTCTTTAGGGTTCCTCAAACTCTCAGTTAAACTCCATACATTTCACAAGATTGCTATATATGACTGGAACACAAATTTCAAATAACTAAGAAATAAACTTAATTGAAAGACTCAAAATAAAAACTTACTACGTGGATTACCTCCCATGAAGCGTTAGTTCTATGTCTATTAGCTCGACGATATTGATGGATTCACGGTGGTTCGAATAATTTGATGAGTCTCAATTGATGAGGGATTCAATGTATCACCTTTAAGTGGTTTCATCACCTTCTTCCAGTTGAGTCTCGTGTGCATAACTTGGTTCTCTCACTTCATGTCTTTTTTTCTATTGTTACTTGCATACGAACTCTCATTCTTTCAGCTTTGCTATAAGGTAGCTTATGAGTTCCATGTTACTGAACACTCTTATTTGGATCTTGATCTTTGTCTACCACAGTTTGCATGTTTTGTTTTTAGCTTTCTGTGAAGTGGTTCACAAGTTCCATGTAGTAGCCATTTAGAAATCAACAGTGGGGCATGGGAATATGGTTCTTTCTTTCTCCTTGACTTTCGATGAATTGGCTCTTGATGCGTGGTTTCTACTTTACTACGATTCAATAGTAATACCACTACAAATGTTCGCAAGTGCACGAGTCAAGTAATTATAAAATGGTAAATAAGGTTATTGACCAAGTATCGTACCCCTCGAGAGTATGTATCTTACTTTAGCAATTGGATTGTTGAACTTAATGAAAGTTGTTACTTTGTTCGAATGAAAATAGAAAGAACAATTGCAAACTAAAGTTATAACTACTAAAAGTAAAAACAAAGACATAGTTGAATTGATTGTTAGCTGATTTAGTTTTAAAACAAATTAAGAAAAATGTATTTACGAACTTAATTTTGTTAATCTCGAATACGGGTAATTCATAGACAAAAGTAAAATGACTTTATGCAATACTTTTTTCTATTGACTATTGCTTTGTTCTTAAGTTGACATGATACATTAGGCGTACTTTTGCATCACCTAAGGAACCCTCTAACCCCTAATGATGTCAAACCGTTAGGCAATTTCCCCTCTCTAAAATTTCACGTTGTTAAAGATCCATACAGTGTTTTAGAAGATAGCGAGAGTTTGTCCACTTAACCTAGATTCATTGATAGACACTAGCGCCAAAGGTCTAGAGATTTATTTTCTTGATCTACTACGCAAGTATTGCGTTAACAATATCCTATGCATAATGATGGGCGTGATCTTAGGTGTAAGAAAATAGAATATAAGTTAACACGAGAATGTTACACCTAAATCCCACTTTGTCGCAGGTGCACGAATCAAGTAATAATAAAATGATAAGTATAGTTACGAACCAAGTATCGTATCGCAAGGGAGTGGTGGATGAATGTATGAATCACTTAAATACAAAACACTAGCAATTATCACGATCTTTTCTCTTAAGCTTCAAGGATGTAATAAATGCTTGTGAATTATATGAATGCTTTATATAATAAAGATGCTTTGAATGCTTTTTATACTAAGAATGCTTAACTAGAATGCAATAGAAATTAATCTAAGAATGCAGAAACCGTAATTAAATATCTTTTGGTTTTTAGTTCTGAATGCAAGAAAATAATTAAAGTAATTAAATGAATTAAACTACTAAAGCAATTAAGCAATAAAACTGAGATTATTGGAACAAATATTGATAAACTAACTTAACTAAACTAAACTAAAGAACAAAATTTAATGATTGATTGATTAACTGTGGTTGTAAACAATAATTGGAACGAATGTTTAGAGGTCGGGTTTCACAATGATTTAACCATAGTAGTTCATAGAAAAATATCTACTTATGGTACTTCATAGTTATTTGATGTTTTCATCTCTAATGGATCTGTGACACATGGCATAAATTATCCCAACCATACAACTATAAGTCTCTAATAACCTACCGTGTTAACGGACCAGCCCAGTTGCCAGTTGTTTTAGAAGACATATCAAATCTGCAATCCAATTAACTCATCTGAATCATGCTAACTAAACGTACTTAGTCAATATTGATTTAGTGCGATCTAAAGGTTGCGCATCAGTTGATTTCACAAATCAAAAGTCATAAATCGCACATATATATATATATATACAACTATCCTTAGAATTCTACATCCTGGGCAGCCCACATGGGTGCTTCCGTGTTATCCCATTGAGAGTAAGGTTAGTCACACAACATAAGTAACTATGCAATCTAGACATTCAAGACCATCAAACACGCATCAAGTAACGAAAATAAACATATTCATAAACCAGAGTTACTCCCCTACTCTAAACAACGAGAAGGTTGACTCTTCATAGTCATGAGCTCAACAATCAATAAAGAAGTAAATATCATAGACAAAGTAAAGAGATAAAGAAAAAATTCTCGAATCATATGGAACGTTGTTGCTTGACTATCTTCTTACTTCTTTTTGCTATCTTCTTCCTCACAAACTATTTTCTCTCACAAAACAATGACTAAACTAAAGTAGAACAAGACTTTGATAGTATTTTCTCTCTGATGACAAACTCTTAGGGTTTCTCTATCAGAAATTGGTTGAAAGTGTTTGTAAGCCGGTTGTGAACGTGTTGCCCTACTGCTGAACGTGGCCTCTTATTTATAATGTTTCTCTGCTATGGGCTGCGTTTTAGGGTTTCTGACTTTCAGCCCAAATGTTTTCGTGATCGCGCACCACCCGCGTGATGCACTATTTGATCGCACGCCTCCCACGCGATGCGATGCTGGTTGCACGACCTTCTGATTTTCTCCCTGCGGTCTCCTTGTGTCTTCCTTTTTAAATTGTGATATGTTCGGTGTTTTGCCTTAATCTAGTGTTGTAGCGCTCCCGTAGCGCTTGAACCTCCCTAAATAGTGTCTTGACTAATTGTCGCTTAAAATATTTGTTTTTGGCCTTATTTAGCCTCGGTTTGTCTTGAGTCCGTAAATTCCTAAGAAAATATAAAACAATAATAAAACAAGTATATATGTCATCATTAGCATTCAAAAGCATAAGCAAATAGATACTTAAATCACGTTAAATAGACGCTTATCAGACAATTCAACATAATAATAGGTATTTCAGCAATACTACTTTGATTCTCAGAAACACATATGCAAAATATACCAAGAAGCATAAGCAACATACCAAATGCAACAAAACAAAGTCTTACTATAAATAATTAAAACATAGGTTCAAGGTGAATCAATAACGATAACTACATCCTATCCAGATACTGGGAGAATTAGCTACTCATGATCAATGTTTCACAATAATACATAAAAGAGTAGTGTATAAAAGGAAGATAATATTTAACTCTTGATCTTTATTAGCGTAGGTGTGTCTTTCTATGGATTTTCCCTTGCTCAACTCTGGTTGATTGCATTCTTGGAATGAACATCTTTCTCCTCTAACTTTGATCGCAATGTTTCAATGATGAAACTTGATGTGGAATAGGGATGGAAGATGGTGTGATGTATTTTTCAGGTGTTATTCGTGATGCCCTAGTTGCTAAATATCTTCCCTTATTTACAGTTTTACGCCGTAAAGTGTAGCCCTAGGGTTTTCTGTTCACAGCTACAAATGACCGTGTCTCGCATCTAGTCACGCGTCATGTCGCGCACATATTCGCGCGTGTCTTTGGATGTTCGGCTTGGTCGTGCGTATTGCTGCACAGGTCGCGCTATAATCCATATGCGGTGCGCATGTAGCCTGGTATGTTCTGCAGCCGTGCTCCTTCTTGCTGTCTACTGCACGTGATGAGTCATGGTGCTAATTCCGCTACTGACCTTTCCATTTTGCTCCTTTTCTTCCTCTTTTTCATTTCATGCTCATTTTCTCTCTAAAGTGTCTCGTTTTACTCCGACTTGACTCAAAACTCTAAAATAAAACAAAACTAAAACTAGTAAAAATGCTATAAGGAATAATCAAAAGTAGAAGATAACAAGTACTCAAATCACGATAAATAAACGCTCATCAAATACCCCAAACTTAAACCATTGCTCGTCCTCGAGCAAGACTTTAGACAAAATAAATCAGGTTCTCATAACACCAACATACAAATGTCAAGATTTAGTCTTAGAATTCCACCTATGCTTGGAAAATGGAATAGCTATACTCATACAAGTAAATCATTATACACCAAGTTTAATAAAGTTGTTTTCATGCAGAATTTCATCATGCTCATTGGTGTGCACATGTGTACACAAGTATAGAATACAAGACTCTTATAAAGAATTCATGAAATCACAAAGTTTCACATATAGTTACTTCACTCTTGTTTTCTACATTTCTTACTATTCTCCATGCATGTGAACTTCTCATGTTAAGAATCTTTTAGGACTTTACTCGGCTTGTAATAGGCTAGGGTATGGGCTAAAAGTGAGAAAAGACAATTTCCGAGTTCTAGAGATGTCTTAAAAACCCAACTCGTTCTTGTTTTCTTTTTCTCCATCTTATTTTATTTCTTTTCTTGGGCTTCACATTATTCACGGGCCCTTATCTTTTCCTTACCTTTTCATTTGCACAAGCTCAACTTTACCTATACTTCATTAATTTTTGAGAGTTACCCACCAAATCTATAGTTTTGCACAGGGTTATTTTGTGCTCTCTATAATATTTATCCTCCTTTAATTTTTCAGCATTTTTCATTAGCTCATACTTTCGTTTTTCACATCTCACCTTATTCCTCCATGCTTTTCTTTAGATTTAACCAACATTTCTAGAAAAGGGCAAGGTAGTGTATTTATCGGCTTAACGGTAGGTTAATGTGGCTATTAACAAAAGGCTTATAGAATAGGCTTTTGTGGAATTCTGGAGATATACTTTATTAGTAAAGGGTTTTGGACTTGAAAATGCTCAAACGCATAAAGAAAAGATGGCCTAATTCATTTCCTCAACACTCCTAATTCACAATTCTTTCAAATAACAATAGAGTAAATCACTTAAGCATCATAATTTCTATACAATTCCTTACTTTCTCATTACTTCAATTCAATTATCTCAATATTTTCTTCTCATGCACATTTTGTAGGGTGTATATGAATTAAACATGTTTCTAATAAAATTAATCAAAGTATACTCTAACTAAACAAGCATAATCGCATTATTCCACTTTCTTCATATATTAGGCATATATCACATTAATCCTAACTTATGCATTCTTTTATTACTTCAAACTTAACTCTCAATAGACTCTAAAAGTGAAAAATAGAATCTAAAACTAAAATTTTGGAGTAAAACTTAACATAGTAGCAAAGCTATTCACCCCCCCCCCCCCCTAAAACATATGAATGTCCTCATTGACTCAAAAGAAGAAAACAAAAAACAAAATTATAAAGAGAGGACTCTCCTTGAAGTAATTATATCTCTGGTGTGATTGGGGGTGTTGTGTTAAATACTTCTTCTTCTTTTTCTCCATCAAGCTTTGCCATAACGTCATGCCACAGTTTGGTGATGACTTCACGAATCACAGTTATCTCAGCTTTGATTTGCTTCATATGATCCGCTAAATCTTCTTGCAATACTACTTCAATTCCCTTTGGCTTCTTAGGCATGTCATCACTAAGTTTTGTTCTTGCATATCTGTCAAGTTGTTTCTTTATGATTATGTCTTGCACAACTTCCTCTTGTGATCTTGATGGAACTCTTGCCCTTTTGCATAATTTTGTAATAAGACCTCCATGTGGAATTGCTCTCGATGTTTTATCTTCAACAAAGTGATTGATGGATGATATAATCTCTTCCTCCATGTTCATATGAAATCTTTCATGAATCCATGTAATTAGCTTCACTTGACTCCATGGTGTAGACATCAAATAAATTGTAGGCAGAATACATGAGAATATAAAGTTGTACCAAGCTTTGTATTCTGGTAGAATTCTAGAATACACATTATAAGGTTCCTTTGTAGACTCCATGTGGAAGTTTGTGACCGGTATGGTCACATTCTTCACAGCTCAGGCCGTTGGAGCTTCATCCCTTGCTTGGTGGTCGCTTTTAAAACCTTGTTCAAACGATAAATATCATTGATGACCTCAGTTGAAATCATCACCTTATTTCCCCTCACAATCATGTGGTTCTTCAATGGATGACTTGTGTTGATATAAAACTCCAACGCCATTGTGTTGTTGACCTCTCCTAGTGGTTCCACGAACTTTTTCCATCTTATTTCTGCAACTTTATCATGAAATAGGTCAAGATCCATTACAATGATAAAAGAATTATTCTTCAACCCTTCTTCTCTTGTGACTGAATCTCCTTTCTTATTTTTGTTGCTGGATGAGGTGTGTGGTGGAGATAATGATTATTGATCTTCGAAATATTGAATTTCTCTTGAGCGTTTGTTGAGAGTACTTTTTTTGCAAAACCATGGTAACTTTCAAAAAGTAAAAAGATTTTTTGGAAGGAAAGAGCTTAACCCAAAAATTGATGAAGAGAAAACTAGGGATTTTTTAATTTTACGTTGTTGAATAATGACACATTACCCACTAATAAACCATATATATAGTATAGTAATCATGTAGGTTTAGGCGGACTAGTGTTCCAACCGATAGGTAAATTAGGAGTTATAGAAACATTCAACAACATAGTATATCATGATAATGTAACTTATACCATGCAAATCCCAAAATTTAAATAAAAAGGAAAGAAATAAATTAAATAAACTTATTCCCAAATCAGCAGTGTAGAAAATCATTTCAAAAGATGGACACCAACATGTCGCACAGGTGCTTGCGCGACATGATGTTACGCGACTACTGGTGCAACTCGCGTGAGTCATCAAGTCACTCGCGCGGCATATCTCGGTGGCTGCACGTCGCGCGCAATGGTTAGAGAGGCACATGACTCGCATCGCATGTTATTGAACACGCACTTCCACTCCCTCGTAAAATAGCTGTTACTGCTCACCATTTTCTTACGTCCTTTCATTCCCTATGGCGCAGTGTGTTTTCGTTAATGTCGAGCAACTTCCGTCACCAAATTTTCTCGCTACATACCTATCTCCTTGTGTAGAGAGAATCAAGTCAGATGTAGTTCAATATTCAATTGTGCCCGTTATAAGGTCTTAGGATATATCACTCTTAGCTTATAAGTTGTGTGCATTTATGTAGCCTTTAGGCTCAGTTGGACGTGTACGTCTCATTGAAGAGGCCTGATGGCTGTTGATTTATACCCGTAGAGCGTTAGTTTTGTTTATTGATCATCTTTGTAGCATTATGATGCTTTTAGCCATAGAGCACCTAGAGGGCTGGGGGTTCAGACGTCGAGGGGGTAGTCAAATAATGAGTCAAGTTTCATATTTTTCACCTAGGAGTGAAACTCATCTCGTACATTGTCCAATTCAACATCGTTATGTCTATGGAAACGTAAATGTAAAATGGTTGATGCACTCTATTTAACGTGCATTTTTGACGTGTTTTTGTTAGATGTGCTCTTATTTGACAAGCCACAAGTTGACGTGCCAAGAGAAGTGAATGCGTCAACCTTGATTGGTTGATGTGGCAACTTAAGAATTAACGTGGATGTTTGATGTGCTTCTCTAGATAGAGAAAGCAGACACCCTTGAGCTTCCAAAAGTCCAACCCTTCAAATGAAGAAATGAGGGGTTATTTATAGAGGTAGGGAAGGCATTGAGGCATTGGACCACCCCAAGGAGGCAAGAATTACGTGAGCACATTGGTTGTTTGATGTGCTCACACCACATTGGTTGGTTGATCGACGTGGAAAAGTTGTACTGACATGGTCAAACTTTAACCGATGTGGTCAAGTTTGACCGATGTGGCCAATCAAACTTCCAACGTGCCACGTCGGTACTCCAATGTTGCACTTTGGTATTTGAACTAATGTGCCCCCATGTAGAGGCAGGTGTCATCTGACGTGCAACGTCGTTTTGGGGCCAACGTGTCTTATGTTGGTGCACGTTGAGCTATCCGACGTGGGTTCCAACTTAAGCCACGTTGGCAAGGCTGATGTGGCCCGTAATATGCCACATCGGAGCTATTTGGCATGGTCTCTATGCTATTACAAAAGTCTTGTCGTCCGAACATCGTCTCGATATGATTTTGGGCTTGACGGATCGGGTGAGAATTGCATTTTTAATCCCCTTCGTTCCGTAGTTATGACACACCATAAGTCTCCCAATTTGGGATGGGCTCGATTTGGTGAACGTATTTCAAATTAATAGAGGCAAGGCGTAATTTTCATTCTCGTAAGCATGTCTAGTGCCTTAGAAGCCTTTTTTACCATAGGCGTAATTTTTTGAGATTTATGCAATTTTCAGAAAATCATAGGGTAAAAGTGCAAATACTTTTGTGAAAATATTGTAGGCTAACACTTTTTAAATTAACCCAAAGGTTGGGTAAGCATTGGACCTTTAGCACTTGGGCTAGACGGAATTTTAGAGCTAATGGGCCCTAAAGGCAACTTAAGCCCATTAGATATCCACTATATAAAGGTAATTCTTCCACTTCCCACCTCATTCGCCTCCCTTTAAAGAGAGAGAGAGTGTGTTAAGTTAGAAAGAGTGGAGAGTAAATATCACGAAAAAGTGAGTTTGAGGACAAATTTTTTCACCACTTTAAAAAGTAAGAATGCCCTTTCAACTTCCTCATTTTTTGCATATTTTCCTCGCACGACATTTGATGAAACAACATGCCGCCACATTGGCACATGTTTAGCACGTTGAATTGATGTGCCACGCTGAACTTGGTTCGACGTAGATCTGGACCGACATGTTTAGCACGTTGGTCCTTATTCCTAGGTGCCACGTGGCACTGGACTGAATTTGACGTGGTGTTATCCGATGTGCCACGTCGAATTGTGCGACATGGCGTGTTCGATATGCTACATTGGCTGATGTGGACCTTTAAAGTGCTTAGGGATTTTTGGTTTTTCCAAATTCCCCTCTTGGCTGGGTTTGAATATTTCCGCGTATTTGTGTGGTATTTTACCTCATTTTTAACTGTTTTCTGCAAGCTTTCATGCAGTTTCTAGTAAAAATTGGGCACCCACATAGTCGACGTTCATATTACACTCCGAAGTCAGGGTATTTTGAGATGCAGCATTATTAATCTCCACCGAGGGCGAATAGATACTATAGACCGAGGTTTTCACTAGTGAGACGGTTGAGATATCCTGATCCTTCAGAGCAGTTTGAGCATTCTTCTATACTGTTAATTGATCGCTCTTACCCACTTTCCCTTTTGAGAAATATGGGGATTGGGAAACACTTTCCCTTAGCATATGTGATACGTGTTTGGGTGTTGTGTCTAAGTTTGAAGCTGGGTCGGGGTTAGATACTGAGGATGATAATGTATAGTCCTCTTGTGATGAAGATAGTAGTTATGGGAAGAGACGAAGAGTCATTAGATATAAATGGTGGTGAGGATGAGGGTCCTCTAAGTCTTCATCGGGTAGAGGGGACGACGACAGTGATTATGAGGATGATACCCATGTTGGGGGAAATGAATCCAATGTAAATGAGCATGTTGGTGGAGCCAACAATCTTGGTAGGATATTCGACTTATGAGGATGTTGTGTATGATGAGAAGCGTGAGCTTCTCAGGCACATATTCTATACAATGATAGCTTTTGATGATATCTTGTGTTGACATCCATCTTATAAGACACCTAGTTCTTTTAGGTTTGAGTTTGACATACCCTCGGAGTATGAGATTATCACACCGGGGCCTGATGACCTGATGGATCTACCGCTGGTAGGATGTATCTAATTTTCACCTCATACCAGTTCAATGGGTTTAGGTTTCCCATTATGACAGAGTTAGGAGATATTTTGCTTGAGATAGGTTTGAACCTTGCTCGGCTCACTCCTAATGTGTATGCTTCCACTATTGGATTTATGTAAGCGCGGAGGCTCTGGATTTTCCTTGTGATTTGAAGGAATTTTTGTATTTGTTCCGTATAAACTATAATTAAAAGGGAGGTGCGAACTCAGGCTTCTTTTATGTCTCTGGTATAGCCAATTGTGCGTTCCTTGATGGAGCACGAGGTAGTTTAGGCAAGACATGAAAGAGTGCTATCCTATTTATCAAGGAGAGCATCCTTGTTGAGTTTGATTACTATAATGCAAGACGTTCCTATTTATCAAGGAGAGCATCCCTGGAGAGTTTGATTACTATAATGCAAGACTAGTTATCAAGTAGAGCATCACTTGTATGCTAGTCGTGATTGGACTAGTGAGGTAGAGGATTGGCTGAGGAGACCAGATGGCAATGATGGCCGGAAGAAGAGAATAGTTATCCTTCAACGTGAGTATTTTTATTACCCTGCTTTATGCCTCAATGATATACTGAGAGCGAGTGGTGTCGTGTCTACCAAGCACTCGTGAAAGAATCTTTTGGCCTTTGGGCATAACCCTTATTGCACTCGCATGCTTAACGTGTTTACCATTGCTATTATTACTGTAATCTTGCGTTGTGGTATTTGTTGTGTACACCGCTAACCTTTATTTTATCACATGAAGTGGCCGGTCAAGGAGAGGTCCCAAGAGTTGAGGCATGAAACATGCTCAAAGAGGTGGCTCTTCGGGTGGAAGAGGAAGAGGTGGAGGCCGTGGTGCTAATATTATGATGAGATGGTCGATGCACCTTATGCTTCAAAGGCTTCTGTTGAGAGGAGAGACTTACCATGTAGAGATACTGGATCTTGGTGTGTTACTCCTTTGAGAGACGTAGTTGAGGAAGGTGTTTCTCTGGCTGGAGTTAATCCACATGTAGGTGAAAATCATAATAGAGATGGCCTTGAGTCTGTTGAGATATGGGCAAAGCCGCCTAGTTTTGATGTTAGACCGAAGAGTACTACTGGAGCAGTTCGACGCCTTCTCATTGAGTGGTACGCTTCTTGGTTTAGGCCTACAAAGCTAGTATAGTGGACGCTTGAGGATCGATTATTGTCATGAACCAGGATTCTGGTGGGTCGTTCCTTAGATCGAATAAGTGAGGACATTAGGATTCACTTGGGAGTCCTATCATGATTGTCTTTTATCTATTACACATTACAGTGCAGCAGAGTTTGAAGCTTTATCCTGATGACGAAGCGTATATAGAAACCGGAGTTGGTCTAGAGGAAGAGATTACCAATTTATACTCTTTGAAGAGAGTGAATGGTATGCTCTCATTGCTTAGTGACACTGCGGTTTTGACTATAGGGGGTGGTCTTGAGGGATTGAGGGGATTATCCAGCCATTGTGGCAGCTTGGTATGTCTATTTCCCCTTGCTTTTATTTTGTAACAGGCTTTATGCATTTCTGCATGTTAAATTTTGGTCTATACCGTGTAGGCTATGATGAATAAAGCATGTTATAAAATAAAAGCAAGGGGAAAGAGACATGACTCAAACAGTTGACTCATGAAAAGGCGTGTAATGGATCTTGTGCTACTAAAAGCAAGTAGCCATTTCTACATGAAAAGGCGTGTAATGGCTTTATGCATTTCTGCATGTTAAATTTTGGTCTATACGCGGCAACCGTGTGCTACTAAACTAGATTGATAACCTTCATCTCAAACAGTTGAGTCATGAAAAGGCGCTACAGGATAAGCAAACTTTCGCCACTCAAGCCATAAATGCTAGCCATGAGCATGTTGCCAAAAGCAACACAATGGCTAGACGGTTGGTTGAGGTTTTAGTTGACCGTCAAAAATTATCGAAAATGTATGATGACATTGTTATTCATCTTCATAAGTCAAAATGTGGCTTAGTTCAGTTGCACGGGTCCAATGATGTTATCAAACAAGCATTGGATAAAAAATATATTTCCATCAAGAGATTAGAAACAAAGCTTGTCGTTGCCCAAAAGGAACAAGCTGAATCTTTCAACAAAGGACAAGCTGCGGTAGGAATTTATCTTTTGAGATTTCTGTTAGACTTATATTCAAATTTGTGTACTCAACTTTATTTGAGTTTAACTCACTTCTTACCCTCGTTACTTGATAGCTATTGGGTGATGGCCGTAAGGTTAAGGTAGTTGAGGAGTTCTTAGTCTCTGAGACATGGATATGTATTGCAGAGGAGAGAGGTATTGGTGACAACAACAAGGGCTACGAGGAGTGCTTAAGGGATGTTGTGCTCTTTGAGAATGGTGGCCTAATTTTCAATTCGGCCTATTATTATTATGGATGCATATTGTAGCATGAGCGGTACTTGGCGTCTATTCGTTTGAAAGAAACGGTTCCTGACCTATCCTTTAGTATTGTTGTTCAACATGTCTCCTCTCATGACGCCTTTGAGAGGTATAGAGGTCATGTTAGCCTTTGGGTGAGCAACATGGACCCCCATGCTATGGATTCATAGATCACTGATAACGTTGACACATATGAGGTTCTGGCTAAGGTGGCTGAAAAAGAGGTTGTGGAGTTGCGCGTGGAAGATCCAGCTACTCCTAGCACACCCGTCATCTCGAAGCATACAAAACTTGTTCTATCCCATAAAATATCACTAATTACTGCAATTGGTACCCTGGAGGTACATTTTCCCGAACTTTCTAGTTCTCAGTCCACTGTACAGCATATCCTTATTATCACGATATTTTATTCGAGTCCCACTATGCTGAACCTCGTCGAGTCTATAACACTAGTGAGTCTATTACAGATATAGTGCGTGAGATGGATAGTTTTCGTTGTTTAGTGAATAATCCTACATTCGAGAAGGGGATAAAGATGCTACAAGTCATGGGAGAGGTCGGTTCTAGGGTCAGCACGAGCAAGGTCTTGCATGCACCGATCGAGCCTGCAGTTTCACCATTGGCTCAGGTTTTTAGCCATGTTGGCTCATAATTTAGCGTATGTGCCATTCTATGCGTACTTTGTTTAGTACTTTTGGATGTTTGTGGGTGTTGGAACCCTTTGGTTTTTTCCCCGATATGTGGCATTATGTTTGAATATTCTCATATTTGTATTCGCCATTGGTGGCGTTAGAATCTGAGATATACTGCTCATGCTCATTATGACTATATTTCAGATATTATGCCTTTAACATGTTTCCACTTTTAGTCTTGTCGAGTCGCTGAATAAGTCTTACATGCCTTTTGTTTTGCTTATTCTTTATTGCTTGTTGTCGACTTATCATGAATGAATAAGTGACTTTTTGCTTTTATTAATCCCTGTGAGTGGATGAGATATTGTTTCTTAGAATTTGGCATAATGTAACTGAATTAGCAGTACAACCAATATTCTTTGTGAAGCGTGCAGGGTTTGTATATCTTCAAAATAGTAGATAAGCAAGGCTCGATCTTACTTCTAATTGTTTAAGGAATGATACCTATTGAGCATGACCTCCTTAGACAATATGCATTAGATGAGTTTTACACTCGATCTAGTTTAGACACCGAGTAGGTGTGTTAGGTGTGTGAGAATGTAGTGCACGACTTATTTTTTGAAAAGTGTACTTTAGATGAGCAGTAGGCTCGGTCTAGTTGAGACACTGAGTAGGTGTGTAAAGCGAGATTTGATCTCTTAGGGCATTGTACTTGTTAGTAACTCATGGCATGTCATTTATAGCATTGTGTGGGTTTTCATGCATCATTGTTTATCACTTGCTTTCCATAGATCCTTAATTTTATCTTAGGCTTTACGATTTCTTGAATACAACATAGGTCTAGGATGTTGCGTATTCAAGTGCTACCCATCATTTGTATGTTTTTACACATCCTTGAGTGAAACCTGGGTCTAGGATGTTACACACTCATGTTCTACCTTTCCATTACGTGGTTTTAGCCATTCTCGAGTACAACCTGGGTCTAGGATGTTACATACTCAAGTGCAACCATTCCTTGCTTGATTTTATGCAATCTAGTGCTACCATTATGTTGCATGGCTTTACGCATTCTTGAGTACAACATGGGTCCAGGATGTTACATGCTTGAGTGCAACCATTCCTTAGCTTAGTTCTAAGCCATCTTGATTGAAACCTAGGTTTAGGAATCAAGTGCTACCCTTCCAATACAATTCGAGATTTTCTATCCAAGCACCCATAGCCATGTATGACATATCACCAACAAAAAACATTGCTTGGTTGTTAAACTGAGCTAGAATAAGTATGTGCAGGAATGGTTTACACCAATGTGCAGTTTTTATGCAATTTGCTCCAATGGTTTTCATCATTGTGCAATAATTGCGTTGTTCCTTGAAAAAGCGACATGGGCGTCTGATTCAAGTTTGAGTGTGGAGGTGACCCAGTTATGGGTTGTTACTACTTCCCTATTTCCTTGAAAAAGTGATAGGGGCGTTTGATTCAAGGAGTGTGGAGGTGACCTAGCTATGTGTGCTACTCCTTCTTTTTTCCTCGAAAAATAGAATAAGGGATCGTAAGTTGTGGTGTGCTACTTCTTCTCTTCTTTGGAAAAAAAATATTAAAGCGTCGTATACAGAACCTGTTCATAGCTAAGACAAAAAGTGAAAGTCTTTTATTAGTTCTTAGACTGCACTTGGCTTTTGACCAAATTGCCTACATATCCCAAGTACACTTGGGAATCAAGTCTCTGCAGCTCATTTTCTAAAAACAGAAATGAACTACAGAAGACTCTGAATACCATTCTAGGCATAGAATTTCCTGAGGTCCTGAACATTCTATAGACGTCTATTTCCAAGAGGTAGTAGTAGCCTTTTGATCTAGATTTAGTGACCTTGTACGGTCCTTCCCATGACGGTTGGAGTTTACCAACTCTCTTGTATCTCCTTAAGAAAAAGTCCCCCACTTGAAATTGTCAAGATTAGACTTTCTTTTCATAGGCCTTTGCCATCATAGTCTTGTAGGCTAGTCTTTTCTCATATGCTTGGTTGCGTGTTGAGCCAATGAACTCTAGGTCTTCTAAGTTTATTATTGCGTCTTCTTCTTAATTGTAGGTCAAGATACGTTGAGTGGGTATGGAAATTTTGACTTAAATTACTACCACAGAATCGTATACCAAACAAAATAGAGTTTGGCCCATTGAAGTGTGTAGTGTGGCGCGATAGGCCTACAGTATTCCGGGAAGTGATTCAGTCCATGACTTTTTAAACTCGTGCATGCATTTTTTGCGATACTCAATAAGAGTCTTGTTGGTGTTCTCAACTTGACTATTCTCTTGCGGGTGGTAAATCATGGTGAAACGTTGTGTAATATTCATGTCTTCGCACCAAGCTCTGACATTCTAACCTGTGATTTGAGTCTCGTTGTCTAAGACAAGCACTCGAGCTATATCGAATCGACAAATGATTTGTTGCCATATGAAGTCAAACTTCGTGATAGAGAAGAGTGCTTGTGCTTCAGCCCATTTTGTGAAATATTCGACTACCACAACTAGGAAAATATTTTGTCCCCTCGCTGGGCAGAAGGGGCCCACAATGTCGATGCCTTATTGGTCAAATGGGCATGATGATTGCATGGGATTAAGAGGTTATGCCGGAACATGTGTTACATGGGTAAATAATTGGCAGCTCTTGCGTCTTTTGACGAGGTTGATAGCATCTTTAGGTAAGGTTGGGCAATAGTAACCTTGGCGTAGAATCTTTTAGACCAAAGAGCGCCCTCTTGAATGATTACCGCATGCACCATTGTGGGATTCTTTAAATACAATTTTAGCTTGTTGATACGATGGACACTTTAAGGGTGGTCCCTCAAACGACCTTCTATATAACTCATCATTGAAGATGGTGAAGCGATAAATATTGTATTTGAGTCTTCGTTATGTGATGGTGTTGCTTGGAAGCTTACCTTCTTTGAGGTATAAGTAAATTTCGTCCTTCCATGAAGATTCGGTTACTATAGGCATTGCCTACTCGTAGATAACGTGTGTTTTGCCTATGGTGGATTTCTCGTCAACTAATAAGACAATTCTCCTTTCTGTGAAGTTTGGTCAAAGTGGTGAACTTTGAAAATGCATTGGCTTTGATGTTTTTACTCCTTGGTATCTGACACAAGGTGAATATTGTGAATGATTTCACGACTTCTTTGTGCTTTTTGAGATAGGGGATCATTGTGTCCTATTTGGATTCGTATGAGTCATTTAAATGATTGGCCACGCGTGGCAAGTCTGTAAAGACTATCATGCATTTTACTCCCAATGAGCTTGCCATTGAGGTACTGGGGAGAATAACTTCATTTAATAGCATCGTTATTTGTCACAATAAAGTTACGACTTATTACGTACTCAAACTCTCTAGCATATGTAGATCTTGGGTAAACACATATGCCTTCGCCAGTATTAGTAGCCAAGCCATCGACGTGCAATGTCCATGCGACTTCTTTGGTGTCGATAGTGGCAACTTGTGCCTCTAGAACCCGTGCCTTTCCAATGGTTTCAGCCATAAAGTCAGCGAGGACTTGGGTTTATTGCGAACCTCATGCGATATTCAAGACTATATTCACCAAGTTTTATTGCCCTTATTACCTGCCTTCCGGAGGTCTCAGAATTTGACATCACTGGCTTGAGTGGTTTGTCTGCCAACACCACAACGACTGTAAATGAAAGTAAGGGTGCAGTTTTCATGCTGTGCGACAGCTAGCGCAAACTTCTCGATCTAAAGGTAGTTGTTCTCAATAGCCTAGAACAACTTTCAGATATAGTAGATTGGTTGATGGACAATGCCTTCCATACATTACAAAATAGTTCTTAAAGCATACTTAGATACCTCTAGGTAGAGATATAACATTTCTCTCTCGACCGGTTTCACTAACAACGGTGGGGAGCATATATATTGCTTGACTGCAAGAAAGCTTGCTCACATTCCTTAGTCCATTCAGAGTTCTAATTCTTTTTTGAGGACTTTGAATAAAGGTAGACTTTTTTTAGCTGTAGTGGAGATGAATCTCCCAAGTGTTTTCATGCATCCAACCAGGCACTACACATCATGAACGTTGTTTTTGTGAAGAAAGTCCAGTTATGGCTTTGATCTTGTTGGGATTTGCTTTAATCCCCTTATGATTCACCATGTAACTCAGAAACTTACCTCCATTCACCCCAAAGGTACATTTCCTTGGGTTTAGTTTCATGTTGTATTATCTCATTATAGAGAAGGCAGTTGTGAGATGATCAACGTGATGTTCTGCTTTGATGCTTTTGACAAGCATGTCATCGATGTAGACCTCCATGGTTCTAACGATGTGATCGTAAAACATCTTGGTCACCGACCTTTGAATGGTGGCGCCTGTATTTTTTAATCCAAGTGGCATACACTGTAACAGAATACGCCTATGTCTGTCACAAATGATGTTTTGCTCGTGTCGTAAACTGCCATCAATATTTGATGTAATCCGCTTTAAGCATACATCATCTTAGAAGACCACATCTCGTTGTTGAGTCGACCAACAAGTCTATCCTTGGTAGAGAGAACGAATCCCTGGGACAATGCTTGTTGAGATTGGTCTAGTCAACGCACATGCGCCAATCTAGATTGGGCTTAGGTACGATAACTATATTACTCAACCATTTTGAGAAGTGTATTTCATATACAGGCTTAGTGGCAAGTTTGATAGTTACTTCTCTGTCGATCGCTGCATTCTTTTCTTTATTGATGTTGAATTTTTATCCAACATGCTTTGCCTTTGGATTGAGACTGAACATGTATACGACAATGCGAGGATCCATGCCTTTTAGGTCTTGATCCGTCCAAGCGAAGATATCCACGTCGTTATGGAGATATTGGATAATGTTCTGTTCCACGTCTTTTGACATGCTAGTGTTAATGCATGTACTCTTGCTAGAGTTATAAGGACATAAGCATATTTATTTTGATTCACCAAGAGTTTGGACTTTAGATTTATTAGCTAGTTGTTGCCTGGTTTTATTGAGTCTCTTGTCCTCCGACTCTTGGGAAATTTTTGTCTCAAAAATGTTGCTAGGATAATTGCCGTTAGTCGATCCTTACAGGGCTAGCCCTTTTCTTATATCGTCGAGATTGTTGATCACATTAACCTCAAGGGTTAGATCTGCATGTAATGAAGCTAGATAGCATGTCCAAGCTTCTTTATAGTCTCTGTTTCCTTCACCTGCATCTCTCTTGGTGGGGAACTTGAGCTTTTGGTGGTATGTTGACACCACTACTGGTGTGCCATAATTATGACATCTCCTAAATAGACGATCATTTTGGGAATACCTCATAATAAGGGACCAAAAGGCAATTTTTCCCAATATGATTAGTTAGCCAAGATATCGAATCAACGTGACCATCAGGACAATATCGTTGACCTCAAAAACGATATATTACAGCAAACTACTGGGCATAGAGTACAAGCGACGCAATGTCATGACAATACTCCAAACATGTGGCATGCCGGTCAAACGGACGTGATATGTTGATCAAACCCGGCCACGTCGGTCAAATCGACGTGGCACAAGGCATGTCAACCGTCCAGACCACACCAGAGTTCGACATGGTGTTGTGCGGGTGCATCGGCCATATGGTGCATCCCTTTCATCTAGTACACCTTTATTAGGTGACGGCGCTCTCTCATGCCTTATCCTTCCCTATTTTATATAAATACCCCCTCACTTCTTCATTTGAGGGGTTGGACACTTGATCGGTGCCTCACTGGAAATCTTAAAATGCTCTGACTTTTCTCGAGAATTCTAGTGAGAGAAAGCATGTCTTGCATTCCACGTTAAGGATTCCACGTCTTACGGATTACAAGTCAAGGGTTCCATGTCTTGCATTCCACGTTCTATGGAATCCATGTCTTGCATTTCATGTCTTACAGAATCCACGTCAACATTTTCCATGTCAACCAAAAGTACGTCAACTGAAATACTTAGAGTATTTTCTTCTCTACTTTTCCATTGACATTCAAATGTCAACAATTGGACTTAAGTATGAGAAATCTTTGACCTGAGATTTGACCACTTTGTGGCGCAAATCGCCCTAGGTCCGATATTGAGCCTCCGAGGCTCGATGAATCGCTATGCCGTTAAACTGCCCAAATGATCTCTGATCTTGATAAAACATACAGGGGCGATACTACGGCCACCCGGGCCTCGACTATGTGACTTACATCCTCCAGGATAGTGTAAATCGAACACAAGGGTCAATACAATGCATAGAACTCTCGAGCTAGCATTACAACAACTAAGACCCCATGCGGCCATGAATTAATAATGAACTACGTTTGGTTTAATTCCTTTTCCTAAGAGATATACGCAGGCATCTCGACCCCGCGTTGAGCCCAGTCGCAAGAATACAACACCCATATCCTCCCCTAGACTAGGTTACTTACTTATATAAACTGTTTACTTCTAACCATTATGTTTTTAGTGCATGTTTCCATCAAACCAACATCTCTTTTATGTTGCCTATAAAAAGAAAAAGAGTTTGGTAGGGAGGTAATCTCAAGACAAACGAAAACACCTCGTGCGAGAGGCGCCGTCTATGGGAAACCACTAGACGCTCTATCTGAAGAGCATCATGGTTACAACATGTAGACAACCTACTACCTCACGGAACAATTCTCTGACTAACTGAAACACGGTATCGCAAGCGGCAACTCAGCAATAACAACCACAAACAACTAATCAACAAGCTATAACTACCGCGACTACTAATGTGCAAGCTGAAACAATTCGTCAATTAGCGCACCTCCACTTCTTCCCGAGCAGTTTGATCAACTGATGAATATGGTTAGGCAGCACATGACTGCAAATCCGGTACCACCCCTCCGATTCGTATTACAAATTTGGGTCACTTTTGACAACCAATCCCAAGGTTCAACACCGAGGGGACACACACATGAAATGAGAACGACTACTATTGCAATACCTTTCGAGGATCGCAGACATCCTCGTGGTAGGAGAGCTTAACCGTCGCCATCACCATCACATTTTGATGCATCGACTATGCAAAGTAGATCACGCTATGACTGTGGATACGAGAGACAAGGTATACCATACGCCAAAGGCCAGGACCTTTGCTCCAAGAAAGAAGAGAATGAGATCCCGCCAAAATCACTCCTCCCGATCTTACTACAAAGACTCTTTGGGCCGTCGATGAACTCGTTGATGAGGCTTTTCCATTCTTGCCAGACATGCAGCGAACAGTGATAGGCCAAGGCCGTGAAATCCTAAAGATGCCAACCTACGATGGTACTGGGGACCCTAGTTCCCGCTTAATCTTCTTGACAGAATGCTCAATTTAGGACGATACTCAAAAGGCATACAAACACGTTTGTTCGCTATCACTCTCGTTGATGTAGCTCAAGACTGGATTTTAAGGATTTCTCCGCTTTCGATATATACATATGATCAACTCATAACAATGTTGAAGTCACATTTTGCTTAGCAGAAGCGGACACAGTTAACACAAGAATACTTGAAGACTATCATACAAAGAAACGATGAATAAAGTAGAGACTACATCAGACGGTTCAACACCGAGATGTTGCGAGTTGAAATGCCCTCTACTAATAGCATTGCAAACATCTTGTTCAACACCTTAAGAAATAGATTGCTAGCGAACGAGCTTTTTAGGCAAAAACTGCAGACCATCGAACAAATCAGTATGATCTCTCAATGCGATATGGAAATTGAGGAATGTAACAAGATGGGAATGTCTGAAATGACAATACTCAATCCAAGCAAAATGACTCACGTCGCAACAACATCAGAAATGACAAAAGTGGTATAAAGTGCAAAAGAATGTGCTCAATATCCCAAGAAAGATCTGAGAAATAGAAGAAACACATAAATCAAAGTTCTATTGCAGGTATCACGAGCAATACGGTCACAACACGTCGAAATATCGTGCATTATATGCTGAGATATAACGCTTGATTAAGGAGGGCTACGTGGCAAAATATGTCAAAGGATACAAACAGTCCGACAACCAGGGCAAGCGAGCAAACTCCAATTTCAACACGCCCCCTCCAATCGAAAGAGGGTAGACAATCTCCGTCCCTGTCATAAGGGATGATACTCACAATATGCCCGTTAAGGGAGTTTATAATATGATTGTAGGTACCACCATCAAAGAATGGGTGAGACAGAATCCGCACAAGCCAACGGCCACACTAGAGTCAGATGCTACTACAATGTGAGCCGAACTCTATGAGTTTTGTGCCATATGACATTGGAAACCCCCATTCTTCGAATGCTACAAAGAAGAGGGTCCAAGTCGTCTCCGCGAATTCACTTTCAAAGTGAGACTATACGTCGACCAATACAAACCAGAAGAGTACAAATTCTATAGTTCAATATTCTTCACAAAGAAAGAAGCCGGTGAACATGCCGCACAAGCTGCCATGTGGTTTAACAAGCAAGAGAGAAACATGACTGCAAGAATGCACATCCAGAACGATGTTTCTATGATCTCCGGAGGCCCAATGGGTGGAGACTCGAACAAAACACGCAAAAGGATTACATACGATCTGGCACAAGACAATTATCAACGTGTATCTCATACAATATCCACTATAGAAACAATTGAGGATGCATTGACATTCAACAAAGATGATAAAGATAAACTCGAACCACAAGCTATGGAAGTCGCGAGTTTGAATTATCCCCTAATCGTAAGCCTAGACATTGCAAACTAGAACATCAAGAAAATCTTGATTGACAATAGAAGCTCGATCAACATCATCTCTTTAGATGCACTAGAGCAAATAGAACTAGGCAACACGCACATGAAAACAATGACAACTCCGCTATACGACTTTGGAGGATCAAGAGTTGTAGCAGTTGTGCTTCCTACATCCTTTGGGACTGCTCCGAAAAGAAGCAATCAAAACTTAGAGTACCTCATCGTCGACACACCATTTCTTTACAACATAATCATCGGTCGTCCTAGTATCAACAATTTCAAGGTAGCAATATCGACCTATCATCAAAAGATGAAACTGCCCACCAAATATGGTGCGGGTGAAGTCTACGGAGACTATAAAGAAGCTTAAGCGTGTTATATGGCATCACTTCAAGCATATACGACCCTAGAAGTCAACGTGATCAATGCCCTCGATGATAAGGAAACAATTCTAGCACCGCAAGAGTCATCACATAGCAATACTCCCGATGACATCATCGAAATCGATATTTTACTAGAGTTGGAGGACAAGAGACTCCGTAAAATCAGACAACAATTAGCTAGTGCAGCTAGAGTCAAACCTCTGGGCGAGATAAAGAGATATGTATGTCTCTAAGTGATTCAACAAAAATAACACGCATCGGCACCATCATGTCAAAAGATGTGGAACACAAGCTTATCCAATGTCTTCGTGACAACATTGATATCTTTGCATGGACCAATAGCGACCTAAAAAGTATTGATCCTTCTATTGTTGTACATAGGTTAAATGTCGATTTGGAGGGAAAATCTGTTAGACAAAGGAAATGGGACTTCAACAAAGAAAAGAACGTTGCACAGCTGACAAGGAAGTTACCGTATAATTGGTCGCTCGCCACATCTACAAAGTATGCTTCTCATAACGGCTCAGGAATATTGTTCTCATACCAAAGCCCAACCAAGATTTACGTATGTGCGTAGACTACACAGATCTCAACAAGCATTTCCCTAAGGATCCTTTCGCTCTACCATGGATCAATTTCCTAGTCGACTCAACAGAGGGATGTGCATTCCTAAGCATGATGGATGCTTAAAGCGGATTTCATTAAATGTTGATGGTTCTCTATGATACGAGCAAAACTGTGTTTGTCACAGACAGAGGAGTAATCTGCTACAGAGTTATGCCTTTTAGTCGCAAAAATGCGTGCGCCACCTTTCAACGGTTGGTAGCCAAGATGTTCTACGACCACATCGGCAAAACGATGGAGGTCTACATCGATGACATGCTTGTTAAAAAGTATCAATGCTAAAGATGACGTTGATCATCTCACAACTGCCTTTTTGATCATGAGACAGTACGACATGAAACTAAATCCGAAGAAATGCATCTTCAGAGTCAATGGAGGAAAATTCCTTGGCTACATGGTCAACCAAAGAGGGATCAAATAAAACCCCAAAAAAATAAAAGCTATTGCAGAGCTACCTTCTGGGAAATGCGTGCGAGATGTGCAATGCCTCGTGGGTCAAATGGTAGCTTTAGGAAAGTTCATCTTAAAGGCATCATAGAAAAACTTGCCATTCTTCAAAGTCCTCAAGAAGAATCAAAACTTGAAATGGACCGACGAATGCGAAGAAGCTTTCATGCAACTCAAGCAGTATCCAGCCTCCCCACCGCTGTTAGCAAAACCACTCGAGGGAGAAACTTTGTATCTCTACCTAGGGGTATCCAAGAATGCTCTTAGGCATGGAAGGCATAATGCATCAACCGATCTACTATGTCTCCAAAGTGTTTCAGGCAGCTGAAAACAACTACATCAAGATTGAAAAATTTGCATTGGTTGTCGTTGTCACAACACGAAAATTGCGTCCTTACTTTCAATCACACCCCATTGTGGTGTTGACAAACAAACCCCTCAAGCAAGTATTATTGAAGCCCGAGGCCTTTGGAAGGTTATTCCAATGTGCCATAGAGCTAGGCGAGTACGGCATTGAGTACCACCAAGAATAGCTATCAAAGCACAAGTCCTAGCCGACTTTGTTGCAGCAACCCTCGGAAGGGCACAAGCTCATGAAGCATAAGTTGCTACCGTTGAGACAGAAGAAGCTCAATGGACTTTACATGTTGATGGATCGGCCACAAATAAAGGCGGGGGAGTATGTGTATACCTAAGATCTCCTGACGCCAAAGAATTTGAATACACAATCAGTCTAAACTTCTTCATAATAAAGAAAATGGTGAATACAAAGCTATCTTCGTCGGTACCCGAATGGCAAGCTCATTGGGAGTCAAACGCCTCGCAGTCTTCACAGATTTGCAACTTGTGGCAAATCAATTCAACGGCTCATACGAGGCCAAATAACCCACTATGATCCTCTACTTGAACAAGCTTAAAGATATTGTGAAATCTTTTACTATTTTTACATTGTGTCAGGTCCCAAGAAGTGAGAAAATCAAGGTCGATGCGCTTTCTAAGTTCTCCACTTCAACAAAGGTCTACATTGAACGAAGAATGTCTTACTATCCGCAGAGGAATCCGCCTTAGGCAAGACTCAATATCTAAGAACTCTCAAAAGAGTCGAACAGGCCATGCCAATCATATCTAACCATTTCTTTTATGGATGAAATCTACGCATGCCTCAAAGAGGGAAAACTTCCAAGTAACTTTGTTGTGGCGCGAAGACAGAAATATAACGTACATTGTTTCACCATCTTCAATTATAAGCTTTATAGAAGATCCTTTGAAGGACCACTTCTACGGTGTCTATCACCTCGTCAAAAAGAAATTGTGCTAAACGAGATACACAGTGGAGCTTGCGGAAATCATTCTGGAGGGCTCTCCTTAGCTATAAAGGTGTAGCGCCATGGTTACCATTGGGCGACCTTACCTAAAGATGCAATGAGTTTTGTCAGAAGATGCAAAAGTTGTCAATTCTTTGCCCACCTTACACACGATCTTGCACAACCTCTCAAGCCGATGTAAGCATCATGCCTATTTGATCAATGGGGGCAGCAACATAGTCAAACCCTTCTGACCTGCAAAGGGACAAAAGACATTTCTAGTTGTCGCAGTTAAATACTTTACTAAATGGGCCGAAGTCCAAGCATTGTCCTCCAATATGGAGCATAACATCATCGAATTTATATGGCAACAGATCATCTAGGATTTTGGAATACTATGAGTACTCATATCAGATAATGGAACACAATTTGCAGGATAGAACGTCTGGGTGTGGTGCAAATATTTGTTGCAATTTGCACTTATATTGCGCATTGGTCGAAAAACCTTTATTGCAAGAACTTATTCACGCTCAGGCTAATAACCTAGCATTGTTTCTCATTGGTGACATGTCACACATGGTTGTGGGTTCATTGGATGGGATGCTTCAACAACGCAAGAGTTGGTTGCTTTAGATGTGTATTGCCATGCAAGACTTGGTATCCTTTAAGACGTAAAACTATGTGCAATCTGGTTGCTTAAATGCATAAAACCATAGTGGATCAGGAAGAGCCATGGTTGCATCCGAGTATGTAACATCCTTGAAATAGGTTATACTTGAGACTGCGTAAAGCCACGCTAAAAATATGAGGGGTACCACAAGTTCTATAAAACCTAAGAGAATCGCTTACAGCTGGAAGGAGCTAAAGAGTACAAAAGAAAACTAATGAAGACCCACAAAACGCCATAAACGACACAATACGAGTTACTTACAGACTTTATGCCTAAAATAGATTAACATCTCATACTACACACCTACACGGTGTCCTATACTAGATCGAGCACAATTCTCATCTAAAGCACACATTCCAAAAGAATGTCGTACATTACGGCTACTATGCTTTACACACATACAAGTTGTCAATACTAGATCGAGCACAATTCTCATTTAAAACACACATTCCAAAAGAATGTTGTGCATTATGGCTCATATGCCTTACACATCTACACGGTGTCGATACTAGATCGAGCACAGTTCTCATCTAAAGCACGCATTCCAAAAGAATGCCGCATATTACAGCTCATATGCCTTACACACCTACATAGTGTCAAAACTAGATCGAGCTCAACACTCATCTACTTCATGCTCTAAATGAGAAAACCTCAAATAAAAGGCTTCATAGACTATTTGTCTATTCAAAAGGTACACAAGTGGACCGAGTACTACTCATCAATTAAAACGAGAGACCATGATTTCTCAAACAACTACGCGCATACACTATGGACAAAACCAACAACACAATGACGTTTTGCCAAGGTTGAACCCGATCAACAAGCTAACATCTCCTTTACTAACAAAGGATTGATAAAAGTAAAAAGGTATTTAGTTATCAATGATAAGTCGACAAACTACAACAAGAATAAGCAAAGCGCAAATGCAAGTAAGACTTATTCAACAAATATGACTAATATGGAGAAACATGATTCGCGCATAACATCCATTAACAAGTCAATATGAGCATAACATAATAATTCTCAAATCCTATTACCATAAACGACAACTACAAAAGCACAAAGATAAGTGCAAACATAACTTAATGCCACACCTCGGCGAAAATCATCCAAGGGTACCAACACCCAACATCTATAAAAGACTAAAAATATGTAAAGTACAGATATAATGGCACAAATACCAGAACAAAGGCGACATGGCTTAATGAGTGAACCTGGGCAAATGCTTAAACTGCAGGCTCAGTCACGATATCATCGGCAACACTAGAGTCGGTCCCCGGGCCAGCTGCTCCAAATACCGCATCCGCCTCCTTCAGGAAAGTAGGAGTATCCACTATGCCATTAAAATAGTCATTGGCACGTGTTTCGTCTGCATCCAACATGCTGGAAATCTGCAACCCACACGAGCTCATTCAAATATAACACAAATCAAATGAGACGTCTATAGGTATAATCGATGCATTTAAGGTAGAACGATTCATTCATGCAAAAAAATACCCTGGGCGTACCAAGTACAACAGTGAGCGCATCGGTATGAGCCATTGCAAGCTCCGCGTGCGCTGAGAGCTTAAAAGCAATAGGAGTAGTAACACCTACCTTGCGCATAACCACTACTTCCTCAATACATGCAGACGCAATCTCATCCACTTCAACATCTTCGATCACCTCGTCTTGTGCAAGCGGATCAATGTCACCAAGACAAAGGCTTTGTTGACTCTTCAAACGGCTAAAAGCATTTGTACCCTCTATGATAGGATCATCGTTGGCCTCATCTCCAGGATCGGGTGCTACATAGTCCTCATCTAACAATCTGCATCTGAGTAAGTATTGGGGAGGGTTGAAATATGTGCCCATCTCGCCATAGTATAAGATATCGCTCATACATTCCTTGTATCCATTGTCGTTATAAATAACGCTACATGCACAGGCAATATGCTTCCATGTCTCAGATGGCAGGAACTCACCAACCACTTCGACCTTTCGGTCACTATCCAAAGGCTATTATTCACATAAAAGCCAAATACAAATAAATATCTTCATAAAAGATGATAATAATAAAGGATAATTAGTCTAATAAGAGTTCTCATAAAGGGAAATTATTAGAGAAGATTGTCCTTCCCAAAAAGCTTCGGTATGTACCTTCTTAGCTGCCTCTAGATCATGCTCTAACCTCCTAATGGTATCATCACACTCCTCCAAGGCCACTCGCCTGGACTCCATAATAGAACGAGCTCTTATCAGCTCCTCCTCCAATGAAACCTTCCCGTTATTCGCCACCGTTAAAAGCTCCTCTATATTAAGAGACACAGCTTCTTCCTCAATCAATTGCTCCTCAATAGCCTTGATCTTCTGCTCATGATCAGTGATGTTCTGATCAGCTCGTTTGGCGGCAACTTACTTCGTCTCCATCAACTTATCATGAGCCTCTTACCTCGTAAGGAGTCAATCATGTTCATTGATAAGCACGTGTGAACATAACATAGTCTGAAAATGCCCAAACAAGCACAAGTAAGAATATGTTTACCAAATAAGATATCATAAATCAAAGCGACTACGTATATTTACTTACCAATGTCTTGTTATGGCAAACAATCCGCCTCAGTCCTCTTACAGTGACTTGCTGGATGACTTCCTCCTCGTTCCCCGTCGGTTTGATGCTACCTACTAACCCTAAAGCATAGGAATCGGCCAGCTCTTCACTTGGACCCAAATTTGTGCTCATACGCACTATGCTATCCAGGTGGTCATTGGGATCTCTGGCATGGTAATCTGCGATTTTCCAGACGTTATTGCAAATACACTGCGCAACGACATTGGGAACCTCGAAAGGCTCTGCAGCAGCCCTCTTTTTCTTTGGGGTCCCTTCGACCCTTCGTTTGCAGCCTTCTTACCCTTTTCCTGGGGAAAATCGAAACTAGTCATTTATTGTGTCCTAGTGGTAATGATAGTAGTTTTTCTAAACACACAAAAAAAAAGAAAAAAAAAGAATTAGGCTAAATTTAAAGTATGACATTGTATTACATTAATGGAACTTTGAAGTTTAGGTCAAAGAAAACATAAAGCATATTTTTTAGTCCTTGTATCCAAAATAGCGAAAAATCACGCAGTTTGGTAAGAGGGAACAAGATTCGGGATCTTGCAACTCTTGTTTCTCCCGTGGAGGAATCATGTTTAAATTCAAATCTATCTTCTGCCTCTTTTGGTCCTCTCATTTACTTTCACTTTTCTTCTTTTCCTTTCTTGTGACTCCATCCCTCTTTTTACGTTCTCTTTTTCTTCTGTATTTTCTTTTCACATCTCACATTTTTCACGAAATTTAAGTTTTTTGGTCTCATATTATTTCATATGTAGGTAATTTAGTTAAATCAAATAATGATATACTTATTTTTTTCTATTTTTTAAAATTTTGAAGCATCGAATATGGAAAACGTTTTGTAAAAAAACATTTGTTTCTTCTAATTGAAAGTGGACGGACTAGGTGGGCAATCCACTAGTTGGCGATTCTGGATCAGTTTTTATCTGTTCGCAGCACTAGTTAGGCTATCGATCGGCTTGGACCAAGAGCCGATCGTTGATTGAACCAAATCGATCGTCCACTCCACTCCACTCCAACCTTAATAACAATGATATTTAGAGTTTCAGGTAATTCTTTGCGGTATTAACATTTTTCATCCAATTTATTTACTCATGTAAATGCGAGATCGTGATGAGATGATATGCAAGTTAGTAACTATAATTGAAAAAAACACTTTATTGTCCCAACGACAACTCGATTTGCATTGTACTTTCGAACTTCAACAAGTTGCACTTTGCCTTAGAAACTTTGTTAAGTTTACCATAATTCCACTTAAGATATTAAATGTGCATTCTCCTGCGAGGTAATCTTTTGGACAATTGGAGGATAAAGTGCACACTCAAATATTTTTTTATGCCTTGCAACTTAAATGTTTTAGTTTTTGAGCCAAAATGTCATCTTTCTTAGATGGAAACATTGAAGATTTTTTTTTAAAAAAAATTCACCTTTGTAGGTACAAATTTATTTGTAAAACGACAAGTCAATTTATAGTAATTTGGAAAGATGAATTAGTGTAGTACTTCATATGATATGCTTTTAAGTAGTAAAAACATAAAATTTATTATTACAATTGTTTTTTTGTTAAAGAATAATATGCGTCTTTTGATATAATAAGACATAAGTCCCCGCAATTTAGAAATATGAAAAAGTTATCAATAACTCAAATATTTGTTTTTTGTGTGTTTGGAACTTAACTATACTTGGCTCCATTATACCAATTCAAACTATTCAATCGTAAGAGGGAATTATGGTTTTCACTTGTTAGTAGTGCATGCACATACAATTATATTACATGGTTGGCCAATTGGAACATGCATGTTCCTAGACAAGTCGGTGATCATTTACATAAAGAAATGGGATTGGTTGAGATCTATCTTTCCAATTAATTTTACTCGGTTTTGGCACACAGTTTGGAGGGATTAGAGAGCCTATAAATAGCAGGCTTCATGCATCGTTTAAATCATCCCACAACAATTAATCCTTCTTTTATATATTTAGTGTGTAATAATTATATAAAGAGTGGTTTAGTGAGTTGTTAGTGTGAGGTAAAAATAGAGAGTTTGTGTGACTTTACTATAGAAAAAGTCTGAGAGTTCTAATTCAAATTTTACACTTATAATGAAGTTCTTCTACATTGTTTGTGGTTTTTCACCCTAAAGTAATTTGAGTTTTTCACATAAAATCTGTGAGTCGTTTATATTTTCGTCAATTGTCGTGTTTTACGATTAATGTGGCAGTCCACTTGACAACAAGGGGTATCAGAGCCTTGGTTCATATTCGGAGTCTCGGTGATATATGTAGGTGTTATACTGAAATTATTTTCAGTGGCGGTGGTACGTGATAGAAGCAATGTCGGCGAAATTCGAGATAGAGAAATTCTACGGGAGTAATTTCTCGATGTGGAAGCTGAAGATTAAAGCCATCTTGCAAAAATATAGGTATCTTGCTGCGATCGGTGACAGGCCGCTGGAATTCACAGTTGATACGAGATGAACGGCAACGCTATCGCAAATATGCACCTGTCGTTAAGTCATGGCATGTTGTCAATCGTTTAGGAGAAGAGGACAGCTAAAGAGATATGTGGTCATCTCAACAAGCTGTAAGAGGCGAAGTCCCTACACAACAAGGTTTCCTTAAACGGAAATTATACACACTGAGGATGGCGGAATCTAACCTGGTCACTCAGCACCTCAATGTTTTTAATACTATATTTTCTTAATTGACGTCGTTAGGTCACAAAATAGAAGTGGTTGAACGTGCTGAAATTCTACTGCAAAGTCTGCCAGATTCGTATGACCAACTTGTCATCAACTTAAGAAATAATATCCTCATGGATTATTGGGTCTTTGACAAAGTTGCAGCCGTTATTTTGGAAGAATAGAGTCGGCGCAAGAACAGAGAAGACATGGAGGCACGTTGGCAACGAGCAGGTGCATTATCGGTGACAAAAGTGAGAAAAATGGAGCGCGGTGCAAGTGGGAGTAAGAAACAGTGATATCCAAGTAAAGGACCAAGAGCAGTTGTTGGCACTATCGCACATTGATTTAGGAGCTAGTTTTCATATGACTCCCCGGAGGGAGTGGTTTCGTTAGTATACATCGATCGCTGAAGGACCAGTGTATAGCTGTAATAATTATCCTTCTAAAGTTTTTGCCATTGGTACGCTCATGCTGGGCATGCACGACGGGATTGTTCAGACCATTCGAGATGTCCAACAAGTGGAAGGATTACGTAAGAATTTGTTGTTTTATGCACAATTGGTTGAACTTGGCTGTGAGATTGGGTCGCAAAGAAAGATCATGAAAGTTAAAAGGGGTGTGGTGGTACTGATGAAGGCAGACAAGATGGTCGAAAACGTATACATGTCAGTGGCTTCATCTGTGTCAACATAGAAATCATCAATAATTTGGCATCGGAAATTCGGGCATATGTATGAACAAGGCATGAAGGTTCTTGCAGAGAATAAACTACTTATGGGACTCACAAAAGTATCTTTATCTTTTTGTGAGAATTTTATTGTCGAAAAGAAACATCGTACCGTATAGATTTGAGTCTCAGGGGGAAGCTGCAGACTCCCTAGCACCAGTAAAGTTTCGTAGTTCAGATTCTAACAGTAAGTCATTTTATAATTGATTCACTTTGACGTGTGGCAAGCACCAGTAATATCACGGGAATGTGCAAAGTATTTTTTTGTCTTTTATAGATGATTATTCCAAGAGATGTTGGGTGTACATGATCAAGCGTAAGGGAGACGTATTTTCGATGTTCAAGATGTACAAAGAGCTGGTGGAATTTAAATAAAAAAAAAATCAAGTGCCTGAGATCGGATAATGGAGGAGAATATACTAGCCATAAGTTTGACGACTTCTGTAAAGAGTCTGGGATCAAGAGGCAATTTACAACGGCGTACACTATGCAGCAAAATGGAGTGACAGAGCGGATGAACAAGACTTTGTTGGATAAAATAAGAGCCATGATGCAGGCTGCATGCTTTAAAAAGTCGTTCTAGGTGGAAGCAATCAATACCGCCTGTTATATGGAGAACCGATCTTCGTAAACAACACTTGGGTTGAAAACACCGATGGAGGTGTGGACAGGTAAACCAGTTGATTATTCTAATCTCCATCACCCCATGTATTTGGTAGTCCCGCTTATGTTATGTTCAATACTCAACAGAAACTGAAGCTGGACCCTAAATCTAGGAACTGTGTGCTCTTAGTGCATGCTAAAGGAGTAAAGGGGTATCGTTTGTGGGACCCCATTGCCCAGAAGATCATTGTAAGCAGGGATGTTATCTTCACATATAAAAGCAAAGATCCAGAAACTACTACAGTGGCAATCGAGAAGGAGGCTGAGTAAGGCGGTCCTGCAGAACTAGAGCATGAACCTGAGAAAACATTGGAGTCATGACCCTCAGAGATACGTCAGACAACACGTTTCACGAGCCCACCAGGCTGGCACTCAAACTATTTTATGGAGAACAATGTTGCATACTCCCTTTTTTATTGAGGAAGGGGAGCCATCCACTCTCCAGAAATCAATGAGTAGCTCGGATGCAGCTTAGTGGATTGCAACAATGCAGGAGAAAATCGAAGCACTCCATAAGAATAAGACATGGGAACATGTGTCTCTACAATAACCCACAGGGGAGGAAACCCTTTAGCAACAAATGGGTGTACAAAATCAAACATAACAGTAATGATCAGGTGGAGAGGTATCGTGCACGATTGGTGGTGAAAGGATATGGTAAGAATGAGGGGATTTATTTCAACAAAATATTTCCCCGGGTTGTCCGAATGACAACTCTGCCGATGGTTCTAGCAATGTGCGCTACATTTGATTTATATCTTGAACAGTTAGATGAAAAGATGAATTTTCTTCATGGGGATCTTGAAGAAGAGATTTATATGCTCCAACCAGAAGGGTTTATTGAAGAAGAAAAAGAGAACTTGGGGTTGGCCAAATCTTTGTACGGTCTCAAATAGGCACCTAGGTATTGGTACAAATGATTTGATTCATTCATCATGAGTCTTGGATATAACAGACCCAATGCAGATCCTTGTGCATATGCCAAGAGCTCTGGTGATGACTTTGTTATCTTTTTCGTTGTATGTTGACGACATGTTGGTTTCAAGCCCCAACAAAGCTCGTATTGAAGAACTGAAGGTTAAAATGGCTAGAAAATTTGAAATGAAGGACTTAGGACCAACAAACAAAATTCTAGAGATTCAAATCCACTAAGACATAAATAATAGGAAGATTTGGCATTCTAAGAGGAACTACCTATTGAAGATTTTGCGGCGGTTCAACATGCAAAATTGTAAGTCAATCTCTACCCACTTCCTGTTAACTTTAAGTTATCCTCAAGTATGTCTTCTAGCAGTGAAGAAGAGACAAAGATGATGTTTGGAGTTCTGTGTGCATTAGAAGTGGGAAGTCTAATGTTTGATATGGCTTGTACTAGACTAGACATTGCACATGCAGTGTGAGTGGTTAGTCGATACATGGCGGATCCTGGTAGAGAGCATTGGAGTATAGTGAAAAGGTTTCTAAGATACATTCAGGGAACCTCGGATATTGCATTATGTTACGGAGGATCAGGTTTTATAGTCAGGTGTTATGTTAACTCTGATTATGCAGGTGATCTTGACAAAAGCAAGTCCACGATAGGATATGTGTTTATTCTCGTTGGAGGAGCAGTAAAATGGGTTTCAAAGTTACAGTCAGTTGTTGCGACATCAACAACAAAGGTTGAATACGTGGTAGCTACACATGCCAGTAAAGAGGTGATTTGGTTGAAAATGGTTCTAGAAAACCTCGGGCACAAACTAAAGAGGATTTATCTATTCTGTGACGATTAGAGTGCATTGCATCTAGCAATGAATCCAACGTTTCATTCCAAGACAAAGCATATTCAGTTGCAGTATCACTTTGTTCGTGAAAAAAGTCGAAGAGGGTACGGTGGATGTGCATAAGACTCACACTAAAGATAACATAGCTGATTTCATGACGAAGTGTTAATTCTGACAAGTTTGTTCAGTGTCGGTCCTCGTGTGGTCTAGTGGAAACATAAGCAACATGAAAGGCCAAGATAGAAAGAGCGGTGTGAAGAACTGATTAGTCCCTAATCAAATCTTCAAGTGGGAGATTGTTAGCAGTGTATGCACATGCAATTATATTGCATGGTTGGCCAATTGGAACATGCATGTTCTAGACAAGTCGATGATCATTTGCATATAGAAATCGGATTGGTTGAGATCTATCTCCCCAATTAATTTCACTCGATTTGGCACACGGTTTGAAGGGATTGGAGAGACTATAGATAGCAGGCTTCAGGCATCAGTTTAAATCATCCCACAACAATTAATCCTTCTCTTATATATTTAGTGTCTAATTATATAAAGAGTGATTTAGTGAGTTGTTAGTGTTGGGTAAAAATAGAGAGTTTGTGTGACTTTACTACGGTAAAAGTTTGAAAGTTGTAATTCCTATTTTAAATTCATAGTGAAGTCTTTTCTACATTTCCCGTGGTGTTTCACCCCAAAGTAATTTTGATAAAATCTGTGTGTCATTTATATTTACGTCTTTTAATTATTGTCGTGTTTTATGCTCTATCTTAGAGTCCACTTTACAACATCACCAATTTAACGTATTAATATTCTACTCTTTTTTCATCGCCTCCGAATATAAAAGCTAAGCTGCGTGTTCCGGTCTTTGAACATTCAAATTGATATTTTGGTGAACTAAAAGTACTAGGCAATAATTTGTAACAAGACTTTAATTATAGAAAGCCTTCACACACAAACATATACTTCGTCAGCCCTTTTATTTGGTAAAGCAATGAAAATTCCAAGAAACAAGCACACACAACACCGGAAAAATCAAGAACAAACCTTAAAGTACTTTTAATTATTTTAAAAAAACTTTATAGTTTTATTGTCGATCAGAAGGTAATCGTCGACGAGGGTGGATACCGTAATTAAAATGGGACCAAAGAGTTCTGGGGTTGGAGCACGCGGAATAAGTTTCTCGTATGCGAAACTCCACTTGGCCAATCCATCAATAACAGTAACTGTGGCGCTAAAGGTCTTGTACAAGTGCGTGAGGTCTCCTTCCAGTGCAAGCGTTATGCTTTTTCCTTCATCATCTACTCCCTCAGTCTTCACTTTTACACTCAAAGGAACACCTCCTGTATAACAGTAATGGCATTCAATGAAAAGAATTCATTCATGTTCAAATTATAGTATTATACAAAGGTAGAAATTCGAAAATATACAACGTAACTCAGGCCTTTTTTGTCTTTTGCAAACCTTTCGTGTCGAAAATGATATTTCTCTAAAGTAACTTTGCTCGAGCTCAAGTTTGATGTGTCGGCATGCTTGTCAACTCAGATAATGATGTATTAAAATCACTAGGCATATTTCGCTACTTTGAATTAAAAAAACTAAAGAAACTAAAATTATTACCAGTAATTAGTTCAGTTCCTACATATACATAATACAATTACTTATGAATTTATTTTAAAATTTGGATTGAATATTCTAAAACTTAGAGCTTTTTTTTTCTTCTGTAAATTATTTTGAATACTAATATCAATAAGAAAATCTTGCCGTTTTTTCTGTTGTAAAGAAAACGCATAAAAATTTGTCTTGAAATTTATTACCAATCTTAAAGTTCCAATGCTTGAGGCACCCAACTTTCCCTTCCTCTCCTTCGAGCAGCTGAGCGCCTCTGATACATTCTGGAAATATAGTTACGAGTTTATCCATATCATACTTAAAAAAAGAATAAAACTTATCCACTGGAGATTTAATTTCAGCACTGACTTCAAATGTATCTATCACCTTTGCCATTGCGTTATTAAATGGTTCTTATACACGGAGTTGCAATTGTATTGCTCCCTACTTATAGTTAATTTTTGTGATTGGAATGGATCGCAATCATATCTTTTGAACAAGACAACTTTCCCAAGATGATAGAGATTAGCGCCAATTACCAGATAAAAAAGACATGAGAGAGAAAGTCAAGAATAGATTTGGTATAAAACCCTGTTTAAATTCAGTATTATTATTCTAACGTGACATGCACCCAAAAAGTAATTTACTTGAGGAGGAACGCTTACTTCGATAAGTGATATATAGCATTTTAATTCTTGAATTAGTAGCTGATTGAAAATGATATTTAATTGTTTAAATTATATGACATATTCATTTAATCTTATAAAGATGTATTACAATTGTGGTAAGAGTTCTTTCGTAGACACATTTGTGTTTCCCATTATCATGCTTCTGTTCTAGGTCACATTTGTTGAAAAGTATTTAATTGAATTATGTAATCGGCATTTGTGGTGTTATTTATGTTTGAATTGTTATTAAGCTACAAGTCTCGTGGATCGATGCATACGGGGAAGTCTCGTGGATTTTATGTTCTTTCAAATTTCCTACTGATTCCTCAAGTATTAATTCCCAGCGGTTGACAGCGATGAGTATTGTGTCTTAAGAGGAAAAACAAATCGGAGTTAAATGTTTTTGTACAAATTCGTTACAATTTCCCACCTGGGCTTAGCCAACTAATCCCGGCCTGTCAAGTGTCAATCACCCCTATTTCTCAAGCTCGCAACCCGAACGAAATGCCTAATTCCAAAATAGAGATTGGCTCGTAAATAAGGCCCAAAACTAAATAGCACAATTTGCCGAGGAATAACTGCATTTTGTTAGTGGTGTTTGGGTCGGGTCGGGAATAAGGATTCCCTACAGACCGAATTTTTCCCGGACCAGAAAAAACCCGATCTGTTAGCTCCGGCCAAATCGGACTTTTACTCCCGGCCTGGGTCCCGCCGTTAGGTAACAGGATCCAAATCGGATCTCATTATCTCCCGTGGTATCCCGGGAGACAAACCCCCTACTTTTAATTTTTTTTCCTTACACTCTTCTTTTTTTTTTTTACTTGCACTTTTTTTTTCTTACTCTCTTTACACTCACGCATGCACACACACACAGAGGCTCACACACTAAGCACACAGTACACACTATACACACTCACTCACTTGCTTCTTTTTCTTACCTCACGCACACAAACACACACCACTGTCCACCGCCGCACCACCACTGTCACCACCGAAGCACCACCACCACCGGACCATCGGCCCACCACCGCTGCACCACCACAACTTCAATAACCAAAATCAAAATCAAAAGGTAAACAAAAAAAAAGTGTGAAAACTGGTAAAAAAAGGGGCTGGAATTTTCGAGCCCCAAGCCTTCCAAGGTCTGGCCACCAGGAATCGGGTATTTCCCGTCCCGGACAGGATTTCTGGCAGCCGGGAGCACCTCTCTCGGCGAGAAGAAACGGGAGCTACCTTGTAGCTCCCGCCCTGGTGAAATCCCGTAGGCCGGGGTCCCTACCTGGCGGGTCCCCAGCCCACAACAGGCCTACATTTGGTAACCCTTTTCAAATAATAAGTCCACCAATAATAATGATGTGATTCCATGAGTGGAAATCTTAGTTCTAAAACTCTCGTCTGAATATCAAGTTATCACATGTTATTGTTAATTTTATAAATATTAGATTCACATTTGGATTGTAATCTATGAGGTAGATTATATTTATTTCCCAAAATATTCTTACCTTGTTCATATATATAATAAATTGCACTTTTGGATAATTCTTGTTATCAAGAACATATTTATACCTCATTTTGGACAATTTTGTTGAAGCTCTGTGTTAATTTACAACATTTTACCGCCAATTCGAATGAAGTTTTTGAATCTTTGCAACGACTTCATCTTTACTTCAATTTAGATGAAGTTTTGGTAAACAATTTTTTTGTGTTAATTGAGAATATAATGTAACGCCAAAATCTTCCCCAAAAATTCAATCTTTTTTGCGAATATCGAGACAAAATTATGATAAAAGAGATCTCTCATTCTACATCTTTTAATGATCAGCATCAAAGTGTTCCAGAAAAAAATTACTAATATTCATAAACAATAATAGAAAAGAGATTAACCTATAAACATGGTACTTATATTTATCTTTTTAGTTTTGAATCATATGACAAACTCGTGTATCACACCATTTGGATGGATTCTTAGCGCTACAACTTCTCAAAGAAAATAAATTAACAAAAAACAGATGGAATATGGTAAAAGAAATCTATAATTCATTTTTTCTTGATTGACATCAAAGATTCTGTTATATTCCCAAATGCATGCAAAATAATAGCAATCCAAAATCTTCTCATGATGAAACTATTGTAAGGATAAAGTTGAAATAAAAAAAAAAAAAGGCAAACATCGCCAAGATTCTAAAATTTGGGGTAGGAAACAGCTTTTCGTAATAAGACTTAGAGGGTGTTTGCAAGAGCTTTTATAAATTCCTTTTGGGGGCTTTAAGTCATTAAAAAGTATATGTTTAGTGTTTGCAATGGTTGCTTTTGCTTCTCCTTCTCTTGAAAAATGTAAAAAGAAAAAAAAAACAGAAACCCAAAAATTGGTTAGAAGTGCTTCCATAAGCAGCTTCTACTTAACTATCCCTTAAGTTTCTGTAAACATCCTATTTTGGCCTCAATTAAGTAGAAAGAAATCTCATGATTCCTCTCGATAACTCAGATTGTGGAAATTTTAATGAAAAAATAATTAAAGAAAAATATATAATAAAAAATAGCTTTTTTTTCTCAAAAATATTTACCTAACAACAACATGTATGACATTATTATATTAATATCTTTTAGATAAAATTATAGAAGATAAATGCTTACCCAAAATAAATTTTAAAGTAGTAAACGTATATTTTGATTCAACTATTTTAAATTTTAATTATTTCTATAAATACAATTTATCAATCTCATGATTGTGTAAATGTAAGTGAAACATTAAAATTTTATGTACTTTAATTATGGGAAACTGAATATTATTGCCTTCCAATTAATATTCAAAATGTACTTCTCACTAGCTATTGCTAACACCACAAAACTAGTTTTAGCTAATTTAAGCTACTTTTAAAATTACGTTTGCAAACACTCATTACTTTAAGTCAAATACAACTTTAATTAACTTTTAAGTAAAAAATTATGAGGAAGTAGTTTAGATAAGCTCTTGTTTTCATGAGGAAGTAAAACTTTCATTAGCCACAAACGACGGGCTCCTTTAGTTGTTTTAATGTTAATCTAAATATGAGTTTGTGTTAGTTTACGCCACTAATCAAGTTGTATATCTCAAACCAAATGTGTCATTATTATTTGGACTATAGTTGTACTACTAAAGAATTGCATTCAATGAACAACAATAGATGAAATGCAAACAAGCTAGTCATTGGTAGCTCTCTACATAAAGAAAACATGACCATCCATCTAACTCATCCAACCAAGTATTCAATTCATACTTATGTATATGCACTGATAGACCCGGTCACTCTCATAAGGCATTTGTTGCTTCTGTTTCTAATCTGATTAAACCTAGAACATTTTATGAAGACTGGACTGACGGCTCTTGAGAAAACCAACACATTGATTCTCACGAACCTTTCTCATAATCAACAATACATTAGATGTAAGTAGGTTTATAAAATTGAACTCAAATCACATGGAATAATAGAGAGGTATAAAGCAATGCTGGTTGCAAAAGAATACACCCAAGAGGGAGGTTAGACTACTTTGATACCTTCTCACTAGTTGCAAAGCTCACCACAGTTAGAGTCATCCTTGCACTTGCGAGCTCACATAATTGGTTTCTTTGCAAATTATATGTCAATAATGTCTTCCTCCATAGTGATCTTGAAAAATAGATCTACATGAAACCTCTACTAGCTTACTGTCAATCAAATGACAAGAGAGTTTGCCTTTTGACAAAAAAGTCTTTATGGTCTTAAACATGCCTCAAGACAATGACACTAAACTATCATCTTTTTTCACTGAATTTGGTTACTCGCAATGATGATAGTATTTCTCATGTGGGCTTGATCATATAAAAAGTAACAAAGAGGGATGGATAAAGGAGGGGGTTGTATTTTTATTAGGGGTTACGAGGGTCCTCTCTATTTAAGGTCTTCAAGGAGGCTCTCTTTTTTCTTGAACTGTGGGGGTCAATTATAGGTGAAGATTTGTTGCTTGTATTTGAAGGGTGGGCCCTTCTATTTATGTGGTGCATGTTTGGTCTTCGTAGTTGCAGGGGGTCTTGACGTGTGGAAGTTCTTAGGAGGTGCATGTCAAATTTTTATGGGAGCATTCGTATTTTGAGTTGATATCTTTCTATAAGATAAGTTCTTCAACAACCATTCTGCCAGCGTCATCTCTCTTTCTTACTCACGAGTATTATTACGTAAGAAGGGGTGGTGGTGGTAGTAGATGTTTCGAGGAGATAAACCTTATATTGTCGGGATTCCCCCATTTTCATGGTATTCGGAGACTACGAGATGAATTTAGAATGTCGTGACTCCTTATTTCTTCGAAGAATACGAGTTGAATTTAGAGGGTTACAACCTTTCTTTTTCAAGGTTGGATGAGATGCATTGATTAGAGTCGGTTACGTCTCTTCGAAGCCATGCGAATTTTAGAGTCCTATTTGTTTCTTCTTGTGCCTCTTTATAAACAGACACTTTTGGGGGGGAATTTGATTACCCTAGCCCGCCTTCTGTATAAGAGGGGAGACTTAACCTAAAATTTTCACATCACAATATTTTTTTGGCGATCGGTCTTCTCTCCTTTTCAAGCTTTGTTTCCTTCTTTTAGAGTAATTCTTCTCCCCTTTTTTGTTTTTTGCAATATTTCTCCCATTTATTCAAGAAGAACATGTCTTCTATCGTTCATATTGTTGTTGTACCTATCTCCGGAGAGGGATCTTGTTCCGATGAATGCGGAGGCAGCAATGGTTCCCATGGATGTTTTATCAGATGTGGCAGAGGGGCCCTCTAGGAGAGGAAAGCGTCGTGGGTCATCTAGGAAGATAAGGGTGGTGGAGACTAATGGAAACTTTGATGTAGCTTACAAAGAATACAAGTTAACAAATAATTGCTACACCTAAATTCCTGTCGTTGCAAGTGCACAAATGAAGTAATAATAAAATGGTAAGTATAGTTATGAACCAAGTATCGCATCACAAGGGACTTTTGGATTAATGTATGAATCACTTAAATGCAAAACAGTAACGGTTGCCACAGTTCTTATCTCTTTTGTTTGCAGGATGATTAATATGCTATGAATGCATAAAACATCTATTCTACAATGCAATGGAAATCTTACTAAGATGCAAGTAAAACAATGAATATTAAAATCTGGGTTTGAATGCAAGAAAACCATTAAAGCAATTAATTTAATTAATGACAGCAATAAGAGATTAATTATTCTAAAAACTAAACTAAACTAAAGTAGAATTGATTGTGAATAATAATAGTAAAGATTGTTTAACGGTCTGGTTTCACAATGACTTAACCATAATAGTTCATAGACAAACTACTTGTGTTTACTTATAATGCTTGATGATAATTTGATGTTTGCATGTCAAATAGATCGTGACCTATAGCAGGAGTTATCCCAACCATAGAATCTAAGAGTCTCTAATAACCTACCATGTTGGCGTATCAAGCCAATTGTCAGTTATTTTAGTAGAGATTTCAAATCTACAATCTAAGTAACTCATCTGAATAGTGTCAACAAAACGTACATAACTAAGATTGATCTAGTGTGATCTAGGGGTTGCGCATCAGTTGCCTTAACATACCAAAGTCACTAATTGCATATATAACTAGCTTAGCATCTACACTTTGACGGTCCCTTGTTAGTGCTTCCATTCATCCAGTGAGAGTTAGATTAGTCACACAACATAAGTAACTACTCAATCTAGACATGTAAAATCATCAAACGTACATCAAACAAAACAAATAAACATATTCATAAATCATAGTTACTCCCCTACTCTAAACAACGAGTAAGTTAGCTCATCATAGTCATGAGTTCAACAATCAATAAAGAATTAAATAACATAGACAAAGTAAAGACAACAAGAAATGCTTCTCGTATTCAATGAATCTTCGTTGCTCGACTATCTTCTTGACTCCTTTGTATTATCTTCTTCTCCACGAACTATTTTCTCTCAAATAATGACACAACTAAACTAGAACAAATCTTCAATGGTGTTTCTCTTTGAAAAAATTATCACATGATTTATATAAACTTTTGTAAGTGTTTGTAGGCTCTTGTAAGTTGTTGAGATGTTGTAAGCTGACTTTTTGAGTTGTATCGTGAGGTGAAGGTTGTCCCTCTGTATTTATAGGAGCGTCTTGATGCCTTAATTTTGTAAAAACCATTAGTGAAAAAGACTTTTCGGCCCCCGCCATACTTAACAGGTATGAGCTATCTGAATCGCATGGTCGTCGCGCCACCTCCTAATGTTCTCTTTTTAATATCGCTACATTCGGTATTTGTTGTGCTGTAGCACCTCTCGTCGCGCCTAAAACCAATTAATATGCTATAAGAATTATACAAGAGCATAAGATACACAAGTACATAAATATCTATAAATAAACACTCATCAGAGACCGAGCTTAAGCACATGCTGGTAGAGGATATTCCCTCGACGACTAAGAATAAGTATGTGAGGGATAAGTTTGAGGAGTTGATGTGGACACTTCTACAGTGGAATTCTGAGCTCTAATTCCTTTTTATTTTGTGAAGTTTTTTGGGCATGTGGGTTGTCTCCTAGCCAAGTGACGCCCAATAGAAATATTTGCTTGGCATGCTTTGTGTTCGTATGTCTGATGAAGGGGGTCGTATGCTCCGTCAAATGTTTCTGTGCGGTGTATGGGATAAGTCCTCCTTTCTATTACTTTACTCTTCGAAATGCTAATTTAAGTTTCTAGACAAAACTTTCTCGCCTTTTGGGAATTAGAAGGCATGTTATTTCTTTATTCATCCAATAAAGGCAGCATAGGACATTTCTTATTCGTGGCGGTAGAAGCCCTTGGCTAGAATTCAGATAATTTGGATGCGGTGGCCAAGGAGATGAATATCAAGGGCTTTTGGGTGAATCTCCTCCTGACGGGGATTTGTCAGACGTGTTCGTGTGTATCGTTAACGAATCACCAGGCTCATTGTCCTTACCATCCCTTCCTATCCTGGAGGACATTGAGAAACCGACGGAGGTCCTAGAGACGACTTAGGACCTTGTGATTCTTGGCAGCAAGGGGTTGGCAGGGGAGGGTAAGCCTTTTTCGACTGTGGGTACTTCTAGAAGTAGAGTAAGGGCTGTTGGGGCTGAGGAACCTTTGAGCGACCAATCGATCCTTCCATATCCTCCTGTAAAATCGGTGGGGGTGGAGGAGCTCCAACATTGCTCGTGGTGAGTTTTCGAGGAGGTTGGTGTATCTTATTTTCTTTGCGTGTTTTTTCTGGGCTTGTGATTTCGAAATTTTTTACTCCAAGGGTGTATGCTATAAATATGTTCTCTATGTGTTCTTTATTTTCTCATGTTAGGCGTCTACATTGATGGGAGAGGTGTGTAGTCTATACGACCGAGCTGGGGATCGAATCAAAGAGCTCAAAGCAAGGTTGTGGACTCTAGAGGCGAGGCAGGTATGCTCTTCTTTCAGGGTTGTCAAATGGGATGAGCATACGAGTGCTTATGCTTGGCTAGAGAGGCAGAGACTATAGTCAATTCAAGTGGTCGAAGAACGGGACGGGCATGTCAAGGAACGACAACACAAGCTAGAGGTGGTAGAAGAGGAGAGTGAGAAGGCCTTGGGTGAGAGAAGGCAGTTGTGGAGGCTTACAATGAGCTGTCTTAAGATGTAAAGTAGCAAAAGAAAGATGTTTCCAGCTTGCCCGAAACTCTCTTAAAGCATAGGCTTGGCGCTGAGGCCACACCTAGGCGTGTGGCCCATGAGATTGCTAAGTTGCAGAAAAATTTTGCGAATAAGGAAGCAGATATTCAGAGGTAGCGCGATGCCCATCTATTAAAGACAATAAGGGTGTCTGCTATGGACACATTGGACCAGTATAAAGTATCTTCCAAGCATTATTTTGCTTTTCGCCGTAATCTTTTGTGGCGTGTTGTGTACGACTATTGGGGTTGTCGGGGGAGGGGGAAGGAGTTAGGCCTCTATAAGGAGGATGCAGACTTATCCCTCTTTTGTCCTAAAAACCTTTAGAGACTCTCGATGTTGTTCTTACGTTGTTAGGGTCCCACGGTAGTCCTTCGAGTCCGACCTAGTCGGATACAAGGCCGCTTCTGCCTGCACCACCAACGCACGGTGGTAGAGAGAGGGAGAGGAAGAGGAGAGGAGAAGACATGAAAACTTACAATGCACGATGAGCGTCTTAGGCACCAGGGCCAAGAAGAGGCATGCCACCTCATAGTACATTTTTTCTTGTTTTGTTGTTTCTTTTGGTAGTTGTCGTTATATCCCCCCCCCCCCCCCCCCCACCTTGTAATTGAGAATATTGAGTAATGAAGTTATTTTTTATCTTTACGTGGATGCACCCTCTTTTCTTTCTTGTATTTCCTTTTGTTTCATGCATGAATGTTCGTCAAGGGCTTTTATGGAGATGAGAGTGCCTCGTCCTTATTGTTATTGTGTTTCCGAGGAGAAGAAAAAGAAATGGGGGTGGGGAGTAAGATTTTTGGTGCCATGTCTTTTGGGGTTTCCTCGTTCGTCAAGAGCCCTTGAGGTTCTGGTGGTGGCTGCATGCCTTTGCTGATTTATTCTGGGATTGGATAGTTTTACTTTATGCGATAACCTTGAGTCAAGACGTGCGACTGTTTAGTTCTTCTAAGGTGGTCACGAGTCCCCCTTATAAGTAGTTCCAAGATTTTCTATTGTCCCTTCATTGTGCCGTATATATATTTTTTTGTTTTCGCGCATGGTGGCCTTTTTAGGCGTATGTAGACACGTTAATTTTGTAACTAATTAAATTAAATGATGGTAACTCTTACGATGCAAGAAATACAAAATAAATATTATTTAATCATAATATTTTGAGGGATTAAAATAAATATATTAAATTAAATCTTAAGACAAGAAAATAATTGCTCATCAAATAGCAAGACATGTAAAGCCTTCTAATCCAAGTCTCAATCTTCAAGAGATTGAAAGAATTCTCCACCAAATCTCAACACAAGAAAAGAATTCCCCACCAAGTCTCAATTTTCAAGAGATGAAAAGAAGATTCACTTAGATAAAGTCTTCCAAATCAAGAAGTTATAGACGCGGTCACAACCGTTCATCTCATCAGGAGATTCTGATTGAGATTCACTTCACAACTATAAATAGAGGTGGTCTTAAGAAGAAAAATCACAATTCAACCTTCAAGCATTCAGAGCAAGAAAGTTCAACAAATCCTCTCCAACAAGCTCATCAATCTTCAAGGCATTCTTCAACAATCTTCAAGGCGTGTTTCGTAAAGAACTCCTTTCAATCCTCCGTCAAGTCTCACTTCCATCCAAACATCGTTTTTTAAGATTGGACTTTTGTCGAGGAAGATCAAACTCTAAAAATTCAACAAATCCAAAACCAAGTTCATACCGTTCTTCATCCGTCTTCAAGTCAAAAATTCGTTTAATCCGAGATCAAGTCCAAGACCCTTGAAAAACCGTTTTTGAAGATTGAAGTACATTCAAAGAAGATCAAAGCCCAACATATCCAAAGAAACGAAGACGAAGATCGTTCTTCATCAACCTTTAAATCAAATTCTAAATCACATTTTTGGTTGATCCGAGATCAAGTGGCCAAGCCTTCGAATTAATGTTTGTCAAATATCCAAGTATTTTTAAGATCAAGATTTCTCTAAAGAAGATCGATATTCAACGACTTCAAGAAGTCGAGACAAATATCGATTGTTGGTTGCCAACTCAAATTTCAAATCATTTGCTAATTCAAGATCAAGCTCAAAAGCCCTTGGATTAACGTTCAACTCAAATACACGTGGAAGAGATCAAAATCAAATCCACTCTCAAGTCAACCAAATTTCAAGATCATTTGTTGTAGAAAAGAATCACACGATTATATTAGAGATTGTAACTCATATTTGTTTAAATTTATATAAATTTATTTGTATTAGTTTTTATTGTTTCTTATTTTAAAGACTCAAAAGTCCATCTCTACAGCGTAATGAGGTGCCCCCAAACTGTCTCTAGGGCCGCGAGACCCATTCGTTGATTGTCATTCCTAGGGATCGCGGTTCCCCTCGAACTAGTTCCGGGACAATGTAGTCCCTTCATGTGGATAGGCTCTATTGGAGTCCTAAGTCTCCTTTAGTGTCGGCTTTTAGGGATCTGTAACCCCTCGTATTAGGTTGTGGTGCCTTAGGACAAAAAGTGGTTCTGTTGTGATAGCAGAAATTATGACGAAGAGGTCTAACCTGATAAGGTATGTTTGAGAGTGGAGCGTTGTATTCTGCATAGGGCTTTCCGCAGTCGTTGGAGTTGATTTTAAGTTGTTTTAATGCTTCTCATAAGAAGTTCTTTCTATTTGAGGCATGGGCACGACTATTGATCGAGAGATATACACGTGGTTTTAAGCAGATTTGCCATGTTGGTGGTTTCTTCTTTGAGTTTTTTGATCTACTTGGATGCCACTTTTGTCAAATAAGTATGTCATGACTTTGTCCATTAGGAAAATTTATGACTTTTTGCGGCCGTTTGTCTGCCTGGCTACGTGGGCTTTAATTACCAGCCCACAATCTACCCAGACCGATCATGTAAGAGGGGTTGTTGTTTTTTGGGGTTCTTTTAACAATGCAACATCTTTTGAATTAGAATTCCACTTCTTTTTTCTTTTTGCGTTCCCTATCAATAGGGGTCATGCATGTACTTTTTTTCTTATCAGTTTTCTTTTTCTCACATTTAGCCATCCTCTTAACTCATAACGTTCTTCTCTGAAACCCTTTTAGCCTCTTTCATATTATCATATTTTTTTAACTCAATGTATCATGGATCATTCTGACTCCAAATCTTTAAATCCTTTATTTATCGAGACGGGTTCTACCGGAACATCTAGCCTTCTTATTGAGTTTTCTCCTTCTGTGATGAATGTTGGGTGAAGCGTTAATTAGTCCCCTATCGTTGGTCGAGGGAGGGTAGGCTACTGATTATCGGCGTGGCTCTGGGGCTCGCTGTTAGAGAGTAGCGGCTATGACTAAATTACGTCATGACCGCGGTAATCATACGATGGTGGTGGAGAGGGACGTTGGTAGGGGCAAAGGTATTTCTTATGCTTCTACTTCCATATGCGACCAAGTTTGACGTGGTAATTCCTTCTGCTGATCAACGTGTGTATGATCCTCCTGAAGGATATCTAACGGTTTATGCCGAGCAAGTCCATTGCGGGCTCCGATGGTTCTTTCATCCTTATGTACAAGGATTAGTTCAGTTTCTGCAGATTTGCCATAGTCAGTTACTACATTGTTTATTTAGACATGCGGTGGAATTTTTGTTATGTTTCGGTCTATTGGATATAGATTGCTATCCCCTTCACTTTTTCACCACCTTTTCGCTACATGTAGTACACTCGGATGCCCACTTCTTCTATTTCGAGTAGGTTATCTCGTCTATTTTTTTAGAGGTGGGTTCCTCTTTGGGAATTAAAGATGCTTGGAAAAGATATTTCTTCTATCTAGCTCCTCGTAATTTTTCAATTGTTGAATGGGGGTACGTACCATTAGGGGTTGGGATCAGCGAGAGTACTTCCGCTCATAGTAGTACAAGTAAGGAAGGAATTAGAAAGGCAAGGCTTATATTCTAGTCGTTACAATATGATTTCTATGTTGAATTCTCCAGTGGCTATGATCATGGAGGGACTTCAATAAGCCATTAAAGTGTTGGAGTATCCAGAGCAAGCCCTTCACACGGACCTTTATTTTGTAAGTTGCCCTTTTTATCGTTTTGAAAGATTTCATTCTCGAGTTTATTTGTGGGTCAGATCTTGACTTGTAATCCTTTGGAATTTGTTAGTTCAGGTGGTGAGATAGATGTGCACGCTCAAATACCTTTTCTGAGGGTCATCTGTTTCCTTCGGGGTGTGATGATGAAGAGATGGTCGTCGAGCCTTAGTTGAGGGAGGTTGATCCGCTAGATTTTATTTTCTCTTTTCCCACTCCTTTAGTTGAAGGTCATTTTAGTTGGTTTTTAGTTCTGAGCCAAGGTCTCCCTAATTTAGGGGGCCAACCATGGCGGTTTTTTGGTGAGGTTTCTTACCACACGTGTCACTCATCGGGTCCATGGATGAAGGGTTGGGATATCCTACTTTGATAGGCGTAAGGTATGGAATTTCCCCTTTTAGAAAGGTGCAAGGGAGTTTGAAATATTGTTGCTCGTATTTGTGCGGTTTACTCAAAATGAGAGAGACAAATAATCTTATTACCTTTTTCTTTTCCCGCCTTGCAAGATGTTTTGAGCAAGAATGCGCGCGAGGTACATCTGTTCCTTATGTTAGATATGGCAGCCTGTGTGCTACTTATTTTCCTCTTTTTTCTTCCTTATCTTTGTTAAGCATTGGCAATTATCAGTGTCGGTGGAGGCCATGGGGAGCATTACAGAATGGCTTCTTTTAACATTCCAACCTTATCAAGACATTGTCAAGAACTGGAGACAGCTTGAAAGAGGCTCATTGTCGGTTGGGAAAAAGGGAGGCTAAAGTTGAGGTCCTGCGGGTCGCACATGTTCAGAATACTGATGGGAGTAAGGATATGCTAGAGAGAGAGAGAGAGAGAGAGAGAGAGAGAGAGAGAGAGAGAGAGAGAGAGAGAGTTAAAGTTGATGCATGAGCGGTTGGCTAAGGTAGAGAAATATCTGGAGTTTGCTTTTTCGCCACTGGCAGATAGGCGAGCTTCTTCATAAGACAAATGCAGAGCGGGAAAAATACCGCCGTCATCTAATGAACTTAGGGCACTTATTCAGGGAAAATTTGGCAAAGGCTCGAGCTCAGGCTGACCTAGGGGTTGGGAGAATAGTTGGTTGGGATAGCCCTTTTAGTGAAGGGGCTCGCTAATTTTTGTTGATAGGCTATGAATCTACCACGATGTGGTACAATCAATGTCGGGTTCCCCTTGCTGACTTAGTGATTCCACGGTTGGTGATCGATTTCCCCTTTGGGGCATATTCAGACTATCATACCCCGCTAAGGACTGGACCTAGTCGGTTATATGAGCCCAATGATGTTGGCACATCAAGTGCTACCACGCTGATGGCCCATTTGACAGATATGACCCGTGATGAACATCGGGCCATTTTGCAAAAAGGAAAGCAAGCCATTCAGGATTAGAGAAGACACTCGTCCTTTTAAGCGATATTGTCGATACTTTTTTTTTGCTTGTGATATAGGCCTACTGAGGCCGTCTTTTGTAAATTTAAAGCTTGTAAAGAATAACTTTTACAGTAGGTATGAAGGGCAAGATCAAGGCTGAAATTTGCTTTGTAATGACCTCTCAGGCATATTATGCACATAGTTTTTATTGAATCTAGTATGTAAAGTGAGTTTGCATTTATGTTTTTTTCCTCTCTTTGTAGTGAGCCATGATCCTTCTTATTTAGGTAGAATGCCATTGTCATGGTGTACATTGTTGCAGCTCATACTGAATATATTTACTAGTATCCTTCGGCTTTTATGCCTCCTTTTACAGGATCATTCAGGATTTTGTCCTTATATCATTTTTAAGAGGCGACATACCTTTGACCTTCCTTAGCGAGGGATTTGCATATGTTCTGTTTTCATCCAGGCGGCCTTCTTGGCCAGGTGCTACTTGGGATTCTACCTTTAATCCTTGTTTAAGTCGAGTGTACTTATAGACAAAATTCCCTTGTAGATATTTACTTGGGCATGTCGACGATGAGAGAATAATGCTTCCTAACTTATTAACCTCCCAATTGAGTGTAAATGTCTTTCTTCATGGATGTTGCTGCTAGATCCCTACCGGCATGACATCGAGAAAGGAGGAGGAGCAAAAAATTTGAGGGGTCGAGCTTTAACGAAAAGGGTTATGAAGATATCCCTTCAAAGGGTTTATTCTATCCCTAGGCATAATGATCCACATTGGGTGACCATCCCGAGTTTGAAGTTGATATTAAAGGAAGCAAGAGGTGCGTTCTTTGCCCATAGAAGGATTATGTCGCAGACTCCAACTGGGGATTTCTGAGGAGGGGATGGAAGTTTTTTCCAAAAAGTCTTGGATCTTCTGTTTTGGCCAAACTAGGTTATGATAACGAAACTGCCATGGACCATGATATTCCTTGCTTCCTTTTTCCCTAAAGGCCTTTTCTAAGGGAGTTGAAGGTCTTCACAGAGACGCCACCATTGATGATATTATTTCTCCTATGTGCCTAATCGTATAAAGAGGAAAGGTAATTTTACATACAGGTAGAAACACCACTCCCAGAACAATTCGGAAAAAATAAATAGCAACGTGGGATGACAAAGGAGAGGGTCTTATTTTTATTAGGGTTTACGAGGGCCCTCTCTTTAAGGTTTTTGATAAGGCTCTCCATTTTCTTGAACTCTAGGGGGTTTTTTATTGGTGAAGATTTGTTGGTCGTCCTATTGTTTCCTCAAATGGGGGTTTGCCATGTAATCGTGGGGTGCTCCTTTCTATTTCCGTGGAGCATGTTTGGCATTCATGGTTGCAGGGGGTCTTGACGTGTGGCAAGTGCTTAGGAGGTGCGTGTCGAATTTTAATGGGAGCATCCATATTCTGAGTTGATCTCTTTCTATAAGATAAGCTCTTCGAGGATCATCTTGTCAGCGTCATCTGTCTTTCTTACTCACGAGTATTATTACGTACGAGGGGGTGGTTGTGGTAGTGGATGTTTCGAGAAGATAAATATTATATTATCACACAATCTATCTCTAATTGCTCCCTATTTGTTAAGAAAATTGGATCTAATTTCACTGCTCTATGCATATATGTTGATGATATTATACTCAAAGGCAATGGCATGCAAGAAATTAATGATGTTAAGACTCATCTCGACAATAAATTCACAATTCAAGATCCTGGTACTCTAAAGAACATTTTGGGTATTGAAATTGCAAGATGTTCAACAAAAATCACTCTTTGTCAGCGCAGATATGCTCTGGATATTCTCTCCAAAGCAGGATACTTGGCATGTAAGCCCAGTGACTCTTTTACAAGACTTAAAGCACAAGATTCTACTTTACTTTCTGATCCTAACATATACAAAAGACTTGTTGGTTAGTTGTTGTATTTAAATATCACTAAACCTGATCTAGACTTTAGTGTTTAGACTCTAACTCACTTAATGGTTGCACCAACTGTAACTCACCATGTTGTGGCTTTGAGGGTCCTTAGATATATCAAAACTAATCCAGGTAAATGATTGTTTTATCCAGCAAACTCAGGATCTCACCTCAAAGCCTCTTGTGATAATGATTGGGATGATGACATAAGAAGAAGTATAACCAGTTATGCAATCTAGGGTGAATCCCTTATTTTCCGGAAGGCCAAGAAGAAACCAACAGTCAATTGTTCCTCCACTTAAGCTGAACAATTGCTCCAAGATCTTTCCATTCCAAAATCAAGAACTCCTCTCTTGTTTACGTACAACAAGAGTGCAATGTGCATAGCTATCCACCTTGTACCATATGTGAGGTCCAAACACATTCAAATTAGTTGCTACTTTGTAGGGGAGAAGGTTCAACAAGACTTGATCAAGGTGTTGCATATCCAAAATGAACACGAAGTTGTTGATGTATTGGTAAAACCATTATCCAACAACCCTTCACCACTATGACCTCGAGATGGGCCTATTGGACATTCACACCCCTCTTGTGTGGGGAGGGGGGGTCTTGGCCAGCAGACCACAAAGTTTCCATACCTGGAAACTATTTGAAAAATTGTTATTACTAACCTTCCATTTCAAGAAAGTTAGCCTAAGTTGGTTCTAAACTCTGTTTAAGTTCATTCTTCGGTTAATTAAGTTTGTTAATAACTTTACTGTTAGAAGGAGTGTGTATAAATAGGGGATGCTCAACACAATTCATTCCACTTGATGAATTTTCTATCACAGAACTCTGTCTGTTTGTTTAGTGGCGCATTCAATTACAGGAAACCCTAGGATGCAAATTAACCTCCATTTCTTCATAAATCTCAATTACAAACAAGTTTTATTGGGCAAATTAAGCAATGAAAATTCCAAGAAACAAAAACACAAAGCTCTGGAAAAATCATTAAACAGATCTTAAAGCACACTTTAATAAATTGATATTAATAAACATATCTCATTTTAATTGTTGATGAGAAGGTAAGCATCGACGAGGGTGGATGCCGTAACTACAACCGAACCATAGAGTTCTGATGTTGGAGTAAGTGGAGTTAGCTTCTCAAAACTGAAACTTCACTTGGCCAAGCCTTCAGTAACAGAGGCACTAAAAGTCTTGTACAATAGCATGAAAGTCTTGTACAATAGCATGAGATCTCCTTCAACAACAGTCAAAGTTATGAATTTTCCTTCATCATCTACTGCCTCAGTCTTCACCTTTGCACTCGATGGAACACCTCCTATATATATAACATCAATATATATAGGTTCATGCAAATTATATGATTAAAATGCAACTTAAAAATTCTTAGTTTTCTTTTATGTTTTTTCTATTGGTAATAAAATATATGAAAATACAAAACGTACTTTAGATTTTAACTTTGCAATACAAGTTTCTATAATTTGTTTTCTTACCAATTATATAATTCCAGAGCCTGAGACATCCAATGGTCCCTTCCTCTCCTTCGTGCACCTGAGCGCCAGTGTAACCGCTGGAAATATAGTAACGAGTTTATCCATGTCATACTTAAAAAAACCATAAAACTTATCCACTGGAGATTTTATTTCAGCACTGATTTCAAATGTATCTATTACATTGGCCATAACGTTGAGAGTAAATTATGAATGTGATAATAAAATGGAATGATGCTTATGGAAAGAGCTGCAACTTTAATTCCTTATTTATAGTTAATTAGGATGAGGACAAATATATAATTTTAATTTCGTGACTATGGGTAATGGGATGGATGGCAATCATATAATATTTTGAACGAGACAACTTTATCCAAAGCTGATAAATATTAGAGAAATTAAAGTCGAGAACAGATTTAGTATAAACCCCGGTTTAAAATTTGTATCATTGCCGCTTAACGTGACAAGCACCGGGAAAGAATAACATTTTGATTGCTGAATTAGTAGCTGCTCGAAAAGGATGTTTACTTAGCTTGTTTACATGATACATCATGATCATAAATCATATTAAAATTAACGGAGGCTCTTTGTAAATGTTTTACGGGCGTTTTTTATTAGTCTACTTTACAATGTATATCCTGTATTGCTTATCCTAAATTATGAGGAAAAGCCGGATAAGAAAAAGGTTAATTTTTAACTTAGGGGGTGTTTGCAAGAGCTTATAAATGCTCTTTCTTCATAGCTTCTACTTAAAGTTACTTAAAGTTGTGTTTGGCTTAAAACTATGAGTGTTTGCAAATATATCCTTCTTTAAAAGTAACTTAAAGCAGATAAAGTTAGTTTTGTGGTGTTTGCAATAACTATATAGAAGCACCTTTTGAACCTTAATTAAAATACAATAATATTTAATTATTCTTATTTAAATTATATATAGATATAGAAATATTAATCCTTCACTCACATTTGCACGATCATGAGGTGGATACTTATATATTAAAAATTAAAATTATTGCAATTTTAATATAGTGTAATCAATATATATGTTTATTACATTACAATATACAAGTTATTTGGTATAATTACATCGTACATATGTCTTCTAGAAAAATAACTATATCTAAAAGATGTTAATATAATAATGTCGTACATGTAGTATGACAAGACTGTCAAATTTCTCTCTCTAAAAAACACACTTGAGGTGCGATTTAGGTGCAAAATTAGGGCAAATCGGGGAAAAGTAATTTCCTTCGCCAGAAATGGCGAAGAAGAGATCGATAGAGGTGATTAGTGAGGAAAGGGAAAACAGGAGGGAATAGAGGATGCCACGAAAGAAATGAGGAAGGAAATCAGAGAAGAGGAATCTAAGGCTAGCGAGGATAGTAGCTCTGATGAGGAAGAAGGGGAGTTAGGGCAAAACCCCGCCATTGAAGACCAACAGGAGCGCGAATTTCAAGATATCCACCTGGATCCGCAGGGTAGAGGAGATATAGGGCAAATGCCAGAGAGGAAAACGAAAAGGTGGAATGAGCTCTTTGCTGGGAACCGAAGACCAGAGAATGGTTGCAGAGTGGAATACACTAAGCCAGTGGATAGATCAACACTGCAATTCACAGTAGAGGATGTGAAAGATACTAGGGAATTCTGGGAGCATGCCCTAATGGGTAGGGTTTTGGGACTTAACATCCCATATGAAGCTATAAAACGTTACGTAGAGGCTATGTGGATACATAAGACAACAATTCATGTAGCAAACAAAGAAATCTATGTATTCAGGTTCGAGACAAAAGATCAGATGATGGAGGTGCTAGGAGGAGGCCCATGGATGGTGAAGGGGACTCACCTTCTGATGCTTAAGAAGTGGGAACCAGGTATGAACTTAGACCCAGCTACTTTACAAGATTACCCCACCTGGGTAAAGCTGCCAGAGTTAGATCTTCAGCTTTGGTCACCCAGCATGTTAGGGAAAATAGCCAGCTTAATAGGGAAACCGTGCTTTATAGACAAGATGACAACTAATAGGGATAGAGTTGCTTTTGCCAGAGTTATGGTAGAACTCCAGTCAGGGGAGAAGTTGATAGATAGCATCAGATTGGTAGGGTCTAATGGAGAGATATATAATCAGAGAGTGGTGTATGAAGCCAGACCTCTGCAATGCTACAAATGTTATAAGTTTGGACATGGGATCAGGGAATGTGAGAGTAAGAAAGAGTGGGTAAGGAAAACTGAGACACAAGAGAATGAAAGTGAAGTGAGGAGAGGAATAGTTCAACCCCAGGAAGAGGAAGTAAGGAAGGACAGAGAGACCACTTCTTTGAGAGATAATCAGATAAGGAAAACTAGTAGGAGTGAAGAGGAAAGCAGAGATGTAGGAATAGTTGAAGAAGAAAGTATGGGGACACCACAGAGGATAATACAACAGGAGAAAGAGAAAGATATTGCTCAGAACAACAATAAGGACATAGGAACATCAACAACAGGAAAGGCAAAAGAGAGGGCAATAGTGGCAGTTAAGGAAATAGAATGGTAGAATGTAGGGACCAAGAAGTCAAAAAGAATGGAGAAGTACAAAGTAGAAAGAAGTGGAAAACAGACACAGAAAGATAATATTGAGGGACAGAAAAGGGGTCTGACCCCAAATGGATAGTCTTAATATTGGTGGATGGAACTTGAGGGGAATGAATGATCCCCTCAAGCAGGAGGCTTGGAAGCAAGCCATGAGAGATAATAAGTGCCACCTGGGAGAAATCTTGGAAACTAGACTCAGGACTGAGGCACATGATAAAATAAAAAAAGAAATTTGAGAAAACATGAGGAGTGGAAAGTAACATGGATTTCAGCAAAAATTGCAGAATAATGATGGTATGGGAGGAAGATAAGATGGACTTGGAGATCATCAAGAAATCTGATCAGATGATTCACAGCAGAGTTAAGTATAAAGATCATTTATGGGACTTCAACTGTACATTCATCTATGCTCATAACAACAGTGGGAAGAGGAAACATCTATGGGCTGAGCTGGACAGAATCAACAGTAACATGAACAACCCATGGCTCTTAATGGGATACTGGAATGTGGTACTCAATCAAGAGGAGAAATGGAATGAGGAGAGGAATGTGGGTCCAGTGGGTGAAGAAGTTAAGGATGTGCTAGGAAGACTTAACCTCCAGGATCACAAAAATTGTGGACCAAGATACACATGGTCCAATGGACACATCTACTGTAAGCTGGACAGAGTGGTTGTTAATCAAGCTTGGTTGGCCAATCAATGGGATTCTAGTGTCATGTTTCTACCCTCTGGGATATCTGATCACTCAATGGGCTATATGAGGCTTAGAAGGGAGAACAGCAAAAGGAAAGTACCTTTTAAATTTAAAAACATCTGGGCTGGGGATAAGGACTACCTGAATTTAGTGCAGAGAGCATGGAGTAGTGACATCAGAGGCTGTAAAATGTACCAAATAGTAGAGAAGGTCAAGAGAGTTAAGGAAGAGATGAAACAGCTGAACTTCAGAAAGTATCGGAATCTGGAAAAGAGAGTAGAAGAGGACCATAAGGCCCTCAAAATACAACAAGAGTCTGATTTCAGTGATCCCAATGACAGGAATAAGCATCTGAAAGTTAAAGAACTTAAGGAGAAGTATGAAGAAGGCAAGAGGGGCCTGATGAGCCAAATGCAACAGGCAGCAAAAATGGACTGGATTAAGGATGGAGATGGATGTACAAAGTTGTTTTTCAACAGCATAAAGATGAGAAGAAAAAACAATAGCATCGTGGCCATTCCAGATGAAACTGGGAAAATTCTGAATGAGAGAAAAGCTATTGCAGACCACATCCTGGAATTCTACAAAGGATTACTTGGAACTGAATATAAAATCAAGGAGTTAGATCAGAAGGTCATAAACACTGGCCCTAGAGTCACACAAATGATGAACTCAGTTCTAAAGTGTCAGATTACCAAGGAGGAAATAAAGAGGGCTATCTTCAAAATGAATGACAATAAGAGTCCAGGCCCAGATGGCATGAACTCTGGGTTCTACAAAACCAGTTGGAGCATAACTGGAGAGCTTGTGTGTGAGGCTTCAAAACAGGGAAGTTACTCAAACAAACTAACTCTACTTCTGTTTGTCTTATTCCTAAAGTTAATAACCCTATCAAGATCACAGAATATAGGCCTATAGCTTGCTGCAATGTAGTATATAAAACTATTACCAAAGTGATAGCTAATAGACTGAAGAATGTGATGCCTGATTTGATCTTATCTAGCCAATCTGCTTTTGTGCATGGTAGGGATATTTACCAGAATATTTTCCTTGCTCAAGAATTGGTTAGAGGTTATAATAGGAAGAACATATCTCCTAGGGGCATGATCAAGATAGATATTCAGAAGGCTTATGATACTGCGAATTGGAATTTCTTAGAGAATGTGCTGTTAGGGTATGGGTTGATCCCAAGTTTGTGCATGTGATTATGATCTGTGTGACTAGCCCTAGATTTTCTTTTAGCATCAATGGTAGCCTGGAAGGTAACATGGAGGGGAAGCAGGGGTTAAGACAAGGGGACCCCATGTCCCCTTATCTGTTGGTATTTTGCATGGATTATTTAGCTAGACTTTTGAGGAGTAGAATTAGGAATAACGGAGATTTCAATTACCATCCTCAATGTAGTAGAATTAATCTTTGCCATCTAACCTTTGCTGATGATTTGCTGCTTTTTTGTAGGGGAGATATGGGCTCAATGATGATATTAAAAAAGATATTGAAGGAGTTTTCTGATATGTCAGGGCTTCAAATAAGCCAAGCTAAGAGCAACATTTTCCTTGCTGGAATGAATGAGGAGAAGAAAGCTGAATTGATAGACCTGTGGGGGTATAAGGAGGGGAAATTCCCAATTAGGTACCTGGGCATTCCACTTAGCCCAAAAAACCTAAAGGTGGCATATTTTCACCCTCTGATTCAGAAGCTTACAGCAAGAATACAGAGTTGGCAGGCCAAGAACTTAAGTTATGCAGGGAGGTTGCAGTTAGTGAGAGCTATCCTTTTTAGCATTCAGAATTTCTGGAGCCACATATACTCTTTTCCCAGTGGAGTGATCAAGAAGATTGAGAAGTTGTGTAGGAATTATCTTTGGGAAGGAAAGGAGGATAGCAGGAAGAGTGTGGTGGCTTGGAAGAACATCTGTCAGGAATTCAAAAATGGTGGACTACAGATAAAAGAGGTATTAGGGTGGAATAAAATTGTGATGGTTGTACATATTATGAAACTAAGTATTCTAGAGGGGCCAAGAACAGTATGGCATGAATGGATTAGCAGCTACAAGTTAAAGGGCTCAACAGTGTGGAAGTGACTACAAAACAAAGTGACTCCCCATGGTGGAGGAAGTTACTCAAAATCAGAGACAAACTGATTGAAGTTTTCCCATCAGTAGCACAAGGAGGACAGATCAAATAAACAAAAGAAATATATACCAATTTCATCCCAGATAACCCATAGGTAATGTGGTGGCATCAGGTATGGAACAGTTTCTCAACTCCTAAATCTGCTTTTATAAATTGGCTAGCTATTCAAAATAGACTAGCAACAAATGATAGAATTAGCAAGTTTGTTAATCTGTCAGACATTACTTGTGTTTTATGTGGTGAATATACTGAAGATCATAAACATTTGTTCTTTAAATGTAAATGGACTTATGAAGTGATCTGTAAAGTAATGAGAAGTACAGGGATCAGAAATTGCCCAGATGACCTACTGGAATGGAAGAGGATTTTTGCTCAGTCTCAGTCTAAAAGAACCAGTATCTCCAAGATCAGAGCAGCTATACTTGGAGAGACAATAGCTACTATGTGGAAAACTAGGAACAAACAAATCTTTGAGGGAAAGAAGACCAAAGAGACACAAGCTTGCAAACAGATTGCAAATACACTGGCAGGAAGGCTTCAAGGTAGGGGCGGTAAGAATAGAATTACTAGAGCCATATTAGAGAATATGTACCAACTATTAAAAAAAAAAAAAATTGGGAAGTATTCGAATAACTACTGAACATGTGCTAACTGCCAGTAAGGCAAAGAGTGTGCTTTGGATGATGTATTGCAGGGAAAAACAAAAGCTTGTTGGGGAAGGTACAACTAGAGGTACAGTTCTGCCCTTTCTTCCCTCTTACCCCCCAAAAGGAGTACAACTAAGGAGAAAGCCGACCATCTGTATTAGCTGAACAAGCTTACACTGAGAAGGCCATGAATGGTAACAGTTGTAAACTGGAGCCATAGAGAAGTGGACGCTCTCAGCCAAATGTGAAGATGGACACTCTGGAAATGGTGTAGTGTTGCAGGACTTGTGGGCTTGATTGTCAGTCATGGACCTAGTCCAGAACTGAAATCTTCCCGAGCTAGATGGTTTCCGTAGTTGATTGTAATAACTTAATGTAGATGTGATTCTATACTTCTATGGGTTTTACCCTGATAACTCTGTAAACTCCGATTTGGGTTCTATTCTATTTAACTGGTTGCGGGAAAAAAAATGTCGTACATGTTGTTGTTAAGTAAATTTTTTTTTTCTTTTCTCATAATTATTTTTTACTCTAAAAATATAAAATTATGAAAAAGAAGATCGCGTTAATAGGGAAAAAGGAAATCTTGGAGTTTATTTGAGGGTAAAATTGGATTTTTAGAGAAATTTAAGGGGATTAATAAGTCTAAATAAAATATTTACAAAGATTTGGGGAGAAGCTCCTTATGGAAGCACATCATGACATTGGGGCTTCTCCTTTTTTTTGACTTTTTTAAGCAACAATTACAAACACTCATTAAATGTTTTTCAGTGAATTAAAGCCCATGAGGGGCTTTTAAAAGTTCTTGCAAATATTCCCTTATTTTGATAAGTGTTTAACTTTTAACTTATTTAACCGGACAGCTTAATTTTTATGTTCTACAGACTACAATATAATTGTACAGAAACAATCATGCTCGTCCATTAGTTTTAGTGCATTTTTTTATTATTAGTTCTGGTTTAAGATATCTTAAAGAGTTTTTTTTCTTCTAATTAGGACTTTATTTCTAATTAAATCGGATTTTGCAGAACTATGTAAGACCAGTCTTGTATTTTATTCTTGTAGATTCCAGAGTTCTTCTTCCGTAACACATTTGTGTTCTAAGATTATTACAATGCCACTCAGCGTTTGTGCCTATTTGTCTTTAAATACTAGTTGTGGTATACGGACTTACTCATCAAAAAAAGTTTAAATACTCCTATTGGTTCATGAGAGACTGGTTCGTGCACAATAAATCTGAATAGATTGTATAATATAATTTACACTTGAAAATGTTTTAGAAAACGTCTGGTACAATTTTCCCATCCGAAAAAGCCCACTCATCTTACCTAGGCCCGTAAGCCAAGTCTCCCCTCGGCCCAAATTAAAGTCAGACTCGAATAGCCCAATTTCTAGTGAACTCAAATTTAACTATTTAACTATATAAAAATACCAAAACCAGGAATGCAACACAATATTCTTTCTTCATCATAAAGAATAGAAAAGCCTCAAGATACAATCTTATTATATTTCTTGGTCACAAAACAAGAAGCACACTTTCGCTCGCCAAAATATTAAAACTTCCAAGTAGACAAGCACACAAGACATAACAAGTAAAAAAACAAACTTGAAAATGCTTTCTTGCGACATATTAATAACGATGTGCACGCTTATTTTAGTTGGTGAGGAGAAGGAAAGCGTCGACAAGAGCAGATCGATAGATCGTAATCATTTATTGGGAACAAGACAGCTTAACTAAATCTATAAATGTTCACCTGCCTATGTATCTGCCACGTATTCGGATCAATTTTAATATATCTGTAACAGTAACTTGAGTCCTGACATGCAGTATCCAAACGGGGCCTTAAGGAAAAAGAAAAGAAAGAAGAAGAATGCTTGCCACTGACACATATATGATTATGGTAGTTGAATTTAAACTGGCCGAAAATAATGTTTAACCGTGATTTAATGGGCAAAAGAAAAAACTCCTAATAGAAGATAAATATAAAGAATATTTAGTCCTTATGCGATGATCTCTTTCTTCTTTTTATTTTTTATCCGAAAATTACAAAGGGAGACCAAAAGACCGTTGTGCTCATAAATAGAGATTATATACAGAGAGAAGTCTCATAACCCAAATTCATCATTTCAGAATTAAGATCATAAGTTTGACAAAAAGAAAGACAATTGTGCTCGTTTTGCTAGATGATACCAACTTTCTAAAATGGAAACAACCATCTATATATAGTACATGTTATACTGTTTGCCACTTCAACTAATCCTATATATACACACGAGATTTTACCTATTTTATCTTCTACAAATCAAATGATTTATTAGCTTGTCACAAAAATTTAAACTCTTATGTCAAAATAGTTTATTGCAACTCTCTAGCTATAATTACCTTCTCCAGTTACAGTGTGAAAATTATAGATTGAGCAAGTATTTATTTATATCCAATAGTTTAAAGTAGGTCGAATTTGAACAGGGGCAGAGTCAGGATTTTTTTACCCCGGACTACTATTAACTTAAGTAACTTTTAAAAAACAGTATAAATCAAAACGAAAATATTAAATATGCAAGCTAGAATGAAAAATATCTATTGTCTCTTAAAGGAAAAAATAAACTGCATATCATTGTACTACACGAATAAAAGCACTATCGAGGTTGAGATTTACGGTCCTTCAAACTATAAAATTCATCAATTACTGAATCGACATCCACACTTGCAAAAAACTCTCTTTCGATGTAGAGCACCAGACTATCTGCCAAAAATCCTTCTTTCATCTTATTACGTAACTTTGACTTTACAATCTTCATAGCCGAAAATGCTCATTCTGTAGTTGCGGTAGTAACAGGGAGAGTCAAACCAAGTCGAAGCAACCTGTCAATCAAATGAAAAATTGATGACTTGTTGGTCTCGAATAATCTTTGACATAATTCAGCAATTGTTGAAATATTTTGGAACCTCTCATCCGAAAGAACATCCCGTCTGTAATAATTCAACTGGCTTCTCAAATAATGAATCTCTTGCTCATCAAAATCACCAGGATAAAATTCATCAGCCAGAGTACAGATGTAATCAATATCAAAATCAAATGATTTAAAACCATCTCGAGGATCCAAAGAAGCACTTAGCTTTAAAAGTTCCACGGACTCATCATTAAATCTACTCTTGATCTCTTCCACTTGAATATCTATAACAACATTAAATATATCAAAGCGGTAGTGATGATTAGCTGTAATGGGATCTTTTCGCTAGCAAGACCGACATGTGGCAGACTTATACCGAGAAGCCATCTCAGGTACTACAATGTCATACTTTGAGCAAACTGAAACCACTTCCCTATAAAGGCAATCATAACACTTTTCTCTCAATTCTCGAAGTAAATCTTTAGTAGATGACACTAAATTCATTGCAGTCAAAATATCTAGAGATCTCTCTTGTAAGGCCCGACAAAGGAAATCTGTAACCCTCATAATCTTTTGCATCAAACGCAAGATGAATACAAAATCAGAGTTTCTCATTCCAATCAAAGCACCGTGAGCTCCACCCTTTATATCACTAGTAGAATCTTCAGTCATGATGTTCCTAAGAACCATCATTAAAGGGCTGAATAAATCTTCTACACTACAAATGAACTCAAAATGGGAACTCCAACGAGTCTTTCCAGCCCGTTGTAATGTACCAATTTGATTTGCACCTCTACCCCTAGCACGTTCACCGTGGGCTATCATATCTAGAGATTTCTCTTGTAAGGCCCGACAAAGCAAATCTGTAACCCCCATAATTTTTTGCATCAAACACAAGATGAATACAAAATCAGAGTTTCTCATTCCAATCAAAGCACCGTGAGCTCCACCCTTTATATCACTAGTAGAATCTCCAGTCATGATGTTCCTAAGAACTGTCATTAAAGGGCTGAATAAATCTACTACACTACAAATGGACTCAAAATGGGAACTCCAACGAGTCTTTCCAGCCCGTTGTAATGTACCAATTTGATTTGCACCTCTACCCCTAGCATGTTCACTGTGAGCTATCATATGTTCAATTTCAACAACTTGAGCTGCAATGTAACTCATCTTGACGTTTAGCAGATACAGAAAAAATATTAACAACAACACTCAAGTGTGAGAAAAATGACCAAACAAATACCTCTTTTTCAGCAGCTCCGACCAATGCTAACTGTAGTTGATGACCGAAACAATGGACGTAATATTCATATGGACAATCTCTCAAGAAAAGTGATTGCAATCCATTCCATGCACCCCGCATATTACTAATGCCATCATATCCCTGACCCCACATGTTGCAGACGTGTAAATTATATCGACCAAGAGCATCGTATATTTCTTTTTTCAACGCTGCAGCTGTTGTATCACTCACTTGCACAATATCAATGAAACTCTCTCGTACAGAACCTTGTTTATCAACAAATCTTAGTACTATGGCTATTTGCTCTTTGTTGGATACATCCCTAGATTCATCAACCAAAATACAAAGTTTTGCATCCCCAACCTCTTGGCGAATCATTCTTCTAACATTGTTAGCGAGTATATGCAACACTTTTTTTTAATCATATTTGAAGTATAGTTTGCATTTTGTAGAGCAACCTCTAAAATAACACCTTTGAGACTATCGCTCATCCTTCTCAAGAGTTCTAACATCTGAAGGAAATTACCTTTATTTTTTGAAGAATTTGATTCATCATGCCCTCTGAAGGCACATGCTTGCAAACTAAGCCATCGTGTAACTTCAATTGTTGCCGTAAGCCGCAACCTATTCTTTTGTACCTCATCCATGGTCTTGGCGTTCATTACTTTATCGATGTGTCGAGTTACATGGTTCAAATCTTCAACAGCCTTCACATTATTGTTATGTGGTGAATTAGGACCTCCAACATGCACCAAAAAATGACATTTCTTCTTGCAACCTACTCGCTTTCAACTTCAGAATCCATTTGTGGTAAAAGCACGATAGCGAAGATTCTTCTCATTAAACAGAAAGCACGGGAAACAATATGCGGCATCTTTTGTAATAGAGTACTCCAACCACGGAAATTTATCAAACCAAATAAATTGGAAGCGACGATATTGATCTCTAAATTTTATTTCTGGATAAACTGACATAAGTGGTTGATATGGTTTCATGTCGATGTAAGCACGTTTGATTTCATCTCTTTCATTAATGGGGTACTCGCATATCGGGATATGTAATCCTGGATCTCTCTCAATAGAGTTAACATTAGCTTCAACTCTTTGGTGATTAGAAGTATTTTGATCACTACTAGATGAAGGAGGTTGCTCTGAAGTTGATGGAGAAGGTTGCTCTGAAATTGATGGAGGAGGTTGGTGTAAAGTTGATGGAGGAGGTTGTTGTGAAGTTGATGATGTACCTTCATTTGGTTTGTAAAACGATAACATTGTCTTACTTTTCCGTTTCTTGGTTGTTCCACTCTCCATTGTGATTTATAATCTATTATAAGGACATAGATATAAGGCAATGGTTTAGGACATATGAATCATGAAACATTTCGAAATATTTCGAGAAGGTATCGAGAACAATTGAGAAATATGAAAGATAAAACAAAAGATAATTAGATTAATGTATATTTTAATAAACTAAAATAAAATAGTTATATGCCTTAAAAAATATTTTTGTATAAATGACACAACACAACATACTTTTGCAAGTAAAGTACTTATCTAAAAAATAAAACCAGAGAACTTAATTATATAAGTAAATCCATGTAAAAAGCAATAACCAAGTAAACCAACTTATACAATGTTACATATAAGAATTGAGGGCATTTATTGCACAAAGATTTATGGCCACTTTTAATTCAGAGGAAACCAAACAATTAATTAAGTAAACAAATGAATTGGACTGAATAGTAAGTACTGAACAGTAAATAGTAAGAATTGGACTGAATTTTTGAACCATAAGTACTATAACAAGTTTTTTTTTTAATAAGAGCAAACTCCCCATTCCGTAAACTAATACAAGCTAATCCTCCGTACATCACAAGTCACCAGCGGAATTAACAAAAAAGATTGACAAAAATAATAACCCTAATCCCTAAATTCCCGATATTTTAGTTCATTTTATTATCAAAAGTAAATTAACACAACCACACAAGCAAACATATAAGACTTTATTTAATTAAAAGGAATAACTCACAAATTCCAAGAGTTGATTTGCAGATTTGGAGTTTCTTTTGCGCTATTTGCAGACTTGGACTTTCTTCTTCTTTTGCGCGCAGCAGACCAGCAGTTGGAGTTTCTATTTTTTTTTCGTGTATAAAAAAGCAGTTGGGCTAATAATAAGCTAAATCCGAAATGTTGTGTATACCAACAGTTGTGTATAAAAAAGCAGAAAGCTTTTGACCGGACGGGCTTTCTTTTAAGTAATATATTAGGCCCAAACACTTAAATCCAAAATTTATTTTTATTGAGTCAAGTTAAATATATTTTTGTTGGGCTAATAATAAGTATACCTAGTGGATTTTTTTAAAAATTTTGTACCTGGCTTCAGCCCACCTAAAGCCACACTGTGGCGCCGCCCGTGAACTTGAGCATATTATCACCACAAATAAACAATTGATATACCTACATTTATCATTGCCATTTTATCCTTGGTAAAACATATTTCCCTGTCAATTGGCGATGTTGTATAAGTTTCTAAATTTTGTTTTAATGATATTCTGCTTGGTGAGAGTAGCATAAGAAGTTAACATCGTGACTCTACCAACATCCCTAATCAATTTATGAGAATTAAATTTAATTTCATTATTGTCGGTCTTGAATTATATATACGTTGCTTGAGATTTAACGATTTTGTACTTCTGTTAGTACATACTATATTTCTCTCCTCATAGGGCATTTTGGGGGAAGATATAAGAGGATTAAAATTCTAATAGTAGGAATAGCGTAAAGTTTAGTATTTTATTATTCCATATGTTAACTTCTGTGCTTTTAAAAAAAATGTATAGACGTACAAATTAATAAATTAAAATATTAGATTCACAACTTGAAGAAGTCCTTTTAATCCATGTATTGGAAATTTGGAATCAATTTTTGTCCTTCTAAATCAGGAGATATGCAATGTTACGTTATTATAACTACTTATATGATGACAAACGTTAATTATCAGGCCAGCACCCTATTATAACTAAGTTATTAAACAAGTTCCCATATCCACTCTCTTAATTCAGTCACGCGTCCTATAGTTTTATTAATGAAATTTCAAAGATTAGTAGGTAATGCTACCTACATTACGCGATAACTGTACCTTTCAGGCTGTAATAATCCTACGGACAAATGGCAACTGGGCCCATATGTTTAGCACAGGAAATTCTTATGAACACATTGCAACGAAATTGCACGGAATTAATTATATGTGTAATATATGTATATATATATATATATGTGTGTGTGTGTGCCTATTTAATTTGTTTCGTGTGCACCTAACAAATTGAATTGGCAATAACAGATTCCATAATTTTAAACCCTTTTAAGGATTTAGAGATGGAATTGTAAGGACCAACTGGTTATATATCCACAACATTATCCATGGCATGCATGGTCGCCCATTTTTATTCAGGCTGTCACCATGTGTTCGTGCCCGGTGACATATATATGGAAATTAATACCTACTACCAGGGGCGAAGCCAGAAATATTTCTTAGGGGGTGCAAATAATTTTTTTTTCTCCATAAAACAAATACCTTTGATTTCATAAGAAAGAAATTTAAAAACCAGCACGTGGTTAGTAGAAAAAAAAGCTCAAAAACTTCAATATATTTGGAAGGATTCGTGTTCATTTGTTTTCCTAGTACAAATAGTAAAATGAGTGTTTTTTTTATTTTTATTTTATACCAAGGGTTTTAAATTTTTTATCATATCATATGAAGTTTAATTTCTTTCGGTATCTATTTACACTACAAGAATGGGCGGTCAATAGGGACCGCCCATTCGCGACTCACATGCGGTCGCTGATCTTCAGCGACTGCTGAAGACAACAGCGACCGCATTGGAGTCGCTCAATGTCCACGAGGACATCAGCGACCGAAATGCGGTCGCTGATGTCCTCCTGTAAATTCAGCGACTCAGGGCGAGTCGCTGAAGGCCCTAATTAGTTGGGCCAAACATTTCGGCCCTAATTGGGCCGAAATGTGGATCAAAATTAGGGCCAAAATGCCCTAATTTTGGCGGACAAATCAGCGACCGCATCACGGTCGCTGATTTATTCCTATAAATACGAAAAAAAAAAAAATTTTATTCACAAAAACTGCTCCATTCTTCAATACCCGACGTGCCCGCCCGTTTCGACCCGACCCTACGCCATTAGCGACCTTTTCTCGAGTTTTTGCGACCCAAATTGAGTCCCCAACCCCTCAAACCCATTTCCGCCCAATTTCCGCCGTCAATCCGTCAATTTCCGCCGCTAATCCATCCATTTTGGTCCATTTCCGTCGCCACCGCCACCGAGTCCGTCCATTTCCGCCGCCACCGCCACCGAGTCCGTCCAATTCCGCCGCCACCGAGTCCATTTTCGCCGCCGCAAAAGGTAATTCGATTTTTCCTTTTTTTGTTTCTTTTCTTAATTTTGTGTTTAATCCAAAAATAATTTATTAGATTTGTGTTAGATTTGTGTTAGATTTGTGTTAATTTTGTGTTAGATTGTTAATTTGTGTTAATTTTATGTTAGATTGTTAAATGTTAATTTTGTGAAGAATTATTAGTTAAATAGTGAAGAATTTAGGATTGTTAAATTAGATTATTGTATGATTAAGAAAAAAAAATAGGGACCGTGAAGATATTTAGATTGTTAAATGTTAATTTTGTGAAGAATTATTTGTTAAGATTGTTAGATAGTTAAATAGTGAAGAATTTAGGATTGTTAAATTAGATTATTGTATGATTAAGAAAAAAAAATAGGGACCGTGAAGATATTTAGATTGTTAAATGTTAATTTTGTGAAGAATTATTTGTTAAGATTGTTAGATAGTTAATTAGTGAAAAATTTAGGATTGTTAAATTAGATTATTGTATGATTAAGAAAAAAAATAGATTTGTGAAGATATTTAAATGTTGATTTGATATTTAAATGTGATATTTTTATTTTTACAGTATATACATATATTCGGTATGTCGTCACGTAAGACCACTAGCGGTACTGGAGGTCGAGGTCGAGGTCGTGGAGGTGGAGGTCGTAGTGGGGTATCGGGTACTGTTAGTGGTGGTAGTGTTGGTCGTGGAGGTGTTGGTGGTAGTGGTAGTGTTGGTCGTGGAGGTGTTGGTGGTAGTGGTAGTGGTAGTGTTGGTCGTGGAGGAGTTGGTGGTAGTGGTAGTGTTGGTCGTGGAGGAGTTGGTAGTGTTGGTAGTGGCGGTGTTATTGATAGAGGTCGTGGTAGTTGCCGACCTATACGGATTGTCAGATCGGGTCGTCGTGCAGAGCCTAGTGATCCAGCTGGGCCATCCGTCCCCCCACTAGGGTCAGGTGACGGATCTACATCGAGGACACCTGCGTTGCAGCGGCAGTTATTTGTAGAGGATGAGGCGGCCGCTCCCAGAGCAGGTGATAGACCCCGATCATCAGAGTCCACAGCAGCCCAGCTGCCACGAGCACATACTTCAGCTTCAGTTGGGACTCACGTGCCCCCATTAGCCGAGTCTGGCAGACTTCAGACTCCACCACCTGTAGACGACACCGGAGCTGGACCGAGCCAGAGGTTGATCGATACTCCAGGACCGAGCCAGACTCGACCCCCGAGGGGGCCAACTATAGGGGTTACGGCGCTTAAAAAAGGGCAGAAGAAGGAAGTTATAGAATTGAAACGGGGTTGTTTTTCTAAACCCCCCGGTCGTGAGATCGCGAAGACGATCACCTCACTCATTCGACAGTTTATGAGTGACTTTTGGCCCTCCTACTTGAAGGTTCCTGAGGGAGTACGGAAGGAGATGTATGCGAGATTTACGGTGAGTTTTTAATTTATTGTTTAATATTTTTTAATTTAGTATATTAAATATAGTGTTTTTCAAATATTGTTTAATTTAGTTTATTAATTTAGTGTATTAATTTATTATTTTATATTTATCCTTTTTGTAGAATGTCTATGGGATCCGGCGGTCAGAGAGGGGAGAAGTACATACGGCATACCAGAAGAAGGCGAGGGAAATTTACAAGCGTCTGATGAACAAGACGAAGGGACAGTACTTCAAGAACAAAGACAAGGAGAAGTATCAGGGCAAGAAAAAGACGTGGATGAGCGAAACTTTGGAGACTAAGGCGTCAACACACTGGGACACCGAAGATCATAAGCAGAAGTCCACGAAGGGAAAGAAAGCTAGGCGAGGCGGTGTGGAGGACGGCGAGGCGCCCGCTACCTTTTACGGTGGTTCCATTGACTATGAGGAGATTCGACGGCGACTCGTATGTTTTTCTAATTATAATTTGTAAGTTTTTTTTTACATGTCAATTATAAAAAGAATTTTAACCCACTATTACTTTAAATTTGAAGGAGAGGAATCAGCCCAACCGCACGCACCCTATCAGACATGACGAGATTTACAAGGCAGGTCATACGAGGAAGGTGTCGGGCACTGGCAAAGGTACAGGCAGACCGTTGAGGCGGGAGTGGAAGTCTGAGGTGACCAGACTTATTTACGTAAGTATTTTAAATTTTGTAGTCGTTTACCACTTATGAATTCTAATTTAATTTTAAAATTAAGTTTGAACTAATTTATCTTTTTAATTATCTTTGAAAATTCAACAGAAAACATACAAGAGGGAATTGAGGAAGAAAAACCCGGACGCCGTAGAAGACAAGGACTTGCCCGAATGGGACGCCGATTCGTGGAAGAAGGCCATAGGGAGGATCAAGAAGGGGAAGGTGCAGGGTATACCGAGCTATGCAGATCCACGCAACTTCGACATTGAGTACGGTAGGGAGCCAGACTACAGGCGAGAGTTGCTCAGGCAGGTCCAGGAGGAGAACAGAGAGTTGAGGACGACACAGGACCCGAGAGTCGACTCCATGTTGTCCTGGCTTCAGGGTTTTAGAGAGGACATGCAGCAGACTACAGGCCGACCAGTGCGGGAGCTTCCGACAGACTTGTTCATGGGGAACGCTATTAGGAGCGGAGGCGCATTTAGAGTTCCGAGGCCGATACGTCCGAGACCAGATCCTTTTGCTCCAGGTACTTCCACTGCCACCGAGTATGTCGATGATTTTGATACTGATGAGTCGGGGAGTGGTGATGATCTCGATATGATGGATGATGAGGCAGAGGACCTTGGTGTAGATGATGAGGGTGATGTTGGTGAGGGTGGTGATGGTGTTGAGGATGCTCCACTGGCAACCCTGGATGAGATGTACGACTTGGCGGAGAGTTCTGGTGATGAGGGGGTCGTATATCCGTCTAGTGGTGATGAGGGGGGTCAGTGATCATGTGGCGGGTAGTTGTTTGTATTATTTCTTTTGAATTATGATATTCTGTTTTTTCGACTATTTCATTTTGAACTATGGATTTTTCGACTATTTCGTTTTTCGTTTTGGTAATGGTTGTGTTGGTTATGATTGTGTTCGTTTTTCGTTTTGGTTATGGTTGTGTTGGTTATGTTTGTGTTCGTTATTCGTGTTGGTAATGGTTTATGTTTTTTTTTAATCAGACGAAGCACTATTAATTAAAGTGTTACAAATTTATTTGGTTTTAAATATCAATTTATAATTCTTTAGAAGGGTAATTTATATGCTAGGTGTCGTTCGTTTTTGCATATTGGACATCACCTAACAACACTAGCTATAAAAGCAAGAAAATAAAAAATTAAATGACGGTTGACTTTAAACATTTGAAGGTAAAAAAAGTCGTGATGATTATTGTCAAATCTTCTTATTCCATGGTGGAAAACTTTATGTTTATTAGTACTTAAAATTCAACCTTAATATATTTGTTCATGTTGAAACACAGTTTTTGGTTATTTGTGATGAAACTTAGGTTGTGAATAGGGACCGCATCGCGGTCCCTATTGACATAAATATGGACAATAGGGACCGCACTGCGGTCCCTATTGATACTAACAATCTCAATAGGGACCGCATATCGGTCCCTATTGATACTAACAATCTCAATAGGGACCGCAATTCGGTCCCTGTTGAGTCAATAGCGACCGCAATTCGGTCCCTATTGACATTAGCGTAGTCAATAGGGACCGCATTGCGGTCCCTATTGTCAATATTTGTGACCTAATTGCGGTCCCTACTAATATTCATACTTTAAAATCGATATTTTAAGATGGTTCGAGGTGCCGCGTTGTTTGTTTAGTTCATAATAACCATTGTAATAGTTCAAATAACAATAATTACAACGACGCATTGTAAATCCAAGTATTATGTGAGGAGAACGGACCGCTTTGAAGATTCTCTTACTATTTTGTACAACGAATGTCACAATGACAAACTAATTCTATATACATATGTAAGTATAATGATTACTTGATCTAATGATTATACCTCATAATCATATCTATTCCAACATTAGTGAAATAAATCATAAAAACGAATAACAACTACAACTAACTAGTGATGATTAGTTGTAGAACATGAAATAATCTTGAACGTTAATAACTCGCTCAATCTCAATCAATCTATTACTTCACAACTAATCTACTATAAGGTTGATTTTGCAATCATTTATTACTTCAATTCACATGTTACAATGAGTTTGGTTACTAAGAATCACAAACATACCAACATCAATAAAAAAATTCGAATGTAAAATATGAATATTAGTAGGGACCGCAATTCGGTCCCTGTTGAGTCAATAGCGACCGCAATTCGGTCCCTATTGACATTAGCGTAGTCAATAGGGACCCAAATGCGGTCCCTATTGTCAATATTTGTGACCTAATTGCGGTCCCTACTAATATTCATACTTTAAAATCGATATTTTAAGATGGTTCGAGGTGCCGCGTTGTTTGTTTAGTTCATAATAACCATTGTAATAGTTCAAATAACAATAATTACAACGACGCATTGTAAATCCAAGTATTATGTGAGGAGAACGGACCGCTTTGAAGATTCTCTTACTATTTTGTACAACGAATGTCACAATGACAAACTAATTCTATATACATATGTAAGTATAATGATTACTTGATCTAATGATTATACCTCATAATCATATCTATTCCAACATTAGTGAAATAAATCATAAAAACGAATAACAACTACAACTAACTAGTGATGATTAGTTGTAGAACATGAAATAATCTTGAACGTTAATAACTCGCTCAATCTCAATCAATCTATTACTTCACAACTAATCTACTATAAGGTTGATTTTGCAATCATTTATTACTTCAATTCACATGTTACAATGAGTTTGGTTACTAAGAATCACAAACATACCAACATCAATAAAAAAATTCGAATGTAAAATATGAATATTAGTAGGGACCGCAATTCGGTCCCTGTTGTAGTCAATAGCGACCCAAATTCGGTCCCTATTGACATTAGCGTAGTCAATAGGGACCGCATTGCGGTCCCTATTGTCAATATTTGTGACCTAATTGCGGTCCCTACTAATATTCATACTTTAAAATCGATGAATATTATTAGGGACCGCACATAGGTCCCTAAAATAGCAACAGGGACCGCATTGCAGTAACTAAAAAAATTGAGTGACCTAAATTGGGTCCCTAATTATTATTAGTGACCTAAATGCGGTCACTGAAATCCAAAATTTTGAAATTTAGGCAAAAATTTTAGGCGGGATTGAGGGGGAAATTTGAATTTGACGAAAATTTGAAAATTTCACCCTCCCTCTATATATACTCACCACTCTTACACATCTCATTTCATTATCTCCAAAAAACACCCAACACAAAAACACTATCTTATTTTCCAATACAAACACTTTCTTCTTTTCTCCATAAATCACCCAACACAAAAAGTTTTCTTCTTTTTACCAACACAAATCTAAAAAACAAATCACCAACACAATCTTTCTTTTGTTTCTTTCTTTCACTTTCTTTATTTTACCACTTTCTTTTCTTACTTTTCTTTCACTTGTTGTTTTATTCATTCATTTTTTTTTCATTCATATTTTTTTTTCTATTATTAGTCATTTCATTCATCTTTTTACATTCATTAATACTTTCACGTCATTATATTAACATTTTCTTCATTATTTTACTGTTTTGATCTTGTTAAAATCATAATTTTACCAAAAAAAACAATAAAATACGGATTTAATCCGGAATATTATTGTTTTTTTTTTATTTTTTCTGGAGGGTCAATAGGGACCGCAATTCGGTCCCTACTAATATTCAAAGATATTCTATGAATATTAATAGGGACGGAATTGCGGTCCCTGATTTTGGTATTAGGGACCGGAATTCGGTCCCTACTAATATTCATATATACCATATGAATATCAGTAGGGACCGAATTCCGGTCCCTGATTTTGTTATTAGGGACCGGAATTCGGTCCCTACTAATATTCATATATACTATATGAATCTCAGTAGGGACCGAATTCCGGTCCCTGATTTTGTTATTAGGGACCGGAATGCGGTCCCTATTGATATTAATTTATCAGGGACCGGATTGCGGTCGCTGATTTTCCGGTCCCTATTGACCCTCAATAGCGACCGAATTGCGGTCCCTATTGACAAGCGACCGTGGTCAATAGGGACCGGGCAATAGCGACCCAGTGGCGGTCGCGGTTGAGCATCAGCGACCCCCAGGGGGGTCAATAGCGACCCAAATTCGGTCGCTATTGACCCCTAAATCTTGTAGTGTTATGTTAACTTGGACATTTATAATCAGTGAAACAAGATTTTGCAGATTCTGTGTGAATATAGAAACTAATATTAATTACTTAAACAATTATTATTTAATGTATATGACCATTGCAACAGCCAACATGTAGGACATTAGTTTGGTTATTGTTATTATTATACATTCAACATGTATATGACCATTGCAACAGCCAACATTCAATAATGTAGAGTATTTCTTAGAAACAATATTTTTTCTGTTAAGATAGTATACAAAATGTTGTCATATATAGATGACCATATTTTATTTTTGGCACGGGAATAAAAGAAAATAAAGAAAAAATTTAGAAAGTAGTATAATAAGACACAATATATTATCACAGAAAAAGGGTGTATAAACATTAGCAACAAGAATTTGGTGAAAACTGCAAAAGAAAATTTAGATTATATGAAACTATAGTTTACAACGTATACTTATATATTGTTCGTATATGAATAACTATATAGCTAATTTTCTTAACTAAGTATAATTAATGTACATTTATACTATGCAAAATAGTTATGCGGTTTAATGTAAATATATACTCTATACACACACACATATATATATAGATATATGTGTGTGTGTGTATGTTTGTGTAGATAAAATAATTTGCATGAATTGCGATTGGGCTGGGTCAATAAACTTTTTAATTGATAATATATATTTGGATTGTTGAGTATTTTAAAACGGTGGGAAAATGGTCTAGGGGTGCAAAAGCTACTAAAAGTTTTTTTTGGGTAAAAATTTATATTCTTCAAACTTATACTTATTTAAAAGAACTCCTATATATGCATATGATTAATGTATTCTGAACATATATATAAGATTACGTAATTATATAAAAATAATCCATATCTCATAATTACAATTTTAATTTTATATACCATTTTTGCATCTCCCATTCAATCCATAACCGATCCCACAAACACTGCTCTTGACAAAATACATAAATTAAACTTACTGAAAAAGAATCAACCTCTTACAATTCTCTTATGAAACTGATCATATACGTAAAAGACTTCCACAGCGAATTTAAGAACATAATATACAAGTGTATCAATTGGTAAAGCTAATCATCAATTAATTTGCTAATAATGCGATCTGCAATATATTCTATACGATTAAGGTTCCAATGTTTAATTATCACGTATGAAAGAAAGGAAAAAACAAACGAAGAAGAAGAAGAAGAAGAAGAAGAAGAAAGAGCAAGTAGGCGACAATGTTTATTCTTTCTTCATAATAATACATATATATAAGTCTTAGGCAACAAACATTTATTCTTCTTAAAAAGCACTTTTGCAAACGACACACATAAACAAGATACAAATAGATTAAGATCGAACACACTTGCAAATTCTTTCCTGAATTTTGCATTATTTATATCTCGTTGGAGATTATAAATTACAAAATTATTTTTTGAGGAGAAGATAAGCGTCGACGAGAGTGGATGCAGTAATCACGAGGGGGCCATAGAGTTGTGGAATTGGAGCAAGCAGACTAGCTTTCTCAAAGGAAAAAGTCCACTTGACCAAGCCATCAGTAACGGTAATTGTGACCTTAAAGCTTTTGTACACGAGCAGGAGATCTCCATCCAGTATAACAAAAGTTATGGATTTTTTTACGTCATCTAGTACCTCGGTCTTCACCTTCGCAGTAACAGGAACTCCACCTGACAAACGATCGATATTTAGTATGTAAAATATTTTAAAGGAATTCTTACTTGCGTGCTATACATCATGTATATATAATTATAGAGCTTTTAGCAAAAACTGCCCATGTGTTATCTCTAATTGGCAAAAAACTCTCTATGTTATTTTTATTAGCAAACACCCCCTATGTATTTCAAGAATTGGCAAAAAAACCCTTGATGATATTTCTAATAATGACTCTATCAATATTAAGAATTTCTAAGCATTCTAATTTTATAATAAGTATATATATTATTATTACAATAAATATTATAAATTGTTCTATAACTTTTTTAAATTTTCTTAAAATTGAACAAAAGTATAATAAAATTAATCGGTACCGTACTTATATTTTTATGGATATAAAATCTATAGTTTTCTTCAAAATAAAAAATAAAAAATATGCACATAATATAATTTGAACATCATTAGTTTCATATGTATGAAATAAGGACAATAAAAATGATATTCTGAGATCAATTTAAGTACAAAAGATCAATTCAGTGTAGTAGGGAGATTTTTGTTAATTTTTGAATAACACAGGGGTTTTTTTTTGCTAATTAAAATAACAATGGTTTTTTTTACCAATTAGAGATAACTCAGGGGTACTAGTTGTTATTTACCCTATAATTATAGGGTCATTATATTGTTGATTGTAATGTTCAAAGACTTATAGCGTTCAATCATAATTGTATCGATAAATCTCTTTGAATCTTATAGTAGGCTTCACAATGGGCCTGAACTTAATCCTGAACCGTCGCCTAATTTGGAGAGAAAGCTGGAAATTCGTCCTTTAAATTTGACCGCAATTGGACGGTATACATTTTTCAACAAGTTAGAAGCTCTTTTCACTTTTTAAAAGGTGTAGGAGCATTTTGCCGAACATCATATAGCTTGGATATTTAGGGGGATTTATCCAAATTAAACATATATTCTCGGAGAAGATAGTAACAGTGGTTCCCCTCTAAATTTCTCAAATTTATGAGAACATTATTTAAGAAGAACTGAATGAAAACGTATTAGCTAGAGGTGTTGTTGTATAAATTTGTATTAATTACTTCTTTATGATCTTTAAGATCATCATAAAGATACGGATCAGTTAAGTTGTTGCCGAAATAATCATACGCATATATTTTTCATCACGAACAATTCGAACTGTTAAATCCTTTATTTTAAATAGATTTCGTATTGCATCATAAACGTAACTCTTTATTTGTTAAAAGCTCGATCAAAAGTATTATTAATGTAGTCGTGCATGTTCATGTATAATCTTACCAACAATATACTTCCAGAGCTTGATGCTACCCACAGTGCCTTCCTCTCCTTCCAGCAGTTCAGCTCCTGTGAAGGCTAATGGAAATATAGTTACTAGGTCACTCATGTTATACTTGAAGAAATTGTAGAAATTATCGGGTGGTGATTTTATTGCAGCGCTAACTTCAAATATTTCTACTGAATTTGCCATATCGCCAGAAGCTCAACAAAAGATTGTTACTGAAGAAAATGATGATAACTTGGTACATAGTTGTTCGTTATTTATACTTGCGATGAATCATAGATTAATGTTAATCATTTCACAAGTTATGTATTGGTACACCTAATTCATAATTTTATTAGAGGGAATAGGAAGTCATCGCTGATAATTGAGGGCAAACAATAAAACCCAATGGATTCTATTGTTAATTTGGAGCAAGAAATCTTTTAACCATCTCTATTATTGATTTTGTAAGCACGTGAACCATGACATGCACCTAAAACCATTTGTTCGGTGAAATGGTGACTACGCGTGATCGACACAAGAGTTAATCAAATCAATGAATGAAGCAGCGGTCAATCAATTTATTTCAACAATTTATCATCTCCCTAGCGCACTAAAATATGAATCAAAACCCCCAAACCTTAACCCTTAACCCAGTCTCAGTCCGGCAGTAACATATCTGAAACACCAACTGTATCCCTTATAACCCTATCCGACCTTAAAAATATGAATTATTCCTAGATTTAAGCAGCACCTTAACGCGTTCGATCTAATGATTACTCATTCGCGGCAAAGTTTTTTTTAGTGCAAGAGTTAGAGGCACTCTAGTAAAAATGAGAAAAAATCTTGGTGGGCATATGAAAGAGTATACTTGGTTTTTGGAATGTTATAATAGTGTTTGATTGATACAAGGCTAAATTGGAGGGCAAAACATAATTGTTTTGGCAACAACAACTATTGTTTTGCGATATCACTAGCCATACCTTAATAATAGAATAAGAAATTTAAGTTGAGGGTGAAAAGATATAAGAAAGGGCTAGATCTTTAATGTCGTTTATCAAATGTAAGCAGTGAGGAATTAATTAAATTAAGAAGACGATAATAAAGAAGAGAAAGCAAACGGGTGCTCAGGGAAGCAAAGCGACAGAGAATAATATTTCATGAGTGTAACGCTGGAAATCAATATTACTATAAGGGGAAGTACTTTTTTTGCCCTATAATTTGGGCTAAGTTTGCATTATGCTCTTTAATTTTTCGAGTTCCACTTTTGCCCTGTAAGTCCAATAAAATTTACAAAAAATGCCCATTGGACGATTTGTGAGGCACGGTTACTGTTTAGGTGACGTGGCCACTGACTAAGACGCCACTGTACGTCCACGTGGAGCCACGTCGATAATTTGTTTTTGGGAGGACTTAAGAGTAAATGTCAAAAAAACCATCATCCTCTTTATTTCCCACCACCACCACCTTCGCTTGCAAATCCACACACACACCTTCTCTCTCCTCCTCCTCCGACGATGACCTCCGCTGCCTCGACGTTGAGCCTAAAATCCTAAGTGTTTTAGCTCCGCGCGCGCCACCACCGTCGCACACCACACCACGATTTGCTACCGCTCTTTTTTTCCCCTCCCAATCTCTTCAATTGAGGTCGCGATTTAGAATTTCGTTGATCCAAAATGACATCTTTTGATCCGAGGAGTATTGCTCGTAGATTCGATTTTTGGGAGTCGTTGTGGTACAGTGAAGGCGAGCTATTACCAGGCGATCTGTTTCACGATTTTGCCGGCGGTGTTGAGAGGATTGTGGGTGATGACGACGTCGAGGCAGAGGATTAGGTAACGAGATTGGTTTGCATTTGCTTTAAAAAGTTGAATTGGATTTGCGGTAGTGATTATCGCCATGGCTGAGGAGGTTGAGGTTAGTGGGTTTCAGATCTGCGGAGGTTTTTAGTGACGATGATAAAGTAAGCTCGTCGGCGAATTCGACGAGGTCGGCTGGTGGTGGTGTTTACTAGATTGCGGCGGCGGCGACAAAAGGTTTTTCTTCATGAGCTAAAATCGAATGGATTTTGTCCGATTCTGACATGTTAAAATCAGATCGCGTTGAAGCTCGGTAATCCAATGCCGTTAAAAATAGGGGAGACATGTTAATCCAATTGGTGTGATTCGTGGTGGTGGAGGTGGCGGCGATGGTGATTCGTGGTGGTGGAGGTGGTGGTGGCGGCACCGGTGTGGGTGGGGTTACGATTTGTGTGTGTGTCTATGTGTGTGTGTGTGTGTGTATATATATATATATATATATATATATATATATATATATATATATATCTTTGTGTATATATATATCTGTGATGAAGAAGATGATAGGCAGGGGTATTTTGGATATTTCATCGTTAAGTCCAGTCAGAAATAAAAAAAATATATTTACGTGGCGCCACGTGGCCCTATAGTGGCGTCCTAATCAGCGGCCACGTCACCTAAATAGTACTCGGGCCTCAGAAATAGCCCAACGGGCATTTTTGGTAAACTTTATTGGACTTACAGGGCAAAAGTGGAGCCCGAAAAGTTAACGCGCAAAAAGCAAACTTAGCCCAAATTAAAGGGCAAAAAAAGTAATCCCCCCTTACTATAATTTATAATCCTACAATTTATACTTTCTAATACAAATTATGAGATTTGGTTGGTCATAGTGGGCTTTGTTTGAGCTGAATACATATATAGTTTGAGTTGCAAGCAAATGCGTCAATAATATTATTTTGTAGGGAAAAAATCGAAACTAGTCATTTATTGTGTCCTAGTTACAGTTCTCATCCTTTATTGTGTCCTTGTTTTATTTTGGTCCTTTATTGTGTATTTCATTACGATTTTGGTCATTAAAAAGAAGTCTGAGTCGAAAAATATCACGTGGGAACACTTGTCGGCCAAAATAAAACTTTTTTAATTCCCACATGCAAATTCACATGTGGAAACGTTGGTTTCAATTTTTTTAATTTTTTTTATTTAAAATTATGACCCGGCCAACCCGATTTGACCGGGTTATCCGGATCGGATGGGTAAAAATTTAAAATAAAAAAAATTAAAATTGTCGTTCCAACATGCGAATTTGCTTGTGGAAAATTCAAAAAAATGAATTTAGGGCGGCACGTGCTCTTACGCGACATTTTCGGCTGAGATTCTATCTGAAGGACTAAAATCGTAGTAACACACACAATAAAGGACCAAAATACAACAAGAACACAATAAATGACGAAAACTGTAACTAGGACACAATAAAGGACCAATTTCGATTTTTCCCCTTATTTTGTAAGAATGGCCCAGCTGGCATCAGACCACGTCTGAAAACAAATTTATTATACTAGGAAAAATCAGCTTGTGCTCTACACGGGCATGTTCGGCCTCAAACGATTAAATAAATCATGAACACATGTACAGCGCACGCTTTATTTTTTTTCTCATGTATTTTGTATATTAATTTTCATTATCTAACCACTACAATCACGGTGACAGATTTCGGTCTAAACGCTAATTTTGCACTATTTAATATTGTAATTATTTTGACAATAGGTGGGGCCCAATTGATTAATATGTGAGGTGCCCCAATGATAAAAGTGTTGTTCTAATTTGAATGATAACCAATTCAAAATAAATAATTTATATTATTATGCGACCCCTAGTAATTAAACTTATTCCACGATACGCGGGTCCTAGCGATAAATGTAAGTGTGTGTATCCCAAAGCATCATTTCCTAATTCGATTTATGTGAGGTGGGTCCAAATGTACTCAAGCTATTAGTAATTCTTTTTTATTAGGTGGACACTAATTAATTAATACGTAATGGCGCACAAGGTACTTATTACTACAAAACAAAGCAGATCAGTCGAGCTTACGTGGAAAAATTAAAATAATGAAAGATGGGTGATGAAAACGTCTATTTTATTGCAATCGTTAATTTAATTGACATATTATGCGGGTCCCAACGAATAATCTTATTCTATGGTACGCTAGTCCAAGCGAATAATGTGCACGGGTCCTCAAACTGTTAATTACTAATTCATTTAGGTGGGTCCCAATGTTCAATGCGTGCGGGTCTCAGATATCACTACGCAGGCCCTCAAACTATTAATTATTAATTTATATTATATTAGGTGGACCACAATCGATTAATACGCGAGGGGCCACAAAGTGCTTAGTACTATAAAACAAAACAAACGAGACCAGTAAGTTAAATAAAAAAAATGGGGGCAAAAATAGAAAAATTTAAAACTAAAAGTATTGTTCTACAATTTATATTAGTTGAACTTACAGGGACAGAATCGAAACAAAGTAAGATGGACGATGAAACCGACTCATTCTTATATATAGATAGATTAAGAATTATAGTTTTTAGAACGTAAGAGGGGTTTTATGGAATTTTTAAAGTTTTTGGAGTCTTTTAGAACTTTTATAAAACTTGATGGGATTCTTTTACAATTTGTAAACGATCACAATAAAAATAACAAAAGCTATAGGACAACAGTAATAAAAAAAAACCCCTTGTTAGTCAAATAAAGTGTCGAGAGAGAGGGAGATAGAGAGGCCTTAGGCCTATGTGAGTATGTATGACTATGAGGGTAGGGAGAGAGAAAAAAAGTTAATAATAAGTATACCTAGTGGATTTTTTTTAAAATTTTGTACCGGGCTTCAGCCCACGTGAAGCCACACTGTGGCGTCGCCCCTGGCCGCTGTATTATAGCTCTGAATATTTTATTTATTTTTTCTTTCAATTGTGGTTTGACATAAGTTTTGAAAGACTAAGAATTGATCCCACTAAAGATTTAGGATTGATCGAAAATAAGCATGATTCAGATCACATTGCATGCAATTTTCAGTTACACATTCATACTTGATGTCATTGAATATATTTGACATGTGTGATGATTGCAGGTCGAATTACGATAAATGTAACAAAGGTCATTTTGGTTCCATGTTAGAATAAGAGATGTACCGGATTGACTAAAGGAGATGCTTCGGTATTAGAAAATTTGGGGCTCACATGTGGTTATTAGAAGTAATTGTCATTTGGATTTAATTTGTAGTCCAAATGGGAGATTGTTAGGTTATTTCTAATAACCTAATTAGTGGACAAACTGATGTAGCGGAAGCTTATAGGAAAGATTGGAACAACACACGATAATCAAAAGCTTGTTGATTCACGAAGAATACCAAGAAATTGATGCAAAAGAGAGAAACTCTCAAAAACTTTATTCAATAATCAACTAGCTTTCTTCTTAGGGTTTACATAGAATATATACCCTAAAAGCATAATTAAAAATAGAAAAAAAAAATCCAAAAAAGGAAAAAATCGAAATAAAAGCATAAACTAAAAGTGTTACTCATAAGGAACACGCTCCAACAAGCGGAATGCAATTCCGAGTTCTAGAAATAAAGATATAACTGAAACGAAAATTACTAAAAACGGCAAAAACGGCCTTTTCGAGGCCTAAACGATGGAATTTGGCTAAAATCTGCTCTCTAAATGATCTTTAGATTATTACTATTGTTCGTTAGCCCGTTTCAGATGCAATTGGACTAATCGCACGTCAAAAACGGACCGAGCCAAAATCAACCTCTCATCTTGGGATGATCCCGTTTCACCATAAACTCCAACGCCTTCTTGACTACATCACAAACAAATTAAGACAATTATATTTAATCTAATAATAAATATTTGGCTAATTAAGTGATCTAAATTAAGGAGCCAAATAAGCATTTAATTAAGTATAGACTTTGTAATGTGTAATACTCAATAGAAGTATAATTATGACTACTGATGAGGTTATAATTAGATAACTACATAAGGCTAGGGTTTTGGTTTCCAATACTATTCTTGAAAGTGAGATCCCATCAAAAGCGAAAATTAGTATGTGGAAGACTGAAATCTCACTGTTCTCTAGTAGAAGCTTATCTATATGGATCGAGATACGCTTTTGATTTAATGTTTATGCAATTTATTTGTGGTTATTGGTTAACATGTGGAGATTTTGGATTGATGATTTAATATTCATCGCAAAATACTTATTCCAACATAACTGAATTCGTGTCTTCATATTTCTAAACAGAGTTCATTTTTTACACACTTTTAGGTGTATGTTGTTTTGGTCTTATTTCGTCACGGTAATAGAACACAATAAATAATACAAAATGAGATCAAACAATGCTATCCAATATTATTAACAGACTAGCTTGGTTCGGAACACTTAATACAAGCTTTCTAGATAGAATAACTAAATTACAATGTTAATAAAACGTATCGAATTTCAAGTATTCGATGCTGACGTGTTGAACGAGGGTCTGTTCGATGCGTAATAGTTATCACTGAGTGAAAATCAATCTGGAAGGTATCGAATTCGATACGTGTTGTAGATGTCGAATTCGATGCGTACCTATGTATCAAATAGAGATAAGGTATTTAGTGCGTGTCGAATTGGAGTTGATTCGATACGACTCGTGTCGAATGAGGTATGTTCGATGCTGACTGTACTGAGTTGGTTCAGATCTCGAAAAGTCCCTTCAGAATACAGAGGGGACGGCTATTTATAGAACCCGTCCCGTGGAGCCCACATTCCAATATAGAAAGGTGCCTCGAATCATCATTGTTCGATGCGCGCATCGAATCAAGTGTATTCGATGTGCTAATGGGCTGGCCCAATAAAGAAAGATTATATTGTTGATTCGATGCGCGCATCGAATTCTCTGTATTCGATGCGCTTATGGGCCGGCCCAATAACGTTATATTGGGCCAATCCTAAATCACACCCATCATATAGTCCCCCCAGTTTGGGAGACGATATCGATTTAGAGATTGTATTCCAAACTTTAAAATATATTTGTACTGATTTGGGATATTCCTATTCATATTAAAATCGGAGCGGTTCATATTACGTGCATTAGAAAGATAATTTTTTGACGCATCGAATTGTGCACCATTCGATGCGTGAAATAGTACGCATCGAATTAGAGATGTTCGATGCGGTTATTCGATGCGACACCGTAGATGGGCCTGATGGGCCTCGCGTCCCCTATATAAGGGGGCGCTGCGACGAGGAGGTCATTCTTCTGCCAACAGATTTTGCGCTTCAGGTGAGGCACATCGAATTTGCGTCATTCGATGCGAATCGCATCGAACGTTCAGGGATTCGATGCGATCAGCATCGAATTTTCTGAATTCGATGCGTTAAAATTTTTCTTCTCCTCGTTTCAAGCGTTCCGTTGCGTATTTCTAATTTGATGTTATTTTTTGTAGGATATAAACAACCAAGCAAGAACTTTTCTTATCGAAAATTTAATTAAGGTAAAAAAAATTTATTTTTATTTTGTTGTGTTATCTACTTTTTAACATGTTCAATGTTACGTATATTTGAGTGACATACGAGAGTGTGGAGTGACGTATGCGTCCTTAGTTAGTCTCCATTTTTAATTTATTTCAGTTTATTATCATCAAAGATGGTGAGCGGTGGATCCACTCATGGGAGTGAGTCGAGCACTGGTTCTAGCTCCAGTTCCATTAATAAAGTGAACCTTCCGGTTGCACCCACGGCCTCGAATACAGGCGACGTAGATTTATTCGATTTAATCGATATAACAACAGTTGAGTTACCCGCGGGTGATGCCCCCGCGGCAAACACTGAACCAACAATGGCCGAAGAATACAGTGATGACTCGGATACGTCATCTTATAAAGATAACCGCGCTCCAAGCGAGGGTGAAGAAGACGTAGATTATATCAATAGGGAATTTGACGATCATGTCGAGGTCCCAGGAATGATATATGATCAATATATCTCTCGTCTTCAACATAGTCGTAAGGGACTTCGTAAGAAGTTTGATATACCTGATAAGTACAAAATCGTCCTCCCGGGCCCAAATGATCGGATGCATACCCCGCCACCTGGTCATATGATTGTGTTTGTTGGACAGCTCTTAAACGGTTTGCGTTTCCCTATGCCTTACGAGCTAAGATGGATTTTACGGAAAATAAGCGTCGTACCTACACAACTCACGCCAAACTCTTACGGGAATATTATTGGTTTTATCATAGTTATGAAGGCTTTGCGCCAACCACAAAGTCCCAACGAGTTTTACACGTTATTCGAGATTGCGAGGCGCGAAGAAGGATTTTACCATATCAAAGCTCAAACGAATCAGAAATTCTTGAACGATGGGGCGACCGGGTATGGAAAGGATTGGAAAAGAAGATACTTCTACTTCAAAGAGAGCTACGACGACGAGTTCGAGCAATTTCGCCAGGAATGGTACACCGGGGCAAGGGTGATGATTCCCAGCGGAGTTAACATAACCCTATGGGATTGCGAATTTGTCCCCAATTTAGTTAGAGAACATCAATTTGATGTCAAAAAACTTGTTGAAAGTCGAGTTCTTTCACTAGCTGGATTGTCTCCGGTGAAATATGAAGGAAAAATGACCCTTGGTATAACTGCGCAACTCTTTAATTGTTTTGAGTTATGCTTATTATGGATTTTAATTATTTATTCTTCTTGCAGCCAAGTATTTCATGAGTCGCCACGCCAGAATGAACCGGGTAGTTGCTGCTGATTTAGCTAGCTCCCAAACTGACACCATGCCCGTAATTCCTCCTCCTAGAAAGAGAAAGAGCAAGGGCAAAAAGAAAGTTGCTGGTCCGTCTACTGCCACTGCCGCTGATCCACCAGTTGACCTTTTCGAGGAATTACTGGGGGATAAATCTGAGGGAGTTCCAGGCGATGCTGAAATGTCTGAAGATAGGGCTACTGGAACCGGCGAGGATGTCGGCAATCTCGTCCAACGTAAGAGACGAAGGATGCCTCAAACTCAGTCGCAAACCGAAGGGGTTGCTCCTTCGATTGGGCAGACAAGCAGGCCGAGTGCCTCCAATCCTCCAGCTGGTGCAACTGGGCCATCTAACATGGTCGGACCTAGCCAAGGCCCTCGGGCTCGAGCCACTGGGTATCAGCTTACGGAGGCCGAAGCCATCGAGCATTTAAGGGCATTGTTGCCTGGTCTGTCCGTCCCTCTTCCAATCTCTGCTGAAGAAAGGAAAATGATGGAACGAAATACGCTGCATCTGCTGTCTGCGGTAACGATCTCCTTACTTGACTTATATTTCCTTTAAATTGACTTTACAACTTTTGTTCTCACCGCTCGTTTATTGTCAGACGGGAGGTTTCGTGGATGTTATGGTCTCATCCTTAATGGATTTTAAGGAAACTGCTAGTGGTGCTGATAACTCTGCTCTTCAAGCTGCTCTCGATGCCAAGGAAAAAGCTTTGCAAGCAGCCAAGGAGGCGCGAGAGGAGGCTGAAAAACTCAGAGAAGATTTGAATCAGCAAATCAGTGAGCTGAGGTTAGAGGTTGGTGCAGCCAAAGAGGAAGCGCACAATGCTGACTTGAATGGTTACATTCGAGGCCTTAAAGAGGTAAAATATATTATTTTTATAACCTTGCACCCATTCTCATATTATTATTTTTATTAATATATTTTCCTTTTTTGAAGGTTTCTCCTCAGCAAACATTGGAAATTGCTGAAAAGTTTCTTCAAGGCAACACGTTTCAAGAAATGCGCACCCGTCGAGATGATCACGTGGCTCGAAATGCTCAAGCTCTGACGGTGCATCAGTTCTATGCTACAACGTATGTTCGTGGCAATTTCAAACCAGAATGGTTAGACCTGTCCCTAGGGCCAAATCTGGAAAAACGGCCACCTCGTCAAACTTCTGAACCTTCAGAACCTGATGAGTTTGCCTCACTACTGGAGAAGGAGGATCTCATTCTCGGAGGATTATCACCGCCGCGAGACATGCCTGAACCATATCCCTCATCTGAGGATGAGGAAGAAGACTGAATGCCGCTAAGGCTGTTTTATATTTTCCTGCTTATGAACAATTTTTATTCTTAATTTAATTTGTGTATGGCGCTGCGTCGCTCTATCAGCTCAAACCTTTTGTGCCTAGTACAATCATATTTTCGATTGTTTGTCTTAAGTTGTTTAATTATTTATTATTCTCATATACGTTGCCTTTTATTTCAATTTCTCACTTATATTCTTTACTTTATTTTGACAACCTGCTGGTTCATTGTTGTTCAATGAAAATTGTTTATCAATGTTATTCGTAGTATCTATCTCCTACCTCGGTGATTTTAGCCATTCTGGACCAAATTGTTTGTTTCAATTCGTTGTTCGTGACCTTCTGAGTGTCTTGCAGTATAGAGTGTCCCTCCCTTCTTTTTGCTTTAGGGGTTTACGGTACCTCATGCCACTTTGGGGCAGAGTTCCCATCCTTCTTGTCTTGAGCTTTTATCGGTATCTCGTGCCACTTTGGGGCAGAGTCTCCGTTCTTCTTATTCCTTTAGGGATTTTCGGTATCTCGTGTCACTTTGGGACAGAGTCTCCGTTCTTCTTATTTCTTTAGGGATTTTCGGTATCTCGTGTCACTTTGGGACAGAGTTTCCGCTCTTCTGATTCCTTTAGGGATTTTCGGTATCTCGTGTCACTTTGGGACAGAGTTTCCGTTCTTCTGATTTCTTTAGGGATTTTTGGTATCTCGTGTCACTTTGGGACAGAGTTTCCGTCCCTTTGTCGCCTTTGGCTTCTTTCGGTATCTCGTGCCACTTTGGGGCAGAGTTTTCGTTCTTCTATTTTGCTTTAAAGAGATTTGTTGTCCTGCATTCATTCGTATTATGCAGATTATATAGAATTCATGTAATTTCATTAATTAAACATAGATTTCTAGAATAAACCCCAATCAGATTATGTGAATAGTCCAGAGCTTGGGACATTGCTCATTCGCCTGACTTCCAGCGTTGTCCTCCATATTCATGTTTTGAGGTGCCTGTTTTAAGTTCATACATATTTGTCCCTCATGCATGTTATAGCAGAGGGAACGAATAAAACTTGTTCAAAATATTCAAAATGCTAATAACATTGGTAAACTGAAATAGAATCTTTAATCGATATGCTCCATATGCCTCGGAGACAATACCCTTGCTGCTGTTTCTTTTTGTTCTGGCCCAGTCCTGAGTGAAGTTACGTAGCATTTCCATCCTTCAATGTGGTCTGCTATGACCTCTCCTGTACCGCTAAAAGTTGGAAATTTCACCATCTGATGATAAGTTGACGGTAACGCTCGGAAATCATTGAGTGCAGGTCTTCCTATGATACCGTTGTATGAAAAATGCATGTCAACAATCACGTAATCTTCCATAAGCGTCTTTCTCTGTGGTGTTGTTCCCAATGAAGTTGGTAGCTTAAGCATTCCGAGAGGTATTATTTCTGGACCTCCAAAACCATGAAGAGATGTCCTCACTGGTTCTAGCGTCTGATTATTCAGGCCCATCTTGATCAACGTAGAATTGAACAGCACATTTACTAAACTCCCATGGTCAACTAACATCTTAGTGACTCCATAGTTAGCTATATCCACTGTGATCACCAAAGGGCAATTCAAATTTGACATCTGTATAGCTTGTGGACTCAGCTTTCTCAAATCTGTTGTAGAAAAAGTGATTTCTTCGTGCGGCATCTGCTCGATTCTCAGTATATTGGCCATGTCCACAAAATTATCTGATTCAACCATTCTTGTGATCTTCCTTCGGCCATTGCCTGGACCTCCTGATATCATATTTATCATCCCTTTCCTGGCGTTCCCATCTTCGATTTGAGGGTATTGGAAAAGTTGCTGTTCATCAATCACCCTCTGCTTATCCTTCCTGGGAGATGGAGTTCTCTTCCGGTTGAAATGGTTCTCCTGTTCTTGTACCTTTTTAACAAACTCCACGAGTTTGCCATCCTTTATTAGCCGTTCAATTTCATCCTTCAAATTTATACAATCCTCTGTTTCATGGCCTTTCTGATTATGGTATTTGCAGAATTGACTTGAAAACATCGTTGCTTTGGATTCCCTCATTGGTTTGGGATCCTTCAACCATCCTTTCCTCTTAGCTGCCCTAAAGACCGCCATGATGTTAGCATTCAACGGTGTGTACCTTCGAGGTGAACTATCTCTTCTGTAATTTTTGTTCCTGTTGTTGCTGTTATTGCGATTATGATCTTCTCTGCCTCTCTCTCTATCTTTCACAGCCACATTAATAGGAACTTTGGTCGCCATCATCTCCTTTAAATGAACCACATCTTGCGCTATTTTGTTGATTTCTTCAACTGTGGTGGGTTTTCGTTTTAGTAAGTCCCCACCAAACATGGTGTTGGTAGTTGCTCGAAAGAGTATACTTGCAATCATCTCTCCCGTCGGGCTATCAATCCTTAATAGCTCTGTATTGAAACGTTTCATGAAGTCCTTTAGACTTTCATTAACTTCCTGTTTCATCGTGTATAGATGGGAGTGATCCAAAACCAGTCTAGACTGACTAGAAAATTGATCCTCGAACATTTTTCTCAACTCTTTTGATCTGTCCATGAGGAATTCGATTAAACCAATCAACAGCCACTCCTGATAGAGTCGTTGCAAATATCCTGGCTTGCATATTGTCCTTGAAACCGTAAAGGGACAATTTTCTATCTAATTGGAACAGGTGATCTCGGGGGTCAGATTTCCCATCGTATGTTTTTAGTTCCGGGATTTTATCCCCTTGCCCCAGAATCTCCAACTCTATCTCTCGGCAAAAAGGACTGTGATTTACAGAATTGTCCTCCCTTGCTGTTTGAGTCTCGGCTGCTGCTTTCCCTTTTTCCATTCTTCCAACGTTTCTGCTCACTATGTTATGCTTGCCACGCAAATCATGACCTCCTGACTGTCTTCTGTCATCTCTATATTTTCTTCTTCGCGATTCCTCTCTTTGATTCTCTTCCTCATCCCGTTCCTTTTTGAATCACGGCTCTCTGAATGTCTTTTGTCTTCTCTTCTTGCTCGCTCAGCAACGCATTCAGCCTCTTTTTCCTTCTGTCTCTTCTCATGGTGTCTTTTTGATTGTATCTCAACAGATACTATCTTCTTTCCCCGTTCTTTGTGAACAGATCTTCCTTTACTCTTTGTTTCCCCCGAAATATGTCTACTTCTTCGGTCGTCTTGCTAAAAATTTTCCTTTTCTTTTCCCTTTTGCTTTCGGATAACTGAACCTTGTTCTCTCAAGCTCTCAGGATATTCAACAGGAGATGGTATCATAGCGGGAGGTGCTGGAGTGAGTACTTCAGTCACTACGGCTTTTATCATTGCCATTAGTTCATTCTTCAATTTATCTGGAATTGCGGCACTCGTCGTTAAAGCTCCAGTTACATCGGCTTCGTTATTGGGTATCTCCTCAGCTTGAGGTCCTTGGTTCTCTTTCCTGGCCGGAGTTGGTACTGTTGGGGGTACTGTAGACGGTCCAACGATATCTTGCATGATCCGTTCAGGTGTATCCGGTCGTTCTTCTCCCGTATTTCCTTCTAGAGCTTTACTCTGGGATCTGGTCATTCTAGTCATACTGCCTATCAAGCTAATATAATTTGTGTTCCCACAGACGGCGCCAATGTTTTGGTCTTATTTCGTCACGGTAATAGAACGCAATAAATAATACAAAATGAGATCAAACAATGCTATCCAATATTATTAACGGACTAGCTTGGTCCGGAACACTTAATACAAGCTTTCTAGATAGAATAACTAAATTACAATGTTAATAAAACGTATCGAATTTCAAGTATTCGATGCTGACGTGTCGAACGAGGGTCTGTTCGATGCGTAATAGTTATCACTGAGTGAAAATCAATCTGGAAGGTATCGAATTCGATACGTGCTGTAGATGTCGAATTCGATGCGTACCTATGTATCGAATAGAGATAAGGTATTTAGTGCGTGTCGAATTGGAGTTGATTCGATACGACTCGTGTCGAATGAGGTATGTTCGATGCTGATTGTACTGAGCTGGTTCAGATCTCGAAAAGTCCCTTCAGAATACAGGGGGGACGGCTATTTATAGAACCCGTCCCGTGGAGCCCACATTCTAATATAGAAAGGCGCCTCGAATCATCATTGTTCGATGCGCGCATCGAATCAAGTGTATCCGATGCGCTAATGGACTGGCCCAATAAAGAAAGATTATACTGTTGATTCGATGCGCGCATCGAATTCTCTGTATTCGATGCGCTTATGGGTCGGCCCAATAACGTTATATTGGGTCAATCCTAAATCACACCCATCATCTGTTGTCAATAAAACTTCATTAAGTTAAAAACACATATGATTTCATGTTTGGTGCTTTTTTGTTTATGCTTTGATGGATTTTTATTGGAGGATACAAAATATGTAGAGATTGGAGTACCTCCAATTCTGTATAATTATACATTGTGTACTCATCATAAAAAAGTTTGAGGAACACGTGCCTTTTTATATCAAATGATATATATATAATTATTTGTAACAATAAATGACATTAAATGTTAATTTTATTTTTAACAAAGCATGAGCCATTGATTAACATAATGTAAAAGATTAAGTAAATAAAATACCAACGAAAAAATGTGAAATATAACAATGTTCATATCAAATAACAGTAAAAGTCGAATACAGGATGGACACGATGCATACAATAGTGTCCCATAGCATATTCAACAACCAGTTGATTGCAGATACTTGTGTGCTAATTGTTATTACTCTTAACTTTGCAGGTAGGTCGGCTATCTAGTTAACTTCTCAGTAGTAAAAACATCATTTGATCGAAGTGAAGCTAGTTAGACGTGTAAGAATCTCCATGAAAAGACCCCGAGGGAATACAGTGTAGCATAAATAAAGAATTAGTCGCTACGATAGGTGAGAAATCTGAAGTTGATTGTGCCTAGATAAATCCATCACATAATCCTCATAAATCTGCTTGATTATTAATCATATACTTACTGATTATTGGTAGTGCGGTGAGATGCGTAGATCGTATAGGATCGTAACTCATAAATGTAAGAGCTGAATTGGTGTGGAGTTTAAGATTAGATCATTTTACGCTGTCCATGGTTCAGGACTTCAGGCTAGAATGGGCCAATTGTGCTTCATAGAATGTGGCAGTTTAAGACCAAGTCTTCAATGATTACATATTAAATGTGTAGAACGGAAAATTCAAATCTTTGAACACGTGTTTGAAGAAACAATTCATATTAGTTAACAGTTTGTCATATCAAAGCAACCAGCCGATGTTTTCCTGCATATAATTCTTTGCTATGCCAAATTTACAAAAGAGTTCTTGCAAGTATAACTAAAATTTGATTGCACGGCGGTCTAAGTTTTGTTTTTCTTTTTAGTTTAATGAACTGTTGATTTTGTGTGTTTTAGTGAACATCTCATACTAATAACACTTAATTAATTAAATCATTTTATTCTTATCTTTTTTCCTTTTCACTCACAAATTGGAAGCAAATTGAAATGATTTACAAAAATATTCTCATTAATTTAAACTGTAACATTTTATACGTGAATTAAAGAGCAAAATATATTTACCTACCTAAGTGGAGATAATAATTAATAAATCAAGAACATTTATATCAGTTTATTAAAGAATCAAAGCTGACCAACACCTCACCACAAGTTTTTCTCCAAGCTTTTCGATAAATTTTGCAAACTCCACCAGCTTATGTTTTAAAATTGCTCTGATACTCTAACTGCAATTAAAACATCTTAGCTTGCTCAAAAATATACATTCTCTTACATAATAATCAATTAAATCATTAGTTTGTAATGGATCTGTTGGGGAAGTTGCCATGAACACACAATTTCTGGACTGACTGCATTAACGCGAGCTCACACATGTTAGAAGAATTCTACTCTTTTTTCCCAAAATGTGAGAGCTCTTTTGTCTTCTATATAAACACAGAATCGGCTACACACGCGCGTTAGGTCCACGTGAAAGAGAGGGAGGCGCAACAATCATGAGAATCAGCAGTAATGCACTAAATTGATGATAAATAAACAAGGTCTATGCAATGGATGAGCAGTTGCAGAATATTACACAGCTATTTACAGATCCTCAGAAAATAGAAGCCATAACTTATTTACAAATCCTACCACTCCTCTATGTCATCATCGTCGTTCTCTTCAACCTCATCATTCAAACTCATTCTGTTGTAGTCATCGTCTATGGGGGTTATCTCTGCAGCTACTCTATGTCCAAGCCAATTAAGTGCGGGTTTAAACTCAGTGGCCATAACTGAAAGATCATTAAATCTCATGCATCTATAATCATCTCTACTTTGAGTCACCATATGATACTGCAACAACATTAAGGAAAGGACAACATCAACACGGATAATAAATTAAAAACCAAGGAAGCCAACAAAGTCGGTAATATGATGCATACACACAAAACTTAGTAACTCTCAAATCAAGCGTCAAATTGCTATATGCACTTTCAACATATAACAACCCTCTGACAAAAGTATGCTCAAACTTTATGCAATTAATTCTGTACAGGATGAATGCCCTGGATGCCGTATGCACATCACACATGGCTTTCATATCAATAACCAGTTCCTTTATGGCAGAGGGAGGTGGCCAAAACTTTCATTAGCGAATGGTATACAAATGCACATAAATAAGTCGAGCAAGTGTTATGAGATAGCTCCATTTATATCTGATACTCGTGAAATAGTATTTTCATCTACTTTACAAGTAGGATAGCATTCAGAAAAGTAAACAAAACTTACTAAATGGATATCCATAATTATGCATCTGGCCTATTGTAATTATAACTTTTCCTAAATGTTGGACCAAATTACCCGTCTATTAGAGGTGTATCAGATATATACTGCATGGTAGTCGCATTTTTGTAGTGCAAGCCCAGGAGCGGCTATCACGCTGGTATGAACACCTTCGTCGCTAAACCACGCTGCACGGCCGCTGGTTGATCCACACTTAGGTTGCGTGACCAGGCAACTCTTGGTGGCTACTGGCCATGCCCCTGGGTGGAGTTGCGAGGTCACAGGTTGATGGAGGTAGGTGTTTCTGTTTTTCCTTTTTCCTCATTTTTCTGATTTTATTTTATTTTACTGTAGTTACAGTATATTTCTTTCATAAGAGTTAGATTTTTGATTTAGTCTATAACTCAATTGGAAGGACAATAATGTCTGTCTTTTAATCTTTAGTTTTTGTTAAATGCTTTGATCGGTATCCTCTAAGTTATGCATTGAACCGGTTTATCACACTTTCATTGAATTATCTTCTTTGAAAAGTGGGAGGAGGTTTACACAGCTACACTAAACTTTAGGGAGTAATGTAATTATCTCATTTTTTTAATTTTTTATTTTTTGTGTGGAATTTGTTCCTTTCTTGATAAAGCAACATGTAAAATATTTAAAACATCCTTGATAAAGGAACATATAAATTATTTAAAACATCCAGGTGGAATGCATTTGATCCATAAAAGCATAGTAGCGTTGCCACCCAACGTGCTCGTACACAGCTTAAATAGCAGACTCTGACACCTTTTTCTCTTTTTGACATTCTATTCATTCTTTGCAGACTGAGTCTGATGTTCAATAGATTAAGTAGGAAAGATACGTATTACGACTAAAGATCAAGAATTTAAGTAAAATTGTTTCTATAAATAAGAAAAAAACAAACTGCTAAATCTTACATGCCAACTAACCTTATTGTGCCACAATGATTGCTCAACCTTCCAGAGCTGTGGACGGCGAATAGCATGCCATCTGATTCACCATAATAAGTGAGTGTAAGACATAATATTGACAAAACAAAACAAATCCTTATCTGTGAGGTGTACCTGGAAGACACTGGACAATTGTTCCCAAATAACACCCCTCGAACAGCAACTGAACCAGCAACAGATTGTATGATATTCTCAGCATCAAACTTCCGACTATAATTCCTACTTAGTGGGGCAAGAAGCAAGTCAGCCTCACTTAAATATGCTGCCACAACTCCTGCATCCTCAATTGCCTCCTCACTAACAAAGTCTAGAACTAATTTTAAGATCAAACATTATTAGTTAACTTATAATTACAAAATACAATTCTGGAGACTCTCAGGCAACATAGAAACTGATAATATAAAAATAGCCGCTGAATTCTTAAGATGTATACAGATATAATCATCAAAGACTGCTAAGTTGCACCAGGAAATTACATGAATTAGATCGATGATGAAGATGTACAAAGTATATACCATTTTCATGGAGAAAATCAACAACGAGCCTTGCTTCCCCATGTGCCTGAGAAAGAACCAACTCTGGAGCGTCCATTTTGAGAGGATACCGCACAAATTTGTCCTTGAAAGGAATTGCATCCTTATCTGTGAGAAGAAACAGAATTTTAGAACCCCTCTGAAGGTTCAAAAATGACTTGTAATATTGAAAGGTTTTGACGATTTCATCCTCTCATAATACAACATAGGCATACTGTTTAACAAACTCAAGGCTATTGTTCAGTATGGAACAAATACTTCACCCACTTGTGATTTTAATCTAAGGTAGCATCAATTATAGATGGAATCACATTTTCCGGACATAACATATAACACTTCTCGATGCCCCACCACGAGACAGATAACACAGTTCATCAGATATACCTGCAATTAAGTTTTCACTTTCTCTTTTGTTGTGCAAAAATTTGCCCAATGCATGAAATAGTGACAAAGTTGCATCTTTTCCAAAGGGCAAAGAAACATCATCACTCAAAAGACCAGTCTCATTTGCTTTATCTTCTGAATGAGTCAGGAATTTCTTTGAAACAGAGAAAGAACCCAATGTGTGTGGTTTAAGAGATAAGAACTGTAATGATGTAATCGCGTGTCTAATATCCCCTCCGCTAGTGTTTGCTATAACATCAATCTGTTCATCACTCACTTCAAATCGTTCTGCTTTCCGTATTTTTAGGAGTATCTTCTTTATGGAATTGACAGTGATTGGATTAAATGTCACCTGAAACATTTGATTTTTCAGAAATCAGTAAATAACAGATAACCCATATTCAGATATAACAAGGTAAGAGAGCAACCCTAAGAGCCCCAGCATTTTGTAGAGATGCCTGTAGTTCTTCCCAGTAACGGCTATGGTGCTCTACAGTATCAGACTTGCCATAATCGTTGATCAATATGGCCGTTGGAAAACGAACTGATTGCAGAAGAAGATGCAAGCTCTTGTGAAGTCTTGCACAAGAGACCTTCCCATTCACCACAGGAAGATCGTCAATCAAGAATATAACTGATGCTGGAGATGCTCTCCTCAAGGATGAGGAAATTGATCCATATTTCCTTATTCTTTCAACAAAATTTTCGAACTCATCCAGTTTTGACATATATCGAAGACCTAGTACACAATCACCAAAAGTTCCATAAGATACAGAAAGCTAAACCAGGATATGGAAAACAGCAGATAAATATATTATCGCAGTGCATGAAATGAGCAAACAAATCCAAATCCCACTTGGAAAAAAACATTCTCCCCCCCCCCCCCCCACACGCACACACAAGAACATAGAGGAAAATTAAAGAGCAAAAAGTTATCAAAACTTCCTTTAAAATTTAAAAGAAGCAAATTTTGGCAAACTGAATCCCGTATAAGGGAAAGACATGGGTATTGTTCATCGTGCTCCTCTGAGGTTTTAGTGCTTGGAAAATCCTCCCCCCCCCCCCCCCCCCCCCCGCCCCCAGTTCAGAATTGACTGTTGGTCAACATTCGATACTGAGGGTAGTTATGGAATTGACATATAAAAATATTTCAAATATTTCAACAACAAAAAAATGTGAACTCTAGGTTTTTTCTTACCTTAACCTTGAAGTGTAACCCCTAATTACTTACATTCTCTCTTTCTTTTCTTTTCAAAGTACACTGGTTTCTTCAAGACTTAAAACTATGTTTATGAATTTCGGGGCTGCGTTAATAGATATTGGCATTACAGTGTATAGAGATTATGTGAATGAGTCCCTCTTACACATTATAGTATTAAGTAACTAAAGTGTATGAAGTTACTGTGGTTGCTTTCAAGGTTTGATACATCTCTGACTCCTCTCTACAGCTCTTTGCAAATATATTAAAAATTGTGCATATTGTTATAAAACCTTGGACCTAGGTCAGAGTTTGGTCATCAAATTCATGTACATGTTCAACGAGCATGCACTCCCTTCCTTACAGTGCCTTTCAAATTGTGGTTAAAAATAACGGATTGATATTTTCATTATAAAATATGTTAAAACCCAAACAACATCTTAGTTTTTATTTTTTTCTTAAGAAATAGGCCGTAGAGGTAATCAATAAAATCTTTAAATCTGGGCAAAATGAACTTTTAATAACTTAATGTGATTTCTCGTGAAAAAGTAAACTACTATCGTCACATTTAACTGCTGATCGGATGGTTAAAGGATGGAGGGGGGTACTTTCTGTAATTCTAACTAGAGAGGAATATATGCTAAGCAATTAAACATGAGGAGAGGTGGATTAAAAATATCTCGAAAGACATACATAAAAGTAAAGTAAATTTTGGCAACCAAATCCCATATAAGAGAAAGACATACTATATAAAGAACACCGATGAACTTGCATAACAAAATATCAGCTTGTTAACAACTAGAAAAACATGATTGAGACACGACAATTGCAACGTGTTTACATCATTTTTTAATACATGAAAGATGCAATACAAACCCTCATACCAGAGGGTTCAAATAATAAAATTTATATGTATCACTTGATAGTCAAATATACGCAAGAACCCACTCCCAAAACCGTAAAACAAGCCCGTCCCAAATGGTCCAGACTAGTTAACAAAAGACCAATGGTCCATCAGCAGTGGGTACTCCACAACCAAAACATGAAGAATTCTTGAGGAAACTTAAAAGTTCAGAATGCCTTCTATTCTATTCCTTTTCAACCAAGCAGTGACAAAGGCAAGCCTAGCCTCTAACATGGTCATTTGAGACAAATGCAAGTACAACATTTATAAATTTTGAATTAAAACAGACATATTTCTTGATGTGTTACAACTGAAAATAAGTCAATCGTTAACTATTTAATATGTCTGGTACGGCCGTGAGCAGACACATTATATAGTGGGTAAAGGAACATAATGACAGAATGTTGGAAAGAGACAACTCGCCCTCAAAGAGGAAACGGTGGAAAGGGAGTAACTGGTAACAATCTTGCATTTTCTTTGATTCTTATAAAGTCTCACTTAAAGTCTAATGAAGGTTCAGAAAACAAAAATTACAAATATCCTCTCTGTTCTTCTCTGGAGATCTTTATCGGATCAAACGGATACGAGAAAATATGTCAACCTTTCTTTTCTTTCCTCAGGTATCCTCCAAACAAACATAGAGTTGGGGAAAGAAAACTTGAACAGCGCATATTTCAGCTTTACAGGATAGAAACAATCTTTCTCGTATGTATATGAGATTTCATTCAAATTCTAATAGCAAGCAGTTTCTGGTTAGTAGAACTGCCGCAAGTTGGTAACAATTTGTAAGTTTAGAAGTGAATGAAACCTAAAATATTGCTAAAAGTATTTAGCATTTATCTTACATGGACAATTTACATACATGCATATAAAGAGATAGACATATTAAGCGACAGAACACTAACAGTTCTTGTTTGGTAGGTACCTGATCTAGAAGCATGCAGATGTTCTTGCCATATGGTGGGTGTAGGCGTTGTCCATTCACAAACCTCAGCTCCAAGATGAGACGCTATACCATATATGGTCGCCTACAAAATTAATTAAAGCCAAGAGTGAAACTGGTCGCTGTTGCATAAAACTGCTGAGTACCTAAAAGTATTATCACATTTTTCAGTGCAGATAACTTCAAAATTCTAGAGTTACAAGTCTCGTACGGATTTTCCAACTCCAGCTTGCCCAGACACGAGAATGACATTACTGCGTGAGGTGTCCTGTATACGAAGCAAAATATTATTAAAGTTTGATTAAAGAGCACATTGGAGATTATATTTGTTGGTGACAGTTATCAATCAAAGAAACAACCCCAGTTTGGATTTTGGCCTCATCACTGGACAAAACAACCTATTGCAGCCCTTGGACGTCTTGTTAGGTCTCTTGCATTGAGCCACTTGGGTTGATTGGTTTAAGCATATTATTAACATGTGTGATACAAAAGCACAAAGTAAATGCCTCAAATAAAAGCATGTAGAACAAATACTTACATGACTATATCAGCCCTATAACATACAGACAACCAGCGGACTTTGCAAATAATATAGGTTTGTATAATAAGCAGAGGTCAAAGCCTCAGAAACGACACGTTGTAACATACCAGTAAAAAATGTAATAACAGGCTTTCTTCTTCTTTTTTAATATATTGAATAAGTCATACGACCTTCCTGAAAGAGATAGCTATTAATTAAGAAAACAAAACAAAAATAGAGAGAGAAGAGGGCTTTTGAACCAGAAACGAAGACAGAGGGGTGAATATCAGTGGCACCAGCCATATATGTTATTAGGAAATGGCAGAGAGAACCCTCTGAGGCACGAGCTCTTATACGTGATTAATCAGTAAATGAAAAAACATGCTGAATTTTCCTTGAATTCCTTGAAGCTTTCTTCTATTCTTATTTTACAGGAAATCAATTTAATTGAATTATAAGATTATGGTCTTTATCGTAATGGAGACTAGAGACATTGAAAGAACGGAAATAAGAAACATAAAGAAGGGAAGATAATGAGAAGTGGAGAATCTGGAGATTAAGAGAAGTAATGAGAAAAGATAAAGGAGGGAATTACATCAGAATTTCTCAGTGTCGCTTCAAACCACATTTTAAGCTCTTCAACCTGCAAAGCCAGAATGTAAGTAAATACAAAAGAAAAGCTTAAAAGGTTATTTTAACTCCAGAATAAAAGGTTAATTTTGATTCAGAAGTAAGACCTTCTTCTTATGAACAGCAAGCTCCTCCAAAGAACGAGGCTTATACTTATTGACCCACAAGTCCTTGTCACTGTGAGAACCTATGTGAATCCATTGTGTGTGAGCCAAGACCAGAAAAATAACAAGTTGCAATGAAATATAATGCAGGAAGAACATGAGGCTTATTAGGCCTAAGGTGTGTAAGAAAAGGGAATGAATCACATGACCTATGAGACATATGAGTTTATGACCCATTTTCAGGAGAACAAGTTGATCAAGATTACAATGTTTATTCCAAAAGTGTGGAGAGCAATGAATATAGAAAATGAGAGAAGTGGATATAGCAGCAACCATTGGAAAATTGCATACCAGGGGATACCTTGAACTGAATGAGCCCTTGACCCCATTCGTCACAAAACCTCTTCTTGACCACCACGAAGTAAGATTAAAAATCAAATATTATAATATAATGTTGTCAAGTCACAAATGAAACAATGACAGAGATACAGCTATTACCTTCATTAGTCAGTAAATCAAAAACTAATAAAATGCATTTGAAACTACTAACAATACAAGAAAGATAACTGAAAGGCACCTCCTCGTCAAAGCCAGAATTTGGGAGGGAAGCTCTTTTAGCCCTTTTACGCCGGCGGCTTTTTTGAGTGGGAGCTGAATTCGAAACCCTGGAATTGGTTATAGGCACGAGATTTCCATTTGTATCGTCGTCATCTGATGATGAAATCACGATGGCCAGATTCCGTTTTCCGTTGCTCATCGGAAAATGCTATTCTGGAACCCTAGCTAATTGGGAAAAAGAGGTGGGTTTAAAAAAGCGCGGGTGTTTATGTTTAAGAGAAAGTGTGCGGTGGCGTAGGTAAGAAGCTGAGGCCTGAGGGTGAGGGTGTATATGTACATGTTACTCGATAGTCGATACGCATACGCCAAGTTACAAAGGAAAAAAAAATCGTCTGATTGATTCGTAATCACCTAAACTCAAACAAGACACGAGTTTAGCTAGTGCAGGGTGTTTTAGGTGACCCAAAAATATACTGGGCCGGCCTGCCCCTTAAATGCTCATAAAAAATAATTTTCTATAAAGTATTACTCTGATCAGGAACTCATCAGTAATCACGAGCCGTTGCGCCAAAGTGGGGGGCTGCACACACCAAACCGGGGTAAGCCACCAAGGATAGTCAGACAATATAGAACATAACAATTGAAAGATGTTGCATACCTCGTTTAAACCACATGAGTATCCTAATCCATCCGCTCGCGCCGTCTTCTCTTTCTCCCTCGCGACTTGCTCCTTGAGCTCCCCCACGTGTGCCTCCAACGTCGTTTTCTCACCCTTCAACTTATTGACCTCCTCCTGAAGCTTGTGAGCCTTTTTTTGCGCGGCCTTCGCAGCTTCCCAATCAGCACCAGCTCTTGCAGAGGAATCCTTGGCAAGTTTAAGGGTCTTTTCTTTTTCATCCAGGGCGACTTTCAGCGCCTCATGATTGTTGTCCCGGCACTCTGCCTTCAACAGCTCGATGCCAGTCGTTCTCTCCTCATGCGCCCGTTCCAAGCCATTGGCCATCACATCGACAACTCCGCCTTGTTGTTGAGGTCGAACATGTTAACTATAGAAACTAAATCTCGAAGTAGGTATCATACAACCAGAGTAGAAATCTAGTTACCGAATTCACTAAGAGTAGCACAAGCCTCTCCAACTAGGCCCGTTTTTCAGGAGACGTAGGAAACCGTGTGGCCAGGCCAGGAAACAACACCCGCATCACTTCTATCACATCTTCTTTGGATTGGCAACCCCAGTAACACAAACTTGGGAAGCACTCGCAGCAGCCGCTTTGGAGCCCACCTCAACGGGGGGACTGTGCCCTTCATCCGAACATTCTCATAACGAGTTGCGGACGTGGAATGCACCACATGTGGCGCGGCGCCACTAGATGCACCCTTCGTCTCTTAGTCGTAACAGCTGGCTCAACCACGTCTTCGCCCCCGACATGATCGGCGGCAAGAACATCGAAACCCCCAGAATTATCATCACCTACACGAACATGTGAGAACTCTCGGTCTCCTTGGTTTGGGGTCTCGAACGGGTCAAATGGTGAGTTGGACCGGGCTGATACCCCAACTTGCGCTTGTGTGTTCTTACTTCCGATTTTTTCTTTGACCTTCTTCTTCCTTGGCGGGGGTATCGCAGTTGGCATCGTTACTTGGGTCGTTCCAGCTTCAGTGGCGAGAACCTGGTTCATGCGAGCGTGGCGACTCATAAGAAAGCACTCTGCAAAGATCAACAACAAGTATCAGTAATGTTTTCAACAAGTCACACGACTAAATTTTCAATAAGTCAAAACATATACCAATAGTATTCTTCCCCATATACAAAATTGGAGACCAGCCTCCGAGGGACAGAGTTTCATTAGTAACTGATGATGCATAATCGGCCCCACCCTCGTAAAAGGGCAGAAAAATGGGTACCCTGCAAAAATGATCCACCATCTCGTGAAGAGACACGTCTAAGTCACGGCCACCCCTACCCAAATAGGGGCCAAAGGTTCGGGCTTCGAAGAAGGTACCCCTGGGTCACGACTAGTAAACACCCCCAGAGGATACTCGGTTTGAACACCCAAAGAAGGTACTCTGGAATCTCAACCAACGCCTCTTAAAGGGAACAAGGTGAGATCACAAAGGCTTTGACACAACCATCTCAACGAACATGGCACTTACTCGAACTTGGGTACCCACGAGGAACAACCATGGAACCCCCCAAAACGAGAAGATAATACTCTCTGGAGCACTCAGGGTCTCTCAGACTCACGGGAGACCTTCACCAACGCTTAGTTAAATTTGAGGAAACAGGAGCACATAACAAATACTAAGGACACGAGTCAATACAATGAGGTATCAAGACCTACCAGAACCACGACTAAAGGAAGCAGTTTATCCATGCCCACAGCAACGAACGACTGGCGGGTCTCATCTAGAATAGACGATCGAGAAGAACTATCCGATCATTCAGGCCGACAATGGCCCACGGCCTTACTCGGAAGACGCGTCAGCCATCATTATTTACCCTACATCCCAACCACCCTAATAATGAGAAAAGACCGCACCCTATTGGTCCAACTCATTCATTGGGGCAGAAAGGCAGCAAACCTTATTGGTGCAGATCAATGATTGGGGCAGATCGATCCCCATGCATTGGCTCAATACCGCCACCAAATACAATTGGAGTAGCTATCATTATTACCCGCTCATACGAACTACAGTCAACCCACACCATTGGTCACCTCATGACAGATGACCCTCATTGGCGTAGAAGACCCTCACGCCATTGGCCACCAGTACCCCACGGAGTAAAGACGGTAAGACCGGTCTCGATTGGCCAAAAACTTCTAGAACTAACACTATAAATAGTCCCCCATTTTTCAGCAAAAGACAACTCCAACAGCTACAACTTCAAGCACATCAGTCACTACAAAATCAACACAAGAACACTCTCCGTGAATTTACGCTTTATTGTACTTAGAATTTATCACATCCTTCTAGCTCTTGCTCGTGTTCCCACACGACCCCTTGTACTTCACTCAAAGTCCTTAATAAAATCATTGTGCCTCCTTCCCTCAAATTTAAGATTGGCGTTCCGAAAAAAAATACTTGAGTAATAATATCCCCACATATCTCGACCACCCAGGCCCGGACGATATTGCCTCACCAAATGGCGCCGTATGTGGGAACACCTTAAGTTCTCTGAGAAAAGTTTGGGGAAAGTTGCATGGCCAGGAAAAGAGCTAGAAGATTACCGTTGTGAGTGTCCTCACGACCCTTGTGATCCAGTACTGAGATCGAATTGATGGAAAATCACAACAATGAAACAGAGGGGGAACTAAGCCTTTCACCCCCTCTTGAAAAAGTTCCACAACCAGACGGTCATGTGCCTCCCCCTCAAGCGCCAGCACCACCTACTACTGACCTTCTCATACCACAAGTCGACCAGCAGGCACCCCCAAAGATGGGACCCACTATGGGTTATGTGCAGGTGCCATAGGACATGTATCGTAACATGTTCGCTCGGTTCAACCGAAATGGTACCACGGCCTCAGAAAACAGACGGGGTCGTAACAGTGAACGCTTCGAAGAACACAGAGACCCTCCGCGTCGCCAATCTGCGCTCCTCCAAGAGCCCAATCCAAAGGACTGTCATGAGGCGATGCCCGAACGTCCCCTCTTTGTTATAGAAGAAGACAGCCATCGCTGGATACTGCAAGTACGATCGATGCGCTCATAGGAGAAGAACCTCTCAGACCACCCCGTCCTGAGGAGGCAGCTTAGAATCCTCTTGGACTTCATGATCCCTACTATCCCGAGCCCGTTGAAAGACGCCAGCACTCGCTAACCCCATATGCCCCTCTATGAGGTATGATGGAGCAGATGCAAAGAAAAGTACGAGAACTTCGTTGTAACCTCAACCAAGGGGAGGAGGTAGCTTACCGGGGATCATCATTCGCACCCCACATAGATGACCCCCTCGTCTCTCTGACTATGATGCCAACATGACTTCCACTTACGTCAGAGAAAGGACTGATAGTGACCCTCGTGATCACATCAACCAATACTTAGTATGTATGGACCTATGTCGGCTCCTGATCACGCTATGTGTTGAGTCTTCCAAACGACTCTTACAGGCCGAGCTCAATCTTGGTTCTCCCAATTGCCACCAGGAACCATCCACAGCTTCGAGCAACTAACCCGATGTTCATAAGGCAATTCTCCTGCAATAGAGTCTTCCCGAAGACTTGTGGTCACCTGTTCAACATTCGACAGAATGAGGATGAGCCCCACAGGGACTACATGTGACAATTCTCTTAAGCCGTAAGAGAAGTGGTTTGTTTTGACCCTGGTGTACTCTCCAACATTATCATCTGAAGGTTATTACCAGGGGACTTCGTCAACTACTGAGGAATCGGGACATCAACATGGAAGACTTGTTGCAAAATTGAAAGTCTTTCATAGAGCTAGAGGAAACACGCAATACCCTGAGGCTGACGAGGCCTCGCGAGCCCCGGCCCCCTCCAAAGGAAAAGAGAAAAAAGACGATAAAGAAGGAGGTTAGAGGGAAAGAGTTAAGAAGAACCTGGATCCGGTACCCTTACCTAACATGTCAAGATCTCCCACTGCGGTCATGACCATCATGGGGGAAGATCTCTTCTTTAAGTGGCCATGGGATGCGAAAGATCCCTAGAGGCTCAAGCACACATGAAAATTTGGCACGTACCACCAAACGTATGGGCATCTGACGAACGAGTGTATCCACCTCCAACAGGAAATCTCCAGGCTCTTAAAACTGGGCTACTTGGAAAAATATGTGGTGCCCAACAAATTAACCCCGCGGAGAAGCAGGGGCGAGAAGAGGCACTTAGAAAGAAGAAGTAGCACTCGGAGGCACCCAAGGAGAATGACGAGCAAGAGTCTCCAAAGTAGGAACGACTACCCCCGCCTCCCCGCGTGTATCACAACAAAGCCCCTACAGGTCGCATTGTTAACATGATCGAAGAAGGAGTGTTGTTTGTGACCCTGGAAGAAAAGCAAAATTACATCTAAAAAGCACGAAATGCTGATAGCAAGCTGGAGGTTTTTGTCGCTAAGGTAGCTCACCAACCGGTCATCTCCTTCGGGCCAGAAGACCTTTTGGGCGTCGTGTAACCCTATTGAATGCCCTTTGTGTGTCCGAGGGAATTATGACGTTCACCTGATCAAAAAGGATGTTAAAGTCCGCCAACAAGGACCCAACCTCCACCATGTTCATCACCGAGCCCGTGGATCCAACTCGGAGCCTACCCGTTATACGCTTCGGGTCCAAATTCTTGCTCCAGAACACAGCACCCTCAGTTGGAATTTGGTAAGGAGCCCGATACCCAAAAATGGAAAACACACGGTTTGCCACAGTCATCAGCACGACAGCATCACCACCGGTATGAGAACCCCTTGCCCGCATTCGTGAAGTAGAACACACAGGGGATGAATGAGCAGCCCTTCAGCGGCAATTTCGACGAGACACAGAAGCGCTACCCCGTTGAATAGAAGGCTGAGAGATAGGAGAATCACTCGAATCTTCATCACATGAGCAAACGGTGGTGGCCTGAGAAACAATGATCGCAGGAAAAAAAAGAAGGGAGAAATATTTTTACAGAGGAAGTATTTGCTTTGAAGTGATGAAGAAGAATGGTGAAGGTGGCCGCATTTTTATAGGCAGGAAAGACGGTTCGTGTCCCTAGTCGTTCTGCTTCCACGCCTGCGATTCAAATAGTGGGACCCTTCAGTGGCCCACTCACGACCTAGCTGAACCACCACCTTCCCCAAATCATTGCAACTCTAGCATGTCAGACGTCACCATAGGGGAGCTACACCGGCACATTAACTCCCCATGTCCATTCGCATTAAATGGACACCTTTTCCCGAGACGGACGGTTTGAAGAATGAAAAGGTGCGCTAATTCAAATTCTCGACCACCTTAGAAGTTGTTCTCTCGACCATGCCTCCCACGAGGAACCCCCAGTGAAGCTTATGAAAGACCACAAACGGAATCCAATTTTTTTCTAAGTATGGCAAGATCGATAATCGGACTTAATGCCTGGCACTTCTCGCGATACACTGGGCCCCATACAGGAAGTCTCATCAGACCCCCCTCTTAACGGGTCATCCTCAGATAACTCACACAAAGAAGGCCACGTTGGCTACTAACTCCAATGATCGCGACTACTAACGGAAAAATATGAGGTCCCCCAGATCGTGATTCTTGAAAACATCAAACAATGATGAAAGGTATCCATTCCGCAAAAATAAAAGAGACTAGCGTATTCGGGAAGCTAATAATAACATCTTCTAAGTAAGGAACGATGGCAATAACTATGCAACAAAATAAAAAGATGTGGAGATCCAAAAATTTTATTGACAGTTGAAAACCAGGGGGTGGGGTGGGGGGGGGGGGGGGAATGACCCGGTACAACCCCATAAAAGGAAAAGACTAAAACAAGCTTAGTCCAACACATCCACAAGAGTCCCTAGGGTAATCTACGCTTGAGGGGTGCGAGAAGAGCTGCCATGGTTGAATGTACAAGAGAGATTCGGACCCCCGGGCCACCATCGAGGAGCAAGTTCAGGGTCTCCTCAGGGGTTTCAAGACAAATCATCAGGACCGTAGACAACTTCTGGATGTTGACGTCGGGGTAAAAAAGGCCTATCCGCGAGCTCAGCTGCTGTCAAGACCAGAAGCCCCACAAAAGATGACCCTCAAAGCAGGGGGTGAGTTGCTCTCTTACCTCTTTCTCACGAGCTGCCAGTCGCTCGTCCTGCTCCATCACGGTCTTCTCCAAAACCTCCCAGAGCGACTTCACCAGCTTTTCCAGGGTCTTGAGTTTTTGGGCCCATTCAGCTTCTTTCCCGACTAGGGCCTCATTTTCCTTCTCGAAAGTAGCCAGGTGGTCTTTCAGCTGTTGCTCCAACTCCTTCAGGGCATCCCTCTCGTGACCCCCCTCCTCGTAAAAATGAGACAACCCTCTCATTCCAATGGGGCTCTGCCAAAATAAACAAGTATCAGCAGAAGAAACATAAGAAAGAAAGAATAAAATGGACGTGCTTACAACGGTGTTGCTTACCAAGGTCACGCACAATTACGTAACCAGACCTAGCTCCCGTGCATCAAGCAGAGAAGAGGTCGGAGAGGAGCCTAACGTGGCTAGCTCACAGGAAAAGCCCAAATTTTGAGCTCCCAAGCCCACAGTGCTTTTCAAAAAGGACTGCATTGGAGAAAAGATGACCTGGCCCCAAGTTCCGACCTCCCGAGCAGGAGCGGCCTGAAGACCAGAAGGTTTAACTCTTTGGCGCTTGGGAGAAGGAGAATAAGACCTCTCAGCTACTGACTCCATCCTGGCAGTAGGGGGATGGGTAGTACACGGCTCACCCGATGGAGTCCCACTGATGTCAGCCTGTACCACCGCCTGGTAATGCGTCGCCAACTAGTCTCCACCCACGTTGGACTCCGTTTGTGCAACAGGGGAGAGACGAGAGGATGTGAGACTTTCTCCTACCTGTGCCAGAAGAAGACCGTCGTCCTCTGAGTCTTGCAGCATGATGACCTTAATCTTGGAAGAAACCTCAACCTACTCTCGACGTCGCTTCCTTCCCACTAGGCCTGCTTCTTTTTCACTCGATTGACTCGTGTGGGATGGGGCCTCGGCCAAAGTGCTCTTCTCACAGGAGGGATCATTCGCCGATGCCACTGAAGTAGCCGACCCCCTGTCCTCCAAGGCTTAGGAGCAATTTCCTTATTCTTCTTCTTCTTGGAGGGATGAGGAGGGGGAGCGTCGCACTTCAGCTTTTCCATGATAGCCTCTGCAAAATAGAACAACAAAAAATCTGGTTAACAATGAAGAAAAACATGACGAGGAAATAACTACCAAAAGGATCCCTAAAATACTTACTGATTTTGGGACACCTGTCCCCCACGAAGGGCGCCATAGCCAGCAAGTCGTTCAGACTGCATTTCTTGTAAAGAACCGAGAAAACACCAACCTGCGACATCTTGTTCCAGCTAAAACCCTGCTCAAAAAAATCCTCCAGCCACCAATTCACCCGTGGCCCTTGTGATATCCAGATCGGCCGGAATCTAGGGGTCTAGATTCCACTCCCTCGGAACATCGGCCAAAAGACCCTTAGTGATGGGTCGGACGAAGAAAACTTTCTCCTTCCAATTGTTGTAGGACCCCAGAAGCTCGTGAAAAATCCTCTTCGTCGACTTTCGTATGGTGAAAGTGTAAAAGAGCTTGTCCGTCGATGAGCTCGCCAAGTCGAATGCCCCAAAGAACATGTACACCGAGCAGGGATGGGTGTAGGCCGCGCATATGAAAGCAAACGCCGCAAGAACCGACCATCTATTTGGAAGAGAGTTGACTCGGATAGAGCATACAGGGCCACAATTACAGAAAAAGCTCGACAACACATAGACTCATATAATGAGTTCCAAGTGATTTCTACCAAATACACTTGGAATTGGGGGGACTCCTGATGATGCATAATCTACCCTACCCTCGGAGAAGGGCGGAAAAATGGGTACCCTACAAAAATGATTCACCATCTAGAGGAGAGACGCGTCTAAGTCACGACCACTCCTACCCGAACAGGGACCAAAGGTCCGGGCTTCGGAGAAGGTACCCTCGGGTCACGACTAGTAAACACCCCTAGAGGATACTCATTCTAAACACGCAGAGAAGGTACCCCCGAATCTCGAACAATACCTCTTAAAGGGAACACGGTGAGATCACAAAGGCTTGGACACACCCCTCTCAATGACCTGACACTTACTCGAGCTCGTGTACCCACGAGGAACAACCTTGGTACCCCCCTAGGACGAGAAGATAATACTCCGTGGAGCACTCAGAGTCTCTCAGAATCACGGGAGACCTTCACCAACACTTAGCTAAATTTGAGGAAACATGAGCACATAACAAACACTAAGGACATGAGTAAATACAAGGAGGTATTAAGACCTACCACAACCACGACTAAGGAAGCAGCTTATCCAAGCCCACATCAAAGAATGACCCGCGGGTCTCATCCACAATAGACAATCGAGAAGAACTATCCGATAATTCAGGCCGACCGTGGCCCACGACCCTACTCGGAAGATGCGCTAACCATCATTATTCACCCTGTGTCCCAACCACCCTAATAATTAGGAAAGACCGCACCCTATTGGTCCAACTCATTCATTGGGGGCAGAAAGGCAGCAAACCTTATTGGTGCAGATCAATGATTGGGGCAGATCGATCCCCATGCATTGGCTCATTATCGCCACCGAAGACAATTGGAGAAACTATCATCATTACCCGCTCAGAAGAACTACAGTCAACCCACACCATTGGTCACCTCCTGACAGACGACCCACATTGGCGCAGATGAACCTCACGCCATTGGCCACCAGCACCCCACGGAGTAAAGACGGCAAGACCGGACCCCATTGGCCAAATGCCCCTCGGACTAACACTATAAATAGTCCCCATTTTTCAGCAAAAGACAACTCCAACAGCTACAACTTTAAGTACATTAGTCACTACAAAATCAACACAAGAGCACTCTCTGTGAATTTACGCTTTATTGTACTTAGAATTTATTGCATCCTTCTAGCTCTTGCTCGTGTTTCCACATGACCCCTTGTACTTCACTTAAAGTCCTTAATAAAATCATTGTGCCTCGTTTCCTCAAATTCGAGATTGGCGTTCCGAATAAAAATACTTGACTAACAATATCCCCAAATATCCCGACCACCCAGGCTCAGACGATATTGCCTCACTAGTAACCAACATATTTATATTAAACTGGTGATTGGTCACAAGATTGGCTACGAAGGTGTTTCCTCACCCCGAACTCTTTACCCCACGAGGAATTGGAACCTTCGATATTTCCACCTAATCCTTCTTCAAAGGTGAGAATTCCTTATCCCAACTCTCCTTAATGTAAAAATATCGTTTTCTTCCAGCTTTTCCAATATCACGTGCGTTCCCCATATGGAGATTTATCTTTTTTAAGGGCTTTCACATGATAAAACCTCCTCCCCTTGCGTCCCACTTTCAAATGAAGCCCAAAATTCATTAGGGTCGCAAGGCATGCCCAACCCATTTCATCGCGAGCAAGAAGCCCATAATATGCCCGATCGAATTCGGCGTAACTTGGCTAGGAACCAAACCTATGGTTCGGATATTCATGACGTCGGACTGGATGGGGATCCGTAGACAATTGATCAACTGCCTAACAAATACCGTAAGGAACCCCAGAAGTGTAGTATGGACCCTATGTTCTCCCGAACCGCAGGCTCTGCATCGTCATCAGACTCAGTCACCTCCCTCTCATGTGTCTTGTCTGACTCACTGTCACAACATTTGTCGATGACATCGTATAGAGGCTCACTGCCCAGCCCTTGTTGGGTGGCGGGACCTTGATTTCCTTCCGAGTCTTCCCCATTGTCATTCCCATCTCGGACCAAAGATACTTTTCCTACCGAATTGAAATCCAAGTCCTCAGGAGCTCTCACTGAGCTACTTGACTCGGTGCTAGAGAATTCACTCCAACCACTCCCGATACCAGCATTCGCACTCACATTCTGGTTTCACATCTAGATTACAAAATTGAAAATAAAAGGAAAGGTTGTCTATTCTCATTGACCTCTACGATACGCACACAAACAAAACCGTTTTAAAGAAAATATGGAAAATATGCATAAAGGAGTATGTTTGAACTACCTTCGGAACTACGTTGCCGAGCACACTCACTTGGCGAAAAACAAAACTCCAAATAATAAATAAAAAAGTTACAAAACAGTCACAAAAGTTTTTCTAAGTAAAACTATCGAATGATAGGAGCAATCGAACAAACTGTTCGATAAAAAAGAGTGTCGAACATGTATCAATTGGACACTTCTTAACGCAACACGTGAACTTGCACAGAGTTACAAATAAGCTTCCTCCCAGCCGTACACCTATATATATGGAGAACTTGGCCCACATGGCCCAAAAACCTAACAATCGAATCCTTCAGCGATCGACCCTTTCAGAACAGTTGAATCATACCAGATTTGACATTGTTGATAACTATTGAACCAACGTAGATTCAATAGTGACTTTGCTTGCAAAAATACTGTAACGCTTATACAACTCATAATGATCGAATCACCCATGATTCAACACTCAACAGAACAATCGAATTAGTGTCTATTCGACCGTCCTTAAATATAAAATAATAATCACCTGAATAAACGATCCTTCGGATTATGGCTCCCAAATGGGAAGCGTATTTTGAAGCTATATATTATTTAGTTGGCAACCAATTTGCAACCCGATCCTTCGGGTTATGGCTCCCAAATGGGGGGGGGGGGGGGGAGGGGGGCGTATTTTGTAGCTAGATGTTAATTATTTAGCACCCGATCCTCCGAATTACGACTTCCAAATGGGGGCATTTTTGAAGCCGTATATTATTTATTTGGCACCCGATCCTCCGAATTACGGCTCCCAAATGGGGAGTGTATTTTGAAGCTAGGTATTATTTATTTGACAATTGATTCTCCGAATTACGACTCTTAAATTAGGGCGTATTTTGAAGCCATAGTTGCCGAATGGGGGCATGTTTTGAAACCGGACGAGTTCCAAACCCGCGACAACAACAATAATTATAGAATTTGGCACATGCTCTTGAATCAAGACTGACTCCCAAATTTAGGGGAATATATGGTGGCGGTGTTTTACGTGGCCGAGAAATGAATTGGGCCGACCTACCCCATTAAAAGCCCATAAAGACGAGAATCGAATCGAGTTGGTTCGACTATTTTGGGACAATCGAACGCCCATGTTCGATTATCGTTGCCCGCTCGCAGAGCGGGTCCCACAGTTTGAAATTTATATGTACCATGTTTCCCAATATTCACGCCACACATGAATTACTGTTCACCAACCCACATCAATCGAATCCTTTTGTTTGACTGTTTGACTGTTATTCGATTCGACTGTCTTACGTTTGAGTTCGATTGTTAAGTACCCACTATGACCCATTCGAGAGTTATTAGCATCAAACCGGTGTGGGTTTGACTGTCCCCAATTTGAGAGTCATTCCTGCATCGAACCGTCCCCGTTCGACTGTCTTCAAATTCGACCGTTCAAGGTTACTTTAGTCATTTTAGGCTTGTTAACGTGTAATAGGTGTTCCGAATAAAACGGTTCCATTCTTTGTAATAGGCAAGCATATTTGATTTGTTTCAGGCCATTTGTATTGTATTTCCGGTGTATTATAACCGAGACAAAAATAAGACCAAAATAACTAGGAATTACAATATTCAACTCAAATGATCTACACAATTTTCCTATGTAAAGATGCTCATAGTAAGATTATGTTTGTGCAATCTCTTAAGGTGTGTGTATTTGCTTGTTTAAGTTGCAAGTCTATGAGGGATGTGTGTTTAAAAGTTAATGTCTATGAGCATGCAACGTGCCTGTGCCTGCGAGCCTCACACTGTGTGGAAGTCCTTAGGTGAAGTCATTATTAGGACTTTGTGGGTGATGTGTCAATTTTGTACGTGGTGATTTTGATTTATAACAGTATGAAAGACTAACAAGTATTAGATATTGCTCATCTGAAAGATATTGTATTCTATAGATAGAGGTGATTGCCGATCACCTTGGTTTTCTTTTTGCTACTCAAATACGCCACGTCATATCGAGAATTGTCCAGCCACTGTTCGAATAGAACAATTCATGGTTGGTTTAGGATTACATACACTAAACAAGACGACTGAAACTAGCTGCCCCGAGGTAGGCACTTCGATTATTAAGCCAATAAGAGTTTAGATAATAAAATCTAGAGAGAGAATAATGTACATCTTTCTCATTCATAATAGAGTATTTGTAGAAGTGCCATGGGTCCAGTGGCGGGGGAAATGGGGTGCAAAGGGGACAATTGCACCCCCTCAACTTTTGTCTAATTATTTTATTGGTTCTAGTATAAGAATTATTTTTGTAAATAAGTCATCACCTACTATTTTGCACTCCCCCCCCCGCCCCCCCAATAGTTTTTTATCCTAAGCTTCAAACTAACTGACCAACCCAACTATTTACGAATTTATAATTTTATGGTCTACTTGATTTAGTTACATATAGTGGGCATATAAAAAGCTCACAACTACTGCAAAGTGTAAATAGTTATGACTTGGCCCTACAATTACTATTGTGCTGCACACAATTTCTAAAGATAATAAGTTTATAACTCACTTCAGCTACATCAATTCTTTATTTGTTTGAGTTTATTCTTCTTTTTACACACATATAATAAACACTATTAAGTTGTTGTGTATATTTAACCAAAATATGTATTTTTATTCATAATATGTATATAATTTATTTTGGTATTTATTTTTTGCAATTAGACAAGTCTAATAGTAGTAATTCCTTATGTTCTGTTATCACAATTTGTACTCTTAGGTTTATTTTTTATATTTGTAAAGATCATCTCTATTTAAAGTCATATAATTTTGTAGCACATCTAATCTAAAGTTTTAATGCAGATTTCAGATCAATTAGTAAGGCGAAATTTTTATTTATTTTTATTGTTACGGCAAATAGTCATGGATCTGTCGGCTCTCATATTCTTCAGAATTTTATTTGTTAAGGTTGAGAAAGATATATAGGATTAAAAGCACTTAACCACCAAATTTACTCACCTTTTTACAAGTTACCCAAAGTACGAAAAAGTTGCATTAAACTTCTCAACCTATATGTTAACCCTAGAAAAATAAATGAAGGGATTACACAAAAATGATAAACCTAAAATAAGGACCAATATATGGACGATACTATCGTCACGTGCACTTCCGATTAGAGTAACCATTCCCAACGAGGAGGCCCTCGGAGTGTTACCAATCCGCTCGGTCATTGACTCGAAGCGATATAAAGGGACACCCGAGGAGACACCAAAGCGTCCCATGGAAAGTCAACGATGAATAAAGAAAAGATATCAACGTGGCATCGGAAAAAGAGTAAACCCCGATGGATCCGCGCGACTCGGATATCCATCAATGCGCCAAGAGGAACCACAACGGACCCCGAGTCCCAGAAAGAACAAGAATATCCCCTCACTAAACACTCTATGATCCAAAAGCCCTCAGAACACCTCTCCCGGAGGCCGAACACAGAAACTAATGTCATGCCAAGGTATAAAACCCCTCGGAACACCCACCACAAAGGCTGAGTCCGAAGAACAAGATTGTATTAAAACCCGAAAGCCATCGGAATACGTGTTGCTAAATCCCCAGAACAAGAACGTGACCCTACTAAAGCAACAGGGCCCTCGGAACAAACACCACCAGTAAAAGAAAAACAGATACACCCCTCGGAGTTCACCCCCCAAAGAAGACAAACACCGCGGAAGCTACGACGAACATATTGCCCAAATGATCCAGTCTTTCCGAGAGCTACAGCCCCTCGTGGAAAAGTTATAAAAAAAAAACAGCCCCTCGGAACCTTGGATGTCCTCGGAAGAGATCAAAGTTAATCCTAGTCAGCGCCTAGTAGATGAAGAATAAAAAGATAAGATAAAATATATCTTCCTCAGTACGCAAAAAACAACACATGTAATTTATCTAAACATGCATAGCGACACATGTCCCTAAAAAACCTCCATAAAAAGAGGGACAGAAGAAGAAGAAAAAGGGGGATCCAGATCAAACACACACACATACATAACAATGTACTAAGAGCTTTCAGAGTGAAATTCAGTGAATACAAAGTGGGTTATTATCGTAATTTTACAAGCTTTTTGAGCCACGGGCAGGGCGTTCCAACCCCTAAATAACTCCGTTAATTAGGTTATAATATCAAACCTGTTAACGCTATAGATTTTAAACAGTTTGCAACTTGACCAAATTTGGTGGACAAATGTGTAGACATGTGTTCATATTAAATGGTTAATCTACGACTTAGCGGGGAAAACTCTTCACAATCAATAGGTTGAAGAGTTTAATATAATGTTTTATAGGTGTAAGAGTAATAATTTGGAAAAAGAAGAATATATTGAGGGCTTAACGCTTTAACCAAAAAATATATATGCAATATTTAAGTTAAAATTATAAATTTCTTTCTTTATAATCTCGCACCCCCACTCCAAAAATCCTGCTTCCGCCCATGCATATGTCATAGTTGGACCTAGTCTATGTTACGAGACCCACAATAGGATTACCTTCTTGCAAGTCTCATTAGTCATTCCCTATGTTCACTAGATCATGCACGTCCCCATGTGTTATAGATTCCGTTGGAACATCAGTTTTAACTATCTGAAACATTGCCAACTCGTTGTAAGAAAGACCACTCAGATTTTGTCACGAGAAACATGTCATCTATGTACATCAAAAACAAGGATTATTGTCTTATAGTAGTACTCAAAATTCGCGGACTCAAGGCCCCCTCTACATTCACGATTTTGGATAGTTAATCTCTACAGTGGTAGAGAAAGTATTCGTTTCTTTAATATTTGAAAGAAGATTAAGGGATTTGAGTGGTTTGGCGGGTGCGAGCAAGCATTTAAGTAGGTCAAGAATTATCTAGCCTCACCACCTCTTTTGAAAAATGTGTTGTGAAATTGTGGATCAGTTGATACGTGACAGTTGTTAACTTCTCCATGTTACTTTAACAGCGCCAAGAATAACAATGCAGCGGAACATAAATAACACAAAATTTAAGAAGTGAATATATTAATATTAACTTCCGAGCCATAGGCAAAATACCACAAGGGTTTATGAAAATATGTTTCTTACAACTCTCAAGCTCCTCACTCTCGAATTGCTCGAACTCAACAAAGCAGACAATAATTATTCTCTCAATTCTAAATCTAGAACTAATGAACAACTCACAAACTTTGCAAAAGCAAGACAACACTCAACAACTCGTGAATAAATCTCTTGGATTATTGGCTCTTGTCTCGTGTTTGTCTTGATGTACTTCACACCTATAATAGGTTCTTGACTTGGTCTTCAAGGTGTGTTGCACACGGTTTGGTAACTCTTCCAATTTCCTTGTCAAACTCCTCTCCTTTGTTCTCGGTGTTCTTCTTGAATAATTATCAAATTACTGAATTGAATTTGCAGTTTCTGATGAAGAACAATATTGAATTGAATTTACAGTTCTGATGAAGAACAGTGAATCGAATTGAAAAGAAAAACATTGGAGAAATTTTATTGAATGATTCCAATCTCCGTTACAGGAGAGAGAAGAAGGAAAGTAAGTAATTGTAGTGGAGGGTGTGCTGTGTGTATATATATGACTAATCAGGAATGATTAACTAGCCGTTAATCCTGATTATCTTAACTTATAATTCTAACTAACAAACTAATTAACAGAACTTTCTAAAAATAGAAAAAATACAGAAAAGGAAAGAAATGAACTAATTCCAGTGAATATGGTTTAATACCCCCCCTCAAGAGGGGCGTGGATATTAGTAACGCCCATCTTGGATGACATATGTTGAAAGGGTCCAAGAGAAAGAGGCTTTGTTAGGATGTCTGCAACCTGATGGATGTTGGATATATGAGAAATCTTCAGCAGTCCTTGGTTCACTTTCTCCCTAACAAAGTGACAATCTATTTGAATGTGCTTTGTGCGTTCATGGTGAACTGGATTGTTGGCAATGCAGTAAGCCCCTTTGTTGCAGTGTTTTTAAAATCGGGCTGGACACTGAACCGGTGAACTTACGGATTATAGGTTCGATCGGTCGAATCGGTTAAACCACTGGTTGGACCGGTCGACGATATAAAAAAGGCATATTACCCAAAATAATATATATATATATACATATATTCATGTATTTTTAATATACTTTAATTGTTCATACTTACACACGTGTAATATGCTTAATTTAGTCAATCATATTGTAGTTATTAAAGTGTCAAAGAATAAATAGTAATAAGAAAAGAAAATAAAAGACCTACATAATAAAAACGTATTACTAAACATACTATATTATTCATTACAAAGAAATTACCTATATGCATTTTAGTTCACAAAACCCATAACTACTTTTTATGGAATAAGCCCAGCCCATAGAAGTAACAAAAACCCTACATTAAGTGCAATTAACCTAAGGTCCCTCACTTACCAGCGCAGGCTGCGCAGCTCTGAATAATTTTTCTTCTTACCTTCCTTTTTTTTTCCTAATTTATTTGTTCATGCATGAAGCTCTATTCAATTCGTTTCTTGCCCAAAATTACCAGGGCTAATAGATCTTGCAGATTTTATTTCTTGCCAAAGATTAGCAGCGGAAAATAGAGGTCGGATTTTTCAGTTTCTTGCCAAGAAAAGATAAATAAAAGCTATTTTGCTAAAAAATCGGTTTTTGGAGCGGTCCGGTTCACCGATTTAACCGGTTTTGGCCGGTTTTGAGCGGTTCAGATCGCGTTTCATGAACCGCGATTTTTCGAGATGCTCCGGACCGGACAAGGCACCGGTCACCGATTGAACAGGTCGGACCGGCCAGTCCGGTCCGGTTTTCAAAACACCGCTTTGTTGTTAGTGAATAGGATAGGAATGTTGGACTGTCTGATTTGGAGATCACAAAGCAATTGATTCAACCAGATAAGTTCACAGGTGGTACTGGCAACTGCTCTGTATTCAGCCTCTGTGGAAGACCTACTCACTGTAGCTTGCTTCTTTGCTTTCCAAGAGATCAGAGATTCACCTAGATACACTGCATATCCAGTGATACTTCTTCTGGTTTCAGGATCAGAAGCCCAATCACTGTCACAGAATGCCTTGAGTTGGATAGTGGACTGAGCTGGATAGAAGATGCCTTTGCCTGGTGATGATTTGATGAACCTTAACACCTTGTGATCAGCAGCTAAGTGAGATGCAGTAGGTGAGGACATGAAATGAGTTAGGCATTGTATGTTGTAGTTCAAATCAGGTATGGTAATGGTGAGATACAACAGTTTGCCCACTAATCTTCTGTAAATAGTTGGGTCTTGTAATGGATCAGAATCTTTGCTTCTGAGTTTTGTTGATGGATCCATTGGGACTGAGCTAGGTTTGCACCCTAAATAGCATGAATTAGTGAGAATATCTAGTGAATATTTCCTTTGACATAAGCTGATTCCTGCTTTGCTTCTAGCCACTTTAATGCCCAGTATATACTTCAGTGTTCCCAAGTCTTTGATTGTGAATTTGAGGTCAAGATGTTTCTTTATAGCTTCTATTTCTCCCAAGTCATTACCTGCTAAGATCACATCATCTACATAGACACATAGAGCTAGGAAAGTATTGTTAGTTTTCTTCACAAACAAGGAGCAATCTGACACAGTCTGGGTGAAACCATAAGAAAGTAAACAAGTGGTTAACTTGTGAAACCACCGTCTAGATGCCTGTTTAAGTCCATAAATGCTTTTCTTTAAAAGACAATCTTTCTTGTCTTGTGAAGACAGATAACCAGGAGGGGGTTTCATGTAAATCTCTTCATTTAAATCACCATGTAAAAAAGCATTGTTAACATCTAATTGGTGAAGAAACCAATTTTGTGAAGTAGCTAAAGCAAGAAGAGTTCTCACAGTTTTTAGCTTAGCTACAGGAGAAAAGGTATCAAAGTAATCTAAAACTTCCTCATGTGTGTAACCTTTGGCTACAAGCCTTACTTTAAATCTTTCCACTGATCCATCAGAGTTGTATTTAACTTTATAAACCCATTTGCAACCTATAAGATTGTGATTATGAGGCATATCAGTGAGTTCTCATGTGTGAGTCTTTTCTAGTGCATCAATCTCTTTTTGCATAGCAGTTTTCCATTCAGGAAATTTAGTAGCTTGAGTGTAGGATTTGGTTCAGTAATCTGAGATATAGAGGCAGTGAATTCTTTGCGATTAGAACATAGTTTCTCAGTGGAAAGATAGTTTGATATTGGGTATTGTTTACCCAGACCAGTAGCAACATTATTAGCCTTGTGAGATGTTTTAGGCAGAGTGTAATCATAGACTGACAAGTAAGAAGGTGGAACTATAGTTCAGTGAGATTTTCTTACAAAAGGTTTAGAAATACCTGTATCATTACCTGGATCACTTTTCAGAAGGTGACTGAGTGGAATTGTCAACTGTTTCTGAAAGGGAATCTGGTGCAGGAGAGTGGTGAATGTTTTGTTGATTTGCTGGTGTAGGGGGGGGGGGATAACTTCCATCTGTTGTTGTTGATGAGGTGGGGAAGCTGCAGGAGAAGGAACATTTATGAAGTTATCAGGTCCTGCATTGTTATTATCAGGTCCTGCATTGTTATTATCAGGTCCTGCATTGTTGCCATCTGCATTAAGAGGATGTGATAAAGAACTATCATCACTATTAACGTTAATAAAGTTATCATTGCATATGAAAGAGTTAGAGAAGTCTTCTTGAAGCATAGAGACAGTTTTAAAAGGATACAAGTTCTCATAGAAGACAACATTTCTGGAGTTGAAAACTTTTCTGGTATTGATGTCTAAGAGCATATATCCTTTTTTCCCTCTTGGATATCCCAGGAAGACACACTTGATAGCTCTTGAATCAAACTTCCTTCTATGGGCAGTGATTGTAGAAGCATATGCCAAGCATCCAAAAGCCTTGAGTAAACTGTAATCAGAAGGCTTGTTCATCAATACTTCATATGGACATTTGTTGCCCAGGACTTTAGAAGGCCATCTGTTGATTAGAAAAGCTGCAGTGGAAACACATTGGCTCCAAAATCTAATAGGTACATTGGACTGAAACCTTAAGGCCTTAGCCACCTGCAAGATGTGTTGGTGTTTTCTTTCCACCACACCATTCTGTTGTGGTGTTTCTACACAACTAGTTTGATGTTCAATACCATGTGAAGCATATAAATCTTTAAGTAGGAACCCAGTTCCATTATCAGATCTAATGCATTTTATTTTGACAGAAAATTGAGTGTAAACTAGATTATAGAAATTTTGTAAATGGACAGAGACATCAGATTTGTGTTTTAGGAGGAAAATCCAAGTGCATCTACTGTAATCATCCACCACAGTTAAGAAAAATTTAAAGCCATCATGAGAAATAACATTGAATGGTCCCCAAACATCACAGTGTATTATTTCAAAAATAGAGGAAGTTCTGGTGGTGCTTACAGGAAATTGCAACTTCTTTTGTTTTGAAAAATGACAAGTATCACAAGGACTGAGCTTGTTACAATCATTTACAGAAATAGAAGTAATGCTGGATAGTTTATTGCTAGAAATGTGACCTAATCTAGCATGCCATAGAGAAGCTTTAGTAGCAGGCATATGATTAGTATTATTAATAGCTGAGTTGCATGTGGTGTAAGGCTGTACTGGAGTATGAAGTACATAGAGACTATTAGCCAAGTTAGCAGAACCAATCATCCTGGTCATGGCTTTGTCCTGCAATAGACATTTATCAGCTAGGAACAACACAACAAGGTTAGAGGCATTAGCTAATTGAGAAATAGATAGCAAATTGTGGTTAAAATCAGGAACAAAAAGCACATTTCTAATAATGAGTCCTGGAAATAACACAATGCTACCACAGTGAGTTGCTTTAGTAGTGTTGTTATTAGGTAAATATATAGTAGTGTCACACAAGGAGGGAATGTAACTGAATAGGTTCATGTTGCATATCATGTGAGCCGTGGCTCCTGTATCTAGAATCCAAGATATACAATTAACATTATTGATCTTAGAGTAAGCACTAAATGCAAAGTGTTTAATAAAAGGGTTTAGAATACCAGTTGCTGCTGTTGCAACAAATTGTTGAACAACACCAGATGAGTTGGAGGGAGGAGCTTTCTGGTTCTGTAGTTGTTGGAATGCCATGAATTGCTCAACAGCTGTTGGTGAGCAGAGGCCTGACTGGATGGATTGCTAGCAGAATTGGTAACAGGAACACTTTCAGAGGTGGAACTCATATTAGCAGCTTGTGGTGGATTCACTCTTCTGCCTCTAGGTCCTTCCCAACCAGGAGGATAGCAATGTAACTGATAGCATTTATCAATAGTATGACCATTGTACCCACAATGAGTACACCTCAATCTTTTCTTCTCTTTGATTTGAGCAGGCTTGCCAGACTGAGTACCAGTGTTTGAAACTTGAGAGTTATAGTTAGAGTATGAGTTCTGAAATCCCCCCTGTTTTGAGTGTCCCCCTGTGGCTTAAATCTTGTGAACATTGCCATATCAGCAGAGTTGTCACTCACACAATGCAGTTGTCTTTGGTTCTCTTCTTGCAGTAACATAGAGAACACTTTTGACAGGGTAGGCAGGGGATCAAGAAGGAGAATTTGGCTTCTTAATGCAGAGTAAGTGTCATTTAGACCAACCAAGAATTTGATAACACAATCATGTTGTTGTAAATCAGACATTCTCCTATACATATTGCAAGTACAATTACCACAAGTGCAAGCTATTATAGGCCTCTGACTGCAAAATTCATCCCAGAGAACCCTAAAAGAACTATAGTAATCAGTGAGGGAATTAGAACCCTGAGAAATAGTAGATAGTGATTTCTCCAATTGAAACACTCTAGAACCATCAGATCTATCATATGTGGTTTTGAGTTCATTCCACAGATCAAGTGCAACATCATAAAACACTAAATATTTCTTGATTTCAGGAGTTATAGAGTTACCAAGCCATGAAGTTACAAGGCTATTAGCTCGAATCCAGCACAGACGGTTGATGACGTCAGATTCCGGCGGAATAGACAGAGAACCGTCGATGAATCTGGTCTTGTTTTTGACTGTTAATGCCATGCGAATACTGCAACACCATGAGACATAGTTTGTGCCGTTGAATTTCTCACTAACAATCGAAGCACTAGTAGATTCGTTAGATCCCAAAAAATACACCGACGACGAGTCTTCGCTAGGATTTTTGGGTGGAGCGACAATAGATTGAGAGGCCGGAGTCATCATTATCGGAAATCAGAGTGGATTTCATAGGAACGGACGGTGAAAATAACACAATTGAAGAACAGAAAGTGCGCCGGAGAAAACAATCGAGTGTGTGTGCGGAAGCGGATCGAAAACCTAAGTCGATGATACCATGTCAAATTACTGAATTGAATTTTCAGTTTCTGATGAAGAACAATATTGAATTGAATTTACAGTTCTGATGAAGAACACTGAATCGAATTGAAAAGAAAAACATTGGAGAAATTTTATTGAATGATTCCAATCTTCGTTACAGGAGAGAGAAAAAGGAAAGTAAGTAATTGTAGTGGAGCGTGTGCTGTGTGTATATATATGACTAATCAGGAATGATTAACTAGCCGTTAATCCTGATTATCTTAACTAATAATTCTAACTAACAAACTAATTAACAGAACTTTCTAAAAATAGAAAAAATACAGAAAAGGAAAGAAATGAACTAATTCCAGTGAATATGTTTTAATAATAATAGTTCATTTGTTAGTGAACTAACTTAGGAAAGACTCCTTCTTCAAATCAGAACTCAACTTGGAAGTTTCCTAGTTGCACTCGAACTCTTCCTTCCTTATTTGTTCAGCGGCTAGCTTTAATTAAGGAAACTTTTCTTTATGGAAACTTTGAGTGACCAAGCTATGACAAGTTTGTTTCCTGAATAATAATCAAAGACAATCACAACTGTGGAACTAGATTAGTCGAGTGAATAAGGCAAAACAATAAATAAAGATATTCATAACAAGATTGTAAAATAGATTTTGTCAGTCAATGTTACTCTAACATTGACCTTCTAATATTGCCAGAATACTTGCACTTTCAATCTCCAAGATGACAAACCCAAGTGATGACAAACCAAGATGAAATATGCAAGAAAGGATAAATACAAAAATGGAAATAAGAGAATTACAGACACACCACAACCAATAACCAGTGCTAGACAGTGGTGTTATGTCAACACTAGTGGACTAACATTCTTACACAATACACATGCTAAGAGGATTCCTCAAACTGAAGAACCTCTCAGAATCTAAGGGCTTAGTGAACATATCAGCAAGTTGATTGTTTGTCTCAATGTGCTCAATGTCTATTAACTTGTCCTCTACCATATTTCTCAAATAGTGGTGCCGTATGTCTATAAGCTTAGTTCTAGAATGTTGGACAGAATTCTTAGATATACTGATAGAACTAAGATTATCACAAAACATAAGTAAAGTATCACTATCCAACCCATAATCCAGCAACATGTGTTTGAGCCACACAAGCTGGGTGACACAACTACCTGCTGCTATGTACTCTGATTCAGCAGTGGATAGAGACACACAGTTTTCCTTTCTGCTATACCATGAGACCAAATTGTTCCCTAGATAAAAACATCCTCTACTTGTGGACTTCCTATCATCAGCATCACCTGCCCAGTCTGAGTCACTGAAACCCACAAGATTTGTGTTAGTGTCAAATGAATACCGGATGCCAAGGGACAAAGTTCTAAATATGTATCTAAGGATTCTCTTCACAACAATCAAGTGAGACTGCTTTGGACATGCCTGGTACCTCGCACATACACAAACAGAGAACATTATGTCAGGCCTAGAAGTATATCATCAACATAGATTTGAGCAATACAGATATCAGAATTTTCTTTGAAACAAACAGTTATTTGTCTCCATCACCTCTAACAAAACCAAGACTTAAAAGAAATTCAGTAAGTCTTTCATACCATGCCCTAGGAGCCTATTTAAGACCATACAGAGCTTTCTTCAACTTGTACACATGATTGGGAAACTTAGGATCAGTGAATCCTTTAGGCTGTTCTACATACACTTACTTATCAATCAGCCCATTTAGGAAAGCACCCTTTACATCCATCTGGTATAGTTTTATCTTAAAACTGCAAGCAATGGCTAGAAGTAACCTAATAGATTATATCCTAGCAACTGAAGCAAAAGTCTCATCAAAATCTACACCTTCAACTTGAGTATACCCATGAGCAACAAGTCTTGCTTTGTTCATAACAATTACCCCTTCCTCATTACTTTTGTTTTTAAAGATCCATTTAGTCCCTATTACATTTACATCAGGTGGCCTAGGTACCAAGATCTAGACATTATTTTTAGTAAACTGTAATTGTTCATCCTGCATGGCATTAATCCAAAAGTTATCTAGTAAACTTTAGATACATTTTTAGGTTCTATGGCAGAGACAAAACATGAGGCATAATCCACAATACAAGTGAAGTTCATACAGACACACAGTTTAACCATATCTCTATAGTTCAGTCTCTCTTTGTTGCGTGTCCTTACCCGTTCAGTGATCTCACCTATTACTTGAGAGGCTGGATGATCTTTTTGTATCCGAGTAGGGGGATCTCTTCTCGATTCAGTGCCAACTTCAGTTTCTAAGTCAGACTCTTCTGTTGTTAGTCTAACATCCGATCTGGTTGGGGTTAGTTTAACATCAGTTCCTGTCTCATGCTCAGTGGTTCCAGCTTCAAGCTCCAGTGTTGGTACAACCTTCTCGGTTTCCAATGTTGGTTAAACATTAGAAATTGAAATGTCACCAGTACCTGGACTGGATAGTTTAGGCAAACCTCTTACAACATCAACTTTCTGCAATGTCTATAGGTTTCTATAGTGCACATGTCCCAGTTTTCTGTGCCAAAAAGAGGCTTCATCTATCTTGGCATGAAAACATTATGCTTCTTCCTGAGCCAGATAACAGTTGTCTTTAGATCTAGTACCTGTCATAACAAGAACATTGTCACTATCATAAACATCACAAGACACTTTATCAAAAGTAACTAGCATATCATCATCACAGAGCTGACTAATGCTAATTAAATTTGCTTTTAACCCGTCAACCAACAGAACATCTTTGAGTGGTGGAAATCCTTCAACATTGAGTGTTCCCTTTCCAATGATTTTCCCTTTGGTGCCTCCCTCATAGGTGACTGTTCCAGCACTTAGGGGAACCACCTGTTTAAGATTCTCTTTGGTGCATGTCATGCGTCTTGAGCATCCACTGTCAAGTACCACTTACCTGAAAGGTTAGAGTAAACAGCAGAGAAAACCACATTGCACACAATCTTGATCTTAGGGGATTTTACCTTTTCAACCCAAGTTCTACCTTTCTGTCCAGAACCTAATGTTGGACTAACATCATGAACATTTGTTGGTTTAACAGTAGGTACAAAGGCTGCTTTCTTACCACTCACTTTCAAATATTTTTTACAAAATAGTTTAATGTGACCTGGTTGAAAACAGTATTGACAGATAACGATAGGCTTTCTTTTTGCTATGTTGACTGGGCCAGAACTCGAGTTAGAAGATTCTTTGACAAAACTAGTTTTAAGGTAGGAAGGCTTCTCATTAGGAGATTTGTCAACAGAGTCTTTCTGAACAAAACCTAGACCATTTGTACCTGTGTTTCCCATGTTCAGTACCTCATCAAGTTTGGAGGTTCCTGAATTCCATCTTGCAATGATCTCAGTGTCCTTTTTGAGTTTTTCTTTTACCTCTCTCAACTCAGCTTCTGTTCTGTCAAGATCTCTTTCATAGAGTTTCATCAAGTTCTTCAAACACTCAATCTCAAATTTCAGGGCTTTATTGCTTTTGATGAGCATAGTGTTCTCTTTCTCAAGTTTGATGAATGTGGAATGAAGCTCTTCTATGATTTCCTCATGAGACTGTTCTTCTTCCAAGCAATATCCTTCCTCCAGATCAACTGAACTAGGAAAACAATCAAAGTTAGTATCATCAGAATCAGAGTAAAAATAAGAATTAACCTTTAAGTCATTGTGGTCCCAATTTCCAAAGAAGATCTTCTATACTGTTGTTGGTTCCTCAATGTTAAAGTAACATTGTGACTCGTTCCAGCTCCTGGAGTCTTCTCCTGATCAGTTAATCTGAGTGTAGAGCGCATCAGTATTGATTTCTCCTGAGTGTTCATCAACACTTGATCCAGAGTTGAAATCAGCTTCATCAAAATCATCTACACAAACCCAATGAGAGTTTCCTCTTGCTCGGAGGACGTTAGCACATTCATGTTTATAATGACCAAACCCTTTACATTCATAGCACTAGACATCTTTTAGTTTTTCAGCATCTTGAGGAGTACTCTTTGATGCCATGTACTTTATGAATTTAGGGGGTAGCTTTTTATAACCAGGATTAACATTACTAGATTGTTTCTCTTTACATTTATCTTTGAAGCCTAATTTGCTAAACTTCTTGGTAATGTTTCCATAGTTAGAAGAGATCAGTTCATACTCATCATCATCACTTCCTACATTATCTGAACCAGTTCCAAGTAGGGCTAAAGCAGCTTGCTTACTGGACTTATTCTAGCTCAAATTCTTTCAAGGTGTTCATTAAGGTTTGAAAATCCATGTTTGCAAGATCTCTACACTTATTCATAGCTATTCTCTTGACAGTGAATTTAATAGACAGGGATCTGAAAGCTTTGTAAATCATGGTTTTATTAGAGATAACAAATACTAGGTTTTGACACTGGTTAACAATATAAGTAGTTTCTCAAAATAGCTATCAATGCTCTCATCTTCACCCATCACCATTTTTTCAAAATCTTGAAGCAACTTCCTATGTTTAGAGTCCCTCACAACCACATCTCCCTCATAATAAAGTTCAAGAATATCCCATGCAGATTTAGCTGTAGTGCAATTTTGAATAAGTTTAAACATATGATTACCTACCCAGCTAAAAATTGCATTGAGTTTTCAATGAAGTTGTGGAGAGCTATCTCATTGGCTATCCATTGTCCTTTGGGTTTAGGAACCAGATCAGCATCTCCATCTCTTGGTAAGTAGAGGATGATGTAGCCTTCCAGAACTGATTCCCAAGCTCTTAGGTCAATGGATTTGATGTGGACCCTGAGTCTGATCTTCCAATATGCATAGTTTTTTGGTCCTTCCAACACTGGCAGTCTGCTGGAATTGGGGTTGGAGTTGTCCATCTTGACGTATCAACGTTAAACACCGGTGAGGTTGTTGCTTGGCCAATTGAAATTGTAGATCAGTTGATACATGACAATTGTTAACTTCTCAATGTTACTTTAACAACATCAAGAATAACAATGCAGCGGAAAATAAATAACACAAAATTTAAGAAGTGAATATATTAATATTAAGTTACGAGCCGTAGGCAAAATACCACAAGGATTTATGAAAATATGTTTCTTACAACTCTCAAGCTCCTCACTCTCGAATTGCTCGAACTCAACAAAGCAGACAAGAACTATTCTCTCAATTCTAAATCTAGAACTAATTGAACAACTCACAAACTTTGCAAAAGCAAGACAACACTCAACAACTCGTGAATAAATCTCTTGGATTATTAGCTCTTGTCTTGTGTTTGTCTTGATGTACTTCACACCTATATATAGGTTCTTGACTTGGTCTTCAAGATGTATTGCACACGGTTTGGCCTCTCTTCCAATTTCCTTGTCGAAATCCTCTTCCTTATTCTCGGTGTTCTTCTTGAATAATAGTTCCTTTGTTAGTGAACTAACTTAGGAAAGACTCCTTCTTCAAATCAGAACTCAACTTGGAAGTTTCCTAGTTGCACTCAAACTCTTCCTTCCTTATTTGTTAAACGGCTAGCTTTAATTAAGGAAACTTTTCTTTATGGAAACTTTGAGTGATCAAGCTATGACAAGTTTGTTTCCTGAATAATAATCAAAGACAATCACAACCGTGAAACTAGATTAGTCGAGTGAATAAGGCAAAAGAATAAATAAAGATATTCATAACAAGATTGTAAAATAGATTTTGTCAGTCAATGTTACTCTAACATTGACCTTCTAACATTGCGAAAATACTTGCACTTTCATGTTGGACGATAAAATAATATACTTGTACTTAGCAGAGAGCAAATGTTATAAGCATCGTACCGGTGCACGCTAACGACCAAATATATCAGTCAATCCACTATATCATCAGACTAGTACATGGAGCTGAACTCAACAATTTGATCAAAAAACTCACATTGGTGGTTGCGATAACTGCACGAAATCTATGCCCGTACTCCCAATCGCACGCGGTGATTGTATTTTAACAAACCACTTAAGCAAGTGATGAAAAACCAGCAGTATTAACAAGGCTGGTGAAGTGGACAGTAAATTTGAGAGAGTACGGAATTGAGTACCACACGTGCACAATAATTAAGGCACAAGTCCTTGAATTTTACTATAGAGTTATTGCAGGGGCGGGGGGGAGGAAGACGAAGAGGCACGTGTCATAATAGTAGAAAAAACCCCATCTACACTTATGTGAGCATTGCATGCCAATGGTTTGATAACCGCTTCTAGAGGAGGATTTTGGCCTGAGATCTGATGGGAGGTACTTTGAATATGTCATTACCGTGAACTACATCATAACTAACAATGAAATGGAATATAGGAAATTGTTGCTAGGATATGCGTGGCCAGACCACTGAAAGTCGTACGTATCATTCTTCACCAACTTACAGGCGATCATTAATTTGTAAACCAAAAGATATGATGCTAAGGAGGAAACAATGGTGCCATATTTCGAGAAGCTTAAAGAAGAAGCAAAATCTTTTACAGTATTCACTTTGACTCATACATATGGATCTGATATTGCCAAAGTTTGTCACCTTAAACATATTCTTGCAATGATAAAAGTGGTGCTTTTGGCAGTTGGAAGATATGAATCGACTTATTAAAGTACAAGAGAAACCACCATAAGGTGAAGTTTATTATAAGGATGAGATCTACGAGTACCTAGTAGAGAGAAAACTGCCAAATGACCCTCCACAATTTAAAGATTGAAATACAAAGCCGACAAATTCATCATATACCATCGTGACCTCTACATAAGGTTTTATGAAGGACCCTAGCTTAAATATCTTTCTACTGAAAGCCTATGCAACATGACCATCGTACAAATCAACGATTCTAAGCCCTCAGGGCCATGGCATTAAACTCTTCAAGCTTAAACCTATTGTGTGCCTAAGCAAACAAGGCTTAAGTCATGCATCTACAACTCTAAGCCTATAATTATAAGCGTAAGAAGACTATATGATGATCCACAAGCTCTAAAAGCCCAAGGCTCAAGAACCGCTTATCTTCGACATTTTAAATACTTGACTATCAAAGAAATATAATAATCCATGGAAAAGAAACAGCAACAAAATCGAAAGCATAAGTCAACAAGTCAAGTTAAAAGTCAACTGCGCGCCATGTCAAGTGTTGTGGTTAAATTCGCAAGTGCACGAAATTGTAACAAGTGATAAAGTGATAGATAGGGTTGTCGATCTCACGAGAAATAAATAATTAATTACCAAAATTGATTAACTCTAGTTTTATTTGAGAAATCGGATTTCAGATAGTTCAAGCAAAAAGATTTACAATTTACTAACGACAGTAAAAACTTTTAACAAAGTGGGGCATTGAGACAATAGAACAAAAATGATATTTCAATAAATAAGAGTAGACAATGAGAGAAGAGTTGGGAATCATGATTTCACCGTCATTAGTCTGATCTAACTTTTAATTAAGCATATTATTACGAGTTTCACGTTCAAAATTGTTGTTGGTTATCACCATTTATGCTTTATGTACTCTTTCTCAAGTTATACATAAATTCTACAGCTTTACAACTAGAAAATGAGTCTAGTTATGAAGATGTGCATATGTATGTTCGGTGGTGATTTTATCAACCACGTGAAAACGATAGATATATTTCTATTTTATTGAGAATTCACGGTATTTACTTCAAAGCTATTTCACAAAAATCTCCTCTCGGTTTCAGTTCGATCCTTAGTTCATCCAAAAGTTGGCCAGAATTTTAGAAGCATTGTTTTCACAAATAAATACACCAACTATTTTGACATCGTAACAATACGTTTTAATTAAAGGTCAGATCATCGTAATTAGGCTACGTCACTATCCCAACAAAGTAAATTTAGCACATAATGGAATATAAAACAAGACTATAAGATAAATATAACATCATAAAGTAAAGAGAGAAAAGTAAAGTGAGTTAGAGATCGTTACAGATTCTTACTTCCGTAAAGCCTTCAGTGGACTCCCCCGTACAAATTCCGAATTACTCCTCCAAAATTACGAACTACTAGCGAATACTACTACTATAGAAAGACTACTTATTAAAGAGAGAATGAAGAAGATTGGTGTGTTGAAATATGGAAAATGTGAGGTCTATTTATAGTTGAACCAAAAACATAAGACGACATCTTGACCGTTCATCTCGTTTTGATCCAATGGTCCAAAGTTGTCATATAATTGATGAATTATTGATCACAAAAGTCATGACACACTAGAGTCTTCCATTTGGAAGCTTGCAAGACTGAATATAGACCATTGATTAGCCATTTTGATCCGACGATCATCGAGCGCGCGAGTTGCGTATGTACATTTCAACTTTGCGCAACTTCACCGTTTTGGTCATAACTTTCTGTCCAGATGTCGGAATCACAAACCGATTGTTGCGTTGGAAACTAGACATCTGTGGCTTTCCAGTTATATAATGAATCAAACATAACTCAATCTACACAGGTGTCGGTAAATTTTTTAAGTTTTGGTTCTTGATTGACAACTCATATTTCAACCTACTAAACATGAAAACAAACATAAAAATACTACAAAACTATCAAGAATAATCAATTAAACAAGTGTAGAAGCATGATAATGATGAGTATTTCCCAAGCTCATCATCAAGCAAAGGTTCACGAATTCGACCTATAATTGTATATTCCTAGAAACAAGGTCAACAATGTTTTACATACACAAAAAGTGAAAATGAGGAGTGAGGCGCGGAGATTTAAAGGAAATGAGAACTGGAGTCCGTCGATTTAAAGGAAATGCGATGAAGTAAAATGATGCATATTTTTGGTGTTATTAATCAGGGTAATACACACGTTTCGCAAGTATACCAGTCAAGTAATAATAAAATGGTAATTAAGTATAACTGACGAAGTATCAAATCCCAAGAGAGTATGAATTTTTTGTTCGCAACCCGATTGTTGAACTTTGTAAGTGAAACAATGCTTTGAAGATATTTATGAAATAGAAAGATTAATTAAACTAAAGCCAATACTACTTTACTAACTAATTTAACTAAGACAATATTTAATTGATTGATTGGTTGATTTTGGTTGTAAAACAGATTAAGAAAAATGTATATAGGAGGTGGATTTCGTTAATCTCAAATGGAGAGTATTCATATACAAAATACTTTCTATTGAATATTGTTTTGTTCTCACATTGACTTTATTAGTTAAGCGCACTTTTGTATCACTTAAAGAATCCTCTAATTCCTAATGATGCCAGGCGGTTAGGCACTCTCCTCTCTATAAGTTCACCATGTCATAGGATCCATACAGAGGTTTAGAATAGAATTAGAGTTGACAACTATAACCCAGATTCCTCGGTTAACGCTAGTGCCGAATGTCTAGAGATTTATTTGCTTAATCTATTATGCTTGTGTTGCATTAACAATCTTCTATGCATAATTCAATATAATACAAGGTATCTCAACATCACTCTTTCGGTTTAGAGAAACACATGTGTAGATCATACCAAGTAGCACAAGCAACAAAGAATATCCAACAAAACGAAGCTTCAATAGAATTAATCAAAATATAGGCTCAAAGTGCATCCATATGAGATAATCACGTCCTTTCCCAGATGTTGAGAGGTTTAGCTACTTATGATCATGGTATAAGAACAATAATTCATAGTAAAGTTGAGTAGTAAAGAAAATAAAAGATTAAACTTTTGATATCGGTGAGATTTCGGCGTGTCTTCTCTCTTTGACTCTTTGCCACCTTCCTCTTGCTTAATTACTTTCTCCTTTGATCACATTTTCCTCTCAAAAATGATTACAATACTTAGAACAATGGAATTTAGCTATGAACATTTTTATTCGTGGTGCTCGTGTGTCTCTAGGTCTTGGCCATCCCCTCCTATTTATAATAATGTCTCGTTGCCTTAGTTTCACGAACGACTACAACTTAAACTGCATGACGAGTCGGTGTTGCCATAGACTCATGCAACATGTCATATCCTAGCAACTTAAACATTTCATAAACAAATGCTACTGATGAGCTTGGGAAATACTCATCATTATCATGCTTTTACACTTATTTAATTGATTATTCTTGATAGTTTTGTGGTATTTTTATGTTTGTTTTCATGTTTAGTAGGTTGAAATATGATTTGTCAATCAAGAATCGAAACTTCAAAAATTCACCAACACCTGTATAGATTGAGTTATGTTTGGTTCTTTATATCACTGGAAAGCCACAAATATCTAGTTTCCAACGCAATAAGCGGTTTGTGATTCCGACATCTTGAGAGAAAGTTATGACAAAAATGGTGAAGTTGCGCAAAGCTGAAATGTACATACGCAACTCGCGCGCTCGATGATCGTTAGATCAAAATGGCTAGTCAATGGTCTATATTCAGTCTTGCAAGCTTCCAAATGGAAGACTTTAGATTGTCATGACTTTTGTGATCAATAATTCATCAATTATATAACAACTTTGGACAATTGGATCAAAACGAGATGAACGGTCGAGATGTCGTCTTATGTTTTTGGTTCAACTATAAATAGACCTCACATTTTCCATATTTCAACACACCAATCTTCTTCAACACACCTTTAATTAAAACGTATTGTTACGATGTCAAAATAATTGGTGTATTTATTTGTGAATATAATGCTTCTAAAATTCTGGCCAACTTTTGGATGAACTAAGGATCGAATTGAAACCGAGAGGAGATTTTCGTGAAATAGCTTTGAAGTAAATACCGTGAATTCTCAACAGAATAGAAATATACCTATCGTTTTCACGTAGTTGATAAAATCACCACCGAACATACATGTGTACATCTTCGTAACTAGACTCATTTTCTAGTTGTAAAGTTGTAGAATTTATGTATAACTTGAGAAAGAGTACATAAAGCATAAATGGGGATAACCAACAACAATTTTGAACATGAAACTCGTAATAATATGCTTAATTAAAAGTTAGATCAGACTAATGACGGTGAAATCATGATTTCCAGCTCTTCTCTCATTGTCTACTCTTATTTATTGAAATACCCTTGTTATTTTATTGTCTCAATGCCCCACTTTGTTAAAAGTTTTTACTGTAGTTAGTAAATTGTTAATCTTTTTGCTTGAACTATCTGAAATCCGATTTCTCAAATAAAACTAGAGTTAATCAATTTTGGTAATTAATTATTTATTCCTCGTGGGATCGACAACCCTATCTATCACTTTATTACTTGTTACGATTTCGTGCACTTGCGAATTTAACCACAACAAGTTTTTGGCGCCGTTGCCAGGGAATAAAATTAATTAATATCAATACCAGTTAACCCTATTGTTAATTTGAGATTATGTCTTATATGTGTTAATATTTTACTGTAGTAAAAAAATTACCTTGGTAAAAAAAACGTTTGGTTGCTCGCAAGCTTTTTTTTTGTGACGGTAAATAATTATTTTTTTAGTGTGGTAATTTTTTTTACTATTGTTGTTTTTTTCTGTTTACTTTCAAAATTGAGAAAACTAAAAAATCAAAAAGAGTTACAAGGAGTAAGAACTCAACACTTTTACCTTTTGATCCTGAAATTGAAAAAAACTTTACAAATACTGCGTAGGATAGAAAAGGGTGAAAGCAAAATGAGTGGACTTATAGAAAATGAATCAAAAGCCTTGCGGGACTACGTTGTCCCAACAATCTTAGGTGCCAACACAAGCATCCAAAAGCCGTCAATTGCTGCAAATAATTTTGAAATTAAACCAACAATTATTCAGATGATCCAAATATCGGTTCAATTTTGTGGACTCCCGAGTGAAGATCCTAATGCACATATAGCTAATTTCTTTGAAATATATGATACTTTTAAACATAATGGAGTTTCAGAAGATGCTATCAAGTTGAGACTATTCCTATTCTCATTACGAGACAAGGCAAAGAACTGGCTCAATTCACTTCCTCAATGTAGTATCACTTCCTGGGAAGAATTAGCACAAAAATTTCTAGCTAAGTTCTTTTCCCCAGCTAAAACACCAAAAATGAGAAATGGAATCAGTCAGTTTGTGCAACACGACATGGAGAATCTGTATGAAGCATGGGAAAGGTACAAGGAAATGCTTAGGAAGTGTCCTCACCATGGACTTCCCAAATAGTTGCAAGTTCAAACATTTTACAATGCGTTGAGTGGAAATACTAGAACCTTAGTAGATGCGGCTGCAGGAGGAGCTTTAATGGCGAAAACCACAGAAGATGCCTATCAACTATTGGAGGAAATGGCGTCGAACAATTACCAGTGGCCTTTTGAACGACAGAAAAGACCGGTTGGTGTGCACGAGATAGATGCTATCACAATATTAACAACACAAGGCGCTACTCTCACCAAGCAACTAGGAACAATGAGGGTAAATGCCATTCAGTCCACATGTGATTTTTGTGGAAACTCACATTCAACTGCCAACTGCCATTTGGTAAGTAATTCTAAAAATTCTGCTCACAATGAAGAAGCAAATTTTGTATCAAATTTTAACAGGTCGCAGAATAATCCATATTCCAACATCTATAACCCTGGATGGAGGAACCACCCTAACCTCTCTTGGAGTAACAACCAGAACCATATCAGGCCTCCTCCTAGATTTCCACTGCACCAATAAAAGAAACCTTCCTTGGAGGACATTGTCACTCAGTTAGCCACTACCACAAACCAATTAGCCTCAAGAACTGACCAATTCATCAATGAAACCAAGCAATAGTTCCAAAACCAAGGTGCATCCATCAGAAAATTAGAAGTACAAATGGGTCAACTTGCCACCACTCTAGCTGAAAGAGCACAAGGAGAATTGCCGAGCAACACAGTAACCAACCCTTGAGAACATGTGCAGGCAATTACACTCAAAAGTGAAAAAGTGTTACCAAAACATGTTGCCTCACAAGCAGAGAAGTTTCATACACATGAACAGGGACATGAATCTAAGCTAAAGCACACTTCTACCGACGCACGACCACCGAATGTGCAAGAAATTCCATTTCCACAAAGATTGAAGAAAACTAAATTGGATAAGCAATTTTCTAAATTTCTTGATATCTTTAAAAATTGCACATTAACATTCCTTTTGCAGATGCTCTTGAACAGATGCCCAGCTATGTCAAATTCATGAAAGAAATTTTATCAAAGAAAAGAGAGCTGGAAGAACATGAAACTGTATGCCTAACCGAGGAGGGCAGTGCCACTCTATAGAAGAAATTTCCACCAATGCTCAAAGATCTAGGGAGCTTTACAATTCCTTGTGTAATTGGGAATTCACATTTTGAGAAAGCATTGTGTGACTAAGGTGCAAGCATTAACCCGATGCCTCTGTCTGTGTACATGAAGTTGGAGCTTGGAGAAGCCAAACCAACCACCGTGTCCCTTCAACTAGCAGACGGATCAATCAAGTATCCTAGAGGTATGGTTGAAGATGTATTAGTTAAAGTTGATAAGTTTATCTTCCCTACATATTTCATCGTCCTGGACATGGAAGAAGATCATGATATTCCAATCATTCTTGGTCGCCTATTCCTTGCAACTAGGATAACTCTAATTGATGTGCAAAAAGGAGAACGTACCATGAGAGTGCAAGATGAACAAATCACCTTCAATGTCTTCAAATCTATCAAATACCCATCAGAAGCTGACAGTTGTTTCAAAATTGACATTCTCGATAAGCTGGTTGAACAAGTATTCGACAAGAGCCACTTGGAGGATTCACTCGAGGTAGGTCTAATAAAAAAAGAGATCAATTTTGATAATGATGATATTGAAATATGCATTGTAGCCCTTGATGCAATACCAATAGATTACAAAGGAAAGGCCGAAGAGTTAGAGAAAGGTACGAATATCAAAATTCAATCTATTATCAAGCCACCAACTCCAGATCTGAAACCAATTCCTTCTCATTTAAAGTATGCATTTTTGGGAAATAATTCAACTCTACCTGTTATCATCTCATCATCATTGACTAATATTGAAACAGATAAGTTGTTGCGAGTTCTAAGAGATCATAAAACTGCCTTAGGGTGGTCCATTGCCGATATCAAAGGCATCGGTCCTTCGACTTGTATGCACAAAATACTAATGGAGGAGAACTACAAACCAACTGTCGAACATCAACGCCGTCTGAATCCCAATATGAAGAAAATGATAAAGAACGAAGTATTAAAGCTTCTAGATGCTAGAATTATTTACCCAATTTCGGATAGCTCATGGGTGAGTCCAATACATGTTGTGCCCAAGAAATGAGGAATGACTGTAGTGAAGAATGAACACAATTAAGATATTCCCACAAGAACAAACACTGGATGGAGGGTATGCATTGACTATCGAAAACTAAATAAGGTAACCCGCAAAGATCATTTTCCTTTACCGTTCATTGATCAAATGTTGGATCGACTTGCAGGTCATCCTTATTACCATTTTCTTGATGGTTATTCTGAATATAATCAAATACCCATTGTACATGAGGATCAAGAGAAAACAACTTTCACTTGCTCATATGGTACATTTGCATTTAAAAGAATGCCTTTTGGTCTTTGTAATGCCCCTACTACTTTTCAAAGGTGCATGATGTCTATTTTTTTTGACATAGTGGAAAAATTCATTGAGGTTTTCATGGACGATTTTTCTGTCTTTGGTATGTCATTTGATGACTGTTTGACTAACTTGTCTTTAGTCTTGAAGAGATGTGAAGAAACAAACTTGATCTTGAACTGAGAAAAGTGTCACTTCATGGTACAAGAAGGAATTGTCCTAGGGCACCATATATCTGCCAGAGGCATTCAAGTTGATTGAGTCAAGATTGAGGTAATCGAAAAACTTCCACCTCCTACATCAGTAAAAGGTCTTCGTAGTTTTCTTGGACATGCAGGATTTTACAGGCGTTTCATCAAAGATTTTTCTCAAGTCACAAGACCTTTGTGCAACTTGTTGGCAAAGGAATCCACTTTCACATTTGATGAAGAATGTCACAAAGCCTTCAACTTGCTGAAAAAAAGCTAACAGAAGCACCAATAATTTCCTCCCCCGATTGGAATCTTCCATTCGAACTGATGTGTGATGCAAGTGATTATGCTATTGGAGTAGTGATGGGCCAAAGAAAGAACAAAGTCTTACATGTGATCTACTATGCTAGTCGAACTCTAAGTGACACTCATATGAATTATGCAACAACAGAGAAGGAGTTATTAGCAATTGTTTTTGCATTTGATAAATTTCGTTCATATTTGATTGGTTATGAAGTTATTGTGTACATAGATCATTCAACAATCAAGTACTTTCTTTCAAAGAAAGATGCAAAACCAAGGTTGATTCGATGGATTCTGCTTCTTCAAGAATTTGGCATGGAAATCCGTGACAAAAAGGGCTCAGAAAATGTTGTTGCAGATCATCTATCACAAATGAAAGTTAAAGAAGCACATGAACTTCAACTAATCAATGAAGAATTCCCTGATGAGAGGTTATACGCTATGCAAACAACCAATGCTCCATGGTACGCTGATATTGTTAATTACCTTGCATGCAATATTATTCCATCTGAATTAACTTACCAGCAGAAGAAATTCTTTTTCGAAGTCAAACATTCTTTGTGGGATGATCCCTACCTCTACAAGCACTGCCGTGATCAACTTTTAAGAAGATGTGTTCCAGAAGAAGAAATTGTTGAGGTATTACAACACTGTCATTCTTCAGAATATGGAGGACATTTCGGTGGAACAAGAACTACAACGAAGGTACTTCAGTGTGGACTCTATTGGCCAACTTTGTTTAAAGATGCTAATGTTTTTTGTTAGTTCCTGTGATCGATGTCAAAGGACTGGAAATATTTCAAGACATAAAGAAATGCCTTTGAATAACATTCTTGAAGTTGAAATATTTGATGTTTGGGGCATTGACTTCATATGACCATTTTCTTCGTCATACAACAACAAATATATGTTGGTAGCAGTGGACTATGTCTCAAAGTGGATGGAAGCCATTGCTTCACCCGATATGGCACTCCCAGGGCAATCATCAGTGATGGAGGTAAACACTTCCTTAACCACTACTTTGAATCTTTATTGGCTAAATATGGAGTACGCCACAAATTGCAACTGCTTATCATCCGCAAACTAGTGGCCAAGTGGAAATCTCAAATAGGGAACTAAAGCGAATATTGGAGAAAACAATGAATTATTCAAGAAAAGATTGGTCCAAAAAGCTTGATGATGCACTTTGGGCTTATCGCACTACTTATAAAACTCCAATTGGTATGTCACCATATCGTTTGGTTTTTGGAAAAGCTTGTCACTTGCTGGTCGAATTTGAATACAAAGCTTATTGGGCTGTGAAAAGGTTGAACATGGATATGAAACTGGTTGGAGAAAAGAGAATGCTACAACTCAATGCTTTGGAAGAATTCTGAAAATTTTGGACCGTGGATTGACACAACACTTTTGAGAGTTAAGCTGGAATTGCCTTAACTCTATTTTGATCTTCTTGATAATAATAATGTGCAGCGGAAGTAAGAACACAAGAAGATATAATTTTAAGAAGTTTTCAATATTATTAAAAACTTCTGAGCCTTAGGCCAAATACCCATAAAGGTTATATCAAAAACGTTCCTCACAATAATTCATTCACGCTCTTTGTTGATCAGACTCAACCAAGCAGACAAGTAAGAACTACTTAACTTATATGAACTAGACTTAAGCAGTTGATACAAAAACTTCGCAAAACAAGACGAAGACAATACAAAGAATGATTAATCTCTTGGATTGTTTAGCATGATTGTCTTGTCTTCATCTTGATGAACTTCACATCTTTTATAGATTTGTTGAGTCTTGAACGCCAAGATGTGTTGTTCACAGTTTTGGTAACTCTTGTTGTTTCCTTGTTGAAATTTGCCTTCTTTGTGAACTTCATATCTTTCCTGAGAATGTGTTTCCATTGTTACCGATTTAACAAGATAACACATCTTCTTCAATTCGCAGAATCCTGGAAAGAATCGCGTCACAGAGAAGAGCTAGCTTGTTTCCTTCATTTGAAACCGTGTGAGTTGACTATTCAACTTAGCTTGAATTATGGAAACTTCAAGTAAGGAATCTTCCAAAGCTCTTCTTTATGATAAAGATACCTTTTTGGACATAAACATAAACAACTAAAACCGTGGAACTTGGTTAATATGTGAATAAAGGAAAAACTTAATTTTTGCAACGAAAGACCAGTTTTCGGACAAGCTCTCGACTTTCAATGTTATTCTCAATGTTAACCCAACATCGTCTAACATTGACTCCAGAAACACTGCACTTTCAATCTCCCCCTTTTTGCCTTTATTCACAAAACCAACACCTGTTCCAATCAAGTCTTATATCCAGAAAGTTATAATCAACAAGAAACAAATTTAACTACTAAACTACTCCCCCTCAATACAAGCAAACAACTTCAAAGTTAAATTAACAAAGACAAGCATTAAGGTCATCACTACATCGAGATATGTACATATGTTCATATCCCAACATTCATCAATGTTGCCTCAACATTGAAACCAGTAAGTTTCCTACATAAAAGGTTAACCAGACAAGCAGTTCAAAATGTACTTTCATAAGTAATAGCAGTTAGAGCAGTTCACCAGTAGTACTTAGAGTTACAGGCCATAGCAAAATATCAAGGACAGGCCCCTTGATCAAATAAAACCAAATAGAGATAAATGTACTAGCAGTTCAAAGATATTAGCAGTTCATAAGAAACAAACCATAAACTAGAATTTATAATTGGAACTACTCTCCCCATTTTTGTGAAGAAGGGAGTTTCTCCAATTTTTTCACCATGTCCTCCAGCTCTTTGAGGTGTTCCTTTCTTTCCTCAACCTCTCTCTGAGTATCAGCAATCTGCCCCCTATACCAGTTCAGCACATGATCCACAAAAGCAGAAGTAATGACCATGCAATCTTCCTCTTTGGACATAGGCACTGAAGTTCCAGCAAACTCCTGAGCCTTCTTCTTCTCAGCCCTTGGTCTCACCACTCCTTTTGGGTTCCATGGAAGGTCTCTCACTCTTGATCCAGACAAGTAGCTTGGGAGAATTGTCAGTTCAGTATCATTCTTCCTCCAGCCCACAATGGCACTTGTCTTCAATCCTTGATTGCTAAGGATTTTGCAGATGAGTGAGGAAAAAGGCTTTTTGAAGGAATACTTGACCATTTTACCAGGAAAACTTCTTCTCAGATTAGGAGGCACATTCTTCTCTTTTCTAACTTTATCATTTAAAGCAATTTTATTGAACCTCTTTACTACATAACCTAGATAAGCACTTATTTCAGTTTCATCATGTACTTCTTCTTCAGTGGCATTTAGAGCAAGACCTCTGTGTTTTGTAGTTGGTTCTGAGTTCATTTCAAATTCTTGAAGTACATTTAGAAGAGTATGAAAGTTAAGTGATGACATGTGTCTGGCTTCTTGCATAGCAATCTATGATGCACGGATACTCTGAAAAAATGGTCGGTCAGTGTCGGATACGTATCGGATACCTATACTCTCTGAATACTCTTTGGATAATGCCACGTGGCATATTCTACATTAAAAATAATTAAAAAAGATGGATACAGAGTATCCGATACGTATCAGCAATTTATAAGAGTAGTGTGGTAGTTTTTTTAAATTAGAAAAGGCCCAACAAGAATCAAATTGTAATATTTCAAACCAAAAAAAAACAACATACAAAGCTTTGATATGCTTCATAATAGTATATGACTAATGAATGTGCAAGTGATTAGATATGATATTATTTGATATTTTTATTTAAATTATATCCTTATATATAATTATTAATATTAGATATTTGACGTATCGCATACGTATCGTATCTTGTAAATTTTTTAAAAAAAATCGTATCCATGTATCTGTATTCGGCGAAAATCGATACTCGTATCCGTATCCGTGCAACCTAGATAGCAATCTTCTTAACCTCAAACCTAGAGAACAGAGTTCTCATAGATTTGTAGACAAGTTGTTTATTAGTTAGAGGATCACCTAGACTTTGACATTCATTTGATAAATCCATTAGTTTTGCAAAGTATGAAGTAACAGACTCATCATCACCCATCCTAATGCTTTCAAATTTTTGTAAAGCAATTTAAATTCTAGCTTCTTTAACACTATCATCTCCCTCACAATGAGTTTGTAGGAGCAACTAGACTTGCTTGGTAGTTGTACACAATTGTACTAACCTGAACATATGAGGATCAATCCAGCTGAAGATGGCATTTTTTGCTTTCTCATTGTTGACTGCTTCACTGACTTCTGCTTGAGTCCAGTCAGCTTTAGGTTTCAGGTGTACATCATTGTCATCATCTCTGGCCGTCATTGGTAGAGTGTAGCCATTAATGATTGATTTCCATGCCATGAGATCCAAGGAATTAATTTACTGTCCGAACCTGATCTTCTAGTAAGCATAATTTGTCCCATCCAGCAGTGGTAACCTGTTGTTAGTATTGGGGTTCGCATTATCCATGGTATGGTACCAAATCCAAACACCAATAAATTAGGTGCTTGGCTCTGATGCCAATTGTAAATGTATGGACCGGGATTGATACCCTTTTGTTATGATTCACACACTGTGTATACACTGAGTGTTGTGCCAACACTGATGGTATTCGGTGTTGTCCCAACACTCGTTGTAGAGTATTTAAGCAGCGGAATAGAGAACACAGTGAGTTGAATTTTAAGCAAATTATATGAATATAACCTGCTGAGCCTTACGGCCATATAATCACTAAACGTTAGTTCAATCACTTTACCAAATATAACTAAGTAGGAACCCAATCCTGACACTAACTAACCTATGAGCTATATTTTAGCTAGATAAAACTTAGTAAAACAAGACCAAAAAAATACAAGAATTACTTCTACACTTTCAGAACTTAATTCTAGTCTTGTTGTTGTTCTTGATGTCGAGCACGCCTCTTTATAGGATTTGATCGTCCATAAGCAATGGCGTGATAGACACGAGTTGTTGATTGCACTCTTATCATTTGGATATATCCGAGATCTTCTTCAGCATTATCTGCATAAGATCTTCAACTCTTATCTTCAAGATCTTTTATGAATCTTTGGCTTTTATCCCTTCGTTTCTTAGCAATGTTCTGCACGTTCCTTGACACTCTCAAATATTCACAGATAACTACAACTGTGGAACTAGGTGAGTTTACGAATAAAGGAAAAACAATATATTTAATATGATTAAATCAGACCGAACAATGTTGAGTTCAGTGTTGTGCTAACACTTCCTGTCAACGCTTGCACTTTCATATTGGAATGGTGGTTTGGATGCGTGAAAATAGTTATAACTAATTAACTAGTAATGAATTGCAAATAAACAGATCAACTATACTAAGGCTAAACTAACTAACTAACTAAACTAACTAGAACATAATTTGTGATTGATTGATTGGATTGTTAGGTTTTGATCAATAGATGGAAAGATTGCTTAGAGGTTGGGTTTCACAATGACTTAACCATGGTAGCTCATAGATAAACTACCTATATTTACTTACAGTGTTAAAAGATTCGGCCTAATTATTAGTTGTTTAGTAGAGATATCAAATCTGCAATCCAATTAACTCATACGATTTGTGTTAACAAAACGTACATAATCAATATTAATATAATATGATCTAGAGGTTGCTCAGCAGTTGCGTTAACATATAAAAGTCACAAATAGCAATCCCAAGGTAGTGCTTTCGTTCATCCAGCGAGAGCAAGACTAGTCACTCAACATAAATAACTACCCAATCTAGACATGCAAGGTCATCAAACACACATCAAACAAAGAAAATAAACATTTTGATAAAATAGAGTTACTCCCCTACTCTAAACAACGAGTAGGTTAGCTCCTCATGGTCATGAGTTCAAAAATCAATAAAGAATTAAATAACGTAAGCAAAGTAAAGAGATATTGGTTTGTTACAAGATCGTAGCTTACAGATAAATATGAAGATAACAGGAATATCCTTGAACCTAATACAAACTATGTCAAAGTATCACTAATGCTAGCTTCTAGGTTGACTTTGTCCGAAACACCAACGACTGACGCTTGGGATGCTTCTGGTGGATGTCTAATCTATGAGGATGTCGAACCTTGGTGGATATCGGGTATTGTATCAGTTTATTGATATCGGGGATAACGTGGATATTGGGTGCTGTAAGATATCGAGGGATCACGTGAATATCGGGTATGTAGGATATCGTGATAACATGATATCGAGTGTTGTAAGATATCAGAGATCACGTGGATATCGGGCTCAGGAGATATCGAAGATAGTCTTCATATCAAAAGTGAGTGTATATCGGGTACGGGGTTATGTAAAATAGAGAGAGGATATTGAATGATGATTTTCGATATGCAGTGTGAACAGTATTCACTAATTAATGAGGCTTGCCTTGATATGCAATACGGGGATATTTATAGACCTCGAGGTACGGGACCGCTCCCCAGATTCCCAGCGTAGAGTGTACCATATCGAATATGTACATATTCGATATGAGGTGGGATATCGGGCGCAAATCCCCGATATATAATGGGCTTGGGCCTGTGAATCAGTTGGGCTGGGCCATTCTGTGACCACCGCAGCCCACGAGCCATGCTCCAATCCAAGTTGGTTCAGTGGTGGCCAGCCACTTTACCCAATCCATACTAAAGCGCAACTCATATGAAGGGGTCTCACTTGTTCAGGATCCAAACCATACACGTTTTATAAATTATATTTTGCTATATACATCGGAAGTATTGGTATTACAAATAATGTGACTATTTTAATGGTTATGTACTAATGACAAAATATGAATATTCCAAAATGCACGCCTGAATAATTATTTACTTGGTCCATATTGCCATGTTGATTTTATCATGAGGAATGGACAGAAGAAACGAGGAATAAGTCTTTAATGACTTAGTGAGATTCATATATAAGAACTGGTAATGCAAGAATGAACTGTGACCTACTGGATACATTTTGGGAGTGATCTTACCGGTAGAAACAGTTCAACTAGACAATTTGATGTAGCAATGGTACTGGAGTTTTCATAGAATAATTAATGAACTTGTGCTTAACAATAAACAAATCCAGCCTTATGACTTCTACTATTCTACCTTATACCTCCCGACGAGGAGCGACCTCGCAAACAATCAAGAGACATGCTCGAGTACATGTCAATCCAGCACGCGGGTTACAACCAACTCCTGACTGCAAATGGCGCCTAGATAGATGGGTATCAAGCGAAATTACTTAAACCGACAGTCTTTACTGCCCGGCAGTAACTCGACTCAATCCCTGGGCCCAACTTCCCAAAAGTGTCCCAATGGGTGTAACAAATAAACAAACAAGCTAGTAAACCGGATAATATTCGTTACTCCTTGAGCTACATGTACCGAACATAGTTCGTTGCTCTTTGCACAATTCAAGAACCAACAGATGAGATTATAATATTGGACAATTATCATGATTATGAATAGATATGATAAATAATAAATGATTGGATATGATTTAACAATGAGTAAGAAAATCAGGTTATGAGATGAGATGCCAAACATGATTATGATGAAATATGGGTTGTTCGAGGTTTGGTAATGGAGTAGTGACTTTTGTGTCCAAGTTCCTCTGGGCCGGATGCCAAACAGGGCTAGAACAAATCACAAATGGAACCTCACCTTAACTCGTACGGGGGAACCTTGATGATGTTGATTAGTTCGTCAAACCTTTAATAAATTTAAATAATATTAATCAACTGAATTTATAATTCACCACAACAAATATTAGTACTTTTTTTTTCAATTCTCATGTTGGTGAAATTGAGAACGTTCTTGTTAAGAATGCTAGTTACAATATAAATCTTAGTAAATAACACTTAAGCTTAATTTATGTCATTACACAAAACATGAAAATCTTAGATGATGAATTTAAAGAAAAACACATTACTTAGCTAACTCTAGGAAAACTCATCTTTTTAGTCTTTAATCAATGCCAAACTTTTAATAACGACACACCAAATAAGTATCATATGAAATAACACCTTAAAAGGTATAACTTAGTCATCTATTACTTTATTTTACATAGTAAGTTTAAAAATGCATATACTTGTTTTATAACTTAAATATAAAGATATAAACATGAGAGGTTTATCAAAACATGTGATAAGGGATGATAAATAATCTTATTTGATGGTTAGGTCATGAAGTGACAAGAATAATCTTGTAAGACTTATGAAAATAGTATGTTAAACATGATAAATGTACCATTTAAATGCTATAAATAAGATCACAAAAATGTCAATTCATGATTATAAATCATAATAAAGTGACAAGAATAATCTTGTAAGACTTATGAAAATAGTATGTTAAACATGATAAATGTACCATTTAAATGCTATAAATAAGATCACAAAAATGTCAATTCATGATTATAAATCATAATAATCTAATTATAACTAATACTATATCATGTTAAATTTATGTGTGTGATAAATACATTGAATTATGTTGGCGATTAAACATATATATTAAGAAAACAAATGTTGTGCCAAATAAACTGAAAAATCACCGCAGTTTTGGTTTTACCTTTGATCGGACATCCAAATGAACTTGGTTTTCAAATCTTTTTATGCTTTATGGTTTTTAGCATCATGAGAGATGTGGGAATCCAAGATTGTGTGAAAACACAAAGGTTTGCTATGCTAAATAATTCTTGCAACATAAGAGTTGCTTTCGGAGTTCCTGACAGCAGTTTACGATTTATGGATTATGCCCTCCTAGATCATATTATTTGAGAATGGTGTTTTCATACAAAAGATAGAAGACATCAAGGAGAGTATTCAACCGTTGGCCTTGATCAAAAAGGATTTTTCTACAACTAGTTATGATTTTTCTAAGGTGCAGAATTGACATTTCCTGCGCAGTAAAAGTTTGTCGTCTTTTTTTGGTAGAAATTGGCAAGATAAAAATCTGAAAAAATTATTTTCAGAATGAAAACACAAAAAGAAACAACTTTTATTTCTTCTTACTTTTGCAGAATCGGATTATTTTGGGTTGTAAAAGCTCGTGAAGAATGGTGAGTATTTATAGGCGAAAATAGTAGTTTAATCATACTTATTTAGGTCCCACCTTGATTATTTTATAATAAATCACAAAGAATCTAAATTTAATCATGCTCTTAAGGATGTAATGGCTTACCTCATCAAAAATATGTCATGGCTTACTTCATCAATTAGTTAATTGCATACCAAGTCCCTCACTTATTTATAATTAAAATTCAAATAGGTATAATTAGATTTCTTTGGTACACACATATTTACATATGTAATTTTTATAGGTAATTCAATCAATCTCTTTAATATTTGAAATTGCAATATATATATTAGGATTAGAGACCTATAAAAATAATAAAAGACTAACTTTTAAGTTTAGGGACTAAAATGCAATTTTTTTTACATATTTAGGGTCGAAAATAGAAATTTTCAAAAGTTTAAGGCTAAAGTATAAATTTATTTTCTTCCTAATTTTTGGGGCGTTAAATGCCCATATCATGTAGTCCCCTATTTTAGGAGGTATCGATGTAAATGATAGCTTCTAAACTAACTAAATCAAGGTATCGGTACCTCTCGTCCCCCTAGTTTAGATGCATGGATCAAGATGGCAGGTCAATTTAATATTTCGAATTGTCAGCCTCCCAATATGAAATTGAGGTGACATCAAGACGTGCATTTGAACTACTAGCACGGTGTCCATTTCAATCCATAGTTAGGGTGTCTTAGTGGATTATTTGGTGGAATGGTTAATTGGTGCCTACCAATTTGAAACTCTGCGCACTATGGACAATTTCTCCGTTATCGAATTTTTCATTGACATCGAGTTTTAATTAATTTCGAGTGTATATTAGGTATATCAAATACGGAACTGTCCACAATTAACGTGTAATTCTAGCGCCAAATGCCTATAAATAAGGGAATGGAGGAGAGAGAAAAGCACTTGTCCTTTAGCGAGAGTTTACTTTTTTCGGTAAAGGTATGTCGAATTTGTAGTAGATATCGAATATCTATGTTTCGATATCTAGTTTCGATATAGAAAAGGATATCGGGAATCTTGAAATTTGATGTATGTAACCCGATATCCTGTTAGGATGTGAGACAATGTATCGAATATTATTATAGTTAGCCAAATTTTGCATTTTTAAGCAATTAGTTTAACTATGTGCTTTCCTTTTCAGGGTTTTTGAAGGAAGTGTTTAGCCACTGCACACGCCATCAAAGGTCGGTTTAAGTGCGTGAGTTCAGAAGAGTTTTTGTAATTTGCTAGAAAGAATGACTGAACCAAGAGAGTTTAGTGCGGTTCCTGAGACTTCTGTCGCTGATCATCAGGATGAACTAACAGACGATAATGCCATTCCTTTGCATCATTTGGGGTATGTGCCGCAACCCAAAGTGACAATGAAATATGGGATCCAAATGAGTTAGTTAACGAATCCTACGAGCAGGATTACAAGGAGGAGGGTTCAGGCGAGGAGTCCGACGAGGAAAAGGAATAGGGCTTGGCTGGGGTTGTCGAGGAAAAATGTTTCAGGACGCCAGAGAGATACCAAGATATGGTATCCAACATGCCGAATAATCCCAAATACTATATGACAGGTATAATCTGGGGGGCCATAAAATAAGGTTCCCGAGAAGGAGGAGAGGATGCATACCACGACGGCGGGTTGGATTATCGTCAACGCCAAACATTTTGTTAATGGGTTGCGGGTTCCTTTTAGTCTGCTGCTTAGCACCTTGCTGAGTAGTATAGGTATTTGTTAAGTTCAACTATCTCCGAACTCATTCGGGGCATTAGTGGCATTGATTTTGGTGATGAAATCCTCCAATGCCCCATGTGTCGTTAATGAGTTTTGGAAACTATTTTCTGTTATCATGAATAAGAAGGCTGGGAAGGGGTTTTACTTTGTGAGAGCCAATGCCAACCATAAATTTTTAACCACTACACAGAGCAACTACGAGGCTAGCGCCAAAAACAAATTTCTTATGTGAAAGAGAGGACTGTAAGGGAATTTGATTGTTTGCCAAATGTTTGGTCAAGGGCCAAAGGATTCACTACCCAGGCGGGTGTTGGGGTTCCGACGTGGGAGGAGGGTTTTCTAAGGAACCTAGTTAAGTATAATTTTGACCACACGTTGTTGGTCAAGGATGATGTCGTAAGAGCTGGTGGCTTATTAGCCAAGCCTTATAGCGGTTCTCAGAGCTTGGGTATACATCTAAAGATGAATTTATCTTAAGTGCATTGTGCATGTATTTGTGATCATGTTATAAGTTATGTGTCTAACTCGCTTAAAATATCTTTTGCGCAGTCACTCTCGTGATGGGTCGCCAAGAAAGGGTGCAACAATTTTTTGCCTCAAAGCGGGCAACTAGTGCAGCTGCTGCTAGTGGTGTCGAGGGGGTAGACCCTAATGCGCTCAAAACTCGTAGGAGAACCAGTCATCGCTCTTAGACGAAGGAGACTAGTGATTCTCATGGCAATGGGGGAAGCAGTCTCCAAGACTAGGGTGGGGACTTTACATATGTTCCCTAAGTCAATCAGGTGATGGGGGAGCTAGTTCCAGCATCCCTCAAGCCGCTCCTTGTCATCTTGGTGAAGGCTCAGGCTTGGGAGGGCGTAAAAGGCCGTATCCCAATGGTCCTGCCATGCCCTGTATGTTTGGTCGTGTGAGTTCCCAAACTCTAAAGTCTCATTTAGGTCGCCGAATAGGATTTGTAAATTTCTAATTCGAACCTTAACGCTATCTCAAAGAGGCTCACTAAATGGAACCATAATAAAACCAAATACAAACTTATTTATCACAACAGAAGCTTTCAAGATTTATAGAGTTTATTAATACAATCTACACGTAATTAAACACACAATTATTAGAGATTTATTTTTATTTTCACACACTTTTGATTTGTTTTAAATCTCACACGTCCACAGTAGTTTGATCCAACCGCCTTGCTTATTCTGAGGAATGGACAGAGAAAATAACAGAAAATGTAAGTCTTTGGTGACTTAGTGAGATCTTTAGTAACAATAATAGATGTAATAAATATATAAAATCTTAGATGGTATAAAATGAAAACATTAGAACTGAGAGGTAAAGAATAGCAAACGAACAATAAGATAATGAACTCGTGCATCTGATATTACAAATTCAACCTTATTTCATCTAATATACTACCTTGTACCTCTCAACGAGGAGCGACCTCGCAAATAGATCAAGAGAGAAAAATAAGAATATGGTTACCATAATACTAGGACTTGAATACGTGATCTCCAACAAAATAAGTTCTTGATAAGTAGTGAAAACCATTGAGCTATACAACAATATAATAAATAATCCAACAAACCATATATTTAATAAAAGTTAAGCGAGTGTTTTTTTTTAATGTTAGCAAATCGAATCACGGAATTCAATACAAGAACAACGTCACGTGATCCTAAAATCTAAAATATTAAAACCGCATCGGACGAATTACTAGGCATAAAATTCTAGGATGCATGCCCGTTTGGCTTCAAAATCAAATTAACTATAGAAAATGACGTTTTTTTGAAAATCAAAATTCTACAAATCTCGTCGAGATACCCCAAAAAAAAGAATTAGGTTACCACAATACTACAAAGTTTTGCATGTTTTTTTCCTTCATTTTTTAAATTTTCAAGGCAGGTTAGTAATTATAATAAGAATTAGGGGTTGTTTGCAATTGGCAAAAAAACTGAAAGAAAAAAGGAAAATAGTTGTAGACCGGTTCGATAGCCGAACCGGTTCACCGGGTGAACCGGTCCGCCGGTAATTTTTCTCATTGCTGGAGCTCAGCGACTCATTTTTTAGATAGAACCGGATTGGACAAAACACCAGGTCCTGATCGAATCGATCTAATTCTGAAAACAATGATAGCTAGTTAGCGGGTTATCCCACACGACTGGTTTGGGTGTTCTCAAATATGCCACTAATTGTTTTTGGTTAAGGCAAAAATCTGATTGATAGAGATGAGAGTACAAGGGTACTCAACCTAAATGGCAAATGCATCGACATGTCACCATAGAAGAAAACTGCAAAATTCGCCCACGACAATCACACCAAAATATGCCACTAATTGAATTGACTTGTCTGATGGTTCTTTCACCCTTTAATTGTATGATATATAATTTGTATTTAATTTTTATATGAAATCTGTAAAGTAATAAAAAGTTGAAAGACTAATGTAATGTGTGGTGAAAAATCATAATTTTACTCATATCATTTTGTTAGTTAAAGTACAATTTGTTAACTTCGTCATGCATGAAGTTCAGGAACTATCTTCAACTAATCATTCGTTATCCTGAGATACATATTAAAGTAGCATGTTTTTATAACCGTGAAAGAGTTTAAGAAAATAAATACCTATTTAATGAGAAAACTTTTAAATGGGGTAAACAGCAAAAACTACCCCTGTGTTATGACTAATTGGCAAATAACTCCCTGTGTTATTTTAATTGACAAAAAACTCTTTTATTATTCCAAAATTAGCAAAACCCCCATACTACACTGACTTAATTCGCACTTCTTGAGATTGATCTCAAAATATGATTTTTATTGTATTTCTTTGATATATATGGAACTAATGATGTACAAATTAAATTGTATGCATATTTTGATTTATTTATTTTGAAGAAAACATTAGTTTTAGATCTGTAAAAATATATGTACGGTATCGATTAGTTTTTTTTTTATTATTTTAAACAACAAATTATAATATTTATTATAATAAGTATATATTTATTATAAAATCAAAATACTTTTAAATCATTAATTATTGGTACTGTCATTGTAAATATGTCATGAAGGGGTCTTTTGCTAATTTTTGAATAACACGGGGAATTTTGCCAATTAAAATAACACAGGGGGTTATTTGCCAATTAGAGATAACACATGGGTAGTTTTTGCAAATAGCTCAAATGTAAATTGAAAATATCTGAACTCTTGTCCGTACTTCCACAAATGTCACATTCAGAATTACTACTTTACGAGAAGAAGTATATGTAGAAAATATTTGTTATTGTATTATAAAAGGCTTAATTACAATTGAGTTGTTTGTCATCTATTTATACAAATACAAACTTAATGAGCGAGACTAGAAATATAAGGAAAAGATAAGTACAAGGAAAGTGAATCAAAGATTAGCTCGTATCCTTGGAAGAGATATCTGATTGAGATATCAGATGATCTTGTATACGCCCCCTCAAAAGTGTCGTGCCATCGGGCAAGGAAATTTGGTCTCAAAGAAGAAGGAAGCGAGTGCGCGGAAGAGCCGTTGTAAGAGTGTTGACGAGTTGATCTCTTGTGCTAATATGAGAGACAGAGAGATGACACTTTGCGACACTGTCACGAACAAAGTGTTTGTCAATGACAATGTGTTTCATCCGTGAATGAAGAACGGGATGAAGTGACAAGTGTGTCACACCAATGTTGTCGCAAAAAATAGTCGGAGGGGTGCAAAGAGGAACCATGAGCTCGGATAATAAGTGTTGAATCTATTGGACCTCGGAAGTCGTCGTGGCTAGAGCTCGGTATTCAGCTTCAGTGGATGACCGTGCAACGGCTTGCTGTTTTCGTGAGGACCATGAGATTGGTGTCGAGCCAAGAAAGATGATATAGGCGAAGGTCGACGTGCGGTCACGAGGGTCCCCAGCCCAGTCGGCGTCCGAATAAGCGTTAAGACTGTTGCATGAATTCTTGAGCAGCAATAGACCATGAGAAACGGTGCCTTTGGGATAGTGAGAAATTCGCTTGACCGCGTCCAGTGATGTTCACACGGAGACGAGACGAATTGAGCTAGGCAGTTGACGGAGAATGCGATGTCGGGATGAGTGAATGCCAAGTATTGTAGTTCGCCAATTGCTTGTCGATAAAGATGAGCGTCGCAAGGCGGGCTAGTTGTGATAGAGGCATCGGATGTCGACATTAGCGTGGTAACAATCTTGGCGTCGTCCATTTTATGTCGCTCAAATAAGTCACGAATGTATTTGTGTTGCGATAGGAATAAACCTTCAGCACACGGGATGGCTCAATGCCAAGAAAAAAGGAAATCGAGTCGAGGTCCTTAATAGCAAAATACTCCCCAAGTTGTCGGATAAGCTGTGAAATAAGTGTTGCGTCGTTGCCGGTGAAAAGGATATCATGGACCCAACGAGGGCTGCAAAGATAAGTTGGTCTTGTTGATACCACATAGCGTGACCCACGGGGTCGGTAGGAGCAGGATGAGGCAGGGTTCCTTAAAGAAAAAGGAGAAGGTTGAGACCGCTATAGGTCGATACGACTTGAAGTCACCAAGAGAGGTAGTTTGTTGGTGCTAGACGAAGAGTGAGGTGGTGGTGAGAGGAGATATTGATGATGGAAGTGATTTGGGGGGCGGCATTGGTAGGGTTGGATGTAGCGGTGCTATAACCCGAGAAGTGGTTACCGAAGTTGTTTCTGATGGAGGCGAAGGCTTGAGACATGGTGGGCGAATTTTAGGGTTAGAAGAGAGAGGCGAATCGTGTATAATCATAAGATTATTATTGATACCATGTAGAAAATATTTGTTCTTGTATTATAAAAGAATTAATTACAATTGTGTTGATTGTCATCTATTTATACAAATACAAACTTAATGAGCAAGACTAGAAATTTAATATAAGGAAAAGATAAGTACAAAGAAAGTGAATCAAAGATTAGCTCGTATCTTTGGAGGAGATATCCAATTGAGATATCGGATGATCTTATAGTATATATATATATATATATATATATATATATATATATATATATATATATATATATATATATATCAGATCTGTCTAATATGCATTAGGGGTCGACGTCTACTTTCTTTTTTGAGGGTCGTGATATATGTCTGACCTTTTCGATTCTTCACATGTAAATTTCTACATTTTTAATTATACCTAGGGGTGGGAACGGGAATCGTTTCCGGATTCCCGCGGGAGGCGGGAATCCCGTCGATTTCCATAACATAAATATTTTAGAGGGGATTTGGGGGTCTATTGCTAAAAGAAATTAAAAAGTGGGGAACTAAGTAGATATAATAAAACATTGGGGCAAAAAATAAAAAGAAAACACAAGTGTAATATGAATATGATTATGGTCTATTGATGGTTTCATGGTTTGGACTTGGACAAATTTTGGATTCTAGTTATTTGAATTGTGATATTTGTAATCGTTAGATAATCTTTGACTTGTGAGCCGCGGAGTTGGAGATTTCTTTACTTTTTTTTCGTGATTTGTGAGCCACACGGAAGGGAAAAAAGTGGGGAAAATTGGGGAAATATTTTTCCCCACTTTTCTCCCTGTTTATATTCTGGAAATGGAATCCCGCCAATTTCAAGAATTTCCAGCGGCCTAGAAAGCTTCCAGGCCACCTGGAAATTGGCGGGATTCCCATCAGGGAATCCCGCCATCGACGGGATCCCGTGTTCACGGGATCCCGTCCCCAATGGAATGGGAAACGGTAACGGGAAGGCGTTTCCCATTCCCGTGACCACGGGATCCCGTGGAAGGAGATCCCATGGGGTTTCCCTCGCGTTCCCACCCCTAATTATACCCACTTGAAATTCATGTATAAGTCTATAAACTCATAGCTGACAAGAAAATACTCGTTATAGTTTGTAAGAGAGAGATCATTTGGATCTGCTTATTTAGCAAGGAAATTGATAGAGAAGCCCGTGACATATCTATTATCCATATCCAGACAATATAATATATAAATAGTTAGCGCACAATTTGAATTTGCAGGTTAATTTTTAGACACCACTACCTGTAAAAATTTAAACTCAGCCATAAGTCCATAGCAATATAAACTAAACATATATCATATAGATCATCCAACGACATCGGAAAATTCATAGTTAGCGTACAATAAGAAAGCATACATAGCAGTTGCTACATATTCGATTTGTCTAAGAAATTCAGAAAGTAGTAATAATTATAAATATAGTGTTTACATGCATAAATATATTAATTGAGGACGTCTTGGTAGTTTCACAGCTAATTGATCTCCCACTCGATCAACCTCCATTTCCATCAACCATTGCATCAATCTGGTCGTAGTCCTTCAACCCCAGCTGAAATTGAATAATTAATTGATTAAGTGCCTTAATTCACAAATTAGATTAATAAAGCAGCTGGGAAAAGGGAATTAACACACAGTAAAAAGAAAGGGAGTCTTAGGATATAGCTAGGTTAAATATCCATTTTTCAAAGTTGAAATACTGAAAATGAAGAAACATATTCTAACCTGCAGTGTTTACATAATTATAAATTGAATTTCTTATAGACTCATTCGCATGTTTACTAAACATTGTATGAACTTAAGTGTGTAGCCTGTTATTAAAGAAATAAAAGATAGATAAGTAAAACCTGATTTGGGGTCTGGTGGTGTAAGAAAGCACGTTGGTTAATGAGAAAGCGAGTAGAACGATAGTCGAGTTCCACGTGTTTACAAAAGGCCAACAATAACTTCCTCAACCTTCTCCTTTGTTTCACCTTGAAAACAAACTCTTTCCCATCCTATGTATACATATATAAAGTATTATTAGTCCAACAAGGATATTATATATACGTACATTCTATTAATTATAAATAATACTACTCCATTATATAACGAACAAGAAATAAAGAAGGATATAGGCAGACCTTATCATTGCACTTGATTATAAGGGTGACAGTATCTCGATCATCTTCAGATGGTATTTTGGTTGCGGTCTCTTCTCCTTCCTTTTCTTCATCCTCTGCAGCTACCCGTTTTCTTTTGTTTTGAAGAGGATCAGCCATTTTGTCTGCTCTCTCTTTTATTTTTGTCTCAGCTATATCTATTTTTCTCTCTTTTTATCCTTTTTATATTTATCTTCTGTTCAACTAAAATTAAACCACTTTTTCCTACCTTAACCTTATCTTACTATTATAATATAAGAATATGCGTTTGTAAGTTCAGTTAATTATTGTATTATATTTTATTTTACATTAATAAATATTTAAAGGGTCTCCACGTAATAATCAATTTTGACCCGCAAATAATAAAATAATTTAACAATTAATTACATTAGGAGTTACTATAAATTGCAGAACAATCCTTGAATATTTTAATTCTTCTGATTTTACCTCCAAAATTTTACTTGGACTGTTGTAAATTACAAAATAGTCCTATTGCCTCCAAAATTTGACTTGGACTATTGTAAATTATAAAATGGTCCTTTTAATATTTTACTTTTTTTAAATTTGAACTAAAAGTTTTTGTTATTTATTTATAAGCCCTACTATAACTTATTAATTTGTCCTTTTATTTTAGAATTATTTTAGTTTTGTCCCAAAAGTTTTGTTACTATATTTTTGGGGGTTTTTTTGTAATAAATAACTTGTGTGCTCGCGCGTATTAAACAATTACGACCGCTTAGTATAAAATTGATTAACACTGAATACCGTCGGGTCCGCTGTAAATTTCAGAACATACATTTTAATATATTATGTTTTTGGCTACGCAGTAATATATCATTAAACTCGTCCCAGCTAGGTTTCAGTAATTTATAGTACAACGGTCCGAGTGTATTTACATTGGCCCCGCCTAATATTTATGCTTATCCATCTTTTGAGAAATTATTACTTACAACCGCTGCACCACGTCATCGAGTCCTATGTGGTGGGCCATTCTAATTAAAAACTTACATTTAAGATAGCAAAAAAAAAAATTAATTACACATCATGATTGCAATTGTCTTCTCCATCTTCACTGGTTCTCTCGCACACACCAACACATACCCGGATAAAATTGTCAGTCTAAGCCCTGTTCATTCCACCGTCGAAGAACACATTGTCACACTACACTTTCAATTTTACACGGTATTTTTATTTATAGTATAAAATTGATTAACACTCAATAATGTGGGGGTTCGCTGTAAATTTTAAAACATGCCTTTTAATGTGTTATGTTTTTGGTTATGCAGTAATACATCATTAAACTCGTCTCCGTTAGATTTCGGTAATTAATAGTACAACGGTTCGGGTGTATTACTTACAACCGCATCACTCCAATAAAAAACTTACACGTAAGATAGCAAAAAAAAATTCATTTACACATCGTGATTACAATTGTCTTCTCCATCTTCACTGGTTCTCTCGCACACACTAACACATACCCGGATAAAACTGTCGGTCTAAGTCATGTTCATTTCACCGTCATTGTCACACCACACTTTAAAGTTTACACGGCTTTTCATTTATAAAATATAGATCTGGATCTCTTTATTTTGCTTACCTTTGACCTTCAGAACTACAAACGAAACTTCAACAATTTTCTTAATTAACAATCTCATCATCTGCGGTTTTTTACACTTTATAATTTTTTATGGTATGTTAAATGACTAGGTTTGTTATAGTACGTGATTTCTACGAAGTAAAAAATGTCAAGAGAGAAAATTAAGAGACGTGCACACAAAATTCGTAGAGGTTAATCTTTGGTTTGAAAGGAGGGAAAAGAAAAAAAAAATCAACACACTGGGCATAAGAAATTCATAGAGGTTAATATTGATTTGCGGCTAAAAATCCGATAGTGTATGTTTGTAAATGAGAGAGAAGATCCAGAAAAAATTATAAAATGGTGATTGTGATATAATTATCTATTTGTAAGTTTTTTATTGGTTGACTGCACCACGTCATATGCGATGACGTGGTGCAACGGTTGTAAGTAATAATTTCTCTCATCTTTCATTGTTGTGATTTTGTCCTATAATTTTAACAAATTACTATATTCTGTTTCAAGAAAATATTAATATTATAGTCGCAAGTTATTTAAAAAATAGAATTTAAATATCATTTTTAAACATGTAAAAACATTTATTATTTTTCTACATAAAAAGTATTTGTCGTTTAAAACGAAACACGTCGCAAGGGCGAAGTTGTCTAATATATATATATATATATATATATATATATATATGAGGAAGGAAGGAAGGGAGTGACTTATCAAAACGACAGAGGAAGGAAGGGTGCTTTAATTTAATTTGGAGGGGAAAAGAAGAAAGACGTGTTCAGTTCAATTCATGATCAGTAGTGCAGCAAAGCAATACATAGCAATCAACTGATGTTGCACGTAACCGTCCCTTTGTTGGTCAGGGGATGAATGAATCAATGAATGAATCAATTACATCATTCATTGATGGAATAGATTTTTTATCGACCCGTAATCTTTTTCGGTTCTCGCTGCTATGCTATGCTACACTACTGAAGCCTATACAAGCTCAGGATATCTTTTGCAGATTCTTTATTTATAAAATTATTATGTTATACAGAATGATGTGTCTGTCTACTCTATACATCATAAATATATGCGTGTCAACTCTGTCATCATGTTGTACAGTACTACAGTACGAACGTTATAAATTTATTCTTTTTTTTTTTAAGTTTCCTCAATTGGAAAAAAGAAAACACGTATCGTTTCTAGTTTTCTTTAGTTTTATGTTGACAGGAAAAATATTTGTTTTGATTATACATATTTAAAAAGTGGGAATGTAATCTACCTTGTAGTTTTCATCGTCAAATTTAAAAATAAATGTTCATTTACTAATTTTAATTTTCTAATAATTGGACTTGTAATTAGTATTTTGTTATTATTTCCAAAGTAGTTACTTGAACATTCTAAATGTGTTAACGAATATAACTCCAAGCTAAGTCATACGCGAATTATAGTCCAATAAGTAATACCCTCTTAAGTAAACCACTATGAGCTCGTTTGAATGGTACCACTTGGTATTAGCATTTTATTATCATGTGAATATAATCACACACTTCACACACTTCAGTAACAATCATGCGTTTGGTTCTTTAGAAATATACCCATAAAAGGGGTATTATTAAGTAGTACAATATTTGGTTGACCAACTAATACAAGGCAATTGCACCTTAAATTTTGTAATTACCTATTACACCCCTCTGAAGAACACATCAACTCCCTCACTTACACCCTCACACACCCATTCTTTATTACTGCCAAAAACCCTAAATCGCGCCAAATTTTTGCTGGAAAAACTCCCCCGAAATTCCCGGTACGATGATGAAATTTGCTGCCACCACCTCCACTGCAAGCAAGGATCAAGGCAAAAGAAGCGGAAAACGCACCGGATCCAGAATCACCAGAGTTGTTTGAAGTCGTAAGCGAATGGGTTTTTATTATGTTAAGTTAAACTGATGGAAGAGAAACAAAGTTCTAACTTTGCATGTGTAATTAGACAAGAATAGCAGTATTTCTGAACTATTGTCTATTTTGCCATTGCTAATATAAATTGTAACGATCTAAATAGTTAAACTCCGGGCCAAAATTGGTGAGGCATTTAGCATTATAATGTATGAATGGTTAAATCTCAAAATGACTATGAATTGGATAGTAATCCCCATAGGTTCAGTTTAAAATTCATGAGAAAGTTAAGGTTAAAATCTTTTAGAAAGTATACCAAGCAATAGTTATCTTTGCTCCCCTTTTATGTGATCAACCTTGAATAAACCAGTCATTGTGTCGTCATTCACAGTCTCTCGCCGTATTAGTGTGATTGTCCTTTATTCAGTTCAATAATGTTAAAAGTGTAGTACCATCATTCGTAAAAAGGTAGAAATTTGTCATAACTTTACATATCTGGAAAACTCTCCCTACCTTGAATTCCATTCTTTTGCCTTATTAATTTGTCAAACACTAATTATCGTGCAATTACAGACCGGAAAGCCTATGTACCTAGAGCATGATGAGTGTCATGCCCTATACTGGCCTTGTAACGCCGAAGATGCATTTTATGCTAAGCTTGCCCAGGAATGCACGAAGGTGAATGTGAAGACATCCGATGGGGTGCTTGAAGTTCTGAAGAATGTGAGTGCGTGGCTTAGGTGCAACGGGCAATGGGATTTCCCCTCTGAATATGAGGCAAAACATAAGTTTATCCGGATGCGGGCGGGATTTCTTGAGTTCTGGAACTTTGTGCAGAGTAACAACATTCCCTTTAATTCCGATACTGGGAAGGTACAAACTTCGAAGAAATTCAGAGATCAATACGTGGAGGTTAGTAAACAACTCATTTATAATTGAAATTGTCGACTATTGTACGCATTATGTCAGCTAACTATTATAGATTTGTGATCTGCATTAATTGTCCTTTTTCCTATTGAGTATAGGATCATTTGGCAATGCATTTCATAGAGAAAGGATTATGAGGGTTCTATGCGCATCATGTGATATTCATGCAGCATGATGCGGCTCATCTCCCAGAGAAACAACTATACTACTTCCTCCGAGACGATAGATTGCTTGCTCCCATTGATGAAATTGCTTTGGTCGACGATAGAGAGGAGAACTTGTTTAGATGTCTGGGAGACTTTTTGCTAATCACTGGTTTTCGGACTGAAGAGGGACTCCTTCTGGTAATGGAGTTTGCAAGCCAGCGCAGCACACTCACCATAGATGTCATTCGCCACGTCATCAGACGAAAGCGGAACAAGTTTACTGCTTTCTTTACATTTTTGGAATCAAAGGATCTGGAGGCCGAATGGGAAGCGGGAAACCTGGACCTCTTTTCTGATAATCAGTACCTACAAATGAATGTAAGTCAGATTGTCTTTGAATACGAATTTATGTTTTAATTTTCTGTATACCTTTTTTGTGTGCCTATAAATAACTCCAGATCCTAATTCTTTTGATGTGAATGAAACAGGATGATGCAAATGAATACTACATGAAGCACATGTTGTCTACTTACCTTGCACACTGCCATTTCTATGTCAAGGTCGTGGCTCCCATGCTAACTGAGGAAAATGATCATTACTTTGAAGGGGTGAAGGAAGAGGCCATTTGCTTAGAAATTTATTAGAAATGTTTTCATGGGAAGAATATATATTTTGGATTAACTAAGTTATGTTTATCTTTGAAATCCATTAGAACTCTATTTTATGGTTAACTTTTGTACTGGGAAAGTAGTCGTACCAGTACCATGTATTTTGAAACCATGTACCATACATTTTGAAACCCTTAATGGTATTGGATTTGTTCGATTCATTCGTATTGCGATGTTTTTTATTTACGACATTTCTGTTTCTCTATTACATTGTCCTGGGCATTGTGGTTACCCCTGTTTGGAAGGGTTATTACTGTGTATGTTTTATTATCATTTGTTTGTTGTGGGATTGCATTAGATGGTAAATTTAGGATTTAATTCTGTAAAGGCAAAATTTTGATAGTGCAAAAAATAATGTCAGTGCTGAATTTGTGCTCAAAATGAAGTTTTGTGGTGGTCTAATTTCAGAGACATGTATCTATTTATATTGCAAGCTAGGCTATGCAATAGAGTATGCAGAAGAACAACTTGGTGGAATGGCAGTATAAAATTGAAGTTCTTTCACAAGCTAGTAGTCTAATCAAACTTAATGTAGTGTATATTGGTTGGTGTAGAATAGTGTGTAAAGTTAAAATTTCTCACCTACTTGGACTCAAATGTAATTCAAAAATGAACTTCACTATAAATACTCATTTGCGTCAGGAGGAAGCTAAACCAGATACGATCTAAAAAATCTAGGAGCTATATCAAACACTTTTACAATTTAATCTACTTATCCAAGTTTCTGCAAATGGTAACAGGGCAGAACAACCACAATTCCCCTTAATTGAAATCATATGAAGCATGTTTTGTTTTTTGTTTTGCAGAGTTATAACATGTGAGCTTCCCTTTCTTATTGCAGGCCGACGAGATTCACAACCGAAGCGCACAATAAAGTGAAGGTTCTTCATTCTCGACAACTCGCAGACGTACTTTCCCCAACGATCAATACCACGACTTTTGTGAGTGTGGCCTCAAACCCAACTTGATAACCAGTTGGTCTAACCATAACCCGGGCCGAAGATTTTGGCGATGCCCTCAACCAAGAGTAAGCTTTATCATATCTTACCAAACACCCACAACCATAAGTCAGTGCTCTTCGTTTAGGATTTTATAGAAAGCATATTGTAATTTTGTTGAATGTATCCAGGGTCGACAATGCCGGCTATATGTGTGGGTACACCCTGAAATGTGTCCTCGATCGAAGGTTATAATACCCGGCCTACTAAAGCGGATCAATGCGTCCGAGGAGAAAGTCAAGAGTTTGGCGTGCATGGAAAAGGCGTGGAGGATCTTACTTGTGTTCTCGTGGTCAGTCACATTGCTCGTTAGCATCTTATTTTATTTTCGTGAATCGTAAAAGGGGGCAAAACATTCCTTGATCAGCTCCGTACTACCTTATCTATTGCATTTTCAATTTATGCTAAGTCTTGTAATGTTGGTTTCAATGTAAGGTTGTTGTGCTTTGTTCTAATTCTATTGCACTTTTATATAAGATGTATGTTTCCTCTGTTTCTTGAGTTTTTTTCTCATGATTTATTCACAGCAGAATAACAACATTTTATGCAGAATGTTTAGTTGCTAAATTTTATTGTTTTGAGCTGACCAAATGGAGATGTGTAGGATATAAAATGTATCCAACCGTTACTGCATAATTAATAAATGAAATTTGCATATAAAGTGTATGTCAAGACTGGTTAGGGAGAATATTTTGGGAAGAGGTCAGGCTCCTGTGGTGTCAATCCACAAATATTTCTTTTGCTGAAAAATCTTTCTTACAAAGATTTAAAGTTCTTAACAAAATCTGTGAATGAGAATCTAATTTGCAAAGCATACACTGATGGCACAATTTTATACTATTAATCTGAATTGGTTAACAAGAAACTGCCCAAATATTGGAACTGTTAGCAAGCTGAAATATCAGATAATCTGCTGCTGACATAAGTGTTTGATAATAACAACTCATTTGTGTTTGAATAACAACACATTGCACACGGCTCAATGGAATATAACATCACACCATCAGAGAATATTTTCTTTATGAATAATTACACATAAGAAAATAACATCACACGACGATTAATTAAAAAAAACTATTAACCACCCTTATAAATACTGTCTCAATCTTAGGGTTGTACAAACAGGTGCTTAAAACAAACCAAACACAAGATACACTTATGGCGCATAATAACCCGAGGCCACAATCGCACTTCTTCTATACGAGCATATGGACTTATGGCGTTGATTGTACGTTCATCGATTACCTGGTGGAAGAGAAAGAGAATGCTACAGCTCTCCATGACGTACTCAGCATGGGCGACATGATAAGAGTTGCCACTGATAAGGTAAATGCAGTTCACAACACGCGCTTCACCTTTCGTCAATGTTTGCATCAGTATCGCAAGCTCGAGCAACGTTTCACTGTTTTCCAATTCATCATTGGTCTAAGCTCGGTGTATTATGATGAGACGAACAACGTTGTTCATGCGTTTGAGGACTTTGTGCAGGATTATGTTGTGCTGGTAAGAGTCATCCTTAAAACCTTACCTTGCAAGAACTATTTACTTCAAAGTATAATGTGAAGGTTGTTATTCTTTTTGCTAACTAAACTGTTTTCCAGAAATACAAGCTTGACGAGGCTTACATTATCGAGGGGGAGTTGGCGTGGTACAATCTATGCAGGCTGTTTGGTGCCCCTATTCCGGATCCTCTTACCGCTGGACCTTCGCATCCCCACCTCCACCACCTGCTTTTGTGGACTTGACAACCCCCGAAAATAGCGATCTAAATTCTCTTCAAAGTTTTAGGGGTTCTGCCCCACCTCGTTCTCCTGCCGTATCAGTTCCAAGCCGTACGCACTCACCACCTCCTTTTGGTGTCCAGGTATTCTCTAGGGAAACTTTCGACTATCACCATTCTGACACGAATAGCGACTTCTGGGCAGATGTGTTCGACGAGGCAGGTGCATTACGCCCGACACCCACTTATGTAGTTGAAGAGACTCCCGCACTCCCAACTGTTGATTCAAATGAGCTTTGTGATCGCAGCAGACAAAGGTCCCTATTCCGTATACCCGAGAATAGAGCTAGCGTAGACAATCGTGTTGTTAAACCTCCAACTATGCCAAACGTGTTGGCAAACGACCGCACAAGCGTCATGGAGGTTCCGGGAAGGGTAAGGACAAGGTTTAAAACACAAGAATTGAAGGAGGAAGCTTGTCGAAGACTCACCAGCATTTTCGATGTTATTGGCTTTTATGAACGCATGACCAGCATTTTTCTTATTACCGGCATATGTTTGCGCTTTCCAGTATTTTAGTTCTTTATTCCTAGGTGTCCGCTTCTATTTCTATGGACTACTTATCAGCATGTACTATTAAGGCTATGCAATTTTCTTATGCATAAGCCTATGCTTATTTCTTATGCATTTGAACTTAATATGTTTATTTGGTGTATTGTGAAAGCTCCCTACTGTTGTTGTGTAAAAAACGTATTGAAGAGCAACTTGTATGCTTCTATACCAGTAAGTAAGGTAATGTAATCATTGTGATTTTTCTGGTTAGCATTATGTGTTGGTTCATGATTATTTGCCAACCAAATGTTCATGGTCATTGACACAAAGAACACCTTCTTCAAATTTGTCCAACATAATAACAAATCACAATGCACAATTCTTCAAATAACATAAAGTTTACTTACAAACAGTACTGATCATCATATCAGAAATCAGTTTATTTTTGCATGACTTTACTTCAAATAACAAGTTAAAATGTACATGTCATCAGTACATAAACCAGTACATCAAAAACAGTTCCCGAAGAAACATTCAGTTAACAGGGCTTCATATATGTTCATGAACTCATAAATATAAAGATAACATCAAAGATGATACATATTACTATTAACTCCCTTGTCCAATACCAAGAAACTACATATTAACAGGGCTGAATATACTGTGTTTTCCAGAACACAGTATATTCACAAAAATAACCTAAAAATCCCACTGAGTACAGCCCCCTGTTAATCTGCCATTTCAATTAGGAGTATCATATTGCCCCTACATACTTATACATCACACGCTCAAACATAACACGATGTGACAGAACGTGCCCCATGATCCTAGAACAAAAAACAATTATGTAGAGAGGGAGTTTGGTTAATGAACCATTACATAATTTATACTATATATCAGAGAGCAACGTATTGGACATTGCTCATGAAAGCAGTTCCCGAGGACGGGTCGAGCGCACCTGTAACAACCATGTCTACATAGGCTGATCGACATTGGTTATCCATCCCAAGAAAGAGGTCTGTAGCTTGGGGTTATTCACTATCTTTTGTGCAACAATAATACGCAACTGCAACGGTATTACTCCCATTTCGGCAACTGCATCAAAGACTCTCTTGCTCTTTGTGGGTGGAGAAGTAGGCATTGTAGGGGGAGCTGCTGGTTCACCTTTTTTCTCAGGAGTCAGCTTATCAACGACCTTGTTTGCCATTTCACCGAATTTGTCATTGCTTTTCTCGAACATATTTCCTAGCAATGATACTAGTTGGTCTGGCAGATTTAGAGCCTCGCGCGCCTTTCTTTTGCGGGCAGTACTTGAAGCTGTGGATTTTTTGCCCTTTGCATCTGCAGTGGGATTATCGGATGAGCTAACTTTCTGCGTGTCATGAGGGTCACAAAATTAGCGTCACGAGGCTGACTATTGCACTTATATGTTCCCCCAGTTTTCTCCTTGCCCTTTGCATCACTAATGACATGTACATCGTAAACCTCGTCATACACTTCATGTGGATTTTCCAAATCCAGAACCGCATCAGTGAAGGTTTGTGCGGCTTTGCCATCAGCCCTATCGTTCCCAAAAATGAGTAGCCAATCCTCGTAAAAAGGGAAACTTTTATAACGCCATTGTGAAACCTCGGGGTGTGCATGTTACATTACAATTTTGGTAACTGATATTAAAGAGCCATAACTATTATCAGTAATCCTCTTTGCAGGCCACTACCAATACATTTTTGGCATTACAGTAAGTATGATTAAAATCCATACATATTTAATAACACATAAGCAAGATAAATCTGATAGTAACATGCTATTTTTAAATCTCAGTCATTTTATTGCCGAAAACCATTTTTCCATCACACAATCTTGCTGTACTTTTAATGTTAAACCATATTGTTTAGAACAGTTCTAGGTTGCTTATGATTGAAATTTCAATAAAAACAAAAAATTCTCTGACCTTAGCATATTCTTTCCAAACGTCATCGGAATCCACGTTGACCATTTGTTTCTTTGCCTCAAAACCAAAGCCTGATGTGGTGAACAAGGTATGAACAATAGCGAAGGTTTTCTTCCAAACCGTTAATTTTGACTTAATGTGTTTCTCAGTCATTGGTCTTGCATGAGGGAATTTTTCTGCCATTGCACGCTCCAATGCCCCGAGATACCCGGGTCTAAAACCAGTTTTTGCTCGCCAACCATTGGCACAAATATCTTTCAAAGCATCAATTAGAACTAACTCCTCCAGCGTGGTCCACGTTCTTCTGGTCCCAGCCGACTTTTTATAAGGAGGGAGGCTGCTTGGACAGCTAGATTGCGAGAAAGCCATCTGCAACGATTGAGACTTATTAACTCCAGTAAAACATATAATTATACGTCGACAAAGCATACATTGCATTTACATTCGATCAATACTAAGACTGACCGAGGTAAGTAGGTGGAGGTTCAAATAACTTATGATATATATCATCTGGTCAACATATACAGGTGAATGAAGCAATGTCATAATTCACATTACAATAGTTTTTACACAATTCTTCAGTTCAAATATTTGTAGCATATGTTAGTTATTTGAATAGTGTGTTCATATTCAAATAATATTTTAATATAAACTACTTGGTGTCAGTTCATAAAGAAAACTTTGTGAGGATGGTATTTGGGGTGATGACTTTTGCAATATGAGGTCATCCAAGACTACACTAATTGAACACATGAAACAGGGGGAAAAAACGAAGAACCAGTCATCATCACATAATATTGCAAGTTAATCAGTTATCACATTTTCATTTGTACAATACTAAGCTTTGTTTGTCCAACAATGTTTTTATCTATTGGTCCAATTATTAGAACAAAAGAGGATACATATATTAATCAATAAAACTCTCAAATCCAGGGCTGCCAATTAGTTAGATATATAGTGCTCTGAAAAGATTAAACAATTGAATAGCCAAGAATGATATGATAGGAAGCTGTAAAGTTGTTGCAATAATCAAACAGTACTGAACATTAACCAGTGAGCTTCATGCACTGATCATCATTTCTAAACAAGCTTTCGATAGGATATTAAAGTCTTAACATTCCCATTCACTGAGCATCATTCTTTTGGCATCTTACTTTAATAAATTACTTAAGAAGCAATCACAATGGAAGGATTAAAGTATTGAGCATTGAACAATAAATTCATAACATTCAGTAATCGTCATATTACATCGCTGGTGAAATGGAAAAAGTGAATAGCATTTAAAAAACCTCCCCCTAATCACTGTCCCTTGTCAAATAACAGTAAATAGGTACAGTAAATTAACGTCTCCTTCGACCAGCTTGCCACTCGTTGTACATTTGCAAGGCTCTGGTATCGCGAAAATCTGACCAAGCTTGTGAGGGCTCAACCACATCAATGTAATTTGGTTCACGTTCCATGTTTGATGGTGAGCGTGGGTAGTTCTCCTCTAAAATGGCATTTGGCATGTTTGTTCTAATATAATTGTGTAGCAGAGCACACGCCATAATGATGTGGTTATGCCTCTTAACAAAAAACCAAGAGTGCTTTCTTATTATACCCCACCGTCCTTTCAAGGCACCAAAAGCACCCTCGATTACGTTTTGTGCTCTAGCGTGCTTCAAATTGAAATACTCCTGGAAATTTTGTGGCGAGAGGTTGCTATGTTCGCAGTCCCTCAAGTGACAACGCACTCCACGGTACGACACGAGAAACCCTTCCCCATTTGTATAACCACCGTCCCCTAAGTAATAACAACCAAACACGTGTTTGGGAAACATTACAACATAATTAGAAATTGCTGTCCCTACAGTTTTAGAATTCCAGGTATAAATATTAATTTAAGTTAAGAAGGCTATACTTAATAAATTGTTTATACTAGTAGGGATACGCAATCTATGGTCTCGATGAATAGCGTCCTTGAGTATGCGACTATCCGCGGCTGACCCCTCCCACCCAGCTAGTAAGAAAACAAATAACCCATTTCGGTCACAGCTAGGAGATTTGTAGCAACTACTCCCTTCCTCGTTCGATATCTCCCTTGGTCGACAATTAGCTCTCATACTTGAAAAAAAGATCCATCAAGAGCTCCTAAGCAACCCTATATTTTATTAATTCAAAAGGAACCATGTTGAGTGAATATTATAGGCAGCCTAACTGTATTTTTTTTAATAAAACTGCAAATTGAGGCAGCTCATTATGTACAAATACCTGGAATGGTTTCCAAGTGGGATCAAGGTCGTCGGGTCCAATTGGTTCCGGTTGAGACAACAATATAGGGTGGTATTTTAACAAAGCAAGGAGGACTTTCCCAAATAAATGGCTAACAGTCTCACCCGATCTTATAAAGTGACCCCCAATTTTTCGATTTTTAGTGTGATGAGACAGAGCATCTAAAAACATATACACTTGGCTAGAAATACCAATGTATTTTGACTCTTCCAAACCACCATAGCTATGTAACAGGTAACATAGTTTCATGAAACAATCTCGGTTCATCCGTAACGAATTTTTAACCCATGTATCACCGGTGTTTAATACTTGGTCGACGTATTTGATTTGATGTGAGATTCGACGCAAGATACTTTACTTGATGCCACTCCATCTAGGTTTACGTCCTAAACTACCCGTATGGATTAGGTAGATTAGAACTAATACGAAGGCAAAGAAGGATACCCTAAAAACCATTTGGTGCATCAAAATGAGAATAAATAATTTCTCCCTCAGACCCATTACGAAGCCTGTTGAACAACGAGAGTGTAAGATGTAAAAACTCCATAACCAAAACAGAAATGTTGTTGAGCAGGAGATGTTTTGTATCAAGTTGCTCCATTTATTTGTAAACTGCTATGCTTCTAATTCTTTTCAAATTGTACATCCCTCGACAACAGTACTAGCACCAAACATTGGTCCACTAACCATGAGAGTGCAAAGCAAGGAAGGTATGGAGTAGGCTATATATCATAGTCATATGAAAAACGAACCACACAGTCATTCACTGCAAAATTCAGTACATAAACATCAACGTAACCACAGTTCTACACTTTCTAAAACAGCCGTGTGAATGTTACCACTAAAATCTTGCAAATATTAAACACCACACTGTTCACTCGTCATTCACAGCACACAATTTGCAGTTAATGGGAAAAGTCAAATTAACCACATTATTCACTACTACCTGTAACACATCAAACTCAATAAACAATAGTAGTGGCGAAGCTAAAATTAAGTATGAAAGACCTGGAGCTGAATTGATTGGGGTGCCGGATGCAATGTCCAGCGAAGATTACTTGGAAACAAGAAAAGCTAGACAGTAAGCTACGGGTTGTCCTTAATTTAAGGAAAGATCAAAAGAAATACCTTAAAAGTGTGAATTTTGTTACCTTTTTCTTCAAAATCGCAGCAAAATCGGCAGTCCTTGAATCCCTAGCTTTTGGTCGACGGAATGAAAGTGAGACTGTGAGAGAAAGGGCTCCATGTTTTCACAGAAATATTGATTGGACCTTTATCAGCGGGAATTTTGAATTTCAGCTTCAAGTGGGGGGTATAAACGACATTTCACATTTAATTTAAACTACCTATTATGAATCCGGGGGGGGGGGGAGAGAGGATGACTAGAAATGGTGGGATAAGGCCTGGATGGCCCACTTATCGGGATAAAGCATTTAAATTATGGGCCGATCCAAACGCCATATTAGGCCCTTACTATTAGTGAATCTAGGCCAATGGGACCATCCAAACAAGCTCTATATATATGTATCACCCACTATGGATACACTATAGTACTCTATTTATCATATTTAACATCGCGTAAACTACATCCCAAGTATAGCATACCACAAAGAGTGTACGATTAATATCTAAAATCTCTTAAATGCAAGACATGAACAACGATTGTAGATTAAAATACTTAAAGTAATGCTAACTACCAAATTGAATGCAAGGCTAATCTAATGAACATGATTTAAGATGATTGATCGTCGATTATTTTGGTTTCATTACAGATTCACTTAGAAGTTTATAGACAAACCACATATGCTTCTTCTTTAATCTATTGACTCTTGTTGAGTTCTTACGTGTTCAATGAATCCGTGACCTATAGTCGAAGTTATCTGCTACATATAAATCCTAAAGTCTCTATTTCCTAGAGCATTGGCTCGAACAGTCCGATCATCACTCATTTTAGATGATATATTAAGTCTACATTCCAGTTCTCCATCTACTAGTATTAACTAGGCGTACATGCAAAACTGTGCATTCGTGTGATCTAGGTATTAGCTAGTATTGTGTAAAATCCTTAAGTCTCTCATTACCTAAAGCGTTAGCTTGAACAGTCCGACCATCACTCGTTTTAGAAAAGCGATTAAGTCTGCAATCCAATTCACAATCTGCTAGTGTTAACTCGGCGTACTTGCAAAGATATGTATTCGTGTGATCTAAGTATTGTGCATGAATTTGCGTTAGCTAGTCACTGTCACAAAATCAGTTCCAACATGCATAGATTAACATCACTACCATGGCTTCTTAGAAACCATCATTTCGTTAATCCTAACATGTAGCATATAAAACCAATTACTCTAAACATGTCGTTACTCAAACAATACCCAAATAAACTAAATATACATATTCATAAATTAGAGCTACTTCTTACAGAGTAGTTTAGCTACTCATAATCTCAAACTAAACAACGAGTAAAGAATTGAACAACATAATTAAGCAACAAAAGTTAGAAGAACTATTAGATCCGGTGGAATGTTGATGCTCTTAATTTTCAGATCTCCTTTACTTTGCCTTCTTCTTCACAACTCTTGACTCTTTGACTCGCGACTAAAATTATGGATTATGAAAGATGAGTGGATGTGGTGTTTCTCTCGGACTTTCTCTTCACGATTGCTCTTTGATGTTGCATTTTCGTCTTTTACCTTACACACAAATTTGATCTAGATCATCACCTCCTTTTATAGATATTTGTGTTGCCCTAGGGTCTGATCAACATTCGTCACTTTAATTCCCTTGAAGTTACAATTTTGCTCATGCCGCACTTGGTCAAGCGCTACGTCGCACTCTTCTTCCGCTCAAGAAAAACTCACGCATTGTGTCAAGCGCTACTCGCACCTGCTCATGATTCACTCACGCGTTGCGTGTGCTACCTAGGTGTTGGTCGATGCTCAAATGCGACCTGTGCTCCAATACAAGGGCTACTCGTGTTTGGTCCTGGCAGCTCGTGACAAATTAGAGCTGCAGCTATGGTGTTGCTCTTTCTTTGCATTACATTTTGGTGCCTCTGCTACAGTTCTTTGTTGTATCCTCTTTAGTCCTTAAACTAGTGTCTACGAGCTTTCATCTATTTCATGCTCCAAAATAGCCGTTTCTCCTCGAATCTATGAAATAACAAAATAAAGCATAAAATAATAGGATGCTGCAAAGTTGGACAAAAGAACAAGTAAAAATGATACTAGAATCACATCATTTAGACACTCACCGGATTCTCATATCAAAATTGATTGTCAACGGTAGAGATTCCTTGCGGTGGTAAGGTGACAACTCTCTTCAATGGTCCATGCCATGCCATCCACCTCCAACACCGTCTTTGCAACCTATATTGACACATGGCTTATCGTATTTTGATCTCCCGATTTCCTATTGCTTGCAAGTGTATATGTGTTGATTGACTGGCATATCAATGATTGATGAGATTGCTTATGATTTCGAAACCCAATTTCAATGAAAGAGACACTATAATAAAGAGATAAAGTTCTGTTATATGAAAAAGAAGGGCGGCTTTAATTGACAACAAAGAGGACTATAAAATTGCAGAAGTTGAAGGACCAAACAAAAATTAATCAGAGACTAAAAGAACACACTGAAAAATTGTAGATATTGAAATATGAGCAACATACATCGAATTGGTTCACAACAACATAACAAAAATCTGAACGGACGATAAGCGTCGAGTTTTGTAAACACAAAGTGCCGCAGTGTGATGAGCAACGATAGTAGGCGTGTGATGAGCAACAATAGAAGGCGAGCGTCTGTGTAGTGAGCGGCGTACCCGAGTGGCAACTATAACTCCGTCAAGAGCAACATTTTGAAAGAATTAGAGTCGTTTTGTGCTTTTTCTTTCAAAAATCCTAACAATACCAACTAAAAATAGTTTTGGACTGAGGGACTAGGTGCGCATCGGTTTTTCTATTCCACTACCCTATTCCACTCTATGTACCATGATTAAAATTAAGGCACGTGTCCCAGTTTATGTTTCTAATTATTCCAGCCGTTTAGCTCCCGTTAAGAGTCTTCCACTTCCAATAGTTGTACTTCACTTAACAAATAAAGCAAGTCGGCCCCACAAATAAAATATTAAACAAAAGAAAACAAAAATTCTAGTAAAGTGGCATCGCTTCTCTTTCCTTTCATTACTTTGTCTTAAACCATCATATAATAAAGCTCTAACCAAAATAATTGATATTTTATTTACTGCATTGAGGAGAGAAAAAAAACATTCATTGTTTTGGTAATGATTAATTGATATTTCAAATTCATTGTGTTCTAATATGAATACATTCCATTTGCACGCATTATCTTTGCAATTCATCACAAAATTGGAAGTTGGGTACTTTTTCTCTTCACCACCGTCCACAATATCAATATGATCCTAAAAAAAATCATAATTTGATATCTTCATGGCTGCAAGGTGAGAGATTTCTTCTTATTTATTCATTTTTATCCTTTCTCCAAGCAGGTTTATGATATACTTTAGACATGCATGGATCTTGTTTTTTTTTCCTTTTCTTTTTTTTTTCTGTTCTACAATTAACGTTGCAGAGTTGTTTGTAACAGTAAACTAGGAAGGAAATTTATCAGTTAGTTAGGAAATTGAAAGTCAACAATAAGCCTTTCTGCCTAGAAAACTTAGAATTGAGTAATGGAAACTAATTATAATTCAGAATTTGATAAACTTAAAGTTGCAGAATATCAATTTGAGCTATTGGCTCTTGGAGTTTGATAAACTAAAAGTTGCAAAATATCCAAATATTAGTTTGATCTATTGACTCTTGGAGTTTGATAAACTCAAAGTTGCAGAATCAATTCCATATTTGTTACTAGCAACCTGCAGTTGTGTTTGACATAGTGACTCTTGTGATGCGAATCTTCCAAACTCTTGTTGGTCAGACATTTGGCCATGTAGTATAATGTATTACATTAGATAGTGAGTATCTATGACGCAATATATGTTTCAACTACAAATTCAACATAACTATTATTTTACCTTTAGTATTTTTGTCAAACTACTACTACTATCGCTATCTCTTCTCGCATAGTTATGCCAACAATTGAGTTGATGATTTGCACTTTGATTGATCATGAGTTGATGATATGCATTTTGATTACTTATGAGTTGATGTGCATTTAAACCGTTCATGAATTGCTGATATATATTTGAATTGCTCATGATGAGTTGTTGATCTGCACTTGGATTGCTTAACTGTATGAAATGAAGATTTGTAATATGATTTATATAGAAAATTTAAAAATATAGTAAAATAATTATTGTGTAGCTTAACAATGAAGTATGCTTGTACCATTTCTGGCATTGGTATGTGAGAAAAAACTATGTTATCTGTAGGATATGGTGTTCCAAAGTGCGCACGTGCATCCCAATTAGAGTTGCCAACTCCATAATTCTGTTTTTAACACAATAAAATATAAAAGGATTCAAATATGATGCATGCTAGTAATTATAGTGTACTGGAACTACTAATGAAGTATATTACAGATATTATGCATGCTAGTAATTATAGTGTTCTGGAACTATTAATGAAGTATATATGTATGGTTTTTGTTGTTGGTACACTAGAATTAGTCTGGTTGTTAGCATGGTATGGTGTTCCAAGAATTTGCTGGCCACTCCAATTAGAGATTTCAACTTGATAAATCATTTTTAACAAAATAAAATGCAAAAAAAAATAGATAACTAATGCAGTACTATTGCTATATATTCGCAAACATTACATATAAAATATCAGTATAATGATATAACCTGGGAGAGCTGTGATAAAGAAGGCACAAGGAGGCATGGTGCACTTTGAAGCAGGACACTAGATGTGGTGATTATCCGAGAGATTTGTTGTCCTTCCAAGATCAATAAGCTCACTTTCCCTTCTTTCACTTTCTTCACACAAATAACTGATATCATCTTCTTCATCAAAGTGCAACCTACGTTGTGATGAACGGTTTTCATTCATCCTGTGAAGTTAAGAAAACTGAATAGTATAAATAAGAGTTGATATGTTAAACAATGTATTTGAATACATGTTTCTTTAACAAGATCTGTAGACGATTTCAATAACAAACAATACTTATTTATTTTGGTGAATAATGCTTTCATAAAACAACGGGTATATAGATAGAAACGAAAAAATTATGAAAAGTCTTTTTCTTCAAATTTGATTATATACTCATGTTTTCTTTATCATGAGAATTTTACATAATTATTGTATGACTTGGTATTGGTAATGATATCAGATAGCATTAGGAGGGTTAGTTGTTAAGTGAATATTTAAAAATAAACAAAATATCGAATGTATAGGAAGGTGTTTAGTTTGATTTGTTCCACAAGAAATTATTGTCAAGTTTTATTTTTTGTTGTTATAAAACTTTTAGATGTTTTACAGCAAGTAAACTTACTACTACAATCAAAGAAAGAAGTGATCACCCAAATTTTCATACACTTCATCGCAATAAATACACCATTTGAATGCAATAAAATAATAGTTTAATAACCTAAAAATCTTAAAGAATGCCTTGATGTGCAATTACTATTTCAGCTCTCATTCGCAGAACCTAGGGCTTAAAAAGAAAAATGGAGTTTTTGTTTTGTTTTCTTTTGTTTAATATATTATTTGTGGGGCCCGTTTATTTTATTTGTTGAGTGAAGTACAACTATTGGAAGTGGAAGTCTCTTAACGGGAGCTAAACGGCTGGAATAATTGGGAACATAAAGCGGGACACGTGTCTTACTTTTATTCGTGCCACATAGAGTGAAATAGAAAAACCGAAGCGGACTGGGTGCGCACGCACCAGGTGGCGACTAGCTGTAAAGTGGCTAATTAAAAGTTTTTTAAAGTAAAACAAGGGCCCATGTAATGTGACCTTTATTGGATACCAGCACACGGTTATAAGATGGAATTTTTCTTTATTCAAACCACAAGTACACAAATAATTACAGGATATTTAAACTACTCTAGGTGAGAGATTTTTACTTTTTCTACTACTTCTCCTACTACACTAAGCACTTCACCTACGGATATCTACTTAAAATACTTCCATTCATATCAAATAAGATATTCAAAATAAACAAGTTGGTGAGTCAAGTCCACCCTACATATAGGGGGAGGGGGTGTATTTGTAACATTAAGACACGAATATATATATATATATATATATGTGTGTGTGTGTGTGTATTTACATATATTATTATGGTGTATAGATAACTTAGCCTCATAATTAAGGGACAGAATGGTTACTTCATGCCAAAGTAACCTCGATCACCCAAACACTAAACATTATACTTCAACATATGAGCAATCAGACTCGTAGACACGACCCTACTAAATTTCACCCGAAAGTTGTTAGCAGGTGACTAAGCATGTTGCGTTGTTGATTAGTTATGATCTTCTTGATGTGGTCTCCACCACCTCTACCATCAAAGTCAAGATCTTTAAGCAACCATAAAGGGTATTAAATAGAATTAATTGCTATTAAACACAATTTTAACTATGTATGCACCAAAAAGTTACATCCTTATTTTTGTCATCAGAGGATCAAGAGCCAATAAATTTACCAATCATAATTGCACAACCCTCAACTAGGGTATCTACTATTTTGGCCCCCATTGGAATCTTTGTACACGAAAAAAAACCTTCAAATGTTAGTGAATCCTCACCTTTTTCGATGAACCACATCTACAATAAACACGAAATATCGCAGCAATGAACTTTGAAAATCTCGGTCCAAGCCGCACATAAAATACGCTCTCCTCAAGACAAAATTCGCCCTCACTATGTATGCAATCGAGTAAACAACAAATTTACACCATGATACAATGAAGCCCAATCCAATGATTGTTATTTATCTACGAATTGCACTTTCGGAGATAAATCTGAATACTCAAATGCAATAAGTGTTTAGATATTTATTTGAGATTGTTTCGGTTAAACAAATATAAAGAAAATGAATATATTCTGCCGCACAAGGATTTCGTATATTTTGGTTTCACAAAATGTATACTATTTTTTTCAAAACAAAGAGCAGTATTATACTTTCTTTGTAAAAGGATGATTTGTGTGTTTATTTTAGTTGTAGGCTGATTTCCTTTTATAAACAAGTTAGACAACTTTTCAAGATGCACAACTTAATGAAAGGACACAACTTACCGTTAATTACAAAACTTGTAGGAAAAGTTGGTCATACTTTTCAAAATTTAAAACATAACTGTTAATCAACTATTTTGGAATATTTAAAATTATAAAATGATATATAACTAAGTTTTATAAATTATTTACATTCCCCCACAATTTTCAAAATAAGAAATAATAATTAAGCGAATAAGTGGCTCAGGAAAACGTATTCTACAATGGTGTCTCACGCCTTGAACCATTATCTAGTGGAAGCATTTCAAAGGTAACGAAAAAACTTGGTAGACGTATCTTTGGACTAATTTTTCATATGATTAACCGGAAACACAAATGCGCACATATTTCAATTGCTTTGAGTTTTGACAAGTCGATGAACTCGCCTTGTGTCTATATCCTATTTTCATAAATGCTCTAGAGTTAAGCCCATAACTCAAAGAAGGCGACGCCACCTCCAACATTCATATAGTTAGACCTATCGAACGTTCTCATGTGACATAAATACTTTAGCACATAGATGTTGTAAGTCTAATAAGAGCATGATGCTCAACCGACCTTTAACATTATATGTACAAGAACTAATCACCTTGAGATGAATATTATTAAGTGCTTCAACCATAAAACACATGATGTACTTGCTCGTGTAACTATGGCCCTCAAATCTCAGAGTAGAGTTGAGTTTCCATCATTGGTGGTTATATTCCATGGGCTTAAGTCCCATCTCTCAAGAAGTTTTGAATATCAAATCTGTCTTCAGTCCCGTCGTTAAAGGATCAGTCAGATTTTGACAAGGGAGTAGAAAATCTATAGTAATTACTCCATCAATAAGTAATTGTATAACATAGTTATGTCTTAGTTCAATATGCCTGGACTTTTCAATGTACACCTTATTATAGCCTTTTGACAATATGGCCTCACTGTCACAATGGATAGATATTGACAACACGTGCTTTGGCTATACTGGTATTTCAATTACCAAATTTCTTAGCCAGTTTGCCTTCTTGCTAGTTGAAGCAAGTACCACAAATTGAGCCACAATAGTTGAATCTGTAATGCATGGTTGTTTCTGCGAGTTCTATGAGATAGCCACCCACTTGTGGATTTATGATCTTTCAACTTAGTTATCTAACTAGCATCAATAAATTCTTTTAAAACCAAAGGATATCCCTTGAAACAAATACCATAATCAATGGTTTTTTTTTCAAATATCTCAATCCAATGACCATGACTAGGATTACTAGTGTATCTACTTAGTCTACCAGCAACATAAGCATTATATGGCCTAGTACTAGTCATGGCATGCATAATGCAACCAATTACTCTAGCATACTCAAGTTGATTTACATCTCTACCAGAATAGGTACACAACTTAATACTATCTTAATTACACGATTCGTAATTACCTTAACTGCAGATTCGTAATTATTTTTTAACTCGTTTACTTGATGATGAAGTCGTCCAACCCTCTTCCAAACTAGTATATAAAGGGGTCGCTCCCCATAGGTTTTATTCATCCAAAAAATATTTTGCATACACGAAAAAAAAGGCTTTTACGCAGCCAAATATTTTTTATCGTTGTGTGGTGGTGAGGAAAATTATTGTGCTAGTTCGCCGAAACTGTTTTACGAGTGCTAGTAATCCAGTTCATAGGTCGTTTTATCCTGGGAGGTGGTAGTCCAACGTTCTCAGCACGGTAGAGAATGACTAATCTGCTTTAAGGAAATTGAAAGAGACTCAACCATCTTCACGTTTGATTCACTACGGTTGAGGTTACAATTTCTAACTTCCTCTTATTATAATATTTATGATTGCTTATTTATTCATTAATATATATTATATTTGTTCGTTTTCGTGCTACTTGTCTAACAATATTAAAGCAGATTATATCTTGAGACGAACAGGTTACAACATTGGCGAATGTTTTTTTCTGGAAAATAATTTTTATTCAAAACTCGATTTATAAAACCGTAGTATTTTTTCTTTACGAAAAATTATATATATTATTTTCTGGAAAAGTTTTTTAAAAGCTTTCTTAAATATAAAATATAGTTTTTATTCGTGGAGGATTGTCGGTATCCTCACCTACTACAACAGGAATTTCTTTCCGAATTTTTCAAAACAACTGTGAAGAATTTTTGTAATTCTTCTATTTTCTAATATCAAGAAATTCCTTGAAACGTTTCAGATATGTCTGATAACAACAACTCGTCGGATATTGTTATTACTGATACCAATTTGAAGACGTCTGATACGTCGAAATCACAGGCTTCTGGTTCTGTTCTAAAAACTCAGCCTTTGCGTATGACGATTTTGGAGACACCGGTTGTTCCCACGGTTCCTATGAGCCATAATGAGAAACCGGCAAAATTTTATGGAGCTAATTTTAAAACATGGCAACAAATGATATTGTTTTATCTCGCCATGCTAAGTCTTGCGAGATTCTTGAAAAAGGATCCTCCTTCTGTTAGAGATGATGAAATTGATGCACAAACGCAGACTACAATTAATGCGTGGAAGCACTCTGAGTTTCTTTGCCGAAATCTGATTATGAAGGGTTTGACAGACACATTGTATCAAGTATATAGCGTGAAGAAAACCGCAAAAGAATTGTGGGAATTCTTGGACCATAAGTATAAGACTGAAGATGCGGGTGCCAAGAAATTCCTAGTGGGTCAATTCTTGGACTACAAGATGAAAGACTCGAAGACTGTTATTAGTCAAGTGCAAGAGCTTCAATTGATTCTCCATGGAATTCATGATGAGGGAATGGTCTTGAGTGAATCTTTCCAGGTAGCCTATATCATCAAAAAGTTACCACCTGGTTGGAAGGATTTCAAGAAATATCTAAAGCATAAACGAAAGGAGATGAGTATTGAAGATTTGATTGTCAGACTTCGTATAGAAGAGGACAACAAGGGTGGAGATAAAAAGTCTTCCAATGCTGTTGTTAACACCAATACTGCTAGGGCGAACGTGGTGGAGCATGACAAAGGCTCAAAGAACAAGAATCATAAACCTGGGTCAAAGACTGGACCGAAGGGTGGAATTTCTAAGACGAAGAAATTCATGGGAAAGTGCTATAACTGCAACAAAGCGGGGCACAAGTCGTCTGACTGCAGAATGCCGAAGAAGAAAGGCAAAGAGACTAACGAGGCCAATATGATGGACATTGCTGCTTGGGATGTGTCTAATATAGATCTATGAGTTGTGATCTCTGAAATGAACCTGATGGATGCTAATCCAAAGGAATGGTGGCTCGATACTGGAGCAACAAGTCACGTTTGTGTTGAAGAATTGAGCTTCTCTGAGCTTACTCTTGCTGAAACTGGGGAGATGATCTACAAGGGCAACTCTGCTACCTCTGAGATCAAAGGAAAAGGAACGGTGCGCCTCAAGATGACTTCTAGAAAGGAGGTTATGCTGCAGAATGTGCTGTATATGCCAGACATTCGTAGGAATCTGATTTTTGGATACTTGCTAGACACTCATGACTTCAAGATGGTGTCTGAATCCCAGAAAGTTGTGATTTCCAAATATGGTGTTCATATTGGAAAGGGTTATGTGAATGAAGGGATGTGGAAAATAAATGTAATTGTTGTTAAGCCCACTTCTTTTAATTCTGGCAATAAAACTTCTACTTCCATTTATTTGCTTGAGTCCTCTAATCTATGGCATGGTAGATTAGGACATGTTAATTATGATTCTTTACGTAGACTAATTAAAATGAATTACATACCAATGTTTAAAATTGATTCCAAACATAAGTGTGAAACTTGTGTATAGGCAAAACTAACGAGAACATCGTTCCCAACTGTTGAAAGAAATACAGAACTCCTTGATTTAACTCACAGTGACGTATGTGATTTAAACTTTGCACAAACAAGAGGTGGATATACGTATTTTATAACTTTCATTGATGATAGTACAAAATATTATTATGTATATTTACTGAAAAGTAAAGATGAAGCTATAGACAAATTCATTCTATACAAGCAAGAGGTCGAAAACCAACTTAATAAGAAAATTAAGATGGTTAGAAGTGATCGTGGTGGTGAATATGTTGAACCATGGTGAATTTTGTTCACAACATGGAATTATTCACGAGGTCACTGCGCCATATTCTCCTCAATCCAATGGGATGGCTGAAAGGAAAAATCGAACCTTAAAAGACATGATGAATGCCATGTTATTAAGATCTGGATTGTCGCAGAACATGTGGGGTGAAGCCATTTTGTCGGCTAACTACCTTTTAAATAAGATACCCAAAAAGAAAGAAGAAAAGACTCCCTATGAATTGTGGAAAGGTCGAGAACCTTGCTACAAATACTTAAAAGTGTGGGGGTGTCTTGCTAAGATGTCATCACCTTTGCCTAAGAAAATGAGAATAGGTCCAAAGATGGTGGATTGTATTTTCATTGGCTATGCTCATAAAAGCACTGCTTATCGGTTTCTTGTGCATGAATCTAAAGACCCCGAAATTCAGAAAAATACGCTAATGGAATCAAGGAATGCGACATTATTTGAACATATATTTCCTTGTAAATCCACTGTGGCTGGACCAAGCCCTTCAAAATGAACTTTCGAGGATATTGAAAATAGTCAAGATCAAGAAGAGATTGAAGAATCTAGCAAGGTCCAAGAAGAGTCGAGAAGAAGCAAAAGGGTAAGGACAGAAAATTCTTTTGGACCAGATTTTCTAACTTATATGATAGAGGTTGTGCCTCAAACTTATAAGGAAGCTGCAAGGTTAGTTGAAGGTCCTTTATGAAAAGAAGTCATACAATGTGAGATTGATTTCATCTTACACAATCACACGTGGGAACTGGTAGACCTTCCTCCGGGATGTAAACCATTAGGTTCCAAGTGGGTTTTCAAACGAAAAATGAAAACAGATGGAACAATTGAAACGTATAAGGCTAGACTTGTGTCGAAAGGATACAAGCAACAAGAAGCCCATGATTACTTTGATACTTATTCTTCTGTAACGAGAATAAATTCAATACGGATGATTTTGGCGATTGCTTCTCTCTGAAATCTTGCAGTACATCAAATGGATGTAAAGACTGCTTTTCTTAATGGAGATCTCGATGAACCCGAGGGTTATGTAGCTCCTAGAAAAGAAAATAAAGTCTGTAAATTGGTGAAGTCTCTGTATGGACTTAAACAAACACGAAAGAAATGGCACAAGAAATTTGACAACGTTATGTTTACAAATGGCTTTAGAATCAATGAGTGCGACAAGTGTGTCTATGTCAAAACTACAGAAGAAGGATATTTGATTCTCTGCCTGTATGTTCACGACATACTCATTGTGGGAAGCAACAACCGAATGGTAAAGTCCATTAAAAGTTTGCCGAATTCAAGGTTTGATATGAAGGACATGGGACTGGCCGATGTAATCTTAGGCATTCAGATTAAAAGATCGCTAGATGGTCTTATATTAACTCAGTCACACTACGTGGACAATATTCTAGAAAAATTCAGCAAGGGTGATTCTAGTGTAGCCAGAACTCCAATTGACATGAGTCAACACTTGTCTAAGAATAAGGGAGAAAGTTTTGATCAAGTGGAATATGCTATAGTAATAGGAAGTCTGATATACTTAATGAGTTGTACAAGACCAGACCTTGCCTATACAATTAGCACGTTGAGTAGATTCACGAGTAACCAAGGACATGAGCACTAGAAAGCAATTGTGAGAGTACTTAGGTACTTACGATATACTCGTGACTACCGGTTGCATTATACGAGAGATCCTGATGTGCTTGAAGGTTATACTGATGCAAGCTAGATATCTGATATACAAGACTCCAAGGCAACGAATGGATACGTATTCACTATAGGAGGTGCAGTCGTGTCATGGAAATCTTCAAGATAAACAGTTATAACTAGATCCACGATGGAGTCTGAGTTTGTGGCATTAGACAAATGCAGTGAAGAAGCCGAATGGCTTCGTAACTTCTTGGAAGATATTCCTGAGTGGCCCAAACATGTGCCTGCAATATGCATAAATTGCGATAACCAATCTACAATTGGAAGGGCAAAAATGTTTTATACAATGGGAAGTCTAGACATATACGTCGACGACATAACACCGTTAGACAACTAATCTCGATAGGGGTTATCACCTTGACTACGTGAAGTCAAAAGATAACATTGTGGATCCGCTAACCAAAGGGTTAAACAGAGATCAAGTTGAAAAGATATCAAGAGGAATGGGACTTAAGCCTATTGAATAATAAGGTTCTTATGAAGGAAAACCCAACCATGCTGACTGGAGATCCTAAGATCTTGGTTCAATGGGACAACCTAATTATAAGAACTTTGCACGATCACTGTGGGGGTCAACCCTTGTCCATTTCTAGATGAAACAGTGACACCCATAATGGAAAAGGTTAAGCATTGTGCTTTTAATGATTCTTATGCATCGAAAATTCGAACGGAGTAATGCGGGTTACTCTTAGATAAGAAATCACCTATGTGAGAGAGAGGAAGGGTAGCCTCTCAGGAAAATTGTGAGGGCTTAATTTTCTGGAAAACTCTTGCAGAACCAGGCTTATGTCCAGGGCCAAAATGGACATAAATCATGAGAACCGCAACGGTAACAGGAATATACCTGTGTTGAGATTTAAGGAGGGTTTGCACAAACGGCGGATAGTTCAAAGACATCAAGATCATACTATCAGCTAGCAAAGAAAGTATTTCTCACAAGGGAAGGTTCAAGGGCGTGTCCTACCTATCCTATGCAGGCATAGACCGTAGAACACTACCAGCACATGATGTATATATGATCATTCAATTTCATTCATGTGGGGGATTGTTGGAAAATTGGAAATAAAATGGGTTTGTACAGCTGACTTCAGATATTGAGTAGGTCCCACTTGTCGTTTTGATGAGTTCAAGATGGGGACGTGCTCTCCCATGTGAGAGCTTCGAAATTGTATATTACACGCTCAAAATGGTACACGGGTGAATGAGAAATTGATGCTCAAAGTTAGCTTCACAAAGCTGAAAATATTGGGAAAATGAGGGGAAAATTCAAAAGAAAAGAGGGCTATCCCATATGGAAAAAAGAGCACTTTATTTTGGGGTTTATCAATGGGAATGCATTCTTAGCATTGTAAGAATGTGTTGGCTAGTGTCTCCTCCATCTCCTAAGCGCGCGCAGAGGGGTGCAAATCTTGGGCCAAAATCCATCGGATTAGTGCGACTCGGGCTCGCGCACACGACGACGTACGCGTCGAATGTCGATCCGTTTAGCCTGTTGGACTCCTGCTCGCGTGGGCCCTGTTTTGCAATTCCAATATTTCTTTTTCTATTTTGTTTAACATAATTATTTATCTTCTAATATATATTTTATATATAGAAAATTCGTAGCATCATTTTGGTAATTAAAATTACCTTACGAAATAAAATATTTCGTGATTCAGTTTTAACTGAAAATGTGTCCAAGTTCATCCGAGATCTTTGCGAGATTTGTACTTATCTTAATTACACGATTCGTAATTACCTTAACTACAGATTCGTAATTATCTTTTAACTCGTTTACTTGATGACCAAGTCGTCCTAACTTCTCCCAAACTAGTATATAAAGGGGTCGCTCCCCATAGATTTTATTCATCCAAGAAATACTTTGCATACACGAAAAAAAGTCTTTTGCGCAGCCAAATATTTTTTATCATTGTGTGGTGGTGAGGAAAGTTATTGCGCGAGTTCTCCGAAACTATTTTACGAGTGCTAGTAATCCAGTTCGTAGGTCGTTTTATCCTGGGAGGTGGTAGTCCAACGTTCTCAGCACGGTAGAGAAGGACTAATCTGATTTAAGGAAATTGAAAGAGACTCGGCCATCTTCAAGTTCGATTCACTACGGTTGAGGTTACAATTTCTAACTTCCTCTTATTATAATATTTCTGATTCCTTATTTATTCGTCAATATATATTATATTTGTTCGTTTCCGTGCTACTTGTCTAACAATATATATGATAAGAGTAGTAGGAGTGTATTTTAGCAACAAATACGAGTCGTATATAAAGAGGAATCGATAATCGAACCATCGTGTAAATATTTTTATGGCGTCATCATATATTTTCTGATGATCAAAAGTATCTCTCTTAAAAAATATTGAAGGTATACGTGTTACTTAACATGAACTTGTTAGAAAAAAGAATTTTATTTAATTCATAATTAAAATCTGGTTAATGATTTTATCTAGTAAGAAAATATATACTTATTTTCACTGGTAATTTCAATAGGGTTAATAGATGAATCGTTTTATTTCTAATAATTTGGCACAAACTTGGGATAACAATAAGAAATTCTTAAAAGATTCTGTATGTTTGGTAAGAAAAAATGTGAAATAATAATCATTTTTTTATTCGGTAAGTAGAACTATGTTTTAAGTTTGTAGCTATTGAGTATGAGCTACGTGTGATATTTCAAGACAATTTTGTACTGTTGTGAAAATGACATCTTGTATAGTAAAAGATTAAATATTCTTATATTTTTGTAAAGGATATGTATAAAATAAGAACTCAAGTTTTATTAGTGATGATGCATATTCATAAACATATCCAAAATGTACTCACTAGGAGAAAATGGGTACCTTACAAAAATTGCTACGAGGTGTCAAGCAAATACCCCGAGTACGCCTCACTCAAAAGAAAATGCTGTGAACACCCGAGGCATTAGGAAAAGCAGATCTCCGACCGAGTGACACCTCAGACGCAACTCGAAAGCTTCAGATGATTATCTAGCTTAGTGAACCAGTACTTACCACGAGCCACTCCTCTGGGAGCTGGGAATATACTCCCGGGCGTGCGAGATCCCAACATACAACAAGTTTGCCTCGTCATTCAAACAGTTGGCACCATTGCGCAACACTTAGCCAAATTTAGAGTTCACAAGGAGGAGAAATGCAGTGCAAAATAACTAGGAAAGAACGGATACAACAAGGGTCGTAGCCAGGGAAATCAGTTGTACTACCCGGAGAATGCAACACTTACCCTCGGGGAAGGACCCTCAGAGAGATATCACGCAACTAACAACATTAATGACAACTCTCAACTAGCCGTCAATCGTCATCAAGATATACGACTTTACCTGATTGATCAAGGCTCCGATTGGACCCTCAAACGATCAGCTACATTGGTCCTCCCACACTGAAGACATCTATTGGAGCAGAACGAGCCTACCCCAATTGGCTCAGAATGCCCTCAACGCGGAATATAATCCCAAAGTACTCCAAACCTACAAGACGATTGGAGCAGACACATTTAACACATGGCAAGGAAAGCTTTGTCAAAACTACACTATTGGGCACTCTATACCGACCTTCCCTTGTTGGTGCAGAAAACATCTCTCGGTATTGGTTGTCCCCATTTCCAGAAATAACTACGAAATACTAACGAACATTGGACAAAGAACCCCAGAAGACTCCTATAAATAGCACACCATCCAACAATCAAAGTCAAGTCCAAGCGGAGGAAAGTAAGAGAAGTTCACTCTCAACAATCAGATAATCCTTGTTCTTAGATAAGTGTAGCGTTCTAGGGGCCTTAAAATAAATCCCTCCCCCTAAACACGACCCCGCTTTCTTGTAAACCGTCTCTAATCCTTTAATAAAACAACATTGTTGTTTCTCTCTCAAGTGCGGGATCGACGTTCCAAAAAAACTCACTTGATTGTATCTCCGATTTCGTCCTCCCCGGGTCCCCAGATGATATTACATCACCAATTAGGTAAATAAAATTATTTTTATAAGTTTGTAACTAATGAATAAGTGCTAAATGTGATTTCTTGAAACAATTTTGCATTATTGTGGAAATGACAAAACTACCCTTCATCTTAACAATTAGGTAATATTATATTTGACATAAGGGAGGTCCATGATAAATTCCAAACTAGAAGGGAGGTGGATGAGAATGAGCAATACCTCGGGGAAAAAACAGTAAACCCTCTATACTTTCGACCGTTTTTTACTTTACCCCTTGAACTTTAGATTTTATCACTTAACACCCCTCCCCACCCCACTCCCCCCAAACTTTGCTAATCATATCACGTCACTCTAATCAGCATAATTAAGCACAAAAGTAAGGATAAAAGGGACATTTTTCCCGTATTTTTTTTTATTTTAAATCAAATAAATTATAAATATAACTTAGAATTCTAATAATGTAATCCCATCCCCCCCCCCCCCCCCCCCCCAATTTTGCCCCAACAACTCAAAATGGAAGCAGAAGCTGCAAAACAAGCAGAGATCATAGTATGATCAGTGTGGGTAATAATGATAACAGTAATTTCAGAAGGTTTAGGTTGAGGTGTGATGACATAATTGATGGTAATCATGATGATTGTAAGGACTCATGGATTGGTGATTAATATAGCTAAAATAGATTTATCGTTGCCGGCGGTGAAGAGGTGGTGGTTGGTTGTGACAAGGTGAATATTTGGAAGAGGAGATTTAGTGATGAGGCGGCGGTGGAATTCAAATTGAAGAGTTTGCAGATTGAACAGATTCATTTGCCTAATTGCAATTTCATATGCCAACAACTATTTTTTTTTTTTTTTTGAAAGGAATGCCAACAACTATTTGATTATTCAATATTTCATAATTCATATATTGATTCAAGGTGACACTATAAAGATGAACTTAGGTATTATATTTTTCTTTTGTTTGAGACTGCATTTTGTGAGATGAGTTTGCATAATTTATTGTTTTTGATGACTTTCGTGTGGAAAGAGTGAAGGTTTAATTGTTTCTGGTATTGTGTTTTTTGTTTAGGTTTCTTTTTTGCACATTTTGTTAGTGGTTTGGTGTTTTTTTTTGGGGGGGGGGGGGGGATAATAATAATTTAAAAAAATAGAATTCTAAGTTATATTTATTTAATTTGAAATAAAGATATTTTTTATAGGTAAAATGTCTCTTTTACCCTTATTTATGTGCTTAATTATGCTGATTAGAGTAATGTGATAAGATTAGCAAGGTTTTGGGGGGTTAAATGATAAAATTTAAAGTTCATGAGGTAAAAGTGGAAAACGAACAAAAGTAAATGGGATTTATCGATTTTTTCCCTAAAATAATATATAACCAAATTGTGGAAATTACTAACATCAATGAGCGTCAAGGACATGCCCAATCAACTTCTTATGCACACAAAAAATGGAGATTTATGGCCAATTATAGCCGCCTTATTTCTTAAAAATATTGTATTGTTCCTTCTATAAATTACCTACAACTCTTTTTTATACTCGACTTGGACTCTACACTTTCGATCATAAAAACTTCACAACTATGTTGATTTGCTACCACGGCCTTGAGTTCTTATCCTTTACGCTTATACCCCCTCTATTTTTTCGTGTATTCGGCGTTGGCTCCATGTTTGTTGAAAGATCTATATTACTTGTAAACAAATACCGTTGCACTTGACAATAGTTGCAACTGTACTCGTAAGTAAGACATACGATAGTTCTTTAACCTTTAAAACCTGTTTTAACTGTTGCAATTGATAAAAGACAGTTAAACATAAAGCGATAAAGAACACAAAGTTTTTACGTGGTTCGGTCCAAATGATCCTAGTCCACGGGGTTTGCACCCAACTGTTGACTCAAACAGTACCCTACTTAAGAATTACAATGAAAGGATTTACTTCAACTCAAATCTAGACTCCCTCTAATTTGCAGTTGCAATACCTAACTCTTAACTATTTTCGGTGTACTACTTTGAGTCGGAGAACTTCAAGATTAACTCAAAGATCCTTTTATAAGAAGTTCTCACTAGAAGACTTTGACTCGATACATGACTGAAATCACAAACTATCCTTTTTAAATCTTTATTATTCAAGTGTGTAGAATCCTCCTTATATAGGCATGAGCAGAATCTTCAGCAGATCTTTAGTTGCAATCCTCGGAATATCTTTTTTCCTTATATGATAAGCATGCCAATAATCTTGTTGCAATCCGAACAGATCTTCTTGCCTTATCCGATAGATTATGCATGATCATCCAATATATCCAACGAACATGCCTAATATTATATCTAAGTACATAGATCTGAGATATGGTTAATATCTAGTAAGATAATCTTGAAGGTAGAATAATATCTTATAAAGATAAGAAGATAATATTAAGATAATTATCATCTAAAAGATTAATTTATCCTAATGATTTAACAAAACAATATCAATTTAAACCCTAGTTGGGCCGATCCCAATTGAGCCCAAATCGAATAGAAAAATGGCCCTAACATGTGTGAACTTAAAATATCCTTGAGAAAGTGCAAGAATAAGGCAAAGTTAGAGGCAACATTAAGGATGTTAGTATACAAGTTTAAGAACGTGAGAGTGGCGAGCTAAAGGGACTGAAGATTGAAAGAAGATGTAATAGTATAGAGTCGTTGTAATATTTTGCCTATCTGTACAATTTTCAATTTTTGAGTATTTGTTGCAAGGATAAGCATATTTTGTGTTAAGTATACTATAGGGAGGAAACAGTCAAAAGTTGAAACCAAGTATTTGTTATTCACGCATTATAAGCTCTTTTGCCGACCTATCCGGTGTAACAATTCTATTTTTAGTTGAAAAAAAAATGATTGTTACGATCATTCTTAATTAGTAGTTAAAACGTCAGTGAGACGGCAAAAACCGACAATGAAAGCAAAAGTAGCTTGTGGCGGAGTACTCGATATGCCATTTGATTCGCATACTCAAAGTTGCCTTGTAAGCAGCGATTGAATCTGCTCGTTTGCACCAAGTTTGGAGGACAAGAACTTGACCACCATGGTTTATTTCAGCCTATTCAATGTTATTGTTTGGCCCGGATTAAAATCATACTAGGCACCTGTTAGGACGTGTCATAAGTGCTCTAAGTATAAAGCTTTTCATCTATAATCGCAAATGGCAGAATTATTGAAAATGTCTTGTAACTCTTGCAATTTTTACTTTTTGCCCTGTAATTTTTCGGCCAATGAAAAGGGCAAAAAGCAAAAAATACAAGACTTAAAGGACATTTTCAATAATTCTGCAATCGCAAATTCATAAGCTAAAAAGAGCATTCTGGGTTTCAACCCTAGAGCATTCTGGGTTTCAACCCTAGATCTTGTATTGGTAAAACTTGCATATAACTTTCAGATATATATACATGTGGAGCCTTAAAGTTATACATTGACAATCAAATAATTTCTGCAGTACGGAATTTGGAAAACAATATTTGCCTACAAGAACAAATAGCAGCATCTGACAATTACAAATTCTCATGAAATTCGGCTGATGGTGTCTAGGAAACAGATGTAGACAGATAATGACCATAAATTATTTTTTCCAATTATTGTGCAAGATGAGGAATACTGGTTGAGGAAACACAAATAGAGTGTTCAACAATAGATGACAAACCAATTGAACTATCGTGTAAAACATTATTTTTTGATCTTTATGAAGTCGAGTATTTACGAAACAGACGATTTGACTCGCTTTCAAAATGTTAAGAGGAATGTACGGATCTCCATAGGACCAAGCTGGACAATGAGACTTGAGACGTCTACAGGAGCACCTCTAACTGGAGCAGGCTTATTGCCATTATCACCTTCAACTTCCCAACTCATCCTTTTCATCCCAGACTTGTCTTGATTTGCTGATAAGTTTGTTTCCTTTATAGTCTTTATCTGAAATATAAAAGAAACATCATTAGAACTAGTAGCAATTAAAAGGACTAATGCCCTCATGTGAATGTTCATTTATGAGCTGGACTTCGTAAAGAAGGAGATATACTTGCAGGGTTATACATACCGTTTTTCCAGCAAACACCTTCTTCAGTTCAACTTTGGCAAGTGTTGAGCACTCAGGGTCTTCACCAGCCTATGCCATTAAGTATATGCATGGATATATTGTATAAAAGTTATAACAATGATCTTCAAGCAATGAAACAGAATGTTTTGCAATTTCTAGAGATGCTTTTCATAGTGTCATATAAGATTTTTTTTAATGGTGTTCAATTGCATGAACGAACTCTCTGTTGCATAATCCTATGAGAAGCCTCATAAGTTAGTGAATTATCTTGCTAGAAATCTGTAGGTTATTTATCTGGTATTTCAGACTCTCGATGTTCCTTTCTGTGTATAGTAATGAAGTGTATGGTATTTTTGTTGCAATTTCCTAGTGCTAATGATAACAAGTACAGGTAAAGAAATGGATGTAGAAGGATAAAATCTAAGATAGAACAGAATAACTAATTTTTGTCTACCTCGTAGAGATGTGCCAAACGAATAAGCACAGTTCCATCACCTAACTCCTGCATCAAAAAGTGCCAGAAATATCAGTAGAAGGAGGTCAGACATAACTTAATCAAACAATAATTTATCACCTGGAGAGTAATTAACGCAACGTTGAGAGGCAAACTATAGTTTGTATCCATGGCCTTGGTCATTGTCAAATGAGAGGATTTCCAGTTCTCAGAGTTCTGCATATTACGAAAGTACATAATTAGAATATGGGGTTTAATATCTCCATTCTCATATTCATTCCACTAGACCATTATTTACCTCATGTGAAAAGGCCAAAAGAAGGGGTGAATAAATTTCTTGGGCAGTTTCTCTACGCCAACGAGCTCCTGTACCAAGCTTATTGATGCTCATATAGTAATTTCCTCGAACCTGAACGGATACATACAGTAAGATGAAAAAGTCTCAGAAGTGACCCTCTCGTGAGAACACAGAGTTCATTTATTTTTTCCCAAACTCCGACAGCTTCCAATGATACAAGTAAAACACACACATACATAAATACATATATAACAGAGACACGCATATATAGAAACGAGTGTGTATGCTTTCCTATTGTCATTAACTCTTGCTATTAACCTTTACAGCTACTTCTTAAAGATAATTAAAAAATAAATTCTCTGCAATTAGCATTTAGCACCCAAGGTTCTGCACCAGAAAAAGAAGCAAACAAGGACATTGTTGAAATTCTCAACAGGAACAGTTTGCTTTCACGGATAATTTGTATTACTTCTTCCAGATTTCAAGACCTGAAGGAGACTTCAATATCGAAACACATAAATGCAACATAAGGATATTCATACCGTGAGTCCTTCACATTCATTTTCGACGCAAACAGACTCATCAAGGGGTTCACCTACACCTCTAGAATCATCATTGATCATACGCCTGGATAATGATAGATGGAATTAGAGATTTTCTACTTAGATTGAAATATAACATGGAAGCATTTCTCCACCTGTGCAACATCAGTTCAATTTCTCCATCATTGATGCTGGATCCACCAGTGGCTCGATCCACCAAAACAGAGAATTCAGATGTCTTATCTTCCATGAAAATACCAAGATTGATCTGAAAGTAAGACCAAAATTTTCAGCCAAATAAAATATCCTTTCTTATCAGAAAAAAGAAAAGAACGTAAGCAATGTTGCTTTTGTGGAGAATCCAGAGTTTACTATAACTTATCAAGATTAGTCGTCCTTGACACTTTCGTCTTCGATATTTCACAAATCTCAAACAACATGGAACAACTGATGTGCATGTGTAATTTCGTGAAGTCGTTAATGTCACCATATTGTCTACCAACTAGCTATACTGAAATGCATACATGTTCACAATAGCCCAAGGGAATGCAAATCGGTATTACCAACTCCTTACATTCTGTTCACTATCTTAACGCCACATTAGCTATTGCAAAGTTTCATATTACGACCTTGGATAGTTGGATGTCTTCAATCAATATCAATATTAGAAATACACACTGAACATTTCTTATACAGGCCCCCGTGCCCATAACACAATCCCCAGATCTACTAAGATATCTCGTGTAAAATTTTAAAATCTCAGACATGAGCATTAATTCATCAATGAAAATCAAGAAATCACTCTGTACGAACCAAATCAAACTATGACCTTGATGTCAATAAAAGTTCATGATACTGCCTAAAAGATAGTTTTATTTGCTAGGAAGAATAAGTACATAAAAATCTTGCAGCAACTTAATTATGATTAGAAAGTAAAATTCAAGCAGTTACCGGATAATAGTTCCCTGCAACAGGTTGGGTTACCGTCAGAGGCCAATCAGTTCTCTTATCTCTGACCTGAGATTTTGCAGGATGATAAGTCAAATTCAGTATCAGAATATGAAAAAATGGAAATACGCAAGAGAAAGGAGAAAAAAAATGTTTTCACCAATATATCAATTTCAAGTAAAGTTGACGGACTAGCAAACGAAGAAACAATATTTTCATAAAACAAAAGAAAGCTGTTACGTACTAACTAGTAACAGCTGTTAAAAAGCATACAATCTCCTTTGGAATAATGACTGTCATTTCTTCAAAACCATATTTTCCTCCATGGTCACATTAAAGGATGGCTACAGTTGTTTCCACAAGAGGAAGAAATAGAATCGGTCAATGGCATAACTAAGGATCAAGATACTTTCAAATGCTCCGTTTGTTGACTGCTTTCTATTATACATGTTAATTGTTCTTTCCAATAGAGTAATTACTGATAGTATGAAGACAACAAAGAGTATCAGCATTCCGCTAAAACCGGATCCTGTCACATTTTTATTTTTGAGAAGAGAAATAATACAAGACATACCCGTTTTAGAAAGTCCCTTCCATTGGAATCAGTGTAGAACACTTTGTCTGTGGCCATGTTAGCTGTAATTCTTGTTATAACCTCTTTTCCAATGCTATCGTCTGTGGGAATGGGACCAACCTTCAGATTATAATTACAGACCGTATGAGAGTAAGTACAAGGTAAAGAGGCACAATTTTTTTATCATTTGGATATAAGTTCCTCGACATACAATGAAAGCCGGAGCAGTATACATGGGCAAGAAAGTACCAAAAGTTCACTTACCGTGAATTCGACTTCAGCATGCTCTTTATCTTTATAAACTCTAATAATCTGAAAAGTTGGAATACTATTATTTTTAAGTAACACAAAATGATGGAAATAATGTTAATATCACGAGCCGCACAAGTTTTTCTTCCAGCCATTGAAAAAACAGCCAAGCTATTTTGTTATAAAGTAATGAACTACCAGAAGGTGAGATACTGTACAGTGCGCTATTTACTTGCAGGGAAAAAAATTCTGGTGAGATGTTCCTGCTCAATTGTAGTCAGACTATTATTTGATATTTAACCGACTGGAAGACGCTGCATGCCGCTTCTATGATTGAAAAACTAAGAGCTTTGACCCATAAAACTTAAAAGCAAAATACTGGACCTGAGAGATCCATGAACTGAATTGCTGATGAACTTCATCTAGTAATGGTCCTCGGTAGATCTTCAGAGGGACCTGTAAGAATTGGGGAAAAACAAACAGAGCAGGAAATTATGGATCAATTCGTGGTTTCGAGTTGTCAAAAATTCGGGGTTTCATAGTTCTCAGAAGAATGAAAGGAAAATCTTAAAAACTCAGTCTCAGCCGAGCAAATTGATTACTCACTGATCTAGAAACGACTGAAGGAGACATCCCGTTAGGTCGGAAAATGTATGCACCAGAGCACTGCGACGTATGATGAAAAATATCTTAAGGAAGTTAATGCAACCAATCAGATGTTGGTTATGAATGCAACTTTAATCAATAACTATCAAGTGTACGTACCTGGGGATCAGCATCTCCCTGGCTTGACGAATACCAAAGATAGCTTTGTTGTATTGGTATATCAATCTTTTATAAACGCATTAATCATGCACGGAAGAAGATGTTAGATTAAGAGACACTCAGAACGAATACATAAGAGATAATAAGAAAAGTTGCACCAAAATTCTATTAACTGCAGTATGGCAGGTTCAATAAAAACAAAGTTGATGAGAAATGATTGGTCAGTCTTAGCTGAATTTCTCTGATGGAATTTTTTGAACAATTGACGATTTTGAAATATATGACCGTATTGGAAGAAGCCCCAAATTAATTGCAAACCAAGCTTAAAAATAAACATAGGTTCCGCTTTTGAACAACTGGAACACATAAAGCTATCTTTGCCAAGGCAAGAAAGAAACACAAAATGACAATGAATCAAATAAAACAAAATCACTGCAATATACCAAATAAAAAAAATACTGTTGTTTGGTAAGCCAAGGAACCAAATAACTACCATCCAGGGAAAAAGATTTGTTCAGAGAAGCAATAATTGGTTGACAATATGCGGATGATGATAAATAGATTAAGTTTTCTTGAAAAATATCTGTTCTATGATACCGTTTCTATGATTAGCAAGCTCCCATGCGGGTGCTTTTAAATTTCATTGAACATTGAAATGGATCAATAGAACATTGCTGCAGAACATAGAAGTGAAGCATTTATTTCAAATTACAGCACAGACATCTTGTTTGTTTCTGCAGTAACCTGATCTTCCTCAAGAAGTTAAATTCATGTTAGTTATTCAAACTTATGCGTCATAGAATTTGGAAGACTAGAGATCTTACTCCACTTTTGGAATTGGACATGCGTTTCAGCTGCCCAGATGCTGAAGAAAAAGAAAGCTTCAAGTTTCCTGGTCCAACTTCGATTGTTTCATTTTCTGGAAGATCCACAAAGGACGGGTAACTTCTTCTTATGTTTTCTGTATCATTGAGTCCAAAGAAGAAGCATGACAAAGACATAGACTAAATAAGATATCGTTGGTCTCATATTTATGTACTTTGATAAATATAACAAACAAGCACTGTAAAAATGGAGAAAAGTTGGAAAGGATGTTAGCGTCAATACCTTTTGATACTTTAGATATGAAGTAAGTATTCAGACCTAGAGGCGGCACAGACACAGGAAAGAAAAGCAAATATTTTGGAGCCTGTTTAGGTGAAAACCCAGTATATGCCTGTACATATAGCTTCCTCAGATTTTCTGTTACATTATCCACTTCTATGTATTGAGACTCAACAACTTTTCCAAGGGAGTCTTTGACAACTAGATCGTAATCGTTAACCTGTAATAGAGTTTGTTGGTCATCATCAGCAACTATATCCCGTTTCTGCCTCAGTATGGCCAAGAAAACAAACAGAAAGACGTGTAAAAGGGAGTGTATTTGTCAGAACTGAAACTAAAGAAAAGGTTCAAGCATACAGCCCCACATTGTATAGTAAATAAAAAAATTATATTGAGGCATTACACCATTCAAGTATCTTGAGACACATCTCCATGGCAACAAACATTGCATACATTACAATCAGCTCGGAAGACAGAAAAATTTAGATTATTCCGTGTATTTATTCATTTTTTTCCATGCACTTATGTTTATGTGCAAAGTAGAACAATGCAAAATGATCATCATCTTTCCTATTGGCTTTTTTTTTAAAAAACATAAACTAGGTGGTCTTACACTCTTGACGTGATAAGTTCCTCAAACTTTTCTGGTGAACAGCATAAACAATGACACATTCTACGTACTACTCTAAGTAACTGTACAACTAAACTCTATGTACGCAAGGAAGAAAATTTCCATTATCTGCTCATATATTTTGCATTTACAGCAGGTCTATATTTTTATACAAGTACAACTCTGAACAAAAAAGGAAAATATTACAGCTATGGTCTAATTATGTTCCAGGCACTACTACCATAATTACCTAGCTACAAATCATAAACTATACAATAATTATTCCAGAAATTGTTCTACCAAACATCAACAACATAATTACTCCTTAAATTTCTCTATCAATCACCAATCGACAATAACTACTCGCTGACCAAAAAAAGAGAACTACTCACAGGAATCCTGATTGTCTCAGTACGCTTCCATCCAAGTGCATTGTATACCACAACAACCTGAAAAGAAAGCTATGCCCAGTCAAAATACATTTATGATGCTTGCACTAGCTGAAAAGTCTATGATCGGAAAAGGAAATTTACCAAACTCTTCCCTTGGGGAATGTCTTCTGTTGTTGGACAAAAACTTATATTCAGTAACTGACACTGTCCACAAATGAACTTGAGCTAAAATTATCGATGAATTCCATTGCAGTAAACATGTTGAAGCTTTAATTGGCTAGACTAAGGGAGAGATGATGATGAGAATGATGACGATAATAGTTTAAGCAAGATGTCTGAGGATCCTTTGGCTGAAAGCACCACCGACAAAAATAATGGCTTTGATAAAACACATAAGGGGCATAAAGGCGGAACCTGATTAAGTTTTACTGCAGAAGCAGCACATTGGCCATCTAGTTTTGAACTAACCATGCATGACAAGGCTGAATTTGTAATAGTTTCTGCCTGAGAACGAAGAGAAATTTAGGTACTCTCTACAAGATTAGAAAAATAATCACAGAGACATAAGGAACAATGTAAAGATGAAATTCAAAATCAAAATTACGCAGAAAACCACCTCTGAGGCTCCAATGGCAAGTCGTTTTGCATAGTCATTTGTAGTGTGCTGCTTAGCGGTACCAGCAACAGCATCATGGTGCTGTGCAACACCAAGGGCATCACCTAAGCCATCAGTAGTGGTGCTAATCGATCTTCTCCCAATCAGAAATTCAAGCTGACGAGCCGCCTATGCGCAGAGAAATTAATTTTCATACTTGTGGAAGCATTACTCAACAAGAGATTATAAGTCTTCAAAAGCCTATCATCAGTGTGACATAGCATGGCAAGAATCACCATCTAAGGTAGGGTACTACCACCTATGATGCACGAAACCAAGACGTTGCATGGTTGCTGTGCCAGGTACTCTCAAAACAGGAAACACAATACGTGTTGCCAATCCTACATAGCATATCCTTTGATGAAAAGAAAAACACATTTGGACATTGCTAGAGGTGTACTGTAGCATGTTCCAAATACACCAGAGTTCTTCATGTTTTACTCTTGATGTTTAATGATAAATGAATAAATTTCTTCAACCCCGTTTCATTCTTCAATTTTAAATTTGAACTGAGTCGTAGCATTTGAATTTAATAAATTTACCACTAACATTACAAATTCAAGTTTTAATAGTATTTTCATTCTTGTAATAAACTACAAAAATAAAAAGTATAATGTTAATTATATCCGAAACTTCTGAAAAAGTCTAAACAATGGTTTGCGGTATTAACAATGCATAAAAAAATAATATATGTGATACATTTATATATCTAAATGTATTGTATTATGACGCATAAACACTGAAGATATTGTATCCATATATGTTAACTATATATAATTTGAATACTTTCAGACTTCGTATTAGATATAACTGCTTCCCTACCGTACTAACTTCAACAATATTCAAAAGTCTATGTCTTCATATCTGTACCCCATTGTACCGATACTACCGCACACATATGTTTGGTATCAACACTACATATAGATTTATCGCTAACCTTGCTTCTAACAATTCTATAATATGTGACTATATGGTAATCTTGAGTGTGTTCGGCGCTCATTTCAATACATTAATATATTCACAGGGTTCTTTATTAAAAAGAAAAATTGCATCCGCTAATGTGCCACATGATGTTACCAGATAATATCCGCTCAGCAAACGGATGTATCTTTTTAAAGCTGGGCGACTTGTATAAAATCCCGTCCAGTAGGCATTAGGGCTATCTGCATATCTATTGGAAATTAACCAACAAATAAAAAAGAGTTGGTATCATGGATCAGAAATTCAACAGAAGATTCACAACAGTGAAAATTAAAATACGAGTAATTTATTGCTCACGGAAAATAATCATCAGTTTTCAGAGGCCAGGATTCATTTGCAGCTTGTTTTGCATCTGTATATATAGATGGCGTAGAGTATAATGCATTTACCCGACCATCCTGTGTCAATAAGTTAAACTCATTTTGATTAAGCAATTCCTCATATAATTATTTGCTGATAACTAGGTAGTGCAGTATAAGATCAATATGTTATGTTATTCATTAATACACTTATATAAGTCTACCGATACACATATACCTGATATATGATGACATTGAGCAGTCAAAGAAAAAGTTCACCCCCAAACATAAGTTCTCAAAAGAAAAGGAAAATGTTGGCGACACTGACAGTGCTCATTCATGATATTGTTTGCTGGAAATCCATTAAACATCATGAATGAGAAAAGAACTGGAAAAATATCTCATCTCAGAATGGAAACAGAAAAGTGGCATAATAGTTAGATTTTTGTTTAGTTAAGACCCGTATATAAGAAGAGCTTTTCTATGTGTGTGTTAAAGATATTACTCGGTGTTTCAGCCCAGTAACCTAAGATGAGCTTCTTAATGAGCGTGTACAAAATATTATTTGGTGTTTCAGTCCAGGTCTCTCTTGATGTTTTCATTCTCTGGCAAATTGTGCCTAGATGAAAGTTGCTAAGGTTTAAATTAAGCTTCCTTTTTGAATATATATGTAGAATTTTGTCAAGCAAAAGAAAAAAGAAACAACCATTAAGAGAACAGTCACAACTTATCCACATATGACAAAGAATAAGGATTTCTGGGGAAAGTAAGAATTTCCAATACCAGGTCACTAAAAGAACTTGAAAAAGACTAACAGTTGCAAGGTATGAGTTATGACAGGCTGAGCATATTATTTCTCCTCCCTTACTTATTTCTATCAAATAAAGTGCCTTCATTACGTCTTTCAGCAACCATATTTTTTCTTATCACCTCCATCAAGTTTTTCTTCAGTAGATTCACTCTTTTGCCTTGTCTTAGGTTGATAAACTCTACCTTTTAGGAACTGTACATTATTACTTATGACTACAACAATTAGTGAGGTTTTTAGAACCTCAGCAATCAATTTCGGCCAAGGACCAGGTTATCAACTAATGTTGGTTGGATGTATTGGGTGAAACTTTTCTCTAGGGATTAGGAACAAGACTAATTTAATAAAAGAAGAAAGAAACAGGTTTATTTTCTTTGTTGATTTATCATTAGTTAGTTTTAGCCAATCTCATGCTGTTCCAAGATAGAAGCCTTCATCCACATACTCCATCCGAAGTAAAAGGACTTGATCATACATGACGATCTTGAAATGCAGCGAGTCACAAGCTACAACCCGATTGATCCAACAGTTGGCGACCAAATCAGATCATCCTGCGCCTATATTAGTTTGCTCAACTCCTAACTGCTAAAAAGAAACTATATAACGATCATGTCAAACACTTAAGCTTTATCTAACGAAGAAGATAAACATTTCATATTTTAATTGAACTCCTTCACAGTCCATTACCTAAAGGCTAAGTAGACCTCTTTAGAATAAATGAATGGTGGAAAGATATGTACAAGAATTATCTACATGGCGCTACAAAAAGGTTGAAAGAATACCTCATGTGAAAGTTCAAGCTGGTTGAGGAGAGACAAGGAGGAGATCAACATTTATTTTCTAATAAAAACAATTCCGAACTTATGGACTAAAAACTGCAGACTTAGTAGATGTCAAAGCACTAAGGGCGTCCAGTAATGAAAAATGGTAGAACACACTTTAGCAAACAATATGCAGCACAGTGAGAGTCGGCTTAAGAAACATTAACTCGAGAAATTGTTCAATGGACAGGATCAACTTAGGGAGTTCCAAAATCTAATCTAGAACAGAATTATTTGCACAAGCAAGGGTGATTTTCCAAATCAAGTAAAAGTAGAATTATTCATACACCTGCTTATAGAATTAATTGACTTAACTTTGTTTCAGTTTTCTCCTTACTGAAAAGAGGAACACGGGAGTACCTTGTTGACATAATGAATAAGTTTGTCCATCTGTTTGAACCAAGACTCAGCATACTGATATTGAAAGTCATCTCCCATAGTCCACATAATATGATTCGTTCGAGTCACATTCGCCTGTATATCTTAGCCACATGAACAAATGCAAATGACATTTCCTTAACTACATCCCCTTGCAATTATTGTTACAAGAAAATGCTCGTCTTTACCTGAATCATGGCAGCAACAATAAAATCATTAACTCGTTGGTCAACATTAAAGTCAAAGAGACGAGGGTTATCCTGCATTTCAGTAATTTGAAAACTGTCAAGGAAAAGGTAATAAGAGTATAGCCATAAATTCTGGACTGACTATTCCTTTGAAGAGAACCTGGACTGGATCAAAGAGATCATTCACTTCAAAATGAAACCCATTGGGTGGGCTGTAGTGAACAGGAAATGCATTGGCAAATATCTGCAAAAATCAGACCACATGACAGAAATTACAGGATGAAGCAGATTAACAAGAAGAAAGTTTTGATTGGAAAAAAAGAGAAAGAAAAGAAGTTCAACTCTAACCTGAGACGAGGAACCCAATGTTCTGGATCCCCGCCATATGACCTCGAGAGATTTATCCCCCTTGCGTATAGCTCTGTCTTGGTAATCAATTCGTGCAAAATGAATAGAATCAAATCCTATCTACATAAACATGAAAAAGAACAGTTAAAATTTGGCAAAAGAAAAAGAAACATAAAATAGCAAAATCTCCTTAAGATTAATATAAGTTTGTAGTTTAAGCTGCATGAGCGGATTTTTTGTTGTACACCTCAGCTCCAAGTAGATAAGCTTGAACTGCGGAGTGCCCAAATGGATCAATCTGCCATCCTGCCCGGGGAGTCTTATTAAATTGACTCTTTATTAGTTGATGGCCTAGAGTTGTTTGGTCAATCATGTCTATATAATGAGTAGTTGCTTCATCATGCATACACCAGCCGCCATTTCTGCACAGACGACAAGTCATTTAAGTAACTCTATAGACAGTATTCCCTTCAGATGAGTATATTGATGATATCAGGTTACAAGCAATCATCGTACACGAATTCCAACTGCCCAGAAGCAACAAGCTTTCTTACTTCTTCTCGAACTTCCAGATTTTGCTCCTCCCACCATCGGTTAAAAAATGCCTATGTTGATGTCAATTTGTAGACAAGTAAGTTAAAAACTAATTAACTTTGCACAATCATACAAGATGAATTCCAAACTCATCCATTAATGGATCCACCACCAGAGACGTGCTTCCTATCTCACATGCTAGTTAGTTGCTACTATCAGTCAGCCAAGCAAAAACCATTCTTTAATTTCTACAGTCTTCAGACAAGAATTTATCTGACTTATGAATAGAAATCATCAAAGAGGAATAAGGTTCTCGTACCATTTCAGCAAATATGAACTTTCTATTAGGGTCGCGGCGCAATGCCATAACGACCGAGTCCAGAACATTTTCCACACATGCACCCTGCATCAACAAATTCAGAACAGAGAAATACAAAGTTAAGAAGGAATTGAGCTCATATTAAATTAAACACGAAAGCTAAAGTCCACCTGAATAGAGTTGTTTGATCCAATGTAGTACTGATCAACGGTCTTAAGCCAGCCCACATCATCATGGGAGTGGGCAACCAAGTGAACATTCAATTTTCCATCCACAATTCCACTTCCAGTGTCATAATTATTGAAGTGCCCTTCAACTTGATGATAGGAGCAAAATGCAGTTATTATTATAAAGTAACATGTAGCTAAAACTGATGATAGATTTTCCATGTGCAAAAACTGTCAACCAAGATTCGGCTGAGATCATATGAAAAATATGAATATGAATATGATGATCCCATAATAATTGAAAAGGTCGTTGTCAAGCATTTAAAGTGCCAGAAAGGGACGGCAACGGTCGTCATTGATTTCTCCTTTGGAGATAAATAAGACGACAACCGACAAAATTTGGAAATTCCGGAGAGTACGAGGGAACAAATACGACGACAACTTGAAAAATAAGTGTTTGTAACGTGGTGGGGCAGTTTATAACTTATATAACTCCGGCTGACGGAGAAATTAGCGAATATTGCAAAATTCGTCCTTTATTATGGTCCATTTTTGCTTTTAGTCTGAGTTGTTTACTTACAATTTTAATCCCGTATTTATTGGGTGTTTCCACTATTTTTACTTAACATAAATAACAATTTACAACACCTCAAAAGTTTAAATTTATCACTTAAATTTCACATTTATATTTTTCTTTTCTCTCTCTCTTCTTTTGTGTTTTCTCTTTCGTTGTGTTTTTCTTCTTCATCTTTGCAGGTTATTTATAGGAAAATGTGGATAATATGTGATGCTTAGGTCTTGCCCGCTTCTCTTGAACAATTGGAGTTAGCGGTTGAAGGAGTGAGATTCACGTTGTGTCGGTTGGTGAATAGAAGGAAGAAGAAGTTATTGTTGAAGGTTGGACTTTGAAGTCATATTTTTTACCAGGTGAGCTTCGTTAACACAAGTGCAATAGTAAACTAGATTGCAGAGTTAATCTCTCTTCCAAAACAATTGACAATCGGGTTATTCGTGCTAACCCTAGAAGCCATTAGAGACTTAAGGATTTATATTTGCGGATAACTCCGGCTATTGGTCACGTATCCCTTAAATTAAACACGTAAGAACTCAACAAAAACTCAATAGGTTGAATAAATGTTGGTGGTTTGGCTATGAACTACTAAGTAAATATGTGGTGAAACCGGTCTCTGACTACATTTGTCATTCATCTACTTTACAACTAAATCGATCAATGTTCTTCAATTATGTTTATTCGAGTAGCATTGCATTTACTTCCACATATAGATTTAGTTTAAATAGTTTAATTTAATAATTCTTTGAATTTGTCTTTTTATTTAATTGATTCTAGAAAGTAATCATCCGCTCTCTTGGGATTCGATACTTGTGACGTATTTTTTTTTATTTTATTATTACTTGACCGTGCACTTGCGGACATGCATGCTTAGCTATTATTTGCATACATTATAAAAAATACTCACGCATGCCACGCATCACGAGTTAGAGGCCAAACTAAATGGAATATGAGTCATAGGCTGAACTCATGTGGCTGGTGGCGAAAGAGGAGGGCGTTGGGAAGAGCATGCTGAACTTGATCAAAGCGCAAGAAAGAAATGATGGAAGGGAATTCAGATTCTATAAAACGAACATGACGAGATAAGAAGACCCATTGAGCAGCCACATCATAGCACCGATAAACACTCTAAGACACTGAATATCCAAGAAACGCACAAGGTTGTGAAGGTGGATCTAACTTATGAGGAGAATATAGGCGAAGCCAAGGAAAACAAAGACAACTAAAAATATGCAATTTCAAATAAATAAGCACTAGATGAAAAATACATGTGTACGGACTTTGATTCTGTAATAATGGGGTCGACGTCCAATTTTGCAGATAGACTGCAGTCTCAAAAGCATAGGCACAAAACTCATCAGAAAATGAGGCATTGTGAAGCAAGGCATGATCCATGATGATAATATCCCAATGTCGAAGTCCGGTGGTACCATTTTGTTGAGGTGTATGAGGTGCGGTGGTATACAAATTGATACCAGTCAAGGCAAGGAAATGACGTAGAGCTTGGAACTACCCTCCCTTATCACTATAAAATTTGAAAGATGGAGGTAACCTACGACTTCTGATATAAAAGATAGATCCACATATATTTTGTAAAATGGTCCACAAATAATACATATTAACGATGACCATCAATTGTTCAAAGTGGCGGGTGTTCAAGGCGCTGGTGACAAACTTGTAAGGTAGTTCTCTCGCCATGATATGCACTATGGTGAAGCCTAGAAGGTACCAGCAAATGAAAATGGGCATTTTCCTATGTGTCAGCACCGAGGGTCGCCCCTATGACTCGAACCAAGAAAGTAAGTAGGGTGAAACTCAATCGAGACACTCATGAACGAGTCACAGTTTTTGAAGGCATTAGTGTGTGAACTAGTGCGCTAGATATCACTCACTTATAGGTCTTTGATGACACTATCATCTTTTGTGAGAACTCAACCCAAAGCATTTTAACCCTCAAATCTATCCTCAGATTATTTGTACTTGCATTGGGACTCAATATTAATTTCTTAAAGAGTTCCTTATTGGGATCAACGTTGGTGATGAATTCATTGATGATTATGTTGGCATCTGGTGTGTGTAAACAGATGATGGACTACGAGAAATTACCCAAGCCTTGACCTCATTGGCCTTTAAAACTGTGTCGCTTGGTTTTTTATAAACCATTTAGTTGTCTTGTTCGATGCACAATCTTCGAATAAGATCCTCAAGGCTCATTGGCTATCGCTTATACTTGAGGTAGCTTGTGTAGTCCTTCCAAGAAGTTGGCAACTTTTCGATCACCATCGCAACTTCGAAATTTAGCCGACAAATTGATCTTAAGAGGAGGGGCAAATTTTTCCAGAACACATATCAAAAGAAAACGAATTATAGGAGCAACAATTTCATATAACATGTATCGTCATAAACAAAATTGAAACACGACAGAAAAAAAAAAATCAACCTCTCAACAACTGTTAGAAAATCTTTGGAGTGGATGGGACGAATTAGAAGTTTGACCCATTTAAGATCAATCTGTCGACTCAGTTTTGAACCCTCGATGGCAAAGACCTCCCAAAGTACAACTTTCGCTGCAATGGAGCAACCTTACAGTTAAGAACTATACCTCTATGAAACTCTCATGACACTTTGCAGAACTCATAAAGATTTTATGTTATGATACGCTGGAAACGTTTTTGATTTTGGATGCTTTATCCCTTCTGCAGAAGGATATAGGTCAGAAAAACATGTAACAACCACGCCACAATTAATGTAGGAGTAAATTTTGTCATTAAAATATGTTGATTGGTTTCAAAATGTTTCTGATTTAATACACAAATCAAAGCCGCCATCTAGTGTGTGATTTGAATTCAAATATTCAGATTTTGAATATTTGATTTGTAATATTTTATTTAAATTAATTAAATAAAATTTTTCCAAAAAGATAGAAATGCCTTCCCGGTAGGGATACGCGCAAAACGATGCAACACGGAGAGTCAAAATGAACAGACGGCAACAGCTGCTCGAGGAATTATTTTTGTCAAGTTCACTACACTCTCAAGCATTGTTTCTCAAGATAAACAATACAAAGTTTAGGATTTTTTCTTCCAATGTGGGACAAGTCTCTTACTTATGCATAAAGTAATTCACATTCATACACTGAAGCAATTGGGTTCACTCAATTTAGCCCAAAATTATAATTGGGCCCAGTTCTAATGTAAATAGGCCTCATTGCCCCATAGTTAATCTCTCCAATAAATTATGCAACTATTCTTAATTGCAGGACTGATAATCTATCTTTCACCTATTTGGGACATCCTATCGACTCAAATATGTAGAAAATTTCTTCCTGGACACTTGTTCTTGATAAGCTTAATAATAATTTCTAATTTGGCAGTAGATTTGTCATTTTAAAATATGTATTAGTTGGATTATCACTTTATTTTTTCGGGCTCCTAAGACGATTGTCAAGGAGATCGATAAAATATTCAGGTATTTCCTTTGGGGAAGCAACAAATTGACATTAGAAATCTCCTAAGTAAAATGGAGAACCATTTACAAACCAAAAAGAAGATAGGAAATTGGAGATTAATGACACGTGTAACTTCAATAAAGCCTTACACTTCAAATGAAGATGGTAAATTCTCAAAGAGAATGACTGTCCTTGGCTAGAAAATTATCATTGGTAAAATGGCAAATTTAGCAAACCTTCAGACTTTGTCCTTGCAAGAGGACAACATATCAAGTGCTCAAGATGGTAGAGGGACTTGTTATTAATGGGCTTAAATCCCAACAACCAATCTTAGTTTGCAGACAGCTGCTCTAAAATAGTGAGGAATGGTAATGGGACTAGATTCATAGAGAAATGGTGTGGAAGACTTTTTTTTGTGTGTGAAATACATCAGGCCTATATACCACTGCTACGGATAAAAATGCTACCATGTTCTAAGAGGGGCCTCGGTTAAGTCGAAGTGGAGATGGGTTTGGTAATGGAGGCGAACCTTGTTTAACAATTATTTTATAATCTAACCAATGTGGTTAGCGCCTTTGCACCTAATTCAGAAGTTGACGATTACTGGACGTGAAATAGGAAGACTAGTGGAAAATTTTATGTTAAATATGCATGCGTACAATTCACTATCTTTCTCATATCTTGATTCCAAGAATGATTTATTCAGGACTAAAGCCCTATTCAAAATTAATTATTTTTTTAAGAGACTAAGTACTTTTGCTGAAAGGTATTTGCTATCAAAATCTTGACTAAGAATAATGTTTACAGGAGAGGCATTATTGTGAACAATGAAGATCTCAAATGCGCCTTTGTGGCAGTGTGCGCGAGGAGATTAATCACCTAATTTGTAGGTGTCAAGTATCTTACTCGATTTGGATGGACATCTGTAGAAGGCTTATGTGGAGACTATGATTATCGGTAGTCCTCGTGCCATTCTTCTTCAATTTAAAGGGTTGTTTGCATATTTGAAAAATACTCCAGATCTTGGATGTTACGGTATTTTGCAAGTTGGAAAATTTGGTCAATGAGAAATATGATCATGTTTCGTAGGAAGCATCTTCAGTTGCAGGATTTGGTGGTTGCCATCAAAATTCGAGCTTGGAGCTGGTAGAGATCATGGTATACATCTTTCTTATACTCATTAGGGGATCAATTAATTATCCTCGAAGCTGCAAAATGTAATATGTATTTTTCCGATAGATCTTGTACTCTATCACCCTCTTAATAAAATTCTCTTTTTCGCTAATAAAAAGAATAAAATTAGAATTGTGCTTATTATTCGATTATCACATTTTCTGAGTGATTATTTACTCCAATAAACACTACACATTTCAAGTCGTATTTATTTGTACAATATGTAGTGACGAAACTAACAACATCCCTAATGTAATCGAATCTAACCTTGACTTTCCATATCTCTAAAACAAGTTTGCTAATCAACCATATGTATCAATTTCAGACTCCAGTCAAACGTTGAATCGTCATCGTTGTTATTTCTAAAATAAGATAATAGTCCACCAACATCATTGCATTTCTGTCTTTCTCAATGAATAGAGGTAATTATATGCATATTTTGGCATGCAAGATTTTTTTCAGGACCATCCGCTGGCTTGACTCCACCATTCACAAAGCTTTCCAAGTAAGTTTTCAGTGAACTTTGTTATACCCTTAGACGATCTCAAGAATATATGATTTTGCTCCTTAATATAAAAAAAGTTGATTTCCAATCTTTTCCCTTCTTGAAACTTTGATATTTGCTTTACATTCAGTCTGCATATCAAGTTTAATATATTTAGCTCCAACAATATATTTCATTTTTTTATCTTCTTCACTATAAAAGAAGTACCTTTCTATTCTCGTGTTCATTTATTCTCATTCCTTTGCGGATGCTGTAGCAACAAATTTTTCTAAGTCTTTAAAATAAAAGACGGAAAAATAGTTGAACAAATAAAACTTGTGAATTTGATGAATTTATAGAGTAACAATCTCTTTGATCCTCTGATTCGATTTTACAAAGACAATGACTTGAACTTTAAAACAAATCTTTAATGCGATCTTCACTTCGATCTTCTTCAAGGTACTTGAATATTTGACGAACGTCGATGCGAGGGCTTGGCAGCTTGATCTCGGATCGAACGGACTTTTGACTTTGAATTTGGTTTTGAAGATTGTTGAAGAACGATATGATCTTCGTCTTCAGTTCTTCCGATATGTGGACTTTGATCTTCTTTGAAAGGGACTTAATCTTCAAAAACAGTTTTTCGAGGGCCTTGCAGCTTGTTCTCGAATCAAACGAAATTTCTTGCTTGAAGATTGTTGAAGAGCGGTATGAACTTGACTTGGATTTGTTGAATTTGTTGAAGCTCGATCCTTCTTGGCAAAAGTGCGATCTTCATAAACAGTTATTTGATGGATTTGGAGCTTGAAACCGGATCAAATGGAGGTTTTCGCGAAGAACGCCTTGAATCCCGCGAAGAATGCCTTGAAGATTGGTGAACTTGATGGAGAGAAAATACTTGAGCTTTTCCTCTTCAACTTGTGAATATTTGTGTGTCCCTTTGTTTATGAGAGGACCCCTATTTATAGTTGTAAACACCTATAGCTCCTTGCTTGTGATTGGTCGGTTTTATTTCAAGATAAGCATGAATTTAATTTAATCTTGCTTATCAAGAAACACATCATATTTCCACATGGCTTAACATCATTGATTGAAATGCTCCATCTTTTCCACGTGGCTTTATTTGATTTGTTGCATCACATCAACATATTTTTCACGTGGCTTTATTTGATTGGTTGTAATTCTCCATCTTTTCCATGTGGCTTCATTTGATTGGTCAATCAAATAGATATTAGAAAATCAATTAATTAACCTATTAATAATTGGAATTTAATTTAGTAAAATTCCAAATTAAAAATAGAAATAATCAATTTAATTTCTAAAAATTTAATTTGACACTTGTCAATATTTAATTGGAGTAGACAAAATTTATTTGTCTACAAATGCCCCCTTGCGACTTGTCACGAATAGCATCGTAAAAATGCGTCTTGAAGTGAATATGTTGCAACATATTTATTTTTGGGCCATTACTAAGATTTGATGAAATATATGTACTTCATTTGGAAAAGATCAACATTTGGGGACTTCCATGTGAATTTCTTGAGGAACCAAAATGTAATTTGTGTACCAAACCATTTCTTCTTTTTCTTTCTCTTTTTCTTTTTTTCCTTTTTTTTTTTTTTGCCAACCACACGTGACATTTTTCCTTTTCTTTCTTTTTTGTTTTTTTAAGACTTGGTCTACGTAGACCAAATGCGCTGGATAACTCCACTTCTCCTTCCTCCATTAGAATTGCAGCTAACACTGCTCTTTAAAATTTCTTTCTTTTTTAAAAAAATAAAAATTATGGACTCCCTTAGAACTCATGCAACCGAAAGGACTCCAACTACTCTACAATTACAGTTGGATTCGAACTGGGATTTTTCTTCAAGAAAGCTCTATATAAAGAGCCAAACCCACGGTCCCTTCTTCACCTAGGGATGTACAAAAATCAGGCAACCCGCCCGACCTGCCCCACCCGCCCGCACCCGCGCGGGTTTTCATTTTAAATATGTGTTGCGGGTTCATTTTATGTAACCCGTAGGTTTATGGGTGGGTGATGGGTTTATACTTACACCCGCCCGCCTGCCCGCAAAATATATATATACAAATATATATATATATATATATATATATATATAATATAAAAACATATAAAATATAGAAATATAGATAAAAAAAAAAAAAAAAGAATAGACCCTTCGAGATACACTGATCCAGAACCATCAAAAGCTAATCTAACTTTTTATTTTTTTTTCTCTCTTTTTCTTTTCCTTCTCTCTTCTCCTCTCCAGTCTTCACTTCTCTCTTTTTCTTTCCTTTTCTCTCCGTCACCACTCACCAGTCACCATCTTCTCTCTTTTTCTTTTCATTCAATTCATCACTTCTCAGTCTCACTTCTCAGTTCTCAATTCTCACACCTTCTCAGCTGCAGCGGTCACAAGACTTTGAGGTACTTAACTTAACTTAACCCTAATTCTACCCCCAACCCTCAATTTTTTGTTTTGTTGATAAATTGTAATTTTTTTGTAATTAGTTGTGTATTAAGCATACTATTGTCTACATGCATAAAGTTAGTGTGGTTAGTTGTGTATTTTCTTTTTGTTGCTCAATTTCTTCAACCCTATTATTTCCTAATGTCTCAAATTTATTTTCTCTTTTTGTAGGGGAACTCAGTTTACTTCCTTGAATTTCAGGAATTAGGAAATCTCAGTCGATTTTGAGAGGGACAACATATCCCAAGACCCAAGTGGTATTTCCTCTGTTCATTAAACCGTAGTATAATGTTCAATTGTTTTGGGTGTTGTTTTTTAAACTTGAAAATAGAACTAGAAGATTGTAATGCATGATATTAATTGCTGAACAATATTAATTTGTGTTTTGATAATTGTTCTTAGCAACTAGCAGTTACAGATAAAGGTGTCTAAGAAGCAGATAATGGCATTCCTTGGCTTGCTCCTTTGTTTATCTGGCCAACCAAAGAATCAGTTGGCATTATATTTAATTTGGCAGCCTCTCTATAAAGTTATTGTTATATGTTGAAATTTGTAGTTGATCGTTTTTTTTCCATTTCTATCTTCCTTGGCATAATCCTCCCCTTTTTTTAGTTGCTTAGTGATATGTTTTTCGCAAATCTTTATGGCTAATTTTTTTAGTGATATGTTTTTCGCAAATTTTTTTTGTTATGTTTTGAGTGATAATACTGATATCAATCTATCATATTCATGCTCTAAGAATATTTAATATAAAATCTTTCATCTTAACAGGCAGAAGTTTAGCTAATTACTTATAATTATATACCTAACATAACAAATTATTAGATAAATACTAACCCACCAGTTTATGATTCATCGTGCCAACAAATTTTGTTGTGAATGTAGACGACAACCTCTGCTCTACTCTTAAGCACCATGTTTTTGTCCCAAATACTTTTTGTTTGTTGAACTGTGTAAAAATATAATAGAAGGATATATAAGTGTAAGTATAGCTGTAATTTCGCCATGGATTTATGAAAAGTTGTACTGTCAGATAACTGAGTTGATTATAAGTTCTTTGCATTGTTCTTAGGTGGTTATAAGTTTTGTATCTAATTATTTAACTAACTCTAATTATATATTGCAGATGGAAAAAGAGCAATTGAGCTCAACTTTGGATCAATCTATTGAAGGTATTCAACAAGTTCCACCTCAACCTCAATCTGAACCCGCGCCTCAACCTCAATCTGAACCTCCACCTCAACCTCCACCATCAAAACCTGTTCGGTTTAAGTTGCTCCCTAGAAAGAGGAAAAAGGTTGTCAAAAAGGCTACTCCACCTGCTGTTCCAGTTTCACCTGTTGTTCCAGTTCCACCATCTGTTCCACCGACAGAGGTGAATTCACAAGACGTCGTTCCCAAAGGCAACAGAAAATCATGGGTATGGGAACATTTTGTGGAATCTATTGTTGACGGAAATTATATAGCTACTTGCAAATATTGCCCTGCACAATATGCGGCTCATCCTCATCTACACGGCACAGGTAACTTGATAAATCATTTGCATTTTCAATGCAAAGATTATCCCAATAAACCTGCTGATCCTAAGCAAAAAACACTCTTTTATCAGACTAAACAAGGTGGGGGTTCTAGTTTGACAACTATGAGTTATTCCAAAGAAGAATGTAGAATGAAACTTGTTCAAATGGTAATCATCGATGAGCTTCCTTTCATGATTGTTGAGGGTCAGTGGTTTAAAGCGTTTGTAGCTTCTTTAGCACCTCAGTTTAAATTACCAAGTCGAGTTACCATGGCTAGGGATTGTATGAAGTTATATGGTGATGAGAAAAAAAAAGCTTAAGAAGCTCATAAGGTCCCAACGTATTTGTATTACAACAGATACATGGACTTCCATTCAAAACATAAATTATATGTGCCTTACAGCACATTGGATTCATGATGAATGGAAGTTGCAAAAGAGAATTTTAAGTTTTTGTGTCATTCCTAACCACAAAGGCAGAACCATAGGTAAAATGATTGAAGAATGCATGCTAGAATGGAAGGTGGATAAGCTATTGACAGTTACGGTTGATAATGCGAGTTCTAATGATGGTGCAATTACTTATTTGAGGAATAAAACTAAAGGGTAGAAAACTACTGTCTTAGGGCACGAGTTTTTACATTTGAGGTGTTGTGCGCATATTCTGAATCTTATTGTAAAAGATGGTTTGAAACATCAAAATGAATCAATTCTTAGGATTCGGAAAGATGTACGATTTGTTCGATCATCTCCTGGTAGGCTTAAAGCTTTTAAAAGATGTGCTGATATAGAAAAGATTGAGAGTAAAAGCTCTGTTTGTCTTGATGTTGAAACTAGGTGGAATTCTACTTATTTAATGTTGGAGTCAGCCGTAAAGTTTGAAAAGGCATTTGAGCATTTGAAAGAAGACGATGAGAGCTATAATTTGTATTTTTCTACCGGAGATAAAGATTTTGATGAGGATGGTGATAGTGTAATGGGTGAAGATGAATTGGAAAACTATAGCAATGAGAGTGGGAAAAAAAGGTAACAAAGAATATTAGTCCTCCTTGTGAAAATGATTGGAAAGTGGCTAAATCTTTCTTGAAGTTCTTGAAATTCTTTTATAATGTTACAAAGAAATGTTCCGGTTCTTTGCATGTGACATCAAATAAGTTTTTTGAGGAGCTTGTAGCCATTCAAGCTAATCTGATCAGATTGTCCACTTCAAAGGATGTCAATGTATCTTTGATGGCAACAAAAATGAAGAAAAAATTCTCAAAATATTGGGAAAATCTTGATAAACTTAATATTCTTTTGTATGTCGCCACTGTATTAGATCCACGTTACAAGTTGGAGTTTGTGACTTTTTGCCTTTCCCAAGTCTATGAAAATGACAAGGACATGTATAATAAGTTTGAGGAGAAAGTGAGGCTGGTCATGAATCGTCTATATGAGTCCTATCAACGTTTTTATCATTGTGAAAGTGAATCATTCCCGCCTTTGAGCTTGAGTCAAACTGCTGATATGGACATGGATGAGGATAAAGGCTTCGTGGGGACTTTAGCTTCTAAATTTGCAAAACATGTGGAGGAAAATCAATGTAATAAGAGTAAGTCAGAACTTGCTAGATACTTGGACGAGCCTACTGAAAAAATTGTGAAGTCTTTTGATGTTTTGGCGTGGTGGAAAGGTAACTCAACAAAGTTTCCTATTCTGTCTAAAATAGCAAGAGATGTTTTAGCTATTCCAGTCTCCACCGTGTCATCGGAATCTGCGTTTAGTACAAGCGGTCGTATTCTTGACCCACATCGAAGCTCTCTTAATCCTGAAATGGTGGAGGCTCTTGTATGTTGCCAAAATTGGCTGAAGTCAGCCCCTCACACATTTGATATTCATGAATTCATGAAAGAAGTGTCTTTAGAAGATTATGAAATGTACGATGGAATTGTAAAAGGTACTTGAGTGACAATTTTATATTGATTAGTAGTTATAATATATTGTTTACATTTTTTAACATTGTGAATATTGATTTGCAGATTTTCGAGCCTTGGGCATCTCAAATTCCAACCCACATAATGTTGATAACTAGATGACATTATTGGTAAATAATTTGTTTATTCCTTTGAATATTTTTGCCTTTTAAATTTACTAATCGCAACCTAATATTTGGAAATCCATGTTTGAATGAGGTTGTTAATGCACTTGAAGACTTTTTTGGATTGAATATTACTGCTCGTCGACTATTTTTGCTGCATTGGAGGTTTTATTTTTTGTTTTTTCCATGTTTAAGAACTAGTATTGTTGTTTTAGACTGGAGATTTGTTGTTTTGGGGCTTGAATATGTTGTTTTGGGCATTTTTTTTGCTACTAATGCAGTTTATGGACTGTATTTGTGCTGAAAACAGCAGTTTATACATTGTTTTTGCTGCCTCATAGATGTTATATTCTAGTTTTAATATTTATAAATAGTATTGTTGTTTTAATCTTAGAAAAAATGATGTTTGTGGGCTGTTATGCTGTTTTTAGACTATATTTTGCTGCAAAACCCTGAAATGCAGAATATAAACTGTATGCATGCAGAAATATTAGTTTATAGACTGACTTGAAGCTTGGAGGTGTTAATCTTTGCCTTTTCATATTTAATGTTAGTATTGCTGTTTTAGTTTGGAAAAAATGTTGTTTTGAGGTTGTAAAATGTTGTTTGTGGGCAGAGTATTGCTGCAAAATGGTGCAATGCAGGTGATGGACTTTATTTATGTTGAAAAATGAAATTTATGGACTATATTGGATGAAAAAAAATGTAGTTTTGCTGAATATGTACTTAGAAAAATAGCTAGTCCTTCAAAAGAGAAAAGAGTTAATAATGTAAACATAAAATTTTATGATTTGCCAACCCGCAAACCATCAGCCAACCCGCCCGCACCCGTGCAACCGTAACCGCACGTTTTACTAAAAAAATACACCCGTATGGTTGACAAAATTGGTCAACCGTTATGTAATGGGCGGGTGAAATATTTCTTTGACACCCGCCAAATATCACCCGCGTACACCCCTATCTTCACCGCCAAAACACCTATCGGCTCTTTCTTTTTTTCTCTTCTTCTAAATCCGGCTCCATTCAGCGACGAAGACAAATCAAAAATTGGTGGAAATTTGACAAGCAAGGTTGGGAAAAAATTTTGCAGTGCCTGTTTTTTTCCTTCCCTTTTTTTTTCCTTCTTTCTTTCTCTTTTCTTCTTTCAGCACTGATCACCCTTCTTCTTTTCTTTTCTTTTCTCTTCCTTTTTCTTCTTCTTTCTTTCTCTTTCTTCTTCTTTTTCGCTGATCACTTTTTTCTTTTCTTTTTTTGGTTGCAGGTGCAGCAGGTCTTGGATTGGAAATAGGAGTTGTTCATACTAGAATTGCAAAAAGAGACACAATTTCTCGTATTATTATTTTTCACCCTTTTTTCTTTTCCTCTTTTTTTCCTTTTTTTTTGGATGCCCTTTTTGTTTTTGCTTTCTCTTGGTGATCACCCCTTTTTTCCTTTGATACTTGTTCGCAGGTTGTAGCAATTTTTTGGACTGAAAGAGGAAGACTTGCTTTGTTCAACGTGAAAGAGACATATTCTTTGGGTATATATATTTTTGGGATAAATGCATTAAACCCCCTGGACTATGCAAGTTTTTGCGTTTTCGTCCTTAAACTAAATAAATAAGCGCTTTGCCCCCTAAACTATGCCATTCTGTGCGATTTGCCCCTGGCCAGGTTTTCGGCTATTTTTGGCCATTCTTGGCCGGAATTTTTTCCCTTACCCGACACATATGTGTTGTACTAGATGTATTTTAGTAGTTGTTGACAAAAAGTAGGCGAAACAATACCTCGAACGTGACATATTCCGGCTAAAATACACTGAAGAGGAAATCACAATTTAGCCGGAATATGTCCCGTTCGAGGTATTTTTTCGCCTACTTTTTGTCATCAACTGCTAAAATACATCTAGTACAACACATATGTGTCGGGTAAGGGGAAAAATTCAGGTCAAGAATGGCCAAAAATAGCCGAAAACCCGGCCAGGGGGAAATCGCACAGAATGGCATAGTTTAGGGGGCAAAGCGCTTATTTATTTATTTTAAGTACGAAAATGCAAAAACCTGCATAGTTCAGGGGGTTTAATGCATTTATCCCTATATTTTTTTATTCTTCTTTTCTTTGCATTCTCCTTTTTTTTTGATTATTTGCTCTATTCTTCCTCGTCAATTGCTAACTTGTCTCTCTTGTCGTTTCAGAATTGCTACAATGGTTTCATTCAAGAAAGGCTCTTCCTCATCCGGCGCGAAGAATTTGGTCATCATTGACGATGACAGTCTATCAACTAGACGAGACACAATCTTGAAGGTGGACACTCCGATTGATGGATATTATGCGAGCCCGTGGCCAACATTGACGAACAACGGTCAACTGAAGGAGTGGACTGGAGAATATCCCCGGTCTTCGAGTAGATCCTCCCGATTGTTGGTGCTCTGTGCCGCGCATCACCAACCTTCAACCGACTACACGCCTCTTTCAACTTTGGGACGACGCATCATGCAAGGCGACGCCGCGTGGACAGACGCTTCTCTTCACATTCCTGGCGAGGTTCGCTTCTTTCCTGGATATTGGGAGTGGACAGAAGACATCCTTGTTTGGTGCAGGACAACACTTCAATCCATAAAGATATACAACTCGGTCTACGCGTCTCTCTTCACGTACGAGTGCAACACAGAAATCACGAAAGCCTTATGCGAAGCATGGTCGCCTTCAACAAACACTCTCCTCACCTCACTCGGCGAGCTGTCAATCTCATTATGGGACTTGGAATTCCTTAGCGGTCTACCATTGCGCGGGTTCATGTACGATGAGGTCGTGCCCAGCGAGAGGGAGCTATGTGGAAGAGACGCAAAAGGAGATCCCTACATTCCACGATCATGCAAGGCCTTGTTCCATGCATTCCACATGCTTCGAGCAGATGGCGGTGATGATTCTCGAGTGTCAATCAAGGAGTGGATCAACTTGTGGTCAAAGAGGGTATCAAATACAAACAACCTCCAACTCGCAAAGAGAGAAAGATAACAAAGAATGCGCGCCGGCCCATGTCAACACACAACCCTCTTGGCGACCTTGGATCCTATGAGAAATGGTCATCACAAGAAGAAACGCTATTTTCACGGCTTGACGTCAAAGAAGGCTTGAAGGAAGAGACATATTTAGCCGCGCACTTGGCATGCTAGTTGTGCCTATTCGTTATCCCTGTCAAAGATGTAGGACAAAAATAAATTTTTCTAAATTTTTCTAAGTCTTTAAAATAAAAGACGGAAAAATAGTTGAACAAATAAAACTTGTGAATTTGATGAATTTATAGAGTAAGAATCTCTTTGATCCTCTGATTCGATTTTACAAAGACAATGACTTGAACTTTAAAACAAATCTTGAATGCAATCTTCACTTCGATCTTCTTCAAGGTACTTGAATATTTGAGGAACGTCGATGCGAGGGCTTGACAGCTTGATCTCGAATTGAACGGACTTTTGACTTTGAATTTGGTTTTGAAGATTGTTGAAGAACGATATGATCTTCGTCTTCAGTTCTTCCGATATGTGGACTTTGATCTTCTTTGAAAGGGACTTGATCTTCAAAAATAGTTTTTCGAGGGCCTTGCAGCTTGTTCTCGAATCAAACGAACTTTCTTGCTTGAAGATTGTTGAAGAGCGATATGAACTTGACTTGGATTTGTTGAATTTGTTGAAGCTCGATCCTTCTTGGCAAAAGTGCGATCTTCATAAACAGTTATTTGATGGATTTGGAGCTTGAAACCGGATCAAATGGAGGTTTTCGCGAAGAACGCCTTGAATCCCGCGAAGAATGCCTTGAAGATTGGTGAACTTGATGGAGAGAAAATACTTGAGCTTTTCCTCTTCAACTTGTGAATATTTGTGTGTCCCTTTGTTTATGAGAGGACCCCTATTTATAGTTGTAAACACCTAGAGCTCCTTGCTTGTGATTGGTCGATTTTATTTCAAGATAAGCATGGATTTAATTTAATCTTGCTTATCAAGAAACACATCATATTTCCACATGGCTTAACATCATTGGTTGAAATGCTCCATCTTTTCCACGTGGCTTTATTTGATTTGTTGCATCACATCATCATTTTTTTTCACGTGGCTTTATTTGATTGGTTGCAATTCTCCATCTTTTCCACGTGGCTTCATTTGATTGGTCAATCAAATAGATATTAGAAAATCAATTAATTAGCCTATTAATAATTGGAATTTAATTTAGTAAAATTCCCAATTTAAAATAGAAATAATCAATTTAATTTCTAAAAATTTAATTTGACACTTGTCAATATTTAATTGGAGTAGAGAAAATTTATTTGTCTACAGATGCAAAACTCCATCACAAAAACATTGTAATTCCAAGATATTGGTGTATATCAATATGACTTTATTTTGCAAATTCTTCTCAAGCACCCCTACAAAATGGTTTGGTGAGTCCTTTATAGTTTCTTGAACATCCAAACTTTTAAGAATTTCGCTTGATCACCCACAACCACTAAGTACACCCCATACAAGCCAATATCCGTAGTTTTTTCTTTTAACATGACAGTTTCTAAGGGAAGAGATTGAAGGAGTGTTTGCAAATGCTTTTAAAAGGAGCTTTTGGGCTTTGGTCTACTGAGAAGCCATAAATTAGTGTTTGAAAATAAGGCCTTCTCATTCTCTTAAAATAATAATAAAAAAAAAAACACAAACCCAAAAGCAGAGTAAGAGGTGATGCTTTAAGGAGCTTTTGATTATTGTTATTTCTTAAATATCTTTCTCTTCTAATCCCCTCAGTAGTACAGTTTATACCCTTAGAATTAGGAAAAGAATTATTCTCTAATTTTTTATCCATGTTGAACGTGATTATCAATTATCTATAACTTGGAAACCTTTAAGAAATACTATCAATTATCAATTATCTATAGCTTGAACGTAATTATCAATTATCAATTCTTTCTTCCATGTTGAACGTCATTATCAGTTCTCTAATATTATCTATGTTGAACGTATTCTTGTCTAAATTAAGTGCATGTTAGTTATATTTATGCGTAATAAATTAGGGTATTTAAGTCTTATTGCATTATAAAAGTTGCGTCTCACTTATTATTTCAAACACTACAAAATAAATTTTAACTACTTTGAGCTGTTTTTTTAAAGGTTTGCAAAAACTCATTGCTTAAGTCAAAAGACGCTTTAAGTGACTTTAAGTAAAAGTTTGGAAGAAAGAGTTTATGTAAGCTCTTGCAAACACCCCCTGACGTAACTTTCAATTAAGACACAAAATAAACTAGTATTATGCATTATAAATAAAAAAAACTTGAGATACTTCATGAAAAAAGATAATCTATATGGTGAAAAAGTTATAGGCATGATTGTTAAATTTGCCAATTATCATTGTCTTTTTTGATTTTTGGCCCAATATCTTTTTGGGCAAGAGAAAATACCCTTCATCGTCTCAAAATTAGCCGAAAATGCCCAATGAGAGCCCGATCAGGCTTTTGGCCTATGTGGATACCAAATGTCTCTCAGGTGAATAAAATAAGCTAACATATGTGTTATCTCTAGTTAGAAATTGATCCCATAAGATATTTTAATTAACAAACACCTCCATAAGCTTTCATTTAATTGGTAATAGTGCATCCGAATTTATTTTTAGTACTATTATATATAATATTTTAACTATTTAAAACTTTTATTACATAATTACATTGATTCATTTTTTGGTGAATCTAGAAAATAATTTGAATCTCTTTAAATATTATTATTTAAAATTAGGGAGACCTTTTAATTAGAACTTCAAGTTTTTTTTTATGGATCTAGGTTTATTAGTTATTTTAAACTCTAAAATAATAAACTATTTTTCTTAATTATATTGATTAAATTTTATATCTGGAAATAAACGAAATATTTTTAATAATTTCAATAAAATTAGAAATATTTTAATTTGAATCTCATATTTTAATACTTTTTAAGAACTAAAAGTGGGAAAAAAAAGTAAAAGAACACCAGATCTCCTTTGTCTCCATTCTCCACCCTTAAGTTTCAACTCCCAACCAACCCCCTCAACGTCTTCAACCAGCTATACGTGCCCCAATTTAATCAGGTATCAGAATTGCAACAATGGATTTTTTGAAGAGATCGACCCTCGTGCCACTTCTACCCTCTCTGATTCATAAGAGCGCGACATATGCGCTTGAGGTGGTGCAATGCGGGATGCTGCAATTGGGGATGTGGTTTAGGTGGTGAGGTGTAGCGGCGACGGAGGAGACACTGACCACGAAGTACGATCTCCCGTGAAGATGATGAAGATGATCTTTTTCTTTCTTTTCCTTTTAAGGTTTTTTTTTGGTAGAAAAGAAACAATTACAAATGGGTCTTTAGGCCATATCTAACTCTCACAAATTGACAATCAAAGGAGGAGGTATATCCCAAAATATTTCTCGTTCCCATGTATCCAAACCTGTATCCAAATCGATCTTCATCAAACCATCTGCAACTTTATTTGCGGATCGCGGTGTCCAACTAAGCTTGGCTTTCCACGGCATATGAAGTCAATTCCCCTTTTAGCACAGTTAATGAATCAATTTCAATCTCAATCCATGGCTTTCTTTGTTCCCATGCAATCTCCATGCCCTTTAAGAGCGCCTCGAGCTCTGCTTCATCTATCGTTGGTGATGATACTTTCTTTTTGAATCCTCAAAGCCATGTTCCTTCATCCGACCTCAGGACTCCCACAACCATTCCAATATTTTCCTTGGTACTCAGACTTTCATCCACGTTCAACTTCACCCAACCACTTGCCAGTTTCTTCCATTATGTCTCCCTCATGTTCGCTTTTTCCTTCCTTGCCCATCATGGAGTTCACAATTCAATACCTTAATTTGAAAGATACAGATATTAACATTGTCGAACTTACCATTGAACACCTTCAAGTTCCATAGTTTTTGAAAGTGCAGGTATTCTGTCAATGTTAGTTTAACATTGAAAGTGCAGGTATTCTGTCAATGTTAGTTTAACATTGAGAAGTCAATGTTAGAGTAACATTGCTGGAGCAGAATCCGATTTACAATCTTGATTATATTCTTTATTATTGTTTTGCCTTATTCATTTAACTAACTGAGTTCCACAGTTGTAATTGTCTTTGATTATTATTCAGGAAACAAACTTGTCATAGGTTGGACGCTCAAGTTTCCAAGAAGGAAAGTTTCCTTAATTACGCAAACCACTCTACAAGGAAAGATGAGTTCGAGTGGAACTAGAAATGTTTTCCAAGATCAAGTCCTGATTTGAAGAAGGAGTCTTTCCCTAGTTAGATCACTAACGAAGGAACTATTATTCAAGAAGGACTGCGGGAACAAAGAAGAAGAGTTCAAGAAGGAAACAAGGAGAATTACCAACCGTGTACAACACACCTTGAAGTCGAAGATCAAGAACCTATATATAGGTGTGAAGTACATCAAGACAAACACGAGACAAGAGCCAATCAATCCGAGAGATTAATTTACAGTTGTTGAGTGTTGTCTTGCTTTAGCAAAGTTTGTGAGTTGTTAGAATAGATCTAAGAGTGAGGAGCTTTTAGAGATAGTCGAAGCAATTCTTGTGTGCTTTGCTTAGTTCAATCAATTTAAGAGTGAGGAGCTTGAGAATTGAGAGAACGACCTTTGTTAAAACCTTTACGGGTTATTTCGCCTACGGCTCGGAAGTTTATATAATTCTATATTCACTTCTTAAACTTGGTGTTTGTTTATTCCGCTGCACAATTATTTTGGTCTGTTGTTAAAGTAACATCGTTGAAGTAACAACATACAAATCTGTTGTTAACACTCCAATGTTAAAGTAACAACAACAACGTATCAACCCGATCCACAATTTCAATTGGTATCAGAGCCAAGCACCAATTTTACCGGTGTTTGGCGTTGATACGACAAGATGGACAACTCCAACCCCAATACAAGCAGGTTTCCTGTATTGGAGGGTCCCAACAACTATACCTACTGGAAAACCAGACCCAGAGTCCACATCAAATCCATCGACCTAAGAGCTTGGGACGCAGTACTAGAAGGCTACACCATTCCCTAATTGCCAAGAGATGGAGATGCCGATCTGGTACCTAAGCCAAGAGGACAATGGACAACCAACAAAATTACTCTCTACAACTTCAATGAAAAGGCTCTCAATGCTATTTTTAGCTGGGTAGGTAATCATATGTTCAAACTTGTTCTACTGCTAAAGCTGCATGGGAAGTTCTTGAATTACATTGTGAGGGTGATGTGGCTGTGAGGGACTCTAAATACAGAAAACTTTTGAGGGACTTTGAGAAGATAGAGATGGGTGAGGATGAAAGCATTGATAGTTATTTTGAGAAACTCCTAGATATTGCTAATCAATGTCAAAACTTAGGTTTTATCATCCCAAACCAAACCATGGTCTATAAAGCCTTTAGAACATTATCTTCAAAGTTCACTGTCAAAAGAATTGCTATGAATGAGTCTAGAGATCTTGCCAATATGGACTTTCAAACATTAATGAACACTCTAAAAGAATTTGAACTAGAATTCCTAGGAAAGTCCAGTAAGCAACTTGCTTTAGCCTTACTAGGTACTAGCTCAGATTCTACAGGGAGTGATGAGGATGAATATGAGTTGATCTCTTCTAACTATGGTAACATTACTAGAAAGTTTAGTAAATTGGGTTACAAAGATAAAAATAAAGAAAAACAACCCAGTAATGCTGCCCTTGGTTACAAGAAACTACCCCCAAAGTTTGTGAAGTACATGGCATCTAAGAGCACGCCTCAGGATGCTGAGAAATTGAAAGATGTCCAGTGTTACGAATGTAAGGGGTATGGTCACTTTAAACATGAATGTGCTAACACCCTCAGAACAAGAGGGAATTCTCATTGGGTTTGTGTAGATGACTTTAATGAAGCTGACTTCGAATCTGGAACAAGTACTGATGAACATTCAGAGGAAATCAACACTGATGCACTGTGCACTCGGATCACCTGGTCAGAAGAAGACTCCAGGAACTGCCAAAGTCCTCAATGTTACTCTAACATTGGAGAACCAACAGCAAAACCGAAAATCTTTTTTGGAGACTGGAACAACCATGATACACAGGTGATCTATGATGTGCTCTCTGATTCTGATGATACTAACTTTGATTGTTTTCATGGCTCCGTTGATCTAGAAGAGGAATACTTCAATAAAGAAGAAATGTCCCAAGAGGAAATTCTGGATGATCTACATACAACTTTTCTCTAACTTGAGAGAGAGAATGCCAAACTCATGAAGAGTAACAAAGCACTGAAGCATGACATTGAATGTTTGAAGAACATGCTGAGACTCTATGAGAGAGATCTTGACAAAGCTGAAGCTGAATTGAAAGAGGCAAAGGAGAAACTCAAAAAAGATTCACAGATCATTTCAAAATGGAATGGAGGTACCTCTAAACTTGATGAGGTACTGAACATGAGTAACTCAGGTACATGTGGTCTGGGATTTGTTGAAAAGCCTTCCTCTTCTAATGTTAATTCTGCCTATTTAACTACAAGCTTTGTTAAAGAATCTGACAATATGAATTCTGGAACCATTAACACTGTAAAAAGTAAACCTACTTTTATCTGCCAGTATTGTTTTCAACCAGGCCACATTAAACCATTCTGTAGAAAATTCATAAAAGAATGTGGTAAGAAAACAGCCTTTGTGTCCAATGTTAAAACTACAACAGGTTCTGATGTTAGACTAACATTAGGTGCAGGACAACAAAGTAGGACTTGGATAGAAAAAGCTAAATCCCCTAAGATTAAAGTTGTATGCAATGTTGTTTTCTCTGCTGTGTACTCTAACCTTTCAGGTAAGTGGTACTTCGATAGTGGATGCTCAAGACACATGACAGGCAGCAAAGAGAATCTTAAGCAAATGATACATTTGAGTGCTGGAACAGTGACCTATGGAGGAGGCACCAAAGGAAAGATCATTGGCAAGGGGACACTAGATGTTGATGGATTCCCACCCTTGAAGGATGTGTTGTTGGTAGATGGGTTAAAGGCAAATCTAATCAGTATCAGTCAGTTGTGTGATGATGACCTACTGGTTACATTTGACAAGGTATCTTGTGATGTTTATGATAGTGACAATGTTCTTGTGATGAGAGGTACTAGATCCAAAGATAACTGCTACCTAGCCCAGGAGGAAGTAGAGTGCTTCCATGCCAAGATAGATGAGGCTTCTATATGGCATAGGAAACTTGGACATGTTCACTACAGAAACCTTGAGAAATTACAGAAAGTTGATGTTTTAATAGGCTTACCAAAGCTTTCTTGACCAGGTAAGCTTGTGTGTGGTGATTGCCTCAAAGGTAAGCAAACCAGAGCAGTTCATACACCCCTACAGGTACAGAATGCTAACCCTAGATCTAGTAGGTGTTTTGAATTGCTGCACATGGACTTAATGGGTCCAATTGAGGTAAGTAGTCTCAGTGGGAAGAGATATGCCTTTGTAATTGTAAATGACTTCTCTAGATACACTTGGGTAAAATTTCTTAAAGAAAAGTCAGAAGCTTTTGATCAATTCAAAATTCTTTGTGCTAGTATTAAAAACTTGTATGGCTCCACTGTGACTAAGATTAAGTCTGATCATGGTAAAGAATTTGAAAATGCTAGTTTTGATAACTACTGCAATACTAAAGGTATTTTCCATGAATATTCAGCTCCTAAGACTCCTCAGCAGAATGGGATTGCTGAAAGAAAGAACAGGACTCTTCAAGAGATGGCCAGAGTTATGCTCAATGCTAAAGACTTATCCAAAAGACTCTGGGCTGAAGCTTTAAACACTGCTTGTCACATTAGTAACAGGGTGTATCTTAGACCTGGAACTAACATGACTCCTTATGAACTCTTGAAGGGTGTTAAACCAAATGTTGCATATTTTCATGAATTTGGATGTGATTGTTATCTGCTTAATGACAGGGATTATCTGAGTAAATTTGATCCTAAAAGTGAAAAATGCATCTTTGTAGGATACTCAGCCAATAGTACTTCTTTTAGAGTCTACAATCTTAGATTGAAGACAATTCAGGAATCAGTGAATGTTGTGTTTGATGATTTCACTCTTGATACAGGTACTGATGACATCTTAGTTTCCAATGTTGAACCAATAGTGGAAACCGAGAATGTTACTCCTGACAATGTTACTCCAACATTGGAACTGGAAGCTGGAAACACTAAACAGGAGTCAGGGAACGATGTTAGACTAACACCAGCAAGATCAGATGTTAGACTAACAGTAGAGGATTCTGACTCAGAACATGAAGGTGCCTCTGAACCTAGAAGAGATCCCCCAGCTAGGATTCAGAAAGACCATCCAGCATCCCAGGTAATAGGTGAACTCACTGAACGGGTAAGGACACGCAACAGAGAAAGACTTGACTATAGAGATATGGTAAAACTGTGTGTCTGTATGAACTTCACTTGTACTGTTGATAATGCCTCTTGTTTTGTCTCCACCATAGAACCTAAGAATGTGAATGAAGCTCTTCTTGATAACTTCTGGATTAATGCCATGCAGGATGAACTATTATAGTTTACTAAGAACAATGTCTGGATACTTGTACCTAGACCACCTAATGTTAATGTAATAGGGACAAAGTGGATATTTAAAAACAAGAGTAATGAGGAAGGGGTCATAGTGAGAAACAAAGCTAGACTAGTTGCTCAGGGGTACACTCAGGTTGAGGGTGTGGATTTTGATGAGACATTTGCTCCAGTGGCTAGGATTGAATCCATTAGGTTACTTCTAGCTATAGCATGCAGTCTTAAGATAAAACTATACCAAATGGATGTAAAAGGTGCATTTCTGAATGGGCTGATTGATAAGGAAGTATATGTTGAACAGCCTAAGGGATTCACAGATCCTAAGTACCCCAACCATGTGTACAAGCTTGAAAAGGCACTGTATGGGCTTAAACAAGCACCTAGAGCATGGTATGAAAGACTTACAAAATTCTTATTAAGTCTTGGCTTTGTTAGAGGTGAAGGAGACAGAACACTGTTTGTCTTGAAGAAAACTTCTCATGTCTGTATAGCTCAAATATATGTAGATGATATTGTTTTTGGCTCAACTAAGAATTCTATTCTAGAAAACTTTGTTGAATCACTGACAGGGCAGTTTGAGATGAGTATGATGGGAGCATTAACCTTCTTTCTTGGTCTTCAAGTAAAACAAACAGGTAATGGGATTTTCCTAAGTCAGAAAAAGTATGCAAAGAACTTGGTAAAAAGGTTTGAGTTGGCAGATTCAAAGCCTTGCAAGATGCCCATGTCTTCATCAGTGAAGATATCCAGGGATGTTAATGGTGCTAATGTTGATCCAACATTGTATCGTTCAATGATAGGGAGCTTACTCTACTTGTCTGCTTCAAGGCCTGCTATAATGTTCTCTGTTTGTGTTTGTGCTAGGTACCAGGCATGTTCAAAGCAGTCACATTTGATTGCTGTGAAGAGAATCCTTAGATATATTTCTAGCACCTTGGCCCTTGGTATATGGTATTCTTATAACACTAACACAAATCTTGTAGGTTTCAGTGACTCAGACTGGGCAGGAGACACTGATGACAGAAAGTCTACAAGTGGAGGATGCTTTTATCTGGGGAACAACTTGGTCTCATGGTATAGTAGAAAGAAAAACTGTGTGTCACTCTCCACTGCTGAATCTGAATACATAGCAGCAGGCAGTTGTGTCACTCAGTTAGTATGGCTTAAACACATGCTACTGGATTATGGGTTAGACAGTGATACCTTACTTATGTTTTGTGATAATCTTAGTGCTATAAGCATCTCTGAGAACCCTGTGCAACACTCCAGAACTAAACATATTGATATAAGGCATCACTTTCTGAGAAACATGGTAGAGGACAAGCTCATTGACATTGAACACATTGAAACTAACAATCAGCTTGCTGATATGTTCACTAAACCCTTAGATACTGAGAGGTTCTTCAGTTTGAGGAATTCTCTTGGCATGTGCATTGTTTAGGGGTGTTAGTACACCAGTGTTGACATAACACCACTGTCTAGCACTGGTTATTGGTTGTGGTGTATCTGTAATTCTTTTTGTTTCCTATCTGCATTCTTCTTTCTTGCATATTACATCTTTGTTAGAGATTCTGTTGGGCTGTGTGGTTAACTGTATGAATAGCTGAGCTGACTGGTGGACAGGTACACAACAAAGGGTTTGTAAAGTTAGAACTCTGTTGTTAGTCTGTGAATGTTAACCTAACATCTGGGAGAAGCTGGGGTACACAGAGCTCACTACTCTGATGTTATTCAGTTGTGACTTATCCATGTTAGGTTAGACAGAGCATGAAGAGAAGCTGGGGTACATGATGTTGAGAGCTTCATTGTCATTCAGTTGTGCTTATTTTTGTGTTCTGTCTATGACCAAGGTTATGCATGATAGTGATCCTTACTACTGGGGTGCTTTGAAGTTTCGACTGCTTGCATTCAGTAGCATTGTTCACTTGGTATTTCTCTTGTAAACAGGTTGGAAAACAAGTATGCATGAGGAGTTGGGGTGGAGAAGTATATGATAAATGTATTGTCTTCATTCAGTTCCTTTGTACTTGCCTAATCTGTTGCTGATGGTTAAGTTGCTGGGGTGTGTGGGGTCTTGTGCTGCCCACATTCAGTGATAAAACTATCCTTTTACATTCACTGGTTTTTTAGTTCAAAAGGGTTTATGATAAAGATAAATTGATTTGTCCTGATCCCAGTCAGTAAAGTTGTTTGTACTTGGTTACCATCTCCCAATGTTGATCTAACATTGTTGCACTCTTTCTAGTTCTGCATTTTTTTTCCTTGTGTCGGTTTGGGCTTAGGGGGAGTAGTAATCCTAGGAATCATGTGTTGAGGCATACTTTGTGGGTGACTCACTGCAGGTAAAACACTATGTTTTGTGATCTTCTATGCTATGGGAACATCTTTTCCCTGGATATGTGTATCCACTCTGTGTTTTTCTGTTGGATGTGTTACTTGCTCATACTGATGATCTGAATTTATGTCTTTGTACCTATGTACTTGGGGTGAGGTTCCAGATCAGTATACAGAAATATCTCACGCTCTCACATGATGTTGCCTTGGATGAAGCCCTACACCTACAACTTCCTTCCCCGATGTTAACTTACCAATGTTAGTTCAACATTGAAACATTGTAACTTATAAGTTTTTAGGTTTGGAGACCGCTCTGGTTACGTGTTAATCTAACAATGACACGTGGTAAGGTGAACATGGGTATGATCGTGTGACAGTGGTCCGATTATGTTGGTAACATGTTACAACACCACTATCACTATTCTTCAGCTGATTAATTGTATAATTTGCCCTAATCTGTTCTCACTATTTACGCGCTCAAAATTTTTGCAAAATCAACTCTCTCTGCAAATCAAATCTCTATTTTTTCTTCTCTAAATCACTCTAACAATGGCTCGCAAGTCTTCCATTGACACTCTTACAGCTACTGCCGAACAGATGGATCAACCACGACGTCGTAGGACTAGAAGTGCAACCGCTGAAGCCATTGCCACCGCCGCACCAAAGAGGAAATCCACCTATCAACGACGTAAGGGCAAGAAAGCCGCTAAGGGTGATGTTGATTCAACATCAAAAACTTCTGAGCAAACCACCACTCCCGTCAACCCTGAAAACGAGGTAATGATGGCTAACCCTACTCTGGATATGCCTGCTACTACTGTTGGGGGTATTGAGGGGGAGAAAAAGGCCTATGTTGTTGTGGGTGAGTCTGAGGTTGTGCATGAGGTCCCTGAGGGTAATGTTAGGGATGAATCTATGGTTGTTGAGGAAGTGGTTGAGCCTGCAGAGGCTGATGTTGCTGAGCAGGATACTGCTGATGAGATGGATACTCTTCCTGAGGAGGATGATCAGGTTGAGGAGACTGTGGTTGAGGAGGTTACTACTGAGGGTAACCAAGATGTTGATAATGGGGGTGACAGTCAACCTGAAGAGGTTGAGAGAGAAGAAGAAGAGAGCCTGACTCTCTCTGCCTTAGCTACTGCTGCTAAGAAAAGAAAGGGAAAGCAGGTGATGGTTGAAGCTTCTGAGTCTGAGTCAGAAGAGGAAAAAGAGGAGGAAGAGGATAAGGAGGAAGAAGAAGATGAGGAGGAAGTTGAGGAAGAAGACATATAGGTAGGTGATGACCCTGCTGATGTTACTCCAACATCAGGCAGTGATGATTACTTTGATGTGCTTGATGAGGAGTACCCCAAAAAGCCTTATTCCAGCTTTTATGTGTCTGCTGAGGCAGAAGAACAGTGGGAGGCTTATCAAGCTAGGGTTATCCACATGGAGAGGAACATTGATGAGGAAATGTTCAAGGAAAATAGGTTGTTTGAGCTGCTTGAAGCTATAGGAGTGTTGGGCTCTGTGATGAACCAGTCATCATATGTCCCTGATGTGATCAGAGAGTTCTACATGAACCTCTCTCAATGGGTGTCTCACCAGGACTCTCCCAAGTTTGGCAAAGCTTGGGTAAGGATGAAGGTCTCTGACATCAGCCCCTCTGTGATCAATAAAGCTTGGGGACTTCCTAATCCTGAAGAGACAGAGGATCCTAGCATGGATGAGGTGATCACTGACCTCACTGGTGGACTCACAAGGAAATGGAATGACAATTTTCCAACTACAAGGCTGACTTCCTTAAGTGCTGTACTTTACAAGCTCTCTATCTACAACTGGTTGCCCTCTTCAAACACCACTGTTATGACAAAAGAATCTGCAAAGCTGGTGTACAAACTGAAGAATGGGCTGAGTGTGAACATAGGGGAGAAGGTTCTGAGGCACATGAGGGAAGTCACAACCAAGGCAAAGGGAATCATTCCATATCCCTCTCTGATATCCAGCATTCTTGTGAAGCAAGGCTTCAAGACAAAGAAGACAGAAGGCTGAATCAAGAACAAGGCCAAGATGAGCATCACCAGGAGCTACTTCACTCAGGTCAGGATTCAAGATCTGCCATGGAATCCCAATGATGCAGCTGTTCCAAGCAGGAAGAAGAAGAAGAAGAAGACTCACAAGTTTGCTGCTTCTTCAGTACATGTGGCTAGTGGTGACAGTTGTTCTGTCATTGCTGATGCTTTTGTGGAGGAGACCCTGGTGTGGCTGGACAGAGAGTATAAAGATACCCAAAGAGAGATAGCAGACAAGCAAGTGAGGTTGCAAGAGATAGACAGCCTCAGGAAGCATTTGAGGGATCTGCCTTCCTCACAAAAAGGGGGAGAATGATCAAATTTCAAAAATTTCTGAGTTCTGTTATGTTTCTGTCAGTATGAACAATTCTATTTTCTTTGTTTGTGTTTCGGTTTCATCAAGGAGTATGTTCCTTGCTACTTAGTATGGTCTGTAATTAAGTACTTTTCTATCTTGTTGCTTACTGCTTCTGCTTATGATCATTGAATTTTGGATACAAAGTACTAACTCTGTTTTGCAAGTGTTAACTATTCTCTGATGTTTAGATAACAGTAAGATGTTCAATGTTAGAACATTTTTCTGGTTTCGATGTTAAGCTAACATTGACAAAGACAGATGTTATGACATCATTGAAAGTATCAATGTTAGAATAACATTGAGTTGGTCCCTTCTGATGTTCAGGGGGAGCGTACTTATTTCCATTGTGATCTGATAGTAAAGTTTGTTTGAATAATTTGATCTGGTTAGAACAGGTTCTTAGGTTTTGTGATTAAGGCAAAAAGGGGGAGATTGAAAGTGCAGGTATTCTGTCAATGTTAGTTTAACATTGAAAGTGCAGGTATTCTGTCAATGTTAGTTTAACATTGAGAAGTCAATGTTAGAGTAACATTGCTGGAGCAGAATCCGATTTACAATCTTGATTATATTCTTTATTATTGTTTTGCCTTATTCATTTAACTAACTGAGTTCCACAGTTGTAATTGTCTTTGATTATTATTCAGGAAACAAACTTGTCATAGGTTGGACGCTCAAGTTTCCAAGATGGAAAGTTTCCTTAATTACGCAAACCACTCTATAAGGAAAGATGAGTTCGAGTGGAACTAGGAATGCTTTCCAAGATCAAGTCCTGATTTTCCCTAGTTAGATTACTAACGAAGGAACTATTATTCAAGAAGGACTGCGAGAACAAAGAAGAAGAGTTCAAGAAGGAAACAAGGAGAATTACCAACCGTGTACAACACACCTTGAAGTCGAAGATCAAGAACCTATATATAGGTGTGAAGTACATCAAGACAAATACGAGACAAGAGCCAATCAATCCGAGAGATTAATTTACAGTTGTTTAGTGTTGTCTTGCTTTAGCAAAGTTTGTGAGTTGTTAGAATAGATCTCAGAGTGAGGAGCTTTTAGAGATAGTCGAAGCAATTCTTGTGTGCTTTGCTTAGTTCAATCAATTTAAGAGTGAGGAGCTTAAGAATTGAGAGAACGACCTTTGTTAAAACCTTTACGGGTTATTTCGCCTACGGCTCGGAAGTTAATATAATTCTATATTCACTTCTTAAACTTGGTGTTTGTTTATTCCGCTGCACAATTATTCTGGTCTGTTGTTAAAGTAACATCGCTGAAGTAACAACATACAAATCTGTTGTTAACACTCCAGTGTTAAAGTAACAACAACAACGTATCAACCCGATCCACAATTTCAGTTTTCATATGATCCATAATTCTGCCACAAAAATTCGTTGCCAACTAAGATTCAAGTCGATGTTATTTTTAAGCTCCATGATCTCAATGATCCTCCTCAACTAAACACCATGAGCGACGCTATCAAATTCGATTAGTTCTAGACCCAAAAGAAACTTCGTCCACTCTCTACGCGCGGCTCTACAATGTCTAAGTAGATGGATTTTAGTTTCAATATGGAACTCGCAAATTGCGCAATTCGTTGTCTATATTATGTTTATGGGTTGTTGAAGGTGATTTGTAGCCAACCTTTTTGCGTAGCCAGCCAAAGGAAGTGTTGAATTTGGTTGCTAACATCAATTTTCCAAACCCAGCCACAGCCCACCATATGTGCAAAATCCGCCGAATAATATTTTAGAAAACTATTGTAAGTCGATTGACATGAAACCCGACCATTTGTCGGTTCATTGCACATAATTGTGTCATCAACCTGACTCACAACAATAATTTTCTTGTGCAGATCCTTGCAAATATTATCCAGCACAAACGTCCTAATTTTCTCCTAATTTGGTGTTATTTCGTCTAAGTTCCAATACACTGTACAATCGACCCTGAAATAAATCAAACTATGCTAGCCAATTACAGGGCAATGGACCAGCTTTGTCTGGAACATCTATTACACGATAAGAAGCCTAAAATCACTAAAGTAACCCTGAACAATCAAACTCGAAATGGTCGAATAGAAGATGATTTGACGCCAAAATAACCGTCAAATCCCAAGACATTCTAATGGGATTCAACCTTGATAACTCGCGAACGGCGTTAACTGATTGATAACGATCAAACTGGAGGGCATATTGATCGAACCGAAGAACTCTCAAACTTGAATAACAGTTGAACAACCTGGTTCGATTGTGGTAGGGTTGGTGAACAATAATTAATGATCTAGCATGAATCTCGCAATCTGGGATATTTATAGACCTCAGATGCGGGACCTGTTTCGCAAGAAGGAAATAACAATCGAATGCCTCTGAAAGTGCAAAGTGTTTGGTCAATGTTAGATCAACATTGTAGCTACAATGTTAGGATAACATTGAACACTGGAACACTGCACATTCATGATTATTGCTATAATTATGTTTTGCCTTTATTCACTTACTAACTTAGTTCCACGAGTTGTAGTTGGTATTTCTATGTGCTCCAGATTAATAGACTTCAAGGATGGATCTATTTCCTTAAAAATAAGTTACCATTCAATGAGAAGTTTCCAAAGAAGAACTTTCCTTAATTAAAGAATGAAAGATGTGTGCTTGCGGGTGGTAGGCTTGCGATACTAAATCTGGTGCTGACTGATTTCCAGTCTTCAGCATCGGCTGATCCTGTTGAATCAATGGCAGAACCCGCTCTGTTCTGGGTGAAGACGCCCTTGCCCTTGGAGAAGGCTTGACCCCAGCTAGTCGATGCATCTCAGAAGTGGTACTCTCTGTAGCTCTGCTCTGTGATCAAGTTACTCTAAACATCCACACTTGTGCGACCGTGCTTGGGGTGTTCCCACATACAACGCCAATAATTTGGTATTATTACATCTGGGCTACAATACACAGGAGTTATAGTCCAATCGGCCCTGAAATTAACCAAACTATGCTAGCCAATTAAAAGGAAATGGACTAGCGTTATCCGGAACACCTATTACAAGATAAGAAGCCTTTCTAAAATGTCTAAAGTACCCTGAATAGTCGAACTGGGAATGGTCGAACAAAAGACGGTTCGATGCTGAAATAACTATTGAACCACAGGACAGTCAAACGAGCCTGGATTTGACCCTGATAACTCTCGAATAGAACTGCTGATTGATAACGATCAAACTAAAGGGTAGATCGATTGAACCGAAGAACTCTCAAACTTGAATAACAGTCGAACAGCCTAGTTCGATTGTGGTAGGGTTGGTGAACAATAATTAATAACTTGGTGTGAATCTCGGGATCTGGGGTATTTATAGACCTCAGATGTGGGATCCGTTCTGCGAAAAGGCAATAACAATCGAACGCCTCCGTTCGATCGTCCACGAACTGTCAAACCATCTTGGATCAACTCTTTTCTATTTGGGCTGTTAATGGGCCATACCGGCCCAGTTTGTTTCTAGTCCACCTAAAACACCCCCACCACCTCCCATTTCTAATTTTCTCATACCAACAAGAATATCGCACAACTTCTTATTCGCATCAGTCAGATGAATATTAATATCCTCGTCGCATAGCCTCTTCGACCCGCACCAATTATTGTACCAAAATGAAGTTTATCTCCTTTTGTAATTTTCCATCGGATGAATGTCCTCATTAACCCCACATAATGAACTATCCCCTTCCACGTTGCGCTATCCATGGATCGGACATAACTGTTCATGAGATTTGATTCCCTTAGATATTTGGCATTAATTAAGTTGCTCCAAAACTTGCGCTCATTGCTTAGTATTTTCCACGCCAAATTCGAGAGGAGTGCTTCGTTTCATGGATGTGAGGTACATATCCCCAATCCCCCTCCCTCCCCCCGCAGCATTCGGCTTAGTTACTTTATTTCATCCCACTAAATGTAGCTTCTTCTTGGATCTATCTAGAGACCACAAGAAGTCCCTATTCGGTTTGACTAATTGTGCACAAACATTCTCGGGTAACCAAGCCGATTGCATGGTATATATCGGCATTGCTGAAGCAACATATTGGATTAAAGTCGCTCTTTATGCTACGGAAAGACACCTGCTTTTCCAACTATTGAACCGCTTCATGACTCTATCAAATATGTTGGTATATGTTGCCCTATTAACCCGCTCGTGCACTACTTTCATACTTAAGTACTTGCCAATATTACGTGTTGACCAAACTCGAGAAGGTCGTTGATCGTACATTTTCGCCCTTCAAGACAAAAAAATAGACTTTTGAGGGCTAAGCTTTAACCACAACTCGTCACAAAATTTGTCTAACATGTTCTTAATCGCACACAATGTTCTCGTGCTGGCTTTCCCCATCAAAAATCAAGTCATCAGCAAAAAAAGATGGGAGATTCTTGGTCCACCTCGACAAGGAACAATTGGGAGCCATTTTTTCCTATCCACTGCTTTTTGAATAAGTATGCTAATATTTCTACACAAGTACAAAAAGATACAGGACAAGGGGTCAGCTTGTCTCAAACCACAAGAATGTTTGAACTTCTCCAAGGGCGATCCATTCCAGAGAATGCTAGTGGCAACATTTTTACAAAAACCATAATGAGGTCTATCAAAACCTCGGGGAAATTAAATGCGCTCAGGGTGTCCTTAAAAAAACTTCAATACACTCTATTGTATGCTTTCTCGAGGTCCGGCTTCATAATCATACCAATTTGACTATAGATCGTATATTAAATGCGAAGTGCGAGGTTACAATTGTAGGGCTACAAATCTATTACAAACTATGTCTCCTATTACTATTGATAGAACTAGGTAGACTTAGGTCTAGAACATCTCAAACTCACGCTTGGATGGACTACCTGATGTCGAAGGCGATGTCAAAAGTGACGTCGAAGATGATATCGAAGATGATGTCAAATCCCTTCTATGTCGAAGATGTGGCCATATCGAGGGTGATGTTGGATATGATATTGGGATGTATGTCGGGGATATATATCGGGTTGTATGTCGGTTATATCGAGTGAACAGTGTACGTAGTAATTAAAGCTTACCTTGATTAGCAGAACCCGAATATATATATATATATATATATATCTCGGGATGCGGGGACTGCATACGTGACTTCCACGTGAGTTTTGCTATATCGAAGGTGATATTCGATATCACCATACATGTCGGGTGCCATCCCCGTCATCAATGAACATGGGCTAATTCTAGATGGGCTTGGCCCATGTAATTGGAGCGGGCTGGCCCAATACGGTAATTACCCATATCATGTAGTCCCCCAGTTTGGGAGTTGTTGTTGTAAATATTAATTTGTATAAGTTTGAATTAACAATATCTCTTATCCCGCCAGTTCAAATGACAAAGCTCGGATACATGAATTTTCTTAAAGACAATGGCGAGCCCGCAATATAATTTATGTATCACAGAGGTCCACGTTTGAATTGTCAGTAAAAGGTGTCTCTTGCGGGGTAATTGCGATGTTATTTCTAAAAAGGTGTCAAAATTGTGCTTTTATATCAAATATTTTTGATACCGATAACTGGATGTCGAATTTGGGTTTCGATATGCTTTGTCATAAATGCGGCATCGAAGGGGCTAATATCTAAAATAGCAGTTGAGATGAGAGAGAAAAGTCATTTTGTCTTTTAGCGAACTCGTACTCCTCCCGGCAAAGGTATGTCGGGGGTCCTCGATATAGGTTTTGATGTACCTTTCGATATAGCTTTGATATATTATTCGATGTAGATTTCATTATGAATCCTCTATTTATTCATTCGTTGTGGACTTCGATATGGCCTTTGATGTAGTCTACGATGTATACACTTCGATACAATTTTCGATATACCTTGCTTCATGATATTTATCTGCGTTTTGTCGTATGTTCTCATGCTTGTTTATTCGGCCTGATTACATAAATATGACCATTTTCTGAATTTGATCTTTCTGATTCCAGTGACTTGCATTTGTGGTGCCTTGAGAATTTTTGGGGCTTTGTCGTGCTAAAACATTTGAAAAACAACGATGTCGGGTGTAAGAGACATGAACGTATTTGGTAGCGATGCCGGCTTTGTGTTTGGACCAGAGCCTGGTAATGAGGAGGCCTTACCATCTTAATCTGCCTTCGTCTCTTTTGAGATGTTTGATGTGGAAGAGTTAGTAGATGATTATACGGGCGATGCCTCCAGTGATGAAGCTGATAGGGAAGAGGTGGACAGCGAGAATGAGGGTGTGAGACTAATCGAGTTCGGTATGGTCGACGCGCCCGAAGTGAAAAAGTACAAAACTGCTATCAAGTATGAGGATATGGAGTCTCATATTCCCCTTTATCCCGATTACTATAGAGCTGAGTACCATATCAATGGTTATGAGATCAGATTCCCCAATTCTAGAGAACGGGTGCATATGCCCCCTCATGGTTGGATTATGGTGCACGCCAAGCATTTTATCAACGGGATACATTTTCCCATCGATCCGTTGATCGTTGCTATTTTGAAAAGCATAAGGGTTTGTTTAGGGCAACTCTCCCATAATTTCATTGGTGTAATTGTAGTGTTTGTGCTGGTGATGAAAGCCTTGGGAGCACCACACGACGTTAACGAGTTTTGAGCCATGTTCTCTGTTATCACCAACAAGACGGCTGTGGACAAGGGTTTTTTCTTTTTGAGAGCTCAAGATGGGCAGAAGTTTTTGCAATGTACCCAAAGCAGCTACGACTTTGGGAACAAGAGCGAGTACTTTTATACTCAAGAAAAGACTGTCGGGGAATTCAAGGGACTCTCGGAGAAATGTTCTAAAATGAAGAAGTACTAACGGCGCTATGTTGTAGCCGCGCCGCGCGCCTAAGTGGGCTGCTGGTTTTCTTGACCGCCTGATAGTGCACAAATATGATCATCCTACCCTCATGCAAGAAGAAGTTCTTTATGTCAGCGGTCTGTCACCAATGGCCTATCAAGGCCCATATAGCCTCAGTATGTTGTTTTCATTTTCTGAGTTGCATGCTTAGTGTGTTCTTCCATTGGTAATCATTTTAGATTTTTGCTGATTATAGGTCAACTCATGATGAGTCGTAGGTTAGATGTTATTACTTCGCAGCCCACCGTTGTTGAGCCGGGTCCTAATGCTGAAACACCGTTACCCAACTTTATTTCAGGATGTTGACAACATGATGGTGACTAAATGGGAAGTGATGTGTTATGTCGTATCGTGGGTGCTCGTACTCTTCTTGACCTTTGTGATCATTCCTTGTATGTTGTTCTTTATAAAGAACTATCACATTTTTTTTTCTTATATATTCGGATGTATTGTAAAATAATGTTGGTTTTGTCATTAGTATTTGTATGAATCGGATGCATATTTAGGTGTTAATTGCATCGAATCATTTATGTTCATTCGAAAGTGTTATTCTATCCGCCTATGGTTTTGTATTATTTCTAACTAGGCCTGTTTCTTTGGGCGTAGTTTCATCAAGCATCTTATAATAGTTTTGTCTTGGATAAATTAACTTTGTAAAATTGTGCTCCAAAACTGTGTTAAGTAGTTTATTTGTTTAATGATGTAAGTTTCGCGCAACAATTTCCTCGTTGCAAAGTAAGTAGGAAGAAGTTATATTTGAAATTTCCATTAATCTAAATGGTGGAACTTTTATATATTGATACTTTTATTAATCGAAAGTGTTCTTCTATCTACCTATGATTTTGTGTTATTGCTTTTGTTGTTTTCGGTATATGAGGTCTTTCCAAAATATTGTGAAATGGTGAACATACCTCATGTTCCCCATTAGTGCATGTAACGGTTGGCACGGTTCCAAAACTTTTGGCGTGCCAACTAGTGTGTAAAGAGTGGTTCATAAAGGAGGTGACTGGTTGATCAAGCCAAGTGTCTATTGGCAAGAATTCGACCATTATAATCATTGTAAATCTATCAACACATTAACACAACTCTACACCGGTCCTGCTATTACATATGTGGAAAATGGAAGTTGGCAGAGTATATAACGTAGTCTCGATAAGTTTATTTGCATTTATAAAGTTGTATGTTTCCATTATGCTTGCTTTGTATTAGTTAATCTGATGACATATTTGTTTCTTCATCCAGGATGACATAGTTGGCCTCTGTTGTAACTACATTGTACGGAAACATGGTGCAGAAACGAAGTTGATAATCGAATTCAAGTACAAGCTGAACCGAGAATAAATGGTTCACTGAAGGGCAATGCAGCAGATATACAAAGAACTAGCTCCAGTGATGAGCGAATTCATGGAGATTGTCGTGACTCCACAGATGGTGAAGGAATGCTGATAATAATGAAGACTCGCTTCACTCAGTTCCTCCTATTTACAGTACTCCGGGCGTGACGTTCAAGCCCAGAAAGAATAAGATTAAACTTAACTTGACTGTCGTTGATCCATGCATGCGCAATGTGAGTGTATCAACATGATTCCTTAACTTTTGTCTGGTGTACATTTATGTGATATTGTTCCATTTCTTGCAGGCTACGCGCATTGAGAACCACTTCAAAGTGAAGGGGTTCTTGAATTACGAAGTCTGTCTTTTATGTTTCGTCGTTAAGGCTGTTCCAATCACCGCCATGACAGTGTTATCACGAAGAGATCTTATTTATGCGGGGCTTGATTTCGTTATGAACTTTATTTTGTTTTTGTGTTCATGTCATTTTGTTTTTTGGACATCGTATTAATTATGTTTACCTTATGTTTTGTGGTAATGTTACCCTACTATTACAACTTTTGTTAACAAGCTATGACGATGATGTTCATCACTGTTACTTTTCAGTGTTCCCACTTATCTTTACTCAATACTCTTTCAAAATTGAGGTTTTTTTCCTGCAATATAAATCAGTGACAATCATGAAAATTACCTTAGCACAGAAAACTTTTGTCCGAATAACACAACTTATTAATTATGCACAACACCAATATACCCACAAGCCTGCCATTCTAAGCCAATACCAACATATACAGAATACGCAAACGCATGAGCATTCTCATTGGAATAGTTCATACACAAAATATCGCAGTTCTAAAAGACTTTTGTAGGTTCATGAGTAATAAACGAATAACAATCTAACATAACACAATGTACAAGAAAGAATAAATAACATATAGGGCTAAAGAGTTATGCCATGATTAAAACACAATTTTTGATGGCATATTCTTCAGATTATCACACTAATCATCACATGGATTGACTGCATTGCCTCTGCGGAAGATTGATTCCCAATCTTCATAGAAACAAAACATCTTGTTCCTATAGCATTTCATGTGTGGATGCGCCTACATGTTAGTTGTAAGGCAAACTTTATCAGCATCATACACTACAGTTTGATGTGGTTTCACCATTCGTTATAAAATTCAATGCAAATACTCACCACGACGTATTCTTTCCACCACTCCTCGTCAGCAGTTTCCAAGGGTTAAGCCAAGCTGGACCACAAGTGTAGTCAAACAGAGAATGCATGTGATGATACTTCTTCATCCAAACCTGCAGCTTGGACTTGATCTGTGCGATAGCCTCCAACGTCGACTCCGGAGTGATGGCCTTTATCCCAACCTCCAACCTGCGAAGGAATGCAGCCATGCGAAATGTGTCAACTGCAATACCTTGCTGCTGCAAATCCTTCAGCACTACTATCAAAGCACATTCTTCCTCTAGAGTCCATGCTCTACGACTCGGTTTGGGCTTGTTAACATCACGATTAGGTTGAGCTTGATCTGCCATCAACTGAGTATTAACCAAAACAAGGTTACAAACATGTCTTAGATATTCAAAAAAATCTCAACTCATAAAGGAAAAAGGTAATTTCAACAGTGAACAAAATTATCAACTCACAAAAGAACACATGCACTATCAACTCGTATGAGGATATTCAGTGGTACTGTACAAATGGAGACAAATGGCATTAACCACACCATATCAACAGAATCCACAAGTAATTGTCAAATTCACAAGTTAGGCAATGATTCGAGTCCCATGCATATAATACCCTAGTTACAAACCGCATTTGGATATTCAAAAAAAATATCAACTCATAAAGGAAAAAGGTAATTTCAGCAATGAACAAAAGAAACAACTCATAAAAGAACACATGCACTATCAACTCATATGAGGATCATATGAGGATATTCAGTGGTACTGTACAAATGGAGACAAATGGCATTAACAACACCATATCAAGAAAACCCACAATTCATTTTTAAATTCACAAACCAGGCAATGATTTCGAGTCCCATGTATATAATACCCTAGTTAAACGTGTAATCACTTTCAATAACTCTGCAAGTAGTCAATTTATACGAGGCCCCAAATTAAACTCCAATCGCAAAATTAGAGTTTCAAAATTAACAAAGTATGAACTCTAACCACAATATGCGATTATGCGACTTCAACAAGACAACAATATATTACAGAACATAACAACAACTTTATTCAGTCGCGTTATCCAAAATCGTACTGCACGTTCCTTTTCTAGTGAAAATAGAACAAAAAAAAACATCCATCTCCACAAATCTTTTGTATAAATTCAACACGTATAGGTATACACTAGTTTATATTTAGCCATACTTACTGATTCACGAGAGATTTTGGAGCTTTTTGGAATTAGGGTTTCGCCTGGTAATCGCCTCACTTGTCGCAGCAGAGCCCTTGCTTGGTGAGAAATGAAAAATTAGAACGATGAATTCAGAAATATTGTTTAGACCGGGAGCATTATTGTCCTTTCAAGTGGGCCGAATTTTGTGTAAAAATGGAGATTAAACAATCGCTGAGAGGGATAGTGATTGTAATATGCGATTTTAAGTGCTACAATAGCGGTGACCCAATTATTAAATTTTTGACCCGCGACTTTAATGCGTATAATTCCCGATTCGAACAAGCTCTAATACTAATGATATAGATGTTCCTATCCTAGCTTTGAGGGAGGGGCTGTACCTAGGTTTGACTTGGAGGAGGGGGTCTATCTAAAGTTGTCGATGTTAATTATATATATGATTGATATGGATGACAATAAAACTATAATTTGCAAAATATTTTAATTATGAAAAAAATGGTGTAATTATTAAATTATTATATAAATATAATAATGACCCTTTAGAGTAGGTTCCGGGTGTTGGTAATGGAATGGTAAAAGTCGTGAGTCTGTCGTCGTCGTCGTCGTCTTCCTTTTTCTCCGACGACAGCAAGGAGAAGAAGCTAGAGGGCTAAATCCTTTCCATCTCCATAAATAAATAAATTAAAAAAAAACGTTTAAATCTCGATCTGATCCAAACTCGATAGATCGGAATTGTTGATTAGCTGAAAGCAGTGAGTCAAGTCAGTATACATACGATGAACCCTAATTTCGAAATGGCTGCTCCTCAAAATTCGATTGTTGATCAGGAACAATTTTTGATTTCCGACAACAACAACAACAACAACAACACTGCTAAGAAGCCTGCTTGGAACAAGCCATCCAGTGCTGCTGCTGTCGCTGCCATGATAGAGGCTGAGTCTTGGCCTGCTCTCTCTGAGTTGCCACGTGGCTCACCTAAATTATCGTCCACCGATTCTCCTACCCCTACCCCCCATGGACTGCCCAATGTCTCACAGGTTCCAATATTCTCATTCAATTTCTTGTCATCTATTTGCTCTTTATGTGTCTGCAGTCTGCACTCTGCTGTTATTATAGTAATATGAAACTTGTGTTGTAATACTTCACTTTAGAATTTTGCTCTTTGCTAATGATAGGGAATTGCAGTGGGATCACTTAATAATGATTTTGCTACTACCACCATCTCAACTCAGAACAACAATGTGGGTTCCCCCCGTCAGAGGTCCACAAAGCGTCTTGTTCTTGGTGTTGGTGCTAATTCAACTCATAGCACCACCCCTTCCCCTTCTAATCAACAACAACAACCACCCCTGCAACCTGTTGTGCTTGAACCATCCCCTTCCAATCCAAGAAAATCTCCAGGGGATAATTCTTCCCGGGACAGGGATACTGGCCAGAGAGGAGGAGGATCTTATGAACATCAGCGTTTCAGAAGGACCAATAGTGGACCTCTACTTCGTGATGCTTCTCATCACCAAACCAGACGTGACCAGGAACGTGGGAAGAAGGAATGGACTGTTCCCAGTCGAAGTTTCGGCAGCAGGGAGAACAACCATGGACCACACCAGAGAGTTGCTGCTTCTAGGCCATTCATGCGTGGTCCATCTCCATCTCCAAATTCTCATTTTATTTCTCCTGCACCTCCCTCTCTAGCTGTACGACCCTTTGTAACTCCAATGATTTATACTGGTAAGGCTTCTCGCTTTTCAAGTATGAATTTGTTATGTTTCCTACATTCTAATGGTGTGATTCTTCTTGCAGAAGTCCCATCCCCTATATATTACATGCACGGGCCTCATCCAGATTCACTTGGGCATGTACCCATGATGCCGCTTTCTCCAATGTTTTTCCCCATGCCTGATCCTACCTTACCATCAAAGATAGTATACCAAATAGATTATTATTTTAGGTATTGCATCCTTTTCAAGATAATGTGATAAATCCTTTCTCATGCTATCAAACACTTCATCAAGATTCTAATGTTTATTTCGTTTATCTTTGCAGTAATGAGAACTTGGTGAAGGATACATACTTGCGCAAGAACATGGATAGTGAGGGATGGGTTCCAATTAAGCTAATAGCAGGCTTCAAGAAAGTAAGTTGGCTTAAATTGCTGTGTGATTTTGCGTTCAAAATCTTATGTTTTGTGGCCTGTTTCACGTTTATATCATGTGAACTCATATCCGAGTTTATGGAGTTGCCAGGGATGCGTTTTGGTTTGATTCGAAATAATGGGGATTGTCAGATCACACATACTAGAAAGCTTTAATGAGCTTAATCACATAGTGCTAGCAGGAAATGGGATTTAATAAACAAACATGAGGAAAAGTACCTGGTTAAATACAGGTTCCAGGCAACCTATATTTTAGTCTAATAACCAAATTTTCTAGTACTTTCCATTATTTATTTTTAGCCAGAGTGATACTGTGAAGTTTTTGTATGTGTGCTTCGTACTTTTTGAAAATTTTGTGGCATAATACTGCTTTGGAAACTTTAATTACTGAGGATGAAAACTTAGCATTTCTTCAGTATTCAAAATGTCTCAGTATAAGTTTGAGTCGTAGTGATATGCATGCTTTGTTGTTGATGTGTGCTTCATTTTCATGTTGAGCTTGTAAGGGACAATTATGACTAAAGACACTGCAGTTTGTTGCACCTTGCATCCCCTTGAGAGAAAAAATTGTAGGTGAGGTGTATTTTGCAAATCTTCTGTCGGGGCGCAAAAATGATACAGATCTTAATATGTTAGAAAATTACTTAGCCTTTTCTTATTTAAAGAACAAAAGAATTATTTAGAAAATTAACGATAACCAAATCTTACTGGCTATACCTGACTCAGGTCCCAAGTTTACTTCTTGCACTAGGTTTGACAAAATTTATGTTTAAAATTTCAGCATTTGTTGCCACAATTAGTTTCTTCTTATGATTTTTTTTAAAGCAAGTAATCTGAAATTCTTGTTAAACTCACTTGCTATTTTTGGTTTTCATTTGATAAAGGATCTTGTTGCCCGAGAATTGGGTAAATTTTTTGGAACTTGTGATAATTCTTGTTTCTCACTTTCTTTGCATTTTGTATTGGAAGCCATGCTTTTGTTAGTTAACCTACTAGATAGAAATCGTGTTAAAGCCTTTCTTTATGTTTTGACGCCATGTTGATGCAAACATCTTGTCCATGTATGTTATTACTTTATGGCGCTATATTTTGAGTGTACATAGTTGTGCGTATGTGTATTTTAATGTGTATATATATGTATATATATTTATATATGTTTATTTTATGCCGCAATAATTTAGTTATGAAAATGTTCTTTGTTAGTTTTGAATTTTGTGATATGCGGTGGTGGATTAATATGGTCTAACCATTTAAATTTTTGGTGGGTAGACGATGCCACCAAATAGAACTTAGGGTTGTTGACGGGTTGATGGCTTTGTGTTAAGATTGACACTTCTAGGGATAACATTTGTCATAAAAAAATTGCTTCGGGAAAAAGCTTTTAATGCAGTTTGTTTTTTCTTTTTCTTTGTTTTCCCCCTCAAATCAACGGTCTAACCTTTTTGGTTGGAGATACCTGTTTTTTCTTTCCCATGAGTCACTAAAAGCCTGTATGTCATCCGAGCACCAGAGTGGAGAACATAATAAAAAACAAGATGTATATATAACATTATTTATATGTTTATTTATACAACAGATAATATTTGTAAGTAAATGTTCTTTGTGAGTTTTAAATTTTATGATGTACACTGTTGGATCAATGTGGTATAACCTTGTAAATATTGGGATTGTTGATGATGTAACCAAAATGAATTTAGGGTTGTTGGTGATTTCACGGTTTTGGGTTATGATTGGCACCTCCAGGGATAACATTTGTCGTCAGAAATTTGCTTTGGAGAAAGCTCTTGATGCAGATTGTATTTTCTTATTTTAAAATCTGTGATATACAGTTTTTTTGTTGCATATACGTTTTGTTATTCTTTTTCTCTTTTCCATGAGTCACTAAACCCTGTATGTCATCTGAGCACCAGAGGGGAGAAAATACGAGAACTTCTAAGGAGAGCTTCTTTATGTGTCTTTGAAAGTAAATAATAAACTTGTACAAAAGCATGTTTTGCTCGCTACGACTGTAAAACCCAAAGATGACTATTTCTTAGAACCTATAACAAGTATCAATGGTGCAATGCTGTGGTACAGAAAGCGCCTTCAAAAACCAGAGCAGCAAATCATACATCATGATTATTTTTGAACATACTTAGTTTATGAGATGAAAGATCTAAGGAAGCTGAACGTCGAAGGGCTTGTACTTATTATAGGAGCTTACACGATTACAGTGTGCTACAGCCCTCATTACAGCCTGAAGCAAAAATAACGCAGGCCTTGTGCCTAGCTGTGTGCTGTGCAATGGGTTTGAAGAAACCATGCACTTTACCTGTCTCGTGTGTTGTTTCTCTGAGCTAGGCGTGTGCTAAAGCGTGTTTCATTTTTATAATAATGATGTCTTACATGTTTTTTGGTTGGGATCTAAGTTGTAATCAATCAAAATTTAATGAAACATCCCTAATCTTATCTTTATTACTATAAATTTCACGCTTTCATGTTTGTTCCTAAGTCACATAATTGAGTGCTAAAATTTGTGATTTTTCATAAGAAGAAAAGGATTTTTCATAAGAAGAAAAGTGATTTTCATGCAATACCATCAAAATATGGCACCACCACATCAAGTGATTTGCATGATAATCATGGAACCCAAGAACCATTCTACTGCCAAACCTCAAAGTCGCTATTAACTTTAATTGTTGGGTAACGATGGAGGTTTATTTATTACCAATATCCAACTCCATTTTCACTCGCACTCTTTTTTGCTTGAACAAGTCGTCGTGTATTTATTTCTGCTTGATAATTTTTGTGGCCCTGTAACTAATTTTTCCTTTGTCAGGTCAAGTTGCTAACAGACAATATTCAACTTATACTGGATGCAGTGCAGGCTTCAAGTGTTGTGGAAGTGCAGGTTAACTATGATACATTTATGTAGCATTTATTTAATTTGTCTTATATATGTTGGAGTCAGTGGCCACTAATCCTCGTAAAATTGCTTACGTTTGTTAGACTACTGTCAGTTTGTCTAGCTAATCTTGTGGATATCCTACTTGTCACTAACTTTATCGTATTCGAGGCATTTCAGTTTATCTGTACTATAAATTGTTCCTCAAACTACCTTAATTAGTTGTATTCTTCTGGCCTGTTACTCTCATGCATAATAATTATTTTAGTTCCTCTTATTTGCAGGGTGATAAAGTCAGGCGCAAACATGATTGGAGTAAATGGATAATGCAATCTTCTGCAACAAGCCCTCAGCCACTGCATAAATCTGGTCCAGATATACTTGCTGCACATTTTAACAGTGTTGCACTGGAGGAAAAGACAGCCACATAAGACATGGCTTATTTATCATCGCCTGAGATTATAAAGCCAATTGACAGACATAGTGACAGACCAGGCGATTCTTTTCTTTTCTCTTTTTAAACAATTTTGGTACCCCGTCTCTTAACATTGCTGTTTTGGAGACAACTTAAGGAAGGTAAAAGAGTGACGTTGTTGGAATTGCTGATTCCGACTTGGATGGTGTTTCTGGACCCTTTGATGTGATTGGATGATGTTTCTTGAGGCGAATAAAACAAGGTTAAACCCACTAGGAAATTACAAAAGAGAACAATTTAATATAAATAATAAGCCGCGGTGGAAGAATAAAGACTCTGAAGTTCTTCAGGTCAATTTTTGGTTTCCATCATCAATTCATGTTTCTTTCGTTGTCTTGGTTTGGTTATGCTGTTTACTGATGGGAGAGTTTTGACATTGCTTCGTAATACAGCCCCTTCTAAATAAGTTACCGGCATCAGTTGTTATTTGTTCTTCAAAGCACGTGCTCGATGCTACTGTTTTGCTATACATTTTTGTGACGGTGTGGTTCACATAAATTTGGATAATTTCTACTGTTTATAGTCAAATATATATTGATACAACATGAATGATATATGTATGTGATGACTGACATGAATTATATATATATATATATATATATGTTATGTGTGTGACGACTGTTTTTGTCCTAGTGATTGGACTAACTTTACTCATGTGTATCTTGTTTGAGTGCCATTGCATTTTAGACAGATCTAAAATGTGGATTATGTGTCATAATTCTCTGTTACTTCTTAGGCCAAGGGCCTCTTGCTTAGCTTTTGAAAATTTTGAGGCAACTTAGACTCTTTCAATTTGGATTCCGTCCAATTCAAGGAAATTCTGCGCAGATTGCTTATCCATTGATCAACTTCACAAGTTCCCTACGATCCATGAGTTTAGTTGCTTGATAGGATAGAGATCTCTTTCACATTGGCCTTGCAGCTAGATTTTCTGGGTTTGCAAACCAAGAATCCTCAAAGTGTGTAAGTTACAAAATGATCTTTTGTATTTAGCAACTGATAAAATGTGTATGCATGGTAGGGACATGTAATCTATGATGCAACGACACTTCAAAACATCAACTGTGTTCATGTTCGACATGTATTCGACATCGTCACTCGTCTGACACTTTTTTGATACGTATCGGACACACCACGTGGCGTGTCTCAATTAAAATAATAAAAATTAATCTGACATTCACGTCTGACACTTAAGGTTGTTGTGTCCGGTAAGTGTCTGACACATATTAAGGATGTCTCTAAATTGTTTTAAGCTTGTTTAAGAGAAATTGTATATTTTAACTGTTTATGTTATAAATTTTATTTAAAATAATATTATAAATTGTCAAATAAAAGATAAAAGAGTTAGAAAACAAAGTGTTAAAAATTTAAATAACTAAGTAAAAAGACTAAACATGAATGATTTTAAATTAATGCATGATTTGATTTGAGTAGTATTTATGTTTTTTAGTATTATAATTAATTTATTTTGGTTTTATATTTATGTATGACACCTGATAGTTAAATTTAAATGGATATTTTATTGGAACTTTGTTTTGGTTAATAACAAGTGAGAAATAGTGATAATTTTATTTGAATTTATGTAGGTTATGAGTTTTTACTAGGGTTTAAAGAAATTAATTCTATAAGTTTATTAGTGATACTTAATATATTTTAATATTAAAAAAACACAGCCGTGTGCCAGTCGTGTCGAGATTTTAGAAAATCTGTGTCGCCGTGTCCGTGTCCTTGTCCCTGCAACATAGCATGTAACATTCTTCAAATTTTATCCGAAAGAAAATGGAATACTTCTTGGTCATGAATAGGACGAACAACGTGTCTTTCCCCACCTCGAAAAGTGCCTACAAATGCTTTGATCCTTTCTCAAATTGTGTGTGCATCTCATGTCATGCCACCTTTAACGAAATTGTCTGCTCCATAGCTCAAACCTACTCTTTCTCCTCTAGGGTTGATGCTTCTACCATCGCTTCTTGGACATTGCAACCTACTACCCATTCTCCAACAAGATTTAATGGGAGAGGGCCTATCTTAAACCATAGAAGTGTGTAAACTAAACAACGTAATTGAATGAAAATAAGATTAAATGGAAGAGGGCTTACCTTAAGCCATAGAAGTGTGTAAACAAAATGACGTAATTGAATGAAAATAGTGTAAAGAGACTAGAATTTAAATGAGTCCCTTTTAATTGAGTTCTACATTCTTGCTCCTTGAAAATAGAGGTGAAATACATTGGCGTGACGAGATTTAAAGATAAAGCCCTTTGGCGGGTTTTAATAAACTAAACCCCAAACCCCAAACAGAATGAGTAGAGCTCTGTAACAAATGATGACCTGATCTTTGTTGAAAGAGAAAAATGTATCATCATAATCCCCAATTCATTTTGTTGGTATTATTATTATTATTATCATTATCATCATCATGTTCATGGCTCCAATCCGCCACCGCTCGCGGTCGCGGTCGTGGTCGTGGTGTATACACTCTTGAAATGCACCACCGATTCTCCGATACCGTCAGGAAACTCTCCGGCACCCGCACTGCCCTAAGTTGGCCCCACAAACGCACCGTTGAGTACTATGCTCTGTTGGCCACTCACGATCGCCTTCAATCGGACGCTCTAACTTTCTCCGACGGCAACGCCACTTTCCGAATCACCTCTTTGGGATTGTAAGCTGCTACTTACTACTTAGTACTTACTTATTATTATTAGTATGCAAATATTAAATACATTCTTTTTTGTATATGATGATGAATCGTGTTTCCATTCCCTCACCTGATTGCAGTTTGCATTACACAAGTGTCACGTTGGGCACGCCAGGCATGAAGTTTCTTGTGGCGCTTGATACGGGAAGTGATATCTTTTGGGTCCCCTGTCGCTGCACCAAATGTGCATCTATCCATGATTCCCCTTATACTTCTGTATGTCTCACTCCTCCCTTCTTGTATTATTAATTATGCTCCATTTGGCTGGATTATTCACCTATTTTATTTAATGTGTTGTGTTCCTCTTCAATGATTTTGCAGGATTTTGAGCTCAGTATATATGATCCAGATGGGTCGTCTACGAGTAAAAATGTTAGTTGCAGCAATGACTTGTGTGCCCATCACGATACCTGCAGTGTTGGTACATCTAGTAATTGCCCTTACTATGTGTCCTACGTCTCATCTGAAACATCAACCTCTGGAATTCTGGTCGAGGATATCCTGCACTTAAGGCCTTTTGATGATGATCATGATGATGATGAATCTGTAAAGGCATATGTTACTTTCGGGTTAGCTGATAAAAATCTGTATTCGTTTTACTGATATTATACTGCTCGGAGAAACTAAGAATATAGTTAGTTACTTAATTAAGTAGCCTATTGAGGAATCCATATTTTGGTAGATGCGAAAAAAATGTTGTGAGCCGATTACGTGCGAATAGCAGAGGTTAGCGTACATACACCAAAGGTGCTACTGGCTCATGATAAAGCTCATGGCCATCCCATGTGCATGTCCTGTCTGCTATATTGCTGTTGCCAGGCGCCTTCTGTTTCTAACTCTTTAAATCTTATTGTTCGACTGTGCATGTCCTTCTCCTTCTAGCTTTCTACTTGTTTTCCACCTTAATATTTTGCTATTTGTCTTCTTCTTCTTTTATGTTCTTCTCAGTTGCTTTTGTGTTAAAAATCTCTTTTCTTTAATACTTTGTTAATAACATTATCTGTTCTTCTCCTTTCTCCTTCTTGATCTCACTCTCTGTTCCTTATTGCTCTCTCTTTCTTTTTGTTTTCTTTGTGTGAATTTATTTTATGCGATAAAGCCTTGTTTTTTCTTAGTTAGTTTTCCTCATTTCTTTTATATTTTTGCTTCCTTATATTTTATTTTATACCACTAGTCATCTAAGAGTTGCTCCTCGCATGTGTTATATTTTGCTTCTTTATATTGACATAGTCTATACTACAAATTTATCATATGGTAACAACAGAATGACAACACTTGAAATACAATATATATGTTGTCTTGCCTTGTATGTGTTCTGTAAATTTAATAATTGAAAGGAAGATTTCTTTGTATTTTGATATCACCAGTAGTAAGTCAGTTATATACTTGCAAATATATGTTTTAAAATAAAATGTGTTCATTTTGCACAATTGCAGAACAATATGTCAGATGGTAAAATATATGATACTGATGATGGATTAGATGAGAAGGATATTAAAGGATTATGACATGGAGGGGTGTTTACTGTGATTTTAACATTATATGGTTTGAGGGTTCCTTATGAATTTCTTGCTAATTGTCTATAATGTAGAAGTGAAAAATTTAATGTTGATTCTATATGTGTCAGTTCGAGTTATTTAACTGCCATCATTTTGCTTTAAAATTTTCTCAGTTTTTTTTTATAGGATTCAAAATTCTCAGTTATCTGATGATTTAAAGTCAATTACTCATGGTTTTCTTACTATAATTGGGCAGCTGTGGACAGGTCCAGACTGGTTCCTTCTTGGATGTTGCTGCTCCAAATGGTCTATTTGGTCTAGGCTTTGAGAAAATATCAGTTCCTAGTACCTTGTTCAGGGAAGGTTATATAGAAAATTCTTTCTCCATGTGTTTTGGGAACGATGGTGTTGGAAGGATTAGTTTCGGAGATAAGGGTAGCCTTGACCAAGAAGAGACCCCATTCATTATGCATTCATCCCAGTGAGTGTGCAACTTTTTCATGCTGATTGGGTAATTGGTGCCCTTGTTCAGAGCTATAGTTGTGTTTTCTGTCTAATGTTGTTTATTGTCTCCGATGATACTACCACGCAGCTCGACGTATAACATTACTGTGACCCAAGTTCGAATAGGGACTACTCTCCTGGATACTGAGTTCACAGCTCTCTTTGATTCTGGCACCTCCTTTACATATCTTGTTGATCCTTGCTATACTCAGCTTTCAGAAAACGTAAGCCCTTGGATGGCAGCTTAAAAGTTATCTAATTTAGCCTGGGTTCAAATTTATAAGTTCTAAACTATCTGTAGTTCCATTCACATGTACACGATGAGCGGCGGCCACCTGATCCAAGAATCCCTTTCGAATACTGTTATATTATGAGGTCAGACTAGCATTTGTGTTTAAATTCCAAATTTCTTGTAACCTGTTCTTAAATATTTCATTTTTATTGATGGATAGTCCCGACACAAATACCAGTATGGTTCCTGGTATGAGCCTGACAATGGATGGGGGAGGCCAGCTAGTTATCTACGATCCAGTTATTGTCATCTCAACTCTGGTGATGCTGAAATTAAAGTTACATCATTGTACTCATTTTGCCCGTACTCTCTATATTTCTGTGTTACTGAGATGAGTTTCCATAATCATAATTTGCAGCATGAACTTGCATATTGCCTGGCTGTTATTAAGAGTCAGGAACTTAATATAATTGGACGTAAGTTCTCCAGTTGCAATCTCTGGATTCTTTCCTGTGAATTCTTCTTCTTTATTTTCTACACGAGTATCTATTCCTCAAATTGTGGTATTTTTTCAGAACGGCATTAACGTATGAATTTCCTTGTTACAAGAAGATGGTATCTGAGGAAAAACTACAAAATCATTGAGTACCTATGGCAATTATCCAATTCTTTTCATATTTATAAATGCATTATATAGTGAATGCCTCCAGAGACCTTGATGTGTTCTGAGTGCATTTATCAAGCTCGTTCTTTCTATTCTCCTTTCTAAGGTTCTTGGGAATTTAGAGTTTAGATATGGGTTGGGATTGGGTTGAGGCGAGGAGCATCTTCACTTAATTATGACATAATCCATGAGTTCCATTTTCCATTGCTTTTGTTTGATATGGTCATCACTCTGGTTTACGATCATTCTGCAGAGAACTTTATGACTGGCTACCGTATTGTATTTGATCGAGAAAAACTAGTCCTTGGCTGGAAGAAGGTTGACTGTAAGTATAGTGTGATTTGGTTCAGCATACATATGTTTATTAGTTGAGCTTCAGTAAATTACTGAATGAATTGGATCACAGGTTATGATGATATGGGAGATGCAAACACTTTTGACCTTATGCCGGCAAACTATGCCAGTGCACCATCACGTGATGTCGTCGGCTCACTTAATCACACAATTCAACACCGCGAACCAAAAAGGAATACTGCTAAAAAACTGGTAACATCGTCATTCTACAGATTTAGTACTTCTATTCTGATTCACTCTCTTTTAGTATCTGCGGTGTTAGCTTTTCAATAACTTTTGTCAATGCACAGCATATAGTCCTCCAGTTTCCTCCTTGACACGGTTGGTTCTGGCATACATGTATATTCGAATTATGAAGCACAAACCTGGGTGATGGATTTAAGTTGAAATACATAGCATCATTTTATAAAACTATATTTATCTTCCTTTTGATTAGATTATTAGTTAAATCATTATAATTAAAATAATTTAGTGGGCATTATGATTTCAAACCTTAAGTATTTAAATATGACATCAATAAATACAGGTTTAAATTATCAATTATAATTGTAAGTTTTGGGTGTGTGTCAGTATATTTCTGTGGTGAGGCACAAGGTATGGCGATTTCTCCATATATACCGGAAAACTAATGAATCCGCGACAAACGTGAGATTCATATGTGGATTTAAATTCTTGATATAAAGGAGCCTTAGTTTCATGAACAAAGTGTCATCTGGAAGTGTTTGATGTTTGCAAATATTCAAATAAGTAGATTTTTTCTTATTTTTGTTTAAAATTGTTCGAAGTTATTTTTTCGTGCCTTATTATTTCCTGTGAGTAATTTTTAATGAATCTTCCATGATAGAGAGAAAAATAAATAGTTTCTAAGAGTAAAGTTTAACATGTATTCTTTTGGTTTTTGGTCTTTTTAATGTGCCAAGGGTCAATTTTAATTTGTTTTTTTTTTTTTGAGAAGGTCAATTTTAATTTGTTAATAGCATAAAGATGTTCAATTTTAATACTCGTGATTTTTGGTAGGAACAAGAAATGTGATTTACACCTAAATTATGACATATGTACATTTCTAACTCTACATTATGTAACTATCTTAAAAAAAAAAAAAAAAAACTCTACATTATGTAACATCTTTATTACTATTCCTAAATTAATGTCAACACTGCTACATATACCAAAACAATGATTAATTTCATTTCACTCCTAAATTGCAATAATTATGTTTCTAGCCTTAATATTAAGAATTACAATCGCACACCATAATTACTAATATCTATATTTGGGTCCCTAACTTATGTATACATTACACCCATAAAATATATAATATTTTTATTTCGACACCTAAGTTTACTTTACTTTCTCTCTCTAAGTTGGAGGTTTCTTTCTGTAGGCTATCATAGTCTAAGTTTATTGACTTTATAATCAAATTGCCTACACCCGAGCCACTTGCTAGTTTACGTGTTTTGGTTGAGTGCAGTTTTTTGAACTAAAGTTGAGCATTTCGGATGTCATGAGCCAATGAAAAGTTTCTAAGTCTATAATAAAGTACTCGACTACGTCACATAAAGTGGATGCAAGTGCAGTGGTGCACCTATTTCTGTTTTAAAAAAAAATTTGTTAATGTGCCTTAATGCGCCTATTTTAAAAAAATAATCTATTGTAAATTAAGTGATATTATCTTAATAAGTATCAGATTAATTTCTACGATAAAAAAACTCGACAACAACAATATCATAGGTTTTAATTGTTTATTACTTATGACACATTGAAGTAAAAACTCGAATATAACACCTACATGTCATATTGTAACACAAAAAACATGTCTCAAGTATCAAATTACATTTACTATTTGATGCAGTGAATCGTCGTAGGTTATTCAAACACGCCACGTCAGACCAAAAATTGTGGTGCTTGGACAAAATAATCCTTGACTTACTTTAGGATCAACCAACACTTCAACAAGACATGTAGGACTAGTCGGTAGTCCCAGCGTGGGCACTCCGATGCTTATGTCAGTAAGAATTTAGACAATAAAGTCTAGGGATAGAGAGATGAGGTGAAAAATGAGTACCTTTTTTTCCTACTAAGAGGGGGTATTTATAGGAATTTCATGGGGTCAACTGTGCGACCTTACTACCTTGGAATCATGCTACCTTGCTAGGACGCAAGCATGTTATCTCGCTAGCATGCAACCATTCTACCTCGCTGGTATGCAACTGTGCTACAACTAATTTAGGTCTTATGTTATTTAAAATATTTTCAAAGACAAAATCCCTAACGCAATATGTTTTCAACTTGAGAGCTTGCAACATAATATATACAAAAGAATATGGTAGATCATTATTGGCACTCTTTATGGGAATGATCTACCATAATGATTATACCGCCATTCCTAACAAGCTTCTCATTGGAAAGATCTATGGTGGTTGCCATCTGCCCTGTGAACCCAATAAGATCAGAATTTAAAAGGGAGAGAGGAACATGCTCTCGTTCTTTCTTCTCTTGCAAAACAAACGCAATAGCTTCGATCTCACCGACATCAACACCATCCACTACATTAGGACTACTCCCACTACCAACAATTTCCAAGTTCTCATCCATATTCTTTCTCAATGATTAACGGAGCAAAGACATCATCTAAAGACGGTAAAATATGAGGGGTTCATGGTCATGTTGGAATTTGTACTATGTATGCAAATAACAATTAAGTATGGACTCGTGTAACACTTGTTCAAATAAATAGAATAAAATAAAAAAAAGTGTAATATGGGAATTGTTTGTGATGAAAATCCTTATGATATATTAAAGTATTTCAATAAATGTATAATTATTTGCGTTAATAGTTATATTTGATATAATTTGAAACCTTTCAGCATATAAGTCGTTATATGCAAGAGGAATAAATTTAAGTTCAGTGAATCATAAACAGCCCGCGACTCTTATTTATAGTCAGGAACCTATAAATGAATTAAGTTGTGAATGTAATACATCATTATAATTGGATGAGCTAATTTTTCGGAACAACGGATGTGATGATATCTCGATGTTTGAATTCTTATATGAATCGTTTCTATAAAGTACTGGAGCACGATGAACATGTTTGTTTTTTTTTTTTTGTGAATGTCGTCCTCAAATAATTTTTCTTCTAATCATTCATCAATATGTATGACCATTAACTCTTTGATCTCAATCCATTGTTGAATCCCCTTTTGACTTAGACGTCGTGATGTTTTTGAACCCCACAACATTTAGAACCCTATCTTGGATGGATTAGGAGGTGAGTAGCTGGGAATGTGACTAAAATGCATGGAATCCTAAAATATGTGTTTTCCATTGTTATAATTAGTAAGTACTTGTCTTGATTTGAACGCTCAGTCCATAAGCGTTATGAATATTGTCAAAGACTCTTTATGTAATGGAATCTAAGCATATATAATGCGATTAGCAGGGTAACATATTTTACCTATAAGATTAGGGAACATAGTAAAGAGGATTGAGTTGACTGAAATTTTATATATCAGTAATTACTCATCATTGGCTTCGAGTAACTATATATATCTATGATGGCGAAAGTTCAATATCTGACCTCTAGTGGAAGTATTTTGATATTAATGGGCGAATTAATGAAATAAGAGTTATTAAATTCATTAGGGACATTGAAACTTTGATTCATAGGTCCAGTCGCTCCCCGCAAGTGATTTGGTTAATGTGATTAATCAAATACTGAATTAATATAATTAAATAAATTTTGTCTTTGGTTAGTTTTATTAATCAAAATAATTAATGAGATTAATTAGTATTATTAAGTTAAGAGTTGTAAACTTATAGATTGTATAATAGAAGAGATTGGAATTTAGAATTGCATATTTTTATTTTATATGAGATGAATTAAATATTATATCCAATTTGATTTAATTGGACTTTATCAATTGAAAAATAATAAAATAACCCAATGAAAATAAGTGAGCCAAAATATTGAGGCCAATCATGCTATTACACGCCACATATAGGTTAAGTAAAAAACTTTTAATCTTTTTATTATTTCTTCCAGAATATTATTATATCTATTAACTATAAATATATAAATATTAATTAGCTATTATTTCATGATATAGAATAAATAATTAATTAGAATTTCACATTATTTAGATAACGAAAGATGTGTGAAAGAGATTGAAAAAGAATTGTCTTACCTTATCTCTAATGTATGCTTAGTTGAGTTTCTTAATTTTAGGGGTACTAATAGGGATATAATTTGTAAGACAAATTCCATCTCTTATTAGCTTATACACATGCAATCACACGCTTCATTGATCACAACTTTTGAAGTTTAAATCTGTCTTGAATCTTGAATTTTCACTCTTTTAATTAATAAGAGAAGATAAAAAAAAAGTCTAGAACAAAAGACAAATACGTACACTATTTTATTAATTCAAGGGCACAAATGTGCTTTTAGTTGATTGCTTGAATTTGATTTGCAAAAAGCATAAGAGGCCACACTCACACATAGGCGTTGATAAAGTAAGGTCGAACGGTGGCCTTGATGCCTTAATAAATCTCCATTAACATACGAACCGTAATGGTTCAAAAAGTATAATTTATGTTCTTTAAATTATACTTGTTGCACTCTTAAAAAAAAAAAAAATTATACTTGTTGCATGATTTATTAAATACCAAATTGTTAATTAAAACATAAGATGATTTTGTGAAGATCGCATTCACATATCATTGAAATTCAATGCAAGTGGTTGCTCGATAGATTTAGTTAAAGCAATTCGATCATGAGATGAATCGAGAATATTTTTCACAAAGTCCTACTTCCACAAAAAAAAGGATTCAGGCCTTTATGATTCGAGGAAAAAAAGATCTTGAGCTTGAGAGGTCATTATTTGTAATAATGTTTCCAACATACCAGTCAGATCAGTTTTTGTTCCAAATACTAACGAGGAAGTCATCAAAGTCATCTTCAAGCTTTTTCAAATGTTTAAGATGTAACAAGTTGTGTTCTTAAACGCGGCTCGGATGTTGAACCGGCATCCTAATTGGTTACTGGTTTGATAGGTTCGATCATTGGTCGAACCGGTCTACACATTTCAATAACAATTTGATACTACTTAGACGATATATATATTTTTAAAAAAGCTATTAACTATATTTTCAAGTTATACACCATAGCATTAACAAACTATCATTTAAACACAATATGTTCTTAAAAAACAAATACCAAATTAAATATTCTCAAAAACAATATTTGTGATTGAAATTGTGAGGATCGGAATTGATATTTTTTCGCACAGTGTTAAGTTGATGTTTCCTTAACACTGATCACCTCTCACAATGTTAAGCTGGTGTTGCCTCAAAATTACAAGCAGTTAATCTTCTTGATAGAGAATATCCAACGAAAATTTAGAAAACATAAGAAGATATTTTTCAGAAGATTATAAGGGTTTATAACCTTCCTAGCCTTAGGCAAAATAATCACTATGAATAATGATTTTAACAAAACATTTCTCATAACTCTCAAGCTCGCACTCGCAAGTTGTTCGAACTCAATCGAGCAAACAAAGAATAACTCCTTAACTCTAGAATCTAGACTTAACTCGTTATTCTCACACCTCGACAAAGCAAGACAAAACCTATTCAATAATTGATCTAATCGCTCGAATTCTTTTATCTCTATTGTGTTGTGTTTGTCTTGATGTACTTCACACCTTTTTATAGGTGTATTGAAACTTTACCTTCAAGGTATGTTGTACACGGTTTTGGTAATTCTTCACACTTCGTTGTTGAGCTCTACTTCCCTTTAGTCTCAGACTCCTTCTTGAATAATGTTCCCATAATTAGACTGAGTTCTAATTAGGGAAGTCACCTTCTTCAATTCATAGATCTAACTCGAAATTTTCCTACTTGCACTTGGACTTCAATTCTTTCCTTCATTAAAGAACGCGTTCAGTCAATAAGGAAATCTCTTGAACAAGGAAACTTCTTGCCTTAGCTTATGTTTAAGCTTGATCCTGAAATATACAAAGTCAACTAAAACCGCAGAATTTGATTAATAGGTGAATAAAGGTAAAACACAAATATCCAAAGTTTAAAATCCAGAATGTTATAAAGTTTTTGTTTTCAATGTTATCCCAACATTGTAGCTCCAATTTTGATCTAACATTGACAAGATAACTTGCACTTTCAATCTCCCCATTTTTGGCCTTTCTTCACAAAACCAATACACCTCTTTCAAATACAAAGTAATATCACGAAGTAAACTTAACCAAAACTAATTAGACTACTAAACTGCTCCCCCTTAATGCAGTACTCTGAAACTCAATGTTGGCATAACATTGATATTTATCAATGTTGTCATAACATCGTACTTTTCTCAATTTTAACTTAACAATAAATCTAGAATGTTGTTCTAACATTGACAATTCGTAATGTTGTCTTAACATTGAAACCAGAATGTACCTGCAAGAACTAACAGAAACCAACAGTTCTAAAAAGTCTTCATAAGCAAGAACATTAGAGCAATTGTCATTAGCAAATACTTAGAATTACAGACCCACAGTAAAATAACAAGGAACACACTCCCTGATTAAATCAAAACAGCAAAAGAAATGTATCAGCAGAAATACAAAAACAGTTCATAAGTTCATAGAAAAAGAAAACCAGAAACCAAACCCCCTTTTTTGTGAAGAAGGGAGTTGCACCAGATTTTTAATTAGAACATCCACTTCATGTAGTTGAATTTTCTTATCTACAATGGCCCTCTAAGTATCAGCATAAGTCATCCTATACCACACTAGCTGCTGCTAAACAAATGTTGGAGTGATCACCAAGCCTTCTTCATCAGCTGAAGGAACCACAGTTCTGGTGAACTTTTGGACCTTCTTTCTCTTACTATTGCTGGTCCCAACTCCATCATTTGGATTCCAAGACAGACCTCTTACCCTTACATTGGTGAAGTAAGCAGTTGAGATAATAATCTTTGCCTTGTTCTCACTCCACCCCACCTTCTTCTTGGTCTCCAAACCTTGCTTGACCAGAACAGAACAAATCAGTGAAGGGAATGGTAGAATCTTCTTGTTCTTTGTAGCTTCATGAATTTTCCTGAAGACCCTCTCCCTTATGTTAACAGAAAGTCCATTCTTCAGCTTGTACACCAACTGAGCAGACTCCTTGGTCATTGGTGTGGGGTGTTTTCGCTAGTCTCGAGATTACCTCCCCGCCAGACTCTCTTGCCTAGGGGTGTGCAGATTCCGGCCAGTTCGGCCGAACCGACCGAAACCGGACCGAACCAGTCAAACCAAAACCAAACCGGTTCGTATACGGTTCAGTTTCGGTCGACAGTTTTTTTAATGTTTGGTTTTTGGTTTTTTTGGTGACCGAACCGAACAACCATAAACCGAACCGAAAACCGAACAGTAATGGACTGATTTAAATAATTATAGTGTTTGGGCTTGTGACAGTTGAGCTTTGGTAATTCTCACATTGGGCCGAAATTTTAAAAATTAACAGCCCATAATAATGTCAATTAAAAAAAGAAAAAGAAAAAGAAAAAGAGAAGTAAAGAAGAAAACTGACGGCAGACTACCAGAAGTTTGAAAGAGAAAAAAAATAGAAAAGTGCAGCTCCGTCGTGGGTCTTCAGCTCCACCGCTTGCAGCTCCGTCGCAGCTCCATGAGGCCTCTTAAACATTCATCAAAGTCTCCAATTTCTCAACCTCATGGTAATTTTTTAAAAACCCTAATAATTTTTTGCCCAAATTGATTGATTTGATATTATGCTTTGGAGCCTTAGTATTCATTCATGTGTTTTGATATAGTTGATGATTCATTCATTCATGTGCTTTTTATTCATCTGCTAATAGAGAATTAGTGAATCAAGTACTACTAAAAGTTGATGATTCATTCATGTGCTTTTTGCAATATAGTTTATTTTCGAGTTAAACTACATAGTTGATGATTCATTCATGTGCTTTTTTGTGTTTGACAGAGAATTAGTGATTCCAATATGATACATTTTCTTTAAATTCCTAATGTGTAAAAAGTTGAATTGTAAATTCATTAATTCAATTTAGTTGGAAGTTGCCTCAGTTGCATACTGTACTACTAATATTTGCTAATCTTTGTTATTAATAAGTAATAACGATTATCATGCAAAGTAACATTTTATTCAAAAAAAGATTCTTTTTTTTTTGGTTTGGAGAAGAAACTTTATGTATTGTCTAACCTTTTATTTATTTTTAAAATTCAGATTTGTCAAGCTCTCCTGGCTATTCAGAAGAATCTGAGTCAGATGATATGCATATAGATGTCGATAGTAAGTCTTTAGATCATTCAGATAACTCTATGGAGACGGAGGCACCTAGTACAGTCCTTTCTCAGACCCCGAGTTTGACTCTACCTCGTGCTTCCACCTCAATGGGTCCTCCTCCATGGTTCAAAAAAGGATAGTAGGTGTAGCTCACGGTCAAAGTCCTCAAAGTCAAAGACAAAGAGAAAGAAGACAAAAGAACGCTCGTGGGTGTGGAATCATTTTAACTAGTGCCAGGACAAGAACAAGAGGTGGAGGGAAATTTGCAAACGTTGCAAGATAAAACACTATGCTGCCGAGCAGAAATGGTACATCTAGCATGGCGAATCATCTAAGGGGATGTAAGGAACATTTGAATACAAATGTAAATGCCAACAACACACTTGATAAGTATGTAGGGCAAATGAGAGGGGAGAATGTACCTGAGGGTGCTAGACAGTTGGGTAAGCATTGGGAGCTTGATCGAGTTGCTATTAGAAGGGCATTAATGGAGATGATTATCATTAATGAGTTGTCTTTCTCATTTGTTGAGAATGAGATTTAGAAAATTCATGATGATAGTTTGTCCTATGTTTGCTACCATATCAAGAACGACAACTACAAGAGGTTGCTTACAAATTTATGCATCGGAGCAAGCAAAGTTGAAGGCCTACTTTGCAAAATCTGATATAATGATATGTTTAACTACTGATACATGGACCTCCAACCAAATGTTGACATATCTTTGCTTGATAGGACACTTTATTGACGATGATTGGAAATTATGTAAGAGGATTATCTCGTGCCCAAGTCACAAATGAGCTGATATTGGGGTTATGATTGAGAATTGTTTGGATGAATGGGGTATCAAGAAAATATTTTCAGTCACAGCGGACACTGCAACTTCGAATGATAAGTATTTGGAGTATTTGGCAAAACGATATAGTGCGAGAAATATGTGTCATTTGGGTGGTAAAATGCTACAAATGAGATGTGTTGCTCACATTCTCAATCTTGTGGTACAAGATGGTATGTCTGAAAGTGGCTCGTCAATTGATCGGGTGAAGGCAGTGGTAAGGTATGTTAGACAGACACCTATGAGAGAGGCAATGTTTCGTGAATATTGCAAGCAGGAAAAAACTGAATGCAAGTTACACTTGGTGCTAGATGTTGCAACAAGATGGAACTCTATGTATAAGATGTTGGTTGTTGCGCTACACTATCAGGCAACCTTCGATAGTTATTGAATACAAATACATGTCAAGACTCAAACTTTACTTATTAGTTATTATGTATGTCAATTTCTAATCTATTAATTTTAACTTTATAAGCTTTTTTTTTTATAGGTATGCGAGATTTGATTCTCAATTCCTCACAGATTTTAGTGGGGGTAAGAGCACATATGTTGATGTTGGGCCACCAACAAGGGTTGATTGGCTTTCTGTAGAAAAATTGTCAAAGGTTTTACAATATTTTGATGCCCTTACAACAAAGGTATCAGGTACCTTGTATGTGACCTCAAACATTTTTCTAGATGAGATTGCGAATGTATACAGTGTGATCAAGGATGACGCAGTACAAGATGAAGATCCGCAATTGGCTGAGGTTAGTAAATTGCCTACTTATTACATAAAATAAGTTAGATATCGAGAAGTTTATGGAATTGATATCTTTATATTTGAAACTTGTTTTTACTGAATATAGGTTGCTCTTAAGATGAAGAAAAAATTTGACAAATATTGGGGGAAGAAACTGATATGAACATGTTATTGTACATCCCTGTCATTTTAGACCCTCGTAAGAAGTTGAGTTATGTTGAGTTGGTATTGACTGAGATGCATGGTATGCATTGTGGGATTCGAATGACAAAGAATGCAAGGTTATGTCTTGAGAACCTATATGCCGAGTATAAGGAGACATATGCTCATATGCCACCAGAAACACCTGAGTCTAGTTCTTCGTCGCATATTCAAATGTCAGAAACCAATATGGATAATTTTAGTGCTTCTGAGCAACGGACATTGCAAAAACAAACCGAGATGATGAAATTGATTCAGCGAAGGACTAGTAATGGGGCTTGATGAAGTGACCGAGGTGCAAAAATATTTGGAGGTGAGGCCAGAAAAAGACACTGAAGTGGTAGGTGGCAACACATTTGATATTTTAGGATGATGGAGAGTACTAAGTCCTAGATATCCGATATTGGCCAAGGTTGCTCGGGATATCTTTGCTATGCCAATATCAAGTGTGGCGTCTATATCAGTTTTCAGTACTGGAGGTCGAGTTATTTCAGATTTTAGATCCTCTTTGACCCCGTTTTCAGCACAAGCCTTGATATGTACACAAAATTGGCTAAGGGAGTCGCCTTTGATATCCATTGAGGAAGAATTTGAAAAATTAAGTCTTATTGAAAAAGTAAGATTGTTTACTTGTGAACTTAGTTTTTTTAATGTATTTTTTTGTATTGTTCGTTGATTAACTGTTAATTGTATAATCTTGTATGATTCATTCGTAGGAGCCCGTAGGCCAATCAGATGCGACGGTTGGGCGAGAAAGAGTTGTTGAAGGAAGTAATCCATAGCAAATAGAGGCATACTTCGATGTTTTATTGTTTCTTATGAATTATGATATTTTTAATTTGCTCAGTGTTTTATATTGATCGAAGAATTGTTTAAGCATTACGGTAATCTGGTTTATGCCTATGCTATGCTTAGTTGTGCACCGAAGTTTTAGATTATTCGGTATTGCATATTTAATTGCATATTTAATTATGAGTCTTTTTTACTTTGTTTGGATGATAAGTGTATGGATTATTTCTCATTTTGCCGTTGGTGATGGTGAATTGGTGATGATGCATTTTTTTAATGATTTGCTAGTACCTAGTAGGTGTTTAATGTTTCTGCAATTTGCCAATTTTGTTATGGTTTGTGAGTTTGTTCCTTTGTTTATGGTTTGTTAGTAGGGTTATTTCAAAAACACATTAACGTTATATTTTTTTTAAAAAAAGAAAGAATAATGGATATAAGATAACTAGATAAGTATTTATTGAATATTATTGGATTCTTGTGTAAAAAAAAATTAAGCAATAATTTGCCTTCTTGTTAAATAAAGGGGCAAAAATACATTCTTAATAATTTTTGATTTTTACCTTTTTAACCTCTTTATTTATATATTGTTGTACAAAGTGTAATGTTGACCCCCAATTATATAATACGTAGCCGAAATTATAACGCATCGTAAATTATAAAGTATAAACAAAAACAAAGGGTAGCTAAGTAGTTTGTTCAAAGCTTTGGAAAAAACGGTAAAAATCAAAAATTGGCCGAACTGAATCGGTGTGTAACCGGTTACGACCGAACCGAACCGAAATGTTTACGGTTCGGTTTCGGTTGACCAAAAATCCATTATTCGGTTTATTGGTTCGGTCGGTGACCGAACGGAACGGGACTGAACCGGCCGATGTGCAGTCCTACTCTTGCCCCTTATAGGCAACAAAAGAAGAGCTTTTGGTTCGATGGGAACCTGCAATAAAAACACAATGGTTAGAAGTAAACTGTTTATATAAGTAAGTAACCTTTGCTAGGGAAGGATACGGGTATTGTTTTCTTGCAACTGGGCTCAATGCGGGGTGGAGCTACCTACGTGTCTCTCTGAGAATAAAGAATCAAATCGAATGTAGTTCATTATTAATGTGTGCCTGCAGGGGGTCTTAGTTGTCGTAATGCTAGCTCGGGAGCTGTACGCATTGTATTGGCCCTTAGGCTCGATTTGGACTATCCCTTGGGATGTATGTCTCGTAGTCGAGGCCCAAGTGACCTTGGTATTGTCCCATGTTGGGTTTATCAAGATCGGAGGTCATTTGGGCGGCCTAACAGCGTCGCAATTCATTGACCCCCGAAGGCTTGGTACCTAATTTGACAATAAATCGTATTTATAGAATATGGTCGGTTACAAGTGTGGTACAACAAATCTATCTCAAACTATGTCTCATATCACTAGTTATAGGATGACTTTGGTCCGGAACTCCAGATACTCGAAGTAGGGGTTCCACTGGGTAGCCTTACTGATATCGGGGATGATGTCGAGAGTATGTCAAGGATAATGTCGGAAGTATTTCAGGAATGATATCGGACAAATATCGGGTCAGGTACGTGATGCAATATCTAATTCCGTACTAGATAATATGTCGGAGTCTATATCGAAAGTAATATCGAATATGAGTATTCGATATTGGCGGGTTGATCCAGGTATTAATTGTGTGTCTTCTCGGTATGCGGGATGCGGTATTTATAGAGTCCGTATTGTACCATATCAAAGGTGAACTTCGATATATATGTCGGGAATGATCCCCGATATAGTTAATCGTGGGCCTAGTGTATGGCCAGCCCAATACGAGAAATATCCGCATCATGTAGTCCCCCATTTCATAAACTATTGATTTTATAGTAATTTATGAATTTTGCTTGTATATTTTCTTTCCCTCGGAGTACCCATAACTCCCCCCAAGTTTGTGACTGATTAGGCAAAACTTCGGTTTAGAAAAATAGCTGTTTCGATACTCCCCCATTTTTCTAAACATTTTACAATCAATGAGTCGAGAACTTGCGTATATCGAATATATATCGAATATGAACTTCGATATGAATCCCGATATTAGAGCATTAATTACTCTGTGGGCCCCGGTAATTTTTGGTTATATAAGCCGGTCCCCCTGTTTCGTCATCATTCGATTATTTTATTTCAAAATCTTGTCTTTTTGCTGTCCTATATCGAGGTTTATATCGAGGACCTGTTAGGTATGTCGGAATTCATTTTTGACATATTGTCTCTTAATTTGTGATACGCTTGTTATGTTTTTCGATTTATTTTCGATCGGTTTTTCGATGTCTTTTCGACATGCTTCTGATATAGTATTCGATATATTATTATTATTATTAATATTATTATTATTATTAATTTTTATATATCGCATTTTGTGCGTATATTATATATATATATATATATTATAGGTTTTCGACCGTGGTTTTCTTCCAGGTTAGTGCCAGGGATGGTTCGAGTGAAAAATCCTCCTCATAGGAAGCGTGTCATGTCTCCACGGCCACATGTGTCGGTGCCTCCATGGCGCAACATATTTGTGGATTCTGATGGTGAAACCTCGGAATCGGGTCTCTCAGCTGATAATGTGGGTGTGTCGAACAACCTACCAGCTGATATTGTGCTAGACGATGGTCTTATGCGGGTTCCAGGTATTGCTGCAAAGGTTAGGCTTCCGCGTGTTCATCTTCACGAGCGGAATTCCCAATTCTCGAGCCGTTCCCTAGTGATACAGCCAAACCAAGATGGCGGTAGCATTATTTTTGGGAGTCGTGCGACTGTTGAAGAAGGTTTGGTATTAGAACGTGAGAGACTGCGGGTTATGGAGGTAGAGCTTTTGTCACAACGACGAATCGCTGCTAATCCCCCTTTCGCCCGATTCACCCTCTAAGTATTGGCATCCGAGTGGTAGGGCGCATTTTGAGGAGGAAATACGGAGTCGAAAAATTAGTGATGGGTCTCGAGCTAAAGATCTTGATAGTACTGTTCCACTCGCAGATGGTTGGGGCGGTGCTTTGGCGCATCCGAATGTTGGGGAAACGGGAGGGCTTGTGCCGGGGGAATTTGTGCCTTCGCCTGATAGGGCTGGCAATGTTAAAACTGGTGGGACCACTCATAAAAGACGGACTCCACCTAGTGTGGCTACTGCATCGACGTCGCGTGGTTCTGGTTCTCATCATTGGGGTAAAATCATAGAGACCTAATGGGTGTGCCCAATCTACTATGGAAAACTATGACTTTCTGCACGATCCTACTTCTGATCAACTAGTCATAAGGATAGGTGGTGAAATGGTTCGTGAACAAGATGCCATTCAAAGTATGAACAATATCTATTCGAATCTCGACCCTGCAATTGTGATACTACTACATTGCGCAAGTGCACGATCAAGTAATAAAGTGGTTCATAAATTACGTCCCACGTATCGTATCCCACGAAGACTATTAATTAGTCTCGCTCATTCTATTATGTTCTCCGATGGTCAATAAATCTGAGTTATAGGTTGTAGGTTTTCTTAATTAACAAAACTGAACTAAATTAAACTTAATTAAATTGGATGGTTGGGTGAATAATACTTGAATGTAATCAGATGATTGGTGGATGTTTAGAGATTCAGGTTTCATTGGAATTCTCCTATGTTCATTCACATGCTTTGAATAAGGTTTTGATCTACGTGTTCATCGCTTCTTTCGAGGCCACAAGAGAGCATGGTCCAACTTATCTTTCATCCCACGTAACGTATTATGTAACGACACTAGTGATCAACCATGACATCTATTCATTCATATATTGGTTAGATATACTAAAGCATTGCGACCAAGATAGATGAATAAACACATAAAAGAAAAAGTCTTAATCAAAACATAAGAAATCCCGTAGGTTCATATCCAATTACGCCATAAATCTAAACATAAGGAATTAGCTACTGATGATCAGAAGTTCAATATCACAAATAGAAAAGAACATCATTGGGAAAGAATAAAAGAAAGATGAACTTTGTCGCTCAACTCCTTTTGGTTGAATCTTGACTTGAATCCTTGTTAACGATCTCAAACGAGTTGTTGTGTGTTAGTGTTCGCTGGTACTTTCAAGATTATGAGTTGGTGTTTGTTGAATCTCGTAGCGCTAGTGTTATTTATAGGTAAAGTAGCAGATGGGCCAAAATCAGGGTTTCTGGACGATTGTGGGCTGTGTCGCGAGTCTCAGTATGTTGCGCGGGTAGTTGCGTATGTCGTTCAGGTATTGGCGCATCACGCGGGGTCGCGCGACTTGGCATGTCGCGCATCTCTCTTCTACTCTGCTCGGCTTCAAGGTTTTAGCTATAAAGTCTTCTCTGGATATTAGAATGTAGATCCTCTTGTTGCGTTGGACTTCTTTGGCTTTACAATGGTATGTGGCACGACCTCTGATTCTTCTTGTAACTATGTCACCATGTATTTGAATCAATGGATTCATTAGGATTCTCCTCATTGTATAACTTTTGGTGTTTTGTCTCTTCCTCCTTCGTTCCTTGCCCGAATCACTTGTAGTTTCATTCATTGGACTCTTCCGTTGGTCCTCATTTATAGCCTTATGTGCATTCATTTACTTTTAGCGTGTTTTTGCACGAAAACACTATGTTTTCACCAAACGTCTCTAAAAACTTGAAATATACAAAAACGTACTGAAATGTGCTAATTACTTAAGTAACTCTTCAATTAACCCCATACAATGTGGTCTAATAATGCATATGTAGACACTCATAAAGAGCCTTCTTCTTCTTTTGAAAAATAGCGCGGAATCAATTTTTGTTCCACAGAATCAATGTCTCTGGTATTTTTGCTATTGCCTCCAATACATCTATTCTCTTGGTCCACAGGTCTTTAAGCACAATCTCACATTCAGGGTGGTTAAGCCACATAGCCTCAAATCGAAACGGTCTTTTTATCAGCCCCACCTCCGATCTAAAACAATTCGTAAGGATTGGGTGATGATCTCCGTGAGTTCGAGGCAAATGAAATATTGCATTCTGGGAACTTATCCATCCATTTTTTTTTGCAAGTGCTCGGTTAGTTCTTTCCTTTATGTTCGTCAGACCATCTTTCTTATTCGTCCATGTAAATTTAGGGTTGTGAATCACGAGATCGCGTAACCCCCATGAATGCATTCGATGTTGAACGCAAGACATCTGTTAGCCGAGGAGCCTCTGCCACCCTATTTTTCATGCGTGAATCCAATCTCATTAAATTCCACATGTACCAACCACAAAACCTCAATCTGTCTCGCCATATTCTCCAAGCTTCCAAAAATCCTCACTTTATCCTCTTTATGCGGCTTGAAATATATACCAGACATCATCCATTTTTCTTAATTCTTTGGCCTAACTAAAGCATGAATTTCCTGATCCTCAATGTTTCAACATCCACTTCAATGTTGTCCGAATTCCAAAGCATCCAGACCCCCCGTCTATACCATCTGCCGGAGCAATGCAATGATTAGTGAAGCTTAAAAACGGTGCAATCTCGTAAGCCCAATCACTCGATACACGCATTTCTAGTAGGAATACCAAATATGGTTTGTGAATGTAAACTAGTTTCCTGAAGTTCACGCGGAAGTCCTCATCCCCATAACCTTGGTAGGTCCAATAACTATCTTCATTGATAAATTAACAAGGTGTAATGGCTGGATGGGATTATCAACATTTCGACCCATCTATGACAGCATCAGCTGTCTTAGTGTTTTCTGTATCATATATTGCTATCTTCTTATTTCCCAACTGCTCAGTGCTACATTTTACCAGCATATCAAAATATTCTCCACTCATTCCAGCGTTTTTGTGTTGATCTTGAATTCCTAGATTGTCCGGGGAACTCCACTATACAAACTATTCGCGACTCGATTTGTAATATCTCGGAGGGTCCTTCAAACCTGTGGAATATTGTTTGAGATTCCCAAAAGCCTGGTGGAATCATTGCATTGAGTATGCCATTCTCCATGTTCAATATTAGACTGTCTCCCTGATCCATTATTGTGCACGTTTCTTTGCTTTTTCTCTGTAAGCATTTTGTTGCCTAGCAATTCTTCTACTCCCTCACCCGCTTTCAATTCTCTAAGCGTAGCAAAAGAATTGTTGTTTATTGTATGCTTCAAGTTGGAAGCTTGCTTTTCGCCTGCTGTTATTTTTTTCTCACCCTTAGCATTCGACTTCTTAAGTAGGGAGAAAGATGGGATAAAACCCTTTTACCTGTTGAGTCCTTTAGGTTTTTACTTTCTTTTTCCTAGGTGGAAAAGATTTGCTTGAGTTCCTTTAGGATCAACTTTATGAATATTTTCCGTCATTCGTTCTGTATCTTTTCTGTAAACCCATGGAGGAAATTTATGGCCATCGGAATATATGGTCATCGAGGGACAAGAAGACTTTTACCATCGAAAGATACCATTGGAAGATAAATTGCTTATCTGTATAAGATAACCTTATCTCCGATGATGCACGGATTATCACACTCACAGAGCATCCGATGTTAAAGGCACTACCAGTCTTGGATGACTCTACGATGCCTAATAATCGCCGATGCTTTAGCCAGTGAACAATCCTAAGGAACAGTGGCACGATAAAAATGTTCCCTCCCCGATGGGTGCCCACTTCAATGATATATTCGGGTATATATCCCACCGACCCGATGGCATAGAGACACTCCCAAAAAGGAGAGTGTACTCTCTCTGATGGATATTTACCCCGATGGCACATCTACAAATAAAACTTAGTCGTTCGATGGCATAGCAATAATAGGCCCGACGAATTCACGATCCCGATGGCAAATCATCCGAAGGCCCCTAGAAGAAGTGCTTCTAGAACAAGAGGACAAGTGTCGACATACAGGATGTGCCAGCCCAGCATGGATTAGGTGTCGCCATCGGAACAACTCAACAACAACAAGCTAACCAGGTGTCAATATAGGATGCAACACATCAGCATAAAATGAGTTGGAAGACAACTGTATAATAGATGAGTTATCACTAAAATAATCTCCATCTGCCACCCAATGTGTAGCATGCGATCGAAAGAAGGCTATAAATACCTTTACTTTGTAAACAAAGAGGACAAGTGGAAGAAGAATAATACACTTTTTTACTTTATATACTCTCTCTAACATAGAACATATTTTTGATTTAGCAAGTATTCATAGAAAAGAGTATTGATAAAACTTTATCTTCCTTTGCTTCCTGCATAAGTTTGATTACCGACTATCCGGGCAAGGCGTTCCTCGAATAAAAAATATAAAATTACTCCGATGAGTTAACATTTTCCCTTTCTTTTCGGGTTTGTTCTCCCCTCAAAATTAGATTTGTTAGATCTTTTGCGGTGCGACACTTCCATTCACTCGCCAAATTCATGTTTCGTTGCCTTCTCAATTAACCATGCGGTCGAGCTAAGTGTGTTAGATGTCGCGGTTTATGTCGTATCCATTAGGGAAGGGTTCGCCATCATAATTTCTTTATTCTTCAACTCCACGCATTGGCTCGCATCATGAGCAACACGGCCGCAAGTATAGCAAAGTGATGGGAGGTTCTCGTAGATGACTTGATAGAACCGTCCACCAATACGAATACCTTTCTCAATCGGCTTATTCATCGGGATTTGAACACAGAATCTGGCAATTTTTCCCCATGCTACAATAAAAATGTTACCATATATCTTAATATAACTGACTCGCTAAACACCTCGATTGGTAAATTCATAATGCGTACCCAGGTTATCGCGTAATCTATTGTGTCATTATCTGCACAAATGTTTGGTATCCATTTCCGAGTGGATAGGAAATGCCCAGCAACTCGCCACGGCTCTTGTGTCAGAATCACATTTCTTTTGTGAGTAGTAATGCCTTTCAAACAGTAGGTACCCATACCCTAAGTCCACGAGATCGTTGCCTTCAGTAAGATGCCGCATGACGATGAGTCTTTTCACCAAATTTGGATAGTACCACAGTTTTCCAAGGATTTTTATCAACATTGTATCTTTCCATTGATCACACATCAATTCCTGAAGATTATTCGAGAATTCAATGTTGTTGAAGAGATCTTCATCCAAATGAGGTAGAACCCTAAACATGTGCCGCTCATCCGTTGTTTTAACCTCATCTATATGCATGTCCATAGGCCGAACTTTGCTTGCATATGAAGATTTATTGATGTTATTCATAATGCTCGTTGCATTCGCGATCAGAATCTCCATACTTGGTGCCCTAAATTCATAGGTTTGACGCGTACGTTTTTGTGTCACTCATTCATCAATCTTTTCCAGGCCTAGGGATGATTTAGTGCTCAAATTGATCGAGATGTTGCTATGGAAATTGAATTCTATTTGTTGTTGTTGGCACCGTGAGACCAAAGTCTATGATGTCTGTTGAAGGTGATCACTCGTTATTGCAATTGTTATCGCGTTAGACCTCTTTTGATGGTATATTAAATGGAAAAGAAAAAAAACTTTCGAAATTAATTTGAAAATTGAGTATTTGAAACAATAAGAGAGTTGTAACAAAATAGTGGAGAAAATAGGGATTCTGTTTTGGAATTATTAGGGTTAATTTGTTGACAAAAATACGGCAACACATCATTGTGTGGGGGTAGAAATTAAAACCCACTTTCTTTACCTTATCCGATTCCTTTTTAGAAAGAAGAACCATCCCTAATAAAGGTTCCAAATCAGACCTCAACTACTACTAGTGTGACTGACATCTTCGCAAGTCTGATTGGGTCGTGACTCGTGATCTAGGACTTAATATGAACATTTTTTTAAATCGGAAATTGATTCTAAGTCTTGGTATGGACCATTACGGGGCTAAATAAAAACCAAATCCCTGGTTGTCCTCTAGCGCATATATATAATTAATTCCAATTAATAAAAAGGATAGTCAAGATCAATTCAACAAATACACCAAGATATGGATTTTATTTTGTCCTTTTTAAGGATAAATGGACAAATGGACGACCGACACACACGAAACGTCAAAATCTGTTTCTTTCTTTCACGCATAATATTAATCTCCCTCCTCCTCCGGATAAATAATTAACGTTGTCATTATCCACGTGTCCTATTAGTCATTACGACAACATTCGACCGGCCATTTAATAACTGTCCCTTTTATTTTATTTCTTTCTATAGCAAATAAAAGACAAAAGAAAGAAAACTGTAATAAAACCGTTTGGCCCTTATTTTAGTTAGTCTCTTCACTTCACTTTTTCCACTGAAAGAAATAAAGAGAATCACACAGTGTCCGTCCGGTACAACAAAATCCGTCTCATTGGAAGTGTCCATACATACATACATACATACATACATGTCTGCCTTTGTTAAGAAACTTGTTGAAAAGGCTTCTTTCAAAAAGGTGAAGTGAAGTTTTAACTAATTCCTTTCATCTTGTGGATCTTCTTAATTAAGCTTATTTAAACTTGTTGCTCTTTGTTTGATTTGATTAATTTATGATGATGATGAGGTCTGTATCCAATTTGAATCTCCTCTCTTTTGCTGTAAAATTTGTTCTTTCTCTTTTCAAACTTCAATTCTTATTAATAGATCGATCAAAAATGTAGCTACAGGCAGGCAGGCAGGCCAAGTTGTGGTTTGTGATACTAGAAAATAGGACTGCTGTCACTAGAACTTCTGCTGGACTCACTATTCATCTACTCTTAGCTATCAGTTAAGCCTTGCTGGTCAAACTATGCATCATGTAAATAATTTGGCAGGATTTTAAGTTTGAAGAAGCAAATGGTTTAGCACAAATGTAGGGATTCATTCATTTTCCCTTCCACTATTGATCGATGTGATTATCATCTTGCTAGTTTGGCGAAAATAACTAGTGTGTTGCCATTGAGGGCGTGCGTGCGCGTGTGTTCAAGCATGTGCTGTGAATTTTAGATTTAGGTGTAATGTGCTTATTGTAGTCATTTCTGGTGTGACCCATCTATATATGTCTTACTTGGCTATTTATTTATGAAACGCACAACTTATTCCTCTACCCACCTCTTAGAGTAGGTTAAATGCCTTTGCCTTTACACCTACAAAAGTTAACAATTCACCTCAAATTTTCTGTCATCTTTAAAAGATTGAAAGCGAGTCCACTTCTCATGTTTTGTTATTTTTTACCACGTATATATGCGATATATAGTCTAGTCATTTTGCAAAAATGATAAGCATGCTTACACCTATCTCCAAACCTTGTAATGAGCTTTCGCAAATTGCTCATGGAGTGATGGAAGAATGTGCTCTTTCTTCACAAGGTATAATTTGTGCCACAGTCAAAACATGTACTTTCCTGTGTATTTTTGTAAGCCCAAGGACAATGAAATGAGGAATAAAAATAAAAATAAGGACTACATAACGGGGAGGCATTTGGGCTTGCAACTTGTACGTGACATTACATTATGAATGTTGGACGTGCCCTAGAAATATAAGAAGAATCAAGAGCTTGGAGAATCTTCTTTAGTCTATCTTGGTTCATAGTCTCTGCCTTGAGGCTATACTCTTAAGTATAGTGCTTATATTTGCAACATGTTCCACCGCATATATTCGTTTATCATGTATCACCTTATGGTTAGTCTGATGCATTTTTGAGGTCAAGAACTAGACCCGAAAAGATTACAACTGAATTGATTGAAATTTGTTCTGATTTCTGTGTAGATTGATTCCAACAAATTTTGACTAAAAAGAAGTAATACTCTTTCTGGGGAAAATAGAATTATAAAGATATATGCTGGTCATCCTAGCTCAGCGACACAAACTATATGAGTTCCAGAGATTTTGCTAATTGAAGTTAAGCTATGACTCTTACAGACAAATAAATTTTGTACAGTATAAATGGAGTTAGCCGTGTACTGAAAATGTATTCCAACTCCTCTACCTAATAAAGTTTATCTTTAATTTTATCTACTATTTCGTTTTTGCAGCCTGTAGGATCTGCAAATATCTTGAGACCTGATGGCTTAAACCCTGCCTTGACTTTTCATTATGGGATTCCGTCGGGATCTATGGCATTGGCATATGACTCTATTCAACGAATTCTTGCTATATCCACTAAGTAAGTTTCTTTTGATCGAACATTTGCCTAAGTTCTCCTTTCGGCTTGTTTGTATATGTACATGTTGGTAGAGGTGAACTTTTCACAGCCTGTTGTGGAGAGACTTTATTTGCATTGAAGATCCCATTATTTCATTTATAACATGGAGCTAAATGTTAAGAGGCGTTTTTGTTTTTGATATACATTGACAGTCTAATAATGGTTATTTATTTTTTTACATTTGATTTGTGAAAACATCTTTCTAAAATCTTATGAGTGAAATGTATTTATGGATTTCCTTCTCCAATTTTCATATTTAACTCTATAAAGATTGACGAGATAAAACTCTTATATACATCCCACCAGAGATGGACAAATCAAATTGTTTGGTAAAGATGGCTCCCAAGCTATATTGGAATCATCGGAGGCAGTACCAAGTAAATTTTTACTGGTAACCATCTGACAAATCTTCTTTCTACTTTCATTTTCTATACATCGAAGAATATTAATATCCGGAGTACCTGAGCATGGACTGAAGCATCTTTGTCTATCTTCTGGTTTGCATTATTGATAACTTATGCCAATTGATAGTGTTTGTTGACAGTTCATTGAGAACCAGGGTGTCCTTCTAAACATAAATGTCAATAACCATATTGAGGTAAGTCGCTTGACCATTATACTTCTGAGATTATTTTTGACGCTACTTCTCAAAAGATCTTTCTTTACCTATAGTTTGTAAGAAACTAAAAATCTAATCTCTTTCTCTTCTAGCTTAAACTTTTTCATGAGGTTCTCATTCAGTACTAGTTTTCACACTTTGCTATGAATGATATGAAGTTCCCAGAGCTAGTTTCTAAACGGATGGTTTGTTTAGGTCTGGGATATAGAGGAGAAGTGTTTGTCTTCCGTACTTCACTATGAGAAGGAAATCACCTCTTTCGCGGCCATGCAGCATGCACCTTACCTGTATATTTTCTAAACTAATGATGGAAAAATTGATTTATATGCTTGATTAATGTATAAATTTATATCTTTTTTATTTAATTTGGTAGGTATGCTGGAGATTCTGCTGGTGCTGTATCTATCCTGAGACTAGACGAAGGGCATCGTCACATTGAACAGATGAAATACCATATTCCTTTTTCAGCATCCCATGGTAAAGTTGAACCTTTTGAAGCTTTCAGAAATATTACTTTTGTCGTGAGCTCTTAAGTGTTGAATCCGTCACCTTTCTTTTTTCCAAAATGAAGGCTAAATGGCTACCCAGTTGTGATGAATCATGAAATATTAGTTCAACATATGTACCATTTGTCAAGAATAATCAATCAAGATGATTTATTAAATCTTTCATAAGTTATGGTGTTATATCGTGATTCAATGACAATTACAATTACAGTGACTGAAGTAATTCCTCCAGTATGGGATTAATTATATTAGTTGTCTTGCCTATTTATGGACTTGTATAATAAAATTGTTCAATTACAGTGACTAAAGAAATTCCTCGAATGTTTGTCGATGTTGTCTGAGTGGTCCGATCACTATCACGTACTATCATTTCAACCGAAGTTACTTAATGTTACACCTCTGATTTTTCATTACTTAATTTGAACAATTTACTCAAAAACCGAAATTACGGAAAAAACATTATTTCTTCTTTATAATCTTTTAATATCGGCCTGCTGCCTGATGGTTACTTAGATAAATATTTTGTGTCATTTGATTGTTAAAACAACATGCAGGCAAGAAAAATGAAGTTGGAGATGATATTGCTGTAAAACATTTACTGCCTCAACCAACAGCTGAAACTAAAAGGTATGCTTTTTGTATATATTTTCTCTCCCGGGCTTATTTTGCTTCTTAAATGAAAAACTATGAAATATATATTTTTTGAAATAATATATTGGTTAACGATGGACAATAATCATTAATCTGGTTCTTTTATTCCTTCAGAGGAGAAAGTGTGTCCTGTAATTCAGTAAATTCTCCCGTTCTCCTACCTCTCTGTTAGGGAAGATGCTACGCTCGGTTACTATAGAATTGAGTTATCCTTTGAAGTCTACATGTAACTGAAGAATTTTTTCACTTTCATATAATATAGAATTTTGCTCCTGTGGCCTTAAGTTCCGTTTGTAGATTGAAATACTGGTGTCCTTTAACTATAATGTGTGATGATCTTTAAATTTCTTCAGGGTCCTTATCATCTACGATGATGGTACTATTATACTCTGGTCAATCCGAGAAAGCAAGCCCATACATACAAATACTGGTGGTATCACTTTGCAATCTATTCATAACGAAACAAAGAAAGTAACAGCAGCATGTTGGGCTTGTCCTTCCGGAACTAAAGTTGCTGTTGGATATAGTAATGGAGATTTAGTCCTGTGGAGTGTTCCATGTCCCTCGGATTCAAAGACTGAAGTACCATTTCAAGATAGTACTCAAATAACTCCTATTTGTAAGCTGAATCTTGGATATAAAGCCGATAAAATACCGATAGCTAAATTAAAATGGGCCGAGGGAGATGGAAAATCAAGTCGACTATATGTCTTAGGCTCATCTGACCATCATTCTGCCAATTTGGTTCAGGTATTAGATCATCTCTTTTCTCCTACTGACTCGGATTGCTTGCTGTTTCTCGATTTCTGGAAAGTGAAAAAAGAAAATCTTTGGAAAGATTGAACTTCCTCCAATAAGATTCTTTTTTTTTTTCCTTCTTTTGAAGACTGGCAATAATGCTGCACGTTACTTATGACCTGTTAATGAAAACTTTGATGATGTTATGACACCTTATGGATCTCATAGGATTGTACGAATAATAATTGTTAAGTGAATGCTCTTCATATTTTAATTGTTTACCTGCACTTACCACGGAATGATACTTTGTCAATGTGAATATGTGATAAATGAGTTAATTGAAAGACTTACATGTTTCCTCATTGGCAAAAGCTTCGTTTCTTAAATGAGATAGTCAAAGGCAATAACTTCCTGAGTTCGTATTGTGTGCTACACACATATTTCATGTGGCTGAGGTACGATTTCTTCTGTAAGAGTAGCATATTTCTCACCAACAAAATTGCAAAAAGAATTGTCCCTGTGTTATTTTCAATTGGCAGATGCACCCCTCTATAATCCTTATGTCATTTGTCTTTCTGAATCTAGAAGTCTTAATATATCCTCCCAGTTACATTTTCGGGTTGACTGTATTTATATTGATAATATTTGTTGGACTAAATTTATGTGTGATTCAACATAGTTTAAAAAATGTTGGACTCCCTGGGAAAAATGTTTGAAATATTGTGTGAATATTATTTATCAAGCGAAAAAGAAAAACTTATCTATATATTTGCTAAAACTTACATAAACTGTAAGTAATTATGATTTTATTTCTCTTATTATACTGTCAGATTCAATGCATGTTGTTTAATAAATTTGACTCAAGTAGGGTTCTGTCTATTGAAAAAAAAAAAAAAGGCATATGGAGAATTTTGCAGTTAAACAATCTAATATATCAGATTTTTGCAGTTAAAAATCAGTTTAAGAGTAGGTTTCCGTCATCTAGTTTGCTGTTATATGGCAATTTTGCCTTTAAAGATGTGGTCAAAAAAAGAAGAGGGCTAAGCAATATTGATGTGCCGCGGGGTGGAGTTCAGTTGGCCAATAAATTATACAGTGGCGAGGGTCGGACGGTGTAAATCAAGTAAAAAGTACATGTGACTTGCTATGAGTTCTATGATATTCCCTCTTGTCGTTCCAGAGTTTTACAGCAAAAAGTAGGATTTAGCTTTTCTTTGGGCTTAGCTAATCTTAAGGTGGTAATATTGTTGAATTCTAAATATTTATATCCTTTTCATCAACAGATGTGCAAAATCTTCTATGGAAATAAACAAGAATACTGCACAATATGTAAATATTTGGGAAGTTTCAAAATATATTGTAATATTTGGTAGGCTAAAAGCCTTTAATACATTGAAAATGAAATTTTAGTCCATGAAAATTGAATACCATCAATTATTAAAATATGATTGAAATGCCTTTCATAAAATTTTAGATTTTAGATTGGCTGAATGTAGATAAAAGTTACACGATGGATGAATTGTAATAGGATTCAATGATATGATGCTCTCTGTTTGAGAATCGAGTTTATACAGTTTACTTTTTCTGAATGTAATCAATGCAAGTTGCCAGGTAGTTCTGCTCAATGAACATACTGAATCCCGCACAATTAAATTGGGACTTCATTTGGCGGAGTCTCCCGTTGACATGGAAACTACTGCAAGCTCCATCAGGCAAAACAAGAATATACGAGATTCTCTTCTTTTGCTTGGAAGATCAAGCTGTGTCTACTCTTATGATGACTCTTTAATTGAAAGGTATTTGCTACAGTGTCAAACCAAGTCGGCACCTTCACTACCAGAGGGGGTAACAATAAAGCTACCCTATGGTGATTCAAGCATAACTGCAACCAAATTCGTGACAAGTAATCCTTGTATGCCAAGTTCTGCAGATGAGGTGAATTGGAGTTCAGTGACAAATATGATTGTGTGTGGTTTTTCAATGTTTAAGCAAATACGTTGGTGGATGAGAAAATGGTCAACTAAAACTAGATTTCTTTTCTGTGGTGTAGGACTTTAGTATTCTGACCAAAAGCAGTTTGCCACTTTTCCCATTTGAAAGAAGCTTGAAAGATGGAAGCTCAAACTCAACCTCTTTTAGTCCATTTTCAAGGGCTAGAAACCTGTTTATTACAGGACACAGTAATGGGTCAATTAACTTCTGGAATGCATCATGTCCGATTTTGCTTCTAGTTGCATCCATAACTCAGCAGGTATTTTCTTACAACACATCAGTGTTCATTTAATGATTTTCATAATGTCATTCAATATTGATGATAGGTGCAATACTCAGTTATAGTTACATGGAAACACCTGTAAGGTGAGAAGTACATTAGTAAAATATTTGAGCTGATACATCTGAAAACTGGACACGTGGAAACTTTTGAACAGAAAACCCTGACCTTCTAGGTTTTGGCACTTGTGCCTTGTGAAGCAAAAAGTTCTAATCGTCCTTTAAAATATATAGTGCTAATGTCTTTTATTGTACTTTTTTGACATAGTTTCTTAACAATGAAGGGTGAAAGCCTATATGACCATGTGGGAAGCTTTGATAGTTCAGTATATTTCCTTAATTCAGTTATTAACATATAATGGTTCTTTTGCATATGTTCACCTTTTAGATGGTTCTTGAAAAAGATTCTATTGATTCTGTTGTGCAGAGTGGTAATGATTTTTCTGCGAGTGGCATACCATTGACAGTATTGCACTTTAACTATGAGTCGCGCATTCTTGTGTCTGGCGATCGAAGTGGAACGGTAACAATCCTTGTAGAAATCAGTTAAATAGATTCTGGAGGTGCGCAACATTGAATAGTAACATTTGTGCAGGTCCGTATATACAGATTTAAATCTGAGCCCTTTGCCCCTCAGAGCCCTTTTCTGTCCTCTCAAGGTAATGACGGTGCTTTTGTTTACTAGTTTTAGTTGACTTCTGAATTATTTCACAACGATATTTATTGGTCCCCTTTTTTAAGCTCAATATATTATTACCCTTTTTTAAGCTTAGACTTTCTTGATTAAGACTTCTGATGTGAAGAAGTAGCCAGTGAGTTTCCCTCCATTTGAAAACCAAAGCACGCTGCAACAAAAGCTATAATAGGACTTTTAGGAGTACGTTTGTATTGGGAGAAAGAAGAATGGGTTGCAACCAGGTGGTGAAGCAAAATCTTCCCCGTTTGTGTTGGGCCTTGTAGTGAATGGATAGAAATTTGAATTACTTATTGACTACATAAACAAGTGAGAAAGTGCACAAGCTGGATAAGTGCAAGAGTACATTCTGATGATGAGTAACGCTCCCATTATCAATTAATGAAATTGAAAAAGGGTGGTTGCGTCAGAATCTGTTTGATGAAGTAACATAAACTAAGAAATTTATGGTAGATTAAAGTTTCATTTTGATGCAAGTCCGTTCACACTTCTATGTTCCAAATTTTCAGGAAGTTCAAAGAAAGGAAGCAACCACATCATTCGGGAAATTAAACTTCTGAAGGTTAATGGTGCAGTGTCCTCTATCAACATGACCGAAAATCTGAAACAACTTGTCATTGGTTCTGAACAAGGATATGTAAGCTTCACTTTCCTTTTCTTCTTGCCTTCTCAATTTGCTTTTTTTAGAAGAAAAAAAAGGGACTCTTGACAGTTGAGTCACTTGGTATTTATCAGTTAGGAGATCAAATCCTTTTTTGCTATATATGAAGTCTCTGCTATGATATGCTACAAGCTTTTGGAATTCAGTTCCTCTACGGTAATGCAAGAGAGATTATAAACAAAGATGTTATTTTGTTCCGTTTCAATGGATCGTGATCAAGTAAAAAACATCATTGAGCTTAAACATTCACTTCTTATCTTTGAAATTAGTCGTAAACAGGGGATGGTGACAAAGACTTTACAATCTTATACAGCAGCAATATAGCAATCTGTCTCAAATGTGAACACTCCAGACAGTTTCACCATCACACCCTTCTGCAGTTTATAAATAGAATATTTCTAAACAACTGCTAGGAGTTTGACTCGCACAAGAGTTCCAAAACTTTTAGTATCACTAGCTTGGGTACAACATCTGTTCCTGCCCCTTATAAACTTAAAAAAGAAATTGTTATTTCGCTGAATGTTAAGTTGACCCCAGGACTAAAGTCATAAGATTTAGCTCTCATTCTGATTGGGAAAGTCGAAAATATTCGTTACTAGCTTACACTGCAAAAACCAGTGAGAGGTGAAGATCTGGTTAGAGATTGAGATTTTCAGTTGTGGTCTCTATATTGTTTACTTGTTTGACACAGGTGTCATTAATCGATCCGGAGGATCCCAGTATCCTGTATCAAAGACACATCCCCAGTGAATTATGCACAGGGATTGTTTCAACGCATTTTGAAACTTGCAACATCAATGGCTTTGAGAAAAATGTTTTGGTAGTTGCAACAAAAGATTCATCAGCCTTGGCCCTTGATAGGGAAACAGGAAATGTACTGACCTCTGGAATAGTTCGTCCGAAGAAACCATCCCAAGCTTTATTTTCACAGATTCTGGGTGAGCACTTTATCTCAAGTGGTCTCGTGTTTACTGTTTTAATCTGTGGGAATGTATTCCTGGCCGCTTAAGAAAAGATAGTTACAAAACCATAAATCATTGATTGACTTATTATAACTTTTAACAGATGGAATGGGAACATCAGGCAGCGGATTCAGTGTCCTAGATATTATGGACATTAATAAGATCAATTCAGACAGTGGTGTAACTAAGCAGTCACTACTGCTGATGTGTTCAGAAAAGGCTGTCTACGTGTATTCTTTATCTCATTTAGTCCAGGTACTAGCGCTGCTGTCATGTGGCACACTATAACAATTGCGGAAAAGCTCAGCTAATTGTTTCTTTCTCTTTTATGATATCTATTCAGAGTGTTAAGAAAGTGCTTTACAAAAGGAAGTTTCATTCCTCTTGTTACTGGGCATCAACTTTCGGCTCTCCCGACGTCGGACTTGTACTTCTCTTCGCCAGTGGGAAAATTGAGATAAGGTGATCCAAGTATATAAATTAAAAAAGGAAAAATCTACGTCATACCAATTTTAGTCAATAGGAGAACTATACTGTCTCTTTGAATAATTGAACACTGCTCATGAAGGAGACTAAATATATTGTGTTGAGTAATGGTTTCTTTGTAGAAATAGTTCATAGTATATCTAAATTCTGTTGATTTAAAATATCAGGTCCCTCCCAGAATTATCCCTTGTGAAGGAAAGTTCAGTCAGAGGACTCACATTGTCCACTATGACACCATCCTCAAAATCTGAAGTAACAGTATCATCATCTCATGATGGTGAACTTGTTATTGTAAGTCGCTTTAATACGTCACTTCAGGTATTTGTCTTATCAAGACTATTAGTAGTTCAAGCTCTCAAGTTTCTTCATAATCAGGTCAAAGGTGATCAGGAATTACTCTTTGTCTCAACGTTGATCCACAAGGAAACCTACAGGTAATAAGTGCTGCCAAGCAAGATTTGAAATTATATTGAGTCAGCCGCAAATAGCAGCCCGTGTTATTTAATCTTGGCAGGCATGCTTCTTATTGCTCTTAACTAATTTACGTGCTATGAATTGATGGCTATAATATACTTCTCATTTTATTTTGTTGTTTACACTTTTAACAATAACATTGATTTTTTTGTCATTTTTTGATTAATATAAAGCAAAATATGATTGATCATTTCCATAGTATTTGCAATATAAAGAGAAAAAAATGGTTAAAGAAGTAACAGAATATATCCAGATGAAAAATTAATACATAAACCTCGTCGTTATCGATGTTGTCAACTGACAAAAATGATGGCAGGATATTATTTGCTGACCCTTTGGATTTCACATGGGGTAATTGCTAATACAAATTATACAAGGGGTATCAGTTAATTAGAAATAAGGCCGATGTTTCTGCAATTTACTCAAAAAAAGTCCTTACCAACTCTACCCATGTTTCAAGCATGAAGGATTCGAGCTACTCAAGTTGTTTCGATCTTCACTTTCATCACCCTCGTTGAGGGGTGAATCTGTTTATGTTTATTTGGACAAAGGTTCTTATTGTGTTTTCCATGATGTTGTACCTTACTCCATTTTCAAGACTTTTGGACTCCGCTTCACAAGTTGTTAACAAAGATCTGCTCAATGATCAAGGACTTATCTCTCCACCTGCCATTAAAGAAAAGAAAAAGGTTTGTTAATGGACTTTCTGAACTACGTGGTACGTGTAAGTATGTCCTGATTGAGTTTTTCTGCTGATATAATAGGGTATATTTGGCTCTGTGATCAAAGATGACAAGGCTACAAAATCAAAGAATGTGCTGGAGGTGGAAACTGAACACTCTAGACAGAGTATCGAAGAACTGTCAACTATATTTTCGTCCACCATCTTTCCAGCCAATACTGAAACCGAGACTATGACTGTTGTGAATGAGGAGGACGTTAACTTAGATATAGGTACTTTGTTCCTCTAAATAGTAAATCTGTGAGCTTATTTCTTTTTCTTTCTTTTTTCCACCTGAAGGTTCTTCATATTCAATGATAAAGTTCTGTGCACATTTTGTTAACCAGCTCTCATCCGTTGTTGCTTCTGATTTGATAGATGACATTGACATTGACGATCCAAAAGAAAAAACAAGAGGATATTCAGTTGTAGCAGGACTGAATAAAAATTTCACAAACAAATTTCAAGCAATTACAGGTAAGACCCGGAATAGTTCACTCTGTCACAGGTTTTGAAACATGCAATCTTTTTTTTTTTCTCTCTTGTACTTGATTTTATAATTAATGCATTTTCTGTGTTCTTTCTTATTTTTTTGTCTTGAGATTATTTTTTTAAACATTATCGGTTCATTCTATAGTTCTTTTGTATTTAAAGGCTTTAATCTTAAGATCAGTTTTGTTCTCCTAAGATTTTTACAGTAACTTAATTGTTCTTGTTTTTTGATTTATTTGTTCTTTAAGATTTTCTAATTAATTTTTTTTTGTTTTTTTATTTAGATTTAAGTGTATGAATATTAAAAATGGATTTGTTTCTAGAAACAATGTCATAAGACGATGCATGTTGTGCACACTGTATTAAAGGAAATTTGCATGCAAGAATTTTAAGGGTACTCCTGTAGTTATGTGAAACGGACGGTCCATTGTGTTTATATGGCTAGAGTAAAATACCAATGAATCTTAGCCTCCCTCTGGATAATCAAGGTCCATTGTAAGCGTCAACATGTTATGTTTCTTATGCCAATATTGAATTTTGGGTAAGGTTTTAAACCTAACCAATGGGCAGAGAAAAATTGGTGGGATCTCATTATATAACTATTAGATTCCATTTACCTTAAGTTTTTGGAATAATTTCTAGTTGCTGTCCTTAATTATATTTTTTTTGGAAATCTGGATATCTGTAGCTTGCTTGATGAACACCTTATCATACAATAACTAGTCGAGCAATTTTGATACAATATAATACCATCTGGTTTAGATTTTGAAGTCAATGTTTTTGTTTTTTTTTTTTCATTTTATAGGTAAGCTGAAGCATACAAAGATGAAAAATGATAAAGTGGTAGTAACTGATGAGCCCCAGGAGGACAAGACTGGTACCGTTGATCAGATAAAGAAAAAATATGGCTATGCTTCTTCTGCTGTAAGTAGTTTTTGCTACTCATGAATTTGTTGCTATGACGCTTGAATGTATACACTCTCCATTTTTACGAATATTAAACAATCTTTAACCATATTTTTGGCATAATTGCAGGAGCCAAGTGTTGCAAATATGGCGAAAACTAAGCTCAGTGAAAACGTGAAGAAGTTGCAGGTATCGATCATTAGTTCATTTTCCGGCCAAGTTCTTCTTTTATTAATTGTTCTTGCTATTAACCTAGTTTGTATGACGCAGAACTCATCAATGTATTATTTAACCTAGTTTGTATGACGCAGAACTCATCAGTGTATTGCATAAATTCCAAGTTTATAACGTTATATACTGGACAAATTAGTTTCTTTAGGTGTAATTGCGTGGATAAAAATCTCCTCCCTCCCCTTTCCTGCAATCAGAATTTGGTCATCATATTAGAAACGCGGTTCAAGTATTGAAGTATTTGGAAACGGGTGTAATAGCAGTAATATGCATCTGTGTGGAGGAGATAAAGGCTCCAACTCGGTAACGTGATCTACAGTGGAGGAGATAAAGGCTCCAGTTGTGACATTTCATGCAAATTGATTACTTATTTGCTACTTTCTAGTAATATTTCTTAGGATCAACGATAAATTCCCTCCTCTAATTAAGCTAAACAACGTTTGGCACTTTTGTTGCAGGGCATCAGCCTGAAAACGAACGAAATGCAGGATTCCGCACAATCATTTTCTTCAATGGCAAAAGAGGTGTTGCGATACGTTGAGAGTGACAAAAAAGGCTCTTCGTCCTGACATGGTCTGTTTTTGTTCATGTTAAGCGACGTGCCAGAGTTTTGTGCATTCCATATAATTGTCGACAAACGTTACTCAGAGTGTAGGGCATTGCAGTGCTTTGTATTTATTTGAAATTGTTGGGGTTTATTGCGTGGTGTGTTTCCTGCAGTCTTCTCTTCTTGTGGCCAATGTATACAAGCTGACGACATTGACAATGTGATTTTTTTAGTTGCTTTATAGTTGAGTATCTCTACATCTAACGTAGAAAGAGTTGTATACACTCATCAAACATTGAAACAGTTTTACGTACGGTTTCTACTTCAATTTACTATTGTAAATCCATATATAATAAGCATGTCTACCGTATATTATATAGAAGGTTCCGAAATTATTAAAAAATTGTTCAAAATGTTCCAAAATTAAACACAACAAAGGGAATATATATGCTCATACATCGGAAACCTCAAGCCCACACCATTCGAAAGTGGAGATGTTTTTGTCTGTAAGGCAATGAATGATATGGAGTATCTAATTAGATTAGTGACGTAAATGCCCCTTAAAAAAAAAGTATTGACATTTTTTAACAGTTGGTTTGTCCAACATTAAAATAATTTCGTGTTTCCCTTATTTTCAATACTCAGTTTTCCTTAAAATGATTTTTGTTTTGTTCTTGATCTTTATTTTTTAAGAGTTCGAACGTTTTAACCAATAAGTAAGAAGAAGAAAACAATCATTCTATTCCCTTTGGCTTGTCCCATTCCTTCCCGGTGAGGGACCCTTTTGCTCTTGACACCACCCACGATTTTGAGGGATGCCGAGAAACACCAATCCCTGTCTAACATGTATGTAGCCTTGTCTGTCACACTAGATGCCTAGGTTTTTTTATTTTTTTTGAAGTTTCTTAAGTACACGCTAAGGGTTTCTATGACATTTTAGGAGATTAAACATTCAAATGCACAAGAAAGTTATATATCCTATCAAAATTTTGTTTCATGTGTATGTTAATTTTCATAGTATCTTTAAATATTTTCTATCAAGTTTTCGTTAATAGACATGGAAAGTAGTTTTATGTTTGATTTACGTGTGATGGGTGTAATTTAGGATTGGCCCAATATAACGTTATTGGGCCGGCCCAACAGCGCATCGAATAGGGAGAATTCGAGGCGCGCATCGAATCAACAGTATAAGCTCTCCCCACTGGGCCAGCCCAACAGCGCATCGAATACGCCTGATTCGATGCGCGTATCGAACAACCATGATTTGATACAGCTTTCTATATTGGATTGTGGGTTCCACGGGACGGGTTCTATAAATAGCATGTCCCCTTGTATTCAAAGGGACTTTTTCGAGATCCGAACCAGCTCAGTACAGTCAGCATCGAACCAGCCCCATTCGATATGACCCATATCGAATCAACCCCAGTTCGACACGCACAGAAATACCGTATCTCTGTTCGATACCTAAATACGCATCGAATTCGACGTCTACAACACGTATCGAATTCGACGTCTACAACACGTATCGAATTCGATACCTTCCAGATTGATTTTCTTTCAGTAATACCTGTACCGCATCGAATTGACCCTCATTCGACACGTCAGTATCGAATAGCTGAAATTCGACACGTCTTAATAACATTGTAATTTAGTTATTCTGTCTAGAAAGCTTGTATTAAGTGTTCCGGACCAAGCTAGTCCGTTAATAATATTGGATAGCATTGTTTGATCTCATTTTGTATAATTTATTGTGTTCTATTACCGTGACGAAATAAGACCAAAACATTGGCGCCGTCTGTGGGAACACAAATTATATTAGCTTCATAGGCAGTATGACTAGAATAACTCGATCCAAGAGTAGAGCTCTAGAAGGTAATACGGGAGAAGAACGATCGGGTACACTTGTACGGGGTATGCCAGATATAGTTGGACCATCAACATTACCTCCGGCGGTACCGACTCCGGCTAGGAAAGAAAACCAAGGACCTCAAGCTGAGAAGGTACCCATCAATGAAGCTGAGGTGACTGGAGCTTCAGCGACAGATGCTGCAATTCCAGATAAATTCAAGAGTGAATTATTCGCAATGATAAAAGCGGTCGTGGCTGAGGTGCTCCCTACCGCGCTTCCCGCTATGATACCATCTCCTGTGGAATATTATGAGAACTTGAGAGAACAAGGCTCAGCTATCCGAAAGCAGAAAGGAAAAGAGAAGGAAAAATCACAGCAAGACGACCGAATAAGTAAACATACTTCGGAAAGGATAAACAGCAAAGGGAAATCAGTTCATGGAGAGCGAGGAAAGAAGCTAGTATCTGTTGAGATACAATCGAAAAGGTCTCATGAAAAGATACAAAAGGAAAGAGAGACTGAATGTGCTGCTGAACGAAATAGAAGAGAAGACAGAAGACGGTCGGAGAGCCGTGATTCCAGAAAAGATAAGGATGAGGAAGAGGATCAAAGAGAGGAATCGCGGAGAAGAAAACGTAGAGATGACCGAAGACAGCCAGAAGGTCTTGATTTGCATGACAAGCATAACACAATAAGCAGAAACGTTGGAAGATTGGAAAAGGGGAAAGCAATAGCCGAGACTCAAACGACAAGGGAGGACAATTCTGTGAATCGCAGTCCTTTTTGCCGGGAGATAGAGTCGGAAATTCTAGGGCAAGGAGATAAAATCCCGGAATTAAAAACATACAACGGGAAATCTGATCCCCGAGATCACCTTTTCCAGTTAGACAGAAAATTGTCCCTCTACGGTTTCAGGGACAATATGCAAGCCAGGATATTTGCAACGACTCTATCAGAAGTGGCTGCTGACTGGTTTAATCGAATTCCTCATGGACACATTGAGAGTTATGCCCAGTTGAGAAAGATGTTTGAGGATCAGTTTTCTAGTCAGTCTAGACTGGTTTTGGATCACTCCCACTTATACACGATGAAACAGGAAGTTAATGAAAGTCTAAAGGACTTCATGAAACGCTTCAATACAGAGCTATTAAGAATTGATAGTCCGACGGGAGAAATGGTTGCAAGCATAGTTTTTCGTGCAACTACCAACACCATGTTTGGCGGTGAGTTACTGAAACGAAAACCCACCACAGTTGAAGAAATAAACAAGATAGCTCGAGATGTGGTTCATTTCGAGGAAATGATGGCAACCAAAGTTCCTAACAATGTGGCCGTAAGAGATAGAGAGAGAGGCAGAGAAGATCAAAATCGCCACAAGTCCACAACAGCAGCAACAGGAACAAAAATTACAAAAGGGATAGTTCGCCTCGAAGGTACACCCCACTAAACGCTCACATTATGGCAGTATTTGGGGCAGCAAAGAAAAAAGGATGGTTAAAGGATCCCAGACCGATGAGAGAGTCCAAGGCTACAATGTACTCAAATCAATTCTGCCAGTACCACAATCAGAAGGGGCATAATACAGAGGAATGCATAAATTTGAAGGATGAGATTGAGCGGTTGATAAAGGATGGAAAATTGGTAGAGTTTGTCAAGAAGGTGCAAGAACAAGAGAACAATTCCAACCGTAAGAGAACTCCATCTCCTAGAAAAGATAAGCTAAGGGCAATCGATGAACCGCAACTTTTTCAATACCCCCAGATTGAGGACGGGAACACCAGGAGAGGCATCATCAATATGATAGCAGGAGGACCAGGAGGAGCAGATTCTACCAACGGTCGAAGAAAGATCACAAGGTTTATTGAAGCAGATAATTATGTTCATATGGCTAATATGCTAAGAATCGAAGAAATGCCACACGAAGAGATCACATTCTCCACTGCAGACCTACGGAAACTAAGTGCACAAGCTATACAGATGTCAGATTTAAATTGCCCTTTGGTGGTAACTGTTGATATAGCTAATTTCGGAGTCACCAAAATGCTTGTGGATCATGGGAGTTCCGTAAATGTACTATTCAACTCTACGTTGCTCAAAATGGGATTGAACAACCAGGCACTGGAACCGGTGAGAACGTCGCTTCATGGTTTTGGAGGTCCAGCGATAGTGCCACTAGGAATGATCAAGCTCCCAACTTCATTGGGGACAGCTCCACAGAGAACGACAATTTGGGAGAACTATGTAATCGTTGACATGCACTTCGCATACAACGGAATCATAGGAAGACCGGCATTGAATGCATTTCGAGCGCTACCATCAACCTACCATCAGATGATAAAATTCCCCACCATTGCTGGCACGGGAGAAGTCATTGCAGATCACATTGAAGGTTGGAAGTGCTATGTTAACTCGCTCCGGACGCGGGCGCAACCAGAAGAAAACGCAGCAATAGCCTTGGCTCTGGGGCGTATGGAGCATATTGATTAAATATTCTGTTTAAATTTACAAGCATTTTTAGCATTTTGAATATTTTGAACAAGTTTTTATTCGTTCTCTCTGCTATAACACGCATGAGGGACAAGAATGTATGAACTTAAAACAGGTACCACAAATCCTGGATCTGAAGGACAGCACTGGAAGTCATGGAAATGAGCAATGATCAAAGCTCAGTTCAATTTACATAATCTAATTTGAATTATTCAAAGAAGATTATGTCGAATTATTTGGTTTACATAAATTTTGTATACTTTGCATAATGTAATCAGTGCAGGTCTAGAAAATCAGAAGAACGGAAACTCTGCCCCAAAGTGGCAAAAGATACCGAAAATCTCAAAAAAATATCGGAAGAACGGAAACTCTGCCCCAAAGTGGCACGAGATACCGAAAATCCCAGAAGGAATTAGAAGAACGGAAACTCTGCCCCAAAGTGGCACGAGATACCGAAAATCCCCGAAGAAATCAGAAGAACGGAAACTCTGCCCCAAAGTGGCAAGAGATACCGAAAGAAGCCAGAGGCAACAAAGGGACGGAAACTCTGCCCCAAAGTGGCAAGAGATACCGAAAATCCCTATATCAATCAAGAAAACGGATACTCTGTCCCAAAGTGGCACGAGATACCGGTAGAAGTCAAAGACGACATAAAGAACGGAGATTCTGCCCCAAAGAGGCACGAAATATCGGTAAAAGTTCAAGACAAGAAGGATGAGAACCTGCCCAAAGTGGCATGAGGTACCATAAACCCCTAAAACAAAATAAGGGAGGGACGTGCTATATTGCGACAAACTCGGAAAATCACGAACAACAAATTGAAACAAACATTTTGCCCCAAAATGACTAAGGTCATTGAAGTAGAAGGCAGATACTACGAAAAATATTGATAAACAATTTTCAATGAAAAATAATGAACCAGCAGGTTGTCAAAATAAAGTAAAGGACTGAGATAAGAAATTGAAAGAAAAGACAACAGTCAATATCCCACAAATTAAGTAACGGATATTAAATTGTTTCAAGCATATTAGGGCGACGCAGCGCCCTACACAAATTAAGTTACAAATGAAAATTGTTTATAAACGCAGAAATAATAGACAGCCTGAGTAACGACCAATCTTATTCTTCATCTTCTGATGAGGGATATGGTTCGGGCATTTCTAACGGCGGTGATAACCCTCCGAGAACGAGATCCTCCCTATCTAGCAGAAGGGCAAACTCATCAGATTCTGTAGCCTCAGAAGTTTGACGAGGTGGACGTTTCTTCAAATCTGGCCCCAGAGACAGGTCTAACCATTTTGGTTCAAATTTGCCACGAACATAGCCAGAAGTATAGAACTGATGCACCGTAAGAGCTTGAGCATTTCGAGCCACATGATCATCTCGGCGAGTGCACAGCTTTTGAAACGTATTGCCCCGAAGGAACTTTTCAGCAATTTCCAATGTTTGCTCGGAGGAAACCTTTTAGAAGGATAAAAAGATATTAATAAGATTGAAAATAAGAGAATAGATGTCAAATTGTAGGAATAATATATCTTACATCTTTGAGGCCTCTAATGTAGCCGTTGATGTCAGCATTGTGAGCTTCCTCTTTGGCTGCAGCAACCTCCATCTTCAGCGCAGAAATTTGCTGATTGAGATCTTCTTCGACTTTTTTAGCTTGCTCTCGAGCTTCTTTGGCCGTTTGCAAAGCTTTTTCTTTGGCATCGAGGGCAGCTTCAAGTGTAGAGTTATCAGCATTACTGGCAGTCTCCTTGAAATCCATTAAGGCTGAGGCCATAACATCTACGAAACCGCCCGCCTAACAACAAACGTACGATTAGATAAAAATTTGCAAAGCAAAATCACAGAAAATGTAAGTCAAACAAGACGTCATTACCGCTGTCAGCAGATGCAATGTATTTCGCTCCAACCTTTTTCTCTCTTCGTCAGAAATTGGAAGAGGGACGGATAAACCATACAATATTGCCTTCAAATGCTCGATGGTTTCGGCCTCCGATAGTTGGTATCCAGCGACTCGAGCTCGAGGACCCTGGCTAGGTCCGGCCGCGTGACTTGGACCGGATGCACCGACAGGAGGGTTAGAGGCACTTGGCCTGGCAGTTTGGCCAATCGTAGCAGCAACCCCTGCGGATTGTGATAAATTTTACGGCATTCTTCGTCTTTTACGTTGAATGAGATTGTCGGCATCCTCGCCAGTCTCGGTTGCTCTGCTTTCCAACTCCTCGCCACCGCCTGGATTATCCTCAGGATTACTCCCCAATAAGTCCTCAAAAGCGTCAACTGGCTGAACACTAGCAGCAGCAGCTGCAGTAGCAGTTGAGGGTTCAGAAACCTTCTTCTTACCCTTACTCTTTCTCTTCCGAGGAGGAGGAATTGTACGCGCAGTCTCGGTCTGGGAACTTTCCATATCCGCATCTAGAACCCGGTTCATCCTTGCGTGTCGACTCATGAAGTATTTTTCTGCAACAAAGACAAATCGTTAGAATGCATAATAAACGTAAGCAAGAATATCAGAAAGATCAGATATATACCAAGGGTCATTTTTCCCTTGTACTTCACTGGTGACAACCCAGCCAAAGAAAGGACTCGATTTTCAACGAGTTTTTTAACATCAAATTGATGTTCTCTAACTAGAGTGGGAATAAACTCGCAATTCCACAGGGTTATGGCAACTCCACTGGGAATTGTTACCCTTGAACCGGTGAACCACTCCCGGCGGAATCCCAAAAACTCGTTTTGATAACTCTCCTTAATGAAGAAGTATCTTCTTTTCCAATCCTTTCCGTACCCGGTTGCCCCACCGTTTAAAAACTTTCGGTTAGTTTGAGCCTTTACATGGTAGAAGCCTTCTTCGCGACTCGCAATCTCGAATAACGCGTAGAATTCATTAGGACTGTGTCGTTCGCCCAGAGCCTTCATCACTATGATGAAACCAATTATGCTCCCGTAAGAATTTGGCGTGAGTTGAGCAGGAACGACATTTATCTTCCGCAGAAGCCACTTCAGCTCATAAGGAATTGGAAAGCGCAATCCGTTTAAAAGCTGTCCGACAAACACAGTGATGTGACCGGGTGGTGGAGTATGCATCCGATCATTTGGGCCAGGAATGACGATTTTATACTTGTCTGGAATATTAAATTTTTCGCGCAATCCCCTACGATTATGCTGGAGACGAGACACGTATTGGTCATAGGTCATTCCTGGGACCTCGATATGATCGTCGAATTCCCTATTAATGTAATCCACATCTTCCTCACCCTCGCTCGCAGCACGATTATCTCTATAGGGCGAAGATTCATTACTATTGACCTCAGTTGTCGGATCCAATTCTGGAGCAGGATTATTATCCGCCGGGGAATCAATGGATATACTGTCTATTAAATCATAGACATCTGCATCGCCTGTGGTCGGAACTGCGGGTGCGTTTAAAAGATTCTCTTTGTTAATCGAACTGGAGCTAGAGCCTGAACTCGAATCACTCCCGGATTGGGTCTCAATGCTCACCATCTTTGATAAAGAATTAACTGAAATATATTTAAAAAACGAGACTGACTAAGGACGCATACGTCACTACACACTCTCGTATATCACTCATATATATACAATACCGAACGTGTTAAAAAACTAAATGATAAGATACAATAAAAACAAAAATTTTTCACCTTAAGTATATTCTCGGTAAAAGAAAGTTTTGCTTGGTTGCTTATATCCTGCACAAAGTAAAACAGCAGATCAAAAGCACGTAACGGTAAGGATCATAGCAAGGATAACCAAAAAATTTAACGCATCGAATTTATACAATTCGATGCTGATCGTATCGAATCACTTATCATTCGATATGAGACGCATCGAATGACGCAAATTCGATGCGTATTACCTGAAGAGCAGCGTCTGTTAGCGGAATAATGATTGAGCCACTGCAGCACCCCCTTATATAGGAGACGAGAGGCCCATCAGGCCCAGCTAACATGCCGCATCGAATAACCGCATCGAATAGCTGGAATTCGATGCGCGCTATTTCACGTATCGAACAGCGAACTATTCGATGCGTTGAAAATTATCTTTTTATTACAAGAACGGTGAGCCGATCCAATTTTACTAAGATTAGAAATATCTCAAATCAGTACAATTATATTTTGCAAAGTTTGGAAGACGATCTCTAAATTGATATCGTCTCCCAAACTGGGGGGACTATATGATGGGTGTAATTTAGGATTGGCCCAATATAACGTTATTGGGCCGGCCCAACAGCGCATCGAATAGGGAGAATTCGAGGCGCGCATCGAATCAGCAGTATAAGCTCTCCCCACTGGGCCAGCCCAACAGCGCATCGAATACGCCTGATTCGATGCGCGTATCGAACAACCATGATTCGATACAGCTTTCTATATTGGATTGTGGGTTCCACGGGACGGGTTCTATAAATAGCCCGTCCCCTTGTATTCAAATGGACTTTTTCGAGATCCGAACCAGCTCAATACAGTCAGCATCGAACCAGCCCCATTCGATACGACCCATATCGAATCAACCCCAGTTCGACACGCACAGAAATACCGTATCTCTGTTCGATACCTAAATACGCATCGAATTCGACGTCTACAACACGTATCGAATTCGATACCTTCCAGATTGATTTTCTTTCAGTAATACCTGTACCGCATCGAATTGACCCTCATTCGACACGTCAGTATCGAATAGCTGAAATTCGACACGTTTTAATAACATTGTAATTTAGTTATTCTGTTTAGAAAGCTTGTATTAAGTGTTCCGGACCAAGCTAGTCCGTTAATAATATTGGATAGCATTGTTTGATCTCATTTTGTATAATTTATTGTGTTCTATTACCGTGACGAAATAAGACCAAAACAACGTGTATGCTAAAAATAAAGATTTCATCGAAAAAATGATATAGAAAGTAGAAACTGTAGTGAGATTATCTTTAACTCTGACAAATTAGTATAAAAACAGCATATCTATCTGTTCATTCAAATCCCATAAAAACAATAAAAAAAATCCGTTACCCATAATTACTCCCATTAGCAATATTTGAATCTCAACGGGTTAACGTAACGGGAAATTCTGTGTTCCACTTACTTACTGTTACATCAATCACCTACGCCAAAGGAAAAGAATATTGTTGCATTAATATATTAAAAAAAGAGCTACTTTTTTGCTGCCATCCCTCGTGATACTTTCACGCAACTATCAACACAACTTTAAATATACATACATACAATACATTTAATATTAAATAGCACTAGCAGTCTGATCTCATCTCATTTCTCGAAATCAATGATGCCATAAAATAAAATAAAGTAATATCCCCACATTCCTTTGTTTCTCACTTTCACCAGAAATGATGCCCAATTTCAGAAAACAATGATTATAATAATATAAGCAAACCATAGTATAAAAAAGGATATAGCTTTTCAGATTAAAATATATATATAAGAGCACAAAGAAGGAATATTTTGTATTTTATTATTATTAACATGAAATCTTATATTACGGATTACGGCTTATTGATTTGCTTGAGTTTAAAGGCAAATAAATAATATATATATATATATATGTCATCCTCCAAGTTCATCCACTCTTCACGTTTCATTTTAAGTTAACAACTGCCTTTTTTATAACCGTACTACTACCACTACCTTTTCTTTTCCTTTTTGATAAAATAATTGTACTACTACAGCTTTTATTCAAAAAAAAAAAAAAACAAAATCCTTGTTTTATCAGTTTGTTTGTTCTTCTACGATTCATTTTTGCAAAATACGAACGAAATGGGCTCATCAAAAAGATGGTTTCTTTATGTCTATCTTTTGCTGTGTTTGTTATTTTCTTCTGGGATTACTTCTTCAGCTTTTTCTACCAAGGTAAAATAAATAAATATTACTAATACTTTTAGACAGTTACTAACTAACTATTATTGATTCTTATAATGAATGATGATGATGATATGGTTATATATATTAACTTGTATATATATTGCTTTGGTGGCTGGCAGTTGTATGTGGTGTACATGGGTAGCAGGGGTAGTGATGACCCAGATGAGATTTTAAGGCAAAATCACCAAATGTTAACTTCTATTCATAAAGGAAGGTATTATTATTATTAATTAGGTCTACTGCTTTTGTTTACTTACTCAAAGCATAATAATAATAATAATAATCACTTTCTTTTTCCTTCCATTTATTGAAAGCCAGTTTTTGGATAATAATAATAATAATTTTATTGCCGAATTAATGAATGAATGAATGCAGTGTGGAACAAGCCAAGGCTTCTCATGTGTACAGTTACAGACATGGTTTTAGGGGCTTTGCAGCCAAGTTTACTCAAGAACAAGCTTCTCAAGTTGCAGGCAAGCAAGCAAGCATCTTCTTTTTGTTACATAATATATAGTTAGCTAAAAACCACTACTTATTAATTCATGCATGCTTCATTCATTATTTGCACACTATTTGTAATTAAAGAAAAGATATGAAAGAATTGGATGATTTTTTAATTCAGAAATGCCGGGAGTGGTATCTGTTTTTCCCAATACCAGAAGGACTCTTCATACAACTCATTCTTGGGATTTTATGGGCCTTATGGGTCAAGAAACTATGGAAATCCCTGGTTACTCCACCAAGAATCAAGTGGATGTCATCATTGGTTTTATTGATACAGGTCAGTTCTTACCCACTTAACACAACTCTTGGAACTATCATCAAGACTTTACAAGAATTAATAACATACAAGACTGCTATGTTCCTGTAAAATAACATACAACATGTTGAACTCTTTCCATGTTCAGATACTCCTAACAACAACTTCACATATTCTTTTGCCTTCCTACTGTCTCCAATACTAGTAATCAAGAATTTACATAAGAAAAGTACCTTTATCTTAGGGATTTGGCCCGAGTCAGCAAGTTTTAGTGATGCGAACATGCCTCCTGTGCCGGCTGGATGGAAGGGACAATGCGAACCCGGGGAAGCATTCAACATTTCAAACTGCAACAGGTTTGGATAGTGGTAGTCCTACTTTGCAAATAGTTACATAAATCCTGGTTGGTATAAGTTTGGTTTGGACGTCCAATCTCTGTAGGAAAGTAATTGGTGCGAGATACTACCTGAGTGGCTATGAAGTCGAAGAAGAACCTGGAAAAACTGTATCATTCAAATCTGCAAGGGACAGCTCCGGACATGGGAGTCACACTGCTTCAACTGCCGCAGGTCGTTATGTTGATAATATGAATTACAATGGATTGGCATCCGGTGGGGCTAGAGGTGGTGCACCGATGGCAAGGATCGCTGCATACAAGACTTGTTGGAGCTCTGCCTGCTATGATGTTGACTTGTTGGCTGCATTTGATGATGCCATTAGGGACGGTGTCCATGTTTTGTCACTGTCTTTGGGCTCTGATGAGCCACAGGGAGATTATTTTAATGATGCCATTTCTGTCGGCTCATTCCATGCTGCTAGCCATGGAATAGTGGTGGTTGCTTCAGTTGGAAATGCAGGGACGCCGGGATCAGCTACAAATCTTGCTCCTTGGATAATCACTGTTGGAGCTAGTTCAACGGATAGAGATTTTATTTCTGATGTTGTTCTTGGAAATGGAGCTCGACTATCGGTAATCCCTTTAAGATCTTCAATGATTCAGAGTTTTAAAGTATACTTTTGAACCTTACTTTGGGTATTTTGTTTGATAGGGTGAAAGTCTGAGCCTCGTAAAGATGAATGTTTCAACTAGGATCATCTCTGCTTCTGAAGCTTATGCTGGATACTTCACTCCTTATCAATCCAGGTGAAGAAAAAGGTAGTTTATTGTGTGTGTACAAAGTATTGTTTTTGCCATCTCATCTTTTAGAGAAAGTATTTGTATAAAATCTCCAACATGCCCCCTCACGTGCAGGTTGTAAATTGTTTTGTTACACCCGTCACACTTTTTGATAATTGGTGGGTATTGGCTGGCCTGAGCTTGGATGCCATATTATTTATGTCATCTCATCTAAAAACTTAAGCTATTAGAGAAAGTTGGCTTTTATTTATTTGTATATAATTAGCATAAGCTATCCTTGTGTTATATCTAATTGGTAAATACACTATGTTTTATTTCCTAATATATATACCCCCTTTATAATGAAATTCATTCCAATTTACCCATATTGTCCAAATTGGTACATAATTGCTGAAACTATGAAACTAAGAGCAGAACGTGATTTTTTTCAATCTTTTTATATAAGTCAATAAATCATTATAAATTAAAGCTTCCACATGAGTTATCAAAATGTGTTTAAGCAGCTCAGTTAGAATGAAAACTACTGTATTGACTAGTTTCATAATATTTGAAATATCCCACAAAACTCCCAAACTTAAATCTTAATATGTTGATCATATATTAAAATTTTGAACCATAGTGTCATTTGCAATTGTTTGGATTTCATAATTGGTCATAAAACTGCAGAAAGAAGTAGTTGCCGATTAGACGAACTACGAAGGTGGTCTGCATCTACTTCATTGTAATTTGTGCTTGACTTTTTATCCTTCTTGTTCATCACAACAGTTACTGTCTGGAGAGTTCTTTAAACACTACAAAGGCCAAAGGCAACGTTCTGGTTTGCCGACATGCTGGGAGCTCAACAGAGTCGAAGCTTGCAAAAAGTGTTGTAGTTAAAGAAGCTGGCGGAGTTGGAATGATTCTCATAGACGAAGCAGATAAAGATATTGCCATTCCTTTTTCCATTCCAGCAGCAATTGTTGGAAAAAAGATAGGATATAAAATCCTATCTTACATAAACGATACACGGTTAGTTTTATATCCCATTGTCCATTAAGAGTTTTATCATTTTGTTGGATACATTAGTTCCATTTCTCTCACTTACAATTTTGTATGAACAGCAATCCTACATCAAAGATTTTGTCCGCCAAGACTGTTATTGGGTCCCAAGCTGCTCCTCGAGTAGCAACATTTTCTTCTAAAGGTCCCAATTCATTAACTCCTGAAATTCTTAAGGTAACATAAGAACAAAGGAATTCAGATTATTTTATAATTCCACTACTATTCCATTTTTGAAGATAATTACGTATCTTATTGATTAAATCTGATATATCCATGCAATAATGCTACACATTTTGTACATTTATAGCCTGATGTCGTGGCACCTGGACTGAATATCCTGGCAGCCTGGTCTCCAGCTTCTGCAAAAATGAACTTCAACATACTCTCAGGAACTTCCATGGCTTGTCCCCATGTAACGGGAATTGTAGCTTTGATAAAAGCCGTGCATCCATCTTGGTCTCCATCAGCCATTAAATCCGCTATTATGACAACTGGTAAACAAATTTAATAGCCATTAATTCTCTTACTTTTGTGATTGGTTTCATAAATTTAATGATGACTTATGATGATAAGTTGACATGATCTCCAGGCTTCTCTTATTAAATTCTTAAAATTTTGTAATTTAGTGTCTTAAAAAGATTTAATACATTGAAATTATTTTGAGAATTGAGATGTTTCTAAATGTAATGATATTTTTGTCATTTGAGCTTTTCTTCACAAAAGTAGTTTGTTGTTCACTTTATGTCCTTTTTCTTGATGGAAGCATTTTTAAGAAGTAATCAGAATGATAAGATGCAAGCAATGTCTATTTTTTGGCCCGTGCTATTAACCCAATCAATGCTTTTGTAACTTTTTATACGGACTATGAGGGTAATTGAAATGTTGATTCTCCTTTGAAAGCTTAACAACTGTCCTTTGTGTTTCTAATTAGCTAGACAAATACTCTTTCAGCGTCTTCTTCCGTTACTCCTTGAGAAACGCATTTAGAACAGAACTAGGCCAGGTTTATTGAAAACTTTTTTCTACAACTCTTCATATATCAAAGCCGATATGAATATATCCATTTAGATAAATTACTAACTTTTGGATGATGTAGCAAAATGTATAACCTGTCTGTAGACCTGGTTTAGACAAGAATAATATTGTAAAAGTTCATTAAATTTTCACAGAAGAATCTAACCATAGAATGTTTTGATGCAGCTGCATTACTGGACAAGCACCGAAAACCGATCACTGCAGGCCCCGATGGAAGAAAGGCAAACCCATTTGATTTAGGAGCTGGCTTCGTGAACCCAACGCAAGTCCTCGATCCTGGCCTTATATACGACACAACACCATCAGACTACAAAGCTTTTCTTTGTTCACTCGGTTACAGCGAAAGATCACTGAGGTTGATCACACGAGACAACAGCACATGCAATCGTGCATTACCATCACCATCGGCCCTCAACTATCCATCCATCACCGTTCCAAATCTGAAAAAAACTTTTACAGTTTATCGAACGGTGAAAAATGTAGGGAGGCCAAAGAGCATATATAGGGCAGCCGTGTTTCCTCCTCCAGGTATTAATGTTACTGTGATACCTAAAAGACTTGCTTTTAATAGATATGGAGAAAAGATGAACTATCGTGTGGAGTTTGAGGTGAATGGCCCATCGAAAGGTTATGTTTTTGGATCATTGTCATGGCGGAATAAAAGATCTTGGGTGACCACACCGTTGGTTGTGCGCACCGTGCAGTCCAAGTTTGGTTCAAGTATATAAACTGGATTAGAACAAAGGTAGTATACAATAGAAGCATCTAGATGAAGAGTTGAAGTTTAGTTGATGCGTATCATCCTGAGCAGACTAGATATGGATATTGGGTGCTTTTGTGTCTTTAATCTTTCTGGAGCTCCATTGATATTGTTTATTTGTTGTAGAAACAACTAAACTTACTACAATAGAGCAGTGATTATAGTGAATGCATTCTTTTATAACTCCATGTTCCAGCATTCATACTTATAGGCGATCTTAATAGTCAAATGTTTCGTCAGTTTATGTTGTTTTGCATCTCATGCACAGAGGGGTGTGTGTGTGTGTTTTCTTCTTGTTCTTTTCTTTCTATGTATGTGTAGTCAACTTATGGAGGTTGAATATAGTGTAAATTTCTGGTCATAGCTATTGCATTTGAATGAACAATGAAACGACAATCCCAAACCCAACTGTGGTGACTATGTCTTACGTTATAGCTTTCCCTTTCTATATACGAAGGATGAAATACCAGTCGTGCATCATGTAATATAAACTTCTAATATTAAGTGAAATAAGACGAAACGTAAAGGTTAAATATTCTAAATTCGACCTAATATAAGTAGTGTTTTTGGCCCTTTACGCTCCCGGTTGAGCTATTTGGCACTTTACGCTCTCACTTTGCAAAAAATAAGCATTTTACACATTCGTTATTTGATTTTAGGTGAAGAAGTTTCTCCTTTTTTAAAAAAAAAAATTGTTCAAATTTGTTAAGTATGTATCTCAAAACTCAACAAACTCCACAACATTGCGTAAAAGACTAGCCTCAACTTGATCTATATATGTTCCTTGCATCCCAAAATGGCCACCATAAACTGAAGCATGCATAGAATCAATGACTTGTCTCCTTAGGTCAGTAACTAACCTTCCCTTTAAACCTCAAAATCCTATTAGTCATCACAAAACCTTTATATAATAATGAATTAATAATCTTAACATCAACAATATCAAGGGAAAATTGTCATGTTTCATAACTAGGATCTGGCTAGATTACTGTTAGTGCAACACAAATTCCATCAGTTTCTTTCCTATATAGGGCTTTTACAGGCTACAGCTTTGTTCTCTGCACCCTTCTTATAATGAATATATATATCACAGTCCAATCCCTAACAACTTGGTCATCCACTTTCGTCGCTATGCAAAATCAATTTTCTGGTCTAATAGCTATTTTAGGCTTTGTTGATTTGTTATGATTATAATATGATTCCATTTAGGCAGACAGTTCTTTTCCCTTTTGGAAAACTAGTAAGGCTGCTAAATATTTCTCTTTTATAAGATGGACAGCACAAAACATTTTGCTAGATAATGCTATAGGTCTTCTCTCACGCGTAAGTATTGCCTCAATTTTAGTTCCACTAGCATCAGTTTCTACTTTCTTTCTTTTTTTAAAAGTCAGCAACATTGGAGCTGTAGTAATAGCAGTTTTTAGTTTAATAAAAGTCTCATTTTGTTTTACTCATCAAAAAAAAAAGTCTCATTTTGTTTCTCAAGACCTTATAACATATGTTATATTTGGCCTACTGATTTCTCCATAACTCATAATAAACTTCATATAACACCATTAGTGTCAAGAACCCCTCATTTCCTCAATAGTAGTAGGTTTGGGGCAATCCATCTTGCTAGGATCAGTTTTCACTCCATTTTGACTAATAATCTGCCTTAAGTACTCAATACTCTGCTGATCAAACTCACATTGAGACTTTTTAGCAAACAACTCCTTCATCCTCACTATAGAGTATAGAAGAATTATCTCCAAAATGTTCTTGGAGGCAGCTCTTGTTAAAAATTAAGATATGTCTTTAAAAAATACTGGAACAAACCTCATCTATTGAGATGCAAACACCTCAGCTCGTTAGAGACTGGAATGTCGCAGGTGTATTACCAAAAAACCAAAATGTACATGGTGTGACTGAATGGCATTTAGTGTCAAAGGGATGACTTAAGGTGTTAAATATAATATTAAGATGGTAAATAGGGTAGTTGGTGTTATAACTATAGTCACATGATTTGTGTGTATCTCTTACTTTTTATGTTGAATTTCACTATCAATGAAATAACAAGTCATTTCTCTTTATTCTTATTGACATTTAGATGAATATCAAACCTTAAATTCACATTAGAAAATAACTTATCACCACATAATTAATCAAAAACTCATCTATAGCAAGGATATGGTTGGTGCTTGACGAGCGTGTGTGTGGTGTGAATAATATGCATATTAAGTTACAACTACGTGTTCGCAAGTGCACGTTCAAGTAATAATAAAATAGTACATTAAGTATCGAATCCCAGAGAGAGTGTATGATTAAATTCTAGAATCACTTAAATGCAAGGCGTGAGTAATAAATGGTTGTGGTGTTAACTACGAACTACTTAATTAAATGCAAACTAATCTACTAGACAAAATTGAAGATGGTTGATTGTTTGATTTGGTTGTATAGCATATGAATGAAAAATGTGTTCAGAGGTCGATTTCACTATAAATTCACTTAGTAGTTCATAGAGGAACCACATAGGCTAACTTAATTTATTGAATCGTGTTGAATTCTTACATGTTCAATGGATTTGTGACCTATAGCAGGAGTTATCCACAGTATAAATCCTTAAGTCTTTAGAGTGTTAGCTTGCACAGTTTCGTCGTCACTCGTTTTAGAAGAGAGATTAAATATGCAAACCCAATTCACCATCCGCTAGTGTTAACTAGGCGCATTTGCAAATATGTGTATTCATGTGATCTAAGTATTGTGCATGAATTTGTGTTAGTTAATCACAAATCAGTTCTAACATGCATAGTCTAACATCACTACCACGACTTCTCTGAAACCAGCATTCGTTAATCCTAACATGAGGTATATAAAACAAATCACTCTAACGCGTTGTTACTCAAACAAAATCTCAAATAAACCAAATAGTCATTTTCATAAACAGAGCTACTCCCTACTCGAAACACGGAGTAGTTTTAGATACTCATAATCTCAAGTTCAACAACAAATAAAGAATAGAACAACATAATAAAAAAATAAAGATTAGAAAAACTCTTGGATGTGGTGGAACATCAATGCCCTTAATCTTCAAATCTCCTTTGCTTTGATTTCTTCTTCACAACTCTTGACTCTATATATGACTTTAAGACTAAAACTATGATTATAGAAGATTAGTGGATGTGGTGTTTCTCTCGGGCTCTCTCTTCAAGACTGCTCTTCACGTTGGTTCACTCTTTTTAATGTATGATAGTACACGTTCTTGTACTTTGTTCACACTCTCATTTTGACCTAGACCAGCCCCTCATTTAATAGATTTTTTGTGTTGCCCTAGGTTTGATCAGCAGGTGGTGGGGGTGTATTAGGTGACTGAGAGATGGACTTGGTCAACCTGCCCCGTTAGAAGCCCAAACAGGAAAGAATCGAATGAGGGTGGTTCAACTCTTAGGGGACAATCGAACGAAGTCGTTCGATTGTTATTGCTATGTTGTGGAGCGAGTCCCGCAGTCCGAGATCTATAAATACCCCGCTTTTCGAGATTCACGTCATGTATTAATTACTATTCACCAACCCTACAACAATCGAACCGAGTCGTTCGACCGTTCGAGAGTTGTTGGATTCAATTGATTTGTCTCATCGTTCGATTGATATCAACCGTTCACTTTGTTTGAGATTTTTTAGAGTCGAACCTGTAGCCGTTCGACTATTTTGGAACTCGATTGTTACCTCTGCAATGAATCTAGCTTCGTTCGACTGATTCCAGAATCGATCATTCGGAGATACTTTAGTCATTTTAGGCTTCTTAACGGGTAATAGGTGTTGCGGACAAAGCTGGTCATCTTCCTTTTAACAGGCTAGCATAGTTTGGTTTATTTCAGGCCTATTTGTATTGTAATTTCGGTGTATTGTAACCCGGACGAAATAAGACCAAATTAGCAGGCTTCACTTAATCTCTCGTGAAATTATTTTTTTGCACATGTCGCGTTTGGTCAAGCGTTAGTCGCGTGCTGATCGCGCGTCTCTTGTGTTCAAGCGCTACTCGACCCCTTTCCAAGTGTTGCTACTCTTGCTTGTATCTGTTCTAAGCCCATGTTGTGTGCCTTAACAGGCATTGATCATGTTGTGTGTTGCTCAAGAGCGACATGCGCCACATTTTGAGCAATACATCTCCCTCCTTCTGGCGGCTAGTGATGATGAATTTAGAACCACAACCAGGGTGTTGCTCGCACGTTACATGATATTGTGATACACTCACAAAGGGTTGTATGCAATTTAATATGGCATTATATTCTTTGCAAATTTATGCTTGTTGGAGAATTTAACTAATTTGGTATTGAGACCAAAATATTAATTAAATTACATTGGGACAAAGTCCAATATGAAGTATGGGCATAATATATTTATATATATTAAAGCCAAGCGTTCTAGGGTGTGAATGGTAATTTACTTATTCAGAAGCATAAGTGGGACTTGTTCCACATTAGTAATATTCACTTCAAAGTAATATATAATCTCTTCTTAAGGTGATTTGGCTAATAACATTGTTTTCACCAACAAAAGGATGTCTTCGGCGCAGAAGATAAAAAACATCATTTACAATCAAAAGTTTTTTGCATAAAACTCATAACATATTTCTCGAGTTCTGTAAGTATCACAATTGTTCAAAGGGAGCAGTTATGTGCTTCACGAGGCTGTTCAGGAGAAGGACATTGTACATTGGTAGGTCAGTGCCGCACGAGGGCTTGAAGCGATAGCCGCGGCATAGTGATCTTAAGGGGAAGAGGCTTGCTTCTGACTCGTCAATTATAAACGAGTAATTAATCGTTTGGGGTTTTTCTATCACTCTTGTTATAGTTTCATAAATGTCTTTGTATGTTTTTGTCCTTTTGAAGTTTATTTGTTGTGTTATATTTGTATGAACAAGATTGTGTTTATGTTCTTGTTAGTAATATATATGTTTACATGTTTTGTTTTATTTGTATTATAGAAATTTAGAAATTGTTGTTATGTTTATATACTTAAAAATAACCAACAATACTAACCCTGAAATGCAAGGGTGACTTGACTTGTTGATCATGTGTGAAGCTAGCCATCCTTAATGTACTAACATGAATAAATCCAATGTCCCCAAATAAATAAATAAAAATATAAAAATGAGTGCCTTCCAACCATTTTTTCTAAAGGTAAAGCCCTGTATTTTTATAAATGTAAAAAAGTAGTTAGTTGATGTAAATAAATAGGTCCGAGATTTTTAACGTTTTGGTCCCTTAAGTTGGCCTATCCGCGATTTTGGTCCCATAACTTGGAGGGCCGCGATTTTGGTCCCATAAGTTGGCTTACGAACTCGATTTTGGTCCCTCGGTCAACATTTTTGAAAATCTATCCGTTAATCACCTACGTGGCATACTTTGACCTACAACGTGGCAATTTTGACCTTACGTGGCTCCAAAAATAAAAAAAAAATAAAAAAAAAACGTATATCTGCAACACAAAGGCGCCAATTCTCTCTCTTTCACTACCAAGTCGCGCCAAAATTACAACTCTCTCTCTCTCTCACTTACCAACTCGCACCAATTCTCTCTCGTCACCGTCGTCAAAGATCACCGTCGACGTCGTCATCCCGCCCTCGTTAACACTTAAAGCCATGGCTCGTACAGTGAGAAAGTTGAAAGTACGAGAATCTGACAAAATCGATGATCCCATTCCGAATTATGGTAAGTTTGTTGTTTAATCCTATGTTAAATTAATGTTTTCACCTTAGTAAGACGTTTTCCCCGATTGCATGCGTCAAATCAACCCTAATTTTGGAAAACCCCAAATTGTCGAACCCTAATTTTGGAAAAAAAACCAAATTGTTGAACCCTAATTTTCTAATTTGTTAATTTTGACTTTGCCTAATGAAATCTCATTATGAAATCAACAGACTATGGCTCCTTGGAGGTTACTTTAGAATTGCAGTATGGTGGGATTGTCAACTTGAGGAACAGCGCCAGCACCAGCAGCATCACTTTGTTGGTCATCATCAATCTCCATGGCTTCTGGAGTAGGATGATCAGCACCAACTGGTTCTTCATCACTGTCAGAGAGCAGCACTGGCTCATCTGGACTGTTGTTGAGTTCTGGAGGAAATGTGAAAACTCCAATCTCCTCAAACAGCTGGTAGTACAATGAAGCATATGCAAGGCCAAAGTGTTTGAAGTAATAGTATTCATCAGACTCCTATAACAAGAAAAAGTTAGTTAAGGCTACTATGAGTTAGACTACACATGTATGGGTCAGGTTACAGTAGTAATGGCTAATATGAGTTACCTGATCACCTTCCTCAATATAATCCATTGTAAGATAAACATCCATATCAGGCCCTACAACTCCAACTCCAGGTAGGGCTATGAAGTGTTGGAACCTATGCAGCTCCAGCCTCATCTTCTCAACAATATTCTTCATGTGAGCAATGTTATGGAAATTGCCAGTGATCATCTCAAGCCTTGGGATGGCAAGCTTCAAGCCTCTCAACAGTGGCTTCTCATTCTGGATTCTATGGGCCTTACCATATTTCACCAGATATTCAAGCAAAAACTTCTCTCCCTCATCATTAAGGTTATCCCTCCATGCAAGATTGAGGTTAACCATCAATGGATGTTGATTCATGATTATATACTATAACATACATAAATAAAACAACACATTATAATTTAAATAAAGAGTAAACAACAACATTAATGGAGAGTGTCTTACAGTAGCAATGTAACATAGTCTTACATAAGATCAAAAGCTAGAACTTAGACTTGAATAACAAATACAATTAGCCATATTACACCCTTGAATATAGAATAAGTAGCAGAGCAAGCAACAGAACAAATACCAAAAAAAACAGAAACCACCCTATTATACAACAAATCATAGCAGCCTTAATGGCATTCATATTGGATACACAGTCCATAAGAGGGCTAGATTGCTCAATTCCACTCCTCTCAACATTGGATGCTTGTGAAAATTGACTAATCTGGGGTTCGCTTTCATTAATGCCAGAACCCTCCTCACTACAATACATTCTCCTCCTCAGATTTGATCCATCAATCATGTCATCAACCCACAAAAAGTAATTTGTGTGACGTACACGCATAGGGCATATGTAGTAAAAACAACCGGGGCGAGATGCGTTGCTACTAGCCTTACAATACATCATTATTCCGCGACCACAAACGCACTGGATTTGGCGAGGGTGAGCCATCTACAGATACCACAAACGACGAGGACATTTGAGCAACACAACAAACCCTAATTTCGCATGCGATTAACGATTTTAACATGTAATTGTGACATATTAACACATAATTAGAAATATCTAAACCCTAACTCTAAAAGAGTAGTAACAAAAACACAAAAGCCCTAAAATTGAATAGCAATTTAAACACGGAAAGTGTTTTGCTATGAACACAAAAGCCCAAAATTGGGGATTTACCTTCGACTTGCAGATAGAAATTGTGTTTTGCTCTGAAAATGTTTCGGCAAATGAATCGATGAAGAGAATCAGACGTTTGGTTTGAGGAAAAGGAGAAAATCGATCCGTTGGTAAGTTGGGTTATGAAGCGACGCGACAACGGTTGGTATTTGAAATGAAATCGATCCATTGTTAAATTTTCTTTTTCTTTTCTTTTTTTTTTTTTTTTGGAGCCACGTAAGGTCAAAATTGCCACGTTGCAGGTCAAAGTATGCCACGTAGGTGATTAACGGATAGATTTTCAAAAACGTTGACTGAGGGACCAAAATCGAGTTCGTAAGCCAACTTATGGGACTAAAATCGTAGATAGGTCAACTTAAGGGACCAAAACTTTAAAAATCCCAAATAGGTCCCCATGTATTTCTCTCATATTAGGGAATTTAGATATAATATTCCTTATTATTATTATGCTCTTTGTGTCCACTAGCTATTTTGAAACGCCTTTTTTATGTACTACCAAAATAACACACGCTATATAACTTAATTAAGCAACGCGTCAGCATCATCTCTATTCATCGTCAATTTCCTCTTTGCGTTAAAATTAAAAACTGTTTGTTGTGAAGGCGAAGAGGAGAGGTGGTGGGTGGTAGCGGTAGTGGTTGTGGTACCGGTACCGTACAATCAAATCAAATAATACAGGGCTCACAAGAAGAATAATGGTGGGAGTGTTATCGAACAAAATCGGAAGAGAGGAATTGAAGGGCGGCGATCATATCTACAGAAATGGTCCGGGTCCCACTACATTCTTTCCCTTTCATTTACTTTTTTATTAGTGCTGTTTGTTGCTGATTATTTTTATGTTTTGCCTCTTTTTTAACCATTTGGAGACAAATTATTATTATTATAATTGATTGTTCCAGGCTTCAGCTTCACTTCAATTGCAGATATTATTAGCTTCATTCTTTGCTACAGAAATAGGAACAAGATTAAGTCAAGATTAGGAAAGATCAATTATTGTTTGATGAGAATATATATATATATATAAGCCTTCCAGTTCCAGGGACTCTGTGTGTGTGTGTGTCAATCGTCGTGTTTCGATTTAGCGATTTATAGAGTCTGTCTGTTTGTCTGTCTATATTGTCTAATCACTCGTGGTTCATCATTCTTTACAAATTAAATCACCGTGGCGTCTCTCTCCATGTGGTTCCCTTTCTTTCTCCCTGTAGCAATGGCACTTCTCATGTATTTGACAGTGGCTAGCTATTAGTAAGGTGATTTGCAAGTGTCGTCTTCATGCTATTCGCAGAAGAATGTAGTGCCATGCTTCCTCTACCCTCTAAGGAGGTCAACACCTTGGCATTGGCTTTCCATACACTTACTAATGCTATACGTGTGGCAATATTTGTTCAGACCCAATCAGAAATAATGGAAAGAGATATGCGAGACTTATTCCAAGGGTTTGCGTAGATTTTAATTAGTTTGATCATCATTTTGTTATGGAATGGGATATGATGATTTATGAATTTGTCGCTGTGAGTATAATGAAGAAGAAAAATGACGTTTTATCTGGAACTGGAAAAAAATGATAGGCGCCAAGTGGCCCATATGTCTGACTCTTTGTTTCTGTTGTTTTTATTTGCTGATTGTTTTTAATATGTCGTTGGAAATATAACAACTCGTTAGCTCTCTGGACCACATTTTTGTCTTCCACCCAACAGTTTTTGACCCAACCAACCAGTTGGACCCGCCATTCTTGATCTACACTGACGCACACAAAGTTTGAGCCACCCAAACCTGATGACACCTATCTATTGTCTTCCATGCTGCACTTACTTCATATTCTTTACTTTCACTGGTTTCTAAGTATTTAATCCTAAATCTGTGAAAGTTTAGGCCAAAGATTACCAAAATGTGCAGTTTAATAGTCAGCATCTAGATGAGGAACTATTGTAGTTTTACGCGATGATATAGCTTCTTCTGACCCACTTTTCATCTAATTTTAAGGTAACTAATTTTGTTTCCAAAGCTCCTCTGATTCTAAGGCGATTATATTTTGCTCTAAAAGCAATTAATTTTTTTGGTTTCTTCTTTATCATCCTACTAACTTGCTCCATCAAACTCCAGGAATATATGTTGGAGATGGAAATGTAGTCCATTTCACTAGGGGAGCAGGGCAGGAAACCGGAACAGGAACGGTTTTGGATCATTTTCTTGTCAGCTCATCTCAATCTAATCCCTCCGACACCCCATGCCCAAGATGTGGTGATCAGTCAGGGCTTGAGGGTGGTGTCATCTCTTCTTGCCTTGAATGTTTTCTTTCTGGTGGTGAATTATATCTGTTTGAGTATGGTGTCTCACCTGCATTTTTTCTCGCTAAAGCTCGAGGAGGAACATGTACCCTAGCCCGTTCTGACCCGTCTGAGGATGTCCTTCACCGTGCTGAATATTTACTTCAAAATGGATTTGGTGTATACCATATTTTCAAAAACAACTGCGAGGATTTTGCCATCTACTGCAAAACTGGTCTGCTAATCTTTACAACTGTCAGTGTGGGAAGGAGTGGGCAAGCTGCTTCTTTTCTAGCCGCTGCTAGCGCTATCGTCTCGTCTCCGCTTCGTTTTTTGACTACAGGCTTTGCTGGTCTGACAGCACTCGGCTGTGGCATTTATTGTGTTAGTCGAATTGTCTCTGATATCGGAGTACGACGTGATGTGACGAAAATTCCTGTCGAGAGGCTTGTTGCCCGATCTGGCGTTGATGAGCCTGAAGCAGCAACAGGGACTTCCAAGGAGGAATAGTCCTCCTGCAAATATAGCTGGATGGAACTTAAAGTGCTCTTTAAGAAAGAGTTTATTGAAAAACGAGAATGAAGTTGTTCTCTTTGTTTGCTGATTGAATCTGTCTACTCGTCAGTTGCGTGATTCAATAGTTTTTCGGTTTATTTGCTATCTAGAACCTTTGCTTCGGATTTATGGTTCACACCTTTTGCGTTGCTCGGCTAATTCCGTGACTGCCTTTGTCATATAATTTGATACTTAAAACTTTTCAGCGTGCAGTGTAACATTGTATCAGACTATCAGATCATAATTGTAGTTATGAAGTATTATTTATTTATGATTGTTAATGTTGGATATATTATAAATTGCTCGTTAAACACTATAGAATGCCATTTGCTGGCCCATCTTCATTTCATGTATTAGATTCAAAAAGAAAGAAAGATGTTACTGATATTGTTGGGTTTTGGTTAAATCAAGAGGCACATATGAGTATGACCTTCAAATTTGTCCTATAGTTCTGTGGTTCTGTAAAGTAAGAACTGAGAATACTACGAAACTAGTTTTCTTTTTGTGTGCTTGTGCCATTGTGCGTGTGTTTTTTGCTTCTGTAGGTTCAGGAGCAGAAGACATTGTGTGGGAAATGGGAATAAATGATGTGACAGTAGCGCTTCCAACCAAACAAGATTGACTTGGCCGTTACATTGTGCTCTCACAAGACTCCAAACAAAGTGCATTATCGGTCTAACAGTAAAGTGAAAAATTTGAACACAATTCCCGTTGGCAAGCTGCTAAATTTGCTTTCAAACTTTGCAAAGAATTCAAACAACGTTCAGAGGCAGAGCAAAACTACATAACTCATGATTGATACAAACGTCCGAAACTCTTGTTTTCCAGATGTTTTTTTCTCCTCGAGGCATTACACATGACAAAATCAATGGATAACTGGCTTCAAAGGATGAGCTCTCAGCTCTGACAAGTCCAACTTTTCATCAAGCTCTTCATCTAATTCTCCGACAATGCTTCTGTATCAATAAGTTTAAAACAGACCATTCAGATTATGGAACTATGAGGTAAATGAGAGAAAATTTGCCCCAAAAAAAAAGTTGTCGTAGAAATGATGAATATCATACATGTTATCACCCCGTATGATGTAGAGACCCAACACAAGTTGCTGCACACCTTCCTATAATGAAAATAAAGATTAATCACCACAAAATAACTGCTACCAGAAAGGCCAACAAATGAGCAAACTTATCAGAAAACAAATATACAAAAATTATATTCCGTATCACAAACATAGATATAAAATCATATATAACTGGAATAAGATTATCAAAATAAATCAGCTCAAACATATCCGACATTACTTTAAGTAGGAATTAGTTATTATTTCATATTCCTTATCACCTTCAATAACCAGACACAAAAAGGGTGATAAAGACAGAAAATAAAAATGAAATTATTTATGAAAATTACCCTTTGGTTCTGAAACTAATAACACATTTTTACGAACTTTGTGCAACGAGAGAGAGAGAGAGAGAGAGAGAGAGCAAATAAATCAACGTAGGCAATCATATTATACATATTTTAAAATAAACAATTTGACAATAGACACAGCAAAAAAAATGTTCTGAGCAATGTTTTGACTTTTGCCCATTCATGTAGGAGATTTATACGAAATCAGACCTTGGTGGAGTACACCCGTTCATGAGACTCATCCAAAATTATATTGGTGGCTTGGTCAAAACCTTTCAGAACCCCCTGCATGAAAGATCAAACCATGCAATTAGACACACGATCCTCAAGACAATACTATGGGACTTGGGCCAAAAGACAAGGCTCACCACGATGTTTCGGCCGTCATTTGTGATTATTGAAATTGTTTCTGACAATAACAAGATTAAGGCAAAATATTAGAAATAGGAAATTACAAGTTCAAAAAACATTCAGAATTTTAATCAATGACAAGAAGTACATACATACTCGGTGGAGTAATACAATGTTTATGAAACATAGGTAAGCATAGAACCGAGAATAAACATTCTCTCAAACTGTTGCCAACTCATTGTAATTATTTGAACATGGAGATGCGAAAGAAGTTCAGTTAAAAAAGATTTCAAAATGTAAATTATATCAACCAATGCAGGTTCACAAGGTTATCCTAGTGCAAAAAACCCCATCTCCCAAACTTAAAAGATCTACTAGAGCAGATTAGATAGATCTGCAAATCATCTTCAGTAATGGTAAAAAATGAACTTCGCAAGCTAAAACCGGTCCAACCTATATCAGATTCCTGATTACGGTAACTATGTATCTTCCATTTTTCCCCACCCAAAGAGGTAACACAGGCAAGTTCAACCAATAGACGTGCAAAGTGGATCTGCCCTCCAAACAAATTGATGTCAAGTAAAGGAGCTGACATTTTCATACCACATTCTACTCCATTATAAGTTGATTAATATAGAAGTTGTGTGAAGCTCTTAAGAATCTCTTTCACAATTTCGGTAGAAAAACAATTTCCAGGGTTATTGGAACGTTGGCACAGCTCAAAAGAGTTCAAGTCTTTGGGATGGTCCCAGCGTAGTAAGGATAACAAGTTCCTATAATTATGATCTGCTGTGGATTTAAGAAGATAATATAGAAGGCATACCAAGTAATACAACCCAATATGAATATTGTAGAAAAATAATGGAGTTTTAGTTTATAAACTATTGCCGCTTTATGAATTCAAATTTTGGTTAACTCATTCAGTGTAAAGGCAGATTCAGAAATTGTGATTTGGACAAAGAAACCAATTCAGGAATTGGCAGGGTCTAAAGACCTTTGGCTACTGTTATATCAAATATACCCATTCAATGCCTAAATATCTGAATCACACATAATGTAAAGGCGTCAAATTGCCTAATTTAAAATAGAAACAAGAAAAGACCCCCTTATCTTCTCACCATACCCCCACACATCTACCAACCATCGCATCAGTCTATGACTGACTACAAAAAAACAGACCCCCGCTACAGCAACCTCATTGTAGCAACTTTTTTTCCCAGGTGATTGATTTCATTTGGTGTTTAAAAGGGCAAGTATCAAACCTTGATAAATCCTATAGAAAAATTTTACCTACCGCTGCTAAGGGAGTTTCCATCACCTAAGGCCTTTATATTTGATTAATCCAATTTTAACAGTAAGACATGTCTGCTTTAATGATCCAAGTTTTGAAGGTGCTTTTCTAATGGTTTCAGTCAAAGATATTTTGTTAGAAGATCATGTCCAAGTGTTGAGATAACTAGGAAGTTACAATATGTTAAATATTCTCAATCCTATTTTGTTCTGGCACTTCAGGTAAAAAGTGCAGCTCCATAGGATATCGAGAATAAACAAACTTTTAACAGGTGACATGTTCATATTGGTACATTACATAATAATCTTCAGGGGCAGTCAAATAAATGCTGATGTCCCTGTGCAAAATACTCACTACTACTTTGGCAGCAGCAGAGAGGTGATCCCAACTTGGCAGGTGGATCCAGAAGGAGACGGCGGTGGTGTTCTATTTTCAAGGGCCAAGAGCAGGGTAGAATGGGACACAGATGACAATGATGCTGTTTTCTAGATTTTTTTTCACTATACTCACCTGCTTGCCACACTCATTGGTCAAAATAACCTTTAAAACTAATGACGGTGAGCGAGATTAGCTCGGCAATCCCTAACATACTACCTTCATGAGCAGGTAGCAACATAAATAAAAAAACGCATGCGTGTGCATATAAAATAGTAGTAATCCACTTACGGCCAGAAACGGATAATTTCCTGGTATCATAGTTACTGAACTAATGTATAGCAAACTGGACAAATATTTAGAGCATTAAACGCCCCACATCTCACCACAAACAAGATCCACGGGGTAAACAAATTGAGGTTTATAATCAAACAATCAGATAATGTACCCAAAAAGAAAAGGATGAAGACAAAATTGCTTACGATCAACAAGAGTCTCGAGTCCCATTCCACTTGACATCTTCTTTTTTTATTTCCACAGTAGATAACCAAACTCTGTTCAAAAGAAATCACATAACATTGTCTACCAATATTTTAGTAGCAGAAAAAACATATTCAAGTGAAAAAACCATAGTTATACGGGAAAAAAGGAAGCAGCATAACGCATGAATAAATAGTCCAAAAAAAAAGTCAAACTGTCAATAGTATACAGAGAATAACAAGGAGGATTGCCTGTTTGAAGAATTAACAAACACACACTCCAAATGGTATTCGGATATATGAACCACTTTCTGCGACAACGATGGGAGGGAAAGGAAGGGAAGACGGGTAAGGGTTTATTAGTTTTAACTAAGGTCGTGTGACACTAACATTTCGAGTATCTAATTAAACAAACTAAAGCAAAAGTACACTAAGATTAATAAATTCCTCAATATTGCTCTAATATCACAAAATTGCTCAAGCAAAAGCACTAATATTCACCAATATTCATCAATAATGCATCAATGGTAGTCTAATTTCACAAACTTGCATCTAATTCAATAGCCCTAAATCCTAATTTAAAAGCCCTAATTCATAACCCTAATTAAACAATCAACAAACTAAATCAACAATTATAAGTTTCTATCAATAATTATAAGTAGTTATAGAGAAAAAGGGGGGAAAATACCGTGGTGCGAGTGGGGTGGTGGTGGCGCGGCGTGCGTGAGAAAGAGTGGAGACTGGTGGTGGCGCGGGGCGCGGCGTGCGTGAGAGAGAGTGGAGACTGGTGGTGCCGTGGACGTTGAGCCGTGAGCGTGGTGCCGTGGACCGGTGGACGTGGTGGTGCGATTTTGAGAGTTGAGAGTGGCGGGGTGCGAATGAATGTGCGATTATGATTTTTGAGAGTGGAGAGAGAGTGAGTGAATTTTTAGTTTTTTTTTTATCTTAATTGCACTAAACACCCTCAAAGAAGGCTCGCTTCTCACTTTGCACTTGTGATGTTTTTTTTTTTTGTTTTTTTATTATTATTATTATTATTATTATTTTAGTTAAATAGAAAAAATTGATTTGCAAAACTTTCAAACATCATTAGTTGCCAAGTTATTACCTGTTTAAAATTCATCAGCTAAAGTTAAAACTCTCCGCTAAAATAATTATTAGTTGTCAACTTTTAACATGTGAAATTTTTGGTATCTAACCTCTTTAAATACTCGATCAACCGACTTCTCTTTGGTGTAGTTGGTCAAAATAAAATGGAATTATTAGTGACCATCAATAGAGTGGATAAGACTTACATGGACTTGGTCTATAATAGAAACTATGGACCTTGTGGTCTCAATTAGTTTTGGTCCTACCTTCAAGCCATCACTTTAATTTAATAAATAATAAATCAAATAAATAACTTTTCATAATTAAAAATTGACCCCAGAAATTTTAGAATTTTTCTTTATCGAGACCTCAAATTTGGGAATAGTCCATAACGACCATATCAGGCCCAACATGCTTCCGACCATATAAATAAACTGTCAAAATTAAAATAGTACCTCTTTTTTACCAAACTACCGTCAGATTTTCACCAGGTTTTACAGTTTCCTCAACCAACCACTCGATTGCAACCGATGGTTCTGTAATGGCTCATTCAACGGCAACTAGCACATCCCTGAATCGTTTCCTACTCCGGACGTAAAAGATACTATTGTGGTATTGACTAGGTATTTAAATAGGGAAACACTGTTTCAAGCAAAAACCATAATTTTATTTATAAAATGAAAACTTATTTATTACAACATCATAATCCTTATAGAGAAGAGTTACTTGTTTAGCTACTCATAGTAGCCTTGTTTCCTACACACATACACTCGTATTTAAACAACATAATTGAAAGACTTAATACAAGTTAAGCTCATAATATCTTTCTGATTATAATTTATTTTAGAGTAAGAAAACAGAGGAGGTTGTTCGATGTCTTCTGCTTCCTTCGGCTGGGGTATATATAGAAGCTCTCCCAGACTCCAAGTTTGGACTTCACTTCTCTTTTGTGGATTAATTCGTCATAGCTTACGTTTTTATCCACTAGCTATTCTTGTCCCGTTGTCAATGGGAATCTGGTCCCTCCATTCTTTATCATTAGTGGATGTGGTCTTTCTCAGCTTCACATGGCCTCTTTTGCTTTTTCAGAAAAGTTTGCCATTTTCCCCGCACGAGGCATCTTTTCTGGTCTAGTGGAGCCCTCTCTGTCATATTCCCATTTGTCTTTTTTCACCGGGAATCCTTTGTCAAAAAGTGGTTCCTTCTTATCGGGGCATTTTGGACAAATGTGATCTTTCCATTTCCCAGCGTGCATCATGTTACATAATTTCCGACTGGTTTCTGAGGTTGCCGGAATCTCGTTTTTCCACAGCTTTTGCCTTTTATTTTAAAATATTATTTCGGCAAAACGGATAGTGGTATTTGTCATAGTGTTTAGCATGAACGATCTGTTTTCAGATTTTTGAAATATCTTAAACGAATACTTGACCTTGTCCATCTCAGTTAGACATACTCAAAGTCCTCAGGCTCTTCTTGTAGTAATATCATCTTCTGATATAGGAGCAACTAGAAGTTGTTCTTCTGGTGGTGGCTTTATATAATCTAAAGCCTTCATGTATGGTCTTTGCAGCTTAATGAAATGAAAGCTGGGATAAAAACATCTTCCTGTAATTTCTGGAGCTGCTGAAATAAATTTTAGTTCCAGGGTTTCTCTTCTCCCGAGTGTATTATTATTCTTCCATGTATCGTACACTCCTTTGTAAATCCATTCTGGTAATTTTAAATTTCCAGAAACCCTGGGGATGTAGTGAAGACGGAGGCTAGACAACCAAAGTCAAACCATTCTCGAACATTCTCCGATTTTGCACCTGGTAGAGTCCAGACTCGCGGGTATTTTCCCGACCAATCGGCCTGGGATTTACCTGGGACAAGTCTCATTCTCGTATATAACCTTTCCTATGTCCATTGATATTCAATCAATGGAGATGTTTTAAGGTTATCATTAATCTTAGATTTTCTGTTCTTGGTCTAAGATTAAGCTCGTTAATGTCAACATCTAAATTTTTATCATGGCCTACTTCTTTAGATGTTTCCATCTTGGGATCTTTCTCGTTTATGGAATCCTCTTCATATTCATAAGGATCCACTCCTGGATTTGGGTTAATCGTGCTTGAATCACCAACCTCAATTTTCACGTCATGTGCTCGTAGTTCAGAGACAAGTTTTGACTTTGAAGCATCTCGCATAATGGGGCCATAAATACTATCCCATAACATGGTGCTGCAAAACCTTGGCTTTCATTGCAGTCTGGACCTTGTTAAGATCCTTTTCTTGTACATGTCCTGAAGCCTTGGCATTAATCATATAGCTATCTATTGACTTATTTAGTTCTTCCAGGCTGTCGCTGTGATGCCTCCATATAATGAGGATGTTGTTGGCTTAACTTGGCTCCATCTCGTGTTAAGATCTGCAAGAATATTTTCATGAGATTTAATAATTACAACATCAAAATCATAGTATTGACATTCAGGTTGCCATCTTAAAAGTTTAGCTTTCTCGGGTTTACTTTCTATTTTATTTTTTAAGAAAGCTTTAACACTTGTATTATCAATTTTTAAGATAAATTTCTTTGCGAGTAAAAACAGGGGCCATTTTTTAAATGCACTATGGACTGCAAAGAATTCCTTTTCGTTGATATGCCACCTTGCATCATTATTATCTGCAAATAATCCACTGTAATATCTGCACGGGACTTCTCTTATTGGTTCTACTTTCGTTAGAACGGCTGCCCACCAATGACCACTAGCATCTGTGTATAGAACTAGATCGTCTTCATCGTTAGGTATCGCGAGTTTGGGCATATTTTGACACAACTTCTTTAGTTGTTGGACTACTCCTGTATGTTCCTCTATCCATTTAAATTATGCATCCTTTTTAAGCAGGGGACTAAACACTTTCCTATAACTTGCAAGATTGTTAATAAACATTCCTGCAAAATTAACTAACCCCAAAAAACTTTGAAGTTGTTTAACCGTTTTGAGATTGTCAGGGCAATCACGTACATTTTCAACCAAATGCGTTTGGAGGATGATACCTGATTCGTGAATCTCAATACCAAGGAATTCAATTTTCTTGTTAGGATTATTGCCTTCTTTTCGGATAGCACCAATCATTCCTTGTGACAAACATCTGAGAATATTTCCAGATGTTTAACATGCTCTTTGATATTTCTTGAGGCGATGAGGATATCATCGACATAAACGAACATGAAGCTGAAGTAATCTTTGAAAAGATTATCCATCTTCCTTTGATATATCTGAGGTGCATTTGCCAGTCCCATTGGCATAACATTCCAGATATAATGTCCTTGCGGTGTAGAGAAAGTCGTATACTTCTTGCTTTCTTCCTCCATCTTGATTTGATAAAAGCCCGATTTGCAATCGAACTTTGAGAAGACCTTCGCATTTTGGACGCAGTTGATAAGGTGCTCTCGGCTTGGGATATAGTATCCGTCGAATCCCAAGATTTTGTTGATTCCTTGGTAGTTGATCACCAATCTCGGCTTTCCTCTTTTGATTTCTCCATGGTTCCTGACTAAGAATCCAGGACTGCTATATGGAGATACTCCTAGGGAGATGAGCTTAAGGTCAAGATGCTCCTTAAGAATCTTCTGCATATCCTTCCGAACGTTCTGATTCATCATGATAGGCTTGTATCTAACAAACTCATTTTCCTTTCCTTTTTTAATTTTCAAGGACGCTTTGAGTTCGTTTTTGTTCCACCATGCCAAAGGATCTTCATTGAAGTTTCTTCGAATCTTGGTTTTGATATCTTCTAGTGAAATATGTTCTTCATTAGTGATGTCCAAGTGAGGACTTGGTTCTAAGCTGGCCTTTAGGATCTCGATTGTTTTGTTTTTGATCATTTTATTTTTCTGGCCACCTAGGCTGTCAATCCGCAGTTGAAGGATTGCCTTACCATATCTTCTTTGATCGCTCATCTTTGGTTGGCGAAGTTTTCCTTCATCCCCATGCTTGCTGCGAAATTGAATTGGCAATTTTTGGGTAAAATGCCTGCGTCAATCGTTGCACCAAGATCTTATGATCACAGAATGTTGTGAGAATAAGTCGCCTGGTTTCATTATTGTGTAAAACGTTTGAACGTTTGCAGGAAATTATTGCCAAGTAGGATGTCGGCTCTGGTGTCGTGAAAATAGATTGGTGGTGTTTTGACCTTATACCATGGGGTACCGCCTGCTCCTCCAATCAATATTTCGGCTTGTTTTATTCCTCTTTTGAATATGATAATCTTCTTCGAGAAATCTCTTCCCGCGACTGCTGGTAGGTTTTCTCCAACTTCTTCAGGGAAAACCCCTGGTTTGGCTGTGCAAATACCGGGCCCCGAGTCGATATACGCTGCAAAGTATTCAGCTCGAAACTTCTCATATAAACTGAGATGTAAATTGAAAATGGACTAATGGTCATTTGAATCCATATCTCTTCCCGTCCACTGTGAATTCCATTCCTTCAGATAATCTTTCCCAAGGTTTGTGATCTTCGAGAAATTCAATCCCAAGAACTAACTTTTCCAGAATCTTCCCTGCTCGTCCATTGATGATAAAATCCATTCCACCTAGTTTTAGTGTTCCTTGATATCTCCCCCCTAAGGGCTACTTTAGATAATACAAGGCGTCACATGGAAGGGTATTATCCTTTTGAGTGATGTCGAAGATCACCTCGACCTCGCACCATCCTCCTGGACACTGGAGTTCTCCTTTAGTTGTAAATCTTTTTGGTTCAATTACAACTTCAACAATTGGTTTCTTTCCCCATGTTCGGCTATGCATCCTATTTTCCTGGAAAGAGACTCTCCTAGGTTCAAACCTTTGACTAGTGTTCTTGCCGAACACTGGTTGATCACGGATGATCATATCCATCTCATGGATATGTGGTAGATCAGAAATCTCTGGTTTGACTGCATGAGCTACTTTGTCAAAGATTTTGGGTATCTCGACGAACTCTTTCATCCGAAAGAAGTCAGAATGATGAGTATTGGAGAGGGCATAGGAGATATTGTAGGTGATTCAGTATGGCCTATTTCCTTCCTTCATCAACTCCTTGTTTTTGAAATCTTGATGCAGGGTAAGGACCCTATTGAAATCTCGATCGGCTAGATTATAGGCAATCTTCGGGTAAACGAACGTTGCCACCTTTCCCAAAAATAGATTTCCTGGAATTCCTCCAAGACAAGCGTCTCGTAGGTTTTGAATTCTTCTGTCAAAGATGGCGATATCAATTGGCGAATTGATACCTTCTTTGAATGTCGCCTTGATCAAGATCCTTATGGCTCCAATATGGATCCATGAAATTTATGGGCAACCTCAGCATTGAGTCGACTCAGTTCCTCCTTAATTTCATTCATAGGAACCAGCTGCATTTCCATCACATTATTTGTAAGTTCCATCGGGATCGCAATTTCTCCCGCCGTAACTTTGTAGATGATATGATGCTTCCTTTGTCTGAGGCTCAGTTGTGCTAAGGTTCTCTACATTTTTCCAATAGTAAAACCATCGTAAACTCGGAGCTTAGGGTCTTCTCGCATGATCCTCATCAGGGCCTTGTGCGATATGCTGGTCTGTGTGAAGAATCCTAACAGATCTTCTTGTACTTCCTGTCAGAAGATCTCCTCCTCCTTAGTGTGATTCTGATTCCGATTCCGAAGACTCATCTTGGCCCTCATCTTCTTCATATATACTTTCGTCTGATGGAATATCCTCAAACTGGTATACTTAAACAAGGTCTTGGAAATAGACAGCTTCTTCGAATTCCGGTGTGGCCTCGAATTGCCTAACCCCTCTTCTCTGATTCTCTGGACATTCTGTTGAAATGTGTCCCTTGGCACCACATGTCCAACAGTTACAGTCCTTGAAACTTTCATTGGCACGTATATGTGTTCTCCTGAAAGTCCTCCTTGTTGGTGGTCTGCTTGTACTTCCTTGGCTGGAAGACATTCTCCCACGGCTAGGCCCTGGTCTCTGTTACCGTTGACTGCTCCTGGGGAAGATTTTGTCTTGGCACCAGTGCATCTTCTAGGGCTTGAACGTTCACAAGTTTTAACCCCAAAAATGATTCTGCTAGATCAGAAAGATCCTGCAAATCTCCATAATTGATTTCGTCAAGTTTGAATCTGGACATGATTGTTAAGAGGTATTAGCTTTCCCCCGTGTCAGAGCTTTCAGTTTTTCATTTCTCGTCATTTCTCTCTTGACTTCAACCGCCTTACCCTTTTGGTGGAGTAAGGGCTCGATTCCAAAAGATGGTGGTAGCCATCCTCCTCTTCTTCTTTCGGTTGATCTTAGAAGGGATTCCAAGTTCTTCATACGTTGTTGGATATCTTGAAGATCTTCAAGAATCTCCTTATGTCATCGCGACATAGTTTCTAGTTTAGTCTGGATTTCTTGAAGGTGCTTGGGCACATGGTATTGGTGATTACCATATGATTGGACTGTTTTCTGGATTTCTCTAAGGTCCTGAGACAGCTTAGAGCCATCGTTCTCAAGCTCGTGATAATTTGGCAAAGCCAGATTACTCATCTATTATTTCTTTCGGCAATTAATCTGGTTATCCTAGTTATTTCAGCCGTGAGGCCATTAATAGCTAGGTACTTGACTCTAATGCTAGAGATGTTGTCAGGTCGTTGACTAGCTAGAAGTTCTAACTTAGTCTTCAAGAGTTGGAGCTCTTGTTCTAGGGTAATACCAGGCATAATTAAAGGCTTAGTATTGAACTTTGCTTATTAGCCTTTCAAGGCTAATTTTTATCTGCTTGACTATTTCTAGCATAGCATTCTTGATAGGACAAATATTTCCTTGTTCTTCTAGGTCGCAACAAAGGACATCATGATGTTTGATTTCCGTTTTATGAAACTCAAGGTATCTTGTTAAAGCAACGATTTACTTCTTAATACTTGAACATTTATGTCCTCTGAAAGAGAACTGATATGAGAGATCCCATATATTATCTATTACTAGATTATTCATGTTTATAAAATACTCTTCTCACAAAAGGAATGAGGTATAATAAATAAATTTCCATATAAATAAATAAATAAACTTGGCTCTGATACCAGTTTTGAACACGTCTGGATAAAGAAATTCTTTCTTAGGGTCGCAACATAATTTTTAAAAGTAAAATACAAGGTTTATTATCTTTTAAATTTGAGGGGCTAAAAGGCAAAAAGCTTGACAAATGTGGACCGCATGGTCCATACTATTCCTATGGACCAGGTCCATATAAGTTTTTTCCCAATAGAGTTGTTATCAAGATCCATGCCAAAAGAGTTCTCTTCATTACCAACTTGAACCTCAGTGTTTTTTTTTTTTTTTTGCGATTGATCGTTTTTCTCCTTAGACTCGGCGGAAGGACCTTCTTCTTCAAGAGCCGCGAAGGAGTTACTGTCTTCTCTTCTTAAAATCCTAGTTAGGAAATTAGAGCTAGTATCATGTTTTTTGTCGTTCCTCATAGAGATCGGAACACATTCTTTTCGTGGAGCATTAACTCTTATGACCTCGAAAGCAATATGATCTTGTGGTTTTGGCTTCTCAAGACCACAATCCTCGATTAAGCGCCCAAGCTTTTGGCACTTTCGACAAAAAATAGGATAGTTTTTATAGATAACCTTTTGCTTTACATATTTGATTTGACCTCCACTTCTCTCCACCCATTCAATAGTGTCTTTTTCGCTTCGAGCAAATTCATCTCCACACAGATACGAAGTTAATCTGGCTGCGAAAGAGTTACGATCCCTTCATCAAGCCTTAGAGGTTTCCCAAGAGGCCATACGAGCCTTCTTTTCATAATACCTCATGTTAAGATATGGAAGAGCAACCCACACACAAGAAATATGTGGTTCAAGTTTCGGATCAAAATAAAGAGTCCATTTCAAGATAGTGTGATCAAGTTCAAGAAAATCAAGAGTGTTTTTCATCCATAACCAAGTGTAATCCTATGATTTATCAAGTTTAACCATAATAAGTCTCAGGCCAATAGGGCCAAGAATATTCTTCCTTTTGAGCTTAAGCCTACGACTCTCTCTATGCATGTCAAATGGTATTCAATAGGGAATTTAAGGATAAGCACAAGATTCAATCTAACATCAAACTCCTTAATCTCATCATCCTCAAATATAATAACAGGCTTGCCCTTTATCATGTGGAATTTCTTAGGTTCCATATCAACATCATCAATCAAGAACTCATAATTATGGTATGGACCATTGAGAACTTAAGGAAAAATAGTTTTCTTGCATATGAGGAAAGAGTTGAAACGACCGTGGGTTAGTAGTTGTGGCATTCGGATGCACGACTTGCTTGGATGAAGCTACACAGGTGATCGAAGCCATCGACCCTTTGTCTTTACCTACAAAATTGGAAGAAATTGGACAAAATGCTCCAAAAGAAGAGAGATAACGGCTATTATCTGCTCCTAGTTAATGTAGGTCAGTTTTGGGGACCCTTTATGGAGAAAAGGTTGCCAAGATTCGGGGCAAAAAATAGTGTAAAGTATGGTCCCAAAAAAAATGACCGTCGAATTCTTGAAAGAGATGCAAGAAATCCACAAATCCAAAGAAAAATTGCGAAGAACAAACTTAAAGACCTTGAATTGGATGAAGATCGGTGATGGCGTGAGGCCGGTGGGATGAAGATCCGACGTCATGAGGGTGCCGAAAAGTTAGTTTAGCTCTTCAGGTAAAATGAAAAGAGTTACATTTTTCCTCCAATAATGGCAATGCAAAGGGTTTTACTCTTGAGAAATTGTAGAAATCTGAAAACCCTGCAATAGTTGCACACCCATATCCTCATTGGTGGCCTTGTTGGTGATCCAATCGTCATAAAACTCGTTATGCAATGTTCTATTCACCTCTTTGATGCACTTATTACACTCGTCGCCTTATTTTCTGTAACCCAATCACAACTCTTTCATGTACAAGACTTCCATTCGTCATTTTTTTGACTCAAACTTTCACAAAATTTGATCATAACATTCACTCGTATGGTCAAGGATTTGGACGTGAGGCCCAACAATATCTCGTTTGCTTAGTTATAAATCATGATTTGTTGTTAATTGTTATCCTTTTTGGATTTGTTTAGTTGACAGGAACTAATATAATTAGCAGCTAGCATTTTCTTTCTTTTCAACACACAAGCATACACATATATATAAGTAAAATTTCCAAAAAAATGGGGGAGGGTCAGGGGCGACCGACTAACTTTAATTCTAATTGGTTGAGGGGTTAATGTTTGTGAGACTAATCTTTAACTATAGAAACTAGTAACGCTGGCACGCGGTTTCCGCGTGATTAATACTTTATTTTAAATACAATATAATTAGTTTAAATGATAAATATTACAACTTAAATATCTAGAGATTTAACATGTAAAGATAGAAAGTAAATATATATTAACCTTACTTTTTAAGTAATGATTTTGTTCTTTAATGAGAAGACTTAAATAATAATAAAGTTAAAATAAATTACAGTTATATCCCTACTAATAACAAAGTTTAATAGTATAATGATGGGTAAATAAGAAAATCAAAAGATTGGTGTAACATTGAGTTTCTTTATATAATAGTATATAGATGAAGACTTTTAGAACCTTGCTTCTATGTCCATAAATAAGAGTTCATTCATTTCATGTGATTTCCTTTCACTACATAATAAATCTTATATATACATATATGTATGTAATTCATTTCTTAATAATCTAAAGTAAAGAAAAGCAAGCAAGGTGATGTTATATTATATTAATTTACAGTTGTACGTATTCACCATATAATGTCATGATTATGAAACTAGTGTCTTATGTAGTCTCTTATACTTAAAAAAAAAATGCGTCAGGAAAGCTTTGACTAGTATTAGACATATAGAACTCGGATTCTATACTCAAGAATAATATTATAGTAAAAGAAGAATTGTTTTATCGTCGGATTATAGTTAATAATCTACCACTAGCATAATTATGGTTATTTAGTGTAATTGGGGATATGAGTACATGAGTAGTATTAGATAAGTAGCTTAGCAAGAGTTAGACTAGAACTTGAATTACCTTACCGATAAATTTGTGGTTCTTAGGCGGTGCCAAGTAGATGTGTCGGTGAGCTGCTATCGCTCTTCGCGGATAATTCAGGTACATGTATATATATATATATATATATATATATACGTACTAAAAGTATTTTCGAAAAGCTCGAAGGTAACTGCTAACTGTTTAACGATAGCATTGCATGTGGTTATACTTATATAGTAAATGTACTCTCTCGAACGTTATGATCGTATGGTGTTGTATTTGTACAACTTGCTACTTGTGTGTTTGTCGTGATTTTTGAGTATCGAACGTTTTTGGTATCGATTAGATCCACGACTTGGTTAGCACGGGGTACTACCGGCAGCGGGCTAGCCGGTGGGGTCTCGTGACGCCTTGCCCCTTTCCTTCAAAGAGCATCGGGTGTTCGTTGCTTTTGAGGGGATCAACGAGCATGTACCTAGGCATGCGTGAATGTTTTCAATATCGCTCCTTGAACAGAGTGACAAGGTAACGAACGTGGAGTTATAAGGTGGGAATGATTTCAACGATTTAGAAACAGTTAACTGCAACGCCCAAAAACTAGGAAGAAAATAAATTATACTTTAGTCCTTGAACTTTTGAAAATGTCCATTTTTGACTCTAAATATTTAGAAATTTTTGCCTTTTAGTCCCTGAACTTGAAAGTTAGTCTTTTATTATTTTATAGGTCTCTAATCTTAAAACATATATTTCAATTTCAAATATTAACCAAGTTGATCGAATTACCTAGAAAAATTACATAAGTAAATATGTATGTAACAAAGAAATCTAATTATACATATTTTAATTATAATTATAAATAAGTGGGGGAATTGATATGCAATTAACCAATTGATGAAGTAAGCCATGACATCTTTTTGATGAGGTAAGCCATGACATCCTTAAAAGCATGATTAAATTTAGATTTTTTGTGATTTATTATAAAATAGTCAAGGTGGGACATAAATTTATGCTTAAACTAGTATTTTCGCCTATAAATACTCATCATTGTTCAACATTTTATACAGCACAAAATAATTCGATTCTGCAAAAGTACCCATAAATAAAAGTTGTTCCTTTTTGTGTTTTCGTTCGGAAAATAATTTTTTCAAACTTTTATCTTGTTATTTTCTACCAAAAAAGACAGCAAAACTTTTACTGTGCAGAAAATACTGATTCTGCCCCTACACATTAGAAAAATCATATCAAATAGTAGAACATTATTTTACTACCAATTTTTAGATACAGACCCTCCTTGGTGTCTTCTATCTTTGTATGAAGACATCTTACCCAAATAATATGATCTAGGAGGCCATAATCCGTAAACCGTAAAATGCTGCCAAGAAATCCGATAGCAACTCTTATGTTGCAAAAATTATTTAGCATAACAAACCTTTGTGTTTTCTCAAAATATTGGATACCCACATTTCTCATGATGTTAGAAACCATAAAACATAAAAATATTTAAAAACCAAGTTCATTTGGATGTCCGATCAAAGGTAAAACCGAAATTGCGGTGATTTTTCAGTTTATTTAGCACAACCTTTATTTTCTTAGTTTATAAGTTAAATCACCATCATAATTCATGTATTTATCACACACTTGAACTAAACATGATTTAGTATTCGTTATAATCAGATTATTATAATTTATAATCATGAATTAATATTTTTGTGATTTTATTTATATCATTTAAATGGTAGATTATCATGTTTAACATACTACTTTCATAAGTTTTACAAGATTATTCTTGCCACTTCATGACTTAAACATTAAATAAGGTTATTTATCATAATAAACATTTCTTATCACATGTTTTGATAAATTTTCCATGTGGTGTCTTTATATTTAAGTTATAACATAATTATGTGTATTTTAAACTAAATATGTAAAATAAAGTAATAATTGACTAAGTTAGACATTTTAAGGTGTTACTTCATATGATACTTATTTGATGTGTGGTTATTAAAAGTTTTGAATTGATTAAAGGCTAAAAGAACGAGTTTTCTTAGAGTTGGTTAAGTAATATATTTTAAGGATTGATTATGTAACAAACTCGATAGTTAATCAAACTTTACTTGTTACCGCTATTTGTCGTCGAAATGACTTTAACATAAACACTCATAGTCATAAATTTGAAAATATGGTTGTTTAATATAATTTTGAGGTATAAATAAGGTGGTTAAAACAATAGATATTCAATATTCAATTAAAGCAAATGTTTTTCTTTAAAGATTTTCATGTTTTGTGTAATGACATAAAGTAGGATTATGTTTTATTTACTAAGATTTACATTGTAACTAGCATTCTTAACAAGAACGTTCTCAATTTCACCAACATCAGAACTGAAGAAAAAGTACTAATATTTGTTGTGGTAAATTATAAATTCAGTTGATTAATATTATTTAAATTTGTTAAAGGTCTGACGAACTAATCAACGACATCAAGGTTCCCCGTACGAGTAAAGGTGAGGTTCCTTTTCTGATTTGTTCTAGCCTCGTTTGGCATCCGACCCTGAGGAACTTGGACAGAAAAGCCACTACTCCATTACCAAACCTCAAACAACCTATATTTCATCATATTTCTGTTTTTGCATCTCATCCCATAACATTATTTTTTTACTCGTCCTTAAATCATATTCAATCATTTATTAATCATATTGATTCATAATCATGGTAATTTTCTGATATAATCTCATATGTTGGTTCTTGAACTGTGCAAAGAGTAACGGACTGTGTTCGAGACATGTAACTCAAAGAGCAACGGATATTATCTTGTTTACTAGCTTATTTGTTTATCTGTTATACCCATTAGGACGCCTTTGGGAAGTTGAGCCCAATGATTGAGTCGAGTTACTGCCGGGTAGTAAGGACTGTCGGTTTAAGTAATTTCGCTTGATACCCATCTATCTAGGCGCCGCTTGCAGTCAGGAGTTGGCTGTAACCCGCTTGCTGGATCGACATGTACTCGAGCATGTCTCTTGATTGTTTGCAAGGTGCTCCTCGTCGAGAGGTATAAGGTAGAATAGTAGAAGTCATAAGGCTAGATTTGTTTATTGTTAAGCACAAGCTCATTAACTAATTTATGAAAATTCCAGTACCATTGTTACATCAAATTGTCTAGTTGAACTGTTTCTACCAGTGAGATCACTCCTCGAAATGTATCCAGTAGGTCACAATTAATTCTTGCATTACCAGTTCTTTTATATGAATCTCACAAAGTCATTAAAGACTTATTCCTCGCTTCTTATGTCCATTCCTCAGGATAAAATCAACATGGCAACATGGATCAAGTGAATAATTGTTCAAGCGTGCATTTTGGGATATTCGTGTTTTGTCACTAGTGCATAACTATTAAAATAGTCACATTGTTTGTAATACCAAGACTTCCGCTGTATATATCAAAATACAATTTATAAAACATGTATGGTTTTGATCCTGAACAAGTGAGACACATTCCTATGAGTTGCGCTTTAGTCTGAACTGGGTAAAGTGGCTGGCCACCACTGAACCAACTCGGATCGGAGCAGGGCTCATGGGGCGCGGTCGTCACATTAACGCTACCTAGTATGTCTATCAACGCGAATATGTGTTTGACTGCCTAACGTGTTAGTATTCATATGCTGCATTACAATACTTGTACACATGGCACACTAGTGTCCTTCCTTCTAGATTAATGTAGGCCAACGTTGGACAAGTGGAGATGGGAGACAAGGAAGCTTAGGGCTCAACTGCATTGTTTATGGTTTCATTTTAGAGTTATTATTCTTGTTCCAAGACTTTAATGTTGGACTTAGTTTCCTTTCAATATTGTCAGGTTTTCATTTTCGGCATTTCTGAATATTGTACCTTTATGGATTCATAGTTAAACATTGTTTTGATTAGAAAAGTCGGGACGCCACATTGAACATGAACGGAAAATGAGAACCACGAAGGAAACCAAAGTGGCTTCAAGAAAATCCTCTTTCACAAAGTCCCTAGAAACTTGATAAAAATGTGCATTGAAGCCATTTGGTCCTGCGACACAATGAACACTAAGCCCAAACACTTCCTCTTTAATCTCCCCCGTAAGAGGATCACGACATAACCAAGTATTATCTTCATCCGAAATAAGGCTGGAAATAAAACTAAGCTTGTGGAAAGCTTACACATCATTAGAAGAGGGGAGGATGGTTTGGAAGTACCTCATGACCGAATTGCCAATTTCATTCGGATCATCCATAGGCCTCTTCTTGAATTTTGGAGATCCTGGCCATAGACCGCTTTTTATGAGCCATCGCTTGGAAAATCTTGGTGTTAAGCTCACCCTCAATAAGCCATTTGCAACGATCTTTTTGACGCAATATTCCTCTTCCATCTCGAGAGTAGAAATATACTTTGGAATGCATTTACTCATTTGAGCCCGAGAAGGGGACTGCATGCTCGATCATGAGCAATTTCAGCATTCTTTTACGCCACCTCTTTTGCTTGAATGTTATGGGAAATATTGTTGAAGAATAATTTATTCCAAGTCATGAGATGCTTTTTGAGGCAGAGTAACTTGGCTCCAAGATTATAAAGCCCGACAATAAGTAGGTTTCTTCCAATTGACCCTAACTGAAGGAAAAAAAAAACCATGATGCTTGCTCCACGTATTTTGAAAACGAAAAGCATTAGATCTTCTCCTATTTGCTATCTCAAAATAAATGAGAAACGGTGAATGATCCAATTATCTATGGGTCGAGTACACAACACGATATTGAAAAAGATCCATTCATGCAAGATTCTCAAGCACTCTCATCCCCAATTCCTCTTAGGTTCCAACAAAGAATCATCAATTGTGACTCGAAGAGTGTATGGATTAACCTTCGTGTTTTCTGAATTGCCGGCCGAATTGATCAATCTTCTTTTGCTCTCAGCTTGGTTTATTCCCAAAGACTTGCTTTGTGGGAAGAGCAATGCACATACTTTGATAACGAGACTCCACTTTGTACTTCTCCTTATGATCAACTTTTGGGGATCGAGGATGTGTTATTGGCCGTGAGTGAGAGAGAGAATCCTCTCTTTCACTATCTTCATATTAGCTAGAATCTTGCAAAATACATTAGCCCATTTTCCATATTTTACCAAGATTAGCCGCGGGTAACATAGAAATATCACAAGAAAACTCGGGTTCACTTTCTCGATGATCAATAACCTTGTGCTTGGTTGATAAAACTTAGGTTTTCTTTTTTGCATTGTGAGTTGGAATGACTTGCCATATCATCAAAAACATCATTAACATTGTCATTATCAAACTCCTTTTCCACGTTATCTTCATCAATGGAGTTGTTATCAAGATCCATGGCTAAAGGGTTCTCTTCATTACTAACTCGAACCTCGAGAATTTTTTAGGAGTAGCCTTTTTCAAACTTATCTTTCTCCATAAGTTTAGTCGAAGGATGTTCTTCTTCAAGAGCCGCAAAGGAGTTACAGTCGCTTCTTCTTAAAATCCTAGCCAAAGAATTATAGTTAGTAGCATGTTGTCTGTCGTTCCTCTTAGAGACTGGAACTCATTCTTATCGTGCATCATTGACTTTTATAAGCTCAAGAGCAATATGATCTTGTGGTTGTGGCTTCTCAATGCCACATCCCTCGGTTAAGTGCCCAAGCTTTTGGTATTTTTGGCAAAATATAGGATAGTTTTTTTAGATAACCTTTTGCTTCACATATTTGATTTGACCTCCACTTCTCTTTGCCGATTAAATAGTGTCTTTTTTTGCTTCGAAAAAATTCATCTCTACACAAATACGAGGATACGCGATCACAGAAAGAGTTACGACACCTTCATCTAGCCTTAGAGTTTTCTTAAGATAGCTACTAAGAGCCATAGGAGCCCTCTTTTCACAATACCTCATGTTAAGATTTGGAAGAGTAACCCAAACTATAGAAATTGGTGGTTCAAGTTTCGGATCAAAAAAAGGAGTCCATTTGAAGATAGTGCGATCAAGGTCAAAAAAATCATGAGTTTTATTCACCCATAACTAAGTGTAATCCTTTCTTAATCAAGTTTAAAACAACATGTCTCGGGCCAATAGAGCCAAGAATATTCTTGCCTTTGAGCTTAAGCCCATAACAATTTCTATGCACATGAGCATAAGATGGTATTCAATAAGGAATTTACACAAGATTTAATCTAACATCAAAACCTTAATCCCATCCTCCTCAAATATAATCATAGGCTTGCCTTTTATCACGTGGAGTTTCTTAGGTTCAATGTCAACATCATCAACCAATGACCTATTTATCTCATAATTACGGATCAGACCATTGAGAATTGAGCAAAAGAGTTACCTTGCATAAGAGGAATTAGTTGAAAAGGTCGTAGGTTAGTAGGTGCGGCATTGGGATGCGCGACTTGTTTGCCTTTACCCACAATAATGAATGCACATTAAAGGACCAAAAAAAATTAAAAAAATAAGGACACAATAAAAGACGAAAACTGTAACTACAACACAATAAAGAAACATTTTAATTTTTTCCCCTCATATCCTCGACGTGTTTGAATTGCTTTCCTAGGCTCAGTTAGATGGTTAGTCTAGACACTTGTATAAGTTATCGATTGATATAGTTTGTATTAGGTTCACGGTTATTCTTGTACTGCTGCATTTCGTCAGTAATTTATGAACTTGTCCCAACTATAGGGTATATGCGGGAAGCACAAAAGTTAAAGGATGACAACTTTGAAACTTATAGGTAATACAGAAAAGATAGAGAAAGAGAAAGAGAAAGAGATGTATTGATTCACTTCAAACCTGCACGCATTGTCTCATTCCATTTGGATCACCTTGACGAACCAGACTTTTGCCCGAATCACTGATCGGGTTTCAAATTTGTTTTGGTCGAAAATTGGCAACAATGATTTGTTGACGCCTCACCACCACACAATAATGACTATTTGTATTCGATGAACTAGAAGTGCCTTATCTACCTATATCAAAGAACTAGAACCGGTTACTTATAAATTTTATGATTTATATATATATATATATATATATATATATATATATATATATATATATAACATACTAGGAAAATTACCCGTGCTCCGCACAGGCAAAGTCCTCACTTTATATTGTTTTGAGTCCAATGATTGAATACTATGCATATTCAAGTACTCTTCTATAGGATAATCACTACATGAAGGATAATCACAACAAAGTACGAAATATAACTTTCAATATTTGTTCAACATTCATCTATGCATAATATTTTAAGATGTATAGTTTCAATGTCATTATCTTTTGTGTTTATAATATTTCTTAATTATTATCGTTTTGTTACTTTGCCTTTTTTCAGTTCTCATAGCATTCCACTCGTTCGTAATCCGCATTATACTCTTGCAAAATGACTCAATAAATATTTTTGGATTCAATCAAAGGAAAAATGGTTAATTTACCTATAATTTACAAAGTACCGAAACTTAGACTAAAAGAAGTCCAATTAAATTTATGTCCATTTTTTAGCAACAAGTTAAAAGAAGGAATTATATTATTCAAATTTAATTTATAAAATAATCACGCCACCGTCAATATGTATTATATATGATATTTTGTTGTTGCAGTGATTTTATAATAGATTTAGAACCTACATCCCGATTAAAAACTTATCCACTTCTCTCTCTCTCTCTCCACGTCGGCACGAAGCACTGGGACAAATTTGACAGAGTAAAAAATCTAAAAGGATCGTTTGGCAATTTACAACGGGGCCTATAAGTCTATAGTGTAAAACCTTTGGGGCAAGATCAGAAGAATTAAGAACTGAGAGGACCATTTGTAATTTATGGTTGGTCTTATAGTAACTTAAATGTCCTAAAGTAAAAAATGGGAGTTCTTCGGAAAGCATAAAAATTAAGAAGATCATTCTATAAGTTACTGCTGGGCCAATAAGTTGAATAACATAAAATTTTGTGGCAAAAATAAAAGAATTTAAAACTGAAAAGACCGTGCTATAATTTACAACGGGCCACTAAGCTAAGTATCATAATTTTTGGGCAAAAAACAGATAAATCTACAAGTAGAAGGACTATTTTGCAATTGACAACGAGGACACTAAGTTAAATAGCATAAACTATGAGGGGAAGGAATAAAAAAATTCAAGAATGAAAGGATCGTTCAACAATTACAACGGGCTCCATAATTGTTAATACGTGATAATCTACAAGTGGAAGGACCATCATACAATTGATGACGGGATACTAAGCTAAATAACATAAACTTGGGGCAGAAATCGAAAAATCCAAAAATAAAAGAACTCAGGTAAAAAAAAAGAAAAAAAGAAATTGAGTGGCAAAATAGAAATATAAAAAACTAAAGGACCAAAATTCATGGCCTTTATTGTATAGTAAAAATAAAAATAAAATAAATAAATATAAATAATAATCACATATATAATAATATATATATATATATATAGATATCGATAGAAGAGATATAGATATAAATGTTAAATATTAAAATTATCATTTGAAAATGGCGTGGAATTGCTGCTCTTCAATTCCTGCCACTTCCTCCACCGCCATTTTCGCCTCCTCTCAAATTCGAAATCGAAATAGAAATCTCACTTTTAATTTTAAACAACAACAACAACAACAACAACAACAACAACAATACTCATCATGCTCCTTTCAGCTACATTTTTCGCTCAAAAACCCTAGTAGAATCAGATGCAAAACCACTGATTCCGAACCTCCCCAAATCGATTTCATCGGCACCGGCGTGGTCACTACCAACGATGATCCTAAACAGTTTGTCGATGATGATGAGCCAACGACGACGTCGTTTCCGCTCGGAATTGCGTTGGAGTTGGCGCTTCTTATATCGCCCTTCTTCTTCTGGGGCACGGCGATGGTGGCAATGAAGGAAGTTCTGCCCAAAACTGGGCCCTTCTTCATGTCTGCTTTTCGCCTTATTCCAGCAGGGTTCTTGTTGGTCGGGTACGCCGCCTCTCGTGGCTCGCGTTGGCCTTCTGGGGCTAATGCTTGGCTTTCTATCTCAGCCTTTGCTCTCATCGATGCTTCCTGTTTCCAGGTGTTCGACCACTTTAATTACTCTCTCTCTCTCTCTCTGTATATATATATATATATATATATATATGTCTACTGCATTCCGTGTAATATGGCTAAGTTACTCTCTCATCGGATTCAGGGTTTTCTTGCTCAAGGATTGGAGAGGACAACAGCTTGTTTGGGCAGTGTATGTTACCTAAAACCATATATTCTTATTATGCTATTGCTGCTGTAATACTACTATGCATATTGTGTGCGTGCTTGGATGATCCACCTTGGAGCATAAGTCTCGTCAAAAAAACTCTTGTCTTTCGAAATATTATGCATATTCATACGAATTCAGGAGAAACTACTATCGTTAATCCCATGTGCAGTTTCGTCGAATTGGGGAATTACAAGTGATACTTAACCTTACTAGAGCTTTAACGATGCTTTAAGTGGCTTAAAAGACTTTTTAATGTGCCTTAGTCTTGGTCTGGGTTGCTTCTTCTTTATGTCTATTTGGAAATGCTGCTTTTTCTGTTTAAGAGATTCTCCTGGGACCTGAGAAGATATTAAACACAATGTGTTGCAGGTAATAATTGATTCTCAGCCTCTTACTGTGGCTATCCTGGCATCCTTGTTATTTGGCGAGTCCAATGGGTTTATTGGAGCTGCTGGACTTGTACTTGGTGTCATAGGACTTTTACTTCTTGAGGTACCAAGTTTGAATGTTTTTGGCTGCTAAACCCTGACGAGTTCATGAATTCTATAGTATGTGACTGTTCTATTTGTCTATCCCGACTCTCCTTCTAAATGATTGTGAGTTAAATATTGCGTTTTCACAATCTTTAACATTCTCTGCCTTTCAACTATCTTGACCTTCTCTGCTACTGAGCTCAGATCCCATTTTGGCTACTCGATGCGTAAGATGCCTAGTTTATATATGTGTCAAAATCAGACGAGACTTGATAGACATTTTATATTGTTCATTCTCAGTGTACTTTTAAATTATCAGATAGGCACACCCGACCTATATATCCATCAATGCAAAAGATTATGGTCCCTGTAATTGCATTATTTTGATGCCACCGCTCACAAGTATGCCTGCACTCCAATGAATTAAAAACCTGCAGCCAGTTGCTCCTGCCGCTTTCTGTCTATCTCATATGCTGCAAAATTGACAATTTCTCTGGTCTGATCTATGTTAGTATTTGTAAACCTACAGGTACCTGCTCTTTCTTTTGACAACAGTAACTTTTCCTTGTGGGGAAGTGGGGAGTGGTGGATGCTTCTTGCAGCCCAAAGTATGGCAGTTGGTACTGTGATGGTCCGCTGGGTCTCCAAATACTCAGATCCCATTATGGCTACTGGTTGGGTAAGATGCCTGTTTATATGATTTTCAAAGCAAGATGAGTCTCAATGATCAAATCCCGTGGTTGTCATTGATGAGCTTCAGTTTTTTCTTATTACTTTGTCCTTTTCTTGCCTATATTTTCTAGGGATTCGTACATATAGACCACTAGCACAACACATAAGTAACTAGAAAAGTAATACAAGTTTCCAGCCGCTAGTAGGTAAGTTGTATTAGATGTCCCTTCTGGTCTTGTTGATACATGATGTCAAAAAGAAGGCTGACATAGGCTCATTTTTTCTAGCTTTCTCTAAGTTGCTAGATTCAAAATTCATTGATCTCTAGAAGTAGTGTGGGTTGCTGAACAAAAGTAGGTACATCATATCCTGCTTATCTTCGTGGAAAGCTGATAATTATGGCCAGCAAGGAGTGCCTTTAAAAATAACAACAGAATAGCAAATTTTCATACTGATTCTTGTAAGCTTCACTTGCACCAAATATCTTTTGCCATGGTAGGGTAGACGATTATGATAGGTCTATGGTAACCAACATCAAACACTCATACATTATTAGGATGAAGAGTTGTTGTAGACTGTAGGGTTGTGGTAGCCAACATTAAATTGTCACACCTTACTATCAGTTTGATATTTTAGCACTATATTCAAGTCATATACTAGTATAGAATTCCAGTATAAGAATGCATTTGGAGATATGTACTATGTAATATTTCGGGGAAAAGTATTATAAAACTTGTTAGACCAACATTATTTTATATGGTTCTGAGTATTGACTGCTACGTGGTATGGAACTGGAAAACGACCACAGTTGATGTGTGCATTATTCAGTGTATGTGCGATAATACGAAGAGAGATAAAGTGAAAAATGAAAATATTCATGTTAAGATACATATAGCCCTTTATGCAATAAAATCGTTTACCGTCATTCAAATGTAAGGTGAAGACCTTTGTATGCACTGGTACAATGCATGTAATTATCGCTTAGGTCTATAAAATGAATCAGTTGACGACACAAGAAAATTTTGGTGGATGTGCTATAGAAGAATATGGTTCCTACTAGATGAGACCTCTGTGTTCTATAAGAGTGGGGATTCTCCTCAAACTCCAATATGATTTAATTTAGTTTATATAACTCACAAATGTGGTGGATGCATAGTGGTTGTGCCTTCCAGCACCAAAAGTGCCATTTGCCTCAAGTGATGCTTGTATATATAAGTAAAATTTAGAAAGCTTTTAGTGAAAACCGCCGTGGGCAGTTTGCGGTGGATATATCTTGTCGAGATACCCCAAATCAAAAAAAAATTCGTCCAAAACAGACGCTCATATGCAAAGTTATGGCCTTTCAAAGTTTTGCATTTTTTTTTTAAATTTTCGAGGCAAGTTTGTAATTGTCAAAAAATTATGGGCAGTCTTGTAATTTTCCAGAGAAAAGGGGGGGTGACCGGTCCGGTTCGCCGGGCGAACGGGCCGAATTCGCCGGTTCTCCCACAGGCGCCTTGCAGCCCGTTTTTGGAGGAGGACCGGCCCGCCAGGGCCGGGCCGGGTTTGAAAATAATGCCATGAAGATCTCAGCGTGTGTATGATGTTATTATTACCAAACTACCTTATTGATCTTATGCACAAATCTTACCAAAAGACATGAAATATGTTTTAATGAAATGCAACCTTATTGGAGAAAACACAAAAGTTGCGTGAAAAGATTAGTAAGGTAACAATAAATAATAAGGGTAAAACACATTCGACGGCCTAACCTATGGGTTGTTTTACTTGTTTCCCTCAACCTATTATTTGACCACTTGTCCCCACCGTATTGAAAGAGGTTCGACTTGGCCTCCGAGGCCAAATCTAACGATAATGCACATATATGTCCAAGATGTGTTAAAAATGACTTGGGGGCAAGTCGCACCCTTTTCAATATAGGTTGGAGGGCAAGTGGTAAAAAATAATTAGTTGGGAGGCATATGTAAAACAAATAAGTTTCACATGTATGTGATATTTTTCAGTTCACGATGTGAATTTGCTGTATATATAAGAATTATTCAAGAATTAGTTATGAACTTAATTATGAAAAGTTTTAGAAGTTACCTTTTCATGTGTGGACCACTCCACTGGACCACGCTAATTCACAGTCTTTATTTGGAATGTGTCAAAGATTTACTGTCACGTTTCCATTTCTCGTTTTGGCCAACCTTGTCTTCTTCGCTCAATCCACGATGATGGGCACTCACAACCACAAATCCACCATTTTCCTTACATTGTTTTTAGTAGGAAACATGAAACACGAAAAGGAAAACTAATAATTTTTCTTACCTTGCCTAAATTTGGGGTTTTACAAGTTGCTTGTGTGAAGAATAATAGGAAAAATGTCGAGTTGGTTAAGTTTTGAGGTGAATGTATGGTTGTTAATGAGGCTAATTGAAGATTATGGTATTCAAGTTGATTTATCAATTGGCTTTCTAATTTGGCCAAATGAAATAATCTCATTTATAGAGCCCATTGGAATTAATTTATAACTAAGTTTTAATCACTTTATACATGGACTATAGCTATAATATATATAAATATATATATTATTCCATGCCCCAATTTTACCCTAGGATGGAGCCAACCTAGCGTTTAGCTTGGGTTCGCCTCTGCCCGATCATTCCATTCGCCACACCCAATATAATGCTTGCGCCACCCACGTTTTTCTTGTTGGATCGTGCATTCCACTTCCTATTCGTGAACACAGTTGAGCGACATAGAATGCTGGCGCTGTAGAAGCGTCGATCAATGCAGAACTATTTGCCATGAGTGTCGAATATCAGTTACTAGGAAGCAGTAAGTAGGGATAAAGCTTAAGAAGATGTTTAGGAGTATCAAAGTTGTTTTTGCAACCATTTTCTTCCTCCCTCCTCAGACCTCCCCCATTCTCCTTGCTCCCTTCCACAATAGTCTTTATTCTGCCATAAATTGGAGCCACACATCTTTAATGATTTATTTGCCCCATCCTAGGTTGGGCAGGGGCGGACCCAAGTTGAAGGCTAGGTTGAGATTTAACCTAAGTTAAACCTTGGATGCTCATGTATATATATAGTTCACGTATAATATAATTGGAGTGCATATATATATATATATCTTGATTGAAATGATTGGGCTATAAGACAATACCTATTTCAACATTTTTTGGCAAATTAAGAAACTCATTTTGCCTAATTACTAAACTCATTTCAACATTGACCAAGTTAAACACGAGTTCAGCAAAAAATGTAACTAAATTATCATTTTTGGTAACTCATCTACGTTTTCTTCTTTCCTTCACCCAAGTAGCTTGTGAAATCCCAAATCTAATTTTAATCAGAATTATCAGTTTTTTCTCTCTTTGTTTTTGTGTGCATTCTGAAAAGCTTTTAGCAAGGTAATTAAAATTATGAATATTGAAAATTTGAATTTTAAAAGAAATTTCGAGATATAGAAATTGGTAAAACTAGATTTATGTTTGAGTGTAAACTGTTTCTTAATCTTCAGGTAGTTTATTTCAAAGAAGTAAGGAAGAATGGTTGACTCGATATATACGAGTGCCTCATCTCCATAGTTTATTGCAAAGTAAACAAGATTCAGCAAAAATGATGATAGAAATGTGAGAGTGGGAGCGTTTCTTTTACAAATCTCAAATATGACAATGAAGTTTGTAGAATATTGTAGAATATTCCCTTACCTTGATTAGATCCATGATTTATGTAATTAGGGGTTGGTAAATCAATTAGTGTAATCTTTCTATACTTGTATATTTTGTATCCTATAAATTGAGTAGAGACACGGCTGTAATCACCAAGCAAATTATATGAATTCAGTTCATATTTAACAAAGTTAAGTGGTTCAATTAAGTTGTCCCACTCATGCATAGTAAGAATTTACTCTTGTGTTTGATGTTGCATTTGTAGATTCGTAAATTTTGTTTTAAGTTAGCGGGAGGTATTAAGGATTGGTAAATTTTTTCATTGAATACCTCATAACACAACCGTGACAGTATTTTCAGTCATTTTGTCCAAAGTATGTATTTTTTTCTTTCTGTCCACCAATGTATGTTTCTCATCACTTTAGGGAGCTGATATATCCAGAGCAAAATCCCTAAATCCAGAGCAATTTTTGTATTGATTACTATTTTATCCTTTTCAAATCTATTAACTATTTACTCCCCCATTTTGTTCCTTAATTATCTCCTAGTTTAATAACAAAAATCTCTAAATATATTAATGGTGGTGGATATTTCCTTTCCATGCATGAAATATGTAGAAACAAAATCTTGAACTCTTCTAAATTTATTTATTTTTCTTGCAACTTCCAAAACACAAATTCTAAAGAATCTAACAACTGTTCTGGGATTTATTCCCATCAAAACTTGTTGAAACGAACATAAGTTTGGATTTGTGAATATTCTCTCGTTATATATTTTAATTTTGTTTAAAAAAACGAAAAGTCTGGTGCTGTTTTACTTTTTTGTATTTATATTATTATTACCATACACTAGTCTAAATTTTATCAATTTAATGTTGCCTAAATCCTAATAATCGCACTGTGATTCGTTGTTCTTTTAATTTTTTTGGAAGCGGGAGATAACCGACACCTTTTTTGCTTTAAGTTTTTTTTTTTTTTTTAATTTGCCCTCTCTATTAATTACGTTATAGTTTGAAACAGAACTAAAATCGGCCCATGAATATTTATTTATTATTGGTTTTAACTTTTTAATATATATGGAATAATTAATGGAATTACAGCATATGAAAAAAAAAATTGAGGCGCCTAATAATGAAATAATAAAATCTCACGATATGCTCAAATTCTCAGAGAGAGAAAAGGATAATGTTTACAACTTGTAAATAGGAGTAAATACGGAGAAATAGATTTATTTCTAAGTTTCTAAAGATTCCATTAATTTATTAACACGCATTAATAGGGATGATAAAGTTAGATAATCAATCAACAAGGGTAAATTAGAGAACAATAATTTTTTGCTCTGGAATTATTGATTTTGCTCTGTATATATCATTTGCCTTTGGCTTATTTGTATTTATATCTTAAAATATATCTTTGTTCAATTAACTTAAGTTTTAGTAGCCAAGAGTAGGAAATAAATCCTAGTTCTGCTATTATTTGGGTAAAAATGGAGGGATTGCATCACTCGAGAGGACTGCAATCTTCTTCTCCATTGTTTCACTTGTAAATAGGGTATTGAGAGGTGCTATTAACTTTGACTTTTTGGATTGAAAAGATTATGTTGGGTTATTTTGTCTTTTCGACAATGATCAAAGTGAAAATAGAATACCCCCTCCGCCCCCCACCCCCCCAGGGGGAAGGGAGGGGTTTGCAAGCATTTGAAATGCTAACTGAGGTTTTGGCTAAAGCTTAGCATCAATGTTGTTTTGTTGCTGCCTTCTAGTGGTAGTCACTCACAGGGTATCAAATATTTTGAGCTGACAGGAGTAAGGACAGACTTCCGATGCTGAATTTTTCCTTTAACTGCTCAAATTGTTGAAATAAATGCTTCTATTGCATAAAGAAACATAAAGAAGGGGTTACATTGTCCAATGTACATCACTAAAATGAATGTTGATGCTTGTAGTGGCAGATAAAAATGACAGGGAGGTAGAGGGGAAGCATTTCACGTGGCATCTGCACTTGTTTTTCTCCTGCTTTTCATTTCTTTGTGTTTCGTGAGGGTTAATTTTATTTCCAACTGTGGGTCGTGAAGAGTGAGACCTGAGTGAACCCTTCTTTCCTTTCTTCCTAATCAACAGGACCAGTAGTCCACTGTTATGGCAGGATTCAGAAGTGTGGATAAGATCTCATAGTAATTATCCAACAACAGAGATGCTAATTCAAGAATGGAAAAAAGAGAAAAATTTGTATGTTCACAAAGTGACGCTTACTCAGGAGGGGGCATGTGCCGCTTTCAACTCTAGTTCAAATATGACGTCATAAGGGTATTAAATGCTAACCGTTGCACGTGTGTGTAGTCAAATAAGACGTGTATTCAGCCTGGAAGAAAAAAGTTTGGGTCTGTATGAACATGAAATTATGAAAGTAGTAGATGTTAAGAATAAACTTAGTTAACCTTGTTGAAAAGTTTGTACTTAGAAACCAGAAATAACTACTATTAATAATTGTATCTAAAAGTTTTATCTTCAGCTAGCTAAAGATAGTTTCATTGCAGCACATGGTGATTGGTGGCCTTCCACTTATCGCTATCTCCATTCTAAATCACGATCCTGCTTTTGGAAATTTGGACAAGCTTACAACTGGCGATGTTTTGGCTCTCCTTTATACCTCCATATTTGGTAGTGCCATTAGCTACGGTGTGTATTTCTACAATGCCTCAAGAGGTAAGTTCATATGCATATGATCATTTTTTACTGTGATATAGTACATACTGGTGGCTGACTAGGTTTCTGTTACTGCATTTTAGGTAGCTTGACGAAGCTCAGTTCGCTGACCTTTCTGACTCCAATGTTTGCGTCTGTTTTTGGGTAAGAATCTTATCTTGGACTGTGCTTGAAATTGGAATCTATATTTTTCAACAATATAGTGAATTACTACACTGTGCTTAAAATTGGAATCTATATTTTTCAACAATATAGTGAATTACTACACTCTCTGATGATTAATCAAATCACAGAAACATTTTTGTCTCTTTAATGAACTGCTTTAACACCGACGCTCACTCGTATATCACAATTTACAGAAGCACATATCTCCTGAATGAACTGCTGCAACTGATGAAAATTGCAAAATGTCAATTTGGCTCTTAGTTTTAAAGGAAGTGTATGACGATTTTTAATGAAAAAGCATCTCAACTCTTTGTTCCTTAACTCTTATTTATATGCATATCACATTTTCCTCTTCGCGACAGTAAATTCAGTGCAGTAGGCAAAAGATATGACGTGAACATTTTTTCCTTTTTATTCGTGATATTGATGGCATCTAGCTTTTTTGTATTTTGAAACATAAAAAGTAATTTGATAGTATTTTAGGGATATCATAACTTATTTTTCCTTTATAAAAAAGGAGAGAGAAACTATGTATATACACTTCTGAGTTCTGACATATATAATGACTTAAAACCCTTAAATTACTAAATTACTTAAAATATCTCATATTCTTCAAATTCTTATATTTAGGCAAAGACTTTTCCATGAGCTCTCGTAAATGAAAAACCAAATGCAACTATAGGAATCAAAAATCAAATAAATACTCTATTTAATAATGTTTTCATATACCAAGTAAAAATTCTCATTTTGTTACTCAGTGGTGAAATTTTGCTTCCATCCTTGTGCCTAAGTCCAACCCCTTTTTATTGCAAAGAAAAAGGTCCAACCCCCCTTATCCGTGCTCCTCTGTGTGCAAGTGATATCCATTTGATGATTAGATTAATTTGCATTTTGTGCTATTTGCTGAAACTTTCTAAAAAAGATCAACTTTCAACTGCAGTTACATGTATCTTGGTGAAACCTTCACACCGGTGCAGCTATTTGGAGCACTCGTAACTGTTGCAGCAATATATATGGTTAACTACAAGAATGTGACGGAATGAAAGGCAAAATATGTAAGTGTTCTTTGTTATATTATCAACCTAGGTTGGGTGGAGCATTGCTGCTGTTTATTAATTGTACAGTACCAGTGTGTTGTATAAAGAGGAGAGTAGTAATTCATCAAAAACGAAAAAAAGAGGAGAGTAGAATAGTGGAAGTTTCAGCACCAGGATGAACTTGATGTTCATTTTCCATGTGTACAGGAACTCGAATCAAACTTTAAACTTATATATTTTCATAGTTTCATGGTAGTTCATCCAGTATTGAAAGATTAATTGTGCTTTTACAGTTATATGCTTATATCCATGACTTTTGACAGAATATAATAAGAAAAATCTCTACACAGTGATAAAGCTTCAAATCAAGATCTTACTTAATTATGAAGTTTAAATCGAACATAAGATTTAATTATATTTCTTTTAGTTCTTTTTATATTTCATTTTCTGCAATGTAAAGCACAATCTGTATTACAGTAGTTGGAAATCTAATATGCAGTCATCTTTAGTTACTGCTATTATTTAGTTGATATGTTTTTTATAAAACAGGTAAGGCTGCTTTTGTTTTGAGCAAGCATTAAGTGAACATGGGTAAAAATCACCGATATAAGATCAATGTTGAACGAGTTTCAGTGTTAGAAATCTTGAGGTTTTCCGAGTCAGAACGATAAAAGGGAATGAAGATATCAGCATTTAGTGTCTATCTTGTTGAAATTTGTAAAGTTACGGACATCGAAATGATTCAAATCCATACAAGATGTAATGAATAAAATATGTAAAGTTACGGACATCGAAGTGTCTTGTGAATGTCAATCAAGGCCATCCTAGTGTGAAAGGTATTGTATCGATTGAACAAATGATAAAATAAAGAGAAGGTGAATTTTGCAAAAGGAGAGGAAGCAAAAAGAGGGAGAAGAGATTTTTAGCTAATTTTAATATTAATTTCTCGATAAAAAAATCAGTACATGCAAGATGCATGATATAGTGTTCCTGACGTCACGCATATGTCAGCGAAGATTTTAAAAACACAGAATGAAAGTGCAACTTAGTACAAGTACTAACACGTCAATAAAAATGCGAAAATGAAAGGTAAAAACGCCGCCGTTTTGAGCTCTCCAGTCAACCCTTCTGACTTAAGCTAAAATCGAATCCAAATTAGATCCCCAAATCATTTCAGTTTCAGGAACCCTAAAAAATATAATCTTGCCTCCAATTTCCCAATTCCTCAACTCAATCCTGACATTGCCCCCTCCTTAACTTCGCTTGTCCTCAAGCGATCAAATGTGGATGATGATGTGCAATCCAATCGAAGTCCTCCCAAGTCGCCTCGGTATATGGTAAGTCACCCCAACGCAATAACCATTGAGAATGGGCTGCGTTATTTTTCTTTATAATTCGCCTAGCCAACACTTCAGTAGGTTGTAATACCTTCTTGTTCTGCTCAGGTATGACTGACTAGAAATTCACTGGTGATGGTTTCCCCTACCCCCACGCGCTGCTTCAACATCGACACGTGGAAAACCGAATGCACACGCCCTGCCTCGGGTAATTTGAGATGGTAAGCCACTGTACCTACTCGCTCCAGCATTTCATAGGGTCCTGCATACTTAGGACTTAACTTCCAACAATTGTCTTTCCTTAATGTTATCGGTATGTATGGTTTAAGCTTGACAAACACCCAATCTCTCGTCTTAAATTGCCTCTCAATGGGATGTTTGTCTGCTTGCACCCTCATTCTATTTTGTGCATGTGCCAATTGTTCCTTGATATTCTGTAGATTGAGTTTCCTGTCCTCTAACAATTCTGCTACTCCTGCTACCTTAACTGAATTGTAAGATTCCAGCCCTACTTGGGAGGCTTTATACCCATACATCACCTTAAACGGTGTCCTCCCCAATGCTGAGTGGTAATTAGTATTATACCACCACTCAGCAAGTGCCAGCCATTTAGCCCAACTCTTAAGGCTACCTCCCACCATGCATCTGAGGTAGGTCTCTAAACACTGGTTCACTCTTTCAGTCTGACCATCAGACTGAGGGTGATATGCAGTGCTGAGGCATTGCTCCACTCCAAATCCTTTCAGCAGTTCTTTTCAAAAAGAGCTCACAAATACCTTATCCTGTCTGTCATAATGCTTTGTGGCAGACCATGTAATTTATAAATAGAATTCAAGAAAACTTCAGCTAGAGTAGGTACATTGTAGGGGTGAGATAAAGGAATGAAATGGGCATATTTGGAGAATCTATCCACTATGACCCAAATAGTATCTTTCCCTTTAGATTTTGGTAGTTGATCAATAAAATCCATGGTAATGTGTTGCCAGGATTGCTCATGTAAACTGAGTGGTTGAAGTAGCCCAGGATACTTCACTTTCTCATGTTTGCACATTTGACACACCACACAATGTGACACCCAACTCTTCACTTGCTCTCTAACCCCAGGCCATAGAAATATGGCTTGTATCCTTTGATATGGCCCCATAACTCCTGAGTGTCCCCCCAAACTACTCCCATGCATCATTTTAAACACTTACTCCCTCAATTCTCCTCTGGTTCCCACATAGAACCTGCCCTTATACTTCAATAGTTGATGTTCATACCTGTAGTATGACACATCCCAGTGGTTGATAACACACTGAGATATGGCTTCTTGAGCCTCATCATCATTCTCATAACTAAAATGCAATTCCTTCATCCACTTTGGCTGTAACACACTCATAGCACTCAATTCAACTGGCAATTCCTCCCTCCTGGACAAGGCATCTACTACCTTGTTCTCCTTCCCTTTCTTATACTCAATCCTATGTGTGTACCCCATGAGTTTGGTCATGTACTTCTGCTGAAGTGGAGTGGATATCTTCTGCTCTAGTAAGTACTTCAGGCTCTGTTGATCAGTCTTGATCACAAATTCCCTACGGAGCAAGTAGGGCCTCCATTTTTCAATAGCCATGATAATTGCTAAGAACTCCTTTTCATAAACTGACAATCCCAGATTATTTGTCCATATAGCCTTACTCAAATAAGCCAAAGGGTGCCCTTCGTGACTCAACACAACCCCTAGTCCAGAATAGCATGCATCTGTCTCCACAACAAATTCCTTGGTGAAATCAGGTAATTGTAAGACAGTTTAAGCACTCAAATGCTCTTGTAGCTTCCTCAGTCCATTCGACTTTCCCTTTCCAATCAAGTTTGTTAAGGGCTTTGCAATAATCCCAAAGTGCCTTACAAACTTCCTATAGTAGCCAGTAAGTCCCAAAAATCCTCTCAATGCCTTGACATTCTTTGGTTGTGGCCATTCAACCACGCTTTGTATCTTGCTTGGGTCAGCCCTCATTGTGCCCCCTTCAATAATATGCCCAAGATATTCCACTAACTTTTGTCCAAAACACACTTTGAAGCTTTAGCAAATAGTGTAGCCCCCTTCAACTTCTCAAAAACTATTCTAAGGTGTATAGCATGCTCCTCCATATCCTTGATACACACCAAAATGTCAGCAAAGAACACAACCACCATCTTCCTCAAATAATCCTTGAATACATTGTTCATTAATGCCTGAAAAGTAGCAGGGGTATTAGTGAGTCCAAGAGGCATCACCTTAAACTCAAAGTGACCTGAGTGTGTCACAAATGCAGTTTTTGGAATGTCTTTTTCACCTATCCTTATCTGATGGTACCCTGACCTCAGATCTATCTTTGTGAATACCTTGGCATGAGCTAACTCACCCAATAAATCCTCTATAAGGGGTATGGGAAAATTGTTCTCCACAGTGAGTGAGTTAAATCTCTTGTAATCCACACAAAAAACCTCCAGGAATCATCTTTCTTCTTCACTAATAGCACTGGTGAAGAGAAAGAGCTGTTGCTGGGTTGTATTAGCCTTGTTGCCAACATTTCTTGAACCAACTTCTCAATTTCTCCCTTTTGTAAGTAAGAATACATGTAGGGATAACATTTGAATGGAGTAGTGCCTGGTGTTAGGTTGATCTCATCGTCAAACTCCCTGTTGGGTGGTAGCTTAGTGGGCTCTTGGAATGTCTCCTCATACTCTGTGAGTATACTCTGGAGTGGGGGTGGTACCTCCTGCTCTTTCTCAGGCTTAACCTCTTGGATCATAAATAAACACCCAATCAAAGTTTACCTCCCTTATGGATCAACTTACTTGTTCCAGCTCCTGTGATAGCTTTCAGCTCCATAGTTTGTCCCAATCCATGTAGAGTGCAACCCTTACCCTCCAAGTAGAATGTGAGTAGTCTTCTATCAAATTCAAAAGTGACTGGTCTTAAGCTCCTTAGCCAGTCCACCCCAATAACCATGTCACACCCTGGCAACTTCAAAATCCTGGGACTGGCTATGAATTCTCTGCCATCCATCTCCCATATCATGTTGCTGCATCTATCCGTGCTCTCAATTCTGCTCCCATTAGCTATTGTCACTCCTAGAGGGTTAGTATGTTCTATCTTGCACCCTAACCTCTTGGCAGCCTGCTGATCTATGAAAGTGTGACTGCTTCCAGAGTCTATCAGGATAGTGAGTGTCCCTCATTTCACCTTTCCCAACATTTTGAGTGTTTCAGGGGCAGATTGCCTTGTCAGTGCATGCACATAAATTTTTGCTTCATAATCCTCTATTTCCTCACACCTTAGTGGTTCCTCATCCTCCTCTTTAGTGTCTCATGTTATCCCCATAATCACAAATAATCTTCTGCACTTATGACCCAGTACAAAGGGTTCATCAAAGTTGAAACATAACCCCTTACTCCTCCTCTCTGCCATCTCAGCTGGGTAAGCCTTTTGATAAGGGCGTATTTCTCCTGTCCAGCACTTAACCTAGGTGGTTTAGAATTTTGCCAGGGAATCTTGGGTCTCACCCCACCAGTCTGCACTCTGGGGGTAAATATGTGTTGCTTAGTGAGTGTGTCCACCATAGCCTCTTGTTTCCTGACCATATGTATGGTTTGACTCAGGGTAGGTGGGCTTAACATTTCCACCATGATTCTAACCTCCTCCTTCAACCCACTCAAGTAACTCTTCACAAAATATTCCTTATCAAGGTGCATGTCTCTCTGCATCATATAAGACTTTAATTCCTTAAATCTCCCAGTATAATCATATATTGTAGTTATTTGCTTTAACTTGTTAAATTCCCCAATCACATTTTCTCCCTTAGCTGGAGTAAACCTTTCAACCAACAGATCAACAAATTTTGCCCAGTCCATGCCTTATCTCTCCTCAATATTATCAATGAACCAATATTCAGCAGTACCATCAAAATGCATACTAACCCGTATTATTTTGTCATAATCTGACACAGGATTCAGTGAAAAGTACTTCATACATTTCCTCACCCAACTCCTGGGTTGTTCACCCTCAAATCTAGGGAAATCCACTCTAGGACTCCTCCACATAGATCCTTGAGTTCTACCAGCAGATCCCTGCTCCAGAATTGTGAGGTAAACCCCGTGTCAGTCCTGGGGTGCCCAAACTTGATTGTGCATTTTCATTTGTGTTGTCATTTGTTTGTTTTTTAAGTAGCTGAGCCAACACAGATTTAATCTCTTGCATTTCATTATCTAATCGATCTACTCCCTCTTGCAGGCCTTGTTGCCCCTGTTCTGTTCTAGGGTTTTTTGCCCCAATTCCAAATTCTTAGCCCCTGTTCTGTTCTAGGGTTTTTTGCCCCAATTCCAGATTCTTAATACGATTGGTATTGGATCACGTCATGTTAAAATCAGAGTGTGCAACTCGAACCTGGCTTTGAGGCCAACTGTATCGATTGAACATATGATAAAATAAAGAGAAGGTGAATTTTGCAAAAGGAGAGGAAGCAGAAAGATGGAGAAGAGATTTTTAGCTAATTTTAATATTAATTTCTCGATAAAAAATTCAGTACATGCATCTGGCATGATATAGTGTTCATGCCGTCACACATGTCAGCGAAAATTCTATAAACGCAGAAAGAAAGTGCAACTTAGTACAAGTACTAACACGCCACTTAGCGAGGGCAAAATAGACAATTACTTAATAAAAAAATGTGAAAATGAAAGGTAAAAACGCCGCCGTTTTGAGCTCTCCAGTCAACCCTTCTGACTTTATCTAAAATCGAATCCAAATTAGATCCCCAAATCATTTCAGTTTCAGGAACCCTCAAAAATCTAATCTTGCCTCCAATTTCCCAATTCCTCAACCCAATCATGATAGGTATTTAGTATAGTAAAGGAGCTAAGAGATTCTGCACCATAATACCACTATTGAATGCGAAATCACATTACTCAGTATTATTGGAAGATAATTACAAGACATGCTACATTAATGCTGCGGGCAACCCGAATTAAACATATTTTATCAAAATCAGCAAAAGGCGTTCAAATTTCGTATAAGTAGATGCTATATGTTAAACAAACAGACATGTGGACAAAATGAGATGGCAATTGGCTCTGATTATTTTCCTATATAAAAAAGAAATCATTTGTAAAGGACAACTAAATGCATGCAATATATATTACCACAATCCACATTCCATTCTCTTTTCATTCTCTACTGATTTAGAAACAAATTGGTCTCAAGTTTTAGGTTCATTTCTCGATAATCTCTTATTAATTTCCCATATTAATTTGGTGTTATCAATTTGACGCTATCTAGGGAAAATCATTAAACTTCATTGAGTGATCACAGTTAAATAGTTTTTATCAAAACGCTTGACTATTAACCTAATAATGGCTCCCAATCCTATCATCCGCACAACATTGCTTCAATGGCAACATACAACTTCTGATGGAAGCACTTGAGAAAACATCGTCCGCATGATTAAGGAGGATTGACTTCGGTGCCCGATGAATTTGGCTAAAAGTGGTAGATACTTTCTCAGCTCGTCGAAACGCCTTAGGGGTAATGTACCTAGTGAATGTTATAGATGTTCCACAACAAAACAAAAATCCTCGTTCTGCTGACTTTTAAATTAAACAATTTAGTGTTGATATTTTTCTGTTCAACCTCTGTACCTCTGGAGGTGTACAAGGTGCTAGGATTTCCATTATGGCCTTCACTATCTCTGGGCTTGCTTCGTTACCCTTCCGAGTCACCATGTAAACCACAAACTTTTCCCCTCTAATTCCAAATGAGCATTTCCTAGGATTGATCTTCATTTTGAAATGCGACATGATTTCCGTGGCACACTCTAAATCTTTAGCATCACGAACATATTTATGATCTTCAAATCTCCTTTTACTATCTCAAATGATTCTAACTTGCGGACTTCATCTTGGCCTCTTTATATTTTCTTTGTTCTTGGAGTCACAACTGCTCTAGGTACTTCTCAGAGGGTGCTTCATTCAGTATCGAACTCATCGGACACTTTCTTGCTCTGGTCTTGTTGCCTCGTACTTCTTGAACTCCTTTAGTTGTAGGGAATTTATATCTTGAGGCACATCGTTGAGGGAATAACTATGAAGTTTCATATTGAGGGCCTCCTACATTTAATATCATAAGGTTAGATGGTATGTCGGATAAGTAGAATGTAGTAGCTTTGCCTTGCTTGAACGGATCTGTCCCCAAGGACATGGGTAGAGTAATGGTGCCATTGGTGGTTAGTTGGTCTCCTGAGAATCCTTATCTCCTACAAGGAGGACTCAGACGGCTCGACCCATGAGATGTCTAGCACCAGTAACTCGAATGTGTCCGTGAACATTATGTCACCTATGCTCCTCGTTTCTACAAGGACTCTATGTACTTGGTTCATAGATATTCGCCTAGATTACGATCACCTATGCTCCTCGTATCTACGAGGACTATATGTACTTTTGTTCATAGATATTCGCTTAGATCACGATGAGATCTTAGTAAGGATACATTGCGTCCTTTAGATCTTTTGGCCCAAAGCTGATAGTGAAGGTTGACCCTCCTTGCATCAACTGCACTCATGTTTCTAGATCTCTACTTCTTGTTTCCTGATGGGAACGCCTTTTTCTTATTTTGGAGGACGATTTTTTATTTATTTATTTAGCAGCCCAGAAAGAATCAGTAAGTACAACAATAGAGCTAAAAGGCGAGACCATTAGCCTATGAACTATATGGAGAAACGATTAAAGATTCTGAGCTGCGGTATCCTCAGATTGAGAAGGTTGTATATGTGCTCGTAAGAGCAACCAAAAGATTACGACCTTGATTTCTCGCACGTCCTATTATAATGTTAATCACATATCCGTTGAGAACCATCCTCGATTAACTAGAGGTTAGTTTGTATGGTGAAATGGACAGTCAAGTTGGGAGAATTTGACCTAACCTACTCACCTCGTCTAATATCAAAGCTTAGGTGTGAGTAGATTTCCTAGTGGAAATGAACGACATAGAAGAAGAAAACGATCCTATCTCTTGGTAAGGCTACATTGACAACCCAATCAATGCAGAAAATAACAGAGCTCGTATTGTTATAAAAAGGTGAACATCTCGAATTTTAACAAGATTGGAGTTCCAGTTGTAAAACAACATGGCAGAGTATGAGGCTCTGCCGATTGTTATTTGAATGAAGAAGGAAGGATAGATCTAGCTAATACAAATATTAGTGACTCCCGCATAGTAGTGTAATAGGTAAATAAAAAATACGAGACGCGAGAGGATCGTATTAGAGAATCTGCGAAGGCGTTGAAGGATGCAAAAGCAACATTCAAAACCTACGAACTAGTGCAAATCCCATGCGTGGAGAACACCAAGTCAGACGCCTTGGCATGGCTGTCATGTACTATGACTCTCGCCAAATCAAGGAACGTAACTTTTCTAACTCTAACACAATCAGGGCTAATCAAGTGAGAACCTTCCAAGGTAGCAGCTACATAAAGGATATTACTGAACCTATAATGGTTAAGAAAGAAAAAACTATATAAAAGTATGTGTACAACGCCAAATGTACACCAGGGTAAACCAATTACTAGCCTCTCTTTGGAAATCAAATGTGAATCCATAACTTTATCGGCAACTGATAAATCGATATTATTGAACGTTTGATGAATGATATATATAAAAAGAATCACAGTACCCCTTTGTGGTGGTACATTATTTTACTAAATGGTGTCGAGGTAGAACCTTTAGCAATTTCTTTTGAAAATGCCTTTGTATTCAAGATATTATGATACTATATTATTTGTTATCTTGCATTAATTAATCGTTCAACTAATTCTCCATCCCACTTCCACTATTTAACAAAAAGAAACAAAAGAATACAAAATCCAAAATCAAAAGCGACCTCTATTTCACTTCCGGTCAATTAGCCTTTGTAATGCCAGCTACAAGATCATATCCAAGCTATTGGTCGCCCGACTCTGCCCCGCCATGGATTCCCTCATCTCCCCATATCAGAGCACCTTCGTCCCCCACCGATGCATTTCAGACAATGTTTTGATCGCCCAAAACCTGATCCACACGATCAACAACCGCCACAGCGGCCAACGAGGACTATTGGCCATCAAGATCAACCTAGCCAAGGCTTACGACCACATCAACTGGTCTTTCATTGAATTCACACTCATCCAATTTTGATTCCCACCCACACTCATTAGGTGGATATTGAAATGTGTTCAAACCATTGAATTCAATGTGACAATCAATGGGTCGCGTTCTTCAGGATGGCACCCCTCCAAGGACCTCTGCGACATCGACTCCCTCTCCCCATACCTGTTTGTCCTCTGCATAGAACCCCTCATTGTTGCCTTCGTTCGGGACACCAAATTTGGGCACTATAGGGTTGCCCGTCTTAGTTGGCATGGACCCCCCGTTCCTATCCTCAGCTTCGCGGACGACTGTTTCATTTTTCTGCGAAGACCATTGTAACGCCCTTGAAATTTGAACGAAAATATAAATTTATAATTTAGTTCTCAAACTTTTGAAAATAGCATTTTTGACCCCAAACGTTTTAGAAAAATTGTATTTTAGTCCTTGAACGAAAATTAACCATTTTTTATTATCTTATATGCTTCAAATATCTTTACAAAATATATTTTACATGTACATATTGATCTTGGAGTTTTTTTACCTAGAAAAACTTACATGAATAAATATGTGTAAAAATATATATATTTATTCATATTTGATTTAATTATAAACAACAAGAATAATATCACATCATATGTGAATGGTTTTGAATTCAGCCACATCACTCTTGTGAGAAATAAATCAGATTTTGGTGATTAGTTGCTAAAAATTAAAGTGGCACATTAACCTAAATTGTTTTAACATGTCTTAAAAAATAAATATGTATATATATTTATCTATATGTATTTTGTTTTAATTAGACATATCATATTATAAGTTGTGGAACAAAACCAGCCACATCTCCCATTTATCTGATTAGAATCTTGATTAGGTTGCCAATGATTAATAAATTAGGGTGGGACCTTAATCAAAAGTATTTTAATTTGATTTTTTTGCAATAAATAGTAGGCTTTCTTCCAACAATTTTCACACCCAAACCGTTCCGGTTTTGCATTCTTTCTTCCTATCAATCGCTTCATTTTTGAGTCTAATTGCAGGAAAATTTCATCCCAAGTTCTTATATTATATTTTTCTACCCGAAATGACCACAAAACTTTTATTGCGCAAAAATTATCCATTCGACCCTGCACCTTGGAAAAATTATAACTAATTGTAGAAGAATTCTTTTTGAGCAAATAATGTGATCTAGAGGACCGAAATGCATAAACCATATACTGTTGTCCAAAAATCCAAAAATAGGTTCTATGTTTACAACAATTATTTAGCATAGCAAACCTACATATTTTACTTCCCATTTGGATACACATGTTCCTAGTGATGTTGGGGATCAATTGCCATAAAAATATTTGGAAACAAAGTTCATTTGGATATCCGATCAAAGGTAAACTCGAAACTACGACGATTTTCAGCTTATTTACATACTTTAAGTTCTTTGTTTATGATTGAAAATAATCATAATAATTCCATGATTGATTACCACACATGACTCTTATAATATCTCACAATGGTTAGAATCACTTTAATATAATTTGTCACTACATATTAATATTTTTGAGATTTTTCAATAGTATATAAATAGTATATTTATCATGTTTAACATATCCTTACATAAGTTTAATAAGATTATCATATATACTTTCGTGGTCTAATCCTTTTATAAGATTATGTATCGTACTTTAAACATTCTTTGATCATTTACCTTGATTAGGTTTATGTATTAATATTTTTTATAAGTTACCATGTAAACCATAAACTTTTCCCCTCTAATTCCAAATGAGCATTTCCTAGGATTGATCTTCATTTTGAAATGCGACATGATTTCCGTGGCACGCTCTAAATCTTTAGCATCACGAACATATTTATGATCTTCAAATCTCCTTTTAGTATCTCAAATGATTCTAACTTGCGGACTTCATCTTGGCCTCCTTATATTTTCTTTGTTCTTGGAGTCACAACTGCTCTAGGCACTTCTTAGAGGGTGCTTCTTTCAGTATCGAACTCATCGGACACTTTCTTGCTTTGGTCTTGTTGCTTCGTACTTCTTGAACTCCTTTAGTTGTAAGAAATTTATATCTTGAGGCACATCGTTGAGGGAATAACTATGAAGTTTCATATTGAGGGCCTCCGACATATAATATCATAAGGTTAGATGGTATGTCGACTAAGTAGAATGTAGTAGCTTTGCCTTGCTTGAACGGATCTGTCCCCTAAGACATTGGTAGAGTAATGGTGCCATTGGTGGTTAGTTGGTCTCCTGAGAATCCTTTTCTTCTACAAGGAGGACTCAGACGGCTCGACTCATGAGATGTCTAGCACCAATAACTCGAATGTGTCCGTGAACATTATGTCACCTATGCTCCTCGCATCTACAAGGACTCTATGTACTTGGTTCATAGATATTCGCCTAGATTACGATCACCTATGCTCCTCGTATCTACGAGGACTATATGTACTTTTATTCATAGATATTCGCTTAGATCACGATGAGATCTTAGTAAGGATACATTGCGTCCTTTAGATCTTTTGGCCCAAAGCTGATGGTGAAGGTTGACCCTCCTTGCATCAACTGCACTCATGTTTCTAGATCTTTACTTCTTGTTTCCTGATGGGAACGCCTTATTCTTATTTTGGAGGACGATTATTTATTTATTTATTTAGCAGCCCAGAAAGAATCAGTGAGTACAACAATAGAGCTAAAAGGCGAGACCATCAGCCTATGAACTATATAGAGAAACGATTAAAGATTCTGAGCTGCGGTATCCTCAGATTGAAAAGGTTGTATATGTGCTCGTAATAGCAATCAAAATATTACGACCTTGATTTCTCGCACGTCCTATAATAATTTTAATCACATATCCATTGAGAACCATCCTCGATGAACTAGAGGTTAGTTCGTATGGTGAAATGGACAGTCGAGTTGGGAGAATTTGACCTAACCTACTCACCTCGTCTAATATCAAAGCTTAGGTGTGAGTAGATTTCATAGCGGAAATGAACGACATAGAAGAAGAAAACGATCCTATCTCTTGGTAAGGCTACATTGACAGTCCAATCAATGCAGAAAATAATAGAGCTCGTATTGTTATAAAAACCGCCGAAGGTGAACATCTCGAATTTTAACAAGATTGGAGTTCATGTTGTTAAACAACATGGCAGGGTATTAGGCTCTGCCGATTGTTATTTGAATGAAGAAAGAACGATAGATCTAGCTAGTACAGATATTAGTGACTCCCGCATAGTAGTGCAATAGGTAAATAAAAAATACGAGACGCGAGAGGATCGTATTAGAGAATCTGCGAAGGCATTGAAAGATGCAAAAGAAACTTTTAAAACCTTCGAACTAGTGCAAATGCCATGCGTGGAGAACACCAAGGCAGACGCCTTGGCATTGCTGTCATGTGCTATGACTCTCGCCAAATCAAGGAACGTAACTTTTCTAACTCTTACACAATCAGGGCTAATCAAGTGAGAACCTTCCAAGGTAGCAGCTACATCAAGGATATTACTGAACCTATAATGGTTAAGGAAGAAAAAAACTATATAAAAATATGTGTACAACGCCAAATGTACACCAGGGTAAACCAATTACTAGCCTCTCTTTGGAAATCAAATGTGAATCCATAACTTTATCGACAACTAAGAAATCGATATTATTGAACGTTTGATGAATGATATATATAAAAAGAATCACAGTACCCCTTTGTGGTGGTACATTATTTTACTAAATGGTGTCGAGGTAGAACCTTTAGCAATTTCTTTTGAAAATGCCTTTGTATTCAAGATATTATGATACTATATTATTTGTTATCTTGCATTAATTAATCGTTCAACTAATTCTCCATCCCACTTCCACTATTTAACAAGAAGAAACAAAAGAATACAAAATCCAAAATCAAAAGCGACCTCTATTTCACTTCTGGTCAATTAGCCTTTGTAATGCCAGCTACAAGATCATATCCAAGCTATTGGTCGCCCGACTCTGCCCCGCCATGGATTCCCTCATCTCCCCATATCAGAGCACCTTCGTCCTCCACCGATGCATTTCAGACAATGTTTTGATCGCCCAAGACCTGATCCACACGATCAACAACCGCCACAGCGGCCAACGAGGACTATTGGCCATCAAGATCAACCTAGCCAAGGTCTACGACCACATCAACTGGTCTTTCATTGAATTCACACTCATCCAGTTTCGATTCCCACCCACACTCATTAGGTGGATATTGAAATGTGTTCAAACCATTGAATTCAATGTGACAATCAATGGGTCGTGTTCTTCAGGATGGCACCCCTCCAAGGGCCTCTGCCACATCGACTCCCTCTCCGCATACCTGTTTGTCCTCTGCATAGAACTCCTTATTGCTGCCTTCGTTCGGGACACCAAATTTGGGCACTCTAGGGTTGCCCGTGTTAGTTGGCACAGACCCCCCGTTCCTATCCTCAGCTTCGCGCACGACTGATTCATTTTTCTGCGAAGACCATTGTAACGCCCCTGAATTTGAACGAAAATATAAATTTATAATTTAGTTCTCAAACTTTTGAAAATAGCATCTTTGACCCCAAACGTTTGAGAAAAATTATATTTTAGTCCTTGAACGAAAATTAACCATTTTTCATTATCTTATATGCTTCAAATATCTTTACAAAATATATTTTACATGTACATATTGATCTTGGAGTTTTTTTACCTAGAAAAACTTACATAAATAAATATGTGTAAAAATATATATATATATTTATTCATATTTGATTTAATTATAAACAACAAGAATAATATCACATCATATGTGAATGGTTTTGAATTCAGCCACATCACTCTTGTGAGAAATAAATCAGATTTTGGTGATTAGTTGTTAAAAATTAAAGTGGGACATTAACCTAAATTGTTTTAACATGTCTTAAAAAATAAATATGTATATATTTGTCTATATGTTTTTTGTTTTAATTAGACATATCATATTATAAGTTGTGGAACAAAAACCAGCCACATCTCCCATTTATCTGATTAGAATCTTGATTAGGTTGCCAATGATAAAGAAATTAGGGTGGGACCTTAATCAAAAGTATTTTAATTTGATTTTTTTGCAATAAATAGTAGGCTTTCTTCCAACAATTTTCATACCCAAACCGTTCCGGTTTTGCATTCTATCTTCCTATCAATCACTTCATTTTTGAGTCTAATTGCAGGAAAAATTCATCCCAAGTTCTTATATTACGTTTTCTACCCGAAAAGACCACAAAACTTTTATTGCACAAAAATTGTCCATTCGACCCTGCACCTTGGAAAAATTATAACTAATTGTAGAAGAAATGTTTTTGAGCAAATAATGTGATCTAGAGGATCGAAATGCATAAACCGTAGACTGCTGTCCAAAAATCCAAAAACAGGTTCTATGTTTACAACAATTATTTAGCATAGCAAACCTACATATTTTACTTCCCATTTGGGTACACATGTTCCTAGTGATGTTGGGGATTAGTTGCCATAAAAATATTTGGAAACAAAGTTCATTTGGATATCCGATCAAAGGTAAAGTCGAAACTACGACGATTGTCAGCTTATTTACATACTTTAAGTTCTTCGTTTATGATTGAAGATAATCATCAATATTCCATGATTGATTACTCACACATGACTCTTAAAAGATCTCACAATGGTTAGAATCACTTTAATATAATTTGTAACTACATATTAATATTTCTGAGATTTTTCAATAGTATATAAATAGTATATTTATCATGTTTAACATATCCTTACATAAGTTTAATAAGATTATCATATATACTTTCATGGTCTAATACTTTTATAAGATTATGTATCGTAGCTTAAACATTCTTTGATCATTTACCTTGATTAGGTTTATGTATTAATATTTTTTATAAGTTATAAATACAATGTTATGTAATTTAAGGTAATCTTGAAACTAAGTAATACAATATAAGGCATTACTTCATAGAATATTTGTTTGATGTCATGATTCTTGAAAACTTTGGATGGACTAGAGGCTTAAAGAACGATTTTTCATAAAGTTAGCTAAGTAATATATTTTAAAGAATTATTATGAATCAAATTAGATAGTTTATCAAGTTTTACTTGATAATATTGCTTGACATCTAAAATGATTTTCTAACAATAGAAAAAATATAGCTAATTAAGTTATACATTTATACATATGTTTGCTTAAGATAAATCTTGAGATATCGATTACGTATACAAAAGATATTTGATATTTAACTTAAAATTATGACATCGAAGTTTATATCATAATATTTTCATCAATGATATGTGCTATTTACTTAAATTAGCATTAGCTACCATTTAAACAAGAACTCCTCAAATTTCATCAACCCACGAAAGTTGACTAGTACATATGTTTATTGTGGTGAATTATGATTATTCAGTTAATTGATGTTATCTTAATGTTATTAAAGGTTTGACAAATTAATCAACAACGAGAAAATTTTCCATACAAATACAGGTGAGGTTCGATTTCTGATTTTGTTCTAGCCCAGTTTGGCATCCGGCCTGAGGAACTTGGACAGAAAAGACCTCACCGCGTTACCAAATCACGAACAACCTAGATTATTCACCGTATTCCTATTTTTGCATCTCATATCGTCTCATAACATGTTTCTTTACTCATCGTTAAATCATACTCAACCATTAATTATTTATCACATATTAATTCATAATAATGGTAATTCGTCAATTATCTCATATGCTGGTTCTTGAACTGTGCAAAGAGCAACGAACTATGTTCGGGACATGTAGTTCAAGGAGCAACGGATATTATCCGGTTTACTAGCTTATTTGTTCACCCATTGGGACGCCTTTGGGAAGTTGGGCCCAGGAATTAAGTCGATATACTGCTGGGCAGTGAGGACTGTCAGTTTAAATAATTTTGCTTGATACCCATTTATCTAGGCGTCGCTTGCAGTCACGAGTTAGCTATAACCCGCGTGCTGGACCGACATGTACTCGAGCATGTCACCTGTTTTGTTTGCGAGGTCGCTCCTCGTCCCCGAGGTATAAGGTAGTATTTGGAACACATAAGGTTTGATTTGTTTACTGTTAAGCACATGTTCATAAACTATTCTAAGAATATTCCGGTACTATTGCTACATCAAATTATCTTGTTAAACTGTTTCTATCGGTAAGATCACTCATAGAAATATATCAATTGGATCACTGTTAATTCTTGCATTGCTAGTTGTTTTGTATGAATCTCACTAAGTCATCAAAGACGTATTCCCCGTTTCTCTCGTCTGTCCATCCATCAGGATAAGACCGACGCGGCAACATGGATCACATGAATAATTTTGCCAATCTTGCCTTTTGGAATATTCGTGTAATTGAAAATGGTTTATCATTAGTACGTAATTATTAAAGTTGTCAAATTATTTGTATTTTCCAGACTTCCGGTGTGTATATTAAAGTTAATTTTTTTTTTTTTATCATTATGTGTATGGTTGATCCTGGACAGTGACACCCCTTCCTACGAGATATGTTTTAGTCTGAGCTGTGTAAAGTGACTGGCCAGCATAGAACCAACTCAGATCAGAACGCGACTCATGGGGTACGGTCGTTACAACCACCATGGTACCCTTCAACTCCTTCCGCACTTTCTAAACTCCTTCCATGCCATGGCCGGACCGAAGGTGAGTTACGACAAGTTTTAGGTTCTCTTCTCCCCTAACATTCTTGCAGGCCGTCGTAAAGCGATTTTTGCCTCCTCCAAATGGAACCTATGTTATCCCCTGATAAGTACCTTGGCATCTCGATCTGGCAAGGTCGATTCTGCTCGAGCTTCTTTGATTCGATCATTGAACGCTTTACTCGCCGCATCGGAGCATGTTACTCCCGTTACCTTTCCTATGCTGGTCGTCGCATTCTCATCCAATCCACTCTCCATTCTAGCCCCTCTTACACGATGAGCATGCTATCCCTGCCCCGTACCGTCCTTACTACTTTTACCAAGTTGTCCAAGTCATTTCTCTAGAATACTGACGTTCCTTGGCACTCTGCTTGCTCACCCCCCACCTAAGCAGGCTGGGATTTTGCCACCTCTAGCAGCTCCATTATGCATTCATGCTCAAGCTTGGGCGGCGTCTACTTCACAACCTCGAATCACTCTGGAGCCAGGCGATGCGCGCATAATATTTCCCCGATCGCAGACCTCTCACAACACTGACACCTAGCAACTTCGGTCTGACTCAAAAATATGTCTCCCGACTATTTCCGACCCTCCTCTCCTCTATAAGATGGGTTGTTGGGAATGGGGCGTCAATCAACTTCTAGCACGATTTGGCTAGGTCTGTTCATTATAGCCGACCCGACTATGTCCCATCCATTCACTCTGTTCTATTACTTTCCCTCACAGTTTGGGATATTATCCTCCCGCCAGACACATGAGACCTATCAATTGTGGGCCCCTTCCTCATGCGCCATATCGTTAAATGCATCAGAGGGGTTTCAGTCCCCGCGGAGGACGACCCCAACATCAGCTGCTGGGCCTAGAAGCTCGAAGAGAGCTTCACTATTAAGTCGACCTAAAACTGGATCGTCGACACTGCCTTTGGCTCACCCCAACCCAACTTCTCTTGGAGCACCTTATATCGCTCTACGGTGCTCTCCTGAATCAAATTCTTCGAATGGGTGTGGGACATGGGGCCCTAACTACTCGTGAATTCCTTTGCCGTCGCCATGTGCGTGTCTCCGATCTTTGCCCCCTGTGCCACTTAGCAACGGAGACAACGACACACCTCTTTGCCGAATGCCCTCTTTTTTTGGAGGTGTGTTGGGCCTTCCCCAACCTTCTCCCACCCCTCAGGGGATAAACATCATTCCCCATCGCACCTGCCTCAATGATCCAACCACTACCCTTATCGGGTGTTGGGCGCTCTGGCGGGCCAGAAATGAGTCGGTCTTTCGCCAGCGGCCCATATCAGCTCCGTCTATTATCTCACTCATCTCCCAAATGCTACATGAGCTTCCTCCTCCCCTGCACCCCAAAATCCACATGCTCCCCATGCAATTGGACCCCCTACACCACGGAGAAGTCATCAAACTTAACTGTGATGGCTTGGCCTTGGGTAACCAAGGACCTACATGTATCGAAGGCATGCTCTGTGATTTTACGACTACGATAATTGGTGCATTCTCCGAGACGAGGGGATGCAACACCGACAACATTGCTGAACTCCACGTTATCCACCAAGGAGTGCTACTTGCCTTACATGTTTCGATTTCTGCTCTCTTGTTGAAATGAACTCGTAGCTTGTTTTTGGCAGACCGAAAATAGATACGAGGGCCCTACGACCTCGACAGAGACACATGCCCTCCTCCAGAAGATATGGAGGTTAGAAGGATATTTTACCCACCTGTCCATCTCATGCACATATAGCGAAACGAGCATGTTGGCGGACGTGCTGATACGGATGGGATCCAATCTTGCCCAAGCTGCCCGCCCGAGTTAGAGCACTTTGCCTTATGTGATCTATCATGTATATATATATATGCGGGACACAGCCCCGCCCCCATGTACCTTATTTGGCGTAAGCCTTAATTATATATACTGATTCTTGTTAAAAAAATAAAAATAAAATAAAGAGAATGAGACAAGTAAAAGATGAGCAGCCGTGTTGTTTTCTTGGCATTATAATACAAAAGAAGTGTATTATTATATCATTCAAGTGAAAACGCAATTACAAAATATACAATTTCAGTTGGAAAATAGGACGCTCTCTCTCTCTCTCTCTCTCTCTCTGTCTCTCTCTCTGAAGAAGAAGAAGAATTAATTGGATTAGAGTTTGTGTTGTGTGTGATGGCAAATATGGGTCACAACAATCTCAACGCCAAACTTGTAAGATTTGAATATTGTGAATGAATTAAATATACACACACACACACACACACACATATATATATACACATACATAGTGTGGAATGATGAGGTTATGAATTTTGCCCTAAAATGATCGATCCATCATCATCAGGTATTACTTGGGGATATGGGTGCAGGGAAATCAAGCTTGGTGATACGGTTCGTGAAGGGCCAATTTCTGGAATTCCAGGAATCGACCATCGGAGCCGCGTTTTTCTCTCAGACGCTGGCTGTAAATAATAATAATAATAATGCGACGACGGTGAAGTTTGAGATCTGGGACACTGCCGGTCAGGAGAGGTACCACAGCTTAGCCCCAATGTACTACAGAGGAGCTGCTGCTGCCATCATCGTATATGACATTACTAGCACGGTATATTTGTTTGTTGATCAATTGACCTACCCTACCTGTTTGATGGCTCATAAGTTAGTTGCATTATTAGCTGTTTCCTATTTTCATTTCATTTCATTTGTAGGATTCATTTGCACGGGCTAAGAAATGGGTGCAAGAATTGCAAAAACAAGGTTCGATTCTGCTTTTATTTATACTTTGTTTCACCGTTGAGTTTTCTGATATCATCATAATCTTTGCTTTGCTTTGCTGCTTGCAGGTAACCCTAATATGGTTGTCACATTCACTGGAAATAAATGTGATCTTCAAGACAAGAGGAAAGTCACCACTGAAGTAAGTGTGCTCTGCTCTGTTTTTCACTTGTATTCAGATTCCCTTGTGTCCCTTGTTCTTCAACTTAGTAAGTAATCCTCATTTTCGTTTGGTGTCGCTTGTCAACAATTTTTCAGGAGGGGCGTATCTATGCAGATGAAAATGGTCTCTTCTTCATGGAAACTTCTGCCAAAACTGCAGTTAATGTCAATGATATATTTTATGAGATAGGTTTGTTCCTATCTTCACTATATTGCTTTCATTAAGCTGTGGATTAGGATGAATGTGATAAAATCTGCAATATGATACTTAAATTTCTTCATGTATAGTATACCTATTGCCCAAAATACTTAGGTCTCTGGATACTTTATACTACTTCTACTTAATATCTCCTTGTCCATGTGTGCTCCCATCTCGAGGTTTGTTTCTCATTGGCGTTAGATCATTTTTCAACGTGTTTGTGAATGAGAATGTAAAGTTTAGTAATTTGAATCATGGATTAAAATGTGTACAGTTCTTTCCCTAATCCAGGGTATTTGGTAATTTGGTAAAAGAATTGGGATTCAGGGTCTAGATGAGCATGCAGGGTATTTTTTTTTTTTTGCAAAACAAATGAGGATTTAATTTCATTACTGATAATTGTATTTTAACTTACAAAGTGTAATATTAATGAGATTGGAACCAAACCACTGAAACGTAATTTTTTTGTCAGATTAGTATCAATCCACTAATTCTGTGAAACAAAAGGAAACAGTTAGAATAATTAATACGATGGTCTCATCAGAATTAGTATCAATCCACTAATGCAGGGTATGTTTTATGGATGAAAACTAATGACAGTGTGAGCTAGCAAGTACTCCCTAATTGGGGAAGAGTGAACTGCTTCAAGTATATGTTAGTAGTTTAATTTTATCATCCAGGTTCATCATTTGTCTTTCTGTTGCATCTCCTTAAGTGTTACTCATACGTTCTCCCTTGTAATTGAATCATTTTGCTGTTTGTGTATTCTGATCACCTGTGAGCAGTGATTAAGTTCAATTAGCGTCTTCCTTCCTAACTTTCATACTTCCATGCCTAGTGTGGTACTATGTATAGCGTTGATGCTAATTTCAAAGACCATGTTGAACTATCTTTGCTGGACTACAAGATGGTCATTGTTTACTACCAAATATACTCTTCATATTTAATTCTTGATAATGACTTGTAATTTAAGAGTATATTGACAAACTTATATAACATGTGCAATCTTAATCAGAATCATCTAGAAACCTTGGTCTTTCATTCTTTTTCATTATTATAACTGAAACATTTGGAGTGTCAATATTATAATTGAAACTTTGGTAGGTTTGGTGTTATTATATCGAACCTTAGAGGGTGTTATTGTCTTAGTGCTCTTATCTCCGAATAGCATAATTCTGTTGGCTTTGTTGTTACTTTGTAACAAACAGATACCACCGATTTTGAATTTGTGGTGTGATATTTGCAGCAAAGAGGTTACCTAGAGCTCAACCCGCTCAAAATCCAGCAGGAATGGTTCTGGTTGACCGACCTACAGAAGGATCCCAATCTGCATCATGCTGTGCCTAAAAGTACAGTTCATTCAGTGTATGATTTTAAATTTCTAAGTATTATGTTCTCATATCATGGTATCGAGTAGTTATTTTCCTGAACTAGGATTTTTTTTGTGCGTAGAAACTCATTTTGCATATTTCAAGTTGAAGATTCTTTTCCGTCTTCCACTTTTCTTAAAATGTTACATTTATTGGCCCCTTCAAAAGCGTGCGGTGGAGTATAACAAAAATTGTATGGATTGTAACTCGTATAAATCAGTAAGAAAAGAATGTGGTGGTTAAAAACTCTTGGGAATATGTAGTTTTGTAATTCCTTGCAATTTGTTTAACAGTTATGAATTGACCTTTGTATAATCGGAACAATGATAATATTTTATAGTTTTGTTAGTAAGGTCACCTAAAATGTTGCTAATGATCTTAAATTTTAGGATCTTGTTGCAAGTCACTACAGTACAACTATATTTATTGTTACAGCACATCTTTTCATAGTTTATATCGTCAATCTTTTTATAGAATGCTTTGTTACTCAAATCGCCTAGCATGATTCGTGTATTTAGTTCATAAAATGTGATTTCTTTTTGGATGTTACTACTGATGTTCGAAACAAACTTCTTTGCAGAACTCAACACTGTGCTTGTCGTTTGTTGCAAATGTAGCCATATGTACCAGTCTTTATGCGTAAACAATCATGCTGAATCTTTTATGTCTTATGCTGCATATTTGAGCAGGTACTTTTCCGTTGGGGTTTCTCATATAGCAGCTTTTGCCAGGAATTCTGTAACATTGATTTGTCGCATAGCTTCTGCAGTGTCTATGTAAGGAATTCTATAATATGTCTGGCTCAATGAAACTACTATGTCAGCCAAAGTTGTAAATGATTAGTGATTTGCAAGTAAACTTACTGACTGTTAAGAGTTCCATATATCATAAAGCAACAATTGTTGCATTTTATTTGAAATAATCTTAACTTTATGATAAGAAAATACAAATTATGTCTAAATATTGCATAAATACCATTGACCGTCTAATAATATACGAGAAGTGGAAAATTGTATGTGCTTTTAACGAAGAACTGATGCACCGAACTCTAAACATAGCGGGAGGAGAAGAATGGGAAGGTGTTTTTTTTTTTTTAGAAAAAAATTGAATTTTGATTTGTCTATTGACAAGGTATAAGTAAGGGTTCCATGGCGGTGGAGGAGTCTCTGTCACACATTTCAGGACCTATGTTTACAACTCCTTCTCCCTGCAGTATAATATGATTAAGGACGCGTAAATAATTGTTTAATAATATATCTAGAATTAGAATAGGAAAGGTACTATATTTACTTACCTTAGCTATGTTTCTGAAATAAGTAGTGGTGTAATTTCCTGTAGGAAATAGAGCTTCGATGAGATCTGCCAGGACTAAGTGAGGTTGAGAGATAGCTCCATCGAACCAATCTTCATCATCATAAAGAACAAGAAGTAAATTGATTGCCATGAAAGCTCCATCTTTACCACAAAGACACTTTATTAAGTATGAAAGAAGAACAGAGTTGCATCATATGTATACATACCTAAGGTGATAGAATTTTGTACTCTTTTATCGTATCTCCATAGACTTTGATTGGGCATGAAAGCGAAGCAAGACTGGTCTTCGATGTTTAAATTACCAAGAAAGGTGGTGATGTTGTAACCCAGCGGGTCAGAAGTGTAAGTTTCGTCGATCACCACATCCACAGTCTAATCAATATATACATACAATTTGAATTAGCCATTTGAAGTCAAGAATGGAATAGACAGAGATTCAAATAACTAGAATTATAGTGTGACATTTGCATGATTACATAATACTCTGATAACATAGTTTGTTTCTGACTATGATGTATTTTGCGTTGTCGACTATAATCCATGTAAACTACCTATAAGATGTGGACACTGTATTACTTATTAGTGTCAGATCGGGTTGAATGCATCAGCCTAGTATTAAACTTCTCAAATGCACTAATAACATCCCTAATAAGAGTGTTAACAGCTTCTAAATGAGATATTTAGACTATTATATAAAAGAAGGCATGCTGACCATAATCTTTTGATCTTGATTTTCTTATTTACTCCTCGACACGCTATTGAATTTTTGTATTAGTTGGGAAATAAATGTAATTTATTTTAGCTTACCATTATTTAAACCTGCTCATGCTCATTAAGGAAAAAAAATATAATTTAATTCTCTTTTACATAAAAAGAAAGTTAAGATACATAAATTTTTCTATCTATATTAGATCACAATTTTTACTATACAAATTAATTATATTATTACTTAAATTGTGAATCACGCGGGGATCGCATGTTAACGTTTTTAGTAATGAAGAAGGGGGTTAACAGAACTTACACAGAGTATAGCATGGAACGAGTCCAAGTCATCGGGAATGGTGATGTTATATGTAACTTTACTGATGGAATCATCAATATTTTCCCCTCCTGAATCCTCAACGTACTGCGCGTATGTACAGAAAGAACCACAGGGAGAATGAAGCTAAGTAAAATGAAGTCAAATACGATGGATGATGGCAAATAGTTAACTTATTGAGTTGATTTGCATACCTTTAGCTTGTATGGCTCTTTTGTGAATGACCAAACCCCCTGCACCATTAATTCAACAAAAATGTGAGACAGGGACCATGTTTTGTTCGAGAAACTACATGGCATTCTCATTTCACTCCAAAGCAAATTGTCATTCATTTCATAAATATGCTCCTTTAGTTTTGGCAGTAGCGTACTCACAGCAATAGCCAGATCACATGTTCACAAAGATATTTTTATGTATTATTTTAGCTCTTTTGATTATTCACCAAGTGACGTTATAATCATCGTTAAAATTTGAGAAAATTCATACATTATTATAGGCCATCCAAGCAACTATTGGTTTGAATGAAGCTTTCCTGCTGGCTGCAACCTTACTCAGGCACATATAGTTCTGCTTTATCTGAAACAACAATATTCACCAGTCAGCTCTAAAGACGAAATAGTCAAGTTCTTTTTTTTTTATTTTTTTTTCCAATATTCCTTATTGACTATATTTTACTGATAATTAATTTTTTGCACTAGTGTAGCATAATAATAAGAGTTATATATAGACGTACCGATTCATAGATTTGATTGGCTCTCGTTTCCAGATTTGCGAAAACTCCCAAGTATTTGATCCACTCCGCTTGCTGTAAATTATTAATTAATTAGACAACGGCAATGTCAATATATAACAATTATTTTTCATGAAATTCTGAATTGATGATCTTGTGTTTATTTATTTGTAGCTAGTGAAAACACATCTTAATTAATTTTATATAAACTACGTGCGTGATATATATATATATATATATGTATAAATATACCTGTAGAGGAGATTCTTCACCCATTGGAAGAAAAGTGGCAAAGTTGCAGGATTGGGGTTGATCAGTGTTGACAATAAAGTGAGCTGCAAATTGGGTAAACTGTTGTGGCTCACTTTTGTTGAGCATTTGTAATTGACCATCGCTATACAATTTTAGCACACATTGGGAAGCTATTGCATCTGATGTGATCCCCTTCAAACTTTCTAGTAACCCAAGTAACTGAAATATTATTCATCATAGTAACATTTTTAATTATTAATTAGCTAGCGCCGAAATAACAAACTGCATTAATTACTTAGAGAATTCATAGATCGATCTAGACGTTTACACGCAACCAAATGTGGATTTTCTATTAAAGCCCCGATGTATTTGCAGTTGCAGCTAATCAAAATGAATGATGCATGTTTCACTTACTGGAGCCGCCAAACCTTACCTCAAAGAAAGAAACTGCAATTTCAGAGGAAACATAAAACAAAAAATTAGTTAAAAAAATAAAGGGTCGAGAGATGGATTTAAAATAAGGACGGAAATAAAAACAGTTTTCGCAGAAGAAAATTTAAATAAAAAATAAACTTATATTATGCGCAAGTGCAATTTTTTTTTTATTTATTGTCAAAACATATATACCTGGAAAGTAATCAGTATCGATGGAATAATTAGCCAACGGAATGACAAACGATTTGATCCTCGATGTGCAATATTTTGTTCTAGCTGCCATCTTTGAATCATTCTGTATAATATATATTATCAAGGAATTATCATCAGAATGTGCTAAAAAAAAGGAATTATCATCAGAATATTATTGGTATGACATAATGTGTCATGTCAAGAAGAAGCCACAATGACGCGAAACTGACCGATAAGTGTCTAGAAGGCTTAAAGGTAAAGATACCTTAGCTGTATTTGGTTCACCATTATATCTCTATAACGAATTAAACATTGAGTAATATGTCATTGGAAAGTCATATGAGTTTAGGTTGCAACGCAACAACTGGAATACAATTCGAAGGTCCAAAAAGAAATTTATGCTCAAAATAGTAAAGCGGGGCAGGAGAGTATCGAATTACCACAATTTGATACTAAAAGAGTATCGAATTACCTCAATTCGATACTAATTCCAAAATTACCTTTAAGCCCCTCCAATCATGCCTATATATACCCCCTCACTCCTCACAAATAAGGGGGACGGACGGAGAAGCTTCACGATCGAATCCAAGTCAATTGAATCTAGCATAGATCTAACATCTCAGATTCGATCTAGCATGGATCTAACAACGCCCATTCGACCTATCATCGATCGAATCAAGTCAATTCGACACTCACTTAGCTCCAACCCATACATGCCCTGAAAGCTACATGAGTCAGGGTCCCGAATCAAGAAACATATCGAGGTTTCGATCATCCAATAGAGAGATATGATCGAAACGTGAAGTCGTGCTATGCAGTGTCGAATTTCCCAATTCGACACTCACGATCGAATCCAAGGGATTCGACATTCATTTAGGTCGAACCCATACATGTCCTGAAAGCTATATAAGTCAGGGTCCATAATCAAGAAGCGAATCAAGGTTTCGATCATCCAACACAGAGATATGATCGAAACTGTGAAGTCGCGCTATGCAGTCTTGAATTTCCCAATTCGACTCTCACGATCGAATCCAAGTGATTCGACATTCACTTAGGTCAAACCTATACATGGCCTGAAAGGTACATAAGTCAGGATCCATAATCAAGAAGCGGATCGAGGTTCCGACCAACCATTAAGGAGATATGATCAAAACTGTAAAGTCGCGCAATGCAAAACCAAGTTAACAAGCAACCCTACTAGGGGTCGACCCAATAAAGGCTATTCAAAAGAGTATAATGAACTACGTTTGACTTGATTCTCTCAATGGGATACGTAGGCAGCTTGGTACGTTTCCAAGTCCAGTCCGAAATCATAAGTATCTAACGCCCTCAATTCGACAAGCAAAGAGCATCGAATCTGTCCCGTTCGACTGTTCCCTCAACTTGGCCATTAAGGATTTTTTCCGTCATCTTATATCTCCTTATGTGTAATAGGTGTTCCGGACCAAGCTAGTCCGTTCATTGTAATAGGATAACATTATTTTGGTTAAATCATGCCCCATTGTATCGATTTCTTGGTATATTGTAACCTAGACCAAAATAATTATTATTAAACTTTCTCAAAGCAAGAGATAAATACGCTTGTGCAGGCATTATATAAATCTTCAACTGGAGCAAGTTGGAGAATTTGTTTTGAATACTTTAACCTAAAGTATCTGTTTGTATGTCTTTAAAAAAATCAATTTTAGAGATTTTCACCGATTTACTTTTCAAGATCTCTATTATACTGAAAATGTATATATACATATATATATATATAGTTGTATAATAGGCTTATCACAATCTTACAAGTATATGATATATATAACCATAGAAAAAGTATCAAACTTAAAGATAAAAAGAATATGACAAAATTCAACTTCTTCTTATGTACAAAATGTAATTTTACCAAAGCAAACCAAACAATGTTTAGTTTCAGAAATCTACAATTGTTTTTCAAGAAGTGACACTCTAAACATGCAATAAATTAAAGAAAGATAAACAAGGTGTTTTCTAAAAGAGGTTTCATCAGAAAAACCTCTTTACAAGAAATTATTTCTTATGTTTTTATTTTTCAAAACCTTGTAATGGATTCTGATGAATAAGTTTTATTTATTCATTTCCTTTGGTTTCATGCTAGCTATTACTTTTTTAAGACAATAAATTTCCTGACATGAGAATGCAACTCAGAATAAAAATAAAGAATGTGTAATATAAATAGTTGATTATGATACTTGGACTAAGATGCATGTGTGATTAAGATCAAATCAATGCATTCATTCCTCAAGTTAAGAAAACCGATCGTTGGCTATGGAATAGAGAACGATCAGGGGATTTCTTGGTTAAATCAGCTTATTGCACTTTTACCACGGGTGGAAATGATACACAAGATCTCTTCTAACATTCCTTTGGAAATGCGAGGCGGCGCTAAAAATGAAAGCACTAGTTTGGAGGGTGGTCCAGAACATAATGCCGACGAGATGTAATCTCCTTCATAGAAATGCCTTATCCCAAAGGGGTCGTTGCCCTTTATGCAAAAACAATCTTAAGATGTCCATCGTTTATTTTGCAAACACACTTTCATTAGACTTATTTGAGACGGCATCCTAAATTGGATGTGCATCGTTTTCGCCCTTGCCGCAAATCCTAGAAGTCTTCTTGATCAGCTATTCGACATCATCCCATCTTCTAAAAATCAGTCTCTATAGAAAAGTATTTGGATCTTTCTAAAAATCAGTCTCTATAGAAAAGTATTTGGATCTTTGTTTTTTAGGAACTGTGGGTCGTGAGAAACAATATCTGCTTCAATGGTAAACACTCTTCCTATCATGATGTTGTGGTGACGATAAAGGCTAAGATTTCGAGTTGGATCAAAGCTAGGAACCAACGTTTTTCGTTTTATTTTTTTGAGTGGTCCTCTGCCCCTCTCTGTTGTAATTTTAATTGAACTTTTCTAGAGTATTGCTTATACTCTCCTTAATAAAGTTTTCTTATTCGATAAAAATAATTATTATACTGGGATTCATATTATCTTACTTTGGTCCTACTAATTTGTGTCCTTGATTTTGACTTATTATTCGATCGAGTTAAATACTACTTTGCAACAAAGTTATTTATTTATGAATAACATAGAATAAATAAATATACCAGAGGTTACACTTACATTCAATGTTTTAAAACCCGGCCTGGACCAGCCTGTCCAACCGGGAACCGATAGTCTTGTCGGGCCGATTCTCCTCCAGAAGCGGGCTGCAAGCGCCTGTGGGCGAACCTGCGAATTCGGCCGATTCGCCCGGTTTCGCTTGCGAACCGGTCCTCCCCCTTTTTTTTTTTTTTTAATTTTTTCTGGAAATTATTTTTTTGTCCATAATTTTTTGACAATTACAAATCTGCCTCGACTTTTTTTATAAAAGAGAAAAAAAATGCAAAACTTTGAAAGGTCATAACTTTGCGTAGGAGCGTCCATTTTGGATGATTTTTTTTATTTGGGCAAGAAATTTTCAAAAAAACGATGTTTTCCATCCTTAATTTGGTTTTGAAGCGAAATGAGCATGCATTAGAGAATTTTATGCATAGTATTTCGTCCGATGCTAAGTTCATTTTCTAGATTTTAGTATCATATATTGTTGTTCTTGTATTGAATTTTGTGATGCAGTTAGCCAACTTTTAAAAATCCAAAGCAATCTTTTAGCTTGTATTAAATATATAGTTTGTTGGATTATTTATTATATTGTTGGATAGCTCAATGGTTTCCACTACTTTCCAAGAACTTATTTTGTTGGAGGTCATGTGTTTAAGTCCTAATATTGTGATAACCATATTCTTATTTTTTTATAATATAACAAAATATTAATGACTTCAAATATTTCTCACAATTATATAATTGTTTTATACAATTAATTTTTATTATTATATTTTTTATTGAATGTTGACTAAAGTCAACAAATCGGTCCAACCAGTGGTCCGACCGATTCAACCTGTTGACCCACTACCCGGTAGCCCCAGGGTCTATGACCGGGTCGATTCTAAAAACACTGCGTTACATTAAAGGATTATAATATCCAATTAATAAACAAAACATGACAAAAGCATCTAAATGATGATCAAAAGGTTTATCCCCAATCAATAGGAGGGATATGATCATCTGTAATGGGACCATCCCAGTTTTCTCTTCGACCCCATTGTGCTATGTTGTGCGCGGTGGTGTTAGCCCTCCCTCGGGATGAAAGAAATGGTCCAAAATGGCTTCTTATTTAAAGCGCGTGCAGATAATCGATCACAATGTCATATTTATCATCTGTGAACTCTGGACCGATCGAACTGGTCGATCGTGGTGAGGATATTTTGTCCGAGAAATGTTCACTGGGATTTAGTGGGATACTACAGTCTAGACGGATGATCTATCTATGTCATTAAATAAAAACTTATATATTACAATAAATGCATCACAAGTTCTAATTATTATGATGTCACAATATTTGGTTCAAATATCGTTGAGTGCTAGACAATAGTTGAAATTTAAATTAAGCACACGTCAATAACGTCATGCTAATATGATGCTCATTTTGGACAGATATAATATAGTAACAAAAGATTTAAAGCACATATTTAGTTGCTCATGTGTAGATCCATAACATAATAAATGTACATTTTTTGTTTTCTATAAGCATTTGATCGACATACTTAGAGTATCTGAAGACCTCACATAATTATACTTGATCTAAGAAAAATATCCAAGACATAAAAAAGCAAAACTTATAATTACGCAACTCTTGTTGAATTATGGTTCACCCTTCATACGAAAATATTCACCAAAATATCCTTGTCTTCTTGCACCAAAATATAAATTGACTACTTATTATTAATTTGATAAGACCCATATTGTCACCCATAACTCATAGTGCAAATACTACAGATCCACTAATATCTGGAGCCTTGAGATATTACCTATCTCATCCTAACACGTGTCGCACAGGTAATTAACAGCCCTTGTTAATTTCAAATAACAGCAGAAATAATAAGATGAATATTGGAAGTAAGTACCTGAATGAGAAGATAACTCTTGCCATCGAAACCATTCTTGATGACTTTGAAGGTTTGTCCATAATATATTTGAAGATATTTAGCGTCTTCCACTTGTGATATGTTACCCACTTTAACGCTCGGATTTGCCGCACTAATCATACTTCTTTCATCACCTCCCAAAATACACAACAACATAAACAGGAGCATTAACCAATTGATGATATGCATAAGACATGATGATGACTCAATACTCGAATATGTTTCAGACATTGTGCCAAATAATGTGTATGATCACACACATGGAGAGAGAGAGAGAGAGAGAGAGAGAGAGAGAGAGAGAGAGAGAGGTATATAGTGTATGCCCGTGAGGTTTTGTAGAATGAACTTTTTCTGTTTGTTTTTTTGTTTTTGGTTGAAAGTAATAATGGAATGATATGAAAAAGGAATTGAGCATATGAGGGGATGGTGGGGTCATGAGAAGAGTACTTGCATTCTCTCTGTAAAAGTACTGGTAGTAGTCTTAGTAGTAGTACTGTTAATTGGTTAGTGGGTAATCCCTCCTTTGCGACCCGTGAACCTAATTTTTGGCAATCTTCTCTTCATCTTTTTTCTCCTTTTGTTTTTCCTCTTAAAACCTAACATGTGCCACGCACCACCTTCAACACTTTTACTTTTTACTAATTGTAGTAGATCTGGAAATTAACAATTTTGGCCCACTAATTTGGCTCAATTTAAGTTTTAGCCCATTAATTTGATACACAATAGTTTTGGTCCACTAACTTGGCACTATTTTCAGTTTTAGCCCACTAATTTGGCAAGCAATAGTTTTGGTTCACTAACTTGACACATTTTTTTTTAATTTTAGCCCACTAATTCGGCACACAATAATTTTGGTCCACTAACTTGGCACCAATGATAATTTTGGCCCCTCGGTGCCACGAGTTGCCGGAATCTACCCAGCCAGCACTTGCGCCATCCACTTTCAAATGTGGTATTTCCTTTTTATTTTTTTCAATTTTCCACGTCATTTAAATTTTCTTCAATCCAAAACACGAGAAACCAAAAAAACAATATAAAAAAAAGTTAAACAAACAAATGAGAGGTCAACGTGTCGCACCTCATTCTCTCTCCCCTCGTTCTTCCTCCTCGATTTATTTGCTATGTTTGCTACATTGACAAGATTGGAACTTTAGATGTAAATTCTCTTTCATTCACAAATGTTGAAAGCTTGGATATGAAATCTGCAATATTCCTTAAACTTTCTTTGGAAAAAAAACTAGTCCGACATTTAAGTCTTTTATCACTGTTTCTATTATAGAAGCTTCAGGTATGAAATATTAAGGAAGAAAACTTGTTACCCAAATCAGTGAAGTCAATATCGGAAATTCAATAATGCCCGCTAAGCTAATTTCATGAATAATTAATTTTTATTAAAAATCTCTAAATCTAATTTTAAATAAGAGCATATGAAAATTGTGATGGGAAGAGATATACATATTTTGGGAAACTATAGGGTACACAATTAGGTGAATTTTAATATGGAATTGCAGATTTGGGGAGTGATTTAAGGTTAGGCTTATGTTGAAATTGAGAAAAAGTGGTGACAAATGAATAAGAGAGAGACCTCCTTTGTTTATTTTAAATTCTTTTTTTTTGGTTTTTTATTTGTAATTAAAAAAATTTAATGACGTGGAAGATGGCCAAAAAAAATGTCGCATTTGAAAGTTGATGATGCATGGTGCTAATACCACGAAGTTCTAACTGAGTGGCAGCGTCTCTTCGCACCGGTGGGCCAAAATTGTCATCGGAGTCTAATTAGTGGACCAAAACTATTGCTTGCCAAATTAGTGGACTAAAACTGAAAACGGTACCAACTTAGTGGACCAAAACTATTGCGTGCCAAATTAGTGGGCTAAAACTAAAATAGAGCCAAGTTAGTGGGCCAAGTTTGCTAATTTCTCATAGTAGATCCAAGTTTTTTAAACATTTTTTTTTTCAAAAAATATCAAACCTTCTTTGTTTTTGACTACTGAGAGGAAAAAAAGAGTATTTTTTAGTTCTTTTGAAACCACACTATTTGGTGACTTTTCAGAAAAATGTTGAAAAACTCTCAGAGAAATTATGAAGAGTTAGTAGAACTTGAATCCATTTTGTGACATTGCAGTTGAATTTATGAGCGTGTTCAACTGAAAATATCTATGTCTATATTGTACTGGTGGATGAAAGCACAAAAAACTACTATATTATGAACCAATTTACGAAAAATATACTCTCATAAGTTTGTGTTTGGCAACTACCTCTTACCTTCGTATCTTTGTGCAATTTGTCCCAAGTCAACATTTCACCAAAGATTCCTTCACATATTCCTTTCACATTCCAAGCACATGTTGGATGAGAGGGAATTTTTGTCCTAAGACATACTAACAATACCCAACAACCTATTGGTATTGTGCGATATACTCACCAACATTTTCACTTGTACACCAAGCCCTTAAGAAGTCATTTTTTGTACATTTCTCCATTAAACTATAAAATAGAAGAAGATAAGCTAAAGGTAGATGATTTCGTCTATTACATGCGCTAACTTTGGAATATACAATATCTAAGAAGAGTTGTAAACTCACATAATCTGGCGTGTTTTTTTCCGAGTGGGATGTCATCCTCCTCGCCCCTCAATTTCCAAAGCATTGTCGTAAATACATATATGTTCTATTTAGGAAATTGAACTTTTTCTATTATTTGTTATACGTGTTTGTGGGAGTAAGAAATGTACCAAAAAAAAAATCAATAAAAAGACACTTTCTGTTATATTTGTACTTCTGTAAGTTTTTTCCAATTACCATCAACAAAAAAGATTGTTGTGGAGTCTACTACGGACTCTCGAAAGCTATTGGCCACATAATCCAACATATCTCTCTTGCTTGAGATTCGAAAGTCGTTGTTCACCTCCTCACGAACCAGATTCACGAGTTGCACCCCCACCACATAACCTCATCGACTTTTATCGACAACTTATGTGAAGGCCCCCTCGTTTGAGATTCATCATGAATACAAACAGACCAATATTATTATAGATCGTTTGGCGAATATCAGTCGCACCCAATCCTACGATATTCAAATTTTCAATCAACCTCCCATCTCTATTTCTAGTTATTTACCTTTACGATGTTGTTGGTGGCACCATGCCACAATGTTCTAGCTTAGTTTCTTTCGAGGTCTTCCCCTTCCAATTTATGCAAAAAGAAAAAAAAAAGAATCACCCAGTTGACAATTTTAAAAAATATGGTAGGATGTAGCCTGAATCAATTTGAATCTTTTCTTAAACATTATTGAAAAATCTCTTAATTGCTTAAAATATTAGAGAATCATGTGTATTATCTTTCTTATATTCAACTTTTGAGTTACATATATGTTTAACTATTGAGACATTAAAACGTAATCTATTTGGATGCAATTCTCAAAGAATTCAAATTTTCCAGAATTTGATCTCGAACAACTTTCTGGACTTCAGACACTGAAATTCATTGTTTCGACTTGGAACAACAACCATCGACTTTTATCTTCTTTTCATTTTCTTCATATGTTATCTTTCTTTTTTTTACTTTCAAAGAGTTTTGGGAATTCCTAAAATATATTTTAAATCACGTAAATCTTGTAATAACTATGCTTTCATTAGCATCCATTAATTGTAGCAACAAGTTTCTCCTTCCAGCTAAGTCATTGTCGAGTGGTTTTTCTAATCAATAAGTGTTTCAAATCGAGTTGGAGGTTCTATTGTTATGATCAATAAAATTTAAAGTCTTTTATTATGTCTAACTAACTCAAACATTGTTTTCTGATCCGCAAAAGAGAAAGTATTATTAAATAATGAGTATAAGAAACATTCCAAAATACAGTGTTAAAAGGCACAAGATCGCGGAAAGTCCGACCACTCCGGAAAGGAGTACAAAAAGTTTTTACATCTTCCTTTGTTCTAAAGACAAGATCAAACTTTTATCATTTCTACAATTCATAAACCGTCTTACACTTGCCCTTGAAGATAATGTCATTTCTTTCAACCAAATTACGCAGGTCGTGAACATCCAAATACTTGACCAATCTAGAGTAGTATTATTCTTACATTTTCGAGAAATTTCCATGAATTGCGTATAGTGTCCCCTGCAATTACCCATTAGTGTTGTTTAACTGCCAAACCATTTGAAGATGTTCATCCAAACTTGATAAAAGAAGTTGTAATCGCAAAAAAGGTTGATTGATATCTTCTTCATTTCCATCAGATAACACACATGACAACTCTCTATCAATATAACACACCCCTATTTGCTTTAACTTGCATTTGGTAGGAACCTTGTCTTTTTATTCTCCAGGCAAGTGTTTTCAATTTAGTTGGTGCATTTACCACCCAGATTAAACTCAGGACTTTATCCTCTTGGTGATGAGGTTCCTTCGAAAGAATGTTATAAGCAAATTTTGCGGAGAAAGCTCTGTCTTTTTCCCATTTCCACTTCCACGAGTCAACTTTATCGAGCTGATGTTGGAAGTCCTGAATACTTGCAAGAGTTCTGCAAAAAAATCTTCCTCCCACACAAAAATGTTGCACATCGGATTGGTTTTGATAACAACAACAACGAAGTAATTCAAAATCTATAAAAAGCGGTAAATCAATGAAAGAGCATAAGACACAATTTGTTTACACAGTTCGTTAACAGACTACCTCTAGGGGCGATCCAAGTTGATGAGTGATTGTAAATAAGATACAACAATTGTCACTTACAGATCTAGATTAATTTATCACAATGCCTTTCATATCTCACAAGTGTTTTCTCTCTTATTTCAATCTCTCATCACTCTCTCTATGGTGGCTCTTTAATTACACGTTGATCCCACACTAAGAAATGCCCTAAATACCACTTAAATAACGATTGAAAGTGAACTAAGGCAACCAGACAAAACTGGGAGACTCACAACATGTAGGTTGCGCGGCAGCAACACAAGTCTCATTGCACTCACGCGACGTGAAGCGAATGATTCTTCTCTAACATAAGAATCTGTCCAAAATTTAGTGTCTTCCCCGTTTCTGACCACCTTTATTATGCCTCCTGAAACCTATTAGAATTGCTTCGTCCCTTGTCCATCGTGTTAATATCACACCGCTATCTAAAAGCTCTAGTGTTATTGATTCTAAACTTTCCATTTTCAAAATTTTCCATATTTGGCTACAATGATGTCATTCCACAATGCATCCTCCTTTTGCAATAGCTTCGATCTCCATTTTGAAAGAAAAGCGGTATTAATATATTACATATCCTCTATTCTCAATCCTCCACCCTCTTTTGATTTGTAGAGATATTTCCACTTAATTCATGAAATCTTTATGATTCCCTCTTTTGCAGCACCCCACAAGAAACGTCTTAGGAGCTCAGAATTTCTTTGATTGTTTTCTTCAGTGCCCTATAAAAGAGGAAAAAAAAATAAAGAGGGAAACTAGTTAGCACCAAACATAAGATGACAAGCCGTCCTTCAAAAGAGAGATGAACATTGTTCAAGGATATGAGCTTTTTTGACAAGCCATCGATAACCGATTTCCAGATTATGAAACGCCTTGGATGAGCACCAACAAGGACCCCTAAGTACTTGAATGGGACTTTCTCCAACTTAAAATTTAAAATATCATCATATGCCATAATTAAAATCATTTTTAGTTCTCTTACATTATTTTTTAGGGAAAAGAACACCGTACCCGCTAAACTTTCTACCTATTATTGCACCTTGCCCCCCAGGTTTGTTTTGTTGCACCTTGTCCCCAAACTTTGCAAACGTTAGCACGTTACCCCCCCCCCCCCCCCAAAGCACCTTTTGTCAAATTGTCAAGAGGGGCGTGTGAAGATTCTATGGAATATTCTGTCAAATTTGACAAAAAATGCTTTGGGGGGGGGGGGGGGGGGGGGGGGGGGGGGGGGAAGGTGCAAAACGGTAGAAAGTTTAGGGGGTAAGGTGTTTTTTTCTCAACTCTCTAATGAAGAGTGTTGTTGTTCTGGAAGTGCCCCATAATTTCTTCCCACTAACTCACTAACTCAATATTTTCCTTTTCTAACCGTTCTTTCACCTCTTGCAATTGCTCGCATGCCGTCTTTTGTCTCTTCAGCGAAGGTGATAAAATTTCTTCAATAGACTCTATTGCTGATAACTCGTTAGGGTGGAATGTAGTTTCTATCACCTGCCTCACAATGTGATTGATGAGATATGTATTTTGGTGGTGGATGTTTGTATCAAGCTCTGGACAGTCTTCTTTGATGCAGAGTGCGGTTATGAGTGCACCAAAATACATAAAGCATGGAGGACCGTTGATGGTGTAATCCTCGATAGCTTTAATTATGACATCTCATATGTTTGGAGTGTCTCCTCGTTTTGTGCATATCATAATTTTTTCTTGTTCCCATGAAACTATTTTGACATTGACAGGTGGTAGAATTCTGGAACTTACAAATAAATATAGCTCTTTGTAACAAGGTTTAAGTGACCCATAGTCGGCTCCAAGCTTTCCGTGGTGGTTAAATTGAAACACCCTCTTGCTTGTAGCTAACTTCTCTGATGCCAACTCCTTTGATATTTTTTAGTAAGTGCTTCACATATTGATGGATTTCCTCTTTGTGTCGTAATGTCCGTTTATTTTTTGTGAGGTAAAACGAACCTCATGAAGTCGGATGATAGTTGATGGCTCTCTCCAATCATAGTGGGAATAAAACTCACATGCTAGGTTGTCATTAACGATCCCAGGCCCCAGTGCAACTTGATCCAATTTGGTATTCTTCATGCTAATCCCTAGGACTGCAAAAGCTTGCTCGTCCATAAAATCACTGTGCAACAACTCGATGTATTTTCATACCACCTTCTTGATGTAAATTTTGTCAGATCGTAGCTCGGTTTTGTCATGCTAGGTTTCTCCAATATTGTTGGTTTTCATATCTTTGGATCAATCTTATAGTAGCGTCCAGATGCCATGTTTTTCTACAAAGAACAATTAGAAAAATAAAATTTCTTGAAAGAAAAAAAAAACAGATAGAAGAAGTCAAGAAGAAATAGCCTCGAATTTTGAGAGATAATAGAATTGTAAAAGTGATTAGAGTTATAAATAAAAGAGTTCTTAATTAGACTTTGGAAACTTGTCATTGATGGATTCATTATGACTCTGAACAATAATAGGAAACGTTGTTTAGAGATTGGGTTTCACAATGATTTAATCGTAATATTTCATTACCAAACTACATGTATCTACTTACAGTACTTGATAGCAATTTCATGTTTGTATGTCTTATGGATTCGTGCCATATGGCAGGAGTTATCCCAACCATAACCTATGAGTCTCTAATAACCTATAGTGTTAACGGATCAGCCCAGGTGTCAGTTGTTTTAGAAAAGATATCAAATCTGCAATTCAATTAACTCATCCGAATCGTGTTAAGAAAACGTACTTAGTCAAGACTGATCTAGCATGATCCAAAGGTTGCACATCAGTTGCTTTCGCAAATTCAAAGTCACATATTCCACACATATATATATATATATATATATATATATATAAATAACTATCCTTGGCATTCTATACTCCGGGCAGCCCCACACGGGTGCTTCCATGTTATCCCAACGTGAGTAAGGTCAGTCACATAACATAAGTAACTATTCAGTCTAGACATTTAAGATCATCAAACACACATCAAGTAAATCAAGTAAACATAGCCATAAATCAGAGTTACTCCCCTACTCTAAACAACGAGTAGGTTAGCTCCTCATAGTCATGAGCTTAACAATCAATAAAGAATAAATATCATAGACAAAGTAAAAAGGTAAAGAAAAGCTTCTCGGATCCGGTGGAACGTTGTTGCTTGACCCTCTTCGTACTCCCTTTTGTTATCTTGTTTGTTACAAACTATTTTCTCCCTAACAATGATGAGTCAACTAAACTAGAAGAAGACGTTGATGGTGTTTTCTCTTAGGTGACAAACACTCACAGTTTCTCTGTCGGAAAGTGGTTGAAAGTGGTGAAAACTATTGTAAAGGCTCGTGCCCTAACTGCTGAACGCAACCTTCTATTTATAGTTTTTCTCTGCTCTGGGCTTCGTTCTAGGGTTTCTAACTTTTGGCCCAAATTTCCTCTGATCGCGCGACCCTCGCGCGATGTGCCATTTTGACCGTTCACCACCCGCGCGACGCAGTGCTGATCGCACAACATTTTGATTTCCTCTATATGTTTCCCTGGTGTCTTTTCTACAATCACGCTATGTTCGGTATTTCGCCTTTTGTAGTGCCGTTGCGCTCCCATAGCGCTTGGACATCCCGAAATAGTGTCTTAACTAATTGTCGCACAAAACATTCATTTTTGACCTTATTTAGTCTCATTATGTCTCGACCCACTAAATACCTAAAATATAAAACAATACTAAAACTAGGGCTGTGCAAAAAATATAAAAAATCAGATCAATCGAATCGGGTGAAAATCGACTGGAATGATTCGATCCGAAAATCGAATCGAATATTTGATCCGACTTTTGATTTTTGCCTTAGGATCGAACCCCCTTTAGTTTGATCCTCGATTTCGGAGGTTAAGAATTGGATCGAATTGAATACTCATCTTATTTTTTTAAAATAAATAAAAATATAATAGTATATTTATAATATTATATATTTATATATAATGCTAATAAAATGCTACTAGTTAACTTAATATATTAAAAAACATATAACACATAACATCTTTTCCTTGGTAAAAAAAGGCCATATTTTCGTTTTGGAAAAAAGCAGAAACAAAACAAAACAATAGTATAAAAACCTTTAAGCCTCACTCACAACGCTAGCACAACAAACCCTTTTGTAAGGAGAAATTCACTAATACATGTTAATTTATTTTAAGTTGTCATTGTTTACATGTTTATTTAAGTTTTCTTTAATTCAAAATAACCAATCATGTATGTTTGTTCCATTGATATTAAAATAAATAAGATAAAAAGAAAAGGATCAAAATCGAATCGAATTGGATCGGAATCGGATGATTTTGGATCGAATCTGATCGTTTTAACTTGATTTGAGTTTGATCCTCATTTCTCCAGGATCAAAATCGACTACCAGCCTCGATTCGATCTGATTCGATCCAAATGCACAACCCTAACTAAAACAAGTAAATACGCCATCATAAATATTTAAAAGCATAAGTAAACATATACTTAAATCATGCTAATGAGACGATTATCAAATACCCCCAAACTTAAATATTTGCATGTCCTTAAGCAAACTTACTTAACTGACTCGATCTAAATTAGAATGTAATCATTGGCATGATAACATGCATAAATGGGATTCTCAAAATGCAACCTTTGGCCAGACAAGAACAAGAGATGAGATAGAATAAATGAATATGAGCACATCAAGTTTAATACAATCATACAACCTAATCGTGCATCTCTCACTGTATTTTCATCGTCTTCATACTAGTTAATAGTTCGTGCGACCACCGAGAATACCTGCAAGTTTGGGAGTACTACACCAAATCTTCTATGAAGAAAACCACCAATGTCGCTGCTGGAGATTTCTTGCCAAACACGTTTCTCAGTTCGAAAAGCAATAGGAGACATGTGGAATTCTCAATCTACGGAATTTGGCTGAGCAATCTCTATCTTTACCTTTCCTACCATACCTATACTTTCCCCTGTGATTAATTCCATTGATGAGACCGACCCTTAGTGATGTGCACTTTTCAAAGATAAGCGATGTTGCTAATGAAAGCCTTATCGCACCATTCATAGATGAAGAAATTAAATCCGCAGTCTGGAAGTGTGGCGAGACTGAGAGCCCTGGCCCAGATGGGTTTAACTTCAAATTTATCAAAAGATTCTGGAAAGTGCTTAAGCTAGAGTTCACAAGGTACTTGAAAGATTTTGAGAAAGAAGGTAAGATGGTTAAAGGGATGAACCCATCTTTTATCGTCTTGATACCAAAAGTTGATAATCCACATGAGATAACGGATTATAGGCCGACCTCGCTAATTGGTTGTGTTTACAAAGTTCTATCAAAGCTTCTCGCCACTAGACTTTGTGAAGCTCTCGATCCCATTATCTCAAAGGAGCAATCTGCCTTCGTGGGAGGAAGGCAAATCCTTGATAGTGTTGTCATCACTAACGAAACCATTAAGGAGATAAGAAAAAAAGGAAAGCGAGGTTTTATTTTCAAAGCAGATTTCAAGAAGGCGTATGATTGCGTTAGTTGGGATTTCCTAGACCACATGATGGAGATGATGGGATTTGGGATAAAGTGGAGAAGATCGATAAAGCATGCCTTGAGTCAGCTACGACTTCGATTTTGGTGAATGGAAGACCAACCAAGGAATTAAAATTAGAACGAGGACTAAGACAAGGGGATCCGCTATCCCCCTTCTTATTTCTTATCATCGCCGAAGGGCTCAACGATCTTATCAAAAAACGTGGGAATTAAACTTTCTAAAAGGCATTGAAGTTGGGTATAGGAAAATTGAGGTGACACACGTTCAATTTGCAGATGATATTCTTTTTTTTTGTGAAGACAATCCGAGGAACAACTGGGCAGTTAAGTGCATTTTGAAGAATTTTGAGTTGGCTTCAGGTCTTAAAGTCAACTTTACGAAGAGTTGTCTGTATAATTTGAATATGGAAGAAAGGGATATTGAAGCTATGGCTGAACATCTGTTATGTTGTGTTGAACATACCCCTTTTAAATTTTTGGGGATCCCGGTTGGAGGTTTGTGGCACCGAATTGAAACATGGCTGCCTTTCACTGAATCGTTAAAGAGGAAATTGAGAAATGGGAGGAATAAATTTATTATTTTCAGCGGGATACTCTCACTTTTGAATTCAATCCTTATAGCAATGCCAATTTATTTGCTCGCTTTTTACAGGGCAGCGGAGAAGGTTATTAAGGCTATTACGTCAATTCAACGAAACTTCCTGTGGGCAGGGTGTTCGGATTCCAGGAAAGTTGCATGGGTTTAAGTGGTCAACTATATGTGGTAGAAAAGAGGATGGAGGACTCAATGTTAAGAATTTAGAGTGGTTTAATATTGCTCTCCTTGAAAAATAGAAGTGGAGGTTCCTTACATAGGAAGATTCGTTGTGGAAGACAATTATCATGTCAAGAATTGAAGATCAAAATTCCAAAAGACGGAATGCTTTTTCTTCTAGAAGTCAGTCTAGTACGTGGTGAGAGGAAATTGAAAAGAGCGGATCTTTGGCAGTCATGGATCTCAAGTGGGTTAGTTAGAAAGATCAGAAATGGTAGGAGAACATCATTCTGGCATGATGATTGGACATGAGACGGTAACTTGAAATCAAGGTACGAAAGACTGTTTTATATCTCAAGAGATAAAAATGCTACAATAGCTGACATGGTCGATTGGAGTGGAAGCGACTGGAGATGGACATGGAGATGGAGAAGAGAGCTATTTTAATGGGAAATTGAACAATGACAGAATTTGGCTCAAAGTATCCAAAGATTCCAACTGAATGAGGAATCCGCAGATAGGTGGATTTGGAGTTTTGATAATTCGGGTCATTACTCTGTTAAATCGGCGTACGACTTTATTCAATCCCAGAATGCTTGTGAATTTTTAAAAGTTACAGGAGTATTGTTGCGCCTCAACACGCTCTCATGTTTGGATGGAAACTTTTATTGAGCAAGATTCCTACCCGAGACGCATTAACTAGAAGAGGAATTATCGACGGAAACGGACATGTGGAGTGTGTTCTTTGTGGAAGAGAAAAAGAATGCATCACTCACGTGTTCGGAGAGTGTGATATTTCTTACAAAATCTGGATGAAATGTTACGCGTGGCTTGGGGTTTCAACAATTTTGCACAATGATCCCCGAAATCATTTTTGGCAGAATAAAGAGTTGTGTGTTTTCAAGAAAGATTCAAAGGTTTGGGACTGTTTTTGGCCTTTGGTAGTTTGGACAATTTGGAACATGAGAAATAGAATCATCTTTGAAGGCGGAACGGTGGACGTCGATAAAGCAACAGACTTAGTTAAAGTTAGAATGTGGTTGTGGATCAAAGCTAAAAAAGAGTATTTTTTGTATTCATTTGGAGACTGGTTTACAAATCCAGTAGCATGTGTAGGCTAGTCTTTCATTTCTTGTTTTTGCTTTGTTGATGTCACTTACACTTTCTTGTTTGGTGTACTGTTCATGGAGAGTACGACTTGTGCTGATATTTTTTTTAATTAACTGAGTTACAAAAAAAAAATTCCATTGATATATGAATTATTCCCATTGTGATTATAATTATTATGGAGAGTTGTGCAACTTAATTAAAATTTCCAAATTTCTTTAAAAAATCTTTTATATATAACTTAATTTGATCGTTCAAACTTTGATTTGGCCGGCCGGTAGCTAGTTTTTTCTACCTATCACATTTTTTTTATTAATTTGATATGGTTCACTCCTTACCATTTTTTTAAAAACAAATATTTGCTTTTCCCGTTAGAAAGTAGGGAAAATCGTTTCTCACCCATGCTTCTTGCTTCCGATATGAGTGTTTTTTTGTAGTGTGAATATTGTACTCAAGCAAATTTAGACTTTGAAAATATATACTTGCACCTTATTTTCTACTAACATGAATTTAGAAGTTAATTATGTTTTAAGATTCAATTCATGTTTCAACTTCCAAACTTTGAAAATGCCGAACCAAAGCCGGATTTTGGAAAGGTTCGCGTACATAATGCCACGTTACGTATTAATAGTAAAACGAGCCGTAGCTATAGCTAAATTAGCAACAATTAGCAATTTAGCACATCTATAATTTCACCAATTATGTTAGGGCGTGATTTATACGGTTGCAGAATCCGACGTACAGAATTAGAATGTGAAAGGAACATTCTGTTTTCGCAGTTAGAAAGCTACCAAAATAATAATGAATTGTTGTTTGAGGAGTTCGTTTGTTTCTTTTCTTTGGGAGCAAATTATACCAATTAAAACAGTTGAGGTGGGGAATGCATCAAATTGCATGTTACCACGTGGAGGCAAGCTCAGATTCCGAGATAGGACAACTTCCAAGCATGGGATATAATTGCTTGCTGCAATTACATTAACATTATAATATATATTGTAATGGATCACATTTGTATTATATATATATACATGCATACGGAAACTTGCTATATGTCAATCCATCCATCTAGTTCTATTTTATTTTAGATATTTGCATGCATGCACTGCTCTTGCAAAATTACATATACTTAGCAATTACATATACTTAGCTTCCTACAAAATAAAAAATATGCATATGTAATGCACAACAAACTAGCTGTCCAGCAAGAGAGAGCGAAGGTAATTAGTGAATAAAAAGCAAACGAGTGATTTGGCAAATATACTATTTTAAACAAAAAAAGCGTTTGAAAGTAGTACTAGGGTGGTGGTGGCCGCCATCCCGAAATTTGCTTTTTGCATGCATGATTATTATTCTTTTTCAACTTTTTGTCTCTTTCATCCTCTTATAAAACCCACATTAACCCTCAACTCCCAAATCTCCCTCTCTCCTTCCCTTTTGCTGTTTGTTCCCATCTCAAGCAACCTCTCGCTCTTTAATTTCATTCTTTTTGTTGATATAGAGGTTGTATTATTTAATTAGTCATAACATAAGGAAGTAGCTCCAAGATATACAAAGAGCATCATATATTAAACTATGGCGCCAGTTTCATTGCCTCCCGGTTTTCGTTTCCACCCAACCGACGAAGAACTGGTTGCATATTATCTCAACAGAAAGATTAATGGAGGCCAAATTGAGCTTGAAGTCATTCCTGAAGTTGATCTCTATAAGTGTGAGCCATGGGACCTTCCAGGTATAATTGATTAATTAATTTGGTATCTATTTACTTTTAATAACTACTATACGTATCATATCATTAATATCATGCTGATCAAAAAAACAAATCATTAATATCAATAATTACGACAATAAAATATAAAAATATGACGTTAATTCCATATAAACTATGTAGCGTATATGTACTTTGCCTAGAATTGAAGCCTGAAATTCAGTTCGAGGAAGATTGGATATAAAAAGTAAAAAGGTTGAAAAATGAACCTCTGAAGAAAGGTATATTACGTAATCAATTTATGCGCTATTATACGTTAATTAATTATATGTGTGTGTGTCACGTGTAATATATATATATATATATATATATATATATATATAGCATGATCAGGAAATACTGTGATATCGGAAAATATATATTACTAGGGTGTAATTTTGTTCATGTGTCCATCTCGTGATTTCAATATCGAATTGCAGGCTGTTTTAGCATAAGTTAAGGGATTAAATATTCATATATCTGAAGAAGAAAAGAAAAATAGTTTAATTTACTAGATGTGCCGGATCGGAGTTTCAAATTACATGTGCTTTAACTTTTTCCAATGAATAACAACATTCTATGTTCTTTAATTCATACGAGAGGAAAAAAAACTCTTCTACATGGGTCTTATATGACTTATATGAAAGCTTTTATGGACATGTATATAATTTATTAGCATATTGAATCTTTAATCATTTTATGTTAAGACTTAATTAATTTAATGTAACTGACCATTAAAACTTATGCAGGAAAATCCATATTGCCGAGCAAAGATCTCGAGTGGTACTTCTTTAGCCCTCGAGACCGTAAATATCCAAATGGTACGAGGACAAACCGTGCGACTGTAGCTGGATACTGGAAGGCCACAGGGAAGGATAGGAGAGTGAGATCAAACACGAGGTCGATTGGGACGAAGAAAACCCTTGTTTTCTATAGAGGCAGGGCACCTCATGGAGCTCGTACTGACTGGGTTATGCACGAATACCGTTTGGATGAACGAGAGTGTCATAATCCCTCAGGATTGCAGGTGATCAATGTGTTACATATATATATATATATCTCATTTACTTTAGGTAATATTGTTCCTCACTAGCTAACATCGATGAATCCTTTAATAAAATTCAGGATGCTTATGCACTTTGCCGTGTGTTTAAGAAGAGTTTGAATAGTCCAAAAATTGAAGACCGTTATGTGATAAGTGATCGCTCACCCAGCACAATGGATCCTCAATATCACCAAGACGGAAGATTATTAATAATGGATGATCTTAATAATTCTAATAATAATAATAATAATAATAATAATAATAATAATAATAATAATAGTTTTGACTATCTCATGCCGTCCAGTACAGCTGCTTCATCAAATGACGCCACGTGGACACAATATTTGTCACGTGAAGCCTTTAGCCATGGCATTAATCCATACACCAATTGTGCTCCCATCGCATATCCTCCATCAAAGGTATACGTCAATTTTATTGCCTACTTAATCGAGACAAATTAAACGAGGTTTAATTTACATTTACATGGTCTAATACACGTACATTCTTTGCGTCTAAACAATTTTTCCTATATCTGAAAAGGAATATTCCAAGTTATTAATTTTAAAATTTGAAGGTAATCGATCGAATAATTGTGACAAGGGAGTAGTCAGTTAAATTTTTTACTTATTAATTATAATTACTTGTCTAATAATTTGAGGTTCTTATTATGATTACCAATTTTTCTTTTAATTCAGGTTGATGTAGCAATAGAATGTGCAAGGTTACAAAATCGATTTGCATTACCTCCCTTAGAGGTCCTGGAATCTTCCCAGCAGGCTGGCTTGTTAATGAATAATCATCATAGGAGGATGTCAAGTTCAAGTCTCTTATTCCATGAGAACACAAATAATACTCAACCGGATATTGTAGAAGAAATCCTTTCAATCGCCCAAGCTTCTCACAACCTTCAAAATCAGAATACATGGGATGGCGGCATTTACGGTTCGGTAGACGATTTCTCATTTTTCCTGGATGGTAATCAGGAAACACATGATCAAATGACAAATAATTCCTCCATTAAAGTAGAAGAGAATCACAGGTTGATTGCAATTGGAGATAATAATAATGATGTTGATGAAGTATTTGGAACTGGTAGGATGCTGGAGAACAACATAAGTTGGGTAGGGATGTCGGACACTGAACTTCAGGAGGTAATAATTATATCATCAACTAAATAGATATAGATGTTTTTGTAAAGTAACTTGTGTTAATTCAGATTTCTTATACAAATATGTTTTTTTTTTTCTCATTGGACAGGTCTTTTACGACGATTTTAAAGCAGTTGAAGTAGAGAATATCTTGAATATTCATGGAGAAGATCGTGATTTCCAAGGTTTGTGATAGCATAGTTTATTAATTTTGCTCTTTGCTTTGGTTCGTCTTTTAAGCTTTATTTCTGCGATTTACACAAGGTGATTGCTTTATTTAGAAGTTCTCTTTGTGTTATTTTAATTAAGGACCATAACATGCTAGTCAAGTTCTCAAAAGGTTACAGCCATGTTTCAAGATTCACAAAAGAAATGCTAATTCTCTGTTTTTAAGATGTTTTATATATATATATATAATGATGAGCTAATATATAAACATTAGGAATGATGAGCTAATTCTCTATTCTTATATATGAGGCAATTATATCAAAAACAATGGCAAGTCACAAGCAAATTCACAATTAGAGCGATCACATGAATAATGTTGAGTCATTAACATAAAATGGTTGACTTCAGGAGAGAGTAGCAATCACAATATGAGTGCATTCACCAACACAGCAGAGATCAACAATGATATCACAACTGGGCTAGTAAACAATGACAACACTAGCAACAACTTGTTGGATATGGGAGATCTCGATGATTTCTCAAGCACAGATCCGAGTAACAAAGTTAAAGTCAGCCACGGATTGCTCGTCTCCACGCAATTGAAATCCAAGATTTTATACCACAAAGTGGTGCCTTCAACCACTGTTCAAGTCCATCTAATTCCCACAGTACTGATGGAACATCTTTCAGTAGCAAAATCGGATATCAAAACCGTATCTAAGAACCAGAGGTTATCAGAAAAATTTGCCAAGATTTCAAAGAATATGTTAAAGGCCATGAACTTGAAGAAATCCCAGAAATATTGGATAAGCGATGGTGAAGAAAACAAAAAACCAAAAGGTGCAATTGAAGTTGAAGTTGTGAGGAATGCAAGGCCGAAATACTTCACCCTCACTTTGGCTTTGTGTGCCATTTGGGTGCATTTTCTTGCACCTTATTGTTGACTTATATGCAATTTGTTTGTCTGTTGTCTTAACACTTAACAGATAGATAAAAGTCAATTAGTTTTTTCAAAGATTTGATTTGTTGTTTTCTTTGGCTTAGTTCAATAGATAATTGTTGTTTTAACTAGGAATTTGACATTTTCCATAAATTGTAACTAATTGTCATTGTATAACTTTTTTTCTTTCTGAAATTCATTTGTAACGCTAATTGTATTGGCTTAACATTTCCTACATGTGTGATGGGCGTACATTGATGATTGAACATTTGTTTGCTCTATTTTCCAAATTTATCTATCCGCCAATTGCCATAACATGATGTCTTGTATTTGGAACTATGATGCACATGATCTCACGATTTTATTGAAAGGAGTAAATAGTGGAAACTGTCCTTTTGTTATTTTAATTGACAAAACCCCCCTACGCTATTAGTTTATTTGCGGAGGAATTATCAAAAATGCCCGCTAACTTTTTTTTTTTCAATCTTAAATGCCCGTTTTTCCCAACCTGCTGAAAATGCCCGTTAAGTTTTAAATTTTATAACAAAAATGTCTGATGTTAAAACTTCGGACATTTTATCCGACGTGGCATCCGAGTCAAAGAGACGCACTGCTGAATCAAAGAAACGCGCTCGACACGTAATTTTAACATCGGGCATTTTTGTTAGAAAAATTAAAACTTAACGGGCATTTTGAGTAGGTTGAGAAAAAACGGGCATTTAAGATTGAAAAAAAAGTTACGTGTCGGGCGCGTTTCTTTGATTCAGCAGCGCGTCTCTTTGACTCGGATGCCACGTCGGATAAAATGTCCGAATTTTTAACATCGGACAGTTTTGTTAGAAAATTTAAAACTTAACGGCCATTTTTAGCAGGTTGGGAAAAAAAACGAGCATTTAAGATTGAAAAAAAAAGGTTAGAGGGCATTTTTGATAATTCGTCCTTTATTTGCACAACCACTACAAAAAATAACATTTTTTGTGATAAAAGAAATTATCACAAAAGGCAAAAATTTGTCACAATAGGTTAATGTGATAAAAGTATTTCGTCACACCGTCACAGTAGCTCCGTCACAAATATATTTCTGTGAGAAAAATCGAGTTTCTCACAAATATATTTATGACGAAACACGATTCCTCACATTTGATTGTAAATAGTGACGATTTTTTTTTATCACATTTGCTCTTCTTTTTCGTCACTAAAGGCAAATTCGTCACAAAAAAAGTTATTATAGATCTTATGATCCTAATCTTTTGTGACGAATGACTTCGTCACACTAGAGATTTCTCACATTAACTTTACATTGCATTAGAAAGTAATACACCTTTTTTACATACACAACATAAGTTGTTAAAATTAGACACAAAACAAAGACACATAATTTTCTTTCATTGATTAAAATCAAGAATAAGATGTCGCAAAAGTTAGAATTTACATAAAACAAGATACTTGTATATGTAAGCATACCATCATATGGACATGAAACAATAACTATTTAAGTAATATATAAAAGAAAAATCATGTAAACTCAAACTCAAAAAATGATTCCAATACGTAACATACTTTTGAAATATTAGTTACTTAAGTACTTGATCTTTAAACCACAAAGCTACAACTATCCATTGTAGAACTTATTCTTAAAAAAATAAAACTCACACGTAAAATCCTTCGTGAACTCTGGCAACGGGCGATTGAGTGCAACTGGAGACTAACAACCATTTCACCACGGGCATCGGGGACCTTGTCTCTCAGTGACACATACATCATCACTACATGTAGCAACACGAAACTAGGGTTGGGAGACAAAAGATCTGTGGACTTAAAAATGCCCTCGACAATTTGCTACAACTACTACTAACGTGCGTTTGGAGAATTCAATGAAAGACCGCATATGGAACACCAAACAATCGTATGCAAACAAAGTTAGGCCGTAATATATGAGAATCGATGAAATTAAAACGACAGAGGAACGCGACAAAATTAGGGTTCTTCCTATGTCACATAATCCTCGTACTACTCATGTCGCACTAGCGCACTAGTCTCGAGTTGGCGGACTCAGTGCCCGTACTCTGCTTTGAGGCGAACTAAGAATCTTTAGTTCTCGAACTAAGAATTCTTACTTAGTTCGTGCACTCTTTTAGCATTTATTGTGAAATATGTGAGGTCTATGAATCTTTCTCATTTTCGATAGGAAGGAAAGCGAGAGAGAAAGAGAATACCTTGTGGAATCTAGACAAATAAGACAGAAAATAACAAGATAAATAATGAATAAATACATTGAAACTCTTATATCAATTAAATAAATGAATAAAATAGTACATTTACAACATTCATGCATCTATTTGATTTATCATGTGAATATATACATTTGCACCAAGAAAATATTCATGTTGTCTTTGATTAATTATGTAATTTTTTTTCTAACCGATGCACTCAAATTTACGTATTTTTAAATTTGACACATTGCCGCTCTAGCACCCGTACGTGACTCGCATTATGTGATGGAGGTTCTTCCCTCAACAGAGGCTAAACCATTTAAAACCACGTACTATCAGAAGCTTGAAAAAATCAATATTCGAACAATGGAGAGATACAATTCCCATCAAAGTATTGGGAAAACCTTTGGTTTTACTGTAAATAAACTCAGAATTATGGGGAATCTTACAGAAGGAAGCGAGTTAGTGAATTTCCAGCATGAAAGTTATTTCCTGGAAGGAATATCGAACTACCAAATGATGTGAATCCTAACACAAGTTCCTTGGCAAATTGTCGGTAGCTTCTAATCAATCCAAAAGTGGACGCCCAACTTTCGCGTGGATAATGATAAGATTGAATGCGCCATTATCGGGGTAAGCATCATAAATCTCCCAATTGAGATCTTCCGTGAATCATTCATACAACACATTGGTGATCCCATTAAAATTAATGGGAATCCGTTCACCTTGAGGGGAAAGCTCGCCAGATTCTGTGTTCAAGTATCTACAAATAAACCACAAGAGAGAGTGTATCAAATTATATACAAAAACTTACCATCGCTATGCTATACATGTGGTCAGGTCGGCCACTCCATAGACTCTTGTAACGTGCAAAGGCCGAACACTACCCCATTAACGGAATCCTCTGTTATGGACACAATAGAGAATCTGTCAATCCCAAAAGAGAACCTGACTAAATAACTTGTTGATGAAGCTAAAAAATAGGAGTTCGAGGAGTGGATGAAGGTTTCACAGAAGAAAAAAATGAAAAAAATGAGAAGATTGGTGCTACCCAAAACTCGGCAAAATGAAAAGAGCTAGCCCCAAAGAACACGAGAATAGCGAATGATGGTGCAAAATTAAAGATAATATAACAAGGGGGTGAACGAAAATCAATTCCACCTAGGAAAGGAATCCGAGCAACAGCAGAATCCGAGTGGTATAAGAAACTTCCCGTATAGGCCTAATAACCTTAAAAGGGTTGTTAATAAAGGAAAGAAGAAAGTCTAACAAAGGAACTGGGGGAAGAACAATTCTAGTCAAAACTTGTTTGATGCGTTAACAATTATAGAGGTAGAAGGTGAAACGTCGGTACAAGTGCAATACACCGCGACGAAAGATGATACTACAGGGAAAATTGAAGCGCATGGATTAGGAGGAAAATCTGCAACTCGAGTGGGAAAATGGCACCATCATTAGGACAATCCAACCCGACTTTTGGTAAATTCAAACACATATACGCAGATTCAACGAACCTTCCAAGATAATACAAATCGATCCGAGAATTATTAGTGTGATGCACATTCCCCCGACTATCTAGGAACTAGAGATCAACAAGCAACAGATAGAATGAGTGGAGAACATACTGTTATGTTGGCAGAGGTTTGTTTATACATATTCTTCCACCCCCAGACTTGGTTTGATTTTGTCGAATGATATAGTTGGCGCAGGGTGTTTTTGCTAGTCTCGAGACTACCTCCCCACTAGACTCTTTTGCCTTTTATAGGCAACACAATAAGAGCTTTTGGTTCGATGGAAACCTGAACTAAATACATAATTGTTAGAAGTAAACAATTTATATAAGTAACCTATGCTAGGGAAGGATACGGGTATTGTTTTCTTGCGACTAGGCTCAACGCGAGGTCAAGCTGCCTACGTATCTATCTAAGAAGAAAGAATCAAGTCGTACCTAGTTAATTATTAATTTGTGCCCACGGAGGGTCTTAGATGTCGTAATGCTAGCTCGGGAGCTGTATGCATTGTATTGGCCCTTGGGCTCGATTTGGACTATCCTGGAGGATGTTTATCTAGTAGTCGAGGCACGGGTGGCCGTAGTATTGTCCCATGTTGGGTTTATCAAGACCAGAGATCATTTAGACGGCCTAACGACATAGCAATTCAGCGAGCCCTAATGTCAACAATTGGACTTAAGTGTGAGAAAGCTTTGACCTGGGATTTGACCACTTTGTGGTGCAAATCGCCCGAGGTTTGATACCGAGCCACTATGGCTTGGTATCAAACCTAGGGCGATTTGCACCACAAAGTGGTCAAATCCCAGGTCAAAGCTTTCTCACACTTAAGTCCAGTTGTTGACATTGGAATGTCTATGGAAAAGTAGAGGAGAAAATACTCTAAGTACTTTGGTTGACGTACTTTTGGTTGACTTGGAATTAATGACGTGCCAAAAGCATTGACGTGGATGTAAGACGTGGAATCTATAAGACGTGGAATGCTTGGAATGGAATCCTTGATGTGGAATTCGTAAGATGTGGAATCCGTAAGACGTGGAATCCTTGACATGGAAATCCGTAAGACGTGGAATGCAAGACGTGCTTTCTTTCACTAAGTCAGAGCATTCTAAGTTTCCGAAATGAGCTGCCCCTTAAGTGTCCAACCCCTCAGATGAAGAAGTGATGGGGTATTTATAAAAATTGAGAAAGGGTATAAGGCATGAGAGAGGATGCCTACACTTGCAAAAGATGAAGTGGGTGAAAGAGGTGCACCATAGTATTGGTGCACCTGCACCGCACCGGGTCGGACCCCGATACTAACCAACGGTCGACGTGCCACATGGCACGTCGAGTTTGACCAACGATCCATATGGCACGTCGGAGTTGATCCGTCATGGTAACCGGGCCACGTCAGTTTGACTGACGTGGCCGGATTTGATTGACGCGCCACATCGGTTCGACTAATATGGCACGTGTTCCAAAGTTTCATCATTACGTTACATCGTTTGGACTTCTTTGCTTAGCATTTTTCCATAACTGACTATTTTCTCGAGGTCAACGGTATTGCCCTGAGGGTCACGTTGAATCGATATCTCGGTTATTTAAATGGATTGGTGGGAATTGCCTTTTGCCCCCTCTACTCCGAGTTATTCACAAGATGATCGAGTATTTTGTAGGTGTTGTAATTATGGAACACCATAAGTCCCCCAGTTTGAGATGGGCTCGACTTGTTGAGAGTATTTCAAACTAGAAAAAGAAGACTAGGCATAGTTACCATATCCATTTGTCGGTATTTCACACAAAAATTGGCTTTTTAGCCACTCTTGGTAATTAGCAAAAATTTGAACCAGTATTATAATTTTTGAAAATATCCGGGCTGAGGCATAAATATTTCTTTAAGAAGTATTTTAGAGCCATAAATATTCATCCATCAATTGTTTGATGAATTGGACCTCTAGTATACGAACTAGATGGCTTTTTTTAGAGTTATGGGCCTTTAGGGCATTTTGGGCCCATTAGGGCTACCTTTAAAGAGGATGAGTCTTCCATCCTACCCCATTATTCCACTTTTATAGAGAGAAAGTTAGAGAGCGGATAGAGCTTCAAGGAGAGAAGTGGAGATAAGATCAAGACTCTATTTTATCTCCAAACTGAAAGGTATGGATACCCATTGAATTCTCATCGCGTTTTTCATATTTTCGGCACGTTACCCCAGTTATGGTGATGTTAGGTGCTTGCTCTTGGGCCTTTTAAACATTTAGAATTTGCCTCAGTTTTGTTTAATTGTGTGAACTTGTCGTCACCTTTGTAAAATTCGTACATTCTTTGGTATCAGCTTCTTGTGAACTTCAACCAAAAGGGTGGTGCCAATTCAAGCTTTTATTACTTGTCGGCTAGGATAAACTGTGCGTACTTAGATTGCGCAAAGGAAAACTATGGCCAGGATTGGAAACAACATTTTCTCTACGTCAGAGAGAGTACTCACGGAGAGTTTGATTGCTTCAGTCGAGACTGGACCGACATTGACGTTCGGCCAGAAAGGCCTAGTGATGGAGAGGGTAGAAAGGAAAGGTTGGCGGCGCTTCATGCCGATCCTTAATACTATCCGGCCATAAGTCATCCAGATGTACTAAGGGCGAGTCTTATTTATCCCATTGAGTACACGAGGACTGTGACTTTGGGTATAATCTCTGATTTTCGCATCTATGTGCTATACAGTTACCTTTTCATACATACGTACTTGTATTTAGCATATTTGGCATTTTGTTCTCATCTGATATCTCTTTGTCATTTGCAGTTAACATGGTGAGAGATAGATCTAAGGTGATGCACAAGACCTTTATGCGAAACATTGGTGGCAAACTATGCGCTCTCTCGAGGTAGAGGTAAAGGGAACCGTGGTGGACGTGGTGCCTCTATGACCTCTGGCAAGGAGATGAGATATGCTTCTGTGGAGGGGAGGAGTTCTCCTGTTATGGAGCAATGTTCACATGGCAGTTCTCCCCTGAGAGACGATGAGGGTGTTCCTCCAACTATTGTCGATCCACCCACAGTGATTAGTATCGATGATGAGGCTCTTGAGCTAGGCGGGATAAGGGGATCGTTGCCTAGACCTAAGGCTGAGCCAAGTAGTGGAGCTAGCACTTTACATGAGGCTTGCCGTGATATCGAGTCTTACTCCACTTGGTACAGACCTCAAGTATTGGCTGAATGGGCCGCAGAGGATGTGTGCGCTAAACTTCCGAGTTTAGATCCAGATGGACTTTCGCCCGAGGTTCCCAAGAGGAGAAAAAGAGATCCCTATCAGTGTCGCACTACCTATAGCTAGGCTGAACTCTCCTTTAGTGCTAATGACAAGGGTGTTTCTGAGCACTAATGTGAGTTTTGATGAGTCGATTAAGGATGCCTACTCTTTGTAGATAGTGAAAGGGATGATCCCCTTGCTTAGTGGTGCGGAATTTTCATTCGTTGTCAACAATCATGAGGGATTGAGACGTTCACTAAGTCATTCAGTTGTAGCGGTAAGTCTTTTATCCGGTTTTCAGTATCATGTAGGCATTGTTGCCATACTATGTACTTATTTGGATCATTGTGTTGAGCAGACGACCTTAGGTCAGCGAGTCTTTTGAACAAGATCGATGAGTTGGAAGTCAATGGGTTGATTCACGATAAGCTACTACAAGACACAAGGGTTTGTGTTGCTAGCCTTCAGGGGATCATCCGTGATAGAGCTAGGGTAAGTTCAGCAAAGGTGAGCCACCTGAGAAAGGTATCAGTGAATCCCCATAAACTGAAGAAGGCTCTTGATGAGACCGTGGAGCATTCTGGGAGTTCCAAGAGTTGCCTCTCTGAGGTACATGCAAGCAATGAAATCGTTGGGAGGTCCATTGAAGACCGCAATGCTACCATCAGAAGATTAGAACGTGAGCTAGAGGAGGCCAAGAAGGCACAAGCCGAAGCTTTTCAGGAAGGACAGCCTGCGGTAAGTATTTCCCTTTAAGATAACTCTCATTAGACTATTTATTCTTTACTATTGTTATCTTTTATGAATATATTCATTTGTGTTTGGCTTTTACATGAATATTAGCCATTGAATAGTGACCGTAAGGTCGAGGTGGTTGGCGAGTTCCTAGCATCTGAGACCTGGAAACATATTTGCATGTGCACATGGCGTCATTGACAACAGTAATGGAGACAAGAAATGTATGAGTAATATCGTCTATTACGAAGAAATGGGCCCAAATTTTGACCATGCTAGATACTTCCTTGGACGCGGATTTTTGGATGAGGACTACATGGCACCCGATGCTGAAGAATAGACCAACGATGATCCTAAGTGAAGGGTACATATGCGTTTAGTAGTTTGAAGAGCCGACGTAGCCGTTGGCTTCGTAACATTGATATGCATGCTCAAGTTGAGGTGATAGAGGATGTTGCAGTAGAAGAGATCATGCATGTAGGTACTGAGAATGTGTGGCTCCGCGCCAGGCAGTTGTCGCCTCTACCATTGCTTTTGAGCTGTCGGAGCGCACAGAGCTTGCCATGGCTCATACTGATGCGCTCAACGCTGTACTTGGTACACCATAGGTAGTTTTTTCTCAAATGAATCGTTCTACCACACATGCGTTGATTATGCTTGTTGACGTCTCATCTTATTCGCATTATGATGGAATTAACTCATTTGAGTTGCAGATTTCCAGCAGGTTGGTTACAGGTGAAGCACGTGCCAAGGATAAATTTAATGGCATTGTGAATACTCTTATCTTTCTTAAGGAGGAGGATGTCGTGTTTGGAGCGACAGGCTCGGGACCATTCTAGTGTTTCCGATGAGGCTGTGAGTAAGCCAGTAGTTTGAGTATTATCTCTAGTTCACTTGTTCATCCATGTTGGCTTTGTGTCGGCGTATGTGCCGTCTTATTCGTACTTTTTTTGTTTTAGTACTTTTTGAATATTGAGTGTTAGTACCCTTTGATATTTTGTGCCGATGTATGGCGTTGTGTTTGTTTGCACTTTTTATTGTGCTTTTGTAGCTGTCGTTGGTGATTATAGGATTTGAGACTTAGTTATGCTCATATTGTCTTGTTTTATGGATGTTATGCACATATCATGTTTTTCAATGTTAGTCTTGTTTGTTGGATGAGTCTTATTTGCATTTGTTCTTTGTTCATCATTAAATATTTTGATGTCGACTTATCGTTGATGATTAAGTGACCTTTTATTTTATCGATGCTTTGTTGTTAAAGGAAATGTTTGCTTAGTTAACCAAATTTTAATCTCAGTAACATGTTGTAGCGCTAGCATGTTTGGCCGTAGCTTATGCACATAGTTTGTTTGAGGAAACGTAATTCCTCATTATGATTGATGAGTAGTACTCGGTCAGTTTGCATAGCTTTTGAATAGGCATAGAGGCTATGAAGCCTTTTTTGAGACGTTATCTCGTCAAGGGCATGGAATAGATGAGTATTGAGCTCGATTTAGCTTGACACCATGCTGGTGTGTTAGGCATGTGAGCCGTAATGCACGACATTATTTTGGGATGTGTGCTTTAGATGAGAACTGTGCTCGATCTAGTATTGACACCATGTAGGTGTGTTAGGAATAAGAGTCGTAGTGCACGCCATTCTTTTGGAATGTGGGCCTTAGATTAGAACTATGCTCGCTCTAGTATCGACACCATGTAGGTGTGTTAGGCATAAGAGTTGTAGTGTGCGACATTCTCCTAGAATGTGGACGATAGATGAAAATTGTGCTCGATCTAGTAAATAACACCAAATAGACGTGTATTATGAGATTTGATCTCTTTAAGGCATAGAGCCTATAAGTAACCAGTGGCGTGTCGTTTATGGCGCAATGTGGGTTTTCATGAGTCATTGTATTTACTCCATAGCTCCTTCCAGCTGTAAGCAATTCTCTTAGATTTTATGCAACTTGTGCTACCCCTCACATTTTAGCGTAGCTTTACGCAATCTCGAGTATAACCTATTTCAAGGACATTACATACTCAAATGCAACCATGGCTCTTGTCGATGATTTATGGCTTTACACATCAAAGGCAACCATTTCATACATGGTTTTACGTCTTAAAGGCCACCAGGTCTTGCATGGCTTTACGCATTTAAGGCAGCCAAATCTTCTGTAGATTTACGCATTTAAGCAACCAAATCACACATGGTTTTACGCCTTAAAAGCTACCAAGTCTTGCATGGCTTTACGCATCTAAGACAACCAAATCTTGTGTTGTTGAAGTGTCCCCACCCAATGAGCCCACAACCATGTATGACATGACACCAACGAGAAACATTGCTAGGCTGTTACCCTGAGCGTAAACAAGTTTTGCAACAAAGGTTTTTACACCCATGTACAGTACAAGTGCAAATTCCAACAAAAGCTTTCACTCTTGTGCAGTATTTTGCATTTTTTGCTTCAAAATATGAAGTCTTAGTGGTAGGGTGGTAGCCCAGCTATGGGGTGCTACTCCTTTCTTTTTTTCCTTGAAAAACGGCTTTTGCATTTGCATCAAGTTGAATGTGGAAGTGACCCGCTACAGGGTGCTACTCTTTCTTTTTTTCCTTGAAAAATAGAATTTGGGCTCATAGGCCGCGTTGTGCTACTCCTTATTATCTTGTCAAATAGCAAGTTGAAGCGTGTGCACGAAACTTGTTCATACCAAAGACAAACATGAAAAGATTTTAATTTATATTTAGACTTCACTTGGATTTTGACCAAGTTGCCTACGTATCTCTAGTAAACTCAAGAATAAAGTCTTTGTAGTTCATTTAGTTTGTTACAACATTTTATTCACGAAAATGGTAAAACCTCAATGAGCTACGGAGAGTTCTAATGTCGTTGTTAGGCATAGAATTTCTGAAAGTTCTGGACATTCGAAGGTCGTGCTAGATCGCGACCATCCATTTTCTATAAATAGTAGTAGCCTTTAGAACTAGCTCTTGTGACATTGTAAGGCCCTTCCCAATGTGGTTGGAGTTTGCCAACGCGCTTGTGGGTCTCGATTTTTCTCAAGGTTAAGTCCCCCATTTGGAACTGTCTGAAACAGACCCGTTTGTCATAAGACTTATCCATAATTGTCTTATAGGCTTGATTACGCTCGTATGCTTCGTCACTGGTAGAGCCTATGAATTCCAAGTCCTCGAAGCGCATTCTTGCCGCTTCTTCTTGGTTGAAAGTGAGTATGTACTATGTTGGCATAACAATTTCTGCAGGTATGACTACTTATGAGCCGTAAACCAGTAAGACCGGTGTTTGGCCAATACAAATTCTTGGTGTTGTGCGGTAGGCCCACGGTATTCCAGGCCAAGCTTCCACCCAAGATTCCTTGAGTTCATGAATTCTCTTCTCAAGGTATTCCACAAGGGTCTTGTTTGTGTTTGCAACTTGACCGTTCGCTTGTGGATGATAAATTGTCGTGAAGTGTTGAGTGATACTCAAATCCTTGCACCATGATTGGACGTTTTGTCCCGTGAATTGTGTGCCATTATCTGATATGAGTACTCACGACAGATGATTTGTTGCCAGATGAAGTCAATGGTGATGCGCTCCATAATGGAGGACAACTTGAGCTTCCACCCATTTAGTGAAGTACTTGACTGCAACAACTAGAAATCTCTTTTGTCCCTTCGAATGTCAGAAGGGTCTGACTATGTCTATGCCCCATTGATCAAATAGGCATGATGCTTACATTGGGTTCATAGGCTGCGCATGAACATGCATAAGATGGGCGAAGAACTGACAACTTTTGCATCTTCTGACAAGATTAATTGCATCTTTAGGCAAGATTCGCCAATAGTAACCTTGGCGTGACACCCTTTGAGCCAAGCAGCACCCTCCTAAATGATTTCTGCAAGTTTTACGGTTACTTCCCTATCAGCAACATCATGTTTTTCTTTGCTAAAGTTCAATTTCTTTTGTCTGACATGTTTTGCCTCTAGATCGACATTTAACTTGTGTACAACAACACGAGGATAAATAGCATTTAGTTCGATATCGGTCCATGCGAAGATATCCATGTTGTCGCAGAGATATTAGATAAGCTTGCGTCACATCTTCTGACATGTTGGTGCCGATGCGAAATGTCTTTGTTGAATCGGTTGGAGACAGACATATCTCTTTCGATTCACCCGTGTGTTGATCATGTTGACCTCCAGGGTCGGATCTGCTTGAAGTGATGACATATAACATGTCCAAGCTTCTTTATAGCATATGTGGACTTTGCCCACACCACATTTGGTGGGAGATTTCATCTTCTGATGATATGTCGATACCATTGCCTTGAGATTGTTGAGGCCTAGGCGGCCGATAATAATATTGTAAGCAAATGGTGTGTTGACGAAAAAGTACTCTAAGTTACGAGTCCTTCTCTTTGGAGCAGTTCCGAATGATGTAGGAAGCTCAACCGTTCCAACTGTTGCCACTCTTGATACCCTCCAAAGTCGTGTAGTTGTCACTATTTTCATTTGCGTGTCGCCTAGTTCCATTTTCTCCATTGCATCTAAAAAGATGACGTTGACCAAACTTCCATTGTCAATCAATATTTTCTTGATGTTGTAGTTTGCAGTGTCTAGGCTTACGACCAACGGGCAATTCAATCTCGCGACTTCCATAACTTGTGGATTAGGTTTATCTTCATCATCTTTATTGAATGTCAATGCATCCTTAATTGTATCTATCGTGGATATCGTATGAGACACACGTTGATGGTTGTCTTGTGCCAGATCGTATGTAATCCTTTTTTGCGTGCTTTGTTTGAGTCTTCGCCCGTTGGGCCTCCAGGGATCATAGTAACGTTGCTCGGGATTAGCATTCTGGCAGACGTGTAGCCCTCTTGCTTAAGGAACCATACGGCAACTTGTGCGACATGCTCAGTGGCTTCTTTCTTTGTGAAGAATATTGAAATGTAGAATTCGTACTCTTCTTGCTTGAGTTTGTTGACGCGTAGTCTCACTTTGAAAGTGAACTCGCGGAGATGACTTGGACCCTATCCCTTGTAACATTCAAAGACTGGGAATTTCCAATGTTGTATTGCACAGAACTCATAGAGGTTGGCTCGTACTATAGTAGCATCCGACTTTAGTATAGCCATTTGTTTTTGCAGACTCTGTCTCGCCCATTCTTTGACGGTACCTACAATCATATTAATATTTCTCTTAACGAGCATATTGTCAGCATCATCCCTTATAACCTGAACAAAGTTTGTATGTCCTCTTTTTTATGGAGAGGGTGTGTTGGAATTGGAAGTTGCTCGCTTGTTCCGATTGTCGGGCAATTTATAGCCTTTGACATATTCTGCCAGGTAGCCATCCTTTATCAGGCGTTCTATCTAAGCATATAGTGAACGGCATTTTATGGTGTCGTGGTCGTATTGCTCATGGTACTTGCAATAGAACTTTAATTTGCGTGTTTCCTCCATTTCTCGAATATTTCTCGAAGTATTAAGGAGATTCTACTTTTTGAAGACGTAGATGTCATGTATAGCGGTGGTAATTGGGAGTTTTTCTCTTGGAGGATATTTTTCACGCTTTGTACCACTCTTGTTGTTGCGACGTGAGTCGTTTTTCTTGGATTGGGTATTGTCGCTTCTGATATTTCTAATCTTGTTACGCTCCTCAATTTCCATATTGCATTGAGTGATCATGTTGATTTGTTTGATGGTTTGTGGTTTCTACCTCAAAAGCTCGCTGGCTAGCAATCTTTTTCTCAAGGTGTTGAATAAGATGTTTGAAATGCTATGAGTGAAGTGTATTTTAACTCACAACATCTCGATATTGAATCGTCTGATGTAGTATCTGGTTGATTCATCATTGCCTTGTATGATAGTCTTCAAGTATTTTATGTCAATTGTGTCCGCTCCTGGGTAGCTAACTGTTACTTGAACATTGTTCTGAGTTGATAATACGTATGTATTAAAAGTGGTGGAATCCTTGAAAACCAGTCTTGAGCTACATCAACAAGAGTGGTAGTAAACATATGTGCTTGTATGTTTTTTGAGTAGCCTCCCAGGTTGAGAATTCCATCTAAGAGATGCAAGTGAGCACTTGGGTCCCCTTTTCCATCGTAGGTTGGCATCTTCGGGATTTCACGGCCTCGACCCAACACTATTTGTTGCATATCTGGTGAGAATGGAGAAGCCTCATCAACGAATTCATGGACTACCCGAAGAGTCCTTCTAGTGAGATCAGGATGGGTGATTCTAGCGGGATCTCCTTCTCTTCTTTCTTGGAGTAAAGGTTCCAGCCTTTCGACGTGCGGTTGTCCTTGTCTCTCGTATCCACGGTGATCGCGTGATCTGGTTCGCGCAGTTGATGCGGCAAAATGTGATGATGCTGAAGGCGAGGGTTGAGCCCTTCTACCACGAGGATGTGTTCGATCCTCGGAGGGTATTGCAGTAGTATTCGTTCTCTTTTCACTTGTGTGTCCTCTATGAGTTGAACTCTGGGATTGGTTGTCAGTCTGACCCAAATTTGAGACATCTATCGAAGGTGGTGGTACCGTATTTACAGTCATGAGTTACCTAACCATATTCATTAGTTGATCAAACTGCTCGGGAGGAAGTGGCGGTGCACTTGTTGACGCAGTGTTTCTGCTCTGCAGATTAGTTGGTGCGGCGGGAGGAACTTGTTGATTAGTAGCATGCGGATGTTGACGCTGAGTCGCCGCTTGTGAGGCCATGTTGGAATGAGTCGGAGAGTTATTCCATGAGGTAGTAGGTTGTCTACGTGTTGTAACCATGATGCCCTTGAGATAATGCGTCTAGTGGATTCCCATAGACGGCGCCACTAGTTTTTGCTAGTCTCGAGATTACCTCCCCACGAGGCTCTCTTGCCTCTTATATGCAACACAAGTCGAGCTTTTAGTTCGTGGAAACCTACACTAAGAACATAATGGTTAGGTGTAAGAAATTTATATAAGTAATTAACCTATGATAGGGAAGGATATGGGTGTTGTTTTCTTGTGACTAGGCTCAACGCGGGGTCAAGCTTCCTACGTATCTCTCTGAGAAGAAAGAATCAAGCCACACGTAGTTCATTATTTATTTGTGCCCGCGGAGGGTCTTTGACGTTGTAGTAATTCATCGAGCTCTGGTGTCTCGATCTTGGACCTCGGGCAATTTGCATCACGGAGTGGTCAAATCTCGGGTCAAGGCTCCCTCGTACTTAAGTCCAATTGTTGACATTGGAATGTCTATGAAAAAGTAAAGGAGAAAATACTCTAAGTACCTTGGTTGACGTACTTTTGGTTGACGTGGGATTTTTGACATGCCAAAAGCGTTGACGTGGAAACTGTTGACATAAATTCCGTAAGACGTGGAATGCTTGTCGTGGAATTCTTGACGTGAAATTCGTAAGACTTGGAATTTCATAAGACGTGGAATGCAAGACGTGTTTTCTCTCACTAGAATTCTTGAGAGAAGTCAGAGCATTCCAAGCTTCCCAAATGAGCTACCCCTTAAGTATCCAACCTATAAATGAAGAAGTGATGGAGCATTTATAGATAAGGGGGAAGGGTAAAGCATGAGAGAGGGTGCATGCACCGACAAAATGTGAAGTAGGTAAAATGGATGCACCATAGGTACCGTGCACCTGCACCCCACCAGGTCGGACCGACTGTCGACGTACCATGTGGCACATCGAATTTGACCCATCATGGTTAACGGGTCCACATAACCGATGTGGCCGGAGTTGATCAACGCGCCACGTCGGTTCGACCAACGTGGCGCGTGTTCTAGAGTCTCGTCACGATGTTACGTCGCTTGCACTTCTGTGCTTGGCATTTCACTATAATGGACTGTTTTTTAGAGATTAACGATATTGTTCTGAGGGTCACGTTGATTCGATATCTCAGCTATTTAAACGGATTGGGTGGGAATTGCCTTTTGCCTCCTCTACTCCAAGTTATTCCCAAGTATTTTGGATGTGTCATAATCATGACACACCATTAACCTTGGGCTTTTGTATTCCATTTTTCTAAAAAAAATTAAAAAATATCATACTTGCCCTTTTGCATATAACTTATAATAATTATTTAAAAGTTTTACTTAGAGATTTATAGAACTACTTGTATTTCTTAAGTGTATAAATTTAATTTTAGAACAAGAAGTGTTATACCATATTTTGATCGTATTACGTGGCATCAATCAAGGGAGGATACTCTGTCAATGCAGACGCGAAGAAAGATGTGTTTAATCCAACCAAGTAGTTTTATCTCTAAACTATCTCTAATTCAGTCTCTAAGTTAGAGACAGGTTTAGAGATAGTGCAAAGTTATGTCTAAAACTATCCCTAACTCTAAATTCACCCACATAACTTGAGTTAGAGATAGACTTAGACACAACCCAAGAGACAGATTTAGACACAATCCAAGACATAGACGTGATTGGTGCAATCAATGGAGGATTTAATGGCATGATTAGAGGAGTCAATCCACTATATATACCCCCAACCTCAACCACAAAAGAGGATCATTTTTACTCATGCAAAACCAGAGCGCACACCTATATCTCTAATTCTATCTCTAGTTACAAGTATTGAGTTATCTCTAATCTTGTCTCTTGAGCATAAATAGGAAATTATAGACATAGAGTTGTTTCGAGATACAATTCGAGACAGAGCGCCCCACATATATCTCTAATTCTCTCTCTAGTTACAAGTCTTGAGTTATCTCTAATCTTGTCTCTTGAGCCTACAGGGGAAATTAGAGACATGAAGCTATTTCGAGATACAATTCGAGACAAATAGCCTTGGTTTAGCAATGTTGGAAAATTATGACTTTTCCATGATTTTGATAATTTATTTGAGTAGGCTCCTCTTTATAAAAGCGGAACTTCTTTAGCTTAATGAAATCTACGTTTCGTGTAGATGAATCTAGTATATTTAATTATTCAAAACCATTGTGGGATGAATGAGAAATTAAATGAACAAGTAAGCTAGTTGAAATAAGTTATCTTGAAGAAATGAAAGAAAATAGGTGGGAAGGTGAAAAGTCACCATCCCACATGGAAAGTTTGAGCTAAACTAGTACACCTAATAAGTTGTTTGTTTGTGATAAGGGTTTGGGCCCCAAGGGGTACCACTAGTCTTTGAAGGGGAGAAGATTTAGATGGGTTATGCTTCAATTTTCAAGCCCACACGCGCGCGCGCCGCTGCCGCCGTCCGTCCGGACCGGACCCGGGCCTGGGCCGGGGTCGGGGTCGTGGGTCACGGGTCACAGGTCATGGGCCGTGGGCTTGGTCTTGGTCTTGAGCTTGAGTTTGGGCTTGGGCTTGGGCTTGGGCTTGGGCTTCCCTATCAAATACTTATCTTTTTGGACAAAGTTTAATTAAGTAATTAATTAAATGTTCAGAAAATAATAAACCACGAATTTAATAATTAATTAAACGTGATTAGGTGTCAGAATCTGGTCGAATAAGTGTGTCTAGTGGCTGCGAAAATTGGAGGGAAAATCCAGTCAGTGAATAGCCACCTACACACCCCGTCAGCAGAATAAGTGCCACCTTTCATCCGAATAGGTGCACAGTCAGCCGAAATGGTGTTAAATCTGGCGGGAAAGTTGTGACGTGGAAAAGACATGTCTGTACAGTCAACCCCAAAGGCCAACTTTCGTAAACTATAAATAGCCCCCCATACTTCTTCATTTTTCATTCAATCAAAAACATTCTTTCTTTATATATGTTTTGTTCCGAGAGTTCAAAACAATACTTTAGTTCGCCGTTCTTAATATTTCAAGTGATGCTATATTAAGAGATAGTCGAGTTATCTTGGGAAACAAATTGCCGATCAAACCGTAAGCACCGAGCGAGGCAAATATCGTTTTAAAGAGAAAGAGTTCAACTCTTGCCTCGACTTTAATACTGTTTTTTTGTATTCTGATTTACACCCGTTACGATCAACAATTTTTAAAACGATATTCTGCTTGTTGTATTTCAGAAAAATGGTGACCATATCGCCTGTCCACAGTAGCGGCGAGAAGCCGGAAAATTTTGCGGCACTGATTTCAAAAGGTGGCAACAGAAGATGCTGTTCTATCTTACGACCTTGAACCTGTCAAGGATGCTGACCGAAGATGCTCCTGTGGTGGCATAAGACGTGACTGGTCCTCGTCCAAGGGCTACCTTCGACGCTTGTAGTCAAAGTGACTTTCTGTGCATGAACTACATCTTGAATGGATTGGACAACTCACTGTACAACGTCTATTCCACCATCAAGACGTCAAATGAGCTTTGGACGTCCCTTGACAAGAAGTACAGAACAGAAGATGCTGGGTTGAAGAAGTTCATCGTTGGCAAGTTTCTGGACTTCAAAATGAGCGACTCGAAGACGGTGACGAGTCAGGTTCAAGAGTTGCAATTGATCCTACATGACCTTGATGCAGAGGACATGAAACTCAGTGAATCCTTCCAAGTTGCTGCTATGATAGAGAAGTTACCGCCGTCCTGGAAGGAGTTCAAAAACTATCTCAAGCACAAGCGCAAGGAGATGAATCTTGAAGGCTTGATAGTCAGACTTCAGATTGAAGAAGATAATCGAATGTCTGAGGCCAAGCCAAAGCAGATGCAGATGGAGGCTAGAGCCAACGTGGTGGAACACAAGCCCAACTCTAAGAAGAGAAAGAATAAGGGCAATGGTGGAGGGCAACAAAAGAAGAAAAAGAAGTTCAAAGGGAACTGCCACAACTGTGGAAAGCCGAACCACATGGCTAAAGACTGCCGACTCCCGAAGAAAGACAACCAGAACCCGAACCAGTCCAACCAGGTTGTTGTGGTTCAGGACAAAGGCGTTCCGGTCGACATGAGTGACCTGATGCTTACTGCAGTTGTCTTCGAGGCTAACATGGTGGACCATCCAAATGAGTGGTTTGTCGACACCGGTGCCACCCGCCACGTCTGTTCCGACCGAGAAATATTCTCCACATACTACTCATTCAACAACCGGAAGTTGTACATGGGGAACTCTGCAACGTCTGACATCATCGGAAGTGGAAGAGTGGTGCTAAAGATGACTTCAGGCAGAGAGATAACCTTGATTGATGTACTACATGTTCCAGATATTCGAAAGAATTTAATATCTGGTTATGCACTTGATGCAAGCGGTCTTAGACTAGTGTTTGAGTCTGGTAAATTGGTGCTCACTAAGAATGGGCAATTTGTTGGTAAAGGTTATGCGGTCAACCGCATGTACAAGATGAATGTAATGACTGTAAAACGTGACCTCGAAAAGAATAATAAAACTATTACTTCTGCTTACTTGGTTGAGTGTTCAGATTTATGGCATGTTAGATTAGGACATGTTAACTTTAATACTCTACGAAAACTAGTAAGTTTAGAATTATTGCCTTCATTCAATATCGAATCTCAAAATAAATGTGAGATTTGTGTAGAGGCCAAATTAACCAAACTACCATTTCCTTCTGTAGAAAGAAACACTGAACCTCTAGACTTAATTCACACCGATTTAAGTGATTTAAAGTTTGTGCAAACTAGAGGTGGTAAAAAGTACTTCATTACTTTTATTGATGACTGCACAAGATACTGCATAGTATACTTATTAAGAAGTAAAGATGAAGCTCTGCAAGCTTTTAAAATCTACAAACTTGAGGTTGAAAATCAACTTGGCAAACAAATAAAAACTATCCGAAGTGATAGAGGTGGAGAATATGGAGCTCCATTTGACGAACTTTGTGCTTCTTCAGGCATCATTCATCAAACTACATCCCCTTATTCACCACAATCAAATGGAATTGCTGAACGCAAAAATCGTACTCTTAAGGAGATGATGAATGCCATGTTGATCAGTTCTGGTTTACCACAAAATTTGTGGGGGGATGCAATCCTCTCAGCAAATCATATACTGAACAAGCTACCTCACAAAAGTAGAAACGAAACCCCTTACGAGTTATGGAAAGGTCGAAAGCCTTCCTACAAATACTTAAAAGTGTGGGGGTGTTTAGCAAAGGTAGAAGTACCTAAACCTAAACAAGTAAAGATAGGACCTAAGACCGTTGACTGTATATTCATTGGATATGCGCACAACAGTAGTGCCTATCGCTTCTTAGTACATAAGTCTTCAATTCCTGATATTAATGAAAACATGATCATTGAATCAAGGAATGCAGTATTCTTTGAAAACATATATCATTTCAAAGAAAGGAAAGAATCTGGTTCCCTTAAAAGAACCTATGAAACTGCAAAGGATAATCATCAGGAAGATGAAGAACCTAGACGCAGTAAAAGGGCTAAAGCAGCTAAAAGCTATGGTCCTGATTTTCTGACTTATATGTTAGAAAACGAACCAAGGACAATAAGTGAAGCCTTGTCCTCTCCAGAAGCTCCCTTTTGGAAAGAAGCTATCAATAGTGAAATAGAGTCTATTTTGTACAACCACACATGGGAGTTGGTTGATCTCCCAGCGGGTAGCAAACCTTTGGGCTGCAAATGGATACTGAAGAGAAAGTATAAAGCAGATGGATCTATTGATAAGTACAAGGCCAGATTGGTAGCTAAAGGGTTTAGACAAATTGAAGGCCTGGACTTCTTCGACACATATTCACCTGTGACTAGGATCACATCAATTAGAGTGCTCATTGCTATTGCTGCATTGAAAGGTCTGGAAATACATCAAATGGATGTCAAGACGGCATTTCTAAATGGTGAATTAGATGAAGAGATTTACATGGAACAACCTGAAGGGTTTGTTGCTCCAGGAAAGGAGAAAAAAGTGTGTAGACTCATTAAGTCATTGTATGGGTTTAAACAAGCGCCAAAGCAGTGGCACGAAAAATTTGACAGAACGATGTTGTCAAATGGTTTCAGAATTAATGAGTGTGATAAATGCGTATACGTAAAAGGCACACCTAAAGATTATGTGATCGTCTGTCTATACGTAGACGACATGTTAATCATGGGAAGTAATCATGACCTAGTCATGAATACCAAGAAAATGTTGACCAAACATTTTGACATAAAAGACTTAGGGGTCGCCGATGTCATATTAGGGATTAAAATCACTAAGACGTCAAATGGGATCGTGTTGTCACAATCTCATTATATTGAGACTGTACTTAAGAAGTACAATGCATATGACAGTCCTCCAGCTAAGACGCCAGTGGACTTGAGTCTACACTTAGGCAAAAATCATGGCAAACCTGTCTCTCAAGTAGAATATGCCAGGATAATAGGCTGTCTCATGTATATCATGAACTGCACTCGTCCGGATATTGCTTACTCAGTTAATAAATTGAGTAGATTTACGAGTAATCCAAACAAAGATCATTGGAAGGCGTTAGTTAGAATACTTAGGTATTTAAAACACACCTTAGATTATGGATTACATTACGGTAGATATCCAGCTATATTAGAAGGATATAGTGATGCGAACTGGATATCAGACTCTAACGACGCTAAATCCACCAGTGGTTATGTCTTTACCATTGGAGGTGGAGTTGTGTCGTGGAAGTCCTCAAAACAAACATGTATAGCTCGCTCCACGATGGAATCAGAGTTTATTGCCTTGGATAAGGCTGGTGAAGAAGCAGAATGGCTTCGAAACTTTCTTGAGGACATTCCTTGTTGGAATAAGCCAGTGCCTGCTATTCTAATACATTGCGACAGCCAAGCAGCTATTGGAAGGGCACAAAGTGGCATGTCCAATGGTAAGTCTAGACATATTCGTCGTAGACATAATACCATAAGGCAGTTGATCTCTAATGGTGTCATTTCCATTGATTATGTAAAATCGAAGGAAAACTTATCGGATCCGTTGACTAAAGGCCTACCAAGAGATCAAACATACTGCTTATCGAGGGGAATGGGTTTAAAACCCAACACTAAAGAATCTTTGTGATGGAACCCAACCATGTTGATTGGAGATCCCAAGATCTTGGTTCAAAGGGACAACGAAATGATAAGGATTCAGTGATAGCATTTTGGAACTAACTCCAGCTCATTCTCGTGTACGATAAATATGCTACCTGTAGAAAGGGTAAGGTTAAGTTTAACTTTTAATGATTCCTAAGCCTAATTAGGCAGAGTATGACAGGATACTCTTGGAAGGAGATCACCTATGTAAGTGTGAAGTTTGGCCGCTTCATAAGAAAACACTTATGAACCCCAAGAGCTGTCCAGGGCCAAAACGGACACAACCATGAGAACTAAAATTTGTTAGGGGAGCTACTGTGTGAATACAGTTGTCTTGGTTTACACCAACAGCTGAACGGTTCAAGACATCACGTTCACTGATCAGCTAAGTAAATCCGATGTATTTCACTAAGGAAGGTTCAAGGCCAAAAGCTACCTATCCTGATGCAGTAAGCTTTCCGCCTGAACTCTCTCGAATGTACACATTGAATTTTCATTCATGTGGGGGATTGTTGGAAAATTATATCTTTTCCATGATTTTGATAATTTATTTGAGTAGGTTTCTCTTTATAAAAGTGGAACTTCTTTAGCTTAATGAAATCTACGTTTCGTGTAGATGAATCTAGTATATTTAATTATTCAAAACCATTGTGGGATGAATGAGAAATTAAATGAACAAGTAAGCTAGTTGAAATAAGTTATCTTGAAGAAATGAAAGGAAATAGGTGGGAAGGTGAAAAGTCACTATCCCACATGGAAAGTTTGAGCTAAACTAGTACACCTAATAAGTTATTTGTTTGTGATAAGGGTTTGGGCCCCAAAGGGTACCACTAGTCTTTGAAGGGGAGAAGACTTAGATGGGTTATGCTTCAATTCAAGCCCACGCGCGCGCGCGCGCGCGCCGTCGCCGTCCGTCCGGACCGGACCCGAACCCGGACCCGGGCCAGGACCGGGGTCGGGGTCGTGGGTCACGGGTCACGGGTCGTGGGCCGTGGGCTTGGGCTTGGGCTTGGGCTTCCCTATCAAATACTTATCTTTTTTGACAAAGTTTAATTAAGTAATTAATTAAATATTCATAAAATAATAAACAACGAATTTAATAATTAATTAAACGTGATTAGGTGTCAGAATCTGGTCGAATAAGTGTGTCTAGTGGCTGCGAAAATTGGAGGGAAAATCCAGTCAGAGAATAGCCACCTACACACCCCGTCAGCAGAATAAGTGCCACTTTTCATCTGAATAGGTGCACAGTCAGCCGAAATGGTGTTAAATCTGGCGGGAAAGTTGTGACGTGGAAAAGACATGTTCGTCCAGTCAACCCCAAGGCCAACTTTCGTAAACTATAAATAGCCCCCCCTACTTCTTCATTTTTCATTCAATCAAAAACATTCTTTCTTTATATCTGTTTTGTTTCGAGAGTTCAAAACAATACTTTAGTTCGCCGTTCTTAATATTTCAAGTGTTGCTATATTAAGAGATAGTCGAGTTATCTTGGGAAACGAATTGCCGATCAAACCGTAAGCACCGAGCGGGGCAAATATCGTTTTAAAGAGAAAGAGTTCAACTCTTGTCTCGACTTTAATACTGTTTTTTTGTATTCTGATTTACACCTGTTACGATCAACAAGCAATACTCACTATAAACACAATTCAATACACTTTCAGAGATTCAATTAGACACACTTTTGGAGGCTTGCATCCCATTCGACTTGTTCGGTCCGACAACATCTCATCCAACAATGTTGGCCCAATAAGCTACGAGCCCAACATACGACATGCCCATTCAACACGAGTCATTATTTCAACCCGCAATAATGGCTTCTATAAAGAAACAATGAACTACGTTTGACTTGATTCCCTATATGGGATACGTAGGCAGCTTGGCCCAGCCCAAGTTCAGTCCAAAATACACATACCCAAGTTCAGATATGGTGTTTTTAGTGTAGGTTTTTCGAACTTAAAGCTAGCTTGTGACCAATCAAGAGCTCGGGTTAGTTTGACATGGAGTGACTAGTCAGTTGACGAAATTACCGAGCTTCAAGAAGTAAAAGAATAAACAATATATTTAAAGGAACTGATTTTATTTATAAATCTAATCGGCTTCTTCCATATCTCCCTAAACCTCCATCATTTCATCATCAACAAATTCTTTGTTGATCCATCACTATCATCATCACCATTCCAACAGCCGAACAGCGTAAGCGTATTTTGATCGAACGAACACATAGATCTCTCTGAAGAAGAAGTATGTTTGGGGCCGTCCATTTAGGAGTATTGGCGGCCTTGATAGTATTGTTTGTACCTTTAGGAATGGCGGGTTGGCATCTGAGCCGTAACAAGGTTCTCTTCTTCAGCGGTGCCCTTTTCATCACCCTCGCTGTTGGTGTCCATTTGACGCCTTATTTCCCTTCCATTTCCGATTTCCTTTCTCCGTCCCCCCACCTAATCATTTCTTCACTCCCACCAACAACCCCTTTCTTCTCTTCCTGCCTTCTTTTCCTTCATAGCGTCGTCTTTAAAGATGTTAGAGTATGTCGTAATAGCGGTGTTAACGACGACTGTCGAAAGGACAAGTCTTGGGATTGGATTCAGTCCAATCGGGTTTCAAAATGTGAGTTTCAGAAATTGATCAACTCCGAGGCGTCTATATTGTTGAACGGCTCGTGGGTTGTGATCGCCGGAGACTCGCAAGCGAGGTTGATGGCTGTTTCTTTGTTGGAATTGGTGATGGGATCAGAGGGTGTGGAGAGGATTAGAGCTGATTTGTTTAAGAGGCACACTGATTATTCGGTCACCGTGGATCAGATTGGCATGAAGCTGGATTTCGTCTGGGCTCCTTATGTTGTTAATTTGACCCAGGTTGTGCTCAGTTTCAACGGGACTACTTTCCCAGATCTTTTCCTCATGGGCGCCGGGTTATGGGATATGTTGCACGTCAATAATGTAATGGAATATGGAGCGTCCTTGAGAATGTTGAGGGATTCCACTTTGGCCCTTTTGCCCAATTATGGAGGAGGAGGAGGAGGAGAAGGGAAAGAGTCTAAATCAATCCGATTGTTGCATTTGTTTTGGGTTGGGATGCCCACATTGATAACCTCCATGTTGAACACTGAGGAGAAGAGACACAAAATGTCGGATATAATCAGCACTTCCTATGATGATGAGGTTACTGAGAGCAAGCTTTTGACTCAATCTGGTGGACCACTAATGAAACTGGATATTCGTTTGCTCAGCAACTTATGTGGCCCTCAATGCACCACAGACGGAATGCATTACGATGGAATTGTCTATGATGCTGCAGTTCAAGTATTGCTAAATGCATTACTCATTCAATCTAATCAGAAGCCATTATAGTCCAGCTTTGTTTCTGCTTCATTGTCAGGGAATTGCTTGCCATGACCAAATTGTATTCCATGGAATAGGAGAAAATTGATACAGTCTGTAGCCTTGCAGAATCTTGCATCGCTCTTTTGAAGGTGCTTCTTGTAGAGACATCAACCCCATGGATTAAGTTTTAGGGTTTAGCCTTTACGGGGAATTGTTCTTCTTGAGTTTGTTGTGTGCATGAAAACTGATACTTACACGAATTTTACAATTAGTCTGTGAAAAAAAAAGTTTCATATCCAATTTTGATGTGAATGGATGTATCTGTACTGTTGGTTGATATGTCCAGGCTTTCTTTTCCGTTGATATGGCGCACTCTGTTGAATTTCCGTTTAAATTAAAAGGTTGAATATGGGGACTAGTGCGCTAAATGGTTTGTTGTATGAAGAAGATACATTGTAAGTTTTGTTGTTCATAGTGATTTAAATCCGACGGTGTTAATGCTTGTGCTGATTGGAGATGTTTTCCGTATCAACATTGACATCCAAAATATGGATAAAGATGGATACTCTGGACTAAAGAAAGTTCCCCTTATTGTTGGAAGTTTGTGTGGAGATACTTGGGACTACAAGAAGGATTTCCTTACAGTTGCGAGCTGTTGATGTTTAAATCTAGGACATGTCATTCAGGTGTTTTGACTGCATGCATCGTAAGCATCTTGATCTATTGCATCAAACATTTTGTAGGTATGTACTATAGAGACTTATCTGGATCTTTTGTTGCAAGGAATCAGTAAATGGGAAACTAGCACGCTGTTCCAATACTTTCATTTAATGAAAAAAGACATGTTTCATTTTCCCTCTCAAGTCACGTGGAGATTTAATGTACTTTGGGTTGCTATTAGATATTTCTCTCAGATAGTGTCTTTTTGTGTATTGGTATTATTTACAAGTTGTGAAGACTAATTTTAGGTGTGGACTGCGAATGTGCTTGTTGAGAGAAAAAACATACATTAACAGAAAGAATATTTGAAAGTTGATACCCTTAGGCTGAGCTAATTTCATGCTCTTGTGCAGAGATGGGTTTTCTACCGATGACTATATATTCTTCCTACGACTTTTGTTTAATTAATGGGATGTGCTGTTTGGTGGAAGTGGAATCTTAAGCATGTCTATCAGTGGCGTAAAACGTCTCACCTTTACCTTAATTTGTGACTGAAGTTCCTAACGGTGAAGTATATCACTAACTTCTACTGAAAAACGGATAAGGAAATGCTTGAAGGAAACAATTTGGGACTTTTTGGCCTCTTTTAAGGGCTGCTAAGGTAATCCGTGCATTTTTTACCAAGGTTACAAGCCAGGCAATATCATATAACGATCCTAACAATGTTGAAAGTCTACAAAGCATTAGAAACTAGAACTACTCTTCTCCATATAGTTTGACTTTTGGATAAACTAAGTAACTGGTGTTTGCTAGAGAAACCTTATATTAATCGCTCACACTGAAACTTGTATTCATTGCCATTGATAGTATGCCTACCTGCGGCCTTATATAGATTTAGTTATACATGTTGCACAATCGAAATACCTGATCATTCTATCCAAATGCTCATCTCTTTCTTCTTCTTTTTTTTTTTTTTTTGTATGAGAAGGTGCAGAAGCCAAATTATGTGACTCAAAGCAAATTTATAATGAATGTGAACTAATATGCCTTTTGTTTTTGTTTTTTTTAACATAACTTGGTTATATAACTACTGGCAGAAAACCAGTGAGGAATTGTCAATACAAATATCAATTCAATGAGAAGAATTGGAGATCACAATTACATAAGCTGAACTCAGAGAAAATACCGAAGGGAAAAACAAAGACAACGACCATTAACATAATCAGCGGCCTAGTGAATCCTTTGTCATGGAACCATTCACAATTTTGCACAGCCTTTCGCGCTAGTTTACTCTGCCTTTTGTCTTGATAATAGTGTTATGTCTTTATAACATATCTTTGTAGAGCATGCTTGGATGCCCTCAAAATCCATGAAATAGATGCGAGGCAGGGTAATTAAATTGGACTGTCTCCAGGTACGATATCATAATCTCTTGCCTAAAATCTGTTACAAAGTCTCTCTCCATATCATGTCAACTTGAGAATTCATCAAAATTTGATCGAGATCTGTGTTTTTGTCTCCTCTTATTGTATATAGTTATATAATAAGTACAGTTGAACGTCAATTATAAATATAAAACCCATATCACTCAGCGAGGATCGAGCGTGCGTCGGTGAAGAAAAAGGAGAAAATGGCACGAGGAGGATGCGTGTGGCACGTCGTCGTTATTACTGGTGGTGGTGTGCACCGCTATCCTAGTGAGTTCTGATGCGTCGGATCACATATGCAATGTCGGAGATCCGGTGCCGCTTTATGCTAATAAAGTTGGACCATTTCAAAACCCTAGGTGAAATATTTTGAATTTGTTTTTTTCGTAGATTACGATTTTCTTGTCAAGAATGCTTGATGAATGTTCTGTATGTATAGCATTATTGTGACTGCTTGAGCATTTGTGAAGTTTTATTAGTGTGATGATTGCTTGATACATTATTGTTTTGATTAAGCTTGCGGATTATTTAATTGCATTTGAGCTAGGATGTGAGTTTTCTGAATTAAGACTGAAGGAAGATCTTCATTCTGGTAATTGTCATTATTAGTTGATCGAGGTTAGAGGATGGGTGCCGAAAGTGAACATGGGCTTGAAATTTGAAGGTATATATTGTAGCTTCATATTATTGTACTATGGTAATTTGTCAATATCACGTTATTCTTCATATTTCATGTTTCTTGTATGGTGAGATTTTGAGGGCCAGTAGGTAGTAACCTATTTTTTGTTTCTGTGATATAATCAGTATGAGTTGGGGGATAAGGATTTAGCTTTCAACTGAGTTAATGGCTGAACGTTTATGGTCATCATTTGGCCAAATTCACTTTCCTTGTGAAATTTTCTCCCCTTCATGCGTAAGAAAACTGGAGAATTGGAGGAATGGAGTGATTTTAACCCTTACTCTTGTACCCCCCCCCCCCCCCCCCCAAGTCCTTATTTATGTACATTCAGCTCTCGCCGGATGTATCACTCATCCCACTCCTAAGTTTTTTGTCTCCTAAGTTTTTTGTCACATGTCTGGATAAGAACATATGGGGTCATCTCCTTTTTTGATTGCATTGATCTTTCAGGAAACTTCTTAATTCTTATGCCATCAAAAGTATCATTATGCCAATTTGTATGAGCTATCCAATGTAGTATTTTGCCCTTTGAGTTTCTTGGAAGTGAACTTGTACGTTTAGCATTCTGGAGAGATATTCGAGCCAATTATTTTGTGGACTCTGAAATTTCCCCTTGAACAATGGTCAAAGTGGATAAGAAGAAAATGATCTAAGGAGAGAATCTCTTAAAACATTTATCGGTACTGCCAAAAGTGGACATGCTTCTACAGTTTGAACTATACCAATGGTTTTCTACAATACTACGAAGTTAATTTTGCCACTGGCTGAAAACTTTTAGGATAGTCTAAATAATGCATGTTTTCTGCATTTAATTATATGGATCGAAATAACGCCAATTTTGTCCCTATTTGGCCGGATTTTCAAAATCGACCAGAAAAAGTTAATGTGGCACCTGACCGATTTTCTTTGATTTTGACTATTTTAACACATAGACATGCCAACTCAGCCAAAATTGAAGAGAAATATAAGAAAAAAGTTGTTAAAAATGTAATAAAAATAATAAATAAGTATCTTATAATTAATAAACTTTATTTTTTAGATATATATATATATATATTTTTTGAGGAGTAATATATATATATATATATATATATATAAATACACATACACGTATACTTCCAAACAATAATTAATTAATTAACATATTATTGTGAGCATAACAATACCACCACATACCACCACCGTACCTACCCATGCACACCACCGCATCAGCACCATCACCACGCACACTAGTCACTACAGAGTTCATCAAACACTTTCTAACACAACAACACAACGGCACCTCCGATTTCTTCTCTTTCGAGTCCCTTTTCTTTCGATTGATCCAAACAATGCTCGACCCCGCGCGAAATCACATGTTTTACTCCACCGTCACAAAGTGTTGAGCGTCGATTGAAACTCGATTTGTGTATTTCGATTTGGTGAGCAATGAAGAAAATTGATTTGGGAGATTTGATTAGATACGATGTGTGTGTCTGGTGGAGGACGACGGAGAGTTTGTTTTTGAACGTTTTATTATTTTTTAGTATTTATGTTTTTCTTTAATCATTTTGTATTGTTTATGCTTGTTGTATATTTTTGGTAAAAATGTTTACGTTTATTACTTATGAGAATAAATAATTCAATTAATGAAACAGTGGGTATTTCAGGGTTAGAAAAAGGATTTATTTTTCGTTTTGTTTTTTAATTTTGATTTACCAAACTAGTTTGGTTTCAAACTTTTTTTTTAGTGTTTATGTATTATATAAGTGGAATCATACCGACGTATGCATGATAAAATTAATTATAGCTTTCTAAAATAATTAGTAACTCAAATATTACTAAAAATAAGTTTAATTAAAATATGACTTTTATTGCATAATAAATAAAAGTTTATTTGAATTAAATACAAGATAAGTTATTTTAAGATTTTTATTATTTAAGTACCATTAGTATTAAATTTAAGTTTATTAAAGATTTTATTTATATTTTACATTACAAAAATTACATTTAAAGGTAATATTAAGTATAATATTTAAGTTTATTAAACATATTAAGATAAAATTAGAAAATAATAAACATAACTGAAAAATATAACAAAATTAGTTGTACTTTTGAATTTCTCATTTTATGGTTAATTTTTTTTTCTATTTTTTGTGGCTTAGTTGGATATTTAGGTGGCAAAAAAAGAATAAAAATTATTTTTCTAGGTCAAAATTGGTGACCAGTGGTCAAACTCAAAGGGGTGCCACTTCAGCCTATTCCAACTAATTTCGAAAATCTAGCCAAAAAAGAACTAAATGGTGTAAAGTATTGGGTTTAAGGTACGAAATTGGTGTTGATTGTGGACTATGATGCACGAATACTTCAAAAAAAGGCCGATCAGTGTCGGATACGTATTGGATACCGACACTCTTCGGATATTCTTTGGATACGTATCGGATACGCCACGTGGCATATCCTGCATTAAAAATAATTAAAAAAGACGAATACACGTATTGGATACGCTGTCAAGCGTATCCAAGAAGTATCCGATACGTATCAGCAATTTATAAGAGTAGTGTGGTAGTTTTCTTAAACTAAAAAATGTCCAACAAGAACCAAATTGCAATATCTTTTGAGAAACTTAAATATAAAATCGTGAAAACCCACTATTTCAAACCAAAATAAAAACAATACACAAAGCTTTGATATGCATCACAATATTATGTGACCGGACGAATTATCAAAAATGCCCGAAAAGTTTGCCCTTTATTCTTAAATGCCCGATTTTTCCCAATCTGCTGAAAATGCCCGATAAGTTTTAAATTTTCTATCGAAAATGCCCGATTTGAAAATCTCGGACATTTTGTCCGACGTGGCGTCCGAATCAACAAGTCGTGTTGCTGAATCAAAAAATCGCTCCCGACACGTAATATTTTTGTCCGAAAAACGACGCTTCTTATTCTAGGTTTCTAACCAAACCATATAACGGCTCTTTTACTATGCAACGGTAATTTTATTTTAAAAAACCCCCAATTTCAATATTATAAACCCTAACAACTGAAAATCGATCAATTCACTTCCCATTCGCAAAATTACTAACATGTCGGAATCAATTGACAGCTCTGGCCTGATGTGCGACTGCGGTAGACCCGCCGTCGTGAGGGTTACTACCACTAATGCAAACCTGGGCCGTAGATTCCATGGGTGTTGGAAGGGGAAATACGGTTGTCGATTTTTCGATTGGAAAGATCCTCCTGTCTGCGAAAGACTGCGGATTATAGTACCGTTACTTCGTTCGAAAATCGAAAAGGCAGAGGCGAAAGTTAAGCAAGTCAAAGAAGAAATGGAGTTGATGGATCACCCGAGTTTGGTTACGATTCGAAGAGTGTTTGAAAAAACGAATAAGGAGTTGGAAGAGAAGGTGAAGAAGCTGGAAGCCGAGAACACGAAATTGAGAGGAAGAAATAAGTTTTGTTTAATTACTATGATTGCACTTTTTTTAATCGTTTTGAAATTATATTGAAAGGGGAAGAATCTGGAACGGTTTGTTTATTTATGTATGTGTTGTTTTGTGTTGTATTGTTTAGCGTGACCCAATGTAACGTTTAATGATGGTTTAGTGGCATTGGTAGTCGAACAGGCGGTTTTTGGACTGAATAGTCATGTCCGTCCATATGAAAAGTCACCTTTCCTCTTATAAAGTGTCGTTTCTGCTTCTCATTATTCATTCAAAATTATTACTTGTGAAAAAATGGAGATCCCGAATAACAATGATGTGACGTGTTTGTTTCACGATGGGGATTTCAACCTACACTATGAGACACAATTGTGTAGGTTGCTTTGTGAGTATGGCAGGAGGCATCGGTTGATGGATACGCCGACTTTGAAGAGGGGCTTGGATCTGCTGAAACCAGAGTTGGACGCCATGCGCTGGGGTGGTGGTAGTTCGAGATGAAGATGATCTACAAGAAGCTCAACTCCTTGTTCAACAGGTTCTGGTGGCTCTCCGAGTTTCGTGCTCTGCCTGGCGTTCACTGCGCTCCCCCTGCGTGGACAGTGAGCGTTGATGAGGCGTATCATGCACTCCGCGGCCAGGTAAGAAATCGATTCATCCCCTTGAGTATGCCCGTTATTTTGCAGAAAAGTTAATTATTGTTTTCATTTGCTTGTTGTGTGATGTAGGAAACCGACCGAGAGAAGTACTTTCGGTTGTATGGTTGTCCGAATGCTGGTTATCTGCATGAGCTCTTCACAGTGCATCACATTGCCGATCTGCCGGAGGAAGATTGAAGAATTTTAATGTTTTAAGTCTTTAAGAACAATTATGTTTTATGAGTGTTTGAACAATTTTAATGCTGGTTTATGTTTTAATGTTTTAAGTCTTTAAGAACAATTATGTTTTATGTTTTATGAGTCTTTAAGAACAATTTTAATGGTGGTTATCTGCATAATTATTGTTGGTTATGTTATGATCTTTTAACAATTGGTAAGGTGTGCCATGTGAGTGAACAATATGTCATGTTTTGATGTTTGAATATTTGGTTACGGCTATGGTTATGTTATGGTAATGGTAATGATGTTTTAATAAATGAACAATTGGTTAAGGTTATGTTATGGTAATGGTAATGATGTTTATGTGTACTATGTTTCGGACAAAATTGTGAGGTTTTACTTTGATTGCTGGAACTGTCAATACCAAAATGAGGTCATAAAATACAATCACCATATCCATCAAAACATTGCTGGTCGTTTAAATATCAAAACGAGTTCACAAAATACAATACTGGAAGTGTCAATACCAAAATGAGCTCACAACCCACAATTACCTAACCCCTCAAACCATTGATGGTAGTGACATTGGGAGCAATCAAGTTATAAGTTGCAAATAATATTCAAGTGAAAACCACAAAATAAGCTACCCTCATTCACTTGATATTCATTTGCAATACAAATAACACAAAATGAACTTGATTCAAAATTAGGTATTCTTCACAGTACTGTGTCCTCCCCAAACCTTCTTCTATTTTCCCTTCTGTTTGCCCAATTCCATAGCAAGGTCTGACAACTTGACATACTTCCTGGATACACCTTGTGTCGGATCCGGAGTCCTTCCTAGTGGGGTTCCCAAGGCTTCTTGATTCTCCCTCAGTTGAGTTGTCACCTTTGGAGTAGGCTTGGTTTACTTTCTTTTAACCCTTCGGCTTACCCAACCGCCTTCTGTACTCGGACCAGCATCAGCATCAGCCCCCTCACTGTCAATTGCTGCCTGAGCAACTAGTGACTCTTTCCTTGTCCTCTTCCTGTTATCATGCACAGGACCTATTTCTGATGGCATTGTTGGAGCACATGGATTTGGTGTTTGGGATGTCATAAGACCAGTTGTAGGATCAGCAAACAAGACCTACAAAGGAATATTGTAAATACAAACATATTTGAAGTTCAACATTTAACTTTAAGGATTAATAAGCCTAAATAAACCTAACCCTTCTATTCTCTGCTCTTTTGTTCTTTCTGATTGACCTTGAGGTTTGTCCAAGCCTCATGGGAATCCCTTCTCCAGTTGTTGGTATTAAATCTACACCATCACTAACATTTCTGGTCACCTGAATGAAATTGTTTGACATTGCAATTAAGTATTACAGTTCAACTAAATCAATTTAAATTATATGGCATTTTATATGAACAATACCTTTTTGCTCATAGCCTTCTTCTTATTCCTCATTGCTCTGGACTTAGTGAATATGTTGTCAATGGCAACCAAACCAGCATCAGCATTAGATGCATCTTCAATCTCCTCCTCTTGATTTTGTAAACCTGCAACACTCTGTCTTGTTATCCTCTCCCCTCTATCATACCTCCTCCTGATCATCCTTTCTTCTCTCTGAGTTTGTGAGAATTTGTCATAATGCTCTTCTAGGACCTCATCCCGTGGAGCAACATATGGTGATCTATTTTCAGGCAAAGTGAAATCATCCTCAGGCGCTACAACTGGAGGTGCATGAGAGTCATTAGGTCTTGTTGTCTCATTAAGGGGACTGTTAGGTACTGGAGTATCAGTTGGAGCAGAAGTGTTAGGTGCAGTAGTGTCAGGTGCTAGAGTATTAGTTGGAGCAAGAGTGTCATTAGGTTGCTCTGGTGGATGCCCCTGTGTAAAAAGAATCATATAAGCTTTCCAATCTATGTAAACTCAATAAACAGTGGATCACATAATGACTTACTTGAGCTTTCTGAGTATTGTTTCCCCTAATGTGACATCTTCTCTTGTTGTGTCCTATTTGCTTACACTTTCCACATTTTACAAATCTCTGCCTCCTCCCATCATATGTGGGTTCAGCAGGTGGTGGAGCAGATTTCTGTTTCCTTGTTCTAACTGGAGGAGGTTCATTGGCTCCCCTTTGCCTTGCTTTCTTAGGTCTTCCAGGCAACCTGCCAAAATTTGGGGGCAATGGGGGAATATAATCCTCCTCTCTCCACAATGAAATACCAGGCACAGGGTAGATTGCATATTGGTACACCTTGTTGTAAGTTTCTAAAGTGTACCAATGAGCAACATAGTCTGCTATCTGTGCCCCTCCCTGAAGGATAGAACCTGCTACATGTTTACATGGTATTCCTGTAAGTTGCCAAGACCTACATGTGCAAGTCCTCTCTCCCAGATCAACACAATGCTGGGAACCATCATAACATCTCACTTGATATCGATTGTGTGCGGCCTTCACTGGCATGCAGGTATCCACCAAGTTGGTCACCCTCTTTACTCTTTCCTGGATGTTTGGAGGCAAGAATACATTCTGCTTAGCAGGCTTTTGTTTAGGCCAATTCTTGACTGCCTGCTCTCTATTCTTTGTGAACCTTATCATGCAATACTCTCTCATCCATTCAAGCATGGTAAGTATAGGCTTCTCTCTCGCTGGCAACAATATCCCATTGAATGTTTCACAGTGGTTGTTCAAAATTAAATCTGTGCAAGCATTACAGTTGAAGCCAGATTTGCTCCAATGTGCTGGATCTTTGTCATCCATCCATTTCCCCAGTGATTCTGATAAAAATTCCAATTTCATCATTGTTGCTTCATACTCACTTTCTGTTGTCTGGTTAGCTGCATTTCAGATTGCATCACTATATTCCTCCCCACTAAAGCCAGCTCTCCCAGCATTTCCAATCATATGCCTGACACAGAACCTATGTGAAGCACCTGGAAAAATTTGTGCAAATGCTTCAATTAACCCTTTTTGCTTGTCAGACATAAAGGTCATTCCAGTAGGATCATTCAACTCCAAATCAACTTGCAACAGTGATAGGAACCACATCCAATTATCAGTATTTTCAACAGCAACAACAGCCCAGGCAATGGGGAATATGCTGTTTGCTGGATCCAGTCCAACAGCTGTAAGAAGTACACCACCATTAGGTCCAGTAAGATGTGCACCATCCACACCTATGAATGGTCTACACCCCGCCTTATATCCATCCTTCATGGCTTGGAAACAAATGTACATGCATTTGAATCTATTTTCTCCATCAGTGTCTTCTGTGCAAATGGCAATAGTGCTACCAGGATTTGTCTTCCTCAGCTCAGCTTGGTAGTCAAACAATTTAGAGTGTTGAAAAGCAGGAGTACCCTCTAGCTTCTTTTTAACTAAGCCCTTTGTCTTGTATGCTTGATTGAAGGTGACATTGCACTTGATGTTGGCAATGGTGTCTAATTTGAAACCATTAATGTCTCTCTTAGGATCTGTGACAAATGCATCTGCAAACCTCTCAGCAAGCCAAGAAGTCTTGACATTGGTGACATAGAATGACTCAGCACAAGAATGCTCATCAATGAACTTTCTAATTTGATAGCTCTCCTCGCCGTGGATTTTCAAAGCATGCAACCTCCATGGACAATCTTCGCATACATATTTGTAGTGAACCCTTCCTTTGTCACTCTTCCCCACCTTTACACTTCTTCTTCTCTTGATAGCATGGGACTTTACAGCATTAGCCAACTGTTTTTTGTTTATGAACAACATTTTCAATTTGAAAATGGGATCAAATTTGTTTGCCTCATTGAAACAAACCACCTCAGGGTCAGGATCTTCATGATGATCAACAAAATGCCAGGGATCCCTCTCTTCAATTAGTGTCACATCTGGATCATCTACTTCTTGCTCTACATTTGCATCAGTGGCTTTTTACTTCTCCCTCCTACTGTAAACAGCATTTTGTGCCTCATCAGCTCCATTTTGTGCCTCATTAGCACCATCTTCTGTATCAACAGCTTCATCTTGATTATCAGCAGTACCATCTTGATTACCAGCAGCATCATCTTCATTATCAGCAGCTTCATCTTCCTCATCAGCATCACCTTGGTATGGCATATTTTCAAACATTGCACCAAACTCTGGCACCACATCTTCATCTCCCATGTCCAGTTCATGAAATTCATCAATATATTTGAACAACTCATCATCAGTTTCTTCTCCTGATGCTATGTAATCTTCATCATCACTGTCATCATCTTCAACAACAACACCCTTACCCTTATCCATGCTGGACGGATTACCATCACCTTTCTGATTGTCATCACCAGGTACATTATCACCCCCAACACCCTTTTCCTCAAATACATTTATGTTTTCCGCTTGAACACTAGCTTCGTGTCTTGAACATCCAACCTCATCAAGAACAGGAACCTTTGCATCCTCTCTTTCTTCATGAATACTCTCTAACAACACAGCCCTGTGGTTTTCATCAGTAATGAACAAATGGCACTCCCTTTGCTCTCTATGAGCTATCTTACCCAAAGCATGTAACTGTGGATCATTTGACGCCACATGTTTACAGTGTGGCGCCCGGTACCAGTATTTCTTTCTCCCTCTTATACCAATCTCATCACACAGCTTACTCAATAGAGAAAGTTTAAGCTCTTTGTAACTCACAAAATCATAAACGCGTCTCATGTCAGCTCCTTCAAATTCATAGTCCCCACCTTGGTAAACGCTTTTGGGGATATGCCCTCCAAAATGTAATACAAGGGTAAATTCTTTGCTTTCTGGTGCTGAAATAATGAAGAGAACAAAAGCTTAAACATGTCTACCTCACAAAAATACAAAAACCCCCAACATGCAATAGCCCACAAAAAGATGACAATACACGTCTGAGGGGAATCTCTACTTTTGGACAAAACCGTAACCCCCGCTTAAAAATTACATTTACCATAACATTTAACAAGATTGAACATTTAACATAACATTTAACAGTTAACCCAAATGACAGAGAATACTTACAATATTTGGGTGGAGGCAAATCCAATTCGTTATGAGATCGCAACTTCAACACCATTTTTACACTAACTCAAGATTAGGCAACAAACCACTGCGAATATCCGATTTTGGGTGAGAAATTGAGGGTTCGTAGTTTAGGGATTAGGGTTTTCGATTTTGCCGCGGTAATGTACAACTGAAGACAAAAAAACCTAAGTGTTGGATTTTGGCTTTATATAGAAACCTAGAATAAGAAGCGTTGTTTTTCGGACAAAAATATTACGTGTCGGGAGCGATTTTTTGATTCAGCAACACGACTTGTTGATTCGGACGCCACGTCGGACAAAATGTCCGAGATTTTCAAATCGGGCATTTTCGATAGAAAATTTAAAACTTATCGGGCATTTTCAGCAGATTGGGAAAAATCGGGCATTTAAGAATAAAGGGCAAACTTTTCGGGCATTTTTGATAATTCGTCTTATGTGACCAATGACTGTGCAAATGATTAGATATAATATTATTTGATATTTTTATTTAAATTATATCCTTATATATAATTATTAATATTAAATATTTGACGTATCGCATACGTATCGTATCTTGTAAATTTTAAAACAATCAAATCCACGTATCGGTATCCGTGCAACCTAGATTGTGGACAATTGGGGGACAAGACCTCATATTGTGGGCCCCTCCAAGTGCATGAATTGCATGGTTGATTGAATTGTGCAGTTTTGACGCGGGGAGCTCTTTGCTCTGCTGCCTATAAATAGCAATGGTTTTGCTATTTGTAAAGTAACCATTCAGAAGTTCTTTTCTTTCTCTCTAGTTTATATTGTAGTATTTTATACACCGGGATGGTGTAGATTAGGGAGTGGTGGGAGTGAAAAGAATATGTCGGGGTCGTTCGGATTGAGTGAGAATTATGTAGTTGTACGAATTTTCTACATAGTGAATTTTGTTCAGGTCCCCGTGGTTTTTCTCCGGTGAAAGAGTTTCCACGTTAAATTCTTGTGTTGTTACTATTGCCACTAGTATATTCGTGTTGCTTCGCAATTACCTCATAGGCAAATCCTGGAGGCGGTATTTGAGGCGGTTCAAATACCCAACAAGTGGTATCAGAGTCTGTGTTCTGCCGGAGGTGGAGTTACTGCTGGGGCGGAGTTATGGTGTGGTGTAATATGAATACGTATTGTAAAGGCGGTTCTGCCAAATGTAATTTGTTATTAAGCGGGACCGCTGTGACCCCACCAATTACCTGGAACCTTGAAACCCTGTCAGGAAAGACGAGCTATCTCTTTCTGGGGGTTTACTTTGTACTATTCTCAGGAAATTCACCAACTCATCGATGCAATGTTGGGAAGCAAGGGTACGAATTGGGGAAAGTTTGACATGGAATATATTGACAGGAAAATCAATTATGACTTGTGGCGTGTTCAAGTCGGAGAGAAGTTGATTTGGTTGAGTTACGCAAGGATTCAACCTACATATGGTATACCTTTCTCCATAGTGATGTTGGAGAAAGAGAACAAAGGAGTACATAGATTTAATTCTCTATGGTGGTTTTCCATTCTCGTGGTCTAGTCGAGGAAAGAGAATGATGGCGTACGGAGAATAATTATCTCCATGAATGTATTTCCTTTCTCTATGGCCTTTCAGAGAAAGAGATAAGTGATTGTTTACCTTTCTTCAGGTTATTCGAGAAAGAATGGGGAATTCGGAGATACGGTATATCTCCATGTTTGTTTTCTTCAAGGTCATTCGAAGAAGTATTTGGTGTACGGAGATAAGAGATATTTCCATGATCGTCTGCCTTTCTTCATGGTTATTCGAAGTAAGATCGGATATACGGAGGGGTTGTATATCTCCACATTTGTTTGCCTTTCTTCAAGAGATTACGGAGAAAGAGAAGTTTTGAGCAAGGGGGAGTGTTCGCCCCTACATATGAAGTCGTTCGAGGAATGGTCTTGGCGAGCGATAAATCGTGTTCCTCTTTTGGCAAGAGAAGAAATGAGGCAAAGTGGACGTGCGATGGTTATGGGGCCAAAGCGAAGATGATTTTGAAAATTTGGTTTGTCTCTAATCAAATCTTCAAGGGGGGGATTGTTGACTGTGGACAATTGGGGGGACAAGACCCCATGTTGTGGGCCCCCCTTTGAAGTGCATGAATTGCATGGTTGATTGAATTGTGCAACTACACAATTCAATGCACACAGTTTTGACTCGGGGAGCTCTTTGCGCTGCTGCCTATAAATAGCAATGGTTTTGCTATTTGTAAAGTCTCCCTTCAGAAGTTCTTTTCTTTCTCTCTAATTTATAATTTAGTATTTTATACATCGGTAGGGTGTAGATCAGGGAGTGGTGAGAGTGAAAAGAATCTGTCGGGGTCGTTTGGGTTGAGTGAGAATTATGTAGTTGTACGAATTTTCTACATAGTGAATTTTGCTCGGGTCCCCGTGGTTTTTCTCCGGTGAAGGAGTTTCCACGTTAAATTCCTGTGTTATTACTATTGTCAATATTTTATTCGTGTTGCTTCGCAATTACCTCATAGGCAAATCTTGGAGGCGGTATTTGAGGCGGTTCAAGTACCCAACAATTGGTGGAGTGACTAATTAAGGGACCAAATTGGTGAGGGTGTCAAGTTAATGGACCAAACAAATTTTAGTCATTGAGTTTGTGTGTTCTACTCTCATAGGCATCCGTGTATATTTCAAACCCTCATAGCCATAGAGGATATCGTCCCCAAGCTTACAAGAAGGCAAATAGTGACCAACTTACGGGAGGAGTTTAACATACCAATGGGGTATGGAGTGATCATTCCCGGGAAAAAGATAGAATGCATCTTCCCCCAAGTGGGTGCATTACCATTTTCACAGGTTATCTATTCACGGGGCTTAGATTCCCCGTAGTCCCTGGCTTTTGGGACACCATTGTGATGATTGGTTTAAACCCTACTCAGTTTATCCCGAACGGATATGTAGCCATCGTAGGATTTGTTGTGGTGATGAAGGCCAGGGGTTTCCGATGTAATATGGATGACTTTTGGTTTTAGTTTCGTATGAACCTCAGCCAAAAGGGTGGCGCCATTCCAGGTTTTTATTACTTGTCTGGTAGGACAAATTGTGTGTACCTAGACAGTGCGAAAGACAGCTATGGTCGAGATTGAAAGCATAAATTCCTCTAAGTCAAGGAGAGTACTCGCGGAGAGTTTGATTACTTCAGTCGATATTGGACCGACATTGATGATTGGCCAGAGAGGCCTAACGACATAGAGTGTATGAGGGAAAGGTTGGAGCCCTTTAAAGCTAATCCCTTATATTAGTCTAAGTGCCTTCTGGATGTATTGAGAGCTAGTCGTATTTCGCCCATATACATAGACTTTGGGTATAATGTTTGATTTTTGCATATGTGTGCTTTACAATTGCCTTTTCATGCATACACACTTGTATTTAGCATTTTTGGTATTGTATTCTCACCTGATCTCTCTTTGTTGTTTATAGTCGACATGGTGAGAGATAGATTCGAGGTGTTGCGCAGGACCTTTGCATGGAACTGATTGGTGGTTGGCTTTGTGCCTACTTGTGGTAGAGGTATAAGGGGACACGGTGGACATGGTGCCCCTATGACCTCTGACGAGGAGATGAGGAATGTTCACGTGGAGGCTAGGAGCTCTCCTATTATGGAGCAGGGTTCACATGGTAGTTCGCCCTTTAGAGACGAGGAGATGGTTGCTCCTGCTGTTGCGGATCCACGCACATCGACTACTATAGATGATGAGGCGTTAGAGCCATGTGAGATAAGAGATTACCACCCAGGTCCAAGGCTGAGCTAGAGTGGATCTAGTACTTCATGTATTGCTCGCCGGGATATTGATTCGTACTCTATATGGTACAGCCCGCGGTATGGGCTGAGTGGGCGGTAGAGGATGCGCGTGCCAATCTTGCGAGTTTACATCGGAGTAGTCTTCCACCCGGGGTTCCCAAGAGGAGGAAGAAGGATCTTCACCAGCATCGAGCCACTTATGGCAGGGCTGTTTTCCTACAGCCCCAGTTACATGGTATTTATGAGAATTTTAGTGAGCTCTGATGAGTCGATTAGCGACTCCTTCTCTTTGAAAAGATTGAAGGGGATACTTCCCTTGCATAGTGATGCAAAATTCCTATCCACAGTCAATGGTCATGAGGGATTGCGGCGTTCACTAAGCCACTCAGCTATAGTGGTAAGTCTTTTTATCCTCTTTTTTGTATCATGTAGGAGTTGTTGCCATACCGTATACTTTATTAGACCATTGAGTTGAGCAGACGGAATTGGGTCAGTGCGTTCTTCTCAACAAGATCAATGAATTAGAGCTCAAGAGATTGAGTCATGATAAGCTACTGCAAGATAAAAGAATTTGCATTGCTAGCCTTCAGGGGATTAGCCGTGATAGAGTTGGGTGCATTCTGCCTAGGTGAGCCACATAAAGGAAGTGTCAACCAATCGCCATAAGCTGAAGAAGGATCTTGATAAGACATTGGAGCTTTCTGGGAGATGCAAGAGTCGCCTCTCTGAAGTACACGCTAGAAATGAAATCATTGGGAGTTCCATTAGAGACATCTATGCCACCATCAGAAGACTAGAGCATGAGCTTGAGGTGACCAAGAAAGCACATGCCAAAGCTTTTCGAGAAGGACAGTCTGTGGTAAGTGTTTTCCTTTTGAGACAACTCTTATTAGACTATTTATCCTTCATTATTGCTATTTGTTATGAAGATATTGATTTGTGTTTGGCTTTATGTGGATAGCAGCCTTTGGATAGTGAGGGAAAGGTCAAAGTGGTTGGTGAGTTCCTGGGGTCTGATACCTGGAAGCATATCACCTGTGAACATTGCGTTATTGATAACAACAATGGATACAAGGAATGTATGAGCGATATCATGTACTATGGGGAGATGGGTTCGACTTTCGACCCTGCCAAATACTTTCTTGGATGTCGATTGTTTAACGAGGACTATGTGATTCTCGATCTTGAGGGTGAGGCCAACGACAATCCTGTCGTGGAGTGTGCAGATGCATTTAGCAGTCTCAAGGGTTAACGCAGCCTTTGGCTTTGTGACATTGATCCGAACACTCAAGATGAGGTGATAGAGGACGCTACAGTGGAGGAGATGATGCATGTAGTTATTAAGGATGTAGTGGCACCGCGCGAGGCAGATGTTGCCACCGCTATTTATTTTGAGCTATCAGAGCGCATGGAGCTCACCATGGCCAGGCAGACACGCTCACTGTTGTAATTGGTACACCAGAGGTATTTTTTGCACGAATGAATCATTCTACCACGCATGCTTCGATTACATTTATTGACGTCTCATCTGATTCGCATTTTACCGAAATGAACTCATGTGAGTTGCAGATTCGAGCAAGTTGGTTGCAGATAGAGCACGTGCCAAGGATAATTTTGAAGGCATAGTGGATACTCCTACGTTCTTGAAGGAGGAAGAGGCGTCGTTTGGAGCTACTGGCCCGAGGACCAGTTCCAGTGTAGCCGAGGAGGTCGTGATTGAGCCTGCAGTTTGAGAATTTGCTCTTGTTAACTTGTTCAGCCATGTTGGCTTTGTGTTGACGTATGTGCCATGTCATTCGTACTTTTCCTATTCTAGTACTTTACGAATGTTGGGTGTTGGTACCCTTTGATATTTTGCGCAGATATGTGGCATTGTTTTTGTTTGCACTTTTGTGCTTTGGTAGTTGTTGTTAGTGGCAATAGGATTTGAGACTTAGTTATGCTCATATTGACTTGTTTATGGATGTTATCCGCGTAGCATGTTTTTCCATATTAGTCTTGTTTGTTGGATAAATCTTACATTTGTGCTTGCTTATCATTGAATATTTTGATGTCGACTTATCTTTGGTGATTAAAAAATGTTTTGCTTTATTGATCCTTTGTTGCTAAATGAGATGTTTGCTTCGTTGACCAGATTATGATCTAGGTAACTTGTTGTTGCGTTGGCATGTTTGGCCGTAGCCTATGCACATAGCTTGTTTAGGGAAACACGGTTCCTCTTTACGATGGATGAGTTGTACTCGATCAATTCTTATGCCTTTTGAATAGGCGTTGAGGCTATGAAGCCTTTATGAGATTTTATCTCGTCAGGAGCACGAAATAGATGAGTACTGAGCTCAATCTAAATTTTGCGTCACCGTGTAGGTGTGTTAGGCATAGGAGCCGTAATGCACGACACTCTTTTCGATTGTGTGCTTTAGATGAGAATTGAGCTCGATATTGTATGAGACACCATGTAGGTGTGTTAGGCATAGAAGTCGTAGTGTGCGACACTCTTTTGGAATGTGGGCTTTTAGATGAGAACTGAGCTCGATCTAGTAAGAGACACCGTGTAGTTGTGTTTGGCATAGAATTCGTAGTGCGCGGCATTCTTTTGGAATGTGGGCTTTTAGATGAGAACTGAGCTTGATCTAGTAAATGCCACCGTGCATGTGTGTTAAGCTTAGGAACCGTAATGCACGACACTCTTTTGGAATGTGTGATTTAGATGAGAACTGGGCTCGATCTAGTAAATGACACCGTGTAGGTGTATATTATGAGATTTGATCTCTTTAAGGCGCGGAGCCTGTAAGTAACTCGTGGTGTGTAGTTTTATGGCATTGTGTGGGTCTTCATGAGTTGTTGGCTGTACTCCTTAGCTCCTTTCAGCTATAAGTGCCACCTCTCCTATTTTAGCGCGACTTTATGCGATCTCGAATATAACCAATTTGAAGGATGTTACAACCAAATCTTTCGTTAATTTACGCATTTAAGCAAACCAGATCACACATGGTTTTACGCCTTAAAGGCTACCAAGTCTTATGGTTTTAAAGCATTCCCATCCAATGAACCCACGACCATGTATGACATGTCACCAATAAAAAATAGTGCTAGGTTGTTAACCGGAGTGTCAATAAGTTTTGCAACAAAAGTTTTTACACCCATGCACAGTTTGAGTGCAAATTGCAACAAAAACTTTCACTCTTGCGCAATATTTTAATTTTTTTGCTTCAAAATATGAAGTCTTGGTGGTAGGGTGGCAGCCCAGATATGGGGTGCTACACATTTCTTTTTTCCTTGAAAACCGGCTTGTGCATTTGTATCAAGTGAATGTGGAGGTGACCCGACTACGGGGTGCTACTCTTTTTATTTTTTTCCCTTGTAAAATGGCTAGGCCATTTGTATCAAATGGAGTGTGGAGGTGACCTGGCTACGGGTGCTACTCCTTCCTATTTTTCTTGAAAAATGGCTGAGGCGTTTGCATCAAGTTGAGTGTGGAGGTGACCCGGCTAAGGGGTGCTACTCCTCATTTTTTTCTTTGAAAAACAGAATTTGGCTCTTGGGCCACTTTGTGCTACTCCTTACTATCTTGTCGAAGAATAAGTCGAAGCGTGTGCACAAAACCTGTTCATCGCAAAGACAAACAGTAAAAGATTTTTATTTATTTTTTAGATTGCACTTGGCTTTTGACCAAGTTGCCTACGTATGCCAGGAAAACTCGGGAATCAAGCCTCCATAGTTCATTTATTTTGTTGCAACATTTTATTCATGAAAATTCTAAAAACTACAATGAGCTACGGAGAATTCTGGATGTCGTTGCTAGGCATAGAACTTTCGACAGTTCTGGACATTCTTGGGACGTGCTAGATCGCGACTGTCCATTTCCTGCAGATAGTAGTAGCCTTTTGAGCTAGCTTGAGTGACCTTGTAAGGCCCTTCCCAATGCGGTTGGAGTTTTCCAACACGCTTATGAGTCTCGATTCTTCTCATGACTAAGTCTCCCACTTTGTCCCTTCACGGGTCAGAAGGGCCCGATGTCGATGCCCCATGGATCAAATAGGCACGACGCTTGCATCAGAGTAAGTGGTTGTGCAAGAACATGCGTAAGATGGGCCAAAAATTGACAACTTTTGCATCTTCTGACAAAATTCATTGCATCTTTAGGCAAGTTTGGCGAATACTAGACTTAGTGTAACACCTTTTGAGCCAAGGAGCGCCCTTCTAAGTGATTTTTGCAAGCTCCAATTTGTATCTCATTTAGCAAAACATCCGCTTGGCGAGGTGATAGACACCCTAGTAGTGGTCCTTCTAAGGATTTTCTGTAAATCTCATCATTAAAGATGGTGAAACAATGTACGTTGTATTTCAGTCATCGCACTACAACGGAGTTGCTTGGAAGCTTTCCTTCTTTGTGGTACGTATATATTTCATCCTTCCAAGAAGGTTCTGATATGATTGGCATGGCCTGTTCGACTCTTTTGAGAGTTCTTAGATATCGTCGGATTCCTCTATCGCTAGTAAGACGATTCTTCTTTCGGTGTAGACCTATGTTGAAATGGCAAACTTGGAAAGCGCACCGACCTTGATGTTCTCACTTCTTGGGACCTGATACCATGTAAAAATAGTAAAAGATATCACAATATCTTTAAGCTTGTTCAAGTAGAGGATCATAATGTCATCCTGGAGGGGATCCTCTATTCCACTCATGCGTTCCACTTTGTATGCCATTTTCTAATAATGATATTTAATTAATTATTATTCTTTAGTAATTTCTTCTCTCTCCTCTCTCCTCTCTCTTAGTACGTAATCCCTTCTCTCTCTCCAACCCACCACTAATTCGCACATGAAATTTATTTTTTTCTCTCTTCTTATTTATCTTTCTTTCAAATTTTATATTTCACATGAAGCAATTTACTCTATAAATTTGGGCAAATGATATCTACATAGCAAAACCCTAAAATATCCAGTGTTGTTAAAATCGGATCGGACCGACCGGTCGAACCGGTTCGACCGGTGACCGGTAGCTTGGCAGGTCCGGTTGAGTTCTAGAACCAGTGTCTCTAAGAACCGGTCAAACTCGGTAAGAACCGGGAACCGGTGACCCGGTTTGGTAGTGGTTGAACCGGTTTGTGTATTTAATTTAAAAAATTCAAATTTTTGATGGGTAATGGAAATTGAACCCTAGACCTCTAAGTAACAATTAGATGCTTTAACCAATTGGGCTATAATAGAATTTGTAATCTTCACACTTATTAAAATATATAATAAATAGCTAAAGTATACTTTTCTCATATACCACACATATATTATACTATTATTTTCATAGCTTTGGAGTATTATATTATAAAGCATTTTGTTATATTTTTTTCTCCTATATAGTAAATGTTCATAGACTAGTGATTATTTTTTTAAGACTTCAATAATTACAATTCATGAAATATTATGCATATCTGTTTAAAACTTAAATCACTACATGCGTAGTTTAATCTTTTAATTATTATATGTTAATCAAATACTCTAATTTAATTCTTTTTATTTCTAAATAATACATTACCTAAATTAAATAAATTGTGAATTTTATGACTAGAAACATATCAATTAAGAGTAAAGAAACTAATTTATAATTTCTCATTTCCTAAAATTGATACTAATAAAATTATGTAGCAAGATATATTTTTATAATTTTATAACATATTGTGTCAAACCGGTCGGACCAGTGGTTCGATCGATTCGAACCAGTAAAACCAGTAACCAGTGAGGTTACCGGGTCGACGTCCGGTCCGGTTCTGAAGACACTGAAAATATCTCACAAAATCTCACTTTTACTTTTAACAATTTTAAACCACGAATTTATAAACCGAGTAGAATCCTTGATAAAAGTACGATTATCCCATAATTCAAGGGATGACTAAGTAACAAGCATTTAACCGTAACACTAGATTCCTTGTAATTATACATATCTAGATTCTAGTCTTCTCTTTCAAATTTTTTTTATTGATTCTTTTTCCTTATTAATGCCAATCAATTAAGGAGCAAAATCTTTGAAAGGTTGACTAAAATATGTCTCTTACCTAGTTATAACACGATTGTTTATTTTTTTAATAAAACTAGTAAGTAATTCGTGTGTATCTCTCATTAAATTAGTAAGTCATTAAACTCACTACAAAACACGTGATAATAATAATAAAATTTTCATAAACTTAAAATAAACAATAAATGCATGCGCATCCTTTTGCATGTAAAGTTATTTTTTCCCCTTTATATTATTTTTAACTGGGAACTGGAATTATACTTTGAAGTTATTATTTTATTTAAGTAAATCATGTACATAAACAAAACCTGAAATCAAGATTCCCTTTTCATATTTTTCATATTTCATTTTTCAGTCATATTCTTAATATTTCAACTCTGACTAATTTTGATGTATAAAAAAAGGAATTATTCTTGAATTTAAAGATATTCTGATATTTTTGTCTCAAGTATATCAACATTTAAATTATAAGTAACGTAATATAAATTTCGATTTATAAATAGAAAAAATGAAAGAGAAGACTAGAATGTAGATATGTATAATTAAAAGAATCCAGTATTACGGTTAATTGCTGGTTACTTAGTCATCCATTGAATTATGGGATAATCTTCCTTTTATCAACGACTGTACCTGCTTTGTAAATTCGTAGTTTAAAATTGTTAAGAGTAAAAGTGAGATTTTGTGAGATATTTTAGGGTCTTGCTACTTAGATATCATTTGCCCAAATATATAAAGTAAATTACTTCAAATAAAATATAAAATTAGAAAGAAAGATAAATAGGAAAAAGACAAAAAGTTAAAATTTATGTATAGTTTTTTAGTGGTGGGTTGGAGAGAGGTGGATTTACTAACTAAGAGAGGAGAGAGAAGAATTTAATAAAGAATGATAATTAATTATATACTATTATTAGATAGTGGCAAATAAAGTAGAACAAGAGTGGAATAGAAGATCCTCTCCTTGTTCTCATTGGCCTCGTATGCGCTGTTGAAGTGATTTGCCACAAGTTTTGAATCTATGAAGACTGCAAGACGTTTGACTGCCACTGAGCTTGCCATTGAGGTATCGACGAGGATAACTTCATATTCCACCTCATTGTTAGTTACCACGAAGTTTAGACTGATCGTGTATTCGAATTCTCTGGCGTTGGGAGATCTTAGGTATACATCTACTTCTCCGCCTTTGTTTATAGCTAAGCCATCAACATGTAATGTCCATGGAGCTTCTTCTGTTTCGACGGTAGCAGATTGTGCTTTCTGAACTTGCGCCCTTTCGAGGGTTTCTGCGATGATGTTGGCTAGGACTTATGCTTTGATAGCTGTTCTGGGGTGGTACTCAATACCGTACTTGCCAAGCTCTATGGCCCATTTGACTTACCTTCTGGATGTCTCGAGCTTCAACAACACTCCAAAGGTGCATTTCTTCGGATTTAGTTTCATGTTGTACTGTCTCATAATCGAGAAGGAGGTTGTGAGATGATCAACTTGATCTTCAGCTTTGATCCTTTTGACAAGCATGTCGTCCATGGTTTCGCCGATGTGGTCATAGAACATCTTGAGGTTGAAAGGCATGACACTGTAGCAGAATACTCCTATATCCGTGACAAATGCAGTTTTGCTCAGGTCGTATACTGCCATTAGTATCGGATGATATCCACTATGAGCATCCATCATGCTTAGGAGTGCACATCCCGCTGTTGAGTCGACTAGCTAATCGATCCGTGGTAGAGGGAACGGGTCCCTATGACAATGCTTGTTGAGATCTAGTCTATGCACATGTGCCAATCTTGGTTGAGATTCAAGTACGAGAACAATGCTGCTGAGCCATCCGGAGAAACACACTTCATAGATGTGGCGTGCGGTCATTTTTACGGTTACTTCCTTGTCTGTGACATCATTCTTTTCTTTGCTGAAGTCCTATTTCTTTTGTTTGACATGTTTTGCCTTTGGATCAACGTTTAACCTATGAACAATAATACGAGGATAAATACCTTTTAGGTCATTGTCGGTCCAGGTGAAGATATACATGTTGTCGCAGAGACATTGGATACGCTTGTGGTCCACATCCTCAAACATGCTGGTGTCGATGCTAGTTATCTTTGTTGAATGGGTCAAAGGCAGGCATATCTCTTTCAATTCGCCCAGAGATTCGACTCTAGATGTGATTGCCAATTGTTGTCTAATTTTACGTAGTCTCTTGCCCTCCAACTCTGGCGATATTTCTATTTCAATGATGTTGTCGGGAGGATTACTGTATGACGGCCCTTGCGGTGCTAGCATTTTTCCCTTATCATCGAGTGTATTGATCATGTTGACCTCCAAGGCTGAATCTGCTTGAAGTGAGGCCACATAACATGTCCAAGCTTCTTTATAGTCACTGTTGACTTCCCTGCACCATATTTGGTGGGACATTTCATCTTCTAATGATATGTCGATACCACTGCCTTAGAATCCTTGAGATATGGGTGGTCGCTGATTATATTGTAAGTGAATGGCGCGTCGACAATTAAGTACTCTATGTTCCGAGTCCTTCTTTTTCTGAAGGATATATGAAGCAAAACTGTTCCAACTGCTGCCACTCTTGATCCTCCAAAGTCGTATAATCGAGATGTTACCATTTACATGTGCGTGTCACCTAGTTCAATTTGCTCTGGTGCATATAAAGAGATGATGTTGACTGAGCTTTCGTTGTCAATCAAGATTTTCTTGATGTTGTAGTTCGTAATTTCTAGGCTTACGACAAACAGGAAATTCAAACTCGCGACTTTCATAACTTGTGGATCGAGCTTATATTTATCATGTTTGTCAAATGTCAAAGCATCCTCAATTGTTTTTATCGTGGATATCATATGAGATACCCGTTGATAGTTATCTTGTGCCAGATCGCGTGTAATCCTCTTGCGTGCTTTGTTTGAATCTCCGCCCCCTTGGGCCTCCAGAGATCATAGCGACATCGTTTGGGATTTGGATTCTTGCAGTCGTATAGCCCTCTTGATTAAGGAACCATGTGACGACTTGTGCGACATGTTCAAAGGCTTCTTTCTTCGTGAAGAATATTGAACTGTAGAATTCATACTCCTCTTGTTTGAGCTCATCGAAGCATAGTCTTACTTTGAAAGTGAACTCTCAGAGATGACTTGGTCCTTCTTCCTTGTAGCATTCAAAGATTGGGGATCTCCAATGTCGTATTGCACAATACTCGTAGAGTTTGGCACTTGCTATAGTAGCATTTGGCTCTAGTGTAACCATTTGTTTATGCAGATTCTGTGTCACCCTTTCTTTGATGGTGGTACCTGCAATCATATTAATAACTCATTTTGTAGCCATATTGTCAAGTATCATCCCTTATGACCGGGACGATGTTTTTCTATCCTTTTTCGGTTGGAAAGGGTGTTTTGGAATTGGAAGTTACTTACTTGTTCCGACTGTCCTTGACATATTCTGCCAAGTAGCCTTCCTTTATCAAACGTTCTATCTCATCATAGAGTGCACGACATTTCGAGGTGTCGTGGTTGTATTGTTAATGATACTTGAAATATAACTTTGATTTGCATGTTTCCTCCATTTCTCGAAACTTTCTTGGAGTATTGAGGAGATTCTGCTTTTTGGCGACATTGTAAATGTTGCTCTTGTTGGTGGTAATCAGGAGTTTTTCTCTCGGAGGAGATCTTCCACGCTTTGTACCACTCTTCTCATTTTTGTCGTTACGACGTGAGTCATTTTTCTTGGATTGAATATTGTCGCTTCAGAAATTTCTCATTTTGTTGCACTCCTCAATTTCCATGGCATTGAGCGCTAGTGTTGATTTGTTCGATGGTATGCGGTTTCTGCCTTAGAAGCTCATTGGCTACCAATCTATTTGTCAAGGTGTTGAACAACATGTTTGCAACGCTCTAAGTGAATGGCATTTCAACTCGCATACCTTGGTATTGAACCGTCTGATGTAGTCTCTGCTTGATTCATCGTTGCCTTGTATGATAATCTTCAAGTATTCTTGTGTCAACCATGTTCGCTTTTGTGTAGCAAACTGTAACCTGAACATTGTTCTGAACTGATCGTATGTATGTATTGAAAGTGGTGGAATCCTCAAAAACCAATCTTGAGCTACATCAACGAGAGTGATATCGAACAAACGTGCTTATATGCCTTTTGAGTAGCATCCCAAGTTGAGCATTTCGTCTAGGAGATGCAAGTGAGCACTAGGGTCCCCTTTACCATAATAGGTTGGCATTTTCGGGATATCACGGCCTTGGCCTAGCACTATTCACTGCATATCTGGTGAGAATGGAGGAGCCTCATCAACATATTCATCATCTGCTCGAAGAGTCCTTCTAGTGAGGTCGGTAGGAGTGATTCTAGTGGGATCTCATTCTCTTCTTTCTTAAAGCAACGTTCTGGCCTTCCAACGTGCAGTTGCCCTTGTCTCTTGTGCGCACGATCATCGTGTGATCTAGTGAACATAGTTGATGCATCAAAACGGGATAGTGACGGCGGGGGTTGATTTCTCCTGCCACGAGGATGTCTGCGATCTTCCGAAGGTAATGTAGTGGTTGTCGTTCTCCTTTCACGTGTATGACCCCTAGGAGTTGAACCTTGGGAGTGGTTGTCTGTCTGGCCTAAATTTGCAACGCGAATCGGAGGTGGCAGTACCGAATTTTGCAGCCATATGTAACCATATTCATCATTTGATCAAACCACTTGGGACGAAGTGGCGACAGACTTGTTGATGCATTGTTTGCGGCTTGTACATTAGTAGCCACTGCGGGCGGAGTTTGTAAATTAGTTGCCTGAGGCTATTGTGGTTGTGTTCCTGCTTGCGATGCCATGTTAGAATGAGTTCAAGAGTTGTTTCGTGAAGTAATGAGTTGTCTTAGTGTTGAAACCATAATGCCTTTGATATCGTGCATCTAGTTGTTTCCCACAGACGGCGCCTCTGGCGCGGGGTGTTTTTGCTGGTCTCGAGATTACCTCCCCACCAGACTCTTTTGCCCCTTATAGGCAACACAAGAAGAGCTTTTGGTTCGATGAAAACCTGCACTTAAAGACAGTATGGTTAGAAGTAAACAGTTATATAAGTAAGTAACCCATGATAGGGAAGGATACATGTGTTGCTTTCTTATGACTAGGTTGAACAAGGAGTCGAGCTGCCTACGTATCTCTCTAAGAAGAAAGACTCAAGTCGGATGTAGTTCATTATTAAGTTGTGCCCGCGGAGAGTCTTAGATGCCGTAATGTTAGCTCAGGAGTTATATGCATTGTATTGGCCCTTAGGCCCGATTTGGACTATCTCGGAGGATATTTATTTCGTAGTCGAGGCCTGAGTGGCCGTAACATTGACCCTTGTCGGGTATATCATGTTTGGAGTTCATTCCAGCAGCCTAAGGCGTAGCATTTTATCGAGCCCCGAATGCTCGATTTCGGACCTCATGCGATTTGCACCACGAAGTGGTCAAATCCCGGGTTAAAGTCTCGTACTTTAGTCGAATTTTTGACCAATGAATGTATATAGAAAAGTAGAGGAGAAAATACTCTAAGTATTTGTGTTGACGTATTTTTGGTTGACGTGGAACCGGTTGACGTGGATTTTGTAAGACGTGGATTCCGTTAGACGTGGAAATCTGACATGGAATCCATAAGACGTGGAATTATCGACGTCAGATTTCGTAAGACAAGGAATGCAAGATGCGCTTTCTCTCACTAGAATTCTAGAGAGAAGCTAGAGCATCCAGGCTTCCAAGTGAGCTACCCCGCAAGTGTCCAAACCTACGTTGCACGGGTTCGGGTACGGCGGTACGGGTACGGTACGGTACGGATACGCCGATATGGCCTTTTTTAAAAACAACCAATATCGGTATGGCTAGGATACGTCTATATATAAATAATTATTAATATTTATTATATGTATTTTTTTATTTTTAACAAGCAATAAAATTTAAAACTTAAACAAGAAAAATTAGAAATACACAAAAAATGTTTAACATTAAAAAACGTCATTCCTCAAATATGAAAAAGACATATAAATGTGAATTATTTATGACTAATAAGTTAAACAATAACATAACAAGCTTGAAGATGACGCATGGTGGTGGTGGTGATTATGAATAGAAAAAGAAAAGTATAATTGTATGTGGCGCATGGTGGCGGTGGTGATTATGAATAGAAAAAAAAAGTATAATTGTAAAAATAATGAGACCTGAATCGTGCCTTTGATAAAGGGATTTTCATTTTTTATTTCATTTTATATTTGATGGAATTTATATTTAAATATTTAATCCATTAAATATTAAAAATTTAATAAAAAGACCCATAATAGTTCCGATACTCCTAAAAAAACGTATCGGATACGTATCGAGATTTTTTTAATTTCAAAATTAAAGGATACGCCACGTGGCGTATCGGATATGTCAGAACCGGTATCGGTATCTGAATCGGTATCGATATGTATCGGGTACTGCATAGTCGTCTTGGTATCGGTATCGGTGCATCAGGTCCAAACCCTCAAATGAAGAAGTGAGGGTGTATTTTTAGATAAGTGGGGAAGGCTAAGGCATGAGAGAGCATGCCCACACACACTAATGGTGTAGTAGGTGAAAGAGAGAGAGAGAGGTGCACCATAGGACCAGTGCACCCATATTGCACCGGGGTGACCCAACGGCCGACGTGCCACGTAGCACGTCGAGCTTGATCGAGGTGCCGGTTCACATCGATTTTGACTAACGTGTCAGAGCATGTTCGCGTTTGATCGACGAGCCACGTGGCAGGTCGACTTGACCTGGTGGTTGCCACGTCGATTTGATCGACATTGTCGGGTTTTGTATGACATGATGCGTTAGGTTGAACGATGCGGCTCGTGCTCAGGGGTGTCGTCCTTTTGCTTGATTGCGTGGACTCTATGCTCGACGTTTTGTCGTAACAGACCATTTTCTTGAGGTCAATGGTCTTAGTTTGAGGATCGCGTTGTTTTGATATTTGATGGTCTAGTTGGATCGGCAGGAAATCGACTTTTGCCCCTACTCCGAGTTATTCTAAAAATATCTGTGTATGTTGGAGGTGTCGTAATTATGGCACACAAGACGTCAAAATACCTTTTTACATGGTGATCTAGCCGAAGAAGTATACAGGGAACAACCTCCAAGGTATGTTGTTCCGAGGGAGTTTGGAATGGTTTGTCGTCTCAAGAAATCCGTGTATGGACTTAAATAGTCTCCATGGCATGGTTTTGTTGCTTTTCTAGTGTTATCACTATGTTGGGCATAAAACAGGGCCAAAAAGATCACTCGGTCTTTTATCTACATACTAGTGTTGGCAAAATATTTCTTGTAGTGTATGTTGATGATAATGCGATCACAAGCAACGATGATGGATGGATTCATAAGTTAAATTCATTCTTATAGTAGCATTTGCAAACCAAAGATCTTGGAAATTTGAAGTATTTTCTTGGGGATTGAAGTTGCAAGATCTGAACAACGCATTGCATTGTGTCAGATGAAATATACCTTTTTATCTGAAACGGTGTTACTAGGAGCAAAACGGGTTGACTCACCGATGGATGTCAATGTCAAGCTTATGACAAGTCATGGTGAACCATTAACTAATCTTGAACAATGTAGATGGTTAGTTGGCAAGTTAAACTACCTCACAGTCACTCAACCATATATTTTATTTGCGGAGAGTGTGGTAAGTCAGTTTTTGAACTCACCTCATACTAGCCATCGAGAAGTAGTCATTCGAATTTTGAGATACTTAAAAGGTTCCCCTGGTTCAAGGTTGTTATATAAGAGTAACAAGCGACTTCGAGTTGTGGGCTATCTTGATGCTGATTACGCGAGTTATTTGTCAGATAGAAGATCTACCTCAGGATATTGCATCTTTGTTGGAGGAAATCTCATTTCATGGAAAAGTAAGAAACAAAATGTTGTGTCAAGATCAAGTGCATAGTCTAAATATAAGATTATGACATATACTTCATGTGAATTGATATGGGTGAAGTATTTTCTTCAAGAACTTGGATTCATGTTGCCACTTCCAATGGAGTTGTTTGATGACAATGAGGCAACATGTCACATTACCAATAATCTGGTTTTCACGAACATACCAAGCATATTGAAGTGGACTACCATTTGGTTCGAGAAATATTTTCTGATAAAACTATTTGTACTTCACATGTTAAATCTAATGAACAGTTAGCTGATTTATTTACTAAAGCATTAAGTGGGTTGATGAGCATTTATTTAGCATCGTTTTAGTACTCATTTACTTATTCTTTTGTATAATTATTGGTGCATATTTTTGGTTTTAGTATTATTTCTTATTTTTTTAGGATTTTATCGAGTCACGACAAAACAAAGCTAAAAGATCACAAAATTGATGTTTTTGGTAACAAGCATCACGACGCTACGCAAAGGAGGTAAATCCAAATCACAACACATGAAGAAGTCCAAAAGTCGGCACTAAAGAATGTAGCACGAGCAATAGAAAGAAGCAGAACGTCGCATAGGAGAAATAGAGAATGGCGCGATGAGGTAAAAAAGTAGCACGAGCTATGCTAGTAGTAGCACGACGGAGCAACGCAACGTATCTCGTCGCACAACTTGACAACGTGATCGTCTTTTCCTGCTGATTAAGTTGTGGCTATTCACAAAATTAGGGCATTAAGACTTTCCTATATATTGGAGAGGACAACCAACACTAGAAAGACACTCACTATAGACTGCGAACATCAATTCTCAGTAGCTTACAACTGTTTTCAGAGAGAAGCACCATGAAAGTTCTGTTCTAGTTTAGTTTTTGTCATTGTTTAGAGTCAATAGTTTGTAGAGAAGAAGATAGCACGTAGGAGTCAAGAAGATAGCCAAAGAGTCAACGTTTCTCCGGATCTGAGAAGATTTCCTCTATATCTTTAATTTGTTTATGTTATTTTATTCTTTGTTGATTGTTGAACTTATGACTATGAGGAGCTAGCCTACTCGAGTAACTCTGAGTTATGAATATGTGTGTTTGTTTTGCTTGATGTGTGTTCGATAAAATTGTATGTCTAGATTGAATAGTTATTTATGTTGTGTGATTAGTCTTAATCTTGCTGGAATAACGGATGCAATACCTTGAGACTGCCGGAGTGTAGATGTTAAGCTAGTTATATATACATGTGATTTGTGACTTTAGTACGCTAACGTAATTGATGCGCAACCCCTAGATCACACTCGATCAATCTTGATTATGTACATTTATGTTAACACGATTCGAATGAGGTTATTGGATTGCAGATTTAAAATTTCCAGTTAAACAACTCTCAAATGGGTTGAACCCGCTAACGCGGTAGGTTATTAGAGACTCATAGATTCTATAGTTAGGATAGGTCTAGCTATAGTTCACGGATCCATTATACATTCAAGCTCTAAACCATCATCAAGCATCTTAATTAAATATATATAGTTTGTCTATGAACTACTATGGTTAAATCAGTTGTGAAACCCAACCCCTAAACAATCTTTTAATCTATTATTTATGACCTAAGTTCAACCAATCAATATTCTTAAATTTTATTTTATTTACTTTTGTGCATTAGTTATATTAGTTTCCCTAACATTCATTAGTTTAATAAACCAATCTTCCTTGCATTCATCTTTAGTTAGTTTAATTCATCATTGTATTCAAATCATTCTCATTATTTTCATTGCACATTAGTTTAGTGATCTTCTGCATTCAAAACTGTTTTCATTTAACATGCAGAATGTTCCGTTGTTCGTTTCTGTTTTTTTTGCATTCACACAAATAAGTAATGTAATAAAAACAATGAACTACGAAGACTTGATTCCCATGTATACATGGAATAGGTAGGCAACTTAGTCAAAAGCCAAGTGCACTGAAAAAGTTAATAAAAATCTTTTCCCTTTGTCTTTTCTATGATCATGTTTTGTGCAAAACACTTCAATATTTTCTTTCCGAAAGATTGAAAGAAGTAGCACGATACGACTAACAAGCCTTTAATGCCTTCTTCAAGGAAAAAAATGAAGGAGTACCATCCAATAGCTGGGATAGCTTCACATTCAAACTTGAATCAAACACCCATATCGCTTTTTTAAGAAAAAAAATGAAGGATTAGCACCCATAACTAGGTAACTCTGCATTCAAACTTGAATCAAATGCCCATGTTGCTTTTTCAAGGAACAAGGAAGGATTTTGGGCTACCACCCTACTTACCACTAAGACTTCATATTTTGAAGCAAAAAAACATAAAAATTGTGCAAGGGTGAAAACCTTTGGAGCAAATTTCATAAAAACTGCGTATTGGTGAAAACCTTTGTTGCAAACACTCATTATCACTCAGGTTAACTACCTAGCCATGTTTCTCATTGGTGACATGTCATACATGGCAGTGGGTGCTCAATTCGAATGCACAAATTGCATTGGAAGGGTAGCACGAGCGAGTTGGAAAACTCCAACCCTCATGGGAAGGACCATACAAGGTCACTAAGGCTAGCTCTAAAGGCTACTACTACTACTTGTACGAAATGGATGGTCACGACCTAGCATGTGCATGGGATGATTAGAACCTGAGGAAATTCTACGCGTAATATGGGATGCAGAATTGTTCCGTAGTTCATTTCTGTTTTTTTTCATTCTCATGAATACATGATGTAATAAAAACAATGAACTATGGAGACTTGATTCCCAAGTATACTTGAGATACGTAGGCAACTTGGCTAAAAGCCAAGTGCAGTCTATAAATTAAATCTTTTTTTGTTTGTCTTTGCTAGGAACATGTTTTGAACAAAAATCTTCTATCTTTTCTTTCCGAAGGATTGAAAGAAGTAGAACGGCATGCCTAACAAGTCCTTAATGCTTTTTTCCTTTCAAGAAAAAAAGGAAGGATTAGCACCCCATAGCTGGGTTATCTCCGTATTCGACCTTGAATTAAACGTGCATGTCGTTTTTTCAAGGAAATAAGGAAGGAGTTGCACCCCATAGCTGGGCTACAACCTTACTTACCACTGAGACTTCATATTTTGAAGCAAAAAATACAAAAACTGGGCAAGGGTAAAAACCTTTGGAGCAAATTGCATAAAAGCTGCGCATTGGTGAAAATATTTGTTGCAAACACTCATTCTTGCTTAGGTAACTACCTAGAAATATTTCTTGTTAGTGACAAGTCATACATAGCTGTGGGAGCTCGATTAGAACGCACAGATTGCATTGGAAGGGTAGCATAAGCAAGTTGGCAAACTCCAACCCTCATGGGAAGGACCATACAAGGCCACTAAGGCTAGCTTTAAAGGCTACTACTACCTGCAGGAAATGGATGCTCACGACCTAGCATGTGCATGGAATGTTCAGAACCTGAGGAAATTCTACACCTAATATGGCATGCAGAATGTTTCTTTGTTCGTTTTTGTTTTTTGCATTCTCACGAATACGTGATGTAATAAAAATAATGAACTACGGAGACTTGATTCCCAAGTATACTTCGGATACGTAGGAAACTTGGTCAAAAGCCAAGTGCAGTCTATAAATTAATTTTTTTTTTGTTTGTCTTTGCTATGAACAAGTTTGTGCAAAACACTTCTATCTTTTCTTTCCAAAGGATTGAAAGAAGTAGCACGATACGCCTAACACGTCCTTAATACTTTTTTCATTTCAAGGGAAAAAAGCAAGGATTATCACCCCATAGTTGGGTTAGCTCCACATTCAAACTTGAATCAAACGCCCCTATTATTTTTTCAGGGAAACAAGGAAGGAGTTGCACCCCATAGTTGAGCTACCACCCTACTTACTACTAAGACTTCATATTTTGAAGTAAAAAATAAAAAAATTGTGCAAGGGTAAAAACCATTGGAGCAAATTGTATAAAAACTACTCATTGGTGAAAACCTTTTTTGCAGACACTCATTCTCGCTCATGTTAACTTCCTAGCAAACTATACCTGGATGTGGGTGCATTCGAATGCACAGATTGCATTGGAAGGGTAGCACATGCGAGTTGACAAACTCCAACCCTCATGGGAAGGACCATACAAGGTAACTAAGGATAGCTTTAAAGGCTACTACTACCTGCAGGAAATGGATGGTCGCGACCTGGCATGCGCATGGAATGTTCAGAACCTGAGGAAAATTCTACGCCTATCTACGCTTAATATGGCATGCATAATATTCCATAGTTCATTTCTCTTTTTTGCATTCTTACGAATACGTGATGTAATAAAAACAATGAACTACGGAGACTTGATTCCAAGTATACTTGGTATACGTAGGAAACTGGTCAAAAGCCAATTGCAGTCTATAAATTAAATATTTTTCTGTTTGTCTTTGCTATGAACAGGTTTTGTGCAAAACACTTCTATTGTTTCTTTCCGAAGGATTGAAAGAAGTAGCACGGCACGCCTAACAAGTCCTTAATGCTTTTTTCAAGGAAACAAGAAAGAAGTAGCACCCCATAGCTGGGTTAGCTTAGAATTCAAACTTGAATCAAATGCCCTTGTCGCTTTGTCAAGGAAAAAAGGAAGGAGTAGCACCCCACAGCTGGGCTACCACCATATTTACCACTAAGGCTTCATATTTTGAAGAAAAAAAAAATTATGCAAAAATTGCACAAAGGTTGACTACCTAGCAATATTACCTATCAAAAAAACTACCTAGAATTATTTCTCGTGGGTGACATGTCATACATGGTTGTGGGTGCTAGATGCAAAAAGCACAAATTGCATTGGAAGTGTAGCACTTGAGTGAGTAACATCCTAGACCGAAGTTTCACTCAAGATTGCGTAAAAACAAGTTGAGGAATTGGTGGCACAAGATTGCGTAAAACCAAAATAAGCAAGTTGGTAGCACTAAATTGAATAAAAACCAAGGTAAGGAGTGGTAGCACTTGAGTGTGTAAAATTCTAGACCTATGTTTCACTCAAGGCTCACAAAGGCATCGAGACAGGGTGCTTCTACAATAGCAAAGTTGGACGACACATCAGGGACTACCTGCTTCAAATACAGGGAAGCCAAATAGTCCTTGTAATACAATCTACACCCAAAGTAGTAATTAGTGTCCTTGAAGTCAAGTCCCGAATCCTCGAAAAGCATAACATCACCAAGGCATTCATCATTTCCCTTGTTGTTGTCTACTATAGCTCTCTTTTGCGCGATATGTCGCCAAACTAAAACTCTGAAGCTACCTCAATCTTGCGGTCATCACTCAATGGCTACTAAGTAATGAGAAGTAAGGAAAATATATTACACTCTAACATGAGTACATCAATTCAAAGGATAAGCTAACAAGAGATTTCACAAAAGAAATTTTTATTGCTTCTTGTCCTCTTTTGAATCCTTCAGTTTGCTCTCTTGAAGATGGCAAGCTCTCAAGCCTCTTGATGGTAGCATCACCTTCATCTAGTGCGAGTCGACGTAACTTATGTATGGAAGAAGTTGCAAGTAAATCCTCTTCCAAAGCTACCCTCTCCTTGAGGGAGTCATCTAACAAACCATCCAACTTAGATGTCTTGAGCATCTCTTCGTCCAAGCACTCCTCAACATCCTTGAGTCCTTCATCATGAGCCCTCAGATTATTATCAGCATTCCTGGCCGCAACAACCTCCCTATGAACAAAGCTCTCATGCTCTTGTTGTTGGGTCAACATGATATCATACTTGTTGATAAGTACTCTGGTTGCTAACATAGACTGGACGTGTAAAAAAAACAAATAAGTCACTAACTCCAATTAAATGAATTAGTAGCAAGAGTGACAGGAGTTGAGCAATATCTGGTGCCACAAAATCAGATCGCGCTCCTTGATCGCGCGTGTGAGGCATGATGTGAACTATGATTGCGTGTGTTACTGATAAACATGTTATGCGTGCTCTAATTTGTGTTGTACTTACTTTTGTGCAATATCGTCTTGGCTTTGTCTTGTTCGTCTCTCCACTTATAGTTTCCTTCACTTTCATCATTTTTCCCATCTCAATGTTCAGCTCAACGAAAAATTGAAATAAAATGTTATATATGACTCAAAATCGGAATTAAATTAAAGTCTCTATAATTAAGAACTTACCAATGTGGGTTGCCTCCTGCACAACTCTGAGTTTATTGTCGTTTAGCTCGACAATTTTGGTGAAGAATCAGGGGTCCTTTGGTGCACCGACTGCACCATGGTTATTCTCATCCTTAGCTCATTTTTTCACATTTTCCTCTCCTTTGATGGTCATCTGCAAGAGTCCATTAACAATGTTGAAAGTGGCATTGCATGCTGTCAGGATACTGTGTTCCTTCATGGCTCTTGCAACATCGTACATCAATTGGAATGTTGTACCATATGGTAACCATTGGAAATCCTTCCCCATGGTATGTTTCTCCTCTCATCTTATCAAAGACATGACGGCTAACTTTACTTAACCCCAGTAATATATGTCGTTCACATGTTTCTCTTCTAACCATGACACATCAAATCCAATGTTATCCCTTTCAAGGTAGTCATCATGTGTTTTTCCTAGCATCTCTTGAAAGTCTATCCAAGATTCAACAAATGTTGCACCTTGTTTTTGTTTGAAGTTCAAAATTCTCTCCTTCCACGACTTTGTGTGTACACCTACACAAAATCTGAATTTGAATTCATTGATTGTTGTAGCCCAATCTCCTCTCCAATTGACTTCAGAAATATACCCTTCTCTTACTTTTCTTGTCAATGAATGAAGGAAAATTTCTGCCATCTTGTATTCCTCTGTAATACCAAAGAAGTAACATGCTTCTTTGAATTCGGTCGAGAGAAGAGCCCTGAGGTGAAGAACCGGTCGTTATAATGTATATGAGGGTTGTCATATGGTTCTCCTTCAAATTGCTCCTTCATAATCACTTTCACCAATTCTTCATCAACAACATTGATGTCAAATTTTGGACGTGGCAGAGCAAATTTGTTGATGTGCTCCGCGTAGCTCACAGCATACCAGTCGGCTTGATATTGTCCTTCTATGTGTGTCACCTGCAGAAGTGGTCCTTGTATGTAAGTCCTTCCAATGTTGTCGTACCTCATCTTGCTTCCACACGGTGGTGCTGGTGCTAACTGCTTGATTCTATCCATGTGATATTCATGGAAACAAAGAGAAGTTAGTCCTTTGACAGACAAGTTTGATGACTCACACAAAACAATAATTAATACCGTTACTCTCTAGTAACGGTGCCAAAAATTTGATGGGCGTGTAGAGTGTAATAAAATAAAATATAAGTTAACACATGAATGTTACACCTAAATCCCACTTTGTTGCAAGTGCACCAAGTAATAATAAAATAGTTAGTATAGTTACGAACCAAGTAGCGTATCCCAAGGTAGTGATGGATGAATATATGAATCACTTAAATGTAGAATACTAACAATGTCATGATCTTTTCTCCCGTGCTTTCAGGATGAATGCTTATGAATGATGTGAATGTTTTCTATACTAAATATGCTTTGAATGCTTTGTATGCTAAGAATGCTTAATTTAGGATGCAATAAAAATTAATCTAAGAATGCAAAATAGTAATTAAATATCTTTTCGGGTTTTTGAGTTTTGAATGCAAGAAAACAAAACTAATTAACTAATGAAAGCAAATAAACAATTAAACTACTAATGCGAAAGAAAGATTGATTAACTAACTAAAATAAGCTAAATTAGAAAATAAAATCTAATGATTAATCGATTGATTGTGGTTGTAAACCATAATTGGAAAGATTATTTAGAGGTCAGGTTTCACAATGATTTAATTATAATTGTTCATAGACAAACTACCTATATCTACTTACAGTACTTGATAGTTATTTGATGTTTGATTGTCTAATGGATATGTGACATATGGCAGGAGTACCGTGTTAGCGGATCAACCCAGTTGTCAATTGTTTTAGAAGAGATATCAAATCTGCAATCCAATGAACTCATCCAAATTGTGTTAATAAAACGTACTTAGTCAAGATTGATCTAGCGTGATCTGAAGGTTACGCATCAGTTGCTTTCACAAATTCAAAGACATAAATCGCACACACACACACACATATGTATATATATATATATAACTATCCTTAGCATTCTACACTTTGGGCAGCCTCACACGGGTGCTTCCGTGTTATTTCAGTGGGAGTAAGGCCAGTCACACAACATAAGTAACTATTCAATCTAGATATTCAAGATCATTAAACACACATCAAGTAAGCTAATACATATATTCATAAATCAGAGTTACTCCCCTACTCTAAACAACGAGCATGTTAGCTCCTCATAATGATGAGTTCAACAATAAATAAAGAAGTAAATAGCATAGACAAAGTAAATGGATAAAGAAAAGCTTATCAAATCCAGTGGAACGTTGTTGCTTGACCCTCTTCTTACTCCCTCTTGCCATATTTTTCTTCACAAACTATTTTCTCTCTAACAATGACTCAACTAAATCAAAAACAAGACTTTGATGGTATTTTCTCTTTGGTGACAAACTCTCAGGGTTTCACTGTAGGGGAAGTAGTTGAAATTGGCGAAAAGCTCGTGCCTTTTAATTTCTGAATGTAGCTTTCTATTTATAATTTTTTCTCTACTTTGGGCTTTGCTTTAGGATGTCTGACAATCGGCCCAAATTCCTTCTGATTGTGCGTCACCCACGGAATGAACCATCTGATCGCGCACCACCCGCGCGATGCGATGCTGGTCGCACAACGTTTTAATTTTCTCCCCGTGGTCTCCTTGTGTGTTCTCTTCAATCGCGCAATGTTTGGTTCTCTTTTTTGTAGTGCCGTAGTGCTCGCATAGCGCCTGAATATCCCGAAATAGTGTCTTGACTAATTATTGCCTAGAACATTTATTTTTGGCATTATATGCCTCATTTTGTCTTGATTCCATAAATCCCTAAGAAAACATAAAACAATAATAAAACAAGCAAATATGCCATCATAAGTATTCAAAAGCATAAGTAAACATATACTTAAATCACGCTAATGAGACGTTTATCATAACCCGTTACGGGGCACATTGATTCAAAACTCGACGTGCCACGTCGAGGCACCCGAGGCGGCACGTCGGAATGTTGGCCGCCACTTCGGTCAAACATTGACCGGGTTGGTCAATAACCCATTCAAGCATTTTTGGGGTATGGACATACCCCAAGGCCTCCTCATTAATACCCTCTCATTTATACATTTGAGGGGTGGGATTTTTGGGAGCTCAAGGGTGTGTGCTTTCTCTCTTTAAAAAAACACATCAAACATCTAAGTCCACTAATAAGTTGACATGTCAAACCTCCTAAGATTGACGGATACGCCTCTTATGGCACGTCAATATGTGGTACGTCAAACAAATGGCACGCCAATTTGTGGCACGTCAAACAAAAGCACAACAAAAAAAGTACATCAAAATAAAGTACTTCAACCACTTTTCCTCTACTTTTCCATAGAACGATATGTCAACAATTGGAATAAGTGAGAGATGAATTTGACTCCCAAGTCAACGTTATGAACTTTGACTCGTGATTTGACCACTTCGTAGTGCAAATCACTCGACGTATGAATACTGAGCCTCCAAGCGAGCTTGATGAATAATAGGTGATGTTAGGCCGCCCAAATGATCTCTAAATGAGACTAATGCATTCTGAGGTTAACTCTACAGCTAACAGGGCTTGTCTACGAGACATATACCCTACGAGGTCGTCCAACCGAGCCCAAAAGGGCTAGATAAACGCATTCAGCTCCTAAGCTAAGCGTGATATCTCCTAAGACCCTACGCGAGCAAAATCGAATAACGAACTACATTCAACTTGATTATTTCTTATTCACAATGATATAAGCATGATATGTATGCAGCTTGACATAACGTTGAGTTCAGTCGTAAGCACGATAAACCCGTATCTACTCCTAGATTAGGTTTACTTTCTTATTAACTGTTTATCTCTAACATTTTTCACTTAAGTGCAGGTTTCAATTGAACCACAATCTCATCTCGTATTGACGTGAAGACGAGAACTAAGAAATTGTGAAAGTTTTATATAAGCTTTTAATAATTTCTAGAATCGCGCATTTTTTGACGTGTGTATGGAATTCGAAATGATAAGTCTTGGATTTCAAGGTGTCAAGGGTCACATTTGTAATTTTGGATTCGTTCTTTCGTAGATAAAAAGATTAATTTACCCCTTCTTCGACGACTGTCAAAGGCTAGAATCTACGTTGCACGGGTTCGGGTACGGCGGTACGAGTACGGTACGGTACGGATACGCCGATACGACATTTTTTAAAAACAGCCGATACCGGTACGGCAAGGATACGTCTATATATAAATAATTATTAATATTTATTATATAATTTTTTTTATTTTTAACAAGCAATAAAATTTAAAGCTTAAACAAGACAAATTAGAAATACACAAAAAAAATTTAACATTAAAAAAAGTCATGCATCAAATATGAAAAAAGGCATATAAACGTGAATTATTTATGACTAATAAGTTAAACAACGACATAACAAGCTTGAAGATGGTGCATGAGGGTGGTGATTATAAATAGAAAAAGAAAGTATAATTGTGGTAAGTGGTGACGCATGGTGGTGGGGTGAAGATGGCGCATGGTGGTGGTGGTGATTATGAATAGAAAAAGAAAAGTACAATTGTAAAAATAATGAGACCTGAATCGTGCCCTTGATAAATGTATTTTTATTTTTTTATTTTATTTTATATTTGGTAGAATTTATATTTAAATATTTAACCCATCAAATATTAAAAATTTATAAAAAAACCCATAATAGTTCCGATACGCCTAAAAAACGTATCGGATACATATCGAGAGTTTTTTAATTTCAAAATTACAGGATACGCCACGTGGTGTATCGGACACATCAGAACTGGTATCGATATCTGAATCAGTATCGATATGTATCGGGTACTGCATAGCCGTCTTGGTATCGGTATCGGTGCATCAGAGGCTAGAATTGAATCTAGAATTGAATGGGAGTGGAAAATGATAGTTGACCATATTCTAACAGTGAAAAATGATTTTTTTTTTTAATATTTTGACAGTGCAAAAGTGATAATTCGCTTAATTCGAGGGGCGTAAAAGTAGATTTTAATTTAGCCTGATATATATGTAACGTGTATCAAAACCAGATACTTCTAGATTCTTCCTAAAACCTCTTCAAAGAACACTCACTCTTCTTCTGTTCCCCCAAAATCAATCAAACATTTGCAGGCAGAATCTTCAAAGAGGAGAGGAGAGGATGTTCGGCGTGGTATTCCCAAACCGCAGCTTCCCATTAGACATCTCAACCTTCACCCAAATCGACACAACACACTGGCTCCTCGACATGAACCACTTTGTCGGAGAATCCCACGAATCCATCCGCGAAATCTGCATCTTTCTCCTCAACAGCTTCACCCTCCCTCCCGACAAAGCCCTCTCCCTCTACATCCAGTCCCCCGGCTCCCCTTTCCTCTTCTGTGGCGCCGTTACCGTCACCCGCCCCTCTGCGGTCCTCTCCCTCCCCTGGCCCGAGCCCGGTGGGACAGAACTCACGGCTCCCGACGCGCCCCCTCTCACCGCCAAGATAGGGTTGTCGGTCGAGGACTTGGCGGCGCTTCCCTCCTTAGACGTGGCGGCGGAGAGGAGGATCGAGAGGCTGGCGTTGAAAGTTGGGGAGAATTTGTTTAATTTCATGCAGTCGTTTTGTGGCGTTGATGGGTCCAAGCTCGTCGTGCCTATGGATATTTTGGATCGCTGGTTTAAGAAGTTTCAGGAGCGGGCCAAGCGGGACCCCGACTATCTTAAAGGCTTTGCTTTGTAAATTGTAGTGGTGGAGGTACCTGTACCTCTCTCTGTTTATCTATTTATATATAGGCTTTTTGTATTTGTGTTGTTTTTCATTCAATGTTTTGTGGAAATGGAAATGGAAATGTTGATGCTTATTGGGAATTTGTAGTTTGTTCTGCTTTGCATTCTGCTTATTTGTGTTGTTTTGTTTATGCTCTGTTTGTCCGCTCAATTGTTGTTGAGATTCGCATTTTCTTGATTGCTCTGTATGGTATTGAAATGATTTTCATTTTTAAGTTGGATCGGAAGTTAAGTTAGTTACACTCTTGGGTGTTGGCTATTATAGATGAAGTGGCGATATCAACCGAGAACCATTAACGCATTCCAATTAACTGTTTGGACTCAGCCATTGTGTAATTTAAACTTGTGAACCAATAGCAATCTCAATGTTGGTACCCAACTTCTAGCATTTTCACTGCAATATTTATGTTTCATATACTGTAGAAGATCATATATGCATGTACATGTGGCTCTAATATGTATGTAACCACACACACACACGTACAGACATACATATATAGGGGTAAATCTGTTTATATATGTATATTTCTGTAAGAGCATACGAGTGAAGTTGCTATTTCCTTGTATATGGGCAAACAAGTGTGTTTCTCATGGAGGGAGTAGATCTGTAATTGATGCTCTCTCTCTGTGTGTATAATGACATATAAGCAGAACTTCACTTGTATATGATTGCGTAAATGTGTTGTGCATGTACGGAAAGGGGTAGAAATCGGTGCTGTCAGCTGTATGTGTGAGCCTGCATCCCTTAGATATCATGGATAGTGGGTGGGATGCATGAGTGGGTGCTGGTGATAGGCTACGGGCAGATGGCGTAACGTAGATATTTTGTTTTTATGATATTTTCTTACTTTTATTAGGTAAAACTATTCTAATATAGTAAATTTATTTGATTTTCTGAAGTTAAAGTAGAACTATATTTATGATAAATGTTTTTAAGTTCCACGTGTTACTTATGTTCGTTGGGATGCAATTACTTGGGACTTGGAATGATACACAATTTCTTATATAAGATAAAATTTGTTCATTTTGTACTAAATATTGACTTAGTCATATAACTGTTATATGTTTAGAGTAGCAGCAACAGAATGGATGTTAATTGTGTACGATAAAGTGTTAGTGGTTGAACTTGATCCATTTATTACTTAATCATTCACAACTCATTATGAGCAGGTTGTTGCTTTGTGAGTAGATGTTATAACTTTTTACTTACAATGTATACCAACTCATCCGTATACCTAACCTATGAATTTACATATGGCCATGAAGAGAGAAAGCTTTTTGCTCAATGGAATATCGTAGGTTACCAAGTCCTGATTTTCCCATGAGTTTAGTGTCTCCGTGGGCATATATAGCTTTCCATTATTTTTGATTTGAGCAAAATGTAAATTCATTGTGACTCTTTATCTACCACTTGCAATCACAACAAACGTTGTAATAAAAAGGGCAAAGTACACTGATAACATCTAAGCTACTTTCCAAAGCGTTAATATTTTTTATTTGTTAGGGATTTTTCATCACAAAAGTTAGCTGAAGAAGTTTTGGGCAGCTTGAATGATGATTTTGGCTGTGTTGTGTTATCCCTTATGGTAGCCTCCCTCCCCCTTATATGATTTGAGGGGGTGAGATACTCTACACTTGTGAACAACTTGTACCGTAACTTGCACATGCACCCAAGTTGGAGACAATTTTTTCAGGGTGTATCTACCAATAGCACTCGTTAGGTTCAGACAAACGCCATGCAGATCTTTGATCGGTTTTCTATTATTTATTCTTGTGCTTCAGTTGCTTTACTGTCGTTTGTCTCATCTAGTCATACTAACACTTGTTTTGAGTTCTAAAAGTGCTGAGTCTTCTCTTTGTTTCTGTCAAAGTGGGGCAGAATTTTTTTTCAAACAACAATTGAACCTATTCAGTTCGAAACTTCTGTTTGGCGCCCAATTGTATTGACATCTGGTTCCACATTTGTGCACAGCAAGGGACATGTATGGTTCGAGCCCCTCCTCTCTATTCTTGTCCAAATGATGTTAATGCTATCCTTTTCTACTTTCATACTTACTCAGGCTCATTTCGTGATGTCGATGCCCGTATGAAGCTAGGAAGATGCTTTTGGAAACTTGTAGTCAGCAGCAAAGAGGAAATATATGCTGAGCAGTGTTTTTCCTTTTCCACTATACTATTTTATTTCTTTGCTGAGCCCAGTACGACAATATATCATAGCCAATGAAATTGTGTCGCCATTGCCTCTCTTTTAGGTTGATAAACAAAGGTGCTTTCTGCAGATTTCTATTGTCTGCCCTAAGTGATGTTCTCTGTTTTCATATTTCATGTGTTTTTTTCGGTGGGGTAGGGGTGTTCATAAACTAGCCAACTGCCTTACCCGTTAAATTCGATACCAGTTTTTTTTTTTTTTTTTTTGTTAAAGCTTGTGTGTCAATTGAAAAAGATGAAAACCTATCCTTTAATGGGTTGGTTGTTGGTTGAGTCGTACGTCATGTCCGATTCGTCCACCTCGTTTGCCAATTGAAGCTAAAAATAAATAAAGTTAGTGCATTTCACTAAACACTACAATAATATGGAAATAAATAGTAGTATTGTATTAGCCAAATAGTAAAGATTGCTACACAAAACTGTAATTCGCAAAACTATAAATCATCTCTAACGTAATTAGTTGGTAATTTGACGTATTAAGACTTGAGAGTAGGCTTTACATACAGAGTTAAAACCCAATATTCATTAATACATAAATTGATACATCTTTTGTTTTATGGATTAATGTGTAAGTTAACATGTAAATAGCATAAACACATAAAAAAAAAGAAGGTAAGAAGGCTTTTTTCGTAATACAAAAATATAGTATTATTGACTATATTGTGAAAATGACAAAAAAGAATAAAAAATTTTGTGATTTAACATTTATAACATAACTTGTTAATTCATTCGTCAGCTTGGCTGCACTTGCCTAATCAAAATTCACAGTTTACTAGCATGGAAAAAGAAATTAATGACCCACAAGTATTAGATGTGATGTCTTTTTAGATAACTAGAAACGTTAGTTTGCAGTCTCTGAGTAATTAGCTTTTATACCTTAATTAACAACAAAATCTCGTAATCTGTTCAAGGTAAATAAGAAAATTAGAATATGGGTTTAGACATGGCTTTATTTATACAACTGAATAGATAATTTGCGGGACACGACATTGTTTCTCATTATAAGTAAAGAAAACCATATCATTTCCTTTGAGACCAGTTTGGGAGAAAATAAGTTCCTAAGGCCTTTCTTCGGCTGCGAGAATTTATGATCAGGCTTTATGGCCCACGTTTCAGGGTCCTAATGTAGTATCACTAGGGCTGTTTGGGCCGGGTCGGGACTTTGGAGTCCGACCCGACCCGTCGGGTTTTTCCCGAACCGGGAAAAACCCGGCTCGGGAAAAACCCGACTAGACCGGGAAATTAATCCCGTTCCACCTCCCGCCAACTGGATCCCGTTCCCTCCCGCGGGATCCCGGCCCCCAGTTTCCCTTTTTTTTTTTTTTTTTTTTTCGTTAATCTGCTGTTATTGAATTAGGGCTGTTAGTTGTTTTACACAAAACACACACACACACACACAAGCCGCTACACACACAAACACACACACACACATCACACACACACGCCGCCTACCCACCGCAAACCCATCGCGGCGCCGCCTACCCACCTCCACGAGCCAAGACGCCTCTTCGCTGCCTAACTTAATCTCCACCGCCCCACGCCGCCGCCGAGCCTCCTCCTCACCACCAACAAAATTAGAGGTAACTTAATCTCCACCGCCCCACGCCGCCGCCGAGCCAAGACGCCTCTTTTTTGTTGAATTGATGAGTTCTTTTTTTCTTTTTTGTTGGATTTTGTTGAGATGATTGGATTGGAGTATGAAAAAAAAAAAAAAGGGTTGGGCAAGGGCGGAACACTGCCCGCCGGGAGCACGGGAGCCCTCCCGTCCCGGCGGGACTCCCGCGCCACCGGGAACAGTGTTCCCGGCGGGAGGGACGGGAACTACCCAGCAGCTCCCGTCCCGGCAGTTCCCGATGGGCCGGGGTCCCGTCCCGACGGGATCCCGGCCCATAACACCCCTACTGTATCACCTTCTTTTTTTTTTTTTTTTTTTTTCCAAAAATTATCCGTTATCATGGTTTCATTATGAAAATAGTTCTTCATCACAATTTGTCCACATTAAGTCCGTGGTTCTTTATCCAATTTTAGTTTTCTGCTCAAAATTTTTGCTAGGTTTTCATATTTTTGCCGCTCAAGTTATTTTTATTAGCAAAACAAAAGCCCCCATGTATTAATTTTAATTAGTAAAACATCTTCATGTCTTACATATTTACCAAAATTATATATTCAGCTAAAAAAGTTAAAAAATATAAAATAAGATCAAAATAGATACTAATCATAAAAAATAATTAAAATAAATACTAGATATTACCTTAAAAGAAACTTTTAAAATCAATAGAATAAATTTACGAAATACATATTATACTATTTAGCGGTAAAAACTAATACTAAATATTACTCTAAAAATTAATAAAATGGCATATATTTTTTATTAATTAAGGATGTAATTTATTTTGTTATATATTATGTTAGTTATAAGAATTAATAATATAACATTTTAAAAATGTATTATTCAATTATATTTTAAATCTTTATAAATTTAAATTTAGTGCCAAAATAAATAATCTGGAATCCCCCAAATTATTATAGAAATAGAGTTTGTAAAACATACTTTGCAATTCTATTTTAAAATCATTAAAAAGTTCAATTTAATACTAAATTTTATAAGATTAAAACATTAATCCTAAACTGATACCTAAAGTATATTTGCAATTCTAAACTATATTTTATTAGTTATTATTTAAATTGAATCATATTTCACTTTTATCATTGTTTTTAATTAATCATCTTGCTCAACCACCACCCATTTAGTGAAGAAAATCATAAAAGTGAAATATGATTAAATTTAAATAGTAAACTAATAAAATTTAGTTTAGAATTGCAAAAATACTTTTGAAATCAATTTAGGATTGATTTTTTAGTTTTTAAAAGTAGAATTTTTTTAATGTTATTAAAATATAAATGCTAAGTATGTTTTAAAAATTGTTGCTGCTATGATAATTTTGGAGACTTCAGTTTTTTATTTTTGAATTAAATTTAATCTTATAAGAATTTAAAATACAATTGTATAATACACTTTTAAAAATTATATAATTAATTCTTATAACTAACATAATATATAATATAATAATTTATATCTTTAATTGATGAAAACAGCAAATGGCATTTTATAATTTTAGGGTAATATTTTGTATTTGTTCTTACATTAAAAATGGCATACTATATATTTTTGTTAAATATTTTTATTAATTGTTTAAATATTTTTTAATGTAATACCTAGTATTTAGTTTAATCTTTTTTTATGAGTAGTATTTGTTTAAATCTTACTATATATTTTTTCTTAGCTTAGTTAGGTGAATATATATATATATATATATATATATATATATACATATATATAACACATGGGGGCTTCTTACTAATTAGAAATAACACATGGGGAGCTTTATTGCTAAAGAAAAAACACTTAAAAAGCAAAACTCAGCAAAACATTGGTAGGAGGACCGAACTTGGATAAAATCGCAATAAATAACTATTTTCATAACGAGAACACGATATTTAAAAAAAACCCTAAAATCAACCTCAATTGGCAACTTAATCTTCACGTGTTGGTGTATCTAAACGTGCCCAAATGCATTAAGTAATTAAGTTTTTATCTTTTATTATTGGTTGGAAATACCTAATTTATCCGGTCCCCACAACCCCGGAGAACTGCGTATGATGTTAAAATATTGTTTACATTTCCTTATAATACTATTTTTCTTATTTTTAAAAGATATACGAACCATAAAATTGAAAATAATGAACTTTGGTGGGGTGATTTAGGTGGCCTAAAAATGAATTAGGCCGGCCTAGCCCTTTATCAACCCGAACAGAAAAGAATCGAACACACGTCGTTTGATTGTTATTGCCTTTTCACGGATCGGGCTCGCATTTAGAGGTCTATATATACCACGGATTCCCAGGTTCAAGGCATGTCATTAATTGTTGTTCTCCAACCCCACAACAATCGAGCCAGGCCGTTCAAGTGTCGAGAGTTCTTGGATTCGATCGATCTACCTTTCTGGTTGATCATTATTTATGAGTGAATTTCATTCGAGAGTCTTTTGAGTCGAACCCACAACTGCTCGACTGTTCTGGAATTGACAATTTTAATAGGGCCGAACTCTCCATTGTTTGACTATTCCTAGTTCCACCGTTTAGGGTTACTTTAGTCTTTTTAGGCTCCTTAACGTGTAATAGGTGTTCCGGACAAAGCTGGTTATTTTTCTTGTAATTGACTAGCATAATTTGGTCTATTTCAGGCCATTTGTACTGTAATTTCAGTGTATCGTAACCCAAACGAAATAAGACTAAATTATTGGCGCCGTCTGTGGGAACACCGTCGATTACATGGAGTCCAGATTGGCAGAATGGCAGAAAAATGGAATACCACTTTGGTGGGCGGAGCGCAGAAGAAGAAGGCTAAAATTGAGAAGCTTGAAAAAGAGATGGGACCCAATTCCCAAGAGCATGACCCAAAAAAATGTGAGCGCCTGGCTATGAGACAGTGGGAAGAGTCGAAGATGGAACCAATAGGGTAGTTCAAATTCGTGAAAATATCCTGTGAGGATGATGGAAAAACCATTTGGGTTGGTATGACAATGAGCCAACATGTGGAAACTGCTTTGGTTGATTGTCTTAAGCGTAATGCATATATATATTTGCATGGATGGACTCGGACTTGCATGGAATTGATCAAGGATAATAGTACACATACTGAATGTTAACCTAGATGCCAAGCCGCTAAGGCAGAAGAAAAGCAATTTTAGCAAAAAGAAGAACGAAGCAGCAGAGAATGAGGCTTATGAGTTGTTGTCAGCATGACACATTTATGAGATCCAATTTTCAGAATGGTTGAGGAACATGGTGTTGGTGCTCAAGAAGGAAGCAACATGGAGGTTGTGTGTTGACTAAACTGATTTGAACAAGCACTACCTTTGTGATCCTTTTCCCCCTTCGAGGATTAATTTACTTGTAGACTCGACGGCGGGCTGCGCCATATTGAGTATGATGGACGACAAAAGTGATTTTCATCAATATTTTATGGTTGTGAATGATCAAAGCAAGACCGTATTTATAACATACACGGGTGTATATTGTTATATAGTGATGTCATTCGGTAAACCTTTGAAGAAAGTGATGGCGACTTGAAACTTCCGGGCGTCTAGTCAAATGGGCAGTTGAGTTTAGCAAATCTGGCATGAAATTCCGCCCCCGAACTTCAATCAAGCCCATGCATTGGCAGACTTTATGGTAGAGACACTAAGAAACAGTGAGGCAGGCTCAACAAATTTCATTTGGGAAATCTCCAACCACCCAAGCACGAGCCCTGCGGTTTCCACATGGTTGCTCCATGTGGATGGTTTGACAACCAATTACGGAGGATAGGTTAGGGTACATCTACTGTCGCCCGACCGCAGCAAACTTGAATTTTCCATAATCCTAAATTCTCTAATTGCCAACAATGAGGTCGAGTACAAAGCTGTTTTGGCGAGCATACGCATGTCCCAAACCCTTAATGTCGAACATTTGGAAGTATTTCACAGACTCGCAACTGGTGGCCAACCATTTTTCTGGCAAGTATGAAGCCAGAGAGAAGACGATGGTATTATACTTAGCTAAGCTTCAGGATCTAGCCAGTAAGTTCTCTTTTACGACCTTCTGCAAATCTTGTGCACCGAGATTACTAAGGTTGATGCATTATCAAAATTTGCTAGCTCATCGAGAATCTATGTGCAGAAGTGCGTCACACTCTTGGCAATGCAGAAGCCCGCGATTGAGATATCAAAGTATAGCAATGTGTGGGTCCCCGTGGATTACATACTACCAGTACTTGAGTCACCATTGCGGAAGGATGAGGTTTTTCAATACCTCTTCGACGACATCTTGCCGGATGATCCTAACGCTAGATGTAGGTTGCGCTATAAAGATTTTAGATCTACGACTCACAACGGTGAACTTTATAAACGTTCGTTCGAGGGACCACTTCTCCGATGTTTGTCCCCACCACAAACGAACTATCTCATTAAGGAGATTCATGCGATAATTTATGGGAATCATTCGAAGGGACGAGCACTGGCGCAACGTATTCTCCGTCAAGGCTATTACTGGCCTACCCTTCTCAAGGATGCAACAAACTTTTCACGGCAATGCAATAGTTGCCAGTTTCATGCTAGGTTGATTCATAGGCCGACCCAGCACATGCAACCCTTGGACGTGGCTTGCCCTTTTGATCAGTGGGGAATTGACATTGTGGGACCACTCCGATTGTGAAAGGGCAGAAGAAATTCCTAGTTCTGGCAGTGGAGTATCATACGAAGTGGGTAGAAGCAGAGGCAATGACGACTATCATGGAAAAAATGGAAAAAAAGGGAAAAATGGTACCCAACAAAAATGACCAAGGGCTAAAGAAAAGGTACCCCCAGGTCACGACTAGCTAATGCCCTAATAGGGTCGCACGGTCTGGATACTAGGGAAAAGGTACCCCCGGGTCAAGACCAGCTAACACCCTAATAAGGGTACACAGTCTGGATAAAAAGAAACGGGTATATTTTACCTAACAACCCAGAGACACTCACGTTCAAGGGTACCCCAAGGAAAGCCATGGGAACCCCCTCTTCGGTCAATACAATGACCCATTAACGAGCTAGATTCACCACCAGGATCTCACGGGACCTGCGATATAGGACCCTGGGTGGTAGCTACAACACTTAGCCAAAATATCCTTCAGAAGCGAAGACAATACAAAATAATAAGGGAACGAGTGAATACAAAGAAGAGTCGAAGGAAGTAGACCTCTTATCCACGGTCTCAATATAACAGATCGAAGACATACATAGCTCGAAAGATCTCACAACTACTCGGACGAAACACGACTCAAATGCCCCTCTCAGAACACGCATGGATAAACACAACTCGGATGGTCTCAGTGCCCTAAGATCAAAGATAAGTACAACGATGGCATGGCCCGACTCGAAGGAAGTGTCAACTACCCCTATTAAAGGCAGCTCCCAACCACCCCTCATTATGACGAAAGACCATACCTCATTAGTCGAAGGACCAATATTAGTGTAGAAGGCTTCATCTTACGATTCAGATAAATGATTGGAGCAGGACCGACTTACCCTAATTGGCTCAGAAAATTCTACAAGACGATTGGAGCTGGCATCATTATCCGGTCAAAAGAACTCAGTCAAAGTCACGCTATTGGGTGCCTCGTACTAAACGACCCCTATTGGTTTAAATGAATCCCTATAACTTTGGCCATCGCCACCACCCAAAATCAAGAAGGAAGTCCGACTCTCATTAGATGAAAGACCTTAAGACCAGCACTATAAATAACACCTCATTCAACATCAAAAGGACAAGTTCACTCTCGCCAAATTCACTACACACACCATTATACTTAGCAAAAAACTAGAAGCACTCTTTGTAGAAGAGAAATAGCTATCTTTACATGACCCCCTTGTAATTCACTAAATACCCTTAGTAAAATAATATTTTTTCCTTTTTCTTAAACTCGGGATAAGCATTCCGAACAATAATCAGTGATAATATCCCCGAATTCTCTCGACTCTATGAGCCTCATACGATATTGTATCACCAAATAGCGTCGTTCGTGGGAACACCGTAAATTCCCTGAGAAAAGTTTGAGAAAATCGCATAGCAAGAAGAAAAACTAGGAAAGGAAAAGAACCCACATGCGCATCATCCCGACCAATTACCAATCGTGAATCAATGGAGAATCATAACACTGAAATTGAGACACAGCAAAGTCTCCCTCCTCACGAGGAGGAGGCCCAGACTCGAACTAGCCCAACCCCAAATTCAGATGCCCGTTTGCCCAAAGCGACAAATGCTCAAGAACATCAAGAGACAAGACCTGGAATGGGCTACATACAAGTACCTAGGGACATGTATCATAATATGTTCTCCAAGTTTAATGGCAATAGAGGACCCTCAGAGGAAGGTCACAGTCGTGAACATAATCGCCCCAAAGAGCTCATGGACCCTCATAGAAAACGATCTACCCCGCCACCCCGGGCCAGATCCAACGGTTCACCGCACAATGGAACTCATGCTATCCCTCCTTCTCGCCAAATGAGAGGACCACCATCGTTGCAGTCAGCAAGCTCGGTAGACGCTCGCCTGGAGACTTGGGCGCCACGATATCCTTCTCGACAAAGGGAAACAGTCTGGAACCACCAAGTCCCAGAAGAGGGCTACTATGCCGAACCTCGGCACCAACGTTCACCGACCCCTGAGGATCCCTTGAGGCACATGATGGAAGAAATGCAGAGAGAATTGAGGGAGCTCCGACGCAATCTCAAATGGGGAGCGGATGCGACTTACATGGGACCACCCTTTGCACTCCTATATAGCTAACGCCCTTATACCTCCTGGGATGAAGCCCGCATGACTCTCGACTTATGTCGGGGAGGGAAATGACCGAAACCCTCGTGATGACATCAAGCAATACCTGGCATGCATGTATCTCGTGTCCCCACCCGACTTCTCTCTCGATCGCATATTTCGAACGACCCTCACTGGTCAGGCATAATCTTGGTTCTCTAAACTCTCCCTAGGAATGGTGCACACCTTCGAGCAGCTAACCCAAATGTTTGTAAGGCAGTTCGCGTGTAACCAGGTCTTTGCCAAGACGTGCATACACATGTTCAACATATGGCAGAAGCCAAATGAATCCCTTAGGGACTACATGAGGCAGTTTTCCCATGGGGTCATCGATGTCTCGCATGTCGACCCACGCATGTTGCGTGACCATATTATACGAGGACTTCTGCCAGAAGATTTCTCCACCTATTTCATGAAGAATCGGGTAAGCGACCTCGAGGACTTAATGCAAAAGGCTGAATCCTTCATGGAACTAGAAGAAACCCGAAACGTCCTAGAAGTAACTGAGGTCGCTAAGGCTTCGACCTTTTCCGCGAAAAAGTGGAAGGAAAAAAGGGACGAAAATATGGTGACAGGAAAGAAAAAGTGAAGAAAAATTTGGAGTCAACTCCCCTACCTCTGATGAGAATAACCCCCATAGAAGTCATGGCCATCATGGGAGAAGAACGTGTCTTCAGGTGGCCCCGATCCACAAAAGACCCTCAGAGGTACAAAAACTCAGGAAAATTTCACACCTATCACTGAGCCTACGGACACCTGGCCAACGATTGCTATCAACTCCAAGAGGAGATCAGTTAGTTGCTAGGCTTGGGCTTTCTAGAGAAGTATGCGATGCCAGACAGAGGGACGTTCAAAGGAAAACGAACCAAGGAGGAGGAGCCCAAAAGTAAGAAGCCATGTTTTGACACTTCCGAGGACAGCTAGCCCCTAAATTCGCCGAAGGCGCGATTACCTCCTGCCCCGAGAGCCTATCGTGACAACGCTCCCACCAGTCGCATCGTTAACATGATCGGAGAGGAGTAATGACCATATCCAAGGAGGAAAAATAGAAGTATATAAGAAAAGCTCGGAATGCTGACAACAAATTGGAGGTCTTCGTAGCCCGACTTGTAAAATAGCCCACCATTTCCTTCAGACCCGATGACCTGCTGGGCATTGTATACCCCCACGAGGACCCCCTAGTGATTATGACCACCATACTCGTGGACATGGGAAGCTCGATCAACGTTCTCTTCACACCCACATACCTCACCTTAGACATCTCCCGAGACCAGATAGAGCCTATGGAAATTTGCCTTGTGGGGTTCTCCGGAGAACAATGCTAAACAGTGGGGCTCATAACTCTCCCGATGTCTTGGGGCGAGGGAGAAACCCGCCTCATAGAACTGACCAAGTTTTGGGTGGTAGAGGCCCCCTTACGACTATATAACACCATATGTTGACGACCAGCCCTTCGAGCCTTTGATGCCGTCTCGTCTACCATTCATTTGAAAATCAAATTCTTCTCCCCCTCGGGGATAGGGGAAGTCAAGGGAGATTAGACCCAGGCCCAAGAATGTAGCATGAATGCCCTACCACTCGATCCTCGGCCCTCTATACAAGAGCCTCCAGTCAAGAAGGCTCGAATTGAGGAGGTTCATCTCCAACCAGCGGAAGAACTCAAAATGATAGAACTGGTGGAGGGAGCCGAAGGAAAAACGGTTAAGATCGGCACCAACATCGGAGAAGATGGGGAGAAGGCCATTATGCCCACGCTCAAGTAGTATCATCATCTCTTCACCTGGAAGGACGGTCCCCTAGACGGATCAACCACGAAATATGCGTACACGAGCTAAACGTGTACCCCACGGCCGAACCCATCAAGCAAAGAAAACACAACATGGGGCTGGAGCACAATAAAGTAATCCAAGCCGAAGTGCAATGACTACTGGACCTCCACCTGGTTCGAGAGATGCGTTACCTAGAATGGTTAGCCAACGTGGTTCTTGTCCCAAAGTTAGGGGGTCTGTGGCGCATGTGTGTGAACTTCACCGACCTTAACAATGCTTGTCCCAAGGATTGTTACCCGCTTCCAAACATTGACCAGATGGTCCACTTGATAGCCGGGTGTGCCCTCCTATCTACGATGGACGGATATCAAGGTTACAATCAGATCCCAATGGCGGACAACGACCAAGATAATACTAGCTTCATCACAGACATAGACACCTTCTGCTACATGGTTATGCCTTTGGGGCTCAAGAATGTCGGGGCTACATACCATAGGCTAGTCAATCTCATGTTCGAGGGACTGCTCAGAGATACGATGGAAGTATACATTGACAACATGATTGTGAAGAGTCAAAGAGAAGAGGACCACGCCCGAGATCTCGTACGATCCCTCAAAATGAAGGTGAACCCTCAGAAGTGCTTCTTCGGCATCCGGGGTGGGAAATTCTTGTGGTATATGGTCACCTAGAAGGGGATTGAGGTCAACCCCAAAAGGCCGAGGCCATTCTTAACATGAAGTCTCCAAAAACGATGCTAGAAGTGCAGAAACTCACAGGAATGATGGACTCGTTGAGCAGGTTCATGTAACGCTTCTCGGATATTTAAGATCTTTAAAAATGTGAAATACTTCGAGTGGACCGACCACTGTGAAGAAGCCTTCAAGAAGCTGAAGGAGTACTTAATCAAACCGCATTTTCGGGTGAAATCCATCCCTTAGGAAATGCTCTTCCTCTACCTTGTTGTGGGTTAGGAATCTGTGAGGGTTGTCCTGGTCCAAGCCGAAGGGAGAGAACACCTACTAATCTACTATGTCATCAAGACTCTCTTGGACACCGAGACTCGGTACTTGCGGATAGAGAAGGTCAGACTGGCACTCGTTTCTGTAGCCTAAAAACTTTGAGCTTACTTTTTGGCCATCTAGTCACTGTGCTCACATAACATCCACTCCGCACAATCCTCAACAATTCAAAGACTTCCGAACAGATGATCAAGTGGGACATAGAGTTAGGAGAATTCGACATCACTTACTCCCCTCGACCGGCCATAAAAGCTCAAGTACTCGCTGACTTCATGATTAAAATGTACGAGGAGCGTGAAGAAGAAAAATCCAGAGCCAGAACAAGAACGACCTTATGCTAAGAGTCCTCCATCAAGCAGATCCCTCGCTCGGAGAATCAAGACGCCAACACTTTGTCTAAACTCGCCAGTCAGGCCCAGCCTGCAAGTACTCAAAGGATCACATTCTTCACCGCCCACCAATCAGAAAGGCAAAACAAGGATGGTGAGGTCCAGATGATGGCAGCCGTCGAGTAGAGTTGGATGATAGAAACTATCGGCTTTACTAAAAATTTGGGGAAGTACGCCCATGATCAGGCCAAGCAGCATGCTATGTACCAACAGACTGCTTGGTACTATATTACAACGCTCATGGTCATATTCGACTACCTGATGCGTTAACAAGAAAGAAGCTCAACAAATCGTTAGGGAAATCCATGAAGTGTGTTGCGGCAATCACTGATGGGGAAGAAGCATGGTAGCCAAGATTATCAGACAAAGGTACTACTGGCTGACCATGGTGGCTGACTGCGAAGAATATGCTTGGAAATGCCAAAAATGTCAGTTGCACGCCCCCATGATACACAATCCTGCAACCCCTTAGGAACTCGACACTATCCCTTGTCCATTCGCCCGATGGGAATCAACATCGTAGGAACTGTGGTCCCCAACAAAGGTCAAAAAGGTTCTTACTAGTTGCTATAGATTACTTTACCAAGTGGGTTGAAGCCGAGCCCCTTTCTAAGATCCCTAGTCAGGTCGTTATAAATTTCCTCTAGAGAAACATCCTTAGCCGCTCTGTATTACCCCAGCAGCTGGTAAGCAAGAACGGGCTCTAATTTTGAAAAAAACCTCGTGGGAAGATGGTGCAATAAGTGAGGAATCAAGCACCACTTCAAGGGCATAAGATACCCGCAGGGAAATGGCCAAGTAGAGGTAACTACTTGAACCCTACTGAAAGTGCTAAAGGCTCTCTTGCATCGATATCCGTCTAAGTGACTCGAAGAAGTCCCCAGAGTCCTCTGCGCCTACCGCACTACCCCACGATTGGCTACAGGGAAACCCCTTACAACCTCGTATACGGGACAGAGTCGGTAGTTCCATCATACGTCGTATAACAGAGTCTACGGGTACAAAAATACGAAGAAGCCCAGAACAACGCTAATCTCGCCTTGGCCCTAGACTTACTTATAGAAAGAAGGATCCGAGCTGCTACCCACACAGAGTGCTATAAGGCACGAATGGCCAAATTTTATAATGCTCGGATCTGACCCCGATCCTTTCAAGTCAGGGACCTCATTCTGAAATGGGTGGAAGCCTCTTAAAACATTGGCAACTTAGAGCCAAAATGGAGCGGCCCCTACCAGATCTCCAAGATCCTCGGGTCAGCTACCTACTTGCTCAAAGACATGGATGGCCGGGAACACACCCGAGCCTAGAATAATCTCAATCTCCAAAAATATTATCTTTGAAAGCTTTTGAGATCGACCTTTGACGGCGACTCTATTTTGTTCACATAGTTAAATGTTTGTGTTTTGACTTAGCGGTTATACCCATGTAAAGTAAACATACTATTAGAAATAAAAGAACTACGTTGAAAAATGGTATCGACTTAAGAACAAAAGGCTAAAAAGAAATATTCCATTCAAGACAGTAAAACTCCCATAACATAAGAGAGAGGGGACTAGATCCTTACAAAAATGGTCCCAACAAAATAAGGACTACACACGCTCGGCTAACACTACTCTCTCGCAGGATGCTTTCCAGCCTTGATCCATTTCTGACGCTCCTTCTCTGAGAGCTCACTCGGGTCAGACATCTACACGGATGGTGCATCATGGTTCGTCCTCTAAGACGCAAGAGGGGAATTGGCAGAAGGGAGCGTGGAGTAATACTCCAGCTTGGGGAGCACCAGGTCTTGAGAAAAACCTGGAAGGGCCGTAATAGTCGATAACGCCATCTTATCGGACTGGATCCTTAAGCTCGAAAGATGAATCTACTTATCTCTTAGAGGATTTAGTCAAATCGAGTCGGGCAAAGGCAAGGTTTGATCGGAGCTCTTCCTTCATGTCCTTGACCTGGAGAAGTAGACGGTCCCATTCCTCCCGCAGTGGTGGGATCACCTGCAAAGCTCGGGTCGCCTCCCTCACCTTCTCCTCCCATTTATTAACCTTAGCACTAGCGTTGGCCATTGCCTCTCCAAGACAACTCCTTAGTTCCCCAGTGTCTCGATTTGTGGACTCTCTTATCTCAGCGGCGTCTCCACGAGCTTTTTCCTAGGACTTCTCCAGTCGAGTTTCCTCTTCCCGAGCGTTCCTCAGGGAAGCTGCAAGGGCATCATGCTCCTAGATCACGGTCGTCAGAACAACCTGACTTGCCCTATATGTGCCTAAGACATCCCCGAGCACCGTGAGCTACAAAAAAAAAAGAGATGTCAGAAGCCAAACAATGGTAAAAAGACCAAAAACAAAACGAAAGAATAAGGTATCATCTTGCAGATACTCTTGCAGAACTTCTCCCACAAGGCTCCATTCTAAAGTCGCCAAGAAGCTCACGGTGTTCGGGGTTAACAATACCTCTCACAAAATCGAGGGCACAATAGGGTTGCGGAGTAAATCCTCTTCTGACGAGGGCCTCTTCCTACTTCCCGACCTCACTAAAGGTCTATCGGGCCCTTCCTTTTGTTCTTCTGCAATGAACGAGCCAACGAACCCTCGTCCTTCTTCTTGGATGGACCCCCAACAATAGGGATCTGTCCTCCCATGCGATTTGAGAAATTCGGCAGCGGACCAAGGCAAGCTTGGTACCAAAAGGAGGCATGAAATGATCAACAAAATGTTTAGCCATTACGGGAACCATGGACTGAGGCATACCTTTGGAAGAAGTCGCGTCGTCTTTGGTCTTTGCCAAAAAACCCTAGGACCTCCTCTACGTCGGCAGACGTCGGACTACTCGGGGCACGCGGGCAATATTTACCGTCTAAATAATAGGAAGATTCACCTGCAGTCGCCTTAGAGGACTTTGCAAGCTTCCAACGTCGCACCATGCTTTGCAGCTCCCAATTGGCAGAGCAACTTGGGGACCTTGAAACGAAGTAGTCCGAGTCAATATCGGCCAGTGCTAGGAAGTTCTCTCAGAATGGGGCCCGAGCATGACTAGCCATCTACGCACTTGAAAACAACAACAGAGGCTTAGTAAAAACAAAAAAAAAGATGGAGTATACTATATATACTTGGGGAGTAGTTTCGAAGCACCATTTGAATTTTCTTTGCAAGAAAATAGAAGTACTTACAAAATACATCGTGAAGGCAGAGCATGGTCGTGGACAGATGCTCATCCAAACCACCTTGCAAACCCGACAACATCTTAGGAATCAGGTTGCGTTACATCAGTCAGGTGTCGTACACTTCGCTGAAGAGACTCTTGTGATTTAGAAAGGTGGTCGCCTCTGTGTGCACCTTATTAGAAGGGTAGACGTACCCCAAACCCGAGTGGGTAGGCACACCCTCCCAATCCGAAACTGACTCTCCCACAAGGGCCATATAAAAGTACCTCTGGTGCTAGTCCTCGTTGCCAAAGGAATCATTCCTCTCTTTTGACACCAAGAATATACGTTTGTTGTCGCGAGTAAAATCTGTGAAGAAAGGCGGCTAGGTCCAGTTGTCCTCAGCATAAACGCACCAGCCACCTTTAGGGGAGTGTATGGGATGTTCAGCAGATGGCAGCAAAGTATGAACCCCACCAGATGACGGTATGAGGCATAAGTCAGTTAACTAGGGCATAATTTCTAGAAGATTAACAGATCCCTCAAGATCGAGTGCAAAAAATAGTGGAGCCCACAACTAATCTGCTCCGAGTATACGGTCATGTAGCCCTTCAGAGGATCGTACGCCCTCTATAGGCCATAAGGGGTGATCACGTCCACGTGCTCCTAAAAGATGTTCAACGGTGCTTCAACTCCTCACATCCATTCACATTTCATGAACGCACCTTCCCAAGATAACTAGTTGAGCAGACTAATTGATGGGACGATTCAAAACAACGACCACCTCGGGAACCAGTAACCACGACCACCCCTCTATGAACGGGTCAAAAAACGCTCAAGTATTTACAAGTGATTGTGCAGGAAACAAATGTTTGCTAAGTATGGTAGCCTCGGGCATCGCAATCGGAGTTAAGCACTCTCATGGCATAACTCTCACAGATACTCGTAAGGAGATTGCAAAGACTCCCACAAATGATGTCCACGAGTACTCACCTAAGGGGGTCAAGAAAGTCTCTACGTACGATGGCCGTGGCTACATGCTCAAAAAATAGAGAAAACGCTAAAAGACACTATGCTTGTAAATACCCACCAAAAGGAAGGGGGAAGTCAAAACCTCTCATACGGAGTACAAACAGGTACACATGTGGAAAATCAAAATTTTTCCAAGTATGGAATTGCAAAAACAGTATATCTCAAACACTTGGTGGTAATTTTGACCGTAGAAATACGAGTTGGTCTACGAGAAACAGAGATGGACATTCGACCCAACAAAGTCAAATGCAAACCTAATATCTCTATAAGAAAATGGGATGGACATTTGGCCCGATATGGTCGAATGCAAACCTAATATATTCACAAGAAATAAAGATGGGCATTTGACCCGTCAAGGTCAAATGCAAACCCAAAATCTCCACGAGAAACAGAGATGGGCATTCGACCCGACAAGGTCAAATGCAAACCTAATATCTCTATCAGAAAAAAGGGATAGACATTTGACCCGATACGGTCAAATGCAAACCTAATATCTCCACGAGAAACAGAGATGGACATTCGACTCGACAAGGTCAAATGCAAACCTAATATCTCAACCAGTAAGAGAGATAGATGTTTGCCCCAACGCTGTCCAATGCAAACATACTATCTCTATCAGAAACAAAGATGTGCATTGGACCCATGCAGTCTAGTGTCGACCGAAGGAGAAAGAAAGACAAACATTCGACTTCACACAATCAAATGCAAACCTACATCTCGCTGAAACAAAGACACCTCATTACAATTACAAATGCTTCATCAAATTGAGGAGTAAAGTTTCAAAACAGGTGACAACACCACAATGACAATTTTAAATAAAAAAAAAGGACTAATAACCAATATGAAAAGGTTGCTAATAATTAATCAAAGACCTACTGCAACCTAGAAAGGGCCCAAAATGGGTTACTTTCCGTCACTTTACAATCTAGGGGCCTAGGTGAATCCGATCGTAATACAATTATGGGCGATCATGCGAACCTCGTGAAATTATTTTATATTTTCTTTTCAAACATGATGAGTCCCTGACCATCAAACTCATGCCATCCCTCTGGCCAAATCCCATCATCTTCATCAATGATATCGTCCACTTGCCCCCCAATATGATAAATACTCGGATACACCAAGTCCCTATCATTAACTAGAGGGGTCGTCGGCCACATGAGTAGGAGTCCAAAGTGCCACGGGACCAACAACTGTCTCAAACACAGCCTTCGTCACGAGCACAACAAGCCAAGATAGTCCAGACGACTTAATTATTGTTATTTCACTGATAGAGCTAACAGTCATAGAGGGTGGGGCCTTTTTAGATCCAACATTAATCTGACCAACAACATCACTGGGGTGATCATCAGTTCTCTCCACGTGAGTAGTTGAAGGTGCATACCCATCGGTGCCAAACACGACGACGGAGTCACCAATTCGCCGTTGCTACCTTCGAATGTGTTACGAATCGTATCATGGATCAAGGATGCAACTCCACACAGATCAGCATCCCCCCGACATGCGCCTCACCGTGCACCACCTCATGCAAGGGCTCACGCATACCCAATCGAGCATTGTACCAACAAGACCTCTTTTTTCCTACCAAATATGGTAGAAGGAATCGCGTGCTCTCGTAAGATTAAATTCTTTCTCATCTTTTTGGGGGTCTCTATACGAGGACCATGGCTCACGTCAAGCATCTTCTTTCAAAACCCCTCCCTCAAGTACCGCAAATATCCAATCTAATCAACACCAAGCTCCATTTCAAACTTCACATCCTCTGCCCCTTGACGTAGTTCAATCCAACGATATACACCACTCGTCATGAAAGCCTTCGCCACTTTACATCAATAATCCTCAAATTCCAAATGAAGAAACCTAACATTTAGCTAACCGAGTACACACTCAGCTTCTGAATTCGACTCCTTATATGATTCCCTCTCCCGCTTCAATATATCCCTTTCTTTTTGCAGAGCGACGATCTTGGCACGCAACAAAATCCCATTGTCTTCATATTTCTTAGCACTCAATGCGACTGTAAATGCATTTTTATAGCCTTGGCCTTAGCTTTCTCAGCATCACGAGCTCGGCGGTGTGCTGCAAGGCAGTTGTTATTAGCTCTTTTAAATCTTTCTTCTATTTTGTCAATAACACTATTGTGCTTATCGTGCACCTCCCTCAATCCATTGTAATCACGATATATCCTATATATAACAATGATCGTGGTGTCACTAAGCCGATGACGTAAGCGAGGTAGATTGCGATACCCAAGGTTTTCAAGCACCATACTACGATCTAGCTGAGGCCACATGCCCCTCATAATCTGATTAGCATGTTCTTCTCTTAACCTGTATCCCATCAACTTAATTGTTAACGAGTTTGGAATTATTCCCTATTTAACGGAAGATATTTTTATTGGGTTGGAACGCCGATCCCGACCCGAGGGGAACGTTGGTTTTTATTGATTTGCGGCTGGACCCGGATATGTTCCGAGGTTCCTACGTATCCCCCGCTTGGGAATCAAGCCACTCGTAGTTCTTGTTTTTGGCGTTGGTTAATTTGGAGTATCGATTTTATCGGATGTATTGGTTTTGTATATGTTGGAGGGGTTGCCCTCGTGAAATATTTAGAGAGAGAGATAAGTCCGAGGGGAGGGGAGAAAATGTTTTCTGCCCGTAGAGAAAAGAAGTTGTTGCCTTTTTTCGGACCCCCCTTTCTTCTGTTGCTCTTGTCCCCTTTTATAGAAATCCAGTCCCCTTTTCGGACCCCCCTTTCTTCTGTTGCTCTTGCTCCCTAAGTTTGGAATCTTTATTATTTTAATATTAGTTATTTTTATGTTATTATCTGTATTGTTATTTATCTGTTCAAGCAGCACAATAAGTAACTTATCTACTTAAGCTGTGTCAGCAGACACGTGTTGTGCTCTTTGTGTATTATATGAAAATCGTACGTGTAATAATATATCGAGTCGTGGGACATTTATAAATACGAGCATAATTCGGGTAGTATTTTAGTTATAAATCTGGCCGATAGCTGTGTGCCGTGATTTACGATATACGAATAGTATAATTTTTAACGAAGTATACCGGTATTTAAACCTTGTTATAATGCGGTGTCATTTATGAATATAAATTATATACCAAGTAATTCCGGTAATTGAATAATCGCTTATTTTAAGCAGGTGATTTTCTACCCTGTTAACAAAGCCCCCCAGTTTTTAGTGCAGTCGGTCATTATGACTGCACTAGAAACTTAAAAGTCGGGAGTTGTGAGGGTTCGAGTATCGCGGATTTTCTAGAGAGGTATCGTAGCCTCTTGTAACGAAGTCGTTCTAAGGCATTGTTTCGAGCCTTTTAAAGTATACGTCTTTCTCGCTTTTTTTGGTCGGAGATATTATAGTGTATCCCGATAGCTATTAACGTTTTAACGTTTCTTTTGAGGTATCGTAGAATTATTTAGAACCTTGTAGGTCCTTGTCGGTTATTGCGTCCTGATTGTCCCGTAGATCCTCGAAAGGCATCCGAGTCTCACATAGGACTCGGAAAGCCTTGGTAAGGTATCGGGGAACTATTTTGGGGTATCATAGGCCTTTGTCATTCGATGTTTATATCCGTTTAACATAAGCCCCCCCAGTTTTTTGCTTACCTTAGAAGAGGCGAGGGGAATATCGTGGTTGCCTTCTTAGAGGCGAGAAGTTTTTTATTTTCGATGCCTTCATTGAGGCGAGAAATTTTTCACCCCTGATGCCTTCTTTGAGGCGGGAGGGTTTTTCTTTCTTCGTGTTGCCTTCGTTGAGGCGTGCCTTCATTGAGGCGAGAAATGTTTCACCCCTGATGCCTTCTTTGAGGCGGGAGGGTTTTTCTTTCTTCATGTTGCCTTCGTTGAGGCGTGCCTTCATTGAGGCGAGAGGTTTTTATTTATTTATTTTGTTTTTTTTTTATTTTTTTTATTTTTTTTAACCTCTGTAGTGGTCCCTCTTGGCGCATTGATGGATATCAGAGTCTCGCGAATCCATCGGGGTTTAATTTTTTTTCGATGCCGCGTTGATATCTTTTCTTTGTTCATCGTAACTTTCCAAGGGATGCTTAGGTGCCCTCGTCGGATGGCCACTCATACCGCTTTGGGTTAGTAACCGAGCGATATTGGTCACACCCGATGGGCCTCCTCGTCGGGAGTGTGTTCTGGGACTCGGGAGTCCGTTGGGGCCCTGCTCGGTGTCGTTATGGATATCTGAATCAGGTGGATCCATTCGGGTTCGCTTTTTATTCGATGCCACCCTGATATCTGGTTTTGACTCATCGTGACTTTGCGAGGGACGCTAGGTGCCCTCGTCGGATGGCCACTCCTACCGCTTTGGGTTAGTAACCGAGCGATATTGGTCACACCCGATGGGCCTCCTCGTTGGGAGTGGGTACAACTCATCGGAAGTACTCGTGACAATAGTATTGTCCTTTTATTAATCCTTTTGATTTAGGACTAATATTCTCTTTAATTGTTTACTCATTTCTTTCTTCGGGAAGTTTTACATTCCCGTTATTTTGTGCAGGCAATGCCTTGGAAAAATATAGTTTGTTTGTTCAAGACCGTGGAGTTCTCGGAGCAGGGTCTATCTTCTCGGAGTGGGAGGAGGTGGCTTAGGACGTTGACCGCGATTCTGCCTTGCTCTTCTAGTGGGAGTTCATATGCTCCCGAGGAGGGTGAGATATTTTGAAGAGGACCAAATGCCCGTGGGGGATGACGTTCTCGAAGACGAGGGCGATGCATCTAAGGATTAGGATCATAATCCGATGGAGGAGGATAGCTCTACTTTCACTATCGGGGAGGGGGTCCGAATCGTAGGCTTTTGTATCTTAGGACTAGTTGTTTTATTTATTTCGGGAGCAATTATTGAGTTGGAAGAGTTAAGGTTAATCCTTAACTTGTTTTGCAAGTTTTGTTTTTTTTTTGCATGACAAAGTCGAATTGACAAGTGTTTGTCTCCTGCACACGCTCGGAGGATGACTCTGGTAACTTCTTCTCTAAGTCGGGAGAGTACCGGGTACGTGGAGGTCATAGTTGACCTTATCGGGCAGCTTCACTTTAGGGCTTTATTTGTTTATAAATCTTTTTGGGGATATTCTCTTAGTATATATATTGGGATTAGTGAATGTTTTCACTTAATCCTAAAGGTTTCCGTTGCAAGCTTTCACTTTTGGAGTTTGCTTGTTTGGAAAGATAAAGTTATGTCTCTCTGTTGAATTTTATACTTATAGTATAGGTTTATCGAAATCAAAATTGCATAAGAGGTTCGTAGCACTTATCTGGAGTCCAGATGCCTCCTCATTCCATGTGCGCTAATTCATTATCAAGGAATTCTCCTCGGAACTCCCTTCGAAACCCCTTTCTTCTATACGGTGTTCGTCACGCTACATCCGAGGTTCTATAATGCCTGCATGTAGCTTAAACAAATAGCTAGCTTTGCTCGAAGTTTCCTTCGGCAACGTCAGTGTTCAAAAATATATAGAGCATAGTCCATATTTAAGCACGAAGACCTCATGGATTATAGATTTTGGGTATATTTATACTCTCTTCGTGTTTCCGATGGAAAAATTATTTATCTCATGATAAAATTATACAACGATCTTGGTGAATAGGTGCCTATTCCTCGTAAAGTCCGAGAATAAGACCAGTTGTATTTGGTTTGGGAAGAAATACATATTGGCAATAATTTGTACTTTTTCCGCCATATTTAGAGAGTTTTTGATTCCTCGTGTAAATACCCGTGAATCAATCTCGATTTCCCGCGTGGGTAGCCGTAGTCATCGTATTATATATATAATTTTTTTTTGACTCCTTAGGGGGTGGTCACCCACGAACCTCATGGTCGGGGTCGTTGCGAGCTCCCGTTTTGAGTGTTTGTAAGTGCCATGCTCTGAGAGTGCTTAGTCCTTGTTCCGATGCTCAAAGCTACTACACTTAGAAAAGTTTGATTTCATACACGGATACTCATATCATAAGAGGTTAATAAACTTTTCTCCTAAATCTAGGGTTTAGTATTGTCATAAAGCAATAGAAGCTTGTCCCACTGGTATGAGTAGGAGATTTTATTAGAGAGGTCTCGTGTTCGAACTCCTCTCGGAGAAACATCTCTTCTCTTTATTTTATTTATTTTTCTTTTTGCTGGAAAGAGCAAAAGTAAAATCCACCATCGGGGATTCGAACTCGGGTTTCTCTGATAGACGAACTCGGAGAGCTACTCCAACCATTAGGCCATTCTCGTTTTTGTTTATAAGGATATTACATTCGCTACATATCATATATCAGGAAATTAATAATAATAAAAAGGCTCGCCAGAGGACTCGATCCCGGGTTCTTCAGTTAGATGCCCTCGGAAACTGTTCTCTTCCCACTGGACCACGTCCCCTTTTTGGATAGGAAGAGCTTTTTTTTCTTTATTATTATACTATGGCAGCACCTTAATAATTAAAAAAAACCTGTTCGGAGATGGGATCGATCTCGGGCGCTTCATGTAGATGCCCTCGGAGAGCAGCTCCGAGGACCGCTGGACCATCTCATCTTTTTGTTTATAAAACATCTTTTATTATTTTTATTAATTATGGAAGCATTTTAATAAAAAAAAAAAGCCATTCCGGATGTTGGAATCGATCCTGGGTTCCTCTGGTTGAAGCCCTCGGAGACCATCTTCGAAGCCACTGGGCTACGCCTGTTTTTGTTTATAAGTAGATTATTTTTGCTATATATCATAGCAGAGTCTTAAAAACAACAAAAAAGTAATCGGATATGGGACTCGAACCCGGGTTCTTCGGGTAACTGCCCTCGGAGAGCTTCTCCGAGGACCGCTGGACCAGCTCTTATTCTTGTTTAACAACAAGTGACTTTTTTATTTATTATTATATGATGGCAGCAAAATAAAAATTCCATCGTGAATGGGATTCGATCCCGGGTCCTCGGAGAGTGGTCCTCGGAGATCTCCTCCGACCACTGGACTACGTACCTTTTTATTCAAAACACGACATCTTTATCGTTTTTATTATATAGGCTCTTCATATAAAATAATGCCTTCGGAAAGGGGATTCGAACTCGGGTGCTTCGCGCAAATGCCCTCGGAGAGCATCTCCGAGGACCGCTGGACCGTCCCTTTTTCTTGTTAATAACAAGAGCTTTTTTGTTATTATTATTATATTATGGCTCTCCATAATAAAAAAAAGAAGGCCTTGGGGGTGGGACTCGAACCCGGGTCCTCGGAGAGAGGTTCTCGGAGATGCTCTCCGAGGACCGCTGGGCTACATCTCTCTTTTGGTTTATAAAAGATAATTTTTTATCTATATTATAACAACCCTCGGATAAATGTTTTTTTTTTTGGCTTTGCTGTCCCGTTCTTTTTTTTTTTTTATGCATGTTAGGCCACCTGTCCAACACTTTTTTAAAGGAGACATGTGTCTCCTTCAAAGCTTAAATTAATCACAAGAGAGACGTGACTCCCTTTTCTTCTCTTTCTTTTATTTCTTTTCTTCTTCTCTGTTCTCTCCTTTTCTTTCATTCTTCATTTGCAGATTTTCTCTGCAACTCTCAAGCAGTAGGCCAAAAAATCCCCTCCTGCCCAAGTTTATTTACAAGTCTTTTACAGACATCGTATATATACACTTATATATACTTATATAGCAATTTAGAAAATCTTATGATTTTCAAGGAGATATCCAAGATTGGAATCGAATCACGCAATTGTGGAGAAAGAAAAACTTAGCTTCGGAGCGTATCGCCCCGTGGCTGTAGCACCTGCTTTCCCTTTTGATTTTCGCAGCGATCTCCTCGGGCTTGCTCAAGGATTCAACGGCGTTTCGCACAGATGGCGCCACTTTGTTAACGGGTTTGGAATTATTCCCTATTTAACGGAAGATATTTTTATTGGTTTGGAACGCCGATCCCGACCCGAGGGGAACGTTGGTTTTTATTAATTTGCGGCTGGACCCGGATATGTTCCGAGGTGCCTACGTATCCCCCGCTTGGGAATCAAGCCACTCGTAGTTCTTGTTCTTGGCGTTGGTTAATTTGGAGTATCGATTTTATCGGATGTATTGGTTTTGTATATGTTGGAGGGGTTGCCCTCGTGAAATATTTAGAGAGAGAGATAAGTCCGAGGGGAGGGGAGAAAAGGTTTTCTACCTGTAGAGAAAAGAAGTTGTTGCCTTTTTTCGGACCCTCCTTTCTTCTGTTGCTCTTGTCCCCTTTTATAGAAATCCAGTCTTGCTCCCTAAGTTTGGAATCTTTATTATTTTAATATTAGTTATTTTTATGTTATTATCTGTACTGTTATTTATCTGTTCAAGCAGCACAATAAGTAACTTATCTATTTAAGCCGTGTCAGCAGACACGTGTTGTGCTCTTTGTGTATTATAAGAAAATCGTACGTGTAATAATATATCGAGTCGTGGGACATTTTATAAATACGAGCATAATTCGGGTAGTATTTTAGTTATAAATCTTGCCGATAGCTGTGTGCCGTGATTTACGATATACGAATAGTATAATTTTTAACGAAGTATACCGGTATTTAAACCGTGTTATAATGCGGTGTCATTTATGAATATAAATTATATACAAGTAATTTCGGTAATTGAATAATCGCTTATTTTAAGCAGGTGATTTTCTACCCTGTTAACATTAATGTTCAAAGATTCAAATACCGGTAAATTGAACAAGTGAGGAGGAAACATAAGAGAACACTCAATAAACACTCTGCACTCAATGGAAATCCACCAAAGAGCATAAAGCCACTCGTTGCCTTAAGGAATCCACCAAAAGAAATAAGAGTTTAAGAAAAGTCTAAGACTTTATGAAGAAAGTTGTAATTTTATTTAATCTTAGTTGTTCAAAATATTACAAGGCCATGGACTATTTATAGGCGGATATAATTCTAGATTGACCTTTTAACTCTTCAACTTCCTAGAGATTGACCAACACAAGTTAACTCTTGGAAATATAAATTCTGACTCTAAATGAAGATAAGAACGGACTCTAATTTAAGACTAAGGGAAGTAACAGCTGAAATTAAAAAGGAAGACAAAAGGACTCAAACTAGACAGAATTCGAAGCAGTCTGCGCAGTCTTAGTAAATCCAACTCTCTCTAGAAAATTCTAAATGACCTTTCGTTTGATTCATTGAAAAGAAGACTCCTAGAGATTTCCATCCATAGGTCACACGACTTTTGGAGCCTTCTCAATCAGATTAGTTTTACAGAACAGGTTGGGCTACTTGCTGGACCAATTGCTCAAAATTTAATTTTAGTCCACTTAATTTACGAAGCCCATTATTCCATGATTTCTTCTCGCATCATTCGCTTCCGCTGAGTGAAAACTCGTCCCCAGTTTATTTAACTTCAAAATAGTCCAACCATTTGATAATAAGATGACCACAAGACTTGTACTTGGATACTCCAATGTGTGCCAACTTTATTGCCACATAATTCCAACAATGTCGGAAATAACATGTCCACGAATCTTGGACAACTTTAAAATAAAATCAATTAATGGTGCAATGGAAGAATCCATATTCAAAGTCCACATCAATGGTGAGTGTCTTAGATTCTCCAGCATCTTGAAATAACACTTTTGACTACCGACATGGTTACGTTCAAAATAAGACATTCCAATGACAAAATCAATGTCATCGCCATTATTTTCTAATGTAAGAAGATCATCATAAACTCCTTGTACCATCAAGTTTTGAAATCCACATATCAAAAGTTGAACGTGGTCACTAAAAATAGATTTGGAATCAAATAGCTCATTGACTTGTGAAAAACCATCATCAACATAAGATCCACATTTGGTAGGATCTACAGTAAAAGTCCACCACTATCCTTAAGGTTATCATCATTTTCTTTCTCTTCTTCTGATTCGTCATAAATTGGACGACAATCATAAACTTTTTCTTCACTATCATATTCTTTCTCAACTTCCAAAACATCTTTTTTGATATTCATCAAACATTGTTGAAATTCATAGTCTTGTTGATCAGAGAAATTTGAGCAAGAATCATCACATGATGTTTGATTATGATCAATTGAATCAATATCCTCATTATAGAATGTCTCATTCTTCGAGTCATGAAAAATTACCTCGTGTTTGAAAGACTTGTCGCATGCTACATGCCCAAGGAGTTGTTTCTAAACCTCTAGTGAAATCTTGATTACATCGTTGTAGGTCCAATATGGCTTTAATTGAACGATGTTAGCAATTTCAGCACCCAGACCACTAAGGTAACGAGCTATTTTTTGCTCTTCCGGCTCTGCAATTTCACATCTCATATAGAGTTGATCAAATTCAACTGTATATTCTTCAACTGACTTTTTTCTTTGCTTGAAGTTGTAAAGCTTGGGAAAAATATCTTGTCGATAGTGATTCAACAAGAATTTTCTCGTGAGCATCTTTTTCATCTTTTCTCATGTAACAATTCGCTCTTTCCTTCACGAATTCGTTGTTTTTCAAGATTTACCCACCATAATGAAGTGTGTTTGGTAAGCTTCATGGCAACCAACTTCACTTTTCGATCTTCTGACACTTCATGATACTCAAAAATCCTCTCCACCGAGTGCAACCAATTAATGAAATTTTCTGGTTGCATTCTTCCTTCGAACTCCAGAACATCAACTTTCATATTGAAGTGATTCTCAAATCTTCGTCCACATGCAGCACTTTGTCTCCCGCGTGAACTAGTGCTTGAACCGCGACGATGATGAAATGTGTTGTCCAGCTCTTCATCGGTTTTATCATCACCCTCTGAATTATGATGCGACTCATCATATTCCAAAGGTTCGCGCTCTGCTAGGCACTGTTGGAGTTGTTGCTCTGTCTCCTCAAGTCTTCCAACTTGATATCACGAAGATCACGTTCCCCCTTGGAGCTTCGCCTGGAAAAATCCTATGACGGAGGCTATCAAACCTCGGCTCTGATACCACTTTGATACAGGTAAATTGGACAAGTGAGGAGGAAACACAAGAGAACACTCAATAAACACTCTTTACTCAATGGAAATCCACCAAAGAGCGTAGAGCCACTCGTTGCCTTAAGGAATCCACCAAAAGGAATACGAATTTAATAAAAGTCTAAGACTTTATGAAAGAAGTTGTAATTTTATTCAATCTGAGTTGTTCAAAATATTACGAGACCATGTACTATTTATAGGTGGATAGAATTCTAGATTGAACTTTTAACTCTTCAACTTCCTATAGATTGACCAACCCAAATTAATTCTTGGAAATATAAAGTCTGACTCTAAATGAAGATAAGAACGAACTTTAACTAAAGACTAAGGGAAGTAACAACTGAAATTACAAAAGAAGACAAAATGACTCAAACTAGACAGAATACGAAGCAGTCTGTGCAGCCTTAGTAAATCAGCCATAACTCTCTCTAGATAATTCCAAATGACATTTTGTTTGATTCATTAAAAAAAAGACTCGTAGAGATTTCCAACCATAGGTCACACGACTTCTAGAACCTTCCCAATCATAGCAGATTTATAGACCAAGTTGTGCTACTTGCTGGACCAATTGCTTAAAATTTAATTTTAGTCCAATGAATTTATGAAGCCCATTATTCCATGATTTATTCCCGTATCAGATTCAGAGTCCTCATTGTTCTGGAAATTGTAATGAGACTGGCTACCAGGGGGCACATGCCTCGGATTTCCGAATGGGCGAGGATATTTTGAAGGTCGAGGTGGAATCTTGGCAGCCTCATCCATAACTTGAGCTTTGACGTTCCGCCTTTTAGCGGCACTGTACCATTTCTCTCCACTCCCACTTGTTGGGGCATCATTTGATTCACTCATTTCGGAACCAAGGCCCCTAGCTTGTTTCTCAACATAATATCACACCAGATTCTCAGCAATCCTCTCATCAACAGCATCCGCTTCCTCCATCATCCTAATTTAAGCTTCGATGCCGATTCTTACCTTCTCACCTTTAACGGTAGGGGTATAACAATCCTACGTTCTTAAAACCTTTTGTGGCTCTCAAAAACACAAACATGAGATACACAGACTATGGAGGACACTACCCCAAGCTTCTCAGTAGACATGTCATCTAGCTCACTAACTGTGTGACCCGCACCCCAATTAACGAATAAAATTCCTGGCACCCTAACAGGTATTGAACCTCCAAACGAACCACATGCGGACCCAACAGACAACGCATTTTAACTCGTTGAAGCACCCAGCAAACCCTCGACTTACCACAAGCCATTACACAATAAAATATGTTAAACCCTCAAAGATTAACACTACTGACGTTCGACTGAGAAGGCATTTGATACTCCTACTTTTCGAAAGTTTTTTTGTTCGATCGATACCCTCGTTCAGTTGTTCGATCGTTCAACACTTTTCTTGGTTCGACTGTTATTCTCAAACTGATAAAATTTTTCCACACAATGACAAATGACTTGGCATGCATGGGACCTACCTATAAATACACCTATAATCCTGTTATTCAATGCTACGAGTTCTAGAGTTAAGTATCGAACGACGTAGGTTCGATACTCACCATAACATTCGAATCACGTAGATTTGATACTTCTCAAAACACTCGAATCCAGCTGGTGTGCCATAATTTTGCTATCTTTAAAAACTCAAAATACTTTGACGCTTTGAAGAAACCACGTTGGATAATACAACTTCAAGAAAACCCTGTCAATCAAAACCAAACGTACCACATGGCACGTCAGTCAAAACTCGATGTGTTGCGAGGAACATAGGTCAAAACTGGACATGCTACGTGGCACGTTGGTCAAATTCAATATGCCACGTGGCATATTAATCAAATTCGATGTGACAGGGGAACGTCAAACCATTCCGACATGGTACGTGTCACGCTGATCATAGGACCACACTTGGGTCCAATTTGATGTGGCACAGATGTAACAAAACTATGGTGCACCCCTTTCTTTTTCACACCTTTAGTGTGTGTGGGCATGCTCTCTCATGCCTTACCATTCCCCATTTTCTATAAATATCCCCCCACTTCTTCATTTGAGGGGTTGGACACTTGAGGTAGCTCACTTGGAAGCTTAGATGCTCTAAATTCTCTAGAATTCTAGTGAGAGAAAGCACGGTAGTCCATTTCACTTCAATCCGTGTCACGTCAATCCATTCCAGGTCAATTGTTCCACGTCAATCCGCAGTACTGCAACTATTCCTTATCAATCCGTGGTATGTCAAGCGTTTCACATTAATCCGTGGCATGTTAAACATTCCACGTCAACCGTTCCACGTCAATCTGTGGCACATCAACCCTTTTAGCACGTTAACACTTTGGCAAGTCGACCATTCCACATCAACACGTTTGACTCGACGACCCGAGGCACATCAACACGATCTGAAATTGTAGGACCGTGGATTGACACAACACTTTTTGAGAGTTAAGCTGGAATTGCCTTAACTCTATTTTGATCTTCTTGATAATAATAATGTGCAGCGGAAGTAAGAACACAAGAAGATATAATTTTAAGAAGTTTTCAATATTATTAAAAACTTCCGAGCCTTAGGCGAAATAACCATAAAGGTTTTATCAAAAACATTTCTCACAACAATTCACTCACGCTCTTTGTTGATCGGACTCAACGAAGCAGACAAGTAAGAACTACTTAACTTCTATGAACTAGACTTAAGCTTGATACAAAAACTTCGCAAAACAAAATGAAGACAATACAAAGTAAGATTAATCTCTTGGATTATTGGCACGATTGTCTTGTCTTCATCTTGATGAACTTCACATCTTTATAGATTTCTTGAGTCTTGAACGCCAAGATGTGTTGTTCACAGTTTTGGTAACTCTTGTTGTTTCCTTGTTGAAAAATGCCTTCTTTGTGAACTTCATATCTTTCCAGAATATGTGTTTCCTTCATTATTGATTTAGCAAGGTAACACATCTTCTTTAATTCGGAGAATCCTGGAAAGATTTGCGTTGCAAAGAACAGCTCACTTGTTTCCTTCTTTTGAAAGCGTGTGAGTTGACTATTCAACTTAGCTTGAATTGTGGAAACTTCAAGTAAGGAATCTTCCAAAGCTCTTCCTTATGTTTAAGATACTTTCTTGGACATAAACATAAACAACCAAAACCGTGGAACTTGATTAATAAGTGAATAAAGGCAAAACTTAATTTTGGCAACAAAAGAACAGTTTTCGCAAATGCTCTCGGCTTTCAATGTTATCCTCAATGTTATCTCAACATCGTCTAACATTTCACCGTCTAACATTGATTCCAGAAAACCTACACTTTCAATCTCCCCCTTTTTGCCTTTCTTCACAAAACCAATACCTGTTCCAATCAAGTCTTATATCCAGAAAGTTATAATCAACAAGAAACAAATTAAACTACCAAACTGCTCCCGCTTAATACAAGATATCATTTCAAAGTTAAATTAACAAAGACAAGCATTAAGGTCATCACTACATTCACATATGTACACATGTTCAGACCTCAACATTCATCAATGTTGCCTCAACATTGAAACCAGTAAGTTTCCTGCATAAAGGTTCACAAGAAAAACAGTTCAAAAAGTTCCTTCATAAGAAATAGCAATTAATGTTAGTTAGAGTAGTTCAACAGCAGTACTTAGATTTACATGCCATAGCTAAAATATCAAGGACATATCCCTTGATCAAATAAAACCAAAATGTACCAGCAGTTCAAAGAAATTAGCAGTTCATAGAAACAGACCATAAACTAGAAGACAAAAATTAAAATTGGAACTACTCTCCCCCTTTTTGTGAAGAAGGGAGTTCCTCCAAATTTTTTACAATGTCCTCCAGTTCTTTGAGGTGTTCCTTCCTCTCCTCGATCTCCCTCTGGGTGTCAGCAATCTGCCCCCTATACCAGTTCAGCATATGATCCACAAAAGTTAAAGTGATAACCAAGCAATCCTCTTCTTTGGACATTGGCACTGAAGTTCCAGCAAACTCCTTAGCCTTTTTCTGCTCAGTTCTTGGTCTCACCACTCCTTTTGGGTTCCATGGAAGGTCTCTCACTCTTGATCCAGACAAGTAGCTTGGGAGAATAGTTAATTCAGAATCATTCTTCCTCCAGCCCACAGTGACACTTGTCTTCAATCCTTGACTACCAAGGATTTTGCAGATGAGTGAGGGATAGGGTAGCATCCCATTCTTCCTTCCAGCAACTTCAGACATAGACTTCACAATCCTCTCCCCCATGTTTACAGCTAGCCCATTCTTCATTTTGTACACCAAGATTGTTGATTCCTTGGTAAGTACAGTCACATTCTTGCTTGGCAGCCAGTTGAAACAAGCTATCTTGTGTAAGACAACACTCAGGGAGGTGAGTTTTGTGGTTGGCAGAGCATCTCTCCAGATTTTGACCAACCCTCTAGTCAAGTCTTCCATCACATCATCATAATAGGGCTCCTCAGATTCATCAGTAGTAGGGAAGCCACATATCTTGTTGATGGTGTAGGAGTCAATGTTGAAGACTCTCCCCCTCACCCAAGCATTTCCAAATTTTGGAGATCTGTAGTCCCTGATCCATTTGGAGAGATTAAGGTAGAACTCCATGACAATCTCAGGAGCATAGTCACTCAGCTCCATCACTGACTGTTGCAGCCCTCTTGCCTCAAGCAAGTCCATCATCTTGTTCTCTTTGAAACTGGCCATCTCTATAGCTCTTTCAGTGTGAATCTCCCTTCTTCTGAAAGAATCCCACTTCTTCTCCAACTCTTGAGAGAGATAGTAGGGAGAAAAGTAGCTTCTCTCATCATCAGGATAGACCACATATAGCCCATCAGTGTACTCCTCTGTTCCTGATGTTGCCCCAACATCAGCAGCAACATCCTGCTCCTCCTCAGTTTCCTCTTCCTTCTCCTCTTATTCTTCCTCATCCTCAACATCCAACACCTCTACTTCCTCTTCCATCACTTGCTTTCCTTTCCTCTTTCTCTCAGCATCAGCATCAGCAACCTTCTTCTCTTCCTCAACTTTCTTCTCATCCTCAGCAGCCCTCTTCCTAGATGATCTCTCAGCCTGTCTTTTCCTGGCCTCAGCCCTAGCCTTAGCAGACTCAGACATATTTTTCAATTTCTCCCCATTGCCCTTTCTCTTTTTCTTTTGAGCCATAATCCACTTTAAACCCTAAACCCTGGGAACTACCCAGGGAAGAGTTAGGAACAGGAACAAGGAGAAGCGAGAACCACTTAAATGGAGGAATCGATTATATTTCCTCCTTTGTTCCCCATAGCAACTGGGGATCAAAAAGCACCAAATTTGATAACTTATTAAGGGAAAAACGAAGTAAGAGCACCATCTTGTCAACAGACACATCCGCGGATATCTCCACAGATTTTTCAACAGAGCCACTACCCTCCCCCTCAACAGGTATATCAACATCAAATTCAGGGATGGGTTCAGCAGTGTTTACCTCAGTTTCAGGCTCATTGGTGATGGGAGTGGTTGGTTCCCCTATTGGCTTAACATTGGAGGTTGATTCTCCCTGTTTGGTCTTCTTTCCTCGTCGCACATAGGGAATCGCCTTCCTCTTAGCAGCAACATGGGCCTCAACTGTTTTTTCAGCAGCACTTCTAGTGTGTGAGCGAGTGCGTGCATCAGTGGGTTCGCTTCCTAGGGCAACATCTGCAAGAGTTTGCATGAGAGACTTGCTTGCCATTGTTAGTAGAGAAGGTTTGAGAGAATTTGCAGAGAGAAAACGAGAGAATTTGAGAGCAGAGAGAGTAATTTTTCAGAGAAGCACAAATAATAATCTTGCAAGCACAAATAAGGAAAATAGGGTTTTGATTTTTGAATTAATCGTGAATTAAGGAAAGAGAATGAATGTTAGTGGGCAGTTACCAAATTTGAACCATGTAAAACTTTCCCACTATGTTTTCCCACGCACACGCTTTGATATTTAATTAACAGTTAACTAGAGCGGTTTTCAGAAAAAAACTGAAAACTTATAAGTTCCTGTTTTTAATGTTGACCTGCGACTGTGCACAATGTTGGGATAACATTTGATAACATTCAAAACCGAAGGTGGAGGTACAGGCTTCACCAAGGCAAATTCATGTGAGAGCTTGAGATACATCCAAAAATACATTTGAAGCTTAACCAATATAGCAAGTGAGTACCTCAGACATATTGTTCAGATCAAAATCATGAGTAAGCAACATAGATAACAAGAAACACACAGAGATAAGCAGTTATGAATTCAAGGAACAATTCACTTCCACAGCATAGAAAGTCACAGAACAGTGTGTCACCTGTAGTATGTCACCGAAATTGTATGCCTCAACACATGAATTATACTGCCCCTAAGCCTAAACCGACACAACTCACAAACAAGAAAGAAAACAATGCAGTTCTATATGAATACAACAATGTAATGTCAAATAGGCAGATGGTAAATATAAATAGACCAGCACAACACACATCTCTTTATAATCTTTATTATTTTCATAACTTATCTGAACAAAAACTGAAGGTTGTTAAACACAAAGCTAATGTCACTACTGAATGAGGGCAGCCTGAACTCCACACACCCCAGTAACAACATTAACAGCAGCAAGTTAGGCAAGTACAAAGGCCTTGAATGTTGGCAATTCATTTATCATGCACCCCAACACCCCAATTCCTTATGCATACTTGTTTACCAACCTGCATTCAAGAGAATCACCAAGTGATCAGTGCTACTAAATGTAAGAAATCTAAACCTCAAACATCCTAGTAGAAAAGATCACCCTCATGTGTTCCTTGGCCAAACAAACAGAAACATGTAAATAAGCACAACTGAGTAACAGTGAAGCTGTCAACATCATGCACCCCAGCTTCTCCACATGTCCTGTACACCTTCCATATGAATAAGACACAATTGAATAGACATCAAAGTAGTGAACTCTGTGTACCCCAACTTCTCCATATGTTAGGCAATCACAACCTCAGACAAACAGAAGAGTTTTATTAACTTTTTTCATAACACAGATGTGAAACTGATAACTAGAAAGAGTTGTTCATCAAAGAGTTCAACCACACAAACCAAATATGACAAAACACAGATGAAATGAGACTAAAAAAGAAATGCAACTCAACAAAGGAATAACAACAGAATACCTACTACACCACAACCAATATATCAGTGCTAGTGAGTGGTGTTATGACAACATTGGTTTTCTCAACATTTTCACATATCACACATGCCAAGAGATTTCCTCAAGCTGAAGAATCTCTCACTATCCAAAGGTTTTGTAAACATATCAGCTAGTTGATTTGTTGTCTCAATATGTTCAATGTTGATTACTTTGTCCTCTACCATATCTCTTAGGAAATGATGCCTTATATCTATATGATTAGTTCTAGAATGTTGGACAGGATTCCTAGAGATACTTATGGCACTTAGATTGTCACAGAACATGAGAAGTGTATCACTATCTAGCCCATAATCTGAAATCATGTGTTTGAGCCACACAAGTTGGGTAACACAGCTGCCAGCTGCTACATATTCTGATTCAGCAGTTGATAATGAAACACAGTTCTGCTTCTTGCTATACCAGGAGACCAAATTATTCCCCAAATAAAAACAACCCCCACTTGTGGATTTCCTGTCATCCACATCACCTGCCCAGTCAGAGTCACTGAAACCAACCAAGTTAGTGTTAGTGTCATAAGAGTACCAAATGCCTAAAGGTGAAGTTCCAGAGATGTATCTAAGAATCCTCTTCACAGCAATCAAGTGAGATTGCCTTGGCTCAGCTTGGTACCTAGCACAAACACATACTGAAAACATGATGTCAGGTCTAGAAGCAGAGAGATATAGCAAACTACCAATCATGGATCTGTACAATATTGGGTCAACATTGCTACCAGTGCCATCTTTTGTTATCTTCACTAAAGAGGACATAGGAGTTTTGCAAGGCTTTGACTCTTGTAGCTCAAATCTCTTCACCAGATTCCTTGCATACTTCTCTTGGTTCAGGAAGATATCATTCTCCAGCTGCTTGACTTGTAGTCCCAGAAAGTAGTTAAGCTCACCAATCATGCTCATCTCAAATGTTCCTGTCATAGACTCAACAAATTTGTCTAAAGTAGACTTGTTAGTAGAGCCAAATACTATATCATCCACATATATTTGAGCAATGCATATATCAGAGCTTTTTCTAAGGACAAACAATGTTCTATCTCCATCTCCTCTATTGAAACCTAGGCCTAACAGAAAATCAGTTAGCCTCTCATACCAAGCTCTAGGGGCCTGTTTTAAGCCATACAAAGCCTTTTCAAGTTTGTACACATGGTCAGGATGTTTAGGGTCAGCAAAGCCTTTAGGTTGTTCTACATAAACCTCTTTGTCAATTAAACCATTCAGAATGGCATCTTTAACATCCATTTGGTAAAGTTTAATCCTAAGACAGCAAGCAATAGCAATGAGTAATCTAATTGATTCTATCCTAGCTACTGGAGCAAAAGTCTCATCAAAATCTATACATTCTACCTGAGTATAACCTTGTGCAACCAACCTAGCTTTGTTCCTCATAATTACACCATTCTCATCAGTTTTATTTTTGAAAATCCATTTTGTACCTATTACATTCACATGTGATGGCCTAGGTACTAGATTCCAAACTCTATTTTTGGTGAATTGTAAGAGTTCCTCTTGCATGGCATTAATCCAGTAACTATCCTTAAGAGCTTCAGCTACATTCTTAGGTTCAATGGTGGACACAAAACAAGAAGCATTTTCAACAGTATATGAAGAAGACATATAAACACACAATTTAGCCATATCCTTGTAATTTACCCTTTCTTTGTTGCGTGTTCTAACTCTTTCAGTAATTTGACCAATTACTTGAAAGGCTGGATGATCTCTTTGTATTCTAAGAGGGGGACCTCTACTGGATACAGGAACCACTTCATCTTCAGAATCTGACAACACAGATGTTGGCCTAACATTGGGGGTTTCTGGTGTTAAGTCAACATTTGTTCCAGTTTCTAGTTCATCATCTCCAGCGTCAGTGTTCAATGTTGAGTCCAATCTTGGAGTAACATCTGAACCAGTGACTTCTTCAGTACCTGCAGAAACAGTTAAATCATCAAATATGACATTCACTGATTCTTGAACAGTATGCAACCTTGGATTGTAGACCCTGAAAGCAGCACTATTAGGAGAATATCCAACAAATATACACTTTTCACTTTTGGGTTCAAATTTACTCAAATAGTCTCTATCTTTTAGCAAATAGCAGTTAATACCAAATTCATGAAAGTGTGCTACTGTTGGTTTTGAACCCTTCAAGATTTCATAAGGTGTCATAGTAGTACCAGGTCTAAGATAAACTCCATTACTAATATGACATGAAGTATTCAAAGCTTCAGCCCAGAGTTTCTTAGATAGGTTTTTAGAATTCAACATAACTCTAGCCATCTCTTGAAGTGTTCTATTCTTCCTCTCAGCAATACCATTTTGCTGAGGTGTCTTAGGTGTTGAGAACTCATGGAAAATGCCTTTATATTCACAGAAATTAGCAAAGCTTACATTTTCAAACTCTTTTTCCATGGTCAGACCTAATTCTTCCTACAGAAGTGCCATAAAGATTCTTAATACTAGCATGCAAAATTTTGAATGTGTTGAATGTCTCTGATTTTTCTTTCAAAAATTTAATCCATGTATATCTTGAAAAATCATCAATAATAACAAAAGCATACTTCTTACCATTCATGCTACTAACCTCAATAGGACCCATGAGATCCATATGTAGCAATTCAAAGCACCTATTAGTTCTAGGGTTAGTACTCTGTACCTGAAGTGGTGGATGAACAACTTTTGTTTGTTTACCTTTCAGGCAGTCTTCACAAACGATTTTACCTGGGCTAGTCAACTTAGGCAGTCCTCTTACAGCCTCTAACTTCTGTAGTTTCTCCAGATTCCTATAGTGCACATGTCCTAACTTCTTGTGCCACATGACAGATTCATCTACCTTGGCATGGTAGCATTCTGCTTCATCTTGAGCAAGATAGCAGTTATCCTTTGATCTTGTACCTGTCATGACACGGACATTGTCACTATTAAACACATCACATGAACTTTTATCAAAAGTAACTAGCAGATTGTCATCACAAAGTTGACTTATGCTAATTAAATTTGCTTTCAATCCTTCAACCAACAACACATCCTTGAGTGGTGGAAATCCTTCAACATCCAGTACTCATTTTCCAATGATTTTCCCTTTAGTGCCTCCTCCATAGGTAACTGTTCCAACAGTCAAAGGGATTACATTTTTCAGGTTGTCAATGTTTCCAGTCATGTGCCTTGAGCATCCACTATCAAAATACCACTTACCTGCAAGGTTAGAGTAAACAGCAGAAAAGACAACATTGCAAACAATTTTAACCTTAGGAGTTTTTATCTTCTCAGTCGAGGTTCTACTTTTATGTCCTTCAGATTTGTTACCTAATGTTGGGATAACATTCAGATCAGAGGTTTTCCTAACATTGGTACAGCTATTAATTACTGTTTTCTTCTCAATCACAATTTTATATTTTTTACAATAAGGCTTAATGTGACCAGGTTGAAAACAATATTGGCAGATAAAAGTAGGCCTTTTCACAGTGTTGGAAGAGATTTCACAACTAAAGTTATTGCTTTCCTTGATAAAACCATCTTTCAAATAGGCAGAATTAACATCTTCAGAGGAAGGTTTCTCAACATAGCCCAAACCATTTTTACCTTGATTTCCTATACTCAGCACTTCATCAAGCAGAGATGTAGAAGAGTTCCATTTGTTAATGGTATGTTCAACTTTATCTAATTTTACCTTTACCTCTTTCAGCTCAGCTTCAGTTTTGTCAAGGTCTTTCTCATACAGTTTCAGCATCTCCTTCATGCATCCAATCTCTTCCTTCAAGCTTTTGTTGCTCTTGATGAGTTTGTGATTCTCAAGCAGCAGTTTGTGGTAGATAAACTTCAGGTCTTTAATGATTTCCTCCTGGGACATTTCACCTTCAAAGAAGTAATCTTCATCTAGATCCACTGTGCCATGAAAAAAATCAAAGTTAGATTCATCAAAGTAGGACGCAAGATAAGGTTCAGAATCAGTATCATATTCATCCCAATCTGCAAAGAAGGTCTCCTGTTCTGATGTTGGATCCTGAATGTTGGGGTAACATTGTGATCCGAAGCAGTTCAGGGAGTCTTTTGGTGTCCAGTCAATCTGAGTGAGTAGCGCAACAGTTTGAACCTCTTCTTATTGTTCTTCAGCTTCTCCAGAACTAAGGTCATCTTTATTGAAGTCATCTACACAAACCCAATGAGAATTTCCTTTTTTTCTAAGAGTGTGAGCACATTCATTAGCCATATGACCATATCCTTTACATTCAAAACATTGAACATCTTTTAACTTATCAGCTTCTAAAGGAGTAGGTTTTGATGCCATGTACTTCACAAACTTAGGAGGTAATTTCTTGTAACCTGTGGAACTATTACTAAGGTTCTTCTCTTTACCTTTTCCTTTAAGATTCAACTTATTGAACTTCTTAGTAATTTTCCCATAGTTTGAAGAAATTATTTCAAAATCATCATCACTTTCATTGTCAAGATTAGAACTTCTTAAAGCAACAACCCTATGTTTGCTAGGTTGTGAGGCAAGCTCCATCCCAAATTCTCTAAGAGTGTTCATCAAGACTTGAAACTGTAGATTAGCAAGGTTTCTAGATTCACTCATTGCAATTTTCTTGAGAGAAAATTTAGATGACAGTGTTCTCATAGCTTTATAAACCATTTCTGAATTAGTCATAGCAAAACCTAGATTTTCACATTGGTTAGCAATATCAAGAATTTTCTCAAAATAACTGTCAACACTTTCATCTTCTCCCATCTCAAGTTTTTCAAATTGCAAAAGAAGTTGTCTATATTTAGAATCTTTAACAGCAAAATCTCCTTCACAATGTAATTCAAGTATATCCCAAGCATGTTTGGCTTTTGTACAATTCTGGATTAACTTGAACATGTGATGATTAACCCAACTAAAGATAGCATTAAGAGCTTTTTCATTAGAGTTATAGAGACTTACCTCTGCTGCTGTCCAGTCTGCTTCTGGTTTTGGAACTAGATCACCTTCACCATCTCTTGGTAATGTTGGAAGAGAGTATCCATTGATCACGGATTGCCAGGCTCGAATATCAATAACTTTGATGTGAGACCTCATCCTGATCTTCCAATATGCATAATTGGAGCCATCCAAAACTGGAATCCTGTTGGTATTAGGATTGACACTATCCATGGTGTTGTATCACCTCCAAACCACCAATGTAGTCGGTGTTTGGCTCTGACGCCAATTGAAATTGTAGGACCGTGGATTGACACAACACTTTTTGAGAGTTAAGCTGGAATTGCCTTAACTCTATTTCGATCTTCTTGATAATAATAATGTGCAGCGGAAGTAAGAACACAAGAAGATATAATTTTAAGAAGTTTTCAATATTATTTAAAACTTCAGAGCCTTAGGCGAAATAACCATAAAGGTTTTATCAAAAACGTTCCTCACAACGATTCACTCACGCTCTTTGTTGATCGGACTCAACGAAGCAGGCAAGTAAGAACTACTTAACTTCTATGAACTAGACTTAAGCAGTTGATACAAAAACTTCGCAAAACAAAATGAAGACAATACAAAGTAAGATTAATCTCTTGGATTATTGGCACGATTGTCTTGTCTTCATCTTGATGAACTTCGCATCTTTATAGATTTCTTGAGTCTTGAACGCCAAGATGTGTTGTTCACAGTTTTGGTAACTCTTGTTGTTTCCTTGTTGAAAATTGCCTTCTTTGTGAACTTCATATCTTTCCAGAATATGTGTTTCCTTCATTACTGATTTAGCAAGGTAACACATCATCTTTAATTTGGAGAATCCTGGAAAAAATTGCGTTGCAAAGAATAGCTCACTTGTTTCCTTCTTTTGAAAGCGTGTGAGTTGACTATTCAACTTAGCTTGAATTATGGAAACTTCAAGTAAGGAATCTTCCAAAGCTCTTCCTTATGTTTAAGATACTTTCCTGGACATAAACATAAACAACCAAAATCGTGGAACTTGATTAATAAGCGAATAAAGGCAAAACTTAATTTTGGCAACAAAAGAACAGTTTTCGCAAATGCTCTCGGCTTTCAATGTTACCCTCAATGTTATCTCAACATCGTCTAACATTTCACTGTCTAACATTGATTCCAGAAAACCTGCACTTCCACGATCGGAACGTCAAACCGTGGCACATCAAACGTTCCATGTCAATTTCCTTCTACGTCAACTAATTCCACGTCAATCATTTCTACGTCAACACTTTTTGCATGTCAATAACTTCACACAAATCAAAAACACGTCAAATAAAACACTTAGAATATTTTCTTCTCTACTTCTCTATAGACTTTCAAATGTCAGCAATTGGACTTAAGTATGACAAAGATTTGACCACTTTGTGGTGCGAATCACCCGTGATCCCGAACCTCCGGAGCTCGATGAACTACAATGCTGTCATGCCACCTAAATGATCTTCGAATAAGACTTACACCCAACAAGGGTCGATACATCGGCCAACCGGGTCTCGCGTATGTGACGAACACCCCAAGAGATCGTTCAATTCCAGCCTAAGAGCCAATACAATGCATACAACTTCTAAGCTAATGCGACATCTCCAAAAGTCCCCGAGGAACGTTCAATGAGTCTACATGATCTATATACACTCACATGCTACCTGTAAGGTAGAATTCATAGATAACCTCGTTGAACACCATGGATAATGAACTACGTTCATTTTGATTCTTTTTCCTTAGAGAGATACGTAGGCAACTTGACCCCATGTTAAGTTCAATGGCAACACCCCATATCCTCTACTTAGTTTACTTATATATTTAATTGTTATTGTCTAACCTTGTTTCTTGAAGTGCATGTTTCCATCGAACCAAAAGCTCTTATCTTAGCCTATAAGGTACGAGAGAGTCTGGTTATGTAGTAATCTTGAGACTAACAAAAACACCCTGAGCCAGAGGCGCCGCCTATGGGAAACCACTACACGCGCTGTGCAAGGGACAGTAACACAATAACAGATTTGCAACGTTTCTCGTTTGTGGCATGTCATACATGGTTGTGGGTTCATCGGATGGGAACGCCCTATAAGCGTGAAGCCATGCAAGAATGTGGTTGCATAAATTTTTAAATCCACATAATATTTGGTTGCCTTAGATGCGTAAAGCCATGCAAGACTTGGTAGCCTTTTAGGCGTAAAACCATGTATAATCTGGTTGCCTTTGATGTGTAAAGCCATAATTCACCGACAAGAGCCATGGTTGCAAATGAGTATGTAACATCCTTAAAATAGGTTGTATTCGAAATCGCCTAAAGCCATGCTAAAATATGAGGGTAACACAAGTTGCGTAGAACCTAAGAGAACACCATACATCTGGAAGGAGTAAGAACTATAAACCACAACGCATGAAGACCCACAACAGGCATAGACAACATACTATGAGTTACTATCAAGCGCAATAAGAGATCAAATATCTCCCAGCACACCTACTCGGTGTTTGGACTAGATCCAGCACAGTTCTCATCTATACGAACAACTCATTTTCCACAATCTACAACATCAGAATCTTAAGACGAACTCTAAAGCACGTAGGCCCACATTATGGGCGTCCAAGCACGTAATCCCACCAAAGAATACTAGTCTCTCTCCTTAGTCCACAAGGAGATCGAGCATTCATTAGCTACACATCTCAACCTCAAGATGTCCCAACACCCCCAACATGCTCGGATTGGGGGACTCGCGTCTAAAGAGGAGTAGTACCCATATGGCTTGCAATGACAAATGTGCTCATCTCATTGTTTGATGAAAAAAGGAAGGAGTAGCACCCTATAGCTAGGGCTACCGCTAAAACATCATATTGTGAAGCAAAAATACACAAGAGTTGGTAGCACCCAAGCGCCTAAACCCAATACACGGTGTTGACTTTAGTCACACAGTAAAGCGTTGGTTGCACCCAAGTGCCTAAATCAAACAAAAGGTTGTGACATTAGTCACGTAATACCTTGATCAAGAGTTGGTCGCACCCAAGTGCCTAAATCCAACATATGATTGTGACCAAAGTCACGTAAAACCATGTTCAAGAGTTTGTTGCACCCAAATGCCTAAATCCAACATATAGTTGTGACCCAAGTCACGTAAAGCCATGTTCAAGAGTTGGTTACACCAGAGTGCATAAACCTAACACATGGTGTTGACTTTAGTCACATGACGAAGCTTTGTTTGCACCCAAGTGCCTAAAATCAACATATGGTCGTGACCCCAGTCACGTAAAGCCATGCCAAAGATTTGGTTACACCTAAGAGCCTAAACCCAACATAAGGTTGAGGATTTAGTCATGTAATACCTCGATCAAGAGTTGGTCGCACTCAAGTGCCTAAACCCAACACATGGTTGTGACTCAACTCACATAATGCTATAATGCCGTGTTGGTTGCACCCAAGTGCCAAAACCCAACATAAGGATGTGACATTAGTCACGTAATACCTGGATCAAGAGTTGGTCGCACCAAAGTGCCTAAATCCAACGTATGGTTGTGACCCGTATCATGTAGAGCCATTTCCAAGAGTTAGTAGTATCCAAGTTCCTAAACCAAACACACGGGGTTGGTTTGAGTCACACGGCATAGCATTGGTAGCACCCAAGTGCCTAAACCCAACATAAGATTGTGACTTTAGTCATGTAGTACCTCGATCAAGAGTTGGTCACACCCAAGTGCCTAAATCCAACGCATGGTTGTAACCCATGTCATGTAAAGCCATTTTCAAGAGTTGATAGCACCCAAATACGTAAAACTAATACATGGTGTTGACTTAGTCACACGACAAAGCGTTGGTTGCACCCAAGTGCCAAAACCAAACATAAGGTTGTGAGTTTAGTCACAGAATACCATGATCAAGAGTTGGTGGCACCTAAGTGGCCAAAACCCAAAATATGGTAGTGACCTAAGTCACGTAAAGCAATGTTCAAGAGTTGGTTGCACCTAAGTGCTTAAATACAACATATGGTCGTGACCCAAGTTACTTAAAGGCATGTTGAAGAGTTGGTTGCACCCAAGTGCCTAAACCTAAGATAAGGTTTTGTCTATAATCACGTAATACCACGATCAAGAGTAGTTCACACCGTAGTGCCTAAACCAAATGTATGTTAAGCCATGTTCAAGAGTTGGTAGTACCCAAATGACTAAACAGAACATACGGTGTTGACTTTAGTCACACGGCGAAGCGTCGATTGCACCCAAGTGCCTAAACCCAAACTAAGGCAGTGACTTTAGTCACGTAATACCTCGATCAAGAGTTTTTTGCACGCAAGTGCCTAAACCCAACACACGGTGTTGAATTTAGTCACAAAGGCGAAATGTTGGCTTCATCCAAATGCCTAAAACCAACATAAGGTTGTGACTTTAGTTACGTATTGCTTTGATTAAGAGTTGGTCGCACCCAAGTGCCTAAACCCAACATATGGTCGTGACCCAAGTCACGTAAAGCCATGTTCAAGAGTTGGTTGCATCTAAGTGCCTAAACCAAACATAAGGTTGTGACTTTAGTCACGTAGTACCTCGATCAAGAGTTGGTCGCACCTAAGTTCCTAAACCCAACATATGGTTGTGACTCAAGTCACCTAATGCCACGATGTGGTATTGATTGCACCAAAGTGCCTAAACCCATCATAAGGTTGTGAATGTAGTCACGTAATACCTCGATAAAGAGTTGGTCGCAACCAAGTGCCTAAACCCAACATACGGTGTTGACTTTTGTCACATGGCTAACTTTTCGTTGCGCTCAAGTGCCTAAACCCGACACATAGGTGTGGCTTTGGTGTGTGTACATACTTTTTTTAAGGGCGAAGAGCCCTACGAGTCTTTACTAGTAAAGTTGGCTTAATACCAACATACGTTATTCAAGGGAGAAGAATCCTACGAGCCTTCGATTGTAAATTTGGCTTTATACCAACAGACTCTATTCAAGGGCGAAGAGCCCTATGTGCCTTTGCTCGTGAAGTTGTCTTTAAGCCAACAAACATTATATAAGGGAAAAGAGTCCTACGAGCATTTTCTTGTAAAGTTGGTTTAATACCAACATAGTTTATTCAAGGGCAAAGGCCTTACGAACCTTTGGTCGTAAAATTGGATTTATGCCAACAGACTTCATTCATAGGGGAAGAACCGTACGAGCTTTTGCTCGTAAAGTTGGTGCTATGCCAACACACATTATTCAAGGGAGAAGAGCCCTATCAGCCTTTGCTCGTAAAGTTGGCTTTATGTTAACATGCCTTTTTCAAGGGCGAAGAGCCGTACGAGCCTTTGCTCGTAAAGTTGTCTTTATGCCAACAAACATTATTCAAGGGCAAAGAGCCCTACGAGCCTTTGCTAATGAAGTTGGATTTATGCTAACAAACTTTATTCGAAAGTAAAGAGCCCTGCGAGCCATTGCTCGTGAAGTTTGCTTTATGCCGAAATACTTTATTTAAGGGAAAACATCCCTATGAGCTTACGCTCGTAAAGTAGGTACTATTCTTACATAAACTAAACATACTACGCGAAGAGCCTATTGAGTGAAAATCCCATAAAGTAGGTGAGCCTTGAAAATCCTTAACAAAATACGCTTGGTGAAGAGCCTATTGGGTGAAAACCCCATAAAATAGGCGAGCCTTGAATAGCCTACCAAAACAAGCTAGGTGAAGTGCCTACTAGGTGAAAGTCCATAAAGTACGCGAGCCTTAAAAGGCCCGACCCAAAACAGCTAGGTGAAGAGCCTACTGGGTGAAAATTCCATAAAGTAGGTGAGCCTTGAAAAGTCCTACCAAAACACGCTAGGTGAAGAGCCTATTAGGTAAAAGTCCCATAAAGTAGGCGAGCTTTGAAATGCCCAACCAAAACACGCTAGATGAAGAGACTATTGGGTAAAATTCCCATAAAGTAGGTGAGCATTGGAAAGCATTACCAAAATATATGCTTGTGACTTAATTCATATCACAAAGCGTTGGTCGCACCTTAGTGCGTAAACCCAACACATGCTTGTGACTTAATTCACACGGTGATGGTTGGTCGCACCTTTGTGCCTAAAGCCAACATATGCCTATGACTTAATTCACATGGAGAAGTGTTGGTCGCACCTTAGTGCCTAAACCCAACACATGCTTGTGACTTAATTCTCACGACGAAGAGTTGGTCGCACCTCAGTGCCTAAACCCAACACATGCTTGTGACTTAACTCACACCACGAAGCGTTGGTCGCACCTTAGTGCGTAAACCTAACACATGCGTGTGACTTAATTCACATGGTGAAGTGTGTGTCGCACCTTAGTGCGTAAACCTAACACATACTTGTGACTTAATTCACAAGGTGAACCGTTGGTCGTGCCTTAGTGCCTAAACCCAACACATGCTTGTGACTTAACTCACACCATGAAGTGTTGGTCGCACCTAAGTGCCTAAAGCCAACAAATGGTTGTGACCATAGTCACACAAAACCATGATGCAAAGTCGATAGCACCCAAGAGTGCTTACCCCAAAAATATGGTTGTGGTCTTAGCCACGTAAATCCATGATAACAAGGTGGTTGTGCCCAAGAGTGCCTGACCACAACATAGGTTTGTGACTTTAGTCACACACCAAAGAGTTGGTCGCACTTCAGTGCCTAAACCAAACACTATGTTTGTGGCCTTACTCACCACATCATTCATTTTCAACTAGGCGTTACACCCGCAAAAATAAGCTAGGCGAATAGCCTATTGAGTGAAACTTCTATAAATTAGGCACAACACGTAAACCCATACAATAAAGAAGTCCTATCACCTTTGATATATCAATATGAGTGAAGAGCTCATCAATATGCGATCCCTTCACTAAGGGATGCGTTACATTTTAGGCTCTAACGCCGTATTTGCGTACTTTGCATAAAAGTAGAGATCGAGTGAAGAGCTCAGCTACATGTTCTCCCTTCACCAAGGGATGCTTCACAATTTAGGTCATCACACCTAGACATCTATATGGTGTCATATCAGATAAATTGAAAGTACTCATCTATTTAATATCCCATTTTCAATGGAGATTTTATGTGTTAGAAAATTGAACCTTCCTATCCATGTTAAGCAAATATCAATGGTTGTAGAAATATATAACTCGTCGCTCTCTCCAGATGCCAACACATCTCCTCCACATATGAGGATAGATAAGAGATAAGTCTCTCTCTATCGGTATGGATAAGTGACGCCGACAACTTGAAAAGTTGTTCAAGGAGTGCCGAAACACTTGCAAGATGCCAAATAAAGCACTAACGACTATCAAGCTACATACTTGCATATAAATACATCAATTATGGCTAACCTCATAAATTTGAAATACGCTCATCAAAGATAACGAGACCATCTCAAACTTGGGGACTTATGGTGTGCCATAATTTTACTGCCTTCTTAAAAGCAACACACTTTGACACTTAGACAAGTCGAATAAAACCGCGTTGGTTAAAACCGCGACGGGAAAACCGCGTCGATCAAATCTCGATGTGCCATGTCACACATCGGTTACAAATCGATGTGCCACGTGGCACATCGATCAATTTTGATTTGGTGTGGCGCATATGTACCAAATCTATGGTGCACCCCTTTCTCTTTCACAACTTGGTGTGTGTGGGCATGCTTTCGCATGCCTTACCCTTCCTTATTTTCTATAAATACCCCCTCATTTCTTCATTTGAGGGGTTGGACACTTAAGGGGTAGCACAGTTGGAAGGTTGGATGCTCAAGCTTCTCTCTAGAATTCTAGTGAAAGAAAGCACGTCAATCTGTTTCACGTCAAACCATGCATATATTTCCACATCAATTTGTGGCACTTCAACCATTCCAAGTCAATCCGTGGTACGTTAAACATTCTACGTCAATCCGTGACAAGTTACCTGTTCCACGTCAATCCATGGTACATCAACACTTTTGTCACGTCAACCATTCCACGTCAACACATTTGACTCGACGACCCGAGGCACGTCTACACGATTAGCACGTTAACTCGTGGTGCATCAATCGATTCCACGACTATCCTTTCCAAATCGACACTTTTGGCACGTCAACAATTTCACGTCAATCAAAAGCCTGTCAACCAAAACACTTTGAATATTTTCTCCTCTACTTCTCCATAGGCATTCAAATATCAACAATTAGACTTAAGTACGGGAAAGCTTTGACCCAGGATATGACCACTTGGTGGTGCAAATCGCCCGTGGTCTCGATCCCGAATGATCGCCGAATAAGACTTACACCCAACAACGGTCGATACTTTGGCCAACCAGGCCTCGACTGCGCGACGAACATTCCAAGAGATCGTCCAACTCAAGCCTAAGAGACAATACAATGCAGACAACTTCTAAGCTAGTGCGACATCTCCAAAAGTTCCCGATGAACGTTCAATGAGTCTACATGATCTATATACGCTCACACGCTATTTGTCAGGCATAATATAAGAGATAACATCGCACGGGCACTCTAGTTAATGAACTACGTCCAACTTAATTCTCTCTCCTTAGAGAGATACGTAGGCAGCTTGACCCCGTGTCAAGTTCAGTCGCAAAACCTCGTATCCTCCACTTAGTTTACTTATATATTTAACTGTTATTGCCTAGTCTTGTTTCTTGTAGTGCATGTTTCAATCGAAGCAACAACTCTTGTCTTAGCCTATAAGGTACGAGAGAGTTTGGTGAGGGAGTAATCTCGAGATTAACGAATACACCCCGCGCCTCCAACAAGATTTAAAGCTTCCCATAATGATCGAATCACCTACGATTTGATTCTCTCCACAACAAGAGAATCACCCATTATTCGACACTATTCATAACAATTGAACCACCCAGGTTTCAATATTGTTCAAAACAATCGCATATGTGACGATTCGATTCTTATTAAAATGTTATTTGACATCCGTTCACTCGGATAATGATTCGCAAATGGGGGCATATTTCAAAGCCAATTTGGCATCCATTCTTTCAGATAACGGCTCCCAAATGGGGGGAATATTTTAAAGCCATATATTATTTGGCATTCGTTCCTTGAGAGAACGGCTCCCAAATGGGGGGGGGGCATATTTTGAAGCCATATATTATTATTTGGCATCCGTTCCTTCGTATAACGGCTCCCAAATGGAGGACATATTTTGAAGCCATATATTATTATTATTTGGCATCCGTTCCTTCAAAAAACGACTCCCACAGGGGGGGGGGGGGGATATTTTGAAGCCATTTCCATGCCTCAAGCACAGTGACACACATTTTTAAATTTGGCACCCGCTCTTGCATCAAGACCGACTCCCAAAATGGGGGGACTATATGGTGTGGGTGATTTAGGTGGCCCAAGAAGGGAATGGGTCGGCCTAGCCCGGTATCGGCCTAAACAGAAAAGAATCGAACACATGCCATTCAACTGATTCCGAACAGTCGAACGTCTACCGTTCGACTGTTATTGCCTTTTTTCCAAGACCTGCATTCTGAGGTCTATATATACACCGGATCCCGAGATTCAACGCAAGTCAGTATTTGTAATTCTCCAACCCTACAACAATCGAACCAGGCCGTTCGATTGTTCGAGAGTTCTTGGATTCGATCGATCATTATCTACAAGTTAATTATGTTCGAGATTCTTCAGAGTCGAACTCACTACCGTTCGACTGTTCTGGAATTCAGCAATTATTACAATGTCGAATTGCCCATTGTTCGACTGTTCCCAGTTCGATTGTAATAGGTGTTCCAGAAAAAGCTAGTCATTTTCCGTGTAAGTGACTACCATAATTTGTTTATTCAGACCCATTTGTACTGTAATTTCGATGTATTGTAACCATACGAAATAATAATACCAAATTAAACTTAAACAACTGCATCAACAACTGGTCGGGTAACTGCACTTTCTTGAACAGAAAAATAAATATATTATTTTTTTCATTTAAAAAAAAATACTTTTTCACCAGCAGTTAAATAGGATTTATGAGAAGTCCATCAATAAACATTTTAGAGCTTCGCACTTGGGAGTTTTCACTTCTTACTTCTAAGTACTTTGGCCATATAGATCAGAATTAAGAAATGTCAATACAAAAATTAACGTGATGTAAAATAATACTGATTATTTAACATTTAAGTATTGAAAATTGTATTAAAGAATTAGTAATTGAGTAATTAAATACTTTTATTTGATGTTCATGGTATGGTAAAAGTTTTGTGGGCATATGACAATAATATAGAAGAATATTCAAATACGTTATCTTATTTTCAGCTGTTGAAAATAATTTTAATAATTGCTGTCCTATTTTCTAGAAGCTAGCTATGCAAATACTGATTGTAAGTCTCGGCGGTGAGTTTTAACTATTAGATTAGCCGAGTGTAATCCCTTTTAGTTGATTCTAGTACACATGCATTTAAATCTAATATGTATCTTTATACTTTAAATGTTATATATTGACCATTTTTAATTATGTCTGTTCAATTTTGATGCATGCCTATTTAAATTAGCGAAATATTTCTTTTAATTACTGCTACGTTTTTAGGAGCATACGTGTAATATATACTCACACATATATATATATATATATATATATATATATATTTAGTACCAATACATATATCAAATCAACTAAGGTTTCGTTTAGAAACTGTGCATTAGCTGTTGGTGAATTTGTCGAAAATGTCGAACACTGAAACTTGAAAGTCGCGAAAATACAGACGCTTTCCTTAAAGCGTAATTCGCCCCCACCTCGTGTGCTAGAAGGGTTACAGCGAATCGCCTACCAGGATACAATTTAAGCCCAGAAAATAAAAGAATATTAACTGCGTTTTGGACTTACGAAGTTAATAAACAGAAAAAAGAACAAGAATGAAATTAATACAGAAATAATTTCTGCAGCAATTATTTTTGTATGTATATGAGAGATACGAAAATTTGATGATCTATTGTCTCTGATAATCCCGCGAATATATAGACGTTGAAGAGTTGTACGGAAAAGTCACGACTTTTCCACTGATATTCTTTCACAGAAAGCCACAACTCTCCTACTCCAAAATATGTAACTGTTAATATTTAAATCTGAGTTTTTAAATATTCCCTCCATATTTTCCCAGATTAATCTGAGCCGTCGGATTTAAATCTTAAGTACGATTAAATCCACACCATCCAATTTAATCTATATTAATTTTAATATTCAGATTAAATCACAGCCGTTCATCTTATTTAATTAATTAAATAAAATCTACGGCCTAGATCGATGAGCGATGCAAGCGTGTAAAGTGCTAAGTCCTTTTTAAGTGCGCCAAACAAAAGTGCCACTTAAGCGCCACAAGCGCCACGCGCACGCGCGCGGGGGCGCGGGCTCGGCTCGGCGCGCGTGTGTGCATGAGCACCAACTATGTCTTGCACTTTTTATTACCCAAGTAATATAGTGCAAACATATATAAACCCACAAATAAGTTTTTATTTTTCCTATGTGGGACACATAAGCCACTTTAGTAAAACTGGCCTATAAGAGCTAAAGCTCTTAAAGCCCATAAAAGTCCTTATAGTTACCATGAGTTAAAGCCCAACATACTTTACCAATGTTGGACAAACTCAAAAAAGGCTTTTATTTTACTTTGCATTCACATCATATCAACACATAACCAATGTGGGATACCTCTCACAAGATTTATTATTTGGAAACTAAATCTAACAATCTCACCATTTCCGAATGATAAATCTTAGTTTGCACCTCAAGAAGTTCTATGAATAAATAAAGGTATCTTTCGACTTGAACCTTCACTTAGTGGATACCTATCAAAGTTAATCAGAAAAGCATAGTAGACTAGTCTTTGAACTAGCAATTCTATATCGACCAACCGGATAAGTACCACACACAATTCCTCCACTTGTTCTTTATTCTAACAAGCCGACACGTTAACGGCCCTGTGTCTATATCCTGGTATCATGAGTAGTTTTTAGAGTTAAGCCCTAAAACTCTAATGAAGTGGCCTCACTTCTACTACTCACTTAGGTAGACTTATCAAGGATGTCCGTGTAATTATGACATCCCAACATTTACTGTTACAAGTCTATTAAGAGTATTAAACTCAACCTCTACCTTTGACATTACAGGTACCAAGCATTATACTTAGATGGAACCAATTAATAACTGAATTATTAATTTAAAATACTAAGTGCTTGACAATCACAAAAAATGAAGTACTTTACTCATTGAACCCAAGTTTGATATTTCAAGTGTTGAGTTGAGTTTCCCTCATGTGTGATCACTATGTATGGGCTTTCAGTCCCATCGCTCTAGAAGTCTTATGCACCATATCTCTGGCAAGACCGTTAGTCAGAGGATCAGCCAAGTTACTTGCCGACCTCACATAGTTAATTGTGATAATACCATCATTGATTAACTGTCTCACATAGCTATGTCTCAAACCAATATGTCTAGATTTTCCGTTATAGACATGACTATAAGCTCTAGACAGAGTGGACTGACTGTCACAGTGTATTAAAACGGGAGGCATTGGTTTAGGCCATATTGGCATTTCCAATAACAAGTTTCTCAACCATTCTGCTTCTTTACTTGCCGAGTTTAATGCTATAAACTCCGATGCCATGGTTGAATCAGTCAAGCATGTTTATTTCTTAGAACCCCATGATATTGCAGCTCCACCAAGAGTGAATATCCAACATCTAGTTGATGCGTGGTCATCACTCTTAGTAATCCAACTAGCATCAGTATAACCTTCCAAAACATTTGGATAGCCATTATAGTATAAGCCATAATCAATGGTCTTCTTAAGATACTTGAAGACTCTAAATATTGCTTTCCAATGTTTACCAACTGCAAACGCAATATCAGGCCTAGTACAAGTCATGCAATACATTAATCTTCCTATTGCGCTAGCATACTGGTTTTGTGAAAATGCTCTCCCATCATTTGGCATTAATTTAGTACTAGGGTCGAATGGAGTACTAACTGGTGTACAATCAAAATGATTAAATTTTCTCAATACTTTTTCAACGTAATGAGACTGTGATAACATGATACCTTCATTACTTCTAATTATTTTAATCCCTAAAATAACATCAGCTTGACCTAGATCTTTCATATCAAATGTTTCACATAGAAATTTCTTAGTATTATTGATTTGATCTAGATCAGAACCAAAGATAAGCATGTCATCAACATATAAACAAATAATAACACCTTTATTATTTTTAAACTTACTATAAACACACTTATCAGATTCATGGATTTTGAATCCGTTTGACAACACAGCCTGGTCAAACCTTTCATGCCATTGTTTTGGTGCTTCTTTAAGTCCGTACAAAGACTTAACAAGTTTACACACTTTATGCTCTTGTCCTTTCACAACAAAACCTTCAGGTTGTTGCATATAAATTTCTTCTTTTAATTCACCATTCAAGAATGCAGTTTTGACATCCATTTGGTGAATTTCGAATTTATATATGGAGGCCAAGGATACTAAAATCCTAATTGTAGCAATTCTAGCCACTGGAGCATAAGTGTCGAAATAATCAAGTCCTTCTTTTTGAGTGAAGCCTTTTGCAACTAATCTTGCTTTAAACTTCTCAACGGTTCCATCAACTTTCATTTTCTTTTTGAAAATCCACTTACATCCAACGGTTTTAAAACCAGGAGGTAAGTCCACCAATTTCCAGGTGTCATTTCCCATGATGGAATCCATTTCATCTTGTATAGCCTCTTTCCAAAAACTAGCATCTTGAGACTTCATAGCCTCTGCATGGGTTTTTGGATCAGATTCAGCATGTAAAGATAACAACACTTGATTTGTTTCTTTTTCTCGTGTACCTTCCACAAGATACATGTGAAAATCAAGCCCAAAGTCTTTTTGTACTCTAGGTCTTTTAATTCTCCTAGGTTCTTCATCCTCTATTTCAGAATTTCTTATATTTATAGATTCATTATTATTATTTTCTGGAATTCTAGGAATAGAAGAAAACCTGGTTTCATCAAATATGGCATCTCTTGATTCAATTATTGTATTTACTTCAATCGAGTAATTTTTCTCAATAACCATAAATCTGTAAGCTTTACTATTTAGTGCATAACCAAAAAAAATACATTCTACACCATTTTCTCCCAACTTCTTTCTTTTAGGATCAAGAACTCTAACTATAGCTCTACAATCCCAAACTCGCAAATACTTCAAGTTTGGTTTTCTTTTCTTCCATAATTCATATGGAGTTGTAGAATTTTTCTTAGTAGGCACTCTATTCAAAACATGACACTCTGTTAAAAAACATGACACGCTGTTAAAAGTGCCTCACCCCAAAATCCTTTGCTAAGTCCAGATTTGGACAACATAGCATTAATCATTTCAGTTAATGTCCTATTTTTTCTTTCAGCAATTCCGTTTTGTTGTGGAGTATAGGGTGCAGTAACTTCATGAACAATACCAACATTTTCAAAAAACGTAGGATCATAATATTCACCACCTCTATCAGTTCTTAAACGTTTTATGGTGGTTCCACATGTATTTTCAACTTCAGCCTTAAATATTTTAAATTTATCTAATGCTTCATGCTTGTGATTCAAAAGATAAACATAACAAAATCGAGAGTAATCATCAATAAAAGTCACATCATAACTCTTTCCACCTCTGGTAGGAGTGTTATGAAAATCACATAAATCACTATGTATTAAGTTTAATAATTTTGATGTTCTCTCGACTTTAGGAAAAGGCATTCTGGTTATTTTTGTAAGCATGCATGTATTACATTTATTCATATTTTTATCAATACTCGGAATTAAATTCAGATTAGACATATGATGTAATTTTCTAAAATTAACATGCCCAAGTCTATCATGCCATAAAGAACAAGAGTCAAGCATATAGGCAGAATAAGATACTTTATTAATAGCAATCTCAGTTACATTGAGTTTGAACATTCCCTCACATAGGTATCCTTTGCCTACAAAGGATTCTCCCTTAGTCAGAATAAATTTATCCGACTCAAATATAAGTTTGAAGCCAAATTTATTAAGAAGGCTTCCAGATACAAGATTTTTCTTAATTTCTGGAACATGGTAAACATCAGTGAGTTCCAGTTCATGCCCCGAAGTAAACTCCATCAGCACTTTCCCTTTTCCCTTGACAGCAACACTTGCGCCATTTCCCATGTAGACAGAGCAATCATTTTCCAGTGTATACTCCACAAACATGGACATGTCTTTGCAGACGTGCCTTGTTGCTCCAGAGTCGATCCACCATGACCGGTCATTCCCAACAAGATTGATCTCAGCAAACATTTCAGAAATCATCACCACAAACTTCTTCTTGTTTGTATTGTTTTCTGTTTTCTGTTTCTTAGCCTTGTCACGACAATCTTTCTTTTGATGGCCCTCTTTTCCACATTGCCAGCAAGCACTATTGGTACTCGCTTTTCTCTTCTTGGGATTCTGATTTGAGTTCTTCTTACCATTTCCTTTGCCCGGATTATTGTTCTACTTGCTACTACTTCCTCCCTCAAGCACCATGACCTTGGAACCATCTCCACCATCTCGGTTTCTGTCTTCTTCTTCGATTTTAAGATGGCTCTCAAGATCTGCAAGAGAAATATCCTCTTTTCTGTGCTTAAGTTCCTTCCTAAAGTTTTTCCATGAAGGAGGAAGTTTTGTCTATAATAGCAGATACAATTATAGGTTCATCCATATGCAAAGCATGCTGTTTAAACTGATTAACTATTTGTTTTAACTCGTAAAACTGCTCAATTACCTTTCTGCCATCCACCATGAAATAACGGAAAAACTTACTGGTGATAAATTTCTTACTAGTAGCATCCTCCACCAGATTTGTTTTCTCCAGATTGTCCCAGACTTCTCGAGCGGTTGGTTTCTCATGGTACATGTCAAACAGTGTGTCTGACAGCGAGTTGTAAATGTGTCCCTTGCAACAATAGTCATCTTGTTCCCACTTCAGCCTGCTTCTGGTTTCAGCAATGGTTTCATCGTCCTTCGCTTCTGGTTTCGGAGTTGTCAGCACGTACACCACCCCGAGTTGCGCCAACGGGAAGTGCAACTTTTTCTGCCAGCGCCTGAAGTTGTCTCCATCGAACTTCTCCAACTTCACAATGTTGATAGCAAACTCCTTCAACGATCCTCCTCCAGACATTTTCAAAAACGTAGAATTACGCTTTAAGTTTGTTGGTGAATTTGTTGAAAATGTCGAACACTGGAACTTGAAAGTCGCGAAAATACAGACGCTTTCCTTAAAGCGTAATTCGCCCCCACCTCGTGTGCCAAAAGGGTTACAGCGAATCGCCTCCCATGATACAATTTAAGCCCAAAAAATAAAAGACTATTAACTGCGTTTTGGACTTACGAAGTTAATAAACAGAAAAAAGAACAAGAATGCAATTAATACAAAAATAATTTCTGCAGCAATTATTTTTGTATGTATATGAGAGATACGAAAATTTGATGATCTATTGTCTCGATAATCCCGCGAATATATAGACGTTGAAGAGTTGTACGAAAAAGTCACGAGTTTTCCACTGATATTATTTCACAGAAAGCCACAACTCTCCTGCTCCAAAATATGTGACTGTTAATATTTAAATCTGAGTTTTTAAATATTCCCTCCATATTTTCCCGGATTAATCTGAGCCGTCGGATTTAAATCTTAAGTAAGATTAAATCCACACCATCCAATTTAATCTATATTAATTTTAATATTCAGATTAAATCACAGCCGTTCATTTTATTTAATTAATTAAATAAAATCTATGGCCTAGATCGATGAGCGCCACTTAAGCGCCACAAGCGCCACACGCACGCGCAGGCGGGGGCGCGGGCCCGGGCTCGGCGCGCGTGTATGCATGAGCACCACCTATGTCTTGCACTTTTTATTACCCAAGTAATATAGTGCAAACATATATAAACCCACAAATAAGTTTTTATTTTTCCTATATGGGACACTTAAGCCACTTTAGTAAAACTGGGCTATAAGAGCTAAAGCTCTTAAAGCCCATAAAAGTCTTTATAGTTACCATGAGTTAAAGTCCAACATACTTTACCAATGTGGGACAAACTCAAAAAAGGCTTTTATTTTACTTTGCATTCACATCATATCAACACATAACCAATGTGGGATACCTCTCACAAGATTTATTATTTGGAAACTAAATCTAACATTAGCTATAGAGTTTGGCGTTCAATCTAAGAGAAAATCTGAAAACACAATAGACAATTACAGATACATTTCTTATAATTTGGAAAATTACAATCACCTTTCCTCGAATTAAGTCAAAAGTATAAATGAACTTTTAATTTTGTCCTTGTCAATTAATTCAAAAAATTTATCATAGTTTGTGTTAAATTTCACTTGATAAACTTTTAAAAATATTTAAACTAACACTAAAATAATTTTATTCAATTATATAATGTTATTACTTATTTGTAATTTTATAAAGGTGACATCATTAAGAAAAAATATATGATATATGGCATTATCTTTTTAATTTTTATTGGTCTAAAATTACTTTTGGTGCAAGAATTAAATTGACGTGCATTCTTTAACAACGGTAGAAAAATAATTATGTGTTTATACTTAGAAGTGAGTTATTTAATTAATAATAAATTTTCAAATGTAGTACAAGAAACAGCTTAAATATAGATACACAAGCTAGAAAATTGAGCGTTAATTTTTTACTAAGATTGCAATTATTTAAAGTTTATTAATTGATTAGAAATAATATTAATAAATAACTCTATTAATAAAATTATTTCATATCTTCTCTGTAGTTTGTAAATTAGAATTGTGCCATATTATTAAATAGTCTATTGTTTATCATTAATCTAGATTTCTTAATACATTAATTGATAAACGGTAAAATCGTAAGTTCATTTATACTTTTAACTTGAAGGAAATGTGGTGATTGTAATTTCTCAAACGAGAGGATAGATACTTGTAACTATACCAAACCTGAAGGAGTGTAACTATACCAAACCTCAAGGAGTGTAACTGTAATTATCCCTTCATATATCTCATATCCGGTGCCATGTCAGTTGTATCATTGTCATCTTCTTCTATTATTGTGAGACAAAAGACTTGTTGACGAGCATACTATCAATACCTTTTTGGATTCCTATTTGACATAATAAACTCAAGGACTACTTCTTTCGATCCATGGGTTTTGTCTTTTTCCGTCGGCGGGTGGTCCATATCTCTTAACTCTTCGAAAGCCAAAGCACGTGGGTAGATTTTCGAGCCAGGAGATTCTGGCGCAACTGATATGTCCTCTGTTCACGTAAAATTTTGTTAGTTATCTTGGTTAGCAAAAGAACCAATTAATCAACAGATGTTACTACTACTAAGTGTAACTATTTATCACACTATTATTAGTTCATTTGGTGGTGGCAAAGTGGATCTTGAAAGCGTCGACTCTAATGAACTGAATAACCAACCTTGCATAAAGAATCTAGCTTAATCTTGGGATAAAACCCCGTGAGTTACAAACCTCTATTTATGTGTACCAACTAATGAGAAGAAAATATATCTAGCATAGTGCTAGTCATTCATAGAACATGTTGTTTGTCTTCAACCAAATAATCATTGATTGTGGAGTAATTTTGTTGTTTTCTGAAATCTTACCCATTTGGTGATGCAAATGAATCTGATTTTACTTGGTACGTAGGTAATTATGAGTAGCTTCTTCTCTTGTTTATCTTGACAAATTGAGTGATTTACATTAGGTAATATTTACTTAACACCCTTCCACAGATTTTGATTTACATTAGGTAATATTTACTTAACATCCTTCCACAGATTTTGTTGGGGTTGGTTTTGTCTAGAAATGATGAAGTTGGGACTTGGACATCAGCTTAGTAAATATATTTGCCACTTGAAATTGAGAGGAGATATGTTTAGTGACTAACAAACTAGGGGCAACCCACTTATGTACAAAGCGGTAGCCTAATTCAATATGTTTACTTCGGGTATGGAATAACATATTGATAGTCATGCGGAGAGCGCTAATGTATTGTTAAGTGTGAGATATATTGTTGTTTTTTTCACTCAGTAAGACATAATGCTGTGACCTAAGCAAAGTGCAATAGCCCATGGTAGAGCATCTTGTAATCGCACAACCAACTCAAATCTGCATCGGAAAAATAAAGGAGGTCAAAGCTATTGTTGAAAGTAAAGGTGAGCCTATGAGGGAGAGAGCCTATAATATAGCCGAGTATGCGGCAGGACATCTTTAAATGTGACTATGTGGGAGCTTGAATAAAACGTGAAATACAATTAACACCAAAATGATGTATCAGGTCTTGTTAGAGTTATAGTGTCGTAATATGCCAACAATTCACGATAAATAGTAGGATCATCAAGTAGAGTGATATTAATTAACCCTTTTGTTTTGGACCCCATAAGAATGTTGTTTGGCTTGCAACTTGTTATTTGAGCAAGTTCAAAAAAATTCATGGGATAATGTATTTCTGATAAACGTAAGCCCGGAGTATTCTTATCATTTAAATTTTTAGAATGATGGATGTGGCCACTATCGTTCATTGTTCTAAGCTAAGGCAATCCACAAAGGCAGTGAGGTGAAGCTGATTTGATCATGTAAATAACATATTGATGAGTGTTTAAAGTACTCATTAGTAGACCTCATATCATGAGTTAAACTGAGAATTCCTTGAGTAATTTGTTTATTTCAACTTGTTTTCATGTATTTCAAGGTTTAGGAGTCTTCTGGTGATATCGGAGCATTTTAATGAAAAACAAAGAGCTAAAAGATGATGGATGTTCACAAGGATATAAAGGAGAATCAAATGAAGAGTACAATAGATGAAACAACATGTGACTTGGGCAAGAAATGAAAGAGAAAGAGCCAAAGCGGCAAAAACTACACAATGAAGAAAAGCGTAATGAAGCCATCGTTTCAAAGACACGGTGACAACAATAGAAGAAGAATAGCAGGCCGTGCCTTATATAACTGAAATCCACAGATGTCTACCTTCCAATGCAAAAAACGATCCCCATTATGACATTCAGAGAACAAGTTATAACAAAAATTGAGAAGCCGCGCGAAGAGGAAAAATAGAACAACGCGATCGTTAGGAACGACGCGCGAGCAACACCCTGCAACCATAATGGTGCATGACTAGTGCCTCGACATGTAGCCACGCGACGTAATGGTGAGACCTGCAGTAAAAGACGTTCCAAACCCTAATTTGTGCGCAATTGCCACTCATACCTATAAGCAACATAAGGGTTACACGTTTTCATCATCTCGAGAGCATCCCACATACCCAAAACACATGCTACTCCGCCTCCATCATCTCCAAACATCGTCACACATATATCCATCTCTTGAGATCACTAATTTAGTTCATAGTTATTAGAATAAGGTAATGCAAGCTAAGATCCAACCCGAAGAAGTAGAGCAAGGGAGATTGAAGACAAAGACGTCAAATCCCTCTGGAATTGAGAGTTATCTTTTCCTTACTGTTATGCAGCGGTGTTTTTTTTTTTTTTTTTTGCGTTTGTGTTATTGAACTTGAAAGTGTTAGTAAGTGATCTCCATATTTGGAGAAATGAGTAATGATTTTTTATGCACTGTTGAGCTTTTTTGTGTTTAGATGCGATTTGTTTTATATGCTACATATTTGATTTGTGCACTAGAAGTAGGCTAACACAACTTGGACATAAGCTCATCACGCAAATTCATATTTTCGATTATTAAATATAGTCAACACTTGAAAATGTTGAATTGGTTAGCAAAACTCAATTCTTTTAGATTTATGACCTAACGAAGTAGATCGTAAAATGAGGCCAAGATATTTTTGGTGCGACTAGCAACACTAGAAACTCGATAATTTATTAAACACATATAAAATTACCACGAGAAACTATCTAAAGAGAAATTGGTGGTTTGTATATGAATCACATAATAAATAGTTATAAAATCAATTTCAAATGCAATTGATCCATCAAATACATCGTTGATATTTCATTGTTTTAGTAGTTATAATCAATGCCTTCTTAGTTAATCAAAATCTTCTTAGTTAATTAATTTTTCTTTATTATTTGTTTCATATTTTTCCATTAAGAATACATGATCGCGTAGTTTTTGTAATGGTTGTTTATAATCAGTACTATAAAATAGTAAACAACTATGAACGTTCGCAAGTATGCGAGCCAAGTAATAATAAAATAGTAAGTAAAGCTTACAAACTAACTATCAAATTCCTAGAGAGTATGTATCATGTATTAGCAATCGAAATCGTTGAGAACTTAGTGAAATAATGCTCTGAATATTTTAAAATAGAAAGGACCAATTAAACTACGACCCAAGCTAAGAAAGCAAAGACAAAAACAGAATTGAGCTGATTGATTGGATTGGATTGGTTGTAAAACAGATTAAGTAAAATATATTCAGGAGTCTGATGTCGTTAATATCGAATGCGCGTATTTCATAGACAAAATACCAATGATCCCTACGTAAAGCTTCATTTTATTGATTCTTGTTTTGTTCATTTAGTTGATATGATAAGTTAAGCACACTTTCATATTACTTAAAAAACCCTCTAACCCCTAATGATGGCAGACCGTTAAGCACTATCCCCTCTCCAGAAGTTTACCGTGCTAAGGATCTATACAGAGTTTTAGAAGATGATTAAATTTCACAACTAATACTTAAATTCCTTGGTAAATGCTAGTGCCAAAGGTCTAGAGATTTATTTGCTTGATCTCATATGGCAGTGTTACGCTAACAATATCCTAAGCATAACTCAACATAATACGAGGCAATTCAGCATAACTACTCTGATTCTAAGAAATGCGTGTGTCAAATATACCCAACAACATAAGCAACAAATAAAATCCAACAGAACAATGTCTCCATAGAATTAATAAAAACATAGGTTCAAGGTGCATTTATAGGAGATTTATCTACACGTGATCACTGTAACAAACAATAATTCATCATAAAGTTGTGCAATAAAGAAAAGAAAAGATTAAACTCTTAATCCCGATAAAATTTCAGCATGTCTTCCCTTTGTGGCTCTTTACTGCCTTCCTTCAAATGATTATCAGCTCCTATTGACCACCTCTCTTCCTCAGCTATGATTGAAATGCTTCAAATGGTGGAATTTGCCATGAAATATTTTTTATAACTTTTCTCCTCTGTATGCTTCTGGTAGCTGTATCTCGATATGCCCTAGCTGCTGAAAATCTTCTTGCATTTACAGCTTCTTACTCGTAAATGGTAGCGGCTAGGGTTCTAGAACGATTCGACCAGTTTGCTACAAGTCGCGCCTGGTAGCGCGAATGGTTAGGTGAGCCGCGCGGGTATGTCTATTGTGGCGCAAGTCTCTGGACATTCGGCGTGATGATATGTGATGCTGTGTAGGCCGCGTGACCTACTGCCAGTTGCACGCTGTTGCACCCATAGCTATGCGAGTTGCACCGCTTAAGTTTCTCTTCTTCAAACTTTCTGATCTTTTCTGCTGCTACACTGCCTTGTATCTTCACTCTTCCCAGCTATATGGTTTGAATCCATTATTAGCTTTCACTAACTTGCTTCCGAAACACCTTGTTCTAATTCATGCTCTTTTCAATCCAAAATGCATCGTTTTGCTCTAGTTTGACTAAAAACTATAAAATGACAAAATATGACTATAACCAGTAAAAATTCCAAAAGGAACAATCAAAAGTATATGAAATCCTGTAATCAAAATGCTATAAATAATCACTCACAAATACACTATAATTATACACTCTTTGTGGGATTTGATACTAGGGACGTAATTTACTTTTTATTATATTACTACTTGGTCGTGCAGTTGCGAACACATAGGTGTACCTTATTCATTGCATACATCATACAAACTACACACACTCCCATGCATCACATATCATCATCAACATATAAAAAAGTATAACTTTTTCATTGATCGAGCGATGTATGGAATTACAACGAGTCAGCAACGCTACAAACAAAATCTTTTCCAATAAGTAATGTACTAAAGCGGCCGAACCATGCTTGTAGAGCTTGTTTAAGGACATATAGAGCACGTTGATATTTGCATACATATGATGGAAAAGTTGGATCTTGCATCCAGAGATGAACAAGTGTAACAATAGAAACAAGATGGATCGTCAATGGTTCACTGACCATGATAGAAAGTTTTTGTGTAAATACCACCATCTAATGGGTTTTATCCTTTGGCTACTAAGCATGCATTCCAACGATCGAGCATACCACTAGCCTTTAGTTTAACTTTACTAGAAACGTTGGCACGCTGTCCCCGCGTGATTAACCTTTGTTTTAACCAAAATATAATTATATTATATTGTAAATATTTTAACTTAAATATGGGAGAATGTATGCATCTTGTCCTTTTTTTTATGTAAGAGAGAATTAGGTAAAAATATGTTTCATTTAGTAAAAGATTTAAATAATGATAAAACTAAGGGTAAATAAGGAAATCAAAAGATTGGTGTTAACATGATTTCACGTGGCTTCCTTTATATAATACTATAGATATGTCCATTTTTCTTATCCAATCATGCATATTCGAGAAATAGTCAAAAGTTATGATGTATTATTAGTATGAAGAGAATCGATGCGGAAAGGGTAACTCAAGCAAAAGAAAAGCACACAAAGTGCCATTCTATCCATTCCAATTTGCTTGAAAGAAAAATCCGGGGATCAGTTATACTTTACTAAAGAAAGCTTTCCCCAGTTAGTCCAATGTTATTGATGACTCAACCTATTTATTCATTCTTAAGAGAAAATATATTTTTGCTAAAAGATATTCATCCAGGGTTTGTTTCTAGCATGTATATTTAGTTGATTTAACAGTATTGGGCTTATAAAGAACAATCTTAATACTAACAAACAGTGTGGATATTTTGCGTTCAATTTATGAATATCATCTTCTAGGCGAGTGAGGATATAATGTAGAGAGATGGTTAGAGATGTTAAGAAATATTACCCCACATCACTTGGGTATGGTCTTGGATTATTTTTATTAAAGAGGAGTCACCTATCTACTTAACAAGGCCTTTTAAGTGGAGACATATGGGACTCTAATTTCTATCATGGTACCACAACCAACCCAAGACGTGTGCTGGGCTCAGCGACTTACCCACGTGATGGCACCAATTATAATTACCGAGCCACACGTAAGAGGGTGTGTTGAGAAATATTATCTCACATCGCTTGGGTATGGTCTTGGATTATTGTTAATATAGAGGAGTTCCCTCTCCACTTAACAAGGCATTTTAAATGGAGAAATATGAGCCTCTGATGTTTATCAAAAGAAGGGCGATGAATGTCTAAAGATGGAAACCTGCTGCCAAATGAGAAAACTTAGTGGAATTAGGACAAATGACAAAATATGTTGACTACAACGGAAATAAAGTTATTAAATATGCTATGCATTGTCATGGTCTACTAGAATGAGCATCTGAGCAAAAACAGGAGTATCAGTTAGAGGAAGAACTTTTTGATGTTATTATGAGATTCAGAGTTAAGCCATGTATTAAAGTTTGATAAAGAGGCGATGAATTACGTGAATCATACACTGAACGTTATTTTTAAAGGAAAATACGTTTACTTAAAAAACATATGACGAGAGATTTACATCCGATAAGTAACAGGTGGTGTGCCATAATTACGACACTTCATAAATGTAATGTCAATTCCACAAAAACCCAGAATAAAGGGGACGAAAAGACATTTTTCACCCGATTCGGTACCCCAAAAAATGCCGAGACGATGTCCAAGGGACACGACCCACAAAATGGCAACGAGACCACGGAGAAACAACCCAACATGGTGGGATTTGGGGACACGTTGGAAAAATCGACATGGCCCCCCACCCATGGTTCACATCGGATGGCAGACGTGTCTGTAAGGTGTTGCGGGGAGAATATTCTAAAACACAACAAAGGATAATGGAATACTCACAATCAAGAAAAATAAATAACAATCAACACACAAAAGACAATTTGTTTACTCAATTCTACTATGTCTACCTCTGGGGGTGATCCAAGTCAGGATTTCTAGTATGACAATGATGACCAATTTCTGATTACAAATAAGATATAATTGTGTCACACAGATTAAGAACAACCTCTCACAATATTTCTCAATCTCCCAAGTGTTTCTCCTTCTTATTCTTCTCTATCTCTCTCCCTCTCTCTCTCTCGCTCTATATATATATATATATATCTGTCTGTCTGTCTGTCTGTCTATCTATCTATCTATCTATCTATCTATTTATCTATATATATATATATATATATATACTATATGTGTCAGCCGAGCCTTATAATAACGAACAAAATACATCTTTGTACCTGCTAGGGCATCAGAAATGAGATAGGCCAAAACTGGACCCACATGACCTATGCTGAATCGTGGCATGTAGCGATGCTCTGTAGCGCATCTACCTGCGAGTAGTGCCACTTTTCGATGTTGCAGCGCCACCCCCTGGATGACCTATTGACCAACGCAACTCCCACGTTGTAGCACGACTCTCTGGCAGACTCGCGCGAGCAGCGACACTTTCTGGAAAAGCTGCGCGACCAGAAGCACAGCTTGTCCTATCGCGCTACTCCCTGGTTGCATATTTTTATTTATTCTTCGTTCTTACATCCTACTCTGTTGTTAGAACACCAGTCTTCGATTTCATCACACCGTCTTTATTGTTCAGACTTCACAATCCTAACAATATCTCACTTAGAGACTGAACCATCTGGACTACTCCCACGAACCAAGACCACCATCACGTTCATCAATGCCATCATCATGATCCATAACCATTGGAATGTACCAACTCTGGAAACGCAAATCCTCGAATTTGTTCAAATTCCAAGGCTAGTTGAAGCCACACAAAGCTTCAATTTCTCTAATATCACAACCTGAGTCAACATGTTAGGAGGATTTTCAGTACCTCAAATCTTCACAAGCTACAAGATCTTCATCTTCAAGAGATACCATATGTAGTGAAACTTACACTCAATATGCTTTGTTCTCGAATGAAATGTCAGATTCTACACCAAGACAATATCACTTTCACTATCGCTATAGAGAATGCTATTACTGTGCCATTTACCCAATCCACTCAGAAAACCTTGCAACCATACCATCTCCTTGTTGGCCTCAGTTATCGTTACATACTCAACTTCTCTAGTAAATAACGCCAAAATCTTCTACAACTTAGAACCCCAAGAGATTATAGTACCACCCAAAGTAAATACATACCATGTAGTACTATTTCTCCATCAAAATCACCCGCCCAATCAACATTAACATAGCCACATAGATTTGTGCTCGATCCTCCAAAACACAACGCCATGTCTGTGAGATCCCTCAAGTACCTCATAATCCACTTCACTGCTTCCCATTGTTGTTTCCCCGGATTGCTCATGTGTCTTCTCACAACTCTCATTGCATGTGCAATGTCTGGCCTCATACACACCATTACATACATAATACTGCTCACCGTCGACGCATAAAGAGTCCTTATCATTTCAACACGCTCTTACTCACTGTTAGGTGACTCCCTTTTAGATAATTTAAATTGACTATCCAAATGAATATTTACCGGCTTTGCACCATCCATGCTAAATCTCTTAATAACCTTTCCAAAATGTTCAGCTTGCGAAAGATACAACTTCCTCGACGAACTCCCCGACTCTTTCCTGCGAATTTCTTTACTGACAATTAGGTCTCTCACTTTGTTGTACTTCAAGTTTGTCTCCCCAATGGATGCACTAACTGTCGTCACTGTTCTGCTCCAACTCTCTAGAAAAGAGGACAACAACATCAAGGATTTGACCTCCTCGTCAAAATCAATTTCGACTGTGTTCAACCGTGATAAAATAAAGTTAAATTCATTAAGATGATCCAACACCATCATGGTTTTCATCATCTTTAGGTTGAACAAATGCTGCATCAAATGGACGTTGTTGGCTACTGATGGTTTCTCATACATGTCTACAATAAACTTCAACATCCCTTTCGTGATTGTCTCCTTCATGATTTGAAATGCAATGTTTTTTTTCCAGAGTAAATCGAACCACACTCCTCGCCTTCCTATCAAAAGATTTACAGTCCACGTCTGAAATTTCTACCAGTTAATCCATCATTGGTTTCTACAGGTCTTTACCATATAGTAAATCCTCGACCCACATCAGCCAGAATTCATAATCTGACCTATCAAACTTCTCGATTCGCATTTTACCTCCGTTCATCATACAATTTTTGCAAATGTCGTACCATCCTTCAGAACCCGATGATTTGGTACCACTTGTTGCACAAAGGATATTACAAAACATAACAAAAAACAAGGAAATACACACAATTGAGAACAATAGATAACAATGAGCCAACAAGACACAAACTATTTACCCAGTTCGACTATGTCTACCTCAAGGGGTGATCCAAGCCAGGATTTCTACTATGATGATGATGAGCAATTTTCGATTACAAATAAGATACAATTGTGCCTCATATTTAATGAACAACCTCTCACGATGTTTCTCAATCTCACAAGTGATTTGCTTTCTTATTCTTCTTCTCTCTCTCTCTCTCTATATATAATATATATATATATATAATATATATATCTATATACATATATATATAAATATATCATCCGCGCTTCATAAAAATATACAAAAAACATATTTATTACTGGTAGGGCATCAGAAAAGAGATGGGTTGAAACTGGGCCAAACATAGTGCACAATCGCGGCATGTAGCGTTGCTTTGTAGCATAGCTACCTGCGCGATCAACGTTACTTTTTGGCTCTCTAGCGCCACTCTATAGAAGACCTACATGACCAGTGTAACTCCTACATTGTAGCCTGACTCTCTAGAAAACCTATGCAAGCAATGCCACTTTGTGGCGCGAGAAACGTCACTTTCTAGAAAAGCTGCGCGACCTGTCCTGTCGCCCTACTCACTGGTTGCATATTTTCCATATGCTATTCGTTCTTATGTGCTACTGTGCTATTAGAACTCTAGTCTTCAATTTCCGCACACAGTCTTCATTATTCAGGCTCCGCAATCCTGAGATTGGGTGCCACATTGGCCTACGAGCGACATGCCACATTGGACTGCACGTGCCCCTTTTGGGGTATGTCAGTTCGTATTCCAAAGTGCCACGTTAAACGTCGTCCAACATGACACGTCGGACACCACATGCCCCCAAAAGGCATGTCAATTAGTATTTTGACGGGTCATATCGGAGACCATTTGACGTGACACGTCAATCATCTCGTGCCCCTAAAAAGGGGCACATCGGTTTGTATTTTGACATGCCACGTTGAACATTCCATGCCCCCAAAATAGGTAGGTAGATTTAGCCCTCGAGGTGCCATGTTAGACCATCCAACGTGGCATGTCAGATGGTTGACCACTTGGTCAACTCTCTACGTCGATCAGCCAATCAACGTGGTGGGGGGACGTCAATCAATTGGCGTGCTCCCTTATCCCTTGCTCCATTTCAGTAATATACTCTATCATTCCTTCATTTGAAGGGTTGAACTTTTGGGAGCTCTAAAGAGTGGATGCTTTTTCTCTCTTGAAAAGAACATCAACTAAAGCACGTCAATTATAAGTACGTCAATCAAAGTACACCAAGTGTACCACGTCAAATTTTCCATAGACATTCTTATGTCAAAAACTGGACTAAGTGCTAGACGAATACCAATCATGTCAACTACGGTGAATAAGAACTCGTGATTTAACAACCCCGTAGTACAAATCAATTGACATTTTGATTCCAAGCCTATAAGGAGCTCTATGAATAATAGTGTCATCAGGCTGACAGAATAATGTTTGAGTGAAACTAACACAATATGTGGTTAATACTACCGCCATGCGAGCCTCGTCTACGAGACGTACACCCTATAGGGTAGTCTGATCGAGCTTAAGGGCCAAGATAAACACATAGAGCTTCTAAGCTAGCGTGATATCATCTAAGACCCAACAATGGGTACAATTGAATAATGAATTACATCCGGCTAGATTCTTTCTTCCTAGAAAGATACGTAGGCGGCTTGATCTCTCCTAACTATTGCCTATTTGTTTGGAATAATCTTTTTAGGAGGGACACTTTTACATATTTCTGCCAAATCCTTTTATTATTAAGTACGGCTGGTACCATCTCCTCGTGTTGAGTTATGTTGCAAGCATGCAAAACCCGTATTCTCCCACAGATTAAGTTTACTTTCTTATCAACTATTTACATCAAACCTTGTTCCACTTAGTGCATGTTTCCATCGAACCAAAAGATCTTCTTGAATTGCCTATAAGGTGCGAGAGAGTCTGGCAAGGGAGTAATATCGAGACTAGTGAAAACACCTCGTGCTAGAGGCACCGTATGTGGGAAATAACTAGATGCACTATTTCAGAGATGCTATGACTACTACGCTTAGAGGAACTAAAACCTTACGTTCAACTTCGTCAGTCTTTCTCAGTAATGCCAAACAAACATATAATGAAATGAACAACATATACTTCTTGAAGAAGAAAATACTCAAGGAGGAAAGACTGCGACCACTAGTGTATTGCCTATATGGCACCACAACTGTTTGAACAGTGATGAATATGGTTAGAGAAGTTTTTTCAAGGAATCCAATTCCGCCATCGCTGGTCCTTGTTACCAACCCAGGCCGAATTGTAGATCTTTCCTGGGATTCAACCCAAGTGGGATGCTCTCGTGAAAAGGAGAACCAATACTAATGATGGACCCTCCAAGGATATTCAACATCAATGTGGTAGGAGAGCTCAACTAGCACCATCACTATCACATTCTGTTACCTCAATGACACGTACTAGATCACGTAAAAATTGTGAAATTGATAGATAAGAGCAACAACGTGCTGGAAGGCCAGAATCTTTGCTCCGAGAGAGGAGAGAATGAGATCCCGCTAGAATAATTCCACTTGACCTCACTATTAGGAGGACTTTATAGGATGTGGATGCCTTTGTTGATGAAGCGTCTCCGTTTTCTCCTAATTTTCAACGTATTGTGCTTGGACGAGGCCGTGAAATCTCTAAATTCCCACTTATGATTGTACAGGGGACCCTAATGCCCACTTTCATGTCCTTGATGGAATGCTAAACCTCAGAGGTTACAGTAAAGCCATAGAAGCACGACTCTTCGCCATTACTTTAGTCGATGTCACCCAAGGCTGGTTCTCGAGGATTCCTCCTCTCTCAATACATACCTATGATCAGTTGAGAATGCTCAAGTCACAGTTTGCCACACAGAAGCAAACTCAACTGACATAATAGTATCTTAAAACTATCATCCACGAAATGACGAATATTACATCAAACGGTTTAATACCAAAATGCTGCGAGTTGAAATGCCCTTTGCTCAAAGCGTGGCAAATATACTATTCAACACCTTGAAAAATAGTGTGTTAGCTAATGAGCTTTTGAGGCAGAAATCGCAGACCATTGAGTAGATAAAGTTGATATCCCAATGTGACACTGAAATTAAAAAGTGAAACAAAATGAGAAACGTCTACCGTGACAACGCTCAGTCAACATAGAACGACTTTCGTCGTAATGCTTGCAATCATAAGAGTAGTACTAAGTGCAAAAGATCTCCTCTGAGAGAAAAATTCTCGATTACTACAATCATCTACAATGTAGCTAAGAAGTAGAACATCTTCAATACTCCAAGAAAGTTTCAAGAAATGAATGAAACTCGTAAATAAAAATTCCATTGCAAGTACCACGAGCAGTATGGTCATGATACATCCAAATGTTGTGCGGTGTATGCTGAAATAGAATGTCTAAAAAGAGAAGGCCATCTAGCAGAATATGTGAAGGGTAATAAGTAGCATGACTATCGGATCAAGCGGTCGAATTCCAATTTTGACACCCCTTCTCCGCCTGAGAGAGGCAAAAGAAAATCAGCCTTTTATTTAAGGGATGTTGCTGAAAACATACTCGTAAAGGGAGTTATCAACTTGATTGCAGGAATCCCAAGCCTTAAATTTAAGAGCCAATAAAATAATAAATGAAGAAAGAGAAAGAAAAAATAAGTTGATTTACTACGTACATCTCTAGAACTCATAAATATCTTTTCCGACTATAGCCCATTGCTTAGTATAAAATTACATGCTAAAAAAGTCCTAAAAGATCCTCAACATAAGAAGTTTGCATGATTTGATGGTAACATGAAAAGTAGAGAATAAGAGTGTAGTGGTTACTTGTGAAGCTCTATGATTTTGTGAATTTGCAATATGAAGCTTACTCTTTTGCATGAGCAACAATGGCACACGCTATTTGAGAACATGATATTTTGCATGACAATGACTTTATTAAACTTGATGTGCTTGTATTTACTTATATGCCTTTCATCTCTTGTTTTTACCATAGGTTGCATTATGAGAATATATCCCTATGCATGAGTGTGGACATGTGAAGAACTTGAATTCTAATTTTAGTTGAGTCAAATGGGTAGGTTTGCTTGAGAACAAACAAAGGTTAAAGTTTGAAGAGTATTTGATGAGCGTTTATTTAACTTGATTTAGGTACTTGTTTCCTTAGACTTTTATATAACTCTTGGTACATATTTATTGATTTTCGAATTATTTTGTCGTTTTATAAGATTTTGTTGAATAAAGACAAAATAATGGGAAAAGAGCACAAAATGGATGCTTTTGAAAATACTTACAAATAGATCGTTACAACACCGCTAATTTCAATACGCGAAGAAGTCCAGTCGAAGACAAAGAGACCCATCCAGATAGCCACGTGGGCCGCACAACTATAGGCGCAAGTCACGCGAGCTGCGACAATATTAGGTTGAGCAGCACGACACATGCTGAGACCCGCGCTACAACAACAAAACCAACAAGAGCCACACGGACCCCTATAGGACATGACGCGCGCGACATTCCAAGTCATGCATCCCTATGGCAAATTCGTACTTTTCTGCAATTTATGTTGTGGTCAACTTCAAAACCAACGCAACACGTTTTTTACCTCACAAAAGGGGACAACCAACACTTAAGGAACTGCGTACAACAACTCAAGAGAAGCGTTTACCTCACAATTTATCATTTTTCGATTACTTGGAGAGTTGTGAAAAAAACAAAACACCGTTGAAGCCCTGTTCTAGTTTTGTTTTTATATTCTAGAGTCGATAGTTCGTGGGAAGAATATAGCACGTAGGAGTTGATAAAATAGCAAGGCGTTGACATTCCACCAGATCTGAGAAGCTTTTCCCTACCTCCTTTACTTTGTTTATGTTATTTAACTCTTTATTGAATGTTGGACTCAAGACTATGAGTGGCTAAACTACTCCATGTTTAGATTAGGAAGTAGCTCTGATTATGAATATGTTTATTTCTTTGATGTGTGTTTGAGTAATCATGTGTCTAGAGTGAATAGTTATTATTCTACATGATTAATCTTGCTATCACTCGATGGACGAATGCACTACCCTGGGACCGCCATAGTGTAGATGTTAAGCTAATTATGAATACATGTGATTTTTGACTTTGGTACGCTAACACAACTATTGCACAATCCCTAGGTCACACTACATCATTCTTGATTATGTAGGTTTATTTTAACACGATTTAGATGAGTTAATTAGATTGCAAAATTAATATCTCTACTAAAACAACTGACAATTGGGATGACTTTGCTAATGCGGTAGGCTATTAGAGACTTAATAATTCTATAGTTACGATAAGTCTACCTATAGGACGAATCCATTAAAGACACATAACTCAACTAGTATCTAGTATCTCAAGTGAACATAGGTAGTTTGTCTATGAACTATTATGGTCAAATCAGTAGTGGAACCCAACCTCCAAACATCTTTTATTCATCTATCTAGAACTTTTCACCCAACCAATCATCTTAAACTTTTTCTTGAATTAGTTTAGTTAATATGATTTCCTTACATTCAATCTTGTCTCATAATTAGTTCTCATTGCATTAAAATTGTTTTCTTGCATTTAAACCACTCTCATTGCATTCACTCTGTTTTCATGACATTTGAGTTTAGTATTCATTTGCATTCTAAACTGTTTTCCAAAATCTTCATTTATAGTTTTTACATTAAAAAGCATTCTACATTCATACTTTATTCATAATACAAAAACAAAGATAGCAACTATGACAACCAATAGTGTTCTTGTATTTAAATGATTCGAGTATTCATCCACCACTCTCTCAGGATACTATACTTAGCCTATACCGAGTTCGGCCCCGATCAATGTTCATATTCAGTTTCAATTCATGTTTATTTAGTAATTCACAGATAAATAACCTATGATTCTTCATTTCATTAGGTATTTTGGAGTAATTACATGTTTGATGAATTTTTGTGATCTAGTGTTGGTGCTAACTGCACGCCTAAACCCCTAACCCGTCTAATTATCAAGACCGCTAGGTCAAAAAATCTTGGTGTCAATTGATTTTATGCACGATTCGTGTTAGCAAGTTCCAATGCATAAATTAATTAAAACGCAAATAGTGACTCTATAAGAACCGCAATGATGCCATGACTCTAACAAGATCTAATCCTATCCATGCAACATGCATAACGAATACAACCTAAATAAGTTATGACTCAAGCAATACTCAACTAAGTTAAATAGTCATATTCATAAATTTGAGCTACTCTATACTACAAACACAAAGTAGTTTAGACATCATATAAAGTAAAGAATGACATAATGAAAGAACAAAAGATTAAAATAATTCTTGATTCTGGTGGAACGTTAATGTTATTGTTCTTTAGATTTCTTTTGCTTCATCTATTCTTCACAAATCTTCATTTGTAACTCTAAGCTGGAGTTGTGAGAGTGAGAATGAGCGAATATGGACTTCTGTTTCTCATAAGTTTTCTCACTTCAATGCACTTAAGCTCTCTTTAGCACACTCAACACACGTTTTAACAAGCAATGACCCCTCTTATTAATAGCTTTTTAGAATAAACGTCTTGCCATAACATTTTTACGTCCGCCATCAAGCGCATTACTTTGAGTGTTTTTGGCACGTTACTAGCGCGACTACAACATTAGCAACACCCTGTTTGGCGCGCATAGCACCCTGTACTGCATCCCAAGCGTTAGCATCGCCTCTACTAGCACTAGTAGTGCCCTTCCAGTGTAGGCATGGTCACTTATTTTAAGGCAAACAATCGGGGAGTTAGCAACGCTCCACGGGTGCTAGTAGGGTTTTGAACACTCGACGCCTTCTTTAACCATTTTTCGTCCATAAGCTGAATTATTCGTTTGATAGTCTATTTTCCGTTCTTAAATTATCATTTTCCCTTGACTCGACTATGGAACTCGCACTCCATTTTTATAAAATTGTACATTTCTCATTTTTGATACACACCATTCAATTACATTTTCATTTAGATAGTACATACACTACAAGACTGGGCGGTCAATAGGGACCGCCCAGTAGTGACCTAAATTAGGTCACTCCTCTTCAGCGGTCCCTGAAGGTAACAGCGACCTAATTTAGGTCGCTGATAGTCCTGAAGGTAACAGCGACCAAAATTAGGTCGCTGATAATCAGAAGGGACTTTCAGCGACCTAAATTAGGTCGCTGAAAATGAAGGAGACCTTCAGCGACCTAATTTAGGTCGTTGAAAGTCCCTTCTGATCATCAGTGACCTAAATTAGGTCGCTGATTTCCTACTATAAATAAAATAAAATAAAAACTTTTTTTATATACCAATAGGGACCGCACTTACGTCACTAACTTTTTATATACCAATAGGGACCTAACTGTGGTCCCTAATAACATTAATAGGGACCGCAGTTAGGTCCCTATTGACGGAAAAGCAATAGGGACCGGAGTTAAGTCCCTATTGTTTTTGAGTCAATAGGAACCTAATGGCGGTCCCTATTGTAAGAAATGAAGGAGACCTTCAGTGACCTAATATAGGTCGCTGAAAGTCCCTTCTGATCATCAGCGACCTAAATTAGGTTGCTGATTTCGTGCTATAAATAAAATAAAATAAAACTTTTTTTTTATATACCAATAGGGACCGCACTTAGGTCACTAACTTTTTATAGGCCACTAACAGTCAATAGGGACTGCACTTAGGTCTCTATTGGCAACGGTAAGTATCAATAGGGACCGCACTTAGGTCCCTAATGACTCAAGAGGGACCAAATTGCGGTCCCTACTAATATTCACACTTTAAAAACGTTACTTTATGATTATTTGATGTACATCGTTGTTTGTTTAATTCATAATTACCACTGTAATAGTTTTGAAGCGTGGAAAAACGTACTTTGAAGCATGAAAAAATGCGCCGCAAGAATGTTGCGTACACCTCACTGTACCGATTACTCTCGGTGTGTGTAATATTACCTATCATTCAATTTTTATTTTGCTCGCACACTATTAGGGACCGCAGTTAGGTCTCTAATAATATTCATAGAACTCTATGAATATTATTATAGACCTAACTGCGTCCCTAATAATAGTAATAGGGACCGAACTTAGGTCCCTAATAAGGCAACAGGGACCGCACTGCGGTCCCTATTTAAAATTAGTGACCTAACTGCGGTCCCTAATTTTTAATAGTGACCGCAGTTAGGTCACTAATTTTAAATAGGGACCGCAGTGCGGTCACTGTTGCCTTATTAGGGACCAAAGTGCAGTCCCTACTAATATTCATCCTTGAAATTTGATTTTTTTTTATTGATGATGGTGTGTTTGTGATTCCTAGCAACCAAACTCATTGCAACATGTGAATTGAAGTAATAAATGATTGCAAAACCAACCTCATATAGTAGTTTACTTGTGAAATAATAGATTAAATGAGATTGATCGAGTTATTAACGTTCAACATATATTTCATGTTCTACAACTAATCATCAATAGTTAGTTATAGTTGTAATTGTTTAATTTATTGTTTAATATATATGCTAACATTAGTGAGGAAAAGAATAAAAACGAATAACAACTACAACTCACTAGTGATGATTAGTTGTAGAACATGAAATATATGTTGAACGTTAATAACTCGATCAATCTCATTTAATCTATTATTTCACAACTAAACTATTATGAGGTTGGTTTTGCAATCATTTATTACTTCAATTCACATGTTGCAATGAGTTTGGTTGTTAGGAATCACAAACACACCAACATCAATCCAAAAAAATCAAATTTCAAAGATGAATATTAGTAGGGACCGCACTTAGGTCCATAATAAGAAAACAGGGACCGCATTGCGGTCCCTATTAGAAATTAGTGACCTAACTGCGGTCACTATTAATAATTAGGGACCACACTTAGGTCACTAATATACAAAAATTTGAAATTTTGGCGAAAATTTTAGGCGGGATTGAAGGGGAAATTTGAATTTCACGAAAATTTGAAAATTTCACACTCTCCTCTATATATACTCACCACTCTTACACATCAAATTTTATTAATCTCCAAAAAACACCCAACACAAAAACACTATCTTCTTTTCCAACACCAAAACACTATCTTCTTTTCTCCAAAAATTACCCAACACAAAAACTTTTCTTCTTTTTACCAACACAAATCCAAAACAAAAATCACCCAACACAAAAAAACAAATCACCAACTCAATCTTTCCTTTCTATTATTTTGGATCTACACTTTCTTTTCTTACTTTTCTATTATTTTGGATCTACACTTTCTTTTCTTACTTTTCTATTATTTTGAATCTACACATTCTTTTCTTATTTTTTTTTGGATCTACAATTTCTTTTATTTCGCTTGTTTGTTTTATTCATTCATCTTTTTGTTTTCATTTATATTTTATATTCTATTATTAGTCATATTTCATTCATTGTTTTACATTTTTAATACTTTCATGTCATTATATTAAATTTTTCTTTATTATTTTATTGTTTTGATCTTGCTATAATCATATTTCTACAAAAAAAACAATAATATTTCAGAATATTTCCGAAATATTATTGTTTTTTTTTTATTTTTCTCGCAGACTATTAGGGACCGCAGTTAGGTCCCTAATAATATTCATGAAGTTCTATGAATATTATTAGGGACCTAATTGCGGTCCCTAATAATAGTAATAGGGACCGCAATTAGGTCCCTACTAGTATTCGTAGATACTCTATGAATGCTAGTAGGGACCTAAGTTCGGTCCCTAATAATAGTAATAGGGACCACAGTTAGGTCCCTACTAATATTCATAGAGTACTCTATTAGTAGGGACCTAACTGCGGTCCCTATTACTATTATTAGGGACCGAACTTAGGTCCCTACTAGCATTCATAGAGTATCTACGAATACTAGTAGAGACCTAATTGCGGTCCCTATTATTGTTATTAGGGACCACAGTTAGGTCCCTATTGACAAAAAGCAATAGGGACCTAATTGCGGTCCCTATTGTGTGAAAAACAATAGGGACCCAAAAACACAATAGGGACCGCCATTAGGTCACTATTGGTTCCGGTCCCTGATACTCCGGTCGCTATTGCCCTCATCGGGGACCTAATTGCGGTCCGTGATGGCAAGCGACCGAGGTCAATAGGGACCGCACAATAGCGACCTACGTGCGGTCGCTATTGACCTTTAGGGACCGCTGGAGGGGTCAATAGGGACCTAATTTTGGTCCCTATTGACCCCTTTTTCTTGTAGTGATAAGGAGATAACATGTATTTACGAAGAAAAAAAGATGCAAGTCTTATGTCCATGGTACTATCAAACCATAACAGTATACACCGTATAAAAAGATAAAACATAAGCAAGCATGTCCATACAAACTATTATCTCACAATCTTTTAAAATAAAATATTAATAGCTTCACTGACAATAACTTTTAGATATTCGGTCTAAATTATTTTTTCATACATCACAAAATTATTTATGGACTGTGAATGCCATACACTCGATCTAGAAACATAGTTCTGAAAAACTAATTTTGCACGCTAGAATTGGACCACGAGAAGGCAACAAACGCGCCAAATCGTCAAAAATATTACATGTTATGTGTAATGTACAACTTCAGAAATATGATGTACTACACCTCTGCCTTTACCACACCAATCCTGACCCGTTGGTTTGCGATGCAAAAATTGACTTATTGGAACTCGCCACATACCGTGATGTTATTTATCGTCTTCAATGTTTTGTAGAAAACCTAATTTGCGATGCAGATTTCAATTAATAATAAAATTTCCAATTCATGACCAAATTTTACATTCTTTATAGGGTTAAAGAGTTTTTAACGAGTTCTATTTATGTAAACAACTTAAATAGTGAGAATACTAAACTAAAATCTGGTAATTTGTTAAAATTTCAGCTCTAATAACAACTCAAAAAAATATGAATCTTAAAAGCATTTCTCATGTATAATGAGCATGCCAAATTTCAAATGGTATGACAGTTAGCATACTGTTTTCAGTTGCCATTGATAAACACAAATCAAAACCGAAAGAGTTATAAATCAATTTTGTGTAATGAAGAAATGTTTCTTGTGTATTAAACTTTACATTGAACTGATACATTTATAGACAACAAGATTAACAAAGAAAAAGGTTACATCACATCATTCCACATCAAAAGTTATTCTCTCAGCTGTCATGAAGCTTTAATTTCTCTTTTCATGATCTGCATGTGCTCTTGATCAACTTGAGTTAGTGCTTTGATCATGTTGCCAGATGGTATGTCTTTTATCTTTTGATACTCCCCCTCAACATGACAGTGCACATCATGAACACCTAATCTTTTCACCATAGAGTTGAAATTTGTTTTGTCTAGTGCCTTTGTGAACATATCAGCTAGCTGTGCATGTGTGGTTATATGAAATAGGTCAATTATTCCTTGTATCAGCTTTTCTCTGGTTACATGGCAATCCATTTCAATGTGTTTCGTTCTCTCATGAAACACCGGATTATTTTCTATGTAAACTGCTGCCTGATTATCACAATATATCAGACCTGGCTTGTCATGGCTACATCCAAGGTCTTGCAGCAGTTGTCTTATCCAGACTACTTCAAAAATAATTGTAGCTAGTGCTCTATATTTTGCCTCAGCAGAAGATCTTGACACTGTTACCTGCTTCTTAGATCTCCAAGATATCAAGGCATCTCATAAGAAAACACAATAACTGTCACAGATCTTCTGGTATCTATACAGGCACCCCAATCTGCATCACAGTATGCCTTAAGATGAATTGTATTGTCACTAGGAAAGAAAAGTCCTTGTCATAGGCTTTCTTTCAGATATCTAACCACTCTTAAAGCACTTTCCATATGATGATGCTTTGGATCACTCATGTACTGACTCAGTGTTGGTACTGCATAAGAGATATCAAGTCTGGTAACTGGTAGATATATCAGTCTTCCTATCAGCCTTCTGTACTTGGTTGGATCCTTCAGATCAACTCCCCCTGAATGAGATAGTTTTAATTGTGTTCAATAGGAGTACCAACTAGTTTAGCTCCTAAGAGACCACAATCATCAATGATTTCAAGAGCATATTTTCTCTGGACCTTCCCTTTTTCCAGTCACGAAGCTCTCAACTAAGTTGTTTAGGTTCTGGAATTGCATCTCTAGTTGGGGGCTTCGATTCGAAGGAACTCAAATGTGGTGCGGGTTCATGTCTCTCGACCAGTTCAGGTTCAAGGGATGGGGGGACTGGACTCCACCAAGAGGTTCATCCCCCGTTTAGTACTAAAATGAAGGGAGGCGTGCTTGGTTTCCCTAAGTGGGGAATCCTCCCTTTGATATTCAATTCTTATTTCTGGCAACTTCAATGCCTAGGAAGTATTTCAGATTACCTAAGTCTTTCAGTTTGAAATGATGATTTAGGTAATCCTTTAGAGAGTCAATGTCTTGTTTGCAATTTCCTCCAATAATGATATCATCTACATACACCAGAAGAACAGTGATGTGACCATTGAGATTTTTGATGAACAATGAGTGGTCTGCAGATGATTGCTTGAATCCTTGGTCAGTGATGATGGATGTTAACATGTTATTCCATTGCCTTGAAGCCTGCTTGAGGCCATATAAGGATTTGTGAAGAAGACAGTAAGTGTTCTCCCCCTCAGTAGCAAAACCAGGAGGTGCTGACATATAAACTTCTTCTTCCAAGTCTCCATATAAAAAGGCATTATTTACATTCAATTGATAGAGAAGCCAGTTCTGAGCAGCTCCTAAAGCAAGTAGACATCTAATTGTTGAGATTTTCACTACTGGAGAGAATGTCTCAAAGAAATCCCATCCTTCTTGTTGAGTATATCCCTTGGCTACCAATCTAGTCTTATATCTATGTACTTGACCTGTAGCAGTGTACTTGATTTTGTATACCCATTTGCATCCAATAGCATGCTTACCAGGAGGTAAAGAAGTAAGGGTCCATGTATTTTTTTCATGCAAGGCTTGCAATTCAGTATTCATAGCAGCCATCCATAGATGATCAAGTTTAGCTTGATCATAGTAGGTTGGTTCAGTAGTTGCAGTAATAAATAATATGAAATTCTTGTGAGAATCAGATAAATGATGAAAACAAAGCTTAAGATGATGGTGTGTGCCTTGAGGGATATCATCAGTTGTAGAATCCATGAGACAAGACTTAGATTGAATGAGTTTACACTGATAGTCTTGAAGGTGACAGGGAACCTTTCTAAGCCTAATGGACCTTCTTAGTTCAATGTTAGCAATATGAGCAATGGGAACAAGTGAGCTATCAGTATGAGAAGAAGACTAATGTTCAGTAGAAGAATGAGATATGGGAGAATTATGTGAGTGATTTGGTGAAGGAGGTGGTAAAAGAGAATCAGATTCCTGGATAAAAGTTGTATCTGGCAAATTATCAGATTCATTGTATGAAGAAGGAGAATATGATAATTCCATAGAATCCAATATTGGAGATATTGATGTAGTGTGATGAGGAACCGTGGTGGATGAAGATTGAAATGGAAAAATGTGTTCATGAAAGATAACATCCCTGGAGACAAATACATGTTTATTATGAGGATCAAACACTTTGTATCCTTTAATATCAGCAGGATAACTTATAAAGATACACTTGGAGGCTATGGGAAGAAGTTTGTTATGTGGCTTTGGTAGGGAGGTTGCAAAGCAAAGGCAACCATACGTTCTAAGGTGAGAATATTGTGGTTGCTTGGAATGCAGAAAGTAATATGGAGTGTGATTATTAAGCAATGGTTTAGGGGTTCTGTTAATAAGATATGTTGCTATTAAAACACAGTCACCCCAAAAGTGTAAAGGAAGATTAGCTTGTATTCTGAGAGATCTTGCAACATTAAAAAGATGTCTATGTTTCCTTTCTGCTACTGAATCATGTTGGGGTGTATATGTACAAGTTTGTTGATGTATAGCACCTTTAGCTCTGAAAAAATCAGGCATGTTAAACTCTTGCCCTTGGTCAGATCTGAGGGCTTTAATGTGCTTATTGAATTGTATGAACACATATTGAAATAAGTCTGCAATCAATTTTCTTGCTTGTCCTTTGCTTGTCATTAGATATAGCCAAGTAAAACGACTGTGATCATCAATTATGGTTAAGAAATAACGAGATTCATTAATAGAAGCAGTACTATAAAGTCCCCACATGTCAACATGTATAAGATCAAAGATGTTATCACTTCTTTTAGGATTCAGAGAAGAAGGTAGTCTAGATTGTTTAGAAAAATGACAAATATCACAGACAATATTGTCAATGTTTTGAGGAAAATCATCACTTGTTGAATGGAGAAGAGATAGTCTTGATACAGAAGGGTGTCCTAATCTATTGTGTCATAAAATAGAAGATGATTGAACATAATTGATATGAGAAAGAGCACTGATTGGTTTAGAGGGTTCTCTGTGCTTCGCTATGCAGTATAAGCCCCTGATCTCTCTAGCCATCCCAATCGTTCTCCAACTGCTGATATCCTGGAAGATACACCAATCAGACCAAAAAATAAGTAGGCATTTGACAAATATGTTTGCTCACTGAGACAAGATTGAAAGAGAAGGAGGGAACATATAGGACTTGATTCAAGGTTATATTCTTGTAGTTTGACAGTGCCAATCATGGTAACTTGTGCAGTTAGTCCATTAGGAAGCTTTATAAAGGAATTAGTGACAGGTTTACAAGAAGAATAGAGTGCTTGATCACAAACAATGTGGTATGTGGCACCAGAATCTAGGATCCATGTATTCTCAATAGAATTGTGTTTTAGTCATCTGAGTGGAACTAGAATAGCAGCAACTAAGGGTCAAGTGATTACCTGAGTTGTTTGTTACAATGGGATTACTTTTAACCTGATTAATCAAGCTAGTATTGCCTTGAAAGAGGTTGCATAAATGCTGAAATTTTCCTGTGAGATAGGAACATTTTGTCCTGCACCAGATCCCATTTGGCTCCATTTGGCTCAACTGATTCACACTTCCTGAGGTTTGCTTATTTCCATTGAGATTGTTGTTATCATTGTATCCATTGAATCCAACTTTGAAAGTTAGCATATCTGTGACCAAAAGGGTATCCAAAAACCTCATAGAAGTTGTCAATGGTGTGGTTTGTTTTCCCACATTTAGCACGTGGAGGTCTGCTCTTTGTTCCTCCAGATTTATTCCAAGGCTTTTATTGTTTCTAAGAACCTCCATTGATCTGACAACCTGCATTTATAGCAGCTACTTGTGGTGCGTCTTGCATTTTCACATTCATAGCTGCAGAATCTGCAGGGGAGTTAAAAGCAATAGACATTTCTCTATTTTCTTCCTCTTGAAGTACTAGACTGAAAGTATCATCTAGAGTAGGCAGAGGATCTTTTAATAGAATCTGGTTTCTTACTAGATAATATGACGCATCTAATCCCATTAAAAATTGCATGACTCTTCTGCGTTCATTCTTTTTATTCAGCATAGACATCACTTTACAATCTACATTAGAACAGTTACTTGGTTCCTCGTATTGATTGACTTCATCCCATAATGATTTCAGTTTAGAAAAATAAATGACAAGTGCACTTCCCTCTTGTTTTGTGCCAATAATTTTCTGTTCTAACATGAATATGGGATTGTTACTGGATTTAGAGAATCTACGCTTGATTTCATGCCATACCTTGTATACATTGTCAGATAAATAATGGGTAGTCTCCTATCAGATATTCCAGCTGAAATCCATCCCAACACCGTGCAGTTGCCTCTCATCCATTTTCCATAATTTGGTTCTGAAATGGTAGGCTCCAGATGAGTTCCATCTATAAATCCAAGTTTATTTTTAGTTAGTAGAGCCACATACATGGCGCGGCTCCATTTGTGATAATTCTGTGATGTGAGTTTCTAACCCACTAGTGATTGCCCTGGATTCTCTCCATGGTGCAGAAAAAATAGATTCGAAGGATGCTCATATGATCTTTGGTTGGTGGTGCCTTGTGTGGTGTTTTGAGTATCTGTGGGTGCTGGTGTTGTGGAGTTTGAATCAGTGGGATTCATCATTGAAGATTATGAAGGAAAGGAAGAAGTGATAGGAGCTGATAATGTGATATGCGGAAGCTATGAAAGGGATACTTGATACAATGCAAATCATTGCTCTGATATGGTATGACAGTTAGCATACTGATTTCAGTTGCCATTGATAAACACAAATCAAAACCGAAAGAGTTATGAATCTATTTTATGTAATGAAGAAATGTTTCTTGTGTATTAAACTTTACATTAAACTGATACATTTATAGACAACAAGATTAATAAAGAAAAATGTTACAGCACATCATTCCACATCAAAAGTTATTCTCTCAGCTGTCATGAAGCTTTAATTTCTCTTTTCATGATCTGCATGTGCTCTTGATCAGCTTGAATTAGTGCTTTGATCCTGTTGCCAGATGGTATGTCTTTTATCTTTTGATACGAAAGATGATCATACATGTCTCATACATTAGAAATTAAGTCTAAAGGAATCATACTAATGATTGAAAGTTACTAACTCTGAGCCATATAAAATGGATTTTATGGTGCCCCACGGATCGAATTTGATCATTACCAAGGTTGACTTCATGTTATTTTCACTAAATTTCGTGCTCCATAAGATCATGACCCATTCAAAAATGAAAATAAATGACTTTTTTAACAATATTTTTGATGTTTGAACACACGCGAGAAATGATCATTTGGCCCTTTTATTTTGTCCTGATTTCTTACGCACGAAAATTGGTCATCTTCTACATTACTCGGAGTCACACAAGAGAAGTTCTCATATAGAAAGTATAAGGGGGAAATACATAATCTTCTCAATTCAAAACGGGAGAAACTTCTCCCTCCATAAATTCGAATAATATGGATCTAATTAGTAATATAACCGGCTCGCAACTATTTTCCAACATGATGAAATACCATATGCCTTTGTATAGAAACAACTTTAACCTACTCCGAGAACAGGTAAAAGGATGTTTATTTAAAACTGATCGATCACCAATTCACGAATTTAAATTGTAAACATGAATAGGCAAACAATTGCTCATTAGGAGTAATTACAGTTACACCCTCTAAGATTGGTGTAATTACAAAGACCTCCCCTGAGATTTGAATAATTACAATGACCTCCCATCTAACAAGTAATTGTAAGGGATGATTACAATTAAACACATTTAGGTTTGGTGTAATTACAATGACATCCCCTCAGGTTTGAGTAGTTACATGACCTCCCCTCTAACTAGTAATTGTAAATGCATTTCTAATTTTGCACTTGATCAGCTCTATTGTTTAAATGAATATAAATGTTTTGTTGAAAATACTTGATATTTTATTTAATTTCGAGAGCTTGCACGTAATATAAGATAAATTAATTACTTAATAAAAAAGTATTAAAGGATACACTAATTTTATTAATTCTCACATATATTTAATTTTACTACACATTATTTTCTAACAAACAAATACCATTTTGTGTGAAAATAAAAGATAAATTCTTATGGCATAGTGGTAGAAAACGTTAAGTCTAATTTCCAAAATAATTTCTTTAATAATAAATATTTTTAAATGTAGTTTGAAAGTCATTTATTACAATTATTTAAAAGTGGAGATAACTACATTCATAATATTCATTTTATTAAAAAATATTTTCTCCCAGAGTGACATAAGGGTTTATCTTTTATTTTCGCACCAATAGACTTTTTTTAGCAAAAAAGAACGAGTAATAAAATTAAATATTTTTTTATTAGAGAAATCATAGAAAATATATATGGGAATGATGCAAATTAATTGATTGTATCCTTTAATACCCTTTTCTTCGGTAATTAATTTATCTAATACAACATGCAAGATCTTGAAATTAAATAAAATATCAAGTATTTTCAACAAGGCATTTAAATTCATTTGAAACGAATGAATTGATCAAGGGTGAAATTAGAAATGTATTTATAATTACTAGTTAGAAGGGAGGTCATTGTAATAATTCAAACATGAAGGAAGGTTTTTGTAACTCTACTAGAGTAAGGTGGCTACCGCCACCGCCTGGCGGTTGCCGAAGAATCCGCGACCGCCTAGCAGTCGCAGGTGCCATCAGCGGGAAAATTCTCGCCTATGGTGGGCATTCGCGACCGTTTAGCGGTCACGAATGTCGCCTAAGCGGTCGCGGTTGCGGCCACCATAGGTGGGAATTTTCCCGTCTATGGTGGGTAGTTTTTCTATAAATACCCTCCATCTCCTCTCATTCTTCACACCTCTCTCTTTTCCTGTTTGTCACCCCCTCCCTTCTGCTATTGCCCGACAGTCGCGACTTCTAATAATTGTATGTTTTTCTGCCTTTTCTTGATTTATGTGTTATGTTTAATGTTTTAATAATATTTTTATATGTTAAGTAGTTAGTTAAGCTTATTTTATTTTTCAATTGTTAGTTTAAATGTATGTTAAATTGTTAGTTTAGTTTAAGTAATGTATTATTATTAGTTTAACTTATTTAATATTATATTGTTAGTTTAAAATTGGAATGTGTTACTTTAAATGTTAAGTTATTAGTTTAAAATTGGCATGTGTTGTTTTATATGTTAAATTGTTCGTTTAAAGTTGGCCCGCGTTATTTTAAAAGTTAAATTGTTAGTTTATTTTGTTTACAATTGTTTGTTTAGTTATTATATGGTTTATATTTAATATTTACATAAGTTAGAACGAATGATCTTTAGGAATTTTTTAAGATTTGAAAAGACCATGCTTTTATAAAATTTCTATAACTTACAAATAGTGTCTTTTTTTTTTTGAATATTACAAATAGTGTCTTTAAGGAATGTTTTATAACTTAGTAATGATTGAATTTTAGGAAATCTCAATAACTTCGTAACGATTGAATTTTAGAGAATCTTTATAACTTAGTAACGATCGAATTTTAGAGAATCTCTCTCAACCATCTAACTTAGATATTTTTTCGTAGTTTCGTAGTATTTATTAGTCATGTCAGGCGACCAACGACGTCCGACTTTCCTTGGTCGGCCACATTCCACTGATAGTGGTCGGCCACGTCCGACTGAGGATGACCCCCCTGCGGGTGGGGGTCAAGGTAGTCTTGGACCTGGACTAGTTACACGACATTCGGGTCATTGAGGCATGTGCCTCGATGCATCAACATCGTTGGCACCTACGTTACAGTGTCGCCTTTCTTTTGAAGAGGCTGATCCGCCTGCGGAAGAAGAGTCGCCCCAGACGGTGCCGCGCCGTACATTGTCTAGATCTAGGGCTAGAGCACCATCTTCAGGAGACGCCAATTGATTGCAAAGGCTACCGTCTACACGTTCCATCGGAGCTAGCCTGAGCGAGAGGCCCACCGAGACTCCAACATTGGGAGTATTCACAGGCACGCAGCAAGGCCCAAGTAGGGGCCTCTCCAGAGGTGCGACGACACCCATTGACACGTCTCAGAGGCAGGTGATTAGATTGTCAGATGGTGTCCTGTTTGAGCCCCTACTAGTGGTGAGGTTGCGACGACAATCACGAAGCTGATTAGACAGCTTATGCGAGAGTTCTGGCGCACCTACTAGGCAATGCCCTTGGAGGTGCGAAGGCTATGTGGGTCAAGTTTATGATGAGGAATTATTTGAGAAATATAATATACTATTTAATATAGTGTATTAATAAATCAAAAGACATAATAATAATAATCTTAAAATTATATTATTTTGCAGAATATATATGGGGTCCGAGCGATAGAAAAATAAAATGTAAACAAGGTGTACCAAAAGAAGGCGAAGGCATGTTATAAGCATATGATGTACAACACAAAGAAACATTACTATGAGAGAATTGATGATCCAGAGTATTTTGGGCGTCCGAAGACTTGGATGGACAGTGCATTGGAGGCGGAGGGGATTAATCATTTGGCCACCGGAGAGGAGGCGTGGAGCCAGCGGTTAGGAAAAAGGCACCTACCACTTTCTTTGATGGATCCATCCACCTAGAGGAGATCAAACATCGGTTGGTATGAATTATTAAAATTAACAATATGGACACAATTAAGTAATCTTAGTCTATGTGTAATTAAGTTTAACATGCGTTTTCTTGAAATGTGAAGGTTGCGGCTGACCCTGAGCGCGAGGAGCCTATTCCACACGATGAGGCGTACAGGTTCGGTCATACAAAAAGGGTGAAGGGGACGCGCGGTAGGACTACTACTGAGGCGCGAGTGGGTAGATGAGGTGGTGAAGGCTATTTACGTAAGTCATTTTAACCACATACTCCCTTGTTTCTTCTTCAACTTCAATTAAATTCCTTATCCTAATCTAAATACTGGTTCTTTCAAACATTAATGCAGAAAAAGTACACGAGGCTCTCGAAGGAGAGATATCCGCCGCCAGCTACGTTGCTAGAGTTCGATCCCGATCTTTTAACCAAAGCATCTGGTTCAGTGAAGAAGGGGAAGGCAAAGGTAATAGCGGGTGACGCAGATCTGGAGGCGTACAACATTCAGTACCGGACACAACTAGATTTTGTACGGGCCACCATTGTGAACTTGCAGACGCAGGACTAGCAGACTCGGATGTGCGCAGAGTGGAGAGTAGACGAGATGCAGACCCTTGTGCAGAGCTTGAGAGAGACTATTTTCTTAGAACTAGGGTGTACACTTCCACCAATTCCAGCATCGGTGTTCATGAGGAATGCACGTAGGACGAGAGCACGACATACGATTCCTAGGTCTCTACGTTCGATGCGAGATCCATTTGCTCCCAGTACTTTCGTTAGGCCTGCATATATCGCGGACTACGATAACAGCTCCGATAAGGAGGAGATGCCTGTGTAGATGGAGGAGGACGATGTTGTAGAGCTGGGTGGTGAGGATTATGTTGGCAGTGGGGCCACAGCTGCAGATGGGGACGACACGTATCACATTGAGGTCGTGGATAGTTCGAAGGGTGAGGTAGAGGATGAGTAGTATTTTAATTTGTATTTGTATTCGTACTGTAAAAATTGGTTATGTTGGACTCTTATTGTAATTTTAAAATGTGTATTTTTCAATCGGAATCTAAATTGTGTACCTTAAATTTTAAATAAACTATGATGGACTCTCAATGTAATTTTCATTTTGGCCTATTGTAATTGTTTATAAATTGTGTACTTTTTATTTAAATTAATCCATGTTAGACTTTTAGTGTAATTTTTATGTTAGACTATGATTCGTGTTGGCGATGTATTTATCACATATAAAATGTGTACTTTTAGAATAATCAAATGCAATTGTCTTTTACAACACTAACAAACCATTACAAATAAAGGGACGAATCAAATTATTATTTTAAATTATTACAAATCAAATAAACTAATCAGTATCACTATCTTCGTCTTCGTCTTCACTGTCTTCGTCTTCGTCTTCAACTTCATTTTCTTTTCCCTCTTCGAGCTCTTCGACGACCTCAAACTCACCTGTCCCCAACTGGATAACCATATCAAATAACCTCAAGTCTACAAAAAAAGATTAATCCTTACAAATTCGTTCTCTTCAAATCAGGTTCTGGCATCCCTGTTTCGCCAAATGCTTCTTCACGACCTTTGACTTCCTACCAGACTCGTATTTGTCTTTCCCGCATACCGGGCATTTTTAGAAATCCTGGCTCGCTGCAAAACCCGTAGATCAGGAAACACTGATTTGGACAAACATCGATCTTCACGTACTCTAACCCCATGGTTCGCAACATCTTATGCATCCCTTTCGTGTCTTTAGGTAACAACTTCTCAATCTCTGGATCGAACCTATCTTTAGACAAATTTAAAAAATTGTCAAGACTGGCGTTACTCGCTTTGTGCCTGGTCTTGTAATTCAACTACTCTCCAACCCATTGTAGGATGGTTTTACTCTTCTTAGGATGCATCTTCACTTGTCCCAGATGCATCAAGTCGTAGAAAACCCTTGCATCAGAATTCAGATCCTCGTGACGCACATCGTCCTCATCAAGCCAGCCTCCATATGCATCCATAACAATTTGTCTAAATGAATCGTCAGCATGAGTTGTCGGGAATATAGGCGTGTGATGGGGTGATGGGTTCGTCAATAAACGGCATAGTAGCCGTGCTTTACTTCTCTCCATGCAAAACTACTCGAAATATCCAGACATAAATCCCGATTTATAAATATGATCAGGGACTAGGTATTGATCAAAAAACTTTGAATTGTTGCATTTTTTGCACGGGCACCTAATACGCCCCTAGATCTAAATATCCATCTTGTTCCGAAGCGAATTCTATGAACGTGCGAACCCCAACCACAACTATCTCACAAATGACCATTGCTATTGAATCTATCGTACATCCAATATCTATCGGCTTGATAATCCATTATTTATCTAAGATATAAATTTAAAGCAAATAATTACAATTAATACTACAAATAATTAACAATTTAAAACGTAACAACTATCATGCACGATAAGGCTGTAGCGTGATATAGTGATCAACTTACTTCTTGAAGCGTGAAAGAACGATCCTCAAAACTGTTGTGTCCACGACGAGTAGCCTATATGTGTTTACGACAATATCTATCAACAAATAAAAAAACAAGTTCGCAAACCATACCAAGATTTATTATTGAAAAAAGGTATTTGAGAATATAAGGGAATAAAACGTGGATACCTTAAGAATTGGTGAAGATTGTGGTGAGGTGAAAAACTGGTATAGTGTTCATATTAAAATTTTTGATTTTATGGATCGATCTTGATGTGTTTATAATTTTTAACAACAAATCTCATCATTACATGTGAATTAAAGTCATAAATGATTACAACATTAGTAATTGACTTATCAAAATAGTATATTAGATGTGATTGGGCGAGTTATGAACGCATAACCTATTTTATGTTCTACAACTAATCATCATATATACCTACATGTTTTAATTGTTATATGCTATCGTGCAATTAAACCTTATAATTTGCCTCGTTTTATATACTTTATCAATTTAGCAAACAACACGCCTTAAATAACCACCTGAAATGCAAAAAAGTTAAAATAAAAATTATTTGCGACCGCCGGGCGGTCACAAATAACACCCTTTTGTGACCGCCGGGCAGTCGCGGCAGTTTTTCGCGACTGGTGGGCGGTCGCGGACGTTTGTCATGGCTGCCAGGCGGTCGCGACACTTCCTTCGTTACCGCCTAGCGGTCATGAAAGAGGGTATTTTGTGACCGCAGGGCGGTGGGGAATATTATTCATATTAAACTCTTCATTTTATGGAACGATCTTGATGGGTTTATGATTTTAACAACAAATCTCGTTATTACAAATGAATTGAAGTAATAAATGATTACAACATGAGTAATTGACTTATCAAAATATTAGATTAGATGTGATTGGCCAAGTTATGAACGAATAACCTATATTATGTTCTACAACTAATCATCATATATATATATATATATTTAGTTTTTTTAATTGTTATATGCGATTGTGCGATAAAACCTTGTAATTTGCCTCGTTTTAACAACTTTATCAATTTAACAAATAACGCGCCTTAAGTAACATCCAAAATGTAAAAACAATTAACATGAATATTGGTGGTCACGAAAATTTCTGAAATTTTGAAATTTGAATATTTCGCCTCGAATTGGCGGGATTCAGGGGAAATTTGAATTTTCCAAAAATTCAAACATTTTCACCCATGATTCTATATATACCCACCATTCTGCTTTAATACACATAAGTTATACTCTCCAAAGAAAATAACCCAACACTTTCTCTTCTTTATTTTTCTTAATCTACAACACTTTCTCTTTTTTTTTTCTTTTCACAAACCCAAAAAAAAAAACCAAGCACTTTCTTATCTATTTTTTCTTCCCAAATCCAAAAGAGAAACCCAACACTTCTCTTCTCTCTCTGTTTTTCTTCCTTATAATCAAAAAAACAACCAACACGTTTTCTTCTCTTCTTTTCTTTTCTTTTCTTATAATCCAAAAAACACCCAACACATTTTCGCTTCTCTTTTTCCATTCATTTGTCATCTTTTCATTTAATTTAACATTTTTTTGTCATAGTTGCATTGCATTATTTTACATTATATTCAATTTCTTTAAAAAAATATTTTATTCCGGTAAATCACGAGAATATACTTTTTTGTTTATTTCGATGAAGGTTATTCGCTACCGCTAAGCGGTACCGAATAGTATGCATATTATTCGCGACCGCCGGGCGGTCGTGTATAATACGAATAATATACGAGACCACCCGATCGTGACCGCTCATCGGTCGCGACCTTCTCCGTGATTGCGATCGCTTGGCGGTATCGACGCAACCCCGCGACTGTCGGACGATCAAAAAAAAGGTTGCGATCGTTGGGCGGTCATGGAAGACCTCACCGTCTTCCAGCGATCGCGGGTTGTCCTATGACCGCTCGACGATCGCGGACTGGCGGTTGCGAGTTCGTGACTGTCAAGCGGTCGCGGATGAGGCACAACTGGCTTATCCCAACCACCTTTCAAGGGCCAGCGATCGCAGATTTTTTTCTGCGATCGTCTGGGGGTCATACGCTACCACATGGGCGATCACGAATAACCCCTGAATTTTGTAGTGTAATAACATTAAACCTAAATGGGTGTAATTGTACGATTACTTGTTAAATGGGAGGTCATTATAATTATTCAAACCTAAGAGAGGTCTTTGTAATTACACTAAACCTCAAGAGGGTGTAACTGTAATTATCCGTATTCTTTATAGAACATGAAAGTAGATTTGCATGAAACCAAGCATAACTATATTTCATTAGGTTTACCATTAATAACATTTTCCTAAAATTAGTCAATATTTGATACTTATCGATTATTTATATGTACAAATAAATACCAAGAAACTTCGAAAAGTCGATAAGTTTCTAGATATTGTATTGAAACGTTAACATACCAGTGTGTAAGCGATCAGTTGAAAATGTCCATCATTTTTTCCGTTGAAATTAAACTTCACCTTAGCCAGAAGGTGTATAAGAGAAATTCCCGTTATAATAGGCATTCGGTCAAAAAACAACACTCGTAGAGGAACGGACAAAAGTAATAAGATGTGTGTACCCATGGCAGAATAAGATAAAATCTATGGCATCAAAAGAAAGCTGAAAGATTTAGAGCAATATTATCATAGTCACTACAACAAATTGGGCATTTTCTGTCGCCCGACAATTTGGGCCGACGGTAAAGGCCCAATTTTTACCAGCGGGCTAAATTCTGATGGTAATGGGCTTTACCGTCGGGTTTGGGCAGGCAGAAAAAGTAGGCCTATATTACCGTCGGCCCAAACCCGATGGAAAAGCCCATTACCGTCGGGTTTGGGCCGACGATAATGGGCCTTTTTAAAAAAACAAAAATAATAATTAAATTTCATGTCGGCAACATTTTTTTAATTAAAAAAGTAAAAATTTAATAAATTTCATGTCGGCCTATTTTTTTTATTTAAAAAAAAATTATTATCTTTACCGTCGGCTTTGGGCCGACGGTAAAGCCCGTGGGGCCCGGTCAACAGTACGTGAAAAAAATTTTCAAAAAATCAAAAAAACTCTATAAATAACGAGCTTCTCTTCTCATTTTCGGTATCCAACTCTTCGACTCTCACTCTCGATAACAATCCTCTCCTCTCTCTCATATTCGATAAGTTTTTTTTCCGTCGGCGAAATTTGTTTATTTCCGTTAAATATGAACCTCGAATCCAATAAAGAGAGCCTTTCTGCAGTCATGACGACTTGCTCTGCCAAAAGAGCTCCCACCAGGCGGTTAAACCTACTGCTAAGTATGGGAAGAGCACCGTGTCTATCCCTATCTCTGCTTCTCCCGAGCCGAGTGTCCACTTTTCCCCACAACGTCGATTTCGAGTTCCAATCCAAATGAAAGAATAGAGGGGATGGTTCATAATCGTAACATTATCGATAAAAGGTGAAGAAAAACTCGTCAAATCCAAATCCAGAAAACCTCAAAAATATATTTTGAATACAAACTTGTTCAAAAGCATTAAGGCCCTCGGTACAACTATTATGGGCCATAAAGCTCATCGAGATGTAGCAACCTCAGATCCTAACGAGGTTATGCAGCCGATAGAGGATACTATGCAACCAACAAGGGAGACTCCGGTTGTCCCAGCTGCACAGCAACAGGGGCCTACCCGTAATCGGCCCCCTTTGCTGACGGAACTACCACATGGGCCCTCTACAACCCGAAACTGGGCCCCGCCTCTGGGCTGAGTTCGTGACCAAGTCTCAGTCCCGCCACCGTCAATGACTCCTGCAACTCCGACATTTCCGCTCGCCCTGATGGACGAAGTTCCAGATGACAGCGACGGGGGAGGTTCGTCGTCGCAAGGCTCCCCAATTTTGGGTGGCTCAGCAAGTGGTTCTACTACGCCGGTTGCTGTTAGGGGATGTGGAAAGGGCCGAGCTGCGAATGATGACGAGGCTAAGAGGCCCCTAATTGGCGTTACCGAAGACTATGTTTTCGATCCATCTTTATCCTACGGTAAAAGATATCATACTGATGCGGGAGAGATTACACGTACAATCGGCTTCATAATAAGGCATCATGTGGAAGAAACAGCTATCTATTACTCCGATTTATCCAACGATCAGAAACAAAAATTTTTGAACCATTTTGGGGTAACAATTTTTAGCTTATGTTAATATTTTTGTATATTATTGTTTTTTTCCCTTACACTTATATGTTATTATAATTTGAAGAGGGTATTCCAATACTCGGATGAATTAAATCCTATGGTTCGTGAGGTATTCGACCGTGTGGCACAAGGCATCTATAGAAACTCCATCTATGATGTAAAAAAGACGTACAAGCAATGTGACAAGAAGCCATCCTGGTACAAGAAGTCTTGGCTACCCCGAGGTAAAGAACATTTTTTTGTTAATCACTGGCAACATGATAGGACGATATAACTCTCGAAAAAGGCAAAAGAAAATCGAGAGGCCCTTAAAACAAATATTGCAGACGGTAAGGGTTCGTTAGCCACACACCACAGATCTGTCAGCACACAACAAATGAACCTAGAGACGGTACGATACATTACAATTTGCTTTCGTTATGAATATACTTTATTATGTTACCTTTATCATTAATTAATATTGCTTTGAAACAAATATTGTTATAGCTTGAAAGCGAGACCCCCTTCCGCTACGACCTATAGTTGGTGGTCGACCACACACTGAGGACTTCCGATGAAAAAATAATCAGATGGAACCCACCGAGCTCACAAGCATATCATGTAAGTTATTACAACGTTGTATATTATTTTTGGGAAATATGTATATTGTTTATTGATTTACTTTAAAAACTGTAGATGCGTTACATGCAAGGACTCTATGATAAATATGAGGTCGAAGAACGCTTTCCCTTTGAGTGTGATAAAGAGGTCTCGGCAAAGGCAGATCTCAACGGTCAACACGGGAGGCAACGTGGCAAGCCTAAGCACAACAAGATGTCTGATTCAAGGAAGACGTCGGCAAAGAATCCTAACCCTAGCGAGGAGAGGAGGCTTTGCTAAGCCGTCCAAAATGTTCATTCACAGTACCAGGAACAACAGACTCAACAGGAGAATTGCATAGTGGCCCTGGAGCAAAAAATCCATCATGATGAGGAGGAGAGGAGGCGGGAAATAGAGGAATCACAACGTAATTTTAACATGTATCCTCAATATAACAACCTTCCCAACAATTACCCCAACAACAATCCCAGCCAGTTTTGGAATCAAAACCAAACACAACAGGGTCAAAGCGGTCCGGGGAATCAAGGCTTTCATTCTTACAATCAGTCGAGCCAAGGCTATAATTCTTACAATCAGGGTTCACCTATGTCGTGGGACCAACAACACGATCAATGTGCACCTTCGTCGTGGGAACAAGTCATTCCACCTACTAGTTCGTGGGGCCAGAAACAACGTCAACCCGAGCCGCAACCGGAAACTGTCCCAAACTGGCCCACGGAATATCAACCACCATTGTCGTGGCACTATCAATATTATACTCAAAGTGCTCTTGGACGTGCTAGTTATAGTGAGGCTCGTCCAAATGCTTCGTGGCAAAATAGTAGTTGGACCGAACGTCCAAATGACCCACGACGTGCTAGTGTTAGCAACGCTTGTCCGAGTTTATCAAGGGGCTATCAGGTCGAACCCGTAATTAATCTAAACAAATTGGAGTTACCAATGGAAGACTACACTAATCAATCGTGGAACAGTGACGTGAATACAGAATACGGTGGTCCATCTTGGACATGATAGCCGGGGTCGCATGTGTGTTTAATTTTCGAGTATGAGTGTTTAAATTTCGAGTATGAGTGTTTAAATTTCGAGTATGAGTGTTTCAATTTTGAGTATGAGTGTTTAAATTTCGTAGGCGGTGTAACAATTTCGAGTTTGCGGGTTTTAATTCCGAGTTTGTGTTTTTAATTTCCGAGGTGATTTAAACTAACATTAATTTAAAATAACATTGATTTAAACTCGAAAATTAACATTAATTTAAAATAACATTGATTTAAACTAACATTAATTTAAACTAACATTGATTTAAACACACGTCGATTGTTTCGTATCCCAACCCCAAACACATCAACATCTTCTCGGCAGCGTGCATATCCTTTGGCAGTAAGAGTTGATCCTCTGGATACAAAAGATTGCGGTGCACGTTGTACATCTGATTGCACCCGGATTGATTGTAGTTATTCTCAATCTTGGGTGTAAAAAACTCGGACACCCATTGCAAAACAGATTTCTTGCTGGGGCCCTTCAGCTTAAGTTCCGACATTTGGAGCAATTTTAAAAAATCTTTTGCATCGGCGTTAGGCTCCTCACCGTTAACGTCGAATTGTGCCCGAAAAGTATCGTCAACTAGATTTTCAAATAGAATCTCGTCCTGAACAACTTCGGGGTCGTTTCTAACTTCGTTCCTTGACGATGACGCCCCTTGGCTATTATGTGCGACAAAATTTTCCCCATGGAATATCCATAAACGGTACCCTTCTACAAAACCCCATCGATAAAGGTGAGCTGCCACTTCGCCAGGGTCCAAGTATTTCCTATTACTGCATTTTCAACATGGACATCTAGGATTTCGATCACCGTCTAGATAACGCTCTTGATCTAACGCAAACGCCAAAAACTGGTATACACTATTATCGAACGTTTCTTTCACTCGACCCGTCTCACTCAAACGATCATACATCCAATCTCTATCTTCGTATGGATTCATTATATTGTCTAAATTTTTTTAAATTATAACGATTAGCACAACGACGTCGCTACATTTAGGGGACACGAACCATATTTATAATCGTACAACTAGAACAAAATATAAGAGATCAAAATTATACACGTCCCTCTTGTAGCACGTTAAAAATTTCTGCAACTGCTCCTTCAATCTATGGCACCGGTCTCCAAGCTGCCTCGTACTATTTCTCAAAATCGCAAATAAAAAAATAGATAAATTAGATAAACATAATTAATTAACGTACTAAAAAAAATTAATACGTAAAAATGAAAGTATGTATATACGAACCTTATTTTGAAACCAAATGAATTGTGAATTGAGATACTAACTCGCCCGCACTATATATAGCCGTCGGGGGACGGGGGGGGGGTGCGTGTTGTCATGTCATCGATCCGTATGATTTTCACACGGATCGTGCCACGTCACCGATCCGCGTGAAAATCACACGGATTGGATCGTGCCATGTCACCGATCTGTGTCAATTTTCACACGGATCGGTGACGTGGCAACCCCCACCCCCCTCCCCCCTTCTCCAAAATCACTATAAATACCCCTTATTTTACCCACTAAATTCATTCATTCTTACAATTCTCCAAAAACTATCAACTTTTTCTCCAAAATATCCTTAATAACTAACAAAAATTCTTCCATATTCACTAAATTATAAGTAGAGTTTATTATTTCATTTCTACTTATGTTTATTCATTATCTAAATAATAATAACTATAAAAAACTTATATTATCAAGATTTTATTTTAAATACGAAATTTTATGTATTAGAATAAATATTTTGAAAAAAATCGCTTGAAAATGTGCATGTTATTATTTAAATCGATTTCTTTTAAATAAAATCGCCAAATAAACATAAAAAAATTATTTAAAATCGTTTTCTTTAAAAAAAATCGCCAAAAATTATAAAATAATTATTTAAAATCAATTCTTTTAAAAACAATATCCAAAAAATCATAAATCAGTTATTTTAAAACGATTTCTTTTAAATCAATTATTTTAAATCGTTTTTTTTTAAATATTTTTAAACCCTTTACCGTCGGCCTAAAGCCGTTGAAAAAACCCTTTTCTAACGGCTATAAGCTGACGGTAAAGGGTTTAATCAATTTTCCGTCGACTTATGTCCGACGGAAAAGAGAAACCTTTTCCGTCGGACTTAAGTCGACGAAAAAACCCTTTACCGACGGCTTTAAGCTGTCGGAAAAGGGTAGCTAATTCCGTCGGCTTAAAGCCGTCGGAAAATATACCTTTTTCGACGGCTTTAAGCTGACGAAATTAAAAAATGCTTTTCCGACGGCTTATAGCCGACGGAGAAGCTCTTTTCCGTTGGTAACAATCTGACGGAAAAAAGCTTTAGTGACGAGCTTTTTTTCGTCAGGTTTTACCGATGGTTTTTGTCGACGGAAAAGCCTATTTCCGTCGGCAAATGCCCCTTTACCGTCGGCTTTTGTGCCGACGGTAAAGGGGTAATCTCTTGTAGTGAGTCTCATGATCAATAAAATTTCATTAATATTTGGTAAATGATACATCAACTTTATATATTACAAATGTTTTTTAATTAAGTTTAACATTTAATTCTCTTTGAATACTGATGTTCTAATGGCACGAAACCTGGAACTGTGCATACAGAGGCCTTGAGCATAGAAGTTCGTGACTTCTCATGAAAATAGAGACTTTACGAGAAGAATATTTTGTCTTTAATTATTAATTACTATTAAGTTCAAAATAAAAATCTATAGTAAAATACCTTGTAAGTTAATTAATTTTTACAAAGCTCAATTTCGAAATTAAAAACTGAAATTTAACCAACCGAAGGGGGATCTAGAATAACAATTCAAAGAACATCTCTAGCAAAATAAAAAACAACTTATAGGTATTGTTGTCGAATCAATTATTCATTGATCAGAATATATACTTCTACACAAAATTGTTCAATGCAAACTCCATATAAATATATATGTTGAAATAAAATAATGAATGATTGGAGACGTATATTTAAGCATGGAACCTACTATTTGTTGGAGACGTTATAACCACACACTTGTAAGATACTATCGTATCATATATTATCATATTATATATGTTAGGACCAATTATTTTGGTATAATTATTCTTATATATAATTATTCGATATATTATTGATTATGTTTTGAGATAATATTTCTATATCTTTTCATATGTTTCGTTATCCTGTGGCAACATCTTATTTAAGGAATGAAGTTAGGTGATATTCTGTAAGTAAATCTTCATGCTTTCAAATTTTACAAGATTCGAACGCATCTGGATATTTTAGAAAGAAGATTCAACTGATCCTGTAATCATTTACTTGTCTTTGTATGATCCGATTTATTTATAATGAATCTAGACATGATAATATGCATATACATTAGGATATTTTGTTGATTTGTATACAAGTTCGAATTTGATGAATTAAGGAAGGTTTGCAAGTTGTGTCAAAAGATCAAGAATCTGGTGCAAAAGTTGTCCTTTTGTTTAGAAGTCTTTGCACTCAATAAATATAGAAGACTCAAGTTTTTTTTTTTTTTTTGAACATATAGAAGACTCAAGTTTGAAGACAAGAGATTGGGTAATATAATGATATATACAGTACAAAATTATATTTTTAACCTTTCCAAGATTTATACAACTGAGAATACTATAATTTCTAAACTAACATCCACAATTAAATGAATTTCTTTCCAATATTATAGACAATTATACATGCATATTATACATCCACATAGTAACTTATTTATGCTTGCACACTTACAAGTTTTAAATAATTATTTGATATTTTAATATATGGACTTATATTATCTTATTGGATTATTTGATGAAAACAAATGATTTTTATCAATAACCGAGGCTATAGCTTTTCGCCCCAATGGTTTATTGGTATTAAAATAAATATATTTTATATCACGTATTTTGCTATTTGTCAATGAATGTATGTCTGTATACTGTGTAAAAAAATCTAATAAGATACTACATTTAATTACATGAAGAAAAGTTCATAAAAAAAAATTGCATGAAGTAAGCAATACATTTTAGTAAGTAGAATTAGTCGAACTATTTCTTTGTGTAAATTTTTATCAATATTTAGATTTACACGTGATGAATCTTCCTTAAGAATAAGAAATAAACACCATTATTACACGTAAAATGGGTTCTTTTTTTATTGTAAACTTGTTTCATTGAACTGATTTGTGAAAATTGCTGCAAAAACATTATGGCAATAATAACATTAGCCAATTATTAGAAAATTAAATAATACTGTATCCATTTTATATCTATGGTGTTACAGTTAAAAAAAAAGCACGAATCAAAGAAGATTCTAGTCTTTCCTAGAATCATGGAATGAATCTTCTTGAACTGTGGATTTTCTTCTTTTCTTTTGATTTTTTCTCTGTATTGAAGGGAATTGCTATGTATATATCATTACACCAAGAGATTAGAGCATAAGTCCATTGTCATTTTATTTATTTGAGAGGCAAAATCATTTTGTGATTGTTTAAGTAAGAAATATCAAGGCGAAGGAACTTCGTGTGTACTTGACTTTTCTAGATTCGAATAAAGTATTTTAGTAAGGTGTCACCTCAGGTATTAGAAAGTAATTAGAGGGAGTGTAGATTACAAGTACAAAGTAATTACTGAGTAAGTCAAGTCCTGTACTACAAGAAAGAAGACTTGAGATGATTAACAGGCGAAAGCTAAATAAATTAGGTCTGCTGACACACAAACCATTCTAAAAACCAATGAGTTCATGGTTTTCTTACGTTCATGTTTCAACACGTAAATCTTATGACACTTCCTAATGATAAGTAAAACACATAAAAAAATTACAATGTATTATGATATTAAATGAAGTTACTGTTAGGAATTTTCAAGAATTTATAAAGAGAATAGATATTGTATTCTTTTAAAAAACAAGTTGACGACATTCTAAAGGGTTGCTTTCTCGAAAACTAATATTTATAAACTCTCTCCAAAAAAAAATTTATACTGAAAAGACACTTTTTTTTTTTGAATACATGTACCTTTCGGTAATGATGTATATTTAATTCTATAGATAAAAGTTTGCTTGCTTATATGTATACACACACATGTTTTTTTTTTCGGTTTTGGCAAAGAAACAGAACATCTCATTCCATTATGTTTCTTACTTATCATTTGCAATACAAAACTTGATTTTGGTTCTAAACACAGAAACACAATACATATCTTTGACAAAAACTTGATACAAATTGGGATCCATTTTATATTGAGACAAATTCAGTGTCACTCGTTTGCTCACATAGTGCGGCGACTATTGTCTTGAGAAAAGCGTAGTATTTCGTGATTCGGAGTGGGATTGTCACGTTTATTGTTAAAGATTTTTCACGTTCATGATAAAAATATTTGTTCTTCTTCTTGTTTTTGCGCCAGGTTAAGGAGAAATGCAACAGGTTCGTTACATAAATTTCTAAAAACTTCAAGACAATATTATGACGTCCGAAGACTTGTTGCAACTGACTACTGACTTCTTCAAATCGGAGAGGTTCGATGGTGGAAACTATAGGCGTTGACAAAAGAAAGTTCATTTCTTTTTGTTCACATTTGGAGTTTATGTTCAAACAAATTTAAAGCCAAAAGAACGTGAATATGTCAACGGATATATTGTTCAATGTGTAGCAAAATGTCGACACAACGAAGGAACTTTGGGATTCTCTTGGTGAAGCCGCTCTGCTTGGTGAAGAATACAAGGAAGCACAGCCGGTCCATAAAGCACTAAGATCTCTTCCAACAAGGATCGTAATTAAAGTTTAAATGACTGAAGAAGCAAAGAACACTGACAACATGCCTTTAGAAATTCTGGTGGGTTTTCTTGCAACATATGAAACAAAGCTCAAATAAAAAGCAGACAGTGTTGCCAAAAGCCTTGCACTAAAATCCATGGGTCAATCCCTCCCTCAGAATGATCACGAAAATTAATTTCTTCAATCTATGGCCTTTCTAACAAAGAACGTTAAGAAGATAAACAAATCAAATTTCAAAGGAAATTTTACACCAAGTTCATCCACCTCTTATTTTAAATAAAAAAACCTTCCGCTACTAATGATCTTGAAGTCAAAATAAAGAAAAATTTTATTCAATGCTGGGAATGACAAAGATTTGAACATATTCGTGCAGATTGCAGAAACCTACTAGAAAAGAAAAAAAAACTGAGCACTTGTTGCTACATGGAGTGCTGATGAATCAAATGAGACAGATTTTACTCTGTCTACCAAAGTTGCCCCTGCTGTTACTCTCTCTAAGAAAGTTGCCCTTATGTCAAATTCAGATTTTGCAACAAATACACCTGACACGTCCGCCTCTGCTATAGATATCGTCACTAAGTCTGATGAGAAATCAGATAATGAAGGTGACACAATCGACAACAATTGTGATGAGATTAACGCTACACTTTTCAAATGTGAGGTTATCAACAAAGAAACATTGAACTTGAAGCTCGAGTAAAATTGCTTGAAACTTATGGAAATCCCAACAAGATGGATAAACACATTGAAAATCTCTAAAGAAAGATTGCGATACTTGAGAAGGAAACAAAAACTCTAAACATAGAGTTGACTAGAGCAAGAACATCGGCCAAGGAAGCACAAAAAAAGCTAGCAGAGAGACATTGAATTATCTTGAGTCAGTCAAGAACAATGTCAAACTTCTCAACTGCAGAACTGGAAAACTTAATGAATTTCTGAATTACAACGTCCAACTATTAAACCAGGTTGGATTCGGATTCATTGAAGTGTCACAATAAGTAGCCACCAAGAAAACTCAAATGCAACCTATTCAAAGGCAGCCTAGACAGAGAAATCCCAAGACACCTCAAAAGGGACGTTATCATGATCAGGAAAGAATTGGAAATGAGTTTCATTATGCTTATCCCAAAGAAGACTTTGGATATTAATGGAGTGTTTGCAAGAGCTTATGAAAGCTCATTCTTCATAGCTTCTACGTAAAGTTACTTAAAGTTGCGTTTGACTTAAAGCTATGAGTGTTTGCAAATCCTTCTTAAAAAGTAACTTAAAGCGGATAAAGTTAGTTTTGTGGTGTTTGCACTAACTAGATAAAAGAAGCATTTGAACCTTAATTAAAACAAAATATTATTTAATTATTCTTATTTAAATTATAGATATAGGAATATTAATCTTTCACACACATTTGCACAATCATGACGTGGATAGTTATATACTAAATATTAAAATTATTTAAATTATAATAAAGTATAATCAATATATATATATATATGTTTATTACATTATAATATACAAGTTATTTGGTATAGTTACATATTTTACTCTAAAAAATAAAAGTATGGAAAAGAAGATCGCGTTAATAAGTAATGAGAAAAATCATGAAATTTATTTGAGGAGAAAATTGAATATTTAGAGAAATTTAAGGGATTAATAAGTCTAAATAAGATATTAAACAAGATTTGTGGAGGAGCTCCTTGTGAAAGCATCTCATGACATGCTTATGGGCTTCTACCTTTTTTTTTTTGACATTTTTCCAGAGAAATAGAAGTAAAAGCAACAATTACAAACACTCATTAAATGCTTTTCAGTGGCATAAAGCCCATAAGGAGCTTTTAAAAGCTCTTGCAAACACCCCTAAAATGGAAACCAACCACCACCTGCCTTTTGGAGATTCTCTGGTATGAATTGACTTTTCAAATAAATCTTTCTTTATTAACTATCAAAAGTTTATTCCAATTTTTCATCATTGTGGAAATAAAGGACACATTAGACCCTACTGCTTTCACATATGGGACAACCATACACCACAGAGGAAGGAACATTCCATAGGAAAAATACACTCGACCTGATAGATAAGTGAGGAAGTCGACAACGACTCCTGTTGCAGCACCACAGACCAAACCTCTTGCTCAAAGACAAAACCCTTACTCACAGAAACAAATTTGGGTTCAATGGTCAAATTTTAACTGTTTTATTAGTAATCCTTCAAGTTCTTATTACTCTGCCAACTCTTGGTTCTTTGATAGCGCTTACTCTAGTCACATGACTTGTGATAAGATCATCCTTAACAAGTTTGCCGAGATGAGAGGAGATTTTGTTTTTGGAGATACAAACAAAGGGAAAATTATCGGGACAGGAACCCTCAATGTGAAATATTCCCTAAATTGAAAGATGTCTTCTATGTGGAAGGGCTTCATGCTAACCTCAACATCAGCCAACTTTGCGATCATGACCTTTTTGTTGGCTTCACCAAGGATTAATGTGAGGTAATTAATAGTGATGACAAGTGTGTTCTGCAAGGACTTAGGAATGCAGAAAATTTATACACCTTGACCAGACACACCAGTCCTTCTAATATTTTGATATGTCACTTCAGTGTCAATTCACAGACTGAGCTGTGGCACCAGAGAATGGGACACATAAACTATAGAACTTGGTCTAAACTTTCTAAGACAATGGAAATTAGAGGAATCCCTCCATATGGTACGAAAAATTAAGGAAAGTGTGAAGCATGCGTGCAAGGGAAGCAAAAGAAAATAAGCCACAACCTGTTACAACACACACCCTCTACTAGAATCTTAGAAGCCCTACACATGGATATGGTGGGACCAATTCAAAAGAAAAGTCTCAGCAAAAAATGTACATTTTTGTTTGTGTTGATGATTTTTCGAGATTCACATGGATTGAATTTTTAAGAGAAAAAAGTGAAGCTTTTAATGCATTCAAAGTCAAGTGCAATACTGTTGTAACAAATAAAGAATTAAATGTTAATAGAATTAGGAGCGATCATGGAAAAGAATTTGAAAATTCTCACTTTACTTAGTTTTGCAATGAGAAGGTACAATATATATATATATATATATACATACGTAAAATTATATATATATATATATATATTCATGAAAAAGGAATTTCATAGGGCTTGCGGATTTAATGAGTATATCACTTTTCCAAGGGAGAAGAGATTATATTTGTGATTTGTATACAGTTACAACTGCAGTAGTGTTTTCACAAATAGGAAGTCTATCCAATTAATTTGAGAAAACTATAGAGCAAATTAATATACCTCAAACAATGTACACAATACGATATCTGTACAAATGATTTTTTTTTTTTTATTTGGACAGGCAAAATTTTAATCAAAAGAGGACTAGGGGTTCTCAAGGCAAAGGAAGTACAGAGGTTCAAACAAAACCATGTACAAATTGATTTTTGATTAGTTGGCAAGCACAATCATCGAGCATGCTGAACTACTACATACGAGTATGATTTACTTTTTGGTAGCACGATCCTAACGAAAAACACTGAGCTTTCAGTTATATAATAACCTTTCCAAATAGTCAGTGAACAGAAAAAAAAAAAAAAAACATGCTTCAAGATGGGTTTGTCACAAAGTGAAAGCACAAAAAGTAGAAGCAGATTTCTATTGGCTAGTTATTGAATTCGCCGAGGGCATGAAACAGAAAACTACGACATGCACAGAAACTCAAATTAAGATCTTATATGACAAAAAGAGAAAGTCGGAAATCATATTCACTTTCCATTAACTCTCCTCAAACAGAAAAACCAAAAACGGCAAAGGTATTAACAATTAAATGAAAGGAATAGTTTAATAATACTTGCTAGAAGACTTTTGAATATGAATCTGAGTTAGAAAAAGCAAAAGAAGGATCACAGTTTGAGTAAATTAATTTGCGATGCAAAACTTATATTGAGAAAAGGATTGATGGAGATCTAGGGTTTAAAAGAAGCGATAAAGTCAAAATCATAAGATTAAGCTATAAATAAATAAAAAAAGGGGACCAGATTTACTTACATGTAAAGAATAGAAATAGTACTGTTACTGTTTAATTCACTATTCTTTTACTTGGTATGTACTCAAGTTTGAGATAAAAGCTCCTCCAGTAAATCAGTTCCCAGATCTTGAAGAACCACCATCTCCATTTCTTCTTGTTTATTACTAATAACTTGATGATTAATATTTTTCTTATTCGATCTGTGCGACTCCTTTAGGGCTTTAGCAGGCGACGAACCCTCCTTGCAGCTATAGTTCATCTTCTCAAGGGATTCCACCACTTTTTCCAACGGAAAGTTAAGCGTAACCGAAGATCCACGCGTCGTAAACGCAGCTTGGTCGTACGCCAGAGCGGCTTCTTCAGCAGTGTTAAATGTTCCAAGCCAAACCCTAACCCCATTCCTAGTTGAATCCCTTATCTCTGCTGCATACTTACCCCACGGCCGCCTCCTTACACCGATGTATCGTTTTTCGGGTGCACACAGTGTCTGCTTCGACGTTTCGGATTCTTCTGGTGCTGCTGATTGAGTCATTAGATCTTCTTCTACTTTCAAATCCATTCTTTACTATGACTGACTTTTATTAGTCACTTGCTCCCTGTTCTCTAATAAGCTGCAACCTTTTAGACATACATAAAGAAATATATATACAAGTTGAAAGATGGTGGAAGAGAGAGGAAATTAGAATATCAAAAATTCAAAATTAGTGTATGTGTGTGGTAATAATTTGTTCAATTTTATTATATAGTATATGAGGCCACAAATACTGATATTCATTTAATTTTTCTGGTCCACAGCTAAAGTTGATACTGTATTGCAACAGATTGTTTGCTAGACTCTGAATATATAATAACGTATATATAAAGGGTCAATCCGTGTTAGTTGGTACATCTTCGAATTACTAAATACGGGGCGCGTCCATAGCAACTAAGAATTAGGGTAGGTGAATGTTTGTTTTTTCCTTCATTAGGTTTACTTCTTAAAAGTACTATTGTTCCATCTATAAACATTTCAGTTTTCATGTTGGTGATCCAGAATTACTTCGAAACCAGTAATAAATATTTAGAAAGGATACAAACACCTTCTCTTAGTATTAAGAATAAGGGATAAAAGCATCAAGTCCCCTGAACTATCCACGTTTTTGCGACTTGTCCCCTAAACTAAATTAATTAGCGTTTGCCCCGTGAACTATCCTCGTCTGTTCGATTTGCTCCCTCGCCGGTTTCCACCGAATATTCTTCGAAATATTCCATTCTCGTGCGAACGTGAGGGCCAGAAGGGCATTTTCGGTACATGTTATGAAGTGTAAAGTTCATGCATATTCCCCCTTAAACTATCCTTATTAGTGCGAATTGCCCATTAACCTATGAAAATGTACCCCCTAAACTATTTTGTTGCAATTTGCCCCTTGAACTATGTTAACGCACTCCTTGAACTATTGTGTTGCGATTTGCCCCCTGAACTATGTTATCGTACCCCTTGAACTATTGTGTTGCGATTTGCCCCCTGAGTTAATTTTTGCACCTAAATTTACCCTTTATTCCATATTTTGGAGGATCTGTTTTATGTCTTTTTAGTGTGCGTTTTTGTGAATTTGTAAACATGTTATTGAGCCAATTGCATTCATAACCATTCAGCCATATTCCACCAAAATTGCACCATTCAGACATATTACACATAAAATGAAAAAAAAAAAACTTGTCCTTAAAATGAAAAAAAAAACTACTTCTGAAGTCCAGGTCTTCATTACTTGATGCTACTCCTCATCATGTATCTTTTGGTGACAACGACAATCTCCTCCGTAGCCACTTTCGATGTCATCTTCTCCTTATCCGAAATACTCTTGAGCTACACATATTAGAATACAAGAATTAAAAAAGTGACAGAGGTAACACATAAACATCAAAATCATAAAATGAACTAGGTGTTTACCTTTGTAATTGCATGTTTAATTGACTCAGTATCATTCATCACAATCTTTCCCTTAGGATTAGGCTTCTTTTTTCCACTTACTTCTTCCACCAGTCTAGTAACTTTTTTCCCGTTTCTTGTTTGTCTTCCCTCTAATGCATGTACTTCCTGAATTTTATTCTTCATCTTTTGTACACCCACACTCTTTTCTTCCTATTTGGTGGAGCCTTACTGTCCTCATCATCATCAGCCAACAATTTTCTTTTTGCCTTACAAACAGTTTCACCCTTTCCTTTATCCCCAACAATCTAATAAACAATAGCATATCATAAATTAACAAGGCAAAATAATTTAGCCCTATCAATGCCATAACAATAATTACCATTACCTCTACATCATTTTTCTTATTTCTTGGTGATCTCCTTACAACATGAATCTCACCACTTTCACTCATTTTCCACTTCTCAACCTCAGTCCTTTTACCCTTCCCCTTATGCTTAATAACATGAGGCACCTGATCATCACCTTCACTCAATTTTCCCTTCCCTTTAGACTTATCAGAAATAGGTTCCTGACCCTGAACATCACCACAATTACTTACAACCTTAAAATGAAAAAAAAAAATGAAAGTTGTATGCGGTAACTTTAATTTCCATTACCTGTTCCTGCACTGCATCATCTGCTCCAACTGGAGTGACAACAACTGGCTCCTGTCATCCAACTTTCCTTTTCCATCTTGTACTGCATCATCACCTCCAATTGGAGTGTCAACAACTGGCTCCTAGTCATCCAACTTTCCTTTCCCATACACTGATTTATTTTTGGTAGCCTTCTGTTTTTTCCTCGACATTTTTTGTTCCATAGCTTTTTCTGGCCTTTCACCTTGCACAGGCTTGTCCTAGAAAAAATTAGATAGGCTTAACAAAAGATTCCTGACACCAAAAAAATATAACACAAAAAATAGATATACCATGTTTTGTGGAGTAGGATTTTGAGAAGTAGGATCTTGTGGAGTAGGATTTTGTGGAGGAACATCAACCCAAGGCTCATCTTCACCTTCAGCATACTTTCGTATTGGACATGTTTTAACATTGTGACCAATCTCACCACAAAGTCTACAAGTTAAAACAATCCCCTTTCTAGTAGCCCTATGTGTGATGCCTTCTGCACTTTCCTTTTTCTTCTTCTCTTTGACCTCCTTCACCTCCTCTTGACTTTTAACCCTATTCTGTTTTTTAGGCCTACCAGGCAACCTCTCAGGCACATGAGGAAGCAATGGTGTAAGATTAGAACGAGGCCAGTCTTCAGGTCCAGACATTATGTGCATACAGTTTTTGTATGTCTTAAGATATGTCCAAGACTTTGTTAAAAAACTGGGTAACCATTGTATGTTAACCTGCCATGTCTCCTACCCACCAATGAATCCCCTTCATTCCTGTTAACTTCCCTTGAAATTGTGATACCAGCCCAATGTGCCTCTGATTCACCAACCTCACCAACATTCTCATAAATCCCTTCATCATCAGTTACATCTTCTCCATCCTCCAATATAGCTTCTGACAAATCTGAATATGTGCCTACAGATTGAGCATCATCTGAATCAACTTCTCCTATATCATATATGATATCATCATAATTTAGATCTTCTTGATTCTGATCTATATCTTCTGCTTGTGTGGTTGTGTTGTCTTCATTCTCACTATCATGATATGGTGCAGATGGTCTAGCATCTGACCCAACACCACTTGGTCCAACTCCCTCTTCCCTTTCAGAATAATCATTGCCCATACCAGCTCCCTCTTCCCTTTTAGAATAATCATTGCCTATACCAGCTCCACTCATTCCTGTTTCATCATTGTCCACATCACCAAGTACTCCTCCACCAACAGCAAATACACCAACTATCCTATTCTGATTCATGTACTTACTCACTGTTGCAGCATCATCATCTATAATCAAGTAGTCAATTGAATATATGTCATCAACATCTTTGGTTGCCACAATGAAAGTTGCACTTGACTTAAACCCTACCGCTGAACCCATTGCCTCTAGTTCAAGCATGCTCATCATATCTGGATTGCACCAATCAAAATGAGCAATCTGCCCATCGACCCAATCAGTTCTTTTTCCATAATTTTCTAGTCTACTAAAATAATGCAATCTGATTGTGAAGTCTTTTGTGTTAGGATCTGCAGCAAAACAAGAAAACATTAGGGTTTGGTCTTCATTCTTAAAAAAATAAAATCCTAAGCATGCACTAACAGACAAAAATTATAATATACAGGCAAGTGGTCCCGAAAATTTACCAATTACCAACAAAATATATAAAAAAAAGCCTACTTCACAAATGCACATATTCTTCATATAGTGTTGGGACCACAATAGATTAACAGTAAACAGTAAACAATGAAAAACAAACTCACAAAGATTGCATCACTCTCAGGACCACAAACTCCCAAAAAACCCACAAAACTACAAAAAATGCATGCTTTACACCATCGTATTTGATTACAACTATAGGGACAAACATAATCGACGAATGCAACAAAAAATTAAAACTAGGGTTTCTGAAAGAGGGCAAATTCATACCGTAATCGGGTGTGTTCTTTCCCTCTGGTATGTACTCGAAACTGGTCCTCAATTTCCAAGCCATTTATGCGATTTTGAAGAATGGCGATCGATTTTCCCCAAAATCCTATGAACGGATGTCGTGAATGTGTGCGCAATTAGTCGCGAATGTGAGCACAATTAGTCGTGAACTGATAATGGGAAGTTTTTGTGTGTCGATTTCGTGTTGATTCTGTAAAATGTGGACGAATTGAAGTGATTCGATAGAGAGTTTGATGAAGAACCCTAATTTATTGGGCTATTTTTATTTTTCTAAGTGTGAAGAGTGTGGAGTGACGTTTCGATCGTACCCCCTGAACTTAGTCCATTTTTTTTTTTTAATTCGTGGGAATATAAAAAAAAATGAAACTAACGAAATTATCCCGCTGACCCTCACGTGTTACGCACGTGTTGGGAATATTCTGACAGTTTTAGGGCAGAAATCGGCGAGAGGCAAATCGAACAGACGAGGATAGTTCAGGGGGCTAAACGCTTATTAATTTAGTTTAGGGGCAAGTCGCAAAAACGTGGATAGTTCAGGGGGCTTGATGCTTTTATCCCTAAGAATAATGGCGCTATCTTTACGAGGGGAAGCTATTGCCCTTGTAGATTTAAAGCCTTTGTTGGGTATTTGTATTGCCTTCTTAGATTTAAAATCCTCGTTGGGCATTTGTATGTATATGTGAATACGAGAGTTTACAAGAAGTTTTTTTAGCTCTAGACTTTTTATTGCTTACTTAGCTTTTTCCTTGCACAAATGAGATCTCCATTCATATTTATATGCTTAGGCCCTCATAAAATGTATGATCTACCCTTTATTAAGTACACATGTGAATTGTCTCAGATGCTTCTTCAGGATAGTTGGATTTGGCAAGACTCTTTAAATGTAGTTATGCCGAGGCTTCAATGTCCCTCACTTGTCTCTTGATGTGTCATGGGTGTCTGTCAAGTGACAACATTAATGATGTTGGATATGAGATTCCTGATATAATATTTCCTCTTGAGGGTTCTGTCCTGGTATGCACTTTTTCTTCGTGGGATGCTACGAGGACTTGGAGAGTGGAGGGTCACATCTGGGAGTGTCTTTTGGCATTTCTGGCGTTCTGCTTCGAGTCGGTCGACGTCGAGGCCCTTCCTAGTATTTCTAGGTTTTATCACATGTGAAATATGTATTCAATGTGAGACATTAAAATAGTTAATTATTTCATAGGTCTATGTTTATATATATATATATATACACATGTGAATTCTTTTCTTTTTCTTTAATAATATACAAGGTGGTGCAAAGAAAATTGAAAAGTTAATGGTCCTTTCATAGAGAGTCGGTCGACTACGAGGCACTTCCTATATTTCTAGGTGTTATCACATGTGAAATATGTATTCAATGTAAGACATTGTAATAGTTAATTATTTCATAGGTCTATGTCTTTATATATATATATATATATATATATATATATATATATATATATATATACACCCGTGTGAATTCTTTTCTTTTTCTTTAATAATATACAAGGTGGTGCAAAGAAAATTGAAAAGTTAATGCTCCTTTCATAGAGACCACTACATGATAATAGGGTCAATAGAGACCTAAATTATGTCCCTATTGACCCCTCCAGCGGTCCCTGAAGGTCAATAGCGACCGCACGTAGGTATCTATTGTGCGGTCCCTAATGACCTCGGTCGCTTGCCATCAGGGACCGCAATTAGGTCCCTGATGAGGACAATAACGACCGGAGTACCAGGGACCGCTTTGCGGTCCCTGATACTTTAAAACCAATAGCGACCTAAATTATTCCCTATTGTTGTTGAACTAATAGGGACCACAATTAGGTCCCTACTAATATTCATAGAGTATCTATGAATATTAGTACGGACCTAATTGCGGTCTCTATTGTTATTATTATGGACCGCATCAAAACAATAAAATAATAAAGAAAAAGTTAATATAATGACATGAAAGTATTAATGAATGTAAAAAAATGAATGAAATATGACTAATAATAGAAAATAAAATATGAATGAAAACAAAAAGATGGATGAATAAAAAAACAAGTGAAAGAAAAGAAAGTGTAGATCCAAAATAATAGAAAAGTAAGAAAAGAAAGTGTAGTTCCGAAATAATAGAAAAGTAAAAAAAGAAAGTGTAGATCCAAAATAATAGAAAAGTAAGAAAAGAAAGTGTAGATCCAAAATAATAGAAAAGTAAGAAAAAAAAAGTGTAGATCCAAAATAATAGAAAAGTAAGAAAAGAAAGTGTAGATCCAAAATAATAGAAAAGTAAGAAAAAAAAGTGTAGCTCCAAAATAACAGAAAAGTAAGAAAAGAAAGTGTAGATCCAAAATAATAGAAAAGATAGATTGTGTTGGTGATTTGTTCTTTGTGTTGGGACTATCAGCGACCTAAATTAGGTCGTTGTTACCTCCAGGGACCGATGAAGACGAGCGACCTAATTTAGGTCACTACTGGCCGGTCCCTATTTTAAGCCCAGTCGTGTAGTGGAAGATCAGGTAGACTCTTTTATGTACTGGCAAGACATAGAGTGCCAAATGGATTAGACTAGATTGGTCAAAGTGGATTCCACTCCTAGCAAATGATTTATGACATCAATTAATTTTAAATCTTTTTTTGGCAAAGAATAATATCATTTGATTTTCATATTTCCTTGTCATATAAAACTACACACACATATATATATATATATATATATATATATATATATATATATATTTTGAGGGTCAAGATCTAATCGGGCTATGTGATTCACTTGTTTCTACATTGCGCAGCTTCACGATTTTAACCATGTCTCCTTATAGGTAGGTCAAAACCTCAATCCTCTTCTTGACATGGAAAGTAGACTCCTTTAGCTTTACAAAAATATAAGGCATATGTCGGGGAGACTTTTCGAATATCCTCCATGTTCAATATTTATGTCGCGTATTTTGCATGTTAGGTATTTTTGCGCAGTTTCACAACATGGGTCGTATCTTGATGTACTAATGTCGAACCTCGATCCGCTTCTTCCTATGGGACCAAATCTTGAATATCTTTTATTAGACATAAATCACATATCGAAAGTACATGTCAAATTTCATTTAGAATTCAATGTCGGGTACTCTACATGTCGAGCATTCCTATGCGGCTTCACGGTATGGGTCGTATCTCACTGTACTCACCTCAAAACCTCAATCCAATTCTTTTTATGGGACCACATCCCAAATATATTTTCTTAGACGTAAAGCACATGTATAAAGTACATGTAGAATTTCCTCTTTGTCGAATTCAATGCCGGGTACTTTGCATGTCAAGCATTCCTGCGCGGCTTCATGGTATGGTCGTTTCTCGATATACGGATGTCAAAACCTCAACACGCTTCTTGATATGCAACCAAACCTTGAATGTCTTTCATTAGATATAAGAAACATGTCGATAGGACATGTAGAAATTCCTCTACGTCAAATATACCATGTTGGGTTTTGTATGTCAAAAGTGACATGTCAGGGATTTATGTTCGACATGTAGGGGCATGTCGAACATAAATATTTTACATAGGGGATGTAGAGAGCTCCCGTCACTTTTTCTCTCCCTTTATGACCAAATGGAAGGGCATTTATAGGCAAAAGGTTGAGCGTGGGCCGAAACTCGGCATGCGGGCCCATATCTGCGTAGTTCTACCGTTTCGAGCATAACTTCAACTCGGGACCCTGAAATTACAATCAGCTTATTGCATTATGACCTCGTCATCCTTGGATTTCCAATGGTGTATCATAAGATGCCTAATTAGTTATACGCAAATATTGGTGATTCTTATACCGTTCACATAGTTCTACTTTCTAGCCTTCTTAGGCTTCTGAGCTTTCCTTGGTCTATCAATGCCATTATGGCATCCACGTGACATGACACGTATTGTAACTATATTATGTCGTATCATGAGTCCCCCAGTTTGGAGTATAGAACATGAGCACACTTCAAACTCTAATTAGATGATATATATAGTTTGACTAGATTTGAAGTGATTGGTGTGATATTAGAGATATTTAGACACACCAGTTAGTCCCCCAGTTTGTAATGTGATGTTGGAGAGTAATCACATTTTAAACTCTGATTAAGCACATATTATTGGACGTTGACATGCACCCTTACATTATTTTGGTACGAATGGAAGGCATTGTCTACCACCCAATCTATTACATCTCAAAGGTATTCTGAGCAGCATAATTCAACTACCTTGAGATTGAGAAACTTGCACTAGCTATCTTCAGCATGGCACAAAAACTGCGCTAATACTTTCAATCACATCACATTGTGGTGTTGACTGACAAACAACTCAAGCAAGTAATGTCCTAGCTCAAGAACTCTGCCAGGCTCGTTAAATGGGCAATCGAACTTGGTGAATATGGTATTGAATACCAACCGAGGACTACTATCAAGGCCCAAGTCCTAGGAGACTTTATGACCGAAAGTTTTGGAAGCACACAAATTCCAGAGGCATAAGTTGCCATTGTCGACATTGAGGAAGCCACATGGACATTGCACGTCGATAGGTCGGCTACAAATACTGACGAACGTGTATGTGTTTACTTAAGATCTACGGACGTTCGAGAGTTTGAGTACACAATAAGTCTTAACTTCATTGTGACCAACAATGTGGCAGAATACGAAGCTATACTCGTCGGATCCCGTTACCTCCCGATGGGACCCAAACCGAGAGTTAAACCCTGGTCTGGCCGGGAGGTAACATACCGAGTTTTTCTTGGTCCGAGAAAAACCCGGCGGGTCGGGCGGGAATCCTTATTCCCGATCCGGCCCAAACACACCTAGTGTGTATGTTGAAAATATTCAAAAGAAAGTTGAATGTGTTGGGCTACGTCAACAACCTTTGAATGTGGTAAACTCCATTCAAGCCCAACTGCAAAAGTAGTCAAAAGTGAATAGCAAGAGTAAACACAAACCTAAGTTCAGGGGTTTTGTGGTATATGAAGGTAATGCAAAAGATTTAGATTTAAAATTTGAGTTAGGCATGCAGTCCGGGAATGCAACACAATTTAGATAGGTTGTTAAAAAATATGGAAACAAACAAGGTAAACCTCTTATCTTCAAGAAGACCAACACTAACAAAATAAAGGTTCGCAAGAATGATAACTGGTTATATATGCTTCTTTCATCTCCAAGATAGACAAAACATTTCCGGTGAAGAACATTGAGGGTAATCATGCATATATTCGAGAGCATAGCCTAAACACTAGGCCTCCAAATTTCTTGCACAAAAGTACATGCATCACTTGAGAAGTAATCCTAATTGGCTAGTATTAGCAATTCAAGAAATAATACAATTAATCCTGAACCGTGGTGTTTATTTAAGACAACAATTGTTCTTTCTTTGTTGTTGTTCTTTGCTTAAGATTGTTCCAAGTATATTATGTCAAGTAGTTTTGGATTCTTGGTCTTAGTATGTTGTTGTGTGTTGTAGCGTTTTGCTTGAGGTTTTTGCAACAAGAAAACCCAAGTTGGTCTGGGTTGTTGCTGGTTCTGAAAAGTAGTTGTATTTATTTTGGATTGTAATTGACATTCATGTACTTATACAAATGAAACAAGATTTAACACCTTACATGTGAAACTATATCATTGCAAGATTTTTTTTTAAAAAAAAATTGATTGACATTTGTGAAGTCGGGCTTTCTATATTAACATGTCCATTTTCAACTCCAACTTCACCACTTCCTCATCATTCTTTACAATGGTGGCTTGTACTTTATAAAATTGAACTTCCTCCTTCAATCCTTCCATCTTTCCTTCATAGTTCAACACCAACTCTTCCCTTTATTTCTTTGTTCATGCTCGTATGCATTAAAACTGTTCAAAAATCCAAGGATTATCTTTTTAGTTCGATGACACATTTCAGGATCAACCATTCAAAATAACCACAATCTCCTGCAATCCGTGAATTAGGAAAAATAGTCAATTACACTCTAGATTCATGGTAACATTACAACCCAAACTCATCACAAATACACTAAAATTCCACTCCACAAACATATGGTTATGATAGGGATATTTCCCGTATTGGGCCTGCCAGAGGCCAGGCCCAGGTTTTACTTATGTCGGGGATCATCCCCGATTCGATATGGTACAGTCCAAACTCTATAAATACCATGTCTCGCATACCGAGAACACACACAATAAAGATACCAAGATCTACCACCAATATCGAATACTCATATTCGACATAACCTTCGATATATATTCTGACATACTGCATAGAAAGGATTCAACATAGTACCTCGTGTTTGATCCGACATCACTCCCGAGATCATACCCGATATACTTCCGATATCATACTCGACATACCCTCGATATCAGTCCCGATATGGAGAAGACTATCCGGCTAGACCTCTACTTCGAACACCTGGTGTTCCATACCAAAGTCATCCTATATCTAGAGATAAGAGACATAGTTTGAGATAGATTCGTTGTAATACACTTGTAACCGACCTTATCCTATATATACGAACTATTGTCAAATTAGGTTACAACAAGAAAATCAAGGCATAAAAATATAACTATACAACTGATATTTAAACAACACTATAATAATCCTAACCTTGTAGTTTGGGCATCGATAATATCTTCAACCTGGATTATCATTCATCCATAAATTGCGAGCTCCAAAAATCTGCCACAATCACACTTAACTACCCAAATTCCTTGCCCATATCCTACACACTCTCGATTGAGTTGGATGCTCTCGACATTAAAAGAATTGAATCCAATTTTATATGATTTTTAAATTAGGGCACAAGAATAGCGTTAAGATTTGGGGGATAAAAGAGGGAATTAAGGCATGGGGTTTGCATTTATGTGTAGTATTACGCATGGAGTGAACATTTTACCCTTACTCATTGTTAGTCAAGGGCTGCAATCGAGTTTGGGGTGCAAAGTGTCAATTGATTGTAATCTGGTAGTGTAAGCTATGTTTAATTTTTTTCAAGGGTGCAAAGTGATAATTAGGCCTATATCGGGGGTGGGAAGTGGATTTTAGGCATCGATCGACATTAAGTTGAACGTAACTAGGCGGGGGAGGTTCCCAATTAAGGCATTACTTGGTTGGATTTCCTGAGCCAAATTGAAAGCCATCTGATTCAGGGAGTTATGGAGTTGATAGGTATATAGAGACCATATTGAGTGGAGAGTTAAAGGTTGCCTCTGGAAAACCAACTTGAACCCTAAACCAATGCTAGGACAACCTATTGACTTCTAATGGTACATTGAAGGCTCGAGAGGCGAGTGATAAGGTGAGTGTTGGCCAGAGTTGGGACCCTAGGGAGTATGGTATGGATAATTGCAAATACAATAAGGTAGGATGAGAATACGTGTTCAATCATCTCAGGTTGCTGCTGGTAAATAGGGCGGACATGATCTGGTAGAAGGCGTTGGGCGAATAACCAAAACTTATTCCGAGTTTTGGATAGGTAGCTTTTGGATAATTTCCCATGGTATGTGAGGAATACTTGTCATGGTTGTCGTTGATCAAAGCACATTATATAAGCTTGAGAGGGAAAACTTTCCATTCGTCGACCAAGCCATAGAGAAATGGTCTTCGACGTAAAGTTGAGGTATAGGTGAGCCCATAATATATTTGCAATGATATTAGATGAGAGTATGGAATTTACCAATGCAAGGTTCCATGTTATGGTCAACGGTTTGATAAGATCAATAGTGGAACGAGTAATGGGGGGGAGGGGATTTAGGGACAAACTCGATAATGGTAAAATCGTCGATCCACTTGGTAAACCAGAAGTTAAGATTGTTTTTTTTTTGACTAACTTGCCATCGTATAGATTTTGACAAGTATGGCAACATTGAAACAATTGATTTCCGCCCCCAACTTTGAGATGAACGGGCTTGAGCCAGTAGTACATTATAGTTTATGTAGTACTTGGCTTGAAGAACTTATGCCCAAAGTGAATTGGGTTTAGTGTGTAGACGCCCACCTAATTTAAGGAGGAAACCGTCATTCATTTCTTGAAGACTTCGAATTCACAGTCCCCCAAGTTTAGCAGGAAGGCAAATCGTGTCCCAGTTGACCATAGCTTTGGCCTTACTCGTAGAAGCAACATTTCAAAGAAATCTCTTTGCAGCTTTGAATTTGGTGAGGACTGAAAATTGAATTGACATGAGTAAGCATTGCAGATAGTGTGGACTTGACAATAACTCGTCGGCCATGCGTTGAGAGCATATGATTACAGCGGGAGTCAACTTGGATTAAAGCTCTAGAATGAAGGGGTTGGCCAAAATGGTAATCATATGTACTTATCCTCCGATTTTATTTTGTGTTCTGTTATACCACATCCAAAACTATTCACACACTTCAATCCAACCTTGTACTTTTTGCTCAAGCAGCCTGCCAAACCGTTAACTGGTACAAGTCCAAAGTAATATTTGCTCTGAGTGTGAACCCGCAAAGGTGACTTACTCTTATTAATAAAAGTACTCGATATCTATAGCATAAGTATTAACATAGTCTACCATCCGAAAAATGGATGCTGGTGGTACCACCAGTGGTGGTACCACACACATACACATGTATGTATATATATACATACATGTGTATGTGTGTGGTACCACCACTGGTGGTACCACCAACATCGAATCCATCTCTACCATCCATAGCAAAACTAAATTTCGGCGTGGATCTCAATGAAGACTTGAAGAGCTATGAGATCTTCACTTCTTAATCTTACTCGCAAAGTTTTAAGTAGTATAAAAGTTGAAACTTGTTAAAACCAAAAAACAAAATAATCTCTTTGGGAAAAGAATATTAAGAGAGAGAAAGAATAGATTGTAGAAATAATTCACTTAATATATTTTTAACTCTTAAATTGTACAACAATTATACAAGATATTATATACAAGAGCGGGGAGGATCGATAAGGAAAGATTCTAACAATATATCTTCCTAATATAGATAAAGAAAGATCCTATAGATATATATTACTTAAATAGATAAGGAAAGATCCTCTAACTATTCTTATCCCTAAAACTCCCCCTTAAACTTGTCGCTCCATCGGCTAAGGCGATTTTGGAACATAGTAAAGAAAACCGAGCTCGAGGCAATGCTTTGGTGAGTAAATCAGCCAATTGATCTCGGGTGCTGATGTGAGAGACTGAAACGAAGCCTTTGTTAACAACATATCGAACAAATTGGATGTTTATGGCAATGTGATTCATGTGGGAGTGCAAAACGGGATGGAGCGACAAGTGAGTGGAGCCAATGTTGTCACAAAATGTGAGAGGCTTGGTGGGAAGTGTAACTCGAAGCTCAGATAAGAGATTTTGGATCCATAGGATTTCGGAAGTGGTAGCGGCCAAGGCTCTATATTCGGCTTCGGTGGAGGAATGTGCAATTGCCCATTGGAAAACCATGAAGGCAGTGGTCGAGCTACGGTCAAGAGGTGGCCTCCCCAATTGGCATCCGAGTCAGCTACAAGCTTAAGAGAAATGATGGCGGATGAGGAGCCCGTGAGTGAGTGTATGCTTGAGATAACGAAATACTCTTTTAACCGTGGTCCAGTTGGTTTCAGTAGGGGTCGAGACAAATTGAGCTAACTGATTAACCGAAAAGACGATGTCCAGGCGAGTGAAAGAGAGATTGCAACTCGCCAATAGCTTGGCGATATGTATGAATGTCACACGATGTTGTGTCGGTCGAGCTAACAGCGGGAGTTGTGGTAGCCATTGGAGTAGAGACGGGCTTTGTGCCGGTCATCCGGTGTCTTTCTAAGACATCGTTGATGTATTTGTGTTGGGACAAAAGGAGACCATTTTTACACGGAATAACTTCAATACCAAAGAAGTAGGAGAGAGACCCCAAATCTTTGACGACAAAAGTTGATTGAAGTTTGACAATGATCTTAGATATGAGAGATGTGTCATTTTTGATAAATACGATGTCATCCACATAGACTAAGAGAAATAGTCGTACCTTGTCCTTGTGAAAAAGGAAAAGGGAACAATTGGAATGAGATTGTTGGAACCCGAGACAGAGGAGTGCTGCTCGAAGGGCTTGAAACCAAGCGTGTGGCGCTTGCTTGAGACCATAGATGGACTTGCGAAGGCAACACACATGATTAGGGACCGTGGAGTCAATGAAGCCAGAAGGTTGTGGCATAAACACAAGTTCGAATAGCGTTCCATGAAGGAAGGCATTGTTAACATCCAATTAACGAAGGGGCCACCCATTGGTCACGACAAGAGCAAGGACAACCCAAATGGTAACCGGTTTAACAACTGGACTAAACGTCTCATCATAGTCAACCATGGGTCATTTGTGGAAGCCCTTAGCAACCAATTGAGCTTTGTACTTGTCAATGGAGCCATCCGAATTGCGTTTGACTCGGTACACCCACTTGCATCCAATGATGTCCAAAAAAGAAGGGCGCGGAACAAGATCCCACGTGCCATATTGGATAAAGGAATTAATCTCTTTAGACATGGCGGGACGCCAATTGGGGTCAGCCATGGTGGAGGAAACTAATGTGGGTTCAACAATAGGTGGCAAGGGATGTAGTAAGGCGACATGAATCGACTTGGGCTTGAAGATGTTATTCTTGGCCTGAGTCACCATAGGGTGTGTGTTACTAGGGGGGATACAAAGTCTTTGGATTCAATGTTGCCCCAACAGCGGTCCCAACATTGGAAACATAATGTTCAGAACAAGTAGGGGCCGACATCAACATCTAGCCCAACATCAGAAGCAGAATGTTCAGAAGAGGCAGGGGCTGGAGTCACTGGTAGCAATGTTGCCCCAACATCTGTCCCAACATCGAAACTAGAATGTCCAAAAGAGGTAGGGCCCAAAGTCTATGGATTCAATGTTGCCCCAACATCTGTCCCAACATCAAAACCAGAATGTCCAAAATGGGGTGCTGGCACTGCAGGTGACACGGAAGGTAAGTCGGGCGGTATCGATTCAGTTGGGAAGATAGAAATCAACTTTGGATACGGAAATTGATCCTCACAAAAACAAACATGACGAGATATGAAAATACGACGAGCAATGGGATCCCAACACTTATATGCACTTTGAGATAGAGAATATCCAAGAAAGATACATTGCCGTGAAGAATAAGAGAGCTTGCCCCAGACATATGGACGTAACCATGGGTAGAAGAGACAACCAAATACGCGGAGTTTGAGATAATTGGGAGCCTTCTCGAAGAATCATGCAAAAGGACTAACTTTTGCAATGATGGAAGATGGTAAGCGATTAGTACGATACACCGCCGTTTGGAGAGCAAAGGACCAAAATGATGGTGGTAGTTGGGCTTGATGAAGAAGTGCACGCCCCGTTTCAAGAATGTGCCTATGACGGCACTCAACTATGAAATTTTGTTCTAGAGTATGGGGAGCGGTGGTAAGCCAAGTAATACCCTCTTTTGCAAAGTAACCTCGTAATGCCAAAAACTCTCCAACCATTGTCGCTGAAAAAATTAGTCATTGGGCGCCCAAATAGTTTCTCAACTAACGCCTGAAACGTGATAAAAATTTCTTGTACTTGTGATTTAGCATCCATAGGGAAGATCCAACAATATCGACTATAAAATTCAATAATCAGCAAGTAATAACGAAATCCATCAACCGAAACAATAGTAGGTCACCAAACATCCGCAAATAAATAGTGCAAAGGAAAGTCTGCCACAAAGGATGAGTTCTCAAACGGTAAACGATGAGACTTGCTCACATTACAAGAATCACAAAACAAAGCCTTCGCAGAGGAAATATTCTGAACTGGTAAATGAAAGTTACTAATTAAAAAAGAACTCATCTGAGGCGATGGATGACCAAACTGAGAGTGCCACGTGGCGGTACTCGTGCAAACTCTAGGATGCAAACTTCACATCAGACTACATGTAGTAGGATGGGGGACGGATGTGGTACACTCCGTTACTGCACTCACCCGTTGACAGTGGGTCCCTCGTAGGCAGATCCTTAATGACAAAATAATCAGAGAAAATTTCCAAAGAGACATTATTATCCTTCGCAGTTTTACTAACAAATAGTAGATTATTCTTTGCAGATGGGATGAACAATTCATTAGAGAGATCTAAATCACAACAGGGGAGTCTAATAGAAGAAGAACCAGTGTGAGTAATACCCATACCATTATCGTCGGCTATTTGAACCTCGTCTGTGCCATCATATTCAAAGTGATAGGTAAGTTGGTTCAGATCAGCAGTCATGTGATGTGAGGCACCCGAATCCACAAGCCAGTTGTTGGTCAGGGCACGTGAACCCGATGACGGTGGGGTACGAGCGATGTTGGTAGATGGAACTTAATGTTTCAAGAAACGATATCACTGTGGGGCTGCATGACCACTGGAGTTGCACAATTGACACGTAACCAATTCACGGGCATAACACAAGGGGTTGCGACCCCGACCACGATGACCTCGATTCCCGCAACAGTTGCCCCGACCATGGTTGTTGTTGCGGTTAGGGTTTGGAGCATGCATCGGTGACTGAGCCGTAATGGTGATAGAATTGGCGTCGAACTCTAGGCGACGAAGGTAGGCTTCGTGATTCAGTAGAGCACCATGAAGCTCCGAGAATGACATGGGGCGGTCACGGAGCCGAATTGTAGCGACCAAAGCCATTGAGAACATATAAAGTCACATCGTCGGCGTGAAGAGGCTGATCGATCATAGCTATCTCATCCACCTAGGATTTGACTTCGGTGAAATACTCCGTGATGGAGCGGGAACCCAAGGTTTTAGAATTCAACGCATCTTTTAGAGCCATGACGCGGGTGCAATCCGAACGCGCAAAAGAGTGCATGATGTTCACCCAAGTTTCAGAGGATGTGGTGGCGGAGTGAATGATGGGGAGTAACTCATTCGAAATGGATCCAACAAGAGCCTAGAGAAGGGGAGTTGATCTTGTTGAAACCAAAGAGTATGGGCGATGGCGTCGGACTTATCGGGCAAGGGAACATGCTCTGGAGATAGTCAAGGAGATTGAGGCCATTGAGTTGGGCAACAATCTACAGACGCCATGTAAGATAGTTTGTGGGCTTGAGTTTGAGAGGAAAATTCTGACTCGTCGTAACAATGACGAGAGAGGTGGGCGGTTTTTGAAGTGCGAAAGGTGATGGTGGCGAGATGGCGGCACCAAGATCAGAGGACTGAACTACATACATGGTGGGGCAGCGAAATATTAGGTATGGGATATCGTTTGATATCATGGTTATGAAGATACCATGTAGAAATAATTCACTCAATATATTTTCACTCTTAAATTGTACAACAATAATATAAGATATTATATACAAGAGTGGAAAGGATCGACAAGGAAAGATTCTAACAATATATCTTCCTAACATAGATAAGGAAAGATCCTCTAAATATATTTTATAGATAAGAAAAAATCCTCTAACTATTCTTATCCCTAATATGGATAGGGTACCAAACATTGGCGAATCTAAATCCTTTACACCAAAGGACGTACAAGATGCTTGTGTGATTTAGTGGCATATCAGAACTTGAGATTGCAGGAAATAACATTATATTGTTGTTCAAAATATGTATTATATGTAGAGTACACGAATATATGTAAGACTAAATATACAATTATCTTAACATGTTGACATTTAAATATAACATTAAAATTAAATAAATAACTTTTGACTAAATGAAATACTATAAATTATTTATTAATAATTTGATGCCCCAACAAATATTCTTTACTAAATCAGGTGATACGTAATATTTAATATCAATATATAATACTAACATAATGACACAAATTAAAGTTATAAACGCTTAGATGCTAAATGTTAACAGTAGTATTATTTTGAAGATATTTTGGGTGGGGATAATCGCTTTTGCCTGAGTTTGAAGAGATTTCTGGTGTTGTGCTTTATTCCTGAAAAATAGTATATCTTATTTTCTTAGTTTTCTTCCCCTTGTATAGAAGGAGGTTTCGTTGGATACAAGTAAGAGTTTTACAGGTGTCAACTTTGTTCGGGTATCTTCTTTCTCTTGATAAAGACAAACAGCTGTTGTGGCTTCTAGATAGTTCGGATGAGGGGCAGATATTATGAGGGAGCTGGCGTGGCTTTCTTAATGGGATTCTTATCCATCTATCAGGATAAGGATGGCACGTGTTCTCCGACGGCTTCCGTTATAATGTGAGAGAAACGAGGGCTCCTTGAAAGGAGGCAGGCCTATTGCTTCGAGGGCTCCTTAGAAGGAGGTAGTCATAGTGCTCTGAGGGCTCCTTAGAAGGAGGTAGTCATAGTGCTCCGAGGGCTCCTTAGAAGGAGGTAGTCATAGTGCTCCGAGGGCTCCTTAGAAGGAGGTAGTCATAGCACGTATATCCAGGTGACACGATAGGTGCGAGAGTAGCGTATACCTGGGGGATGTTTCGGAAATCTATTTAAAGTTTCCGACATCACGCATGGTATTTGTATTGGTGCGAGAGTAGCGTATACCTGGGGGATGTTTCGGAAATCTATTTAAAGTTCCCGACATCACGCATGGTATTTGTACTCTGTGAGATATCTGTCGTAGGGATTAAAGATGTTGTATATATCTTTTGGGTGCAATATATTTTTTTTTGGGCTAATATTAGCCCCCCCCCCCCCCCCCTCCCAATTCTGATGGTCTTCTCTTTAAGAGAGGCTAGAGGAATTTTAGGTCCTGATTCCTCGGGGGTATAATTGTATACTTCTGATAGCTTTCTCATATTTATTGGGTATTTAATGTTTGGTCATTTAATTATAATTAATGTTACGATATTAATTATCAAGTTAGGATTAAATGCCACGTTCTGAAGTGGTGTAAGTGCCAAGATATTCGGACCGTTACATTTTCCATAAATGAGGAAGCGTGACGGTTTATAGCCCACTAGCACGATTTTCGATCGTGGGGTGTAAAGAGGAGTTAATGGATAATTAATATCTTCTTGGGCCTAGGCTTTATAAATACCTCCCCCCCCTTCTTAATTTTTATTCTTACTTGCAATTTTAGCGAAAAATTATCCGGCTTATCTTCTTTTCCTGCAAAAAAGTTGTAGCGACAGTTAGCACCGCTTCACAGGAGGAGATTCGGAACTTGTTCCTTGAATATGCTGCTTCAGGCCGAAACGTGGAGGTGACGGTTCCGTCAGCAGATCAAAGAGGTAATTCTCCTTCGGCGAAGCACTTAACAGTGTATTATTCTCAGGGAAAGGCGGGATTGCGTTCCTTTTTCCCACCTTTTTACTGCGAAATTTTTAAGTACTGTGATGTATGCCCTAGTCAACTCACCCCCAATTCCTTCACGGCCCTAGCTTTATTTGTCTTCTGGTGTTTGGTGTGGGGAATCGAGTGCACGAGGGATAGTTTTTTTGCAATTTTTGAGTTGAAGGTGTCTCCCGGGGGGGGCTCCTTTCTACTGTTTTAGCCATCGGAACAAGGACGACCGTATCTCCGAGGGCAATGTCAGTTCTCACAGCACATGGAAGAATAAATTTTTCTATGTCTATCCCACCGAGGGGAAATGGGACATGCCACTTACTTGGAGGGAGTCCAAGTTCCCGGAGAGGGTGTTAGACGATACATTGGTGTTTTCACCTGTGTTTTCTGCGAAACCTTTGGTGGAGTCGGTGGATTTCGCTCATCTCTATCGGACCGCGGGCTTGTGGTATATTACCCCGATAGATAAAATCGAGACCCCTCTGGCTATCCCCGCGAAATACTTCAACGCTTTTGGTAAACTCTTATGCTTATATTTTTTATTTTATATGTATTTTTTCTGGTTTATCTGACTTTTAGCTGTTTTGCATTGGACATTTTACGGCAGTATATGGCGGAAGGTGTCAGTGGCTCGGGTGGTAATGAGGAGACGGGAATTCAGGAAGGGATGTTGATGTCGGGGGAAGGTGAAGTCCCTGTGGCTGCGGAGGGTAAGGCAGAGCGAGTAAGGACAGCTCAATCTCGGTCATCTAGTGGAACATCCGATACCCCAGAAGAAGCGGGTTTGGATGTAACTTCCGCGGATGCGGTCCTCGTGGGGTCGTTCTCGTTAGGGGGAGCAGAAGATGATGTAGGGATAGGAAGGATGCCCTTTGCCCCCTTAGATGCTATCAACGCGTCTTCACCCTCGGAGATATCGGAGGATTTTGTGGATGTATTACTGGCAACTCCTCCTAAAGGAAAAGCCCCCCTTGCTGAGAATGAGGGAGTATATTTGCTGGAAAACGCTCTCGATTTGGTTAAGTTTCTTAAGATTAACTGTTTTTCCGTTTGTTTTTCTTTTTTTAGGGGATAAATTACTTACTTGGGGAGGTCTTTAATTTGCAGGGGGTGACTTTTTTAATTTTGAAGGTGGATCCTTTCCTTCGGATCCTTCCGCTCCTCCAACTTCTGATGATCTGATGCTCTAATTGGATGAGCTCATGGCCGCAACTCCCTCTTTTGCAGATCATCCCCCTCCAAGTTTGTTTACCGCCATACAATAAGACAGCCTCGTGGTTACTCAGGTGCCCATGTCGGGTGGGATATCGTTGGGGGGACCTTCCGCCTCAGGGCAAGAGCCTAGCCCGGAGGAGGCTCAGGTGGCCCTCGATACCGTCACTCGATTTCTGGCTGCTGCTAACTCTCTTCCATCGAAGGGGTGGAAATTTGTCCAAGCTTGCACGAATTGCGTGGCTATGCTGGTAAGATTTATTTTTTACTTATCTTATTTGTTTGGGGTCTAGTGTTGGGGGTCTTTATTCTTTTGTTTTGTTTTTTAGGCGCCTAAAATGCTTCCTCTTATGTTACTTGAGGTTGAGAAGTTGCAAAAGTTGGCGACTGCGGCTGAGGAGAAGTCCCGAAAGACGGAGGAAGAAAATAAGAGTCTCCAGGAGAGGATAGAGAAATACGACGCGGCATGGTCTAAGCTCATGAAGCAGCTTCAGGAAGTAGGGGCGGAAAACAAGCGGCTCCAATCATCCGTGTCGGAGATGGAGGCCTCGGGGGTGGTAATGAAAGAAAGGGTTGCCTCCCTCGAAGAAGAAAAGGTTGCCTGGGGGGTAAAGCATAGCCTGTCCCAAGCATTTGGCCGGGTGGATGCTCTTACTGTAGAGTTATCGAAAGCCCCAGTTTCGGGGGGCATCTCTCCCGATGAGATGCAACAGAAGCTGACTGCTGCAGTTAAACAAGCCCAGGATGAGGCCCTCGTCCAAGTCAAGGAGTTATATGTCCGCAGGAATCATGGCTACTTGGTTGGACATGTAATGTGGGGGTTTCTTCAATGCTTAGGGCATGTGCGCAAGAAGATATCTCCCAATGTTGATCCGCATCAGATAAATATTGCGGAGATGCAGAGGCCCACGTTGGAACAAGCCTATTCTCTCTTTTTGAAGAATAGTTCTCAGTTTCCTCCTTCTTCTTCTGCCCCAACCCGGGTTCCCTTGACCGCCGTGGTTCCACTGCCTTCAGCTCGTCCCTCTCCCAGCACAGGGGCACAAGCTGGTCCTTCTGGTGCTCCCTCTTCTACAAGTGCTCCGACTATTTCTTCTACAAATGTGCCAACTTCTGCATCCACGAGTGCTCTACCTCCCCCGTCTTAGAGACCCATTTTCTTCTAGCATAATTGTATTTTGTTTTTTATTTTAATGAGACTTGTCCTTGTAATTTAAATAAAGTGCATGTTTTTAAGGGATTTGTCTCTTACATGGGTTTTTATTTTTGTCCTTTTCATGTTTTGTCCTTTTTATGTTTTGTTAAGATTGACTCGTTATAAATAGAGTAGTTGTGCTTTGTCACATCTAGGAATCACAGTTCCTCTTTTAAAACACTTTTAATCTTATCTGGACGTCTTCAATGATAGCAATTGCGTGCTTCTTTTTCCCATTTGCATGGGGTAGGTGGGAGTATGTCTCCGGTTGACTTTGAGAGATGATGACACGTGGAACTTCGTGTCTCTTCTTTATTGGTTGTGGGAACCGCATAATCCGGGTGGTCCTGCTGTTGGTGGTGGGCTCCTTATACTTGCTATAAATTACTTTCTCCTGAATTGTCATTTTCATCAGGAAAATCATTCCTAAAGAACACGTGTTATCTGAAAAAGGCAATTTTTGTCTTTAAGTGCCTTTTTCTAAGTGCCTTGTTCTTTGAAAAAAGTTTAGCAAACTTAGATAAGCTTCCCCGTTCTACACGTTCTCAAGGGGGTCTTACTCCTTCTCGTAGGTCCCCTTCTGTGCATATGGTGCGACGAATACCAAGTGAGACTTCTATGCCTGGTCCTCGTCGTGGGGGGGGGGGGGGATGTTCCCCTTCCACCCCGAGAGGTTCAACAGTCCCACCCTCGGTGCAACTTCGAGCAGACATGTTGCTGTCGCATAACATCAGGGATGTGTTCATGAGCAGGGAGGCTTATCTCCCGATAGATCTGTTATCGGTTTTTCATACGATCACAGTGAATCCTCGAATGCTGATAGGGGGGGCCGTATTGGATCGGTAGAAAGCACGGAATCCGCAGACTCGGTGGCAGCACTGTTCGTGGAGTACAACTTAGACTTAGGCGGATATGACTTAGTGCTACCTAGGACTGACCAACGGGCGTATGACCCTCCCGTTGGGTACATGACTGTATATTCGGATCAAATACGCTGTGGATTGCGTTTGTTCTTTCATCCGTTCTTACGAGCACTTTTTCGTTATTGGCAAATATGTCCCAGCCAACTTACACCTAACTCCTATCGTTACCTGGTAGGGTATGTTGTTTGTTGTGGGCTTTTGGATTTGCCCTTAACTCCTTATCGGGTGGGGAGTGTCTTTCTATTGCGTCCTTGCCCAGGAGATTTACCTTCTTTTAGCTTGGTATACCATGATCAACGCCGTTCTTTCACAACAATCACTAGACGGGTTACCCCCCGAGATGATTGGAAGAGTCATTTATTTTATCTAAAGCCTCGTGGGATGGCAGCTTGCGCCTGGGGAGTGCCAGTTTGTTGGGGATTAGGCTATGTGGTTCCTTCTGTGGAAGTGGTTACTCGTGAATCAGAGTTTTTGGGAGAGTCTTCGCTATTTAATGGTAGTTATGATATATGCGGCCTGTTGGAGCTGTCAGATGCTCTTTCTATGGCTGGTTTATAAGAGGGATCAGCGGCACGAGAGCTTTCTCCTTGTCCTCTCCATACCAATTTCTTTTTCCGTAACGTTCTTCTTTATGTTCCCTCTTTTTTTTTTTTTGAAGATATGTTATAGTGGGCTAATGTTATAATCTAATATGTGTTGATTCTTTTTATAGGGTCCGAAATGGTTTTTTTTGCCGTAGGGAGATCCAGAAGAACTCTCGAGAGTAGCAGCTCCGAGGATCTATTCCCTTTAGCGGGGGACTCGGCCGTTTTCCATTACGACTCGTCGGGGATTCTTCCCAAAGATTTCCCGGAGTTGGGGAGTCGAGAGTTTCTTCAAGCCCGTTGCTTTCCCTGAGGTTGGGTCCTCGGACTATCGGAGGGGGCGCTGATCAGAGGGGTTATTCTCCTAGTTTTCGCAGGGATTCTGTTAATGCAATAGAGAAGCGTGGGCCCTCGTCTCCCGATACCCCACCTCCTACCGCCGAGGTAGAACATGGGGAGGGTTCGCGAGTAGCTGAAAGATTTCCTGGGATTAACCCCGATGTGCTTTTTTGCCGGACGTTCCTGAGTGGATTGTTGAATAATTTGGATTGTACTCAGTTGAACGCCCTCCCACTTTCTTCTCTGCAGGATTTGGCTAGTAAGGACATGTGTGAGGTAACATTTTTTTTTCTTTTTCATTTTCGGGTACGATTTTTGGTTTCGCTGATGACTTAGATTCTCTTTGGACGGATTATTTCAGCTTTTTATGGTGATCAACGCTGTGGGCTCTCGGAGGGACCAAATAGCTTCGGAGGCAGAGTTGATCTATCGTCATCAGGATGACCTTGAAAGGGAACTTTTGCTTACTAGGCAAAAGGTGGAACAGCTCTGAGGAGATAGGGAGGTGGTGCAGGAAAGCCATCGTGGAGTGGTGAAAGATTTGACAGAGAAGTCCTGGGATATGGAAAGGCATTTGTCTTTGGAGCGAGCACGGGTGGTGTGCTTAGAGGAGAGGGTGGAGGATCTTCGAGGGAAACTGCGTATCTTAGAGGAGCGATTGTCCTTGGTCTTGGAAGGGAAGGATGCTGCTGCTCGGAAACTGCTGGAAATGATGCGAAAGCAGGAGGTAGCGCTAATGTTGGCTCGAACCCAAGCACTTATGGACATATACAATGCTCTTGCCCCTCGGGACGCACTCCGAGAGCAGTTTAGGGACATGGTGCGCATCGGGTATAGGCTATGCGAGGAAGCCGTGAGATCCTTACCGGGGTTTCCAGCCACTCTAGTGATCCCCCGTTTGAATATAGTGCCTGAATCCCCTCCTACTTCCATGGTAATGGTTTCTGAGGCAGTGCCTATGTAGGAAGACATACATGTTCCTTCTGTGGATCTGGCAGAACCCATGGATCTTTCAGAGGAACAACGTCGTCGGTTGATTAGGGAAGGAAAGCGGCCACGTGAGGACCCTTAAGTGTTGCGGTGTGTTTTGGGATGTTCTTAATAATGTATAAATTGTTATATAGGCCTGCTGTTGAGAGGCATGTTTAGCTTTCTTTAGTTTATGTTTATTGTGTGTGTGTTTTTTGTCTGTTTGTAACAAATGGCCCCTTGAGGTAGGTTTGCCAACAGTCCTTAGAGGGCTGTTCTTCTTGTAGTGGCAAAGCTATCCTTGTTCGAGAGCCATTTATTGTAAACATTGCTTTATTCACATACATCTTTATTTATATACAGGGGGAGGCTGGTCTCGTACCAGGCTATCGTGATATCAAGCGTAGTATTTTATCAAATTATACGCGTTCCAGGAATTATGGAGTACTTCCCCTTCATGATTTTCTAGGAGGTATGTGGCGCCTCCAACAATTTTAGCTATTTTAAAAGGCCCTTCCCATTTAGGCTGAAGTCTCCCCACGTTTTTGGAAGCTTCTGCTCTTTTTAGTACGAGATCTCCCACTTGGAAGAGTCGGGGTCGGACTTGGGCGTTGTAGTGTTGTGCCATGCGCGCTTTATATTGTTCCATGTGGACAGCGACGCGGGCCCTTCTTTCTTTCAGAAGATCCAGGGCTAGGGCTAGTTAGAGTTATTGCTTATTTCTTCATATTCTTCAACTCGCCAACTTTCTACCACTACCTCTGGGGGTATAACCGCTTCACTTCCATAGGTTAGACTATAGGGGGTTTCTCCCATGGCGGTCCTTTGAGTAGTCCGATAGGCCCATAGAATTATGGGGATCTCCTCCACCCATCGAGCCTTGTGCCAACCTAATCTTGCTTTTAGATTTTTTAGCAAAGTTTGGTTGGTCCTTTTACCTGGCCGTTGGATTGAGGATATCCTACAGAGGTGAAATGATGCTTTATCTCCCAATGACTGCACCATTTTTCTAACTCTTCGCTCATGAATTGGAGCCCATTATCGCTAACCAAGTGACGGGGGATGCCAAAACGGCATATAATGTATCCTCCATATAAAGTTAATAACCGCCCCCGCGGTAATCTTGGCTAAGGGTTCCGCCTCCACCCATTTGGTGAAGTAGTCTACAGCCACTAGCAAGTATTTCTTTTGGCCGGCGGTGGGGATAAATGGCCCTACGATGTCAATTCCCCACTTGGCAAAGGGACATGGAAGGGGTTCGGATACCCATGGTATCACATGTTGACGTACCTGGCGAGCGAAGGTTTGACATGGCTTACAGCATTTGGCATGTTCTTGACAATCTTTTTCCATTGTGGGCCAGTAGTAGCCTTGGCGAAGTATACGTCCCGTCATGCTTTCTCCTCCCGTGTGGCTACCACAAGTACCTTCATGAGTTTCCCGAATAACTTGCTCGGCTTCTGCACGACCTAGGCATCTGGCATGGGGTGGGAGTAAGATCGTCGAAACAATATCCCCTCGTGGAGAAAGTATCTGGCATTCCTTCGTGCCATTTGCTGCCATTCCGTTTTATTAGTACGAGCCGCATACTCTTCGGGATGCCTGAGGTAGGCTAGTATAGGCTCCCTCCAATCATCTCCTGAGGGTTGCTGTGTCGTATTCACCTCCTTTGTTTTCGTCTTTTCGGAAGTTGTCGCTTGGAGAAGCGTGATACGACGGGTATGGATTGTAGCAGTTTGGGATGCTATTTTTGATAAATCATCCGCTTCTTGGTTATCGGAGCGGGGAATTTGTACTATCTGGTAGCTTTCGAACCACGCACTTCTGTGTTGTACAGCCTGCACATATTCTCGCATCCTTTTTTCTTCTCGGGCCTCGTAGGCACCTTTTGTTTGTTGTACGATGAGTTGAGAATCACTATGCATTACTATTCTCCTAATCCCTCCATCTCGGACTAATCTCAGTCCTATTAATAAGGCCTCATATTCGGCTTCATTGTTAGATAGGGGGTAGTCAAGTCTAACGGCGAAGTATTGGGTTTCGTCCTCTACTTCCGTGTTAGATAGGACTATTCCTGCCCCCCCCCCCCCCATGAGTAGCCGTGGCGGATCCATCTACAAATAGGTGCCACATAGGGGGGTTTCGAGTAGTCTCCATACTTGCCATTTCTACCACAAAGTCTGCCAGAATCTGGGCTTTAATGGGGGGACGGGGGGCATAGGTGATGTCATACTCTGTAAGTTCAACGGCCCATTTGATGAGTCGGCCCGAGGTTTCGGGTTTGTTAAGGATGGTTCGCAAAGGATACCTAGTCAACACTGTTACGGGGTGGCAAAGGAAGTATGGGCGTAACTTTCATGCGGTAGTGACGAGAGCCAATACTAACTTCTCAGTTTGGGTGTATCGTCCTTCGGCCCCATGCAATGTTTTACCAACATAATATATCGGGTGATGTTCCCTATTATGTTCCTTGACTAGTACCGCACTTACGGCTTCTTCCCCGATGGCCAGGTATACAAACAAATCTTCTTAGGGGGTGGGTTTCATTAATAACGGAGGGCGAGTTAGGTAATCTTTTAACTCCCCTAGTGCTCCATCGCATCGCTTAGTCCATTTGAAATCTTTGATGTTTTTTAGGATTTTGAAGAAAGGTAGTCCTTTATCAGCTGATATGGAGATGAATCGGCTTAGAGATGCCATTCTTCCCGTGAGTTTTTGGACATCTTTGATTGTTTTAAGAGTAGGCATATCTAGGAGGGCCTGGGCTTTTTCGGGATTCATTTCTATTCCTTTTTTCGTAACCATAAATCCTAAGAATTTACCCCATTTTATTCCAAAAGAACACTTCCGAGGATTGATTTTCATTCTGAATTGGTCCATAATGGCTAACGCCTTACGGAGATCCTCCAGGTGATCTTCAGCCCGAAGGCTCTTGACAATCATATCATCCACATACACCTCCATCGACTTCCTCATAAGGCCAGCGAACATTAAGTTCACGAGCCTCTGATAGGTGGCACCGGCGTTCTTTAGTCCAAATGGCATCACCAGATAGCAAAAGGTGTCTGCCTCGGTAATGAAGTTAGTCTTGTCTATGGCGGCCATGGGTATCTGGTTGTATCCCTGATCCCCGTCCATCGTGGATAATAGTGCACATCCAGCTGTAGAGTCTACCAGTTGATCTATGCTGGGTAGGGGATAGCAATCCTTTGGGCAGGCTTCGTTCAAATTGGTAAAATCAGCACACATACGCCATCTTCCTCCTGTTTTGGGTACAAGGACCACGTTGGCTAAGCACTCGGGATAATGTACTTCCCGAATTTGATGCAAGTTGAGCAGTCGCTGGATCTCGGATCGTATAATTTTATTCATGTCCGGTCCCATATTCCTTTTCTTTTGCTGTATTGGTTTGGTTCCGGTTTTGACATTGAGGAAGTGTTAGCATACTTGATTACTTATCCTTCCCAGAGGCCCACCTTCCCAAGCGAAGAGATGTTTGTACTCCTTAAGTATAAGGGTCACCCATTCTTCCACTCCCGGATTCATGTCAGTCCCTCTCTTAACAGTTTTAGTGGGGGCTCCTTCCACTATTTCAATCATCTTTAGGTCCTCTACAGGTTGTACTTTCAATTCCTCCTCTATTCTCTGCACCGGCAAGGGAATCCCATCTTCGTTTTATGGTGGGATAGCATTCATGCGGCATTCTCGAGCTTTGACTTGGCTACCCCTAACTTCCCCGATGCCTAATGGGGTGGGGACTTTGACCTTAAGGTGTAGGGTAGAGGGGATGGCTTCAAAGGTTCGTATTGAAGGTCGCCCACATATCGCATTGTACGTTCTGGAGGAAGCATCTACTACCCAGAATTTGGTTGTTTCGGTGCACCTCGTGGCACCCTCTCCCCAAGACATAGGTAAAATGACGGTTCCTAGGGTACGACACGCGTCTCCTGAGAATCCAACCAGTGGGACTTCAGCCGCTTCCAGGCGGTCTTTCCTTAATCCCATAGCTAAGTAAGTTGAGAAAAAAAGGGAACATCCACGGAACTACCCGTATCAATTAAGATTCGTTGGACCTCAATGCCAAATATCGTGGCTTCTATGACCAATGGATCCTCGTGAGGATACACGATACCTTTCAAGTCTTCTGGTCCGAAGGCGATAGTAGGTAACTGGGCTCCCTGTACGGAGCACACGGGTGGTCCTTGCTCTACCCGTCTTGCCTCCTTCAAATATTTCTTTTTTTTTTTTCCGGCGGGGATAAAGAAATGTCTCCTCCCTCTATCATATCGATCGTACGGCCCGAGGGAGGATTATCCTCGTAGGATTCGGGAGGGGGTGGCAACCTTTGGCGCGGGGTGTCCTCTCGATTCTAGGTATCAGATCCTCTCTCTTCGGTAATTCATTCAGATCGATTTCTCTTCCAAACATTGGATCAGGGGGTTTCTTGATTATTTTCTTGTAAGTAATTTCCCAAATATCTGACACTGAGAAGTCGGTGTATTTCAGTTTTCAGGGTGGTGCAAGCGTTGGTGTCGTGCCCCCACGCTTTATGGTACTTACAAAATATACCGGAATCTTTTTTATCATGGGGTCTCCTAACAGGACGGCGCCATTGGAGATCATTACTACCTCTCATAACATTGAGTACTTCCGCCGGGGTGATAGTTAGGGGAGGTAGGGGTGCAGGTTGGAGATGTAGCTTCACTGGGCCCCCTTCTTCCCTCCTCTTCGGAGGTGCTTTTCCTTCCTTGGCCTTATCTGGGGTTGTCTTTTCATGTTCTAGATCATGGCGTTCTGTTTGGATTTTGGAGTTTTCTGCTTCCTCCATGATAATATAGGTTTTTGCTTTGTGCATAAGCTCATTCATATCTTTAACTTGATTACCCATAAGGTATTAGAAAAAATCTCTGGCCCTAAGTCCTTGAGCCAAAATATATGCTATAATGGAGGGATGAGTATTTGGTACGTCCAAGGCTTCATCCGAGAAACGTTTCATATATTCTCTAAGAGACTCATCTTTACCTTGTTTTATTGTGAACAGGTGGCTAGCGGATTTTGGGTATCTCCGGTTGCAAGAAAATTGGCGTACGAACAAGCATGCCAATTGGTCAAAACAGAAAATTGTGCCAGGTATCAACTGGGAAAACCAAGCTTGAGCTCGTCCTGCCAGGGTGGTACGAAATACTCGGCACAGAATGAAATCCGGCGCGGAAGCTAGGTCCATAGTAGCAATATACTGATGGATGTGATCTTGAGGATCCCTCCCGTCCTTTTCTCCCATGTATAGGGGGAGGTTGCTGGGGCGCATCCCGGGCAGAACTAGAGCGCGGGCTATTTCAGGAATGAAGGGGGACACGTGGTACACAACCTCCTCACCCGGGGCTAGGTTCCTTTGTAGGTTCCTCATTTCCCTTCTTAGGTTGGTGACCATGCTCCATAGAGAATGATCTCCAATGGGGGAAATGAGGGGGTACCTGGTGTTCTCGGGGGTAAGGGACGTCTGTTCCATCTATTTCTCGGGGTATCCTGCCCCTAGCATCCTCAAAGGGAGTCTGTCTTTCTCTGACCGAGGGGTAGGTATCCCTTCGGGGAGAGGCTGACTGGAATCGAGATCTTGGGCGGGACTCATATTCTTCCGAGTAGGGTCGTTCCCTATGATCTCGCGTAGGAAATTCGTCTCGGGGGCAAGCCCATTCCGGTCTGTCTCTCCGAGTGGCTCTTTCCACAAGGCGTTCAAACACCGATCGAGGAATATTTATGAAACCCCCTCTTCCTGCTATTGGTGACGAGTACGTATCTGAGTGTTCTCTAGGTATAGATTATGTGGAATTTCGTGGGTTAGAGCTAGGAGAATTACTCATGATGACTCATTCTTTCTTCGTGAAGAGATCTCCTCAAACGTTCTCAAAGGCAAGTTATAAGGCGATTCCCACAGACGGCGCCATTTTGTTAACGGTAGTATTATTTTGAAGATATTTTGGGGGTGGGGATAATCGATTTTGCCTGAGTTTGAAGAGATTTCTGGTGTTGTGTTTTATTCCTGTAAAACAGTATATCTTATTTTCTTAGTTTTCTTCCCCTTTTATAGAAGGGGGTTTCGTTGGATACAAGTAAGAGTTTTACATGTGTCAACTTTGTACGGGTATCTTCTTTCTCTTGACAAAGACAAACAGCTGTTGTGGCTTCTAGATACTTCGGATGAGGGGTAGATATTCTGAGGGAGCTGGCGTGGCTTTCTTGATGAGATTCTCATCCATCTATTAGGATAAGGATGGTACGTGTGCTCCGAGGGCTTCCGTTATAATGTGGGAGAAACGAGGGCTCCTTGAAAGGAGGCAGGCATATTGCTTCGAGGGCTCCTTAGAAGGAGGTAGTCATAGTGCTCCGAGGGCTCCTTGGAAGGAGATAGTCATAGCACGTATATCCAGGTGACACGATAGGTGCGAGAGTAGCGTATACCTGGGGGATGTTTCGGGAATTTATTTAAAGTTCCCGACATCGCGCATGGTATTTATACTCTGTGAGATATCTGTCGTGGAGATATAAGATGTTGTATATATCTTGTGGGTGCTATATATATTTTTTTGGGCTAACACTAACCTTTTTTATATTCCTTACTCAATAAAAAGAAGATTATAACTAAATAAAAAGTTAAATGTGTTATTTGGATAAACATATAAACTTTATTAGTTTTTAAACAGTTTAGCTGGTTATTTTATTTATTTTTCTTATACAAAGTGAGAAAAATTAAAATAAAAACTTTGAAAGTTTAATTGAGCCCAAAAGTTTGGGGGCAAGTGCCAGCCTACACATACTCGGGCAAGGTACTAAGGTAGACCTGATATTCTACTAAGGTACACCATATTCAGTCATGTGGTTCGGGTTGTTATGTTGTTACCACATTATCAAAAAAAATGTAATTTTAAATACATTTTAATGCATGAATCAATTGTGACCAGGAGATTTATTATAAATTTGATCAATCTAAGTATTTTTCTTTAACTATATACAATCATGGTGTGACGGTTAAATTTACTCACTACAAAAGTGAACATTTACTCTTTTTACTATTTTTAATTATCACATTATCCTGAAGATAATCTAACTTTTACATCAATTATAAAATTGATACACCATTTTGGCCTAGAACTTTAAATGATCAATAACGCACCATAGGCAAGCCTCATATATTCCTTTAATATTTCTCTAAGATAATCTGCAAAGCCATTATCCTTTTAAATCTTATGCGTCTTTATTTAAGATTTTGACTATCTCTAAGGAGGAATTGTCTGGACGCAATAGCGATATGTGGAATTGGAGTTGAGGTCGGATATATTTATTTAGTTGTAATTAAACAATATTAATATTGAAGAGGTATCTACTATCCACTTTATTAGACTCAAATTTGTCTAAGGACTCTGATATATTCTATTTGGATCCATTGCCCAGACGAATCCAGTCAATTTAAAGGGATTCAGATGGGATCGTATGATCCGTTTCATTTCGCAATTCAAGTATTATATACTAATACTATAATAACGGTTGCGCGGGAATATTGGTATGAAGTAAGTTTTCAGACGTTAGTGGAATATTACAAGAAACTAATACTATAACTTAAGAAACTAATAGTTTTTAATTGATGAGAACTTGTGAAGCTTACGTTACGCCCTAAAATGGCACCGAAAATATAATTATTTTTTCTCTGAATGGGACCAGTAAGATCATAAATATGTGGACTCCATTAGCATTCGTTACCCGCATATCCATTTCTTTAATTGTCACATATCAATTCATTTGCAGACCTCAGAATTAAGTATTTGTAATGTCAGCCCAATTGCATATGTAGTTTTGTCGTTTTCCGTCGGCGCGCGGGTACCACAATCACACCTGACTTACTTTATTGGGGACTCGATTATGACCATAATTTGTGTATATTCAAGTGAGATTATAAAACTTAGAATCACGTCGATCGAATAATTATTTATTAGGATCGCTAGGGTGGGCATTCCTAAAGTCAGCTACAATTAATTTATAGAGCCAATGGTTGACAGATATCTTCCATTTTCGTTCGGGTCTGAAGATAAAATGGATGAATTATTTAAGTATTTCCTGGATATTTAATTTCATATGAAACTATTCAACCGATCGAAAGCTAATCTTTCCGTTTAATTCAATTTGAACTTGGCAAAATTCATCAAAAATAAATTTGAACTTGGCATTAATTTCACTTTATATCTAAGTATTAAGTAAAGTAATGCTAGTTTCGTTTAGATGATCGATTAAGGCAGTGAGTGACATGTAGTCGACTATCAGCTGATCAGGTCTTACATAGCATGTATTAAATTGAGAATAGAAAATAAATGAGTCTGCAACTACTTGCCATATTAAAATTTAAAATCGTTCTTTATTAGTATATGTTTCTTGGGTTTTAAAGATAAAATAATAATAACATGAATCTGTAATATAATTATATAGTCCATCCACACAAAATATATGCTACCACACACAATAAAACAAAAGAAAAAAGGGCTTTCATCAGTGTAAGTCCAATTATTGTCGCTAATTGTTCTCAGACTAAAGAAAATTGACTCTGAAAAGTCTCCCCTTTGGATAAATTGCAAAGGTAGTTAATTAGTGACAAAAGTATGACAACGCTCGCTCGCAACAATCACGCGTAATAATATATATATATTCAGGAGCAACAACTACTTCTCGCTGGAGAATGTAACCAAAAACAACTTTATCAGTTATATCAAATAACTATTGAATACATATTAGTTAGAAAGTAATGCTTATAAATATTTCCTATTTTTTGTAAGATATCAAAACTAATGATCAAAGACAACTCATTTTATCTTGTTGTTATTTCAAGGTGCCTATGCATATTCGAGTTGGACAGTTGTTACCTCACGCGATAACTATCGTGTTCAAGATGTGTTCAAGATATGTTAAATGTAGTGTACAAATGTACCATAATTTGTGATAGAAGAAAAGTACAAATAAAATGGAGAAATAGAGACTTGAGAGAGAAGAAAAAGAATTGATGAAAATTTTTAATGCATTCAACGTATCCACAAACCAATACAAATAGCGCAAACCGACAAAATAGAATAACAAACTCAGGTACACCACATGTGCCCTGATGTCATGCTGAGCTAATAATTAAAACATTAAAAGAAATTTGACATAGTAAAGAAAACGCTAAAAAAACACTCTAATAAGTTGTCCAAATTTAGCCACGTGTCGCCACTTCACTTGCTAGCTCGAATGTCTTCAAAACGACGTCGTATATCCCGTATAAATAGAGTCAAGCACACACTGATTACATTCAAGTGTGTGTTCTTCTTCATCTTTATTTTTCCTTTGCACCAAAATTTTAAAATTTCAGGTACAAGCTCTCCCATTTTCAGTATAGAACGTTTATTAAGTAACATTAAGGGGGAAATGCCAAAATTTCCATGTTCATGAGAAAAAGGTAGGTTAGGGTGTCTTGTGTCGTAGGTTTTGATAGTTTTCTTCAATAAACTCACATGAAATAGTGGGTGAACATGAGAACCTAAGGGTAACTCCAATTTGTAGGCTACAGTACAATTTTTTGGTAAAATCTTTTAAGGACCAAAGTACCTTGAAGAGAATTTGAGGTTGGTCCTTAGTTGAACTAATTGTTGTCTAACACTTAGTAATTACAAAGAAACCTCCCCACCATCCTCAAAAGATCTTTCCACCCTATGCCGATCAGCATAAAACTTCATTATTTGATGTGCTTTAGCAAGATTACCTTTGACTAGTTGGGTAACCCTCACCCTCTCCTCAACCCAGTCCTTAGCATCATCATTAGGAGTATCAAAATAAGGATGGAGTGAAAAGTGGCATGGTGCATAACCATACTAAGTCTTGGAAAGGGGACAGTTTCAAACTTGAATGGACATTTTTATTGTACCGAAATTCTACCAAAGGCAGCTACTTAGCCCGTTTCTTATGTGTCTCACTCACTGTACACCTAAGATATGCTTTCAGGCATTGATTTAACCTTTCAGTTTGCCCATCAGTTTGGGGGTAGTAAGCTGAACTCATATCCAAACTAACTCCTATAGGTTTGCACAGTTCCTTCCAAAATCCACCGATAAAAATCTTGTCTTTGTCAGTAACCAAGCTTACTGGCAGAACATGAAATTTATAAACCATATTCAAAAATACTTTAGAAATTTTAACAACAATATTATAACTAGGATGACATTCATACCATTAGACATAGGAAGACCCTATATAAAATCCATAGAGATGTGGGACTAAGCTTGGTCAGGGATAGGTAGAGGCTGCAAAAGACCAGGGTGTGGGGAGTGGTAGACTTGTTGAGCTTACAAGTGCGATAAGCCTGAATGAAATGAGTGACAACCGCCTCATATATATTCCTTGAATACCTTAGTGTCCTCTATATGAAGAGGAATGAATAGCCTCTAGAATATGTCCCTTGAGCACCTTGTCATCTCCCACACAAATTTTACCTTTGAATCTCAAAATACCACTGGTGTATGTGAAATCACTGAACATTGAAGGCTATAGGGTCCTAACAGCAATAATGTTAAAAAACAATTTTGTCATTTTTATAACTCTTCTCAACCAATTGTGTCGAGATAGGTTGAACCACTAAAATCGCAGTGCAATCCACCTCTTCACCTCTCCCAGAGAGGGCATCTCCAACCTTATACTCAATGCCTTTTCGTAGTGAATATTAAAATCCAAACCTAAGAATTTGGTGATCCACCTTTGTTGAAGAGTAGATGTAACTTTGTACTCTAATAAATGCTTAAGGGCATGTTGGTTAGTCCTTATAATGAAATGGTGTCTTTCCAAGTAGTGTTTCAACTTATGGACAGCTAAAAAGGACAGTCAAAAATTCCCTTTCATAAATAGATATCGTTTGATTATTATGAAAAAGGACCTTGCTATGAAAATCCATAATTCTACACTTCTACATTAGAACAGCACCAATGCATGTGCCACTTATATCAGTCTCCACAACAAAAGGCTTTGAGAATTCAAGGAGTGCAAGAACAACAGCACTGGTCTTAGCTGTCTTGAGTTGGCTGAAAGCCAATTCTGCTTCAGAATTTAAGTTAAGACCATCCTTCTTAAGGAGTTGGGTAAGAGGTTTACTAATAATCCCATACCTGCTAATGAACTTTCTGTAGTAACCAGTAAGTCCAAGGAACCCTCTTAAACTCTTCACTGTCTTAGGAGTTGGACAAGTCACCATGCTAGATATTTTGGAGGGATCACTAGCTACACCATTACAGCTGATGATGTGTCCCAAGTAGTTAATATCGCCCCTACCAAAGTCACATTTAGACCTCTTGGCATATAACTCCTCTCTTATTAAGTGTAGCAAAACCAATTCCAAGTGGTGTAAATAATCCTCCCAATACTTATTGTAAACTAGTATGTCATCAAAAAGCACCACAAAATTTTTCTGAGGTACGCAGAAAACTCCTTGTTCCTGAAGGACTGAAAGTTGACAGGTGCATTGCAAAGCCCAAAAGGCATGACCTAAACTCAAACTGACCATGATGAGTTTGAAAAGCATTCATGTGAATGTCATCTTTCTTTCTCTTGATTTGGAAATAACCAGATCTCAAGTAAATCTTAGAAAAAAGATTAGCACCAAAAAGTTCATATAGTAACTCATCAATAATTGGGATGGGGTATTCATGTTTCACGGCAAAAGAGTTCAAATATCTGTAGTCAACACGCATTCTCCAAGAAAATATTTCTTCTTAACAAGAATCACAAGAGAGGCAAAAGCAATCTTACTGGGTTGAATCATGTCTGTAGTAAGTAGGTCCTGAAAAATCTTCTCAGTCTCATCTTTATGAGCATAAGAATATCTATAAGGGTGTAAATGTCTGGGGATGCTACCAGATTTAAGCATAATCTCGTGTTCAATGTCTCTATCAGGGGGTAAGAAAGTTGGTTCTATAAAAATGTCCTTGAACCTCTCCAAAAGGTGAACTAAGGCAGGGTCTCCTTCTCCTCATCATCTTGCACAATAGTGATGGAAAATAACTGACAAACCTCCCCCTATTTATCTTGAAACAACTTCTGCATGGAGAAGGTGGAAATCAAATGGTAGGGGTAACCCCTTTAATAGCTTGGAAATCCACCCTTTCACCATTAATATGGAGTCCAAAGGAAACCAGATTATAATCCAGCACAATAGGACTAAATGGTGCCAGAAAATCACTGCCTACAATCACATGTATGTCCTCAAAAGTAGGCAACCTCAAAGGTTAACCAAAAGCTCTAATATGCATGGTCCAACCTTTTGTTGCTGACCAACATTGTCCTATAAACCACCTTTGCTAGAATGGGAGTGGCCTCCTAGTAAGGTAGCCCAAACTGAGGGTTATCTCCTCATCAATGAAACTACAAGCACTACCATAATCCACCATGATCTGTAAGGGCTGCTTTCCATAGGCACCTGTCAGCCTAAAAACCTTCTTTCCATAAGTAACAACAATTGCATTGTGAGACACAATAATCTCTGCCACAATAGGAGTATCATCCACGATAGATGCCAAGTCCCAAGCACCCCAAGTAAACCGCTTCCTCTTATGTGGAAAAAATCGAAAAGAATTATTTCACCTTGCACTTCTGACAAACTCCTAGTTCTCATCACAATTGTAGCACAATCCTCTCTATCTCATGGCTCTCATCTCAGCAGGAGTGAACATTTTTCTAGTAGAAGGGTTAAAAGTGTTGAAATAGGGCGGTTTAGGTTGGGGGTGTTCAAACCTTTTTTGATGAACAAAGGGTTCGTAGGGAGTAGGTTTCCTGATTGCTTCAATGGTCATGGTCTATTTCTTAGCCAGGTCAATTGCCTCATGCACAGTGGGACGGTCAAAAAGGGAGAAGAATGATTACAATTCCTCATTCAAGCCAATGAGAAAACTACCCACCAGGTAACTCTCAATGATCTCCCTTCCACCAACCAAAACCGTGTAGTAGCTTAACTCCTTAGATTTCTCAATATATAGTGATCAAGGGAGCCTGATTCGCTGAGCTTATTGAACTCGACAATGAGTTTTGCCTCCTTCAATTCCTCAAACCTGACAACCACTAGTTTAAGGAATTGAGCCCAGGTAGTGTCATGAAGCACATGATTATAATTTTGAAACCTTGTGGCAGCCTTGCCTTCAAAGCTCATAGAATCAAGGGTAACTTTCTGGGTGTCATGTATGTTGGGACTAAGCTTAAAGTGCTCATGGCACTTCATAACCCAATCTCTAGGGTTAGTACCATCGAATCTGGGAAAATCAATTTTGGGTACAGGATTTATACCTAGTATGTTAACATAAGATGGATTATGAATTGGTTTTGTGTTTTTGAATGGTTGTTAACGGATAAATGGTGTGGTGTAGGTGGAAGACCATTGGGCTTTGCACAACAGAATGTTCCCATTCCCACATTTCAAATTTCTCCACCAACTTGGAGACTTGGATCTGGAGCGAGTGCAAGGTAAATGTATGTGTGTTCAATGAGAAGTTCATAGATATGTGTCCGACCTCTCCAACGTCAGCTTGTTCACTCTTAGAGTGAGAAATGGAGCGAATCTTGTCTTGCAGATGTTGCTCGATTGATTCCCGACAAAATTGTTCATTCGGGAGTTTTTCAATTATATTTTTTTTGTATTTCTTCAACCTTTTTTTGGTTATCTTGTAATTCTTTGAGTCTGGTAGTGTCAACTGTGGTACTTGCCCAAATCAAGTCTCGTGATGCCAAATATAGTGTACATATGTACCCTAATTTGTGATACAATAAAAGTACATAGAAAAAAGGATAAATAGAGACTTGAGAGAGAAGACAAACAATTGATGAAATTTCTGAATGCATTCAACGTACCCACAAACCAGTACAAATAGTGCAAAAGGACAAAATAGAATAACAGACTCAGGTACACCACATGTGCCTGATATCATGTTGAGCTAATAATTAAAATATTAAAACGAATGCGACATAGTAAAGAAAATACTTGAAATAAAAAACACTCTAGTGAGCTGTCGGAATTTAGCCACTTGTCGCCACTTCACTTGCTAGCGTGGATGCCTTCAAAGCGACGTCATCTATCCCCGTATAAATAGAGTCAAGCACTGATCACATTTAGGTGTGTGTTCTTCTTCGTCTTCATTTTTCCTTTCAAACCCCAATTGTAACTTCTTCCAATCATCTAACTTTTTGCTCTCAATTTGTTGCAAGGATGTTACATTAACATATTTCCCTAGAGACCATTGGTCGTGGTTCGTGATTTTGCCTATGATCCACAAACAACTACATTTAACATAGTGATATATCTTTATTTTTCCCTTCATATTTTTGTGTACTCATTTTTGTAGCTAGAAATCCTTGTTGAAGTAAATTATTTGGTGTATCGACATTGTCATTTTTCTTCTTGCATCGGTGTATCCCTATTAATATATGATGGATCTTTATAATCCAAATAAATTCCACAAAATGAAATATTACAAGGATTTACGGAGAAATTAGAGTCCAAGTTTAAGCTCTGAATTTACTTTATATTCCTAAACAAGTATAACCAAGACAAATTGAATGGAGATCCATCGGTGTTAAACTTTTGTATGTATGCAACAACTACAAGAGAAATAATATCCATCGGTGTCAAATTATTTAGAAAAAAATACAAAATACTTTGTAACTTAGTTTTACTTTGATTTTTTCTCGTAACTTTTCTAGTCGGAGAAAATAATATTAAATATTCAAAAAGTAAACTTTTTTGCACACCCCTAGTCAGAATGGGCTTTCATCTGAAGTGATTCGCTATACAAAAAAGTTGCAATGTGAACGAAACAATTGGAACAATCAGTTTGTTCCCAAGCATGAGGAATGAAATTTCGTTCCATTGCTATTAATACGATTTAATTAAAAAATATAAAAACAAAAAGGCCATGGTGTCACGAGGCAAGCGGAACGATAATTAGTATAACATAATATGCAGTGAAAGAAAATGTTGAAAAAGAGACGTTTTGAAACTTTTGCACAATTTCGTTTCTCCCCCCTAAAATTTAATTTAACACGTTTCGTAACTCCATTTTTTATGAAACGCGACAAAACCACCAATTTACTGTAACATAATATTCGGTGATAACAAAAATGGACACTGAGCTGTTTTGAAAGTTATGCATAATTTATTTTTCTCCCCTAAAGTTTAATTTAATGCATTTCGTAACTCGGTTTTTGATGAAACTCGACGGATCACACACATTTAGTATAATATAATATCCGGTGGAAAAAAAGGTTAAATCGGAGATATTGTAAAACTTTCACGTAATTTCACATCAATTTGACTTCAACTTGAAAATTAGTTGTAGTGTTTGGGGTTTGGGGTTTAGAGTTTGGGGTTAATGGTGTTTTTGTTTAAAGCTCCATTTTCTTATGAAACTCGATTGAACACACTTATTCACTAAATATAATATCCGATGAAAGAAAAAGTGGAAACAACAAAGTTGTTTTTAAACTTTTACATAATCTTATTTTCATCAACTAAAGTTTATTGCGTTTCATGACTCTGTTTTTGATGAAATTCGACAGACACGCCTTATTAGTATAACATAAAATCTGTTCAAAGAAAATAGTGAAACAAAGTTATTTTGAAACTTTTGCATAATTTCATTTCTTCACCATAAAGTTTAATCTAACATGCTTCGTGACAACATTTTTTTTTATAAATGTAGCATAACATAATATCCGCTGAAAGAAAGAGTGAAAATTAAATTGGTTTGAAACTTTTGCATAATTTTATTTTCCTCCCCTAAAGTTTAATTTAACGCGTTTTGTAACTCGCTCTCTCTAGTATAACATAATATCCAGTCAAAAAATGGTGGAATCAGAGCTGTTCTGAAACTCTTACGTAATTTCACATCGTTTTGACTTCAATTTGCAGACACGTTGTAGTGTTTGGGGGTTTAGGTGTAAGGTGCTTTTGTTTGAAGTTTTTTTTTCTTCCATGGAATTTAATTTAAATTATTTCGTAACTCCACTTCTAATTAAATTTTATGGAACACGCCTATTTAGTATAACATAATATCCGATAAAAGAAAATGTAAAAACGGAGCTATTTTGTAACTTTTACATAATTTTACTTCCTCCCCTAAAGTTTAACTTTTCGCGTTTAACTCCACTTTTGATAAAATTAAGAAACACACCTATTTAGTATAACATAACATTTGGCTAAATAAAATGTTGAAGCGGAATTGGGTTGAAACTTTTACATAATTTTATTTCTCCCCTCTAAAGTTTAATTTAACACATTTCGTAAAGCCATAATTTTGTCAAGCACGATAAGTTGTGCAACACATAGGTAAATACATGTGTCAAGAATAAAAGAAGATTTTCAAAGTTGACCCATATGTTGGCACAATTTACCTTCAACCCACTATATTGGCAAGTTTCATTGTAAGCCCACTAAGTTAGCACTAATGTCAATCCTGGCCCAATTTTGACACGTATTGTTAAAATTACCACGCAAGCAGCGCGTGATCCACACACATCGCACCACGCAGATATTTCAAAAATGCTGAAAATTATTTTTCTATTAGTTTTCGAAGTTAGCCCATTATGTGGGTACCATTTCAGTTTTAACCCACTATATTGGTAAATTCCAAGTTAAGCCCACAAAGTTGGCACAATGTGTGGGTCACGTGGTGCTTGCATGGTAATTTCGATAATATGTGTTAAGATTTGGTTAAAATTCACACAAGTGCCAACTTATTGGGCTCACATTGGAACTTGTTAATATAGTAGGTTCAAATTGAACTGGAGCCAACAAAGTGGGTCAACTTTGAAAAAATATCCAAAAATAAACGTCCGACATGTTGGACTAAAAGTAGACTACCTTGGAAAACACTAAAAATATCAAATTTAGACAAGACAAGAAATTGTCAAAAGTGGGACAAACTAATTGGTAGGAAAACAAAATCCCTACCAAAAGATGTGTATTTGGCATGGATAATGTGAGGACCGCACCTCCAAATTTAGTTAATATCAAACTCATCCCATGTTTAAACAACACAGAAATAAACTCGATATTAATTTAGTCTAAAGGAAAGGTCTCACGGTCAGGATCATACCATACAAAAAGAAAATCAATTTATTACATATCACAGCGGAAGTCTTGATAAAATACAAATAACAACGTCATAGTTGAATAAAAGTAACAATACTTAGTTATTTAAAATATTTATGATTATTGAAATGCATACTCAAAATCACACTTAGCAAAATAACTTCTTGATTTGAAAAACCGCTCACACCAGCCACACGTAAGTCGCCTTTTATTCTGAGGAATGGACAGACAAAACAAAAGAGGAATAAGTCTTTAATGACTTAGTGAGATTTATAGGTTTAGGCAATAAACTGAACAAGAATAAGTAATATCCAAAAATGAACTGAACGGAAAAGAATGGCAAGAAATAATTATTGAACGTTAATAACATATGAACATGAAGTATTGAAAATGAACATGTGCACATAACAACTAGATTCAACCTTATATCAACGAATATACTACCTTATACCATCCAACGAGGAGTAACCTCGCAACAAAATAAAAAGACATACTCGAGTACACGTCTATCTAGCACGCGGGATATAATCAACTCCTGACTATACGCGGCGCCTAGATCGATGGGTATTATGCAAAAATACTTAAACTGACAGCCCTTGCTGCCCACCAGTAAATTAACACAATCTCGGGCCCAACTTCCCAAAGGCGTCCCAATGGGTGAAACATAATATCATATGAGCTAGTAAGCCGGATAATATCCGTTGCTCGTTTGCACAGTCCAAGAATCAATATATAGTTTATCACATTAGATCAGGTAATATGATTATGTATTGACAGGTCATAGATTTAGCATTTGAACATGAAGTAACAATAGATAAAAGAAACTGAATCGCCAAAGAGAATAAGTAAATGAAACATAAAGGCAATATAAAGGATGAAAGAAGTGGCTCGTGATTCGAAAACAAAATCACGATTTTTCTGTCCAAGTTTCTCAGGGTCGGGTGCCAAACGGGGTTGGAATAATTAAAATCAAACCTCACATTTTCCACACAATTGCCGCTAGTTGTCCTCGTTAACTTCGTCAATCCCTAAATAGGTTTATAAAGTGTTAATAGTTATACAATTAGCTTGTAAGTTTATGTTTTTCATAAGTTGTTCTAACTAGTAATTAGGCTACCCTTTAATACTAACTAAGTTCAAATGTGAGAGAATCGTGTCCTAATATGCATCAAAGATCCATGCAAAGGATTAATATGAAAGTTAACTAACGATCACTTAAAACCATGCATCATCATTAGTAAAAATAAAACATGCTCAGCTACTACTATCTTTGTTGTCTAAACTATGATCTAATGAGTGATTTGCTTAAATAACCTTCAATATAGTAGATCTATCATGAATTCACATTTCAACTCTTGATATTAAGCATCATATGAAGAGATTGGTGAAATATTACATAGTATTCTAAAACAAATAACTAAAATAGTGACATGCTTAGATTCTTATACTAAATTGACCTTTGTAAAAAAATGAATATCATAGTTAAATATTTTTTTAATTATCAAAATATATATAGGAATAAATTCATGAAGTATGAGTGATAAAGAAAGAGTTTTATCATTTTGTAAAAATCCTTGTGTGATAGAAGCTGTTTTTGGACTTTCTAGACAAATGCTGACTGTTGCTTGCTTTCGGCCTTCAAAAACTTCTCTTTTGGAAATGGTGTCTGAATATGAAAGAAGTCTAACTTAGAGGGGAATCTATATCTAAAATTTTAGAATTTGTGGACTTGATTTGGATGAGTTAGATGTTTTTAGTGCTCGGATTCGAAAGCCGTTTTTTCTGCACAATGAAAAGTTTTGGTCTTTGGAGGGTAGAAGAACAATGGGAAGAATTCTGAAACAATTTTTTTTATGAAACTAGACTCAAAATGGTTGAATATAATGAAGAAAAATGATGCATTCACGTGAGTAATATGACAATTAAAATTGTTCAAATTAAGATCTAGATGCTGATAGGTTCATGTGCAATTATAGTAACAAGTTGACAACTTGTATAGTTGTCTCCTTATCACTTATTATTTTATTTTATTTTACTTTATACACCTTATAATATCAAATTTAGATCATAAATTCATTTTAAATAATTCATAAGTTGTAATTGAATAACTATTATGCAAATATAATTATTATATAAAAGATATATATATATACATAATTAAGGAGATAACTATATAATTAACATGTTTTAAGCTAATTTCGAAATAATCATTATTATTTAGGGTTAATGAACCTAATTTAAGAACACATAAATTGTGTAAAGGCTATCATAAGCTAATCATAAACGCTTAGGACTAAATTTAAAAATTCTAAAACTAATTGGTGTCAAAATCCTAATTTGTGTAAGTTGAAGGACTAAAGTGTAAATTTAACTAAAATAAATTGAAAACGTTAATTGTTTCGGTGCGTGACAGATAAAGTGAACATAAAAGTCTCATTTATTATAAAATAAAAGTAAACTTGTTGGTAAAGAAAACCCCAACCAAGTACTGAGTAGGGAAAGCTTGTACCAACAAGATACAAAAGTTAAAGAAAAATGACAACGGGTCTTCCAACTCAGTTCAGTCATTTTAAGTGGACCTAAAACTACCCGAAAGAGACTTAGTCTCTAAATAAGCTCATTTCATGCTATGTTAGGAAGAGAAAAGGCTCGAGAAGGATAAGACACAAAGTGTTCATTTTGTCACGGCCTTCTAAGAACAATGGGCAAAAAGGGTAACGAAGTTGCAGTTACAACACCTCCTATCAATCAACAAAACCACTTCATTCACGAAAGAAAATAAAAAAATTCATATGGAACAGGCTCTTATTTTTGTAAGATTGGAGGACATCAAATGAAGTTATACTCTAATTACCATGCTTGGCTTGCAAAGAAATGTATGCTTCTTAACTTGCTTTGCTCACACACTAATCTAAATTCAATATAAAGACATACATGTTGGATGATTACAACTCACATCATTGTATCTATGCAAGGATGCCTTCCCGGTTGAAAGAAAAATCATGGTGAAAGAAACATCTACATAGGCAACGGGCAGAATGGTGAAGTTGAAACAATAGGGAAGTTTAGATTATTAACTTTGGTTCTTATTTGGATTGTAATGAGACTTTTCTTCTATCGTATTTTATTAGAAATTTGGTTTCTATTTCTGCTTTGGACAAATTTGGTTATTATTGTTCATTTGAAAAAACAAAATTTAGTTTGTTTCATGATTCAAATTTAGTTAGTTGCGTTGTTACACAAGAGATTATTTGGTCACACCTCCAAAAGGATAATACTGAGACTTGTGTTAGACATAACTCTATGACACGAACAAGAAAAAAGATATCTAAGAACTTATTGAGGTAGACATTTGTTGGCTTTTTTCCTACTTATACATAGAATGGCAACATTGTTTTATGACATTGATACACGACTATCAATATGGCGATAACTCATTGATGAAAAGGCAAAGTAAATGGATGCGTGTTCAAAGGTGTTAAGGCTGAAGTTGAGAACCAGCTCAACTGAATATCAAAGATCTTAGATATGAATGTGGCGGTGAATACTATAGTAGATTTGATCATTCAGATGAACAATGTCCATGACCATTTGCTAAGTACATAAAGGAATGTTGTATCGTCCTACAATGCACTATGTCAGGCTCGCCTATATGAATGTTGTTGGTGAAAGATAAAATAGAACACCTAAGGGCATGGCGACTAGTATGATTAATTATTGCACAGTACCTAACAGGCTGAGCACAAAGCAGTAAAGACTACAACTTAAATCCTTAATAGAGAACCAACTAAAGTAACTATCAAAACTTCTCATGAACTTTGGACAAGCAAAAGGTCTTATTTCAAGAAAGCGCACATTTGGGGATATCCTACTAAGGATTAACATATAAGCCTAATGAAAGGAACCTAAATTTAAGGAAGCTTAGGTGTTACTTTATTGGGCTATACAAGGTTATGCATGTATAAGTTTTAGGATCCCACAACTAGACCAATTTTTTAGACATGTAATGACAGGTCCCTTGAGAGTGTTAATTTGTAGAGGAGATATAGTCAAGGACATTGTATTTGAAGAATAATATGTTTATATTATTGTAGGTGTAACTGGTGTATACCAAGAACTTTCCCTCATCCAACAATGGCACAAAGATCATGATAATGTCGAAGAAACAACCTTCTAAAGTATAATAGAAGAACAAATTAAAGCACCTCAAAAACCTATTCCATTAAGAAAACTTACTAGTGGGAGAAGAATTACAATGACATATGATTATTTTGTAAGTCTTCAAGAACATCAGGTAGACATTGGAGTGATGGACTATGATCTTATCGGTGTCTTTGAAGCCATGGAAAGTTCTAACTCTCACATGTAAGTTGATGTCATGAATGGTGGTGGCCTCATCCCATTCACTAAAGGTTAAAAACTATTTGTAAGTGGTTATTTAAGATCAACATGGAATCAAAAACCAATACGAAGAGGTATAAAGCTTATCTAGGTGCAAGGGGATTTACATAACAGGAATGCACCTATTACAAAGAGAATTTCTATCAATTTTCTGCAAAAGTCTCTTTAAGAATTATAATGACACTAGTATCGATTTTTAGTCGTTTGTTACATCAAATGGACGTAAAAGTCTTGTTTGTCAATGGTGAAATTGTGGAGACAAGTTATATGGACCAGCTAGACAACTTTGTGTTTAGAAATACAAACAATCAGGAAAGTAATCTTAAGAAACTCACCATTAGCCTCAAGAAAGCATCTTAACACTAGTGTTTCGAAACTTATTAAGTAACCATCTCAGTTAGTTTTGAGACGAATCTAGTGGAGGAGTGTGTATACACTAAGTTCTTTGGAGTAGTATGTCGATGACATCCTACTTGTAACCAAGAATATAGGCTTATTTCATGAAACCAAGAAATTCTTAATATGAACTTTGAGATGAACGAACTTGGTGAAGCATTTTTTGCATTGGCAAGTAAAATCGATCCATTTCAAAGGTTATTCTTTGCTTATAAAAGAAGAAATATATTGAAAAGGATTTGAATGTTTATGGCATGCAGAACTGCAAACTAGGTAATGCTACAATAGCTAAGGTATATAAGGCCAGCCTCTTCACTCAGTGTCCGAAAAAATGAATTTGAAAAAAAAAGAGTATATAATTGAAAGTGTAAGTGTTGTCGTGAAGTTTTGGTCCAACATTCTGGTAACTATGTTGGCACAACACTGAACTCAACATTGCGATGTCTGAATTATTTAAATGAAATGTTGTATTTTGCCTTTATTCTTAAACTCACCTAGTTCCACAAGTTGTAGTTATATGTGATATGTTTCAGGATATCAAGGGCTCTAAGGATCATGCGGACTTATGCTTAAGGAAAGAAGATAAGCCGAAGTGATTTGAAGATAATATTAGAAAATCTCTTGAAAATAACATCACATGAGATTTTGGAATTATCCAAAAAAGAAGAGAGACATTCTAAGTGATTAGGCGAATTCTTTCAATAGCGTTAGTCTTGTTTTTACTGAGTTTTGTCTAGCTAAGCTATAAACTCTATAGATTATAGATTAGTTAGTGTTATGATTGGGTTCCTTACTCAGTTGAGTTTTGTAAAATCATTAGATTTATATTTAGTGATTATTTGGTCGTAAGGCTCGGTAGGTTATATTCATATAACCTGCTTAAAATTCATTCATTGTTTGTTATTCCACTACAAAATTACTCTACAACGAGTGGTGGGACAACATTGAATACAATCGGTGTTGGCACAACATTAAGTGTCAACACATCATGTGAATCAAAAAGGGTACCAATCCCGGTCCATACATTTACAATTGGCGTTATAGCCAAGCACCTAATTCATTGGTGTTTGTATTTGGTACCATACCATGGATTATGCAAACCCCAATACAAACATCAAGCTACCAGCGCTGGATGGGAGAAACTATGCTTACTAGAAAATCACGCTCAGACAATGCATCAAATCCTTAGACCTATGGACTTGGAAATCAATCATTGATGGGTACACTCCATCAATGAAGCCTAGAGACAATGACAATGATGTACACCTGAAGCTTGAAGCTGACTCGACTCCAGCAGACATCAACGAAGCAACCTACAATGAGAAAGCACTAAATTCCATCTTCAGTTGGATTGATCCAAATATATTCAGGTTCATACAACTCTATACAACTGCCAAACAAGCTTGGATACTCCTCTCACTGTGAGGGAGATGCAAGTGTCAAAGAAGCTAGACTTCAAACTGCCTTACAAAAATTTGAGAGTAGTAGGATGGGTGATGATGAGTCTGTCACTTCTTATTTTGAGAAACTAATGGACTTATCAAATGAATGTCAAATTTTAGGTGACCCTTAACTAATAAAGAATTAGTTTACAAAGCTATGAGAACTCTGTCTCCTAGGTTTGAGGTTAAGAAGATTGATATGCCAGAAGTCCGACACGTGTCATCACTAAACTTCCATACCATTCTGAATGTTTTGCAAGAATTTGAAATGAACTCTGAGCCTACTAATAAACAGAGAGGTCTTGCTTTAAATGCTAGTGAAGAAGAAGTAGATGATGAAACTGAAATAAGTGCTTATCTATGTTCAGTGGTTAAGAAGTTCAATAATATTCCTTTAAATGATAGAGTCAGAAAAGAAAAGAATGTCCCTCCTAATCTGAGAAGGCGTTTTCCTGGTAAAATGGTAAAGTATTCTTTCAAAAAGCCCACTAAAAGTGACACTAAGAAAATAAAAGAAATTCAATGCTTTGAGTGCAAAGGCTATGGTCACTTGTCCTATGAGTGTGCTAATACTTTAAGAGTTAAAGGAAACTCTAACTGGTTATGCATAGATGATATTGATGATGAGACATGTTTGGAGGAGTTACCAGATGAACAGGTGTCTGAAGAAGCTCACACAACAGACTTGTCTGCTCAAGTTAACTAGACCGAGTGTCAGGACAACATTGGGACTAGCAGGCATTGCTGCAACACTTAGCCTGATCCAGAAGAACAGAAAGTCTACTTCGACAACTGTGAGGATGAAGAATATATATCTAACCCTCAATGTCTTATTACTGATATAAATGATTCTGAGGAATATTCTAACTTTATCAGTTTTGGTGGCTCTGTAGATTTGGATGAAGAGTACTTCTTTGAAGGGGAAATGGATCAAGGCGAGGTAATTGATGGACTGAAGGTTGTTTAGAGGGAACTCCTTGATGAAGTAAAGAAGATCATAAAAAGGGAAAAGAAGCTCATCAAGGAAAACAGTTTCTTAATTGTAACAGAACTAAAGAGAAACCTTACCAGAAATGAGTGCCAAGTGGAGTAGATGGGGATAAAGCTGGAAGAAGCAGAGAGAACAATTGCCAAGTGGAACTCAGGAACAAGCAAGCTTGATGGAGCACTGCTTATTGGCAATGAAGGAAATACAGGTTTGGGATACCAAGAAAGGTCAATAAAAATTGAAAATGTTATACATAGTTTTGTAAAGGATGGTTTTTGTAGGACTAATGGCAATCCCGTTAAATCTAAGAAAATATCCTATATTTGCCAATATTGTTTACAGCCTAGACATTTGAAACCATACTGCTTCAAGTACAAAAAGTTTTGTGAAAGATACAAGTATGAAAGCAATAGTGTTGATTCGGATGTTGGGACAACATCAGGATCCTCTGATGTTGGCACAACATTCCGAAACAACATCAGTGAACATAATAACAGTTTTAAAAAGAACAGAATGTGGTCTCGTATAATTAAGATTATCTGTAATGTTGTCTTCTCAGCTACTCATACTCTTACTAGTGATTGGTATTTTGACAGTGGTTGTTCTAGACATATGACAGGTACCAAGACTAATCTCATGGACTTTGTGCCCCCTATATACTGGTATTGTTACATATGGTGGAGGAAGAAAATGGAATATTATAGGAAATGGGGTTCTCAATGTGGATGGTTTCCCACACCTGACCGATGTTCTGCTGGTGGAAGGGCTAAAGGCTAATCTTATCAGCATCAGCCAGCTTTGTGATGATAATTTGATTGTTTAATTTAATAAGTATTCCTATGTTGTGTTTGATAAAACTAGAAACTGTGTTATAACAGGAAAAAGTCAAAGGACAACTGCTACTTGGTGGATGAGGATGCACAGTGCCTACATGTGAAGGTTGATGAGTCAGTGGTTTAGCACAGAAGACTAGGACATGTACACTACAGGAATATGGAAAAGTTCATCAAACTGGAAGATGTGAGAGGCATAACTAAATTAACCAGTCCAGGTAAACTGCCTACAAGGTAAACAAACCAAGACTACACATGTTCTTATACATGTGGAAGGTCAGATCTCTCTCGAACTTCTAAATACTTTGAACTGTTGCACATGGATCTAATGGGTCCTATAGAGGTTTGTAGCCTTGCTGGTAAGAAATATGCATTTGTGATTGTTGATGATTTTTTTAGGTACACTTGGGCTAAGTTCTTAAGAGAAAAATCTGAAGTTGTGGAGACATTCAAAATACTAGCTGATAGTATTAAGTTACTCTACAATGCATGTGTTATTAAAATTAGATCATATCATGGTCGGGAGTTTGAAAATAGAAAATTTGATGATCTGTGTGATCCTAGAGGCATCTCTCATGAATATTCTGCCCCTACCACTCCCCAACAAAATGGAGTTGCTAAAAGGAAAAATAGAATTTTACACAAAATGGCAAGGGTAATGTTAAACTCCAGAAATATAACTAAAAGACTTTGGGCAAAAGCACTTAGTACTACTGCTTGTTATATTTCAAACGGGGTTTATCTAAGACCAGGCACAACCATGCCACCTTATGAAATAGTTAAGAAAATCAATCCTAATCTGACTCATTTTCATGAGATTGGTTATGTGTGTTATATCTTGAAAGATAGACCGCTATTAGGCAATTTGGATGCTAAAAGTGAAAAATGCATTTTTGTTGGATATTCTGTGAATAGTAGGGCCTAGAGAGTGTTTAATCCTAGATTAAATATTATACAAGAATCTGTAAACATTATGTTTGATGATCAGGTTGTTCGTGCAGATACCATTGGTAATCAACAGGGATTGCCTTAGACTGGTGATGTGGAGCCAACACCATCCAATGACAATGTGGACTCAACACCAGGGACTGACGTAGAAGACACTGGGAATGATGATGTTGAGCAAACATAGGCTGATCCAGAGACCAACACCAGTTTATGCAGATTCTGACACAAAAGAGTTTGTTGGTGAAAATGTTAGAATAGACACTCCTGTCAGAATTCAGAGGGATCATCCCACTTCTCAGGTTATAGGGAATCTTACAGAAGGTGTAAGAACCAGAAACAAAGAAAGAGTAAATTATAAAAATATGGCTAAACTTAGTGTTTGCATGTCATCTGTGTGTAATTCAGTTACTTGTTTGTTTCTATTGTAAAACCTAAGAATTTTAATGACGCTCTGAAAGACTCTCACTGGATAAATGCCATGCAGGAAGAAGAACTCATGCAATTTTCGTATAATAAAGTATGGAAACTAGTTGCTAGGCATGTTCATGCTAATGTAATTGGAACTAAGTGGATCTTTAAAAATAAAAGTGATGAAAATAGAGTGATAGTGAGAAATAATGCTAGATTACTAGCCCAAGGGTAAAGTCAAGTTGAAGGGTTTGACTTTGATGAGACCTTTGCCCATGTGGCTAGAATAGAATCCGTTAGGCTTTTACTTGCCATTGCTTGTTTCTTGAAAACCAAACTGTACCAAATGAATGTTAAGGGAGCCTTTTTGAATGGTTATATAGACAAAGAAGCTTTTGTTGAGCAACTAAAAGGATTCACTAATCCTCATCACCCTGATTTTGTCTACACACTTGAAAAGGCTTTATATGGTTTGAAACAAGCTCCTAGAGCTTGGTATGAGAAGTTAACTGAATTCTTACTATGTTTTGGTTTTTCAAGAGGTGAATGTGATAGGACTCTGTTTATCATGAAGAATAACAAAGATGTCTGTATAACATAAATCTATGTTGATGACATAGTTTTTGGCTCTTCCAATCAGTCCACACTAGACAAGTTTGTTAGTACTATGACATGTACATTTGAAATGAGTATGATATGGAAGCTCACCTTCTTTCTAGGACTGCAAGTGAAACAGAAGGAAACATGAATGTTTCTATCTCAGGAGAAGTATGCTAGGAATTTGGTGAAGAGATTTGGGTTACTGGAGTCTAAGCCTTGCAAAACGCCTATGTCCACTACTGTGAAGATTGAGAAGGATGTAGCTGGTGAAGATGTTGACACAAAGATGTTGACACAACACTCCATATATCAATGATAGGGAGTGTCTTGTACTTATCAGCCACTAGACCTGACATAATGTACTCAGTGTGTGTATGTGCCAGGTATCAGGCAGCACCTAAGGTATATCACTTAACTGTTGTAAAAAGAATCTTGAGGTATATATCTAGAACTGCAGAGTTAAGAATCTGGTACTCTCATGATACAAACTCAAATCGAGTTGGCTTTAGTGATTGTGATTGGGCAAGGGATCTAGATGATAGAAAATTCACTAGTGGAGGGTGTTTTTATCTAGGAAATAATTTGGTTTCCTGGTACAGTAGGAAGCAAAATTGTGTGTCTTTATCTATTGCTGAGTCAGAATATATTGCAGCTGGCAGCTGTATAACCCAACCGATATGGTTGAAACATATGTTTTGTGATTATGCGTTAACTAGTAATACTCTTCTAATGTTATGTGACAATTTGGGTGCCATTAGCATATCTAGAAATCATGTTCAACATTCTAGAACCAAACACATTGACATTAGCCATCACTTCTTAAGTGACTCGGTTAAACATAAAAAATCACAATTGAACATATCGAAACCAACAATCAACTAGCTGACATGTTCACAAAACCCTTAGATAATGAGAGGTTCTTCAGTTTGAGGAAGGCTTTCGGTATGAGTGTGTTGTGAGCACACTGAGAATACAAGTGTTGCCTCAACATCACAGGCTAACACCAGTGACTGATTGTGAAGTACACAGATTGCTCACTTGATTGTTTGGTTAGTTTTTGTGATTTCGTTGTTTATCTCTTGTCTGTTTGTCTACATTCTTGATTATTGTGAGTCTTACTGGTCTGTCAGCATATAATGGATATCTTACTCTTTACAAATACTTTTTGAAGAGCTTGCTAACTTTCTTTGCTTTGAGGTAGTGTCTTAACTTGGAAAAGCTGGGGTACACAAAGCTGACTGCTATGCTGTATTAAGATGTGTCTAATTCAGGTTAAAGATACACAAATCAATATGAAGAAGCTGGGGTACACAGAGTTGACAGCTATGATGTATTCAATTGTGTCTTATTTGTATTGATTTGCTTGAAAAAGGGGCATAGGATAGTGAACTTTTATACTGGGATGTCTGGGGACTTGCATTTCCTTTCATGCAGTATAATTTCTCACTTGGTGCTAAAACCTTCTTTATGATGCTCAATAAACAAGTATGTGTTAGGATACTGGGTGTTGGGGTCCTGTACTGCCTGCATTCAGCCCTATGTACTTGCATGTGCATCTGCATTGATCATGTTGCAACTAGGGTGTTAGGGGTCCTGTTATTGCCTACACTCAGTGAATACATAATCCATTTTTTCCTCAAAGTGTAATGCTTGAAAGTTACTTTTTAATCATGGTCCTAAATGGAATAAGTAAAGGTTTCATATCTATGAGTGCTGATAAGCTGTGTTGATACAACATTGTACTCATAAATATTGGTCAAACATTCATCTTCTGATAGTTTCTTATCCACTTCTGCTTTCTGCTTATCTTGTGTTCTGTTGTCATGGACTTAATGGGAAGTATCTCTACTTTTTTTCAGGTCATAATTTCATATGTGAGGCATATCTCCTTGGTTGTTAGCTGCCAGTAACACACAAGACTGTATCTCACTAAACTATAGGAGCTCAACTATCTATGTGATATTAACCTCTTTACTGTTTTCTTAGTGTGTTTTATGTTTTCTAACTCCCACTCCTATTTCAGATCTAAGCCAAGCTACTGGATTTGAATGATTCCTTCTAACTCTGAATTTCCAGGTATCTTTCTCAGATTCTGCTTATCCTAGTATATGAAGAAAACCTTGGTAAGACCTTTACCACTCAGACACTTGGCTCAGTATAGACAGGATGTTGATTCAGAATGTTGTGCCAACACTACCCTCTACGAATGTTGCCTCAACACTCAACACAACACTGTGACTTATAAGTTATTTCGTTAACTACTCTGGTCACGTGTCATGCCAGCACTACTGCATGTGTTGACTCAACATGGCAAAAATGGCACACATTCTCAACATTTACCCGCCCATGACTCCAAATTTACCTCCACTTCCTTTTTCATCTCCTTTTTATTATGCTTAGATTCTGCAAAATCAATTAAACCCTAGAATCTTACTGTCTTCCTAATTTACTCACACATGCTATAATGGGAAAGAAATCCACAATTGTTGATCTTGCCAATGTTGTTGCAGCCATGTCATCTCAAGCAGAATGAGTTCAACCTCTTAGAAGCACCCGTACACGCAATACATTGGTGACACCTGAACCAACCAAAAGAAGGGCATCTCATGTTTACCCCAGGAGGAATGTAAATTTGAAAAAGGGCGTGTATACCATTACTGAGCCAACACCAATTACAAATGATGTTGTGCTAGCACAAGAACCCACTGATGTTGCCACAACACCAGAACCAGCGGATGTTGTCGCAATACAGGAACCTACAGGTACTGAAGCAACACTTAATCCACCCAACATCTCTGAGGATGTCCCCCTTGCAGATGAATCGTTGATTTCAGAGGCATTGGTGCCTGAGAAGAGTCAACCACCTGCTCCTCTTGCTGAAATTGAGGGGGAGAAGGAAGATGAACAGGTACATGATCAAGAGGATGTTGTTGAGGGAGATGTTACTGCTGAAGAGGATGACTCTGCTGATGAAGATGAGGATGAGGGTTTAGATGATGAAGAGGGGGAGGATGATGAAGAAGGAATAGAAGAGGAGGAAGAACCTGAGGAACTGGACCAGCTTGATGTTGTGCCAACATCGGCTGACTAAAATGTTGGACCAACACCCACTGATTAGAATGTTGATCCAACACCGGCAGATCAGGATGTTGACACAACACTGGAGTCTAAAGAGGAGTCTGAGGATGAACCACCTGAAACTTTTAATGCCGAGTTTCCTACTGAGCGAATAGGTACTTTTGACCAAAACTACAAGTGAGTACTATGATATTATGACTGCTAGGAAAATTTGGGCTCAGAGGAACATTGTTGTTGATGACTATAAGAAACATATGGTGTTTCAGTTTCTTGAGTCTAGAAGCCTGTTATACTCTCTCATTGATGTTGTCCCATATGTCCCTGATGTGATTAGGGAGTTTTACAGTAACTTGTCAAAATTTGTGCATGCTAAAGGGTCTCCCAAGTATGGCAGAGTGTATATAAGGGATAAGTTTTATAAATTTAATCTCATTATCACTAACAACACCTGGAGGATGTCAAGAATACAGAAATCTGATGAGGAAATTGATTACAACATCACGATGAAATATTTATCAGATGGATTGGAGAAGAAATGGAAGAACAAGCTGAATGTGACTAGACTCACATCCCTCACTACCATCTTGTGCAAAGTTGCCTCATACAACTGGATATCCTTATCAAACTCCACAATCCTCACTTATGAAATGGTTGTGTTGATATACAAATTGCAGAAAGGGCATCCAGTGAACACGGAGAAGAGAGTTTTCAGGACTATTACTGAGGTTGGACACAAGAAGGATGCAATACTCCCCTTCCTTTCCTTGATCTACAAGATTCTCAATGATCAAAGATTTCAGAAAGGTGAAAATGAGACCTTTGTAGACAAGACATGAGAGCTGCATATCACCAAGAACTACTTTGGAGGATACAGAATCAATGACCTCTCATAGAATGATCTAAATGCTCATAGAAGTAGTGGAGTACAGAAGGGGAAGAAGAAGGCACAGAGTTTCAGCTCTACCACAGTTGATGAGGATGATTCAGCCCCCGCTGTGCCCATAAGCTTTGCCTTCATTCAAAAGAAAGTGGATTGGTGTGATAGGATGGTTGCAAATAGGAAGAGGGAGATTGCAGACAAGGAGTAGGAGATCAAAGAGTTGGACACCATCAAGAAGCACCTGTTATTGGTGTTTTCCTCACAAAAAAGGGGAGACTATGCCACCAAATTTCTGTTTCTTGTACTTTGTTAAATAGTCTAAACAGTTTTGTTTTGGCACAAAGAGCATGTTCTCTGTTTTGTTTCTGATTGGTCTATAAACGGAATATTACTTTGTGCGTTTTCTATTATTCTAGTTTACCTTGTTTTGAACTACTGATCTAACTGTAGGTGTTGAAATGACAGATGAAAATGTTGGGACAGTACAAGTATTTCCTGTGTTGACTCAACACTCCAGTTCATCATTCATAAATTAAGGGGGAGCAAATTATAATAAGTATTGTTACTGTATATTCTGAAATACAGGTACTTAAACAAAATTTGTTGCATGTGGAGTTTTGTGAAGAAATTCCAAAAGGTGGGGATTGAAAGTGTAAGTGTTGTCGTGAAGTGTTGGTTCAACATTCTGGTAACTAGTGTTGGCACAACACTGAACTCAACATTGCATTGTCCGAATTATTTAAGAGAAAATATTTTATTTTGCCTTTATTCTTAAACTCACCTAGTTCTACAAGTTGTAGTTATCTGTGATATGTTTCAGGATATCAAGGCCTCTAAGGATCGTGCAGACTTATGCTTAAGGAAAGAAGATAAGCTGAAGTGATTTGAAGATAATATTAGAAGATCTCTTGAAGATAACATCAAAGGAGATTTTGGAATTATCCAAAGAAGAAGAGAGCAATCACAAACTCGTGTCTATCACGCCAATGAAGAAGGACGGTCAAATCCTATAAGAAGGTGTGCTCGGCATCAAGACTATTAACGAGACTAGAATTAGTTCTGGTGATTAGACGAATTCTTGTAATAGTGTTAGTCTTGTTTTTACTGTGTTTTATCTAGCTAAGCTATAAGATCCATAGCTTATAGATTAGTTAGTGTTAGGATTGAGTTCCTTACTCAGTTGAGTTTTGCAAGATCATTAGATTTATATTTTGTGATTATTTAGCCGTAAGGCCCGGCACGTTATATTCATATAACACGCTTAAAACTCATTCATTGTGTTTGTTATTCCACTCAAAATTACTCTACAACGGGTGTTGGGAAAACATCGAATACAATCGGTGTTGGTACAACACTCAGTTTCAACACAGCGTGTGAACCAAAAAGGGTACCAATCCCGGTCCATACATTTACAATAATCATGTTGGGTTTGTGGAGGCTGAACGGTTCAGCAGAAGATCAATTAAACACAGATGAACATATCTCAAATGTGGAGTTGTGTTACTCGTATACCAAAAGTGGCGCTCTTCACGCCAGTGGCGGTGCACGTTCTTGTATGGCACTACGTGGCACTACTCGTGCAACCAAGAGAGACTGATCGAGCATTATGTGACGTGTGTAGATGTGCTAGTCACACCACATGTCATGTTACAAGTTTTACAAGCCCCCAGATTTTGTTTTCTCTTCATCAAGAGCAATAAATAAGAGTTTTGCACGTTTTATGTGTGAGAAATCAAATGTGTTTGTGTATGAAAACACGTGCAAAAATAAGAGAGAAACACGCGTGAGAGAGAGTATTATATTTGTATGATGTATCTTGTTTTTCCTATTGTGTTTGTAATTACTCATCAAGATTATATTGAAAATTCTTGGCTTGGCACACCTGAACAAATAGTCGTAGACGAACTATCTAACCAAATTATTGTGTCTTATATTATATTTATCGCTTTTCCTATATTGCCATTTTTCTATTACCGCGTATCCACCATGCAATAAGTGGTAACAAATTATTAGGTTATACAAGAGTTGTACGATGGCCGAACGTAAATCGCCGATCAAAAATTTTATTGGCTCGGATAATGAATTTTGGAGGATATAGATTAAGGATTACTTGTATGGTAAAGATTTGTCAAATATATTGAAGGATAAATTTAGTTGAGATGTTATACACTGATTAGAATGTCCATTGATAGTAAAACGATGCGCATGGTGCAAATATCTACATAAGAGAACGTGGTGTTTCACACGATGAAGGAGAAACAACAATTGTCATATCAAAGGTTCTCGCGGATATGTTTGAGAAACTATCAACATTGTACACGGTTCATCTGGAGTTTGTCATACCTGGAGATGATGGAAAACTATGTACTTTCGGATTATCTGAATGAGTTCAATCTTATAATATCAAAATTGAGCTCAATTGGAATTGATTTTGACTACGAAGTTAAATCCCTATTTCGTTGTCCTCTTCGTTGGGAGGTTGAAGTTGAAGTTTGACAACGTATAAGACCTGATTGTTAGTGAAGAAGTCCGTATGAAGGAATTGGGTGATTCATCGAGAAATTCTTTGGGATCAGTTCTTAGTATTAAGAATATGTTGGAACTATACTACGAAAAATGGCATCCCAAGCCCAATATTGTTTCCTCCTCGAATCAGATAGATCCTGACCCTCGAGTTTGCGGAAGTGTAGGTTTGTGAAAACAAATTTTCGAATCATTGCATGATATAATCAAGTACAAAACCCTTTGAGAAACAACTTGCAACAAATACGGAAGATTTGTGATTGTGATCTACACACAATCGCCGTACGTTTTTTTTTTTTCAATTTGTCAAAATAGAAATTATGATGGGAGATAAAATAACGAATACAAATTATAACCTTAGGGTTCGTATGTTGGTAAGAGTTCTTTAAGACTTCAAAGCCACCATTCCACCTCATTACATCAATGCTTACAAAATGGAGAGAACACCATGTACTTTTTCTCAAAGATGTGGCGGGGAGAGAGGAAGAAATTAGTTTATGTGATTTTTTTTCTCTCCCCGTAATGATATTGTCCTTTTTCTCCTTTTTTTATTCATTATTTATTTTTGAAGTAAAAAACAAAAAAAAATATTACGTGGAAAAGTAAAAAAAATATATATAAAAAATGCCACGTATAAAATCTAAGTTGCGTGGTGCCACATGCTATCCACGTGGACAAATCTAACAATATGTGTCAACGGTGGGTGGATATCGATGTCGGTGCTAACATAGTGGGTTGGGTTCGGAGTGTGCCAAGAAAGTGGGTGTAAAATAAAACGATGCCAATTTAGTGGACTAAGTTTGAAAAAACTAATAGTGTATGTGATGTTCTTATTTATGTTCTAGACTTTTTCTCTACTTTTATTAATTAAAAGAGTGAAAACCAAAACTAAAAGTATGTTTAAAATTTGTAACTTAGCCTCATGGATTATGGGAGGCGTGTAGCCTTTTAATATATTAAAGGAGAAAAAAATCAAAGTCTTGCAAAATTTTTCCCTAATCAATTCTCCAACTTTTAGGAAAATCCCATGCATAAAATCTCTTATTTATAGTTAGTCAACCCTATCTAATCTTTCTCCCGTATTATTGCTTATCTAAATAAGCTTAGATAATTAATAAATATCTCATCTAATGAAATATCTAATTAATAAATAATTAATTGATTAATTATAGAATTTGAATATAATTCAATAAGAGAAGACTTATTTAATTAGAATCTGGACTTTTAATCATATGAGGCACCCCATAATATAACTTGGTCACAACATTTGAGCTCAAATATTTTAATTAGATTCCTTTATAATTTCTCAAATAATAAAATCTAATTAAGAATTGAATCTCAATTTTATTTCCTATAATCAAATTTCAGGATTTATAAATTCTACGTACTCCTTATATGAAATTCGTGATTTCATAAATCCTTATTAAAGTGGCAATCCTAAGTAATCTCATTAATTAGTTAATTAATTGTTTAATTAAATTAACAAAATCTCTAATTTAATTATTCATATGAATTAAATATTTGATCAATCACATTAACCAAATTGTTAATGAATTGATCAAATTAATTGATCTAAAAAATAAGTGGTATTTCTTCATACACTAATTAATTTGCAACATGTTATTAAATAGGTACAAGCGAATGAAACGTGAGGAGAGCGGGCAGACCTATGAATCAAAACTTCATTGTCACGGATTAATTTCACAAGTCTTGTTCCATTAATCTTCTCATTAATATCAAAACATTTCCCTTACATGTCTGATATTGAAATCTTGTCATCATTGATATATATAGTAACTCGAAGCCAATTTCTTAGTGTCAACTGATATAGTCAATTCTAGTCAAGCTAGTACATCTCACTATGTTCTGTGATCTAATAGGTGAAATATATTATCCTTTTATTCACATCTTATATCATTGACTTCCATTAGCACAAAGAGTATTTGACCATATTCATAACATTTATCAATTGAACATTCAGTTCAAGATAAGTACTTGCAAGCTATAACAAGGGGAGCATATACTTCAGAATTCTAGACAATCCAATCACATTCCTAGCTACTCACCCGTGATCCCTGCAAAAATAGTGGTTTAGATTATGTGGCAACTGGACAACATCATGATGTCTAAGTCAAAAGAGAGTTCGACGACGAGCATGAGTCTGTGAAAGACGATGGATTGACATCAACGATTTAATGACCATCAACGTTGATGAATTATTAAAGGAGAAACTACTTGTCAATGACATTAACAAAATTCTCTTTTATTCCATGTGCTCCGGTCCTTTATAAAAACTATTTGCATAAGAATGCAAACATCTAGATGTCTTCACATCCACTCCCCCGGAAAGACTAGTTCATCCAATCATGACGGTGTAATATATTCACAACTTAATTCATTTATAGGTTCTCAACTATAAATGAGCGTCGCTAACTGTTTTGCTATGATCTACTGAACTAAAATTTATTTATCTTGCATATAATGACTTATATGTTGAATCTTGACCTTCATGATTCAGTGATCGGGGATTTTCAAAATCCTTTTTAAAACTATAATATCAACTATTATTATTAACGTAAATAATTACATATTTATCGAAACGCTTCAATGCATAATAAGTATTTTCATCATAAATTATTCAAATGAAATACTTTTGATTGTAGTCCTTTTATTTCAAAAAATGTTAATCGAGTCCATATTTAATTGTTTTTTGCACCTAGGGTACAAACTCTAATAGAATAGAGGTGGATCAAAGAAAAAGAGCTTGAATTTAATTGACTATATCCAAATCATAGAATAAAAAGACAAGTCCAAAACGGACAAAAGTTATATTGGATTTTTAGCAGCTTGAATGGTTCGCCATGAGGTCAGCGCAACAAAGATGAGCATATGTTAAATGTGGAGCGGCAAAACTCGCACTTCAAAAGTGGCGCGAGTAATTTTGTGTTGGTTAGGCCATAAGAAGCCTTGGTTGGTCACGCGGCCTTGGCAGTAGGTCGCTATAGTTGCGCCACCAAGAAGTGCTAACCGTGCATGTGCACCAAGAGGTGGTGTAGGTCGTGCAACCAAAAGGCGGTAGTCGTGAGTGTAGGGGTTGTGGTCAAGCATTAAGTCACTATTACGAAAAATACGGCAAAACACCTAATTTTGTGCTCTATTCATGAGTACGTATAAATATATGACTTTTGGACTTCTTTTGCATGTGTTTTTATGTGTGGAAATAAAATAAAGAGGTACAAAATTGATTTTGTCATTTTCTTGTTTGTCAAAGTGGGTCGATTGTTTTGATTAGGTTATTGGAACACCAATGGTGAGCTCTTAGAAAAAGGAGAAATCGCATGTAGGTATTGAGTCGACATATTTATAACAAAGAGAGCCATTCAAGGATTATAAAAGTATTTATTTTTCTAATATTGATGTTCCCCTTGTTGTGCAGCATAATTTTTGTTTGATAATAGCAACAAGAACGGAGTAATTCACAACAAACGAAATAATATAAATAATGAAAGCACACAAGACACATTTTGTTTACCCAGATCGTCTAAGACTACCTCTGGGGTGATCCAAGCCGGAGTTTTTACTAGATGGTGATGAACGATTACAAAATAAGATACAATAACTGTCTGTCACGGGTCTAGAACAATCTTTCACAATGTCTCTCAGATCTCACGAGTGTTTTCTCTCATATTTTTAACCTCTCCCTCACTCTCTATATGCACGCTCTTTTAGTACATTCTCAAACTAGGTCACACGCCCCAAAATTCACATAAATAGCGGTCGAAAGTGAACTAGGGCAACATGAGGAAGCTAGGGCAAAATTGGGTCGTCAATGGCCTTGTATGACAGTGGTATGAGTCGCGCTACATTTATGCTATGTGCCATGAAGCGTCGTGGCCTACTCTACCTCTTGTGAGGAGTTGTGTGGCTCACTCCACCCTCTGCCAGAGCAACGCGACAGACGCTCTGACGCGGCATGATGTGTGTTGTGTCCTTCCTCTTAGATGTTGTTGAGTGGATGTCTTCACCATCAGGCCCTCTGTCTTTACTGTTTAGGCTCCACAAACCTAAACCCCCTTTAAAGGAGGAAGGTTTGTCTTTATCTATAGCTTCCAACAAATGAGAGGCGGCCATCTTATCCTTGTGCAGTAGAGTAGCACCTTAGAGAGTCTTTTGAGACACGTAGCTCCTAGGATGGTTGATATGTGGTGGGTTGTTGATGTGTGGCAAGTGTGTAGTTCTTAATAGATGTATGCAATATCACTACACCTACGTGTTTGCAAGTGCACTTTCAAGTAATAATAAAACGGAAGTAAATTACATCTCAAGTATTGATTCCCAAAAGAATACTTAACTATTTTAGCAGTGTAATATTAAAACCAAGAAAATAATTACTTTGTGTGATGTGACAAAATAGAAAAAAAGGATGTGAGTGAACTCACGAATTTATATAACAGAAAGTAAAAGCAAATACATGATTGAATTGATTTATTGATTGATTGGGTTGCTTTGCAGATTAAGGAAAAGCGTGTCCAGGAATATGAATTCATGAGTCTAGAATACGGACATTATATAAAAAAATATCAATGTCTCTATGTTATGCCTTTTTCTATTGACTATTGTTTTGTTCTCAAGTCACCATGATAAGTTAAGCACATTGTCGTATCACTTAACGAACCCCAAGCTCCTTAACAACTTCAGGGCATTAGGTACTCACCCTTCTCCAGAAGTTCACCGTGTCAAGTATCCATACATATTTGTTGAAATGAACTAGAGTTGACAACTACATCTAAATTCCTCGTGAGACGCTAGTCATGAAGGTTTAGAGACTTGTTTGTGTGATCTACTATGAAATTATTGCGCTAACAATCACCTATACATCATTGAAGTAATATGTGATAATTTAACATCTCCACCATGCTTCCAAGAAACATGTACGTGTTATCCCCCAAGTAGCAAAGCAACAAACAAAATGCAACAAAACAAGGACTTCAATTGAAATAATCAAAATATATGTTCAAGGCATATTCATTGAGATATAACTACATTTTATCCTAGACACAGGGTGATTTAGCTAGTAATGATCGATGATTTAAAACAATAATTAATCATAAATATCACAAGAAATAAAAAGAAAAGATTAAAATCTTGATTTTGGTGAGTTGTATGCATGTGTCCTCTTTTATTCTCTTTTGCTCGACCTCGAAGGATTATGTTCTCTGATTGATCACCTTTCTCCTTAAACTTTTATCACAATACTCGAACAACAGTATTTTTCTATGGAATAGTATTTTTATGACTTTGTCGCGATATTTTCTTTTCGTAATCGGCCTCCCTTTTTAAGTTCTCAAGGTGTTAACCTAGGGTTTGGACTTAGCCGCCATATTTCTTCGTGTCGTGCGCATGTTTTGTGGCTATGTCACACGGGTCTACAAAATGACAAAACAAGACATAAAATAATAAAAATGCTACAAGGATTCATCAAATGTATAGAAAACAGACACTCAAATCACGTCAAATAAACGCTTATCCGTTGTCATGAAGTGTGTGTATCGTAACCTCCATTTGGTTTTTCCTTGTCATGCTCCCTATCATTATCCTCTTCAGGACTTAGATTGGATCATAATTGGTGTGTTAGCGTTATGAATTACCCTTCATGTGCTTTCTCCTTATTATACCTTTAGTGCACACTTTGCATGGTTTTTTGCCTCGATATAAACTCCCCGTGCATTTTGGCTCCGTTTAACGTTGACGCTCTAGGATCTCTTCTTGAGATGAGCAATAAGTGTGCTTGGGCTCATCGTTATAATGCTATGTTGGCAGATACTTTATGTATCATCAAAAATAATAGAAAAACACTCGTGAGAGATAGTATGAGATTTTTCTTACATGTACTGCCTTTCTTATTGTAATTATATTTTTTTATCAATATCATAGTGAAAATTATTACTTAGCGTACTCCTGGAGGTAGTTATAGAAGAACTGGATAAAGAAATTCTTGTGTCTTTAATAGTCTTTAATCACTTTTTGTATATTGTGATTTCCCATTATTGTAAATCTGATGCACAATAAATGGTACTAGAGCATCAGGTTTTGAGGGAGTTGTACGGTTTTGTGGGAGTTATATGATACGGAGGTAAATTACCTATCAAATAGTTTGATGGATCGAATTATGTGTTCTACAGGAAACAAATCAAGTATTGCATGTATGGTAAAGATATGTGAAAATCTTTGAAGGATAGGTCGGTGGAAATTTAGATATAGATTAAAAAGTTCTTGATAGAAAGCATGGCGCGATTATCTTTGTCACAAAACATGGTGTTTAAAACGACAAATGAGACAACTACAAAGGGTATAATTAAGGTTCTTGTAGAGATATTTGAGAAGCTATCAACGAGGAACAAGGTTTATCTGATGCACCATTTGTTCTACTTGTAGATGACGAAAGACTTCGTAGTTTTGGATCATCTAGTTGAGTTCATTTTGATAAAGTCAAGCTCGATTGGAATTATTTTAATGATGGAGTTAAACACCTAATTTCATTCTCTTTTTTACCAAAGAGTTGGAGTGGAACAGTTATGACTGTCACTGCATCATGCGAGCCCCGAGGGGGTGAAGCATGAAGTAAGAGTCTGATTATTAGTGAAGAAATTTGCAAGGAATCTAGGGGTTCATCAAAATTCTTTGGATTAGTTTTGAGTACTGAGAATAGAGGAAGATGGCAGAACACAAGCTCGAATTTGAATCAAGGTAGATCAAAATCGAGGAACAAAAACAAGTCAAAAAGTTTAGTGTTGGAACTGTGGAAAGAAGGGTAAGTACCAAGCTAGTTGTCGAGAACCAAATGAGGAGAACATAGAAAACATAGTCATTGAGGATATCTATCACGCATTAATATTGAGTGTATACGATAATATTATGGTGAATTATATCGCTGAAAATTTTGAAAAGGTTTATATTGTTGATGATAACTTAGGCTATTGAGGATCATGAAAAAATGAGATGTTCGAATCAAGTCGGCGAATGGAGGCATTTCGATGATAATGTGGCGTGAGACATATTCTAGGCCTTAAAAGAAATTCGATTGCTTTAGGACAGTTGGATGGTGATGGTTATAATTTATCTTTTGGTTCAAATACATGGAAGATAACTAAAAGTGTTATGGTGTTGACTCGAGGTTTAAATAAGGCACATTGTACAAGACCCCAATAAACAAGGATAGCATTGCGGTTGTGGGTGCCAAAGGTGACAGAATTGTGCCATTGTGGACTTTGCCACATCAGCAAGATGGGGAGAAAGCATATGTGTTTGATAAGTAAGGTGACTGATTTGAAATTAGTGGACATGGGTATTTCTGAAGACTATGTACTCGGGAGACAAAGAGTTTGTCTCTTAAGAACTAGTAGAACCATGAAGAAGCAGAAGTTGGACCTGATGCATAGTGACGTGTGGGGATGGGTACTAATAACATCTCTTGAAGGATCACATTATTACATGACTTTCATCAATGACTCTACCAGAAAGTTATGGGTTATGGGTGTACATAGATAAAAATGAATTCAAAAACACATTTATTTCGAGTATGTCACAATAACAAAACACAACAAGATGTGCCAAGCGAACGCTCACTTGAGTCAAAATATGAAGTGACACGGAAACGTTGATTCGTGTCAAAATATCCTCGCAATAGTTGTCCAAGCAACAATAGCAAAAGAGCATTTGATGAAGATACACTCTACAATCTCATTGCTAGAGCGGCAAAATCTGCATATAGATGCAAACTTGAGACCTTTGCACATTAAGACGCCTTCGATTGGGATATTTAAGACACCTTGGCACATTAAGACCTTTGCACATTAAGACCTTTGCACATTGAGACATTAAGCTCTACCAACCTGGAAATTGCAATATGTTGTGAAATACTATAGAGGGATATCTCTCTCTTCTACGTTAAAGTGTTGCCTCCTAATATGAGATTGGAGCTACAATAGAATAATGGTTGTAAAGTCTAATGCTTATTTTTGGAAAGTCTTCGACTTTATCCGGAGTAGTAGTCTATTTGTGCGATTGATCGGCAAGTGTTCAGCAATGCAAGGATAAATCTAATTGTCCTTCAAGAAATTACATTTCGACCTCTAACATATTGACCAACGAATTGAGTCTGAAACAATGTCGAGATTCGACGGATGGGGCATCAAATAGACGAGGTGATATGTGTTGTCTTGATAAAGAAGAGACTTATAACGAAGCTAATGGTAAAAGATTCAGCGGTGATAATTTCCAACTAAGAATAAATAAATAGTATGTTATTGTGAAAATCCTTTTGCAATCTACATAATTCGCAGATTGACACAAATTTACTAAAAATAGGTAAATCTAAAATTTTAAAAGTCATAATTTAGGCATGTTCTGTCTCTATTATTCTGCAATCAACTTAGTTTTCACAGTGGCATAAATACTCTATTTGTGTAAGTGAATTTGCTTCATCTATAATAATATAAAAAGGATGTTATGTTGATACCAATCTTTTAATTTTCTTATTTATCCCTCGACACATTATTAAATTTCGTTATTAGTTGACATATAACTATAATTTATTCACTACAACAGAAACGGGCTTTTGGCTCCGGCCAATCGGTAGCCAAAAGCCCTTTTACGTAGCCAATGGTCGTAGGAGAAACCCTCGTAACGAATGACTACTGGCTACGAAATGTCGTAGCCAATGACAATTGACTACGTAATCTTCAGTAGCTAATAACAAAAGTCCAAAATGCCCTTATGCCATCATCTAGGGAAATGTTCGTAGCCAATGGCTATTAATTAGCGACAGGAACATTTCCGTAGCCAATGAGTTTTTTTTAAATAAATATTTAGATTGTATAATCATTATTTGTGACGACACCATTCTGCCATCGTCGCCAATAATATTCAGAATTATAAAAAAAATAAAAAAAATCCTTTTAAGCATTTGCGTATTTATTTAAATGAATTAAATAATAATTATGATATTATTTGAAAAATATAACTGTGTAATTATTTGTACTATGAAATAATTATGGAGGCTTTTATTTGGTTGAGGTAGTAAATATATGAATTGTAAAGGGTGGAAAAATATATTAGAAATTAAAGGAAATTGAATATTTGTAGTGAATTATGAATGGTGATAGGACGGTACGGTGGATGGTGAGAATGAATTTATAAATGAAAGGGTTGAGTTTTTATATAATAGGGTAGTACAATTGGCTATAGAACAATTTGTAGGCGATAGTCATTGGCTACGGAACACTCTGAAGGCAATAGTCATTGCCAATGGAACAATTCAGAGCTAATGACTATTTTTTATTATTATTTTTCGAACGATTGTTATTGCCTATTTAATTTTCCATATGCAATAATCATTGGCTACGGAATACTCGTCGCCAATGATTATTGCCTACGAAAAATTATGTAGGCAATAACAATGGCTTAGAAAAATAGAGTACGCCCGATTCTGTAATTGTAGGCATTTTAGCGTTGTTCAAAACACAACAAACACTTGTTTTTTCTCCCTGTAGGTACATTTAATTATGATAGTGTAATGTTTTTTTATTTTTGTTTATGTTTTTTCGATATTTGGTTTGCTAGTTATACTACTAACAATCTTTTCTTTTCCTTTGCAAATGAAACGCATGCACATATACAAATAATTTTGGATCACTAGCTTTTGTTGTTGCTCGGTAATATTGGTATTGTTACGTATTAAATATCAAAAGTCATTACTTCAAGAGGTACGTACTTAGACTAATACAACTTTTAGATTAATTTGTATGAACTATGTATGTAAGATTTTCTTTAAACTATATTAATTAATATATGTACATTTATTAATTGTCTAAATAAATAATGTATTCCCAAAGAGATAGAAGTTGGATTTACGATCGCTTAAACGAAAATTGTGATTTGACTCAAAGATCTGTTTATGTGGTTCAACAATTCGTAAAGTTCTCTTTAGAATAAACAAGTTTGCTAGGTCGTAGCAATAATCCTAGGTGTCTATCTAGAAAATGCGACAATAGAAATTTCTTGCCCGGAGAAAATGTGGTCGTTCACCTTTGTAGGTGGGGTTTTGTAGCACAATACCATGTATAGGTAGCTCACGCTGAAAACTACGTTATGCGTACAGCGAATTTTGAAGGAGAGTTGTCAAGTCGTGAAGTAGGAAACGACGACTGTGGTGTTGGGAACGTTAACATAGTTTCATTGAGGGGGTCTAGTTGAGGATACATATGCAGGCGAGTTGCCTGAGGCTAATTAAAATTAAGAGTCAAACCGTGATGCGAGAGAATTTTACGAATTATTGCATTTTTCGGTGGTGAAGTTGCATAAAGATAAAGATAAGTCAGTGTTGTAGTGAGTGGCTGAGTATTTTTACATACAAGAATGAGCATAACGTTAGTAAAGCTGTTTGCAAGATGTTTTTACAGTTAACTGGCAATGTACAAGATAGAGAACATGATTAGGACTTTAGAGCTTTGCATACAAAATAATCGACATGTTTACAAATAATTGTTTCTTGTTCTATAGAGAGTATGAGAGCACTGAACACACAAAGTGTCCTGAGTGCTGGAGGGATAGATATGAGACCGGTAGAAAGAAACCAATTCGAAAAAAAATAATGGTACTTCCCCGTGGGTCCGCCTTCAAAGGCTCTTCATGACACGCTCCATCTCAGAGCACGTGACATGGTGCCTAAAGTGTAGGGGTCCAATGACACAATCATTTATCCATTATCAGGAGAAGCGTAGAAATATTTTGATAGGATTCACACTCAAATTGTAGCGGAGCCACGTAACCTTTGTCTAGGTCTTTGCATTGACGAATTCACTTCTTTCGGAATGTCTTCATCTCAATATAACCTTCCTCTGGATCTGTGCATGTGGCAAGAGTATATTCTTTAATCGAATTATATGGGCTCCTAAAAGCCCTGGCAAAAACATTGATTTATTGCTACAACCACTAATAGATAAGTTGAAAACATTGTGGGAGAAAGGCTTACCAACGTACGACAGCTTTCATCGCCAAATTTTCCAAATGCATGACATTGTGATGTGGACTATGAGCGACTTTTCGCATACAGGATGTTGTCTTACTGCAATACACATGGGAAGTTATCATGTTTTTGTTGCATTGAGGTCCCAAAGACTTGAAGCCTGGAAAGAAACCCACATTCTTTGATTTCCACCCAAAAATCGTGCATTCTACAAAAATAAAAGACATTTCAGAAAGGATATGGCTGAATTGGACGAGCTTGCATGTTGAAAGATAGGAGAAGAAACAGTAGCTATTGTTGTTGATTTGGCAGAGGTGTCTTTTGGATCAAAGTTGAAAAAGATTCTAGGTTTTGGCCAAACGCAAAATTGGTGATGTAGGAGTATCTTTTGGTAATTACCCTATTGGTGCACTAACCTAATCTGGCACGACTTGGACGTAATGCGCATCAAGAAAACATTCATTGAAAATATCAAGAACACAGTAATGGATGACTCTAACAAAACAAAAGACAACTTGAACGCTTAAATAGAATTGGTGAGAGAAACCTATCGCACCGATTTATTCTTGATCTATGTCAACGGCGACAAAGTGTACTGATTTGAAAATAGATCGTATTATATATGTATGTGTGTCTGTTACAACTGTATGATCAAATAATATAACGAGTTTATCTCAAATTAGGCCTACACTATGTATCTCGCGTAGACTTGGTCCAGAACACCCCAAACTAACGCCTCGATGCTTGGATGGCAATGGTATATCGGTGACTAGATCAGTTGTATGTCGGTGATCGTCTTCGATATGATATCGAGGATTCCCCTCGATGCTTGGATGGCAATGGTATATCGGTGACTAGATCAGTTGTATGTCGGTGATCGTCTTCGATATGATATCGAGGATTCCCCTCGATGTGAGATCGGTAGTGTGGTGGTATGACGTATCAGAGAAACACAAGGTAGTCCCGATATCGAATGTGATATCGAGAGTGAGATCGGGGATGTATTTCGATGTGATGCATGGTAGCTGGGGGATAATAACTGCTCCTCTTGGGATCCGGATACCGCATATTTATATACCTCGGGATCCGGGGACCACAGTAACATATCGGTGATTATTACCGATATGATATCGAAAGTGGTCCCCGACATGGTCAAATAGGGGCCTGGTTTGGGCCAGGCCTAATATGCGGGAAATGCCCATATCATGTAGTCCCCCAATTTGGGGATTCTTATCTTAGAGATAAGAATTCGCAAATTTAATTTTAAATTTCTGGGTTACCTGTACCCTTTGTCCCGCCAGTTCAAATGACGGAGATCAAATTTGCGGGAAATGCACCTTGTGATGAACTTCGATGGGTCCCCTAATGCAGTGGACGTCTAGTTTGAGGTCCTCGTTTGAATTATACGTTTCTTGGGATTTGAGTTTCTTATAAATATAGGAATTGCACTTTGAGAATTGTGACGGAGTCCTTTACACACGTGTACTCCAAGCGACGTGGTGAGTGGACGGATGGATCGTTGATGATTCCGGACTGAACTCGGGTTATCCCAAGCTGCCTACGTATCCCTTTGGGGGAATCAAGTCGGACGTAGTTCATTTGTCTATTCTGCACTGCGCAGCTTTACGGTTTTGACCATATCTCCTTGCAGGATGGTCCAAATCTCAAACCGCTTCTTGATATGGAAAGTACATGTTGGGGAGATAAGTATATCGGTAGTGACATCCGATATAAGATCGAGTATTATGGCACATCAGAGATATGTCGAGGTTCCACCATATCGGCCATATCTCGAGATTGGTATATCGAAACCTCGATCTGCTTCTTCATCTAGGTAGCTGACACATGTAGCTTTCCATACATATATTATACATTTCGAATGGATAAGTACATCGGTAGTTATGTTTGATATAATATCAGGTATTGCAGTATGTCGAAGGTATATCGGGGATCTATGTCGAATGTGGCATATCGGGGATGATATTCGATGCACATTTCGATATAGACTTGAAGGGGTGATCCCTAGGTGTTTTTCCATCTTGTGTTTAATAGAGTTCAATTTGTAGGAATGTCGTCCTGATCTCCTCCGGGTTGGAGCGGAGAGGTTTATGGAAAGCTCGAGCTTCTGAAATTTAGTTTTGAAGGTTCGGGAGGCGGCATTTCATGCTTAGGGCATGTACTGAGAAATGATGGTTTCAAAGAATCCCTCGAGTTGAGTGGGTTGAACCCAAGGCACGATCATAACGACCTAACGATTGGTGGATTAGACGAGGTGGAGGAGGGTACGGCCGACCCTAACGTGTTTTCCGAGGTCGTTGAGAAGAAGACTGAAGGGTCCATGTGGGAGTAGTTGTTTGCTGCCTTTATTGTAACTTGAATTTATCCCTTTCCGGACTATCTCCAATTCGTGGTTCTGTAACTGAATATGTATTTCTTTGTTGTCTTCATAATATGTGACTCTTCGTGGCCTTGTTGTCTGATAACTTGTTGATTTTTTATTGTCACGATGATAGAGTATGTAGTATTCCGATATCTGAGCCGCATTCATTTCGTTCTCGTATTTGATGAGATTTCTTTAATCTGCTTGTTGTCAACAAGGAATGATTAGAATTTCCTCGGGGTTGGTAGAAACATGGGTAATCTGCCACCACTCCTGTGTTTAGGATCGACCCCGTTATCACAGGGGATATTCTTCTTGTGGTTAGGGGCCCATCCCGTTATCACAGGGAAACCGCTACCATTCAAATGTTTATGGTCGACCCCGTTATCACAGGGGATGTTTTTCTTGTGGGTAGGGGCGCATCCCGTTATCACAGGGAACCCGCTACCGTTGCAATATTTATGATCGACTCCGTTATCACAGGGGATATTTTTCTTGTGGGTAGGGGCGCATCCCGTTATCACAGGGAACCCGCTACTGTTGAAATGTTTATGATCGACCCCGTTATCATAGGGGATATTTTTCTTGTGGGTAGGGGCGCATCCCGTTATCATAGGGAACCCGCTACCGTTGAAATGTTTATGATCGACCCCGTTATCACAGGGGATATTTTCTTGGATCGGCCCCGTTATCACAGGGAATTTTTTCTTTGATCAACCCCGTTATCACAGGGAATTTTTTCTTGTCGTTATCACAGGGGATTTTTTCTTGGATTGGCCCCGTTATCACAGGGAATTTTTTTTATTGGATCGACCCCGTTATCGTAGGGAATTTTTTCTTAGATCGACCCCGTTATCACAGGAGATTTTTTCTTGGATCGACCCCGTTATCACAGGGGATTTTTTCTTGGATCGGCCCCATTATCACAGGGGATTTTTTCTTGGATCGACCCCGTTATCACCGGGAATTTTTCTTGGATCGACCCCGTTATCACAGGGGATTTTTTCTTGGATCGGCCCCGTTATCACAGGGGAGTTTTTCTTGGATTGGCCCCGTTATCACAGGGAATTTTTTCTTGGATCGGCCCCGTTATCACAGGGGAGTTTTTCTTACTTAGCGCCTCAGTATGTCGTTTGCCGAGAACAGTGTTGGCTCAGGTTTGCTCGAGATGGATTTCGAAGAGATCGGAGTGGGATTTTCTGAAAACGAGATGTTCGGGTCTGACCAGTTGATTGGCGACCAGTCTGGTGCTGAATTCTCTTCTCCGCCGGAAGCTGACGGTCCCAATGTAGGTGAATGGGGCTTGGGGATTAGCCCCCCAAAATATAAGACCTCGGAGAAGTACGAGGATATGTCGTCTCATGTTCCTCATCATGTTGGTTATTACTCCGACGAGTATGACATCCTTGAGGGGTATAAGGTCATATTCCCTAGTGCGGCTCAACGAATGCATACTCCACCGAAAGGCTGCATTACTGTTAATGCCAAGCATTTTAAGAACGGATTGCGCTTCCCAATTGATCCTGCGGCTAGTGCTATCATAGCGAGCATCGGGGTCTGCTTGGGGCAGCTATCCCCCAATTCTTTGGGGTACATCGTGGCTTTCATTTGTGTCATGAGAGCGTTGGGTGCCCCTTGCGGAGTTAATGAGTTCTGGCAACTCTTTAGTGTCATGGTCAACAGGAAGGGCGGTGATGAGGGGTTCTTTTGCGTGCGGGCCCAGACGGGTCTTAGGTTCGTGCAATATACTCAATACAATTATGGATTTGGAAATAAGTGTGAGTATATGTATATCCAGGAGAGGACGGCTGGTGAATTTGATGTGCTTCCTAGTGTGTGGTGCGAAGTCACCAAATATGAGAGACGAGCCGCTGTCGGGACAATTGCACATAGCCTCGAATTTATGAGGAATCTGATTAACCATCCGTACGACGGTACCCTGCGTTGCAGTGACATAGTTTTGCGAGCAAGTGGGATATCTCCCGTACGTTATAACGGTCCCTTTACTCTCGGTAAGTGTTATATCTTTACAAATCGATAGCTTCCTCCCGATTTATCTCTTGATCTTATGTTTCATGTATCTTGCAGCCAATTTGGTAGAGTACTGTAGTCTGGACGCGATAGCGGAATGTAGACAGTTGGGGGCCGAAGCCTCTACAGATGACGCACCTCCACTTGTCAAGAAGAGGGGTCGTGAGGGCGTACGCAAGAATGCGAAGAAATCTGTTCCCTCATCGAGTGGTAATACTGCCGGGGTGGGTAGTGCCTCGCAGTCTCAACATGACGTTGATGTTGGGATGTCCACGGGGCGAAAAAGAAAAACGAAAGGGGGTAGTTCAAGTGGGGATCACTCTGTGCGCGAAATGTATTCTTGGTGTGGGACTTGTATTTCATGTCTTCTTCTGATTTTAGAGTGCTTCAGCGAGTCCACATAGCACATCCATCCTTGTACCTTATCACCTAGAATTTCGCCGACTCCTTGAGGTGTCGGGAATTTGATCTTCTGGTAATAAGTAGAGACCACTGCTCTGATCTGGTTGAGTGCTGGTCGGCCAATGATGGCGTGGTAGGGGAATGGGATGTCGACTATTATGTATTTTATCGGCGTCACCCGGGTGCGTGGGTTTCTCCCAAACACTGTGGGCAATATAACTTGTCCGAGTGGAACTACCTCTGCTCTGCCGGATCCGGTCAATGGGGTGGATATCGGCTCTAGCCGTCTCGGGGCTATCATCATGTGCTCGTAGGCTTTTGAGAATATCAGGTTCGCGGAGCTTCCGCTGCGGTCAGGGCCAACGGACTAAGTTGCTCCAAGTCTCTCCTGGTGAAAGATATCTTCTGCTCCAAGTACGCTTCTGGTATGATTGCATTTGTGTACCCAATGTAGGCCCCACCCTGGACTCTTCGTGTTATAGTTTCTCGGCCGCGAGCAGTGTCGGCTCCCAAGGCTCCTCCATTGATCATGTTTATGACGCCTCTGCTCGGGGCATTCACTATATCCCTACCACACTCCTCGGGTGCCTCAATCATCTTCTGCTTTCCTCTCCTGGGTGAGTAATCTCTTCTAGGGGATAAAGAATGTTTTTGTCCCCTTAGCATCTTCCTTGGCATTTCTAACAAACTCGACCAATTTTCCTTCTTTAATCAATCTTTCAATTTCATTCCTTAGGTGCGTACAATCCTCCGTTCTGTGTCCAGGTTGATGGTGGTACGCACAGTATTTGTCCGACGACTTCATCCCGGGAGTCTCATTCACTGGCCTGGGTTCCGTCAACCATCTGTTTCTTTTTGCCACGGCCATCACTTCCAGAATGCCTCTATTCAACGGTGTGTACGTCCTTGGGGGCCTTTCTCTGTTGCGATCTCTGTCCGCATTCCTGTTGGGAAATGAACCTTGACACGCTGCCATCATCTCGTCCTCGTAAACATTTGGATCGCGAGCATGTTGATCTATGCTACGGTGGGCTCAGCCAATTTGATTAACTCGCCGGCGAACCTGTGATGGGTCGTACCCTTGAACAGCATCATCATGACCTGCCTGCCATGTGGCTCATCCACTTTCAACAATTCATCATTGAACCTCTTCATATATTCCCGGACGTTCTCCCGTTCCCTCTGCTGCACCATGCCGAGGTGTAACAGGTTGACCTTCATTCTCTTTTGGCTAGAGAACTGGTTCTCAAACTTTTCCCTTAGTTGCTCGTAGTTCGTTATGGATCTGGCCTCCAGCCTAGCAAACCAATCCAGTGCAGCACCCGTTAAAGTGGTGGATAGGATCTTCGCCTTTATGTTTCTTGAGTAGTTGTGCAGATTCAAAATGCTATTGACCTGATGGAGATGATCTATAGGATCACTTCTTCCGTCGTATGGCTTGATCACTGGGATCTTGTCCCCTCTTTGCAATACCTCAGCCTCTATCTCATTCGAAAACGGGGTCCTGTTGCGACCCTTCCAATGACTCTGAGTCACCTTCCTCGTTAACTCCACCCTCTCGCGGTCTAGTTGTTCCATCCTCCTCGATATTACCTGCAGTACTTCTGCATCCTCATTTTTCGAATGTGCAATCTCAGCGCGGTCGCAACCGTGTTCCATTCTCCTGATTATTTCCACCCTCTCGCGGTCAAGTCGTTCCATCCTTTTTGCTATCTCTCGGTCCAGGGTCCTAGGGTCTCGTCTCTCCGACATGTCGTAAGCAGTGGGCGATATCTCTCTGAATGAGTCCCCCGTATCTTCATGTTCATCATATCCTTGCCTTGCCCTTCTCTCACCCGCTCGGGATTCATGGGGCCTTGCCCGAATGTCCCTTGTCCTTTGTTCCGCCAGTCGTGGAAGCAAAGTCTCCAATGTAGTGTCAAGCGCCGCTTTTACAGAAGCGTTGATCTGCGCTAGCATCTCCGGGGTTATGGTGGTAGGGGGAATGGTGCTCTGACCTGCAGCCATCGTCTCTTTTGAGCCGGGAAGATCCGCGTTTGGCACCTCGGTCATCGGGACATCCGCCGCCGGGTTTTCAGTGGTCGGGCCCTCAGTAGCAGGTTCCTCCGTATTTGGTATGGCAGTGGTTGGACCAGAATTTGTGGCTCGCGGTGGTCTCCCGGGCCCGCGCCTACGTCGCAGTTCATTCTGTGCTGGAGGAAGCTCCATCTCAGCTTGGGTCATTGTCTATTCTTGGTCAATCGGCTGTCGAAGGGGTGGTGTGTCCTCAATCCTCGTGTTTCTAGTCACCACTCTGTTAAACTCGAATCGGGTCCTCCTTCCTTGCATCTTGGCGTCCTCGTCCGTGAACTGGTGTTCCCACAGACGGCGCCACTGATTTGACAATAGATCGTATTATATATGTATGTGTGTCGGTTACAAGTGTATGATCAAATAATATAACGAGTCTATCTCAAATTAGGCCTACACTATGTATCTCGCGTAGACTTGGTCCAGAACACCCCGAACTAACGCCTCGATGCTTGGATGGCGGTGGTATATTGGTGACTAGATCAGTTGTATGTCGGTTATCATCTTCGATATGATATCGAGGATTCCCCTCGATGCTTGGATGGCAATGGTATATTAGTGACTAGATCAGTTGTATGTCGGTGATCGTCTTCGATATGATATCGAGGATTCCCCTCGATGTGAGATCGGTAGTGTAGTGGTATGACGTATCAGAGGAACACAAGGTAGTCTCGATATCGAATGCGATATCGAGAGTGAGATCGGGGATGTATTTCGATGTGATGCGTGGTAGCTGAGGGATAATAACTGCTCCTCTTGGGATCCGGGTACCGCGTATTTATAGACCTCGGGATTCGGGGACCACAGTAACATATCGGTGATTATTACCGATATGATATCGAAAGTGGTCCCCGACATGGTCAAATAGAGGTCTGGTTTGGGCTTGGCCCAATATGCGGGAAATGCCCATATCATGTACAAACTGAAGGCCAAATACTGTCTTAGCAGGGAACAAAAGACCAAGGCTTTGGAGTGGTTGGCTCAAATGGAATTTCCAGATGGGTATGCTTCCAAGGCATCCCGGTGTGTACAGTTGAAGTTATTGGGGATGAAGAGTCACGATTGGCACGTCTTTATGCAAAGGTTAATTAATACATGTTGCATTTCGTGATTTTCTTTCAGATAATATGGGGTCCACTTCTTGAGATTCGCATTTTCTTTCGCACTCTATGTGGCACAGAGATTCGAAAGTCCAACATGGAATCACTAGAGCAATCTATCATGGTAAGATGTGCAAATTAGATAAGATCTTTCCACCAGGATTTTTTTGATTCTATTGAGCACTTGGCAATACATCTCCCCTACGAAGCCAATGTATGTTGCCCAGTCCAGTATCGCTTGATGTACCATTTGAGAGGTAAAAGGTCATTATGTGCCATTTATAAATGAACTGTTTGAGATATACATCTAGATATGCATTGTCGTTAATTATGTTTTTGTCTTGTAGGATAATGTGCGTATAGAAGAAATCGTTATTGAACAAAGCTCGCGTTGAGGGATCAATGGAGAATTCCTATATAATGTCGAAAATCACCAACGTGTAGTCTCACTATTTTTCACAATGCATAGAAACACGATACAGTCGCCTAAACAGAAATGAGGCTAGAATTTATGGTGATTTCTCAGAGCAACTATCCATTCTTCACAAGAAAGGAGAACCTTTTCTAAATGATGCAAACGACCGATATCTTACTACCGATGAATTTAAACTTGTAGATTTGTATACGCTCTTAAATTGCCCAAATGTTGACGGCTAGGGCTGACATGAAATTTAAATTACGTATACTTTCTTACACTTGTGGATATTTCAAAAATTAAAAGCTCATTACTTATTAGAACATTCATTCTCTATTTGTCGACATGTCGTTTGAAGATACGTGTTGTGGAAACCTTAGTGTAGAACAGACTCAGTACAAAAGGAATATTGAGTTTGTATAGTTGTTCAAACACCTAGTCAAGTCATAACGTTATGAGGTCGACATATGCCTCTAGAAAATGATCCAACGCCAACAATGCATGTAAACGGAGGCTACAAAGTGAATGGATTCAAGTTCCATACTTATTTACACATTAATACCAAGAATATAACTTCAGCGACATGTGTGTGAAGGGAGTTGTAGAAGGTGCAACTAACATGAACAACTACGACACAACTAAAGAAATTATTGAGGTTATTTTTTTTGGAAGCACGCACGGACAGTCGATTGTTCTATTCAAATGTATATGGTATGATGTCTATCGTGGAGTAAGAGTTCATCCGACAAAAAATTTGGTTGACATTGATCCAAGGTGCCCGCTAGCAACAAATTAACCATATATATTTGCGACCCAGGCACTACAAGTGTACTACACTCCATATCCTGCACACAATGTTAGGGATAGAATAGGGTGGTGGGCAGTCCACCCTATATGCTAGGCTTGTCTTTGACACATCGTCACTACTCGGAGAAGAAAACGACACGGCTGACCCATTGCATGAACCGTTCCAAGATGATGAGTAGTCTGGGCTCAATATATACGTAGATTTGAGTACATTCGACCACTAGGGTCAACTAGTTGACGAAGAGTTTGAGTTATTTGAGGAACCTACTTTGGGAAGTGATCTCGAATATGATGACGATGAGTGCTTTTTTTATTTGTGCTTGTAACCAACAATATATTTTTTATTTAGAAATTTTTTAATTAATTCAAATTTCTTTAATGTGTGGGGTTCATTTGGTTATATATATATATATATGTGTGTGTGTGTGTGTGTGTGTGTGTGTGTGTATAAACAAGAAGTAACGTTCAAGCAACAATATAACTTAATTCGAACAAACAATTCATCTAAATTAAAATGGTTATCGGCTTTCGCAATTCGAACATAGAATAGAAATTTTTGATGAACCATAAAATATAACTTAAATTGAAATTAAACTAAACATACAAGAATATTAAAATTAGGATGATTATTATTTTTGCCCCTTAAATATTTTTTGAAACTAAAATGCCTTTTTTTGTCCTAGGTTAAATGCCCCATAACTTCTATCAAAAATGCCCAAAATCGCTTATTCGGGCTAAACTGCCTATGTGGCGGTACAGTCAACAAGTTGCTAAGACTAGTCAATAAGTTGCTCTGCCAAGTCATATTTTTCAACGAAAAAACATTTTTTACACAAACTCTTGTAATTTTAAATATTGTACTTACACCCCATAATAAATTACTATGAGAACCGCACCTAAAGATTTAGTTAATATCAAACTCGTCCCATGTTCAAACAACACAGAAACAAACTCGATATTAATGAATTCTAAAAGAAATGTCTCAGGGCCAGGATTATACCATACATAAAGAAAATCATTTTGTTGCATATCACAGCGGAAGTCTTGATAAAATACAAATAATAACATCATAGTTGAATAAAAGTGACAATACTTAGTTATTTAAAATCTTTAGGATCATTGAAATGCGTACTCAAAATAAAACTTAGCAAAATAACATCTTGATTTGAAAAATCGTTCACACCAGCCACACGTAAGTCGCCTTTTATTCTGATAAATGGCCAAACAAAACAAAAGAGGAATAAGTCTTTAATGACTTAGTGATATTTATAGGTTTAGGGGTAAATTGAACAAGAATAAGTAGAATACAAAATTGATCTGAACGATAAAGAATGGCAAAAAATAACTATTGAGCCTTAATAACATATGAACATGAAGTAATGAAAATGAACATGTACACATAAAAATTAGATTCAACCTTATATCAACGAGTATACTACCTTATACCTCCCAAAGAGGAGTAACCTCCCAACAAAATGAAAACACATGCTCAAGTACATGTCTATCTAGCACGCGGGGTATAATCAACTCTTGACTATACGCGGCACCTAGATCGATAGGTATTATGCAAAAATACTTAAACCGACAGCCCTTGCTGCCCAGCAGTAAATTAACACAATCACGGGCCCAACTTCCCAAAGGCGTCCCAATTGGTGAAACATAACATTACATGAGCTAGTAAGCCGGATAATATCCGTTGCTCGTTTGCGTAGTCCAGGAATCAATATATCGGTTATCATATTAGGTTAGGTAATACGATTATGAATTGACGGGTCATAGAGATTTAGCATTTGAACATGATGTAACAATAAATAAAAGAAACCGAATCACCAACAAGAATAAGAATGAAAAATGAAGGCAATATAAAGGATGAAAGAAATTGCTCGCGACTCGAAAATAAAATCACGATTTTTCTATCCAAGTTCCTCAGGGCCGGGTGCCAAACAGGGCTGGAATAATCAAAATCAAACCTCACCTTTTCCACACAATTGCCACCAGTTGTCCTCGTTAACTTCGTCAATCGCTAAATAAGTTAATAAAGGGTTAATGGTTATACAATTAGCTAGTAAGTTTATGTTTTTCATAAGTTGTTTTAACCAGTAATTAGGCTACCTTTTAATACTAAATAAGTTAAAATGTGAGAGAATTGTGTTCTAACATACATCAAAGATTCATATAAAGGATTAATATGAAAGTAAACTAATGATTCACTTAAAACATGCATCGTCATTAGTAAAATGAAACATACTCGGATACAATTATTTGTGTCATCTAAACTATTATCCAATGGGTGATTTGCTTAAATAAACTTCAATATAGTACATCTATCATGAATTAATTATGTACACATTTCAACCCTTCATATTAAGTAATCAAATAAAGAGATTAGTGAAATAATACATAGTGTTCTAAAATAAATAGCTAAAAAAGTGACATGCTTAGATTCTTATACCAACTTGACCTTTGCAAACAAATGAATATCATAGTTAAATATATTTAAAGAATCAACATATATATAGGAATAATTTCATTGAGTATGAGCGATAAAGGAAGAGTTATACTATTTTGTGAAAATCCTTGTGTGATAGAAGCTGTTTTCGGACTTTCTGGACAGATGCTGACTGTTTCTTGCTTTCGGCCATCAAAAACTTCACCTTTGGACATGGTGGCTGAATATGAAAGATTCCTAACCTAAAGGGAAATCTGGATCTAAAATTTCAAAAACATTGGACTTGTTTTGGATGAGTTATGATGTTTTTAGTGATAGAATTTGAAAGCAGTTTTTTTGCACAAAGTTTTGGTCGCTTTGGGGTACAAGGATTATGGAAAAAAATTCTGAAATAATTTTTCTAAGAAACTAGACTCAAAGTGGTTGAAATAATGAAGAAAAACAATACATGAACCTCAGTTAATAAGGCTACAAAAATTGTTTGAATACATATCTGAAGTGCAGACAGCAATTGTACAATCATGCAACAAGTTGTCCACTTGCCTAGTTGTTCACTTATCCTATATATATATTTTTTTCTCAACATGTCTTATCATATCATGGAATGTGATTTTAGGTCAGATGTTCATCTCAAATAATTTAGAACTTAATAACTTTGTTTGATTAATATTTGACCATAATGATAAGATAAAGTTTGATAAACATATTTATAGAAATAACAAAAATATTTAGCCATTTAAGCTAATTTTAAAATGATAATTATAACTTAGGATTTGAAAAGCTAATTTAAGAATAAATCAAGTGTATATAAGACTACCATGAACCGGTCATTAAATCTAGGGCTAAATTATAAATCTTTAAAATGATTTGGGGTCGTTACAATTACACTTTGCACCCCAAAACATATATAAATAATAATAATAATAATAATAATAATAATAATAATAGTAATAATAATAATAATAATAAACATGTATATATATAACTATTTGTAAAAATAATTGTATTGTTCTCTTCAAAATTTTAGGGTCGTTAAAATTACACTTTGCACCCCAAAACATATATATAAATAATAATAATAGTAAACATGTATATATATAACTATTTGTAAAAATAATAAATAGTTTAACAAAATATAAAAAAAAAAAAACAAAAAAAAATCATCATCTTCATCACCCCCTTCCCCTACCCCCTTCACGACTCCATTCAATTCAGGCAATAGAGGAAGGATTATCTCAGCCAGAATATTCCCATCAGACTGCGAGGGTGACGCTACTGATGCAGGATCCACCGGAATATTCCCATTACATGGGAAGAATAAAAAATGGAAAGAATTCTCCATCGTCTCAATATTTAGAGATGGAAAGATAATTCAATCAAATAAAGTCTTTCAAATCACGAAATCATAGAATTCAATCACAACCGTTTATCTCATCAAGAGATTCTAATTGAGATTATCTTTACACTATAAATAGAGAGATTATTTCATGAATAAAGAAATACAATCAAAAATCAAGAAGTCTTGGAGTAACAAAGTTCTGCAAATCCTCTCCATTAAGTTCATCATCTTCAAAGGCGTTCAAATCAAGAGTCAAGTTATTTGTTGCAAAAATTAGAGAAAATATCATTTTAATTCGAGATCAAGCCACTAGGCATTCAAAGAATTGTACTTCAAGATCGAAATACCTCTAAAGAAGATTGAGATTAAACAAATTAAAGAACTCAAGATGGTTATCATACAGTTCGTCAAGAATATTCAAGTTAAGTCCTTTTTTATTCGATATCAAGTTGTGAAGCCCTCGAATAACCATTTTTGAAGATCGAGATTCAACAAGTTCAAGAATTCAAGATGAAGATCATATTATTCATCGTGAAGACTTAAATAAAGTTGATTGTTAATTAAAGATCATGCTCAAAGCTCTTGGATTGGCGTTAAATCAAATCTAGTGGAAGAGATCAAAATCAACTTCACATTTAAGTATGAATTGTACTTTCTAGAAGATAATCAAGAGGATTTCTAGAGATTGGAACTCTAAATTCATTTAAATTTACGTCAAATATATTTGTACTAATTTTGCTTATCTCTAATTTTTTTAGATCAAAATTTGTGGTTGATGCGGCCTATTACACTACAATAGTAATACTACTACACTGCGAAGTGCACGATCAAGTAATAAAGTAAATCGTAAATTACGTCTCAAGTATCATTTCTTACAAAGATTTTGAATCAATCTCGCTCTTTCTATTCTATTCTCAAATGGTTAATAAATTAGAGTTGTAGGTTGTAGGTTCAAATTAACAAAACAAAATAAAAACTAATCTGAATGATATTTTAATCTAATCAGATGATGGGTGGATGTTTAGAGATTCAGTTTTCATAGGATTTTTCCTAAGTTCATTCACATACTTTGACTAAGGTTTTGATCTACGTGTTCGTGGCTTCTTTCGAGGCTAAAAGCTAACATGATCCTGCTTATCTTTTTTCACAGAATATATTATGTGCATAACGTCTAATCATTCTTATATTGGCCAGATATACAAAAGCATTGAGATCAAGATAGATGACTAAACACATAAACAAAAAGTCTTAATCGAAACATATGAGATCTCATAGGTACATATTCAATTATGCATAAACTCTAAACGTAAGGAATTAAGCTACTCATGCTTACAAGTTCAACATTATAAACAGACAATAAGGAAGGTGTAAAGGAATAGATAAACTCTCAATCCCTAAGGAATTTATTCCATCTTTGTCGTCCTGCTCATGCTGGATGAATATTGACCTTAATCCTTGCTAACTATCTCAAAAGAGGGATGGGTGATGTTGGGAAGATGATGATGGAGACATGTGATGAGAGTGTGTGTGTTTGTAATTTCAAGATTATGAGCTGCTATGTGGTAGTGTTCTTAATCGCATAGCACTAGTGTTATTTATAGGTAAAATAGTTGTGGGGCCAAAATCTTGGTTTATGTCAGTTTTTGGAGTTGCGCTACATGTCGTGTAGCGCAGCATGTCGCGTGGGCAGAGACGCTGGACGCGCAGGTTTCTTTATGGTGCCCACTTCGTGCTGTTATAAGCGTTATCGCGCGGGTCTTCTCTACTCTGTGTGGCTTCGCGGTTTTGGTTGTAAGGAATTGAGATATGTTTGTTGCATCAGAGCTCTAATTTATATGGCTTTACAATGGTATATGTCACGACCTCTGATTCCTTCTGTAACTTTGTCACCGTGCATTTGAATCAATGGATTCATTCAAATTCTTCTTATTTTATAGATTTTAATGCTTTGGCTCTTCCGCCTTCATTCCTTGCCTGAATCACATTTCATTCATTTGGCTCTTTCTTGCGCACTCCTTTATAGCCTTGTTGTGCATTTATTTACGTTTAGCTTGTGTTTCAACGAACACACTATGTTTTCACCAACCGTCTCTGAAACCCTAAAATACACGAAAATGTATTGAAATATGCTAATTACTTATGAAACTCTTCATTTAACCCCTTCTATTAAGGTATAAAAGTGCATACTTTAGACACTCATCAAATACCCCCACACTTAGATTGTTGTTCGCCAAGGAGTAACGCAAAACTAAAAATTGGCTAATCTAAAATAAAACTCAATTCATCAATCTTGTCAACACTCATGCATAAGAATATATTCTCAGAATGTTACATATTGTGAAAACAAAGGATGAGTGGGAGTATACAAGTAAACATTGGACATCAAGTTTAATAAAGTCATTGTCATGCAGGATTTCATGTGCTCAAAGGTTGGGTGCCACTATTGCTCATGCATACGAGTAAGCGTCATATTGCAATTCCACAAAATCATAGAGTTTCACAAGCAACCACTTCACTCTTATTCTCTACTTTTCATGTCATCTTCAAATCATGCAAACTTTGTATGTTGAGGATCTCTGAAGACTTTATTAGCTTGTAATGTTAGGCTAAGGTTTGGTCTATAGTAGGAAAAGGCATTTATGAGTTCTAGAGATGTAGATAGTAAATCAAGTCATCGGTTTCTTTTCCTCCCTTATTTGTTATTTTATTGGCCCTTACATTTAGGCCATTTTCTCTTATCTTTGCTTTTTTATTTTCGCAAGTTCAATCCACCCTATACTTCATTGATTTTTAAGATGCTCCCACACACTTACATTATCATGTGGGGGTTATTATATGCTCTCTTTTCATATACATCATTCTTTTGATTTTCAGCCTTTCTTTTTCATTTTTTAAAGTCTAATGCTTTTGCGTTTAGATCCTTCTTTATCCCTCCTTAAGATTTACTACATCAATTTCTAGGAAAACGGTAGGATATAATCCATCGGCTCAGGGTAGGTAAATGGGGCTTCATAAATAAAAGGCTTCACAAGAAAAGACTTCAGCAGGGTTCAGAAGATTTATTTTATTTGTAAAGGATTTTGGGCTTCAAAGGCTAAAACGCAATTGAAAAGACGGCTTAATTCATATTCTCAACATATGTAGGTCTACAATCATATCAACAACAATCAAGAAAATCACTTAAACTTCGAATCACATGCTATCCACTACTTTCTCATGAACAAACACCACTTTTCTTACATCTTCTACACTTGCAACAAATTGATAGGATATGAAATAAAACATGCTTTTGACAATATTACGTAAGATGTATTCAATTTATGAACATGTACTCTTTGCATCTCAAATCCGTACCATATTATGTATATAACATCATCGATCCTTACTTATTCATGCTTTCATGCTTCAAACTTGAATCTAATGATCGATCATAAACTAAATAACTAGACTTTAGGATAAATATATAGCATAGATAACAAAAGGCGAAGCTCTCCTACCCTCAACACAGAATCAGATGATGTTCTCATCGTCAAAACATATAAATAAAGCATAGATGAGGGTACTCCCCAGATCAAGCAACAAGCTCATTGGACGCTTGCCGATCTGTGGGTGTCGGTGCTTTCTTTATTTGTTATCTTTCTTTAAATGTGCCTCAATTCCATCCATTGATGGTTGTTGGTATTTTGGAGTTGCTCCTTATCTCTTCCAATTTGTTCACTAGCTCCGCATTTTTATGCCTTTTATTGATGTGAGTGACAATCTAGATGTTTTTCTCGGTGTTCATGTGGCTAGATCAATGGTGTAGTAACGTACGGATCTCATGTTCTTCTACAAAGAATAGAAAATAAAATAAAAAATAAAAAATTCAAGAAAAGTTGATGAATTTAGAGGGGAGGAAGAAAAGAAAAGGTCTTATGAATTCTAAAAGAAGTGAGAATTATGTATGTGATAAGGGTTCCAGAAATATAAATAAAAGTTCTTAAAAAATGGCAATTAAAAGTTGCATAACTCTTCAATATTAATTGTAATCACATTCGGAATAATTCATGTACATCAATGGAATTTAATCAAAAGAGAAGTGTAAGTAATGTAGGAAAGGTGAAAGATAAAGATTGCTCAGCCAAATTCCATGGATATCGATTTTGTATGTCTCCTCTTTATTTACACAACTAAGAAACGTGATTTCCATGAAACGGAGGATGCGCGACATGGCATGTGGCAGGCCATATCGTGTGCGTGCTTCCCTATGGAGGCGGATGTGCCGCAGGTTGCCCTTGTAGGTTGTTTCATTGTCGTGCGGCTCACTGGTCAAGTTGCACGACTAGCGCGTCTTCTTGTTTTGTTGTGCAACTCCCTGTTACACGTTGTATCTGCTACCAATTTTCTTTTCATCTCTCCACTTTGTCATCTTCCTTCATTTTCTTCATGATTCCTTTAGTTTCTCAATTTTTAACTCAAACACATTTCACAAGATTACTATATATGACTCAAACAAAAACTTTTAATAACTAAGAAATAAACTAAATTGAAAGACTCGAAATAAAAACTTACTATTGTGGGTTGCCTCCCACAAAGCGCTTAGTTTTATGTCGATTAGCTTGATGTTATTGGTGGATTCATGAGGGTTTGAATATTTAGATGAGACTCCAATCTTCAAAAGATATGAGTGTCTCAGCTTTGAGCGGTTTCCTCGTCTTCTTTCAATTGAGAATCTTGTGCTCCAAATTCGGATGATACTTGACGTCTCTTGCATAACTTTGTTCTCCGACCTCATGTCTTCTTCCATCGTTGTTTACATACGAACTCTCTTTCTTTTGGTCTTCCTATGAGTGGCTCACGAGTTCCATGTTGCATAGCACTCTTCTTTAGATCTTCGTCTTTTTCTACCACCATTTGCCAGTGAACTCTCTTTCTTCTCGCCTTTTGTTGAAATGGTTCATAAATTCCATGAAGTTGCCTTTTATATATAAACATTATGGACTCGGCATATATGGTTGTCTTCTTTTTCTTCATGTCCCAATGAGACAACTCTCCACTTCTAAATCTCAGTTCTTCACATGTCAAAGTTTCAACTTCAACGCCTTGGGTAGTATAGATGTCCTTCAAGTGACTCTCTATTGTAGATTTTTCATTTGTAGGCGCATAATCAAGAAGCCATTCGATATTTGGATCCATTATCATGTCTTTCTTCACTAACTTCTCATTCAATGCAATCATTTCTTCAATTGGTAGTAGTGGTTTGGCTTTTGGATGGTCTTCAATGCCCGATTCTAAGTAGAACTCGGTCTTCTCACCATTCGCCTTGAGTGTTGGACCACTCACATGTACTTCCACTACTTCTTCTTGTGTATGAATTATCAACACTGGATCAAGTTTAGTCTATACTTTCATAAGAATGGCGTGTGGTTGTGCCTCTGGGACTTCACTACGTCAATTGGAAGTTCTTCATGATCATTCTACTATGAGGTATCTTCTATCTCTTCCATTGACATTTCTTTCCTCACCTCTGTTTTAATAATGGTCGGGCATCTTCTTTGTCTTCTTCAAGATCGGGTGAAAATGAGAGGACACGTCCCATTCTTAACAGAAACTTGCAACCGTCTGGTTTGAGAATAGTTTCACTCATTTCAAGAATTTTCTTATACCATTTGGTTTCTCTCTTGCATTGATCTTTTGTGCGATAACGTAGAATCATTCAAAGATAGATTGGCCAGATATACAAAAGCATTGAGATTGAGATAGATGAACAAACACATAAACGAAAAGTCTTAATCAAAACATAAGAAATCCCATAGGTTCATATCCAATTACGCTAAGACTCGAAATGTAAGGAATTAACTACTCACGATTACAAGTTAAACACAAAAAATAGACAATAATATCATAAGGAAAGAGTAAATAAATAGATAAACTCTCAATACCAGAGGGTTTTATTTCGTCTTTGTCGTCCTGCTCTTGCTGGATGAATATTGACCTTGATCCTTACTAACGATCTCCAAAAAGGGATGGATGATGTTGGGAAGATGATGGTAGAGGCATGTGATGCGGGTGTGTGTGTTTGTGGTTTCAAGATTGTGAACTGGTATGTGGGGGTGTTCTTAATAGCGTAGCCCTAGTGTTATTTATAGGTAAAATAGTTGTGGGGCCGAAATCATGGTTTATGTCCATTTTTGAAGTTGCACTATATGTCGTGTAGCGCAGGATGTCGCACGGGTAGAGGTGCTGGCCACATAGGTATCTGCGGTGTAGCGCAGGTCTCTCCTCGGTGCCCGCGTCGTGTGAATATAGGCGTTTCCGCGTGGGTCACAACACCTATCATGTCACGCGGGTCTCCACTTCTCTGCGCAACTTCACGACTGTGGCCATAATTGCTTCTCTGGATGTCGAAATATGAATTCATTTATTGTGTTGGAACGCTGACTTCTTTTGCTTTACCATGGTATATGTCATGGTCTATGATTCATCACATAACTCTGTCACCGTGTATTTGAATCAATGGATCCATTCGAATTCTCCTCATTGTATAGTTTTTGGTGCTTTAGCTCTTCCTCCTTCCTTTCTTGCCAGAATCACTTGTTGCTTCATCCATTGGACTATTAATAGGGTCTTCCTTTATAGACTTGTTGTTCATTCATTTACTTTTAGCTTGTTTTTCCATGAAAACACAATGTTTTCACCAAACGTCTCTAAAAACCTAAAATACACGGAAACATATTAAAATATGCTAATTACTTAAGTAACTCTTCACTTAGCCCCTTATATTGAGGTATAAAAGTGCATAATTTAGACACTCATCAGTGGTCACAAATTTTGGCAAGCCTGGTGGGACAATCTCTACCTCTCATCTCTTTTCCCAACAAGCGCTTAAATTTGAAGTCTCAAAAGAAGTTATTTCTTGCTCAACAATGGAAAATGCAGCGGGGGCAAGAATTAAAGGTTCCTCTCAACTACACGTATCAGGGCCAAGGTATGAACCTAAATAATATAATCAAGCATTTTCAATGGAAGAACAAGTTATCGCACTAACTAGAGCTATTGAGAATTTACCACACAAGTCCATAGACATGATGAGACATTTCATTATTCTCCAAAAGTTGAGGGTTCAAAATACTAGAAGTCGTCGACAACATTGAAATTCAATGATGCATCAACACTACAAGCAAAGAAATTGAAGTCACCCCTCATCTCCAAAAGCAAGAACTCGTGGGATGTAACGATAAAAGTACAGCACATGGAAAGGTTGTTCAAGAGGTCGGAGCTCAAGAATTTGGTAAAGTTCTAAGCAAATGAAGTCAAGCCACTTCTCCTCTCCAAAAGTCAAATCTCTCAAAAAATGATGATCAAAGAATAGCGCATGCGCTGAAGTCCTTTGACGAAACCACTAAAGGTCAAAGCAAGAGAATGTAGCAAAGTCTCAAGTCAATGAATTCAAGTCGCTTTCAGTGTACTGGTCTTAGTTGATTAATTGAAGGATTTTGATTCAAGAAGCTGCAAAGAATTTAGAGCTAGTCCCAAGACTTTTAAATCTTATATAAAGCCTTACACTCAAAGAATTGAGCAAATGCAAATGCTTGAAGGTTATCAATCTTCAAAGCTTCAAAGATTTTGATGGGAGCAGAGACTCAAGACAACATGTTGCTCACTTCTTTCGCACATGCAATAGTGTTGGAACTCGTGGAGATCTCCTAGTCAAGCAATTCGTCCTTTTCTCTGAAAGGTTGTGCTTTTGATTGGTATATCAATCCCGAGCCAAATTCTATTGAATTCTTCAATCGTTTTTATAGCACTCGACTTTGTGAGCATTATCGAGCTTGCCATGTGTTACCAAGAAGATGTTAGGATTCTAGAGCCTGAATTGTGAACATGATGTACAAAAGTTAAAGATTGGGGTTCTAACAATATAGTACAACGAGGGAACGGGAGAGAAGATAAGGAGGTAAGCGCAAGACGGTGTGACCCATGTTTTAGCCGTGTTTCAGCCCATCTCGATTCTTATGCCCTAGCATCTATACATATGTTATTTCATACGTTTTTATGAGTGCAATGGAAAAAGAAAGAGAAAAACACTTGTGAGATTGAGAGACGTTGTGAGAGACTGTTCTTAATCTGTGAGACACAATTGTATCTTATTTGTAATCGTAAATCGCTCATCATCATCATAGTGGAAATCCTAGCTTGGATCGACCCCATAGGTAGTCATATATGAGCTGGGTAAACAAATTATGTCTTGTGTGATGATTGTTTTTTATCGTTCTCGATTATGCGTATCTCTCTGTTATTGTTGTGGTTTTTGTATTTTTCCCTGCACAATAGAAGAAGACAAACATGTTATTGAGTATATTAATAAATGGAAAACTCTATCTTTAAGCTGCAAAGAAAATCTTTCTAAAAAGTTTGCCATTGAAATATGCACTCAATGAATGCACTAGAGCATTTCCAATATACTCTAAGGAGTCAAGGCAAACACTTTTGAGGAATTAGCAACTCGAGAACATGCTATGGAAATAGGTGTAACTTTGTGTAAGAAGAATACTCATCACAAGGTGAAAAATCATATTGAAGTGCTCCCATATACGAGCTTAAACTATCAAAGGTTTTCAAAAAAAAAATCATATGCTCAAGATAAGAGCCTAAACTGTCTAAAGTCTTCAAATGACCTCTTTGACAAGAGACAAAATTGTTTATACATATTCAAGTGAAGAACTCCATAATATGAGTATAAATTGTTTCAAATTCAAAATTAAGTCAAGACTCCTTGACAAGACACAAAGTTGTCTACACATAGTAAAACCAAGAACTTAGTATTTGCAAATTCAAGATCAAATCAAGAGTCAAGACTCATCGGCAAGAGACAAAACTATATATAAACTGCTAGGTTTGTGGATCGTGAATAGCAAAGACTAAGGGCTTGATGGTGAAGAAGGCGGTTCGACAGCAGCTTCAGGAAAACACAATGCGCGTCGGAGTGTTGGTTGCGTTGCTCGGGTAGAAATAGCGGCACGAGTCGTGCTGTCTAGGCAATAGACAGCATTGGTCGAGCGCCATAAGCCACCTTTCAGGCGAGTTGTGCGCGATTCATGCACATGTCACATCGCTCACAAATCGTGCCACCAAGAGGTCGTGCGACCTCTAGAAGACCTAGTTTTGGCCCAGCTTCCATTTGTTGCCTTAGTACGCATTTCAACTACTATTTATATGATGCTTAGGGTGTGTAACCATGGGTCTCCAATGTGATTAAACATCCTACATAGAGAGAGGGGAGGAGAGATTAAAATAAGAAAGAAAATATTGTGCGATATCTGAGAGACATTGCGAGAGATTGTTCTTAATCTGTGAGAAACAATTGGTGTAACTTATTTTGTAATCCCTCATCATCATTATAGTGAAAACCCTAGCTTGGATCACCCCGAGAGGTAATCATAGATGAAATGAGTAAACAAGTTGTGCCTTGCCTGCTTTCAATATTTATGCGCAACACGAATATCAAGAACTCCTTAACACGAGTAAAGACTATTAGAAATTCCAAGCTGCTGGACATTAGTCAAAATTTACTTCAAAAACTCCAAGTCTCATATACACGGGCTATAAAGGTCTACAAGTTTTTGAAATCAAAACCTCCTTGATATGACATAAAATTGTGTACAAATTTCCAAATCAAATGCTCTATGACACACTTAAAACGCAAGTTACGCCTAGCACACATGGGTATAAATTGTGAGTTACACTGTTACAAATTATGAACTATGTCTTGACTTGATTCCTTCAATGGGCTAAAGTTCATTCTAAGTCCAGTCATATTTTCAAATTTTTAAAAAACAAATTAAATAAGTACTACCCTTGCAACATTCTACTTCAAGTCGATCCATCCATTCATTGAAGCTCACAAATGTTATCTAAATTATGAAGTGGAATCCATGCTAGTATAATTGATATCAACAAAAAAAAAACAATGATCGGACTTATTCATTCGACTTGAGATGTGTCAACACAAACGTTAAACAAGTCTTGATGAGGCATTTCGTATACATGTTAGTTTTGCGTCTAATTAAACTAAAATATGGTAAGTTCTAAGATGCAAGAAATAAAGTATATATAATTTAATCCCAATTTTTGAAAGATTATAATATATATATATATATATATATATATTCACCAAATCTTAGTACATGGAAAGAATTCTCCACCAAGTCTCAATATTCAAGAGATGGAAAGAAGATTCAATCAAATCAAGTCTTCCAAATCAAGAAATCTTAGGAGTCAATCTCAATCGTTCATCTCATCAAGTGATTCTAATTGAGATTATTAAGATCTCTTGGAGCAACGGCACATAAAGTTTATCAAGTTCATTATCTTCAAAGGCATTCAAATAAAGATTCAAGTTGGTCACCGCGAAGATCGGGCTAACAGCCATCTTAATTCGAGATCATGCCGCAAGACCCACGAAAGACTATTTTTTAAGATCGAATTCCATTAAAGAAGATTAAGATTCAAGAGCGTAATGAACTAAAGACAAAGATCATACAGTTCATCAAGAATATTAAGTCCTTTTTGATCAGGATCAAGCTATATAGCCCTCGAAGAACTATTTTTGAAGATCGAGATTCCTCCAAAGAAGATCGAGATTCAACAAATTCAAGAATGCAACGAGAATATCATATTTTTCGTCGTGATGACATAAAACAAGTTGATTGTTAATTCAAAATCAAGGTCAAAGTCCTTGTATTGGAGTTTAAATCAAAGCTAATGGAAGAGATCAAAATCGACTCCACATTGAAGTTTGAAGATTGTATTTTCACATAAATAACCAGAGAATTTCTAGAGATTGTAAGTCTAAATTTATTTATATTTATATCAAATATATTTGTACTAACTTTTCTTGTCTTTAATTTTTAGAGACACGAGATTTTTGGTTACAAATACATTTGATCTTGCTAAACACTTAAACACTCAGTTAGCTAAACATAAAAACCGAAACCTAACTCTCTATAACAAGACGCAGTTTCTCTTAGAGGATGCTTCCATTAATAGGTAAAAAGTCTTGGCGTCCGGTTTGGTGACTTGGTGACATAGGACGACGAACCCTTTACTTTAAAGAAAAATGCAATAGAAAAAAGTTGCACGAAAACCTCTATATCTTTTGAGTCGGTGCTCTATTTTTTATTATTAAAAAAAGGTATCACGTCGAACATCTTTTATGTGTATTGCAATTCGATTTCAAGTGTACTAGATAGTGCACTAACTTTGCGAGCCCCAAAAATACGTAGTTCAGACAACTTTTGGAGAAGAACTTTACTACACATTTTGGACGGATTTTTGCACTTCAAGTATTTTAGGAGTTATTTAAATTAGGACTAGTTTCTTTTTTTAAACTAGAGTAATTGTTTCTAATTATAATTCTATTTTTATTTTTTCATTTGATTATTCAAATATATACATATAACATAGTTCTTATTATTAAGGAGGGTGACTTACATATACTTTTAATAAAACTAAAATTTGATCTCAACTCATGGTGGATTCCTGACTTTTTTCTTCATTGATAAGCTAGTATATTTGATTGTACGTTGTTTGTTATGCGCCAAGTGGTATGTACAGAAATAATTTTGTCTAGTTCAATTGCTAGAAGAGGCACAACTGGATTAAACCCAAATAACATTGGTTAGTGGGATGCAAGCACGTTAGTACCTGCGTAGTTGGCGTCATCATTGACTCCTCTCAAGTTGACGCCTAAATAGTGAACCCTTTAGTTCTTCCATTATGAAGAAGGAGATTGGCATGCTTTTGTTTGACACATAAAGTTTCTTCTCCTCTAATGTTGCTATAGGAAAATGCCTAGTTAGCCTCTTTTACTACTTTTGTAACTCGATTTTAGTAGTATATAAAGGATAGTTTCCCATGGCTAGCTTAACCTCTTTTCTTGTTCAGAAACCTCATTTCTAAAAGCTTCAAGGTAGGTGATGAACACTCTTTGGCGCAAAACTCAAAAATGTAAAATATTGGTAAAAAGCGACATTGCATCTTCATGTGGGACTAAGCCACCAAAAGATCGAGCCAAAATTAGTATTGATGCCAGCCTATATGGAGGAAGTTTACATCTTTGATAATTTTAAACATCAATGAATTCGTCCTTTTTGCCTTAACCATGTGAAAATGCTAGTGCATCATGTTATCACCTAGGTTCTCTTTCGTGCTTGAAGTGTCTCAGTCAAGCTCGATTCAATCTTGCCATCATTGATTCTCTTCTCATGATTAGCTCTGCAAATGATGCAATGCATCTCATATGTAATTAAACATCGGGCAAAAAGCACTTTGCATCCCTAAAATGGCCCATTTTGACACTTTGCATCCCTAAAATGAAATGACACCACTTTACACCCTTAAAATGGATTTTTTGACACTTTGCACCCCTTAGTGTGTAGGGGTTTTTGCAGGGGCAAAAAGGGTATTTTCAATATTTAGAAAAAAAAAAGAAAAATCTTGAAAGTGGAAAAAATACTAACGAAGTAAAAAAAATCAAAACAAAAAAAGCAAGGGAAATCAAAAATGGAACCACCACCACCACGATAGCACTCCACCGAGCGTCAGCACCACCATTGTAGCACTCTCTAGCATGCCGCCGCCACCACCATACTCACCATCATAGCACCATCGCAACCACTGCGCCTCACTCGAGCGCAGTGGCGCCACCATCGAGCTCCATCACAGCCGCCCCACTACCCAATACATCCTCCATCTCTCAATTTTCTTAAAAACTCTTAAATCCAAGAAAGGCATGTTTTTTCTTACGACATCAATACCCCATTATGAAATTCTGAAACACAATGCAGCTATAAGAAACCAATGAACACAAATACAGATTTAACAAAAAAACAATGCAATCAATCCAGTATAATTACAATGAGCACTATGGGCATTGTTTCGGTGATGTAGTACAAGGAACAACTGAATTACTATGAAATTAAGTTTATATTGCTATATTCAAATTAACGTTAAAAGGGAACTGAGAGGTTCGTGGTGGATTTCTTCATAGGTCATGGGGCAAGGGTGATTCAAGTAATCAACATTATGTTGTGGTTGCAGCGTGTTATGATTGAGACTAATTAAATTGTATTTTTGTTGATTTGTTGCAGATTGATGAAAAGAGTTGTTGCTGAAAAGGGATTCAGCTTGAGGAAGAAGAAAGATAGTATGTAGAGGGAGAGATTAGAAGAGAGAAAAACAAATTAGCATAATTTCATAATAATGATTCCATGCAGTGCACCTGCTATTTATAACAACCATTTGATGCGGCATGCACATGGCCCCAACTAATTAAAGCGAAAAGGAATCAAACGTACGGACTAAAATGAAAAATGCAATAACGTTAATTAAAATAAATGATAGAATAAAAATAAACTCCAACGTTAAAACGATGCCGTAACGCAATGCCGCAATTCTTTTAATTTGGCAAAACCCACTTTCGAACTAATATGCGTCTTCACTTCTTCAGTGCTTAACCTCAATTCATCATTGTTCTTCATCATTGTTCTTCCTGACAACTCTGGCTTCTCAGTAGAACCCCAGGTTGCATCACAACATTTCCCTCCCCTTAAACAAGCTTGTCCTCAAGCTTGGAATGTTGGAAATCGTCGCATGAAATCTTCTCAGTTCTCCCAAGTCGCTTCATCTTCCGGAAACCCCATCCACTGAATGAGCCATTGAATCTGAACCCCATTTCCCTTCTTTATAAACTGTCGTGCAAGAATCTTTGGTGGTACTAACTCATCATTATTTTCTCTTTCTAGTGCTGGAATCACTGGAGTGGTGGCAGCAGTGGCGCCGATGCGTTTCTTCAAGACAGAATCGTGAAAAACACGATGAATCTGAGCCTCTAGAGGTAGTAATAAACGGTAAGCTATTGTGCCAACTCGTTCAGTAATTTTAAAGAGTCCTACAAACTTAGGCCCTAGTTTCCAAGTAGTGTCTTTTCTGATTGATTGTTGTCTGTAGGGTTTTAATTTTAGGTAAACCCATTCCCCTGGTTGAAACTCCCTCTCACTACGCCCCTTATCAGCATTCTTCTTCATTCTGTCTTGTGCTAGTTGCAAGTTAAGTTTGATTTGTTGTGTTTCTTGTTGTCTACTCTCATCTAATTCTTCCACCCCTGCTACTTTAAAGCACCTATATGGTCCTATACCAATTTGGGGTGGAGAGTATCCAAATGTTGCTTCAAAAGGAGTTGTTCCAGTGGCAAAGTGGTGTGTGGTATTATACCACCATTCTGCCATAGGCAACCATTTTGCCCAGAGTTTTGGGTTGGTGCTTGTCATACATCTTAAGTATGATTACAAACATTGATTAACCCTCTCAGTCTGTCCATCAGTCTGAGGGTGGTAGGCAGTGCTTAACTGCTGAGTCACTCCAAGAGTGCTCATCATTTCTTTCCAAGATTGACTCACAAAAATCTTGTCCCTGTCTGATGTAATGGTCTGTGGGAGGCCATGAAGTTTGTATATGTTGTCTAGAAAGAATACAGCTAGGGTAGATGCCTTGTATGGGTGAGAGAGAGCAATGAAGTGTGCTATTTTTGTAAACCTGTCTACTATAACCCATATAGTGTCTTTTCCCTCTGACTTAGGTAGTTGTTCTATGAAATCCATAGAAATGTCTTTCCAATCTCCATTAGGGAGTGGTAGAGGTTTCAAAAGCCATGGAACCTTTATGTTTTCATGTTTGCATTGTTGACAAACTGAACACTCAGCCACAAACTCTTGTATGAATTGTCTAAGCCCACTCCACAAGAAAAACCCCTGAACTCTCTGATAAGTAGCATTTACTCCAGAATGCCCACCTATACTACTCTCATGTAACATTCTGACCACTTGCAATCTCAGGCTAGTAGAACTTCTAATATACAACCTGCCCTTGTATCTTATTACCTGATCATTGTATGAAAAGAGTGAAACATTATAAGGTAAGACCAGTTGTTCAGCTATAACTTCCTGAGCCACTTCATCTCCCACATAACTCTCTTGCAAATCATTCATCCAGTTAGGAAGCACCATACTTATACTATTGCAACTCCCTTCCTCAACTTCACTCCTTCTGGATAGAGCATCTGCAGCTCCATTTTCCTTCCCCTTCTTATACTCAATCTTGTAGTCATAGCCCAACAACTTAGTCATATATTTCTGCTGTAATGGAGTAGAAATTTCCTGACTAAGTAAAAATTTTAAACTCTGTTGATCAGTTTTAATAATAAAATGTCCTTGCAACAGATATGGTTTCCATTTGTCTATGGCTAATATGATAGCCAAAAATTCTTTGTCATATCCTCAGTTTTTAGGACCCAATCCTTTGCTTATAAATGCTATGGGTGTCCTTCTTGACTAAGGACAACTCCTAACCCCTTATAGCATGCATCTGTCTCCACACAAAAGGGCTTCTTGAAATCAGGAAGCTGCAACACAAGAGCTTCCACCATACCTTGCTTAAGTTTAATAAAAGCATCTTCTACTTCATCATTCCATCCAAAGTTCCCCTTCTTTGTCATTTCATTCAGGGGTTTTGCAATAACCCCATAATGCCTTGTAAACTTCCTATAATACCCAGTTAACCCTAGGAAGCCCCTCAAAGCCTTCACAGTACTAGGCTTAGGCTAGTCCACCATACACTGAATTTTAGTAAGATAAGCTCCTACTTGTCCACCCCCAATTATGTGCCCCAAATATTCAATAGTTTTATGTCCAAAAGTGCATTTAGACCTCTTAGCTAACAGTTGGTTGCTCCTCAATTTATCAAACACCAACTGTAAGTGAACCAAATGTTCCTCCATACTGTTACTAAAGACCAAAATATCATCAAAGAATACCAGAACTGTCTTTCTCAATTCTTCTTTAAAAACCTCATTCATATAAGCTTGGAAAGTGGCAGGAGCATTAGTTAAGCCAAAAGGCATAACTTTAAATTCATAATGCCCTGAGACTGTCACAAAGGCAGTTTTTGGAATATCTTTTTCCCTCATTCTGATTTGATGGTATCCAGTCCTCAAATCAATCTTTGAAAACACCTTAGCATGGGTGAGTTCATCAAACAAATCCTCAATCAAAGGAATGGGATAACTATCTTTAACAGTAATAGCATTAAGCTGTTCATAGTGTACACAGAACCTCCAGCTGGTATCCTTCTTCTTCACCAGCAATACAGGTGATGAAAAAGGGTTATTGCTCAATTGCACTTGTCCTGATTACAACATTTCCTTTACTAGCTTCTCAACAGCCTCCATTTGAATATAAGGATACCTATAGGGTTGTTGTTTAATAGACTTAGCTCCAGGGACTAGTAGGATACTATGATCCATGTGCCTTTTAGGTGGGAGAGTGGTAGGTTCTGCAAACAAGTCCTTGTACTCTTCCAGTGTGTACTATAGTTCTACTGGAGTTTCTGTTTGTTTCTCCTAAGTTACTGGAGTAACCATAAACAGACACCCCACTATAGTATGGGGCCCCTTAGCAAGAAGTTTGCTAGCTTGCTTAGCCCTCATCATTCAAACATCAGCCCTTGGTTTATTCCCTGTATCGCCTTTCATTTTCCATTCTGTAAGTAATACAATCTTTAATTGACAAAATCAAAGGCTGGTAAGCCCAGCTTGCTTAACCAGTCTACTCCCAGTACCATGTTGCATCCACCTAAGTTAATGATCCTCACAGTAGCTTTGTAAGTTGTCTCCCCAGATGACCATTGGAAGTCTGGGCACTTAATGTTGCAATCAATTCTCCCTCCATCAGCAATAGTAACTTCCATAGTTTTTGTTTGCTCCAGTCTACACTTAAGTTGTTTGACTGTGTTGTAGTCCAAAAGACTATGACTACTCCCAGTATCCAATAAAATAGAGATCTCTTGTGCCTTTTACTTGTGCCAGTAGCCTAATAGTCTTAGCAGACTTCTTTCCCCTTAGAGCATGCACAGAGATCTTACATAACTCACTACTCTCTTCCTCATCACTGTCACTATCCTCCTCTCCTTCCTTTGTCCCCATAATAACAAATAGTCTTTGGCACTTGTGACCCATATGGTAAGGTTCGTCACAATTAAAACAAAGTTTATTCTTCCTCCTCACCTCCATCTCTTTTGGGGCCAGCCTCTTCATATGGGGATACCTCTTAGCTCCTCCACTCAATTTACTGTTCTCAGGGATTCCAAATGGGACCTTCCCTTTGAAGCCAGCAAAATTGGGTTTCAAAGCTTGCCTAGGAGGTTTGGTAAGCTCCAAGTTGGCCTCATGCTTCCTGGTCATGTATATGGCTTGGTTAAGGGTAGTAGGGGCTAACATTTTCACCATGTATCTCACCTCCTCCTTAAGTCCACTTATAAAGCTTTTAACAAAATAATCATCATCTAAATGTATGTTCTTGTTACTCATAAAAGCCTTTAACTCTTCAAACTTGTTAATATAATCATCAACATTCCCCATCTGTTTTAATTTATTAAATTCTCCTATCAAGTTTTCTCCCCTGGCATGAGTGAACCTCTCACTCACCAGTTCTATAAAGTGTGGCCATCCCATGGCCTCACGGCCCTCAATGTTATCCAAGTACCAATGATCTGCCACACCATCCATATGAATACCCGCAGTTATAATTTTCTCATAATCGATCATGTTGTTCAAGAGAAAACAGCGTTGGCATTTTCCAGCCCAACCCCTAGAATCAATACCATTGAGTCTTGGGAAATCATACCTCGGCTTGTTGGTTAATGTGTCACCTCGTGCGGGTAAGATCCCACTACCTCCTGAGTTACGACCCAGCGTTAGTGGTGACTGCACTGGAGTGATCGCTTGTTTTGTTGATTCTCCAGATGTTTGATCCACTCCATTCCCAAGTTGCAGTGTGTAGAAAATCTGGGTCACCATATCAGTCATGTTAGACATCTAGCTTTTGAGCTCTGTCACCCCTTCCTTAAGCTCTTGTTGACCGATCTCGAGTCCTTCGGATCACTGTGTGTTGTTTGGTTTTGCCATGATTTTGACATCAGAGTGTGCGCACAGGATATTTAGCTCTAAGGCCAATTGTTATGATTGAGACTAGTTAAATTGTATTTTTTGTTGTTTTGTTGCAGATTGGTGAAAAGAGTTGTTGCTGCAAAGGGATTCAGCTTGAGGAAGAAGAAGGATAGTATGTAGAGAGAGAGATTAGAAGAGAGATAAAACAAATTAGCATAATTTCATAATAATGATTCCATGCAGTGCACCTGCTATTTGTAACAACCATTTGACGCGGCATGCACATGGCCCCAACTGACTAAAGCGAAAAGGAATCAAACGTACGGACTAAAATGAAAAATGCAACAACGTTAATTAAAATAAACGATAAAACAAAAATAAAATCCAACGCTAAACGACGTCGTAATGCAATGCCGCAATTCTTTTAATTGGACAAACCCTGCTTTTGAACTAATATGCGTCTTCACTTCTTCAGCACTTAACCTTAATTCATCATTGTTCTTTCTGACTACTCTGACTTCTCAGTAGAACCCTAGATCGCATCACAACACGGCGGCGGTGGGGTGGTTGCTGACGGAGAAATTAGGGTCGCCATCACCAAATTCAGCACCAAATCAAATCAATTTGAATCTAAATACACCATCCAGGGAATTAAAGGTTTTTAGCAAATCGAGAGATCAAAGAAGAAGGAGGCATTGGCGCAGTGGGGCGGCGGTGATGGAGCTCGGCGGTGGCGCTCAAGTGAGGCTCGGCGGTGGTGCTCGAGAGGCACGGTGGTGGCGCGTTGTGACTACAGTAGTTGCGGTGGTGGTGGCGCGCGGCGGAGCGCTACGGTGGTGGAGGCGTGCCATTTTTCATTTCCCTTGCTTTTTTATTTTATTTTTTACCTTTCGTTAGCCTGGTTTTTCTTTACTTTTTTCTTTTTTTAAAAATATTGAAAATACTTTTTTGGTTTTACCAAAAAAAAAATACTTTTTTGGCCCCTGCAAAAACACCTACAAACTAAGGGGTGCAAATTGTCAAAAAAGTATTTTAATGGTGCAAAATGGTGTTTTAGGGGTGCAAAGTGTCAAAATGAATCATTTTACGGGTGCAAAGTGTTTTTCGCCCATTAAACATATGGTTATCAAGACACCAAAATTTTGGCATTGGTTTAATAATAGATTGTATATAGATAACGAGATGCGTATTACAGGTGTGGGGCTACGATTCTATTACAAACTAGACCTACTTCGACTATGTCTAGTGCTAAGTAGGTTTGGTCCAGAACACCTCGAACTGACGGTAAGATGCTCTGCTGGATGTCGAGGCTGATGTTGAACTGGACGTCGAATGTGATATCAGGGATGATATCGGGTACCTTCTACGTCGAATATGGTCTCATGGTGTATTCGGTGATGATGTCGGATATGACGTCGAGGGGTGTATCGGTGATATATATCGAAGGTATATATCGAATGCTATGTCGGGTGCTATATCGAATATACTCGATATCGGTGTTATATATCGAAGGTATATATCGAATGCTATGTCGGGTGCTATGTCGAATATACTCGATATCAGTGTACAGCAACTTAGGATAATTAAAGCATACCTTGATTAGCGGTATGTGGATATTTATAGGCCTCGGGAAGCGAGGACCGCACACGATGACCCCCGATATAGGTAAAATATGGGCATGGCCCATGGGCCAGCCCAATACGAAAAAAACCCATATCATGTAGTCCCCCAATTTGGAAGTTATTATTGTAAATAATAATTCGTAAATTAATTATGAGTTTGAATCACCAGTATCTCTCGTCCCGCCAGTTCAAATGATGGAGCTCGGATACGGGATTTCATTTAAAAAAAATTTGGTGGACCCCCAATGTAATTAGCGTAGCCGAGAGGTTCTCGTTTGAATTATCGTGCGTAGACATCTCACGTGAATTTCTAGAGATTTGTAGAGTCTATATCTAATTATTTCGATGTGTTTATCAAATTTGGCTTTCGATATAGGCCCCCATAAATGCTCATCGGAGGACCCAATGTCTATAAATTGCTTTGGAGATGAAGGTCATTTGCCATCTAGCGAAATTTGCCTTCTTTCTGCTGAGGTATGTCGGGTATCCCCGACATAGTTCTCGATATGTATATTAAACATATGTTTTCGCTATGCATTATTGATTTACATACTAGATATCCATTTTTGATGTCTGGTTTTGACATGATATTTGATATACGGATTCGATATGTTCTTCGATATGATTTTCGATATAAATTTTTGGACTTAACCCTTTTTCAAACTTTGGTTTTTCAAGTTGCGTTTGTGTTGGTTTTATTTTCTCAAAGAGTTTTTGGCATCTTGTATGTGTGCTTCTTTCTTCGTAGTCACAACGTCAGGCACGAGAAGAGTTGACATAACCGACTTGGAACATGAAAATTCAAAGGTCGCAGGGTCTCAATCTGCCTTTCTTGATTCTTAGTTTTTTCGGGACGGATGATTTGTACGGTGACGACGTGGGGGACGAATCAGACGAGGAGGGTGGTGAGTTCCACGGGGATGAGGGTGTGAAGTACAATGAATGGGGTCTCCGCGAGTCGCCCGAAGTAAAGAAGTATAAGACGGCAATTAGTTATGAAGATATGGTGTCCCATGTTCCCCATCATCCTGGTCACTACTCTGCTACCTATCATGTTGTTAGCGGTTACCAGATTAAGTTACCTGGAAAAGAGGAACGAATACATGTGCCTCATCGGGGTTCCATCACCGTTCATACGAAGCACTTCGCTAATGGGCTACGTTTTCCCATGGACCCGGCTATCGTTGCCATTCTGAAGAGTATCGGGGTCTTCCTAGGACAGCTTTCTCCCAAATCATTTGGTGCTATTGTGGCCTTCATATTGATTATGAAGGCCCTTGGTGCACCCCACGGGGTCAATGAATTATGGAGCCTCTTCTCCGTTGTTACCAACAAAAAGGGTAGGGACAGGGGTTTTTTCTTCATCATAGCTCATTTCGGACAAAAATTCTCACAAGGTAGCCAGACCAGTTACGGCGATTGAATATTTATATGTCGAGGAGAAAGTTGTTGAGGAGTTCAATGACCTTCCTCAAAGTTGGTCGACAATGGAGAAGTGCCAGAGGCGTGACAATAATGGCGCACCCAAGTGGGCTGCTAGATTTTTGGACGGTTTGTTGGCCCACCGGTATGATCTCACTACTCTTGCTGATGAGAAGGTGCTCCGCGTGGGTAGTCTTTACCAGTGCCTTCTCGAAGCTCGTTCGACCTTGGTATGTCCTCTTTTTATCTTAATTGTATATTTGCAAATAGTCCCCCATTTGATGATGTTATATTTGTTGTATACAGCGGAACTAAAGTATCGAAAGTTGGATATGATCGCTAAACGTGCTGCTGCGGCAAAAGCCGAGGTCGGCGTCAATGCGTCATTGTTCGTTGTTCTTAAAATACGCGGGCGAGAGGGGCACCGACTCAAGGAGAAGATGGTTGGGCTGTCCCAATGTGAGGAACACGTGGAGGGTGGGGTCTCTGAGAGCAGTGCGCCCTCGCAGGGTGGAATCGGTGCGAGCTCTAGTAGAAGTCAGGCTCCAGGGACTTCAGGTGTGAACCCTTTCCAACATAAGAGGAAATGCACCGAGGGTGGTGGTGGGACGGCTATGGGAAAGAGTGTCTTATTTCAATCGGTAAGCTTGTTATAGTCCCCTTTCTCTTTTTGGTTGTAGTAATGATAAATTAATGACTTGTATGTCCCAGGTTGGGAAGTTCCTTGCCACTTTTCTGAAGACGGCAAGTGACAATAATGCTGATAAGGTTGAGTCCATCTCGCAAACTATTGTTGACCTTGAGAGCATGGCAAACTATGACCCTGCGAGGACTGTCAAATTAGCAGTCGAGCGCAATGAGGCATTGAGTATATTTGGCTCTAGTGAAGCGAATTTGTAGCTCATGTTGAGGCAGAACTAGGAGTTGGGCATAGCCCTTGATGAGGCCAACCTCTTTCTTGTAGTTGAGAGGGAGAAATGTGAGGTCGCCGAATTAGAGCTTCGACAGCCGACGACAGGTACGGGAAAGATTGGCCCTTTCTGAGAGGACCATTCGATGCGAGGAGCCAACACGAGAGCAGAAGGTGAACATCGCCAAGGGTTTCTTGTTGTGCGAAACGTTCAAGGAGATATGTGCGGAGTATGGCGTGCAAAAAATGGAAGATGCAAAAGCTTCTATCATCGGTCAGGTTCGATTGCGTGAAGGATTTAGGGATGGGTTTGACCCCAGTCCGCTTGACCCGTTGCTAGGTTCGGATGGGAAGATTCCTGAAGATTCGGACTCCGATAACGACGATGACTCGGGGTCGGATGTCTATGCTGGGATTTTGCAGCAAAAGAGCCTTGTGCTGATTCATACGAAGGGTGCCCCTAAGTATCCTGGATGAATGTTGTATTTGCCTTATTTCCTTAGGGATTGCTCCCGTAGTTTCTTTATGTCCTTTGTAATTTCAAATAGTTTGAATAAAATAGCAGTTTTCTCTTCATATTCTGAAGGAGTTATTTTGTTGTGCGTTTTGTCAATTTTGTGCTGAGTAGGGGTTCTACCCGATGCATTACCCTCCTTATCTCGGTGGATAGGGGATCTTCTCATATTCTTCTACTTACGTTATGTCAGTAGGTAGGGGATTCTTATCGTGTACTCCTTATCTCGGTGGATATGAGACATTTTCTTTTTCTTTTGTTCTCCTTATCTTGATGGATATGGGATCTTTCTTTTTTCTTTTTGTCCTTCTTATCTCAATGGATAGGGGATCTTTCTTTTTTCTTTTTGTCCTCCTTATTTTGGTGGATAGGGGATCTTTCTTTTTTCTTTTTTGTTCTCCTTGTCTCGGTGGATAGGGGATCTTTTTTTTTTCTTTTTGTCCTCCTTATCTCGGTGGATAGGGGGTCTTTCTTTTTTCTTTTTATCCTCCTTATCTTAGCGGATAGGGGATCTTTCTTTCTTTCTTTTTTTTTGTCCTTCTTATCTCGGTAGATATGGGATCCTCTACCCGTTAGGGCATATTTATATCGTACCCCGTAGGATAGCAAGTATTCGACCACTATAGGTACTCTTCCCCGTGCATGTTAAGGCACCGGAGTCACTTTGTCTTGTTTTCCTTCATGTTGTGATAGGCAAGAGATAATTTCCTTGCTATGTTGATAAGGAATGTTGTTGTACCTGCCATAGATAGGTGAAACAGCAATATTTGCATAAGATATAATAACATGGCATTCCCATATTGGGGTACCCCATTATGGGTATCTAATAATATGTGTGCCCTTAGGGCGTGTGTCGTTCGAACCCCGTAGTAGGAAGCATCTTTGTCATACCATGTAGGATATGTACCTGCAGATGGTTATCGATCTTGAAATGCAGATATATAGCAATATGACAAATAAGAAATAACAATGGATATTGGTCGAGGGCTAAGTAAATCCTAACCCGCCTACGTATCCCACGGTATGGGAGTCAGACCGGTGTAGTTTCCCTGTTTTAGTTACAGTCCAACCCAACGATGGGGCAATTTAGGGAAAACATAAATTGTTCAAAGTTTACGAGAATTGAAAAAGTTCAAGTGATGTCCAGGACACTGGTCACCCTGCCATCTGATGGTTTCCGTCCGTATTCGCTTCCTATCCACCAGCCTTCCTTATTCTGAGGAGTGTAAGAGAAGCTATGTAGCAAAGCCATCCTTCTTCATGGTTGGCGATGACCTCCCCTATGCCTCCGGGCACAGGGAATTTTATTTTCTGGTGGTATGTAGATACCACCGCATGGATAGCATTTAGGGCAGTCCTTCCTATGATGATGTTGTAGGCGAAAGGATGATCCATTATAGTGTATAGGATGTTGATGGTCCTTCTGTGCGGTTCTACTCCAAAAGACGTTGGTAGATTCACATGTCCCAGCGGTATCACTTTCGCTCCCCCGAAGCCAATCAAAGGGGTGCGGATCTATTCCACGACATGGTGACCCAGGGCCATCTTCTCCAAATCATGTGCAAATATGACATTCGTGGAACTCCCGTTGTCTATCAAAACCTTGCGAACACCATAATTAGCCACATCAAGTTTAACAACTAACGGGAAATCAAGTTTACCTTCCTGAATGGCTTCTGGGGAGTGATTCGCCAAATCTCGGCTTGAGAAAATGATAACTTCATCGGGTAACTCATCCAATAGCGATGTAAACCCGATATAGCGGTCCTCTCTGAGTCCTTTAGTGATCATTTTTCCTTCCGTTTGTGGAGTCTGTAACGCCCCAAAAATTAGGAAGAAAATAAATTTATACTTTAGCCTTAAACTTTTGAAAATTTCTATTTTTGACCCTAAATGTTTAGAAAATTTTGCATTTTAGTCCCTAAACTTAAAAGTTAGTCTTTTATTATTTTTATAGGTCTCTAATCTTAAAATATATATTTCAATTTCAAATATTAACCAAGTTGATTGAATTACCTAGAAAAATTACATAAGTAAATATGTATGTAACAGAGAAATCTAATTATACCTATTTGAATTTTAATTATAAATAATTGAGGGACTTGATATGCAATTAACCAATTGATAAAGTAAGGCATGACATATTTTTGATGAGATAAGCCATGACATTCTTAAGAGCATGATTAAATTCAGATTTTTTGTGATTTATTATAAAATAATCAAGGTGAGACCTAAATAAGTATGATTAAACTACTATTTTCGCCTATAAATACTCACTCTTTTTCACCATTTTTTACAGACCAAAATAATATGATTCTGCAAAAGTAAGAAGAAATAAAAGTTGTTTCTTTTTGTGTTTTCGTTCGGAAAATATTTTTTCCAGATTCTTATATTGCCATTTTCTACCCACAAAGACGCCAAAACTTTTACTACGCAGGAAATGCCGATTCTACACCTTAGAAAAATCATAACTAAGTGAGAAAACTCTTTTTTAATCAAGCCCAACGGCTGAATACTCTCCTTGATGTCTTCTATCTTTTATATGAAGACATCTTTCTCAAATAATATGATCTAGAAGGGCATAATCCATAAATCGTAAACTACTGCTAAGAAATCCGATAGCAACTCTTATTTTGCAAGAATTATTTAGCACTGCAAACCTTTGTGTTTTCATGGAATTTTGGATTCTCACATCTCTCATGATGCTAGAAACAATAAACCATAAAAAGATTTGAAAACTAAGTTTATTTGGATGTCCGATCTAAGATAAAACCAAAATTGCGGTGATTTTTTAGTTTATTTGGCACAACCTTTGTTTTCTTAATTTATAAGTTTAATCGCCATCATAATTCAATGTATTTATCACACATATAAATTTAACATGATATAGTATTAGTTATAATTAGATTATTATGATTTATAATCATGAATTGACATTTTTGTGATCTTATTTATAGCATTTAAATGGTAGATTTATCATGTTTAACATACAATTTTCATAAGTCTTACAAGATTATTCTTGTCACTTCATGACCTAACCATCAAATAAGATAATTTATCATCCCTTATCACATGTTTTGATAAACCTCTCATGTTTATATCTTTATATTTAAGTTATAAAACAAGTATATGCATTTTTAAACTTACTATGTAAAATAAAGTAATAAATGACTAAGTTATACCTTTTAAGGTATTATTTCGTATGATATTTATTTGGTGTGTGGTTTTAAAAGTTTGGAATTGATAAAAGACTAAAAAGATGAGTTTTCCTAGAGTTAGTTAAGTAATATATTTTTCTTTAAATTCATCATCTAAGATTTTCATGTTTTGTGTAGTGACATAAATTAAGCTTATGTCTTATTTACTAAGATTTACATTGTAACTGGCATTCTTAATAAGAGTGTTCTCAATTCACCAACATGAAAATTGAAGAAAAAGTACTAATATTTGTTGTGGTGAATTATAAATTCAGTTGATTAATATTATTTAAATTTGTTAAAGGTTTGACGAACTAATCAACGCCATCAAGGTTCCCCGTACGAGTTAAGGTGAGGTTCCATTTCTGATTTGTTCTAGCCTCGTTTGGCATCCGGCCCTGAGGAACTTGGACAAAAAAGTCACTACTCCATTACCAAACCTTGACCAACCAATATTTCATCATAATCATGTTTGGCATCTCATCCCATAACATGATTTTCTTACTCATCGTTAAATCATATCCAATCAATTATTATTTATCATATCTATTTATAATCATGATAATTTTCCAATATTATAATCCCATCTGCTGGTTCTTAAATTGTGCAAAGAGCAACGAACTATGTTCGGGACATGTAGCTCAAGGAGCAACGGATATTATCCGATTTACTAGCTTGTTTGTTTATTTGTTATACCCATTGGGACGCCTTTGGGAAGTTGGCCCCAGGGATTGAGTCGAGTTACTGTCGGGCAGTAAGAACTGTCGGTTTAATTAATTTTGCTTGATACCCATCTATCTAGGCGCCGCTTGCAGTCAGGAGTTAGCTGTAACCCGCGTGTTGGATCGACATGTACTCGAGCATGTCTCTTGATTGTTTGCAAGGTCGCTCCTCGTCGGGAGGTATAAGGTAGAATAGTAGAAGTTATAAGGCTGGATTTGTTTATTGTTAAGCACAAGTTCATTAACTATTCTATGAAAACTCAAGTACCATTGCTACACCAAATTGTCTAGTGGAACTGTTTCTACCGGTAAGATCACTCCCGAAATGTATCCAGCAGGTCACAGTTAATTCTTGCATTATTAGTTCTTTTATATGAACCTCACTAAGTCATTAAATACTTATTCCTCATTTCTTTTATCCATTCCTCAGGATAAAACCAACATGGCAACATGGACCAAGTGAATAATTGTTCAGGAGTGCATTTTGGAATATTCATGTTTTGTCATTAGCGCATAGCCTTTAAAATAGTCACATTATTTATAATACCAAGACTTCCACTGTAAATATCAAAATATAATTTATAAAACGTGTATGGTTTTGATTTTGAACAAGTGAGACCCCTTCCTATGAGTTGGCTTTAGTCTAGAATGGGTAAAGTGGTTGGCCACCACCGAACCAACTCAGATCGGAGCATGCTCGTGGGACGCGGTCGTCACTGTATGGTATCAGAGCCATTGGTTAAAATATTTGGACAAACATTAATCACTCAAATATGTTTCACTAAAATATTCATATAGATTAAAACATATATTCTTACATCAAACACTGATAAACATAAAAGAGTTACAATCGGAGTGTCGTATCTACATCTAAAGCACGTTTCTTACCACGACTATTGTCACTACTTGTCTGCCATTGAATTTGTGACAAAATAGGGTCTACTTTTGGTACATATGATTTAAGTTTGTCAATCAATTCATTTGCAGTATGTGCAGAGATGAAAATTTCACGAGCTGTCGGCTTCATAAACTCCTGCTCCACGCAATGATCTAGAAAAGACAATAATCCATCATAGAAACCATTGACATTGTAAAGCCCTATAGGTTTTTGGTGCATGTTTAACTGTGCCCATGAAGCTATGCAGAAAATTTATTCAAGTGTTCCTAACCCCCAGGTAATACAATAAAAGCATCAGAATTATACAACATATTGGCTATTCTTTTATGCATGCTAGGTACTATAACCTCCTCCCATAAGATTGGACCATCGGAATTCATGTCAGCTAAAACTTTTGGTATGATCCCTAACACACTACCTTTATTTGAAAATGCACTAGTCGCCTACACACCCCATTAACCCTAAACTTCCTCCCACATACACCAACTTAATCTTTCTCGCAGCCAATATGTTTCTCAAGCTACTTGCTACTTCCAGAAATTCTTGATTTTTTCATGTACTAGACCCACAAAAGACACAAATGGATTTTATTTGTCTAGTTGAAGATTTTTCCATCTCAATTATTTTTTCCAGATAATGTGGTATGTGTCAATGTGTGATCTTCGATATCATAAAACCGCTATTTATAAGAAACATAATAGGCGTATCGAGGAAGCTTTTGAAACAATAATAATACAACACCTTCAAAAATAATAATTAATTAAATAGCGTCTCCAACAATCCATCTTTTATGAATAGCTTCCCCTACAATCCATCTTTGATGATATGACATTTACCAATCTAAAAAAACGCATTCATATCGTTGTACCCCATCATCTATTATTTATGCATATTAAAAATAATATATATATATATATATATATATATATATATGTGTGTGTGTGTGTGTGTGTAGATAAAATCGTCTAAGTTTTATTTGTACTAAAAAACTAAATATAACTAAATATATGCATAATTCTTAAAATACGTGCATGCACTTATAAGGAAAACGTATTTCACCTTATTTTCCTCTAGTATTTCGTCTAAGTATCCAAACTTATTCATTTGAATACAAAATTTACAAAATAATGATAATATCAATAGTAATAATAAATCACAAAAACTTCTATGTTATGTTACAATTAAAATTAGTCGTGTTCTTTGTGATAGTTATTTTTTTTAATTAGCATGATTTATCGGGAAAAAAATTGGATTAAAAATTTTAGTACTCAAAATTTTAAAAATAGTAAAGATTTTTCTAATTTCTCTATATTATGCCCATTAGTTAAAACCTTTATTTTAAGATTTCAAAAATACAAACATATTTTACACAAATAAGTCACATACGTCTAAACCTTAATTTTCGTCTCAATCATCATACCATTCAAAAAAAAATCATCCCAACGGCTATAATGGTCATATCTCCTTTTATAAATACATCATTTTTATACTACAAACACACACTCATCTTCATCTAACTTTTCTAATGGATCATTTGGTTCAAGTAATTCTTGTTGTAATCTTTGTTATTTTTATTTTTATTTTTATTTTTCTTCTAAATGATGAAGAAACGTCATTTGAATTTGCTATTGTATTTTTAGGATTCGCAATACATTTCCTATTTCTTGCTCTTGGTATGAGTTTACTACTATTATGTAAGTTCAATTGAGATATTGCATCTTGGATAATAAGACATTTATTTGAGTAGTCTTCTTTTACTTATATAGTTGTTATAATGTGTGAAACGTCAAAAAACTTGAATTACATAATTATATTAAGCTAATAAAAAAACTAATAAACTCTCGGTTATTATTAGACAAGAATCATAAGAGTTTAATTTTCTTCTTCTGATAAAATGGGTTTACAACTTCCTATGGTGTTAAGTGTTAGTCCTTAAGAATAAAATTAATCGAAATAGCGATTATAAAAACTTTATCTTCAAAATAATTCAGGTAAGAATCTGGGGACCAGATTCTTTTAAGGAGGGGGGATTGTAACGCCCCAAATATTAGGAAGAAAATAAATTTATACTTTAGCCTTAAACTTTTGAAAATATCTATTTTTGACCCTAAATATTTAGAAAAATTGCATTTTAGTCCCTAAACTTAAAAGTTAGTCTTTTATTATTTTTATAGGTCTCTAATCTTAAAATATATTTTTTAATTTCAAATATTAACCAAGTTGGTTGAATTACCTAGAAAAATTACATGAGTAAATATGTATGTAACAAAGAAATCTAATTATACCTATTTGAATTTTAATTATAAATAATTGAAGGACTTGATATGCAATTAACCAATTGATGAAGTAAGCCATGACATATTTTTGATGAGGTAAGCCATGACATTCTAAAGAGCATGATTAAATTCAGATTTTTTGTGATTTATTATAAAGTAATCAAGGTGGGACCTAAATAAGTATGATTAAACTACTATTTTCGCCTATAAATACTCACCCTTCTTCACCATTTTTTACAGCCCAAAATAATCTGATTCTGCAAAAGTAAGAAGAAAATAAAAGTTGTTCCTTTTTGTGTTTTCGTTCGAAAAATATTTTTTCCAGATTTTTATCTTTCCATTTTCTACCTAAAAAGACGCCAAAACTTTTGTTGCGCACGAAATACCGATACTGCACCTTGGAAAAATCATAACTAATTGTAGAAAAATCATTTTTGATCAAGGCCAATGGATGAATAATCTCCTCGGTGTCTTCTATCTTTTGTATGAAGACATCTTTCTCAAATAATATGATCTAGGAGGGCATAATCCATAAATCTTAAACTACTGCCAAGAAATCTGATAGCAACTCTTATGTTGCAAGAATTATTTAGCACTGCAAACCTTTGTGTTTTCACAGAATCTTGGATTTCCACATCTCTCATGATGCTATAAACAATAAACCATAAAAAGATTTGAAAACCAAGTTTATTTGGATGTCCGATCAAAGGTAAAACCAAAACTGCGGTGATTTTTTAGTTTATTTGGCACAACCTTTGTTTTCTTAATTTATAACTTCAATCGCCATCATAATTCATTGTATTTATCACACATATAAATTTAACATGATATAGTATTAGTTATAATTAGATTATTATGATTTATAATCACGAATTGACATTTTTGTGATCTTATTTATAGCATTTAAATGGTAGATTTATCATGTTTAACATATTATTTTCATAAGTCTTACAAGATTATTCTTGCCACTTCATGACCTAACCATCAAATAAGATTATTTATCATCCTTTATCATATGTTTTGATAAACCTCTCATGTTTATATCTTTATATTTAAGTTATAAAACAAGTATATGCATTTTTAAACTTACTATGTAAAATAAAGTAATAAATGACTAAGTTATACCTTTTAAGGTATTATTTCGTATGATACTTATTTGGTGTGTGGTTTTAAAAGTTTGGAATTGATAAAAGACTAAAAAGATGAGTTTTCCTAGAGTTAAGTAATATGTTTTTCTTTAAATTCATCATCTAAGATTTTCATGTTTTGTGTAGTGACATAAATTAAGCTTATGCGTTATTTACTAAGATTTACATTGTAACTAACATTCTTAACAAGAACGTTCTCAATTTCACCAACATGAGAATTGTAGAAAAAGTACTAATATTTGTTGTGGTGAATTATAAATTTAGTTGATTAATATTATTTAAATTTGTTAACGGTTTGACGAACTAATCAACGCCATCAAGGTTCCCCGTACGAGTTAAGGTGAGGTTCCATTTCTGATTTGTTCTAGCCTCGTTTGGCATCCGACCCTGAGGAACTTAGACAGAAAAGTCACTACTCCATTACCAAACCTCGAACAACCAATATTTCATCATAATCATGTTTGGCATCTCATCCCATAACATGATTTTCTTACTCATCGTTAAATCATATCCAATCAATTATTATTTATCATATCTATTCATAATCATGATAATTCTCCAATATTATAATCCCATCTGTTGGTTCTTAAATTGTACAAAGAGCAATGAACTATGTTCGGGACATGTAGCTCAAGGAGCAACGGATATTATCCGGTTTACTAGCTTGTTTGTTTATTTATTATACCCATTGGGACGCCTTTGGGAAGTTGCCCCCAGGGATTGAGTCGAGTTACTGTCGGGCAGTAAGGACTGTCGGTTTAAGTAATTTCGCTTGATACGCATCTATCTAGACGCCGCTTGCAGTCAGGAGTTGGCTGTAACCCGCGTGTTGGACCGACATGTACTCGAGGATATCTCTTGATTGTTTGCGAGGTCGCTCCTCTTCGGGAGGTATAAGGTAGAATAGTAGAAGTCATAAGGCTGGATTTGTTTATCGTTAAGCACAAGTTAATTAACTATCCTATGAAAACTCCAGTACCATTGCTACATCAAATTGTCTAGTTGAATTGTTTCTACCGGTAAGATCACTCTCGAAATGTATCCAGTAGGTCAAAGTTAATTCTTGCATTACCAGTTCTTTTATATGAATCTCACTAGGTCATTAAAGACTTATTCCTCGTTTCTTCTGTCCATTCCTCAAGATAAAATCAACATGGCAACGTGGACCAAGTGAATAATTGTTCAGGCGTGCATTTTGGAATATTCGTGTTTTGTCATTAGTGCATAACCATTAAAATAGTTACATTATTTGTAATACCAAGACTTCCGCTGTATATATCAAAATATAATTTATAAAACGTGTATGGTTTTGATCTTGAACAAGTGAGACCCCTTCCTATGAGTTGCGCTTTAGTCTAGATTGGGTAAAGCGGTTGGCCACCACTGAACCAACTCGGATCTGAGCATGGCTCGTGGGGCGCGGTCGTAACAGAGTCTGCTCATGTTGGTCCCCCACTGATCATGTTTATCACTCCTCTACAAGTTACCTTAACTATCATGTTTCCACGTCCCTACTGAGCCCTCAATAGCCTTTATCTTGTCTCTCCTGGGGAACGGGACCTGTCCTCGTGATCTCGAGAGTCTTTAGCATTTCGTACATACTCGACCAGTTTTCCTCCACAGATAAGTTGTTCGATCTCGTCCTTTAAGTCTATGCAGTCGTCTGTATCGTGTCCTTTCTGACGGTGATATTCGCAATATTTCCTCGAACGCTTAGTTCCCTCAGTTTCCCTTAATTTCCTCGGTTGGTTCAACCAGTTCTTCCTTTGAGCCACCCCGAACACAGTTAGGATGTCTTGATTCAACGGAGTGTACCTCTTTGGGGACATGTCCATGTCGTTTCTGTCCCTATTCCATCCTTCTTTGCCTCTGGATCGATTGTTGGTCTGGTTTGGGAGTCAGCTTCGTTGTCATCTTATTGTCTTGGCAAACGGTATCATAGGCCAAAGCATTGATCTGGTCGATTGTGGGCGACTTGAGCTTGATCAACTTCCATGCTAACCTCTTATGTGTTGTCGCATTGAACAAAATGAGCACCACTTGGTCGCCCTTTGGTTCATCAACTTTCATCAGCTCATCATTAAATCTATTTATAAAATCCTCCAAGCTCTATTTCTCCTTCAGCTTCATCGCATTCAAATGGTTCATGATCGTCTGCAATCTCTTCTGACTTGAGAATTGGCTCTCCAGCTTCTGGCCCATCTGCTCATAGCTTATTATAGACCCAGCTTCCATCCTTGTAAACCAATCCAAGGTTGCCCTGGTCAGAGTTGTGGCCAAAATATTTGCCTTGATGTTGCGTGAAAACCTATGGAGGTTCAAGACATTGTTCACATAGTAGAGATGCTCGCTCGAGTCACTTTTTTCGTCGTATGCCTTAATAACAGGGATTTTCTCTCCTTTCTCCATTACTTCTGACTCAATCTCTTCACCAAACGAGGTTAAGCTCTTGTAGCCTTCTGCCAGTGCTAATCTCCGACTGGCCTCTATCTTTTTGCGGTCTAGCTGCTCCATCCTTCTTGCAATGTTCCTCCTGTCCATCATTGGGTTGGGTTGCTCCTCCACGGTAACTCTCGATCGTGGACGGTCCCTCCTGGATTCTCCTACATCCTCACGTTCATTCGCCATACGCCCAATTCTAGAGTTTCTGATCCTTGATTTCTGGGGTTGAGGTGGCACGATGCCTGCTCCTTGGTTGACCAATCGTGGCAATAGAGTTTCCAAAGTGGCATTCACCGTCGCCTGGACAATGGCGTTGATTTGCGCCATGATTTCTGGTGCCAAGATGTTAAGGTTTACGGGTGCAGGTTCTGACGCTGTCGGGGGTTGGGGATGAATAGGCTCATTCTGGGCAACCTCCAGTTCTGGTACTTGGACACGTGGGGGTAGTGCACTCTCCGCCACCGAATTATCGACAACTAGTCTTGCAGATTGCGGGCGGGTCATCCTGCGTTGTATCTTAGCGTCTACGTCCGAAAATGTGGTGTTCCCACAGATGGCGCCACTAGTTTAACAATAGATCGTATATAGATAACGAGATGAGTATTACAGGTGTGGGGCTACGATTCTGTTACAAATTAGACCTACTTCAACTATGTCTAGTGCTAAGTAGGCTTGATCCGGAACACCTCGAACTGACGGTAAGATGTTCTGCTGGATATCGAGGCTGATGTCGAACTGGACGTCGAAGGTGATATCAGGGATGATATTGGGTACCTTCTACGTCGAATATGGTCTCCTGGTGTATGTCGGAGATGATGTCGGATATGACATCAAGGGGTGTATTGGTGATATATATCAAAGGTATATATCGAATGCTATGTCGGGTGCTATGTCGAATATACTCGATATCGGTGTTCAGTAACTTATGATAATTAAAGCTTACCTTGATTAGTGGTATGCGGGTATTTATAGGCCTCGAAAAGCGGGGACCGCACACGTGATAAATATGTAAACCGTACAATATCGAATGTCATATTCGATATGTATGTTGGGGATGACCCCCGATATACGTAAAATACGGGCATCTATTGTCCAAAGAAAATTTCACGAAATACTAATAGAGCTCCAAACTTTGCTCGTTTGCTTAAATTGGTGGAATTTAAACATCTATGTGTTCATGACCTACCCCTTTATTACTTTTGTGATGGACATCCCTTGTGGGATTTTGTACAAACTTTGCTTTCTAAGCGATATATATTTACCACACAAAAAAAACAAAAAATCTGATAGATGCAATATAATAGGATGATTTCTTTTCTTGCTTTTTTCTTTTCTTTTCCCCTCTCTAACATGAGGATATTTTGTTAATTGACCCACACGAGAAAAAAAAATTGATTCATTGACGACTCTGTTGCAGTTGCTTGTAAGATGGAACTTTAGTCACTTTTCGGGAACACAAACGACAAATTGGCACTGGTACTTATAAGAGTTAGCACTTTTTCGATCACTATATTTTGGGTGTCGGCTGCATTGATTTCTTTCAGAGCTGTGTTATGCGTACATATTCACACACAGGTAGTTTCGATAACTCACTAAATGAAATACAGTACCAACTACTTTCAAAATGTTCCTAGACTTTTCTTTAAAAAAAAAAAAAAAACATTTGTTTTATATCAAGGCATATGTTGAAGATAAATTCTTAATTCATGGAAATCATTAAATGTTGGATCAGTTAAACATGATAAAGTGTGTGAGGGTATTGGATTTCTCAAGAGGATGTTTGGTATTTCAAAATAACTGTGAGCCAGTTTTGCAATTGACAGAACAAAGAGATTATCAGAATTTAAAATATGTCTTTATATACCAAACTCTGTCGATCGCATATTATGTACTATGATTAGATTTATGTCACGCGTATGATAAGTGTTATGGAATCTTAATAGGTGCGGGCCGTGAGATAAGTATTTGCATCATACCCTAAAAATTTCTATGCGTGCCATTACGTTTAATGATGACACAGAGTGACAATACTTTGACGCCGAAGATTTGAGATGTTGAAGACTTGAAGTAGAACAATATTCTTCTTCAAAATTGGACAACATTATACAACTATTTTACAGCGCCAAAACTAAGGATTATATTCTTTAGTATAGCAGGGGTGGAATTCATTTGGCTTCACTGATCAAATACAATTTTTGCCCATCTACTATCATTTCCACCTCAAGAATTTTACCTCCATCTTCAGATAGTATGCATGATCCATCTGGGATTTCCAGCTGCTCTCTTGCTTCTGTGATAAGTTGATCCATGCTGTGAGGAACCCACATTACAACGCCATGCCTTCTGCTCTCCGTTGGATCCCATGGATGAAAGGGAAACATTGTGCACTTCCTCGGGTGTGATTTATCTGTTATAGACCACAAGTTGAATAGTTGAGTAACAGCAACATCATAATCAGTAAATATGTGCAAATGAATCCAGACCTCTTCTTAATCCAATATTTTTGTCGGAGATATGCATAAACCAGTAAATAACCAAAAGCTTAATAATGTATCACAGCGATCCATTTATATAAAATATCGCGTATGAAGCTTAATAAAAGGAAGTTTAAGCAAGCTTCTGGACGAGGCGATTATTCAATATATTTTTTCAAGTGGTTTACAAGAATCTGAAATGGAGACTTTATGTAGAGCAAGTTTTCTGTTGTGATAACTTTTCAACTATAGCCCATATTATTAGATAAGGAACTCTAGTAAGGTTGGTGAACCGCCATATAGAGAAAGAGCTAAAATGAACATACTCCAACACTTAACTAATATAATTAACGGTCATCTCTCGGCTCAAATATTATACCAACAGTTTCCGCTATCACGATCTATCATGGATTCATAGCAATCAGACTTTTCTAACTTTTATGTTCTTTTGTTTATCCGATGTTGCTTTGTTCAAAAAAGATGAGGCAGACTACTGTCAATCAACAAGCTGAGCCCCAAATCCTAAGCATCAGAATTTAAATACAAGAATTTCATTGTACCTGTAACTGCTTGAGAGGAATCAGGAAACTTGGATAACTGAGTCGTCTTTGCCTCATCGAGAATTTTAATCAGATTTTCATTTCCACACATTCTTCCTTCATCTATTGGTGTGTTTCCCCATCTGAGAAATTCAGAAGCAACTGAACATTGTTAGATGCAGTGTCACTTTAAAGGCTCCTGACTAAAGCATATTGGCTTCAAAAGGAGACTGCTAAACTTGGCCAACTTTGAATATGTTAAACAGAGATCATATAATGGAGAAAGGAATACGAATAAAATTATGATGTTTGTGGACTTTCTAGCCATGAAGATTACTGAAACAGATGTATGGAACATGTAACTGTTATCGAGTTTTCAAACACTAAATCACTTTATTAAACATTTCTAAAACCATAAATTTGTGAAATGAAATAAAAACTTTTACGATTAACTTCTGTTTTAACAGATTTCTTTTACACAAATTAATTGTCCATACAAATACAATTTCAAAACTTACTATATCATCTTAAACTTGTTTAATCAATAACAAACATTTCGTACCTGTCCTTCGTGAAAACATTCGCTCCTGCTTCCAGAAGCAACTTTGACATCAAATACAATCCTTGAGAGGCCGCTACATGAAGTGGAGTTCGATGATCATAGTCCTTTGTGTTTGGATCAATCCCATTAGACAATACCCTCCTCAGCAAATCTGAATCACCTCTTGCAACTGCCGCGCACAGGAAGCATCCAGCATTTGCAATCTTTAATAAGGCCCCTTCTCTGGAAAGTAATGAAGCAACTTTATCATGACCACCCTTTACGGCCTCAAATAAAGGCGTATTACCAAAATTATCTGTTCACAGAAGCATCATTGTAAGTTTATATCATCCAAATACGGTATTATAGATTTAGTGATATTGTTCAAACCACGGCTCAGGTTTCAGAGTTACAGAGATACCTCTGTGAAATCAAAAAAGTAGACAAAAAACAATACATCAATTACATCATGTCATCGTGGATAGTGCAATGAGGATATTGGTGTGGAGAGAAATAAAATAAAATCAACAAAAAACATGAATTTGTGAAAAATAATTTCATTGAGTAATCATATATTCTAAAACATGAATTTCATTACAGCATTAAATTTTAGCCAGTATTTTTTCAGAGTGGTTTGTTTTTGTAATTTGTGAAGCATGACTATGTGTTGCTCTAATTTGACATAACATTGTGAAGTATCGACTTATCGTATTTCACCTTTCTATATATCCTACATACATCTGGAGGTTACCTTCAGCATTGATGGCTACACCCTCTTGTATAAGGAAAAGAGTAATATCTTCATATCCTCTGAATGCAGCAAGGTGCTGTGGAGGGGAAAACATGCATAGAGCAATAAATATCTCATATTTTGCTCAACTGAAAGAAAAATGAGACTGGAATCATGAAATATATACCAAAGCTGATCGCCCGTCATAATCTCTTTTGTTAGGATCAGCTCCACCTCGAATTAAACTTTTCAGTTGATGCAGATTGCCATAATAAGCAGCACTGTTCACTCTCAAAGCAAGCTCGCCTTCCTGTTTTCCTATGTGGAATGTAATGTCGGATTCCAGTTGCTTCACACGAAGATTAGATTCTTTCCCCTGTCACCAATCACACGAAGATTTGATTTTCTCAGGGACACTATTTGGAAGATGCATTAAAAAATTCAAGTTCTTGAAGAATTTGATTTAGAATGAGCAAGGACATTAACTGAATTACCTCTAACAAGTTAGTCAAAATCTTTCGGCCATCGTGAAAATATATCTCGAGAATACTGGAGAACGATTGTTTATCAATTCGCAGGAGTCTACATAGTTCACAAACACGAACTATATACGGCTGAGGAATGTTGCAAAGAATTGAGATTTCTCCAAATGAGCTGTTAGGCTCAAGAAGAGACACCGTATCTTCTGATCCATCTGCCGCAATGCCAACCTCCTCCTGCATGGTCATAACTGTTAGGTTATATTCAAATAATTTTGAAATGTTTTTATACATGAAAGATTGTCGTTGTAATTTGGCTTAAGTGATCTCAGATTTTGGACATTAAAACAATTAGATAAGGTTCACCTTATCTAATTGTTCAAGATCTTGTGACATGGAATAATATTTTATAAACATAATAAATTGAATCGAGGACAGATTTACATGGAAAAATATCGTACCAGAACACCGTGACAAACAAAATAGAGGTGGTCCACAACATTTCCTTGTTCCATTATGACTTCTCCAGGGAGAAAAAATTCCTCATGAACTCTAGTTACCTGTAGAGAAATGATAAGTTAGAAAAAGATCAAAGTTAATGGCAATAATTTCATTAAAAATGATGAACCTTTAATATAAAACATTTGTAGTAGCCACCATAAGACAAGCAGAAATATTAACTGGCGTGGTGATAGACTAAAGGCCATGGTCGAACTTGAAGATTCCTTCACTTTTTATAACGTAAATACTTTTTTTGTATTACACAGAATAAGATGATTCAACTAGTCATTAATATTCAATTAAGATGATCTATAATCAAAAGACTTACAATTTGATTGATGAATTCTGAGGAACAATCTTTGAAAAGAGGAATGTTCTCAACATATGACTTATACAGAGTTTGAGATATCTGCAAGAAGTGAATGGAAGTTCCTACGTAAGTGTTCAGTTTTTTGATTATGAAAACACAGATACAAGAAGTTATCTATTCTTTTCAAGCCCTCCTGTTCCAAGGAATCTTTCCACAAGGCAGGGGAAGGGAACTACGCCGTTGCATGTACAACCAATATGAATACGACAATGCAGAAAAAGCTATAGGAACTACACCATTGCATGTACAACCATTATGACTACGACATTTGCATGCCAAAAAAATATTAATTTGCATTACATCAGCATACCTTGGCACGAATGGATACTGGAATATCCTGGAGAACAACGGCATCAGTGTAGCTGCTTTCATATTGCAACCGCAGATGCCCTTTAATTTGATTGCGAAGGTCTTTACTCAAATTATTTCTATTCATATATTTTATGAGATCTGTCATTTTGTCCCTATATCTTTCTGTTTTTGATCCTTTTACAATCAATGCAGTCATGTTACCGATCAAATATGCGCCAAGAATCATGTCGAAAGAGACGTAAATCATAATGAATATCATTTCTCTCAGATTAACTGCATGTATATCTCCATAACCTGTAAGAAAATGTGATTGACAGTAGAGTTTATAGAAGTTACAACAATTGTGGTGCATGTTGGTCAAGAAGGTATTATAATAAAGATATCAAAACATTGAGAAATTTAATTACAAAAATATATCTTTTGATATGCCATTTGCATGTTGTAGACATTCAGCATAAGAGCAAAAGAACGGATAATTGCCAACTTTCACTTGTAGTTTTGCTAAGAAAGGTACATGTCAAGTTTAGGATTAGTAAGTACTAGGAGGTATAAAGATTTGGGGTGAGAATAAATTCAACAATTGTTTTTAACTGTGATAACCACAATCTATCATAAACATGTGCTAATCTCAGATGTTCTTCTTCCATTCAGATACCACATTTGCAAATTTGATGTATATAAAAGCTAAAGTGAGCTTGTCCTAATTATTGAAAGATCATAAAACATAGACAAAGTTAAATAGGCGAATACTCTTTGTTAGTTGTTGCAATCATTAGGACTCTGCATAGCTATGATAACTCTAAACATCAATTGGGATGTAAGTATGATTCATGTTTATCTAGCAAAACTTTCTTCAATTGGATACTTATTTTCCACATTCACGTAATGATGCATCACCTAGACAATGAAAGAGGGCTTGAATCTAAATTTTAAATATAGAAAGAAACGAATCTAAAGATATATTATTCCTATTATGAATTTAAGTATACTATATTTTGCAAAAAGAACTTCCATGGTGACATGAGAACATGACTCAACGGAGTAACAAGGAAAAGCTCATCGTTGATGAGGATAGAGAGCAACACATTTAAAAGCTAGGGGGTCCTGAATTTCTTTTCATGCTGAGTTGTTATGCCTATTTCAATTATCAAAGGGAAAAAATTTAAAGCTAGGGGTTCCTGAATTTCTTTTCATGCTGAGTTGTTATGCCTATTTCAATTATCAAAGGGAAAAATTACTATTCACTTTCTATATCAAAGTTCCTAGAAATGAGAAGTACACAAATATTCGATTTTTCAAAGCAACTCACCTACGGTTGCCATAGTGACAATGGCAAAATACATTGAGGTCGTGTACCGCTTCCACAGATCAATGTCTCTGAAGTTTGAATAACTATAGTCTCCAAGTTTCAAACTCCCGATCCATGTGTAGCCCTCTTGCTCTTCAGGAAGAGTAGTAGCTAAATAGTAAAAGATGCAAGCTGCTGTATGCGTGCAGTATATTTCCACAGCAATAAGTTTTACTATCCTTGTGAAAAGATAATTGATTCTGATGTCTTTTTCGATCCATTGGAAGAATTCAGTGAGTTTACGAACTCGAATCAACCTGATCCAAAGCAGATACCTCACCTCCTCTTTTTCGCCACATGCCTAATGAAATGAATCGTGTATTATGCATAAACAGTTGAAAAAGCAAAAACCTTTGCTTAAAGGTAAAAACTGTACTGTTTGGTGTTCATCTAACAATCAATCTTGATGGTGTGTCATTAAAGTACTTGTATGGCTGCAAGCATTATGATGTCAGAAAGTTATATCAGCAAATTAAACTCATTTTCATATGGGTGCAAATTTTCTTCATCATATATATACACCCTTTGGCAGGGTCCGTTCTATTGGATCTTGTTTCCAAAATAATGGTAATCCTGCTCACATGAATTATTGATGTTTTCTACCGAACTTCCTACTACTATGATAAAGGTAACAACTCCTTGGTTTATAATCTTTTACTCGAGGCAAAAAATACTTTTATATGGCAATCCGCAACATTTGCACTTTTGTGAGACTAAAGGGGTTGTTTCTTGATATATGAAAAAACAACTATACCTATGTATTTCCAACAATAAGTTTGCCTTCAAAAAGAATGAATACTTTAAAATGCTTACATAAAATAATAAAACAACTAGATGTTTGTTTTTAAATTTGCCAAGAATTAGTTAGATTTTCAAGATGGAATGGGTTCCTTTTTGCACTGTAAATGAATGTTGTGGATGAAGTAGGTTATTATCTGCTGCTCTATGGAAACATGAAGGGCTCTACGCTACTTTTGTTTTTTCCCCTCGAATTTACTTTAATATTTTTATTCATTGCAACGACAAACCAAAATTACATGCTCGAGAGATGACGAAGCCACACCTTGTAGATAATATCCCAAGGCAAACAAGCAAGAAGATCAGGCATAAAATGAGACTTGAGATATCTGAAATCAAGCAAACAAAACAATGATAGTACGTACATAATAGACTTTGAATTCTAATGCAGTAAAAGAACAGGAGTAAAACAAACCTGAGGGCTATTGGAGTGTGCTTATAGACAATTTTATACGAATGATTATCTCTGTAGGCCACAAAGAATTGCAGGATAATGTCAAGGAGAAAAGCCACTTGACCAACAATATCTAAGACGATAAGGTGTCTGGGAAGTCCCCTGAAGAAGGCAAACTCAAATGGTGTAAAGAATGATGAGTATATTGCCCATATTAGTATGAACTTCTCCCATGCTTTGTACCACCTGCATTTTCACTTCAACAATCAACATCCCAGTTTATAAACAAAGTGCGCACTTAAAATCAATGATCAGATATATTGTATGTACTTCGAGTTTAACAATATACAAATCATTAATGGCCACACAGGGTTGACATTTTTTTCCTGAAATTGTCATATTGTATGTTTCTGGTTCTTTCTAAGTTCATACACATAACTGAGTATCAACAAATGTAGTAAATCAAGTTCACCAGAGAAACAGAAACCAACCGTGTAGCAGCTTTTTGAGTTTGTGTTGTTTAAGAAAATTCATTTTTGTTTGTTTTGTCTTGTCTCACTACAATGCAACTTCAATTACTGTCTACTCCATAAGTTTTGCATTTATCTTTTGCCAAAACAACAATTGTAAACTGAGAAACCCATAGATCAATTTTTAAACTTTTCCTCCGGAAGTCTAAGAACATTGCAAAATGCTTCTAAATAAGAGCGAAGCAAAAGATACACCAAAACTAAAACTAACCAATTATGTTTGTTGATATCTGTATGATTTTGTGTTAGAATCTTTTTTTTTTTTTTTATAAACTAAGGAGGCTACAACCTCAATACATGTCCTTAGTTAACAAACTATTAATACAATGAGAAGGAGGACAATCCCAAAGGAATGAAGGATGTACAACACATTATGACTACTACTAAACTTGACCAACGCATCAACAGTCATATTTGCGTTTCTTGAAATCCACTTGAACGTTATAGTCCATGGTTTGTGAAGCAGTGCTTTGCATTCCTCTACCAATGAAGAGTTGACAACGTGAACTAGAGGATCACTATAGATCATCTTGAAAACGTTGAGAGAATCAGTTTCAACTTCAATATTATTCATTCTTCTCTCCCAGGCCAGTTCCAGGCCACGCTTAAGAGCTATGAACTCCACTTCATCAATTGTTGGAGAAGGAACAGACATGCCAAATCCCCATAACCAGTTGCCATCATCAGTCCTTACCAGCCCAGCTGTTATACCAGAGTTGGTAGGTACTTCTGTTCAGGCCTCCATCAATGTTTATTTTGAACCATCCTTTCTTTGATTTTCTCCAACCCACACTACCTGTTCTGATCATGTTCTTTCTTCTCAAAGCTCAGTTGTTTGATTTGATTTGAGAGATACGCCACTGGACATTATTCTCTTTATTATGGAAGACCCTTGCATTCCTATGCTTCCAGCATATGCATGCTAGAAATATCACTTCCATGTTGAAACAGGCATAATTCTGTTTTATATCTCTAACCCTTCCAGATTAGCTTTCAACCAGTTGTCATCTGGTAGCTTATCAAATTTAGACAAGTCCTGAGGATCTATGATTCTAACCCAGAGTTCTCTTACAACTTTGCAGTGTCTGGGTAAATGAAGACCAGTTTCCTGAGTTGCCTCACAAGGAGCACATTGATGTCAGAGCTGCATGTCTTTGAAATCTCACTGAATTTGTTGCCAGTCTCTCCTGAGCTAACAGCCAGAGGAAGTGTTGGAGTTTAGAGCTGGTATCAATCTTTCATACCCAGCTACAGTTAGCATGATGCTTCTCTGTGATCTGGTGTCTCCTTTGAAAACACTTGTACGCAGATTGACAAGTGAAAACTCCATTAGAATTCTCACTCCAAAGAATTCTATCCTCCTCATAATTCAAGATTATTCTTCTCTGTGTAATATCTGACAGGATTTCGTGGTATTTGAGAGACAATATCCTCCAGAATCCAATCACCATTATCATCAATCACATCCTTGAGTTTAAGGTTCCTATCTTCCTGATGAACAATTAGGTTTTCCTCACACAATCTACCAGTTCCCCTCCAATTATCATACCAGAAAGAGATATGATGCCCTTTCCCAATCTTCCATCTTAGGAAAGGTTTCATCAAATCCATGCATTTAATAACTCCCTTCCACACAATTGCAGGCCACATTCGGGTTTTGATCCCGATATTTGCCTTATGGTTTATTTGGTCGGCTAGAAATGATGCGAGGCATAGAAGAATTCCTATGGATGCAAAAAAAATCATTGGCAAAGTAATTGATCATGTTAGAGATCTTTTCGCACTCACCCCGTGCCCTGAAAAATTTTGGCGTGGATATAAAAATGTTGCGAATGATTGGGGAGTACGGATCAGGCTTGATAGTATGAAACCGCCAATTGTTGTTGTTTGGGAAAAGCCGATTGGTGGAAGCTTTAAGCTCAATACCGATGGCAGTTCGAAAGGGAATCCGGGGGCTGCCGGTGCAGGTGGTATTCTTCGTGATAACGAAGGAAACTGCTCTTGGTGTTATCATCTTGCTCTTGAGAATTCTACCAATGTTGAAGCTGAAATTATGGCGATCTACAAAGGGCTTGAGTACTGTTATTTGCTGAATCTTTTTGACATTGTGGTTGAAACGGATGCGAAAGTTACCCTTCCGATGATCAGCGCAAGGCAAGGTGGTCCGTGGAAACTTATTGAATTTATTGATAAAATAAGATTCTTTCTTCGGGAGCTCCGTGGCACGATTAAGCATGTTTTCCGTGAAGGAAACTTTGTTGCGGATCAGTTAGCAAATGAGGCTTGTGCGCACCGTTCTAATGGGAGATTCTCTCTCAATGATGCTAGTTTAAAGGTGAAGTCCCTTGTAATGAAAGACAAGGAAGGATGGGCTTATCTTCGGGTTCCAAAAAATACGAATTGACGGCCTCCATTCTTGTCCTTTTTACCGAGACCGTCCCTCACTATAGGTCGAGGTATTTCATGCTACTTGTTAATCCTTGTAGCTCACGTCTTCTATCATTTTTATTTCGGCTAAACACGAGTGAAGTCATTTTTCTTTCTTTTGCCGCGTTACATACACTATCACTTCATTTCCATGATGGCTTCACTCAAATCTTTGCACGCTTCGGCCACTATGATATATTATTATGTAGGAATCTGTTTTTGGATGGTTTTTCTAACATAATTTGCAGGTTTGGATGTTTGCTCTCCCCTCCCGAGATACACCGCTCGAACCCTCGGGAGTACCCCATTTTTTGTCCTTGCTTTCATGCCGATCCCATCCAGATTCTTAGCCTTCATAGAATCACATTTAATCTTGTGATTTCACGCCATATTCACCTTTGCGTTTTGGCCACTCAAATGCCATTGACCGAACTCCGCTTTCTCCCTCTCATTCATGGTCAAGGGCATTTGACGATCTTTGCACACTACTCTCGGCGTACTCTTGATATGGATCATTGGCTCGTGCTCTTTGTGAGCTTCGATATGGTTGTATATTTTTATAGAATGGTTTTGCATAAATTAAACACTCGGACACTTGGTGGATATTTTTATATTTGCTGTACCGATCATGTGTATGGATCGATTGGGTGTATTTATTGTTGCTTTATGTACTATTGTGAGGTCCGGAGATGCTTGGAGGGGTGGTGCGTCCTCAAGGCCGACTTTGGATCTTTTTGGCTTTTTTTGGAAAGTGGTGACAATCTTCAAGTGACTCTCTTACAAGTCAACCTCCGTGGCAACGAGGACAACGGAAGATGGATCGATTCTCTAACTGATCATATTAGTTGTGACCTCATATGTCTCCCCGCCATCAAGTGCAACAAAGATAAACAATGCGTGCGTAGTGACTATGATTGTATCATTACCCTCTTTATTTACTCGCTTAATTCCCTGTACTATATATACTTTCCGAGGTATCATCCGCTGGGATATGCTCTTTATTGTAATCTCTTTGATGCTAGCACTACGGTGAGATTTAGTGTTCTTATGTCCCGTGAAAAGCGCAACTCCGAATTGCACACTCCACATTTGGGTGTGATTTTTGGCCGCGATGCTTTAGGGGATAAAGGCACACGAAATCTCACTTGTTGGGGTCCTCACGTCTCAAATCATGAGCTCAAAGCCGAACCGCACACTTCATCTTTAGGTGTGATCTTCGGCAGCGAAACTCTTGGGGATCGGGGCCCCAATTGCGATCTTCATTTTTCTCGTTTTGGGAGGCATAACTTTAAGCCTCCTTAGCTTTGGTTCTTATGTTTGGTCGGCTTGGTTGAGGACTCCAAGTTTGGCTTAATTTGTTAGTCCTCATTTTATTTATAAAACCTCTATTTTACCCTTCCACGCTGGACTATCTGACATCTTCACTGAGTAGTTATTCAGCTGTTGGTTCTTTAGGTATTTGGCCTTAGTGAGACTACTCCACATATTCCCCTCTCATGAGAGGATCTTTCAGGCAAGTTTAGCAAGCAGTGCTTTATTGCTAGTTATGGTTACTCTTATGCCTAAACCTTCTTCCTTCTTGGTTTGAGTGACCTGTTGCCAATTGACCAGGTGGATTTTCTTGGCATTAACATCACTTGACCACAAGAAATCTCTATTAAGTCTATCCAGTTCATCACATATATTCTCTGGTAGCCAAGCTGATTGTGATGAATATACAGGCATAGCAGAAGAGACAAAGGTGATGAGAGTGTGTCTCCCTGCTAAAGATAAGAGCTAACTATTCTATGATCCAAATCTGCTCATTACCCTGTCCATGATATCCTTATATGTCTCCTGGTTTACTCTCCCATGAACTAGTCTTACCCCAAGGTATTTACCTAAGTTAGTTGTCTAAGTAAACCTAAGAATCTCACTGATTTGTCTTTTCAAGCTAGCCCCATGAGATTTAGAGAAGAAGATTTTTGATTTCTGTGGACTTAATCTCAATCCAGAAGCTTCAAACTTCTCAAGCACTGACTTGATTGCTCTTCCAGTCTTTACTGTTTTCTTACCCATGAGAATTAGGTCATCAGCAAAGAATAGATGTGATAGTTCAGGCCCTTCTCTACAAGTGATAATTCTCTACAAGTGATAATTGGACTCCAGCTATCCTCATCAACCACTTTATTTATCAGGTAAGACAGTCTTTCAACACAGAGCACAAACAGGTATGGAGATAAGGGTTCACCCTGTCTCAGACCACATTTGTGCTTGAATACCTCCAATGGTGATCCATTCCATAAAATTCTTGTTGATGCATTCTTGACACAGAACATGATAAGTTCTATCAGGCTTGCAGGGAAGTTAAAGAACAAGAGGGTTTTTTCCAAGAAAGACCAGCTTACCTTATTATAGGCTTTCTCCAGATCTAACTTCATGATCATGCAGCCAATCTTGTTCGTTTTCTTGGACCTGAGAGAATAGAGGACCTCTTGCAGAACAAAGATGGTGTCGTGAGTGCTTCTGCCCCTGATGAAGCTGGACTGAGTAGGGGCCACAATTCTTTGTATCAGTTCTCTTAATCTAGTTGTAATGCACTTTGTGATGATCTTATAAAGCACATTACACAAGGATATAGACATGTACTGCTTGATATTCTCAGAGTTAGGGACCTTGGGAATGAGATAGAGAAAAGCTTCACATATTTTCTTGTCAAAGCTTCTGTTTGTGAAGGCTCTAATCACAAAGTCCACCACTGAATCCCCCATCCAACTCCAGTACTCCTGATAAACTCCAGCATTAATCCCATCAGGCCTTGGAGCTTTGGTTGGAATCATTGCAAATATATTGTCTTTGATCTCGTCTGGGTCCACCATTCTATTCAATAGTTGTTGATCCTCTTCTGTCAATTTAGCTTGTAAACTGGAGTGTTGTAACTTTCTGCCTCCAGTATTGTTGTCAATTGTAGTGGATCCTGAGAAGAGTTCGATGTAATACTCTCTGGTGTGAGTATTTAGGAGAAATTCCTCTGTGATCCATTCTCCTTCAATCTTCAGGCACCTAATCTTATTTCTCCTCCTCCTGACCAATGTTGGCCTGTGGAAAAACTTAGTGTTGCGGTCTCTATCTTTAATCCATTTCACTTTGATCTTCTGGAACCAGAAAATATCTTCGTGTGTCAGGGCTTCATTATACTCTGTCATTAGTTTTTCCTCCAAGTCACACAAGAAGGGATTTGGTCTGAATCCTAATGCTCTCTGGATTCCACCTAATCTTGCTTTAAGAACTTTCTTGCGCTGGAAAATTTTAGCAAACCTCTCTTGATTCCAAATGCTCAATACTTGTGGAATCTCATCAATGGCTTCAACAATATCCTCTTTTCTATCCCATATATCTTTCAAGAGGTTAGAACATTCAGAATTAGTAAGCCACATTGCTTCAAACCTGAAGGGCCTGTGAACCTTAGTCTGGTCTCTGTCATGGCATAAGGTGATGATAGGATGATGGTCTGAGTGAGTTCTGGGGAGGTGGAGAACCTCTGCTTCAGGAAACATATCGATCCACTGTTGATTGGCAAGTGCTCTGTCAATCCTAGCTTGTATCAAAGCTTTTCCTTTCCTCTTATTACTCCAAGTATATTTTGGGCCATGAAACCCCAAGTCAATTAAGTCACAACTCTGAATGAACTGATTAAAGAATTGTAACCTACTAAGAGGTCTAACCTTTCCTCCATATTTCTCCTGAGCAAGACTGGCCTCATTGAAGTCTCTTGTTACCAACCAGGGGAGAGGATCAATCTCCATTTGTTCTTTCAACTCTTCAAATACTCTTATTTTTGTTGATTTTCTGGGCTGTGCATAGACACCAGAAACCCTCCACCTCTCTTGTAGGTTTGGCTTTATAATAGCAGTAATGTGTTGGAAATCTGAGGTGAGAATTTCAACATCAACCATAGTTATTCCATAGCATCCAGATTCCTCCTGCCATGCCAACAGTAGGTGCCACTTCATAACTGTTGAACCCCAGAAAAAGAACAATATTCCAGGCCTGCTCTACATGTACTCTAGTCTCCAATACAAACACCACAGTAGGTTGTTGTGATCGGATCATGTCTCGAAAGTGACTTCAAAACTCAGGATCACCCGCTCCCTGGCAATTCCAATAGATGATCTTCATGCTGGAATTAATCAATTGAGCAGGGAAAACTGGATTCTCCAAGGGAATCCTCAGTGATGTTGCAAGAATCTGTTGCAACATCTGGAGTGCCAGAACGTTGTCTCCTCAAATCCCATTCTGTCTGGTCGAATCTGTGCCACCAACTGTTGTCCTTTATTGCATGATCTATCATGTAGACACTCGTTTGTAGTTCCCAAATTGTTGGTGGGACAATTGTTGTCGGGCTTGCTTTTTCTCATTCCTTTATTAGTGAAAAAAAAACATTTTTTTGTTGATTGCATCTAAATATAATGAAATTCATGAATTACTACTATGTTCCAAAGTCATGTTCACGTTGTTATATGTTAGAAACCTCCCTCGGAGATGTTATAATATGGTATAAAATAACATGTAAATTGCCTATAAGGTACTTGAAACATAGAAGTAGTACCTTAAAGACAAAATCCAGTTTTTATTGTCCCAAGTGGCAAAATCAGGTTAGTGTTTATAAGCCAAGGAAAGAAATCCACAGGCCCTCAAAATTTGTGTTAAGTAATTTCGCAGCTACAATGCACAAACACGAACACGTGATACGGACACGACAAGACATGCGTGTCGTCAATCATAATTGTTGGCAGAATGATAATTAATAACGTTGCCAGATTAGTTGATCTTAGCTTAGAAACAATTAAAAAGGGTAGGGGTGGGGAGCCCCAATATACATAAAATAAGGGCTTTTGGCACGACACTCATGTAATGTGCAAAAGATGTGCATTAGCCCCTGTAAAAAATAAATAAGCATATTGCCCCATGTAATCTTAAATTGGTGCAAAATACCCCCTTATGGAAGGGGCTGTAATTCACTTGCCAAAAAGTAAGAGTATAATTAATTTCTTCTTATAATTTATTCTTAGAAATCTAATTTCTTTTAATTATTTTTAACTTTAAATTACAAAAAGATGATATAATATATCACTAACTTACTAAATATACAAAAAATAGATATTTAAATGATAAAATTTGACAAAGTACAAGTACAAATATATAAAAAATTCGACAGGAAGGCAATGTGCACCAATTTTAGGATTACAAGTGGATAATCCGTCTATTTTATGATTACAGGGAGGTAATGCGCCTATTTCATATATTATAGGGGTAATTTGCCATTTACTCCATAAAATAATTTGGTAGTCAATTGTGGGAGCATTAATTTGTTGAGCCAAATGAAGACTAATAATGCTTCCTAGGCAGAAATATTACCTAATTTGACATTACCATAATGGGATACTTCATGGTTAATTCGGCACTATATGCCCAAGTGAAATGAAACACATATTGTGAAAATTAATACGTCACTTCCAAACATGAAATGCGTAGTTACCCAATACGGAACCAACGCTAATCAATTTCCTTAAGCTTTTTTCTTTTTTTCTTTTTGCATTAAATTTTATTCTTATTGTTCAAAGTTACCGACTCGTGGGATTGTCCCATGTCGGTCTATTGTTTTTTGAAACAAACAGATGCCAATTTGATTAAATTCAAGAAATGGTCCAGGGGATTCGAAATGTCTATTTTTGGCTTCCACGCGTCGTTGCACATACCGTTTAAATTCTTTCTTATCAACTTTATATATGTAAGTTATTAAAAGAGGGTGAATTTTTCATAAAAGATTTAAAAAATAAAAGAGGGTCAATTTAAGCCACCAATATACATCAGAAAAGCTTAAAGTCAAACAATTAGTGGTATGTGTCAGACAAAAGACTTCAAATTAATGCCATCCCCATCCTTAATTTTTTTATATAAGGAATAATGTAACATGACACGACGGAATAAGTTCATTGTTTCTTTATGTCCAAGATAATATCACGGAGATTTTATAGTTTAAAAATACGAAAAAAATATATACGTAAAATCGGGAGTTGGAATGTTGAAGTCAACTATTATGATATGTTAGAATATAATTAATAGTGGTTACCGATTAACTCTAGTACAAAAAAGATATGTTATCTTATATAATGAGCACGTTTGGAAGGCCTTAAGAGCCCATATTAATTATATAATATGGCTTAATATTGTGTTTGGATAGCAAATAATTAGTGTGTCCAGCCCTATATAAGTGGGTCATCTTGATTAATTTATCTTAAAGAGCCCATATTAATAATCACACCCTACCCCCCTCTGATTATTTAATCCCACCACAATCACCTTAGGAATTATCGGATTTGCCCTCGACTTTACCAAATAAATTGGTATAATGACTACTTTTGGGGAGGGAGAAATTAAGGGCATTTTGGGTAATTTAAATACTTTTGGTAAGATAATACATACTACCAAACACAGAATTAGGATGATTAAGGTACTAATTTGAGTGACAAAATATTCAACCAAACATTGTATTGATTAATTAGTTATGTACTATGTAGTCATTAAATTATATGTGTTTTGCCCTCCAATGTCATCCAAACGTGCCGCTCCAATGTCATCCAAACGTGCCGCATGTGATTTCAGTTTTCTTATACTAGGTTGGAAATGTTGGGCTATATTATTGAGTATTTGAGCAGGAGAGACAGTATAGCGGCAAAACCGCCCCCCAATAAATAAATATATATAGATTAAAACCCAAAATTTACGCCACACATAAAACTAAAAGAGGAGTAGAAAAGAATAGAAATAGTTAGATAAATTCAATAATATAATAAAGTTACCTGTTATTTGGATGAATAAAGAAGCCATGGGAAAAGTCTAAGATTTGTCTGCTGCTAATAAATCTCCGATTGTTGTTGTACTCAGATTCAATGAAAGCAAATCGACGGCCACGAGATGATATCATTTCCCTAATATCATCCACTTTATATTCATCTCCTCCTCCTCCATTCCCATTACTCGAACTCCCATTACCATTCTCATCCTTTTTGAACGATAATTTCTTCAACGCCGCCTTCATCTTTTATCAATACGTACCGTACCCACTTGTTGATTGATACAGAATATCCAAATCCAATGATAAATTTTGATGGGGTTTTAACACTATATGTGTATGTGTATGTGTAACTGACTGATTCCGTTATTTTTTCTTCTTCTCTTAACCGTAGAGACAGAGAAAGAGAGAGAGAGAGAGATAGAGAGAGATCAAAGTTTATTGGCTCAATCAAAATCTATACATACATACATATATATATCTGCAACTGCCAGTAATATATATTATATATGTATGTGTGTGTACTAGTGAACAGTGGCCATTAATGAGGAACAAGTTCAGATCGCTTAATGCGTATTATTATTATTATTTATACACACCTCATAAGCATTTACCCATATTAACAAAAGACACACAAAAAAAAAAAAACTATTCCCGTGTCTGCGTATCTAATTGTATAAATCTATCGTGGGACTGGGGAGCCTTTGTTGTTGCATATATGTCCTAGATCTGTGAACACATCAAATTAAAAAAATAAAGAAACAGGCGATATATCAATTAACAAAATGTTTTCATCGATGTTTACTTCTTCATTTTCTTATTCCAGATATTCAAGTTGTGCGTCAGTGCAGTTGAGAAAAAAACAAGTTGTTTATTTCTGTCAAACAATGATGGCCAAGGCTGATTGGAAACTGTGGGCTTGCGTGTCGATATAGATCTAAGTCGCCAATTAATTTAAGGAGAATTACACAAATTAGGGTAACTACACAAAGCATTCTTCTATTTATTCAGGAAATTATATAAATACTTTGAATGTGTCATAATTACGATATCTTAAAAACACGAAGTTAACACCTAATTTATCTGGAACCGATCGAGGGAACGAAGTGCAAATAAAACAACGACCGAAATAGCCCCAAACACGACAAAAGGAAGTCCTTGATGCGCTCGTTCGAATATGGCAAGGAAGCCACGTCAACGTGGCGGGAATAAGGCCACGTTGGGCAATTCGACATGTCCCAAAAATGGCACCACATCGGCCAAAGCCCCACGCCCGAGCGTCGGTTGCGGTCGACGTGCCACATCAGCAGAGAGTCGATTCGGCGCATCGATCGCACATGCCGTGTGCCGATGTGGCATACCAACTTGCCACGTCATCACACCCTTGGTGGATTGGACCCACCTGCCAAGGCCCACTAAGGCACCTCTTCTTGCCTATAAATACCCCATCACCCTCTCTCATTTGAAGGTTGAAACACCTGATAGCTATGGGCATCCTACTCTCTCTCTCTCTAAACAACATGTGGGCATTTCACGTCTACCTTTCACATCGACTATTCCAAATCTACATTCCAGGTCTACTATTTTATAGACTATTTCACGTCTACAATTGGAAGTAGCACGAGGTGAATATGACGAGTACATCTACATTACGTACTTAGGCTCGTGAATTGACTACCATCTAGTTCAATTACCGACTCCCTCGAATACCGAGCCGCTTAGAGCTTGACGTCTATAAAGCACTTTAGTGCTACATGAAAGCTCTCTAAATGAGACTAACACCCTATGGGCTTATTTCTATAGCCAAAAGGGTTTCGTCCATGAGAGGAACCTCCTACGAGGTTGTCCAATCAAGCCCTAAGGGCCTATAAAGGCTTAAATGCTACTTAGCGAGCTTGATATCAACAACGACCCTCTTGCAGGCACATCTACGTCCAACTTGATTATCTTTTATTAGAGACATACCTAGGCAGCTTGGCCCCGTGTCAAGTTCAATCACAAAGCCATATATCCTTTTAATTAGTTTATTTACTTATTAATTGTTATCGTCTAACTTGGTTTTTAAAGTGGAGGTTTACATTGAACCAAAGGCTCTTCTCGTATCTTATAAGGTGCGAGATTATGGTAAGGAAAGTTACTTGAGCTTAGAAAAAATACCCCGCGCCAGAGGTGTTGTTTGTGGGAAACCACTACGCACTGTAGAAGGGACAAAATGACACGCTCTACGCGTAACACTACTGCAGAGCTTCCGCTCTACTCCAACAATAATTTATAAAAAAATACTGATAAGCAATGTACCAAAGAACATGCGATCCCCAACGAGGAGAATGCTCGCACAAAGAAGGCTCAAACTGAGTATGTGTTCCCGTTAGCACCGCAACATCTTGACCAGATAAAGACTATGATAAAAGAAAACTTGGCACGAGATCCGATTCCAGCCCTAGTTTGTGTTCCAAACCCTATTCGGTCTAGAGATTTATCTCAAGACTCGAGCCAAAGGGGTCGTTCTCGTGAAAGAACAATAACTACTAGTGCAAGTCTCTCAGGGGACATGACAAATCTACGTGGACAGAGAAATTTCCCATCACCATTTATCTTTGTTGCCTCCACGGCACGCACAAGATTACGAGAAAATCGTGAATCTAATAGAGAAAGGCAAGAAACAAGGGAAAGGCAAGAACGTGTTGGCATGTCGGGAACCCTTTCTTCAAGAGAGAAGGGGAGGTGACCCGTCTCATACAAATCCGTCTAACCTCAATCCAAAGAGGGCATCATAGGTCGAGGATGATCTAAGTGACAAAACATGGCCTTTCTCCTCTGACTTACAAGTTACAACGCATCGTGCTTGGACGCGGATGTAAAATCTCAAAAATCCCCACTTATGATGGTGAAAGGGATCTGATTGATTCCTTGCATCTCCTTGATAGCTACCCCGGGTGCATTAAGGTTCATAGGAAACTACAAAGCAACAAAATATTTGGCACGAGTCATCTATGAAAAACAAGCAAACAGGATGAACAAAAAAGGGAAAGAGGACAACATATTGGAACGCTCGTCGAAAAATGACCTTGAAGAACTACGGATCGACCGAAAGCACCAAGGTGACAACGAGTTCCTTGAAGTCCCTCCAGAAAAGCTTCCGGAGAATGTGGGTGCAATACTCTCAGACGGCCTAGAAAGCTTCTAGGGTCTAACTCGAGCCAAAATAGCGGGCCTTAACAAAGAGGGTTCGTAAGAAGCAGGACCAAGGGACCCTCCCTGCAAAAAAAAACCCTTACCGCGAACAACCGCAAAAAAAGAGGCCTTGTTATACAAGGCCTCACCCTCGACGATGCCATCCTTGCATCGAGAGTAAGAAACAAAAAGAGAGACAGAGAAAAAAGAAAGTATGTGTATGTGTGTTTGAGAGCGAGAGATAGAGAGAGAGCGAGCGAAAGAGAGAGAGAGAGAGAAGAGAGAGAGAGAGAGAGAGAGAGAGAGAGAGAGAGAGAGGGAAAAAAGACAAAAGACAAAAGGAAGGTTTACCAAAAGCAGCCTTCAAAGTCGTGAAGGCCTAGTCTTCATCCTCTGCAAGAAATGAGCAGGAGGTATGAAGGATCTCGCCTCATTTTAAGTCGCACCTAAAAGTAGAGGATCAGACTCCGACAAGCCCAATCTCGAACTCCCACCTCGGTGAATATGGGAGGAAACTTCTAGGAAAAAGATTCTGAGCACCCCTTGTCCACAGTCATGGGACCCAGTATGGAACTAAGATGGCTTTTCCGGTGCGTGCATCACAGAGAAGGCCGATTGGCGATAGCCCTGAGATGCTTTTTCATTGAAAGATGTAAAGTGCCCAAGGAATCCACCGCATTCATGGTAGCAACCACACTAGGAGAAGAAGAGTCAGAATATGACGTTTCAAATAGAGAGAAGTGGTGGTGGAGATAACATACTTGTCAGGAACAGACTCTACACAAGACATGATGACCAAAAGAAAAAGAACATAAAAGAAGCGGATGAGAAGACAAACTTTCATTATGGGACATATATATAAGAATAAAAGTGGGAAGCGAAGAGACGTGATAAAAAATTTCCCCCAACTTCCCACCAATAGGAACCACGTGCAATATTCACTCGGAAAAAGACGCGCCGGTCCCGATGTAATGGTACCCCAGGATAGTTAATGATAAAAATGACGTTCGTAGAGGCACATGCCCTACACCTGGAAGAGAGGGACCATCAAAGAAGAGGCCCATGGTAGTGGCCTGATTTAGCTGTATTTCTCCTATTTTATGTATGCACTTTTCATATCAATGGAGAACAAGTTAGTGAACCATAATTAACTTTGACATGGTATTAGAGCCATCACTGAAAGGGGAGAAAATCCAGTGGCATTAACTCGAGGGCCGCCGTGGTGGCACCACCATCAGTCTGCCGCGGCAGCTCCCGAAGTTCAAGTGATTGTTTTTCTCGAGTGAGTTTTTTTTAGTTCCCCTCGCTGTTAATAAAAAAAGGAATTTTAAGATTTTAGCCAAACACTGATCCTAAGCTACCGGTGCTCTTGCATCGGTGTACTCCTCGCCATGTCGGCGTCTTCCTTAAGCAACCAAACTTTCGTTGTCGTTTGACTGAAACCTAGCTCCAGTTTCCCGATTTAGTTGCTGGTCTGTCACCATTTCACCGCGGCATGTGTACACCCAGTTCCGCCACTGCCGTCGTGCCTCCACCTACAACATAGCTACCGTCGCTAAGTCTCGCCTCCACTGCGCTTAGCCTGTGTGCAGTCCTCCTGAGTCAACACCGTCATATTTCCGTCGCTGCTTAGTGCTCGTCGTTTTTTGGGGTCTTCCTTCTATTTAGATTTTGAGTTCTTGGGGGTACTTTTCTCCGTTTGTTGTTTTGGAGGAGTGTGGAGTAGTCAATGTATATCTTGTGCTTTTCTCGTGTTATCGACATTTCAGTTGTTATTGTTTGATGTTATAATCATCTTTGGTTAACTACGTAACTGGATTTACTCTCATATGGATTGACAAGGGTTTGGTGCGGGTTTCGGTTCCGCGAGGTTTTGGGTGTTTGTGGTTCAACCGGTCGTTTCTTATGGGTGAATCACAGGGTTCCACGTTTTTTGATTGTGGTGTTGTCAATCATCAGTCACTGCTAAATTGCGGATTATGCGAAGTTGTAGGTGACTCGACGAGGTATTGTTTCTTGTGGTGGACCACGTGGTTTCATGTTCGTTGATTGGGGTGTTGTCGATCATCTGTCACTGCAGAATTGCAAGTTTAGCGGAGTTGCAGGTGACTCAACGAGGTGTCGTCTTTTATGGAAATCGCGAACTTTCATGTTAGTTTAGTGGCCATTGCAGAATTGCGAGTTATGCGGAATTGCAAATGCCTCGACGAAGATTGAATCCAGAAGTTTAGTGGCCATTGCATCATCAATCAGAGATTGTCAATCATTGTAACATGTTATGTGGTTAAGTCAAAGTGTGTTCGTTTGTTTAACGTTAGTTGGAAAATTGATGCTTTCGTAGCATCAATTTGAGGGGGGATGTCAAGGATATGATTGTGGTAGATATAGTAGGTAGGAGCCTGACATGAAGAAAGGTAGGGGCCTGATTTAGCTATATTTCTCCTATTTATGTATGCACTTTCATATCAATGGAGAACAAGTTAGTGAGACATAATTCACTTTGACACATGTTACACTCCACCACGCCTTTGATGCCCCATTCCAGACACTGCTCGCGCTCCTTTTTTCCTTGCGCACATCTTGCGAATCTTCCTGGTACGGCTCGCACCTCATATGCTGTTGTCAGACAAGAAACTTAGTGTGGGGAATGGCGTTAGTAGCAGGTGTGCTCCAATTTTTTATTTTGCGTCGAATCTTTTGTAAGCTCAATTCATCATTTGTCTCGAGCTCTAAGAGTTTAAGGTTTAGAATTTTACTTTCATTGTATGAAAAAAAATATAAGCATGGTTCAATACGTAACGAGGCATAACTAAAGTTATAATGTTGAGTAAGTTTAGATGTTTTAGATTTTCTTCGATGCCACTTTAGTTATAATTTATTTATTGAAAAACATCGATAAAATTTAGTTATAGGTTTTTGCTGGTTTTAAAATATTTTGTCTTTTATTATTAAGATGTGAGTATGTATTTATATGTAATAATACACGTCTTTAAGATATTGCAAGATTATTATAAAAAATAAAAAAGGTTTGGTCCGAGAAATTTCAGGCACAAAGAACAGGGCATATTTTGCAATTCAGGATAAAAAGTTTTATGCTAAGGTAAATAATTTTCAAGATTTTAAAGTAAAATAAAATTTCATTGATTTTTATTTATGCCATTTCCTCGAAAAGATGAATTGATAACAAAAGAAAACTTAAAGAAATGATAAACCTCAAATTGAAACCTTAAACCCTGACCGTCGCCGCTCCGACCAATTTAAACAGACAAAATCAAATTCACCAAACGCTGTGAGAGAGAGAGAGAATGGGAGAGAGGACGAAATATTTAGTATTAGTTGGAGGTGGAGCATTATTGGGTTCTGCCGCTACGATTGCCTTCTTCAAGCTTATTATGTCCAGGTCCCTCGGCCTCCTCAACAATACTTTCTTTCTTTCTTTCTTATTGTAATAATAATATTAGAAAAAGAGGTTTGATTTGAGGTTTCACATTGTAATAATAATAATAGAAAAAAGAGGTTTGATTAGAGGTTTCACATTGTAATCAACTGTTTGTTATTTTTTTGCAGACAAGCTGGAAAACGATGTCGAACTGTTATTGTAAAAGAGGCAAGGGAAATGAAAGGTGGTAACACCATACAATGTTTCTTCATTGTTTAAGAATTAGCGGTTGAGGCAATTTTAGGGATTTATTTCTTTTTAGGAGGCTCTATCTTCCTGTAAATTTCAACTAGAAATAAAACATATACCTGAAGAAACATATTTACTTTCTTAATATAAAATGAGAGCTACTCTCACAAAACTCGCACTCGTTGATCATGTCCTAAAGTATATATAAAACCCTGTTGTTGCTTGGTATCACAGTGTACAAAAGCCAGTTTTTACCCCCAGGTTCTTTTACCTTTCCTAAAACAAAGTCTACCTGCTTGCGAATTTAGGAGCACAATGTATGAGTTCGCTTATCAGATTACCTTTTGGCTACTCATACGAAGGAAGATATTATCTACACTTTGAAGTTCAATGACATTGTTGTTTTGGTTTTTTGCTGTTGTACTTTGATCGTTAACAGAAACAATTTGTACCTGATACAGACAATAAGTTCTTGGAGGATGTGAATCACCCTTCACCTAGTACTGACCTTTTATTGGATGAAGTTGTGTCTGAACAACTCACAAGGTAATTTTGTCAGGATGACGAATAATTTGATTAGGGATCAAGTCACAGAATGCTTAGTTTAATATGGATTATCATTTATGTACTTAATTGTTGGATATACTATTCTGCAGTTTTTTTTTTCTCTGCTTGGTAATGGGTTCGAAATATGTTATTTCCTGTTCTTAATTGTGGAAGTAATATTATTGACATAAAAACATACACCAGATTGTGGCAGTGCTGTTAGTAAATGACAATATATGCCATGTTATATCTCTCTCTGAATCCCGCTCTCTATGTTTCCTTTCACCAGGAATATTCAATTCTTTGGCTTGGAACACCAAAGAAAAGTAGTCTCTTCATATGTCGTGGTCATTGGTCTTGGAGGGGTTGGAAGTCATGCTGCATCTATGCTTTTGAGGTCAGGTGTAGGCAAGCTTCTCCTCGTGGATTTCGACCAGGTGAGTTTTCTCATTAAAAATCCCAAATTTCTCCAACGTTCCAAAATTCTCCTCATGCCTTATCTATCTGTTCTATCATCCACCACTGCAACATGGGACAGTTGAGGGAAATGGGAGTTTCATCATATATTACAACCTCTCTCAGAGATATGCTTAATAGTATTTATTAGGTAGATGTGGTAAAAAAAATTAGTGATAGTACTACCGTAGAGGAAGCGTTTTTGTTTTCATAGAAGCTCTAAATGCCACTTACGACCAATTCTTTTGTGATTTAAAATGCTACGTGAAGATGTATTATTTATTGCTCATTTATTCACTGAGCTTATTCGAACTCTTTATTTGCCCAAAACTTCTAATATTTTTATGCTATATATTCATTTTATCAAGAATTAGTGTTCGTTCATTGATTGGTCATGAAGGTCTCAGTTTCATCATTAAATAGACACGCTGTCGCAACAAGAGAGGATGTTGGTACTCCGAAAGCCCTGTGTCTCAAGAAGCATTTCTCAACCATATTTCCAGAGTGCCATGTAGATGCAAAAGTTCTACTATACGATTCCTCCTCTGAAGATGAAATTCTATCTGGGGACCCTGACTTCGTCCTAGATTGCATAGATAACATTGATACAAAGGTACACGTACACTTCTCTTTATTGGTGTATGTTGTTTTAAGTCATAAGCTAGACACCTGGTTTTTTTGGGATGTATAATAAAGTATTTCCTGAGTCAAACCCCTCAAACATTTATGTTTCGAGCTTAGGTAGAACTGTTTTTGCTTTTTAAGCGAGTGGCATACTTGCTGTTTATTGTATTCTATGGCATTGGCCTTTGCTAACTGAGTTGCTGCTGAAAAGGATCTTTTAGTTTCCAAAAACGTGTGATGAATTCAATAGGTTATCTTTTGACAAAAATATCAGTGTCAAAATATTATGCTCGTTTAAATTGCACTTTGTGTGGGTATATAATAATAATAATCATTTACTAGTGATTTTCATTTAATAAAGCGTTGTAATCGTGTTATTTAAATGTTTTAAGTTGTTTTATTCATGATGCTGTGGTAGTTGGCACTTCTTGCTGCATGTGTTCGAAGGGGTTTGAAAGTTCTTTCTGCCACAGGAGCTGGGGCAAGAGCTGATCCAACAAGAATCCGTGTGGCTGACTTAAGAGAATCAACCAATGATCCACTATCTCGCTCAGTAATGATTTTTATCCTTAGTATAAATTATATTCCCGATCCATGTCGTTGTTTAGTTTTCTTCGAATAATCTGTGTAGGGAATCAAGACTACATGCACCCTTGTACTTCAGAACTAGCATGAAAGCATTTTACTTGATGGGAATCATTTCTTATGGTTTTACCCTGGATTATTTCATTAACCGAACAACTAACTGAAGTAAGAACCTCTTATGTTTAATTCCAACAAGTTCTGGCCACATATAATATATTCCAGTGTATGTTGATCTTTTGGGCTTATCAGAGTCGAAAAAGATAGATGTTTTTGAAACTATGCTCCCTTTGTGTATATTTAGATGTGCATAAGTGGCAGAATGAACCTTCTAAGAGCATCAGTTTTCAGGTCAGGCACCGTTTAAGGAAAGATTATGGCATTGAAGGTGGTATTCCTGTAGTTTTCTCATTAGAGAAACCCAAAGCAAAGCTCCTACCATTCAAAGGACCAGCTGGAGAGGAAGAAAATCCTTCAGACTATCAAGTAAGCACTTTAGACTAATGGCAGGACTATTAAAGACAATGTGTTTTGTTTTATAATTTTTTTTTCTTTATAAGGTCCACTTAGTTTGTACCGCGAATAATCAGAACTTTGTGATATGCCTGTTTAAGCATGGACTATAGTCTGTTTGAAATTTCTTGTCATCTGTTCTTTAACATTGTTATTAAGGTTTGATAATCTAATTGGAATTGTTTATCAGGTTGTTCCAGGTTTCCGAGTTCGCATTATTCCAGTCCTAGGAACCATACCTGCAATTTTTGGACAAATCATGGCCTCCTATGTAGTAACTCAACTGGCTGGATTGCAAGTTCATATGGAGCCAGTCGTGAACTTTGATATGGATCATTACCGTGTTCTTCATCAGCGCCTTATCGAACATGAAGAATTACAATACGGTACAACGATGCAAGTTCAGGTACCCATTCTGCATCTTCCTGCCAAATTTCTAGCTGTCGTATTTTATCATGCGAGGAAAACTAATGAGAGTAGTTTGCTGTAGTCTTAAATCAGCTGAACATTTTCTGTAAAGAATGCCTTATCAGTATATACCTAGAAAGCTACATTGTTCAATAAGATCGTAGAAAAGCAGGAGCCATGATAACACTTAACAAAGCAAACTTATCTTGAAATTCTAACTAAGGAAGGTTTTGTTTTAAGAAATGCTGCATAGGTTTTATGGAAAGATAAAATCGAATAATCGATGTCAACAACAAACTTGACATTAGACATCCTAGATATCAAGGATGTATAAATAAAGTTCATTCTTGAAATGCAAATAGCTAGATAATAATTGTATTTGTCCTATATTTATAATATGGATGATATGTGTATGCCATGCCGTCTAACTCGTCTAGGTGGACGTTGAAGAGGTCATGTACATAGCCAAAGAATTGTGGCATTGTCGAAGTGCAAGAGATCAATCGCCGAAAGAAGTTGGACGTGGAATGTGGCGTTCTGTCAATGACTTAATGCTCATCAGGTATGGATGTTTGTGTGCTACATTCTTGTACTAAACAAAAGTTTGCTCATGAATTTATGTACGGTTTGTCTTTCCTTTAGTTTGTACTTTATAATATTTGGTTTGATGAAATTTGTATGAGATGGGACAATCACATATTTTATGAATTTTTTTAACTCTTATCGAACAAATAGCTTCCGTGAAGTTGTGCTGGAATCCTTCCTATTCTTTTGACCCTAGTGGACCAAAAACTTTTGGTCTTTCATACTACGGTAGGTTACTTCACGTGCTGTTCATTAAAAGCTATCCATGCATCAATGCATGTTTGTACTTATTTGACAGTTAACTTGAGCAGTAAGCTTTTTGTCATTTTCATATAAGTGGACATAGACAGGCTCCTTTTCAAGAAATTGTGAATTTCTTGGGATTAACAATTTTTCATGCCAGTTCTACTGGTCAAGAACTTCAACATGTGGTTATGAATGTTGAGTCTGTTTTATCTGTAATAGTTTGTTGCTTTCTCTTTCAAGTTATGACGATTCTACCTTTGAACTCTTTCCTTGCTCTATCGTGTCAATATTTGGTTTTGACACTCATGGCCTAACTTATAACTTGAAGCATTAATGAGGAACTTAATTCTTTCATGTTATCTGATTAAGCAATAAAGTAATTCGTTGGGATGTACAAATACTACTCGATCTCATGGTAGTTACATTGTTATTGTGTGGTGTATCTTGATATACATATCTGTGCAACACAAGTGTTTAATGTATAGTTTGTCTTCTGAATCATTACTACTTTTTACGATATCATTTCAGATGGGATCACATGAAACCAGCTTCAGTGTCAAATCTAATTCTCCTAAGATTTAACGAGGTATGCGTAGAATGTAAACTGTGAATTATGATGAAACCGTCTTACTTTTGTCAAATTACAAGACCTCGTCATTCAAAATTATGAGAAAGCCAGGTCTCATGTATTGATGTTGGCTAGAACTACTGGAACTAATGTAACTTGCTTTTGGTTCCAACATGGAGGAAAAGGAGATTATTAAGAACCCCCATTTCTCTTTTCTTCGCGCAGGCTGACGAACATGAATCAACATCACTTGAAGATATAAATGAAAAGGAACCCGAATTTTTTGCTAGGGTGACATCTGTGTTGAAACGAGCTGAATTTGACTTCGGTTTGTGACTAAGTACTATCACTCATAAAATTCCAGTCTTTACCTGATCGGGTGATTCGCGACCCTGCTCCTTTATGCAATGTCAATGTGAGGAATATGTTTTTTAAGTTTATGGCGAACGCGAGTTTGGAGTCTACAAATTATGCTACGGAAACTTCTGATCTGATTTCTGACCCTTTTGTAGTTTAACTTGGAAGTAAGGAGTAGCTTTCTTCATTAGCATTTGTATGCAGAGCAGCATTTTAAAGAAAAAAAATATTTGCCAGCCTTACAGACATAAGGACTTGAACGAAATATGCGCAAAGCAAGTGATTTTAACTTATATGTTATTAGGTAATACTGATAATACATCATTTGTATGTATATAGAGGTATATGTGCATTGTACATATGCATGTATGGGGCAAATTCCATCTACCTTCCAAGAGGTATTGGTATGTTCTTTTTAGTTTCAAATATCTCATGCAACCTCCCTTATGTGCTATAAATTATTCTCTAATAGTTAAGACAAATTTTGTCATTCTCATATCATTACAAAATTTAAGTTGCATCTTACATTTTTTCATTAGCCAAAATAATTGAAAATTGGACCTGATAAAAATTGAATAATTAATTTATATCTTGTTCTGTTCAAAAAATACATTATATTTTTTGATTGTACCTTTTTATTAGATAGGGAATTTCTATTTTTTTAAATAGTATGATGTAACAAAATAAAATTGAAAAATGCGTTATTTTTAAGGAGATGAGAAATTTTTATTGTATTTAATGATGTAACAAAAGAAAAATGGAACATATATAACCTTTTATAACAATTTTGTTCATTTCATAAAGTTACCTCAAGCAATAATAAAACATGTACTAGCTAAAAAACTAGCTTGGTTTACTTAGAGTTCAAGAACACCACTGCTACAAGTATATTATATACTATAAATTAGATTTGTTGCATTATCTAATATTTGAACAATTTCATTTTAATTCACGCTCGGGCGTAGTGGATATAGTCTTTCGTTATCTGTTAATCATTTTCTTTAAGACATAAAATTCTGGAGTAGCATAATGCGCATGTAAACCAAGCAACTATTTAGTATTTATAAGAATTACTTGTTCCACTCATAAGAATAGAATAATAATGAAAGCACTGTTTTTTTTTATCTTGTCGATTCAAGTGTCATTTTTAATTTTTTTTAGTTTATTTTTTTTTATCTTGTCGATTCAAGTGTCATTTTTAATTTTTTTTAGTTTATTTTATGTAACATTATAATTTACTAGTTATTGTATGTAACACATTTTCTAATGATCAAACTTATTTTTCTAAGAAATAAAAAATATGATACAATTTAAAATTAATTTTCTAGAAATATATTTAGGAATTTCCGTCTTAAAGAAAATGATAGAATAAATAACGGAAGGCAATATCCACTGCTGTCGACCATCTATATACTATTATATAAAGAAACCCATTGTGACACCAATCTTTTGATTTCCAACTTTAACCTTTGTGTTTTAGCTATATTGTGAAAATTTCTTATTAAATCCCCAAAATAGCCTTACAAATTAAGTTAGACTAATTAATTATATTACTAATTATAATTAATGACTTACTTTTCTCATAATCTGTTTTTCTTCCATTGTTCTACTCAGAATTAATGGGACATGTTATCTAGATAAATCTTCTTCTTTAACCCACATAGAATGACATTGAAAAAAGAATTATGCTCGCGGGAACCGCGTGCTACATTTGCTAGTGAATCAAAATATAATCATTCAAATATTGGATAATTTATGCAACAAATGTAATTTCTCGTGTAACATAGTTGTAGCAGTGATGTTCTCAAACTCTATATAAACCAAGCTATTTTTTGAGCTAGTATATGTTTCATTATTGCTTTAGTAACTTTATGAAATGGACAAAATTATTACAAAATATTATATACATGCTATTATGTAAATGAAGCCATGCTGACATCAATCTTTTGATTTGTTATTTACCTTTCGACACACTATTAAATTTTATTATTAGTTGAGATATAACTGTCATTTATTTAGCTTTACTATTATTTAAATCTTCTTATTAAAGAAATTAATTGATACTTAATTCTCTCAAGATATATAAATTTTATATCCGTTAGAATTTTTACCATACAAATTTATTATATATTACTCAAAATAAACTTCTAAACATGTAGGGATTGCGTGTCAATGTTTCTAGTAAAAATATATAAAAACAAAAAACAAAAACACTCTTCCAACTTTTACACTTATCCCGATCAAAAAAGTGAAGAAAGAAACCCTACTTTTTTCTTTCTCAATCCATGGCTATAACTCAAAATCTAATGGGGGTTTCTTCTCTCTTTGTCGATTTTGATTCAGAAATTAGCTCCAAAAGCCGCCAAACGTGATTCATTCCTTGTGGTCGTAGTCGGTTATCGATATATTTTCAGAATTAATTTTTGTGTCTCTAGGATATTTGCATGTTTGTTGTGTATCAATAGTACAAGGTGTTTTATTTAATTAGTTTGAGAGATGAATTTTGAGCTGCAAATTTTTGGTGTTTGAAATTTCAAAGTTGAATTTAATTGTGCGGAAATGAATGGGAAACTTCAAAGTTTAATTTTGAGCTCATGCAGATTCAGAAATCAGATTTGGGAAGTGAAATGGATGGGAAATTTTTAAATTCTTATAAAGAAAGTAAAACTTGCCTACTTTTTTTAGTGATTTACCTTAGTCAATCTTAGATAAAGATAGATATCATCCAAGTTCGTTCAATTTTCGTCAATCTTGGAAATAGTAATATTGTTTTCGGCTAATTTTTTTATTTGTTGGTAGTACCATGTGTTACATTCAAGTTCTTACTTCATTTTGTTATAAGTAATAAATAATTCAAATGTATCGTATTATTTGTTTCTAGCTTCTTTACTGGAAAAACAATTTGACACTTGAGATAGATAATTTTACTTAATATTCGCACTAGTTTTATATATTTTCAAGGAAAAAATGCAGATATGAAACCAAAACTTTGGCCCTTTTTACACTTACCTATTTAATTTCTAGAAATCGACAATTTAAGATCTCCACTTTCATTTTTTGACACTTTAGTATCCCCACTTTGATTTCGACCAAATTGCGCCTAAAAACGTCACTATGCATCCAAATGACATCACGCTTGACGTAAGACGCGAAGGGTAAAATCAGAAGTTCACCTATTTTCAACGGTTAATTCATTTAAACTCAATTTAATCGTCAAATTTTCCCCAAATCGATTTATTCCACGAACCCTGAAAAGCACAATTCGTAAATTAACAACAATGTATACGAATTAAAGCCATAGATTTGTCAAGGGATGTCAGAAACGACTGTATGATTCTTACAATCTAAAGCACGAGACCTTCCAAGAACCTTGTAGTACAAAGTACTAGGTCTACGACACTTTCAAACCAAAGCCAAGTTCTTCCACGACCGTTGCAATCAAAAGTGGTAGCTCTTCTACGATCCTAGCGATAAAGTACGAGGTCTTCGACAACCTTCGTTATACAAAAAGTCATGCCTACTACAACCTAAGTTTCTATCTACACATACCAAGAAATTTGACAAACGTGTATGAAGACTATGTCAAGACAATGATCACCTACCAAAACATCATCTATTTCACTTCTCTTCTAGTTTCGGTGCGTTCTACGACCAAACTAGGAATTGTAGGATACATGATAACACATGGTGACACGTGTCACCCCTCACTACGGCACTTGTTTATTCCTTCTATGGGATACACATGCAACTTGGAGGACCTTAAAGTGCAAGTGTGAAACACGTCAACTCTTTCTCGTTTTACTACTACGACTTCTCTAGGTCCCATCATTACGAACCCTTCATCTCAGGCATAATTATTCTACAACAAACAACAACAACAACAACCAAGCTTGTAATCCCAATTAAATTGGGGTAGGCTATATGAACCATGAATGAATCACGTCGAGTCGTGAACATGAATCTTCTGCTTCCATATGTTTCGGTTGACGAGCATGTTTTCATTTAGATCTTTTAGCTGCATGTCGTTCCATATGACCTCTATCCACGTCTTTTTCGGTCTCCCACGAGCTCTAGCCGTTTGTCCTAAGTCGAGATCTTCAACTCGTCGTACCAGTGCATCTATGGGTCTGCGTTTAACATGTCCAAACCATTTTAAACGGTTTTCTCGCATTTTCTCGTCGATGGCCGCCACACCCAATTTATGTCGAATATCTTCATTGCGCACCTTATCTCTCCTCGTGTTAGCGCACATCCACCAAAGCATGCACATCTGTGTAACGTTCATTTTCTGTGCATGACTTTGCTTAATAGCCCAACACTCGGAGCCATAAAGCAAAGCAGGTCTAATAGCAATACGATAGAACTTTCCTTTAAGCTTTAAAGGAAAGTTATGATCGCACAGGATCATTGTTGCACTCTTCCATGTTGTCCATCCAGCTTGGATGTGGTGGTTGACATCTCCGTCTAATTCTCCATCCATATGTAGTATGGAGCCTAGATACCGAGAATGTGTACTTCTCGGTATCTCTTGGCCATCCAACTGAACCCTGTCATCGTTGTTTCTTCATTGTTTGCTAAACTTGCATTCGAGGTACTCTATTTTTGTTCAACTTAGTCGAAATCCTCATGCTTCTAATGTTTGTCTACATCGTTCTAATTTAGCGTTAACTCTCATTCTTGTCTCATCGATGAGGACAATATCATCTGCAAACAACATACACCATGGGACTCGTTCTTGGATGGTTCTGGTGATTTCATCAATTACAATGGCAAACAAAAATGGGCTCAAAGTTGACCCCTGATGTAAGCCAATTGTAATTGGGAAGGCGTCTGTTAAACCGTCTATGAAGAAGAGGTGAAGCAAAGAAAGCCTAAAGATCAAGAGCATCGAAGTCCCACCAGATTCAAGAGCTCGTCTAATATTTTGTTCTTAAATTATGTCGTTCTTTCATGATGTTGAACATGAAATTATGAGTAGCTAAACTACAAATGTGTTTGAAGTAGGGACTAGCTCATATTTATGAATATGACTATTTAGTTTACTTGAGTATGTTTGACTCTTGACGTGTTTAGATGGTACTCATTTTATACTTCACATGGATAGGATTAGCTCTCGCTGGACTGACGACGCCAATGTAGTTCCTTCAGAGTGTAGATCTTAGACTATGCACGATAGAACAAATTCATATATTGTGACTTGAAACAAATCAGCAAGCAAAATTTTAAGTAGAAAAAGACTAGAATTCCCAAGTCCAAAATGCCACAAATAAATTTCATCATTACTAAAATTCAAAGTCATTTGCAAAGGTCACATCCCTTGAGCTTCTTTATTCGGGTAAAACCCCTCATGTAGGAAGCAAGACCCATCACTTTCTCTAGCACTGTCAATCATCATCCATACGCTTGTTTTGAAACTCAAAACAAGAAGACGGTTTAATAGGACAAAACAGATCAACCATGAGTTTACTAATGGAGATGAGGTTGCATGATATTTTAGGAAAATGTAGCACATTAGACAAGGTAAAGAAGGAAGAGATTTTTAAATTTCTAGTACCCTCTTGGATGGGTTTCACCCATGTGTAACTTGATGGGTGTTTTTAAGTGTAATAAAATAGAATATAAGTCAACTCATGAATATTACACCTAAATCTCACTTTGTCGCAAGTGCACGAGTTAAGTAATAATAAAATGGTAAGTATAGTTACGAATCAATATCGTATCCCAAGGGAGTGGTGGATTAATGAATGAATCACTTAAATGCAAAACATTAACGATTGTCACTATCTTTTCTCTTGTGTTTGCAGGATGTAATGAATGTTTATGAATGATGTGAATTCTTTTTACACAAAGGATGCTTTGAGCGTTTTTAATGCTAAGAATGTTTAATCTAGGATGCAATTATATCTATATAAGAATGCAGAAAACAATGATTATATATGTTTTTGATATTTTAGTTTTGAGTGCAAGAAAACAATTAAACAATTAAAGCAATTAAAATAATTAAACTAATAAAAGCGAGCAAATGATTAAACTAAGAATGCTGAAAGAAAGACTGATTAACTAAATTAACTAACTAAACTAAAGATATAATTTAATGATTGATTGACTGATTGTGATTGTAAACAGTAATTGAAAAGATTATTTAGGAGTCGGGTTTCACAATGCTTTAAACATAATAGTTCATAGACAAACTACCCATATCTACTTACAATACTTAATAGATATTTGATGTTTACAGTTTTAATGAATCCGTGACATATGGTAGGAGTTATCCCAACCGTACACCTACGAGTCTCTAATAACCTACCATGTTAACGGATTAGCCCAGTTGTCAGTTGTTTTAGAAGAGATATCAAATCTATAATTCAACTAACTCATCTGAATCGTGTTAACAAAACGTACATAGTCAAGATTGATCTAGTATGATCTAAAGGTCATATATATATAACTATCCTTAGCATTCTACACTCGTGGCGGCCCCGCACATGTGTTTTTGTTTTATTCCAGCGAGAATAAGATTAATCACACAACATAAGTAACTATTCAATCTAGACATTCAAGATCATCAAATACATATCAAGTAAAACAAATAAACGTATTCATAAATCAGAGTTACTCTCCTACTCTAAACAACGAGCATGTTAGCTCCTCGTAGTCATGAGTTCAACAATCAATAAAGAAGTAAAATCATAGACAAAGTAAATAGATAAAGAAAAGCTTACCAGATCCGGTGGAATGTTGTTGCTTGACTCTCTTCTTTACTCCCTTTTGCTATCTTCTTCCCCACAAACTATTTTCTCTCAAAACAATGACTCAACTAAACTAGAACAAGACTTGGTGGTGTTTTCTCTCTGGTTTCTCTCTCGAAAAGTGGTTGAGAGTGGTGTAAAACTTGTTGTACCCTAACTACTGAACGTAGTCTCCTATTTATAGTTTTTCTCTGGTCTGGGCTTCGTTTTAGGGTTCCTAGCAATCGGCCCAAATTACGTGTAATCGCGCGCCATACGCGCGTCAGCTTATGCTTGCACGACCATTTGATTTTCTCTCTGCGGTCTCCTGGTATCTTCCTCTTCAATCGCGTTATCTTCAGTATTTCGCCTTTGTGTAGTTCCGTAGCGCTCCCGTACCGCCTGAACATCTCAAAATAATGTCTTGACTCATTGTAGCATAAAAACATCAATTTTGGCCTATTTTAGCCTTATTTCGTCTTGACTCTATAAGATCCTAACAAAAACATGAAACAATGATAAAATAAATAAATATCATCATAAGTATTCAAAAGCATAAGCAAACATATACTTTAATCACTCTAAATAAACACTTATCATAACTCTAATTTTCTTATTTTCTGCACAAGGTTTATAAGAATAAAAAGGCTAGAGTTGCTTGTCGATCATAGGTATCTAAATCTATTATTGAGGTGGCTTTGATTGTGTTATATGTAAGAAAAGACACAAGCAAATGAGCAAAAGGGTTTTTAGAACCATATTTGTTTTAAAATTGGCTAGACATTAGGATTAACTATATCTGTTCTTGAGTGAAAAAAGGTTGGCCTAAATTGACTACTTGCTCTTGAGATGTTTCAACCATGGAGTGTAGTGCTCTTTCTTGTTTCATCTTCACGTTAGGTTATTTACCATGGATCTTCAAGCACATCTCACGGGTGAGTCAAACACCACAATATTTTCTTCTTGTCTCCATCTTCGCCTTGGCCACGTATCACAATATTGCAACTGTGTTTCCGTTGGTACTACAAGTTGTGATGATGTTCATAATTTCTCTTCTGCTTTCCCAAACCCTAAACTTCTAAAGCTTCACGATATGATAGAAGTGGTTTTTGACCAAGAACCTCCCTTTAAAACCAGCAAGAAACATGAGATCACAATCATTTTCCTCATGCTTCTTAAGTCAAGTGAAGTTGGTTATGCTTTCTCAAACATCATGATGACAATGATCTACCTCTTGGCACAAAGAAATAGCAGACCGTGACATACCTATTGCCTTGTTTTGGCTATCAAAATTTAATCTTCAACGGACAAGAATTAGGAGTTCTCATAATTTGAGTAGGTTTCACGAATTGATTCACGAACCTCCTTTGTTCTCCTCATGAACATGTGACGTTTGCCTATCAATGGTTCCATGAGATTCACCAGCCATGTTGTCACCAAAGAATTCTCAAACCTTCATGCCTTGAATCCAACATCCCCCACTTGGTTGACGAGATCCTCCCATTAGAAGCTATAGTTTTTGCCCATTGTCAATGGCCAAATTGGCTATTTGTGACCACTCCAAATAATTGTCACCATGCAATTATTTGCACCGAAAAATGAACAAAGTTTGAGATGAAGGTGGTTCGAATGAAAAAAATAGGGGCAATGTTCTATTTAGGGTCGTGCTTAGATTCATTTCCTAATGGAGAAGAATAATCGAAATCAAAATCATAGATCGAACTCTAGTACCATGTAGTTCTAATGAATAAAATGAGGCACTTTATTCGTAACACACATGGGCCTTAAATAAAGTTACAATAGGGTAAATAAGTTGTAATCTCTACAACATATAAAGAAACAACGACAATTTAAAGAGATAAGAAATAAACACTGACTCTCTTAGAATTCACAATGACTAACAAATATTTACATATAATAACAATACACATAATAATTATAGAATTATCTATTTGTTGGTCGGGTATTATGTTCTTAAGAAATTGAATTAATTTGAAAAATGAAATCAAAAATAAGAAAGATTGAGATATTGGAAGTCAGGACACACACGCGAGAACGTGGAATTTAACATTGTGCTATTCTCATAACAAACTCTCTTACAATAGAAGCAACTCCCCTAATATCTTATTTACCCCTTTTGAATATTAAATAATAGACCGCTCAATTTCTAAATCACCTCCACTAACAACGGTGTGTAGTTTTAGAGTTTAGACATAACTACAATCGAGCAGTTTCCTATGATCTCCATTAAATTTTCAATCATATCCAAAATCTCTTCTAGTTAAGGGTTGCTAGTTTGAATGGTAGGCGTTTAGTTTGCAAAGGAAAAATTGAGACACTCCAGACCAGATAGCTATACTAGTTATATTAGAATGTTCCTTTAAGAATGGAATATCGGGACTCCAAAGTTATGTTCATACTGATGGTGATATAATGAGCTATGAAAAATGTTTACTAATTGAGAACTTGTTTTCAAATATGGAACAATCTGTGTATATAAAGCTATGTTTCTAACGTATGTTTCTTTACACTGGATATTATAAATTGTTCCAAGTGGTTTGTGATCTATCCAGTTAATTTCTATAAATCCTTCACGCTATTGGCCACCAGCACCCCATGGAGTAAAGACGACAAGACCGGTCCCTATTGGCCAAAGACCCTTTGGACTAACACTATAAATAGTCCCCAAATTCCAGCAAAAGGCAAATTCGAATTCAAAAACTTCAACTTCAAACACACCCGTCACTACAAAATCAACACAAAGAACACTCTCAGCAAATTTATGTTTTATTATACTTAGAATTTATCGCATTCTTCTAGCTCTCACTCGTGTTTTTACACGACCCCCCGGTACTTCACTTAAAGTCTTTAATAAAATCATTGTGCCTCATTTTCTCAAATTCGAGATTGGCGTTCCGAACAAAAATACTTGAGTAACAATATCCTCAAATATCCCGACCACATGGGCCCAGACGATATTATCTCACCAGGTATAGTTAGTTTAAATTTATATTGTAAGAACTAGACATATTCTATTGACCCAAAACACGTTTTTTCGTTTCTTGGAAGAAAACAAAAACACATTGTGGATATTCTTTAAAACCAAATGCAAAATAATAATATATCGCCAACAAAATTAAGCATGCATCTTGTAAAGATACAAGTTATCTTTATTAACTAAGCATTTAATGTCAGACTAATTCAAGTTCCTCATTGGTTATGGGAAAACTTTGAGCTTGACAACACTGCACTGAAAAATGGCTCACGAGATAGGTTGGAGCTGACTCGACGTTTGCACTCTTACGCCTAATTCAAAAGCCATGGATTGTTGACCCATTAGGAGTGTGCGTAAAAAATGAAAACACTTTGCAGAATACTTAAGAATGTTGAAATACTTGTAATACACAAAAAAAATTGAACAAGCCCAAGAGACTGGACTGGTCTAGTCGAGTACACCATAGTGGGCCATAATGGTTGAATAAATCGGAAGGCCATGTCGGGTTTGATCTATTATGTCAATACTAATGAGAGCCATGCTAGTTAAAACATAGTTTCTCATGATAATTAGTTGTGTATTTAGAAATAAGGGAAAAAGTATTAAACACCTCAAATGTTTGATCCTATTTGTAGCAAATTCCCATAACTTTGGTATTTGACGGTCAATCACTCAACCTTTGCACTTTTGTGCCAACTTCTCCATTTGACCAATTTAACGGTAAAAAAAGTTGACACGTCAGCAAATCCTTTGGCAAAATTGTGAATAAAGGGGCATTTTGCACAAAATTGCAAAGGTTGAAGATTGACCGCTAAAGACCAAAGTTATGAGGGTTTGCTGCAAATGACATGAAACGTTTGGGAGTTTGATGCTTTTCCCCCTTATAAATTATTTTATTTTGTTAATTATTAGAGTAGGTTGGTAGGGCTTGCTTCTAGTGCCCATATTAATAAATTGAAATATATACATCAAAATATCAGTAATACCTTGAGGTTTCCTTCCACGAACTATTTCGTCTTTATTTTATGAAATCCGATTATGATTTTGGTGGAGGGATTGTTAGTTGAGCTCTCAAATTGCAAGTCAAACCAAAATCAAATGGCCTAGGGTTTTTTTTTTGTTGTTTTGTTTTATCACCATCATCATCATCACTCTCAAATTTGCTGTGTACAGTGTAGTGCACCTGCACCATGGAAGCCAAACTCTCCTTCTTCTTCTCCATCCTTTGCTTCCTCACTCGCATTCATCTCACTTTCTCAGGTCATTTTTATTTACCTTTTTGATTGTTGTAATTCCATTTGTATTTGTATTTGTATTATCTGCTTGCTAACAAATAATTGATCTGTTGGATTCTGAACAGCTTCAGGACGAGCAAAGTCATTTGAGTCGGTTCCTGATCTTGAAAAGTCAATGTACACTCAAGTTGACGGGTATCCATGTGTACGCTTGCTTAATGTTTCCGGGGAAATTGGTTGTTCAAGTGCGTACTGAAATTTCATCACTTGATTAGGAGTTTTATTCCCAATGTTTTGCGTTGCCGCGTACTAATTAGAATTTATATTTTAGACCCTGGCCGCGGGAAAGTCGTTGCTCCACTCGTAAGATTCAAGAATGCAGATAACCTGCTTGGCTTCGCTACTATATTGGTTTCTTCTGTCCACGAATTTGAAATCTTACTTTCAAGGCATGTATTATTATTTTATGTTCATTTGTCTTTCTCGCTCGCATGCGTTTCTTTTCTTTCTATTCAATGCTGATATCAGTCAGTTATTTTATCCATTCCAGATTATCGAAAGATCCAGACTTCTCACAGAAAGTAGCTGGGGTTATGGTTGAAACAGAAACTCAAGTTCAAAGTGGTTTAGAGGGTAAGTGAAACAAGTATTGCACTTAATAGTAAGTGAAGTGGGTCAAAGAAAGTTCATTAGCCAATAACTTATCATATTCACCTTTCAGGAAATTCTCCAGATGTCAAGTTTCCTCAAGCAGAATTTGCTCCATATAAAAGGAACAATTTTGAATGGAATCCCGCAGTATGTGGTGAAAACTATTTGCCATCTAAATTTTAATTGCTTTTAACTAGGCGAGCTTCAAAGTAGACTTTGAAAATCTGTCGAGGGTCATTTTGCCATTCTTTTCAAAAATATTGGCATTCCTAACTTAGATAAAAACAATATATTTGATTCTCCTTCGATATCCCTTTCATTTTTGAAGCCCGAGAGAGAAACGAAACTGCATTGATAGTTTATTCTATTTTTCCCCGGTTTGTTACAACTTCTTTATTTATTGCTCATAAAGATTCTCCTTCATAATAATCCTGACCTCAAGTTTCACATGAATGTACTGGACTTCTACAGAGTTTTTTTTTTTTTTCCTTCTCTCAGAAAATGGGCAGGTAAGTGATGTAATAATTGGCCAGTCTTGCACACGTATGATTGGACTTATGTGAATAAATTCCACTGAAAGCTGTGGATTGCCGATATTATTATTTTTGAAAATCTAGGAGGTAGAAAAATTGTTTGTGCCAGTTAGGGAAGACCTTCCAAGGCTGCTATATTCAATTAATCATAAATGACAATTGCACTATCTGTTCGTGACAATGCATCTATTCTTCACTTTTGCGTCAACTATTTCCTCTTCGTTTCAAAGAGTCATTCGCTTGTATGATCTGTGGATGTTGGCTGGAGTAACTCTTAGTGTCTATGATTGAGACATTGACACGCACAAAATAGGTAGTAAACTGTTTCAAACTTGTATTTTGCATCATGATGAGAATGTTACTGATCAGTGTTCTTGTACCAAGAGTTTACTGTATTTCTATGTGCCACATTATTTTCTTGTTTCGGAGACTAAGCTCATTTGTTTTTGTGCAATGAATTAATTCTCATTGGTGCCACCTGCAGGGATCTGGAATTATGTGGAAGGCTTACAATTTTCCTGTGTTTTTGCTCTCTGAGAGTAGCACAGAAACCTTGCAAGAGGTAGTTGTTTATTCCAGAGTGCTTTTGGACTGTCAGTTCAGGTTTCCTGAGTAATAAGTTTAGTTAGTTCGTAGCTATTTAGATGTTTAAGTTGTCTGCTTGTGAATGTAGTGACTACAACCGTCTTCATGAAATGTTAAAAATTTGATTGGTAAATCTACTGGGAGCTTTGTAGTTTTATTATTCTGCCAATTACTTACGCCAACAAGTTTAAGGCATTGCTGTTCAATAATAGTACATAACCAGAATGAGTAACAAGGCGATGCAACGCCAACAAATGAAAACCACAGGCTCAGATTTTGCATAGTTATATTTTCATCCCCAATTGTTTGTTTAATGTCTTTCGTTACACCGATTTTGACGAGATTTCAAAGGACACGCCTGCTTTGGGTTTTGAAAGTAATGGTGAAAGAAAAAGTGAATTCAGAGTTATTTTGTAACTTTTATTTATTTATTTATTTGCATCTTCCCTTTTCCCGAAGTTGCTCATTTAAAACTATCCTTTATTGTCTACGCATTAGCTTATCTAGTAAATTTTGGTACACAAACTACTTCCTAGCATTTCTGCCTTTCTTTTGGGTGATGGGAATTTTGCATATTATTCTTTGGGGGTTATAGCTTGCACAACCATTGTGTTTGTGTTGTTTCTTGTATTTGATTTTCTCAGAGAAGACACTATATATATAATATATATATCTTCAATTCCAGGTTGTTCTAATGAATGAGAAGACTAAGAAATCTTACACTGAAGAGGTTGCTGAGTTTGATCTGGTCATGCAGGTAAAAGATTATGAATAACGAAATAATGAAGTGTCACAATATAGCGTTAGCATATAATAAAATGACGACTCATGGTATTACTGCTTTGATTTGTATGCATCATTGTTTTTGTTGATTAGACAACAAAATCTGGTACACATGATTCAGACTCTTGTTTGAAAGAAGGGGCTTGTCTTCCTCTGGGTGGATACAGGTTAGTATCATGGACTCTTATCCATTTGTTTTTGTATAAAAGGTATTAGTTAGTGTTAAGGTGATACTGGACAACGTATTCAGAACAACATCCAAATCCTGTACTTTTTTTAGTGAAAAATTAAGACGTAATCTGTTCTTTTCTTATTTATTTGTTTAAATGCTACAATGTTGCAGTATCACATTTTACATAAAAGAATTATGTGTTGGAAAGATTGGTTTATAACTTGCATGAGAACATTTTACTATTTTTATCTCAACTGTTATTCTAGTTTACTCATCGAGTTTGCCATCCTTTTCAACTGTCTCTTACTCTAAGGTTTGGAGTTAGTGGAATGACATGTAACCATGGTCTCGTTTTAGACATAGTATGGCACACGTACATGAAGTTGAAAGCAACATTTTGAACGAACAATCTTTTTCTTGAATATATATTTTCTGTCTAATAATCGATTCCTTTCTTCCAGAAGTACCACTTCTTAAAAGTTTCCTGGTCAATCCTTTTATAGAAGATTCAATTCCTGTACCAAAGGGGACATTGTACTTGGCAGGGAATAGATGCATACTTTAAGTCAGCTGCTTGCCTCCCAATATATAAGTTTCTTTAGAGCTTCAATTCGGAATATAGCTTTTGCTTAATAATTTCCGTAAGTATAGTATTTAAGCATCTTATCTTTCTGTGGAAAATGTTTCTTTGACAGATATGCTGTCAATTCTTATGTTAGTGTTTTGTGATTGTAGGGTTATATTATTCGAAAACAATTCCCTTTTCTCTGTTGATTGATAACTAATAAATTCTTCCAGCCGCCTTGAATCAGAGTCACTTTTAGTGTCTGATTATCATGAAGATCATGATATCTAGCCTTTTGTTTTTGACCTCTTGTATCTTCCATTTTAAGGGCAGTGTCTGGTCAGCACTTCCACCAATTAATACCCTTCGTAAGCGAATTGTATTGACCATGGCATCCATGGATGCAGCATCTTTTTTCCGTGACAAGAGCCTTGGTGCAGAATCCCCTATATCTGTACGTTACCATTTATAGTATGATTATATTTTCTTATTTCCTTTTTTGAAGGTCATCTCGTACTGAAATCACAGTGTCTTATTATTTGATTTATTTGTTTTTAATTTCTGAATGAATGTTAGGGACTCATTACATTTCTAGCTTCAGTTGATGCTCTCTCACGGCTTGATGGATTGAATAAATTAAATAAACAGGTTAAGTATTTCATCAGCACTTATTTATATGTAGCCAGCATCCATTTTTCTCATAATTTCAGTCATTAGCATACAGCCTACATTTCCTGTATATGTAATGCTTCCTCTGGCAGACAATCTATGGACATCATTTAGAGAGTTCTTCTACGTGTTTCGGCTCTGGGTTATAGTTTATGTATAATTTTTAGTTGACCTCTTTATGACTTTGTTAGTACATGAATTTATTTGTTTTGCAGCTTGTGTTTCTTGTTCTTACTGGGGAAGCCTGGGGCTACCTTGGTAGCCGGAGATTTCTTCTAGAATCTGACCAACACTCTGATGCAGTTAAAGACCTTGACTTGGCAATGATTGATATGGTATTTCACTTTAGAAATTTTGTTTTAAATTGATAAGCCGAACTCTTAATATTCTTTTAACTAATAAAGTATGAAAACATGATTTAAGATTTGAAATTAATATGAATTCTCATGCGAATGTAACACTAGCGGTTTAGTCCTTGCAGGTTCTTAATGTTAATATCCCTTGAAGTTAGCTTTTTGCTTATCCTCAGAAAATATAAGAGAGTTGTATAAAATCCATTTTAGCATTTTTTTTTTTCAGTTATAAATTGCCCTTTAAATTGTTTTTTTTTTTTGATAATGCCCTTTAAATTGTTGAAGTTATTGTATGTTATATAATTTATGTCACGGATAAAATTTGATTATGTTATTGTGACCTCAATTACAAACTTTGATTTACTTTCCCCTACTTTTAATAGTTATCTTCTGCTTTGTAACTCGATAGTGCTTAGAAGGGAAGAAATCTTTCACATTATGTGCAAAAAACATGAGAATACTGTCACACTAATGACCCTTTTCCATTGTTAAAATGGCAAAGATTATCAGCAAGTTGCTACCTGACCATTATTATCCAGCTCATGATCTCTGCTTTTTTTTGGTATAATTTAATGAATTGCAGTTGCTTAAGGCGGAGTCCTTTGCAAACTCAGTAGTTGATCTTTTGTTAGAGAGTACAAAACATTACGGAACTGTACGCAGCGTAGCTTCACCTGTTTATGAGATGAAGCTTTTGGGGACCAGAGTTTTTTTTATAGCTTATGTTGCATTAGGGGAGTAACACACTGTAGCACTTAAAAATATGAATTTTTCACTTGAAAGCAAACTGAGTTGCAAATGTAGATTGTTGACCAATTCCTTATGAATGGTTTTACTGTCCGTCTTTTTCCTTTATATAACTTTTACTCCTGGCATTTTACTTTTCTTTCTTTTTTCCTAAAAGAGGGAGGTGAAATTTTCTTAATTAACTTCTTTGATTACGGAGCAATGGTTAGAATTAAAAAGCAGGATGTAAGGAAATTACGGATTTCAGTCACAACATAAATTCCTAGCGCCACAAGAAATTTAAATCTATGGAGCCTACAAAGAAAGAAGAATAAAAACCTGGAAACTGAAGAGTGAAAGCTACATAAACTATATTTGAAATGTTTTACCACAACATCTGGGCACGGGAAGAGTCTCAGCTTTGGCGCTGAAGAGCCAGTCCCGGGGCTTGTGTGTAGGATTAACCTCTGTAATATATGTTACTAGCACTTTGATACATGGATGCTTATATGTTGCAAAAGTGGCAGGTTATCTATTTGTGCACGGGAAAAAGTTTGGATATATTATTTGGTGACCATTTGTTCTGTGGTATTTTCTTTATGCAGGTAATGGAAATTGGATCAGTTGGGAAGAGCTCTTCTCAGAGTACGAAAACATTTTATGCTCATACTTCAGGAGTAAGTACTTGCTAATGTTAAAATTTTAATCTTACTGCACTTTGTTGTTCTGTCAGGTTTTTAAGAAGTTTGACTTTCTATTTAAGCAACATTTTGTTGAATTCTACTTGTTTACTATGAATCATCATTATTCAGTTTTCGATGAAACAGAAAAATTCTATGTTTGTTACCCATTTTCTCAATGTGCTCTTTCCTGCTCCAAGTAAAAACAGTACAGAAGATTTTTGAATAAACAGACTCCAAAAATCACATATAACTTCTATAATACAGAGTATATTTATGAAATATGTGATTGAGTTGGCTAGGACCATAATCTAACCTCAAATCCCATTGTCTATTGTACAGTGGCAAGCAGAAAAAAAATCAGTTTTCTTTGTTATTAAACATTATAAATTGAAGGGTAACACTTCCATTTTGATACAAACATGCTACTATTTAAGGCGTGAAACTAGGATTTGTGGAGGAACTAAAAAAGCAGACAGCTTTTGATGTGGAGGAACTGAAAAATCAGACAGCTTTTGATGTGGAGGAAACATGTTTTTGTTCAAAAATTTACTAACATGATTTGTGATTAACAGAATAATTTGCTTTCAATGCCATTATGTTTGCAGGCTATGTCATCTGTGAATGAAACACTGGATGCATTACGGCATGCTCAAGATTCCTTGCAGAAAGAGAACATTGTGGTGAAAACTGCCAGCACTTCAAATCCTGGTGTGCCCCCGTCTTCATTGATGACATTTCTGAGGAAGGTCAGTTAGTGCATTACTAACACACCAAGTTGAATTCTTAATAATAACTTCGGTGCCTTTTATGGCATCAGTTTATGGCTCTAGCTGAGGAGATAAGACCATGACCAAACTATTTAATGAAAAGAGAAGTTCCTGGAAAGAGGAAAAGTAGATTCTGGAAATTACTGTTTCTTGAATATGGACTTCCACTTATTTTGGATCCAGTCTTTTAAAATGGTCCTCTTGTATAATTCCCGGAAGAAACACAATGATGAAGGTTATGTTGTAAATGATTTATAGATTTTGGATATACAGTGACTGTTTAGACTTGGCATTTAAAGAATTCCCAAAGAATGCCCTCTACCAAATACACTTAAATGTATGTTGTTATTACTATTTCAATCTTTTTTACTTTGATTGCTTCTTTCAACTATTTCCTATTGTGATATGAGACGAAATTCATTATATTATAAACAAGGAGAAATTTCAGGCAAGAGAAAGGTCATCCCTAAGTTACATATTATACCGATAGAGATATGACTTGATTTGACTCCAAGCGTCTACATCTTTTACTGGACTCGAGTAGTTACACTGCATCTCAATGGGATTGATCTTTTAAGATTATAAAATACATGGGAAGTCCCAACTTGTCTTTTTGTTTATACTGTATGGCTGTAAGCTCTGTAAGAAAACTTATGGATTTTATGACGAGAGTAATACTAAAGCATTCAGTTTGACAAAATTTTCCTGTTAAAAAACTTCTGTAGCTTGGGGTAAAATTTCAGTTTTGAATTCTGAATGGAGTATGGTTTAGAATTTATTTGTATATACTAGGATTTTTCTGACTTAAAGTTTTCCAACAAATTCTTTGTGGCAGAAACCGGGAACTTCAGGCCTGGTCTTGGAAGATTTTGATACTTCTTTTACCAACAAGTTCTACCACAGTCATCTTGATGATCTATGTTAGTGAACCCTTACTTTCTACGTACTGTTTGTGCATGGATCAACTTGCCTACTATATACTATACCCGTACACAAGCATTTGTAGCATACGTTTTTGTTCTTAGAGGCCACATGATTTTCTGTATTGCAGCTAATATAAACTCATCAGCAATAGTAGCAGCCGCTTCACTTGTTGCTCGAACTCTATATGTACTTGCTAGTGGTGATAACAGTTCGGCTATGAATTCCATCAATGTCAATGCCTCTTTGGTGGACGAACTTCTTTCTTGCCTATTAAAATGTGAACCAGGGTTGTCGTGTAATCTGGTGAAACATTACATTTCTCCATCATTAACTTGCCCGAGCCATTATGTTGGTGTTGTTTTGGGTGAACCTTCATCTGCCCCTTATCTTGGTTATGTTGGTGATATTTCAAGGTTTGTATGGAACTTTTTGGCTGATAAGACATCAATCCAATCAAAAAATATAAGCTCTAGTTGCCCGAAGAATTGCAACGGTGTTGGTGAATTATGCATCAGACAGGAGCCTGATGGGCAAGGCGTTTGCGTGACTTCTACAACCAGGTACTTTATAGCGGTAAACTGGTTCTTGGTAGCGCAATTGCTTGATGATAACCCAATATTAATAATGAAAACAAGCATGAACCAATGTTTCGCTTTCAAGTTACAAGAAAATTTAACTCATATTTGACGAGTGGATTTACCAAGTTGAAGCTTATCACTTATACTGATTGTGTCGTTCAGAATTTTTGTCTTGTATCTTCTTGGTTGATTTTAATTTTATTCACCCAATGCAAGTTTGCAGAAGTGGGTGTTTTATGATTTATAATATGTGAGGTGGTGTGTACTGGGTTGCTAATGCTTGTTGACTGCTTACTATACCTGCCATCAACAATTTTGGGCTTCCAAAGTTGTTATTAACCTTGTATAATTTTCAGGTATGTCCCAGCATATTCGACTCGATTGAAGTACGACGATGGAAACTGGATTATGCTACCAGTGAATTCCTCAGATGTTATGGCCATGGAGGACCCAGTTTGGACCGAGAGTAATTGGGATGTGATACGAGTCAGAGTATATTCAGTTCAGACTGCCACCTATGACCGTCTGATCTTGCTTTTGGGTATCATTGTCACCTTTTTGGCTTACCTTCTAATAGTAATAGGCAGAACTCTGATTAGGAAGGCCTTGAAACGGGACTGACATGTGCTGTTCTTTGCTAATATTTCCAAACTATAGATAATTTGTCAGCAGGAAGAACGAAAAGGTAGAAAAATGGTAAACATAGCAATGCTTTAATGAGAACAAAATGTGCAGGATTTTGTGTAATGCGATTGGATGTGCATTTTTGAAGCTGCATCCTTGTGTTGACTTTCAGCTGCATTAGAATGATACTCTTATTTGGTATTTGCAGTCAAGTTTTGTTTATACAGTCACTATACTTCTCTATTGCAGTAAACATATCAGGATGTTCCTGCAACTTGAAAAGAGAATTCTTTGTTACCACATGAGGAGTTGCGTACAGGAAGTGAATTTGTCTATTAAAATGAACTCCCTTTCAAGACAGGACAACTTAAAATACAAAATTGCATTATAGTTGATTTCATGTTCTCAGTACCGATGAGAAAATGAACTATCTAAATCTTTCTGAAATAGTATATCACGCGTCCTAATTGAAAAAATATTTTTTAAGTTACTAATTTCTCAAAATTGGTTTTTTTTTTAACTAAGTTAAATTATGAGCGCTAGGAGATTTTTGGTCCTTTTCGTTGCCTTAATCTAATTTTAGTCCTACAAGTTGCAATGTTTCCATTAAGTCCTCTCTCCAAATTAAAACCAATTTCTCCCAGGATATTTGCTATATTTATGTTTACATGTCAAAAAATTTGAATATTAACATTTACACCTTTGAAATTTGGCATAATTTTTGAACAACTTAGAAACAACTTCGCTAGTAACACATCACGCAGCCCTACGTAGGCACACTTCCTATCTCCAGAAGTTACAAACTTGTCTGAATACTCTACTCCTTATCCAACTACCCAAACGCTCTTTGTAAAATGGCACAAATTTCAGTTGTAACAAGCGTAGATTTTTAAAAAAAAAAATCCTAAAATTTGCATCTTTCTCGTAAGATAGAGAGAAATGACAAAAAAAAGCCCCTGCTTAGTTGTGCCCGATTAAATGTGAATGAATCGTCTTATAACAATCCAAGCTCGGCGAGAATTGAGGATATCCTTAAATCTTTATAATCTCATTCTCCGTCTCAATTAGCTACTCTAAAAAAGAAACCATGATTTACATTAACAGTTGAAAAGTTTCAGAAACATTACATAAAATTAAGTATTTTAAGAAAAAGACAAATTATCAATCTTGAGCCCTATGCGTGATAAAAAGGCAAACGAATTACTTGAATCCAAATCCAAATATCCAATCCAATATGATTCAGGTCCATTTTAGATCCATGTGTTGGATCTAGAATGAATTTAATGGATTTGGTTCGAATCAAATTCGGATCCGAATCTATTTTGATCCACATATCCACTTCTTCTTTTTTGATTTGTTCTTAGAACCCATCATGGATCCAACTGATTCGAACTGTTCACTTATTGCATTTTTGACGAAGGATGCTTTATATTATTTTAAAGTACAAGTAAAAAATGCATAAAAATGGAAACTCGAAAAAAACAAAAAGAATAAAAAAACCCCAAAAACCCAAAATGGAACACACATACCAAAAACATACAACTAGAATAAAGAAACTCAAAAACACACCTGTAAGCACAAAGAGTACACACACTACAACAAAAACACACACAACGACAAAAAAAATCTAAAAATCCTAAAAATACACAATGTACACCAAAAACACACAATATTCAAGCACAACAACAGAAAAGCACGAAAACACACTTTACACCCAAAAAACACATACTATCCGAAAATACACAATTATGCCCAAATATTAAAAAAATGCATATTTTACACCAAAAACACGTACAATGACCAAAAAAACTGAAAAAATATAACGTATGCGCAGAAAGAGCAAGAAACACACTCTAACAAAAAAAACACACTTTACGACAAAAAACCAAACAATACACATCTTACGGGCGTAAAATCCAAAAAGACGCTACGGCAAAAAAAAAAACATAATACGGCGTAAAATTCGAAAAGACACACTACACCTAAAACACATACTGCGAAAAAAAAAACGCACCTTACGGTCGTAAGATGCCAAAGAACACACTTAATAAAAAACACACCTTACGAGTTACGAGAAAAACCCGAAAAACACACGCACTACACTAAAAGCACACACTACGACCAAAAAATAAAAATAAAATCACTTTAGGCCCAAAAATACAAATACGCCCCCAAACACTCAAAAAGTAAACGCTGCAATAAAAAAAACTCAAAAAGCACACTTTATGCCAAAATACACACATACTACACCAAAAATACACACCATGACGAAAATACTCTAAAAGAAAAACTTACGCCTATAAAACATACGGCCAAAAAACATCTTACGGTATTTCAAGCGTAGTGTATTTTTTTTTGGTGTAGCATGCGTTTTTTGGATTTTTTGTGTCGCAATATGTTATTTTGGTGTAGTGCGTGTGTTTTTCTTTTGTTGGATTTCTCAAACTTAGTGTGCGTTTTGTGTAATTTGTATTTTATTTATAAATTTTTGGGAGGTGCATTTTTTGATTTTTGATTTTTTTTATCGTAATGTAATTATTTGGTGTAGTGTGTCCATTATTTTTGGTTTTTTGATCGTAAAGTATGTTCTCAATGTAGTTTGTGCATTTTGAGGGCTTTTGGGGCATAATTGTGTATTTTCTGGGTAGTGTGTATTTTTCTTGTTTTTGCGCATAAGGCGTGTTTCTCGATTTTTTTTGAGCTCAATCTGTTTTTTTGTTCCAATGTGTGTTTTTTGTTTTGGATTTCTCGGACATAGTGTGTATTTTTTGAGTTTTTTGGACGTAAGGTGTATTTCTTTTTTAATTTTTTTGTATCATAGCGTGTATTTTTTGTGTAATCAATGTGTTTTTTGGGTTTTTTTAGATGATATGTGTGTATTTTGTGTTTTTTGATCATAGTACATGCTTTTGGTTTAGTAAGTATTGTTTGGGTTTTTCGTAGGTAATGTGTGTTTTTTGAGTTTTTGGCCATAGTGTGTTTTTTGTGTATTGTGTATATTTTCTGGGATTTTTAGACAAGTGTGTTTTTCAAGTTTTCTAATCATCGTGTGTATTTTTGGTGCAAGGTATGTGTTTTTTTTCACGTTTTTTTGACATAAAGTATGCTTTTGAATTTATTTTTGGTCTAGTATGTTTTTTTTTTTGTATTGTGTGTAATTACAAGGGTTAATAAACTTAATGAGTCGATGAGCTTAATGGGTAAATGACTTGTGATGATGCATAATCCGCTCCGTTCTTGGAAATAGGCAAAACGGGTACCCCGCAAAACAACCAAGGGCTAGGGAAAAGGCATTCCAGGTCACGACCAACTAACACCCAAATGAAGGTACACGGTCTGGACAAAAAGATCCGGGTATGTCTCACCTAACCGCACCAGAGTCATTCACGTTTCGGGGTATCCCAAGAAAAGTCACGAGAGCCCCCCCACCTTGGGCCGATAAACTACCCACCAACAAGCTAACTCTACCACCCGAATCTCATGGAACCCGCGATAAGGGACCCCCGGGTGGTAGCATATACCACTTAGCCGAAATATCTTTTGAGAAAGGGAAGCAGTACAAAACAATACAAGGAAGGGTCATAGGAAGAAGACCTCTTATCCACGGTCTCAATATAACAAATCGGGGACAGATGCAACTCGAAAGAAACACGACTCGAAGACCCCTCTTAGAACACGCGGGGATAAACGCAACTCGGAGGGTCTTATTGCCCTCGGATTGAAAACAATCATGACAACGACACGACCCAACTCAAAGGAAGTGTCAACTACCCACGACTAAAGGAAACTCCCAACCACCCACCATTATAAGAAAAGACCCCGCCTCATTGGTCTAAGACTGCCATTGGGGCAGAAGACAGCAAATCTTACCGGTCTGCTCCTTTCCAGAACAACAATTGGGGCAGGCTCGGCTCACCCTCATTGGCTCAGGAAATCCAACAAGATGACTGTATCAGATATAATCATTATCCGGTCAGAAGAATTCAGTCAAGCTCACGCTATTGAGCGCCTCGTACCAAACGACCCCCATTGGCGTAGAAGACCCACTACAGTATTGGCCATCGCTACCACTATAAATATCACCTCATTCAGCATCAAATGGACAACAAGTGCATTCTCGCTAAAACTACTATACACATCTTTACACTTAGAGAAATATCGAAAAAAGCACTCCCTATTGCGGAAAAATATATCCCCATACACGAACCCCCCTTGTAATTCACACTAACCCCTTAATAAAATCATATTGCATCATTTTTCTCAAACTTAAGATAGGAGTTTCGATCAATATCAGTGATAATATCCCCGAATCACCCCGACTTTACCGGCCCCGGACGATATTGCATCACCAAATGGCGCCGTATGTGGGAACACCGCAAATTCCTTGAGAAATTTTGAGGAAGACGCATGGCAAGAAGAAGGACAAGAAAAGAAAAGGAACTAGCAGGCGCATCGTTCTGACCAATTCCTGATCGTGAAACAGTGGAGAATCATGACACTAAAATTAAGACGCAACAGACTCCCCCCCTCAAGGGGAGGAGGCTCGGACTCGAACCGTCCCAACTCCAAATCTAGATGCCCATTTGCCCCAAGCGACAGGCGCTCAAGCACAGCAGGAGGCATGACCTGAAATAGGCTACGTGCAAGTACCCTGGGACATGTACCGTAACATGTTCGCCAGGTTTAATGAAAATAGAGGGCCCACTTCAGAGGAAAGTCGCGGTCGTGAATAGAATTGCCCTAAAGAGCCCAGAAACCCTCCTAGACATTGATCTACCCCGCCACCTGGGGCCAGATCCAACGGCTCACCACACAGTGGAACTCATGCTGTTCCTCTCCCCTACTGAAGGAGGGGACCACCATCATTGCATTTAGTAAGCTCGGTGGATGCTCCCCCAGAGACTTGGGTGCCGCAATACCCTCCCTGATGAAGGGAAGTAGCCTGGAACCACCCAGTCCCAGAAGAGGGCTACTTTATCGAACCTCGGGGCCAACGTTCACCGACCCCTGAGGGTCCCCTGAGGCATATGATGGAAGAAATACAGAGAGAGTTGCGTAAGCTCCGATGCAATCTTAACCCTAGAGAGGAGATGGCCTACAAGGGTTCACCCTTTGCATCCCACATAGCCAACACCCCTATACCTCCATGGATGAAGCAGGCATGACTCCCGATTTATGTCGAGGAGGGGACTGACCGGGACCCTTATGACCACATCAACCAATATCTGACATGTATGGATCTCGTGTTCCCACCTGATTATGCTCTCTACTGCATATTCCAGACAAACCTCATGGGCCGGGAGCAAACCTGGTTCTCCAACCTCTCCCTAGGAACGGTGCACCCCTACGAACAGCTAACCCATATGTTCATGAGGCAATTCGCGTGTAACCGGGTTTTTTCCAAAACGTGCTGGCACCTGTTCAACATACGACAAAAGCCAAAAGAACCCCTTGGGGATTACATAAGACAGTTCTCCTATGGGGTCAATGACGTCTCACATGTCAACCTTCGCATGCTATCTGACATTCTGATACGAGGACTTCTTCTAGGAGACTTCGCCACCTATCTCATTAGAACCCGGGCTAACGACCTCGAGGACTTAAGGCAAAAGGCGTAGTCCTTCATGGAACTGGAAGAAACCTGGAAGGTCCTAGAAGCATCTGAGGTCACTAAGACTCATACCCTCTCCACGTGAAAGGGGAAAGAGAAAAGGGACGAAAAAGATGGAGGTAGGAAAGAAAAAGTTAAGAAAAATTTGGAGCCAACGCCCTTACCTCCCATGACGATAACCCCCGTGGAAGTCATGGCCATCATGGTAGAGGAACGTGTCTTCAGGTGGCCTCGGCCCCTGAACGACCCTCAAAGGTACAAAAACTCAGAAAAGTTCTGCACCTATCACCGAGCATACGGGCACCTGATCTATAATTTTTACCACCTCTAAGAGGAGATCAGTCGGTTGCTGGGCTTGGGCTTTCTAGAGAAGTATGTGATGCCAAATAGGGGGACGTTCATGGGAAAACGAGGCCGAGAGGAGGAACCCCAAAATAAGAAGCCACGTTCCGACACCTCTGAGGACAGTGAGCTCCCGCCTTTGATGGAGGCGTAATTACCTCCTCCTCCGAGAACCTATCGCGACAACGCTCCTACCGACTGCACAGTAAACATTATTAAAGGAGGAGTAATGGCCGTATCTTCTAAGAAAGAAAAACAAAACTATATGAGAAAAGCTCGGGATGCTGACAGCAAATTAGAGGTCTTTGCGGCTCGACTCGTGGAACAACCCACTATCTCTTTTGGGCCCGACGACCAGTTGGGTATTATATACCCCCACGAAGATCCCTTGGTGATCACAACCGCCATACTCAGGACATAAGTTAAAAGAATCCTCGTGGACACATGAAGTTTGGTCAACGTTCTTTTCACTCCCACATATCTCGCCCTAGACATTTCCCGAGACCAGATGGAGCCTATGGAGGTCTCTCTTGTAGAGTTCTCCGGGGAAAAATGCTAGACTGTCGGACTTATAACTCGGCCAATGTTCTGGTGCGAAGAAGCGACCCGCTGCACTGAACCAACCAAGTATTGGGTAGTAGAGGTCCCCTCGCGAACCTACAACGCCATATGCGGAAAACCAGCCTTCCGAGCCTTCGATGCGGTCCCCTATACCCTTCACCTGAAATCAAATTCCCCACCCCTTCGGGGATAAGGAAGGTTAATGAAGATCAAACTCAGGCCCGAGAGTGTTGCATGAACTCCCTACCACCCGAAGCTCGGCCTCCAGGAATCTCCGGCCAAAAAGGCTCGAATCGAGGAGGTTCGGGTTCAACCAGCGGAAGAACTCAAAATGATAGAACTTGTGGAGGGAGCCGAGGGAAAAATAGTCAAGATCTGCACCAACATCGGAGAAGAAGTGGAAAAGGCCATCACAATCACTCTTAAGCAATATCAACATCTCTTCGTTTGGAAGGACGGTCCCCCTGAACGGATTAGCCAAGAAATATGCGTACACGAGCTAAACGTGTATCCCACGGCCAAGCCCGTCCAGCAGAGGAAACGTAACATGGGGCCGGAGTATAACAAGGTAATCTGGGCTGAAGTACAATGACTGCTGGACCTCCACCAGACTCGAGAGGTGCACTACCCGGAGTGGCTAGCCAACGTGGTTCTTGTCCTAAAGACAGATAGCCGATGGCGCATGTGCGTAGACTTCACTGACCTAAACAGTGCCTACCCAAAGGAATGCCACACACTTCTAAGTATCGACCAACTGGCAGACTCGACGGCCGGGAGTGCCCTCATGTCTACAATGGATGGAGATCAAGGTTATAATCAGATCCCAATGGCAGATAACAACCAGGAGAAGACTAGCTTCATTACTGACATATGGACCTTCTGCTACATGGTTATGCCCTTCGGACTCAAGAATGCCGAGGCCACATAACAGAGGCTAGTCAATCTTATGTTTGAGGGACTAACCGGGGATACAATGGAGGTATATGTTGACGTCATGATTGTGAAAAGTTAAAGAGAGAAAGACCACGCTCGGGGCCTCGCCCGAGCTTCCAAAATCATGGACCAATTCAAAATGAAGGTGAACCCTTGGAAGTGCTCTTTCAACATCCAGGGTGGGAAGTTCTTAGGGTACATGTTTACCCAAAAAAGGATCGAGGTCAACCCCAAAAGGCCGAGGCCATTCTCAACATGTAATCTCCAAAGACGGTGCGGGAGGTGCAAAAACTCACATGGAGGATGGCCTCGTTGAGCAGATTCGTCTCTCGTTCTTTAGAGAAAGGCCTGCCCTTCTTTAAGATCCTCACAAATGTAAAAGTCTTCCAGTGGATCGATCACTGCGAGGAACGCTTCAAGGAGCTGAAGGAGTACGTAGTCAAGCCGCCTCTTCTGGTGAAACCGTCCCCCAGAAAATGCTCTTCCTCTACCTCGCTTGGGTCGGGAATCTTTGAGTGCTGTTCTGGTTCGAGTCAAAATGAGAGAGCACCTATCGATCTACTACGTTAGCAAAAACTCTCCTAGACGTCGAGACTCGATACTCGCAGATAGAGAAGGTCAAACTGGCACTCGTCTCTGCAGCCCGAAAACTTCGAGCTTACTTCTTGGCCCATCCAGTCACTATGCTCACGCAACACCCACTACACACTTTCCTAAAAAATCTAGAGACGGATGATCAAGTAGGCCATAGAGTTAGGGGAGTTCGACATCACTTACGCCCCTGACCGGCCATAAAAACTCAAGTACTCGCCGACTTCATCATTGAAATGTACGAGGAACCCGAATAGAAATAGCAGGAGCCTCTATGGCACATCCACATAGACAAATCCTCTACACCCACGGTGGAGTGGGCATAATCTTCAGGAAAATAGTTCCAGACGAGGCAGATATTATTCTGGAGTTTGCCATCCAATTGGAATATCTCGTGTCCAACAATGAAGCAGGATACGAGGCACTCTCTTCGGAATGTGACTGGCCCCAGAGACCAGAATTAGGAGAATACTTGTGCACAACGACTCCCAACTCGTGGTACAACAGATTCATGGGACCTACGAGGCCTAGGAAGAAAACATGAAGGGGTCCCTAGAGGTCGTCCTTGCAGGAACGACCTCATTCCAAGAGTTGTCCATCAAGAAGATCCCTCGCTCGGAGAATCAAGACACCGACGCTTTATCTAAACTCGCCAGCAAAGGCTCAGCCTGATAATACCCAAAGGATCACATTCTTCACAGCACACAAGTCGAAAAGGCAAAAAAAGGATGGCGAGGTCTAGATGGTGGCGACCATCGAGGAAAGTTGGATAATGGAAATTAAGGACTTCACCAGGGATCCGGGGAAGTACACCCGTGATCGGGCCAAGCAGTGCATTTTGTACCACCAGACTGCTTGGTACTAGATACATAGTGCTCTTCCAACGCTCATGGTCCTATCCGACCTCCCGGTGCGTTAACAAGGAAAAAACCCAACATTCATTAGGGAGATCCATGATGGGTGTTGCAGCAATTACTCCGGGGGAAGAAGCATGGCAACCAAGATTATCAGACAAGGGTACTACTGGTCGACTATGGTAGTCGACTACAAAGAGTATGCTCGAAAATACTGAAATGTCAGATGCACGCCCTCATTATACACCAGCCTACCGCCCCTTGGGAACCCGATACCATCCCTTGTCCATTCGGCCGATTGGGAATCGACATTGTGGGAGCCATGGTCCCTGATAAAGGTCAGAAGAGATTCCTACTAGTCGCAATAGACTACTTCACAAAGTGGGTTGAGGCCGAACCCCTCTCTAAGATCACCAACCAGGTTGTAATAATCTTCATATGAAGGAATATCCTCAGCCGCTTTGGGGTCCTTCAGTATCTAGTAAGAGATAATGGGCTTTAATTTCAAAACAACCTCGTGGGAAGATGGGACAATAAGTGGGGAATTAGACACAACTTCACAGACGTTGGGTACCCATAAGGGAATGGCCAACTGGAGGTAACTAACCGAGCCCTTCTGAATTTGATCAAAGCTTGCTTAGATTGATATGAGTCTAAGTGGGTCGAAGAAGTCCCCGGAATCCTATGAGCTTACCGCACTACCCCACGATCGGCTACGGGAGAAACTCCTTACAACTTCATATACAGGATAGAGTTGGTGGTTCCTTCAGAGGTCGTAAAACAGAGTCTGTACCCACATGAATACGAGAAAGCCCACGCGAGGATAAATGCAACTCAGAGGGTTTTATTGCCCTTGAATCGAAGACAAGCACGACAACGACACGACCCAACTCAAAGAAACTGTCAACTACCCACGATTAAAGGCAGGTCCCAACCACCCACCATTATAACGAAAGGCCCCGCCTCATTGGCCCAAGACTGCCATTGGGGGTAGAAGGTGACGAATCTTACCGGTCCGCTCCTTCCCAGAACAACAATTGGGGCAGGACTGGCTCACCCTCATTGGCTCAGAAAATCCCTCAAGACGATTGGAGCATGTATAATCATTATCCAGTCAGAAGAATTCAGTCAAGCTCACTCTATTGGGCGCTTCGTACCAAACGACCCCCATTAGAGTAGAAGACCCACTACATCATTGGCCATCGCTACCACCCAAAATTATGAGGGAATACCGTCTCTCATTGGACGAAAGACCTCAAGGCCAACACTATAAATAACAACTCATTCAGCATCAAATGGACAACAAGTGCATTCTCGCTAAAATCACTATAATCTCGAAAGAAGCACTCCATATTGCGGAAAAAACTATCCTCATACACGACCCCTCTTGTCATTCACACTAACCCCTTAATAAAATTATATTGCTTCATTTTTCTCAAACTTGGGATAGGTGTTTCGAACACTATCAGTGATAATATCCCCGAATCCCCCCGTCTTCATGGGCCCGGACGATATTGCATCACCAACTTGGATCCGAATTGGATCTGGGCGATTCCACAAGTCGATTCACCAAGATCAATGAATGTTGGGAACCATCAAGATCCATCAGGATCTAGACCCACCTATTGAGTAGGTGAGTATGTGGTTCAGATTTGGTTCTGAATCCTGTTGGATCCAATCCGGATCGAATTCTAATAGATATTAGTCGAATTCGAGTGAACCCATGGATCGATATCCATTTTGTCATCCCTACGTAATATCTTTTGGAATCCAATTCTTTTACTCAATAGGAGATTTTGTAAACTAATTTCAACATTTAAACTACTTCATTTATTTATCCAATATAAATAAACACATTTTAACTTTAATTGAAATTCTCAATGATTAAAGCTATTTTTATATATTACAATCTTTTAGTTTTGTTGAGTTAACTAAAAATATACAGTAGAACAATACATAATAAAATATATTTCTTCTAAATATTCTTTATTTGTAATGAATAACTTAGCTATGAATTTCTTATAAAAAACAGAACTAAATGAAAACCCTTAGCCACCCCACCCAACCTTGTTCCTGCCTCCACCTGTAAGCCTTTTTACTCGTTTAACGGGTAGTTTTTTGAAATCAGGTCATCAAGTTTGATAATTTGTCTTCTTCAAGTAAATCAATTATATAAACTATTTTATCCTAAAAGAAGACGCACTCTCATCTATTAAAGCCCAAATAGTTATAGTTTAATACAATGTCGTAGTTTACAAACGACTGCTGTAAAAATGACAATAATAGTCTTCACCTAAGTACAAACTATGTCAACTATCACTAACACTAGGTATATGTTGACTTTAGTGTGCAACACCTTAGATTGATGCTAGGATGCCTTGAGGGATATCGAGAGGGGAAGCTATATCGAATATCATAGGGGATATCGAATACCTCCTGTGTCTGGAATTAAGCGGATGTCGAGGACATACTCATATCGGGGTTATGTATGTCGCATGTATATATCGGGTATGTATATCGGGGTGTGTTACGGAGATGTATATCAGACACGTGTATCGGAGATGTATATCTGGGATGTGTATCGAAGATGTATATCGGATGCGTTATGTCGAATGGGTGCTCGATATCGAATATGAGTATTCGATATGCTGATGAACAGTATAAGGTAATTAATGATACATGCCTTGATTAGCGGAACCCGAATATATATAGGCCTCGGGATGTGGGAACCACACCCGTAATTCACGGCGTACGCTATACTATATCGAATATAGATATTCGATGTCATCCTGTATATCGGATGCTAATCCGTGATATATGATTGCTGGGCCGACTGTCTGTTAAGCCTGGCCCATGTAATTTGGCGAACTAGCCCAATAGTGATATTACCCATATCAAGTTATTGCCCGCTATAATAGTCATTAGACGTAAATTTATTTATTCAATGCTTAATAGTTGTAAATTGAGGTTAAGGGTATCATCATTGTTTTTTCCTCACAACGTATTCCCTTCTTTGCAGAGCGTCGCCGTCCATTGGTAACTTATTTATTCCCTTTCCTTTTATCGTTTTATTCAAAGTTTGTTTTATCGTTTTATTATTTAAAATTATCAGGGAAGTGGCGCTGACGTACAAATCTTCAGATGAAATTTTGATTTGTATTTATGAGGAAATTGATATATAGGAGCGATCTATTTTGGTCTTATTTCACCCGAATTACAATACATCAGAGATAATTACAAATGAGCCTGACAATACCAAAATAATGTTAATCCAATATAATAAATGGACTAACTTGGTCCGGAACACCTACTGTCTATTACAAGTATTGAATTGCTCTAGATATCCTAATAAGACAAATAATATTGTTGATCGAATAGAGGGCGTTCTATGTGCACCTCGAACGTGGCTGGTTCGATGTTGTTGTAAGTCGAACTGAATTGGTTCGAGAATGTTGTAGGTCGAATAGATGAAGTGCCGAACCATCCTGGTTCGTTGTTGGTGAGTTGAATTGAGTAGATTCGATACAGTTGAACCTCGAACGGGTACCGGTTCGATCTTAGTCAACGTAATCTTGGTCTTAGTCAAACAATAAAGTATATCGAACCCTTGTGTTCGATGTGGTAGTGTGTGTTGTGCGTGTGTCTAATGAATTATTAGAAGGGTAAGGGGGGGGGGGGGTATTTATAGACCCCGTCCCGTAGGACCTTTCAGGCGTCGAAGAGTAAACGTCGAACATGGGTGGTTCGATGCTGAATCCGCATTGAACCTCCTCCGTTTGATGCGCCCGTTTCTACGGCCCTTCGCTATTGGGCCGACCCAATATCGAATTTGGGCCTATCCTAAATAATCCCCATCACATAGTCCCCCCAGTTTGGGAGATGGTGCCGATTAGGGAGCGATTTCCAAACTTAATGAATCACGCGCCTCGCTCTTATATGCTTGAAATTCATGCCCCCATTTGGGAGACGATCTCGATTAAGATCGAGGTCCAATTGTGGAGGACTTATGGCTTTTCTCTGAAGATCATGCCCCCGATTGGGAGATGATCTCGATTAAAGATCGGCTCCCAAATTTTAAGGGAGTCAAAAAAGAATTCACTCTAATTATCTTGGAGGACTTGATCTCACTACTCTCTTAAAATTAATGGCAAATTTTGGGTACATCGAATCCTGACCGTTTGATGTACTCTGATGGCAGCATCGAATTTGGGGAATTCGATGCGTGTGCATCGAATCGGAAAGAGAGGCGGTGGTGGGTCTATAAAATGAGCCAATTTCCACCTAATTTTCATTTTTCTTTCCAAGGAAGGTTTTTTGTTGCTCTCCAGACCGCATCGAATCGTACGGGTTCGACATTCCCATCCACATCAAATTCTGAGGATTCGATGCTTATATAATTTTTTCTTTTTTGATTAATCCAGATATTTTCTATAATTGACTTAAAAGAGCGAGGAAGAAATCTGAAAGTCGGAGTAAAACTGTAGTGTCACCCGTGAATATATATGGTGCTCAGACTGGGAGCGAGGAGACGAACGCATGGAATGTGGGCCCATCATTTGCGAGTGTTTCGTCGGATGGTTCCCTGGAAGAAAGCGCGAGGACTCAACCTGCAGTTAGGGCCCCCGGAGCTTTGTCTGATAATTGGGGTGGAAGTCATTCCGCTCCTCCACCGGTTGATCGTTCCACGATGAGGCTTGGTGGCGTGAGTGCTGGTACCCGGGTGCCTGTTGTGAGTGACTTCGAGCGTCATGAGGATTTTGTCCCGCAGATATTGGTGATGACTCCAACTGCCACTAGTGGTCGCGTTAAGGTTGGGACTAATTCCAAAATCCAAGCGATGGAAGAAATCAACGCGGAAGATGAAAGGATTGCTTCTAATTTGGCTAGATTCAACGCAAGTAATCCTACATTCCAGAATGCGCGAGGGCTCGATGGAGAGGGTTCTTCCTGGTCAAGAGGTGAGCATTGGTACGCTGCTGCCAAAAGGAAATTAGCTGAAGATGAGTCTGCTCGAGAGGCTCAGAACATCCCTCCGCCTCTTCTTAGGCGACATCGACCTTCAGATAATCCAAGACCAGCCCCTCCTGGGAGCCTTACTGATTATGATTTTTTTAATGACGAGAACTCAGAATCTTTGAGCATTACTCTGGGTGGATATTGATTGAGGGAAGAACAGTCGGCATAGATTATGCAGGGCCTATGGCCTCAACTGGATGGTCAAGCCGTAATTGATAGGCTAGGATACCATGATCTAGTGCGCTTTGGTCGTTTAGTTTTTGCTGCTATTACTATAGGAGTGTATCGACTATGTCGTGATTACAGTGGTTTGATTGAGGTACATGGTCAACATAATTTGTTCGTTGACAGGCTGCGTGCAAGTATTCGTAGTGGTGATAATAGTCGGTGCAATGCACTGAAATGCGCCAAAGAATCTGAGAAGGTGGCTGCTAAGGCTGTTCGTGATGCCCACGACGCTGGAGTAACGGCCAAGAAAACCGAATATAATGTTGCCGCATTGCGTGCAGAAATAGCTGCATTGAAGAGAGAGAATGACTATTTGAAGCGTGAGAATTCATCTCTTAAGGCGTCGAATGACGATGCCGATAAGGTCTATACTGAATTGGGATGCCGGGTTCGATATTTGGAATCCGAGGATTACAAGTGTTCTATTGCTAAATCCTTCATGCAGAGTAGTGTTTACAAATTACTAGAGTTGCTCCATGGTGCTGCGGACATGAAGTATGGCATGGAGCTTGGTATTGATCAAGCTGATTATCTCGGATATCTTATGGAGGGTTTCTGAAAAGACATGCTGGATACTAGCCGTGGTCCGAAGATGGAGATCCCAGAGCCCAGCGGCGAAAGTGAAGAAGACCTTCGAGCCCCTAGACCAGGTGATCCGTTGCCGTGTGGCGTGATCGCAAGGGTAAGAATGTCATTGGTTCCAGTTCTTTGAATCCGGGTCCGTCTTCAATGCCTGAGAAAGCGGGTCCTGGTTCTCCTACGGGTGGTTTAAGTGAACCGGGGGTAATCAAGAAGGCCATCGATGCCGTTTTTGGTCATAGTGATGATGAAGATGAAGGACATCCAAAAAATATTGCTCCTCGAGCCGCGTCTAGGTCTACCATCTTCCTCTCAAGTCCTCCTAAGACACTGGTCTCAACCTTTGCCTTCAATGACTCTGGACAAAGGGAAGAAAGCTATGTCCGTTTCTACTACTTCTGGTCCGACTATGAATTTTCTGACTGGAAAGTATCTTCCTCAAAGTCCTGAAACTTCATTAACCGAGGTTGTTATGCCAAAACTGTCGTTCAATGATCAAGATTTGGTATCTCCTAGTAGATATCAGCTTGAGAGTATCCACGAAAGAGAAGCTATTAATATGCCTGAAGATTGGTCACATGCAAATGAGCTGGTGCTCACAGAGGATCAAATTCAGGGATATTGTGCCAATTATGCACGTTCCGTGGGTGTGATCATTCGTCCGGAGTCCCCCTAGTCTTCTGTTGAGTAGCGAATTTTAGTTCATATCTTTTAATGATATTAAGCTTTTTTGTTCTTGGAATAATTTTTTGCATTTCACTTGCAATGGTTCTTGAATGAGCCCGATTTTGTAGGTTGATATCCTAATTTTTTTATTTATACTCTATTTGCACAATTCATTTTCTTTTTAGCCAAGTTCAATGCGCGTTTAATTGCTCTTTGTCCATTGTCAATTTCATAATTGTGTTATGCCTTATAATCATTATCGATTTCGCGTTGCATCTCTGTCATGATGCTTGCGTCATGCATGAGGAATTCGACCATTTTGGGCTATTTATGCCGCCGTTATGACGCTTGTGTCGTGCACGAGAGGTTTGACCACTTTGGGCTATTTATACCGCCGTCATGACGCTCGTGTCGTGCATGAGGGGTTTGACCACTTTTGGCTATTTATACTTCCGTCATGACGCTCGTGTCGTGCATGAGGGGTTTAACCACTTTGGGCTATTTATACCGCCGTCATGACGCTCGTGTCGTGCATGAGGGGTTTGACCACTTTGGACTATTTATACCGCCGTCATGACGCTCGTGTCGTGCATGAGGGGTTTGACCACTTTGGGCTATTTATACCACTGTCATGATGCTCGTGTCATGCATGAGGTGTTTGACCACTTTGGGCTATTTATACTGATAAGACTCCACCTGCGTAATTTGACGGATAGAAAATATAGTTAGTTATTTGAAATGGGCTGAGCTTGATTCTTACCGAGGTTCCTACGTTTCCCAGTTTGCATGGGACTCAAACCTTCGGGGTTCATACAATTATTTAACTGCCGGGTGGTATTGTTTCAAATCCTATGCATAGTAGCGTCTAAGATGTTGTACATTCCACGGATGCTTCTGCTGAACACCCTGCATAGTTTCCAAGTAATATTATCCTCGCGAACTTGCTCGTATGACTTTGAAAGGACCCTCCCATTTTGGTTCGAGCTTCCCGATGTGTTGTTTTGCCGCAATGCTTCTTAGGACCAAATTACCTACTTCGAAGTTTTGGAACTAAACCCTTTTATCATAGCTTTTGGCCATTGCTGCCTTAAAAGCTACTGTGCGTTGATACGTATCTTACCTTGGAGTTGTTCTATATGCCCACAATATTCCTTGAAGCTCTTCTGGCCATGTTTTTCCCGTGCTTCTCACCCTTCTTTCAAGATAATCCTTCAATGTTTTGTTGGTGGATTCTGTTTGACCATTTGACTGGGGATGATAGACTAAGGTCAGATTTTGAGATATCGTTAACTCCGCGAACCATGATTTTAATCTCCCTTCTGCTGAATTGCATACCATTGTCACATATAATATACCTCGAAATTCCAAAACGACATACGATGTATTTCCAGATAAAGTCAATCATATTCTTCTCAGTGATCAACGACATAGGCTCTGCTTCGACCCACTTGGTGTAGTACTCAACTGCCACCACCAAATATCTCTTTTGACCTTTAGCCGGGGGAAAAGGTCCTATGATATTGATTCCCCATTGATTAAATGGACACGCCACGTCGATGGGTTGTAGCGGTTGTGTAGGTCCATGAATGAGACGAGCGTGGTACTGACAGCTGTCACATCTCCTTGAAAAAGCTGATGCATCTTTTAATAGAGTTGGCCAATAGTATCCCTGGCGTAAAATTCGTTGAGCCAAAGCTCTTCCCCCAGAATGATTTCCACAACACCCTGCATGAATTTCCTTCATTACGTATTCGGCCTGGGTTGGAGTCAAGCATCTCAGAATTGGTTTTTCTTTTGTAAAGCTCTCCATTGTGGATAGTAAACCTGTATGCCTTATATCGCATTCTGCACTGTGCATTCAAATCTGTCGGGAGGATACCCTCTCGAAGGTAAATCATAATTTCGTCCTTCCAAGATGGGTCTTCTTGTATTGCCATTATAAATTCCACCGGTGCCTCCATAGCATTATATTTTGATATCCCGATCGAGGGCTTGTCGGCGGCCATAAGTGTTACTCTCTTTTTTACCAGAATCTTTGAGGGACTTGCGAATTTAGAGAGCGCATTGGCTTTTGCATTGTCGTCCCTCGAGATCTGAGTAATATCAAAGAATTTAAAACTCCTTGCCAATTCTTTTACCTTTGCAGCATACAATTTCATCGTCTCCTCTTTCGTCTCGTATTTTTCCAAAAAGTGATTTGCCACTAGGAGCGAGTCGGTAAATATGTCCTAATGTTCAATTTTGAGTCTGAGAGCCATTTTGATACCGACAATAACTGCTTCATACTCGGCTTCGTTATTCGTCACCATGTAGTTTAGACTGATAGAAAATTCAAATTCTCTTTGCTTTGGGGACAAGAAAATGAATCCTAATCCCTCCTCCATTAGTGGTTGTGGATCCGTCCGTGTGTAGTATCCATGTTGTGCTTGCTCTGCTGGTTCTGGCCTGGTATGATATAGAAAATATACAGTTTGCGGTTTTGGCTACACTGTTACCCAATGTCTCACCATGAAATCCACTAAGGCCTGCGCTTTAATTGCAGTTCGCAGCTTGAACTCCAATCTGAATTCACTGAGCTTAATCGCCCATTTAACCAATCTTTCGGAAGTTTTGGGCCCCGCCAACACTTGTTTCAAAGGTTTATCCGTCACCATCGTGATTGGGTGAGATTGAAAGTATGGTCTCAATTTTCGTGTTGTGGCCACAATTGCCAGTGCGAACAACTCTATCTCCAAGTAGTTCCTTTCTGCCCCCTGCAGAACTCTACTCACATAGTGAATGGGTAACTATTGGGCTTCCTTTTTCTTGACTAGTACCGTGTTATTCGCGTGCGAGGATACCGCTAGGTATAGATACAACCTTTCATTTTCCTCCGGTTTAGCTAACAGTGGTGGGCTCACCAAATAATTTTTCATTTGCCGGAAAGCTTCCTCACACTCCGGTGCCCAAACAAAATTCTTGCTCCGTCTCATGACTTTAAAGAAAGGGAGGTACTTTTTTGCAGAAGTCGATATGAACCTTTCCAAGGCAGTCAATCGCCCCACTAGACACTGCAGATCCCTTACTGTCTTTGGTGATGGTAGATCCAACACCGCCTTTATCTTATCTAGATTGATTCCTCTTTCATTCACCACATAGCCTAGGAAATTCCCCGCTGTTACCCAAAAATGCACTTCTTAGGGTTCAGCTTCATTCTGTAGGTTCTCATGATGGCGAAATCCTCATCTAAATGATGCACATGCTCCTCAGCCTTGACACTTTTCACGAGCATGTCGTCGATATACACTTCCATTGACTTCCCAATTTGATGGTAAAATATTTTTTCCACCAGTCTTTGAAATGTCGCTCATGTGTTCTTCAAATCGAAGGGCATTACCCTATAACAGTACACTCCTGTATCCGTGACAAAAGCTGTTTTGCTCTGATCTTGTATCACCATGAATATCTGGTGAAATCCACTTTTTGCATCCATCATGCTCAACAACGCACAACCTGCAGTTGAGTCAACCAGTAGGTCTATTCTAGGTGTTAACAGGGTTGGTATTTTAACCAGATTAACGAGATAATAAGGGTTAGAATGCCCTGTCCCAAGGTTTAGAAGTTTGCTTATTATGAAAACATCCCTCTTTTTATTCACTGATAACCTTATATCTTGCTTGTCTTGAGTTGAAATTGAGTCCCCTTTTATTTAGACAAGGGATACCCTTTATATAGGGATATTTGGGGACATGTGTCACTCAGCATGTCTTTAGTAAAGTACATGTGTTGTAGTATGCGTGAGAGGATACGATAAACTTTATTTTTATCTACTAGGCGCTGACTGGGACAAATTCTTATCTGGTCCGATGGCCTTAGGAAGCTCCGATGGATTGGCTTCTCTAGGTTCTTCTCTCCGATGAGGTAGGTCTTTCGGGAAAACTTTATAACGGTGGCTAGAGATTCATCCGGTAGCATTTATAGTCTCGATGTGGGTCTCTTCTTGCGTTGTTCTCTTCGTGACATGTACTCCGATAGGTGACCGAGTGAGTTGGTGAGTTCTGATGGCTTCTTAGCTTCAATTGGGAAATGTTCTCTGGCTTTGTTCTTCGGGATATGTGTTCTGATGGTCTTCCGACCTCAAATAGGGCTTTGTTGATTATTCGCAGTATATGCTCCGATGGAGGTTCTACTTTGATAGATGGTTGGTTCTGATAAGGGGCTGTCCGTGTGTTTTGCTCTTCATAGTAGGATCTCCTGGTGGCTTTCTGTCCTCAATGGGGCTTGGTTGTCATTCGTGATATATTGTTCCAAGGGATTTTTCCTTTGGTTTGTTCAGTGAGGGGATGGTCTCGCATTTTTTGGGGGACTCGGGGTCCCGTTGTGGTCCCTCTTGGCGCATTGATGGATATCAGAGTCTCGCGGGTCCATTGGAGTTTACTCTTTTTCCGATGCCGCGTGGATATCTTATTTTTATTCATCGTGACTTTCCAAGAGACGCTTAAGTGCCTCTTCGGGTATCACTTCCGACCACTTTGGGTTGGTGACACTCGGTGGGCTCCTCGATACAGTATGTCATCGGGATTTTATGTGACGATAGTATCGTCCTTGGGTTAATCCCTATTTTTAGGGTTAACGTTTTGGTTAATCCCTTTATTTATTTTTTTAGGGTTAACACTAGACAATGAAAAAAGATCCCTAGGACATTACTTGTTCAAGTCCGTATAATCCACGCACATTCTCCATGTCGCTTCTTTTTTCATAACCAATACGACATTGCTCAACCATTCTGAAAACCTTAGTGCATAAATGTGCCGTGCCGCTAAGAGTTCCTGTACCTCTTTTTCGGCGGATTCATTCTTCTCGTTGCTAAAATTTCGCTTCTTCTATCTTATCGGTTTTGCGCTCTTGTCTACATTCAACCGATGTACTATGATTCTGGAGTCTATTCCGTGCAAGTCAGAATCAAACCAGGCAAATATATCTGAATTACGCCTGAGACAGTCCACCAAGGCTGTCTCTATCATTCGCTCCATTCCTGCCCCAATCTTTATTATTTTTTCGGTGCTCTGCCTGCATAGCTGCACAATCTTGAATTCCCCTATGGGTTCCATTTTAAATTCTTGCCATTGTTTCAATAACTGATTTTCTACTTTTTCCCGTCCCTGCTCCTTAGGTTCAGGTTGCTTTCCATTTTCGTCTGTTACCACTTTGGTCTTCTTTCTTGTTTTCTTTGTTCCATCTGATCGCGCACGACGTCTCTTTGTCATTCTAGCTACTTATATCTAAAAACAATATAAACGGTGTTCCCACAGACGACGCCAATATTTTGGTCTTATTTCGTCCGGGTTACAATACACCAGAGATAATTACAAATGGGCCTGACAATGCCAAAATAATGCGAATCCAATATAATAAATAGACTAACTTGGTCCAGAACACCTACTGTCTATTACAAGTATTGAATTGCTCTAGATATCCTAATAAGACAAATAATCGTGTTGATCTAATAGAGGGCGTTCGATGTGTGCCTCGAACGTGGCTGGTTCGATGCTGTTGTAAGTCGAACTCGATTGGTTTGAGAATGTTGTAGATCAAATAGATGAAGTGACGAACCGTTCTGGTTCGATATTGGTGCGTTGAATTGAGCCAATTCGATACAGTTGAACCTCGAACGGGTACCTGTTTGATCTTAGTCAACGTAATCTGGATCTTAGTCGAACAATAAAGTATATCGAACCGTTGTGTTCGATATGGTAGTGTGTGTTGTGCGTGTGCCTAATGAATTATCAGAAGGTTAATGGGCGGGGTATTTATAGACCCCGTCCCGTTGGACCCTTCAGGCGTCGGAGAGTAAACGTCGAACAAGGGTGGTTCGATGCTGAATCCGCATCGAACCTCCTCCGTTCGATGCGCCCGTTTCTACGGGCCTTCGCTGTTGGGCCGGCCCAATGTCGAATTTGGCCTATCCTAAATAATCCCCATCAGAATCATAATCAAAGCAATGGTTTAAATATAATACTAGAATATGCAAACTGTATAAAATAAAAACAATCAAAAGAGCAGAGGCTAATCATAATGAATTCTGTTTACCTTAAAATATTTCGTAAGCTTACAAGTTCGATTTTGACCCACTTAAGCATAGCTTGCCCAGTTTAATATGTATGCGTATATATTTATTTATAATTATTTATAAGTATTGGTGATTTGTTTTCAATAATGTTTTGATTATTATGCATTTCGGGATCGACTTACGTAATTTGTTGTAATTTTTATGTTCTTAAGGTAAATAGTTATTAACATGGCTCGTGCGGCCTCGTGGTTTAAAATCAAGAAGATACTTCCGTAATAGTTCAAGATAAGTGAAGTTTGGAAAATCTATTATGGTAATGCTAAAATAAGACTAAGTTTAGATTATTACAAAAGAAAGACTTACAGTTTGAACAGTGGATTCTGTATATTTATTTGATGGTAAGATATAGTTATGGACTGAATGTTAGGGATAGGGTTCTATTCGAGCTAGAACGAGCTCCAAGAATTATTTGGGGGAGAAGAGAAACTAAATTTAAGAGAACTAAACTTTTACTTATTTTCTGAATGAATAAAAGTTACAAGACTTGGACTATTTATACTACTACTAATAAACTCATACCAAATAAACCTAGACTACTAAAGGAAATAGAAATCTAATACTACTCTAATTAAATAAAGATTCCTAATCTAACACTAACATTAGACTCCTAATATAAGAATAACATAATTTAATAAACTAAATTTCTAATTAGTAAACCCTACGGCCTTCATATTGGGCCGTATCAATCCTTCCCCCTTAACAGGGTCTTGTCCTCAAGACCTTTTTTTCCGCTTTCTCCAATTCATAGTCACTATGTTGTTATAACCTGGGTGAAAAGCCATCAGATTGTTTCCAAGAGTCACCATCCTTGAATTGCTTTTATCCTTTGCAAGAAACAACAAGGATACTCTAGGTTGAATCGGAGGTTGTGGTCAGATTGCCATGTTGATGTTGAATTTCACTATTTCCACGTTGACCTTAATTTTTGTGGACTCTTTCGGCTTTTCGACAACAACTTCAAAATCAAGATATTGAGTGTTGCAGAACGTTGACAACGGCTGTGATGCTGGTGGCGGTGGAGGCGGCGTTTGTAGTGGTGGAGGAATTTGGGAAAGTGCACTCAAATTTCTTTCAATCTTGGACACTAAGCCAGTCATACGATCGAAGTGGCGAGACATGCCTTCTTTGTAAATTCTCATTGCTTCCATAAGTTTTGACATATTGGATAAACACGCATCCATGATTTTTTTTTTTGATATAGTGACTCTCAATGAAAGCACCAATGTTAGGGATAGGGTTCTATTTGAGCTAGAACGAGCTCCAAGAATTATTTGGGGGAGAAGAGAAACTAAATTTAAGAGAACTAAACTTTTACTTATTTTCTGAATGAATAAAAGTTACAAGACTTGGACTATTTATACTACTACTAATAAACTCATACCAAATAAACCTAGACTACTAAAGGAAATAGAAATCTAATACTACTCTAATTAAATAAAGATTCCTAATCTAACACTAACATTAGACTCCTAATATAAGAATAACATAATTTAATAAACTAAATTCCTAATTAGTAAACCCTACGGCCTTCATCTTGGGCCGTATCAAATGGTTACTATTTTACCGAAATGGTTATTCTTTGCTAGCTTTTGACGATGTATTTTTGGTGTGTGGTTGATAAATCCATGTGAGTATTTTATCTTCAAAATTGGAAGAAATATATGCTTATGTAGCTATTACTGGTAAATATGTATACACTTATGGTTTATATATGAATTGTCTTGTAAATTGATCTAAATGCAAAGTTTTTTTTCCTTGTTTAAAGTGACTAGTTATTATTTGTTGAATTGTATATTTGAACGATAAGAATTGAGTTATTATTATTATTTTTTTGTGTATATTGGACGAATTAAATTGACTGATTATTGGATTTGAATTGACTTGAGTAGACATAGGGTATGACTGGGCAACTTTACTTGTTGATTGGCTTTGTGTCTCCCTTTCTCCTTTTCTTCAAATACAACGGGAGTCGTACCAAGTAGAAGTCCTTGTATTGAGATGGTACATGCTAGTTAATCCTACTCAGTACAACGACTCTTGCTGTATTTGCGGGGAAGGACCAAGGGAGACATAAGGGCAACTAGTGGGCCCTCTGCTTCCCAGTCGTACTACATGCCTACCCAAGTGAATCATATCTAGTAATCAGTCAATTCAGTTGTTCAATACAAGTAGATGTTTGTTCTCGTTGCTCAAGTAGATAATTTAATATATAATAATCATTCATCGTTAAATTTGAATAAGAAAAAATAACTTTGCATCTACATCAGTTTACGCCACGATAATTCATATATACTAGCTGGAACCATTATCCCTAATAATTTGAACGACATTCTCTCTTTCCCAACTTCATCCATTACATACTAAGATAAGTAAACAATAACTCACCATTTTTTATAGTATCAGATGCATTAACAGACTTCAAAAATCATGTACCAGCAAAACTATTTGTAAGAAAATTAATATGGCATCTACTCTTACTTTCGGTCTAGCTAGCTGACATTATAGAGCTTCCATATTGCTTCTATGATACTTTACGCTCTTCCATCATCTTATTTATATAATCTACATCGGCCTTTAGTATTCAAGTTCTCAACTCATAAACTGAATGTGGTGTAAATCTAGGTCTAAAATCACAATTAGCTTTGCACATGCATGCAACATAAGATTCTTTTAAAGCATTAAATGCAAGACAGCTGAGAAAAATAATCTTCAATCTTTCGACACACTTATTTTCTTTCTTTCTCTTTCCATTTATAACTTAGAGAGGTCCAATTGATAATTTTGCAAACTTAAATGCTCGACATAGTACTCTAAGTTCAAAATAGAAAAAAGGAAAAATGCGTGTCAAAAGATTGAAAGATTCTTTTTCTTAGTTAGTCTTACATTTAATGCTCCAAAAGACTTTTATTTTGTGCCCATGTGCAAAGTATTTCTTATTTTGGGCCTATACTTACACCACATTCAATTCACTTTAGTTGAGAACTTGGATACTAAAATTCGATGTAAATGATATAAACAAGATGATGGAAAAGCATAAAATAACATGGAAGCAATATGGATGCTCTATAATATTTGATAGGTGGATCAATGGTAAGAGCAGATGTCTCAATAATTTTCTTATCAATAGTCCTACTAGTACATATTTTCTGAGGCTTGGTGATGCATCTGGTACTATAAAAAATGGCGAGTTATTGCTTAATTATCTTATTATGGTAATATATGAAGTTGGAAAAGAGAATTCGTTCAAATTATTAGCGCTAATGGTTCCAACTATGTAAATGTTGGAAAAGAACAAGAACTTGTATTAGATGTCATGTGCTACACATTGCATACATATTATGTTGGAAAATTAAAAAAAGCTGAAAATACATTAAGAGACACTAGGAAAGACTAAACAAGTTGTAAAGTTCTTTTATGCTCACATCTTGGTTCTAAATTTAATGAGATCGTTTACAAAGAATGATGAACTTCTTAGACCTGTAGTACACGGTTTGCAACTTGTTATCGCACTCTTCAGAGTACCTACAAACAAGAACATGTTTGCATAAGAACAATGACATTCAAGTGTGTGGGCAACAAAACAAGGTGTCAAAGCTAAAAGTACTATATTATTTGATCGATTGTTTTTGGATCATGTTAAATATTGTATTCAAAGTGTGATTCCACTGGTAAGTGAGGTAGGGAGATTGATTCCAAAAAAATTATGTGAAATGGATTTTATATACGAGTTGATGGATACAACTAGAGAAATAATTGCTATTAAGTGTAATCACAACGTGCAAAAGTACATGCCTATATGGAATAAAATTGATGCTAGATGGATGTCACAGCTACACAGATCATTGCATGTTGTTGGCCATTATTTGAACCCTCAACTTCGATTTGAAGATAAATTTTGTTCTTGTGAGGACTTGGTGTACTTGAGTTGTGAAGTTCAATCTTCAAGTTTCTTTTTAGCTCGAGTTATTGCATTTTTTTTTTACTTTTCAATAACTTTAGTTGGAGCATTTGAGAGGTATTATTCATTTTTGTGTATCAGTTAAATGTTGATTAAGCCGATAGATAGTGCTACTACCTAAATGTTGGCATAAATTACACCCCACGTACTTCTTATTTGAGGTCTTAGTTCCATAAGCCCATGCAAAATCCTTTGTTTTGTTCTTTTTTTTTTTTTTTGAGTTTCAGCTTCATTCTTGGTCACTCTAGAAATAACTTAAGACTTGAACTGATTTGCTGATAAAATAAATAAATACAAAAACAATTACAAATGCATTAGACCCAATATTAATAGAATCATGTATCTAACCGACTGAACTAGTCAATTATCGATTCGTTGGTTGTTAAAAAACTTGAACCAAAAGAATAGTTTGATGTTTGGTGCAGACATATGGTGTGATTTTGGCTTATTGTTCCTTTAACGCACTAAATCAGAACCTGTCTATATAATTTTTTTCCTTTTCTCTCTCTCCTATGCATGCTACTTTTTTTTTTAAAATCACAAAAGTCGTTTTATGGCTTGTAATTCATATGTTCTAGAATTGTGATTTATATTTAAAATTTTTGTTGTTTGTTATTGTGCATCTTGGTGAATCATGATACTTCAAATTATATATATATATTTCTACTTGTTGATAGTTGATGATGTTTCGTGATTAATGAATGACTTTTATAGATTAAGCAATTGATTGATTATTAGATAATATTTGTTTCTTCTATGTGTTGTATATCAAAGTTTTTTTTAAATGATGTACTCTTATACTGTTATATTATTTTCCCCACAAAAGAAGAAGAGAAAGTAAAAATCAAAACTAACTCGATTAAACCAAACCGGTGATGGTTTAAATAAGACCAAATCATGTTAAACAATCCGGTGTATGATTTGCTTTTAGGTAGAACCAAAACAACACCCTCCTTTTTAAAACTACACCAACCGATTGGTTTAACGGGACTGCCCTATGTATCCAACTATATATGTGTAGTAGTTTTACCTTGAATTAGTGCAATGTGAATCCAAAAGCATATTATTATTCATTTTTCATCACGTATAATCTGGAAACGTAATAAATTATTTTCAAATGAACAAACAACTGGATATTCCTATTTCATGAAAGTTAACCCCTCACATTTCCACCTCGAACCACGATCACGCGGATGCCCCATTGCTGCTGAAATATATTGTTTAACACGATACCATAGGAGAATAGGTATGAGAGTTACAATGTCATCTCAGGTGACACATATCTTAGATGATTCAGTGATACCCGTAGGACATTGTAACGCTCCCCACTTCTCACAGTATCACGATGGAGCTTACAGGGTACATAGAGTCTGCGCCTGGAACTACGGATCTTGGATAATCCCATGATGCCCCATAGGACCTACGATACCGTCCAAGCTACACATTTAGATACGACGAGCACAATACCCAATGACAAGTTTCACATGCCAATAAGCTTCGTGCGAACCCATAAGGTCACACGATACTATAGGAGATGCCCTACAATAAGGCTATCGGATACGATGACTTACAAAAACCATGTGACAATGCCATATCATGACACGTGCATCCCATGAAGGGACCAATTGTCAAAGGGATAAACAGGCTAATCAACCAATAGTTGCATGGATAACCACCTGTCAAAGCATTCTACATGCTTATAAACACCTGTTTCTAAAATTTCCTCTATAAATGGAGAATGTACCCCATAGCTGAAGGACAAGTTGAATAAAAGAATCAACTTACATTCTTTTCCTCCCTTCCATTTCTATCCAACCTTTATTTTTCCGAAAATCAGATAGGGCGTTTTGAACAAAATACACGTTAATTACTCAACTATCCAAGTGATACAAAATGAGTGTTAACAAAATGGCCCCGTATGTGAGAACGCCATAGAAACTATTTTGAGTGTTTTCAGAAACTGCAACAAGACCCACTTGAAATAAGTTTATGCAACTCAAATGCAAGACTCTCCTGGTAGCGAGACTAGAAGTCAAGCAGAGACGGAAGAATACATGCCCTCACCAATACCATCACCCATGCGGCCACGAGCAAAACCACATGTCAACAATGGGGACTTCATTAACATACCCCGATCGATTTTTAAAAACTTACTAGATGCCACTTTAATAAGAGCCCAACAAGCAGTGGAAAGATCTATAGAGCCTCAATCGATACTACCATATCGCGGAAGTTATCACTCGGAAGAACACAAATGGCGTATGATGCAGACTCCATACCGAACTCCTCATCACCATGCGCTGATGCATAGGATGAAATGAAGAGAATATGGGCACAAAGACTACGAACCTGGAAGAATGGATGAAGTCAGAGGAGGAACCTTATACCCAAGAGTCAGACCAAATCCCCCATACCCGATTGGAGGAGACCAATCCTTTTGGAATATGACATATAACTTGAGAAGGGAGATGCAGACCATGAAAATGATGATTAGTCCCGGAGAAGAACCCGTTCACCATGGTTCCCCCTTTATCCCAGAGGTAGCGCAAACCATAATTCCAATAGGCATGCCACCCAAAAAGTTGCCCCTATATTCGAGCGACAACTGCAGAAGGGACCCCCAAGACCATGTTAACCAATATCTAGCCAACACTGACTTAGTGACGATGCCAAATTTTGTCTTATGCCGCGTATTTCAGACCACTTTGATGAGGAGAGATCGTGCTTGGTTTTTCAAAGCTATCACCAGTTACTATCTCCAACTTTGACCAATTATCTTGTTTTTTTGTCATCAATTTTCATGTAACAGAAGGTACCCTAAGTCTGCATGCCACTTATTCACTATCAAACAAAGGAAAGATGAGTCCCTGAGGGAGTACATGAAATGCCTCTCTGACAAAACACTAGATGTCCCAAATGTTGACCCCTCCATCATAGTTGACATATTGGCCCAAGGACTTTGGTCCAGAAATGTTTTTCGATTCCTTATTGGTCTCAGTACCTTCTTGGAAGATATCCCTACGTGGTGCAAGCTTATGGAAGAAATATGTATATATTGTGATAACCAATCTACGATTGGAAGAGCACATAAACGACATGATACCATTAGACAATTGATCTCAACTGGGGTTATCATCTTTGACAACATGAAGTCAAAAGATACCATTTCGGATCCGCTAACCAAAAGGTTAAATAGAAATAAAGTTGAATAGACATCGAGGAGAATGAGACTTAAGCCCAATAAAAAAATAAGATTATGAAGGAAAACCTAACCATGCTGACTGAAGATCCTAGAATCTTGGTTCAAAGGGACAACCTAATTGTAAGAACCTTGCACGATCACTATTGAGCCAACCCTTGGTCCATTCCTATTATGAAACAATGATACATGTAATGAAAAATGTTAAGTATTGTGCTTTTAATGATTCTTACGCGTCATAAATTCGAGTGAAGTAATGCGGGTTACTCTTAGATTAGAAATCACCTATGTATAAGAGGCGAGAGGGGGGGGGGGGGGGGGAGGCTCTGAGGAGAATTGAAAAGGGCTTAGGGCTTAATTCTCTTGAAAACTCTTGCATAACCAAACGTATGTCTAGGGCCAAAATGGACATAAACCATGAGAACCGCAACTGTAACAGGAATATACATGTGATGAGATATATGATCGTTTGCACAAACGGCGGATAGTTCAAAGACATCGTGTCATACTATCTGCTAGCAAAGTAAGTATTCCCACAAGGGAAGGTTCAAGGGCGTGCCCTACCTATCATATGCAGGCATAGATCATAGAACTCTATCACCACATAATGTATGCATGATCATTTAATTTTATTCCTTTGGGGAATAGTTGGAAAAATGGGTTCAAGGAACTGAGTTTTGTACAATCAAATTTGGGTCGAGTTTGGTACATGGGTGAATGAAAAATTGATGTTCCACGTTGACTAATTAAAGTCATAAATATTGTAAATAAATATTTATTATTTTGGTTTTTCATAAACAAAATTATTTGATTTTCTGCTATATTTTATATAATGGAAAAATAATAAGCATTAAAATGGTAATTAATTTATTAATTAATTATCTTACAAATGTTTTTCGAAAAGAATAGTGGTCAATTTTATTAACTGAAATGGGTCGCTCCTCATAGGATTTTTATCATCGAAAAATATAGCATATACGCATAAAAAAGTTTTATGCGCAGTCACGAAATATTTTTTCTCATCGTGTGGTGGTAGAGGAAAGTCATAGTTTGAGTTTGTCGGAGTTGTTCTCGTGCCGGCCAAAGGTTCAACTCGTTAGTCATTGTATCTTGGGAGACAGACGCTCACGTAATCTCAAGCATGTAGAAATGTCGAATCTGTTTTAAGGAAACCGAAATATCCTTGACTTCTCATTTTTTTTGTTCACCCGATTGAGTTTTATTTAGTAACAATAATTTTGATTACTGTAATTTCCATTCTTTAATTTTCATCAATAATATATCGTTCTTCGTTCATTTCAGTGCTATTTTTCTAACAAGTTTAACCATTGGGCATTGAAAAAACAGACGCTCCAAGGATTCGTCAGCATTATTACATAGAGCACACTTCATATCATAAATGATATTAAATTTAGTCAGTCTTTCTCCAGTGACAAGTCTAATCAATTGATAAAAGAGACTCTAGGATAGAGAATGTGTTCCATACCTGAGCACTCCTTTCAATATGAGGAGTTTAACAATGAAATGCTTGGTATCACTCTTGAACTACCTTCTTCTGAGCTTTCCCTCTCCAGTCCTTTGCTTGCATGGTTGGGAATTGTGTTACCATCTCACCTCTCAACATCAAAATAGCTTTCCACCAAGGGTAGTCCCGTGATATAATCTTTACAGTCCATATATCCTTCTCCTTCTTTTATGATACATGTAGTAAACATAGATATATTATCAATTGGGTTTTTTCTAAACGGAGCCTAGATACTCATTTTTTTAGTCCGAACAAATTCAACCATAAATTGTTCTAATTGATAATAGTACTATGAATCCCCCAAATAATGGATCTAATTATGCTTATATTCCTTGATCCAGTTGGACAAGATAGTAGGTATATTTAGATGGTTATCTGTGTAGACAATTTGTGAGCATATCAAAGCTTTGTTCCAACTCAGAGCCTCTTTGATCTGCAAGCCTCCATGTTCACAGTCCTGACATACTCTGTCCCAAGACACCATATTCCTTCTTCTTTCATCTTTGACAGTCCACAAAAAAATTCTACACATAGATTCTATATTCTTTGCAACACCTACATGCTTAGGAAGAACAAAGCACTAAATTTTTTGAATAGACAAAAGAACTACTCTCACCAATTGTAATCTCTCTGCATAGCTTAGCTGTTTTGCAATCCAACTCTTTATTCTAGCACTGATCTTCTTGATGAATGTGTCATATTCTGTGATCTTCATCTTTATGGGCTCAAAGGAATACCTAAGTACCTGATAGAAAAACTTCCTTTTAGAAAGTTCCATATCTGCAACAATTTGTCCTTCTCTTCCCATTGACACCTGAGAAAAAAAATAGAGCTTTTATGATTGTTAATCTGCAGGCCTGAAGTGTCTGAAAATTCATCTAGTGTATTTATTTAATCTGTAAGGATTCTTTACCCCCTCTGCAAAAGAGTATTAATCATTAGCAAAGCTCAAGTATGTTAGATCAAGTTTGACAGTTTTAGGATGGTGTTTAAACACTCTACTCTCATGCACATTATGTTTAATCAATCTAGACATATATTCCATGCAAATCACAAATATATAGGGAGATATAGGATCTCCTTGTCTTAGTCTCTGGTTCCCAGGCATATGGCCCTTTAAATTCTAGTTAATTTATAAGTAGAGGTTTATATCATCCAATATTTAATGGGTTATAAATTCATTGAGTGTTTGAATTACTATTTGTGTTTTATTAAAATCTAGTTTTGAATTCATGAGCACTTATAATGTTTGTTTGAAAATTTCAAGTAGTGGTGAAGAAAGTGGGGAGAGAGAGAGAGAGGAGAGAGGAGAGAGGGGGACGTTAGAGAGAGAAAGATTACGCTACCTTATAAAGTGGATGGGATTAGTGTGAGTATTTTTCGTTTGATGCTTTTTTTATCTAATTATTACTATTACTATAAATAAAAGTGGGGCACAAAAAGGGAATAGAGGATCCTCTTGCATTATAATATTAAATATGCTTTACGTAGGGGTCGGGCACACAAATTGAAACTGATCGAACCAGGTGATTACTGCACCGTTGGTTTGGTTAAAAAACCAAATTGAAAGATTGATTTGATTTTTGGTTTGAATGAAAAAATCGATAATACAATGGTGCAGTTTTGGTTTATTATCCATGACAACCGCACTAAACCGAAATCGAATTTAATATTTTTTTATTCTAGGTATTCTATCCTTTTTTAAATCATAAAAGCCTTTATTATATGTCTTATGTGATGCATTTATGCATGTATTATCAAATGATTCATTATATTAAATGTAATTGTACTTTGTTATTGTGTGTTGTTGGTAAATTATGATGGTTAAAATTTAAACATTTTTAAATTATTTATGGTTGATGATGGTTCGTACTCACTGAACGAACTTTATATATTAATTAATTTATTGTTTATTAGATTTTTTTTACTCTATGTGTTATATCAAGATTTTTTAATGGTGTATTTTATGCGAATATCTTCTTTCTTCACGTTTTGTAGTAGAGAGAAGAATAGAAAAGTAAAAACTAAAACCAGCTTGGTTAAACCAAATCGATGACGGTTTAAACCGATCCGAACCATCTCAAAGGTTCGGTGCATGATTTGCCTTAGGAAGAACCGAAACCGCACCCTCCTTTAAAAAACCGCAACGATTTGGTTTAACCGGACCGCACACCCTTAGTTTTAAGGTAGAATGAATTGTATGTTTTTTTGAAAACACACGATATTCTATAATCGAAAAAATAACACCAGAGAATTTGGTGCATGATTTCTTAAAACACGAGAAAGAATAATGCATGATCTATTGAACACTTTATGGGAGATTCTTGGAACATAAATAACTCGAGTTGATTTGGTGTGCAAAATCTTAATTATATAAGGGAATTTATGCATTTTTCGTAGAAATGAGCTAAAAGCTCCGCTTATCATTCATTATTTGGTCTACCGTGTTTAATAGATAATGCATGACCCCAACTTAAGTTTAGATGAGATGAGAAATTTGAAATGGTATATGAGACACGACCAAAAAGGTCATGGTTTTAAATTCTACAACCACCCAAAATATCGCGTATCAGCCATAGCAAAATAATGAGAGTTATAATTAGGTAGTTGCATATTAAAAGAAAACAACAAAGAAAAAGTTACAATGAGAGGTTAAAAATTAAAACTAACGTATAAGGATATCAAGGGTTTTATTTTCAAAATCGGAAAATGATGATATGTACCGTGATGGTCTTATTCTCACTAGTAACAGTAGTACTAACAACTTTCCGAGATCTTTTACTTACATCAATGATGCATCTTTCCGCAGGTTGTTGGAACAACTGGGATGGACAAAGGGGACAATTTGAGTTTTTGACAAACCAACTGGAGAACACAACCACCGTGGAGTTTATGGGAGCATGACGGCATGCCGATGGTTTTGGTCCCTTTATTCAACATATTAAGACATATTGAACAACAAGGGTATTGTTCCTCCTTATGCTCTTGGTCATCAGTGTAACGACAAATTCTCTGAAATTAAAAGACAAGAAAAGATTACAAAATAAATTTGAGTAAATCTAAAGTACATTTGTGGTGCAATCTCTCTATTTGATCCTTTGATTCTTTTCTCAAGTTGAGTGGATTTGATGTTGATCTCTTCCACGTGTATTTGAGTTGAGCGCTAATCCAAGGGCTTTAAGCTTGATCTTGAATTGACGGTCTATTTGACTTGATATTTGCGACGAATAATTTGATCTTCGTCTTGAACTTATTGAATGTCAATGTTCTTTGGAGGAATTTTGATCTTCAAAGTACTTGGATATTTGACAAACGTTGATTCGAGGGCTTGGCGGCTTGATTTCGGATCGAACGGAAATTTGATTTGGAATTTGACTTGAAGGTTGATGAAGATTGGTATGATCTTCGTCTTCAGTTCTTTGGATTTTTTGGGTTTTGATCTTCTTGAATGGACTTCAATATTCAAAAATGGTTTTTCGAGGGGTCTTAGGACTTGATCTCGGATTAAACGGATTTTTGACTTGAAGACGAATGAAGAACGGTATGAACTTGGTTTTGGATTTGTTGAACTTCTTGGAGTTTGATCTTCCTCGGCAGAAGTGCAATATTCAAAAATGGTTTTTGGATGGAATTGAGACTTGACGACGGATTGAAAGGAGTTCTTTACGAAGAACACCTTGAAGATTGTTGAAGAATGCCTTGAATGTCGCGAAGAACGCTTGAAAATGAATGAATTTGGTGGAGCGAAAAACTTAGAGCTTTTCCCTCTTCAACTTGTGAATATTTTGTGTGTGTTTTTTTTCTTCAAGACCACCTCTATTTATAGTTGTGGAGTGAATCTCAATTAGAATCTCCCCATGAGATGAACGGTTGTGATAGCTTCTACAAGTCCTTGATATGGAAGACTTTATCTAAGAGAATCTTCTTTCCATCTCTTGAAGATTGAGATTTGGTGGAGAATTCTTTCCTTGTGGAGATTTGGTGGAGAATTCTTTCCATCTCTTAAAGATTGAGACTTGGATGAGAAGACTTTCCATGTCTTGAGATTTGATGAGCAATTATTTTCTTGCCTTAAAAGATTTAATAAATATATTTATTTTAATTCCTCAAAATATTAAGACTAAATAAAGCATATTTTATATTTCTTGCATCTTAAGAGTTACCATCATTTAATTTAATTAGACACAAAATTAATGTGTCTACAAATTTCCCCCCTCGAGACTTGTTCACAATTTGTGTTGAAAAGTACCAATTAGTGAATAAGTCTCGACATCTGTCTTCTTCTTGTTCTCGTGCTTCAATTCAACCACCATAAATCCACTTCATGAGTTTAGAACATTTGTGAGCTTCATAATTGGATCCATTAGCTTGAATGTTGCATGATCATTTATTTTTTTGATATGACCGGGCTAAGAATGAAATTCTAGCTGCCTACGTATCCAATGAAGGAATCAAATCATGACGTAGTTTGAAAGAAATCAAGATTGATTTAAATGGGGTACCATACACAGTTTCCACTCATGCGGGCCAGGAGTAACGTGCAGTTTAACCTCATGCGTCATGGAGCAGTTGGCTTGGACATTTCTAGACAGTTTTATCTCCTATCAATGAGGCTTTGACTTGAAGGATTTGTAGACATTTTGGCTCATGTCTAGGAGACTTGGAAATTTGAAGGATTTTTAGACCTTTTGGCTCGTGTCTAGGAGACTTTCACAATTACTTTGAAGACTTAAAAGATTTGTAGACCTTTTGGCTCGTATCTAGGAGACTTGAACATTTGCTTTGAGGACTTGAAGGATTTATATACCTTTTTGGCTCGTGTTTAGGAGACTTGTGCATTTGTTTTGAAGACTTGAAGGATCTTCTTTGAGTTTGGATATGCAAACAGTTTATACTCGTGTTAAGGAGAATGTTGATAGTTTATACTCTTATCAATGAGTGTATGTTTTGACACTTAATTTGAGTATTTGAGATAGTTTAGGCTCGTATCAAGGAGCATATATTTTGGCACTTAATTTGAGGATTTGAGATAGTTTAAGCTCGTATCAAGGAGCATATTGGTTGGCACCAAAATTTGAGGATTTGAGATAGTTTATGCTCATATCAAGGAGCATATGTTTTGGCACTTAATTTGAGGATTTGAGACAGTTTAAGCTCGTATCAAGGAGCATATTGGTTGGCACCAAAATTTGAGGATTTGAGATAGTTTAAGCTCGTATGAAGGAGCATATGTTTTAGCACTGAATTTGAGGATTTGAGATAGTTTAAGCTCGTATCAAGGAGCATATATTTTGGCACTTAATTTGAGGATTTGAGATAGTTTAAGCTCGTATCAAGGAGCAGATTGGTTGTCACCAAAATTGACGGCGCACCCTCTTTATTGTCATCGTCGTCGTCTATATCATCAGTTTCAATATCAAGGCCATGCGCTGAGTTTTCTTCTTTAATAGAGTTTACACTTGTCTTTATGTCATGCGCTCGCGTTGCCAACTCTTCAAAGTTTCTTGGCTTGATTCCTTGAAGTATGTAAGAAAGGTTCCAGTTCATCCCTTAAATGCAAATCTCTAGGGCTGAAGTTTCAGAAAGTTTTTCTTTGCAGCTTAAGGATAGATTTCTCCACCTATTGATGTAATCAATCACTGGTTCGTCTTCTTCTTGATGAGAATTTGCAAGTTCAATCATTCTCACAGTACGCCGAGTGCTATAAAAGCGATTGAAGAACGTGCTTTGTAGATCGTTCCAACTATCAATGCAATTTGGTTCAAGATCAACGTACCGGTCAAGGGCAAAGTCTTCTAAGGATCGAACGAACTATTTGACTAGAAGATCTTTATCAGTGCATGCACAATTGCATGTCTCAATGAAGTGAGCAACATGTTGTCTTGGGTCTCCAGTCCCATCGAATCTTTGAAACTTTGGAGGTTGATAGTTTTTCGACATTTGCAATTGCTCTATTCTTTGAGTATAAGGATTCGTGTAAGATTTGGAAGACTTGTGTTGAGCATTATGATCATTTGCAACTTCTTCAATGAGCTTCTTCAATTGATCGGCAAAGACAATGCCTTGTGGGGAAACTTGAGTTTGTTTGCATGAAGACTTTGGATATTCTCCAACTTCAACATCTTGAATGTTTTTCTCGGAAACTTTTGTGTGCATCATGGTGCCTTGCTCTTCCTTCCTTGAGAAATTTGATTTTTGGAAAAGAGAAGTGGCTTGGAATCTTTCGCTTAGGACTTCATCAAACTCTTTAGCTTTGACTCCTTGAGTAGCAATTTCATGCGCCATGCTTTGATCGCCGCTTTCCACGAGCTATTGTGCTTGGAGATGAGGAGAGACTTCAATTTCGTTGATTGTAGTCTTGATGCATCCAGAAACTCTAATGTTGTTCATAACTTCTTTGGAATTTTTAACTCCTTCTTGGTCCTCTAGCTTTTGGAGAAGGCGATTCAAGTGGTCTTCACGTTTTTGAGCTTGAGTTGTGAGATTCGCAATGGCTCTTGCAAGCGCCGCAACTTGCTCTTCTAATGAGGATGCTTGATCATATTATTTAGTTTTATTTCTTGCCCCCGATGCGAGTGTATCTTTCATCATCGTTTGCGAAGAGCCCTCGCTTGTTGCCCCCATTGACTTGTCCATTGTTGAGCAACACTGACTTGTTGTGACTTTAAATTTGATACTTGTTGGAAAAGAGATGAGAGGTAGAGATGGTCCCACCGTGCGTGCCGAATTTGTAACGACAAATTCTTGATCTCTGAAATTAAAAGACAAGAAAAGATTACAAAATAAATTTGAGTAAATTTAAAGTACAATTGTGGTACAATTTCTCTATTTGATCATCTAATTCTTTTCTCAAGTTGAGTGGATTTGATTTTGGTCTCTTCCACGTGTATTTGAGTTGAGCGCTAATCCAAGGGCTTTAAACTTGATCTTAAATTGACGATCTATTTAACTTGATATTTGCGACTAACAATTTGATCTTCGTCTTGAACTTGTTGAATGTCAATCTTCTTTGGAGGAATCTTGATCTTCAAAGTACTTGGATATTTGACAAACGTTGATTCGAGGGCTTGGCGGCTTGATCTCGGATCGAACGAAAATTTGATTTGGAATTTGACTTGAAGGTTGATGAAGATTGGTATGATCTTCGTCTTCAGTTCTTTGGGTTTTTTGGGTTTTGATCTTCTTGAATGGACTTTAATATTCAAAAACGGTTTTTCGAGGGTCTTAGGACTTGATATAGGATTAAACGGATTTTTGACTTGAAAACGAATGAAGAACGGTATGAACTTGGTTTTGGATTTGTTAAACTTCTTGGAGTTTGATCTTTCTCGGCTGAAGTGCAATCTTCAAAAACAATTTTTGGATGGAATTGAGACTTGATGGCGGATTGAAATGAGTTCTTTACGAAGAACACATTGAAGATTGTTGAAGAATGCCTTGAATGCCGCGAAGAACGCTTGAAGATGAATGAATTTGGTGGAACGAAAAAACTTAGAGCTTTTCCCTCTTCAACTTGTGAGTATTTTGTGTGTTTTTTCTTTCTTTAAGACCACCTCTATTTATAGTTGTGGAGTGAATCTCAATTAGAATCTCCTGATGAGATGAACGGTTGTGATCGCGTCTACAATTCCTTGATATGGAAGACTTTATCTAAGAGAATCTTCTTTCCATCTCTTGAAGATTGAGACTTGGTGGAGAATTCTTTCCTTGTGGAGATTTGGTGGAGAATTCTTTCCATCTCTTAAAGATTGAGACTTGGAGGAGAAGACTTTCTATGTCTTGAGATTTGATGAGCAATTATTACCTTGTCTTAAGATTTAATAAATTTATTTATTTTAATCTCTCAAAATATTAAGATTAAATAAAACATATTTTATATTTCTTGCATCTTAAGAGTTACCATCATTTAATTTAATTAGACACAAAATTAATGTGTATACAACAAGTTCTCCAAGTTTCATACTTCAGGTCGGTTGTTTTCACGTCGTGGCACTCACCATTCTTAACAATTAAGTAAAGTCTTTACAGGTAAGAATTCCATCGTTGCACCCGTTGAGCCAATCATCAAAAGTAAATTGCGTGAAATAGCCAGCGAGCCTCGACTTTGTTGTGTGAACTTCCACATCGAATTTTCCATGCGCGCAAAGATCCAATAGTTTACTAATCTATACTATATATAAGAACGAGTTGTTTCCATCGTCCAATTTTCATTCTCTCAATTGTGCCCTTGTGATTTCTCTCATTTACTGTCTTACCTAATTTTACATCTTGCAATTTAATACAAAAGTGTAAGGCTATTTGGTCTATTCGCAATTGCCATTTTTCCCATTATGCCCTTTTAGCTTCTCTAATTTACCCTCTTACCTAATATCCATATCTTGCAATATAATACAAAAGTGGAGGGCTTTTGGGTACAAAAAAAAATCCCACCCACAATTTTTGACTTTTTCAACCCTCTTTCTTCTCCTTCTCTCTCTCACGTCTATCTCTCTCCCCAATTCCCCAAATACATTAAATTTTGTAAAAAGCTTCCATAAATTCCAAAAGCCTTGATGGTTAATAAGCCACAATTTGTTTTAGTGCATTTTCTCGTTAGGAGCTAAACTTGTTGCTTAAAGTTTCATAAATGAGTTTGTAAAAGAACAATGAATGGTTAAACAAATATTGTTATTACTTATAGAGTTATATCATGATGATGAATAATTAAACAAATATTTTTAGTCATAGTAATTGGAAATGAGCAATACAACACTGCATTGTAGCCTTATTTTTACCAACAACAAAATTAATATTGTGCGCGCAGTAAATTGTGAAATAATCCTTTTGGTTTCAAATTTTTCTATTTGTCGCTCCAAAATTTATGGTATTTAACTTAGTTACTACGTGTTAAACTGCAGAATACCTCTTTTAGTTTTAGATTTTCTGGTTTTTGCCCTAAAAATTTATGCTATTCAACTTATTGTCTCGCCGTAAATTTTAGAACGTCTTTTTAGTTGTTAACCGGGGGTGCCTGGGTGGCTATGGCCCCCTAATTTTTATGCTATTATTTTTTACCTATACATTTATTTAATACAACACTGCATTGTAGCCTTATTTTTACAAACAACAAAATTAATATTGTGTGCGCAGTAAATTGCAGAATAATCCTTTTAGTTTCAATTTTTTCTATTTGTCGCACCAAAATTTATGGTATTTAACTTAGTTACTACGCGTTAAACTGTAGAATACCTCTTTTAGTTTTAGATTTTCTGGTTTTTGCCCTAAAAATTTATGCTATTCAATTTATTGTCTCGCCGTAAATTTTAGAACGTCTTTTTAGTTTTTAACCGGGGGTGCCTGGGTGGCTATGGCCCCCCAATTTTTATGGTCTTATTTTTTACCTATACATTTATTTATTAAAAACTATAAAAGCTATCAATATCTTATGTCTAATTAACAAATAACTGAGTTTTTTTCATCGTTCATCTTTTGTTCACCCAACTTTGTCCTTGTAAGTTCAACTATATACTATATTAAGTTTTGTTTTACAGTAAAAAATAACTTGTGCGCCTTCATGTATTAATAGTTATGTGGCCCGCTATAAATTGTTGAACTGTCCTTTTACTTTTTCATTCTTCTAATTTTGGCCAAAAGTTTAATGTTATTTATTTATGCATCCCAAGTGCGGTTCACCTTGATTTTTAATTTCGTTACTTTTTGAAATATTGTTTTAGTTTGAACAAATGTCTTGCTAGATTTAAATAATACTTTCATCTTTCTTGCCGATAATGATAATCTTGGTAATAATTCATCAGGCCGCTTACTTTTTTTGAAATATTTCTTTGGGGAGGGGTGGGGGGTGTTGGTGCTTGGGTTACGATATTCATTAATATCAGAAGACTATTGTAGATTTATTTAATTTAAACGCTTATACTGTACATGAACATATCTAATAAGATTCTGAAATATATATAGGTTTTTGAGGAGTTAACCTCGGGTAGGTATGAATTATAGATAAGTTAATCCGACAAGTCTCACAATTACTACTTGTTCTGTGTTGCAAAAATTAGGAAGGAGCTGCCAAGGGCCGACCATTAATTAAACATGTATAGTTTTTTGTTATAAAAAGAACATGCAATTTCTTTTTGTTTTGCAAACAACAACAATCTCTTTGCACACTTATTGTTGCGATACATTGACATCACAAAAGATTATTATTACACATCATAAGCGATTATTTATAAACACTTTATTACATTTATCATTAAGTAAAAAAAAACTTAAAACCAAAAGCGACAATACTTGGATATATAAAGTTACAGACATAGAGTTGTGTCCAACTTACGTTTCTTACTTCTGCTACTAGAACTCGTATGCTCACCCTCCTTAGTACTTTGTGAAAAGGACAAACCCGGCTTACGCACCCAAATTTTTGTTGGCAAATTTTTGTTTTTTAAACAACGACAACTTCTTCTAGGCCTTATCACGATGGTACATAGACATTACAAACGATAAGATACCTATTACACAAACTCCAAAATAGTTATTACAACTACTGTAACAAGACAATGGAATGTTATTTACAAAGACTTTATTACATTATTCATAAGAAAAAAACTCAAAACCAAAAGTGATAATACTGGGATTATAAAGTTACAGACGTAAAGTTGTGTCTAATATACGTTTCTTGTTGCTGCTGCTGGAACTCGGACCCTCATCCTCCTTTTCATTTTGTAAAAAAGATACAATTGACTTACACACACGAATTTCCAGTTGGTCAATTATTTTTTCGACGTTTGAGGCGACAAATAAAATTGGACGATCCACCAGTTTAATAAACTCTTGTTCAATACAAAAATACAAAAACCAAATCAATCCATCATAAAAGCCTTTGATATTAAGCAATGTAATTGGCTTATCGTGTAAATTCATATGAGCCCACGATACTATGGTAAGAATTTGTTCAAGCGTTCCTAACCCACCTGACAATGCTATGAAAGCATCAGCATTACTTAACATAGTTGCAATTCTCTCGTGCATACTAGGCACCTTAAATTCATCGCCAAATATTGGACCTTCTGGATTGTTGTCGATTAAAGGTTTTGATACGATCCCTACCACTTTGTCGCTGTTGGAAGAAACATTGTTGGCAATGCATCCCATTAGTCCCAGATTACCCCCTCCATATACCAGCCTGATATTTTTGAGCGCCAAAAGATCACCAAGAATATTTGTTATTCTCATATACTCTTCATCTTTTCCTAAACTAGGACCACCAAAGACACAAACCGTTTTTATTTTTGATCAGTTACTTCCATCACAATATTTTTTGCAAATATCGTCAACTAGGTTATTTCTTTTTGCTACATGTTATCAGCAAAATGAGTTGGAGTTTTATAGTTCATTTTTCACTTCTCCAGTTAAAGCTTTCCAAGTTCCAATACGATATCCTTGGGCAATATATAATTATACCAAGTTCCAATGTTTGACTTACTGACAAATGTGATTATCATCATTTATTCTCTCCAAAAATTAAAATTAAAATTATATAAATGTATATTATTGATTTGGTAATAGATCGTTTCTTATATATATATATATATATATATATGCAAATGTCGGTTACAAGTATGTGATCTAATAATACAACGAGTCTATCTCAAATCAGACCTACACTACATGCCTCGTGTAGGCTTGGTCCGGAACACCTCGGACCCAACGCTTCGATGCTTGGATGGGAGTGGAATATCGGTAAATAGATCGAACGGGACGTCGGTGATTGCCTTCGATGTGATATCGGGGATGACCTTCGATATGAGATCGGTGATGAGGTGGTATGACGTGTCACAGGCGTATGTTGTAGTCACGATATCGAAGGAGATATCGAAAGTAACATCGGTGATGTATTTCGATATGACGAATGGTAGTTGAGGGATAATAATTGCTTGTTTTGGGATCCGGGCACCGCGTATTTATAGACCTCGGGATTCGGGGACCACAGTAACATATCGGTGATGATTACCGATATGACATCGAAAGTTATCCCCGATATGCTCTAAAATGGGCCTGGTTTGGGCCTGGCCCAATATGCGGGAAATGCCCATATCATGTAGTCCCCCAATTTGGGGATTCTTATCTTAGAGATAAGGATTCGCAAATTTAATTTAAAATTTCTGGGTTACCTGTACCCTTCGTCCCGCCAGTTCAAATGACGGAGATCAAACTTGTGGGGAGTGCACTCGTGATGACCGCCGAGTTTGAGGTCCTCGTTTGAATTCTAGTTCCCTTGGTATCTAGGTTCCTTGAAAATTATGATGGGGTTGCCGGGGCTGTTGTTATATTCTCGCGGCTCTTCGCGTAGTAGGGTAAGATGTCGGGTTTTAGCTTCGATCTTATGTCGGGTTTTAGAAATGATTGGTTCCACAAGAGAGCAAGCTTACCAACAGACGGTGGCATTCAAAGCAGCGATGGCCAGAAGTTTCGATAAACGAGTGCACCTTCGAAGCTTTCAAGTGGATGACTTGGTGTTGAAAAGTGTGAAAGCAAGTAAACACGTTGGGAAACTACAAGCCAATTGGGATGGGCCCTACAGGGTCACCCACGCCAACGCGAAAGGGTATTTCGATGTAGTTGAAGCCTCTGTCTATAAGTAGGGCTTGCAGGAGACTCTGAAGTTCATAGTTTTCTGTGTTTTCTCTGTCGCCTAGCGTAACTACATCGGTAAGTATATCGGTAATTATATTCGATATATCCCCCGATGTGTATTTCGATCTCTTTGTTGTAGTTGACTTATTATTGTTTTCTTCTACTGATATTCCCATTATTCTGCAGGTATATTACCTTTTTCTGAGATACTTCGTTAAAATGGGGTTTAGACAATTGATGCTCAAGCTTCAAGCCGACCGTGATGCTCAGAAAGCTGTATTGGCTGAGACGGCAGCAGTTGCGGTGGCGCCTGAAACAGGGTCTGCGTCTAACTTTGATCTGAATAATGCAGCCACTGAGGTTCTGGCGGAGGTATCGGGAGTTGAACAACCTCCCCCTAGCATTGTAGTACGTGAACATTTTAATGAAGAATGCTTTGAAAGTGTTTCTGCAACGGTTGGGTCCTTTAGCCAGGATATCCTTGATGTGGTGGGAGGCCTGGACGGTGTAGCCAATCTCTTGGAGGTGCTGACCTCGAAATAGGAGGGTGTGGTTCATCCGCCTGAAAGGGCTGTGTTGACTGAGAGACCAGATGTGTTGATTGAGTCATTGAGAGACCAGATGCTAGGTCTCCTTCTGGTGATTACGTAGCCCCACATTCTGAGTCGGAGTCCAACATTCCTTTGATCGAGAACGTTGGTGGTTCGGGATCGAATACCCGTGTCAACTTAGGTGATTCAGTGGATGCGCCCTTTATCGTGGGGTCGGGCTCTTCAAGCCCGAACCCTATTAGCGACAAGGGAAAAACGCATGTTTCAGGTACGATTGACAAGGGTAAAGGGCCACTGCATGAGCCCTCGATATTGGGGGGCTTTGCCCCTATCTTTCCTGGAATTCCGATTAGGAAGCCTGCCGTTGACCCGGCTAGGGTATCGGGTAATAAAAGGTCTCGTGATGGGACTGTCCACAATGTCCACTCGTCTTCGAGTTTGGGCCCCAAGAAGGTGGGTGATGTCAAATCCTCAAAGCGAGTAGAATTTCCTGAAGCAGACGTTGTGCGGGGCATGATGCAGGCTTTTCCTTCGCCTGCGAATGTGCGGGTGCTTTCAGAATTTGAGCGGGCCCAGAACATACGTCGCAGCACTCACCTGTTCCAAAGTGTACGTGCCTAAGCACGTCCTTGATTGTTTTCATTTGAATGTTTAGCATAATATTATGTATTGTATTGTGCAGACGGCCAAGCTGGCGGTCTCGTGTCTGAAGACCATTCGTGAGTCCAAGGGTGACCCTGACGCTGTTGCTACCGAGCTCGAGGCTGATATCCTGAAGATGGGTGAGTTCAACCCCATGGTGTTGGAGAAGTTAGAGGCTGAAAAAGAGGATGCACTGAAGACATGTCGTACACTCCGGGGGGAGTATGATTTGTTGAAGGGCAACTTCAAAACACTAGTGACTGAGCTCGATCAAGGAAAAGCGCGTGAATCTGCGGCCAATAAAGAGCTGGAAACATTGAAGGCTGAGGTGACGGCGGTGAAGGCTGCTAATGAACGTCTCTCATTGGAGCTCTCCACTGCCAAATTAGCTCCCTTGGACTTAGTATGTATCTTGTGTAAGATATCTGTCTCTATTTTTTGTCCTCTTGTATTTAATAGAGTTCAACTTGTAGGAACGTCGTCCTGATCTCCTCCGGGTTGGGGCGGAGAGGTTTATGGAAAGCTCGAGCTTCCGAAATCTAATTTTGAAGGTTCGAGATGCAGCCTTTCATGCTTGCGTAGGGCAAGTGTTGAGACGTGACGGTTTCAAAGACTCCCTCGAATCGAGTGGGTTGAACCCAAGGCATGATCATCATGATCTGCCGATCGGCGGCCTAGATGAGGTGGAAGAGAATCCGGCCGACCCTGACGTGTTTTCCGAGGTCGTGGAGAAGAAGACTGAAGGGTCCTCGTGGGAGTAGTTGTTTACTGCCTTCATTGTAACTTAATTTTATCCTTTTCCGGACTATCTCCGATTTGTGGTTCTGTAACTGAATATTTATTTCGCTGTTGTCTTCGTAGTATGTGACTCTTCGTGGCCTTGTTGTCTGATAATTTATCGGTTTTCTTTTATTGTCATGATGGTGGAATATGCGGTATTTCGATATCTGACACTACATTCATTTCGTTCTCGTATTGATGAGATTTCATTACTTTGCTTGTCGTCAATAAAGGATGATTTGAATTCCCTCGGTGTTGGTGGAAACATGGGTAATCTGCCATTGCTCCTGTGTTTAGGATTGACCGCGCTATTACATGGGATATTCTTTTTGTGGTTATGGGCCCATAGAACCTGTCTCTTCACCTAGTTTGCTTTATGGAATTTTCATCCAATAGGCTCTTCACCTAGCGTAAGTTTATGGGATTTCCACCCAATAGGCTCTTCACCTAGCTTGATTTATGGGATTTTCACCCAATAGGCTCTTCACCTAACGTAATTTATGAGATTTCCACCCAATAGGCTCTTCACCTAGCTTGATTTATGGTATTTTCACCCAATAGGCTCTTCACCTAACGTAATTTTATGGGATTTCCACCCAATAGGCTCTTCACCTAGCTTGATTTATGGGATTTTCACCCAATAGGCTCTTCACCTAACGTAATTTTATGGGATTTCCACCCAATAGACTCTTCACCTAGCTTGATTTATGGGATTTTCACCCAATAGGCTCTTTACCTAACGTAATTTTATGGGATTTCCACCTAATAGGCTCTTCACCTAGCTTGATTTATGGGATTTTCGCCCAATAGGCTTTTCACCTAACGTAATTTTATGGGATTTCCACCCAATAGGCTCTTCACCTAGCTTGATTTATGGGATTTTCACCCAATAGGCTCTTCACCTAACGTAGAATCGACCCCGTTATCACAGGGAGTTTTTTCTTTAATCGATCCCGTTATCACAGGGGATTGTTTCTTGGATTGGCCCAGTTATCACAGGGAATTTTTTCTTTAATCGACCCCGTTATCACATGGGATTTTTTCTTGGATTGGCCTCGTTATCACAGGGAATTTTTTGAATCGACCCCGTTATCACAGGGAATTTTTTCTTGGATTGGCCCCGTTATCACAGGGAATTTTTTGAATCGACCCCGTTATCACAGAGGATTTTTTCTTGGAATTGGCCCCGTTATCACAGGGAATTTTTGAATCGACCCCGTTATCACATGGGATTTTTTCTTGGGTTGGCCCCGTTATCACAGGGAATTTTTTGAATCGACCCCGTTATCAGAGGAGATTTTTTCTTGGATTGGCCCCGTTATCACAGGGAATTTTTTGAATCGACCACGTTATCACATGGGATTTTGTCTTTGGGTTGTAGGCGAGCCTTTTCATTGTCTTTTTGACTATGTCTCTTGGTGACTGTGTTGTCATTGAATATGTAGGTCATTGGGCCCTGCAAAACATCATAGACAAGAAAAACTTTCGACATAAAATCTAATACGAAAGCACGGAATGACGTGCATGTGTTATTTGAAGGATGTTCCCTCAATCTGGGAATATCTGTTTCACACAAGAAATAGTGTTTCCGTAGTGCTCTATCATGCCCGTGGTACTCGTTTGTACCTGTTGTACCTGTAAGAGGGCGATGTGTTAAATATATATCTAGGGGGATATTCTCCAATTGTTTGTGCAATTCTCTGCACTTCCGCAATGTCCGCTTAGGACATATCCCTACATCGAATATGAGATTGTGCCAAGCAACAAATAAAAAGGTAATAACGGATAACGGTCGAAGGTCAGGTAAACCCAGCCCGCCTACGTATCCCGTTGCATGGGGAATCAGACCGGCGTAGTTTCCCCTGTTTTAAGTTACATGCCGACCCACGAAGGGGCTAAATAAGAGATAACGGTCGAGGGCTAGGTAAACCTAACCCGCCTACGTATCCCGTTGAGTGGGGAATCAAACCGGCGTAGTTCCCCCTGTTTTAAGTTTACAGACCAACCCACGATGGGGCAATGTTTTAAATGTTCGAACACGATTTAAAAAGTGTGGAAATTTAAAATATTGTTCTGTTTTCTCCTCATGGCGATCACTCCGTGCGCGGAATGGATTCTTGGTGTGGGACTTGTATTTCCTGCCTTCTTCTGATTCTTGGGTGCTTGAGGGAGTGTATCTGGTCAGCCCGAATCTCGCCAACTCCTTGAGGCGTCGGGAATTTAATCTTCTAGTGGTAAGTAGAGACCATTGCTCTGATCTGGTTGAGCGTCGGTCGGCCCATGATGGCGTGGTAGGGGAACGGAGTATCGATAATCGTGTATTTTATCGGCGTAACCCGGGTGCGTGGGCTTCTACAAAACATGGTCGGCAATATAATTTGTCCAAGCGGCACTACCTCTGCTCCCCCGAACCTAGTCAACGGGGTAGATATCGGCTTCAGCCGGTCCTGGGCTATCCCCAACTGCTCGTAGGCTTTTGAGAATATCAGGTTTGTGGAGCTTCCACTATCCACCAACACTTTATGCATCTGATATTCATCCACCTTAACCGTGATAACCAATGGGCAATCTAGTTTTCCTGCGATCAAGGCCAACGAACTAAGATGTTCCAAGTCTTTCCTGGTGAAAGAGATCTCCTGGTCCAAGTATGTTTCCGGCATGATTGCGTTGGTGTACCCAACATAGGCTCCAGCCTGAAGTCTTCTCGTTATGGTTTCTCGGTCGTGAGCCATGTCCGCTCCCAAGCCTCCCCCGTTGATCATATTTATAACGCCTCTGCTCGGGGCATTCACTATGGTCCTCCCTCGTTCCTCGGGTGCCTCAATCATCTTCTGTTTTCCCCTCCTGGGCGAGTACTCCCTTCTAGGGGATGAGGAATGTTCTGCTCCTCTAGAATCCTCACTGGCGCCCCTGACAAACTCGACTAGTTTCCTTTCTTTGATCAATCTTTTGATCTCGTTCCTCAGGTGTGTGCAGTCCTTTGTCCTGTGTCCAGGTTGGCGATGGTATGTGCAGTATTTGCCAGACGACTTCATCCCGGGAGTCGCATTCAACGGCTTGGGTTCTGTCAACCATCCGTTTCTTTTTGCCACGGCCATCACCTCTAGAATGCCTCTGTTTAACGGGGTGTACGTCCTTAGGGGCCTTTCCCTGTTGCGCTCCCTATCTACATTTTTGCTGGGAAACGAACCCTGACGCATTGCCATCATTTCGTCCTCATAGACCATTTGATTTGCAAGCATGTTGACCTGTGCTATGGTGGGCTCAGTCAATTTGATTAGCTCCCCGGCGAACCTGCGATGGGTCATACCCTTAAACAACATCATCATGACCTGACCGCAATGCAGCTCATCCACCTTCAGTAATTCATCGTTGAACCTCTTCATATAGTCTCGGAGGTTCTCCCTTTCCCTTTACTGCACAGCGCCGAGGTATAGCAGGTTGGTCTTCATCCTCTTTTGGCTAGAGAATTGATTCTCAAATTTCTCCCTCAACTGCTCGTAATCCGTTATGGATCTGGCCTCCAGCCGAGCGAACCAGTCCAGTGTTGCGCCCGTTAAGGTGGTGGACAGGATCTTTGCCTTTATGTTCCTCGAGTAGTTGTGCAGTTCAGAATGCTATCGACCTGATGTAGATGATCCATCAGATCACCTCTTCTGTCGTATGGCTTTATGGTCGGAATCTTGTCTCCTCCTTGCAATACCTCGGCCTCTATCTCATCTGAGAACGGGGTCCTACTGCGACCTTTCCCCTTACTCTGAGTCAACTTCCTCGACAATTCCGCTCTCTCACGGTCTAGCTGTTCCATCCTTCTTGAGATTACCCGTAGCATTTCTGCATCCTCATTCTTTGAATAGGCGATCTCGGCATGGTCATGACCGCGTTCCATTCTCCGAACTACTTCCGCCCTCTCACGGTCGAGCCATTTCATCTTTCTTGCTATTTTCCGATCAAGGGCCCCGAGGTCCCGTCTTTCCACCCTATCGTAAGCAGTGGGTGATATCTCTCCGAAGGAGTCCCCTGTGTCCTCATGTTCGTCGCACCTTTGCCTTGCCCTTCTCTCATCCGCTCCAGATTCAGTGGGCCTCGCCCGGATGTCCTTTGCCCTTTGCTCCACCAGACGTGGGAGCAAGGTCTCCAATGTGGAATTCAGCGTTGCTCTCACAGTGGCGTTGATCTGAGCTTGCATCTCCGGGGTTATAGCGGTGGGATGGACGGTGCTTTATCCCGCGGGCATTGTCTCCTCCTGGCCAGGAAAATCCGTATTTGGCGCTTCAGTCATTGGAATGTCAGCTGCGTGGTTCTTGATGGGCGGGCCCTCAGTCTCGGGTTCTGCCACACTTGGTGCCATAAGGGTCGGACCTACATTTGCGGCTCGCGGCGGCCTTCCGGGCCCGTGCCTTCGTTGCACTTGTGGTGGAGGGAGCTCCATCTCGGCTCGAGCCACTGTCTGTTCTCGGTCAGTCGGGTGTTGTGGGGTTTGCGTGTTCTCCATCCTGGCGCTCCTAGTCACCATTCCGCTAAGTTCGGATCGGGTCCTCCTTCCTTGCATCTCGACGTCTTTGTCCGGGAACTGGTGTTCCCACAGACGGCGCCACTGATTTGGTAATAGATCGTTTCTAATATATATATATATATATATATATATATATATGCGAGTGTCGGTTACAAGTATGTGATCTAACAATACAACGAGTCTATCTCAAATCAGACCTACACTATGTGTCTCGTGTAGGCTTGGTCCGGAACACCTCGGACCCAACGCTTCGATGCTTGGATGGGAGTGGAATATCGGTAAATAGATCGAACGGGACGTCGGTGATCGCCTTCGATATGATGTCGGGGATGACCCTCGATATGAGATCGGTGATGAGGTGGTATGACGTGTCACATGCGTATGTTGTAGTCACGATATCGAAGGAGATATCGAAAGTAACATCGGTGATGTATTTCGATATGACGAATGGTAGCTGAGGGATAATAATTGCTTATTTTGGGATCCGGGCACCGCGTATTTATAGACCTCGGGATCCGGGGACCAAAGTAACATATCGGTGATGATTACCGATATGACATCGAAAGTTATCCCCGATATGCTCCAAAATGGGTCTGGTTTGGGCCTGACCCAATATGCGGGAAATGTCCATATCAATTATCTACATATAAAAATTACAAATATTCAAATCTGCCATATGTATATCTAATAACACGTAAACACAATTTATTACTGCAGAATGTATTTTATGAAAGTTAAAAACTCTTACAAACTGAAGAAATGTACTTTCTCAATAGTTCACAATAATAGTTATCAAATTATCCTATAGAACATTAAAAACAAATTCATGAAAAACACAATCAATGATCCATAGCATGACAATGACAATAAGATTTACCCTTTATTAAATGACTTTCTTTATCATTTCCATTGATATACGGTTCATTTATGACGGTCAAGTTCCAATGCCTTTTCTATTAACTAATATATGATCATCATGTTTCAAAAACTTCTCAAATTTATTTATCTTTATCATCTTCTTTCTTTTTCTTATATAGATAAATAGTATTAAAAACCAAAATATAAAATAACCATAAAATAATAACCATTTAGGTACACACTATTACATAAATACACAAAACAATATATAAGCTCAAAAATCAATGACTTAAATGAAATTAGTGCATTAACATGTGAAATACGGAATATAATTGCTCATTGAACATCATAAAAGAATTTTACAGGACTATTTACTACGCTTTGGTTCGTCTAACTCTATTTTGTTACGAAGTTCCCTACGAAAAAGAACCACACAAAAAAACCACATTGATTTACAATTTATTATTACTTTATATCAAATATATTCTTCTTTCCTGTTTGATATTAAAAGATATATATTCTTTATTTTGGTGTACTTGGACAACAACGTCGTCTACTCGCCCAACATAGAGGAACACATTGAACATTTGAGACAAGTGTTCCAAGCGCTTTGAGAGACAAAGTTGTATATCAAACTCGAAAAGTGCTTGTTTGCCTAAAAAGAGATGACATTTGCGTACTGATGGATCAATCAAAATGATTTCAATAATTACACAAAAAAAATAAACTAGAAGAAAATTATTCATTGTCAATTTTCTTCGGTAGCAATTCCAAATATAAATATATTAGATGTAATGCAATATGGAATTATATTAAAAATAACATGTTAAAAAACATCATAGTCACTAATGCTCCTTTTTGTTTAAAAAAATAATTTTATGTGGATAAAGCAAAGGCATATAAATAAATGTGAGTTCTAAAACAAAGCCCAATATTATGTTTTCGAAAATTATATGATCTCAACTTTTTCTTTAATTGGAAACGATCTTAATCTGGTGTATTAAATCTGCTTAAAAGAATAAACAAGAAATGCACTGAAAAAACAAACCCCAATGTTCATATTAAACGAAGAAAGAAAATAATAATTCTAATGATAATTAATGAAAATGTTCATTTGATTTGATATTTTAGTTTTGGAAAATATCAGAATGAACATCTCCTCTTTTTTTTTCCCCTTTTGTGTGTGAATGATTTTGAAAAGGTAAGATACATTAGTTTGTTGATTTGGCAAGAAATAATTAATAAATAGTAAACTATTGTTCAATAAGGAGGACTTCTGTTTCTATATATATTATTTCTTATTTCATAATAATAACAATAATTAAAAAATAAATGGAATTAAACATGCCCGTGCGGAGCACGGGCTTGTTACCTAGTATAATATAAATTCAACTCCAATGCAGGATTCCCTATAATATGTGATTAATTTATTTCCCTGTAACATATATATGATTAATTTCATTATTGTAGCGGGACGATATTGGTAGTATATTAATTCAAAATGGTAAGTAAGAATATATGTGAATACAAACAAATTGTTAGAGATATGCGGCAAAAAAATGTATAAGTACCGATTTTGTTTCATCAAAATAAAAGGAATACGTTCCAACAATTATTTTCTCTCTCTCCCACAAGCCCTAATTTCATTTTCGATACTATCATGGAACCCCAGAGCAAGCAGGAGGCGCTTCATCTAGAAGGTGCAGAAGAGAGTATCACGGCGGTGGTCCCCCACTATCGGGTTGACGTACGTACGTTTGAAGCTAGTCTAGACCAATTTTACGATCAACTTGTGTCTGGATCATACAAAGTAAGTTTAATTGCTTTAATTTTCACTTTGTAGAGCCTAATCTTGAGGGTTACTCGTAAATGAAGAATGTTACTGCTGGAATGTTTATTTCTTTTCTTTTTTACCTTGTGATTTTATTCCTCTGAACTGGTTATATATTGTTTATAAATCTTAGAGTTAAGCAAAATCGTGAGGGTTTCTGTTAATGTCTCTGTTTACAGCCACTTGAGGTTGTGAAGAAGTTGCTTCGGGATCGTATGACGCTACGTCAGTCGGTTAAGGAACTCCAGAGTATTAGAGAAGCAGGCATAGCTAAGATCAAGGATTTAGAAAAGAATTTGGAGGATTTGCGAGCCCAATTAGGAGTCCGTCAACAGATCGAGGCAGAGGAAAGTGTGACGAAGGCTACGACACAAACAAGGTTTGAAGAAACTAGCGGCAGGTTGTCCAAGCGAGGAAAGATCCACGGCCCAAACTCTTAAGTATTATTCTATAATGTTTCTAAAGCTTTGTCGGTATTCCGTATTTTCATCTTCAGTTGGATTTTTACTTTTCAGGTTTGTTGTTTGGTGTTTAGTGTTTGCTGCATGCATGCATGTCTTCTACTACTCTAAATGACGCTTAATGTTGATTTCCAGACTCTGTCTATTATATTATTAACTGCAGTCTTAGTTCTTACATATCTATTATTATCTGATTTTCTTTCCATTTTTTTCTTCTTGAGTGCCCACTTAACTATATTTTCATGTATAAATCAAAATTGGATACCAATGAAAAAGTTCACCTTTGAGTATCATACGACTGTGCTACAACTATATTTTCCACCATTTCCATCACCCAAGCTATAGGTTGATAGGACTGAACGTGTTCGTCGACGACGTATGATGAATCTAATATTGCTGGAAACCCGACTATTATGCAAAAGTTATTGTTTTCTCATGGGAAAAGCCTGCTGCTGATCAATATCCATCTTTCAGAATGTTGTTTACGTACCCTTTGGCTGTTTTTGCTTCTTTGATAACTTTTAAGCAATGTGAATGTTCACCCTTCTGGATTTGACGTTGAAGAAGAAAATTGCAAGTCTAGAACGCCCCCATATCCTAATTAACACTGTCTTAATGAAATAAATCTGTCACTGCAAGAGAACCTGGAAATTTCCCTTCTATGTGCATAACAACAGCAAGTAAATACTGCATGGTTTTTTTTCCCCACATTGTTGTGTTACAAACCAATCCATCAGAGCAAACCAAATGCCTAAGCAACGTGCTTGATATAAGAACTCCGAAGTGGATGTTCAATATACATACACATACATGATAAAGTTCAATATACATTTGCGAGGGGCTAAGGTAATAAGAAACTTTATAAAGAAAGAAAAAGAGGGGGGTAATACATGAAAAGAGTCGTATGGGGTACCCGACCCATACGATCAAATGGACCAAACAAGAGAGAATTAGGGGGGACGAAATTCCCACCCCCAAAGGCTAATCTCTACAACAAAAGAAAGCGTAACTCAAAGATGGATACCTCGAAAAAGAATGTAAGCCTAATGTTAAACGCGAGAGAGAGGTCTATTACAATGACTAGAGAGCAAACATTGCAGCAAAGTATCTTCATATGTTTATCACCATAAGCATGCTCCGGTATTGCATCAAGAGTCGGATCGGGTCCGCATCTTGAGTTCGGCTTTCTCTTTTTTCTGTTGACTTTTGCTTTTATAGGTGGAGAAATCTTGCTCTCCACTTTTAGTCTTCGCTTCCTCAAGAGCCCATCTTTCATTTCCATTTTTTTGAAGTCGCTTCTGTTCCGAATCTTCAAATAGCTTTTGCCAATAAGACTCATCTTTTGTAAAAGTTGAGTCTTCAAGATCGCCCGTTACTACTTGTTTTGGGATTGGAGTAGAGATTCTACTTCGATTAAATGAGGATTCCTCGTGACATTGGTTGTCATTTGGAGTATTAGGAGTACTAGAATCCTCGCCCTTCTTGAAGTTGTCTCGGGCTTTTGGAGAACTTGCTTTAGATTTCTTTATACATTGTAAATCCGAAAACCATGCTACATTATCATTATCATCGTTTAGGATGGCATCCTCCATCACCTTCTCTTCGGCTTTTCTCAAGATTTCTTCTTCATTGATGGTCGCATTAACCAAAGCCTCATTAATGGACTTCCTCCTCCACATTAAACAATTCTTCATTCAAGTTCCTCTCATTCTCCATTTGGGACTCTTCCCATGATCCCCTTCTCATCTTGGTTAGTAACGCCTCCATGCCTAAGAACCTCAAAAGGATTCAGATCACTCTTCTTCAAAGGTTGATGTGGGGTTTTGTTGGTGATGGGAACCTCATTTCTTATCGGGATCCATGCACGTTTAAACGTAGACACCTTTTCACGTGATGGTTCTTGAGCTTGCTCACCCTTCTCCGCATTCTCTAGTGGTTTCTCAACTCCACAATCCATAAGGAGATGACCTAGACGTTGACACTTCCTACAAAAGTTAGGGAGATTCTCATATATAGCCCGTTGCTTGATATAGGTCGTGATTCCATTAATTTCGACACCCCATTCAATTTCCTTCTTCAACGGCTCAAGGAGATTTACTTCAAAGCAAATTCTCGGGTAGTCGGGTCTTGAAAGTGTTGCCGCACCCTCATCAAGTCTCAAAGGTCGACCAAAATATTGGCCAAGATTCATAAGGGCACTTTTCTCGCAAAATCTCATGTTGAGGTTTGGGAGAGCAATCCAAACGGGAGCAATAGGCGGCTCCAACTCGGGATCAAAATCCGGTGTCCATTTGTATATTGATCCCCTACTATCAAGAAACCCAAGATCTTTTTTTCAACCATAGTCTTGTGTAATCCTCTTCCTTAGTAAACTTCAACATAACATGTCTCGGACCAATGGGGCCAAGAGTGTATGTGCCTTTCAATTTGAGACATTGTATTTTCCGATGAATGTAAGCATAACTTGGTTTCACGAGGGGAAACCGAAGAATGAGAGCAAGTTTAAGCTTATCATCAAGAGCCTTTATTTCCTCCTCCTTGAAAGCGATCATGGGCTTACCTTTCTTGAATTGGAACTCTTTTGGCTCGATCGTATTATCATCGATGAGTGAGCGGTTGATATCATAGTTGCGGTGTGGGTTGACCGCTTGAGCAAAAGTACCACGTTGAAGTGGTGGCCGAACTTGAAATGGCCGCGGGTTCTCTGGAGCAATGTTAGCTTGACCTTTAATTTTCAAAGGAGCAATGGGAGCTAACGATGATTTCTCATGTCGTGTGTAATTAGACGAGATAGGTGGGAAATTAGAAATAATCAAGTTCTTATGAGCCAAACATGCATCTAAACCTCCTTTAGCTTGCTCACATGATTGATCTAAGGTGAGATTCGGATTCACCACAATTGAATTAGGGCGAGTGGACTTTGTAGAAAAATCACCTTTATTTTCGGTTGATGATGTGGCAACCACCATGTCCAAGGTGGCGCCACGTGGAGCGGATGAATCAGCCTCCTTGTTGGCATTAGATTCAGCCATTGTGACAACAAAGGTGCAAAAGTGGAAGAAAAATGAGAGAAAGCGCGAATTACCCGAAGAGGCAAAAAGCAAAAGCTGCGGCTAGGACGCTGGCGCGCTGCAGGTGCCCGAAGAGGAAACTGGCGCCTGATAGGAGCGCAACAGGCGCTGGGACCGGGCTGATAGCGAATAGACACCTTGGAGGAGAATTGACCGCTGGGCCAAAGTAACGGGTCTTTTTGACTAAAACCAATTGCAAACATACCACAAGAGCTTTGGGGACTGGAATATGTCACTCTCCGGTGATGGAGCGCCGGTGAAGTGATCGGAAAATGGCTAAACGTGGTCGGAAACCACCAAAAACTCCTCTAAACGTGCGGATTCAAACGGAGAGAGCAAGAAGACCACCTAGAACAGCTAAGAAGGCCAAAAGAAGACCAAAATAACAAAAAAAGAGAAGAAGATCAACACACAAAACACCAAATCTATGGACGGAATCCGCACTCAAGCTAAGGGTTTCGAAAAACACCTTGGAGATTGAATAATCGACCACAAACCGATCTTCAAATGTCAAAAGGGAGTGCAAAGTACATAGCTCAAAGAGAGGAGCATGACACTCACAAGTAACAAATGGTGTGAAGATGGAGAAGAAGAGGAAGGGGGAGACGAACTATAGGATGAAATACCAAGAAAATCGAGCTAAATGAACAAAAAGATCAAAAAAGATAAAAACCACCATTGATGGAGCTTGAAACCGTGGGTAGCTATCCAAAATCCATTAGGAAGACCAAAAAACGAAACTCAAGCTCACAAGAGGGGAAACCGAGTCAACAGAGAAGACGCTGGTGTCCTCGTGAGGAGGTCACCGTGCTCCGGTGATCGGAAAAGTGATGACCGAAATGCCCCTAGGTGTGAACGCAATGAGAGAGAAGAGAGAGTTTTGGGATTGGGGTACTCTTAGAAACCCCTTAGATAGCTTATCTTTACTTTGCTTGGACCCTTGCGAGGGGCTAACTCCCTCAAATATTTGATTCCTACTAATACAAAATAAAATTTGATTAGGAAATACCCTTACAAAAAAAACCGGAGTCCGGTTTCTCACTTCATTTCTCATCTGTGTGCTATGGATATCTGTAACTAAAAATCTGTGTAATTACGTAATCGTCAAAAGTGTTGCCGCTCACGACCTTGTACTTAACATGCTCAGTATTCACCTTACGATATTCTTAACATTTTCGCAACCCAAGCTGTCGAGCTATTTTGCTCTTATCGTTGGAAGCTGGATATTCAAATGTTCATAGCCAATAATAACTCCCATTTTTGCACACTTGTTCGAAAATATAAACTCTCCATATTGCAGATGCTCAACATGCTGTTTACACCCCCAACCCCACTCTGACAAGTATATGCAATTGTTGACTGGTCTTTATCCACTGAGCCTTTGGCAGTTGATGGTATTAAATGCAGACCTTATCCAATGCACAAATTACGAAACCTCTTGAAACCTGTCTTGAAACCTGAATTCAATTACCCTCGTAATAGAAACCATGCCCTCGTGACTGTCAGACTCTTCAAGTTGCGCACAAGCAGCTGCAAACGTATCTTGTGATTTTTTGGCAGCTTCCATAACACAATTTACATCACCTGTCTAAAAAGGAAACACAATTTCAGTTACCAAATACAACAAGTTTAGGACAAACAAGTTTAGGACTCTTTTTTTACAAACCCAAATCTAGAGTGCGTGCATGTTCTGATATTGTTTCCAAAATTGCTACTAGATTTTCCGGTTGGAAAGAGAAAAATCTGTCCCAGGCTAGTAGATGAGTCTTAATTTCTTCGGTCATTCAATCTGCTCCCATTCACATCATGCAAACATGTTTACTCCCGATTTCTATTTGCAATCGCATCGATCAACTATGTATGAAATTCTGATGGGGGCATAATGATAAAAATAATGTGCTTGCTCTTAAATCATGGAGTTCCATTTGCAGGCCGAAGGAATTTGGGGGATTGGGTTTCAAAAATATCAGGGACTTCAATAGAGCATTAATTACAAAAAAAACATTGAATGTTGTGTTTGCTAAGCATAAGAACTAGGTCAAATTCAACTCTCTCAAATACCTTAAAAACTGCGATTTGATTCAAATGGATAAGTGTCCTACTAATGTTTCTTGGTTTTTCAGGGATCTCTTTAAAGGCAAGGAGTTCATCTTAGAAGGTTCATCTCGCATGGTTTCTCGAGAATCCAAACTCCCGCTATGGACGCAACCATGGATTCCCTCGTGTCATGATAATTGTTCAAAACCCATGCAATTTATCTTACTTTGATCCCTCATTGCAATATGTTGGTGACCTTATTTTTCCTTTAGAAAGTTGTTGGAATGTTGAGTTGTTCTCCCAGCTGTTCGACCAGGATACAATCCAGGCTATCCTTCAAATTGATTTTTGTTATCAGGCAGATGACGGATCGCTTGTCTGGACTACCTCTTCGTCAGGAGTCTTCTCATCTAAATACGCCTACCACATCATTACTAATCACCACAATCATTCAGACTGTGATCAAATCTGGAAGGACATTTGGGGTTCTAAAATCCAAGCGGCGACATAAGCTTCTCTTGGAAATGGGCTCATAACATCACGTCTACAGCAAGCCAGCTGAATCAGATCTTCTCGGTCACATAGCTACTATGCAGATTCTGTAACGAAAGCCCTGAAACTATAACTATCCAACACCTGATCCTTGAGTGCAACATGACTCGTGCAATTTTGTTCTCCTCTAAATGGAATTTCAAATTTGACGCCTTTAAGGGAAAAAGCATTCATGAATGGTTCTCCCTGATTTTCAATAAAAACTCAACTTTGTTCGAGCAAGAACAAGGCATGGAGGAATTTTTAGTGTTCTTTTTGTGTTGCATCGAATCCCTTTGGTTTAAACGCAACAAAATCTTATATGTGGATTCTTGTGTTAATGCAGATGAGTTGGCTAAAGAGATTTCACAAAAAGCAAGTGAGCATTTCATTGCCCAACTGGACAAGAAGCTCTCTGATCCCGCTCGGTTTGCCTCACATTTCTGGCAGCCACCTCGTGAGGGAAAGCTCAAACTCAACACTAATGCAACATTCAGGAATGGAAAAGCAACAATAGCTGGTCTCATCTGTGATCACAACGGAACAATTCTTTTCTCTTTCGCGCATGGGCGTTTCTGTCACGATCCCTTGGCGGCAGAAGTCTTCGCTCTCAAACAGGCTTGTTTTTGGCTAAGCCTTCTCAAAATTCGTGAAGCCACGATTGAATGCGACAACAAACAAGCTACCTTTCTCATTTGCAACCCAAACATTACCCCAGATTGGTCAGCTAGACATCTCATCGGTGAAATTTCGCGATTTTGGCATAACTGTCCAAAGTGGAAATTCAAGTTTGTTCATCGCAACCTCAATAATGCGGCACATTATTTGGCATATTGGGCAGAATATGCGTTGATTTATTGGCCCAATCCAGCCTACTCTTTTGCCATTGGCTGTCTTTTGCAATGGGGTTTTTCCCATGTTGTTGTAATATTCTTTGGTATTCTCTTTTTTCTTTCTTGTATGGTCCTCGGAGTTTTCTTGTCACTCCACCTATTTATCTATAAAAAATAAAAAACCAAAGATTAATAATCAACCACAAAACATGAATTTTTGGATTCAGCCATCTACGACCTTTCACATCTAATGTTATAAGACCAAAAGTTTAAAATTATATGCCTACCGATTGGGATAAAGAAAACATAGGCTATAAGCTAGAAGAACGTGAATACCACCCAATTCCACACCATCAATTAAGGACAAAAGGTCTTGTTAGTAATAATGTTGGATGCAATTTACTCATTTGGTACATGAATTCACTATGATTAATTTTTGTCCAACTCTAGAGTAATATCAAGTTAAGATGGCAGTTTAGCTAACACTGTTTCTACTACTACTAACAATGGCTCCAAATCTTCTTCTGCACTTCCCTTCTCTTTCTCCCTACTCCACTCATAATATGGTCCATTACCTTTTTCTTTATAGTATAATATCACACATCATTTGTAGGAGTGAAACAAAGTGTGTCCTTTTATGCCCTCCACCTCATAAAAATATTATTTTTGCCCCTCTCCCAATTTGATAATAAGGACTCGTTTGTTTTCCTCAACTAAGCCTAATTGGATTGATAGTTGTAGATATAAGCTTGTTTGGTTTGCATAATTTTTTGTCGGATTTGCTTACGTGACAAGCTAATCATGTGATTAATAGTTGGACACACCCCCTACCCAACTATTAATACCCCAAATTATCCTAAATAAGATTAATTGCTAAAGACTCAAACACCCCTCTTTTTTTGGGTTTGTGATCAAAATAGCCTGATATCACTTGCAATTTACACCAAAAATATTAGCTTTATTATGTCTACTTTCCAATTGAAACATACAAACTTCGACGACTTTAATCTCAAACGCTTCAAATCTTTAAAGTTTACTATGTAAGAGCTTGTAATTACTATGCATTTAATTTAAAACAATCAAAATAATCCTCCCCTAAGGTCAGTTTCCTCATATTATACATATTTCACAATATACTCATAACATTTAATAACATATACATGAAACATAATTGATAAAATAATTTAACCAAAACCCCGTCACAATGGTCACTTTATTTTTGTTTGATAGTAAAAAAATATAAAAAATAGGGTTTTCTTTCTAAAAATTGGTCATTTATCGTGGCCTTGTTACGAAAATAGTCATTTATTGAGCCTTAGTCAAATTTTGGTCCTTTATCGTATTTTTTGGTCCAATTTTGGTCCTCCGAACAAAATTTCTGCCGAATTTGGGGATTTTGACAGATTTTGACCATGTTTAGGCAATTTTGACCAATTTTGACCTTTTTTTTGCATTTGCAGCCCAAAATGAATTGCACTTTGCACCCCAAACATATATATATATATATATATATATATAAAAATTTTAACATCTTTAACAATTTAGAAAAGTTATAAAATTATAAAAAACAAAAAGTACATTTTAAAAAAATTAATTTATCATCTTCATATATATATATACAATTAATTCTTTAAAATTACTTTGTAAAATTACTATTTAATTTTATTATTTGTTGTTCCATGTACGATTTCGCGTGTGGCTACTGCCTACTGGCTACATGTATTTCATGCCTACTGCCTACTGGCTACATGTCTCACAAAATGGAAGTTAGCAGACCATTGGACCAAAACCTCCCACTATCCCAAAATTTTCAAACTTTTCGCAGGCAAAAAAAGGAAAAAAAAAAGAAGAAAAACTTGAAATTCGAATAAAGGATAACCACCCGATATATTTTTTTAAATCTCAAATTTTACAATTAATATAAAAAATACACATGTCTCAATTTCTGTCTCACTTCACAAAAAAAAATCCCCCAATTTGTTTCCTATATTTTAGGAAGCGGTAGTTATTTAAGTGATTTTCTTTATTTTTTTGATAATTACCCCTATAAAAAATTGATAGTTCATACTCTCAAATTCTCTACTTTCTCAACCTTCCGTAAGAGTCTCTAAATTAAAATTTGAAATTTGAAATTTTAGATAACCACCCAACGCATGACAACTCTTTACAAAACCAAGTTACAATATTTCGAAATAAAAATTCATTTCCTCCTCAAAAAAGATTCCCCCCAATTTATCTAAAACTTTTGGTGTTTATTAGCAGAATTTAAGGTAATTTAATGATTGTTATTTTACTGGTTTCTCATTATTTCATACTTGAATCTTATTTCGATAACTCTCATTGTTATTTTCCGATGAGTTAGTATCTTCATAAAATTGCATTTAGTTTTTTTTTTTAAATGTGCAGGTCACACGCTTTGCTAATTACTAGAAAATGGGAATCTTCAATTGGCTACTGGTAAGTATATTGTTTAAGTCCTTTTGTGTTTATAAATTCTCTACCAATGTTGAAAATGAGTTGATGCAAGAGATGAAATTCATTGTTATTTATTTTTCTACTTTCTTTCAAAAATTCATTTTATAGATTTCTTCTTTTTACTTTTCAAATCCATTTTTGTTTTTTGATTTTTTTTCTTGCATTTGCATTTGCAAATTATCGGTTTTCTTGCAATTACAAAGAGAATTCTTCTTCATTAATTCTACAAATGGTAAGTTCATAATCTTCTATTTCATAAACAAGTTATGAACTAACAAATTAATATTTGATGCGAGATAAAAAAAATTGTATATCTGGAGTTCGGTACAAAGCATTTTATTTACTAATCATTCTCGTCTTTTTCCTAGGTCTTTCGCGACTGCCCGGCGGTCGCGAAAGACCTTGAAATTGGGGGGAAATTTAATTTTTTTGAAAATTCAAAATTTTCACCATGAATGTTATTCGTGACCGCCGGGCGGTCACGAATGACCCTCTTTCGCGACCGCCCAGCGGTCACGAAAGACCCTTATTCGAAAATCAAATTTTCTTTTATGAATATTATTCGTGACCGCTGGGCGGTCACGAATGAGGGTCTTTCGTGACCGCCCAGCGGTCACGAAAATTCAAATTTTTTGAAAATTCAAATTTTTTACCATGAATGTTATTCGTGACCGCCGGGCGGTCACGAATGACCCTCTTTCGCGACCGCCCAGCGGTCACGAAAGACCTTTATTCGAAAATCAAATTTTCGAATAAGGGTTTCGTTTGTTTAATTAAGGTGCGATGTTTGTTAAATTGATAAAATACTTATTACTAAGTAAATTAAAAGAGAGTTTATCACAAAATTACACATTACATCTAAAATAACTTAATGTATATGATTATTAGTTGTAGAACATAAAATAGGTTATTCATTCATAACTCGCCTAATCACATCTAATTCGCTATTTTATTATGTTAATTACTAATGTTGTACTAATTTATTACTTCAATTCACATGTAGTAATGTGACTTATTGTTAAAAATCATAAACACATCAAGATGAACCCATAAAATCAAATTTTCTTTTATGAATATTATTCGTGACCGCTGGGCGGTCACGAATGAGGGTCTTTCGTGACCGCCCAGCGGTCACGAAACCTACTTTTGGTCACGAAACCTACTTCGTGACCGCCCAGCGGTCACGAAAGACTCTTATTCGTGACCGCCCAGCGGTCACGAATAAGTCTCATTCGAAAGATTTGATTTTCGTTTGTTTAATTAAGGTGCGATGTTTGTTAAATTGATAAAATACTTACTACTAAGTAAATTAAAAGAGAGTTTATCACAAAATTACACATTACATCTAAAACAACTTAGTGTATATGATTATTAGTTGTAGAACATAAAATAGGTTATTCGTTCATAACTCGCCTAATCACATCTAATACGCTATTTTATTATGTTAATTACTAATGTTGTACTAATTTATTACTTCAATTCACATGTAGTAATGTGACTTATTGTTAAAAATCATAAACACATCAAGATGAATCCATAAAATCAAATTTTCTTTTATGAATATTATTCGTGACCACTGGGCGGTCACGAAAGACCCTCATTCGTGACCGCCCAGCGGTCACGATTAATATTCATAAAAGAAAATTTGATTTTCGAATAAGGGTTTCGTTTGTTTAATTAAGGTGCGATGTTTGTTAAATTGATAAAATACTTATTACTAAGTAAATTAAAAGAGAGTTTATCACAAAATTACACATTACATCTAAAACAACTTAATGTATATGATTATTAGTTGTAGAACATAAAATAGGTTATTCGTTCATAACTCGCCTAATCACATCTAATTCGCTATTTTATTATGTTAATTACTAATGTTGTACTAATTTATTACTTCAATTCACATGTAGTAATGTGACTTATTGTTAAAAATCATAAACACATCAAGATGAATCCATAAAATCAAATTTTCTTTTATGAATATTATTCGTGACCGCTGGGCGGTCACGAATGAGGGTCTTTCGTGACCGCCCAGCGATCACGAACGTACTCAAATATTCTTTTATGAATATTATTCGTGACCGCTGGGCGGTCACGAATGAGGGTCTTTCGTGACCGCCCAGCGGTCACGAACGTACTTCGTGACCGCCCAGCGGTCACGAAAGACCCTTGCATTTTGGCATTCGCGACCGCTAGGCGGTCACGAACTGCCAGATTTTCATTTATAAATATCATTTCCCTTACTTTCCTAATTCACAACAATCTTCACCATTTCTCTTAAGGTATTCTCGTTTTTTTCATTTAGATGGTCAACTATATTTTTAAATACTAAATATTGGTATGATATGTTAACTTGTTTATTCATTTCTTGATAGATATTGGCGTAAACACATCAAGGGTACTCGTAGAGGACACAAGATTTTTTGAAGATCGTTTTTTTTACGCTTCAAGAAGTAAGTTGATCAATTTATCACTCTACAACCTTATCGTGCATGATAATTGTTACATTTTAAATTGTTAATTATTAATTGTTTGTAGTATTAATTGTAATTAATTATTTCCTTTAAAATTTACATCTTAGATAAATAATGGACTATTAAGTAGATAGGAATTGGGGTTCGCACATTCATAGAATTTGCTTCGCGACAAGATGGCTATTTAGATATAGGGGGCGTATTAGGTGTCCGTGCAAAAAATGTAACAATTCAAAGTTTTTTGATCGATACCAAGTCCGTGATCATCTTCATTAGTTGTGTTGTAAAAGACATTACAATAATGAAAATTTAACAGTCCAACATTACAATAATGAAAATTTAACAATCCAACATCACAATAATGAAAATTTAACAGTCCAACATTACAATAATGAAAATTTAATAGTCCAACATTACAATAATGAAAATACAACTAATCATCCGAACTATCATCCAACCCACATCCATTCCCGTCATCATCCTCACCATCATCCTCCCCATCATCCTCACCACTCCCAACACCATCCTCAACACCCAGTTCCACATAATCGTCAGTCTGCAACGACGCCATAATATCATCGACATCGTCGTCACCATCGTCATCAGAGTACTCCTCGATATACGCATGCCTATCGGAAGAACTGGGAGCAAATGGATCTGGCCTACGACGCGGCATACGAACCGGTGGAATCACAGCTCCGGTCCTACGTGCATGCCCCATGAATATAGAATCTGATATCGGTGGAAGGTCCACGTCCACCTTCTCATTAAGCAAGCATCTCCATAGCTCCATAGTGGATTTCATATCAGTCATCCTTTGATCACTGCGATAGATAATGCGGTCATTCTGTGTTTTTAATTCGTCGATGCAGGCCTGTGAATAATCTTCTTGTTTCCTGTATTTAATCTTGAACGCCTCCGGGCGTGCATCCCTCGGCAAGCCTTTCGCCTTCCCCTTCTTCACAGGACCAAATGCCTCGGTCCAACAGTCGGGATCAAACACCGGGAGCTTAGCTGGGCGGGGATATCTTGTCCTCAATAGTTCCATGTACTTTTTCTGCATTAACATTTGAAAGAATCAGTACTTATATTGGAATAAATAATTTAAAGCTAGTTGAGGAAGATAAAAAGGAGTATGCAGTTGAAATAACTTACATATTGCGCTTTCGTCGCAGCATCTACTCAAGTCCGCCGAGCTGGAACTCCTGTGTTACCGCCCGTCCCCTTCACCCGCTGCGTGTGACCACGTCTGTAGGCCTCATCATATCGAATAGGGTCTTTTCGTGTTGGGTCCTCCTCAGCCTACACATTTCAAGAAAGAGTACGTTAAAATTGGCTTACGCATATATTAAGATTACTTAATTACACCCATATTGTTAATTTTTATAATTCATACCAGCAGACGTCTGAGCTCCTCTAGGTCGTGAGATCCACCAAAAAAAGTGGGAGGTGCCTTCACCCCCTCAATTGGCTCCTTGCCTCCTCTCCTGTTTTTCTTAGACTTATGCGACACCTCTTGATGATCCTCAGTGGCCCAATGCTTAATCGCCGCCGCCTCTAACCCGTCGTGCATCCAAGTTTTGTCTTTTCCGGCCCATTTTGGATCCACAACCCTCTCAAAGTATTGTCTCTTCGTGTTGTAAATCAAATTCCTATAACACAACTTCGCCTTCGTTTCGTAGGCCCGTTGTACTGCGTGTTTTTCTCTCTCACGAATACCATATATTTTCTGCCAATTAATAAAATTCGATTTATGAATATATTAAATTAAATAATATGATATAGTTGTGAAATAATTCCTCACCGTAAATTTAACAAACATTTTGCCTCGCACAGTTTCGGGCATCGTCAAGTAGGTAGGCCAGAACTCCTTCATGAACTGTCTGATCAACTCTGTGATCGTAGTCGCAACCTCGTTGCTAGAGGGGTTCATAAACAAGCCAAGAGGACACAATTTGATGATCTGCCTTTGAGTCTCGTCATTGGGTTGTTGTGCACCTTTGGAGGTGCCTCTAGTTGGGCGCTGTTGCGTGACATTGAATACTCCCGATGCTGGAGTATCACTCGGCCTCTCGCTCGGGCCAGCTCCGGTGGAACCAGGGGAAGATGGTGCTCTAGCCCTAGATCCAGATGCAGTCGGTGCGGCATCGGGCACGGCATCGACATCAAAAGAAAGTCGGCGCTGTAGTAAAGGCGTCAACGATGTAGACGCGTTGGGGATTGCGGCATCGTGACTACGACCGCCACGTGTGATAACTATACGAGGTCCAAGACTACCTCGCCCACTAGCAGTAGGGGGAACATCGGGAACATCAGGAACATCCGCATCATCAGGAACATCAGAAACATTTGAACATTGTTGACCACTACCACCTCGACGACGACGACTGCCTGCCATATCGAATATATGCTAGAAAACTACGAGAAATTATCTAAGTTAGATGATTCTAAGAGATTCTCTAAAATTCAGTCGTTACTAAGTTATAAAGATTCCTTAAAGATCATTTGTACTAAGTTATAAAGAACCCCTAAAGATTATTTGTTCTAATATATAAAGATTTTGTAAATGCATCATTTCTAAGTTATAAAGTTCCCTAAAGGCGTTATTTCTACAAAAAAACATTAAGCAATAATTTGACATGCATTTAAACTAATAGTATAACATTAAATTACCGCGACGAATAATAATACATTAAATTACCTAAACTAACAATTTAATATTAAATAAAGATTCTCTAAAGGCATCATTTCTAAGTTATAAAGTTCCCTAAAGATCATTTGTACTAAGTTATAAAGAACCCCTAAAGATTATTTGTTCTAATATATAAAGATTTTGTAAATGCATCATTTCTAAGTTATAAAGTTCCCTAAAGGCGTTATTTCTACAAAAAAAACATTAAGCAATAATTTGACATGCATTTAAACTAATAGTTTAACATTAAATTACCGCGACGAATAATAATACATTAAATTACCTAAACTAACAATTTAATATTAAATAAAGATTCTCTAAAGGCATAATTTCTAAGTTATAAAGTTCCCTAAAGATCATTTGTACTAAGTTATAAAGAACCCCTAAAGATTATTTGTTCTAATATATAAAGATCCTCTAAAGGCATCATTTCTAAGTTATAAAGTTCCCTAAAGATCATTTGTACTAAGTTATAAAGAACCCCTAAAGATTATTTGTTCTAAAATATAAAGATTCTCTAAATGCATCATTTCTAAGTTATAAAGTTCCCTAAAGATCATTCGTACAAAGTTATAAAGAACACTTAAAGCCACTATTCCTAAATTATAAAGATTTTCTAAAGGCATTATTTCTAAGTTTGACATTAATAAAAATAAACTTATAATTAAACAATTAAAACTATTACTAAAACATTAAATATTAAAAATAATTAAAAAACTAGAAAGATAAATATTTAAGAGAGAGAGAGGAGAGGACTTACAAAGGTAAGAAATGAGAGAGGAGGAGGTAAGAAATGAGAGAGGAGGAGGGGGGTTTATATAGAAAACCCCCCTCCCATCCGCGACCGCTGGGCGGTCGCGGATGCCACTCGTCCGCGACCGCTTGTTCACCGTGACCGCTCGGGCGGTCACGGTGGCATCCGCGACCGCCGGGCGGTCACGGATGCTCGCGACCGCCCGGCGGTCACGAGCCGGCGGTCACGAATGACCCCGGATTCTTGTAGTGGGTAACCATGAGGTAAAAATATAAGTATAAGAATTTGAAATCAAAATAAGTAAACAGTAAGATTGATACGTAGAAGATAAAAGTGTTACTTATTTCCTTAATATGATAAAGGTTTAATATATATCTTCTTTTCTGCCGATAAATGCATTGTGTTTTTAATTCTTGGTGTTTTTGTCGATGTGTTGTGGATTGTGGAGCATTTTGTGTAATATTGCGGATTATCCATTACTTAAAGTTGTAAAGATAAATTTTTCCTTTGATATTTATTTTTTTGACTTAGAATAAATTTCAAAAACTTCGTATATAAAGTGTAACCCAGAGCTAGGTTCATATGCACCACCAATTAGTAATCCATAGTTTCATCATACATACACTACAAGAAAAAGGGGTCATTAGGGACTGCCTGGGCGGTCCCTAATGACCCCCCTGCGGTCGCTATTGAGGGGGGTAGCGACCGTCTAGCGGTCGCTATTGACCATGGTCGCTTGCCAATAGCGACCGTTAAGCAGTCCCTATTGTGGTCATTAGGGACCGCAAGATAGCGACTGTTAAGCGGTCCCTAATGACGTCAATAGGGACCGCAATATAGCGACCGTGAAGTGGTCGCCATACTTTTTGATAATAGGGATCGTCTGGGCGGTCCCTAATGTGGAACAATAGGGACCGCCCAGACGGTCCCTAAATTTAACAATAGGGACCGTCTGGGCGGTCCCTAATGTGGAATAATAGGGACCGCCCAGACGGTCCCTAAATTTAACAATAGGGACCGTCTGGGCAGTCCCTAATATGGAATAATAGGGACCGCCCAGACGGTCCCTAATTTTTACAATAGGGACCGTCTGGGCAGTCCCTACTAATATTCGTAGAATTTCTATGAATATTAGTAGGGACCGTTAAACGGTCCCTGATTTTGATATTAGGGACCGTCAAACGGTCCCTACTAATATTCATCGTATGAATATTAGTAGGGACCGTTAAGCGGTCCCTAATGACCTCCAGAAAAAATAAAAAAAAACTACAATTATATTCCGGATTTAATCCGGAATATAATTGTTTTTTTTTTTGTAAAATTGTAATTTTAACAAATTGAAAACAATAAAATATTGAATAAAAAGTTCATATAATGACAATTGATATGAAAGAATAAAAGAATGTGAAAAGATGAATAAAATGAGTAATAATATAAAATGAATGAAATCAAAAACATGAAATCAAAAGTGAAGAATAGTAAATGTAGATCCAAAATAAAGAAAGTATAAGAAAAAAAGATTGTATTGGTGAAAAAAAGAAAATGAAGATCCAAAATAAAGAAAGTGAAAGTAAAGAAAATGAAGAAAATCTTGTGTTGGTGAAAAGAAGAAAAGTTTTTGTGTTGGTGAAAATAAGAAAAAAAAATTAAGTGTTTTTGTGTTGGTGAAAAGAAGAAAAGAAGATAGTGTTTTTTGGAGATAGTGAAATGGGTGTAAGAGTGGTGAGATATATATATATATATATATATATATATATATATATATTCAATTGGTTTTTGTCCGTTAGATGATTTTAGATGATCGACGGTTTAAGATGGCGATCCGTGTTAAAGACATGATGGGTACTTATGACCGTAGATTAGGATTTCATCGACGGTTGAGATTTGATTTGGTGAAAATTCAAATTTCCCCCTCACTTCCGCCAAAAAACTTCGCCAAAAATTCAAAATTTTCGATTTTAGGGACCGTTAAGCGGTCCCTAATATCAAATTAGGGACCGCTTAACGGTCCCTATTGTCAAGTTAGGGACCGCTTAACGGTCCCTACTAATATTCATACTTAAAAATCGATTTTTTTTTATTAATGTTGTTGTGTTTGTGATTGTAAGCAACCAAATTCATTGTAATATATAAATTGAATGAATAAATGATTGCAAAACCAAACTTATAGTAGATTAGTTGTGAAGTAATAGATTAATTGCGATTGATCGAGTTATTAACGTTCAAGATATATTTCACAAATGTACAACTAATTAATTATCATTAGTTAGTTGTAATTGTTATCCGTGTTTATGATTTACTTCACAAACGTTAGCATAGATACGATTATGAGGCATAATCATTAGATCAAGTATTCATTAATTATACGTATATATGTAGATCGAATTAATTTGTCATTATGTCATTCGTCGTACAAAATAGTAGGAGAATCTTCAAAGCGGCCCGTTATCCTTGTATAATGTTTGGATATACAATGTGTCATTGTACTTATTGTTATTTTAACTATTCCAATGGTTATTATGAACTAAACATACAACGCGGCACCTAGAACCATCGAAAAATTCATAATTTTGATGTATGAATATTAGTAGGAACTGCCAAGCGATCCCTAATTTTACAATAGGGACTGCCAAGCGGTCCCTAATTCAAATTAGGGACCGCTTAACGGTCCCTAATGTCAAATTAGGGACCGCTTAACGGTCCCTATTGTCAAATTAGGGACCGCTTAACGGTCCCTACTAATATTCATACTTAAAAATCGATTTTTTTTATTGATGTTGTTGTGTTTGTGATTGTAAGCAACCAAACTCATTGTAATATATAAATTGAAGTAATAAATGATTGCAAAACCAACCTTATAGTAGATTAGTTGTGAAGTAATAGATTAATTGCGATTGATCGAGTTATTAACGTTCAAGATATATTTCACAAACGTACAACTAATTAATTATCATTAGTTAGTTGTAATTGTTATCCGTGTTTATGATTTACTTCACAAACGTTAGCATAGATACGATTATGAGGCATAATCATTAGATCAAGTATTCATTAATTATACGTATATATGTAGATCGAATTAATTTGTCATTATGTCATTCGTCGTACAAAATAGTAGGAGAATCTTCAAAGCGGTCCGTTCTCCTTGTATAATGTTTAGATATACAATGTGTCGTTGTATTTATTGTTATTTTAACTATTCCAATGGTTATTATGAACTAAACATACAACGCGGCACCTCGAACCATCGAAAAATTCATAATTTTGATGTATGAATATTAGTAGGGACTGCCAAGCGGTCCCTAATTTTACAATAGGGACTGCCAAGCGGTCCATAATTCAAATTAGGGACCGCTTAACGGTCCCTATTGTCAAATTAGGGACCGCTTAACGGTCCCTACTAATATTCATACTTAAAAATTGTTTTTTTTTATTGATCTTGTTGTGTTTGTGGTTGTAAGCAACCAAACTCATTGTAATATGTAAATTGAAGTAATAAATAATTGCAAAACCAACCTTATAGTAGATTAGTTGTGAAATAACAGATTAATTGAGATCGATCGAGTTATTAACGTTCAAGATATATTTCACAAATGTACAACTAATTAATTATCATTAGTTAGTTGTAATTGTTATCCGTGTTTATGATTTACTTCACAAACGTTAACATAGATTCGATTATGAGGCATAATAATTAGATCAAGTATTCATTAATTATACGTATATATGTAGATCGAATTAATTTGTCATTATGTCATTCGTCGTACAAAACAGTAGGAGAATCTTCAAAGCGGCCCGTTCTCCTTGTATAATGTTTGGATATACAATGTGTCGTTGTACTTACAACGCGGCACCTCGAACAACGAGTCACCTCGAACCATCGAAAAATTCATAATTTTGATGTATCAATATTAGTAGGGACTGCCAAGCGGATCCTAAATTAACAATAGGGACTGCCAAGCGGTCCCTATTGTAGAAATTAGGGACCGTCTGGGCGGTCCCTATTATTCCACATTAGGGACCGCCCAGACGGTCCCTATTATCCAAAAGTATGGCGACCATTTCACGGTCGCTATATTGCGGTCCCTATTGAGGTCATTAGGGACCGCTTAACAGTCGCTATTTTGCGGTCCCTAATGACCTCAATAGCGACTGCCAAGCAGTCGCTGTTGTCTTCAGCAGTCGTTGAAGACAAGCGACTGCTTGGCAGTCGCTAATGGGCGGTCCCTAATGATCGCCCATTCTTGTAGTGATATTCATAATTGATTTTGAGCTATACAACAAAATTGATAGTTTGACAATATCTCGTATATATAAATGGGCCAGTTACAAGTGTCTTACAACGAGTATACTGTAAACTAAGCCTATTCTAGCTATACTAGTCTCAAATAGGCTTGGTCCGGAATACCTCGAACTAACGTTAGATGCAAGGTAGGATGTTGGGGATATATCGAAGATGACGTCGAGGATTATGTCGAGAATGACATCGAATCACCTATGTCGAGGATGATCTCCTAGATATATCGGGGTTGGTACACGTGATATATATCGGGTAATATGTCGAATATTATGCCGGGGATGATACTCGATATGGTCGTACAGTACTTGCGAATGATTAAAACTTACCTTGATTATCGAGAATTGGGTATTTATATGCCTCAGGATGCGGGGACCACTCACGTGATAGACACGTGAGTTGTACCATGTCGGGGATCATATTCGACATGTATGTCGGGGATGATCCCTGATATAGGTGAAAATCTGGGCATGGCCCGTTGCAGACCCAATACAGAAAATACCCATATCATGTAGTCTCCCAATTTGGGGATTATTATCTAAAGATAATAATTCGCAAATTAAATCTAAGTTTTTGGATTACCAGTATCTCTCGTCCCGCCAGTTCAAATGACGAAAATCAAATGCGGGAATTGTATTTTGTTGTTTGCAGAAATCTTGATGGACCCCCAGTGCAATTTAAGCATTTCCAGATGTTCTCATTTGAATTTCTGTCCTTGTTGAACTGTAATGTATGTCGAATTTCTTTCGACATGTATGTCGAATGTAAATTTCGATATAATCGACTTTTATTGCCTCTCTGTAGGCTCTCCTATAAATATTAGTGCATTTGTAGAGATAGAAGAGTTTATTTGTCTTCTAGCGCCTTGATAGTTTTCCTCTTGTGAGTATGTCGGGGGTCCCCGACATATATTTCGATATGTTTTTCGATATGGCATTTGATGTGTGCCTCCTTTTGACCTTGGTTTATTTGAATCATATTTTAACAGGTTAATATAATATTCGGCGTACCTCCACTCTTTAAACCTTTAAGTCAACATAACTAGAATGCGCGCTCTCATGCAGAAAATTAAAGAGCACCGTGATCGGGAGGTTGCTGCCTCTACGGGGAGAAAAGAGGACTCTTCCTCTAATGCTGGTGCGGACATTGGTACCTCTGAGGGTGTTGTTGAAACGCCTATGGTGGAAAAAGGTTTTGCCGCTACCGAAACATTCGTACCTGGTGGTGTTAGCTCCCTTGTGGCAGAGAGTATTGCTCCGGCCACCGGAATTGTTGGTGATAAAATTCTCAACATTGTGGGAGATGTTGCTAGAGCTAACGCTCTGTTAAGAGCGGTTTCTATGGGCAAAAAAGTTGTCATGCCCTCGGAGGTGTTATCCCCTTCGGTGGGTCGAGTTGAGACTCGTCCGCCTTCTGTTGGCAGGGTTGCCCAGACCCCTGTCCCTATTGGTCGTTCTGTGTCGGATGATTAGACCTTTACGAAGGTCGCAGATGTTCATGCGCCCTCTTTGTCCGGTGACAAGGTTGGCCTGGTGAATTCAATGAATGTTCCCATTTCTTTGGATGAGGATACTCCCGATCTGGCTAATGTCGTTGATAAGGGAAAAGGCCATGTTGTGTGTGCTGCGGAGAAAGGAAAGGGTCCTGCTTTGAATAATTCTTCGGGACGGTCCTCCGTCCCAGTTCTTGCTGGTATTCCCATTCAGAGGCCATCTGTCTGTATTGGTTCCCAACCTGCGTCGGTTGGTTGAAAAAGGCCCACAATGAGGGTGTTGGTGCGTCTCGTCCAACTACCAGTTCAGGTTGGGCAAGATCGGCCCCTCGCGTGTAGGGCAAACAAGTTGAATTTCCGGGAGCCGATGCGGTTCGTAGCATGACGTGGGCTTTCCCTCCGCCAGCTAGGGTTCCTGCCTTGACTGAGATGGAACGAGCACAGAATGTGCGTCGAAACATCCACGATTTTCAGATCGTAAGTTGTCCAGATTGCACTATTTATTATATATTTTGGTTTTATCATAAGTTCTTCCTTTTTATAATGGTCAGTTCTTGTAGGTTGGGAAGATGTTGGCCACGTCGATGAAGTCTTTCAGTGAATCCGAGGGGGATAAGAATGCTACTATTGCGCAAATTGAGGCTGACATTGAGAAGATGTCTGATTTTAACCCCAAGGTTTTTGAGAAATTGTGGGCGAAAAAGGAGGAGACTCTACGCAAGTGTCGAACATTGAGGATGGAATATGTTGGGCTTCAAATTGATTCTCAGACCCTCGCGAGTAAGGTTCTTGAGATGAAGGAGCATGCCGTTAGGGAATGGAATCAACATCGAGCGGCTGAGCAAGAGCTCCAGAAGGTTCAAGCCGAAAATGAACGCTTGCGGGCTGATCTGGCAAAAGCTCAACTTGTTCCGAACAGTGCGGTATGTGTGCCATCCTTCCTTTTCTATCTTAGTAGTATATGTGTATTTAACGATAATTCGTACATCATTGGTGTAGGATGCATCCCCCGAGCTCCTGTTGAGTATCTCTAGGAAGTTTTCCGCAAGCGAGACATATCAAGAGCTCTTGACAATGCATGTTGTTCGGGAGCAGGAAGAGGCCTTCGAGGCTTTAATAGGGCAAGTAACTGCCAAGAAGGGTTTCAGGGATGGTTTTAATTTCATGGGAGTTGACCCCTTCTGTGGTCCAGATGGTTTTGCTCTTAAAGATGAAAAGTATGTTGTCGGTGCTCCGGAACAATCTGATCCATTTTCAACGCTTTTGAAGGAGCAGGGTCCTCCTTGAAAAGGAACTGTCGTTCCCTTGTTGGCATTGCATCGCCTTGTTATTCATTCTGGTTTTGTATCATTTTTAAATAATGATGCTTTAGACTTGCAGGTGTATTCCGTTATGCATTCGGCCTTTGCTTAATTTCCGTATCGCATTTGTGCTTTTCTATGATATTTATTATCTGTGATATGAAATAGTAAGATAGCATTTTGGTACCTTGGGTTACCAACTTGTTGGGGTTTCCCCTTCAATTTTCTGAGAGTAGTATCGCATCCTCGTGGGGCTCTCCCTATTTACGGCGGTGTGGGAGTTTCGACTCTGGATGACATGATTTGTGTTTATCCCGGGTTCTCTCATTCCTATCTTTATAGATAGAGGAGTTATGACCCAGGAATTGTAGATGTTTGCCCCTTTCGGGTGCTCTCCGGCCTATCATTGTGGATAAGGGAGTTATCACCCCGTAGGATTTGTAGATATTAGCCCCTTTTGGGTGCTCTCCGGCCTATCACTATGGATAAGAGAGTTATGATCTCGTAGGATTTGTGGATATTCGCCCCTTTCGGGTGCTCTCCGGCCTATCACTATGGATAAGGGATTTATAATCCTGTAGGATTTGTAGAGTCTTTTGCCTCTCGTCGAGGTCGATATCCCGTAGGATTTGTAGAATCTTCTGCCTCTCATTGGCGGTCGATATCCCGTAGGATTGTAGAATCTTATGTCGCTCATTGGCGGTCGATACCCCATAGGATTTGTAGAATCTTCTGCCGCTCATTGGCGGTCAATATCCCGTAGGATTTGTAGGATCTTCTGCAACTCATTGGCGGTCGGTATCCCGTAGGATTTTTGTAGAATCTCCATTTCCTGTTTTGTATATATGATTTAGACTGTTTGAGAAAAATAATGATAAATAGTCTAGGGTGGTATTCTTTAGATTCCCTGCGGGTAAAACCATAAGAACTTTTGTGCCATTTGAGCACATATTGTCATATCCTTTAGGATACGTACCTGTAGAAGTTTAGAAACATGGTAATGCATTAGAAACATGGTAATGCAGATATGATCATTAGAAACAATAAAAGTTAACAATGGATAACGGTCGAGGGCTAGGTAAATCCTAACCCGCCTACGTATCTCGTTGTATGGGAATCATACCGGTTTAGTTCCGCCTGTTTTAGTTACAGTCCAACCCAACGATGGGGCAATTTAGGGAATTGAAATTTTTCAAAAAACCTAAAGCGATTGTTCTCGAAAAAGTAAAAAACAGTAAATGACCGAGGGTTGGGACCCCAGGTAAGGCGAGGTGGTCACTCTGTATCAGGCACGTATTCTTGCTCGGCCACTTGCACTTCCTGAATCTCTCCGATTTTGGGAAGTCACAGCGAGGCCACATAACACATCCACCCCTGCTTCTGGTCGTCTGTTATCTCACCGATTCCGGGATTTCATTTTCTGGTGGTAGGTGGACACCACGGCTCTAATCTTATTGAGGGTTGGACGCCATATGATTGCATTGTATGGGAAGTATAGTTCGACAATGGTATACTTTACTGGAACTGTTCGTCTACGAGGGTCATCACTGAAAGAGGTGAGCAATGTGACCTGGCCCACTAGGGCTACTTCGCCTCCTCCGAAGCCGGTCAACGGGGTGGAAACTGCTTCTAGCAAGTCATGAGGTATCATCATTTTCTCGAATGCATGGGTAAAGATAATGTTGGAGGAGCTACCATTGTCGATTAAGACCTTGTGTACCTTATATTCAGCCACGTCAATAGTAACGACTAATGGGCAATCAAGTTTACCTGCCGTCAATGCTTGTGGCATGAGCTGCTCCAGGTCTCTTGTGGTAAATGAGATATCTTGATCCAAAAATGCTTCATGTACAACTGCGGCAGTATAGCCTATGTATGTTCCAATTTGCACCTTGCGGGTTATTCCTCCACGGCCTTGAGCTAAATCCGCGCCTAAGGTCCCTCCGTTAATGACATTTATCATCCATCTATTCGGGACATTGATTATCGCCCTTTCGCACTCGGATGGAGCCTCAATCGCTTTCTGCTTGTCTCTTCTAGGGGAGCGGAAATGGTCCCTGCGGGGGGGGGGGAGCGGGAATCATCATCTCTTCTGCAGTCGTTCTTTGAGTTCCTCACGAACTCCACCAACTTTCCCTATTTGATGAGCCTTTCGATCTCATTCTTTGGATCGGTGCATTCCTCTGTCTCATGTATCATTGTTCCATCCTCTTAGCAATGTTCCTTCTATCCATCCTCGAATCATGTCCCTCACCTCCGCGGATTCTTGGGCGGTGCAAATCTCTTTCGAAATCTCCCGTGTCCTCACGCTCATCAGCTCTTCGCTCTGACCCACCTCCTCTAGTGCTGGATTCCTGTGGCCGATCATTCAGTCCCATGTTGTTCAGGCATGGAATTAGTGTCTCCAAGGTTGCATCTAGTGTTGTCTGGACCGTGGCGTTAATCTGCTCTGAAAGTGCAAGTATTTTGTCAATGTTAGATAAACAGTGTATTTGCAATGTTAGGATAACATTGAACACAGAATAACATTGAACTCAGAAAAACTGCACATTCGGGATTTATTGCTATAATTGTGTTTTGCCTTTATTCACTTACTAACTTAGTTCCACGAGTTGTAGTTGGTATTTGTATGTGCTCCAGGTTAAGAGACTTCAAGGAAGGATCTATTTCCTTAAAGAGAAGTTGCCATTCAAAGAGAAGTTTCCAAAAAAGAACTTTCCATAATTAAATAAGGAAAGATGTGTGCGGTGCAATGGAAAGATCATGGCGTGCGAATTGCAAGAAGGAATGAAGATTACTTGCAGTAGGATTTTTTCTATAGAAGACTACAAGATGGAGAAGGATACTTTCCTTAGAAGACTTCAAGTTAAAGAAGGAAACCTTTCCATTGAAGACTTCTAGTCAAAGAAGGAAACCTTTCCATTGAAGACTTCAAGTTGGGCAAGGAAACCTTTTTCCTATTGAAGGAGACTTTCCATGAACGAAATTAGAGTCATACAAGGAGATCTAATAGCAATCAAAAACGTGCACAACATGTCTTGGCCATCAAGGAAGACTACACTATAAATAGGCATGTTGGGCATCAAGAAAAAGACACGAAGACAAGAGCGAAAATCTCCCGTGAGGAAATCTTTATAGTCGAGTGTCTTTATCTTGCTTTAGCAAAGTTTGTGAGTTGTTAGAATAGATCTATGAGTGAGGAGGTTTTAGAGATAGTCGAAGCAATTCTTGTGTGCTTTGCTTAGTTCGATTAATTTGAGAGTGAGGAGCTTGAAAATTGAGAGAACGACTTTTGTTAAAACCTTAACGGGTTATTTTGCCTACGGCTCGGAAGATCATATTAATATATTATCTTCTTAAAATTACATCTACTTGTGTTCTTTATTTATCCGCTGCGTTATATTCTCTGTCAAGTAGATTTGTGCTAACGTTAACTACTGTTAAACGGATGTTAAGATAACATCGAGAGTCCAACATCAGCTTAACATTGGAAGAGCTGATCAGTGTTAGACTAACATCGAAGGGTTAACACTGTGCGACAAGTATCAAGTCCCTATCCAGCAATTTCAATTGGTATCAGAGCCAAGCACCGACTTCACTGGTGTTTGGATTTGATATTAAATGATGGACAACCGAAATCCGAACAACAACAAATTGCTTGTCTTGGATGGATCCAACTATTCTTACTGGGAGGTTAGAATTCGTGCACTCATTAAATCATTCGGTTGGCGAGCTTGGAAGACGGTGATCGAAGGGTATGCAGTCCCTATGTGTGCTCCAAATGAAGATCTTTCATTATTAGCCTCAAATTCTCAAAATAACGATGGCGGGGATTTTAATTATGGATCACGTACTGTGGCCGAAGGACAATCAGATGAGATTCATACAGCTGCGCTACTCGCTCATACTTACTGGACAAAAGAAGACTCCCAGAACTGCCACGGATCTCAATGTTACTCTAACATCCAGGATCCAACACCAGAACATGAGTTTTTCTTTAGAATTTGGAATAAATATAATTCTTGTATTAATTCTGATTCCTTGTCTATTATTGATGAATCTAACTTTGATTACTTTTATGGCACTGTAGATCCAGATGAAGATCATGACGCTGTTCCTAAGCCAAAATCAGAGTGGACTCAAACTGAGCTAAGTAACGCTTTCTTCAATGAAAAAGCCCTAAATACCATATTTAGTTTGGTTGATTTTCACATGTTTAAGTTAATTAAAAATTGTTCAACTGCAAAGCATGCTTGGGATATCTTACAAAATCATTGTGAAGGTGATGTATGTAGTAAAAAGACTAAGCTATGCATGTTTTTGAGCAAATTTGATAATTTAACAATGGGGGAAGACGAAAGTATTACTGCTTATTTTGTGAAACTCATGGATCTTGCTAATGAAATTCAAGACTTAGGTGAGTCCATGTCTACTAAGCAATTGGCGTAGAAAGCTATGAGAACTCTTTCTAAGAAATTTGAGGTGATTGCTATGCAAGAAGCTAGGAATATGGACACGTTAGACTTTTATACTCTACTTTGCACTATGAAAGAATTTGAGATAAATCTTGAAAAAGTAGATGATAAAGAAGATATTCAAGCTTATAATGAAATTGTGTTTGGAAAGTTAAATAAGCTTAGTCTAATTGATAAAAATATTCTTACTGATTTAAAGAAAGATTTCTCTCAAGAGATGACCAAATATTCTTGTAAACCTACTCCTCATGATGATACGCATCTAAAAAAGATTCAATGTTATGAATGTAAAAGTTGGGGCCACTTTGCTTATGAATGTGGTAACAACCTTAGAACAAAAGGGAATTCTAACTTGGTTTGTGTAGATGATAATGATGAGACAGGTTTTGAAGAATATGGTGATGGACAGGTGCCAACGATTGAAGAAACTCAAACAACAGTGTGTGCAAAGGGGGACATACCTGCTGGTGTCAAGGCTTGGTGTTCTACCAACATCCAGGCAGCTCGATGTTATGTTAACATCCAGAAGACAACACCAGTCCGGGAGATTTTTCTTGACAATTGGGATGAAACCATTTGTTTAGAAAACTCTGAATGTTTGATTTCTGATTATGATGAGTTTGATGATGATTCTGACTTTGAGTATTTGCATGATTCTATAGGTTTGGAAGATGATAGTGTCCTTGAAGGTAAATTGATTCAAGAAGAGTTTCTTGATGAACTGAAGATCATCTACCAAGACCTGCTCAAGGAGAAGGACAAGTTGAGTAGAATTGAGAAGGCTACGGAAGATAATGAAAGCTTGAAGGCTACAATCGCTCAGCTTGAGGTTAGTTTGGACAGAAAAGATGATGAAATAGAAAAGGTAACTTCTAAGCTAGAAATTGATGAACATACCATTGCCAAGAGGAATACAGGTACTTACAAACTTGATGAAGTTTTATGTTTAGGCAATGATGGTAGTTCTGGTTTAGGATATCAAAGTCAAGTTACTCACTCCACTAATTCTGTTGAATCCACTATTCCTGGTTTTGAAAAGGTAAAGGTACTTTCTAGAGAATCTAAGAAAATGGCTTATATTTGTCAATATTGTTTTCAATTTGGACACTTTAAACCATATTGTTATAAATACAGAAAGTCGCTTGAAAAGAAAATAGTTGAATGGAATAGGGATTCATGCAATGCTGATGCTGGTGTTAAGCCAACACTGGAATTTGAACATTCCAATGTTGATACTAGTTATTCCAGTGTTACCTTAACATTCAGTTCCAACATTGCTGAACAGAATAGTGGGATGAGAAAGACTAGACTTTGGGTGCCTCAAACTTATATTGTTTGCAATATTATCTTTCCTACTATGAATACTAACCTTGCAGGTAAGTGGTACTCTGATAGTGGTTGTTTGACGCATATGACTGGATACAAATCTGGTTTGATACGGTTATACACGATGTTAAGACAACACTGGATAACCAATGTTACCTTAACATTGAGAACATATTGTATTGACTTAACACTGCTTAAGACACATGATTGGAAAGAAAGCAAATCCAATTTGAAGAAGTGTGCACCACTAACCACTGGAACTTTCACCTATGAAGATGGAAATAAAGGAAGAATCATTGGCAAAGAAGTATTGAACGTTGATGGATCCCCACCTTTAAAGGATGAGATGTTGTTGGACGGATTATGTGAAAACCATATAAGCATGCGTCAATTGTGTGATGAGGACTTATTGGTAAGGTATGATAAAGATTCTTGTGATGTATCTGATTGTGCAAATGTGTGTGCTTTGACAGGTACAAAGTTTGAAGACAACTACTTGGCGAGGGATCAAGTGACTTGCTTTCAAACAAAGGTGGACTATTCAATTACCAAGAACAAGAGACTTGGACACATGCACAACAAGAATCTGGGCAAAGTGGTGAAACTTGAAACCGTGAGAGGAATTCCCTATCTCTCGGGTTTTGGTAAGATGGTCTGTTATGATTACTCGAAAGGTAAGGTGACCAAAGCTTCTCATAATCCAATCCAAGTGGATGAACAGGTTACAAGTACCTCTAATTGTTTTCATCTACTTCATATGGATCTCTTAGGTCTTATTGAAGTAAATAGAGTTGGGGGTAAACAATATGATTGTGTGATTATGAATGATTTTTCTGGATATACTTTGATTAAATCTTTCAATGAAAAATCAGAAGCTCTTAATACCTTTAGAACATTGCATGCTAGTATTGATAATTTACATGATGCTTCTTTTGGTAATATTTGGTCAAATCATGATAGAGAATTTGAAAATAGGTCATTCTCTCACTTATGTGTGTTTAATGAAAATATTCATAAATTCTCTATTCCCATGACTCCTTATGAGATGATGAAAAAGAAGAAACATGATCTTGCTCATTTTCATGAATTTGGATATGTTTGTTATACTTTAAATGACAAAGATATTTTGAGTAAATATGATCCAAAAATTGAAGAATGTATCTTTGATGGCTATTCTTTGAACAATACTGTTATTAGGATGTTTGATCCAAGATTAAATATTGTTCAAGAATATGTATATGTGGTTTTTGATGGTTTGCCAAGTGCTGCAGGTGAGTTAGAGGCTGTTGTGCCAAGTCTAGTGGATTATGTTGTTAGGTTAACATTGACTCCGGACAGTGTTATTCCAACATCACTTGCAGAACCAAAACCTGAACATGAACATGAACCAGAAGTTGATGTTATGCCAACATCGACCAGTCCTGATGTTGACACAACAATAGAGCAGTCAAAATTCTACAATGAAAAGATCCAAGTTCAAGATGTTTGGAGGGATACAATTGATAGGACTCAGAGTAATCATCCTACATATCACGTTATGGTTCAAATCATTAATGACATCAAAACACACAACAAGAAAAGTGTTTGTATGTCTGCCTCATATTCTGATAATTGCTTAGATCAAAGATTTGTTGATGAAATTGTCTTTGTTTATACTAACAAGTCTACTCTAGACAAGTTTATTGAGGCTGTGACAGGTACATTAGTGATGAGCGTGATTGGTGAACTGGATTTCTTCTTGGGTTTGAAAGTGAAGCAAAAGGTGGATGGGATGAGCATGATTGGGTTGGAGGAGTCAAAATTGAGAAAGATTCCAATGTCTTCTACTTTGGTAATTCAAAAAGGAGACACAAGCTTGCTATATCTATCTGTCACTAGCCCATTTATTATGAACTCAGTTTGTGTCTGTGTTTGTGCCAGGTATTACGCTGAACCTAAAGCTTTTCACTTAATTGTTGTGAAGCGAACACTGAATTATATATCTGGTACTGTAGACTTAGGCATTTGGTATACACATGATGCAAATACAAACCTTGCCGGTCTTGATTCTGACTGGGCTGGAGATTTAGCTGATAGAAAATCTACATGTGGGGGTTGTTTTTATTTGGGAAATAATCCTTTTTCATGTTATAGCAAGAAACATAACTATGTGTCATTATCAACTGTTGAATTTACAGCTCGCAGCTGTGTTACCCGTTTTATATGGCTTAAACACATGTTGCATGATTATGGGATAAAAAGTGACACATTGTTGTTGTTTAGTGATAACCTTAGTGCCATTAACATATCAAGAAATATGGTGCATCATTCTAGAACAAAGCATTCATTTTCTATGCATTATTTCTTGAGAAAACTCGTAGATGACAAGGTTATAAACATTGATCACTTAGAGACCAACAATCATTTAGTTGATTTGTTTAAAATGTCATTAGATAGCGAGAGGTTCTTCAATTTGAGGAAGTCTCTCTGCTTGAATGTTCTGTGATTCAGTGTTGCATTCCGGTGTTGCCATAACACCACTGGCTAACACCGTAGTCTGTTTGTGGTGTGTAGGATTGCATTAGATTTTCTATTTGATTTATATTTTGTTCTTGAATGTTTGTTATTATTGGTTTGTGTGGTTGACCATGATTGTTAGCTAAGTTTACTGGTGGAAAGGTTCTGAATCAGACTACTTTATCTTTCCACCAGTAATTGTTGAGACAACATGCTTACAGACTACTTTATCTTATGAAGTGATTCGTCGAGATTTTGCTTTCCTCACAAAAAGGGGGAGAAGTAAGCCATTTGATGTTCATGTTTATTCTACTGGTTCTGCAATTCTTATATAGCTAATGTTTTCTTAGTTATGCTTATAATTATGATGTTTAACTCATTGTTTATTCTTATCAGTATCTTAATGCTACTTGGTCAATAATGTCATATTAAGGGGGAGTAGCTTAAGATATTAATGTTGTTGTGTTACTGGAGCACTATGCATAATATGAATTGTGAACATGTTTGGTTTTGTGAAGAAAGGCAAAAAGGGGGAGATTGAAAGTGCAAGTATTTTGTCAATGTTAGATAAACAGTGTATTTGCAATGTTAGGATAACATTGAACACAGAATAACATTGAACTCAGAAAAACTGCACATTCGGGATTTATTGCTATAATTGTGTTTTGCCTTTATTCACTTACTAACTTAGTTCCACGAGTTGTAGTTGGTATTTGTATGTGCTCCAGGTCAAGAGACTTCAAGGAAGGATCTATTTCCTTAAAGAGAAGTTGCCATTCAAAGAGAAGTTTCCAAAAAAGAACTTTCCATAATTAAATAAGGAAAGATGTGTGCGGTGCAATGGAAAGATCATGGCGTGTGAATTGCAAGAAGGAATGAAGATTACTTGCAGTAGGATTCTTTCTATAGAAGACTACAAGATGGAGAAGGATACTTTCCTTAGAAGACTTCAAGTTAAAGAAGGAAACCTTTCCATTGAAGACTTCTAGTCAAAGAAGGAAACCTTTCCATTGAAGACTTCAAGTTGGGCAAGGAAACCTTTTTCCTATTGAAGGAGACTTGCCATGAACGAAATTAGAGTCATACAAGGAGATCTAATAGCAATCAAAAACGTGCACAACATGTCTTGGCCATCAAGGAAGACTACACTATAAATAGGCATGTTGGGCATCAAGAAAAAGACACAAAGACAAGAGCGAAAATCTCCCGTGAGGAAATCTTTATAGTCGAGTGTCTTTGTCTTGCTTTAGCAAAGTTTGTGAGTTGTTAGAATGGATCTATGAGTGAGGAGCTTTTAGAGATAGTCGAAGCAATTCTTGTGTGCTTTGCTTAGTTCGATTAATTTGAGAGTGAGGACCTTGAAAGTTGAGAGAACGACTTTTGTTAAAACCTTAACGGGTTATTTGCCTACGGCTCGGAAGATCATATTAATATATTATCTTCTTAAAATTACATCTACTTGTGTTCTTTATTTATCCGATGCGTTATATTCTCTATCAAGTAGATTTGTGCTAACGTTAACTACTGTTAAACGAATGTTAAGATAACATCGAGAGTCCAACATCAGCTTAACATTGGAAGAGCTGATCAGTGTTAGACTAACATCGAAGGGTTAACACTGTGCAACAAGTATCAAGTCCCGATCCAGCAATTTCAATCAAAGTAAGCCATTTGATCTTCATGTTTATTCTACTGGTTCTACAATTCTTATATAGCTAATGTTTTCTTAGTTATGCTTATAATTGTGATGTTTAACTCATTGTTTATTCTTATCAGTATCTTAATGCTACTTGGTCAATAATGTCATATTAAGGGGGAGTAGCTTAAGATATTAATGTTGTTGTGTTACTGGAGCACTGTGCATAATATGAATTGTGAACATGTTTGGTTTTGTGAAAAAAGGCAAAAAGGGGGAGATTGAAAGTGCAAGTATTTTGTCAATGTTAGATAAACAGTGTATTTGCAATGTTAGGATAACATTGAACACAGAATAACATTGAACTCAGAAAAACTGCACATTCGGGATTTATTGCTATAATTGTGTTTTGCCTTTATTCACTTATTAACTTAGTTCCACGAGTTGTAGTTGGTATTTGTATGTGCTCCAGGTCAAGAGACTTCAAGGAAGGATCTATTTCCTTAAAGAGAAGTTGCCATTCAAAGAGAAGTTTCCAAAAAAGAACTTTCCATAATTAAATAAGGAAAGATGTGTGTGGTGCAATGGAAAGATCATGGCGTGTAAATTGCGAGAAGGAATGAAGATTACTTGCAGTAGGATTCTTTCCATAGAAGACTACAAGATGGAGAAGGATACTTTCCTTAGAAGACTGCAAGTTAAAGAAGGAAATATTTCCATTGAAGACTTCTAGTCAAAGAAGGAAACCTTTCCATTGAAGACTTCAAGTTGGACAAGGAAACCTTTCCCTATTGAAGGAGACTTGCCATGAACGAAATTAGAGTCATACAAGGAGATCTAATAGCAACCAAAAACGTGCACAACATGTCTTGGCCATCAAGGAAGACTACACTATAAATAGGCATGTTGGGCATCAAGAAAAAGACACGAAGACAAGAGCGAAAATATCCCGTGAGGAAATCTTTATAGTCGAGTGTCTTTGTCTTGCTTTAGCAAAGTTTGTGAGTTGTTAGAATAGATCTATGAGTGAGGAGCTTTTAGAGATAGTCGAAGCAATTCTTGTGTGCTTTGCTTAGTTCGATTAATTTGAGAGTGAGGAGCTTGAAAATTGAGAGAACGACTTTTGTTAAAACCTTAACCGGTTATTTTGCCTACGGCTCGGAAGATCATATTAATATATTATCTTCTTAAAATTTCATCTACTTGTGTTCTTTATTTATCCACTGCGTTATATTCTCTGTCAAGTAGATTTGTGCTAACGTTAACTACTGTTAAACGGATGTTAAGATAACATCGAGAGTCCAACATCAGCTTAGCATTGGAAGAGTTGATCAGTGTTAGACCAACATCGAAGGGTTAACACTGTGCGACAAGTATCAAGTCCTGATCCAACAATTTCATGCTCTATGATCTCTGGTGCCAAAACTGCAGGCACTGCGGGTGCAGGGATCGGTCCTCTCGGCACTTGGGGAGGCTTGGATTCGTTCTGGCCCACTACCGGCTTTGGGGCAGGAATAGGTGGTGGGGGTGCACTTTCTGCCATCGAATTGTCAACCACTGGTCTGTTGGATTGGGATCGGGTCATCCTTCTTTGCATCTTGAGGTCCTTGTCCGGGAACTTGGTGTTCCCATATACGGCGCCACTAGTTTGACAACATCTCATATATATATATATATATATATATATATATATATATATATATTATATATATATATATATATAAATGGGTCGGTTACAAGTGTGTTACAACGAGTATACTGTCAACTAGGCATATTCTAGCTATACTCGTCTCGAATATGCTTGGTCCAGAACACCTCGAACTAACGTTAGATGCAAGGTAGGATGTCGGGGATATATCAAAGATGACGTCAGGGATTATGTCGAGAATGACATCGAATCACCTATGTCGAGGATGATCTCCTGGATATATCGAGGTTGGTGCACGTGATATATATCGGAGATATATATCGAGTAATATGTCAAATATTATGTCGGGGATGATACTCGATATGGTTGTACAGTAATTGCGGATGATTAAAGCTTATCTTGATTATCGGAAAGCGGGTATTTATAGGTCTCAGGATGCGGGGACCACTCACGTGATAGACACGTGAGCTGTACTATATCGGGATCATATTCGACATATATGTTGGGGATGATCCCCGACATAGGTGAAAATCTGGGCCTGGCCCGTGACAAGCCCAATACGGGAAATACCCATATCAATTGAGTACATGAGCACACAATCATATTATACATAATATAAACTATATAAAACAATACACTTTAGATTAAACATTTTTTTTAATCAAAAACAACGTTGCACGCGATCTCCGCATGCACCCGGTTGCTAGAATATATATATATATATATATATATATATATACTAGCAATGGGTGGCATGTTGTAACGCATCTCACTCCCATATATATGGGAGTATATGGGAGTGAGATGCGTTACAACATGCCACTCATTGTTGAATAGGAGTTGTCATTGTTAATATATGTGGTTTCAGAATTTTGGCTTAATAAGGATGGAAAAGAAGAATGGAGGAAATTCTTACAAGAAATGAGTGTAGTTAATTGGCAATAATAAGGGTAAATACATCATTTAGTCCAAATAAGTGGTTAGATTAAAAAATTGGGTCAATTAGTCAAAGCAAATATAGTATTATTTATTTTTGTTGGCCTTAATTAGGGAACATATTTGACAAACCATTCACCCTAATAATAATACCCAAAACTATTAATAAGGGTAAATTAATTGTCATGCGATTATTAGTTTTGAGAGAAAACGAGTCATAATGTATAAGCCTAAGACTTTGAAACTTATGTCCTTTTGCTAATGTAACAAATTTTTTTTTTAAATTGAACTTTTAATATTGTGTAAGTTCTAAGAATATAAACTAAAAATAGATAGTAAAATATGTTAAATATCTACAAAAAATATCCCCTTTGCTTCACTAAGTTTATATTCAAAATTTGGAATTATTTTATTTTCTCGTTTAAAGTCATAAAAACAACATACAAAGTGAATTACGTTCTACTCTTAAATCAACATCATGATAAAATATTAAATTAATATATAAAAGACAAACACTAAACACTTATTTTCAAATTTTATCGGTGACAAATTAATATTGTATAAATTCAAATTATCAATTCAGATATGTTATAATGTTATGATTAGAATGCAAAATATGTCAAAGAAGAAACATTAAGATTATTTATTTAGACTTGAAAATATGAATATCCATACAACATTGACTTACGCAAAGCTTTCAAATTATTCTAATAAAATAATGATGATCATTCTCAAAAAATAAAAACATAGATTTTTGTCGATTGCAGTATCCAAAATTAGAATATTAAATTGTTAAAAATGATATTATGTATTTCTTTTTTATCTAAAATACGATTTCCTATAATAGTAGCTGCCAATTGCAAAGCGGAAATTGATTTTTGTAGTTTGGGTTATGAAAAAAAAATAAAAATATTTTCAGTTTCAAAAGAAATTTAGTTAAGAATACACAATATCTTTAAGATATATAATATGTTTTATTATCCTTTTTAAGTCAACGAAATTAGATTCAATGCGGTATTAGAAAATTATATTATAACGTATAATATTTTTTTGTACAGTAAGTACAAGGACATTATAGTTACATTATTTAGTATTAAACATAACACTTTGTTATATGACCAAAAGGACATAAGTTTCAAATATCTGGTATATAAATTATTATCAAATGGGGAGGGGCCAGATTAGTATTTTTATGAGATGCATGATATGAGAAGCAAAGACTTTGTTTTGTTTTACTCATCCTACAAATGAAAAGGTAAAGTACACATGTCACCATATTATGAGTGGAGTAGGGAAATAGAAGATGAAAGTGGAAGAGAAGATTTAGAGCCACTAACAACGTTGCTAAGGGAGAATTATTCCATTAAATTACTAAAAGGATCAAACTATAAGAAAATGGTGCTTTCATGTATATACTTCGAAATCAGCTGCAACACTTGAAAACAAACAAGGGTGGTATTATCTGATCGATCAACTCACAAAGTCCGACAGCTTAACTAAGTTGGAGCGGCTGAGAGCCAATTTACCATGATTCCCAGAATGAGAAACCTCGCCTTTCGACATACTGGCTTTATCAACTATCACCAAATTATTGAAGTTGTCAAAGTTAGATGTAGAAGATGATGGAGATTCACCTAAAGTAATGGGCAAGCATAACATCTTTAACTGTTTCTAACCAAAATTTTAAGGGTCTTGAGTTAATTGAACAACTTTTCAAGGATACTATTGGCTTATCCGTCGGACACAAGTCTATGCGCAACTCTCCACTACATGCCTCTTGATAGCTCCCATCAGAATCTTGGTTGAGGTTCTTCTGCATCATATCAGCATTACCTGGAGCATCAGTATTTTGGTCTTATTTAGTTCGGGTTACAATACACCAGAATGCTCGTTACAATGGGCCTAACTTATGCCAAAATAATGCTATTCTATTACAGTGAATGAATTAGCCTGGTCCGCAACACTTATTGCAAGCAAACTAAGGTAAGTGAGTAAAATGGCCTTGAACTGCAAATAGTCGAATCGGGACGGTTCGATAGTAAGACTCTGGAACTGAAGGAACAGTCGAACCAGGGTGGTTTGATGATTATGTCTCTCGAACTGATGGAACAGTCGAACCAAGATGGTTCGACAGTATAACTTTTGAACTGGTTGATCGGTCAAATGGCGACGGTTCGATGGTGGTTGATTAGTCAAACAAAAGTAATTCGGTTATAATCACTGTCGAATGAGTCGGGCTCAATAGTTAACGGTCCAACAGTAGAATAGTCAAACGGCTCGGTTCGATAGAAAGTAGTTGCTCAATAGTAATAAATGCATGCATTTATGTTGGAAGACGGGGTATTTATAGATCTCGTCCCGTGGGACCAAGTCGAATGCAGAAGATATCAGTCGAACGGTTTCGGTTCGACTGTCTTCATAACAGTCGAACGGGATTGGTTTGACTGTCTTTATAACAGTCGAACGATCATTGTTCGATAGTTTATTTGTGGGCCATTACTTGGTGGGATGGCCCAAAACGCCTTTTTGGGCCTTTCTAAAATACTTCCATCATGTAGTCTTCCCCAATTTGGGAGTCGGTATTGATTCAAGAGCGGGTTCCAAACTCTCAAATTTTGTTGCTTCATATAATTGTTCTCCTACACCCTTCCTTTTACCATTGTTGTTTCATTGACTCCAACATCTTTTCCCCCTTGAAGTTTCATGTACTTTGCTTTGGAAGCTGCACACATTGGCTTCCCACATGATGTCAATAACAAACTCATTAACCTCTTTCCCCGTTTCAGTGTCCATGTCCATGTCACATGAGTTGTCTGCCTTTCACAAGTTAGTAGAATCCTACCCTTTATTTCTTGACGTTTCCTCATCGGCATTTAATACTGCAACTCAACCTTTTCATTGTCAATTTACTCATCACCAATGCCTTGCCCTGAATCTTCCAATAGAGTATCATCATCAACATTTGTAATATAATCTTCAACATATGTAACATCATCACCCTCAAACTGGCGTCTTGTTTTCTATCCTCATTTCCCTCATAATTTGTGTAAATATCCATCAATCTACTGTGTTGACAAGCCAAGAAATAAGTCTTGAATTCAATGTCTTGCTGAATGAGAACAAAAGCATTCTGATTCTTTGTGTAGATTCCTCTGACAAATACAAAACCCATTGAGCACACTGATTGTGCAACCCCTCCACGTAAATTATTGTATACTACACAAAATCAACAACACTCTTATGGCCTCTTTCATACTCAGCCACCCCATTACCCATTTTTAAGTATAAAACCTATAATAATTAAAGCAACTAACGTGTTACATGTCGGCACCCACCTTTAATTAAGAAGTGGATGGGAGATGACCACCTCTTGTAATTAAGAGGTGGTTAACAGCTTGGAAGGAAAGTTTTGTGCACTTTCCTTTGCTTCAAATCCTCCCTATAAATAGGGGTGTGGATTGTGAAGGAAAATATCCAAAAACATAAAGTTCTTTAGCATATAGTTTTCCTCTTTCCCCTTGTAATATTTATATATTTGTGTGAGGTATATTCGGGGAGTGTTGTGCTAAAAGGCTCTGTGGGGATCAGTTGGGTTGAGCGATAAATTGTATAGTTGTAACAATTTTCTATATAGTGTATTTTCGTGCGGTGCCCCGTGGTTTTTTCTCTAGTTTTAGAGTTTTCACGTTAAATCCTTGTGTTGTTATGATCGTCATATTTTATTCGTGTTTGCTTCATATATCCACGATGGGCAAATCCTGAGAGTGCGTGTATGTCAGCTCAAATACCTAAGAAGTGGTATCAGAGCTCGGGTTTTGCTGGGATGGAGCTCTGGTGTGATAGTAGTTTGAATAAGCGTTGATAAAGGCGGTTCTGTCAAAGATAATTGGTTATTAAGCGGGACCATTGTGACCCCACCAATTACTTGGGAACCTTAAAATCCTGTCATGAAGGACAAGCTATCTTTTTCTGGGGGTTTACATTGTGCTATTCGGGTCTACTTAAAATTCACAAGGCTCACTGGTGCAATGTCAGGAAACAAGGGTATGAGTGTGGTGAGATTTGACGTTGAAATTTTTGACGAAAAAATCAACTTTGGCCTGTAGCAAGTTTAAGTCAGGGATGTGTTGATTCATTCAGGGTTACACAAGGCTTTGAAATGGAGAGTTATGACTAAAAGTAGCAGTATTACTAACACGAGTTCCTAAACAGCTAGTATAAAAGTTGTGGTGCACTATGATGATTGAGAGGGTCTAGATTTGTGAGCTGCGAGCGCAATTCGTCTATGTCTGGCCAAAAACGTTATTGCGAACGTGCATGGGATTTTTTCGGCGTAGGGAATCTGGAAAAATTAGAAGAGTTGTACCATGTGAAGGGCGTGTCGAATCGCATGTACGTAAAGGAGCAGTTTCACACACTACGAATGACGGAGGGGCGAGTATCTCAGATCATCTGAGTGTTATGAACGGAATCATTGATGAGCTTGAATCCATTGGAGTTGCAATTGATGGGGAGGATTGGGCCTTGAGACTTATCTAGTCTCTTCCACGGTCGTATGAGCACATGAAACCGATATTGATTCATGGAAAAGAGAAAATCAATCTCTATGAAGTTACGGGCAAGCTTCTGTCTAAAGAGAGGAGGCTTAGCAGGGGCAATGATTTGCATGAAAATACTGTAATGGTCACTTACGATGGTAGAAAGACAAACTCTAGGAGGAAAGTGTGTTGGCGGTGAGGACAAGCTGGCCACGTTAAAAGAAATTGTCCGTCAAGGAGAGTCGGTTCGGCAAATGGCTCTGAGGCAGGAAACGGAAACACTTGAGGCAAAACTAACATTGTTTATGGCAGTGACTCTTCTGTCATACTGTAAGTGGTATGCTCGTCCTGACGGCAGGAGACCCGAAATGTTGCCATGAGACAGGACCTTAATGTTGGTGGGTTCAGTTTGCACATGGGCATTTCTTTTGGCGTTAATGCAAGATGTGTGGTATATTCATGTCGGCGGTCTGATGACTTCCGGAGGAGCCAAAAGGAGAAGTTGCACCATACTATCAGCAGGGTAAAATTCGACATGGGCCAAAAAAGGGAATGCTCGGAATTGGTTTATTTTGAGTGGTTATGCTTTATGGTGGAGCACGGTACTTCTAAGAAGCATGATTGCGGTTACAGCGGTAGCGGGAGCTATGAAGATCTTCGGAGGCGGAGTGGGTGTGCAATTGCCCAAAGCCGGAATGAAGATGGTTTTGAAGACGTGATTAGTAACTAGTAATCACATCTTCAAGGTGAAGATTGTCGACACCCACCTCTAATTAAGAGGTGGATTGGAGATGACCACCTCTTGTAATTAAGACTTGGTTAGGAGCTTGGAAAGAAGTGTCGTGCACTTTCCTTTTCTTCAAATCCTCCCTATAAATAAAGGTGTGGGTTGTGAAGGAAAAGTATCCAAAAATATTGAGTCCTTTTTAGCATCTAGTTTCCCTCTTCCCTCTTGTAATATTTATATATTTGTGTGAGGTATATTCGGGGAGTGTTGCGGTAAAAAAGCTCTAAGGGGATCGGTTGGGTTGAGCGAGAAATTGTGTAGTTGTAACAATTTTCTACATAGTGTATTTTCGTTCGGTGCCTCGTGGTTTTTTCTCCGATTTTGGAGTTTCCACGTTAAATCCTTGTGTTGTTACTATTGTCATATTTTATTCGTGTTTGCTTCGTATATCCACGATGGGAAAATCCTGAGGGTGCGTATTTGTCGGCTCAAATACCTATCATTACATGCAGCGTAAATAACTTGACCGTTCTCCAACCAAACTTGAGCTATGCAATATAACTCACAAGACAAATCAAGGAAATGGGGACTATGTATGTCCTAAAGCAAAACGTGCTCATGTGAGTATTCATATTATTTCTTCAAAATAATTCAATTATTTTTTTATTCATTATTTCATTTATTATGTTGTTGTATACTTATTACTTACATATGAATGATTAACATACTATGTTTTTTGTATAAAATACATTGTTCTGATGGAAAACTAAGTCTCATACTTTTGTTAGGAGAGTTACGAACAAAACATGGAGGAAACATACTCCGAGGCTGACACACGTCCAAGTTTTGACCTAAACCTTTGGAGTGAGGCATCAGGAGGGATATCTAAAGGAACGCTCTATGTGTTCGGACAGTTTCCACATGGGGTAGACATACTAGGATCCACACCATCAATGATCTCTCACTAACAAGAATCTGACAAGAAGATCGAGGAGTTAGAAAAATTGGTTGACGAACTTAACTCAAGCAACGATTCATTACTTAAGCAAATGGATAACTTTGAACGAGATCTTCCTAGCAAATTGAGAACTATGTTACAAGAAGTTGGGTGGTCTAATAACGTATATCTAGGTGGCTTATGTCATCACACAAATGGTTCTTAATAAAGATGTTGTTACTAGCGATGCAAATCAAAGCACTTGGGATAGTTTTGAAAATGCTATGGATATTCAAAGTGTCCGTTACAATGAAAAATGTAAAAAAAAAAAAAAGGGCAAAGCAAGGTAATGTAAAGTCTAGGCGTGGTCGATATAATGGTAACACGAGGCGAAATGGAGGCACGAATAAGTAGAATTATTTAAATGCATTTGGTTGTACAATTTAAATTTGAGACAGTATTTGAATTGTTGCTTGTGGTTTGGACCAATTCTTTATTGAGTCCACTTGAAGTTAGGAATTAAATAAAAATTATATTTGATCATTTTCTTTTTAATTTATTATGACTTTTTCATATAAAATAATTAAAATTCTAATAGATTGCTAAAATATATTATTATGTGACAAACATTGCAACATGTTATGGGTATTTAAGTTCATCATAATCTTCCAACGATTTGGATTGATGTTGTTTTGTTGCTATGTTTTGGAATTATCTCCTACAAGCACTATTGACATTTTGTAAGTAATATTCCAACTACATTTCTGTTGCTATGATCTGTTGGAATATTGCAACAAATTCCCAACAAAATAACTTGCCACTGTAACTACATATCTGACTCAGTTTTTTCATTAATACCAACCAAACAAGCGTTGCAATTTCGTAGGAGAATTCCAACAAATAGTTTGTTGCTATTAATCGTTAGAATATTGCGACGAATTACATATAAAATTATTTGTTGCAAAGACTACATATTCGATTAGTTTTTTTATTAATACCAACCATGGAATTGTCCAGTTTTGTAGGAATATTCCAACAAATAGTTGTTGCTAATATCTGTTGGAATGTTGCGACAAATTTCCAACGAAAAAGTTTGTTGATGAAGGTCTTGTGTCCAACAGATTTTTATGTCAATACCAATGGAAAAATCTGTTACAAATTATACCAATGGAATTTGTCCATGGCTGAATTTAGTGATGAAACTTTTAGCAACCAAGCAACCAACAGAATTGGTTGTGAGTAAATCTTATTACCAACTAAAATTAAAGTTTTACCAACAGAATTTGGCATCGTGGTTGTCCTATTTTTTTGTAATGGATCAGAAAATAAAGACTTCCTAAAAAAGACTATTAATAAACAAACTTCAAAATGCATTCCTGCCTTTCATTCTCTTCTTAAATCTTAAATACCCTGGTTCTTTTCTTGGGGTTTCTAGAATAACGATAAGTGTTTCGACTCTAAGCACCCGGGAAAGTACGTATCATCAATAAGAAACATGGTCTTTTTATTTCTTAGAAACTAGGTTATTAACATAGAATATGTGCTATGTTAGACATTTGGTATATATTCCAAAAATTATTGGAAGTTTTATCATGCTTTCTAAGTAGAAAAAATTATATACAAAACTATCAACTCTAAAATTCTAACTAGAAGTGTGCACAATAAAAAACAAGGCAACAATAATCTTCAGAACAACAGAAGAAAAACAAAAGTTGAACATGTTAAATAAATGTTATCATATTAAATTAATTTTTGAAAGCACAACTGGGGAGATTGTTGTTCTCCTTCTAAAATCAATTTGTTGTAAGATAATTACAAGTTCTACAACGTTGGGCGATAAAGAAACAATTGCCAACAAAAGGTTTATCAAAGCATTATTTACAAGTTTTATAGCCCTGGTCGTTAAAGAAACACTTGCCAACATAGGATTATCAAGCGATTAATGAAGAAATATGAGGTTTTATAAATATCAAGCGATTAATGAACTTCGTATAATTAAACTTCGATACATATTTAGGCGAGAGCAACTTCAACAATTAAGTTTTTGCCATTGAAGCAGTAGTAGTCCAACAATTAATCATCTATCAAGAACCTAAAGGTGCATCGAGTGAGAGCCGGAGGAAAATGCAAAATAAAAATAAAAATAAATAAATACTCTCGATATTGATCCAACTGAAAATCGCCCACTTTTCTGATTTTAGTTTTAGCTTTTCAAAGCATACTGCGAAGATCTCCCCTAGCCACTGCCCCTCGCCCGTCAATCTCAATAGCTACTGGGTAACATATCACTTAATATAGTATCTACATGGTGACATATATTCTCTGGTTCGATTCAAATTCCAAACTGAAATATACATCAAGTTCAGACTTCCCTGTTAAAAAGAAAGAAAAAATATACAACATCGCATTTTATTTTTATTTCTTCAACCAATCCAGTAGATACATCATTTTTTTTACAACCCATCACATTATTATATTTCCGCATACATAAACATACATATATAGGTTCCTCCAGAACTGTTTCCATACCCATAAGTCAGCTGGACTAACTTATAAAAAATATTGAGCGAAGAAAACGGAGATCTTATAAACTTCTCCAATCCTGTGATACTGACTGTTTCTTCATTTCCTCTTTTAAGGATGAATTATTACGGAAAATACTAAGGTAAACCGGGTCAAGACCTTGAGGCTACAATTTGATTCGTACATCAAAACTTATAGCCACAAATATTTGCTGTAATATTACAACTTTTCATAATCACATAGTTTAGCCAAGTATACGGTTATTACTGGCTGCAATACCATAGATTGAGGTGGAAAACTCTCATTTGGGCAAACCATTAAACTTCAGCAAGCGGCTTCTTCCAGATCAAACATGCACCAATAGGCATCCATTTAGCTGGCTTTTTTGGTTCCACGGCTATCGTGTTTTTGCTATTTCATTTCAAGACGGTTGATTTCATCTTGTATCTCTTTTGCGCTGCCCATTTCACTTGTCATTCCAGTGTTTATCAAATCAAGCAGGCACCGTAAGCATGACAGATACTCGGCTGTTACTTCATGTGAATCAAATAGTGATTTAAACTACACGAAATACAAAAGCATTCCAGTTAGTAGGCTGCCTTCACTAAGAAAGTCAGATGCTCAGTTATGGGGAAATATGAGAGATACATGATGGTGGAGCACTTAAAACAGTCATTCGAAAAGGAACATATCAAAAGTTACGTACAAAAGAATGAGAATCTAATCCGCCGCTGAGTGAATTGCATTGCATGTATAGCGATGGTGTGATACAAACGAAGAATCAAATAAGGTTACATTATTTACTAGATTCCAGGAGTTTTTAATATAAAGTAGACTTATCAGAGAGTTATTATATAAATTTTACAAGAAAGAAGTTTATCATGTGAACCAAAAACTTGACGTTGATATCTCAAGAATTGTAAGACTTTACAATAATCCAAATATTCTTGCAGCAATTATATATAAGAATAAAGCTTCTCCTCAGCATGAATAAAATTGGTCACAATGGGGGAACAAGCAATGCTTGTACATCGTGAGCCGACGTCCCGAGAATGGTTGTTCATGGCTTATGGGAATCAAGGATAATGGCTTGAAGATATCTCATATTAGGAGTATTTCTAAATTGTTTAGGATTTTAGATTCTAGTCGTATTATTTAGTTAGAATTCTTTATATTGTTTGATTAGTAATAGTGCTTGGTACCAATCAGCAGCCAGACAACATCCTAGTATAATGCATTGCAAACCACATGACGAGATCATTGACAGGAGGCAACGTGGATGCAGTGTACCTCCTTAACAGTAGAAATGCAATGTCGGAGCACGGAATCAATCTCTGTCGAATGATATTCCACCTGAATTTGAAAGCAACAAAAGCACATGTATTCTAGAATTAGAATTATAGATGCAAGGAAGATAATATTTGGTACAATAATGTGACTAAGAAGCATAAAACCTCAAGAACTAGAAGGGAAAACCAAGGTGAACCAACATAGAAGTTAAAATTATGTAAAAGTTAATTAAAGTTTGAATAGATTAATATTTTCCACGTCTGGCATAACATTTGAGGCAGCAGCATTAATGCTTATGCTCCCACAGTCAAAGTTAAAGAGATCGCCATGAACCAAAAAATAGCTTACCTTTGACTTCAGAAAGCCCAGCTTCATTATTTCCAGCGACGCCAGAGAATTCAATGATTGTAACTAGAAATTTTTTCAATTCAATCAGATCAGATTAGAATATTTTGTTAAGCATAGAATTTAAATAGGATATTATCATGATTAGTCAAAACATCTGCACAACACATTAGTAGTCAGTGAGTATGCTAACATGCACATTTAAGTCAATCATGTCGGATTAAAATATCATATTAAATTTTTTGAAAAAACAAAATCCTTGATGGTAGATACGGTGACATATAGTTTCTTCTGATCAGTTAAGAGCCTACACACATGCACATGTATGTGCTCCCTTCTAGGAAAAAAATATGTGAATCTGTATGCTCTCCGTTCAAAAGGAGAATTATGTAATTAATTGAGAATAATAAACTCCCATACCCTGTTCGTGACTTCTAACAGAACAAAACTTTTGCCAGTTGGATGTTAAACAATTTCTCTTTTAAATAAAAAAAAGTTTCGAGACAAATTATATTGGGTGGAACAGATACTACTAGAGACTTGTTCATTTTCCTTACAAAGTGGCATCAGCCATTCCATATTAAGCAATAATCTTAATGGTTAATCTTTTTGAGCTTTTGGCAAATTATCCCTCTGTGTTAAGCTAAATTGGCAAATTACATCTTGTGAAAAATAAGTACGCAAGCGATGACAAGTTTGATATCCTACATGGTGGATAGTGTTATCTCCCAGATATCCAACATTAGCTCGGGATATTTTACTACGCCAATATCTACGGTGGCTTTGCATGAACTTTCAGTACTTGAGGCTGTGTCAAGTCCCATTTTAGTTCTTTCTAGACCCCGCATTCACATGCAATATGCACACGAAATTGGGTACTGGATGTGCTTGTGTGCTTGATTGAGGAAAATTTCCAGGCTTATATCTTTTTGAAGATGGTAGTTAAATTTTGACAACTTATATTTATGTAATTAAAACTTTAGAATTGCTTTCTAAAGAACGAATGGTGTGTAATTTTTATTAGCATGAAGACCTCTGTGAATAATGTATAGTCTGACAAGTTTCAATTAGCTCAAGTAAGACTACTTTACTTAGTTTCTATAAGCTTGAGGCTAATGTTTAGCTTCCATTGTACTGTTATTGTTTATGTAGAATAACTGGCATGTATATATCAAGCACGGTTGGTGGAAAAGTAAAGATAGTCACTGGTTAACGTGATTGATCAATTTCATACCGAACTTCGCCTAAGCTTCATGGATATATATGTACCCACGCTCAGACTGAATAAACTCACTTTTTTCTTCCTTACAATACATTTGATAGTTTATATAATTTTATTTTTTTATATTTGGATGTTTTGTTAATTAATATAAATTTATGGATTTGAGTTGTTATTGGTTATTGGATTGTTCCTTTATTGTATTTTGTTGTGCATTGTGAGTGAATTTGGATTATTTAATACTGGACTTTAGTTGTGGCTTGATTTTATGAACTTCGGTTATGTTATGATAGTGCAATCTTTATCAGTGAATTATGATTGTTTTGAGCTTTTATTGCGGTCGAGTTTGAGATAATGGCTGATTTGGACATATTTGATGATTTGTGAGGGTGAAAATGGCGTAAGGCATTTTATGGGGATTTCTTTAATAGGCGCAGTAATTCAGTTTATTCACTACAGAACTGGCCGTCAAAACTACAACCTAACTCGGTCCAGTTTTCAGCGGGATTCTTTTTGGATATTCGGTGGCCGATTCTTTGAGCACCCAAACCTTCGGACGGTTACACGACCGACAAATGCCACACGTTAAATTGCCTAAACAGCAAGTAAGTGAAAGGTTCTCTGCTTAACGTTTATACTCTTGTGGAGCTATCTCAAGGTTGATCAACAAGTGTTAAATAGACATGGAAATATCAAAGACGAAGTAGGATAGGAATTATATAGTGGTTAACTGGATGTTCCTTGCATAACCAACAGTATTTGTTAAGCTAGACCAAGTTATTAGATCAGAACGGAAGTGTAATAATAATAATAATAATAATAAAAGAAAAACAAGAAGATGCTGCTCTCTTGATGAAAGAAAATACTGGAAATATAGGATTTTCCACAGAACCTGCTGATAAAAAGAAAATTAGTCACACTTAAACATGATCTTAATTGAGAGAACAAGATTCTTTCTAGGACACGCACGGCTTGAAAATTACCAAAAGATAGGTCATTAGCAAAAGACCTATAGATAGTAATACGTCATATCAATTACCCACAAATAATTAGTCATAAAAATATCATTTACAAGAAGAATTTAGAGAGAATATGTTACAGACTGAATTATATATGTTTTCATAATTCCAAACGTGGAAACTAACCAGTAGTAAGGCTGCTGAATGCCCTTCTTTTCCAGTTCTTCGCAGTCCTACATGCTGTATGTTTCCGTTCTGTTTGACAGATTTAACAAGAACTTGCCGAGCTACCCTGTTGACAATAGCCATTGAAATGCAAAGTAAGGTTCGACCAGCTGTATGATTTACTGCATTATGGGTGAATCTCAGATCATGAGGAAGCCTACTGCCATGCGAACGAAAAGTAAAACTTCCGTTTACCAACTTTACAGGATCTACTATCAAAAGACACATGAGAAAAACGATCTAAACAAAATTATAGATTTGTTCTCACTAAAGTTAAATGACTTTGTTTTTTATCGTTATTACGTACACATTCAGTTTGCTTGCTAGTGTCTTCTCTTAAGTTCTACCTTATCTAATATTCATTTTCCCTGTTGATTGACCTCAGACAATTAGTTGCATAATACATACATATGTGATTCATGTACAAAGTGGGACGAAAAGAAAGTGTTATTCTATTACTTATACATGTTGCATGACACCTAACACTTTCTACCTACCTAACCATCACATACCTATAATTCTTCATCTACTACCCCCCGCCCCTTCTCCAGCTCGTTACAAAGCCACACAAGAAAAGAAGAACATTGACTTATAATTAGTTACAATGATTGATACTTTGAAATCGAAAAGTGAGCAACACAGAGATATCCAACCCAACTTGACATTTGCCAAATTCAATCCTCGTCGAAACACCACACGCTTACAAATACCATCTAAACAAACATCGATCACTTGGTACACCAACAGAAGGCGACAAATTAATACTCAATGTCCAAATTTCCCGAAACAAATATAACTCAATCCACTTTCAAACACAACCCAAATAACCATGATCAAAACCGAAAATCAAAATTCAACAAAAACTGTTGAATTTCATCACTCCATAGTCAACCAACTAAGGTAACTTGTGAACTTGCACTAAGTTAGATCGGGTCCACACACTAGGTTAATCACGTAAACCAAATGTCCAAACCCTAAATTCAAACAGTCAAAATTGGAGTCAAGCGCCCAAAAACGTAAACTAAAACTTAAAGTGCAAATGACAGAAGTCCAAAATTAAAACCATCCACAATTCAAATATTCATACCTAACCAACAAAAGTTAAATTTCACACTATTATTTTGTACATTAACATCGCCTCTTAAATACTAAGTCTGGTCAAGTCAACCTAGCTCAGTTGACTCAGGAACAACCACCAATGACAGGTACTCCATGGCACACCAAACTTGATAAGATTAAGCTCGTATTTCCGTGCTAGAGTTGAGTTGGACAAAGGGACATCCACGGGAACTAGAAGTCTGGCAACGATGGACTGAGCGACCCTACAGGTGGAGTGATAAATTTGAAAAGAAAGGAGGAAACTGTACCACAAGGCAACTAGGGTTTGAACATGCATAACTTTGGCAGAGATGCATGGTTGCATACTGGTCTTGAAGTGTATAACGAACAGAACAAGAAAAACAGGGCAAAAACAACATATGTGGCCATGAAAGAAAGCTTAGGTGGCGGCAGCGCTGTGGCTAAGGTTTGCCCCCAAGAACTATGTCTCCCTAGCATTCTTCATCTACTAACTCTTAACACTATTTTCAAGAGACTTATTATCTTCAATTAACTTTTGGTTGACCAAATCAAGAGATGTCCTTTTCTTATTCTTTTTTTTTTTTTTTGATAGAACTTTTCTTATTCTATATTAATCAAAATATGTGCTGCAAATTCACTAGACATTCTCTGGAAGCATAAGGATCTAAAACCTCCTTTATCTGGCAATGACAAGCTTTGATTTGAGTGATACAAAGATGGTTTACTTTGCCGAGATAAAAAACCAATAGGATTAGATGCGCGCAAAATTCTCTTTCCAAATTCTTGTCATGACAGGAACGCTTGATTTGTTTGCCATCAGGGTGCTTTCATTAGATTTATTCTCTCATTGGCTTTAGATTATTTCTTTATCTTTACGCCACTAATTTTCCCACATAGTAGCTCAAGGTAATTCCAAGAGCATAGCCCCCTCAACATTGCATTTGTTGGGTTCTATTGAACTCTGTGAATATTAAAGTATCAATCAACTATGAGATAAGGAGAATTGAATTTGAAAGATTGAGTGTTTCATTTTACAGAAAACTGGTTAAATATGTGCTACATATGTCAAGTTAATTTATTCAATTTTCTTCTTAATGTGCAGGAAAATATCTAAAAGATAAATAAGGAACAAAAAGAAGTATGCTAAACACATTGGAAAAGCTCATACTTATAGTAAGGAGGGTTCCCATAACGAACCTTATTGAACCGTGCAAAAGATTCTTGGCCGTATCAAGCTCAGCAATTGCTTGAGAACTATTTGTCTTCATTAGCTGATTCGAGATGAGGATTTTCACTCTAGCAATATAAAGCAAGTTTGCTGCATTCTATTAACAAGCAAGCATTCTTATCAGTATCACATCTAATTAATCAAACAAGGAAAAGAAAGCCATCTATAGTTACAAGTAAGCCATATACCTATCAAATTGTTGTCATAGGAGAAAAAAAAGAACTGTATACAAACACCACTAGATGATTGCTAGACAGCATCCAGTTTTTGCAGATTGGGTCATCGTGAAAGCAAGCGCATTCAGGGGAAAGTGGATGGTATTTTTCTTACTATATTTGAATTTAATCAGTACAGTGAAGATTTTAGCAGCATATGTGGAAGCATATTTCTAAAAAGCTATAAAGATGGAACACATCTATTAGTTCGGAGAAAAAAATTGATATGATCAACCTGAATATGTTCATCAGGGAGCAAGTTTTTCCTGGCTTGCAGACATCTGCCATAAACAGAACAATGTTATTCTTCAGGAGCAACATGGATTTTCACCTAAATTAGTAAATAATATACCTTTCCAACAGTTCCTCGGCTTCCTCTAACCTCCCTGCTGTTTGGATGGCTAACGCAAGTCGTTCAGCTGCAATAACAGTATCCAAAGATTTCCACCCCTGTATCACAAATAAGTACGGTAGTTGTTATTATGAGTAAGAACGTGGGGATTTCAAAAAGATATGGTCAAAGCCTAACAGAGAAACAACAAAGTAAATGGAAGATGCTGCATATTTTGCTGGAATACTATATCCAAACAAAAGACATGTTATGTAATAAAGTATTCTGGTGGTTGTTCTATGTATCAATGATGTCATCATAGGTATTCGAACCTATGGTGGTTCGAGAACGCCTTTGCAACCACTATTCACTTACATTACAATCAACTTTGAGTATTCTTGTTCGGCACTGTGATAAACACATTACTAGATATTGCATTATCAAGTACGTCGGTCTATGTTGTTGAAATGATATTACGCTATCTGATGGGACTAGAATAATGGTTAATAACAAAGTGGAACTATTGAAGGCAACTTTGGAGTCTTGGGCTTTCCACTTAAGTCAGATCACAACAAAGTGTATGGACCACAAGTCAGTAATAACAAATTCAGACGATGCCGTTGTTTATTAATTAGGATAAGAGATACCAACTGATACCATATTTCCGCTCCATTTTGTAAAATAATGGAGAATTAGATGCAGATAACAACCATTAAAGAGATTCCAAAATATATGGAAAAAAACAGATTGAGACGAATGATGATAACCATCAAATGGTTAGATAACACCACGAGTGGGACATGGAATTTGTGCGATTGTAACTTTTCAATAAGAAGTTCCATCGGAAGTAGATGTGCTTTACTATCTGGTTCTAAATGTTATAATCTTAAGGACATCACACTCCAAAGATAAGTCTAGCTGAATTATGCATGTAATCTTAAGTGAGTTGTAATATGAGAATGGATAAGGTGAGAAAATCTTTACAATGGTATGGTCATGTGAGACATAAAGTTTTAGATTCACCGCAACGCATTAACTCTCTACTTAGGCAAATGTCTAGGATGCCGAGACAACGAAGGAGACTTGAACGAAGGTCTAAAGATTCGTTTCTTTATGCCAAAACGAAAATGCTTAACTTAAAAATGTGAGTGAAGAAAGATAACTCATGCATTCCACTCAAGGTGATTCTCACTTTGTCAATATGCCTGCCCCAATTGATTAGATTACAAGCTTCATGGTTCGGTTGTTTGATAAGATCAGATCGAACTGTAAGAAGCCTTTTCACCCAATGAAAATTGGAAATATATGCTCCAATTTTCTTATCAAGTACTATGACACTGTTCTAAACTCGTTCAGTCAAAAGGAAGAAAGAACCCAAGCACTGTTTAACAACTTCTGCCTACATCTGGAATTTATAAGTCTAAGAAAGGTACTCAAAAAGGAAAGTAGAAATTAAGGTAATACTATTTCAAACTAGTAACTGAACTCTAGTAGCCATTGTGTGCTCTGTTTATAGGGCTAACTCGCTATAAGGCTGCAAAATCTATTGAATAGAGGTGCGATCATTATTCCATGTAAATAAAGTTTTCAACATATAGTGAGGTTTAAATGACTATGTTCCCACCTCTAGGTAAATGCTGACTGAATACAAACTTGAATCCTTAGGATTCCAAATTTGAAGAAACAAATCGTGGCAACAGTTACAAAGAATCATAATGGACAAAAGTAACAGCAAGGGTAGAACAAGAAGCACCTTTGATACTTCCATCATATGCAGAATTTTTCTCAATAAGACCTCAGCCTCAGGAAACCGGTTGGATTTGCTGTACATCTATGTAGAAATGAAAATGATAATATAATACACATGAATTATGATCTATACTGAAACAGAACATATCGAGAAAACAAGAAAAGGATAATTAAAATATGAGCCACTTTGCGGAGTGATATCTCTGCATAGGCGCCTGACTATCATATGCATGCAAATGCACAAATGTAAACATGAGGTTGCATAAAACTTGCAGTTCAGTGCAATATATTTCTCCAGCGACTTTGTTTTTTGGCAGTGTGGTTGTTAGGTTCATGTTGGTACTTCAAGCTTTTACAACCACGAGAATAACGAAAAAAAAAAAACAGAAATACAAATTAAATAATGGATGATCTAATCTTCAATTCCAGGCTAATTCAAATGACCTTTAATGGCTTGTTTACTTCAGATCTTTCTGTGAGCTCGTCATTATTTATATTTGAACTCAAATTTAGCCTAGTCTTCAACCATTCCAAAATCTTTGCTATGCATCAAACCCCTAGAATCTCTTCCTTAACCCCACTTTCCTTTTGTATACATCAAATTGAGGGCTAATTTATGCATGTAGTTGCTGTAGTCTTATCAGCGGTTCAATGACATTTATTTAGACCCGCGACGCATGCCTGGATCATGACTTGGGACCGTCCCACCCCCCAAACATCTTTATATAAATTTGAGTATAATTGAATGTCTTGAGAAATACTGCACTACAACCTGCGCAAGATACTGCATTCTCCTTACGCACACAATAGATTCTCCTTGCCCAACTGCCTGCACAGTCAATGCAAACAGCTTAGAAAAATTAAGATATGCTAAACCCTAAACCCGTGTGTGAGTGTGTGTGTGTGTGTGTGTGTGTGTTTGAGAGAGAGAGAGTGCATGTGCAGCCAAAAGCTTTCATTGTAAAAGCATTTTTACAGACCTCCAGTATCCGGATAGAATCTACAATTAGGTCCGCGGCTTCCATCTCTTTCCCTTGTAGATACAAAACCTGTAAGTCAGAACTGATCAGTGTAGAAGTGGAATTATTCTCTGAAAGAGCAGTACCTGCAGTGCATTCATGTATGCACCTATAGGTCATTTAAAGAATGGCCACAAAAACACTTGATTACAGAAGGTTACATATAGCCTAAAATAGTCCCTGATTGCTGGAGATTATTAGTGTAGAAGTTTGTCATGGTCCCAAATCCATTTATATGTAACCTCAGGACGAGAAGAAGGGGATGCAAAGTTACAGCAAATAATTGTCATCAGAACTAACACAAGACTATTTACATAAATACAGTTGCTTAATTAGCTAATTGTCTTATTAACAATAACATGAGTGGCACGAAATTTTAGCTTATTAGTTTAAGGTTCAACCTTGCATAGAGTACCTAAGCCTTCTACTCTGACCAGAACTTCCTGCCATGATATATCAACTGTTTAACTATAGCACCCCCTTTCACTAGCAATTGACATTATACTGTTCCATTGAAGTAACAGTAAAGGTACCAAAAAGTTCATACTATATGTTAAGGGGGTAGTCTTTTCAGCGAAAATAGGTGAAAAGATCATATTATTGATTGATGCGATTTCAATTCAAGTAAGGTAATTTTCAGCAAACATTAATGATTTTGTTACTGGTCAATGATGCAAGAAGTCTTTGTTTGCATAAATACACAAGGGAGTATTAATTTGAGTAAATCGAATCATGACACACCCCTCCATAAATATTCCACACCTCACAAGGTGTTCTGCTGAGTTATCTAAATTACTGCGGGCTTTTTTTGTGTGTATACATATTATATATATATATATATATATGCATGTGTGTGTGTGTGTCAAACTTTTGCTCACATTATTTTTGTTTGTGATTATTGGCGTAGTGCTCTTTGTGAATAAATCATACCTCAGGGTAATCTTTCTGTTAATTTGATTAGTTTCTCTGTTAAGTCGCTACAAATCAATTTCTAAAGGAATGCATGGAGTGTGGCCAGTGAGATTTAGAAAAATGCTTTGTATATAACAAATATGCATATCCTGCTCCGACGAAGTGCCAAATCTGCAAACCAACTAGTGTCCACAATAGCTAGCGTTTATAATACCTATTATAGACAAAGTGACCCATATTCTTCATTGCTTCACATATTTGAATCTCAATTAGGAAAAATAACCATCAAAGTAATATTTTTTAGCTTACAGTCCCAAGATGATACATGGTATCAGCATAGTCCAAATGAGCTTCTCCCAGTACGCGCCGCTTTATCTAATAAATCATAAAATATAGATTCAGTTTTAATAATCCATGATTGAAGAAGATAATCTCAACGTGATGATTTATACATACCTTCAGCGAACGCTGTCAAAAAAGGGTCAAACAAGAGAACACAAAGCTGTCAGTAATAGATGAACAAAATTATGCAGAACTTTTCCATGAGCATATAAAGGGTAACAACTCAAGAACTGCATGCACGTGCTGCAAATATTTAAGCAACATAATTTCAAGCAGAAAAACTAACAACTGCAACCTCATCTAAAACTTAGGAGCTAGAAAAGAATAGATTAAAGACACATTCAAGGGAAAGGCTTTCTAGAATGGGCAGACCTAGCATGAAGGCTAGATCAGGCTATAGTCCCGGATCAACTTTTGGGTGCAAGGTGTGTATATATATATATATATATATATATATATATATATATATATATCAAATAGAATTTATATGAAAATAACCGGCCCATAAATTAAAGAAACAAAACTACTTTAACCCATTTTAATGTATTTGGAGGAAATTTAGCCCATAGCATAATCCATTGCACCATTTCTTTTATCTTCAACACAACTCTTTTACAAATAACACCATTGAACGATTTTCACACCAAGACAATAATGTTCTTCTGAAATAGAGATTTATCTCAAGCAACTACTACCAAATCCAAATTCCACAAACTCAATTTCTAGATTTCACCAAGTCAAATCCGAAACCATCAAAACCAATTTCTAAACTTTTACCATGAGACATATTATGAACTTTGTTGCTTTTTAGCGAACTAATAGGCGAGTATTATCATGCATTCAAACCCTACTCTCTTTTTCTAACTGAACTTTCTGATGATATACCAAAATCAACAAGTCTTTAAAAGGAAAATAAAAAACCTTGTGTGGTAAGAGGCAAAAAAGAACCATGTGAACAAATAATTAATAAGAAAATGAATGTGTTTTTTATAAATTACTCTTTTCTGCAACTAATGCAAAAATAATAATAATAATAATAATAATTCGCCTATCTTCTTCATATGCTTTTTGTTGAATATTTAGTTTCCTACTTTATAGGAATTAGAGTATCTATAATTTATTCTGTATATTTTTGTAGAAGGTAGTTTCCTTAGTTAGCTGCAATTAGATGTGTATATATATCTTGTACTTGTTCTATTGTAAGAATGAGAAAAACAGAAGATTCCTTCAAAATCTTCATGGTATCAGAGCCTAGGAAATTCAGAAAAGAACCCTAGCCGTACACTCTCATTCCGGCATCCTACTCATACCGGAACTCTTAGCCTTTTTCAGCTATCTCAGTTTTTTTCGTTTTTTCTTCTCTCTCAAAACAAAAAGTCAATAATGTCGAATAAAGAAGCCAGTACTATGTCTGAAATCTCTTCTCCTTCAAGCCAAAATCCAGTTCAACACAATTCTGGAAATTCTGGTAATTCCAGAACATCGGATAATACGACTTTCCTTATCACAAATCATAAACTCAATGGACAGAACTACCTCCAGTGGTCTCAATCTGTCCAGATGTTCATATGTGGTAGAGGAAGAGAAGATTATCTAACCGGAGATGTCTAAATTCCGGAGAAAACTGATCAGAATTACAAGAAGTGAAAGGCTGAGAATCACCAGATTATGTCATGGCTCATAAATTCAATGAATGTGGACATTGGTGACAACTTCCTGCTATATCAAACGGCTCAAGAAATATGGGAGGCAGTAAGAGAAACATACTCGAGTTCTGAAAATACTTCAGAACTATTCGCAGTGGAGACGATTCTTCACGATCTTCGTCAAGAAGAATTAACGGTAACTCAATACTATAATGCTTTAGTTCGTCACTGGCAGCAATTAGATATGTACGAGTTTTACCAGTGGAAGTGTCCAGAGGACAATGCAATATATCGTAAGATAGTTGAGCAGAAAAGACCATTTAAGTTTTTGATGAGCTTGAATAAAAGTTTGGATGATGTAAGAGGCAGAATTATGGGAACAAAACCTCTTCTAAGTCTTCGTGAGACATTTTCAGAAGTTCGTCGAGAAGAGAGTAGGAAGAGGGTGATGTTGGGTAATCTACAGCCACCACCAAATTTAGATGGATCTGCATTTGCTGCTCGTAGTTCACAACCTCCAGCAATTGACAATCACCAACCAAGAATAGGACGACCTTGGTGTGACCATTGCTCTAAACCAGGTCATACAAGGGACACTTGTTGGGATTTACATGGAAAACCTTCGGACTGGAAGCCAAAGAGATCAGCTCAAGGTACTCGTGCACACTCAATCAACGTCATTGAAGAACAGCAATGCACCACTCAATCCAACCCCTTCACCAAGGAAGGGCTAGATATGCTGAAATTGTTGTTGAACAACAGGGATCCACCACACTCTACCGCTGCAACAACAACTAGCTTTCATGCCAAGTCAGGTAAATTAAAATCAATTTGGTGGGTCATTGATTCAGGAGCATCGAATCATATGACAGGAGATATGACACTTTTCTTTGACTATCAACCTAGTCACTCCAATCTTACGGTAAAGATTGCTGATGGCACTTTATCTAAAGTGGTCGGGACAGGATCAGTTCGTATATCACCTGAATTCACTCTCAAATATGTGCTTTATGTCCCAAATCTTGATTGCAATCTGATTTCCGTCAGTAAATTGACTCGTGACAGCCATTGCTTAACCACATTCTTTCCAAATGTGTGTGTTTTTCAGGAATTGGGTTCGAAGAAGATGATTGGCAGTGGTGAGATGTGTCATGGATTATATCTCCTCAAACCACATGGACCTGGAAAAGCCTTCGTTGCTACTACAAGTCTTTCTACTTCTGTTCTCAGTCAATTTAATTCTGATTCTAGCTTCAATAAAGATAGTGAAATCATGATGTGGCACTATCGGTTAGGACATCCTAACTTCTTGTATCTTGAAAAGTTATTCCCTCTTTTGTTTATCAATAAAAATCCAAAGTTATTCAAGTGTGAGATTTGCCAACTTGCAAAACATACTCGATCTGTCTACCCAATGGTTCTGTATCAAACATCAAAACCTTTTGCACTTGTTCATAGTGATATTTGAGGACCTTCACGGGTCAAAAACATTAATGGAGCACGGTGGTTTGTGATTTTTGTTGATGATCACACAAGACTTACTTGGATATTTCTTATGAAAGAAAAATCTGAGGTTGAAAGAATATTCCAGGCCTTCAACGCCATGGTTCAAACACAATTTGGATGCAAAATCCAAATCCTTAAGTCTGATAATGCTAGGGAATACTTTTACTCTATCCTTGGAGAATATTTATCTAAACAAGGGATTGTTCAAGTGAGTTCGTGTGTCAATACTCCGCAACAGAATGGGGTAGCGGAGAGAAAAACCGACAATTGTTGGAAGTAGCTCGCTCCATTATGTTTTCCACAAATGTCCCAAAATACCTATGGGGGGAAGCAATTCTTACTTCTGCTTATCTCATCAATCGTTTACCATCTCGAGTTCTCAAGTTTCAAACACCTCGTCAAGTCCTTATCAACTTCTTCCCTCATGCTTGGTCCTTGTTAGAGGTGGCAAATGGGTGGGTTGGGTTATAAATGGGTCAACCCATTTATAACCCAACCCATTTATGACCCAACCCATTAGTAACCCATTCAAATGGGTTACTAATGGGTTGGTTTATAAATGGGTTGGGCCACCCATTAAACCCATTAATGACCCGTTTAATATTTTTATAATGAAAATATGACACATTATAGGAAAAACATCAAAAATATGCACATCCGGAAAAAAATATTTCGTGTCAACGAAATAATGAAAAACACATATGTTACACAAAAAATATGTTACGCTTAGAAAAGAAACTCAAAAAAAAATCCGACCGCCTCAAAATTATTCTTTTTCCGTCGATAGCTATATTACACCTAATAAACTCATAAAAAAAAATTCGTCCGCCTCAAAATTATTCTTTTTCCGTCGATAGCTATATTACACCTAATAAACTCAAAAAAAAAATCCGTATGCCTCAAAATTATTCTTTTTCTGTCGATAGCTATATTACATGAACTGCATGTGGAACTACGATCTTCCATCTGAAAAAAAATAAATTACATAATATATCAAAGTCAGTTAACTATTTAAGTAATAAAGTCAGTTTATTTCATATAAAATCATGTACATATGTTGTTCATATTTATATGCTTTAATCTGTTACTTCATCAATATAACTTTCCACCATTCACTAAAAAAAGAAAGTTCAACACTCACAACAAACAAACAAAGATTGCAGACAAACAAGAACTATTGTATAAGGTGACTAGGATATTTAAATATTTCCATACATGACATTCACAAAACCAGTACTTATATGTTCATAAAAATTGATACAAACAAATATCTTCTATTGCCAAAAGTACCCATAAAAGAAACTGATTTCCTGTCAATGTTGAAAAAACAATCAACAAATTCAAAGAATTGCCTCCATTAAACAAAGAAAAAAAAAACCCAGTTCAATAAATCAATTAGAGATACCATCATACCTGAGAAATTAAGGATCTTTCAAATAAAACCAGTTCAATAAATCCTTCCTTTTCGATGAATCTAAGATGGAAATAGCAAATTTTTATCTAGGGTTTAAGGAGAATCGAAGAGAGAAAACAAGGGAATGTGTTTTTTTTCTTTAATGGCCCGTAGAGGTATTTTCAGATTTAAGTTAATATTTTGTGTTTTTTTTTAATGGGTCATAATGGGTCTAGTGGGTCACCCATGGGTGACCCATTTAAAGATGGGTTATAAATGGGTGACCCATTTCCAACCCATTTATTAAATGGGTCACCCATAACCCATTTAATTAGAATGGGTTTAGGTGGGTTATTGGGTTGATGGGTAAAACTGCCAAAATTAGTCCTTGTCGTCCAATTTACCTCCAAAGGTATTTGGATGCTCAGCTTTTGTTCATGCCTATCCACAAAATCGAAGCAAACTCAATCCTCGATCCATGAAGTGTGTTTTCATTGGTTACTCTACAAATAAAAAGGGGTATAAATGTTTTTGTCCAACGACTCGAAAAGTGTTCGACACCATGGATGTCTCGTTTTTTGAAAGTAGTTCTTTTTTCCCCAAAACTGAAATTCAGGGGGAGAAAACAACAGAATTTCAGCCTTGGAGTTGGGATTCCCTACTTGAACAGAATTCACTGTCTATCCCTGGTCAACAGCAAACAAGCACTATCCCTGGTCAACAGCAAACAAACACTGTACCATTTTCACAATTGCCCTCTTCGAGTCCAACTTGTGGGTCTACACTTCTGTACCAGATCTGCCATCTACACCAGATCCCATTCCTCATTCAGTAACTAAGGAACTACAACAGGTTTATACAAGGAAAAAGAGGCAAGCCCAGCAGGAGGTTGAACCTATGACACATCTCACTCCTGTCCAAGATTCTGAAATCGACCCAACAACTTTAGAAACTCACACAGGAGGGAAGAATGAGCAAGAGCAAGAGCAAGACGAGGTAGAAAGAGAAGCCGACTTAGAATTGCCCATTGCTCTAAGAAAAGGTATTCGGGCCTGTACTCAACATCCAATTAAAGATTTTCTCTCCTCTCCTACGCAAATCTATCTGGGAACTATCAATCATTTCTTTCAAGGTTGGATGAAGTTCAAATTCCAGCTAACATCCAAGAAGCCCGAGGTCGTCCTGGTTGGGAAAAAGCAATTCAAGAAGAGATCAGTGCCTTGGAAAAGAACGGTACATGGTCCATCACTGATCTTCCATTACGCAAGAAAGCAATAAGCTGCAAATGGGTGTTCACCGTGAAGCACAATGCTATTGGGAGACTTAAGGCACGGTTAGTTGCCAGGGGCTTTACCCAATCATATGGTAATGGTATTGACTATCATGAGACTTTTGCTCCAGTTGCAAAACTCAATACTATCCGAATACTGTTGTCATTGGCTGCAAATTTAGACTGGTCACTTCATCAACTTGATATCAAAAATGCATTTTTAAATGGGAATCTCGAAGAAGAGGTATACATGGAGATTCCACCAGGATTTCAAGAAAAATATGACGACAAGAAGGTGTGTAAGTTGTTGAAGTCTTTATATGGGCTAAAACAATCTCCAAGAGCATGGTTTGGCCGATTCTCTCAATCAGTAAAAAGGCACGGTTTCATCCAGTGCCAAGCTGATCATACACTGTTTGTGAAACGCTCCTCAACGAACAAGATGATTGTTCTTATTGTCTACGTAGATGACATCATTCTAACTGGGAATGATATGGAAGAAATAGAAAGGGAAGAAATAGAAAGGACCAGGCATGCATTGGCCAAAGAATTTGAAGTTAAGGATCTTGGTCCCCTTCGATATTTTTTGAGAATGGAAGTGGCGCGATCCAAGAAAGGTATAGCTGTTTCACAACGCAAATATACCTTGGATTTGTTGAAGGAAACAGGTATGCTTGGTTGTAGACCAGCAAACACTCCAATGGACTCCAAGAAAAAGCTTGGACGTGAAGGAGTCCCTGTAGAAAAAGGGAGATACCAACGTCTTGTAGGGAAACTTATTTATCTTTCTCATACACGGCCAGACATTGGTTTTGCAGTAAGCACAGTTAGTCAATTCATGAATAATCCGATGGAAGAACATATGGAGGCTGTATACCAGATTCTTCGATACCTTAAGAGGACTCCTGGAAAAGGCTTACTTTTCAGAAAAACTGATGATCGAGGTGTGAATTTATTCTCTGATGCAGATTGGGCAGGGAGTTAAAGAGATAGCAAATCAACAACGGGGTATTGCTCATTTGTATGGGGAAATCTGGTGACTTGGCGAAGTAAAAAACAATCTGTTGTCTCCAGGAGTAGTGCTGAATCAGAACTAAGAGCACTTGCAGTAACAATTTGTGAAGGAATTTGGATCAAGCGAGTAATGGCAGAATTGGGCATGGAATTCGGAAATACGGTGAAACTAAAATGTGATAACCAAGCTGCCATTAGCATTGCAAAGGACCCAGTTCATCATGATCGAACTAAGCATGTTACAATTGATAGACACTTCATTGCAGAGAAGATAGAGAATTCTGAAGTACAATTGATATACACTCCAACCAGGGAGCAATGTGCAGATATTCTTACAAAGGCCCTTCCAGGACCTAACTTTGAAAGATTGTGCAGCAAGTTAGGCATGTACAACATGTACAACCCAACTTGAGGGGGAGTGTTGAATATTTAGTTTCCTACTTTATAGGAATTAGAGTATCTATAATTTATTCTGTATATTTTTGTAGAAGGTAGTTTCCCTAGTTAGCTGCAATTAGATGTGTGTATATATCTTGTACTTGTTCTATTGTAAGAATGAGAAAAACAGAAGATTCCTTCAAAATCTTCACTTTTTTTTTATTTGTCTCGTTTGCATCACACAAGGGATTTTTTTCGGTATTAGTCAATCAGGAGTTCATTTTTCCTTTAGTAATAGTTTTTAGAGAATTTGTTGCCCAGGCCTGAGAGTGGATTAGAAACAACGTATTTTATTTGTTTTTAGTTCCAAGGCTCAACTCCAATAACATTTTCATTTGTTTAGGCTGATATATAAATTTTGAAAAACAATAGATATCTAATTCTACTACATATAACTTTGTATTTAGATATTTGTAATTTATTTGTTCAATTTACTTATACTAGTGGCCATGGATAAAAAGTAAAAGACCCTGGTCGACCCCTGCCTTCTAGCAATCAACTTTTTGGTATCCAGGTTATGTTACTTAATGAAATTGTTTAACACACTACCGAACCACAGCATGTCAACCATCTAATAGCAATAAAACAAAATTAAGACTATGCAGCTCATCAAATGATAATTATTGAAGTAAAGACAGGTGTCTTCTCCAGCTCATGTTAACCGTGTCTACTGTCTAAAAAGTGGATAAACATAGACTAGTTTCGAGACAAAATCATGTGATTATTACCTCATAGCAAACGCCAGCTTTTTCCAGTTTCCTCTGTACAAGATAAAATTGACCAAGATTGTGAAGAGCAGCCCCAACTCTAAAACATGGAACGGGTAAAGATTTCATAAATCACATAAAGAGATGAAAACTTCAAGAAAAATGACAGATTAGCAAATAAATGAGGACACCCAGTGGAAAAGGTTCACTTGCACGAAAGTATCACTCTTTCCATTCTATGACATGAATGCCACTATTTTTTTGGGATAAAAGTTCACTTGCCAAAAATCATTACTCTACCATTTTATTATTTTGAGGGTGCTTCCATCAATTTTACCGATACTTCAAGGAAATTAAGAATACTTTCTTAATCTACCTTCCCAAAACCTTCACTACACAAGCTATATAGTCATCAATATGCGTTAGAATCCAGTTTTAAAGATTTACCTTATGTCATCTTTTCCAAAATATTCCTCTAGTATATCAATGGCTTCAACATACAATGGTTCGGCATCATCAAATGCCCTCTTGACTCTATAAAGCTCCGCCTGCAATTAAAACAATCTAGACATAAGAAATCACCAATTTTAAAAAGACGCAGAGGTCTCCACCGAGAAAGCTCAACAGGGATTGTCAAACTTGTCATGCAGTGTGCAGCAAAATCTACAGATAGAGAAAACATATCTTCTACCTTTGCTGAAATGACTTATTTTGATATACACAGCTAAAGATATAAATAGCCATCTTATAAGCAAACAAAATACTTCCCGAGTCCAGAGCAGAGACAACATCCGACTGCCAAAGAAGAGCTTATTAGTCACATCGGGCGGTATTTGAAGGAAATTGTAACTAGCGGAGCTCATAATGTACTTTCCATGAGCATTAATCCAACATGAGAAAACCATACCAAGAAAATACACAAAATCTTAACAGCCTCTCAATGTGGACCCACCAGATTGTTACATGCAGAGGCGACATGAGGATCCCTTTCTCCAAATCCTTCCTTAGCTTCTAGTAATGCAGATAGGAAAAAATTCTCAGCTTGCTCAATATTACCCTGGACGACAAAAATAACCTATATGATGACTTGTCTCCACGAGTACTCGAAGAAAGTTATTGATGAATAACATACAAATGAACCACAAAAGAATGAAAATAAAATACTTGCCTGCATAAAATAATCCCTTCCGTTATCAGTAAAAACTCTCCACTTTGAGGTATGCTCGTTTGATACTAAGGAACCATCCTCAATTCTTCGTAATCCATCACTTTTATCCATACTTGCACTGTTTTTGTAATTTGATTCAACTTCTTCTGCCAAAGCAGGCATGGAATGTATCCCCAGAATGATTGCTGCCAAACAAACATATGCGAGGAATGAATGTTTAAAAACTTCGGCTTAGGAAACAAATAATTATGAGGAAGGATGAGAAAAATGTATTTATTTCAGTAGTAATCCGTTGACATGGAGCAGGTGGATAAGCAAATAATTCTGAACAAAACTTTATTCAAACATGTTACTGGTTCCTTTACCATACAGTTTATTCTCTGTTCCCATCAGGGCAATACAGTTCAATGCACTATGCACTTCACAGTCAGTTCTATTTCCTCATCATCTGAATTTAGGTAACAAGGTCACTTCACTCCTGTAGTTTGCCTGCGCTTCTTGCTCTAGAATACAGCTTACTTTGGACAACTCTTTACACACCCAATGCCAGGTTTTTATTGGTCGAACGCTCTCCAGTGGTTGACAAAACATACATTTTGTATTCTGGTTTAAGATAATAATGTATCTACAGTTTGCCCACATTTTGAATGTGATAAATGTTCACCACTCCTCTTGAAGAAAGTCATTATCTTATACTTCCATCACTGGCTTACAAGAACTTCGAGATCAAAACTTAACAATCATTTGAATCCCCAGAGCCAAAATCACGATTTTAATTGTACACAAAGATCCAAAATCTTCGACCAGAAACTTCTTTAATGGACATCTTCATATTGAGTTTTTCATATGAACCCAAGATACTTCCTCGAGCAAGTCTTTTTATTCCATCATATGTGTGCCTGTAATATTGATCATGCCACTCTCTAATTAATATTTAAGTCAACCACTAATTTCTTCTTCCTAGTAATGAAGATATTTCTACATGAACTTTTTGGCTGATTCCAGATGCAACAAAACAAATACAAAGGACGAGGAGACATGGCCGAAAAGAGGAGTATTAAGGAAGATGTGAGACATGGTCACAAAGAGGAATAACCATCAGACATTTTGCAGTTTATCTGAATAGAACTTACATTTTTATTCAGTATTAATCACACCACAAGTAATTCACATTAACAAACTGAGATTTGCAAGTTTTAACACATATCTTGATTCAAGAATGCACAACACCAAAGTTGATTCAATATCAACTTTGGAAGAGTAATTCAAAGAATCAGTACAGTGAAGAACACATCTCGAAAGTGGAGTTCAACCTGGCTGTCTTATGGTAAAAGGCCTGTACAGTTCATGCTCTATCTAAATTTTCCAGAAAGGTTAAGAATCTATAGCCTGTAAGAAAATGTTCGACCTATGTCAGCAACTACTGGCATCCAAAGCTGACTCCATCAGAAGAAAATATATATATTTCAGATTGGGAACCAATAAATGATATATAAGAAACTAAATCAGTAATAATTAAATTACCAGCTTGTCCCGAAAGGAAAACCCATTGAAATGCTTCCCTCTGGCGTTCCCTCCATCTATAACCTCCAAACTCACCAGCAACTGAATCTTTGAATCTCCCTGCAAATAACATTATAATCAACTATAAGAATAAAAACAAATAGTTCGGACAAGCATATCTAAGGCACAACAGATACCATTTAGAAATTCTGGAAAAAAGACAAAGCCCATAATTTCTTAAGAACCATTTTGTCGTGGTTTAGACGAAATAAAATTATATATTGGTGCCAAAAGTAACATTGTTTCGGAACTACCAAGATAAGCTACGACGACGGATAATCGAGTACTAAAAGTAAAATGATAGTATGCTTGGAGACTTCATATTATTTATACAGGTGTAAATAAATGTAGAAAGAGAAACAGGATCAAGCTTTAAAAGTATGATAGAAGAAGATGTCGATTAGCCAGAGTTTCATGGATTCAAAACCTTCCAGGGAAATAAATATCAACCATCAATTAATTACATTTGCATGTGAAAATTGGATGACGATTCACTCTGATGAATCATACAAGTTGTAATATTATAATACATCTAAAAACAAATTACTTGTCAATCATTCTAGTCATTGATTACCAGTATTTGGCAGCGAATAATATGCTGAATTTCGGAGTCTCGTACATAATTTACCAACTGCTTGCCGAAAAGACATTTCTTCTTTTTATGCGCAGAGAGAGAGAGAGATTTTGGGAGTCAAATTGAAATTCAAGAACCCTAAACCCTCTCAAGTCTGAACGAACTCTTATTAAATGTACAAATGTGACTTTAATTTTCTTTATATTTATTTAGTCGATGATGTCTATTAAGCATAATCCTACATATTATAGCACAACTTTTTCTATTATGAAAAAAAATATTTACCTGAAATTAAATTGCTGCCAACTTGGATTTACATTTTTTTATTTGTGCACCTTTTAAAATTAGTCATTTATAGTGTGTCGAGCTATTTTTAGTTCTCTAAAATAACCACAGTTTCAATTTTGATCTTCCGACAAAATTTCTTGATTAATTTGACTAGACTTAAGTTAAATTGGGAGATTTTTCAGTTTTTCCACCAAAATATTTTTATGTAATCACGCTTACACCCCAAAATATTGAAATAAATATATTTACAATTTTAAAATTTTTATACTTCAAATAGAGTTGAGAGATTTGCAGTTTTGTCATCGAGATTTGTTGATTTCACTAATTTAAGTTATTACTTATAATTTTATCTCAAATATTTATTAAACTCAATTTATTTCTAAAGTTACCTTACAAATAAAAACTCTTGAAATGATATAAACTTGACATAAAAATCATGTTTGGTACCTTATTTTGGCTCATGTTTAGTTTTGGTACCCTAACTTGTCACGTCAACTTTTTGGTACCCTATGTTTGCAAACTTAATCAAGATCAGTACCCCGCGGCGGAGTCCCAAAATTGCCGCCTCCAAAAGTCTATGTGGCTCGTCGTTGACCCAAATTTGGGAATTTTGACTTTTTTTTGACACATGGCCATGATGACATGTATTCTTTAATAAAAAAATCATACAAAACTAAAAAATTAAGTATAAATATACAAATTAATTAAAATTAAAAATTATATACAATAACTCTTATTCGTATTTCTTTACTTAAACATTAATTAAATATTTCTTAACTTTATAATATTAATAGTTATCAAAAAAAAACGTTATAATATTAATTAATTAAAGCATCATCTTCCCTAACCTTACTTTAACAAACCACCACCACCGCCGCTCGCTACCTCCGTCGTCGGAGCTACTCTCGATTTCGGATCCTTTCCTCAACAAACCACCACCACTGTCGCTCGCTGCTCGGATCCGAAACCACCACCACCAGCGCTCGCTGCTCAACGGAAACCTGTTGCTCGTAACATCATCCCACGATGCCGCAAGCGATACCTGTCACATAAGCACAACGCCATACGTTGTCGGAGACTCTTGCCGGCGAATGCGGCGATAGAGATGAGTGACGGGAATTTGACGGCGGCATCGTCGAGGGAAGATGAGAGATTGTATTCAGAGTTGAGTAAATGGGAGGAGGAGATGGAAGAGACGGCGGAGTACGACGGCAATGGCGGTGGGGATGGGTAGTTGTGATGAAATAAGGCGCCGAGAGGGGAGTTGAAGATGAGGAATTGGTGGTGGGGTGATGGGGGTGGGTGGCGGTGATGGTGGAGAGAGGACTTGTTGAAGATGATTGGTTTTTTTTATTTCTTTTCTAATCAATTTTTTAGATTTTTTTTTTGTTTTTCGAAACAAAAAAAAAACTTATATTTATAATAGTTATAACTTTAAAGTTAATTACAAAATTTTATAATAATTATAAAGATTTAATAGTACATTGTTATTGATTTTAAGGTTATGGTTTTTTTTTACTTATTTTTTTGTTTTCATTTTTCCCTTTTTCTTTAAAATTCATTAGTTATAAAAATTGTTTTTTTAAAACAGAATTATATAATAAGTTTTTACAATTTATATAATAAAATTATATAAGTTTTTACAATTTATATAATAAAATTAATTATAAAGAAATATAAAAACTAGAAATCGTTTTTACAATTCAGCATGAACATGTGGCAAGAAAAAAGTCAAAACTGAGATTTTAGGAGTCAACGGCGAGCCAAGTAGACATTAGGAGTGGTAATTTGGGGACGCCGCCGCGGGGGTACCGATTTTGATTAAGTTGGTAAACATGGGGGAAAAAATCACGTTTGGTACCTTAATTTGGCCTCGTTTTCTATTTGGTACCTTAATTTGTCCAACCAACTTTTTGGTACTCTATGTTTGCAAAGTTCATCATGGTTGGTACCTCCCTAGCGGCGTCCCAATTTAACCACCGCGAATCCTATGTGGCTCACCGTTGACCACCCCAGACTCGATTTTGGCCCAATTTTACACACGTGGACAAGCTGACTGGATTAAAAAAATTAAAAATGAAAAGCAAATAAAACTATTAAATCTTATATCACAATTTGTAGTTTTTATATGTCTTTATAATTAATTTCATTATATAAAATTTTGTAATTAACTTTAAAGTTATAAATATTAAAGTTATAACTATTAAATTATATAACTATTTATAAATATAAGTTTTTTGTTTACCAAAAAACCAAAAAAATCCCAAATCTAAAAAAATGATTAAAAAAGAAAAAAAGAAAAACATATCATCTTGACTTCCCCCCCCCCCCCCCCCCCCCCACACACACACCCACCACCGATACCCACCACCGCCACCCACCACCCCCCACCACCAATTCATCACCCCCACCCACCCCCATCACTCCCACCCCCACCACCACCACCACCATCAATTCATCATCCTCAACAACCCTCCCCTCCTCCCCCGCCACCCCCCCAAACCCGCCGCCACCCCCCGTTCTCACAGCCAACCCCCCCCCCCCCCCCACCCACCCGCTAGCGTGTAAGGAGCTCAGAAACAGTCGACTATTCTTGAAACTCTAGGAAGCCATTCTGAAAACCGGAAACCGCATGAATGATAGCACTTATCGGGGAGGAGCACAAGCATTCAAGATCGACACTCTCTTAAAATTGTCTGATGTGAAAGGAACCGATGGAAAGACCACACTGCTACACTTTGTTGTACAGGAAATAATTCGAGGATGATGAATTGATGGTGGTGGTGGGGGGTGGCAGTGATGGGGGTGGGTGGGGGTGATGAATTGGTGGTGGGGGGTGGTGGGTGGCGGTGATGGCTGGTGGGGGGTGATGGGTGGCGGGGGGTGGGGGGGGGGGGGGGATGTTGAAGAAGATGATGCATTATTATATTTTTTACTTTTTTTTGTTTTAATTTATTTTGTTTTTTTTTTAAATTCATTAGTTATAATTTTTTTTAAACATAATTATATAATAAGTTTTTAAAATTTATATAATATATTAATTATAAAGAAATATAAAAACTAGAAATAATAATTTATTAGGAGGGAGAAATAATTTTTAATTTTTTTTATCGAGTCAGCATGCCTACATGGACTTAATTGGGTCAAAATTGAGGGTTTACGGGTCAACGGCGAGCCACGTAGACATTAGGGTGGTGAATTTAGGGACGCCGCGAGGGAGGTACCAACCGTGATGAACTTTGCAAACATAGGGTACCAAAAAGTTGGTGTGACAAATTAAGGTACCAAAAAGAAACAGAGGCCAAATTAAGGTACCAAACTTGATTTTTTCCTGTAAACATTGGGTACCAAAAAGTCGGCGTGACAAGTTAAGGTACCAAAACGAAACATAGGCCAAATTAAGGTACCAAACATGATGTTTTTCCCTAAGTGTTGCGTTCAAATTATAAAATTAAAAAAAAAATTGAAACAATTCTTACAATATATTTTTTTGAACTCTAAAATATTTTATGTTATACAATATAATTTATACATATCATCATGAAATATTTTAGTTTTAATTTAGAAATTGAATATTAAATACTACCTTAAAAACTAAAAAAATAGCATATGATAAATCTTTTCTGAAATTTGAAAATATAATTATATTATTATATGTTATATAAAACTGTATTGATAAACCTGTAATGATTTTTTTAAAAGATTTAAGACCTCAAATACGTATTAGGAAGATTACTTAACCTAGATTAACAAACTAATTACTAATTTAATCATTGTTGATTTAAACACTAATTTAGTAGTTTTTGAAAAAAAAAAAAAAAAGGTTCATCTTCTTCAGCGCACCATGCCATCCCCCAACCACCAGCACCACCATCAATTTTTTTGGCTCAAACTCACCACCATTCGATTTCCCATCAAACTCAAATCGTAAACCCCAAATACGTTATCATAGCCGGAATTTCTATCATCCTGTTCATTCCACTCCCGTGCATTTTAAAATTCGACTACGGCTCTGATAACCACCCAAAACGTCAAATTAGGCCTTCAAAGAAGAGTAGAGTGAGAAAAACTAGAAAAAAAAACGGACGGAGGCGGTGGGATTTCGTGGTAGTGGTGGATGATTTCGTGGTGGATGGTTTTGGGAGGAGGGGGAGGGGTGGGTTGTGACGAAGAGTTTCTTCCTTTTCTTTTTGAAATAAAGAGTTTCTTTAATTGTTACTTATTGAAAAAGTAAGTTTAATTAAAAGGAGATATTCTAAAATGAGTTTTCAAAAGTGATTATAATTGAAAAGTTTTTCTTCCGTTTTTTGTAATTTTATTATTTAGTAAAATGTAAAATTTTTTTATGAATTGAAAAAATTAAGCTTAACTAAATCAAAAATGATGCAGTCGAGAAGGTGTTGGAGTTTATGAAGAAACTGGATCATTCCAAGACCAGAGGCTGATTTTGACTCGGTCTGTTTTTTTATGTGTGATTAGTCTAATTGCATCTGAAACGGTCCAAGAAACAGTTTATGCAAATTCTATCGTTTGGGCCCCAAAAATGTCGTTTTTAGTATTTTTGTTTTAATTATATCTTTTTCTCTGGAACTTGAAATTGCATTCCGCTTGTTGGAGCGTGTTCCACATGGGTAGCAGTTTAAGTTTATGCACTTATTTTGATTTTTTTTCCATTTTTGAAAAAAAATGTTTTTTAGTATTTTAATTGTGTTTTTAGGGTATATTCTATGTAAACTCTAAGAAGACGATCAGTTGCTTATTAAATAAAATTTTGAGAGTTTCTATCCTTTTGCATCAATTTCTTGGTATTCTGCGGAATCAACAAGTTTTTGGTTATCGTGTGTTATTGCAATCTTTCCTATAAGCTTCCGCTACGTTAGTTGGCATCAGTCCCAGGTGTGTTCCTTCACTGTGCCATCTAGAAAACATCACGAAAAAGATAGACGTGAGGAATTCACACAGTTACACCAATAAGTTGAATTGTTGACGCAGCATATGGCGGCGATCGTTGCGCAACAGACTGCTCCAGTGCCAGCACCAAGACCTGAAGACCAATTGTTCGAGGATTCAGAGAAAGAGAATCATTTTCCTCGGACGTAATGTGTCCAATAGTACAATCTACGTTGGGAATCGGGTTTTAAGGTTGACATTCAAGAATTTTAGGGAGGGTTGAACAATGAAGAATTCTGGGATTGGGTAACTGCAGTTGAAGAGGTTCTGGACTTTAAAGAAGTTCCAGATGACAAACGTGTTTCTCTCATTGCGACGAGGTTTCGTGGGAGAGCAGCGACACGGTGGCAACAAGTGAAGGTAACGAGGTCTCGACAGGGAAAACCTAAACTTGTATCTTGGGATAAACTGAAGAAGCATATGAAAAAATAGTTTTACCCTACAATTATGTGTGTACTATGTACCAGCACTTGAAGAATTTGCATCAAAGGGGAAAGGCTGTGAGTGACTATACCACTGAGTTTCACTTGCTGATTACTAGAAATGACTTGATAGAGACGGAGGATCAATTGATGTCACGTTATGTGCGTGTTCTTCGTCCCCAGATTCAAGATACCCTAAATATGTTTGATCTGGTATCTGTCTTTGAGGCACACCAGCGAGCGATGCACGTTGAGAAGGAACAGTCATGAAGAGTCATGAACCCTCTCAGTATTGGGAATTCATCGAATAGCTCACAGGTCACACGTCCCGGTAACACTGTGCAATCGGGGCTACCAAAACGGCACTATCCAACAACCAACACGCCTTGGGGTTGGCATCCTTTGTTTTGGTTGTGGAGTTACGGGTCATAGGTAGTTTGACTGTCCTAAGAACCCGCGCAAAGGACTCTTTGTTGATGAGACTAATGGTGAGTTTGACGGTCTGCCTTTTTTTAGGAGGAATTCGTGGAAGTGACAATAGAGGATGAATAATTTGTGACTGGAGACATTTGCCAAGCTTTAGTGGTGAGGCGCAGTCTCATTACTCTCATGGAAAATAAGAGTGATTGGCTGCGCAACAATATCTTTCAGTCAACATGCACGGTAGAAGGAAAGGTATGTCGGATGGTTATTGATTCTGAAAGTTGTGAGAATGTAGTGGCTGAAGCGGTGATTAAGAAGCTGGGCTTGTAGGCTGACAAACATCCCAAACCTTATAAGTTAGCATGGTTGAAGAGAGGAAACGATGTCGAGGTATCCCAACGTGCTTGAATCAATTCTTTGATTGGGCTTACCTATGAGGATCTGGTTTTGTGTGATGTGGTGGAGATGGATGTGTGCCACCTGCTGTTAGGTAGGCCATAGCAATTTGATAGGCGATCAACTTATGATGGATTCGAGAATACTTATATCTTTCTATTTGGAAGGAAGAGGATTGTGCTGTTACCAAATAAAGGTCTCGCAGTTAGGCGGAAAGGGTACCAACTTCCTAACTAGAAAGAGATTTTAGGGGGAGATGGAGGAGTCAGGGATTGTGTACGTGATGGTGGGTAAACCGGTCGAAGATGATCACAAAGTCCCGCTGGCAATTCAGCCTTTGTTGCAGGAGTTTTGTTGTGATGTTTTCCCATTTGAGCTCCCGAAAGGATTACCATTTTTGCGTGGTATTCAGCACCAAATCGACTTAGTACTTGGTGCAGCTTTACCTAATCGTGCATATTATCGAATGAGTCCTACAAAATATGAGGAGTTGCGTAGGCAAGTGGATGAGCTTTAGGCTAAGGGCACGTAAAAGAGAGTTTAAGTCTGTGTGTTGTTCCTGACCTTCTAATGCCAAAGAAAGATGGGACGTGGCGTATGTGCGTGGATAGTAGAGCGATTAACAAAATTACTGTACATTATCACTTTCCTATTCCCAGAATGGACGGTCTATTGGATCAGCTTACTAGTGCGTGTGTGTTTAGCAAACTGGATTTGAAGAGTGGGTATCATCAGATTCGAATCAGACAAGGTGACGAGTGGAAGACAACATTTAAGAATAGGAAAAGGGTTATATGAGTGGCTGGTTATGCCTTTCGGTCTTTCAAACGCACCGAACACATTCATGCGAGTTATGAATCAGGCTCTTTGTTCTTTCATCTGTAAATTTGCTGTAGTTTATTTTGATGATATTATGATTTATAGTACTAACAATGTTGATCATATTCAGCACCTTCGAGAAGTTCTTAACGTGCTTTGGAGGGATGAGTTCTATGTTGTAGTGAAGAAGTGCTTGTTTCTCACTGATAGTGTAGTGTTTTTGGGGTATGTGGTCTCGAAGGACGGTTTAGCAGTTGATACATCTAAAATAGAGGTGATAAGCCTGTGCCCTCAGCCCACAACTATCACTGAGGTTAGAAGTTTTCATGGTTTGGCTTCTTTTTATTGCCGTTTTATCCCTCACTTTAGTAGCATCATGGCACAATCATGGCACCAATCACGGATTGCATGAAGGGTGGTAAGTTTTAATGGACCAACAAGGCTGATGTGTCGTTCTAGTTAATCAAGGAGAAATTGACCACTGCTACCGTTTTGGTCTTACTTGATCTCAATCGCCCCTTTGAATTACATTGTGATGCATCAAAGGTTGGTATTGGTGGTGTGTTGAGTCAGAGTAACCGCCCAGTGGCCTTTTTAATGAGAAGTTGTCTGGTTCCAAGTCTCGATATAATGCTTATGATGTGGAATTCTATGCCATTGTCCAGTCTGTATGACACTGGCGTCACTACCTTTTTCACAAGGAGTTCATCTTGTATACTGATCATGACACCCTTAAACACCTTGGCACTCAGGACAAGGTATCTGCTCGGCATGCTTTATGGATTGCTTACTTGCAGCAGTTCACCTTCGTGATAAAGCATAAGGCGGGTGCTTTGAACAAGATTGCAGGCACGTTGAGTAGGCATCATAACCTTCCTTTGGAGATGCGCATTGAGGTTTTGGGTTTTGATAGCCTGCGTGATTTATACACTGTTGATCCATACTTTTCTGGTTTGATTATGGATATGCAGAGAGGGGCACATAGTTTACGTGGGTGGATGGTTTTCTATTTCGAGGTACTGAGTTGTGAATTCCAGAGGGCAGTTTGCGTGTGAAGATTATTCAGGAATTGCATAATGAGGGACATATGGCTCATGATAGAACCCTACGTCTCGCGACAACTTCATACTTTTGGCCATCTTTGTGTAAGGATGTTGGCAAGTTTATGGAGCGTTGTCGGGTTTACCAGCTATATAAAGGTAAAGCCACGAATGTTGGGTTATACATGTCACTACCTATTCCGATGCAGCCATGGATGGACGTGAGTATGAATTTTTTTGTTGGGTTGCCTCGAACTCAACGTGGTTTTGATTATATTTATGTGGTGGTGGACCGTTTTCTCGAAGATGATGCACTTTATCCTTGCAAAAAGACTACTCATACTGTTGATGTTGCATTGTTGTACTTTCATGAGGTTTATCGTTTGCATGGGCTGCCTATGTCGATTGTGTCTGATAGGGACACTCGTTTTCTTAGCCACTTCTGGCGTAGTTTGTGGCGTTCGGGGAATACACGACTAGGTTTCAGTAGTGCTTATCATCCACAAACAGATGGTTAAACAGAGGTTGTGAATTGTTCTTTGGGTGATCTACTCCGTTGTCTTGTGGGTGATAACATGAAGTATTGGGGACCATCAATTGTGTCAATCAGAGTTTGCTCATAATCATGCTGTTAATCGGAGTTCTGGGTTTAGTTCTTTTCAAGTGGTGCATGGCCTCGTTCCCAGGGGTCCTCTTGATCTAGTTTCGGTGATTGTCTCGATCAAGATGCATGGCAAGGCGGAGGATTTTATCGAATAGTTGCAGCAAGTGCATTCCCAGACTCGTGATCACTTACAAGTTGATGCCCTGGATTACAAACGTGTTGCTGATGCGAAGAGGCACAATGTTGAATTTGAGGTTGGCGACTTTGTATGGGTAGTACTGACTCAAGATCATGTTCCAGCGCATGAGTATAACAAGCTCTTGGTAAAAAGGATTGGTCCAGTCGAGATTGTTGAGAAGATCAATCCCAATGCTTATCGGTTGAAGCTACATAGTCATATTAATACCTCTGATGTGTTTAATTTCAAGCATTTGGTGCCGTTTTGTGGTGATAATTCTGATGATGATGATGATGATGATGATGCGGATCTGTCTGTGCCAAATTCGAGGGCAACTTTTTCCCACCCCGGCGAAAATAATGCAGTCGAGAAGGCGTTAAAGTTTATGAAAAAACTGGATCATTCCAAGATTAGATGCTGATTTTGACTCTGTCCATTTTTTACGTGTGATTAGTCTAATTGTATCCGAAACGGGCCAAGAAATAGTAGTAATGATCTAAACATCATTAGTGGATATGACTTTAGGCAAATTCCAGCGTTGGGTCCAAAAAATGTTGTTTTTAGTAATTTTTGTTTTAATTATATCTTTTTCTCTAGAACTCAGAATTGCATTTCGCTTGTTGGAGCGTGTTCCACATGAGTAGCACTTTTAGTTTATGCATTTATTTCGATTATTCCCATTTTTGAAAAAAAAAAAACGTTTTTTTTACTATTTTAATTATGTTTTTATAGAGTATCTGTTCTATGTAAACCTTAAGAAGACGGTCAATTGATTATTGAATACAATTTTGAGAGTTTCTCTTTCTTGCTATTCTGCGTAATCAACAAGTCTTTGATTATCGTGTGTTGTTCCAATCTTTCCTATAAGCTCCCGCTACGTCAAAAAATATACTAAATAATATATTATAAACTTGAAGTTATTTTTTCATTATTTGAAAATATTAATTCAAGATTCTCTTTTAATTGGGTTGAATGTAATCATATGAAATATTTGGAACACAATGAAAATAGGCAAATATGCTTACTTAAAAAAATATTGGGGTGTGAGTGTAGTTATATAAAGTTGTTGGATGGAAAATGCAAAAAGAAACTAAGATTCGAAGTCATGTGCATGGCACATGCATAATTCCAGGGGAAAATAGAATATTCTGGTGTCGGAGGACCAAAATTGAAACCGTGGTTACTTAGAGGACAAAAAATGGTCGGATGCACTATAAAAGACTAATTTAAAAAGGTGGTTATTATAGAGGACTAAAAAGTTAAAAAAAAACCCGAAGAAATAGGATGAGATGTCAAGCGCCGAGTTATCTAATGTTCCATATAAATAATTTATCTAAATAATGGATAACAACCATAAATAAAGGTTTAACTAAGAAGCGAATATATTTATAACACTCAGTTAATATTAAAAATAATAAGTTAGATGTGTTCAAAATTTTGATTTTTCTCAACAATTTTTGCTTTAACAATGTCGTCAACTTTTCATAGTTTTAGCAGTAATACACGTGAGATATTTAGTGATCGATGAGTTTAGAGTAAGTCGCGAGTACACCTAGTCACCGACCTACCACCAAATTCATTCACCAATACATAGTGCTCACCTACCTACCACCTAATTTATTTACCGATACATAGTGTTTATATGATTCTTTTTTTTCTTTTGCAAAATAGTTCACTCATGATCTTGACCCCCCCCCCCCCCTCTCTTTTTGCTCTCTTTCGTTGCTATCTTCATTAATTCAGTAAACAACTAATTAGTTGAGAAACTAATTAATTGGTTAGTTAACTAATAACAACAAAAAATGTTTTAAAATTTAGGATGCTAACAATAGGAATTCAACACTATGTAAGTTGCTCGATGGAGCAATGGCTGAATCGAAATATCAGACTCGTTAATCCTTTCTTTTTTACTGTTATTAGGTATAGTAAAATTATTATTTTTATGCTTGTATTAAATCGTTTAGCCGTATTTTGATTAAACTCTAGTTGAAGGGACAAGGGACAAAGTGCAAAAAAATATTTAAACAATTTAAAGCACCAAACATGCTTGAGGGGACAAAACAGTAAAAGTTATATGTCATAAATGGTGTGACTATTTTCTTTAGTTGAATTCATAAAAATATTTGATGTGCCATATTTTAGTATCAACGCATTATAGCTTGACAATGCGCATGTTATCAAATGACAAAGAGGTTGGGATTCACGAGTTGAATAATAAACTAATTAGCTGAAAAGACCAAACGAGCAAAGAAGGCGAAAGTCGTAGGTCAAAACCTTAAGAAAACTTAACCAATAGGGAATTTGATTTATAAAGTCAAATTCAAGATATACAAGGTGCAACTGCACACACTTGTGAGAGGTCCAATTCGACCGATGGGGCTTAATCCGACTTATGCAATCCGACCTATATACAAGAAAAATAATTCTTCGAATTATGAGTAAATATCAAGTTCATAGTTGATGCATGGCGAGCGAGTAGTGTTTATGAATGCAATGAGTTGCTATGCCTACATGTTCGCAAGTGCACGATCAAATAATATAATATGGTAAATAAAGTTACTAACTAAGTGTCGATCCCACATAGAGTTTGCAACTATGGTGCTCACTTAATAGACAATGATAAAACAAATAATAAAGAAAATTAAAATAACAAGTTTTTTTTTTTACCGCAGCAAGTTAAACTAAAATAGATGCCCAAATCGGAGAGTTTACAGAATAAGAGGGACATACCCCAATAGAAAGCAAAGTCTCAATCGACATAATTATTCAACTAATTGCACCATCTAGCTCGGGAAAATCTAAGCTCTAGACTAGGTCTATGACTTTAGATAATACCCACAACACTACAACACCTCCTTAACTCTTCTCACGAGTGTCCTTCACCCTTCTTGGCTACGACTGCCTTCCTCTCTCAGTGACTCCAGCCTAGGATTGTTATCACAACTATGGCTCTTTTGTAGCGTAGTCTTGTTTAGCTTTCAATAGATGGCCTGCTTTCCAAGCAATCAGTTTCATCTCCTTTTGGTGGATCGGGATAGGTATAAGAGTAATAATTTGACCTTTTTGAGCAGTATTCCTTTTGTCCATTCCCTTACTAGCACACGTCAGTCCACAAAACACAGAAAGAGTCCCTATACAGGAGGATGAGCTACACCAATAACACATTTTCCAGTTTTTCACAAGTTATCTTAGTGATTTTATTTTCCTTCACCTTCTTACCCCCTTACCTTTCAATCTGGTTATTAGCACTTCTGCAATCACTTTACAGGCCTGGTGGGGTGTTTGTTGTTTGCCTTGAAAAATCTTCATGTTTCTGGCTTTCCAGATAGCTGCTACAACTTCACCCACAACTGCTCTAATTTCGTAAATAACATCCCCTTTTTTCCTGGATTTGTTGAAGTTCATTATCCATTCCTTTATTTCCTTTGAGCAAAATACTTGTGCTTTTTAGAACCCTACATAATACTTCATAAGACCGATAACAATGAAAGAAAAGAAGTGCATGTGTTTCATCAGATTTATTACATAATATACACTTTAAATTAGGCAAGTTTACAAATTTGCTAAGTCTGTCTTTAGTAGCAGGCCTTTGTTGGAGACTCAGCCAGTGAATAAATGACGCTTTAGGGGTAGTGAAAGTGTTCCATACCTGTTCCCACCACCTTACCTCATGATTATTAGTGACAAACCAGTTATACAACACCTTTTTCTCCTCTATAATAGTTCCTCCTTGCTGAATCTCCGGTTTTTTCTCCTTCACTATGTCTCTATGTCTCTGAGTCTAAGAAGATATTTCCACCATGGAGAGTCACTTTGCTTTATCTCTACTTCGCATATATTATGTTCTTTTAACTTATAAGCCCTCATCCAGTTCTTTCAGATGGTAGTTAGTCCTCCTGTTCTATCCAACTTTAGGAATTGCATAATAAGTACTGTTTTATTCCATCCTAACACTTCATTTATTTGTAGCCCACCATTCTTGTGTTCTTGGCATACTGTTTTCCAGGCTACTATGCTCTTTTTCCCTTCCTCCCTTCCTAACTGCAAGTAGTTTCTACATCTTCGTTCAATTCTTTTGATAACTGCTATTGGTATTGCAAAGATGTGGCTCCAAAAGTTTTGAATGCTCATTAGAACTGCCCTAACTAATTGTAGTCTCCCTGCATAGCTCAACTTTCTTACTTGCCAACTTTGAATCCTTTCCACTAATTTCCTAATTAAGGCTTCTATTCTACTATCTTCAAAGTTTTAAGACTCAGTGGGATTCCTAGATATTTTATAGGAAACTTCCCTTCATTGAAACCCCAGACTCCCTGCAATTGTTCTTTTATCTCATTGTTTACCCCTCCTAAGAAGATGTTGCTTTTAGCTTCACTTATCTTCAAGCCTAACATTTCAGAAAATTATTGCATTATTTCCTTTAGCACTTTCATTGATTCCATATATGTCCTACCAAATAATAGGAGATCATCAGCAAATGTCATGTGATATAATTTAATTTTTCCACACTTAGGGTGGTAATAAAATGATTTTGATCAGTTCTATGTTTCAGTATTCTAGCCAAGTAATCCATACAGAAAACAAATAAGTAAGGGGATATAGGGTCTCCTTGTCTCAATCCCTGCTTCCCCTCAATATTACCCTCAAGACTACCATTAATGCAAAAGGAGAATCTAGGGCTAGTTACACAAATCATAATCAAATGCACAAACTGAGTATCAAAACCATAACCACTCAACAGTTTTTTCAAGAAAAAACCAGTTAACCATATCATACGCTTTCTGAATATAAATTTTAAGCATACCTCTAGGGGATATATTTTTCCTCCCATATCCTCTAACCCATTCTTAGGCTAAAAATATGTTTTGGAAGATATCTCTACCATGGACAAAAGCTGAATGGCTAGGGAGAACCAGGTTAGGCATCATCTCTTTAAGTCTATTTGCTAGAACCTTAGTGATGATTTTATACACAACATTACAACATATAATAGGTCTATATTCAGTTATCGTAGAAGGATTCTTAGTCTTAAGAATTAAGCACACAAAAGTGGTATTAATTTGTTTTAGTGACTTCCCTGTTTGGTGGACTTCTTGGACTGCTTCACTAACCAAATCTCCTGCACTCATCTCATCTGGTCCAGGGCTTTTCTGGTCACTCATTTGAAAAACTGCATCTTTTATCTATTTTCTGGTGAACTGAGGTATAAGCTTCTGGTTCATATCCATGCTCACTACTGGCCCCTGTTTGATAATCTCCTGATCCCTCTCATTTACTGGATAATCAGTGCCCAACAGGTTCTTATAGAAGTCAAGAATGTGCTGAATGATTCCTCCTTTACTGTTGATCAAATTTTCCTCAGTCATATAGCATCAGAATGTTACTCATTCTTCTTCTGGCTTTTATGTCGTTAAAGAAGATGTTGGAGCAACTATCCCCCTCCTACATCCACCCCATCTTTGCTGCTTGTCTAGTCTGATCCATCAGGTTTCTCTTCTTGCCTTCATACTGATTCCTTAACTCTTTCACTTCTGCTTGTCACTCTCTGTCAATTGGGTTGTTCATTACCTCTGTCTGCTTATCATTCAGTGTTTTGAAGCTCTCTTCCACTTGTTTATCCAGGTCTCTGAATTTATTGGTATTCAACTTTTTCAATTTCTCTCTCACCCTTTGTAACTTGTCAACTAGTTGGAACAATTTGCATCCTCTGATGTTTGTGTTTCAAGCTTCCTGAAGTAATGGGATGTAGTCTTTATCCTTAGCCCATATATTCTTGAATCTGAAGGGTATTTTTCTCATTGTGTTATCATGGCCCATTCTGATATATGCCATTGCATGGTCTAAATCTCCAGGTAGCAAGAAGGCAACACTTGACTCCTCTTGTTGAGTTTCCCAGGCCTGAGTTATAAGGACTCTATCCAGTTTGCTATATGTGTGACCATTAGTCCATGTGTAGCTAGGGCCACAACAGTGGTGGTCATAGAGTTGGAGTTCCTCTAGTGAGTTCTTCAATTCTTCCCCCACTTGAGTGCTGTCATTTACCTTACTCCACTTCTCTTCCTGGCTTAACACCACATTTCAATCACCTACCAGAATCCAATGAGTGTCAATAGTGCTGCCTATGTCTTTGAGATCCCTCCACAATTGTTTTTTGTCCTCGGGCTTGTTGTGAGCATATATGAATGTACACCAAAATTGTCTCTTGTTATCTTTAGTTTTCACCCTGTAATGTATGACGGTGGGGGTATTTTAGGAGGCCCAAAAGTGAATTGGGGCCTACCCCAAAAAGGCCGAAAAATAGGAGTGTCGAATTGGGCCAGTTTGACTATTTTTAGGACAGTCGAACGTCGCCCGTTCGACTATTATTTTCAGTACGCGGTGCGGGTTCCACGGATCAGGGTCTATATATGTACCCCGTTCCTCGATATTCATATTGTGGTAAAATTCACAAGTGAACAAAATCGTAACAAGTAATAAAGTGATAGATAGGATTGTCGATCCCACGAGAAATAAATAATTAATTACCAAAATTGATTAACTCTAATTTTATTTGAGAAACCAGATTTGTGATTGTTCAAGCGAAAAGATTAACAATTTACTAACTACAGGTAAAAACTTTAGTCAAAGTAGGGCGTTGAGACAATAGTAAAACAAGTGTATATCAATTAACAATAGTAGACAATAAGAGAAGAGCCGGGAATCATGATTTCACCGTCATTAGTCTGATATAACTTTAATTAAGCATATTATTACGAGTTTCACGTTAAAAATTGTTGTTGGTTACCACCATTTATGCTATATGTACTTTTTCTCAAGTTAAACATAAATTCTACAGCTTTACAACTAGAAAATGAGTCTAGTTACGAAGATGTGTACATGTATGCTTGGTGGTGATTTTATCAACCACATGAAAACGATAGATATATTTCTATTCTATCTGAGAATTCACAGTATTTACTTCGGAGCTATTTCATGAAAATCTCCTCTCGGTTTCAATTCGATCCTTAGTTCACCCAAAAGTTGGCCAATATTTTAGAAGCATTATATTCAGAAATAAATACACCAACTATTTTGACATAGTAATAATATGTGTAATTTAGATTAGATCATCGAAATTAGGCTACGTCACTATCCCAGCAAGTAAATTTAGCACATAATGGAATATAGAACAAGACTATAAGATAAATATAATATCATAAAGTAAATAGAGAAAAGTAAAGAGAGTTTAGAGATCGTTACAGATTTTTACTTCCGTAAAGCCTCCGGTGGACTCCCTAGTACAAACTCCAAATTACTCATCCAATATCAAAAACTACTAATGAATACTACTACTATGGAAAGACTACTTATAGAAGAGAGAATGAAGAAGATTGGTGTGTTCAAAAAATGTGACGTCTATTTATAGTTGATCCGAAAACATAAGACGACATCTCGACCGTTCATCTCGTTTTGATCCAATGGTTCAAAGTTGTCATATAATTGATGAATTTTGGATCACATGATTCATGACACTCTACAGTATTCCATTTGAAAGCTTGCAAGACTGAATATAGACCATTGATTAGCCATTTTGATCTGACGATCAACGAGCGCGCGAGTTGCGTATGTACATTTTAGCTTTGTGCATCTTCACTGTTTTGGTCATAACTTTCTCTCCAAATGTCGGAATCATAAACCGCTTGTTGCGTTGGAAACGAGACATCTGTGGCTTTCTAGTGATTTAAAGAATATGACATAACTCAATCTACAATGATGCTGGTGAATTTTTGAAGTTTCGGTTCTTTGTTGCCAATCATAGTTCAACCTACTAAACATGAAAACAAACATAAAAACACCACAAACTATCAAGAATAATCAAGTAAACAAGTGTAAAAGCATCATAATGATGAGTATTTCCCAAACTCATCACACCCCCAAACTTGTTCATTTGCTTGTCCTCGAGCAAAATGCGTAAAGCAAATAATGCAACAACGCTATTTTAGACTCAGAAACTAAAACAAAGACAAAATTAAAAATAATTTCACATTATCATTTAAATCATGGATCTATTCCGAGAGATTCTTCACACCATCTCTCCACTAATGAGGATAAGATTCATTAAAGATCAATAGGACTTTTTTAGCTTGTAACGTTAGGCTCGAATATGGACTCACTGAAGGATAAGTAAAGGCAGAGCTAGAGACGTAAGATATTACATTCAGAAATATCTTGCACTTCGGTTCTTTCTCCTTTTCGTTCTTCACCAAAATTCATATCCCTCATTTCTTTTTTTTTCTTTCTTCACCACAATTCATATTTCTCCTTCCATTCTTTCTTTCATTCTTTTTGTTTTAGAACATTTCCTTCATATTTCCCCCAAACTTATTCATTTTGACATGTACCAAAGGAGTGATCTTCATATTTCTTTTTCTTTTCATTTGTTTTTCAACATTTTCTTTTCCACATATTTCCTTCTATTTCAAGTTCATGAATGCAATCCAGTCTCTAGAAGGGTAGGATAACTGTTTGTGGCTACATAGGGTAGGTACATGGGCTCAGAAAAAAAAGGTTTAATGAAAGGCTGAGAGGGGTTCTGGTGATTATTTTATTTGTGAAGGGTATGGCTTGAAAGGCTCAAACGTGTTAAAGAAAATACCCCGTCCCTTGGAATACCCTAGGGTCGATAATCATACCTTATGGGGGATGCTAGATGGCTTGCGTAAAGAAATGAGTGACATCAAGAAAACCATGGCCCCTAAGGAAGATCCTACATTTAAGACTTCCCTTTTTATTCCCGAAATTTTTCTAGCTTCCGTTCCGTCAACGTTCCCTTATATAGGGATGCGGCCCGTCAACGTTCCCTTATACACCATGGATGTTGATGGAAGGGATCCACATGATCATATCCACCAATACTTGGTCGGAATGGACCTATCCTCCGCTCCCGATCATGTCCTATGCCGTGTGTTCCCCGTCACCCTCGGAGGACGAGCACAAGCTTGGTTTACCCACCTTCCCCCTAACTCGATAACAAGCTTCGACCGGTTGGCCCACCTGTTCGTGTGATAGTTTGCATGTAATCGACGATATCCCAAATCGGCCACTCATCTCTTCACGGTTAAACAGTAGAAGGATGAACCTTTGCAAGGATACATGAAACGTTTCACAGATGAAGCGTTAGATGTCCCCAATGTCAGTCCAACCATCTTAGCGGACATATTGACGCAGGGACTTCGAACATGGGATTTTTTTCGATACCTCATGGGAAACCATGTCACGAACATGAATGAACTTATGCAAAAGGCAAAAGTTTATATCCTCATGGAGGAAGTCGAAGGAACGAAAAGGCGCATGGAGCATGACGACAACGAGCACCGTGAGCACACAGAATGAGAGGGGAAAGCTAAGGAAAAGGGTAAGGAAGGAAAACCCGCCCCACAAAAAGACAATGGAGGGGTGGTTAAAAAATTCCTATGGCCCGTTCCGTTGCCTCCGATGACTATCGCTCCCCAAGAAGTACTCAACGTAATGAGAGGCAGCGATGAGTTACACTGGCCCACACTAGCCAAATTTCCCAATCGGGAAAGAAACATGGGGAAATATTGCAAATATCATAAAACCTATGGACATACCACCAAGGAATGCACTACCCTACGTAGGGAAGTGCTCCGCCTTTTAGAAGCAGGATACTTGAAGAACTACCTCAAAGAGAATAATCCCGAGGAGCCCAAGTCAAATGTATGGAAAAGGTCACGAAAAGAACAAGAAGAGGAAGAGGCCTCCCAGCCACCGGTCGCGAGAAAGGATCACCGAACACTATCGGTCCCGAGGATGGACCGCGGAACATCGACGGAACTCCCGAGAAAGAACTACAGGGTATCGGAACTTACCTCCTCCCCCAGACTCATATGAGGATAACGCCCCCTCCGGGCGAACGATCAATATGATAGAAGGAGGAGATATCTCGATAACACCCCAAGGTAAGAAGAAAAGATATCTGAAAGAGGCCCGACGAGCAAAACAAGGACTCTTTGTATGCTCTGTTCAAAGATTAAAGCTGCCTAGTATGACCTTCGGACCCGAGGACCTAGCAGGTATAATTTACCCTCACGAGGACCCCCTGGTAATTTCAGACGTTATATACGGATGTGAAATCCAACGGATCCTCATTGACACGGGTAGTTCTGTGGATGTACTCTTCTTTCCCACCTACCTTGCTATGGGACTAAAAAAGAAAGGTTGGAAATGGCTGAGGTCCCCCTAGTAGGTTTCTCTGTAGAAGCCTGCCATACCCTCGGGACTGTGACCCTTCCGATGTCATGGGGAGAGGGAGCCCTTCGAAGGACGGAACCCACCAAGTTTTGGGTAGTGGAAGCCTCTTCACGAACGTATAACACCATATTTGGAAGACCGTCCATCCGAACCTTCAAAGCCATTCCCCCTACCCTTCATCTTAAGGTAAAATTTCCCACCCTCTCAGGTATTGGAGAAGTCCGAGGAAACCAATCTAATGCTAGGGAATGCCGCATGAATTCCATCCCATCGGAAGAAGACGAGCTCCCACTCGGGAATAATAAAAAATGCAAATCTGAAGAGGCTCGGGTTCAACCCGTAGAAGAATTAAAAATGGTGGAGTTGGTAGAAGGAAGCCCTGAGAAGGCGATCAAGATGGGTACCCACATGGAACCGGCGATAGAAGCTCAATTGACTTCCATCCTCCAACAATTCCATCACCTCTTTGCCTGGGAAGGAGGACCCCCGGATGAATCAGCGATAAGCTATGTCAACACTTTCTTAATGTAAAACTAGGGGTTAAACCAATCCAACAGAAAAAGAGAAAGATGGGGCCAGAGCGCAACAAAATTATTCGGGCAGAGATACAACGACTCCTTAGCCTAAAGCAGATTAGGGAGGTAATATACCCCGAATGGTTGGCTAATGTAGTGTTAGTCCCCAAACATGGAGGAAGATGGCGGATGTGTGTGGACTTTACCAATCTTAATGAAGCCTGTCCGAAAGATTGTTATCCTTTGCCCAGTATAGATCAACTAGTCGACTCCACTGTGGATGCGCTCTGCTATCAACCCTAGACAGAGACTAGGGGTACAACCAAATCCCGATGGCGGCAGCTGACCAGGACAAAACTAGCTTCATTACTAACGCATGCACATTCTGCTACTTGGTAATGCCCTTCGGACTCAAAAATGCTGGTGCAACTTACCAAGGGCTGGTAAGTCTCATGTTCGCTGGACTCATCGAAAAGTCAGTAGAAGTCTACATGGACGACACGGTGGTTAAGAGTAATACTGCGGAAGATCATCCCGAGAACCTGCAAAAAACACTGGTCATCATGGATAAATTTGGAATGAAGGTTAACCCTAAAAATGCTCTTTTGGCATCCGAGGAGGAAAGTTCTTGGGATTCAGGGTTACAGAAAGAGGAATAGAAGTCAACCCCGAGAAGGCTGAGGCCATCATAGGGCTTCATACTCTGAAGACAGTCAAAGATGTTCAAAAGCTCACAGGTTGGATGGACTCCTTGAGCCGATTTGTTTCTAAGTCAGCAGAAAAAGGACTCCCCTTTTTTAAGATACTCCGTAATATCAAAGAATTCCAGTGGACCCCCCAGTGCGAAGAATCCCTCGAAGAACTAAAGAGGTATATGGTGAAACCGCCCTTGCTAGTAAAACCTTCACCTCAAGAAGAGCTCTTTGTATATCTGCTGGATGGACTCCACTGCTGGATGCGCTCTGCTATCAACCCTAGACGGAGACCAGGGGTACAACCAAATCCCGATGGCAGCAGCTGACCAGGACAAAACTAGCTTCATTACTAACGTAGGCACATTCTGCTACTTGGTAATGCCCTTCGGACTCAAAAATGCTGGTGCAACTTACCAAGGGCTGGTAAGTCTCATGTTTGCTGGACTCATCGGAAAGTCGGTAGAAGTCTACATGGACGACACGGTGGTTAAGAGTAATACTGCGGAATATCATCCCGAGGACCTGCAAAAAGCACTGGTCTTTATGGATAAATTTGGAATGAAGGTTAACCCTAAAAAATGCTCTTTTGGCATCCGAGGAGGAATGTTCTTGCGATTCAGGGTTACGGAAAGAGGAATAGAAGTCAACCCCGAGAAGGCTGAGGCCATCATAGGGCTTCCTACTCTGAAGACAGTCAAAGATGTTCAAAAGCTCACAGGTCGGATGGACTCCTTGAGCCGATTTGTTTCTAAGTCAGCAGAAAAAGGACTCCCATTTTTTAAGATACTCCGTAATATCAAAGAATTCCAGTGGACCCCCCAGTGCGAAGAAGCCCTCGAAGAACTAAAGAGGTATATGGTGAATCCGCCCTTGCTAGTAAAACCTTCACCTCAAGAAGAGCTCTTTGTATATCTGTCCGTCGGAGAAGAGGTCGTCAGTGCCGTGTTAGTCAAAGAACAGGATAGAAAACATCACCCCGTTTACTATGTCAGCAAGACTCTCCTCGGAGCAGAAACTAGGTATACCCTAACTGAAAAAATCGTCTTAACTCTGGTTACCACGACACGTAAACTGCGCCCCTATTTTCTATCACACCCAATTACTGTATTGACAAAACACCTCTTGAGGGCAATTCTCAATAAACCCGAGTCATCGGGAAGATTGATAAAATGGGCCGTGGAACTCACCGAATACGATATTTCCTATGCTCCAAGGCGCTCCATCAAAGCGCAAGTCCTGGCAGACTTCGTAATGGAGCTAACATGCATTGGGTCCAAGGAAAAATAGCCTTTATGGCACGCCTATGTAGATGGCTCCTCTGTAAGCACGCACGGGGGAGCGGGAATAGTTTTTGTAAATCAAGAAGTGGAAGGCGAAAGGCTCCACTTTGCAGTCAGAATTGATTACCCTATTTCCAACAACGAGGCTGAGTATGAAGCCCTACTCATTGGCATGAGACTTGCAAAAGAAAAGGGGAATAAGGAGAATACTCCTCCACATCGATTCGCAATTGATTGTTCAACAAGTTAAATGTTCATATGAAGCAAAAGAAGAAAGGATGCAGGAGTACCTTCGGATAGTCCATCATAGGCAAGAGTGGTTCGAGGAGTATGATATAGTCCAAATTCCCCCAAAAGAAAACCAAGAGGCGGACGCCTTATCTAAAATGGCCACTCAAACGGCCACCATCCATACCCGAAGGATCACCCTACTCCATGTCAACGAGTCTGAGAAGACCAAGGGCAAAGAAGTAAATGCTACTATGGATCCCCCATCCAGCTGGGTAACTCCCATCAAAGCCTACTTGCGGGATCCAGAAGGATATTCCTCGGACAAGGCCATACAACGGATAATGTCCAATAAAACCATTCGATACTTCCTCAAGGATGGAATACTATTCCGAAGGACATATTCTTGTCCCCACACCCGATGCCTCAATGAAGAAGAAGCCCAACTTGCTCTAGCGGAAACTCACGATGGAACATGCGGAAGCCATACCGGCGGCGAAAGCATGGTCGGACGCCTGATTCGGCAAGGCTATTACTAGCCCACGATGGATAAAGATAGTAAAATCCATGTCGAAAGGTGTAAACCGTGCCAAGCTTACGCCCCTCGGATCCATCAGCCCGCAGCCCTGTGGGAACCCCATCTGACCCCGTGTCCGTTCTCCAAATGGGGCATTGATATAGTGGGACCACTCATCCCTGACGCCGGCCAAAAGAAGTTCCTACTCGTAGCGGTAGACTACTTCACCAAATGGGCAGAGGCGGAGTCCCTAGCCTGAATCACCGCTAGCGCCATCGTCAATTTTCTGTGGAGGAATATCATGTGCCACTTTGGCATCCCTCGGAGCCTGGTAAGTGATAACGGTCTGCAATTCACCAACCAAGAGTTAGAAAAATGGTGTGACCATTGGGAAATCAAACACCGCTTTGCCTCGGTGGGATACCCCCAAGCAAACGGACAAGTGGAAAGTACCAACCGAACCCTCCTAAAGAACATGAAGGCCCGACTCGACTGGCATAAGAAATACCTGGCATATTGTGGGCTTATCGTACCACGCAAAGCACCGCCACGGGCGAAACTCCTTTCAGCCTAGCCTACGGTTGCAAAGCGGTCCTGCCCTCGGAAGTCTCCATAGAGAGCTGGCGAGTCCGAGAATACGAGGAAGTCGCCAACAGCTCGAACCTAGCCATGGCCCTTGATCTCCTCGAAGAAAGAAGGGTAAGAACCGCCATCCGGATTGAAGAGTACAAAACCCGGATGTCACGATACTACAACACTAAGGTAAAACCTCGAACTTTTTAAGTTGGAGACTTAGTGATGAAACGGGTCGGAGCTTCTAAGAATGTGGGCAAGATCGATCCCCGATGGGAAGGACCCTACAAGATAGCAGGGATCGTTGGACCCACAACCTATCTTCTCGCCAATTCCGAAGGTGCAGTACTCCACAACACCTGGAACTCAATCAATCTTAGAAAATACTATGCTTGATGTAATACAACAGTTTGTACATAAATAAAAAAGTTGTTTGTACATAGATGGTTCCCTTACAATACAAAAGGAAATAGGGTTGCTCGACAAAATGATGACTTTACATACAAGTCATCTTGGCAACCTAACCCGAGGGACCATTTGATACAAACTACGAAGTCCCACACATTATAGGTATACCGGACCCTATCCTATACAAAGGCCCTTATACCAACAAAAAAAAGCATTTACAAACTAAGCGCCCCCTATCGGACGCTTCCCTTCCCTAATAAGTCGACGACGCTATTCCTCGGATAGAGAAATAGGATCATCAACGAACACCGTCGGAGCTTCCGGATCCCCGATAACCGAGGGAGAAACTTCTGCAAAAACTTGGCGAATGCTAAGTTCGGGAACAACCAAGCCCGAAGGAAATCCTGGCAGAGCCTGAACTTCATCTCGACACAGTCGATAGCCTATACGGACCAAATCGCGCATCTCACTCTGAAGAGACTCACGAGGACTAGATGGACCTACCACTTCCAACACCGCCTGGACCTTAGCCATCACTAGTGCCACCTCGTGAGTACGAGATGTCTCCAACAACTATTGATTCATCGCGTCTCTCTCTCTCTCTCTTGTGGCGCATATCAACTGCTCATCGGAAAACCGTATCTGGTCCCTTAACTCTTCCATCCTCTTCTCCAAACCCAATACACGGGCTTTCTCAAGCACCAACCGGCGCTCCAACTCCCAAGATTTATTTCTCTCGGCCTGCAAAACCCCATCGTGAACTTCCCGAGCGGTCTCCTTGTCCGTAGCCAACTGGGCTATTTCTTCGTGAGCTTCAAGCAAGCCTTTCTCCAGTTCATCCTGGCGGCGATACACCAAATCAGGATCTGAAGAAGACTCTCATCGGGATCTAATGGCGTTCAAAACCATATAAATATGCATACCAATCAGCCCGTCAACACCAAGGGGATAAAAAAGGTTAGTGCTAAATAGAACATATGAAAAATTTCTATACCTCGCACAAATCTTTACAGGCTAGATCCTGAAGACTGGATAGAGGAAAGGTCCTCATCAATTCACAGTCCGTTGCATTCAATAACCCGCTCAAGTAATTCCGGCAAAAGACCGCCACTGAAGAGGACGAAGGAACGGAACTGCTCTCTCCGAGGGGACGAATCCCCGCAAGAAGAGGATTGCCCTCGAGAGGTGAACGAACAACACGGTCAGGACATTCCACTGGGATTTGAGAACCACCAGGAATAGAGGAAGGAAAACCCTCATCCACCACGTTTACCACATCTCCTGAAAAAGAGCGCGATACCAACTGAGGTATCGGAAAATCCATTCGGTGAAGAGCAGCGGTGGGATCCTCGGAGACAGTGGGAGCTGGGGGGCTGCGACGAACAAGACCCCCTGATCCCTCCCCTCCGAGGAAGGACTCGTCATGATTTCGAGGCTTAATTGATTGGAACCACCCTCCTCCGAAAAGGCGTACCCGCCATTTAGCGTTTGCGCCAAAAAGACCTTATCAAAAGGTTTGATCGCAAACGTCTGCATCTCCGAATATATTAAAAATACTAGCATACTATAAGCCCGAAACAACGAAGAAAACCCCAAAACTATAGAGACAAGAAGAGGAACTTATGAAAAAAGAAATTGATGTAAAGCGGCTGAACATGGAGATTGAACATCTCTACCCCTTCTTGAAGGCCCGCCAAGATCAGACACTCGGGAAACTCCAATAAGCCACTTATATCATAGGTACCCGAGAACAGCCCAGAACGGGACAACACCTCCTCCTCACGTATCAAAGTCTCGGCGTTGGGAGTAACATAGCCAAGACCCCATCAGAGAGGTACCCCCCATAAATCAGCTGATTGGCCCCTCGAGCGAACAAAAAAGAACCTCCGCCTCCAATCCCCTCTACGAGAGCGCGGGTTGGATACATGAGTGAAAGTTCTATTGTTATCCCGATAAGCCAAGCTGAAAAAAGGGGGGCCACCCGCACAAGGGCGCAAGGCAAAAATGGCCCCTACCCGATGAGAAGACATAGGGAGGTTCAAGAGCTCATAGCACAGGATATACCCCACCAAATGACGGTAAGAATTTGGCGTCAATTGACTCAGGCATAGTTGCCAATACCGAAAGAGGGTTTGAATAAAAGGGTGGAAAAACACCCGCATCGCACACCGCATCTGTTCACAATACACCGTCAAGAATCCTGAGGGGGGATCATAAGCCTTGTGTTCGGAGTGTGGTATGACCACATCATACTGGGTATAATCTAAATTATACTCAGTGAAGAGGGTCATAATTGATCCCTCGTGCTCGCTACTCACAGCACTCCCCACTCGGCCTCGGCCCATTAACTTCGCGGGACTCAAAGGAAGCATATCAAACTCCGAAGACTGGTCCTCCAGGGTATAAGATCCCCTGCTCATAAACACCTCTCGAATGTGATTCATCCTGCGAGATTCAGCATTCACGGACTTGGCAACGGCTCCCTTTGAAGAACTCCCCAAGAGAGCCGCTATATCATCGTCTAAACTATCTCGCCTAGAAGAAAAGCTAGCCGAGGAAGCATGACGAACCCCTAGCACCAACGGAGGGGTCCGAACCGAATTCCGAGTGGAGTTGTGAGAAGAAACTGACCCTCCTCGCCTGTAATGTGGAGGCATCATCATGCCAGGTAAGTTTTCACTCCTTATGCAAGGTTAGTTGAAAATTAAAAAGAAAAACGAAAGGCTAAAGCTAGCTATGCAAAAGCCCAGAAGAGAGTGTGCAAGAGATTTAGTGAGCACTATAGCTAAAAGGATTTTTCCTTTGAAATGAGTATAATAGAATTCACTAAGCACTTACATATATATACTTCTGCCCATAGATAGAAGCATGAGCTGCCCAAGTCCTTTAATTATTAAAGCTATGTGTCTAGTAAAAAGCCTATTAAGAATGGTGAAAGTCCATGCGTAAAGACACGTCCTGCTTATATTTTACTTGGCCAACAAGGTTTTTGGTAACTTATCCTTAAGTAATAATTAAGAGTCAGACACTTATAGCTGCGAAAAATTTATTGTGGCTCAAAAAGTAAAAAGACAAAATAGAGAAAGGCGAAACATATTATTCATTAATAAATCCCGAGAAGTCCTCGGAGAATGACCATACATTATAAAAAAACAAAGTAGAAGACTACGAAACTAAACATTTACATATACTAAAATTAAAGAGCAAAAATATAAAAATCCTAAACTATGCCCCCGTGGTTGACGGATGCAGGGCGGGATACGAAGGGGTCGTCACCTTAGAAGAAGTATTCATCGGAACAAGTCGAGAGATCGGTGATAGTACCTCTCCTGAGCCACTGGGCCTCAGACTCGGGCTACTCGATGAATGCATTGGAGAGGGTACAGGAGAATCCCGGGGAGACAACAAGCCACTAAATCTCCCCACGAGTACGCGATAATCCTCGGAAGAGGGCCTCTTCAGCTTACGAATGTCAAAGGACTTGGAGAAGTCCACATCCGACCGCAATAGCGACTTCGCCAATCTAGCACACTCCAAATAACCCCATAACATATGGCATGTTAAAAGCTCTTGTGGCGGCCTATCGGAAGTTTCCGAGTGCTGTCTAAAAGTCTCCTGTTGAGCAAACTGGACCGCCGCGTCAATCTTAGCTTGCACCTCCTCGGGAGAAAGGGACTTCGCCAATTTCTTCTCGGCTGACTTGGCCCGATCGGTAAGCTAGCCTAGCAACCCCTAGAGTTGTCTTTCCCTTGCCAATCCCTCTGCTTTTTCCCCCTCGAGAGCGGCAATCTGACCCCTAAGAGCCCCCTCGGACTCTTTCTTCTCTCTCTACAAAAGAGTAATCCGTTCTTTGGCAGCCTTTTCGGACGCTTCCACCCGCTCGTATACGGACTCCGCCCGCTCCCACTTAAGGCGCAAACCCTCTTTCTCCTTTTGAGCCTCTTGCCAGAGAAAATCGAGATCCAAAATCTTCGTGTGGAGCACATCCTCCCTCGTCTTGCTCTCTTTGTCCTTGGATAGAAGGGACGCCACTTGTGTTCGAAGAAGTTTTACTTCTTCCCCCTCCTTGTGATACCCCTGCTCTACTGCAGCCGCTGCGTCCCGAATTTTCCCGACCTACGAAAAATTAAAAAATACATAAGAATCTAAAACCGATTACCTAAAAGAAGGATGAACAGAAATAAAAAAGGAAGGAGTCAAGCTTACCATGAGAGCCATCCAATTGAGACTCGAATGCATGAAATGAAACCCATCAGCAGGGGTTGCATTCGATGAGGCAAAGAAACGAAGAATCTCTTAGAAATCTCCCTCCAGAACCTGCATAGAGGGCAGAGCTTCTAGCCTACGAGGAGCCACAAGAGTCTGAAAAGTGAGGCCCCTCGGAGAAAGCGTGACGGGGACATGACTCCTCGGAGGAAGGGTCCCCGGAGTTGGCGTCACCACATCCGAGTTGGTAAATACTGGCCAAGGACCTCCAGCAGCAATAGAAGGGCCTGCCTCCCCAACCAGTGAGCTCAGTAGCTCCACCTTCACATCCCTGTCGTCGGACGACGGTTCAAACTCCTCTTGAATGTCCTGGAGTTACCCAACGAAGCCTCCGGACCGGGATTGAGAAACTGTGCCAAAAAATCTTCCTCTACAAAAGACAGTATATATACGTAAGAAGAGAGAATGAACCTAGAAAAGTCATTGAACAATAACTAAGCAAAAAAGAAAATGGTGAGCAAAGAATACTTACCTAAAAGAGAAGACCCTTCGGCCATCGGAGCCTTTCCCTTATCCATGATATCTGCACCGAAAAAGAGGACCTTAGTATCTAAACAAATTCCTCTAAACGGTTAAGAAGATTTCATGAATGACCAACGGAAACGTACCATGAGAAAGATGCTCGAAAGTTGTCCTCTCCAAAGGCTCAGGAACTACCAGAGGCACTGATAGAGAAACTCCTAGCTCACGAGAAGATGATGGTGATGGGTCATCAGAAGAGAGGACCACCAAGTCGGGCACATACTCCTCTGCAGTAGCCCGAGGAGACGGACCGCCCTCGAATATGGGTCCTTCCTCCGAACCCTTAGAAGAACTCCCAGTATTATATGTGGGGGCCGCCGCCAACACCAAAGCTGAGTGAGGGCCCACATAAGTCAGGGGAATGACATCGTAAATTATACCATCCGCCCCGATGATGAAAGGGGAATGATTTTCCTCTTTCTCCTCCATCGGAGGCACGTCTGTGTACTCGGGGGCATCCACCTCCTCTTCAGCAGGGTCCTGCTCAGCAGGAGCATCAGAATTACCACTCGAGGAACGGGCAGAAGAAGTTGCGGTAGATTTTGACCTCTTCCGACCACTCAGAGCAGGAACCGAAGAACTGGGACGCGAATAGTAGATCGCCAAAGTGTCCCCTACATTACAAAAAAAGCAGATAAGTATATTTTAAATTTATAATTATATAAAAGAAAAGACAAAAGACAAGTATAAAATTACTTACCAAAAGGAACTAGCGCCTCGGAACTTAGAGACAAAGGATTCTTTATATGGGCATCGGTAAAAACCACGTTCTGTCGCCCCGACATCTCGAACAGCATCATGAAGTCGTCCGACTCCATTAAAGCCTTCTGGAAAATCACCGGAGATAAGCTTACCTCCGGGTACAAAGTGTATACTGGAGTCTCACCCTCCCTCCAGTCGAAGGGCATATCCCACACCCCCTTCTCAGGTTGCACGAAGAAGTATTTATCCTTCCAGGTGCTATGGGAGCTAAGTGACCCTTCGAGAATCCTCTTATTCTTGGCATTGTCCCGATGACGGAGATGGTAAAAGGGAAACCCCCCGGGAGAAATTACCATGTCAAAAACAGAAAAAAGCGATCCACTTTGCACTCCAAGCCATTCACGTGGAACCAAAACACGAATATGCACAAAGCTGCAAATCCATTCGGAGTCAGCTGACTCGGACTTATGTTGCATGCCTTGAACACCTCACAGAAGAAAGGGGGCATAAAAGATCGCCAGTCAAACTTCATTTGTGCAAAATATACGGCGAGTCAGCCATCGGGAGGATAGCACGCCCTCTCGCTCTTCGTCGGAATCTGAAAGGTCATGTTTTTATTAAAGGCTCCCAAGCTCTTGAACAGAGCGGACACCTGCCCTCGGGTAACAGAACTCAGAATCTTCTCTATTTTGTGAAAATCACGAGCAACAGGAACAACATGCTTCTTTGATTTGGATACCCTAGCCTTTTTAGAGGGCCAAACATTACCCTCTTTTGCCGCCGCAGAAGTGTCACCTCTCCTTTTATGAATACCCGCGGTGGGGCCACCCACAACAATACCCCTCGTAACCGCCGACGCATCAGTGTCGGGAGTGAAAGCTACGGCTCCCGAGGCGGAGGCAGCGGTGATAGGATCAGTAGCAGCAGATGAGGCCATCGTACTTGATTAACAAAGGAAGGGAAAGTGTTTGCAAGAAATTATCGGAAAGAAGATTGCGAAAATTTAGAGGAAAAAATTGCCGAATTAAGAGAAAAGGAGGAGAAGATTTTTGCTTGTCAAAATTTGGCTAAGTGATGAAAGGATAAAGTGAAGAAGAAAAGTAAGGGAGACGGGTATTTATAGGCGATGAAGAGCAACGGTCAGATCGAATTCAAACGTGGAGCATGTTTAATGCTCCACGTAACTCCGCCAGTCGACACGCGCCGCCCAATGCCATAACGGCTATCTGGCCGTTGAAAAATCTGATCGTTACCAACGGTCAGATATTTGAACCGCAACTAACCAGTCAACGGCCGTTACACCTCTACCTTTGCGATCGAAATTTGGGGGGGCTAATGTTAACCGTAAAAAATAAATACAAGATTAAAGAGAATATTAGTCCTAAATATAGGAATTAGTATATGGACAATACTATTGCCACGAGTACTTCCGATGAAATGTACCCACTTCCCACGAGGAGGCCCTCGGAGTGCTACCAATCCGCTTGGTCACTGACTCAAAGAGGTATAAAGGAACACCCGAGGAGACACCAAAGCGTCCCATGGAAAGTCAACGATGAGTAAAGAAAAGATATCTACGTGGCATCGGAAAAAGAACCAACCCCGATGGATCCGCGCGACTCGGATATCCATCAATGCACCAAGAATGACCACAACGGATCCCGAGTCCCAGAAAGTACAAGAATATCCCCTCACTAAACACTCTATGATCCTTAAGCCCTCGAAACATTTCCCCCGAAGGCCAAATACAGAAAATAATGACCTACCAAGGCATAAAACCCCTCGAAACACCTACCCCGAAGATCAAACCCGAAGAACAAGATTATATTAAAACTCGGAATCCATTAGAGTACGTGTTACTAAATTCCCAGAACAAGAACTGACCCTACTGAAGCAACAGGGCCCTCGGAACGAACAAAGTAAAACAGATATACCCCTCAGAATGCCAAAAGAGACAAACACCGCAGAAGCTACCATGGACATACTGGCCAAATGATCTAGTCACTCCGAAGACTACAACCCCTCGTAGAAAATAAACTAGAAAAAGCAACCCCTCAGAACCTTTGAAGTCCTCGGAAGAGATCAAAGTTAATCCTAGTCAGCGCCTAGTAGATGAAGAATGAAAAGATAAGATAAAAGATATCTTCCTCAATACGCACAAAGCAACACATGTAATTTATCTAAACATGCATATCGACAACTGTCCCTAAAAAACCTCTATAAAAAGGGAGACATAAGAAGAAGAAAGACAGAGCCAGATCCCGATAAACAAGTACATAACAAATGTAATAGAGCATTCCGAAGTGAAGTTTAGTGAATACAACGAGGGATATTTTCGTAATATTACAAGCTTTTGAACCACGGGCATGGCGTTCCAACCCCTAAATAAATTCCGTTAATTAGGTTATAATATCCAACCTGTTAACAGTCACCATCAGCACCAAGTTCCACACCTGGAACATAGTAGCATACTATTGTAGCATCCTCAGGAGTTGTACCAAAATCGTTTGTTCCAGACATTGTCGTTGAACGATACGTTAGATGCAAAAAAAATTATTCATCTCTGGAAGTTCAACAAACTCAGCGAGAATCTGAGAAACGAAACACGAGCATTTCCTTAGCCATTTAAACTCAAGAAACATCAGGAAAAATAAGCTAAGTATATAAAATTTTGACATATGTATGAACATATCGAAAATGATATTCAAATATATTGGGAACCAATTTGATATACTAGGTATATCGAATTTTAAAATTCCTGATATAAGGCCAATATCGTGGCACATATCGAAAATTACATCAAGGATATTAGATATACCTTTTTCGGAAGAGGTATATGTTCGCTAAAAAACAAATGACGTTTCTCTCTCCTCTTGTGGCCTATTTATAGCCATCGGGTCCCCAACCTCGCATTTATGACCAAACATATCGAAACAAGTTTTCGATAAATACAACTCGATGTCGAAAATATTCGATATCGATAATTTTTGATTTATTTTCAATACCATTTTCTAGGACACAACCCCGCACTCGCACAGTTCTCACACATAATTCAAATGTAGACCTCGGTGCTACGAAAAGTTATATTGCGGTTCCATCATCACTTTAAATAGAATTCTCGTATTTGAGATCATACATTTGAACTGTGGGGACAAGAGCTACTAGTAACGCAAATTGAATTTACGACCTCGCATTTATGACCTCATATTTGAACTGTGCCCCAACCTCACATTTATGACCAAACATATCGAAACACGTTTTTGAAAAATACAATTCGATGTCGAAAATATTCGATATCGATAATTTTTGATTTATTCTCAATACCATTTTCTGGGACACAACCCCGCACTCGCACAGTTCTCACACATAATTCAAATGTAGACCTCGGTGCTACGAAAAGTTATATTGCGGTTCCATCATCACTTTAAATAGAATTCTCGTATTTGAGATCATATATTTGAACCGTGGGGACAAGAGCTACTAGTAATGCAAATTGAATTTACGAATTATCATTTACAACGGTAACTCCTAAACTGGGGGACTACATAATATGAGTAATTCCTATAATTAGCTAGCCTACCCAATTACATGGGCCAGGCCCAACAGATGGCCGACCCAACACTCCTACATCGGGGATTGGCACATGATATACATTACTATATCAAATATGACATTCGATATAGTACAATGCACACCGAGAATTATGGGTGCGATCCTCGCATCCCGAGGCGTGCATATATACTCGTAATGTATATCGAGTATACTTTCGACATACAATACTCGATATACCTTATAACCAATATGGAGATTGAAAGTGCAGGGTTTTCTGAAATCAATGTTATGCGATGTTGGGACAACATTAAAGATAACATTGAAACCAGAGAGTCTGTACGAAAACTGTTCTTTAATTGCCAAATTTAAGTTTTGCCTTTATTCACTTATTAATCAAGTTCCACGGTTTTAGTTGTTTAAGTTTATGTCCAAGAAGGTATCTTAATCATAAGGAGGAGCTATGGAAGATTCCTTACTTGAAGTTTTCATAATTCAAGTTAAGTTGAATAGTCAACTCAACACGATTTGCAAAGAAGGAAACAAATTGGCAGTTCTCTGCAACTTGATTCTTTCCAGGATTACTCCAATTTGAAGAGGATGTGTTACCTTGCTAGATCGGTAATAAAGGAAACACATATTCAAGAAAGATATCGAGTTCACAAAGAAGCCAAAATTCAACAAGAAAACAACAAGAGTTACCAAAACTGTGAACAACACATCTTGGCGTGCAAGTTTCAAGAAACCTATAAAAGATGTGGAGTTCATCAAGATGAATACAAGGCAATAGTGCAAAAAAATCCGAGAGATTAATCGTACGTTGTATTGTCTTCGTCTTGCTTTTGCGAAGTTTTTGTATCAACTATTTATGATACGATATCCACCAATGAAGAATGGTATTCGTATACTTAAACATAGGATCGTTATCTTCAGGTTGTTTGGATGGAGCCTCGACCCGTTGCCTTAGTACAAATAGGAACCTTGGTAAGGAGACCGCGACCCGCTACTTGATACAAAACACGAACCTTCGTATAATGAAGACGCCACAAACGGTTATGGAGGGTGCCGTTTGATAAGTCGGATTGAACGCCTCAAACGAGGGTGATGAACCCGTTTGATAAGTTCGAAAATAGTTCTTCAAAGAACCAAAAAGAATAAAATCTCACAAAGTTTATAAATATGATAAGTGTTGTCTTACAATAAAAATGGTCTTTATAATTTATAGGAGAGACAAACTTGGTCACTAAGAAATCAACTTATAACCTTCCAACAACTTCTAGGAAAAGAAAACATACATTAACTTGACTAGGAAATCATGAAAGAGTATTCTAGAAAAGGAAAATACATTAACTAGACTAGGAAATGATGAAAAAAAAGTCAAAACTCGTCTTTGACTTTTGACCATTATTTAAAAGGTCACTTGGATCATATTTGACCATGTTTGTTGCTCATTTGGGACTCCTTTATCATTATGGACCCAAACTTGGTTAATTAGTCCCATAAAGAGATGCTCCCATCTTCTTAACAAGCCCTTTTGTGATTGGCCAATTTAAAGTGCGAATTTGGTCCATTCTTGTGACATCTTCTCCATTTGAATTCTTGTAATCTTCTTCTTTTGTCACCGTGTCCATATTTGCATCATTCCCCTCCCGTTGAAAAGGATTTGTCCTCAAATATGTATCGCCTGCATTAAAAGGACTCAAATCAGACACATTGAAAGTAGTAGTAACATTATACTCACCAGGAAGATCCAACTTGTAAGCATTGTCATTGATGCGCTCAATCACTTGAAAAGGTCCATCTCCTCTTGGCAATAATTTGGAACGTCTCTTTTCGGGAAACCTTTCCTTTCTCATGTGCAACCAAACCCAATCTCCCGGTTCAAAGATCATCTTTCGACGCCCCTTGTTTGCTTGCTTGCATATTGTTGAGATCTCTTTTTAATATTGAGCCTTGTCTTCTCATGTATCTACTTAACAAAATCAGCTTTTTTCTTGCCATCTAAATTCACATACTCAGAAGTAGGTAATGGAGTTAAGTCCAATGGTGTCAAAGGATTAAAACCATAAACAATTTCAAATGGTGAGAATTTAGAAGCAGAATGCACAGTTCTATTGTAAGCAAATTCAACATGTGGTAGACAATCTTCCCAAGTCTTAATATTCTTTTCTATGATTGCCCTCAATAGCATAGACAAAGTCCTATTTACTACTTCAGTTTGACCATTAGTTTGTGGGTGACAAGTAGTAGAAAACAACAACTTTGTACCTATCTTACACCACAAGGTCTTCCAAAAGTAACTCAAAAACTTTGTATCTCTATCCGAAACAGTGGTTCTTGGCATTCCATGCAATCTCACAATTTCTTTAAAGAACAAATCAGCAATGTGAGAAGCATCATCAGTTTTGTGACATGGAATAAAATGTGCCATTTTAGAAAATCTATCCACAACCACAAAAACATAATCTCTACCATGTTATGTTCTTGGCAATCCCAACACAAAATCCATAGAAATATCAATCCAAGGTGTAGTAGGAATTGGTAAAGGAGTATACAAACCATGATTTTGCACTTTGGACTTAGCTTGTTTACAAGTGATGCATCTGTCGCATGTTCTTTCAACATTCCTTTTCATGTGTGTCCAAAAGAAATGTTCTTGCAGAATTGCTAAGGTCTTTCCAATGCCAAAGTGTTCCATTAGTCCTCCTCCATGAGCTTCCTGCACAAGTAATTCCCTCAAAGAACAATTAGCCACACAAAGTTTGTTTTCTCTAAATAAAAATCCATCTTGCCTAAAGAACTTACCACTAACATGCTTTTCACAATCTCGATACTCAACTTGAAAATCAGAATAATCCCCATACAAATCCTTGATGTACTCAAAACCAAGCAACTTTGAATCAAGAGTAGAAAGTAAAGCATACCTTCGAGAAAGGGCATCGGCAACCACATTCTCCTTACCTTGCTTGTATCGAATGACATAAGGAAATGTTTCAATGAATTCTACCCATCGTGCATGCCTCTTATTCAGCTTGTGTTGGCTCTTCAAATGCTTCAAAGATTCATAAGTTGAATCACAAACTCCTTAGGCCAAAGGTAGTGCTGCCATGTGTTTAAGGCCCGAACCAAAGCATACAACTCCTTGTCATAAGTTGGATAATTCAAGGCTGCTCCTCTTAGCTTTTCACTAAAGTAAGCTATGGGCTTTCCATCTTGCATAAGAACAACACCTATTCCTGACGCATCACACTCCATTTCAAAAATTTTAGAAAAGTTAGGCAAAGTAAGTAAAGGAGCATTGGTTAACTTTTCTTTAAGTAATTGAAAAGCCTTTTCTTGTTCCTCTTCCCACTTGAATCCAACGTTTTTCTTTATCATTTCGGTGATTGGTGCAGCTATGGTGCTAAAATCTTTCACAAACCGTCGGTAAAAGCTTGCCAATCCATGAAAACTTCGAACATTTCCCACACTTGTTTCAATGTTGACCCGGGATTGGCTTAACATCCATCTAACATTGGTTCTAGAGCATCTTACAAATATTGTGGCGAGAGACATGAATCTGGCTTCAATGTTGACCTGCGATTGGCTTAACATCCATCCAACATTGCTTCCAGAACTTCTTTCAACTATTGTGGCGAGAGTCAGGATTCTGGTTTCAATGTTGACCAGCAATTGGCTTAACATCCATCCAACATTGCTTCCTGAACATATTAATCCTTCAGTCCCGATGATCTTACTTTTTCCCACACTTGTTGGACTAGGACATTCTTGTATTGCCTTGACTTTCTCCTCGTCAACACGTACACCCTATGAACTAACAACAAATTCTAGAAACACAAGATTATCCGTGCAAAAAGTACACTTTTTAAAGTTAGCAAACAACAACCATTTTCTTAGAACATCAATAAGAAGTTTCAAATGTCTAACATAACTATTCAAGTTTTTGCTAAACACGAGAGTATCATCAAACCAAACAAATAGGAATTTCCTAGTAAAAGCATGGTTCATCAATCGCATGAAAAGCATCACTATCCATTTAAACAAACAAATTGTTTCTATAATAATGCTTCTCCATTCATGTCTCTCTTTCATTGCAATTTGATGATAACCACTTCCCAAATCAACTTTCATAACCACACAAGATTCGTGCCTTTTAGTTAGAATATAATCCAAAGTAAGTATGGATTCGTGATACTTTACCATAATTCGGATTGCTTTCTAATTGATGCACATCCTATGAAAACAAGGCAAATTGGGCGGTATATCATTGGGAAAGAGACCATCATATCCCTGCAAGAGAAATGCCTTTGAACTTGTCAATGAAGAAATTTCTTTGTTAGTTCTCAAAAATACTCCACTTTCCAACTCACTTTCTTTTGAAAAAACAGTCTCTTGTGTTCTCTCATTTGCCAAAACCTCAACTTCTTTTTTGTTGGCAACTCTCTGTTTTTCACTCACATCTTTTTGAGTACTCTCTTTTTTTCTCTCATTTGCCAAAGCTTCAAATTCTTTTCGTTGGCAACTTTCTTTTTTTCACTCTTTTTTTTTGAACACTCTCATTTTTTTGTTCATGTTCTTTCGTTTGAAATCTCACTTGATCATCAAACACTTCTTTTGGTGTTAAAGGAACGAGAGTGATTTTTCTCTCATTGTGGACAAAAGAATACTTGTTCGTAAAGCCATTGTGGTTAACTTTACGATCAAACTGCCATGGACGCCCCAAAAGTATATGTCCAGCTTGCATTGGAACTACATCACACAAAACTTCATCCTTGTACTTCCGAATGCTAAATGAAATCATCACTTGCTTGTCAACTTCCACATTAGCACAATCGTTGAACCAATGAAGCTTGTGTGGTCGTGGATGTTTCACCGTAGACAACCCAAGTTTTTCAACGAGTGTGGTGCTAGCAATATTGGTGCAAATTCAGCCATCAATTATCACACTACACACCTTTTCACGAACTTGACATCTAGTTCGAAAGATGTTCTCTCGTTGATCGTTGTCCTCATCGTTCAATTGTGCATTTAAAACTCTTCGTGTAACCGAAGTGTAATCGACATAAAAGGCACTTTATTCTTGATATTTAGACATAATAACCTGCAAAGAAATGTTAGAAAGAAAAAAAAACCTCACAACACTCCCTTACGTGTTTACTCTCAAGTTTTTTTTTCACTCAAAATATGTCACTCGTGTATCACTCAAATATATTGGCTTTTTCCCTCTAATAATCTCACACTCGCTGCCTTTTTCCACTCGTATGTTCTCTATAGGTTTCTCTCGAACTAAATCGAACGGAATCAAATATTGGCGTATCAACCCCGAGCAACAAACCAAATCCAAATATATATTTGTTTCTCACAAGTGCACCAAAGGTATTTCCCAACAAGAAATCAGCAATAAAAGAAATAAAGTTGATACTTCTATTTTATTTCTTTTCTTCTTTTCTTTTTATTTTTTTTGTACCATTACTTTTTTCCTTTTCTTTTTCTTGGTACTCTTTTCTTTTCTTTTCTTTTTCTCTTTTTTTGGACGTTTTTTTTTTTGATGTTTTTTTTCTTTTTTTTTTGGACGTTTTTTCGCTAAGAAATAAAAAAACACAAACTAAAGATAGATGTTTTTGGTAATCCGAAGATTAAACCAAGAACGGATAGGACCTGAAAGATAAAACCTTTGCTTTAGATACCAAATGCTACGATATCCACCAATGAAGAATGGTATTCGTATGGTTAAACGTAGGATCGTTATCTTCAGGTTGTTTGGATGGAACCTCGACCCGTTGCCTTAGTACAAATAGGAACCTTGGTAAGGAGACCGCGACCCGCTACTTGATACAAAACACGAACCTTGGTATAATGAAGACGCCACGAACGGTTATGAAGGGTGCCGTTTGATAAGTCAGATTGAACGCCACAAACGAGGGTGATGAACCCGTTTGATAAGTTTGGAAATAGTTCTTCAAAGAACCAAAGAGAATAAAATCTCACAAAGTTATAAATATGACAAGTGTTGTCTTACAATGAAAATGGTCTTCCTAATTTATAGGAGAGACAAACTTGGTCACTAAGAAATCAACTTATGACCTTCCAACAACTTCTAGGAAAAGAAAACATACATTAACTAGACTAGGAAATGATGAAAGAGTATTCTAGAAAAGGAAAATACATTAACTAGACTAGAAAATGATGAAAGAAAAGTCAAAACTCGTCTTTGACTTTTGACCATTATTTAAAAGGTCACTTGGATCAGATTTGACCATGTTTATTGCTCATTTGGGCCTCATTTATCATTATGGACCCAAACTTGGTTAATTAGTCCCATAAAGAGATTCTCCCATCTTCTTAGCAAGCCCTCTTGTGATTGGCCCATTTAAAGTGCGAATTTGGTCCATTCTTGTGACATCTTCTCCATTTGAATTCTTGCAATCTTCTTCTTTTGTCACCATGTCCATATTTGCATCATTTACATCTAGTTCATAGAAGTTAAGTAGTTCGTACTTGTCTGCTTCGTTGAGTCCGATCAACAAAGAGCGTGTTGTGAATTGGTTATTTGGCCTAAGGCTCTGAAGTTTTTAATAATATTGAAAACTTCTTAAAATTATATCTTCTTGTGTTTTTAATTCCGCTGCATGTGACAACATTCAAGAAGATCACAACTGAGTTAAGGCAACGCCAGCTTAACTCTCAAAGTCGTTGTGTCACTCCACGATCTGACAATTTCAATTGGCGTTAGAGCCAAACACCGACTATACTGGTGGTTTGGAGGTGATACAACACAATGGACAGTGTCAATCCTAATGTCAACAGGATTCCAGTTTTGGATGGCTCTAATTATGCATACTAGAAGATTTGGATGAGGTATCACATCAAAACTATTGATATTCGAGCCTGGCAATCCTTGATCAATGGATACTCTCTTCCAACATTACCAAGAGATGGTGAAGGTGATCTAGTACCAAAACCAGAAGCAGATTGGACAGCAGCAGAGGTAAGTCTCTATAACTCTAATGAAAAGGCTCTTAATGCTATCTTTAGTTGGGTTAATCATCACATGTTCAAGTTAATCCAGAATTGTACAAAAGCCAAACATGCTTGGGATATACTTGAATTACATTGTGAAAGAGATTTTGCTGTTAAAGATTCTAAATATAGGCAACTGCTTCAGCAATTTGAAAAACATGAGATGGGAGAAGATGAAAGTATTGATAGTTACTTTGAGAAAATTCTTGATATTGCTAACTAATGTGAAAATCTAGGTTTTGCTATGACTAATCAAGAGATGGCTTATAAAGCAATGAGAACACTGTCATCTAAATTTTCTCTCAAGAAAATTGCAATGAGTGAATCTAGGAACCTTGCTAATCTACAGTTTCAAGTCTTGATGAATACTCTTAGAGAATTTGAGATGGAGCTTGCCTCACAACCTAGCAAACATAGGGTTGTTTATTTAAGAGGATCAAGTCTTGACAATGAAAGTGATGATAAATATGAATGAATTTCTTCAAACTATGGTAAAATTACTAAGAAATTCAATAAGCTGAACCTTAAAGGTAAAGGCAAAGAAAAGAATCTTAGTAATAGTTCCCTAGGTTATAAGAAATTACCTCCTAAGTTTGTGAAGTACATGGCATCAAAACCTACTCCTTTAGAAGATGATAAGTTAAAAGATGTTCAATGTTTTGAATGTAAAGGATATGGTCATATGGCTAATGAATGTGCTAACACTTTTAGAAAAAGAGGAAATTCTCATTCGGTTTGTGTAGATGATTTCAATGAAGACAACTTTAGTTCTGGAGAAACTGAGGAACAATCAGAAGAGATTCAAACTGCTGCGCTACTCACTCAGATTGACTGGACACCAGAAGACTCTCTGAACTACTTTGGATCTCAATGTTACCCCAACATTCAGGATCCAACATCTGAACAGGAGACCTTCTTTGCAGATTGGGATGAAAATGATGCTGATATTGAATCTAATCTTGTGTCTAACAATGATGAATCTAACATTGATTGTTTCCATGGTTCAGTGGATCTAGATGAAGAATATTTCTTTGAAGGTGAAATGTCCCAGGAGGAAATCATTGAAGACCTGAAGTCTATCTACTACAAACTGCTGCTTGAGAATCACAAACTCATCAAGAGCAGCAAAAGCCTGAAGGAAGAGATTGGATGCATGAAGGAGATGCTGAAACTGTACGAGAAAGATCTTGACAAAACAGAGGCTGAGCTGAATAAGGTAAAGGTAAAATTAAATAAGGCTGAACAAACCATTGCCAAATGGAACTCTTCTACATCTAAGCTTGATGAGATGCTGAGTATGGGAAATCAAGGTAAAAATGGTTTGGGCTATGTTGAGAAACCTCCCTCTGAAGATTTTGATTCTGCCTATTTAAAAACTGGTTTTATCAAGGAAAGTAGTAGTGTGAGTAGTGAAATTCCTGTCAACACTGTGAAAAGGCCTACTTTTATCTGTCAATATTGTTTTCAACCTGGTCACATTAAGCCTTATTGTAAAAAATATAGAAGTGTGATTGAGAAGAAAACAGTAATTAATAGCAGTACCAATGTTAGGAGAACCTCTAATCTGAATGTTATCCCAACATTAGGTAACAAAGCTGAAGGACATAAAAGTAGAACCTGGATTGAAAAGATAAAAACTTCTAAGGTTAAAATTGTTTGCAATGCTGTCTTTTCTGTTGTTTACTCTAACCTTGCAGGTAAGTGGTATTTTGACAGTGGATGTTCAAGGCTCATGACTGGAAACATTGACAACCTGAAAGATGTAATCCTTTTGACTGTTGGAACAGTTACCTATGGAGGAGTCACTAAAGGGAAAATCATTGGAAAATGAGTATTGGATGTTGAAGGATTTCCACCACTAAAGGATGTGTTGTTGGTTGAAGGATTGAAAGCAAATTTAATTAGCATAAGTCAACTTTGTGATGATAACTTGCTAGTTACTTTTGATAAAAGTTCATGTGATGTGATTAATAGTGACAATGTTCGTGTCATGACAGGTATAAGATCAAAGGGCAACTGCTACCTTGCTCAAGATGAAGCTAAATGCTACCATGCCAAGGTAGATGAATATGTCATGTGGCACAAGAAGTTAGGACATGTGTACTATAGAAATTTGGAGAAACTACAGAAGTTAGAGGCTGTGAGAGGACTGCCTAAGTTGACTAGCTCAAGTAAAATTGTTTGTGAAGATTGCCTGAAAGGTAAACAAACAAAAGCTGTTCATCCACCACTTCAGGTACAAAGTACTAACCCTAGAACCAATAAGTTCTTTGAATTGCTACATATGGATCTCATGGGTCCTATTGAGGTTAGTAGCCTAAATGGTAAGAAGTATGTTTTTGTTATTGTTGATGATTTTTCAAGATATACCTGGATTAAGTTCTTGAAAGAAAAATCAGAGGCATTCCACACATTCAAGATTTTGCATGCTAGTATTAAAAATCTGTATGGCACTTCTGTAGGAAGAATTAGGTCTGACCATGGAAAAGAGTTTGAAAATGTAGCTTTGCTAATTTTTGTGAAACTAAAGGCATTTTCCATGAGTTCTCTGCACTTAAGACTCCTCATCAAAATGGGATTGCTGAGAGGAAGAATATAACACTTCAAGAGATGGCTAGAGTAATGTTGAATTCTAGAAACCTATCTAAGAAACTCTGGGCTGAAACTTTGAATACTGCATGTCATATTAGTAATAGGGTTTATCTTAGACCTGGTACTACTATGACACCTTATGAAATCTTGAAGGGTTCAAAACCAACAATTGCACACTTTCATGAGTTTGGTATTAACTACTATTTGCTAAAAGATGGAGACTATTTGAGCAAATTTGATCCCAAATGTGAAAAGTGTATATTTGTTGGATACTCTCCTAATAGTGCTGCTTTCAGGGTCTACAATCCAAGATTGTATACTGTACAAGAATCAGTTAATGTCATTTTTGATGAGCTGACTGTTTCTGCAGGTACTGAAGAAGTCACTGTTTCAGATGTTGCTCCAACATTGGACCCAACATTGAACACAGAAGCTGGAGATGCTGAACTAGAAATGGAGCAAATGATGACTTAACACCAGAAACCCCCAATGTCAGGCCAACATCTGTACTGTCAGATTCTGAAGATGAAATAGTTCCAGTATCCAGAAGAGATCCTCCTGCTAGGATACAAAGAGATCATCCAGCCACTCAAGTAATTGGACAAATTACTGAAAGAGTTAGAACACGCAATAAAGAAAGGGTTAATTACAAGGATATGGTTAAATTGTGTGTTTGTATGTCTTCTTCATGTACTGTTGAAAATGCATCTTGTTTTGTGTCCTCCACTGAACCTAAGAATATAACTGAAGCTCTTAAGGATAGTTACTGGATTAATGCCATGCAAGAGGAACTCTTACAATTCACCAAAAACAGAGTTTGGAATCTAGTGCCTAGGCCATCACATGTGAATGTATTAAGTACAAAATGGATTTTCAAAAATAAAACTGATGAGAATGGTGTAATTATGAGGAACAAAGCTAGGCTGGTTGCACAAGGTTATACTCAGGTAGAAGGTATAGATTTTGATGAGACTTTTGCTCCAGTAGATAGGATAGAATCAATTAGATTACTTCTTACTATTGCTTGCTGTCTTAGGATTAAACTTTACCAAATAGATGTTAAAGGTGCCTTTCTGAATGGTTTAATTGACAAAGAGATTTATGTAGAACAACCTAAAGGCTTTGCTGATCCTAAACATCCTGACCATGTGTACAAACTTGAGAAGGCTTTGTATGGCTTAAAACAGGCTCCTAGAGCTTGGTATGAAAGGCTAACTGATTTTCTGTTAGGCCTAGGTTTCAATAGAGGAGATGGAGATAGAACACTGTTTGTCCTTAGAAAAAGCTCTGATATATGTATTGCTCAAATTTATGTGGATGATATAGTATTTGGCTCCACTAACAAGTCTACATTAGACAAGTTTGTTGAGTCTATGACATGAACATTTGAGATGAGCATGATTGGTGAGCTTAATTACTTTCTGGGACTACAAGTAAAGCAGCTAGAGAATGGTATCTTCCTGAGCCAGGAGAAGTATGCAAGGAATCTGGTGAAGAGATTTGAGCTACAAGAGTCCAAGCCTTGCAAAACTCCTATGTCCTCTTCCGTGAAGATAACAAAAGATGGCACTGGCAGCAATGTTGACCCAACATTGTACAGATCCATGATTGGTAGTTTGCTATATCTCTCTGCCTCTAGACCAGATATCATGTTTTCAGTATGTGTTTGTGCTAGGTACAAAGCTGAGCCAAGGCAATCTCACTTGATTGTTGTGAAGATGATTCTTAAATATATCTCTGGAACTTCACCTTTAGGCATTTGGTATTCTTATGACACTAACACTAACTTGGTTGGTTTCAGTGACTCTGACTGGGCAGGTGATGTGGATGACAGGAAATCCACAAGTGGAGGCTGTTTTTATTTGGGAAATAATGTGGTCTCCTGGTATAGCAAGAAGCAGAACTGTGTTTCATTATCAACAACTAAATCAGAATATGTAGCTGCTGGCAGCTGTGTTACCCAACTTGTATGGCTCAAACACATGCTTTCAGATTATGGGTTAGATAGTGATACACTTCTCATGTTCTGTGACAATCTAAGTGCCATAAGTATCTCTAGGAATCCTGTCCAACATTCTAGAATTAAGCATATAGACATAAGGCATCATTTCCTGATAGCTATGGTAGTGGACAAAGTGATCAACATTGAACATATTGAGACAACAAATCAGCTTGCTGATATGTTTACAAAGCCTTTAGATAGTGAGAGATTCTTCAGCTTGAGGAAATCTCTTGGCATGTGCAATATGTGAGAATGTTGAGGAAACCAGTGTTGACATAACACCACTGTCTAACACTGGTATATTAGTTGTGGTGTAAAAGGTATTCTGTTGTTTTTTCCTTTGTTGAATTTATTTCCTTGTGAGTCTCATTTAATCTTTGTTTTGTCAGATTAGGTTTTTGTGGTTGATCTCTTTGATGAACAACTCTTTCTAGTTATCAGTTTCACATCTTTGTTTTGAAAAAGTAATAAAACTCTTCTGTATGTCTGAGGTTGTGATAGCCTAACATATGGAGAAGCTGGGGGTACACAAAGTTCACTACTTTGATGTCTATTCAGTTGTATCTTACTCATATGGAAGGTGTACAGGACATGTGGTGAAGCTGGGGTACATGATGTTGACATATTCAGCGTTACTCAGTTGTGCTTATTTACATGTTTCTGTTTGTTTGGCCAAGGAACACATTAGGGTGATCCTTTCGACTAGGGTGTTTGAGGTTTATATTTCTTACATTTAGTAGCACTGATCACTTGGTGATTCTCTTGAATGCAGGTTGGTAAACAAGTATGCATAAGGAATTGGGGTGTTGGGGTGCATGATAAATGAATTGCCAACATTCAAGGTCTTTGTACTTGCCTAACTTGCTGCTGTTAATGTTGTTACTAGGGTGTGTGGAGTTCAGGCTGCCCTCATTCAGTATTGATATTAGCTTTATGTTTAGCAACCTTCAACTTTTGGTTCAGATGAGTTATAAAAATAATAAAGATTATAAAGAGATGTGAATTGTGCTGGTTTGAGGAGTTCTTCATAAGTGTTTACCATCTGCCTATTTGACATTACATGGTTGCATTCATGTAGAACTGCATTGTTTTCCTTATGGTTGTTGAGTTGTGTCGGCTTAAGCTTAGGGGGAGTATAATTCATGTGTTGAGGCATACAATTTGGGTGACATACTGAAGGTGACACTTTTTTGTGACTTTCTATGCTGTGGAAGTGAATTTTTCCTTGAATTCATAACTGCTTATCTCTGTGTGGTTCTTGTTATCAATGTTTCTTACTCATGATCTTGATCTAAACAATATGCCTGAGGTACTCACTTGCTATATTGGTTAAGTTTCAGATGTATTTTTGGATGTATCTCAAGCTCTCACATGAATTTGCCTTGGTAAAGCCTGTACCTCCACCTTCTGGTTTGAATGTTATTGAATGTTATCCCAACATTGTGCACTGCCGCAGGCCAACATTGAAAATAGGAACTTAGAAGTTTTCAAATTTTTGAAAACCGCTCTGGTTACCTGTTACTTAAACATTGACGCGTTTGCGCGGGAAAACATAAGTGGGAAGTTTTTATTTGGTAACTACCCACTAACATTCACTCTCTCTCCACTATTCACGGTTATATTAGGAATTAAAACCCTAATTTCCTTATTTGTGCTTACAATTGCCTATTTGTGCTTACAATTTCTGCAAATTTACTCTCTACTCTCAAAATTCTCTCGACTTTCTCTGCAAATTCTCTCAAATATCTCTTACTAACAATGGCAAGCAAGTCGCCCATGCATACTCTTGCACATGTTGCTTTGAGCAGTGAACCCACAGCTGCGCGCACTCGTTCTCACATTCGGGGTGCTGCTGCAAAATCAGAGGATGCTTCAATTGCTGCTAAAAGGAAGGCGATCCCCTACGTACGGCGAGGAAAGAAAGCTAAACAGGGAGAATCGACCACTAATGTGGAGCCAACTGTTGAGTCAACCGCTTCGATCATCAATGAGCCTAAAATTGAGGTAAACATGGATGAACCCAACCCTGAAATTGATGCTGATATAACTGTTGAGGGGGAGGGTGGTGAATGTGTTGATAAATCCGTGGATAAATCTGTGGATAAATTGGTGAGGAAGTGGATTAGGGCTCAAAAGAAAAAGAGCAAGGGTACTGGGGAAAAGTTGAGAACTATGTCTGAGACTGCTAAGGAACATGTTGCGGCTAGGAAAAGACAAAATGAGAGGTTAGCTAGGAAGAAGGCTGCTGAAGCCGAGGAAAAGGCTGAGGAAGAGAGGAAATCTGTTGCTGCTGAGAGAAAGAGGAAGGGGAGGCAAGTTATGGAAGAGGAAATAGAGGTGGTGGATGTTGAGGATGAAGTGGAAGAGGAGGAAAAAGAAGAGGAGAAGACTGATGAAGAGAAGGATGTTGCTGTTGATGTTAATGCAACATCAGGAACAGAAGAATACTCAGATGGGCTGTATATGATCTACCCTGAGGATGAGGAGGACTACTTTTCTCCCTATTATCTTACCAAAGAGTTGGAGAAGAAGTGGGATTCTTTCAAGAGAAGGGAATTTCACACCGAAAGAGCTGTAGAGATGGCCAGCTTCAAGGAACACAAGGTGATGGACTTGCTTGAGACAAGAGGGATGCATCAATCTGTGATGGAGTTGAAGGACTATGCTCTTGAGATTGTCATGGAATTCTACCTGAATCTCTTCAAGTGGGTCAAGGACTATAGATCTCCAAAATATGGAAAGGCTTGGGTGAGGGGGAGAGTCTTCAACATTGAACCCTACACAATCAACAAGATCTGTGGATTCCCACTCACTGAAGAATCAGAGGACCCCTACTATGATGATGTGATTGAAGACTTGACAGGAAGGTTGGTCAACATCTGGAGAGATGCTCTGCCAACCACAAAACTCACTTCCCTTAGTGCTGTCTTGCATAAGATAACATGCTTCAACTGGCTGCCAAGCAAGAATGTCACTGTACTGACTAAGGAATCAGCACTCTTAGTGTACAAAATCAAGAATGGGCTAGCCGTGAACATGGGGGAGAGGATTTTGAAGTCAATGTCTGAAGTTGATGGAAGGAAGAATGGCATGCTGCCTTTTCCCTCACTCATCTGCAGAATCCTTAGCAAGCAAGGATTGAAGACAAGTGTCAGTGTGGGCTAGAGGAAGAATGATGTTGACCTGACAATTCTCCCAAGCTACTTGTCTGGATTAAGAGTGAGAGATCTTCCTTGGAACCCAAAAGGAGTGGTGAGACCAAGAACTGAGAAGAAGAAGGCTCAGGAGTTTGCTGCAACTTTAGTGCCTATGTGCAAAGAGGAAGATTGCGTGGCCATAACCTCAATTTTTGTGGATCATCTGCTGAATTGGTACATGGGGAAAATTGCTGATACTCAGTGGGAGATTGAGGAAAGGAAGGAGCATCTCAAAGAGATATAGGACATGGTGAAAAAATTGGAGAAACTCCCTTCTTCACAAAAAGGGGGAGAGTAGTTCCAAGTTTTAAATTTAGTTTTCTAGTTTATATTTTGTTTCTTAAGAAGTGCTGATATGTTTGTGTTGCTGGTACATTTATCTCTATTTAGTTTATTTTGATCAAGGAACATGTCCTTGATATCTAGCTATGGCCTGTAACTCTAAGTATTACTACTGTGTGTACTGCTCTAACTGCTATTGCTTATGAAAGCACATTTTGAACTGCTGTTCTGGTTAACCTTGTATGCAAGAAACTCACTGGTTTCAATGTTGAGGCAACATTGATGAATGTTGGGGTCTGAACATCTTTTGATGTAGTGATGACCTTAATATTTGTCTTTTCTAGTTTAACTTTGAATATGTTTGCTTGCATTGAGGGGGAGCGATTTAGTAGTTTAATTTGTTTCTTGTTGATACTAACTTTCTGGATATAAGACTTGATTGGAACATGTATTGGTTTTGTGAAGAAAGGCAAAAAGGGGGAGATTGAAAGTGCAGGGTTTTCTGGAATCAATGTTATGCAAAGTTGGGACAACATTGAGGATAAAATTGAAACCAGAGAGTCTGTACGGAAATTGTTCTTTAATTGCCAAATTTAAGTTTTGCCTTTATTCACTTATTAATCAAGTTCCACGGTTTTAGTTGTTTATGTTTATGTCCAGGAAGGTATCTTAATCATAAGGAAGAGCTATGGAAGATTCCTTACTTGAAGTTTCCATAATTCAAGTTAAGTTGAATAGTCAACTCAACACGATTTGCAAAGAAGGAAACAAATTGGTGGTTCTCTGCAACTTGATTATTACCAGGATTACTCCGATTTGAAGAAGATGTGTTACCTTGCTAGATCGGTAATAAAGGAAACACATATTCAAGAAAGACATCGAGTTCACAAAGAAGCCAAAATTCAATAAGGAAACAACAAGAGTTACCAAAACTGTGAACAACACATCTTGGCATGCAAGTTTCAAGAAATCTATAAAAGATGTGAAGTTCATCAAGATGAATACAGACAATAGTGTAAAACAATCCGAGAGATTAATCATACGTTGTATTGTCTTCATCTTGCTTTTGCGAAGTTTTTGTATCAACTATTTACATCTAGTTCATAGAAGTTAAGTAGTTCGTACTTGTCTGCTTCGTTGAGTCCGATCAACAAAGAGCGTGAGTGAATTGTTGTGAGGAAATTTTTTGTTAAAATATTTATTGGTTCTTTGGCCTAAGGCTCGGAAGTTTTTAATAATATTGAAAACTTCTTAAAATTATATCTTCTTGTGTTTTTAATTCCGATGCATGTTACAATATTCAAGAAGATCACAATTGAGATAAGGCAACGCCAACTTAAATCTCAAAGTTGTTGTGTCAATCCACGATCCGACAATTTCAAAGATCACCTCCAATGTCACCTGACCTGATATACACCTCCCCGATATACGTCTCTGGTATACTTAATCCTGACAAGTATACATCCTCGATATCTATCTGATCCCCAACATAGAAGATATTCAATATCCCACTGAATTCGATATAGCTTCCCCTTCGATATCCTACAAGGCATCCAAGCATCAGTCTTAAGTGTTCTGGACTAAAGTGAACATAGAGTTAGTATTAGTGATAGTTTGACATAGTTTGTACTTAGTTCAAGGCTATTCCTGTAATTTATCGCGTTCGACTGTAAGCTACGACTTTATACTAAAATAACTATAGTTTTGGATCAATTTGACGTGTAAGTTTTTGGTTAGTTTGCCAAGCCAGATGACGAAGATACCTCTCTTTAATATTTGTTCTCCTTGTTTCAAAAAGTTTACCATCAATCCATCCCAAAAAAAAAAAAACAAGATCACTATCTAAGTTGTAAATGTAATGAAACCAAAAAACTTATATCTCTAGATTACACGTTGCAATTGGCTAAAACTTATTGACACCACGTTTTCTAATATTTCCCTATTTAAGGATATTTGTAGAAGAACTTCTAGAAGGCAAAGAAATTCCTCTACATGGCTTTAGTTTACTATAAGATTCCCCGGGTACGTGCATCCATAAATTTGATTATTTTCCAACATTGCCCTTATAAAAAATGGGTATCTATTGGGAGTGAAGTGATTTGAAAACAACCATCTTGAATCAAATTATCTCATAATCCCCAAGTCAAAATCAATTTGACCAGAAAAAATCTTGATTAGATGTTGATAGGGGAATTTGAGGATGTGCCCAACACAGTTATAGGGCCGTCCCAACAGCGTATCGAACAAGCATTATTCGATACGCGCATCGAACCAGGGCGCATCGAATCAACATGATTCGATGCGCATTCCACAGCTGTCAGTGGGTCTCGCGAGACGGAGCCTATATATAGCTCGACCCTTGATCTTCCAGAGGCGGATCGAGCCCGAGTCCAACTATTACCACGTCGAACGAGCCTATTCGATACGCACATTCGTTCGATGCCTCATTACATTCGACACCAGCACAATTATTACAATATGACATCGAATCAACCCAATTCGAGTCACAGCAACATCGAATCTTAGTGATTCGATACACTCACATCGAATCAGCGGTTATTGAATAAAATCAGCATCGAATCAGCGTCATTCGAGGCATGCATCGAACCTTCAGAATTCGATGCGCATGTAAATTTGTCTTATTAGGTTATCTAAAGCAATTCAAGATCTGTAATAGATAGTAGGTGTTCCGGACAAAGTTATTCCGTTCATTTTATTGGATTAACGTTATTTTGGTTATTTATATTTCAATTGTACTGTTTTACTGTGTTCTATTACCGTGACAAAATAAGACCAAAATATTGGAGCCGTCTGTGGGAACACCGTTAACATTTTTTTAGGTATAAGTAGCTTGGATGACAAATAAACGACGCATGTATGCGGTTGAAAAAAAGAGAAACATGGAAGAAGATCAAAACGGAGACAGATCATAGTCAAAAGCGATTTGAGCCTAAAGAGCAGGCGCGAGATAAATCAGAAAGTCAATTGTTAAAACAATGGCAAGAATGTAAGATAGAGCCTTTAGGGGAGTTCAAGATTGTGCAGCTGTTTAAGAAAAGCACTGAGAAGATAATAAAAATTAGAGCATAAATGGACTGGATACTAGAGGCTGCCTTGGTGGACTGTCTCCGGCGTAATTCAGATATATTTGCATAGTCCGATTATGATCTTCTCGGGATAGACTCCAAGGTCATAGTACATCATTTGAATGTAGACAAGAGCGTAAAACCGATACGGCAAAAGAAGCAAATTTTTAGCAAGGAAAAAAATGAAGCTACCGAAAAAGAGGTACAAGAACTTTTAGCAGCACGACATATTTATGCTATAAGGTTCTCAGAATGGTTGGCCAATATTGTTTTATTCTTGAAAAAATAAGCTACATGGAAAATGTGTGTGGATTATACAGACTTAAACAAGCATTGCCCAAGGGATCCGTTTCCATTGCCTCAGATAGATCTACTTGTTGATTCCATGGCAGGATGTGCATTGCTAAGCATGATGGATGCGAAAAGTGGATTTCATCAAATCTTCATGGTAGTGCAGGATCAGAGCAAGACAACATTTGTCACGGATACCGGAGTGTATTGTTATAGGGTAATGCCGTTCGGATTGAAGAATGCGGGAGCAACATTTCAAAGGCTGGTAGCTAAAATGTTTTACCATCAAATTGGAAAATCAATGGAAGTGTATATTGACGATATGCTAGTAAAGAGTCTCAAAGCTGAGGAGCATGTGCGATATTTGGATGAGTCTTTCACTATCATGAGAGCCTACAGAATGAAATTAAACCCCAAAAATGCACTTTTGGGGTAACAACGTGAAATTTTCTAGGTTATGTGGTAAATGAAAGAGGAATTGAAGCCAACCCTGATAAAATAAGGCAGTATGGGATCTACCATCACCAAGAACAGTGAGGGATGTTCAATGTCTGGTGGGCCGTTTGACAGCTTTGGAAAGATTTATATCAACATCTGCAGAAAAGAATATTCATTTCTTTAAAGTGACGAAAAGGAGCAAAGATTTCATTTGGACGCCAGAGTGTGAAGAGGCTTTTAGACAAATGAAGAATTATTTGGTGAGCCCGCCATTGTTAGCTAAACCGGAGGAAAATGAAATGATGTACCTATATTTGGCAGTATCCACGCACGCAATCAGTATAGTATTACTCGAGCAAGAAGATCCCTCATGGAAGGACGAGATTATGATTTATCTTCAGCAGGGCATTCTCCCGGCAGATCCGAATGCACAGCGCATAATGCAATATAAGGCTTATAGATTTACTATCAGTAATGGAGAATTATACAAAAGATCTTTCAAAGGACCATTGTTGAGATGTTTGACTCCAACTCAAGCTGAGTATGTCATGGAAGAGATCCATGCAGGTTTTTGTGGAAATCATTCCGGGGGACGAGCTTTGGCTCAACAGATATTGCGTCAAGGATATTATTGGCCAACTCTACTGAAAGATGCGACAACTTTCTCGAGGAAATGTGATAGCTGCCAATACCATGCTCGTCTCATTCATAGACCGGCACGCCAGCTACAACCCATCGACGTGGCGTGTCCATTTGATCAGTGGGGAATTGATATTGTGGGCCTGTTTCCGCCGACCAAAGGACAAAAACGATATTTGGTAGTGGCTGTTGAGTATTATACTAAATGGGTTGAGGCAGAAGCTATATCGTCAATCACAGAAAAGAATATGATCGAGTTTATCTGGAAATACATCATATGTCATTTTGGCATCCCGAGGTCAATTATATGTGACAACGGCACGCAATTCAGCGGAAAGGAGATTAAATCTTGGTTCGCGGAATTAAAAATATCACACAATCTGACCTCAGTGTATCATCCACAGTCTAATGGTCAAACAGAATCCACTAACAAAACATTGGAAGATTATCTGGAAAGGAGGGTGAGTAGCACAGGAAAAACATGGCCGGAAGAGCTTCAAGGAATATTATGGGCATATAGAACGACTCCAAGAACATCCACGGGGGAGACCCTGTTTGTTCTTGTATATGGCACTGAAGCTGTTTTACCTGCAGAGATAGGTATGCCAATGCGCAGGATTACTGTTTACGATCCAGAGCAGTCGGCCCGGTTAAGACAAATGGATCTGGATATGATAGGATCAACAAGGGTTGATGCGTATCAACGTATTGTTGCTTTTAAAGCAGCAATGGCCAAAAGCTATGATAAAAGGGTTCAATTCATAAATTTTGAAGTAGGAGATTTGGTCCTAAGAAGCATTGTAGCAAAACAGCATATCGAAAAGCTCGAACCGAAATGGGAAGGGCCTTTCAGAGTTATACGAGCAAGTTTAAGAGGATATTATTATTTGGAATCTCTAAAAGGGGTTCAACAGAAGTGTCCCTGGAATGTGCAACATCTTAGGTGTTATTATGCATAAAATTGAATAAATTCCATCAGATGTTTTGATAAATACACTTCGATCATTATCAATTCTTTTTAAGTTACTAACTACAAATTTGTATCCGTCAAATGACGCAGTTGAACATGACGGTGGGATAAGAAGGCCCAAAGTGGTCCAACCCCTCAGGCCGGACGAAAGAACATGACGGTGGGATAAGAAGGGCCAAAGTGGTCCAACCCCTCATGCCAGACGGAAGAACATCACGGTGGGATAAGAAGGCCCAAAGTGGTCCAACCCCTCATGCCGGACGGAAGAACATGACGGTGGGATAAGAAGGCCTAAAAGGGTCCAACCCCTCATGCCAGACGGAAGAACATGACGGTGGGATAAGAAGGCCCAAAGTGGTCCAACCTCTCATGCCTGAAAGAAGAACATGACGGTGGGATAAGAAGGCCCAAAGTGGTCCAACCCCTCATACCTGACAGAAGAACATGACGGTGGGATAAGAAGGCCCAAAGTGCTCCAACCCCTCATGCCAGACATAAGAACATGACGGTGGGATAAGAAGGCCCAAAGTGGTCCAACCCCTCATGCAAGACAGAAGAACATGGCGGTGGGATAAGAAGGCCCAAAGTGGTTCAACCCCTCATGCACGTTCCGTACACAATAACGGCGAAGCAAGTGGCCCAAGTGATCAAATTTCTCAGGTATAGCATAATGACCCTAATGGTAATAATAAGTACCCAAATGCTCATACTTTTCATGACAGGCACACTTGTTATAACGAATATGCACGATGACATCAAAAACTATTATTAAACATAAAATAAAGGTTAAATAAACAGCAAAAAATGGAGGAGAAACATGCCTTGGAATGTGTTGGAAAGAACAGTATGCGAGTAAAACGTAAATAAAGGATTATGATATCAAGCGGCAGAATCAGTTTTTTTTATCAAAAACTACTGCAAAAGAGTTACAAAGACTTTATACAAAACAAAAGGCCTAATATCGTCAATATAATGTAACCTAAACATAGTTATTCACTCGAAGACTGGGGGGACTCTTGACGAAGAATCACACCCACTGAACGCGCAAAATTGGCACAATTGCCATGAATTTGATCCTTTGTAAGAATCAATTCATCCATTTGAGCCCAATTATCGAGCAAAGCAACTTCCATTCTTTCAGTTGGATCGTTAAGCTGATATCTACTCGGAGAAATCAGATCCTGAGCATTAAATGAGTGATGAGGCACATTACTTTCCAGCGCAAAAACTCTGTCATCTCAAGAAGGATACGTTCCACTTAGCAAGATCCTTGTTGGACCGGAATTCTTTGGTACGATTTTTGCCTTACTTCTCTTATCCACGGCCGTAGAAGGAATGTTTTCAGAACTTGACATTTTTGGGGGACTTCGCAAGAAAATCGTCGACCTCGATGTTTTTGGAGGCAAACCTACTTCATCGTCACTCAAACCAAAAGCGTCGTGAAGAGCTTTCTTGATACTCTCCGAATCGCTCAAAGTAGCGTTAGAAGTGCATTTATCTTTTCCTTTATGCGTCAGAGGAGAGCTCGATTTCAAAGAGCTTGAGCCTGTCACATTTTATTTTTTATGATCGCGCCACACGGCATAAAATGAATCACCAGGCCTAGGGGTATGTAAATCGTCATTATCATCACCACTGGCCTTTGGAATTTCCATTCTCGAATTATGACTAGCATCAAGCATACCTTTATGAAAACCCTCTCTGAGGTACCCTAGATGACCAGCTTGGTCGACGCCAAGTTCCATACCATATTTCATGTCTGCAACACCGCGGAGTAATTCGAGAAATTTATAAACGTTACTCTGTGTAAAATTTTGGGCAATGGAACATTTATAATCCTCTAACTCTAAATGTTGAATTCGACGACGCAAATTGGCAATGGCATTGTCCGCGTCAACATTCGACGCTTTAAGAGAACAATTCTCACGCTTCAAGAAATCATTCTCCTTTTTAGCGCGATTATTTTAGCACGCAGTGCTTCAGCATTCTCTTCAGATTCCTTAGCCTTAACTTCGGCATTATGTACGTCGTGTGCGGCTTTAGACGCTTTTTGTTCTGCCTCTTTGGCGCGCTTCAGTGCATTGCGGCGGCTATAATTCCCACTACGGATATTAGCACGTAGATTATCGACGACAGCATTATGTGGGCTCTGCACCTCAGCAAAACCACTATAATCCCTGTACAATCGAAATACTACTAAAATAACGGCAACAAAAAATAAGCACCCAAAGCGGGCCAAATCTTGATATCCTAGTAGATTTATTATGATTTGGCGATCCAACTGAAGCCATAGACTCTGCATTATTTCTCCTGCTTGCTCCTCTCTTAATCTATACCCGCCCAGTGTGACGCTCAGTGATTCTGAATTTTCGTCATTGAGAAAATCATAATTGACAAGGCTCCCTGGAGGGGTCGGTCTCGGGTACCCTGAAGGTCGCGAGCGCCTATGTGGAGGCGAAGGTATGTCCTGAGCCTCGCGAGCAGATTCTTTCTCTGCCAATCTCCCTTTAGCGGAGGCGTACCAGTCCTCATTCCCTAAATGGGAGGATCTTGCTTCATTTATGTTTCGCTCATTCCTGAACGTAGGATGAGACGCATTGAATCTAACTAGATTGGCAGCAATTATCTCGTCTTCAGCATCAGTATCTTCCATTATTCGGATCTGACGATTAGTCCCAACTTTTATACGTCCACCAGTAGCGGTTGGCGTCAACACTAATCTCCGTGGGATAGCATGTTCATGACGTTCAAAATCACTCACAATGGGTACCCGAGTACCAGCGCTAATACCACCGAGTCTCATCGTAGAACGATCTATCGGAGACATATCAGAATGACCCGAACCCCAATTACCGGAGAGATTGCCAGGGGCTGCAGTTGCAGATTCGTTTCTGACATTGTCGCTTGGATTATCTTCCGAAGCAATATTGCCCGCAGACAGGCCCACATCGGAGGGATTATGTTCCTCATTCCTTCTCCGAGAATCATAAATATTCTCGGGGGACACCACAAGTTTACTTTGATTTTTAGACTTAGTACGTGCCATATCAAGCAAATAGCAAACAATATATGGATTGCGGTGAAAGGATAAAATCAAACGTGCATTGAGTCGGTGAAATTCGATGCGTTTGACCGTATCGAACGGACAGTGTTCGATGCGGTTAAAAAGCAAACAAAAAATCGCTTTTGGGAAAAATGACAAAATTGACGTGGAAGGTGGCCCTTATATATGCCCATGCACTGCCAAACACCGCGACTACATCGAATACATACCATTCGATGACGATGCCAACACGCGTCGTACTGCAGCCGTTCGATGTGGTACACTCGAATTTTCAGAATAACATGCTCTCCGCAATCACATGAGGGCAACACAAGTTTGCACACCCCATAAAAATATCATGCGAGGCATATTAAAGTTTGGAAATCGCTATCTACAAGACAGTGTCTCCCAAACTGGGGGGACTATGTGATAGGGGAATTTGAGGATGGGCCCAACATAGTTATATGACCGGCCCAACAGCGTATCGAACAAGCATCATTTGATACGCGCATCGAACCATGGCGCATCGAATCAAAACGATTTGATGCGCATTCCACAACCGTTAGTGGGTCCCGTGAGACGGAGCCTATATATAGCTCGACCCTTGATCTTCCAAAGGCGGATCGAACCTGAGTCCAACTATTACCACGTCGAACGAGCCTATTCGATACGCACATTCATTCGATGCTTCATTGCATTCGACACCAGCACAGTTATTACAATCTGACGTCGAATCAATCCAATTCGAGTCACAACAACATCGAATCTTAGTGATTCGATACACTCACATAGAATCAGCGGTTATTGAATAAAATCAGCATCGAATCAGCATCATTCGAGGCGTGCATCGAACCTTCAGAATTCGATGCGCATGTAAATTTGTCTTATTAGGTTATCTAAAGCAATTCAAGATCTGTAATATATAGTAGGTGTTCCGGACAAAGTTAGTCCGTTCATTTTATTGGATTAATGTTATTTTAGTTATTTATATTTTAATTATACTATTTTACTGTGTTCTATTATCGTGACGAAATAAGACCAAAATAAATGTAATGAAACTACACCATGGACAACGAAGGATCCAATTCTGTTCTTAATTCTTTCAATATGATTTTGGTCTAGTTATATAGATTTGTCTTATTGTAACTCTAAAGATTTCGCTCGTTTCACATGTAAGTGTTTTTCTGTTCAATGAAATAACCATAAGAATTTCAAATCTATACTTACGGGTTGGAGGTTTAAGTGGTGAATATTATATATATATTAGCTCCTATGGTTTCTTCTCAAATTTTTAGTTGGTGGTTGAGCGTGAAAAGCTTGCAAGTTTAGGCGGTATTGTGTAAATTTCGAAGGTTCTTCTTTTTTTCTTTTTTTTTTGGTTAAACTTATTTGTAATATAGCTGACTAATTAAGTCTGGATGACAAATTAAATACAACTTTCCTGATAATTGATGCAAAAGATTCATGCCGGCCACCCGCCTAACATTGAGCTTATACTGTACATTATAAATATCCCTCGTAACCCTGGGGTCACCCTAACAACATAGCAGCAGTTATATTCTACATCGTTTTAGTGTGAAAAATTTGGAAATTATTAATTTTTTTTTTGCCTCCGCCTGTAATAATGCCGGAGATATACGCGACATTTTATATTAACCTATAATGCATCATGAGCCCTTGCGACGCAAATTCCACTAACGGCAACACACTGCATGAATGGCGAATTTATGATAACTGAAACATTAAAAATATCTATAATTAATTTTAATTGCGAGTGATTGACTTAAGCACCGACAGTTCGAAATTCGAATCGAGTCATTCTACACAAGATAATGCAAGTCTTTCCAAAGTGGAGACACTACAAGATACTGGTGGCTTCATCAGATCCTTCCCTGCTGACCACCGCCGGCCGGCGATTGTCCGGCGGTCGCGGATATCTTAGGTGGAAAAATTCCTGCTTATGGTGGTCATCCGCGACTGCTAAGCGAGTTGGGGATGACACTCGCTGATAGGATCAAAGATCCTAACGGGTTTGTTCTACTTCGAGTGAGAACGAACTCCTAAGAATGAAGATGAAAAAATAGAATTTAACTAAACTATTTGATTAATTTTTCTTCTTGCAAATAGTGTTACAAAACCTCACATAAATAGGAAATAAAACAACTTTTAAGACCCACTAACAACACTACTCCACTAACTTACTAACCATCTAAAAAATTAATAATACTAATTTACTTAAATAACATACATTAATAATAGAAATAAACTAAATAGTAAATCTAGAAATATTGGACCCGTAACATTCCATTCCCCTTAAAATTGGTCTTGTCCTCAAGGCCTAAAATAAAGAACCAAAGCGAAAAGCTTTTGAAATAGGATGAGTTTGACATTTGGGAGAAGTTTGATATGCAAATGTATAGAACCCATTAACAAACTATATTTCCACCAATAGAGAAACTCTTTCATGCGCAACTTTAGACTTGTTCCCATTCAATAAAGATTGAGGGTCAGATTAATGTCTTTGTTTGGTGGAGCAGTACAAAGATAATGAGACTCCACCAGACTTGCGAGATTTGTCATATTTGCCTTCTCTTCCCCTGTCTTTAGGAAATCTTATGAATTTCATTCTCAAAATAAAAACTCTCACTCGCGGATCTGCTTTGAGAAGAATTACAAAAACCTTTCGTGAAGCCAGAAGCATGTTACCGTGTTTCCAAGATTGAAGTTGTTGCTGAATTATTTGTCTTTTGTTGCGTGTTGGAGGTAGAATCTGAGTGCGGGAATGAAACACGGTTGTCTGTAATGGCAATGTCAGATGGTCGAGGTTTTGAGTTTGGGCAATGATAGACTTGATTTTGTTCATAGAACTTGTAGTAAGCTTGGAGGGTGGTATAGGTGGAGATGGTGGTGGAGTGGAGGTCACTGTTAACCGATTGAAAGTCGTGGTCGTCTCCTTGCAAGCAACCGATTGAAGATTCATATCGGTAAGAAAACTCTTAAATTCTTCAATAAATTGGTGATGTTCGGCTTGAATTCTTCCTATATCATTTTGAATATGGAGACAAATTCTTGCCATGGATGGAGTTGATGATGTGGATGGTGTTTGGATGAATTTGGGAGGCTTTTGCGAGGTCAACGATGAAAGCACCATTGATAGGATCAAAGATCCTAACGGGTTTGTTCTACTTCGAGTGAGAACGAACTCCTAAGAATGAAGATGAGAAAATAGAATTTAACTAAACTATTTGATTAATTTTTCTTCTTGCAAATAGTGTTACAAAACCTCACATAAATAGGAAATAAAACAACTTTTAAGACCCACTAACAACACTACTCCACTAACTTACTAACCATCTGAAAAATTAATAATACTAATTTACTTAAATAACATACATTAATAATAGAAATAAACTAAATAGTAAATCTAGAAATATTGGACCCGTAACACTCGCCCTAATTCGGAGCGCGCCACTTTCGCGACCGCCCAATTTTCCTGTAAACCCTCCCCGGCCCCCCCTTGTGCGACCGTCCCGTCCCTTTCGTTACCGCCCGGCATTATGTCTTATATTTAATATTTTAAGAATGTGTTTATATGTTAAATAGTTAGTTTAGTTTAGTTAATATTAAATTATTAGTTTAAATACATGTTAAATTGTTAATTTAGTTTATTTAATGTATTATTCAGAGAAAAATGCTAGTACAACATCAAAGAGGTTTCGCCCTCCGGACATATCGTTTGAAAAGGCGACTGTCCATATAACCTCACGGTAGATACGCTGATACAACAGCAGAGAGGTCTCGCCCTCGGGACATCGCTTGGAAAGGCTATTGTCCATATACCCTCGTGGTAGATACACTGATACAACAGCGGAGATGTGCCGCCCTCAGTACATATCGCTTACAACGACGACTGTCCATATACCCTCGCGGTAAATACGCTGATACAACAACAGAGCTCTCACCCTCAGGACATTTTGCTTACAACGACGAATATCCATATACCCTCGTGGTGGATACAGTGATATAACAATATAGGTTACGCCATCTTGACTATTTATACAGTTGGCGTATCTTCTATCCTACGAGATACGGCAGAGGAATACCTTAACAGGTCAACATACCTCTTATCCTACGAGATATGACAGAGAATACCTTAACAGCAGAGGTTACACCATCTTGACTACGTATACGATGGACATATCTTCTATCATACGGCATACGACAGAGGAATACCTTAACAGGTCAACATACCTCATATCCTATGGGATACGACAGAGAATACCTTAACATGTAGGCTTACTTTTTGTCCAAGGGGACAAGATAGCAAATACCTTAAAACGATGGAGTTATCACATATCTTATGGAAAAAGCTAGAAATACCTTAACAGGTAATTTATTTATTTACTATCCTAAAGTATATAGCACGAAATACATAACAGACTCCGAAGCCCTCTTTTATTCATGAATTAATTGGGAAAACAAACAATGTCAACAACACAAACGAGATATGCCAGAAATGGCAAAGTCACATCTACATATACGGTAGAATGCCAGAAATGGCAGAGTAACAACTATCAATACAGTAATATTCCTGCAATTGCAGACTAACATGTACCTTTATGGTAACGTGCCAAAAACGGTAGAGCAATATCTACCTACACAGTTTCATGCCTAAATCAGTAGAGGAACGTTTACCTACGCGGTACCAAACCTAGAATGCAAATAAATCTGTACCCACGCAGTACCATGCCTACAGCGGCAAAGACATATGTACCTACGCGGTACCCTACCTCATACGCCACAAAAACAAGTACATATGCGGTACCCCCGCCTCTTAAGGCGCAGTAAAGCACCAAAATGAGACCCTGACTTTCAAGGGCACACAATCGTCGCCAAATGCCTCCTCTGAATTTGGCCCAAGGATGCAAAGCTCAAGCAGTTAGCTAGACGCCTACTCTGCATAATTATAATAAATTGAAGATAACACCTATATAATGGTAGAATACTGCTAGACGCTCAAAAACAGTGCGATAATACAATCAAATGAATAAATCATTCATACCATAGTTTTATAGTAGTGGCATTACATCAATCACCGTAATGAGACTAATCTTACAATAAGAAACCCGCTCATTATCGCGTGTTAGACGCAAGTCAAGAAAAATACCAAATTCTAAAACATATTGCAGTCGCAATGATTACAACATGTATATCCACTATGAGGGTTAACATCTTACCCATCTGGTCATTCAATTCAAAAGCAATCCACTCTACATGGTACGATATGACTTTACCCTTCAAAGTATTATCAATTCCTAAATGAATCCAACAGAAAAGGTAAATTCCCATCGCTAATGATATCTCCAATAATACCACTGCGACTATAAGATATATAATGCAAGGTTCAAAATGAACAACTACTGTTCAAATAAATATGGATGCATTGATTAAATAAAATCGCTCCAAAGCACAAGAGGTGTTTAACTAAAAGACCATTCCAACCAGCATAATATGCTACACTTTACATCATCGTAAACTATACAACTGACTCAAAGAGTGACCAACCTACACCCCTTAGTAGCGCAAGCAAGTGATCTAATACGCACTAGCCGTAGACCTAAGAATGTCAAGAAACTTTTCAGCATCCATCATCGCATTCATACTATAGTCGAAAGCCTTCCTTACGATGACTTCTCGCTCATTACCTATCTTATCCTCTTTAAGATTGACAAAGTGCATGTTTAAGTTGCATGGAAGAGAATGTTGACATCTCTATTTGGACCTATAAGTGATGTGGACGTAAACCGTCTTTTACAACCATTGGCCTTGGGAGCCTCCAGTTCGCCATGACGGGCTTTAACTTTTCCAAATGATATTCTATATAATTTTCGCTCTCACTGTAACCTTGCTTGACTTCAAGCATTTTACTATCACTCGATTCGCCTACGGAAAAAGGCAGAAAATACCTCAAACGGTAAATGATATCTCATATCCTACGGGAAATGATAGAGAATACCCTAACAACCACTCATACTCTCAGTTTGGACATTGTGGTGCACACTTCATGCCAAACAACACGAGACTCTTTATCTTTAGAATCTCGACAATGGCATCATGCTCAGCATTATCATACCTACACTCTGTACGAGTGTTAGCTCAAAACCACCCGTGAGGTGTAGCAATACTTGAAGCTACACTCTACAATAAATACACCTTAAAACTGCCCAATTATGGTATAGTGAAACATACCTTGCGCGTATTTAAGTCAATTACCTCTCATGATACAATGCAATATACTCTGCATGGTATTTATGTCGTAGGACAACTGAACACGTTATCATAAGTCATACCTCACAAGGTATAACAAGAATCGTTTGTGATACAATGTCAACTACATTTACCTATAAAGGTAATAGAAGTGTAGTCATATACTACATCTATTAAAGTACTCAAATAACTCAAGAGGTACCTACAAAGTTTGAGTTGGTTACGTACCCACCTCACCAAACGTGAGACCCAACCACACTTATGCTATGGTCGGGCTAGAGAATACAAATATTTTCACATATCCCAAATTGTTATGAAGCTAAAATCGTAAAAAGCAATAAAGAATGCAAGGTTGGTAAAAACAACATTTTCATAAACGGTCATATATACACAATCGCATGTTATATCACATACAGCCTCGCACATAAAAACCCCAAGCGATCCAATTAATCTCTAGCATTAATGCATTGGGGGCTACGACGGTCTAATGCAGAGAACAACCTACTCGTGTTCTACACTGCCCCTTACCAAGACATATTAACACTATATTGTTATGGGAGGAAACCCGACATACCTTGTTGCTTCGATATAATGAGAATTCGATATCTGGGTCACAAAATGACAAAAGGTTCCCAACAAAATAATAACATCTGGACAAGAGGCGGGAACCATCTTATATAATAACCACACATGGGCCCCGACGACAATATGGTTGTCCATATCTGGGAGATATATAAAACGTATATTCGATATCCACCCTATATCGCAGAATTTTTGGCTTCCATCTAAACCAAATTGTCCAGGAAAATGGGGAAGTATTCGAGCTCAATTTACAATATCCCAATTCGTTGTTCATGCAACTCGAAAACTGGGGGAGTGAAGGGTATCTCTCAATGAAATACTCGAGCATACAAATCAAGTTTACAAATTATCATCTACAATAATAACTCCCAAACTGGAGGAATACTAGTATGTATAAATAAATCATCCAATTAGAGTTTGAAGTATGCTCATGTTCCAAGAGCACACTCCAAACTGGGGGACTATTGATATTACATAATATAGTAACAATACGTGTCATGTCACGTGGATACCACAATTGCAAGGATCATCAATAGTTGTGTATAACGAACTAGGAACCTTGTGATATGTCATTAAAAAGCCACGAATATCTAGGTTGTAATGCAATAAACAAATTGCAATTCAGAGGTGTGGAGTGGAAATTATGCCCGAAACGGCGGAGCCACGCAGATCTGGACAACATATCGAATATCACCCCTGATTTTCCATTTTCGATATACCATGACCCTTTTGCCTATAAATACCCCTCTATTTGGCCCTAAAGGAGAGACAGAGAACACCTAAGGACCCCCCCCCCCACAACTCCTATGTCGAATATATTCGATATACAACCCCCGACATGTGATGTCGAATGCCATTTTTGACATCACATTCGAAAATTTTCGATATAGAAAACTTTCTACATGTCCATTCGATATGTATATCATATCAAATGAAATATATTTGAGATGCGGTTCTATAGGAAAAAGCAGATCAAGGTTTTGATATATGTACATAGAGATATGGCCAATATTGTGTGACCTTGCTGAAATACCCAACATGCAGGACACCCAACATGATATTGAATATAGAGGATATTCGACATGTCTCCCTCCTTGTACCTTATATTATTGGAAAACTAAGGGAGTCTACTTTCCATATTAAGAAGCGGATTGAGGTTTGTATGGTCAAAACCGTGAAGTCGGGCAATGCAGAAACAAGTGAATCACATAGCCCGATTATTCCTCGATCATTAGAATAGATAAATGAACTACTTTCTGCGTTATTCCCTCAAGGGGATACGTAGGCAACTTGGGATAATCCGAGTCTAGTCTGGAATCTTTAGATATCCATCCGTCCTCTCACCACGTCGCTTGGAGTACATGTGTGCAAAGGACAAAGCTGATTCTAGCGTAGCCTAGAACCAACATGATGTTGAGTGTTTCATCAGCCTGGCAAGCCAGCAGACGATACTGCACCAAATTAATAATATTGTTTGAACTGGAGGCAAATATCTGAACAAGCGAAAGACTGATTCAGTTCTAAACTTAAAAAAAAAGAAGCAACTTTTGATTTCTTGTGAGTAATTTATTAATTTATGTTCTAATATGTTTTAAATAGACAAGACAAAATAATGGAGGACCAAAAAAAAAAGATTAACAAAAACCATAATTAGAAGAGAGTATAAAAATATCAACAAAATTCAATCTCAATTTGGTTTACAGAATTCCTTGTTTTAATAAATATAAAATTACACTATCAATATGATAGGATAGGAAATATAGATCGAAGAGGCCCATAACGTGAAGAAAAACTATAAATAAGAGGGTTTGTTCATGTGAGGATTGCACCTCCAGATTTAGTTAATATCAAACTCGTCCCATGTTCAAACAACACAGAAACAAACTCGATATTAATTTAGTCTAAAGGAAAGGTCTCATGGCCAGGATCATACCATACACAAAGAAAATCAATTTATTACATATCACAGCGGAAGTCTTGATAAAATACAAATAACAACGTCATAGTTGAATAAAAGTAACAATACTTAGTTATTTAAAATATTTATGATCATTGAAATGCATACTCAAAATCACACTTAGCAAAATAACTTTTTGATTTGAAAAACCGCTCACACCAGCCACACGTAAGTCGCCTTTGATTCTGAGGAATGGACAGACAAAACAAAAGAGGAATAAGTCTTTAATGACTTAGTGAGATTTATAAGTTTAAGCAGTAAACTGAAAAAGAATAAGTAAAATCCGAAAATGAACTGAACGGGAAAGAATGGCAAGAAATAACTATTGAGCGTTAATAATATATGAACATGAAGTAATGAAAATGAACATGTGCACATAACAACTAGATTTAACCTTATATCAACGAATATACTACCTTATACCTCCCAACGAGGGGTAACCTTGAAACAAAACAAAAAGACATGCTCGGGTACACGTCTATCTAGCACGCGGGATATAATCAACTTCTGACTATACGCGGCGCCTAGATCGATGGGTATTATGCAAAAATACTTAAACTGACAGCCCTTGCTGCCCAGGAGTAAATTAACACAATCCCGGACCCAACTTCCCAAAGGCGTCCCAATGGGTGAAACATAATATCATATGAGCTAGTAAGCCGGATAATATCCGTTGCTCGTTTGCACAGTCCAAGAATCAATATATAGTTTATCATATTAGATCAGGTAATACAATTATGAATTGACAGGTCATAGATTCAGCATTTGAACATGAAATAACAATAGATAAAAGAAACTGAATTACCAAAGAAAATAAGTAAATGAAACATAAAGGCAATATAAAGGATGAAAGAAGTGGCTCGTGATTCGGGAACAAAAATCACGATTTTTCTGTCCAAGTTCCTCAGGTGCCAAACGGGGCTGGAATAATCAAAATCAAACCTCACCTTTTCCACACAATTGCCGCTAGTTGTCCTCGTTAACTTTGTCAATCCCTAAATAGGTTTATAAAGTGTTAATAGTTATACAATTAGCTAGTAAGTTTATGTTTTTCATAAGTTGTTCTAACTAGTAATTAGGCTACCTTTTAATACTAACTAAGTTAAAATGTAAGAGAATCGTGTCCTAATATACATCAAAGATCCATACAAAGTATTAATATGAAAGTTAACTAAAGATCACTTAAAAACATGCATCATCATTAGTAAAAATAAAACATGCTCGGCTACTACTATCTTTGCCGTCTAAACTATGATCTAATGAGTGATTTGCTTAAATAACCTTCAGTATAGTAGATCTATTATGAATTCACATTTCAACTCTTGATATTAAGCATCATATGAAGAGATTGGTGAAATATTACATAGTATTTTAAAACAAATAACTAAAATAGTGACATGCATAGATTCTTATACTAAATTGACCTTGTAAAGAAATGAATATCATAGTTTTATATTTTTTAAAGAATCAACATATATATAGGAATAAATGCACGGAGTAGGAGTTATAAAGAAAGAGTTTTACTATTTTGTATCCTTGTGTGATATAAGCTATTTTTGGACTTTCTGGACAGAGGCTGACTGTTGCTTGTTTACGGCCTTTAAAAACTTCCCTTTTGGAAATGGTGTCTGAATATAAAAGATGCCTAACTTACAGGGAAATCTGGATATAAAATTTCAGAATTGTTGGACTTGATTTGGATGAGTTATGGTGTTTTTGGTGATCGGATTCGAAAGCAGTGTTTTCGGACAATGAAAAGTTTTGGTCTTTGGAGGGTAGAAGGACAATAGAAAAAATTCTGAATTGAAATTAGACTCAAAATGGTTGAATATAATGAAGAAAAACGATACATTCACGTGAGTAATATGACAACTAAAATTGTTCATAATCAGATCTAGAGTGCTAACAATGCTGATAGGTTCATGTGCAATTATAGTAACAAGTTGGCAACTTGTATAGTTGTCTCCTTATCACTTATTTTTTAATTTTATTTTACTTTATACACCTTATAATATCAAATTCAGATCATATATTCATCTTAAATAATTTACAACTTGTAATTGATTAAATATTATGCAAATATAGTTATTATATAAAAGATATATATATATATACATAATTAAGGAGATAACTATATAATTAACATGTTTTAAGCTAATTTCAGAATAATCATTATTATTTAGGGTTTATGAACCTAATTTAAGAACGCATAAATTTTGTAAAGGCTATCATAAGCTAATCATAAACGTTTAGGACTAAATTTGCAAATTCTAAAACTAATTGGTGTCAAAATCCTAATTTGTGTAAGTTGAAGGACTAAAGTACAAATTAAACTAAAATAAATTAAAAACGTTATTTTTTCGGTGCGTGACAGTTCAACAGCTGTTAGAGACGCTTACAAGGATTTACAACCGCTTACAGTAGCATTCAAAAAAGCATCATAGAGTTCGCAAAAAGAGAAGAAGTCCACCGCTCGTAACAACACAATCAAAGTTGAAGGGAGAAGGTGAACACAAGGAGGCAACAATCAGAGTAGAGGAGAGCAGCAAGGAGATCAGAAGTTTAATCTTTTCTTTTCCTTATTGAATTAATCAACTTATGAATTGTTATGTTTTACCTATGACTATGAGTAGCTAATCCTCTCAGTATATGAGGGAGGATGTAGTTAATCTCATATGGATACACCTTGAACTTACGTTTTGAATATATTTATTGATGACTCTCTTTTGTTGGATATTATTTGTTGCTTATGCTACTTGGTTTGTTCAATGCACGCGTTTCTATGAGGCACAATAGTGGGTAAAATACCTAGTATTATGTTGAATTATGTTTACGAGTCTGTTAGCTCAATGCTGGCATAGTAGATCAAGCAAATAAATCTTTAGACATTTGACATTAGTGTGTTCGTGGAATCTAAATGATTGTTGATAACTCTAATTCACTTCTAAAATAATGTATGGATCCTATGACATTGTGAACTTCTGGTGAGGGAAAAATGCTTAACCACCTGACATCATTAGGGATTATAGGGCTCTTTAGTGCATCGAAAGGTGGCTAACTTGCTACATCTATTTGGAGACAAAACAACCATCAATAAATGGAGGCGAACATAGGAGTCATTGGTACTTTGTCTATGAAGTACACGTATCCAAGAATAATAAAATCCGACCCTTAGATACTTTTTATTAATGTTTTACAACCTTAGCAAGCATTCAATCAATTAATTAAATTATGTTCTAATTTGTTAGTTAGTTAATCTTTAGTTAGTCGTGTTAATTGCATTCTCTACTTACATATTTCTAGTACTTTATTTTGCATCTCTAGTTTAGCATTAATTTAGTTAACGTGAGTTCCACACTCTTTTAATAGCCCTGACACTATTAGAAGATTTCAACAATAAGATTTTCTATTCAGCAAAATACCTACTCTCAAGAGATTCGATAGTTGCCCAAGTTATATTTACTTACCATTTTATTATTATTTGACTCTTATACTTGCGATTTCATATGTATTGAAATAATTTAGAATTTCAAAAGCAACATAAGCATGCATCATACCCTCACGCACATTTTACCTACATATCGTAAAAGAATCCCAACTCTTATTATAGCATATTATAGCCATAAATAGTTTTGTGATTTGAATTTCGAGGACCCTTTTAATTGCGTTCCCAGCCAACGCTTGTCCAAATCATTGACTCCATATACTTTTATATTCAATACTATTACTGAATAGATATATTCATTAATTAGTAAATATTTTATATATATATATATATATATATACTCACACAATAACGTATAAAAAGCTTGCCAATATTCTTTGGCGTCAATTGAATTAAAGTAGTTTGTAAAAGTTACATGGACTGGGTAAAACAATTTTCAATTGCTTGTAAAATATTTGTTCATGCAGTGAGCTTGACTTAGATTGGCTAAGCGACAAAACTACCCAGACTTAAAACTTGGTAAGTTTTCCATCCTCTTGCATGGCTTATTATAAAATATGGTACCGATAAAAGAATTTTTATTTTTAACAACACACGTAGATTTATTTGCTTATGTAGGTTGAGACCATGTAAAATGTTCAAGGTGGAGCAGATTCGTGGCTAGCGCGATAGTTGCAAACATGTATAGGTACTACCATGCAAGGCAAAATGCTCCATCCTTGGCGTGCAACTTGTCAAAGTAGCACAAAAAGGTGGTTGTGTCAAACAATCCAGCAAAGCCCGACTGGAACCCCATTGAGCCAACATGTCTGCGAAACTGCTCGTCTTTCTATATGTACATGAGACATCTAATAGTGTAAAGCTATTCGAGAGCCTCCATATCTCGTGAAGGAGATCGAGGCCATAGGGTCCGCATCAGGGTCTGGCTGTGATAGATAAACTTAGAATCAGTATAAATAATGAGATTAGAAATTGAAGTTTGTAAAACAAAAAACACTTCATAGAGTATAGCACATAGTTTAGCTTTAGAGTTAGTGATGGTTCCAATGGCTTCCTAAAAAGGACCAACTATAGTACCTGCAAAATTACGTAACACGCCTCCAATACCAGCAAATCCTGGATTTCCCAGGTGATGGGAACTTTGGTGAATTGAACAAAGAATATAAAGTTAGCAAATCAAGTGTTACACCTAGATTTCTATTCTACCAAGTGCACGAATCAAGTACTAATAAAATAGTAAGTATGGTTACGAACCAAGTATCGTATCCCAATGGAGTGGTGGATGAATGACTAAATCACTTAAATGCAATACACTAACGGTATTTGATAAGAGGATAATAGTAGTGATTTACATACCTGATTTCTTATGCTTTTGTGAACTCCTGGTGGAAATTTTACTTGTTTTAGTATGGTTTTATTGTTTTTACAATTTGAGTCGAGTTGGAGCATAACAATGCTTAATTGGAGGATTTCAACACTTTTTAGTAACAAGGAGCACAGAGGCTATAGTGCTACCAATTCCAGAATGCAGAGCGAAAGAAGTAAATCGCAGAAATGATACAAAAACCAACGTGATGAGAAGAGTGCTGAAAAGTAAGGTCGTGCAACAGCTGCGTGATGTCAATCTCGCATCCCTAATCGCGCAACTAACGGACTTTCGGCTTGAACGGCAGAAACCCTAAAAGGAGCCCAAAACGTGAAGAAAAACTATAATAAGCCAGCAGCTCAAAGGGGTGACATGAGAGATGATCAAAGACAAAAGAAAATCCTACAAAAGTTTACAGTAGCATGCAAAAAAACATCTTAGGGTTAGAAAAAAGTAAAAGTACACCGCTCGTAGCAACATAATCACAGTTGAAGGGAGAAGGTGAACATAATGAGGTAGAAATCAGAGTAGAAGAGAATAGCAAAGGGATCATGAGTTTAATCTTTTCTTTTCCTTATTGGATTAATCTACTTATAAATTATTGCGTTTTGGCTATGACTATGAGTAGCTAATCCTCTTAGTATCTGAGGGAGAATGTAGTTAATCTCATTTGGATACACCTTGAACCTATGTTTTGATTATATTTATTGATGACCTTGTTTTGTTGGATATTGTTTGTTGCTCGTGCTACTTAGTTTGTTTAATGCACGTGTTTCTATGAGGCACAATAGTGAGGGTAAAATACCTAGTATTATGTTGAATTATGTTAGCTCAGGGCTGGCATAGTAGATCAAGTAAATAAATCTTTAGACCTTTGACATTAGTGTGTTCGTGCAATCTAAATGATTGTTGATAACTCTAATTCACTTCTAAAATAATGTATGGATCCTATGACATGGTGAACTTCTGGTGAGGGGAAATTGCTTAATCGCCTGATATCATTAGGAATTGGAGGGCTCTTTAGTGCATCGAAAGGTGGCTAACTCGCTATATCAATTTGGAGATAGAACAACCATCAATAAATAGAGGCAAACATAGGAGTCATTGGTACTTTGTCTATGAAGTAAATTTAATCGAGATCAATAAAATCTGATCATTAGATACCTTTTATTAATTTGTTTTACAACCTTAGCCATTCAATCAATCAATTAAATTATGTTCTAGTTAGTTCGTTAGTTAATCTTTAGTTAATCGTTTTAATTGCATTCACTACTTACATCTTTCTAGTACTTTAATTTGTATTTCTAGTCTAGTATTTATTTAGTTATAGTTTGGTTCCAAAATCTTTTAATAACCATGACACTATTAGAAAATTTCAGCAATAAGATTTACTATTCGGCAAATACGTACTCTCATGGGATTCGATACTTGGGAAAGTTATATTTACTTACCATTTTATAATTACATGACTCGTATACTTGCGGTTTTGTGTGCAATGAGATAATTGATAATACATTATCAACATACGTACACATCAAGTTTTTGGCGTTGTTGCCAGGAGTAACGCATATATTTGTTAGTAACTTGTATTGTTCATTTTGGAGGAACACTTACTTTTGCACTTTTGTTTTAGGTGCTAGGGGTGCATGACAAGAAGGGACGACGTGACATCAATACCATTTGATCTTGAAATAGAAACAAATTGCAGATGTATTCGGAACAAGGAAGAAGCATGCACATCCTGGAGCACCAATTGAGGAAAATACTGGACACAATTTTGGGGAGTATATTTTATTCGAACGACATAACATGAAGTCTTGCCTATGCTTGAAGGGACTGGATCATGTATTGTTACAACTGAAGATGATGAACCAACAAATCAGCCATACTCTCTATGATAGGTCAAAACCAATCTGGAGGAGGAGTGAATGAAGACCCAATGACACACCTTAAAGACTTTATTGGGGTATGTAAGGTATTTCAAATCAGTTCTAATTTATCAATTCTGAAACTCTTTCCGATTTCTCTTAATGGAATAGTTATGTGATGGTTGAACGAGCTACCAAACAATAGTATTACGACATGGGAGTAGATGGCACAACTATTCTTATAACACTTTTGCCCACCAACAAATATTACAAAGATGAAGAGTGAGATAGTTAATTTTTGCCAACTAGACATTGAGTCATTATCAGAAGCATGGGAAAGATTCAAAGGCATGATGAAGCGATGTCCAAATCATAGCTTTACTAATGAGGTACTACTTCAATAGTTCTACTATGGTATGAACATTGGATGCGAAAATACACCAGACGTTAGTTCAGGAGGGGGACTTATGCGAAGGATGGATGAAGACGTGTTTGTTTTACTGGAGACGATTGCATCGACTATATCAAAATGGAGTCTTAATAGATGTCCAAGCAAGAGAACGATGGGGGTTCACAAGATTGACACTATTACTCAATTAACAGCTCAAGTGGACGCCATCAACACAAAATTGAAGCATATGAATGGAAATACACCACTCATTGTGTCCAATAATTGTGGAGGAAATCACCCAATTAATGAATGCAAATGAGTAAGTACCATGATGCATGAAGAAGTTAACTATGCTGGAAACTACTCGAGATAAAATAATCCTTATTCGAGCACTTACAATTGAGGATGGAGAAATCATCCCATTTTTTCTTGGGCAGGTCAACATACCCAGCAACAACAAGGAGGCATTCAGAAGCCAACCAAATTTTAGTCAACCGAGAAAAAGTCGAATATTGAAGAAACGTATAACTATATGACAAAAATTGATGCAAGAATGGGGCAAATAGAGGAAAGATGTAAAAAAAACCAATAACTCACTGAGAAACATTGAGAAACAACTTAGCTTGATTGCAACTCAGTTAAGCAATCGACGCAAGGGATGTGAAATCTTCGCACTATGATCGCTTAACTCACTGGCCAAAAACTGCGAGCGAGTTTGATGAAGGTCTAATCGCACTTCAGACGCACGATGTAGAGGCGCAATTATAGATCGCGCTACTCTGTCAAACACGTTTTCGCGGCACTGCTGATTCTGGAATAAGTTTCCTTACTTATTTGCCTTCCTTTTCTGAATATTACGAGATTTAATTTCTGTATTAGCATGTTACCTAATACTAGTAGAATTTTGTGGGAAACTTTTCTTGGTCAAAAAATTGCGTATATTGTGGAATCCTAGTCCACTCATACCTCTATGTATTAATATACTATTTATATAGGTCAATTAAGAGTTTAGGTCATTATCTCCCAACACAAAGTAAATCCCAAAGCTACTCTTCTTCTTTATTATTTAGATTTCTCTTCTTACTCTTGTCCTACTTGTCCAAAACACCATGACACTGCAGAAAAACTCAAACAAATGCCTTAGGGTCGTTTCAAGCTTAGAAGAGGATAAATCATCATCCTCTTTATGTCAATAACCATGCAAGAAGAAGACTATGAGTGATGCACTAGCACAGAAAGAAAAACCCATGACGAAGTCATTCATTGTTGATGAAGGTTTTGATCTTTTTCATGACCGAATTGACGGTATAGGTTGGAAGATGTTTGCACAACAACCGGGAGAGGTAAACAAGACTATGATGATTGAATACTACAAAAAGCTACACCACCAATCAAAAATGCAAATTTATTAAGGGGTAGAAAATTTGAGATATCCACTATTTTAGTCTTATTTTGTCTGGGTTATAATACACCACAAAAACAGTACAATGGGGCATGACTCAACCAAAATATGCTAGCTTATTACAATGACGGACTAAGTTATTTCAGAACACCTACTACGCATTACAAAACTGTAATAGACCAAAATAACCTTGAGTGGCCAAATCGAAGAAATAGTCAAACGGTAGGTGTTCGATACTCGCGAATCCACGATTGATTGAATGATGATGGTTCGATACTCCCTAGCGTGCTTAAACTGCTTAACTATCGAACCAAAATGGTTCGATACAAATAACTCTCGAACCCGGATGGTTGGGTTCTCCCTAGCCTCGAATCTGGAAAATAGTCGAACGGCCTAGCCTCAATTCTGATAACCCTCGAATGAGATGAATTCGATAATAAAAGAGGAACGAAGGAACAATTGAACTTAAAGAACAGTCGAACTGGAGGAACGGTCGAACTGAAATAACAGTCAAACAGTGAGTTCGATTGTAATGGGTTGGCTCCGAGTAATGAATGCTTGGCATTAATATCAGGGGATGGGGTACTTATAGACCATGTCCCGCCGGACCCACACCAGTGCAGAGCATAACAGTCGAACGGGGCTCGGTTCGATAGTGTCAATTTGATAGTTTTATTTTTGGGTCGGCCCACTAATCTTTTGGGCCTCCTAAAATAACCCCCATCATATATTCCCTATAGTTTGGGAGTCGGTCTTGTTGCAAAAGCGGGTGCCAAACTCTAAAATTTGTCTTGTATGAGTAGTGATTTTTCTTCGTTTTTTATAGTGTGTCCTCATCTGTAGGCCACGTCTCTGTTATATCGGTTAACACTAGACTTTGTTTGACTTTAAGATATGCCTCCCACTTGGGAGCCGTGACCGCAGGGTCGGTTGCCAATAATTATAATTTATCTGTCTCGATAAAATGCCTCTCAATTGGAAGCCGTGACCCACAACGGGATTTAAACAAACAAATTGGCTGAGTTCGATCATTATAAATAAATGTCGAACAACCTTTGATTCGGTTGTGAGTTGAAAATTGGACTGTTTGCTGATTTGCCTTTGAAGGGTCGAATCCCAGGGGTTTGACTGTTTTTGCAGGAACTGTCAAACGCTGCTCGGTTCGATCGTTATCTCTCGAACCAAGAGTAATGGCGGTGGTGGGCCTATATAAAGACCCACCCTTGCCACCTCATATATAACTTGGGGCCAGTTGCTGTCCACTGAAAATAAATATCGACTCCCCAAGATTCAATCGTTTTAATAACAGTCGAACGATCATGATTCGATCGTTCGACAAGAGTCGAATCCTGCCGGTTCGATGGTTCTTCAAAAAATTTGCAAAATACTCGCAGTGCTAATTTAAGATTATTGATGGCTCGAACGAAGGCGGAGGGTCGCAGTAAACCAGCCATGTCTCCCGAGAATATTTATGCTTCCCAATGGTGTGCAAATAGGCATGGCCCTTCGAACAGAGGTCCGTCTGCGGCAAACAGTGTTCCGACCGGAGGCTCATTAGGAGCTGCCCCAAGGAGGCGACCTGTTGCAAGACCCCCTAGGAGTTTATTTGCTAATTGGGGTGCCGGACATGCATTGACAGAAACTATAGATCGCTCGACTGTAAGGCTTGGGGAACTCTCGGTGGGCACTCGAGTCCCCCGCGTATGCAACTTTGAGAGGCATGAGAATTTATTTTCATGTAGGATTGTAACGACTCCCACCGCTTCTGGAGAAATAGTTAAGGTTGGGACGAGCGCCCAAATAAGGATGATGGAGGAGTCTGATGCAGTTGATGATAGGATCACCGCAAACTAGGCATGATTCAACACGAATAATCTGTTCTTTAATTGTACTCCAAGGTCAGCTACCGCGGGCACATCTGGCGCGGGTGGTGAGGATTGGTATGCGTATGCTAAGGGATTCATTGCGGAAACTCAAGCTACCGCTAAAGCTGGCGAAATCCTATTGCCTCCTTGCATACGTCCTCGACGATTTGAGAATCCAAAGCCAGCACCACTTAGCAGTAGGGTCGATTATTGGTTTCTGAATGATGAGAATTCGGAATCTCTGAACATTAAGCTGTTATGGTATCAACTGCGTGAGGAGCAGTCTATTTAGATCATGAAAACTTTCTGACAGCAAAAGCCAGTTCGAGGTTGCCGTGCTTGAGAGGCTCGGTTACCGCGATTTGGCACACTTTGGACGTTTATTCTTTGTTGCTACCAGCATTGTGATTTATAGACTATGTTACGATTACATCGGGATGATTGAGGTCCAGGGTAAGCATAACGATGTGGTCGACAACCTAAACGCAAATGTTAGGAGTAACGATACTAGTCGTAATGCCGCACTTAAGCACGCTCGTGAGTCAGAGAGAGCATGGAAGAAAGCTGTTCAAGATGCCCTATCTGCTGGCGTAAATGCTAAGAAGGCGGAAGACAACATGGGATCCCTTCGTACCGAACATGCCTCTCTCAAGAGGGAGAGGGACACCTTGAAGAGGGAGAGAGATTTCTGAAAGAGGTAAATACAAGGGGTTGAGTCTGCCATCGTTAGATTAGGTAATAAAGTTCGATATTTCAAATAAGAAATCTATCGATGCGAGGTAGCTAGATATTTTATGAAGAGTAATGTTTATCGCTGGCTCGAATTGCACCAGAGAGCGGAGGATGTAAAATTTAGTATAGAACTTGGAGTAGACCAGAGGGATCATCTGGGGTTCGTAAAGGAAGGTTTCTAAAAATATATGCTCGACATTAGTCGCGGTTCTCAAATAGAGACTCCCAAGGTTGATGACGGCAATGAAGAAGAATTCACTGCTCCAAAGATTCGTGACCCCTTCTTTCGTATTTGGCAAGAGCAACACTCTAACACTATGCTTGATTCGGGTAGACAGGATCCTGTTTACCCTGAGAGACAAGAGAACTGCGGAGTTTGCTGGTATAGGCGAGTCTTATGGTAACCCGAGTGGGGTGAACGACGCTATGTGCTGTTTTTGGTGGTAGCGATGATGATGTGATTTCATCGCCTATGATAGAACCGGAACCGTTGGTGGAAAACCCTCGAGAAGTCATCTTTGAGCCTAACGGCATTATTTCTTCCCGTGATCGTCCAATTGCTATGTCGTTAGGGCAGCATGCCCCTCACTCATCTTTGCGGACTCCCCTATTAATCCCATTCCGTCTGATGAATCGACATTGATTTCTATTAAGGGGGTAAATTCGTCTCGCTTTGGCGTTGCGGGGCAAGCTTCCGTTGAGAAGAATATGATCTCTCCCAGTGTCTATCAACTAGATTGCCGGATGGATGGGACCAAATAGGCGAGCTCATTTTGTCGGAGAAGCAAATTGAGAAGAATTGTGCTAATTATGTGTGGTCTCTTGGTTTTGTATTGCATCCAGAATCCCCTCAATCAATGCAGTAGCAGCATTTAACTTCGTATATGGTTTTTTTGGTGTGGCATCCAGCTTTATTTTGACGTTTGTTTTGATAACATTGTTGTAACAATATTCTTAAGAAACCAATTTTGTGATTAATATATCGATTGTTTTTTAGTTGCATTTGCATCGTGCTTTATATCACTGAATCGTTGATGTTTTAAGTTATATTTACCGTAGGAGTAGTTTGGAGCAGAATTCGGTCCTTTCTTGGTGAGTATCAATATCTGGCTTCACGCTGGCCATTTGAAAGGCAAAATGGTCCATTCAGGTTTTTGCGAAACGAGATACTAGGTTTGCATTTGCCTTGTCGGGTCAAATGTCCATCTCAGTTTTTGTTGAATGAGATATTAGGTTTGCATTTGTCCTTACTGGGATAAATGTCCAACTCGATTTTTACAGAATGAGATATTAGGTTTGCATTGATCCTCATTGGGTCAAATGTCCATCTCAGTATATGTTGAATGAGATATTAGGTTTGCATTTATCCTTATTGGGTCAAATGTCCATCCTGGTATTTGTTGAATGATATATTAGGTTTGTATTTGCCCTCATTGGGACAAATGTCCATTTGGGTGGCAACGCATATTGTTGTCGTCCCTTTGTTTCACAGTCCCAGAAGCATTGTTTTTATATGATTCTTTCTGCAGTGTCAGAAACAAAAATAATAGAGATTTTAATTTTTTAATTAAGATAGGGCTGAACTCAGTCTCATGCTGAGTGGCCTACGTTTCCCGATTGTTGTGTCGAGACTCAATCCGTAGTTCATGCCTCCTTATTACATTACGTGTTTGTTGGGTAATCGAACATTCACTCGTAATAGCGTCTCAGATGTTGCACGTTCCATGGGCGAGGTGACTTGCGACCTTGCATATCCTCGAGATAGTAATACCCCCGTGAACAAGCCTATATGACCTTGTATGGTCCCTCCCATTTTGGTTCTAGTTTTTCCACTTGTTTACTTGCCGGGATACTTTTTAGCACCAAGTCTGTCACTTCAAAAGTTTTGACCCTGACTTTCTTGTCATAGCTTTTGGCCATGGCTGCCTTAAACGCTACGGTGTGCTGGTAAGCAAATTCCCTAGTGGATCCTATCATATTAAGATCCATCTGATGCAGTCTGACCGATTAAACTAGGTTGTAATCATGTATCCTGCGCGTGGGCATGTCAATTTTGGCTGGAGGAACTGCTTCTGTCCCATATACCAAAACGAAAGGGGGTTTCTCCCGTCGATGTTCTGGGTGTTGTTCTATAGGCCCACAATATTCCATGAAGCTCGTCCGTCCAACTTTTCCCGGTGTCTCTTAATCTCCTATCGAGATAATCTTTCAGGGTCTTGTTAGTCGACTCCACTTGTCCATTTGCTTGAGGATGGTAGACGGAGGTCATATTATGGGAAATACGCAGCTCTTGAAACCAGGATTTGATCTCCTTGCCAATGAACGGTCTTCCGGTTGTTGCACACCATATACCTGGGAATACCAAAGCGGTAGATGATATTTTTCCATATGAATTCGATCATATTCTTCTCCGTAATTGCTGCCATGGCCTCGACCTCTACCAATTTAGTGTAAAACTCGACTACCACCACCAAAAGTCTTTTTTGGCCCTTGGCAACTAGTAACGGACCCACGATGTTGATCCCCCACTCATCGAATGGGCAAGCTACATCAAGTGGCTGCAGCAGTTGTGCCGACCTGTGAATGAGTTGGGCGTGATATTAACAGCTCTCACAATGCCGTGAGAAAGTTGTGGCATCTTTCAATAGAGTTGACTAATAGTATCTTTGGCGTAGAATACGTTGGGCCAGTGCTCAACCCCCCCAAATGATTTCCACAACTCCCCGCGTGTATTTCCTGCATTACATAATCTACATGGGATGGAGTCAAACAACACAATAGGGGACCCTCAAATGACTGTTTATACAGTTCTCCATTGCGAATTGTGAATCTGTGTGCCTTGTAGCACATTATGCGGTGGGCATTAGAGTTTGAGGGTAAATTCCCATCAGCTAGGTAACTCATGATCTCGTCCTTCCAAGACGGAGCCTCTCCAGTCGACAATATATACTCAATTCTCTCCCATTTACTGTTGTATTTCGATATTCGGATGGATGGTTTGTTAGTTGCTAAGAGCATTGCTTGTTTCTTCACGAGAACTTCCGCCGGGATTTGGGAGATGTCAAAAAACTTGATCAACATTGTGTTCTTCAAGGGTCTTGGTTCTTCAAGGGTCTTGATTATCATTGTGTTCTCCCGTTTGACATTTGAGGCATAAATATACCATGGACACTCTTCATCAGCACATCTTGCACTACTTTTTTTTTTTTAAAAAAAAATTTGCTTCTGATTATCCTTATTAGTATTTTCTCATAAATTCCAAATTTCACAATTGCAGCCCTTAGATTATATGGATGCTGGAAACACATCTGAAACTTCAATACAACCTTGGTCATATCAACTTTAGGGTTAAAGACATTATGGTTTTTGTACATCTCCCTAGCAGCCTCTGCTGTTACTACTAGTTTCACTTTTTTTATTCCTTATGTCTCTTGTGAGTGTAGAAGAGATGGGCGCATCAGCAGTGCTACTTGCATTGGCCCATATGTGGTAGGGTCATTGCTTGCAGTTGCTGGTCTTGCTTCAAGATCAACATTAGCTATGAGTAGGTTATCATCTTCCTTGGTATCATTGTCATCAGAATACTCAGAATCTGACCCCACATATACCTCTCCTTCACTGTCATCCCTGTTCTCCAAATAAATTATTGATGCCACCAATGGCATGTAATTGTCCCTTATGAAACTAGGCAAATCCCTTACTCCCTCGTGCCTACCATCGGCTCCAGCCTCATTTACAGTTTCCTCATTTATATAATTGTCTTCTGTTTAATTTCATGCATTTGTTGTTTCTCCATCATTTGTATTCTCTGCATTACCAGCAGCTCTTGTATCAAAGTATGTGTTGTCAACTCCCTCACCATAAGTATTACTACTAGCTCTTGTTCTTCTTCTCTCCCTCAATGTTCTCCCCTGACCACTAGGCTCACCTGCATTAGCAGTTTCCACTTGACTACACACTTTTTCCATTTCTGCTTATCTTCTTCACCTCCAAACCTAGAACACCCTTCATCATCCCCAACATAATCAAGTGGCTTAGTAATAGGATGGAGCTGATCCACTTCTTCATCAGAGTCATCATCAACAACTTCATCGACATCATCATTTGTCTGAGTAGCAGCAACAAGTAACTCTAGTTTCATTTCATAAACTTCAACCAACCTCTGTTGAGTAGCCAACCTTGATGTTTCGAATGCATCATTGTCATCATTGATGCAGGTCAGTTGTAGTGATAGTTCATCAGGATCATCTCTATAAAACACCATACATCATCATTGAGGCCTATTTCAATAGGCATATTGATCAACTCAAGTTTGGACATCTCGTCTTAAGTGCAGTAATCAACAAAATTAACTTGGTCATCTGAGTAGCACATTCTGCCAAGATTCATGATTTTTCCAGAGTGATGGATCATAATAGTAAAAACCCCTTCTCATTACCTGCAACTACACAACAAAAACAACATCAAAACCCTAAGTTTTATGACATGTAATAAACAAACAACAACCACCTTAAACTAAACCCTAGTAGTAATATAATATGCACTGTTGACCAAAACCCTAAGCCATGCAATATATTATTGCTAAAGTTCACACCTAAACCCATGAGTGAGGAACACTGTGGAACACCAACCAAGTAAAAACAATACAATCATTGACAAAAATACTAAAATAAAATAACCCACTCACGGCTTCTCACAACCTCAACTACATATCACAAGTCAGTGATAAAAATGTACCCTAGAGCTGAATAAACAACTACACGTACAAAGAGACCAAAAAATGTCTGTCCAGAAAAACCCACTCACCATAATCGGGTGTCAAGGATCCGGAATGTCGGCGTCTTTGGCTCGGGTTTTCCAGCCCATTGTCGCGACGTTCCCTTAGGCGAGTAATTTCAGCGGAATCGTGTCAATTATGAGAGAATTTTCAGTAAATTTTGTGAATTGTGAAATTAGGGTTAGAGCTTTTCCACAAATTGGAGAGGGAACAATGCCATGAAGCTCTCCAATTCCCTCCTAAATCTGTTGAATATGTGAAATGTCCTTTTTACCTTTCACGCATGATGCCACATGACGCAATATGGTCGATTTATGACGTCTTTTTAGACGAAAAAGTAGGTGTGGGTGCAACAATTTTTAAACGTCAAAGGCGGGGTGCAACATTGATAAAAAAATAAAGGTTGAGTATAACATTGCAAAAACACAAATAGACTAGGTCTAAGATGCCGTTTTTTCCCTTTTACATACTCCGATACTTGTTTGACTGCATCTTCAAGTGTTATGGACCCAAGTAACTCTTTGAATAAAGCTACAATTGTACTGATGAATGAACTCTTGATGGGTATGGAATTAATGGGTAAGACTCTTTGTGCACGAGTTCCAATGCTTTTCCAAAGTGCCCTCCTATGTTGAAATTACACTCACTTGTTCCCTTGAATTTGTCCCGGTATTCTTCTCTACTAAAATCACTCAAAACTACGAAATGACAAAATCTAACATAAAACACTAAAAATTCTACAAAGTTAAACAACGATCAAGTAATAATGCTACTAAAACTGCATCCTTTAGACACTCATCTATGGTGTAATCAACTACAATATCATCAAATGTCATTAAGAAAATGACACATCTCTTCTGATCAAGGTATTAAGCCACGCATAATGATAGCATCGAGTTGTGGACACTTCAAATCACAATAAGATTGACAAAGAAAAATAAAAAATCAAAAAGAACATTTCAAGTTTGCTATTGAATTTCTGAATAGTTTGAAAAATAACAAAAAAATTTATTAAAATGGAATCACATTGTCTTCTTCGAGGGCTATACTCATGAACTTCAAAGATAATTTCATTGCACTACAAGGAATATTATTTATGCAATCATTGAATTAAGTACACAAGGCACCCAATGATTCACATGGTTTTTTAAATTAAGGGCAATAACCTCCCTTATTCATTTTCCAACTATACATCAATAGTCGATTGTATAAGCGACGTCATCATGCAACAATCACTACAAGGTTGCAGGGTCTTTTGCAACCGCATTTACGGTTGCAAAAGGCCCAAATCCGGTTGCAGATGACGAGGTCTCGTAAAGCCTCGGTTACTTGTCATCCGCGACCGCATCGCAGTTGCAGATGAGCATCTGCGACCATAAAATCAGCAACCGCGATGCAGTTGCAGTTTCTTATTGGACAATTGGAACCGATCTGGGCTGAACTTTTTTTTTCGAAATGGGCCAAAAGTTGGCCCATATTTGCTGGGCTGCAAATTTAACCGGCCCTATAGGAATTTGCAACCGCAACGCGGTTGCAGATTCGGTCCTCAACGTTTTTGCAACTGCATATGCGGTTGCAGATTTCCGGTCGCAAAAGACCTGGAAATCTTGTAGTGAATGGCATGGATAAAAGCTATTTTTTAGAGTGCAACGAGTAGGGAAAAATACGCAAACTCCCCAATGTTATTGAAAGCCTTCACAAATTTCTCTCTTGTTATATTTTTTGCATGAAATCTCGTCGAGTTTTCATAAATCCAGCACCAAACATCCCCGTATTTTTAAAACTCTGCATGAAATCCCCTCGTGTTATTTATGGTGCACAAAATTCTCTTGTATTTTCAAAAGTTATGCACCGAACCCCTAAGTAAATTTGATTTGTCAATTTGCCCTATTAAAAAGAGGGCCTTTTGGTGCATTCTTTTGAAAACATGAATGGCTTTGGTGCATATTTATAAAAATACGATGGGGTTTCATACAAATAAATAACACAAGGGGGTTTCATGCATACATTTTGAAAATACTAGAAGATTTAGGCTAAGAAAATAACAGAGAGTTTTTGGTGAAAATATTTTGATAATAGAGGGGAGGTTTATGCATTTTTTCCACGATGAGCAAAGTGATCATAACTTAAGGGCCTTTTTAGTTAATTAATAAAATAATGTAGGAGCTTTTGCCATATTAAGAACTGAGTGGTGTTTCTGCAATTAAGTCGTAGGGAACTGCGCATGGTCATAAATGGTCATAAATAATTGAAGAGGTGCAAAATATAAAACTCGCATTATTCCCCGCAACCGTTTTCAATGTAAACATAATAAATGTGAAGACAAAGTCTTCGTGCTTGTGTCTACACAAACAAATACAGAAAATGTTAAAAAGCGATTCTGCAAACTTCTTATCGAACAATTTCCTTTCTCTTTCCCTCATAAATAAATACTTGCTAGTATCACTTGGTTTTTCCATAATATTGATTGAATTGTACTTTCGAGTAAGAATTAATAACTAGAAATATAGATGGAATTGGAGAACATGGTTGCTCTCGTCTCTCGCACTGGAAGACATATGCAGCGCTACAATTTTCATGGTCACCGTCAAGTTGTTGGGTGACTCTCTCTCTCTCTCTCTCACGCACACACACACACACACGCACACACACACGCACACACACAGAGACAAACACATACTCTATATATAGGGCATTTGTATGTTCGTTCGTTAATCTTCTTAGTTACGTTCCAAATGAAAATAAAGGAAAAGCACCACCTTTGTAGAGTGTCGATCCATACTTTTGTTTAGGAGGATGCGAAGCGAAAGTTTACGGAACCAATTAAGTTTCATGACACTACCCTTCAAATAACTAAGAGTAAATCTCGTTGAACTCTCTGAATGATATGAAGAGTTCCGCGAATTGTTTCTAAATCTTTGAATTAGTGCCAAATATCCTCAAATTTATTGAAAATGGGTAAACTCCCTTCTGAGTCAAGTTTGACGAACAAAAATAGTATTTTGTCTAAATCGAACCGTTGATCAATGTATGGTTCAAGGGAGTTTCTACAAATTTAAATAGATTACGAATAGTTTAATTTTCACATTCTTTATAAACTTGAGGGAAACTTTGTGGAATCCTAGTTCAAGAGATTTATTAACGGAATATTTATTTGAAATTAATTGCATTACTAATTCTGGCCGTTGTTATTTCTTTCTACCAACTATTCGGTATTTTGCATTTAATTTTATAGCTGCAGGACTAAAATTTTGCAAATTTATACTACCAAAAAAATTTAAAAATTTTAACACGAAAATTTGGCTGTGGCATCTACAATATAAAGTTGATTGTCCAAGTTAAAGTTTCATTTTCAGTGTGATACACATAGTATTATAGAAGTTTTCATATAGTACTGACACGTATAATACGTACTTCTTAAATTAAAATTCATATATATTAGAAAGTTTGGCTTCTAATATCAATCATGTATAGTATTAGTTACAAATACAAATAACGATTTTTCGCAAGTTCTGCTTATCTATTTACTTCCTTATCTTTATCTTTATATCTTAATCATAAAGTTTTTGTATATTTTAATTTCAACTTCAGTGAATGTAGAGTAATAATAATTAATGATTTCGGCCTCCGTTTGTTTACGTTTGTGTAGAATATCAATAAGAATCACATGCATATTTTAGACGAAAAAGCAAAAAAAAATAAAAAATTAATATAAAATAATAATAAAAGAACGTTGAAGAAGTCTGGTGCCAACGTGAAGTAAACGATGTTTCCTAGCACTATTCCCATGTTTGTAAATTAGTGTGACCCGTATAGTATACCAGGTCAATGCAACGTTAAGTCAGTCTAGATTTTGTATGTTTCTTAGAAGGTGCGATGTGTATGGGCACTTGGTCTCGGGGTGATATTTTCTATGTGGACAAAAGGGAAAAGGACATATGAAGTCCCGTAATGGATAACGGCATGATATGGGATGCTTTACTTGCTATATATTTGGAGAATGTTCATAAAACCTCTAGTGGTATTGACAACGTGCACAAAATTCATTTGTTGTTTGATTGCGTCTAAAATCTCCTTATGGTTTTAGAAATTCAGGATAAAATCCCTTCGTGGTTCCATAATTTACACAAAATCTCATTTATGTGATTGAGTATCGTACATCTACAGTGACCTTAATTGTTCTTATGTGCTTTTTCCTCTTTAATTTAAGCTCAGTATCCCCTTAAAAATTTAATATACAATCCTCTTGTTGTTTTACAAACTTGTACAAACCCTTGATGTTTAAATTTCAGTTTTCACTTTGTCAAACAAAACATACAATTTTCGAAATTTTCTGCAATTATAAATTTCTTGAATTTTCTTAAACCTGTCGCATAGATGTAAAAACTTTCTAATATTTAATGAACCAAAATACGCTCTTGAAAGAAAACTTTGATCTATGTTTAAACGATAATACAACTGCTATTTTATTTCCTCTAAGAAATTCATTATTAAAGTTTAGTTTACAGCTTTTTTTTTTATTTTATAGTGTAAAAAATACTTTTTATAAAAGTAAGTACAAATATATATATTTTAAAACTGCGAAGAGATTTTAAACACTAATATTAAACGGACAAAATATTAAAAATGCCTGTTAACTTTACAAAAAAAATTAAAAGGCCCGATTTTTTCAGGGCTGTCCAAAATGCCCGGTATCTTTTATAAAATCTTGCAAAAATACCCGATGACCTTTTCGGGCTAAATGTGCCTACGTGGCGGCACAGTCAACAAAACGTGTTGTCACGTAGGATAAGCATGTTGACACGTTGGACTGCAATAAAAAGGTTCATCTGCCTAATATATACATATATATATATATATAACCATTTATAAAAGTAAAACACATATATATAAAAATAATAACAAACATATATATATATATATATATATATATATAAAAACATATATATATATATAATTATTTGTAAAAATCAAAACATATATATATAACTATTTGTAAAAATAAAAACATCTATACAAACTTAAATCTTAATAAATTTAAAACATAAATATATTTATATATTTACAAAAATAATTAAAAAAAAAATAGACCACCCCCCACCCCACAACCCCCCCCCCCCCTAACTGCAACTTGCGGTTGCAGTGGTGAACTCGGTGGTGGTGGTCGCGATCCGACGCGGGGTGGGGGGGGGTGAAGAAGATGATGCTTTTTTTAATTTTTTTATATTTTTTATATTGTGAAAATGTTTATTATGATTATTTATATATATATATATATTATTTTTACAAAATAGTTATATATATGTTTCTATGTATATATGTTGATTATTTATATATATATTGGGGTGCAAAGTGCAATTTATTTTGGGGTACAAATACAATATTTAAAATTAGAAGGGTTTGTTTGAAGATTATTATTTAAACTGAAAATATGACGTGGCGAGGCAGTTTATTGACGTGACAGCCATTGTACCGCCACGTAGGCATATTTAGCCCGAATAAGGCCATCGGGCATTTTTGCAAGATTTTTTAAAAGATACCGGACATTTTTGGAAAGTTCAAAAAAATCGGACATTTTAACTTTTTTATTAAAATTAACGGACATTTTTAATATTTCGTCCATATTATACCATGTGACGAAACACGCAAGGGTGTTATCTTGATATATCAACCCTTTACCTTTTTTTTTTTATCCTATTTATAAGATATTGGTTATGTACTTTGTCTAGTCCAATAATTTATTTTTGTTCACATTATACGTACGATAGGACGAGTTTTGCTTCTTCGAACGAAACGCCCTATGAAGAACTTTCAATTTGGGGCTATAATTTGACTCAATCTGCAAAAAAATAGTGATTGTACTTTCCGTTGGTTTCTTTCAAGATAAAAACACAATCCGTGGACGAGTCTTTAGTTGGAGGCTATGTAAATTGATATATGTTGTACGACTATTTGGTTGCATTAATTAATTATATATGCGTGGATTAACAAAAGATGATATTGCCTGTTTTTCTTTTCTTTTTTTCTAATTGTGAAACTGATATTGTCTTGTAATCGAGAAGTACTCCCAGTTTTTACTGCAATAATGTAGCATAATTTCATAAGAACGAAGCAATAACCCGCAACTAAATAATGATTAATGTAAAGTACTTTAGTGATGCATTTTTGGTGGTTATATATGGAGCATTAATACTTTTAGGCTTGACTGTTGTTTCATACATCACAAGATACAATTAGTTGTGAGTGAAGTTTTTCTCCAGCAATTGAGTCTTTTAGTTAATAACAAAAGAAATTTGGATAGAAAATACCAAGAAAACTAAAATTAGTCCATTTGAGATCTACCTTTTTTCCGTATATTAAGTAGGTGCAGTGACAAAAGATGTAAATGGGTTTTGTATAAAATTAAAGATAAGTTTGTTTTTTATTAAAATCCTCATGAAACTTTGTCTATATATTGTGTTTGTTACGGATAATGCTACAAAAGTCCTTGAATATTTATGTCTATTAATTATCATTTATTTGTAGTGAGCATCAGGATCTGACTATACGTCTTGTTTTGTGTTGCAGATGCATTCCTTACAGGTACAAAGATAGCCAGCAAGGGACATCATCATCAAGTAGGGTGAATGATGAGGATGAAATAGAAGTTCTGGTTATCACTTCACAGAGAAAAGGAAAAGGGATGCTGTTCCCAAAGGTATAACTTTTAATATTAATTAATTTCATTCTCAATTATGTTATGATGCTATATATAAAGAAGTCCACCAAATTATATCGACCATGTATATTGGGGTTCTTATACATTAAATAATAAATCTTGATGATTAATTGTAGGGTGGTTGGGAAGAAGACGAAAGCATTGAAGATGCGGCATTGCGCGAGACTGTGGAAGAAGCCGGAGTTGTTGGAGATGTTGAGGTACCCTTTGCTTCTTAGTTCTAACTTTTTATAATTGCTTTACTATTTGAACTTGTTTGTGTTGTATCTTTTATTAAGTTCGCATTTAATTTGCTCCTTATACATATTATTGGATTTGCAGCTTAAATTAGGAAACTGGAATTTCAAGAGCAAAAACAATGAGACTTGCTATGAGGGTCACATGTTTCCTTTACTTGTTACAGAGCAACTAGAATTTTGGCCGGAGAAGGATTTCCGTCAAAGAATATGGGTAATTAACTTGTGTTCGAAAAAACCAGTTGATCACGTGCAATAGTATATGTTATATTATGAGGTTTTTTTTTTTTTTCCTGATTTCACTATGTTTAACTTGGACAGGTGAGTGTCGAAGAAGCTAGGAATGTTTGTCAATATTGGTGGATGAAGGAAGCATTAGAACTACTAGTGAATCGTCTGAAATTACAAGGCGATGATGCAACACTAATGGAAACTGATTCACTTAGCCCGGGCTGGCAATCTAACTTGTAGTGGGACATGGTTGCAAAAGCTAGGTGTGGCGACTTCATCAATTTAAGAAAATGGCGCGGGATTAGCAACATCTAACTTTTGTTTTACTGTAACCAAAAGAAAAAAAGAAAAAAAAAAGCATCGTTTAAATATCTGGGAAATGCTTTCTTGTGTAGAAAACTCTAGAAATTTGATACTTGTTAGCTGTTTGTGGACTTGGATCAAGATTATCAAATGTGTAAAATACATTGTCTTTTATGCGTAGTTACCTTAAAGGAAATCGATGCATGAATGATTCTGTTATCCACTGTTGGTTATTTATTAGGTGACCAGATGATAATTTTATTTAATTAGCACAAAAGAATGAGTAAAGGGGCGCCCTATTGTCTATATAACGATTAGTTGTTTATTAATTTGTATATTGTTTTATCTCTTAGAAGTACGTGCCCAGAAGTTGCTTTGAAAATAGGAGCTGTCTATGAAATATGGTCGAAGCCCTTCGAAGATAATGTTGTGGTCTCAAAGAAAACAATGCAAATCAACAGCCCTCTTTCAGTAAAACATATCAAATTGAGTAAATCTAGGAGAAGAAGATGATGAATCAAATGTGATATGGTATTTCTAGTATTGGGCCAGCCCATGGGCCAGGCTTATATTTGGGCTTTATCGGGGATCGTACCCAAAATGCATATCTAATGCTATATTCGATATGGTACAGTTCACGTGTTTATCACGTGTGCGATCCGCGTTTCCCAATGTCTATAAATACCCGGATTCCGCTAATCAAGAAAAGCTTTAATTATACTAAGATACTGTACACCGATATCGAGCATCCCGGATATCACACCCGATATAATACCCAATATATATCTTCGATATATGTCACCAACATATCCATCGACATAACATCTGATATCATATCCGAATCCTCGATATTCAGCAGAGCATCCTACCGTCAGTTCAAGGTGTTTCGGACCAAGCCTACTTAGCACTAGTCAGAGTCGAAGTAGGTCTAGTTTGTAATAGAATTGTAACACTACACTTGTAATATATCCCACCTCGTCTTTTATATACGATTTATTGTTAAACTAGTGGCACTGTCTGTGGGAACACCACGTTCCCGAACGAAGACGTTAAGATGCAACGCAGGATAACTCGTTCGTAATCAACTAGACCAGTAGTTGACAACTCAGTAGGAGAGAGTGCTCCCCCGCCACCCGTCCAAGCACCACAACCACAGAATGAACCTATCCATCCTCAACCCCTAGTGGCACCAGAGCCTGTGTCAGCACCCGTAGGACCTACTGTCTTGGCACCTAAAATCATGGCACAGATCAACGCCACCATCCAGACAACACTGAATGCTTCCATGGAGACTTTGTTGCCACGCTTGATCAACCGAGGGACAGGCGACGTGCCACTGCAACCCTAGAAACTCCATAAATGGGCGTAGGGGGAATGGGCGCGAAGATGAAGGAGAATCTAGGAAGGAGCGTCCACGGTCGAGAATTCCCATGGAGGACGACCCCGACCCAACAATTGACAGAGGGTACATAGCGAGAAGGATGGAGCAGTTGGACCTCGAGAAGGCAGAAGTCGGTCGAAAACTAGCATTGGTAGAAGGCCAGAAGAACTTGACTCCATCCTATCAGGAAATCGAATCAGAAGTACTAGAAAAGGGAGATAAGATCCCTATCATCAAAGCATAGGATTGAAAAAGCGACCCAAGCGGCATCTTCACTACGTGGATACTGTCTTGAACCTACATAGGTTTTCTCGCAACATTAAGGCAAAGATTTTGGCAATAACATTGACCAGAGCGGCCTTCGATTGGTTTACAAGAGTAGGAGTTGGTTCTATAACCAGCTACGAAGAGATAAAATATAGGCTAGAAAGCCAATTCTCCAGCCATAAGAGGATGCTAACTAGCATGAATCATTTGAAAGCAATGCAACAGCGAGACAAATAGAGCATTGAGGACTTTATCAAAAGGTTCAATGATGAACTCCTTAAGGTTGATGAGCCAAAGGGTGACCAGGTTGTTCTGATTTTATTTAACGCAACAACACATAAAAGGTTCGCGGCGGAACTGATCAAACTTAGATAACCAATAATCGACCAGATCAACGCACTCGCGTACGACATTGTTTATCAGGATAACATGATGGCAACCAAGCAGAGCCCATATCAATTGCAAAATAGGACACACGGAAAGGAGTGATTCAGAGATAGATCCCCGAGAAGATATACTCCTCTGAATAGAGGGACTTTGGAGGTACTCACAGTGGCACAAAAGAACAGATGGCTCAATAAGTCGAGGAAGCTGAAAGAGAGCAAGGGAATGGGATCCTCTAGGAAATGTTGCGAATATCACCGACAGACTGGACATAACACGGAGGAGTGTATTGACCTCAAGAATGAGATCAAAAGGCTTATCAAAGAAGGAAAATTGGTGGATTTCGTGAGGAACTCAATTGGTGAGCATAACAGGGATGATAGATCCCGCTCGCCTTGCATGGATCATTCTCGTTCTCCCAAGCGAGATAAGTAGAAGGCCATCGAAGCTCCTCCTGAGCGTGGACGAGCAATCGTTAATGCCACAACTAGAGGAATGATCAACATGATCAATGGAGGGCCAGTACGTGCCGACTCGGCCAAAGGGCATGAGAAAATAACCCGCAAGATGCATATAGGGACATATATGGGTTTTACAACCTTAGCCGAGGAGGAGGATTTCCTGAACCAAGAGATATCCTTCACCAAAAAGGACTTGGAGCAGCTCACATCGCAAGCACTATAGGCAGGTAAACTCGACTGCCCACGTGTTGTTAAAATTGATATAACTGAATATCGGGTATAGAAGGTGCTTATCGACAACGAAAGCTCTTCCAATGCTATCTTTTCACATGCCGTTGAGAAAATGTCGTTGCCCTAGAACATGATTGAAACACTTTTCGCTCAATTAACTGGGTTTGGTGGCGGAGAGGTGATCCCCAAAAGACAAATCACACTACCCATATCATTTGGGGAGGACCCATACATAAGGATAATCAAGGTAAAATACACCGTGGTTGACCTCATTTTCCCCTATAACGTTATCATCGATCGTCCCGCCCCCAAAATAAATAAGAGCAAGGGTATCTACTTACAACCTGAAAATGAAATTTCCTACCCGGGGGGGGGGGGGGGGGGGGGGAGGGGGGGTCGGAGAGATTTTAGGTGACCAGAAGGAGGGTTGGATATGCTACGTGGCATCACTCGGACTTCCCAGGATTAGAGAAGTACAGGAGATAGAAGCAGCCGAGCAAGAATACATGCTAGACACGGAGTGATCGCTTCGCAGAGACTGAGGGCCGGAACCTTCGGTCAAAATCCAACTTTGTTATTTCCCGAACGATTTGATTTCTGATTTTTGAAATATGTCATTTACCTAAATTGCCCTATTAGATGGGTTGTCCTATAATTATAACAGGGAGGAACTACGCCGGTCTGATTCTCATACTACGGGATGCGTATGCGGGTTAGGATTTACCTAGCCCTTGGCCGTTATCCATCGTTATCTCTTATCTTTCAGATTGATATATATATATATATATATATATATATATATATATATCTGCACTTGAGTATTGGTAACTAACTGCAGGAGCATGTTCTACCGGATATGACCAAGACGTTCCATAATAAAAGGTCCGGACGAAACATACCCCAAAGGGCACACAGATTATGAGATATCCATCATTGGGTATCCTATTGTTCGAATGTCATGTTATTATATCTTACAAAATATTGTTGTTCCACCTATCTACGGCATGTACAATGACATTCCCTATCGATGGGCAAGGAGAGACACCCTCCCTACCTATCGGGGTGAAAGTGAATAGACTGTAAATCGGCCTTCCAATTTCTACCATATCGATATTTGTCAATGCATGTTGTTTTATCTTGTTTAAATGACATGAAATTACCAACAACAGTCTTCCCCAAAAAGGGATGAAGATCTATGAATCATATGGGATATCGAGCACCCTCAAAAAGATGAAGATCTACAAATCCTACAGGATATCGAGCAACCTCAAATGGATGAAGATCTACGAATCGGGATATCGAGCACCCTCAAAGGGATGAAGATCTGCAAATCCTATGGGATATCGAGCACCATCAAAGGGATGAAGATCTACAAATCCTACGGGATATCAAGCACCCTCAAATGGATGAAAATCTACAAATCCTACGCGATATCGAGCACCCTCAAAGGAACGAAGATCTACAAACCCTACTGGATAACTCCCATATCCACTAAGATACGGAAGAGAGCACCCGAAAGGGGCGAATATCTACAATTTCTAAGGGATAACTTCCATATGCACCGTGATAGGGAGGAGAGAACCCGAAAGGGATAAATATTTACAAATCATATGGATATCGACCACCCTAAAAGGGATGAAGATCTACACATCCTACGGTATAAAACCCCCCTTATCCACCGACATACAGAAGAGCGCTCCCAAATTGGGCATATATCTACATATCCTATGGGGTGCTAAACGCCGATAACATTAAAGGCAAATAGAAAGAAACTCCTAACGATCACAAAAAGACTCAAAAAGAGCTACCTTAACGAAAAACCAGACCAACATTTGACGGAAACGTGAAGATCAAAGTAACATTATCCAACAAGTTATTATATAACCACAAAATAAAAGGTTATACAACGCCGTCAAGGTGGAGAGGAGTTTCACTCAAGTTGGAACCTTTCCTTTTAAAAGAGGTGAAAACGGGCCAGGATTTTCAATAATAGCATCCGCGGGCTCACTGTCTTCAAGAGGTAGGCCATCGGGACCACACATGGCATTAAGCCCCATAAAGTAGAACCCGTCTTTGAAGCCTTTCTTTGCGGTAATCTAGCCAATTATCGAATTCAGGCATATTCCCTCTCCATGACTACACGCTCTGCGAGAAGCTCTTGATAAGTGTCGCTTGCAAGGAATTTTTCGGCGACACACACCATACTTTAGGAGATTCATCCTACATCGGTTAAATGTTATCAAAACAAATCACAAGAGCAAAACTACATTGCAAGAAGTGCCTACATACCACATTCTCCAAGTCGTCCTGAGCCTTGGCAAGATCAGCCAACATATGCTCTTTTTCTGCCTTCACCCTCTCGAGCTCATGTTTGACCAAACGACGATCATTCTGGTATTTGAGAGCGTGCTCTTTGAACTGATTAGCCTGATTGACAAGCTTTTCATTCTCAACGCAGCTTTCGTTATATGTCTCATTGAGCACCCGACAACGCCGTCGGGCTTCCTCTTTCTCAGCCTCAAGTTTCTCTATGCCCATTGGACTGAAATCACCATCTTCTCGATGTCAGCTTCAAGCTGAGCAATTATAGCATCTTTATCCCCTTCCGACTGATTAACAGTCCTCATGGAGGTAGCCAGCAACTTCCCAAACTATACATATCACAAAAATAATAAGAACAACTCTTAAACACTGCAGACAGGAGTTAAGAAAAAGGCAGGACATCAATTACTTACAGTGTGAAAAACATGCATATTACGACGGATGTTTTGCGCCCAATCTTGCTCACTTAGCACAAGGGCCCTAACCGAAAGAGGGAATGTCTGCACCATAACACGAACCGCGTCGACCTCACTAAACTTTGTGTTCTTCACATTGATATTAGGCCCGGGCCTAGCATGCCCCTGCGAGGGTGACGGTCGAGGAATCGACAAACTCTCACCTCAGGCTTTTTTTCGACCAAAATGGCCAGGTACCTCGACAGCCGGTGTAGTTGGCTTTTGGGCTCGAATACCTTTAACTTCTAGCCCATGAGGTATCCTTGACCCAGCACTATAAAGTACCCCTTGCCCTTATCAGCGGCAGATGCAGGAGCAGACACCTCTGCATCCAACCTTATTGGGACCTCCACAAAGCCTCATGTTCCTTTATTGCCGACAGGAATTGGGGGTACAACCCCTGCTACAAGTCCTACATCTGAAGGGCCAACCCCAACACCATCACCAGTGGACGATGGCCTTGGAGCGGCGTTGGGAGCCGCTTCCTTATTCTCGAAAGAAGAGGGAAACTCCCCTTCAGCCACCAGCAGACCAAAAACTTACAAGGATTCTACAGTACCAAGGGTCGACTAAACATCCTTAAATAGCGCATCCATGCCAGTCACACCCCCAACAATTTTGAGGAGCCCCTAACCTCCAATTACAACCGGCGACTGAGGGATAGATGTCATCCCCACATCCGCCGCAACAGTTTAAGCAGCATTTATGGCCTTCGTCAGAGTAACAACCATAGCCGTATTTTCCACATCTTTGACGGAAGCAACCCCGTCCCTTAGACCTGTTACTCCAACCTCTAAAATCGAATAAGTTCCCACCATGGCAGCATATTCGGACAAAACGATCATCTCTTCTACAGGAGCCCCTCACCTCCAATTACAATCGGCGATTGAGGGATAAATGTCATCCACACATCCGCCGCAACAGTTTGAGCCGCATTTCTAGCCTCCACTATAGTAACAACTGGAGCCATATTTTCCACATCTACAACAGAAGCAACCCCGTCCCTTAGACTTGTTACTTAAACCTCTAAAATCGACGAAGTAACGGCCACAACAGCAGTTTCAATCAAAACGACCATCTCTTCTACAACATTTGCTCCCGCTACCTCAGCTGCTCGACGCTCATTGGCCTCAGCCGCTCGACGCTTAGCAGCGACCCGCATCATACGTGTGCGATTACCAGCCATGACTCTGATCAAGTAAGTTGGTAAAAGTGTGTTAAAAATCTATAAATTTGCAAAAAAGCATCGAACACAATAAGGACCAATGCCGAAGCTCAAACAAGACTACACCTAAGAGGTATATTTACACACAAATATATATATATATATATATATACAAAGATCATATTGAAAGCCCATATAGAAAACGATATCAAAATCTACATCAAAAATGATATCGAAATTGATATCAAAGATTCACATCAAAACAGATATCGAAATAACATATTGCTGGGAATGTCGAAAGACTACATCGAAATCAGGATATCGAACATGCATATCGAAAATCACGACGGGTATCCGCGGTACACCTTAGCAGAATTATGGCAAAATCCACTAAAAGACTAATAACTTTTCTCTCTCTCCCTCATACTACTATTTATAGATTACGAACCCTATGATAACGCATTTATGACAACACATAGTTTAAAGATTCTCTATTTTCACAATCATGATGAAAGTAAGTCGCAAGCGACGCCTACGCACGATAATTCAAACGAGGATCTCTCGAATACGTTAATTACACCGAGGGTCCACCAACATCCTTGAATGACTTCCTGTATCCGAGCTTCATTATTTGAACTGACGGGGCAAGAGGTACTAGTGATTCAAAATAAGATTTAATTTATGAATTATTATTTACAATAATAACTCCCAAATTGGGGGACTAAATGATATGGATATTTTTTGTATTGGGCCTACCCATGGGCCAAACCCATATTTGGGCTATATCGGGGATCGTCCCCGAAATGCATATCGAATGCTATAACATGTGTGTGGTCCCCGCTTTCTGAGGCTTATAAATACCCAGATTTTGCTAATCAAGGTAAGCTTTACTTATCCTAAGATATTGTACACCAATATCGAGCATTCTCGATATCATCCCCGATATAATACTCGATATATATCTTCGATATATGTCACCAACATACTTATCGACATAACATTCGATATCATATCCGACATCACACACGACATCTACCAGAAGATCATACCCGACGTAGAAAGGTCGCGATATCATTCTCGATATCATCTCCGATATCACCTTCGACGTCTCGTTTGATATATCCTCGATATTCAGCAGAGCATCCTACCGTCAATTTGAGGTGTTTCGGACCAAGCCTACTTAGCACTATTAAGAGTCGAAGTAGGTCTAGTTTATAATAGATCGTAGCACCACACTTGTAATATCCCACCACGTCTTATATATACGATCTATTTTCAAACTAAAATGCTTACGCAAGCTAATAAGTCGATGTATTTGTATTGACATCGAATGTGAGTCGACTTTGAATCTGGCCTTTGAGCATTTATACATACAACTTACATGGCTAATTATTAAGTCGACAAACCTATTGTAATTAGTATAGTAAATTTTAAAACTATTTGTTAACCAGGAAAAATAAATATGAGATTAATAGGAACATTAGTCCTAAATATAGGAACTAATATATGGACAATACTATTGTCACGAGTACTTTCGATGAGATGTACCCACTCCTAATGAGGAGGTCCCTCGGATGTTACCACACCCCTTGGTCACTGACCCAAAGCGGTGCGAAGGAACAGCCGAGGAGATACCTAAGCATCCCTTGAAAAGTCAATGATGAATAAAAAAGAGATATCAACGTGGCATTGGAAAAAGAGTAAACCTCGATGGATCCGCGCGATTCTGATATCCATCAATGCACCAAGAGGGACCACAACGGACCCCGAGTCCCATAAGCTTGCGAGAACACTTCCTTGCTCAACACTCCTCAACATACACTTCTCTCGGAAGATTACTCCGAAGACCAAATCTAAGAACAAAGCCAGATCTAAGTACAAGAGCCACTGGAAGGCCTTCTACGAGGACTTAAGCAAGAAAGTACCACTTCACGAAGGCCAAGTCAAACCCTCTGAGACCAAAGCCCTCGGAGACCATGTCAAGCCCTCGTAGACCAAGTCAAGCCCTCGGAGACCAAGTCCAGCCCTCAGAGAACAATTCAAAACCCTCGGAGACCATGTCAAACCCTCGGAGCCCAAGTCAAAAGTAGAAACACCCCTCGGAGAACATATACAGACACCCCTACACCAAGATAAACCCTTATTGAAGCAACAACACCACTCGAAGAAGGTCCTAACTGGTCCATCAAGTCACTACCAAATATACGCCCCCTCGGAAAATAGCATCCCGAAGAACAACCCCTCGGAAATCCCCGGAGCCATCGGAAGAAGCAAAGATCAGCTTAGTCAGCATCTACTAGACTAAAGATATACCTTATCTTATCTTTTTACACTTTTATGCATATTGCGACACCTGTACCCTACTAAAACACATGCATAACGACACCTGTCCCTAACAAATTCTATATAAAGGTAGGTGATCGATTGAAGAAAGATAACTACGGACACCCACAGACAATCACATACAAAAAAAATTGAGGAGTGAAGTTCAGTGAATAAAGGAATGAATATTCTTGTATCTTTTGTTCTCCTTTATAAAACCATCGTTTTTGAATCATGGGCAGGGCGTTCCAACCCAAAAATAAATCCATTAAATAGGAAATAATATCAAACCTGTTAACAAAATGGGGCCGTATGTGGGAACACCATAAAATCTGTCCCCGAGAAACTTCAACAAGTGTTGGTTGTGATGGATGATCTGTTCGAAAGCGAGAGTCTTCAAGCTCACCACATCGACTCGGAAGAAACTTTGTCGAACTACCAATCTGGTACAAAAGATTTCATTAATATTCCCCGCTATGTCTTCGAAAGACTTGTAGACACTACAGCCCTACGAGCACAACGAAGAATGGGGGATTTCAGGAACTCGCCCTCTACATCTCTCGGATAGAGAAATCTCCCTTCGGAAGAAGGCTCACCCCGTGCTAGATGGAGCCCTACTCCCGTCTCCTGGCACCGCGAACCTCTGCAAGAATCACAAATGTATGTTAATTATAAAAGAACCCCGATGAGGGGCCAAGGGGAAGAAATTCCCCGCCCCTCGGAATATCGTGGGGATAGTGATCATACCTTATGGGGGATGATGGATGGCCTACATAAAGAATTGAGTGATATTAAGAAAACCATGGCCTCCGAGGAAGATCCCACGTTCAAAATTTCCCCCTTTACTCCTGAAATTGCCTTAGCCTCTATCCCTTCGGGGATGCGGCCCGTTAATGTCCCATTATACACCAGGGAAGCTGATGGAACGGATTCGAAGGACCATATCCATCAATATTTGGTCGAAATGGATCTATCCTCCGCCCCAGACCATGTCTTATGCTGCGTGTTTCCTGTCACCCTCGGAGGACGAGCTTGTGCTTGGTTTACTCACCTTCCCCCTAGCTCCATCACGAGCTTTGATCGACTAGCTCACATGTTTGTACGACAATTTGCTTGCAACCTGCGGTATCCCAAATCCGCCACTCATCTCTTCACGGTCAAACAGCATAAAGATGAACCCTTACGAGGGTATATAAAACACTTCACGGGCAAGGTGTTAGATGTCCCTAACGTCAACCCAACCATCCTAGCGGACATATTGACGCATGGGCTTTGAACGGGGGATTTTTTCCGATATCTCATGGGAAATCGTGTCACGGACATGAATGAACTTATGCAAAAGGCAGAAGTCTACATTTTGATGAAAGAAGTGTAAGGTACGAAGAAGCGCATGGAACATGACGACAATGAGCACCTGGAGCGTGTCGAAAGAGAGGCAAAAGCTAAGGAGAAGGGCAAGGAAGGAAAACCCACTTAGCACAAAGACGAGGGTGGTGTGGTCAAAAAATTCCTTCGACCCGTACCATTACCTTCGATGACCAGTGCTCCCCCGGAAGTACTCAATGTAATGAGAGGTAACAATGAGTTGCACTGGCCCCTGCCGGCTAAATTTCCTAACAGAGAAAGGAACACAGGTAAGTATTGTAAATATCATAAAACTTATGGGCACACCACCGAGGAATGCACCACCATACGTAGGGAAGTGCTTCGCCTTCTAGAAGCAGGATATTTGAAGAATTACCTTAAGGAGAATAACCCCGAGGAAACCAAGGCAAATGTATGGAAGAGGTCACGAAGGGAACGAGAAGAAGAAGAAGCGACCCCCAACCGCCGGTCATGAGAGAGAACCAAGGAACACCGCCGGTCATGGGAGAAGACCACGGAACGTCGGCGACCCCGAGAATGGACCGAGGAACGTCGACGAAACTCACGAGAAAGGACGGTGGGACATCAGAATTTACCCCGTCCCCCAGACTTGTACGAAGATAACGCCCCATGGTAAGAAAAAGAAATATCTAAAAGAAGCCAGGCGGACAGAACAAGGACCCCCCGTGTGCTCCATTCAAGGAACCATTCTACCTAACATTACTTTTGGGTCCGAGGATTTGAAAGGTATAATTTACCCCCACGAAGACCCCTTAGTAATTATGGCCGTTATCCACAGATTTGAAATCCAGTGGATCCTCATCGACATGGGTAGCTCTGTGGATGTCATATTTCTTCCTACCTACTTAGCTATGGGATTAAAGAAAGAACAGCTAGAGGTAGCGGAGGTCCCCTTAGTAGGTTTCTCAGGAGAAGCTTGTCGTACCCTCGGAACGGTGATCCTTCCGATGTCATGGGAAGAAGGAGCCCTTCGAATAATGGAACCCACCAAATTTTGGGTGGTGGAGGCCTCGTCACGAACGTACAACGCTATATGCGGAAGGCCGTCCATCCGAGCTTTCGAAGTAATCACTTCTACCCTGCATCTTAAGGTAAAATTCCCCACCCCCTCAGGTATCGAGGAAGTCCGAGGAAGCCAATCTAAGGCTAGAGAATGTTGCATGAACGCCATTCCCTCGGAAAAAGACGAATTCGCCCTCGAAAATAATAAAAAGCGCAAAACAAAAGTTACACGGGTTCAACCCGTAGAAGAATTAAAGAGAGTGAAATTAGTAGAAGGGCATCCCGAGAAGGTGGTTAAGATGGGCACTGGTATGGAACCCGCAATAGAAGCCCAACTGACCTGTGTTCTTCAACAATTCCATCACCTCTTCGCGTGGGAAGGAGGACCGTCCGGGAGAATCAGTGATAATGTATGTCAACATTTTCTTAATGTGAAACCAGGGGTCAAACCGATTCAACAAAAAAAGAGAAGAATGGAACCCGAGCGTAATAAAATTATTCGCTCGAAAATACAACGCCTTCTCAGTCTAAATCAAATTCGGGAGGTCATATATCCCGAATAGCTAGCTAATGTTGTGTTAGTTCCCAAACATGGGGAGATATGGCGGATGTGTGTTGACTTCACCAATCTCAATGAAGCCTGCCCGAAAGATTGTTATCCCTTGCCCAGTATAGATCAACTAGTCGACTCCACTGCTGGATGCGCTCTGCTATCAACCCTAGATGGAGACCAGGGGTACAACCAAATCCCGATGGCAGTAGCTGACCAGGACAAAACTAGCTTCATTACTGACGCATGCACATTCTGTTACTTGGTAATGCCCTTCGGACTCAAAAATGCCGGTGCAACTTACCAAAGGCTGGTAAGTCTTATGTTCGCTGGACTTATCGGAAAGTCGGTAGAAGTCTATGCGGATGATACGGTGGTTAAGAGTAATACTACTGAATAGCATCCCGAAGACCTGCAGAAGGTATTAGTCATTATGGATAATTTTGGAATGAAGGTTAACCCTAGAAAATGCTCATTTGGCATCCGAGGAGGGAAGTTCTTAGGGTTTATGGTAACGGAGAAGGGAATAGAAGTAAATCCCGATAAGGCAGAGGCCATTGTGGGACTACCCACCCCAAAGACAGTAAAATTCAAAAGTTAACAGGCAGAATGGCCTCCTTGAGCCGATTCGTTTCTAAATCGGCAGAGAAAGGACTCCCATTTTTCAAGATACTCCGAAATGTTATGGAATTCCAATGGACCCCCCAGTGCGAAGAGGCCCTCGGAGAGTTGAAAAAATATATGTTGAAATCGCCCTTGCTGGTAAAGCCTTTACCCCAAGAAGAACTCTTCCTCTATCTGTCTGTCGGAGAAGAGGCCATCAGTGCTGTATTAGTCAAAGAACAGGACAGAGAGCATCATCCGGTATACTACGTCAGCAAAACTCTCCTCGGAGCAGAAAACAGGTATACCCTGACTGAAAAGCTTGTCTTAACTTTGTTACTACGGCACGTAAACTACACCCCTATTTTCTCTCCCACCCGAGTACTGTGTTAACAAAACATCCCCTAAGGGCGATTCTTAATAAACCTGAATCATCGGGAAGATTGATAAAATGGGCGATAGAGCTCACTGAGCACAATATTTCCTACGCCCTGAGACCCACCATCAAAGCGCAAGTCTTGGCGGACTTTGTAATGAAACTCACAGGCATCGGGTCCGAGGCAAAAGAGCCCCTATGGCACGCCTATGTAGATGGATCCTCGGTAAGCACACACGGGGGAACATGAATAGTATTTGTAAACCAAGACGTAGAAGAGGAGAGACTCCACTTCGCGGTCAGAATTGATTACCCCATTTCCAATAACGAAGCCGAATATGAAGCTCTTCTCATTAGGATGAGGCTAGCAAAAGAAGGTGAAATAAGAAGGATACTCCTCCATAGTGACTCGCAGCTGATTGTTCAGCAAGCCAATGGCTCGTACGAGGCCAAAGAAGAAAGGATGCAGAATTACCTCTGGGTAATCCCTCAAAGACAATGATGGTTCAATGAGTGTAGAGTCATCCAGATTCCACGAGGAGAAAACCAAGAGGCAGACGCCTTATCTAAAATGGCCAGTCAAATGGCTGCCATCCATACCCGAAGGATGACTCTACTCCAGATCAACGAGTACGAAAAGACCGAAGGTAAAGACGTGAATGCCACTATGGATCCCCCCTCCAGTTGGGTGATCCCAATCAAAGCCTACTTACAAGATTCCGAGGGATACTCCACGGACAAGGCCGTACAACGGATAATGTCTAAGAAAACCATTCGATACTTTTTCAAATATGGGATACTATTCTGAAGTACATACTCTTGCCCCCACGCCCGATGCCTAAATGAAGAAGAAGCTCAACTAGCTCTAGCGGAAACTCACGAGGGGACATGCGGAAGCCATACCAGTGGCGGAAGCATGGTCGGACGCCTGATTCGGCAAGGCTATTACTGGCCCACGATGGCAAAAGATAGCAAAACCCATGCCGAAAGGTGTGAACCGTGCCAAGCTTACGCCCCTCGGATCCATCAGCCTGCCGCCCCGTGGGAACCCCATCTGACCCCTTATCCTTTCTCCAAGTTGGGCATAGACAACGTGGGCCCCCTTATCCCCGATGCCAGCCAAAAGAAATTCCTGCTCATAGCAGTTGACTACGTCACCAAATGGGTAGAGGCGGATCTCCTAGCCCGAATCACCGCGGGCGCCGTCATCAACTTCCTATGGAGGAATATTATGTGCCGCTTTGGCATCCCTCGGAACCTGGTAAGTGATAATGGCCTACAATTCACAAACCAAGAATTGGAAAAGTGGTGTGACCACTGGGAAATCAAACACCGCTTTGCCTCGGTGGGATATCCCCAAGCAAACGGGCAAGTAGAAAGAACCAACCGAACCCTTCTGAAGAACATGAAGGTCTGACTCGATTGGCATAAGGCCAAGTGGGTTGAAGAAATACCTGGCATACTGTGGGCCTATCGAACTATGCAAGGCACCGCTACGGGCGAAACTCCTTTCATCCTATCCTACGGATGCGAAGCAGTCCTGCCCTCGGAGATCTCCATAGGGAGCTGGAGAGTCCGAGAATATGAGGAAGTAACCAACAGCTCCAACTTAGCCTTGGCCCTTGATCTACTTGAAGAGAAGAGGACCCAAGTAGCCATCCGGATGGAAGAATACAAGACCTGGATGTCACGATACTACAATGCTAAGGTAAAACCTAGAACTTTTCAAGTTGAAGATTTAGTGATAAAACTGGTCGGAGCTTCCAAGAACGTAGGCAAGCTCGATCCACGATGGGAAGGACCATACAAGATAGCGGGAATTGTGGGACCTGCAACCTATCTCCTCGCCAATTCCGAAGGCGCAGTGCTCCACAACACCTGGAACTCAATCAATCTTAGGAAGTATTATGCTTAATGTAATGCAACATTTGTACATAAATAAAAAGTTGTTTCTATATATAGAAGGCTCTGATACAAAAGTCAAAGGAAAAAGGGGAGGAAAAGGTTGCAAAACAAAATGATGACTCTACGAGAATGTCATCACAGCAAAACCTGACTCCGAGGAGCCATCTAATACAAACAACTTATGCAAAAAAATTAGCACTAACAGCAAATCCTCACCCCAAAGGGATATTGGATCATATTCGATACAAAGAGATCAACATTGTCCTCGCCTAAACTAAGCATCCTCGAGTGGACGCTTCCCTTCCCTCATGAAATGACGATGTTGTTCTTCGGATAAAGAAACCGGATCATCTATCATAATTACCAAATCCTCGAGTACCAAAGAAGAATCCTCTGCAAAGACCATACAGATGTCAAGTTCCGGAATGACCAAACCCGAAGGAAACCCTGACAAAGCCTGAACCGCATCTCGACATAATCGGTAGCCTATACGGATCAAATGACGCATCTCACCCTGAAGGGACTCACGAGGGCTAAATGGACCCACCACTTCCAACACTGCTTGGACCTGAGCCATCACTAGCGCCACCTCGTGGGTACAAGTAGTCTCCAGCAGCTGTTGATTAGCCACATCTCTCTCCCTCGTGACACACATCAATCGCTCATCAGAAAACCGTATCTGGTCCTTCAAGGCGTCCATCCTCTTATCTAAACCCAGGACCCGGGCCTTTTCAAGCACCAGTTGGCGCTTTAGCTCCCAATATTTGTTCCTTTTAGATTGCAATATTTCTCCGGGAACATCTCTAGCAGTCTCTCTTTCAGCAGTCAGTTGAGCTATCTACTCGTGAGCCTCAAACAAACACTTCTCCAGCTCATCCCGACGAGGATAGACCAAATCGGGATCAGAAGAGAAATCTCCTCGTGATCCAATGGCATTCAGTACCATGTAAATCTATATGAAGACAAATCATTACTGCAAAGATGATAAACAAGGTTAGTATTAAATAGAACGAATAAAAACTACTATACCTCGCACAAATCTCTGCAGGCTAAATCCTGAAGGCTTGATAGAGGGAGGATCTTTATTAGCTCCCAATCCGTTGCATTCAAAAGTCCACTCAAAAAGTTCCAGCAAAAATCTGTAGTTGAAGAGGACATAGGCACGGAACCACCTTCTCCGAAGGGTGGCACCCTCGCAAGAAGAGGGTTTCCCTCGAGAGGTGGCCAAGCAACACGATCCGGTCCCTCTTCTAAAGGTTGAGATCCACCCGGAACAGAAGGAAAGAGGTCCTCCTCTGCCATGTTAATAACACCAACCTCTACCGAAAGAGAAGGGCACAATACCCGCTGAGGAATCGGAAAAATCCATTCGGAAAAGAGTGGAGATCGGATCTTCCACAACAACAGAAGCTCAAATGTTAACCGGGTGTGCTACGATAGGCAAAGCCCTCCTCCTCCTCCACCCCGATGAAGGACTTGTCACCTCTACAAAAATATGCTGATCAGAATCACTCTCTTCCGACAGAATATAATCATCGTATGATGTTTGTGTCAAAAAAGCCTTGTCAAAAGGTTCAATCGCAAATGCGGCCATCTCCAAACCTGTCACAAAGAAGAGCATATTAGGGGCCCGAAGAGGAAAAATGAAACTTACGAAGACCCGAAGAAGGACTTATGAAAAAAGAAATTAAGACAAAGCGGCTGAACAGGGAGACTGAACGTATCAACGCCTTCTTGAAGCCGTGCCAAGATCATAGACTCAGGGAATTTCAACAAACCACTCACGTCATAAGTCCCCGAGACAACCCAGAACGAGACAGTATCTCCCCCTCACGCACCACAGTCTCAAAGTTAGGGGTAACATACCTGAAATTGTCGGATCGTGGATTGACACAACAACTTTGAGAGTTAAGCTGATATTGCCTTAACTCTATTGTGATCTTCTGGACCAAAGTAAAGTGCATCGGAATAAAAACACAAGAAGATAATTTTTAAGAAGTTTTCAATATTATTAAAAACTTCCGAGCCTTTGGCCCAATAACCATAAAGGTTTTAACAAAACGTTCCTCACAACAATTCACTCACGCTCTTTGTTGATCGGACTCAACGAAGAAGACAAGTACGAACTAATTAACTTCTATGAACTAGACTTAAATAGTTGATACAAAAACACAAAAGAAAGACAAAGACAATACAAAGAATGATTAATCTCTCAGATTGTTATGCACGATTGTCTTGTCTTCATCTTGATGAACTTCACATCTTTTATAGATTTCTTGAATCTTGCACGCCAAGATATGTTGTTCACAGCTTTGGTAACTCTTGTTGTTTCCTTGTTGATATTTGCCTTCTTTGTGAACTCCATATCTTTCCTGAATATGTGTTTCCTTTATTACCAATCTAACAAGGTAACACATCTTCTTCAATTCGCAGAATCCCGAAAAGAATCGAGTCGCAGCGAACGGACAATATTATTTCCTTATTTTGAAACCGTGTTGAGTTGACTTGTTCAACTTTGCTTGAATTATGGAAACTTCAAGTAAGGAATCTTCCATAGCTCTTCCTTATGATTAAGATACCTTCCTGGACATAAATATATAGAACTGAAACTGTGGAACTTGATTAATAAGTGAATAAACGCAAAACTTAATTTTGACAACTAAAGCACAGTTTTCGCACATACTCTCGGGTTTCAATGTTATCCTCAATGTTGACCCAACATCGTCTAACATTGATTCCAGAAAACCCTGCACTTTCAATACCCTAAACCCCATCGGAGAGGTACTCCCCACAAATTGGCCCTTCGAACGAACAAAAGATAACCTCCGCCTCCAATTCCCTCTACGAGAGCAAGAATTGGATACATGAGTGAAGGCTTTAATGTTTTTCCGATAGACAAGGCTAAGGAAAGAAGGACCACCCGAGCAGGGGCGCAAGGAAAAAATAGCCCCCACCCGATGAGGAGTCATAGGGAGATTCAAGAGCTTGCAACAAAGAATATACCCCATCAAGTGACGGTAGGAGTTCGGCGTTAGCTGACTGGGACATATCTGCCAATAGCGAAAGAGGGTTTGAAGAAAAGGGTGGAAAAACACTTGTAGCCCGTAGCGTACCTGATCGCAGTATACTGTTAAATAGCCCGAGGGGGGATCGTAAGCCCTCTGATCACAGAACGGTACGAGTACATCGTACTTAGTATAATCCAAATTATACTCGGCAAAGAGGGTCATAATGGACCCCTCGTGTTCGTTGCTCGCGGCAGTCCCGACACGGCCTCATCCCATTAACTTCGAGGGACTCAAGGGAAACATCTCAAGGACCGATGATTGATCCGCAAGGGTGTAAGATCCCCTGCCCATGAATACCTCTTAGATTTGATTCATCCTAAGAGAATATGTATGAGAAGACCGTGAAGTTGCTCCCCTCGAAGAACTACCTAAAATGGCAGCTATGTTATCCTCTAGACTGTCTCTCCGGAAGGAAAAGCTATCCGAAGAGGCATGGCATAGCCCTAGCAACAGCGAAGGAGTCCGAACCAAGTTCTGGATAAAACTATGAAATGAGACGGATCCTCCTCGCCTGAAATGTGGGGGCATCATCTCCTCAGGTAAGTATTTTCTCCTTTCTCTCGATTATTTGAAAATTGAAAAGGAAGAGGATTCGCAAGATAAAAACTAGCTAAAGTGAGCTTATTTTTAGGGTAAATGCAAATGTATTTGCTGAACACTTAGCACCTATATTCATCACTCTTTGATTAAACAACTAGACTTAATCCTCCATTATCTAAAGTGAGGGGCACGTGTCAATAAAATGCTCCTACTTAAGGAGGACACATACTTAATATTGCCATGCAGGCTGACACCTCCTACTTAGGGACAAGCTTGGTCAGCAAAACTAAAGTTTTATCCTCATCTCTCTTAATTCAATTTAAGCTATAGAAATAATTAGAGTATTTGTAGATGATAAGATTAAACGAGGCAAGGAGAGAAAGACAAAAATTAAGCAAAATATGATAATTGTTTATTCACTCGGAAGCCGAGAAGTTCTCGGAAAACAAAATACATTTGCAGAAGAAAGAGATAGAGTGCGAAAACAAAAAGTTACAATTAAGAAAATAAAAGCCCTAGATGCCCCCGTGGTTGATTGATGCGGGGCAGGGTACGAAGGGGCCGTCGCCTCGACAGAAGTACTCATCGGAGCCAGACGAGAGATCGGTGAAAATACCCCTCCGGAGCCACTGGGCCTCGGACTCGGGATACTTGCTGAATGCATTGGAGAGGGAGCAGGAGAATCCCGAGGAGACAATAAGCCACTAAAAATCCTCACAAAGACGCGACAATCCTTGGAAAAGGGCCTCTTCAGCTTACAAAGGTCAAAGGACTTTGAGAAGTCCATGTCCGGCCGCAATAGTGACTTTGCCAGTCTAGCACACTCCACATAACCCCACAACATATGGCCTGTTAAAAGTTCTTGGGGCGGCCTATCAGAAGCTTCCGAGTGCTGTCTGGAGATCTCTTGTTGAGCAAACTGGACCGCCGCGTCAAACTTAGCCTGCACCTCCTCGGGAGAAAGGAATTTTGCCAACTTTTCCTCAGCCGACTTAGCCCGATCGGTGAGCTGGCCCAACAACCCTTGGAGCTCCCTTTCCCTGGCTAACCCCTCGATTTTCTCCCTCTCAAGAGCAGCCATCTAGAGCCTAAGAGTCTCCTCGGACTCTTTCTTCTCTTTCTCCAGAAGGGTAACCCGTTCTTTGGCAGCCTTCTCGGAAACTTCCAACCGCTCGAATACAGACTCGGCCCGCCCCAACTAGAAGCGCAAACTCTCGCTCTCCTTCTGAGACTCTTGCAAGAGAAAGTCGAGATCCGAAATCCTTGTGTTGAGTACGTCCTCCTCGTCTAACTTTCTTTGTCCTTGGAGAGAAGGGATGCCGCTTGCGCTCGGAGAAGTTTCATTTCTTCTCCCTCCTTATGATACCCCTGCTCTACCACCCCCGCTGCGTCCTGAATCTTCCCGACCTACAGGAAAGAAAATGCGTAAGAGCCTAAAACCGATTACCTAAAAGAATGATGGACAAAAATAAAGAAGAGAAGAGGCCAAACTTACCATAAGAGCCATCCAGTTAAGGCTCGTATGCATAAAATGAAACCCATCAGCAGGGGTTGCATTCGAAAAAGCAAAAAAACGCAAAATCTCCTGGAAAGCTCCCTCTAGAACCTGCAACGAGGGCAAATCTCCCAGATTAGGAGGAGCCAGTGGAGTCTGAAAGGTGAATCCCCTCGGAGAAAGTGTGACGGGTACAGGACTACTCGGAGGAAGGGTCCCCGGAGTTGGCGTCACCACATCCGAGTTGGTAAATACTGCCCGAGGACCTCCAGCAACTGTAGACGGGCCCACCTCCCCAACCAACGAACTCAGTATCTCCATCTTCACATCCCTGTCATCAGACGATGGGTCAAACTCCTCGTGAATGTCCTCGGAGTCACCCAACGAAGCCTCCAGAGCGGGATTGAGAAACTGCGCCAAAAACTCCTCCTCTGCAAAGATAATATGTGTAAGTAAATAAGAGAGAATGAACCTAGAAAAATCATGGAACAAGAATTAGGGGGAAAATAAAGAGGTAAGTACAGAATGCTTACCTAGAAGAGAAGATTCTTCTACCATCGGAGACTTTCCCTTATCCACGATATCTGCACCGAAAAACAAGACCTTAGTATATGAACAAACTCCATAAACAGTTTAGAAAATCTTATTAAAGACCAACAAAAACTCACCGAGGGGAGCAGGCTCGGACACTACCCTATCGGATAACTCATAAACTATCAGAGACATGGGCAAATGAACCTCGACTTCACGAGGAGAGGCGGGAGACGGATCCCTGGAAGATAAGACCACCAACTCCGCGGTCTCCCGGTTAGAATCTTCTCCACCAGTCCTCGGAGAGATCTTTTCTTCTAAAGCCTCAGAAAACTTCCTGTATCGGATCCAAGAACCGGCACCAGAGCTAAGGCTGAGTAGGGACCCACCTGGCGTAGTGGAACCGCATTCTGGATCACCCCCGCAACATCTATGTACAAGGGTGCATGGTCCTCGTAAGTTCCCCCTACCTCTGGACCCATGTGCGCGCCCTTGGGAGCATTAACCTCCTCCTCCTCATGATCACCCTCCTCCGGAGCTTCAGAAATACCGCTCGGAACGGGTTCCACGGGACCAGACTGCGAATAGTAATTCGCTAAAACATCCCCTGCACCACCCGAGAACCAACAAGCATAATTATAACCTATTCCTAAATAAAGAGAAAAGACGAGAACAAAGACAAGGTACTTACTAAAAAGAGTCAGGGCCTCGGAAGAAATGGATAGTGGCTTCTCGACAGCATCGTCGGTAAAAACCACGTGATGAAGTCCGGACGTCTCGAGCAGCATCAAAAAGTCCTCCGACTCCATCAAAAGCTGCTAACAAATCACCGGGGACAAAACTATCTCCTGATTCATGATGCGCATAGGAGCCACACCTTCTCTCCAGTCAAAAGGTATGTCCCATTTGCCTTATGCGGACTGCACGAAGAAGTACTTGTTCTTCCAGACATTGTGCGAGCGGATTGACCCATCCAGTATCCTCTTCGTGGAATTTTTGGTGTTGTCCTGGTGGCGAACGTGGTAGAAAGGAAAACCCCCGGGTGAAATTACCACGTCAAATATGAAGAAGAAGTGGTCCACCCCACACTCCAATCCATTCACCTGACACCAGAAGACGTAAATGCAAAGAGCGGCAAACCCATTCAGAACCATTTGACTCGGACTAATATTGCAGGCCTTGAATACTTCACAGAAGAAGGGCGACATGAATGAACACCACCCGTACTTCACGTGAGCAAAATAGACAGTGACCATTCCTTGAGGCGGGTGGCATGCCCTCTCATCCTTCGTCGGAATCTGGAACACCATGTTCTTCTGGAATTCCCCAGTTGAGGTGAACAGCTCCAATACCTGCTCACAAGTAGCAATACTCTGGATATTCTCGATTTTTGCAAAGTCGCGAGTAGAAGCCTTCTTCAATTTGGGAGCCCTAGCTTTTTTAGAAGAGGCAGCACCGCCCTAGACAACAGCGGAAGTCTCACCCTTTCGTTTATGGGTGATTACCCCCTTCGGAGCACCCCCCCCCATACCCGCCAGAGAATCAACAGGAGCAGTAACTCCAGAGGTGGTGGAAGCAGCGAAGGGATCAGTGTTGATGGAAGAAGCCATTTGTGCGATAACGTAGAAGAAGTGTTTCTCCGAGAAGGAAAAGAGAAGAAGTACGCATAAATTTACTGAAAGATTGAAATACGAGAGGAGAAGAAGAAGAGAAGAAAAAGCTTTTTTTGCTCTGAAGAGAATTTACCGCAAGAGAAAGTTGTGAAAGTGAGGAGAGGGGTGAATAGTTCTCCTATTTATAGAAGGAAATGTGACAACGGTCACAAGTCTTTAAAATGTGGAGCATGTTTAAAGCTCCACATATCTCCCGCACTCACGCGCCACGACGTTACAAATATGACCGTTGCCAACGGTCAGATATTTTGAACTTTGAAACCGGTCAACAGCTACCTGCAACATACGCTCCGAAACCTCCGCGTGCGTTAGGATAGTACCCCCAAGGGCAATCAGGTATATTTCCTATGATCCATTTTTAAATAATTATAAATATATGCATACTCCCTCAGACAAATACCAAAAATAAGTACATCGAAGAAAAAAACTCGGACTAACCGGGGGGCTAGTGTTAACCGAGAAAAATAAATATGAGATTAAGAGGAACATTAGTCCGAAATATAGGAACTAATATATGGACAATACTATTGTCCTGAGTACTTCCGATGAGATGTACCCACTCCCAATGAGGAGGCCCATCGGATGTTACCACACCCCTCAGTCACTGACCCAAAGCAGTGCGAAGGAACATCCGAGGAGACACCTAAGTGTCCCTTGAAAAGTCAATGATGAATAAAAAAGAGATATCAATGTGGCATCGGAAAAAGAGTAAACCCCGATGGATCCGCGCGACTCCGATATCCATCAATGCGCCAAGAGGGACCACAACGGACCCCGAGTCCCATAATCTTGCGAGAACACTTCCTTGCTGAACACTCCTCAACATAAACTGCCCTCAGAACATCACTCCGAAAACCAAATCTAAGAACAAAGCCAGATCTAAGTACAAGAGCCACTGGAAGGCCCTCTACGAGGACTTAGGCAAGAAAGTACCACTTCACGAAGGCCAAGTCAAGCCCTCAGAGACCAAGTCAAGCCCTCGGAGACCAAGTCAAGCCCTTGGATACCAAGTCCAGCCCTCGGAGAACAATTCAAAACCCTCGGAGACCATGTCAAACTCTCGGAGCCCATGTCAAAAGCAAAAACACCCCTCGGAGAACATATACAGACACCCCTCCACCAAGATAAACCCTTATTGAAGCAACAACACCACCCAAAGAAGGTCCTAACTGGTCCATCATGTCACTACCAAATGTAGGCCCCCTCGAAAAATAGCATCCCGAAGAACAACCCCTCGGAAATCCCCGGAGCCATCGGAAGAAGCGAAGATCAGCTTAGTCAGCATCTAGTAGACTAAAGATATACCTTATCTTATTTTTTTACACTTTTACGCATATTGCGACACCTGTACCCTACTAAAATACATGCATAACGACACCTATCCCTAACAAACTCTATATAAAGGGAGGTGATCGATTGAGGAAAGATAACTTCGAACACACACAGACAATCACATACAAACAAAATTGAGGAGTGAAGTTCAGTGAATAAAGGAAGGAATATTCTCGTATCTTTTGTTCTCCTTTATAAAACCATCGTTTTTGAATCACGGGCAAGGCGTTCCAATCCAAAAATAAATCCGTTAAATAGGAAATAATATCAAACATGTTAACACTATTTAAATTAATCCCATACTTATAGGCTAATACCTCTTAATATGGGCATGAATGTGCATAAGATCCATCATAAATATTAAGGAAAAAATAAGTTACCTATTCAAACTTTGGCCCTTATTGCAATTAGCTATTTAAACTTACACTTTTTATAGTTTATGGTCCAGTCCAAACTTTCAATTTTTTGACACTCGACTGTTTAAACTTTCATTCGGACCTATCTTGGCCAACAAAACGTCACTATTCAGCCTTGTGACATCACGCTGGCGTCATTAAGAGGGGAAATTTTGTTATTTTACATATTAAGGAGTGTAGTGCAATATGTATAATTAATTCATACACCCTAAACTTTATTTTAATATACATTGCACCCCAAATATTTTATTTTTTAACAAAAATACCATCTTCTCTAAATAACACGCCCTAATTTTATTTTTTTTACATAATGCACCCCAAATGTTTTAACTTTTTGACAAAAATACCATCTTCTCCAAAATAATACACTTTAAACAACAAAAAATTAAAAATTTGTACACTTTCTTTTAATTCGAAAATATATTTAACTTTCTATATATTATCGAAATCATAAATTTCAATTTACTTAAAGTATTTATCTTAAAACTAATAATATATATTGTAACTAGTTATATATATATACATACATATATATATATAACTCAACTTCATACCCTCCCCCCCCCCCCCCCACCGCCACCACCATCATCTTTGAAATTGTTGGATCGAGACTTGATACTTGTCGCACAGTGTTAACCCTTCGATGTCAGTCTAACATTGATCAGCTCTTGCAATGTTAAGCAAGTAGATGTAATTTTAAGAAGATAATATATTAATATGATCTTCCGAGCCGTAGGCGAAATAACCCGTTAAGGTTTTAACAAAAGTCGTTCTCTTAATTTTCAAGCTCCTCACTCTCAAATTAATCGAACTAAGCAAAGCACACAAGAATTGCTTCGACTATCTCTAAAAGCTCCTCACTCTTAGATCTATTCTAACAACTCACAAACTTTGCTAAAGCAAGACAAAGACACTCGACTATAAAGATTTCCTCACGGGAGATTTTCGCTCTTGTCTTCGTGTCTTTTTCTTGATGCCCAACATGCATATTTATAGTGTAGTCCTCCTTGATAGCCAAGAGATGTTGTGCACGTTTTTTTATTGCTATTAGATCTCCTTGTATGACTCTAATTTTGTTCATGGAAAGTCTCCTTCAATAGGGAAAGGTTTCCTTGTCCAGCTTGAAGTCTTCAATGGAAAGGTTTCCTTCTTTGACTAGAAGTCTTCAATGGAAACGTTTCCTTCTTTGACTTGAAGTCTTCTAAGGAAAGTATCCTTCTCCATCTTGTAGTCTTCTATGGAAAGAATCCTACTGCAAGTAATCTCTTTTCCTTCTTGCAATTCACACGCCTTGATCTTTCCATTGCACCGCACACATCTATCCTTCTTTAATTATATAAAGTTCTTCTTTGGAAACTTCTCTTTGAATGGCAACTTCTCTTTAAGGAAATAGATCATTCCTTGAAGTCTCTTGACCTGGAGCACATACAAATACCAACTACAACTCGTGGAACTAAGTTAGTAAGTGAATAAAGGCAAAACACAATTATAGCAATAATCCCGAATGTGTAGTTTTTATGTGTTCAATGTTATCCTAACATTGCAAATACACTGTAGATCTAACATTGACAAAATACCTGCACTTTCAATCTCCCCCTTTTTGCCTTTCTTCACAAAACCAAACATGTTCACAATTCATATTATGCACAGTGCTCCAGCAACACGACATCTTTAATATCTTAAGCTACTCCCCCTTAATATGACACTATTAACCTAGTAGCTTTAAGATACTAATAAGAATACACAATGAGTTAAACATCACAATTATAAGCATAACTAAGAAGGCAATAGCTATATAAGAATTGTAGAAGCAGTAGAATAAACATGAAGATCAAATGGCTTACTTCTCCCCCTTTTTGTGAGGAAAGCAAAATCTTGACGAATCACTTCATAAGATAAAGTTCTACAGCTCTTTCTTTAGCAGCTATTTCCATTTCTCTCTCTAAGAACTTTATCATCAACTATTTCTTAAAATCCTCCATAGCCACAGTCTTATCTCCCAACAGGAAATTAAACTTAGCCTCAATTGTAGATATTACCTCAAGTGTTACCTCTGATGTTGAGTCAACATTGTTCTCCAGTGATGTTGTCGTAACAACTAGCTCAGACTCAGCATCATCAGACTTCTCAGAACCTTCTTCCTTATCCTCTTGATCTCAATGATTTCATCGTCACCATTCTCAGTTTCCAAATCCTTTTCCTCGGAACCATCTTTTTCTTCTTCACCACTTCATCTTCATTCTCTACCTCTCTGTCCTCCTTCTCTTTCGCATTCTCCTTATCACCTTGCAATCAACCAGCAGCATCGACATCTCTTTTTCTTTATAAGTACCAGCGGTATAACACTGCTCCCTCTTAATGCAAGCTATCGAACTCAATGTTGGCATAACATGGACATCTATCAATATTGTCATAACATCAGACTGTATCAATGTTAACTTAACATTGAATCCAGAATGTTGTTCTAACATTGACGTTTATCAATGTTGTCCTAACATTGAAACCAGAATGTACCTGCACAAGAGTTTACAAAAACCAGCAATAAAACCACCATTATCACATACATTAGTCTCTCCAGCAACTAACATGTTCTCCCCCTCAATCAAATCAACTGTCTCTGCAAAATGTTCCTCAAGCACTGTCTCCTCAACCCTGTTTAAAGTACCAACAAAAACAACACCTTGTTCCTCAGTTTTAACTTGTTTTGTCTCAGCAACAATGTCCGAAACGACTGTTGTACCTACGAGAACGAACTACAGGAGTAGGGCTGGGGTTATATCCTTGATTCACCATACCAAGGGCCACAATCAAGATCAGAGATGGATGCCAAGGATTTCAAAAACAATTGCAAGTGAAAATTCATAGTATTTCAGAGAATTAGGCACAAAGAGATTAGAGATTCAAAATCACAAGTGAAAAGAAGTAATGGGCGGTTTCTTAAAATAAATTATGCATAATTACCGCCTGTTGAGATAACAAGTGACACCGAGTTACTTCACACGTGACTGGAGCAGTTCATGAAAAACTTATAAGTCATAATGTTAAACCTAGATGTTGAGACAACATGCTTACAGACTGATGTTGGCACAACATTGACACTTGTTCTGAATCAACATTGGTTCTTGTGAATGTGGAGGTATTGAGCTTACCCTCAAGATATTCTCAATTAAAAGCATGAGCTAGATCTGAAAACACATATCTGAAACTTAAAACACATTAGAAAATTAGTACCACAGATATATCAGACATGTACATGGAATGGAGAGTTAGTTAACAGAAAATCCAATATTTTGGGTATGAAGTAAATTAAAGGAGTTAATCTACTTCCAAGTCATAAGAAGAGACAACGTAGTGTGTCACCGCAGCTGAATCACCCAAAATATATGCCTTCACATGATAACATAACTATTTCTCCCCCTTAAGCTCAAACCGACACATACACATCAAGGAAAGAATGAATGAATGCAAGCCTAAGTGAAATGCAGAATACAGAATGCAAAATACAGAATGTTTAGTTAACATTAGTAGATGGTAACCATGTAGTATCAGCTTTATAGACTAGGAACAGATCATATCAATTCAAATCTTTATCAATTATCATAAACTCTTTTTGAACTAAAACTAAAGAATGTTACAAAAGGATAATATCATCACTGAATGAGGGCAACATAAGACTCCACACACCCCAGTAACACTATTATCAGCCACAGGTTAGGCAAGTACAAAGGAATTGAATGAAGACAATACACTTATCATATACTTCATCACCCCAACTCCTTATGCATACTTGTTGACCAACCAGTTTACTAGAGAAACACCAAGTGATCAATGCTACTGAATGTGAGGCAGTCAAAACTCCAAACATCCCAGGAGAAAAGATCACTATCATGCATTTCCTTGGCTAAATATAACAGAAACATGAAAATAAGCACAACTGAATCACACTGAAGCTCTCAACATCATGTACCCCAGCTTCTCTTTATGTTCTGTTTAACCTAAACATGGATAAGTCACAACTGAATCACACCAAAGTAGTGACTCTGTGCATCCCAACTTCTCCTGATGTTAGGTTAACATTCGCAGACTAACAACAGAGTTTTTACTTTACAAAACTTTTGACATGAACCTGTCCACCAGTAAACTTAGCTAATAATCCTGGTCAACCACACAACCCAATAATAACAAACATTCATGAAGACAAACAAGAACAAAATATAACTCAATTAGAAAAATCTAATGCAATCCTATACACCACAAACAGACTACGGTGTTAGCCAGTGGTGTTATGGCAACACCGGAATGCAACACTGAATGACAGAACATTCAAGATGAAAGTCTTCCTCAAATTGAAGAACCTCTCGCTATCTAATGACATCTTAAACATATCAACTAACTGATTGTTGGTCTCTAAGTGATCAATGTTTATAACCTTGTCATCTACCAGATTTCTCAAGAAATGATGCATAAGAACTGTATGCTTTGTTCTAGAATGATGGACCAGATTTCTTGATATGCTAATGGTACTAAGGTTGTCACTAGACAACAACAATGTGTCACTTTTTTATCTTATAATCATGCAACATGTGTTTAAGCCATATAAAACGGTTAACACAGCTGCGAGCTGCAAATTCAACAGTTGATAATGACACACAGTGATGTTTCTTGCTATAACATGAAAAGGGATTATTTCCCAAATAAAAACAACCCCCAGATGTAGATTTTCTATCAGCTAAATCTCCAGCTCATTCAAAATCATCAAAACCAACAAGGTTTGTATTTGTATCATATGTATACCAAATGCTCAAGTCTACAGTACCAGATATATGTTTCAGTATTAGCTTCACATCAATTAAGAGAAAAGCTTCAGGTTCAGCGTAATACCTGACACCAACACAAACAAAAACCGAGTTCATAATATATGGGCAAGTGATGGATATATATAGCAAGCTTGTGTCTCCCTTTCCAATCACCAAAGTAGAAGACATTAGAGTCTTGCTCGACTTTGACTCCTCCAAACCAATCATGCTCATCCCATCCTCCTTTTGCTTAACTTTCAAACCCAAGAAGAAATCCAGTTCACCAATCACGCTCATCACTAATGTACCTGTCAAAGCCTCAACAAACTTGTCTAGAGTAGACTTGTTAGTATAAACAAAGACAATGTCATCAGCAGATCTTTGAGCTAAACAATTATCAGAATATGTGGCAGACATGCAAACACTCAACATTATCATATCTCTACAATTTACCATTTTCTTGTTGTGTGTTTTGATGTCATTAATGATTTGAACCATAACCTGAGATGTAGGATGATTACTATGGGTCCTATCAGTTGTATCCCTCCAAACATCTTGAACTTGAACCTTTTCATTGTAGAATTTTGACTGCTCTACTGTTGTGTCAACATCAGGACTGGTCGATGTTGGCATAACATCAGCTTCTGGTTCATGTTCATGTTCTGGTTCTGGTTCTGCATGTGATGTTGGAATAACACTGTCTGGAGTCAATGTTAACCTAACATCAGAATCCAATAGACTTTGCACAACAGCCTCTAACTCACCTGCAGCACTTGGCAAACCATCAAAAACCACATATACAGATTCTTGAACAATATTTAATCTTGGATCAAACATCCTAATAACAGTATTGTTCAAAGAATAGCCATCAAAGATACATTCTTCAATTTTTGGATCATATTTACTCAAGATATCTTTGTCATTTAAAGTATAGCAAACATATCCAAATTCATGAAAATAAGCAAGATCATGTTTATTTTTTTTCATCATCTCATAAGGAATCATGGGAATAGAGAATTTATGAATATTTTCATTAAACACACATAAGCGAGAGAATGACCTATTTTCAAATTCTCTATCATGATTTGACCAAATATTACCAAAAGAAGCATCATGTAAATTATCAATACTAGCATGCAATGTTATAAAGGTATTAAGAGCTAATGATTTTTCATTGAAAGATTTAATCAAAGTATATCCAGAAAAATCATTCATAATCACACAATCATATTGTTTCCTCCCAACTCTATTTACTTCAATAAGACCTAAGAGATCCATATGAAGTAAATGAAAACAATTAGAGGTACTTGTAACCTGTTCATCCACTTGGATTGGATTATGAGTAGCTTTGGTCACCTTACGTTTCGAGCAATCATAACAGACCATCTTACCCGTACCCGAGAGATATGGAATGCCTCTCACGGTTTCAAGTTTCACCACTTTGCCCAGATTCTTGTTGTGCATGTGTCCAAGTCTCTTGTTCTTGGCAATTGGATAGTCCACCCTTGTTTGAAAGCAAGTCACTTGATCCCTCGCCAAGTAGTTGTCTTCAACCCTCTTACCTGTCAAAGCACACACATTTGCACAATCAGATACATCACAAGAATCTTTATCATACCTTACCAGTAAGTCATCATCATACAATTGACTGATGCTTATATGGTTTTCACAGAATCCAACCAACAACATCTCATCCTTCAAGGGTGGGGATCCATCAACGTTCAACACTTCTTTCCCAATGATTCTTCCTTTACTTCCATCTTCATAGGTGAAGGTTCTAGTGGTTAGTGGTGCACACTTCTTCAAATTGTATTTGATTTCTTTCCAATCATGTGTCTTATGCAGTGTTAAGGCAATACAATATGTTCTCAATGTTAAAGTAACATTGGTTATCCAGTGTTGTCTTAACATCGTGTATAACCGTATCAAATTAGATTTGTAACCAGTTATATGCCTCAAACATCCACTATCAGTGTACCACTTACCTGCAAGGTTAGTATGCACAGTAGGAAAGATAATATTGCAAACAATAAAAGCTTTAGGCAACCAAAGTCTAGTGTTTCTCATCCCATTATTCTGTTCAGCAATGTTGGAACTGAATGTTAAGGTAACACTAGAATAACTAGTATCAACATTGGAGTGTTCAAATTCTAGTGTTGGCTTAACACCAACATCAGCATTGCATGAATCCCTATTTCGTTCAACTATTTTCTTTTTAAGAGACTTTCTGTATTTATAACAATATCGTTTAAAGTGTCCAAATTGAAAACAATATTGACAAATATAAACCATTTTCTTACATTCTATAGAAAGTACCTTTGCCTTTTCAAAACCAGGAATAGTGGATTCAATAGAATTAGTGGGGTGAGTAACTTGACTTTGATATCCTAAATCCGAACTACCATCATTGCCTAAACATAATACTTCATCAAGTTTGTAAGTACCTGTATTCCTCTTGGCAATGGTATGTTCAGCAATTCCTAGCTTAGAAGTTACCTTTTCTATTTCATCATCTTTTCTATCCAAACTAACCTCAAGTTGAGTGATTGTAGCCTTCAAGCTTTCATTATCTTCCATAGCCTTCTCAATTCTACTCAACTTGTTCTTCTCCTTGAGCAGGTCTTGGTAGATGATCTTCAGTTCATCAAGAAACTCTTCTTGAATCAATTTACCTTCAAGGACACTATCATCTTCCAAACCTATAGAATCATGGAAATACTCAAAGTCAGAATCGTCATCAAACTCATCATAATCAGAAATCAAACATTCAGAGTTTTCTAAACAAATGGTTTCATCCCAATCGTCAACAAAAATCTCTTGGACTGGTGTTGTCTTCTGGATGTTAACATAACATCGAGCTGTCTGGATGTTGACAGAACACCAAGCCTTGACACCAGTGGGTTTGTCCACCTTTGCACACACTGTTATTTGAGTTTCTTCAATCGTTGGCACCTGTCCATCACCATATTCTTCAAAACCTATCTCATCATTATCATCTACACAACCCAAGTTAGAATTTCCTTTTGTTCTAAGGTTGTTACCACATTCATAAGCAAAATGGCCCCAACCTTTACATTCATAACATTGAATCTTTTTGAGATGTGTATCATTATGAGGAGTAGGTTTACAAGATTATTTGGTCATCTCTTCAGAGAAATCTTTCTTTAGATCAGCAAGAATATTTTTATCACATAAACTAAGCTTATTAAACTTTTCAATCACAGTTTCATTATAAGCTTGAATTTCTTCTTCATCATCTACTTTTTCAAGATTCATCTCAAATTCTTTCAGAGTGCTAAGTAGGGCATGAAAGTATAAAGTGTCCATATTCCTAGCTTCTTGCATAGCAATCGCCTCAAAGTTCTTAGAAAGAGTTCTACAGCTTTGTACGCCAATTGCTTAGTAGACAGGGACTCACCTAAGTCTTGAATTGCATTAGCAATATCCATGAGTTTCTCAAAATAAGCAGTAATACTTTCATCTTCCCCCCATTGTTAAATTTACAAATTTGCTCAAAAACATGCATAGCTTAGTCTTTTTAGTGCATACATCACCTTCACAATGATTTTGTAAGATATCCCAAGCATGCTTTGCAGTTGAACAATTTTTAATTAACTTAAACATGTGACTATCAACCAAAATAAATATGGTATTTAGGGTTTTTTGATTGAAGAAAGCGTTACTTAGCTCAGTTTGAGTCCACTTTGATTTTGGCTTATGAACATCGTTATGATTTTCATCTGGATCTACAGTGCCATGAAAGTAATCAAAGTTAGATTCATCAATAATAGACAAGGAATTAGAATTAATACAAGAACTATATTTATTCCAAATTCTAAAGAAAAACTCATGTTCTGGTGTTGGATCCTGGATGTTAGAGTAACATTGAGATCCGTCGCAGTTCTGGGAGTCTTTATTTGTCGAGTAAGTATGCGCGAGTAGTGCAGCTGTATGAATCTCATCTAATTGTCCTTCGGCCACAGTACGTGATCCATAATTGAAATCCTCACCATCGTTATTTTGAGAAGTTGAGGCTAATAATGAAAGATCTTCATCTGGAGCACACATAGGGACTGCATACCCTTCGATCACCGTCTTCCAAGCTCGCCAACCGAATGATTTAATGAGTGCACGAATTCTAACCTTCCAATAAGAATAATTGGATCCATCTAAGACAAGCAATTTGTTGTTGTTCGGATTTCGGTTGTCCATCCTTTAATATCAAATCCAAACACCAGTGAAGTCGGTGCTTTGCTCTGATACCAATTGAAATTGTTGGATCGGGACTTGATACTTGTCGCACAATGTTAAACCTTCGATGTCAGTCTAACACTGATCAGCTCTTCCAATGCTAAGCTGATGTTGGACTCTCGATGTTATCTTAACATCCGTTTAACAACAGTTAATCGTTAGCACAAATCTACTTTGTAGAGAATATAACGCATCGGATAAATAAAGAACACAAATAGATGTAATTTTAAGAAGATAATATATTAATATGATCTTCCGAGCCGTAGGCGAAATAACCCGTTAAGGTTTTAACAAAAGTCGTTCTCTTAATTTTCAAGCTCCTCACTCTCAAATTAATCGAACTAAGCAAAGCACACAAGAATTGCTTCGACTATCTCTAAAAGCTCCTCACTCTTAGATCTATTCTAACAACTCACAAACTTTGCTAAAGCAAGACAAAGACACTCGACTATAAAGATTTCCTCACGGGAGATTTTCGCTCTTGTCTCCGTGTCTTTTTCTTGATGCCCAACATGCATATTTATAGTGTAGTCCTCCTTGATAGCCAAGACATGTTGTGCACGTTTTTTATTGCTATTAAATCTCCTTGTATGACTCTAATTTTGTTCATGGCAAGTCTTCTTCAATAGGGAAATGTTTCCTTGTCCAGCTTGAAGTCTTCAATGGAAAGGTTTCCTTCTTTGACTAGAAGTCTTCAATGGAAACGTTTCCTTCTTTAACTTGAAGTCTTCTAAGGAAAGTATCCTTCTCCATCTTGTATTCTTCTATGGAAAGAATCCTACTACAGGTAATCTTCTTTCCTTCTTGCAATTCACACGCCTTGATCTTTCCATTGCATCGCACACATCTTTCCTTCTTTATTTATGGAGAGTTCTTCCTTGGAAACTTCTCTTTGAATGGCAACTTCTCTTTAAGGAAATAGATCCTTCCTTGAAGTCTCTTGACCTGGAGCACATACAAATACCAACTACAACTCTTGGAACTAAGTTAGTAAGTGAATAAAGGCAAAACACAATTTTAGCAATAATCTCAAATGTGTAGTTTTTCTTTGTTCAATGTTATCCTAACATTGCAAATACACTGTAGATATAACATTGACAAAATACCTGCACTTTCAATCTTCATCATCAAGCTCATCGTGAAGAACCCCGAATGAAGCGTGGTGGTGCAGATTCCAACATCATAGACATCTACAACAATGGTCCTGACATTTTGACGATGCTCCGAGAGGAGCAGGGGACAAGGATTTTGTCATCGTCGTTGCGGCTGCCAACATGTCTTTTCTCCAATAAGATAAATTGCAGTGATCAATTTTAATCAACCAATGGCCAACGGTTCATCCCGAGTTACGAAGGAGTTTGCCGATGTCCGGCGGGTAGGGCTGGACCTGCGCGGAGGAGCGTGGGAAGTAAATGCCGAATTAGCGGGAGAAGCCGGCGCCAGTACTCTTTTGTGCTTGTTGTTTAGCGGAAGTCGATGTTGAAGGTTTGGGTGAAGCGTCGGGTTTGTTTTGGGTTTTATATCGATGACGAATTTTACTTTATTTGCAACCATTATATTGTTCTCCCTCTTTAGGACGAAGGACTTGTAATAAAGTGAAGTGTGAGATGTATTCCAACCAAAAAAATATGGAATTGAAAATTTTTGTTATTATTTATAATTTTTTTGTTGTTTAAAGTGTATTTTTTTGGAGAAGATGGTACTTTGTCAAAAAGTTAAAACATTTGGGGTGCATTATGTAAGAAAATAAAATTAGGGAGTGTTATTTGGAGAAGATCGTGTTTTTGTTAAAAAATTAAAATATTTGGGGTGTATTGTATAATAAAATAAAATTTAGGGTGTATGAATTAATTATACATATTGCACTACACTCCCTAATATGTAAAATAACAAAATTGTCCCCTCTTAATGACGTCAACATGATGTCACAAGGCTGAATAGTGGCTTTTTTTGCCGAGATAGTTTGAAATGAAAGTTTAGACTTTCGAGTGTAAAAAATTGAAAGTTTGAACCGTAAACTGTAAAAAATATAATTTTGATAGATAATTGCAATACGAGCTAAAATTTGGATAGATAACTGGATTTTCCCCTAAATATTATGGGATTGAAATGCTTGGTCAACACATCAACAAGATGATGCTTAATTGTATGGTGCACCATCTTGGGAATCTTTTGTTGGACTTTTTCTTGCATACAAAGTAGCAATCTATTTGAATATGTCTTGAGACAGTTGAGGGGAGATTCAAAATATGAGGGATAAAATATACCCTTACATGGTGCGGCCTTTTGTACGTCAAACCTTGTGGGCTACCTCTAAATGGGTTATCGTTGGTTTGGACATGAATTGATATACGTATTGGATGTTATTACTCAAATCATGGCATGTTATTGTTAAATACAAAAAACTCCCTACAATCTCCTATAAGTTGAGGGATCAGACAAGTGCGGGACATCAACTTCTTTTAAGGATAAATGCATTAGCGTGTGGCTTGGTTTACAATCGTGATAGTCTACTTAACTTAATATATCACAAAAATATTTTCAGAGATCAAAGTATTTTACCATTGGTGGATAAGAAATTGAGTACCCAAAAATATACTTTAAAGTTCCAAGACCCTTAATGGTGAACTTATCATCAAGATGTTGCTTGAGCTTAGTTATCTCACTTAAATTTATACGAGAAAGAATTATATCATCTCACTACAAGAAATCTTTACTAACTAAAAGAAAAAAACGTCGTTACAGAGCCGAAAACCGTCAGCAAAGGTCTTTGTCAAGGAAAGAATCATCTTCGATACTCATAGGTATTGCTTTTATCGATAAAAGTCTTTGGCGACGGTTCCTCGTCGCTGAAGATTTGATACCAACAGTTTTAAACTATTGTCCCATCACCAAATACTTGTTACCAACAGTTTTAAACTATTTCCAAATATATTTGTCAATAGTTTTGCACTATCGGCAACGACCCTTTGGCGATAGTTTGAAACCATCGCCAAAGACCTTTTGACAACAGCTTTAGACTGTCGTGAAACCTCATTATTACGAAGCCTTTTTTAAAAATGACGAAATAATAATTACCAACGGTCAAAAACTGTGGCAATAATATTGAACTTATTTTTAAAAATATTATTGCCAATGCAAATAGACCGTCAACAATAGTACTAAATGTTATTGCCGACTGAATAATAACGTGGGCAATAATATTCGGCGCAACTAATAAAAAAATTGACCAGATGCAATTTAACAAAAAATATGCATAAGACAATGAAAAATTAGTTACTATGTTTAACAAAGAAAAAGCAGTTAGAAATAGACTGACCATAAGTATAAGTAAGTAAACAAGAAGTGAGCTTAATGAACCATTTTTGAGAATCTTGATTAAGGATGTTTCATATAAATCTTCTCATCTAAATCATCATGCAAAAAAAAATTATTTACATCTAATTGGTTGGACACCAATTCTGAGCATGATAACAATTCTTAAATTTGATAACATGGGAGAAAGTATCAAAACATATCATCATCCCAATAGGTTAACATCTTAGAGGAGTTGGAATTCAAAGAATGTTGTTGTGCACTAGTTCAACATTGGTCTTCCTTCTAAAAAGAATTCATGAAAAGTTGCTGAAATTGAAACAATACTTCTAATATGAAGGACAAGGTGGTGTTAGACTCTCTCTTTTGTTCTATTTACATGTTTTTGGCTTCCGTCCGCTTCTTTAACAATTAACAACACCAAAATACCTCATCAAAAATAGAAAAATAATTAGTATATTGTCTCGCATCTCAATCCAAGCAATGAGATTGATGTATGCATAGAAGAATCACTAGATGTATCTGTACAAATATAATTTGAGAAGATATTGTATTGTTAGAATATCAGATTAAAATCCCTCTTATTAACTGATTTGATAATACATAAATACACTCGGTACCAAAAGGACCATACACCTCGTTGAATTTTGGGAAAGCGCCTCGGAAAAGGTACTTCGTACAACAAGTGCTCCACAACTTTTTTACCAGAAGGCCAAGTATCGCCTCAAATGGACATCAATCTCCTAAAACGGATGCCTTAAATACGACCAGACACCTTAATTGCCCACTTGAAAAAATCACGCGAGTATTAAAAACATGGCAGCTATGTTTGGTCAACTACCCTTAAAACCATAGACGACCCACATTAATTATTATCAACACACCCATCTTCCACGAGGCTGCATTAATGAAGGCCCATCCCACTGCATTAAAAAAGGTCAAGTAGCTACAACACTAACTACATTCGAGTTCCTATAAATATCAAGAGACTCTCCCATTGTAAATCAACTCAGATTTACATACACACTTGTACTCTTAAACAGCAAAAACAACATATCTCTAAGTATCTTATTTTTAGTTCTTTACTCTATATGTAGAGGGCCCTCATATTCACGAAACCCCCTCGTAAAACACTACATTTGTTAAGGGTTTTTTATTAATTATTCGAATCACACTTTGAACCACACAATATTAACGATAATTAAGAAGTTACTCTACCCAGATAATTTTGTGTTACAATTTTGGCGCCATTTGTGGGAACGCTATAAGAAAGGATTCTTGAGAACATTTTTTAGGGAATCTACTCTAAGTAGATAGCCCAAAATGTTGATACGCATTATAGAGGAATATGTAACCATCGCAACCCCTTGGGATGGAGAAAATAAAAATTCTCACTCATGCCCAGGGCAACAATAGCAAGTCTACTGAGTCCACGAAGGCAATTTATCATCTTTGGATCAAACAATATGAGAGAAGTCATATACCCTCACTCGGATCCCATCATTGTACGAGCTTGGATCCAACAAGATGATGTATCCAACATTCTTATAGAAATGCGAAGTACAGTCAATATCATGTACCTGTCAACTTCCAATTTTGGGCTCATGGCATCTCAAGTGCAGCCCAGACAAATCCAGCTCCGAGGATTTGTGCCATACACAGTACCCTGTTATACCCTACCCCACGTGCTGCAAATTGCTCAAAGCGGCATATGCTACACTATGCACTACCCCTCCAGTTCCAATAAAGAGAATAAGGGAGGAAAAAATCTTGTAAACGACTTCAGTCCATCTATCATTTTTAATATAAAGACATAACATTCTCTACTCAAAAAAGACAATGGAGGAACGAATGTCATGTCCCATGAGGCATCAATAGCCCTCGCGGACACCCATAAATCTTGACCTTTGAGTCAAAAGCTAAGCTGGCTTACGCTTGTGATGATGCCAGGCTAGGGACATACAAGTTAAAAATCCTATGAAGCAATACTGTAGACACCCATAAGTCCTAAACTTCGAGTCAAAAGCTTAGTTGGTCAACTCACTTACGCTTTCGACAATGCCAGATGGGAGACTTACTAGTCAATGATCCTGTAAATGTATGTACCAGGATTGGTACCCTTTTGTTTTGATTCACACACTGTGTGTAACTAACCTACAAACTATAGTTTAGCCATATAAAACTCAGTAAAACAAGGCCAACAAAATACAAAAATTACTTCTACACTTTCAGAACTTAATTCTTGTCTTGTTGTTGTTCTTGATATCGAGCACGCCTCTTTATAGGATTTGATCGTCCTTGAACAATGGCGTGATAGACACGAGTTTGTTGATTGCTCTTTTATCACTTGGATATTCCGAGATCTTCTTCAGCATTATCTTCATAACATCTTCAACTCTTATCTTCAAGATCTTTTGTGAATCTTTGGCTTTTATCCCTTCGTTCCTTAGCAATGTTCTGCATGTTCCTTGATACTCTGAAATATTCACTAGATTACTACAACTGTGGAACTAGGTGGGTTTACGAATAAAGGCAAAACAATATATTTAATATAATTAAATCGGACCGAACAGTGTTGAGTTCAATGTTGTGCCAACGCTTCTTTCCAGAGTGTTGGACCAACACTTCCTGCAACACTTGCACTTTCAATCTCCCCATGTTTGCCTTTCTTCACAAAACTCCACGTGCAACCAATTTCCTTTAAGTACTTGTTATTCAGAACAGAAGAACTACTACTTATTCTAATTCCCCCCCCCCCCCCTTAATCTATAAATGAAGTATTGTAGTGTTGAGCCAAGATACTTGACGACTGTGTTGTCCCAACATGTTTATCTAGCATTTCAACACCTGCAGTTAGTTCAACAGTGCAAATCCAAGCAAAACTAGAACAATAGTAATGTGCAGAATATTATTCAAATTACATCCCAAAAACAAAACAAAAAAGAACATGCTCTATATGCCAAAAAGAAACATTGGTCAAAAGTAACTTAAAGTACAGAAACAAAAATTGGTGGCTAATCTCTCCCTTTTTCTGAGGAAAGCACCACGAACATGTGCTTCGTGATGGTGTCCAGCTCATTGATCTCCTCGTCCCTATCAGCAATCTCCCTTCTCCTATCAGCTACCATCATGTCACACCACTCCACCTTCTTTTAAATGAAGGCAGTGGTGATGGCCACAGAATGGGTAGAATCATCCTTAGCAATTGAGGCAGTGGTGAAGTTGTGTGTCTTCTTCTTCCCCTGTTGAACTCCACTACTTTCTGGAGCATTGATTTTCATGGGAGATCAAAAATTCTTTCCCCTCCAAAGTAGTTCTTGGTGATGGGCAGCTGACCAGCCTTGTTCACAAATGTCTCATTGTTTCCTTTCTTGAAACCTTGGTCAGTGCGAATCTTGTAGATCAAGAAAAGGAAGGGCAAGATTACATCCTTCTTGTGTGCAGCCTATGTAATGGTTCTGAAAATTCTCTCCCCCACGTTCACTGGTGCCTCTTCAGCAGATTGAATATCAACACAGCCATGTCATGACTAAGGACTGTGGAATTGGTTGAGGATATCTAGTTGAATGAGGTGGTTTTACACAAGACAGCAGTGAGGAAGGTGAGTCTAGTCACCTTCTGTTTATTCTTTCATTTCTTCTCTAGTCCCCCTGTCACTTCCTTCATCATGTTGTCATCATCAATCTCAACATCTGTCTCTTGTCCTCCCGGCATCCCCCAAGCTTTGTTTATAATTGAAGGATTGAACTTGTAGAATTTGTCCCTCACATATACTTTGCCATAATTGGGGGACCCCTTAGCATGCACAAACTTGGACAAATTATAGTAAAATTCCTTAACAACATTAGGGACATATGAGACAATTTCTATTAGAGACTAAACTAAGCTCCTAGACTCAAGAAAATAAAACACCTTGTACTTTTCAAAGTCATCCTACACAAAGTTCCTCTCAGCCCATATCTTCCTAGCAGTCATCAAATCATAGTTATCACTCGCAGTTTTGGTCAAAAAATACCTATTGTGATGCTCAGTTGGGAAATCGCCTTCAAATGTTTCTGGTGGTTCAGGCTCAAACTCCTCGTCGGACTCTAGTCTTGTGTCTGCATCATCCTCGCTGGTGTTGGATCAACATTCAGATCAGTGGGTGTTGGTCCAACTTTGCCTTCAGCTGATGTTGGCACAACATCAAGCTGAGTCTTGCCTTCAGCTTCTTCTTCCGCCTCCGTTTCTTCATCATTTCCGCATCCTCATATGCAGAGTCATCTTCTTCAGAGGATGAGGATTCCTCTTCTTTAGCAGCAGTCACATCTTCTTCTATTGCTTCAACCTCATCAACTTCCTTCTCAATAGCTTCCTCTTGATCTTGTACATGTTCATCTTCCTCCTCCCCTTCAATTTCAGAAGGAGAAGCAGGTGGTTGGCCCTCCTCGGGTTGTTCCGCCTCTGTAATCACCTGTTCGTCGACCAAGGGAGCCTCCTCAGAGATAGTAGGCGGTGTAGTCTCCTGTGTGGTATCAACACCCTCCTAAAGCGATGTTGTGACCACATCCATGGGTTTGTGTGCTAGTGCAACATCCTCAGGAACTGGTGTTGGCTCGGCACTAGTAGATGCACCTTTATTGGTCTTGACGTTTATCCTAGTGTAAACAGGGCCCTTTATTTTTGGTGGTTCAGTGGTTACCACCGGATTGCGAGTGCAGATGCTTTTATGTGGTTGGCTCCCCCTGCCTCTGATGACATGGAAACAATGACGTTGGCAAGATCAGCAACCGTGGCTTTTTTTCCCATTGTAGCATGCGTGAGTAAATAAGGTATGAAGAGAGAAATTAGGGTTTAATCGATTTTGCAGAAATTAAGCTTAGGTAAGAAGAATAAGGAGTAATGGGTAGGTAAATAATGAGATCATGTGCCATTACCACCATGTTGAGTCAACACGTGCTGATTGTAAACGTGTTGGCATGACATGTGACCAGAGCAGTTATTGCGTATAACTTATGAGTCACAGTGTTGTGGTGAGTTTGAGACAACATTCCCAGATCCGGTGTTGGCTCAACATTCGAACTCCATCTTCTCAACATAGTACTGAGCCAAGTGTCTGTGTGGTCAGGTTCTTACAAAGGTTTTCTTCACATACTGGCATAAGCAGAATCTAAGCAAGATAATTGGAATTTCAAGAGTTAAAATGTACCATTCAAAACAGTAGCTTGCCTTAGATCTGAAATATGAGTAGGAGGTAGATAACTGAAAGACACACAAGAAAAAAGTAAGGGGATTAACATCTCATAGATAATTAAGCTCATATAGTTCAATGAGAAAGAGAGTTATGTGTTACTGGCAGCTAATAATCCAGGAGATAAGACTTTGCATACGACATTCATGAATCTGAAGAAAACCAAGAGATACTCCCCCTTAAGATCATGACAACACAGTAGGATAAGCAAGCATAGACGAGGCAAAGTGAAGAAGAATGTTAGTCCAACATTTATGAGCCCAGTGTTGTCCCAACACGACATATCATCAGTCACAGACATAAAATCTTTACTTATTCAATTTTCAGAATTGATTAACAAAAATAGCTTTCAAGCTTAGCATGGTGAGGCAGAAAGGATCAAGTCTTCACTGAATGTAGGCAGTAATAGGACCCATAACACCCCAGTGTCAACAAAATCAATGTAGGCAGCCCAGGACCCCTACATCCCAGTTATCTAGCACATACTTGTTTTCTGAGCATCATTAAGAATATTTTAGCACAAGTGAGCAAATACAATGCATGAAAGGCAGTACAGGATCCCAGTCACCCCATCATACAAGTTCACCATAATATGCCCCTTCTGTAAGCAAAACAACATAAATAAGTCACAACTGAATACACCATAGCTGTCAACTCTATGCAACCCAACTTCTTTATATTTTTTTGTGTATCTTGAATAGGACACAACTGAATACAACATAGCTGTCAGCTCTGTGTACCCCCAGCTTTTCCAAGGAAAGTCACTACCTCAAAGCCAAGAAAGTTTAGCAAAGAAATCAAAAAGCATTTGTAAAGAGTAAGCTATCTTATTATGATGACATGTAAGTGAGACTCCACATGGGTCATAATGTAGACAAACAAGCATAAGATAACAAGAATATCACAAGAACTAACCAAACAAACAAGAGAACAATCTGGTTACATCACAATCAGTCACTGGTGTTAGCCTGTGATGTTAAGGCAATACATGTATGTTTAGCGTGTTGTGAACACGCTCATGCCGAGAGCCTTTCTTTAACTAAAGAATCCTCAATGCCTAGCAGTTTAGTGAACATGTCAGCCAGTTGGTTGTTGGTTTCAATATGTTCAATTGTGATTGTTTTATCTTCAACCAAATCTCTTAAGAAGTGATGTCTAATATCAATGCGTTTGGTTTTAGAATGCTGCACATGATTTTGAGCAATACTAATAGCACTCAAGTTACCACAGAACATCAGCAGAGTATTACTAGTTAACCCATAATCACAAAGCATATGTTTCAACCATATCAGTTGGGTTACACAGCTGCCAGCTACAATATACTCTGACTCAGCGGTAGATAAAGAGACATAATTTTGTTTCTTACTATACCAGGAAAATAAATTATTTCCAAGATAAAAACACCCCCCACTAGTGGATTTTCTATCATCTCAGTCCCCTGCCCAGTCATTATCACTAAAGCCAACCAAGTTTGAATTTGTATCATGAGAGTACCAGATTCCTAACTCAGCAATTCCAGAGATGTATCTTAAGATTCTTTTAATTGCAGTTAAGTGAGATACCTTTGGTGCTGCCTGATACATGGCACAGACACACACAGAGTACATTAGGTCTGGTTTGGTGGCTGATAAGTACAGGATACTTCCAATCATTGATCTGTAAATACATCCCTTTCAATCTTCATTGTAGTGGACATTGGTGCCTTGCATTGCTTGGATTCCAGCAACCCAAATCTCTTCAACAAATTCCTGGCATACTTCTCTTGAGACAGAAACATCATTGTTTCCTTTTGCTTCACTTGTAGTCCTAAGAAGAAGGTGAGCTCCCTTATCATACTCATTTCAAATGTACATGTCATAGTATTCACAAATTTGTCTAAGGTGGACTGGTTAGCGGAGCCAAATACTATATCATCAACATAGATTTGGACAATACCGACTTCCTTATTATTTTTCATATAAACAGTGTCCTATCACCCTCACCCCTAGTAAAACCAAAACATAGTAAGAATTCAGTCAACCTCTCATACCAAGCTTTGGAGCTTGTTTCAATCCATATAAGGCTTTTTCAAGTTTGTATACATAGTCAGAGTGATGGGAGTCAGTGAATCCCTTAGGTTGCTCAACAAAGGATTCTTGTCTATATACCTATTAAAAAATTTACCCTTAACATCCATTTGGTATAATTTAATTTTTAAGAAATATGCAATTGCAAGAAGTAGTAATAGATTCTATTCTGGCCACATGAGCAAATGTTTCATCAAAAGCAATCCCTTCTACTTGTGTATACCCTTGGGCTACTAATCCGACCTTGTTCCTTACTATCACTACATTCTCATCAGTGAATCCCTTAGGTTGCTCAACAAAGGATTCTTGTCTATTTACCTATTAAAAAATTCACCCTTAACATCCATTTGGTATAATTTAAGTTTTAAGAAATATGCAATTGCAAGAAGTAGTAATAGATTCTATTCTGGCCACATGAGCAAATGTTTCATCAAAATCAATCCATTCTACTTGTGTATACCCTTGGGCTACTAATCCGACCTTGTTCCTCACTATCACTACATTCTCATCACTTTTATTTTTAGATATCCACTTAGTTCCAATTACATTAGCATGATAAGGCCTAGGAACTAGTTTCCACACTTCATTTTTAGAGAATTGTATGAGTTCTTCCTGCATAGCATTTATCCAATAAGAGTCTTTACGAGCCTCATTAACATTCTTAGGTTTTATAGTTGAGACAAAACAAGTAATAGAGTTGCACACAGATGACATACAAACGCTAAGATTAGCCATATTGTTATAGTTTACTCTTTCTTTGTTTCTGGTTCTTACTCGTTCAGTAAGAATTCATATATCCTGAGAAGTAGGATGATCTTTTAGTATTATGGCAGGAGTGTCCCTTCTAACCCTTTCTTCAGCAAAATCTTCAGCGTCAGAATCTGTGTGATCTGATGTTGGTCCAAAATCAGCATCTTCCGATGTTGGCTCAACATCATCATTCCTTGTATCTTATGTGTCAGTCTCAGGTGTTGAGTCCAAACTGTCTCCTGCTGGAGTTGGCACCACATCGCCAGTCTGTGGCAATCTTAATTGGCTTTCAGTGATACCTGTAGAAACATCATGATCATCAAACACAATATTGAAAGATTCTTGAATAGTACTTAATCTAGGATCAAACACTCTATAAGCGTTGCTATTCATAGAATACCCAACAAAAATGTACTTTTCACTTTTGGCATCAAACTTTCCTAATGGCTGTCTATCTTTCAGAATATAACATACACAGCCAAAATCATGAAAATGGCTCAAATTAGGTTTAACTTTCTTGACAATCTCATAAGGATTCATAGTTGTGCCTGGTCTAAGATAAACTCTATTTGAAATATAACATGTAGTACTAAGTGCTTCAGCTTAAAGTCTTTTAGTTATTTTTCTGGAGTTCAACATAACACTAGTTATTTCTTGCAAAGTTCTATTTTTTCGTTCAGCAACTCCATTTTGTTGGGCAGTGATAGGGGCAGAGTATTCATGAGAGATTCCTCTAGAATCACACAGATCATCAAACTTTATATTTTCAAATTCCCTGCCATGATCTGATATAATTCTAATAACCATGCATTGTAAATTACTTTAATACTGTCAGCTAGTATCTTGAAAGTCTGTACAGCTTCAGATTTTTCCATCAAGAATTTAACCCAAGTGTACCTTGAGAAGTCATCAACAATCACATAAGCATACTTCTTACCAGAAAGGCTACAAACCTTTATAGGACCCATCAGATCCATGTGCAACAGTTCAAAGCATTTAGAGGTTCTAGAGATCTGACCTTCTACATGTATGGGTGCATGTGTAGTCTTAGTTTGTTGACCTTGCAGGCAATCACCACATACCAGTTTACCTGGACTTGAAAGTTTAGGTATGCCACTCACAACTTCTAACTTGATGATCTTCTCCAGATTCCCGTAGTGAACATGGCCTAACCTTTTGTGTCATACTACTGATTCATCACCCTTCACATGTAAGCATTGAGCATCCTCATCCACCAAGAAGCAGTTGTCCTTTGACCTTTTTTCTGACATAACACAATTGTTAGAATCATCAAACACATCACTGGAATACTTGTCAAATTTTACAGTTAAATCATCATCACAAAGCTGACTAATGCTAATGAGATTAGCCTTTAGACCATCCACCAACACAAACTTAGTAAGGTGAGGGAGACCATCCATATTGAGAACCCCTTTCCTTATAATATTTCCTTTGCTTCTTCCACCATATGTAACAGTACCAGTGAACACAGGTACAAGTTCCATAAGATTTTCCTTATTACCTATCATATGTCTAGAACAACCACTGTCAAAGTTACAGTCACCAGTAAGAGTATGAGTAGTTGAGAACAAAATATTACAAGCAATCTTTATTTCACGAGATAAGAGTCTATTCTTTTGAAACCTGCTGTTTTGTTCCCTGGTGTTGCTTTGGAATGTTGAGTCAACATTAGAGTGACCTAGTGGTGTCCCAACACCCGATGCAACACTACTAATGTAGTTATACTTTTCATAAAACTTTATGTGCTTATGGCAGTATGGTTTTAAGTGACCAGGCTGGAAACAGTATTGACACAAGCAAGTTACCTTGTTAGATTGTTTAGCGTGACCACTATTTCCGTTAGAACCATCCTTTACAAAGCCAAGAATGACAGTCTCATATCTGTATGACCTTTCATGGTATCCTAAACCTGTAGTGTTGTCATTCCCAATATTCAATGCTTCATCCATCCTGCTTGTGCTAGAGTTCCATTTGGCAATGGTTCTCTCTGCCTCTTCAAGCTTTATCTCCATCTTTTCAATTTGGCACTCCTTTCTGGTGAGATTCTTCTCCAGTTCGGTTATATTTTTAATCAAGAAATTGTTCTCCCTGATGAGTTCTTTTTCTCTATTTATGATTTTCTTTACCTCATCAAGCAATAGACAACTTTCAGCTCATCAACCACCTTGTCTTGATCCATTTCCTCTTCAAGGAAGTATTCATCATTTAAATCAACAGATCCACCAAAACAAACAAAGTTAGAGTGTTCCTCAGATTCATTTATTTCAAAATTAAGACATGAAGGGTTAGCAATATAGTCATCATCCTCTCAGTCGTCGAAGTATTCTTTCTGGTCCTCTGGTTCTGTCTGAGTGTTATGCCAACATCCATTTGACTCGATGTTGTCTTGACACTTTTTCTAGTTGACTTGGGCAGACAGACTTCATGTGTGAACCTCTTCAGATGCCTATTCTTCTGGTAGTTCCTCTAACATGTCTCGTCATCAATATAATCTATGCATACTCAGTTAGAGCTATCTTTGGTTCTCAAGGTATTACCACACTCATATGATATATGTCCAAAGACTTTACATTCAAAACATTGAAGTTCTTTCAATTTCTTAGTGTCACTCTCAGTAGGATATTTGAAGGAATACTTGACCATTTTACCAAGAAAACTTCTTCTTAGATTAGGAGGCACATTCTTCTCTTTTCTTACTTTATCATTTAAAGTTAGTTTATTGAACTTCTTTACTATAGAACCTAGATAAGCACTTATTTCAGTTTCATCATCTACTTCTTCTTCAGTGGCTTTTAGGGCAAGCCCTCTGTGTTTTGTAGTTGGTTCTGAGTTCATTTCAAATTCTTGTAATACATTCAGAAGAGTGTGAAAGTTAAGTGATGACATGTGTCTGGCTTCTTGCATAACAATCTTCTTAACCTCAAACCTAGGAGACAGAGTCCTCATAGCTTTGTAAACAAGTTGTTTACTAGTTAGAGGATCACCTAGACTTTGACTTTCATTTAATAAATCCATTAGTTTTGCAAAGTATGAAGTAACAGACTCATCATCTCCCATCCTAATGCTTTCAAATTTATGTAGAGCAATTTGAAGTCTATCTTTTTTAACACTGGCATCTCTCTCACAATGAGTTTGTAGGAGCAACAAGGCTTTCATGGTAGTTGTACACAATTGTACTAACTTGAACACATGAGGATCAATCCAGCTAAAGATGGCATTCAGTGATTTCTCATTGCTGATTGCTTCATTGACTTTTGATGGAGTCCAGTTAGCTTCAGGTTTCAAGTGTACATCATTGTCATCGTCTATAGCAGTCATTGGTGGAGTGTAGCCATCAATGATTGATTTCCACGCCCTGAAATCTAAGGATTTCATGAACTGTTTGAGCCTGATCTTCCAATAAGCATAATTTGTCCCATCCAGCATTGGTAACCTGTTGGTAGTGCTGGGGTTCGCATTATCCATGGTATAGTACCAAATCCAAACACCAATGAATTAGGTGCTTGGCTGTGATGCCAATTGTAAATGTATGAACCAAGATTGGTACCATTTTGTTTTGATTCACACACTATGTGTACAATGAATGTTGTGCTAACACCGATTGTATTCGGTGTTGTCCCAACACTCGTTGTAGAGTTTTAAGCAGCGAAATAAAGAACACAGTGAGATGAATTTTAAGCAGGTTATATGAATATAATGTGTCGAGCCTTACGGTCAAATAATCACTAAACGTTAATTCAATGATTTTACCAAATACAACTAAGAAGAAACCCAATCCTGACACTAACTAACCTACAAACTATAGTTTAGCAAGGTGAAACTCAGTAAAACAAGACCAATAAAATACAAGACTTACTTCTACACTTTCAGAATTTAATTATAGTCTTGTTGTTATTGATGTCGAGCACGCCTCTTTATAGGATTTGATCGTCCTTGAGCAATGGCGTGATAGATACAATTTTGTTGATTGCTCTCTTATCACTTCGATAATTTCAAGATCTTCTTCAACATTATCTTCATAACATCTTCAACTCTTATCTTCAAGATCTTTTGTGAATCTTTGACTTTTATCCTTTCGTTCATTAGCAATGTTCTGCACGTTCCTTGATACTTTAAAATATTCACAGATAACTACAACTGTGGAAGTAGGTGAGTTTACGAATAAAGGAAAAACAATAATTAAATCGGACCGAACAGTGTTGAATTCAGTGTTGTACCAACACCTCTTTTCAGAGTGTTGGACCAACATTTCCTGTCAACGCTTGCACTTTCAGATCCTATGAAGAAATACCATAGGGACCCATAAGTCCTAACCTTTGTGTCAAAACCTAAGATGATCCACTCGCTTATGCTCGAGACAATGCCAAATATGGGGGACACAAGAGTCAGGAATTATATAAAGCAATATCATAGATCTCCCATAAGCGCTAGACTTCAAGTCAAAAGTTAAGCTAATCAACTTACTTATGCCTAAGGCAATGTTAGGCAGTGGGTAGGCCACTCGAACGTTAATTGGAAAACTAAGTCCAATTGGAAAATATTGGTGATCAACGTTTATTTGGCGTGATTTAAGTACTAGTTTTCATATACTTTTGAATACTCTTTAGTGCATGTTTACTGGTTTCGTATTGTTTTGTCAATTAGTAAAGTTTAGTCGAGTCAAGACAAAATAGTGAAAAAAGAGCATAAAATGGATGCTTTTAGAAGGGATTGCAATTCTAGTGCTACAACACCACTTCGAGCGCTAGGACACCACGCCAATTCCTACAACCTTATCTCATGGACGAGAATTAGCCCAACAGTTGGTCCAGTGATGTCAGAGTTGCATGACGCAGAGAAAGCTGCCCAACCCAACTAGGGAGGGCGCGAGCTGCGGGACACCATCCAAACACGACGTGACCCGCGACACCAGCAACGCGAGGCTATAGTATTAGGAGTAATGCAGACTATAGAAAGAAAGTCAATAATGTGAAAGAGCCATCACTGATAACACCATCAAAGTTAGAGCTAAAACCTTTACCATCACATTTGAAGTATGCTTTCTTAAAGGGCAAAGGGGAATCATCATTGATTATCAATGCAACACTCAAGCTAGACGAAAAAGAAAGGTTATTGGACTTATTAAATTAAGAGTGTCAGCCATAGGATGGAAGATGGCATACATCTAAGGTATTGATGCAAAGGTGTGAATACACAAGATTCTTGTGGAAGACGGTTAGAAATCGACTGCCCAGCCTCATAGAAGATTGAATCCAGCCACAAAAGTGGTAAAAATTAGGTAATTAAATTATTAGAGTATAGTATGATATATCCTATTTCTGATAGTGCATGGGTTAGTCTGGTTCAAGTAGTACCCAAGAAGGGAAGCATGATTGTTGTGAAAAACGATATTAATGAGCTTATTCGTACAAGACAAGTAACGTGATGGAAAGTTTGTATGAATTACAGGGGTCTAAACAAAGCAACAAGGAAATATCACTATCCACTTTCGTTCATTGATCAGATGTTGGAAACGTTAGCAGGTCATTCATATTATTATTTCTTGATGGTTATTCTGGTTATAATCAGATTATAATCGATTCGGGGCACCAAGAGAAGATGACATTCACATGTCCATATGGGACATTCAGATTTAGGTGAATGTCGTTCAGACTTTGCAATGCCTCAACCACATTTCAGCGTTGCATGACATCCATATTCTTAGATATAATTGAAAATATGATTTTGGTATTTATGGATTTATTTTTTTAGATTCTTTTGATCATTGTCTTGAAAATCTAGACAAAGTTTTAAAACATGCATTGAGAAAAAACTTTGTCTAAATTGGGAGAAATGTCACTCCATGATAAAAGAAGAAATAGTGTTTGGTCATAGGATTTCTGAAGATGGGATTGAGGTAGATAAAGCCAAAATTGGTGTAATACAAAATTGACCACCCACCATTAATGTGCGTGGAATTAGAAGTTTTCTATGCCATGTAGGTTTTTATAAAAGATTTATCAAAGACTTTCCGGGATAAGTAAATTATTATGTAATCTTCTCCTAAAAGATAACCCTTTTGTTTTTTATGAGAAATGTCTAACAATTTATAAAGAAATCAAGGGGAAGTTCATCACTGCACCAGTAATGACAACGTCAGACTGGACTGCCCTTTGAGATAATGTGTGACGCAAGTGATTATGTCGTGGGAGTTGTTCCAGGACAAAAACAAGGGAAGATAATGAAAGGTATCTACTATGTGAGCAAAGTGTTGATAGAAGCATAGTTAAATTATGCTACCACAGAGAATGAGTTGTTGGATATTGTGTGTGCTTAAGACAAATTCAGACCATACATCATGGAAAATAAATTTATAGTGTACAGTGTACACGGACCATGCCATATTGAGGTACTTGTTTGCCAAGAAAGATTCAAAATCAAGGTTAATACGGTGAATCCTTTTGCTGCAAGAATTTGACGTGGAAATTAGAGACAAGAAGCCGCGTGAGAATGTAATTGTCGATCACTTGTCTAGACTGGAATTGGAAGATCACTATCATGATAAAGAATAAAGATGATAAAATAAAAGAGACATTCTCAAATGTGCAACTCTTCGCTGTTTAGACAATGAAGGCACCAGGTTTGCTGATCTTACATATTACAAGGTATGTAAAGTTCTCCCACCTAATATGTCACATCAGGCCAAGAAAAAATTCTTTCATTATTTGAAATATTCTTATTGGGATGATCCATACCTGTATCATTATTACTCAGATGGTGGTGTGCCATAATTATGACACCTCCAAAATAAGCGGTCATCTTTGGAATAACTCGGAGTAGAGAGGGCGAAAGGCAATTTCCTCCCGACTCAATTAGATAACCAAGATACCAAATTAATGCGACCCTCAGATCAAGACAATTGACCTCGAGAAAATGGTTTGTTACGACAAAAAGGCGGGCGTAGAGTCTAGGTAATTGAGCAAAAGGATGTGACCCCCGAGCACAAGCCGCATCGGTCAAGTCATCCCGACACGTCGTACGAAGCCCAACCACGTCGTTCAAACCAACATGGTTCCAACCGAGTCAAGCTGACGTGCCACATGACACGTCGACCACCGGCCTTATAGTGCACCTCTTTCACATACTACACCATTATTGTGTATGGGCATGCTCTCCCCTTCCCCATTTTTCAAGAAATACCCCCTCACTTCTTCATTTGAGAAGTTAGACATTTGAGAGGTAGCTCACCTGGAAGCTTGGATGATCTAGCTTCTCTCTAGAATTCTAGTGAGACAAAACACGTCAATCCATTCCACTTCAATTCGTGGCACGTTAATCTGTTTCACGTCAATTTTTTCCACATTAATCCATGACACTTCAATTCAAGGCATGCCAATCGATTCTACTTCAATCGATTCCAAGTCAACTGATTCCATGTCAATCAATTCCACATCAACAGATTCCACGTCAATCGAAAGTACATCAACGCAAATACTTAGAGTATTTTCTTTTGTACTTTTCCAAAAGACATTTCATATGTCAACAATTGGATTTAAGAACAAGAACTTTAACCTAGGATTTAACCACTTTGTGGTGCAAATCGTCCCAGGTCTGACCGAGCCTCGAGACTCAATGAAATGCTATGTCGTAAGGCTACTCAAATAATCTCCAATCGCGATGTACCTAACATGAGTTAATACTACGGCCAACCGAGGCTCGACTACGAGACAAACATCCTTCGAGATACTCCAAATTGAGCCTAAGGACCAATACAATGCAAACAGCTTCAGAGCTAGCATTACGTCATCTAAGACTTGTTGTGGGCCTAAATTAATAATGAACTACGCTGGCTTGATTCTTTCTTCAAAGATAGATACGTAGGCAGCTTGACACCCAGTTGAGCCCAGTCGCAAGAAAGCAGCACCCGCATCCATCCCTAGCATAGGTTGCTTACTTATATAACTGTTTACTTCTAACCATACTATCGTTAGTGCAGAGTTTCATCGAACCAAAAACTCTTCTTGTGTTTCCTATAAGGGGCAAGAGAGTCTGGTGGTGAGCTAATCTCGAGACTAGCAAAAACACCATGTACCAGAGGCGCCGTCTGTGGGAAACCACTAGACGCACTATCTCAAAATCATCATGGTTGCAACACGAAAACAACCACTACTTAACGGAATAACTCTCCGACTAATTCCAACACGGCATCGCAAGCAGTAACGAATCGACAACCGCCTCAGGCAATAGATCAACAAGTTCTGCTTGCTGCAGCTACTAACATGCAGACTGGAAACACTGCATCAACAAGTGTGCGCCACTTCCACCCAAGCAGTTTGATCAACTGATGAATATGGTTAGGCAACACATTGTTAAAAATCCGGTACTGTCACTTCCAATTCGCTTTGAAAATTCAGGTCAGACTAACAACCACTCCCAAGGTTCAACACCTATGGGACACACACGTGAACAGAGAACGACTACAACTGTAATACCTTTCGAGGATCGCATACATCCTCGTAGCAGAAGAGCTCAAACCTCACTGTCACCATCCCATTCTGATGCATAAACTACATTGACTAAGTTACGCGATGACCGTGGATACAAATGACAAGGCAACCGCACCCCAAAAGGCTGGAACCCTTGTTCCAAAAAAGAAGAGAAAGAGATGCCGCCAGAATCACTCCTCCCAACCTCAATAGGACCCTTCGGGCAGTCGATTAATTCGTTAATGAAACTTCTCCATTCTCACCAGATATGCCAATAATTGTGCTAGGGCGAGGCCGTGAAATCCCAAAGATGCCAACCTATGATGGTAAAGGGGATACCATTGCTCATTTGCATCTCCTAGAGGAATGCTTACCTTAGGAGGCTACTCTCGTGGATGTAGCTAAATACTAGTTTTCGAGGATTCCACCACTATCAGTGCATACGTATGACAGCTCAAAACAATGTTCAAGTCACAGTTTGTTATACTGAATCAAACATAGTTGACACAAAAATACTTGAAAACTATTATACAAGGTAAAGATGAATCAACCAGAGACTACATCGGACTGTTCAATACCGAGATGTTGCAAGTTGATATGCCCTCTACTCAGAGTGTTGCAAACATCTTATTTAACACCTTGAGAAACAGATTGCTAGCCAACAAGCTTTTGAGGGAGAAACCACAGACCATCGAACATATCAACGTGATCGCTCAATGCGATATGTAAATTGAGGAGCACAAGAAAATGAGAAATGTCTGAATAAACGATACTCAATCCAAGAAAAACGAGTCACATTGTAATAGCATAAATGGGAAGAGTGGTACATAGCATGGAAGATCTCCTCTGAGAGAAAAACTCTTGATAACCACCACCATGAGCAACATCTACAATGTCGTCAAAAAGCAAAATCTCCTCAATACTCCAAGAAAGATCTGAAAAACGGAGAAAACACGCAAATCAAGGTTTTATGCAAGTATCATGAATAATACGACCACAACACCTCAAAATGTCATGCACTTTTTGCAAAGATAGAACGTTTGACAAAAGAAGGGTACTTGGCATAATATCTAAAAGGATACAAACAGACATCGTCCCAGTCATAAGGGATGATACCGATAATATGCCCATTAAGGGAGCTATTAAAATGATTGCAGGTACCACCATCAAATAATGGGAGAGACAGAATATGTCCAAACAAATTGCTACTCTAGAGTTGGATGCTACTACAACACGTGCCAAACTATATGAGTTCTGCGCAATACGGCATTGGAAATCCCCAGTCTTTGAATGCTACAAGGAAGAGGGACCAAGTCACCTCCACAAATTCACTTTCTAAGTGAGACTACGCGACGAGGAGTATGAATTTTATAGTTCAATATTCTTCACAAAGAAATAAGTTGTTGAACATGCTGCACAAGTTGTCGTATGGTTCCTTAAGCAAGAGGGCTATATGATTGCTAGAATACAAATCCTAGACGACGTTGCTATGATCTTTGGAGGCCGAATAGGCGGAGACTTAAACAAGGCACGCAAGAGGATTACATGTGATCTGGCACAAGACGACTATCAACGTATATCTCATATGGTATCCACGATAGAAACAATTAAGGATGCATTGACATTCGACAAGAATGATGAAGGTAAGCTAGAATCATAAGCTACGGAAGCCACGAGTTTGAATTTCATGCTCGTCGTAAGCCTAGACACTGCAAACTACAACATAAAAAAATCTTGATTGACAACAGAAGCTCGATCAAAGTCATCTCTTTAGATGCACTAGTGCAAATGGAACTAGGCGACATGCACAGGAAAATGGTAACAACTCCGCTTTGCGGCTTTGGAGGATCTGGAGTGGCAGTATTTGAGATAGTTGTGCTTACTAAATACTTCGAGACTGCTCAAAAAAGAAAGACGTTAGAGTACCTCGTTGTCAACACACCATTCGCTTACAATATAATCATCGCCCGCCCAGGTCTCAACAATTGCAAGGCAGTCGTTTAGAACATATCATCAGAAGATGAGATTTCCCATCAAATGTGGTGCGGGTGAAGTCCACGGAGACTATAAAGAAGCTTGGACATGTTATATGGCATCATTTCAAGAATATTCGACCTTAGAGGTCAACATGATCAACACCCTAGATGATAAGGGAAGAATGCTAGCATCACAAGAGCCGTCATACAGCAACACACCCGATAACATCATTGAAACATAAATATCCCAGAGTTGGAGGACAAGAGGCTACATAAATGCAGATAACAACTGGTAAGCACTACTAGAGCCGAACCTCTGGGCGAGTCAAAAAATATATGTATGTCTCCGACCGGTTCAACTAAGGTAACTCGCATTGGCACCAGCATGTCTGAGGATGTAGAGCTGAAGCTTATTCAATGTCTCTGCAACAACATGGATATCTTCTCATGGACCGATAGAGACTTAAAAAGGATTGGTTCTTGTTTTATTTTACACAAGTCAAATGTCGATCCAGACGCAAAGCCTGTCAGACAAAAGAAATGGAACTTCAGCAAAGAGAAGAACGTTGTTGCCGACAGGGACATAACCGTAAAATTGGTCGCACACCATATCTACGAAGTACACTTCTCAGAATGGCTCAGCAACATTGTTCTAATACCAAAGGCCAACCAGGATTTGTGCATGTGCGTAGACTATACAAATTTGAACAAGCATTGTCCTAGGGATCCATTTCCTATACCACGGATCGATTTGCTAGTCAACTCAACAGTAGGATGTGCACTCCTAAGCATGATGGATGCTCAAAGTGGATTTCATCAAATACAGATGGCAGTCTACAATACGAGCAAAACTATGTTTGTCACATATAGATAAGTATTCTGCTACAGAGTCATGCCTCTCGGCCTCAAAAATGTTGGTGCCACCTTTCAACGGTTGGTAGCCTAGATGATCAATGACCACATCGGCAAAACCATGGAGGTCTACATCATCGACATGTTTGTTAAAGGTATCAAAGATGAAGATCACATTGATCATCTCACAACTGCCTTCTATATTAAGAGATAATACAGCATGAAACTAGATCCGAAGAAATGCACCTTCGAAGTCAATGGAGGATTTTTTTTGCCTATAAATAAAATCTATCGCATAACTACATTCTCCAAAAAGCGTGCGAGATGTACAATACCTCGTGGGTTGTATGACAGCTTTGGGAAGGTTCATCTCAACTGCAATAGAGAAAAGCTCGCCTTTCTTCAAAGTCCTCAAGAAGAATCAGAACTTTGAATGGACCAACGAATGCGAAGAAGCTTTCATGTAACTCAAGCAGTATCTCACCTCCCCACTACTGTTGGCAAAATCGGTCGAGGGAGAAACCTTGTATCTCAACCTAGCGGTATTTGAGAATGCCCTTAGCACAGTTTTGGTACGCATAGAAGGCATCATCCATGAACAAATTTACTATGTCTACAAAGTGTTTTAGGCTGCTGAAAACAACTAAGAAATTCTCATTAGTCATCGTAGTCACAGCACGAAAACTCCGTCCCTACTTCCAATCACACCCTAGAGTGGTGTTAATAGATAAACCACTCAAGCAAGTGTTGTTGAAGCCCGAGACATCTGGAAGGTTAGTCAAATGGGCCATAGAGCTTGGCGAATACGGTATTGAGTATCGCCCTCAAACAACTATCAAAGCACAAGTCCTATCTGACTTCCTCGCAGAAACCCTCAGAAGGGCGCAAGTACAGGAAGCAGAAGTTGCTACAGTCAAAATAAAAAAAGCTCTATGAATCGGCTACCAACAAAGGCTGAGGAGTAGGTGTATAAGTAAGGTCTCCCAACGCCAGAGAATTCGAATACCCGATCAGTCTAAACTTTATGGTAACTAACAACGAGGCGGAATGTGAAGCTATCCTCGTCTGTACCTGAATGGAAAGCTTATTATGAGTCAAATGGCTTGCAGATTTCACGGATTCTCAACTAGTGGCAAATCACTTCAACGGCTCATACGAGGTCAAGGAGGACACTATGATCCTCATCTTGAACAAGCTCAAAGATATTGTAAAATCTTTTAATATTTTAACATTATGTCAGGTCCCAAGGAGGGAAAGTATCAAAGCAACTTCTTTGCGGCGCCAAGACTGAAATACAATGTACATCGTTTCACCATCTTCAGTGATGAGCTTTACTAAAGATTATTTGAAAGACTACTACTACGGTGTCTATCACCTCGCCAAGCAGAAATTGTGCTAAATCAAATACACAGTGGAGCTTGCAGAAATCACTCAAGAGGGTGCTCCTTGGCTCAAAAGGTGTGACGCTAAGGGTACTATTGGCCAACCTTGCCTAAACATGCAATGAATCTTGTTAGAAGATGCAAAAGTTGTCAATTCTTCGCTCATCTTACGCATGTTCCTGCACAACCTGTCACTCTTATGCAAGCATGATGCACATTTGATCAATGAGGCATCGACATAGTCGGACCCTTCCAACCTACGAAGGGACAAAAGACATTTCTAGTTGTTGTAGTCGAGTACTCCGCTAATTAGGCCAAAGTTTTGGCATTTTCCTCCACGGAGCGTAATACCATTGAATTCATTTGGCAACAGATCATCTGTTGTTTTGAAATACAACGAGTACTCATATCAGATATTGGCACACAATTCGTGGGACAGAATATTCGAGCATGGTGCAAGGATTTGAGAATCACTCAACACTTCACGGCAGTCTATCATCCACAAGCGAATGGTCAAGTACAGAATACAAGCAAGACCCTCGTGGAGTACCTTGAGAAGAGAATCTTGGGTGGAAACCTTGCCTGGGATATTGTGGGCCTAAGACACAACTCCGAAGACCTCTACCGAACAAACACCATTCTTACTGGTTTACAACTCAGAAGTAGTCATGCCTGCATAAATTGTTATGCCAACACATATCATACTCACTTACAACCAAGAAAAAGCCACGAGAATGCGCTTCAAGGACTTGGAATTCATTGGCTCTACCCGTGACGAGGCATATGAGCATAATCAAGCCTACAAGACAATGATGGCCAAGTCTTATCACAAAGAGAGTCCGTTTCAGACAGTTCCAAGTGGGGGACTTAGTCCTGGAGAAAATCGAGACTCACACGCATGTTGGAAAACCACAATCCCATTGAGAAGGGCCTTAGAAGGTCACCGTGCTAGTTCGTAAGGCTACTACTATCTGCAGGAAATGGACGGTCATGGTCTAACACGTCCTTGGAATGTCCAGAACCTTCACAAATTCAATGCCTAACAACGACATTCAGAATTCTATGTAGCTCATTGCAGTTTTTTACCATTTTCGTGAATAAAATGATGTAACAAACTAAATGAACTACGGAGACTTGATTCCTAAGTTTATTTAGGATACATAGGAATCTTGGTCAAAAGCTAAGTGCAATTTAATAATAAATAAAAAAATTCGTGTTTGTATTTTCTATGAACAAGTCTCGTCTACACACTTCGATTTACTCTTCCAAAAGATAACAGGGAGTAACACAATGCAGCCCAAGAGACCAAATTCCATTTTTCAAGGAAAAAGGACGGAGTAGCACCCCGTAGTTGGGTCATGTCCACATTCTACTTGATGCAAATGCCCAAGCCATTTTTCAAGGTAAAAATGAAGGAGTAGAACCCCGTAGCCGGGTCACCTTCACATTCAACTTGGTGAAAACGCCCAAGCCATGTTTTATGGGAAAAGGAATGAGTAGCACCTCATAGTTAGGCTACCACCCTACCAATGAGACTTCATATTTTGCAGCAAAGAACGCAAAACATTGCGCAAGACTGAAAGCTTTTTATTGCAATTTTCACTCAAACTGCGCATGGGTACAAAACCTTTGTTGCAAAACTTATCCACGCTCAGTTTAACAACCTACCACTGTTTCTCGTTGGTGACATGTCATGAATAGTTGTGGGTTCATTGGATGGGAACGCGTCAACAACATAAGACTTGGTTGCCTTAGATGCATAAAGCCATGCAAGACTTGGTAGCCTAAGTTATAAAACCATGTATGATCTGGTTGCTTAAATGCGTAAATCCACAGAATATTTGGTTACCTTAGATGCATAAAGCCATGCAAAACTTGGTGGCCTTTAGAGCGTAAAACCATGTAATAATTGGTTGCCTTTTATGCGTAAAGCCATAAATCAACAAGTGCCAGGGTTGCATCCAAGTATGTAACATCCTTGAAATAGGTTATACTCGACATTGCTTAAAATTACGCTAAAATGGAAGAGGTAGCAAAAGTTGCGTAAAATCTAAGGGAATTGCTTATAGCTGGAAGAAGCTAAGGAGTACAACCGACAACTCATGCAGACCCACGCAACGCCATAAATGACACACCATGATTTACTTACAGGATCTATACCTTAAAGAGATCAAATCTCTCAATACACACCTACACAGTCATTATGACTCATATGCCTAGCACTCCTACACGGTATCATTTACTAGATTGAGCTCAGTTCTCATCTAAAGCCCGCATTCCAAAAGAATGTCGCGCATTACGGCTCTTATGCCAAACACACCTACATGGTGTCATTTACTAGATCTAGCTCCGTTCTCATCTAAAGCCCGTATTCCAAAAGAATGTTGCGCATTACGACTTCTATGCCTAACATACCTATATGCTGTCATTTACTAAATCAAGCTCAGTTCTCATCTAAATCCCACATTCCAAAAGAATGTCGCACATTACGACTCCTAGGCTTAACACACCTACATGGTGTCATTTACTGGATCGAGCTCAGTTCTCATCTAAAGCACACATTCTAAAAAATGTTGTGTATTACGGATCCTATGCCTAACATACCTACACGGTGTCAGAATATTTAGATCGAGCTCAATACTATCTATTCCATGCTTTTGACGAGATCATATCTCATAAAGGCTTCAAAACCCCTACGCTTATTCAAAAGGCATACAAACTAATTGAGTACAACTATTAAATCACAATGAGGAATCACGTTTCCTCGAATAAGCTATGTGCATAGGCTACGTCCAAAAATGCCAACGCATCAACAAGTTATCGAGATTAAAAACCGGTTAACTAAGCAAACATCTCCATTAACAACAATTGATTGATAAAGCAAAAGGTCACTTAATCGTCAAGGATAAGTTGACATAAAAAACATTTAACGATAAGCAAATCACATATGCATGTAAGACTTATCCAATAAGCAAGATTAACATTGAAGAACATGGTACGCACATAACATCCATAAACAAGCCAATAGGAGCATAACTAAGTCTCGAATCCTATTGCCACCAACGGCAACCACCAAAGCACAAAATAGAGTGCAAACGAACACAATGCCTATATTGGCATGAAATATAAAGTGGTACCAAACACCCAACATTCAAAAAGTACTAGAATAGGAAAAGTACGAATGGTACGGCACATATGCCAACACAAAGCCAACACGACTGAACAAGTCAAGCTGAGCGAGTGCTCAAACTACAAGCTCAGTCACATCTTCCTCGGCAACACTGGAGCCGGTCCTCCTTCAGGAATGAATAAGTATCCACAATGCCATTGAAATTGTCCTTAGCACAAGCTCCGTCTGCAACCAACTTGCTGGAAATCTATAACTTACACGAGTTCATTCTAGCAGAGTGCGAATTAGATGAGACGTCAACCGACATATTCGAGGCATGTGTGCTAGAACGATTCATTCGTGCAAAAAATACCTTTGGTGTACCAAGTACAACAGTGGCGCGCCAGTATGAGACGTGGCAAGCTCCGTATGCTCTGAATGCTCAAAAGCAATACTAGTGGTAATATATGCCTCACACGGTGCCAAGTACAGCAATGAGTGCGTCAGTATAATCCATGGCAAGCTCTGTGCACTCCGACAGCTCAACAGTAATACTAATGGTAACATCTACCTCGCGCGGTGCCACTACATCCTCAATAACTACAAGCGTGATCTCCTCTACTGTAGCGTCTTCTAACACCTCATCTTGAGTGTTCGGATCAATGTCACAAAGCCAAAGGCTGCGTCGACACCTCGGATTGCTAAAAGCATTTATACCCCCCGCGATAGGATCGTCATTGGCCTCATCTTCAGGATTGGGCACTACGTAGTCTTCATCCAACAATCGGCATCCAAGGAAGTATCAAGCAGGGCCGAAAGTTGAGCCCATCTCTTCGTAATGCCCGATATCACTCATACATTCCTTGTATCCATTGTTGTTAACAATAATGTCACGTTCACAGGAAACTCGCCAACCACTTTGACCTTTTGATCAATATCCAAAGGCTGTTATTCAAATAAAAGCCAAATAAAAATCAATATTTTCAAATAAGATAACCATGGTAAAAGAAAAATGGTCTAAAGGGAAGTACTTACCGCAGGCTGTCCTTTCGAAAAGCTTCGGCATGTGCCTTATTGGCCGCCTCTCACTCTTGCTCTAATCATTTGATGGTAGCGTCATGCTGCTCCAATTCCATATGCCTGGACTCTATAATGAAATGAGCATTTTTTAGATCCTCCTTCAAGGTAAACTTTTCCTTATTTGCCACCGCTAAACGGTCCTCTAACATGAGAGACTTAGCTTCCTCCTCGATCAAGCGCTCCTCAGTAGCCTTGATATACTTTTTATGATCAGTGATATTCTGATCTGCTCGCTTCGCAGTAGCTTGCTCCGTCTCCATCAACTTATCATATGCCTCTTACTTCGTAAGGAGTCGGTCACACTCATGGAAGAGAAAGCATGAACATAACATAGCCTAAAAATGCCCAAACAACACAACTAAGAATATGCTCACCAACTAAGAAATCCTAAATAAAAGAGACATGGTATAATCACGTACCAACATCTGGATATGGCATACAAATCGCCTAAGCCCCTCTCTTCCACCAATTTGTTGAATGACTACATTGTCATGCGCCGTTTGTTTGATGCTACCTACTAACCCCTGAGCATATGAATCGGTCAGCTCTTCGCTAAAGCCCAACTTCATGCTCATACCCACTACGCTATCCAGGTGATCATTGGGATCCCTTGCGAGGTAGTCTCAGGTTTTCCAAACGTTGTAGCGAATACGCCATGCGGCCGCATTGAGAACCTATAAAGTCTTGGTAGAAGCCCTCTTCTTATTTGTGGGAAACAACATCCTCAGCTAACGTTTTGGCTCTCTGATCATAAGAGACACGGGTAGCATACTAAACGGGATCATGAGGGGATCCTCCACTTCTACCGCCTCTATCTCAGTCACATAAACCACTAGCTCCACTACATGACTCAGTCTTAGGTCTAGGCAGTAATCCCCCTATCTCCCCCGGCTCTAGTGCATTATCCTCAATAAAAAATCACTACGGGTGGATCCAAAATAGTAGGAGGAACCATATCCTCATCTCTTAGGGGTGAACTACCATGTAAACCATGTTCTACAACAAGAGAGCTCCTATCCTCCATGGGAACATCCCTCATCTTCTTGTTAGAGCTCATAGAGATGCCATGTCCACCGCGACCCCCTCTACCTCTACTATGTGAGGGCGCGAAGTCAGCCGCCAATCGGTTCTATGCAAAAGTCATGCGTATCACCTTGGATCTATCTCTCACCATGTCGACTACAAATGACAAAGAGCGATTAGAATAGAACACAATACAAAAAATGCTAAGTACAAGTATGTATGGATGAAAAGGTAATTGTAAAGCACATAGATGCAAAGATCAAAAGTTATCTCTGTCCCTGTGTACTCATCGGGCAAAACTAGATCTCAATACATCTGGATGACTCATGGCCGGATAATATAAGGGATCGGCTCGAAGAGCCGCCAACCTTTCCCTCCTACGATCTATCTCACTGGGCCTTTCTAGCCAATCATCAATGTCGGTCCAATCTCGACTAAAGCAATTGAACTCTCCGCGAGTACTCTCTTTGACGTAGAGGAACTTGTGTTTCTAATCTCGATCATAGTTGTATTTCGCACCGTCTAGGTATGCACAATTTATCATAGCCAACAAGTAATAAAAGCCTAAATTGGCGCAACCCTTTTGGTTGAAGTTCATACAAAACTAAAACTAAAAATCATCCATATTGCATTGGAAACCCTTGGCCTTCATCGCCACTACAAATCCTACTATGGTTGCATATCCATTCGGGGTAACTTGAGTAGGATTTAAATCGATCCTCACGATGATGTCCCGAACCTCATGGACTACAAGGAATCTAAGCCCTATGGATATATAACCTTTGGAAATGGTAATACTCTCCCTCGCGGGAAGATTCATTATATCCCTCTTCTCGTGAATGATCATTTCATACCCCACCGGTATGTCAAACGCGTCCCTTAAGTTGTCCACCATTTGCCTTCGTAAGCTTTGAGACTATGTCATCTATGCTGTGAGGGTTCAAAATATACACGCAGGTCTTTCTCTCCCTCGTTGTACATCTCATCCCCTTACCGCTATCCCTACAAAATCGAGAAGAGCAGCTTCGACACCGAATTTTGATACAGCAGGCCAAAATCTTTTCAAGATCAGTTTGGCTCAGTCTAGTACATCGTACTACGTGCTAGGTTATTTTGGAAAAGGTTATTTATATTCTGTAATAGGCTAGCATTGTTTGGTGCATTCAGGCTCAGTTTGTGTCTTACTTGTAACATGTGTAACCCAATCAAAATAACACCAAATTAGGTACCAAACTTGATAGGTGTCAGGTTATGGTACCAAAATCGGGAGGTTGCCAAGTATGGTATTAATCGTGATTTTTTCCCCGAAAATTCGCTTGCTACCATAATTTGTAAATATAAACACATATATTTGGTTTATTTTTTTCAATTGTTTGGTATAACGTATGCGTATGTACAATCTTCTGCAAGCGAAACTTTGCTTGCAAATTTGTATATGCAGAATATATATGTGTAATATCTTGCAACAAAATATTCAGTTGTAGGTAGGTGCAGTGTACAATTTTGCTTGCAAGTTGACATAAACTCTCTTTTGTTTTTCACGTGAATCAGCAAGCGATTTTTCGCTTGCAGGCAGCTGAAAAGTGCCTTTTTGCTTGCAACCTGACAAATATGTACACATGGAATGACAAGGAGTTTTTCGCTTGCAAGCTCCGCGTAAGTAATTTTTTGCTTAATACCTGACACATTGTCCACTAATAATTAATTGCTTGTTGGCGTACTTTCCACCTCTCCAAAATAAAATCCGCTTGCTACCAAGCTAGCCTCAACACCAATAATTGTGGATGCGTGCAACACATTATTCGCTTGTTAATTTTTCTTCAGCAAGCAATTTAGACATTTGACTATTGAATTCGTTGTCACTATTTTGCTACACTCTTGTAGTGGAAGTCGTTTTGGTTAAGGTTCTCTCTAGGTGTTCACAACAGTCCAGTGTTTGATATTCCCCAGTGTTGAGCGATCTTGTCTGGCTAGCATGAATTCGTAACTTGCTTTTGTCGCATGATATCTCCAAGTCTCGCTCTCAATGGCATTGAACTCTATTAGCTTCGTCCAAATGTTGAAAGGTTATCCAATGCTATAGTGCTTGATAGTTATTCCTAATAATATGCGTCACTCATAAGTCCCTTATCTAATTCACGAATAGCTTAATTGAGAAAGACATTACTATGATCTCCAATGAGAGTGATATGATCTTATTGATACTGTCACCAAAATGATACTAGTCAAACATAACCCATCAGATTAGAGACCTCGCTTATTGACATTATCACGTGCTGAAATTGTTGGATCGGGATTGATACAACTTTTCCAAAGTTTCAGAGCTCAAGTTAAGCTGGCGTTGCCTTAACTTGATCTCAAACAATCTTCTTGATAGAGTATAATGTGCAGCGGAATTAAAGAACACAAGAAGATAAATTTTCAATGGTTTATTATAAATAATCAACCATCTAGCCTTACGGCAAAATAACCACGCAGGTTTTACCAAAGATGTTCCTCACCACAAAATCACTCTCGCTCTTTTGTAGATTGGACTCAGCAAAGCAGACAAGAATTTTCTCCTTAAATCTAATCCTAGACTTAACTCGAAAACTCACAAACTTTGCAAAACAAGAAACATAGCAACAATGCTTAAGATATAATCTCTACGAATTTATAAGCTCTATTGTTTCTCTATGTATCTTGATGTACTTCACACCTTATATATAGGTTTCTTCAAACTTGATCTCCAAGGTGTGTTGTACACAGTTTTGGTAACTTATGTTGTTTCCTTGTTGAACTCTACTTTCCTTCTTGAACTCGATCTCCTTCTTGAATAATAGTTCCCTTTATTAGATTGAGTTCTAATAAGGAAATACTCCTTCTTCAATTCAGAGTTGATCTTGGAAAGATTCCTAGTTGCACTTGAACTCCAAAACTTTCCTTCTTTGAAACCGTGTTGACTTGACCGATCTCCTCCTCTTGAATTATGGAAACTTCAACTTAGGAAAATTGTAATGTTCTTCCTTATGATTAAGAGATGTTCCTGGACATAAACAAAGACAACTAAAATCGTGGAACTTGATTAATAGGTGAATAAAGGCAAAACTAAAATAAAGCAGTTAAAGACAGATTGACAGAATATATACTGGTTTCAATGTTGCCCTGTGAATGTTGGCTCAACATCCATCCAACATTTAAAACCGAATACTTTACTCATGTTCAGAAACATGTTTTAGGTTAAGACTGTTCTCGGGTTTCAATGTTGTCCTCTGGATGTTGGCACAACATCCATCCAACATTGATACCAGAACATCTTACACTTTCAATCTCCCCCTTTTTGCCTTTCTTCACAAAACCAATCAACCTGTTCACATAACAGATAATATGTCCAAATATCAATTAAGCATAATAATATAAACCTACTAAAACTGCTCCCCCTTAATGCAAACTATCAAGTATTAACTTGGCATAACAAAGATTAATCATTAAAGTCATCACCACAACTCAAAAAGTTGTTCAGACATTTAACTCATCAATGTTGTCTCAACATTAAGACCAGAATGTACCTGCACATTAGTTTATCAGCAGAAACAGCAGATATAGACTATCTTCATAAGCAAAAGCATTAAGAGCAGTTAAAGCTAAGTAGCATTACCATTACAAACCAAAACAAATAAGAAGAACTAACAGCAAAATAGAAACAGTTCAAAACATATCAAAACAAAAACATAAAAACCAGAAATCAAAAATTAAAAACTAGATTACTCTCCCCCTTTTTGTGAAGAAAGCTCCTCCATGTTCTTAATCAAGACATCCAGCTCCTGCATTTGTTTTTGCTTGAAAGCAACTTCTCTCTGAAGATTGGCATAAGCACTTCTATACCAAGTCAACTGCTGATCAACAAAAGATTTTGTTGTTACCCTCGTTTCTTCCTCCTCAGATTGAGGCACTGAAGCTCCAATAAATTGTTGAGCCTCCTTTTCCTCTCCAGGTGCAACTCCATCTTCAGGATTCCAAGGCAAGTCCTTCACTCTTGTGCTAGACAAGTAGGATTGAGTGATGGTGAACCTAGCCTTGTTCTCTGACATTCCTCCAAACTCTTTCTTGTTCATCTTCTGTTTTAGCAGCAGAGTTGTGATCAAAGAAGGAAATGGTAGAATCCCTTGCTTCCTCCCAGCAGCATCTTCCATAGCCTTTAAAATTCTCACCCCAATATTCACAGCAAGCCCATTCTTCAGTTTGTAGACCAAGTAATCTGACTCCTTAGTCAAAACAGTAGAATTTTTAGTAGGCAGCCAATTATATGATGCACATTTGTGCAGAACAGCACTTAGGGCAGTGAGCTTTGTTGTTGGTAATTGTTCAACCCAGGTTCTCTCTAGACCACCTGTGATATCCTCAATCACCTCATCTGGCTTTGGATCTTCAGATTCCTTAACATGTGGCAGTCCCCAAATCTCATTTATCTTCTTAGGACTAATGTCAAACACTTGTCCTCTTACCCATGCTTGACCATATTTGGGAGACAACTCACAAACTTTGTTTCTTTTAAAGCTGTCCATGTCCATAACCCTCTCTTTGTGAAAATCCCTCTTTCTAAACTCATAAGCCTTGTCCTCTATCTCCTTATTAAGATAGTATCTAGACTTAGCTTCCTTACTAAAATATGATAATCCAAAAGTGTCACAGTACTCTTCTTCATTCTCATCATCATCACCACTAGCTTCAGACTCTTCAGCAGCAGTTTCCTCTTCCTCTTTCTCCTCTTCTTCTATATCAACTACCTCAACTTACTCATCCACAATCTGTTTCCCTTTCCTCACTCTCTCAGCCTCAGCCTTAGCCTTAGCCTTTTTCTTTTCAAGTCTCTCTCTTTGAGCTCTTCTAGCCTCAGCTCTTAGCAAGGCTATTTTACTCATTGGCCTAGACCCCATAGATGTTCTCTTTCTACCAGAACCAGCTCCAGATCCCTCCCCCTCAATTATATCATCAACATTATTCACTTGGGGTTTAGGGTTAGCCACATTTACCTCTGATTCAGATTCATTGGTTTGAGGAGCATGGGCTTCTGATGTTGCGCCAACATTCGACTCAGATTCCACATTCTTAGCTCGCTTTACCCGTCGTTGATAAGGAATCGTTGGTCGTTTTGCAGTAACTTGAGCAGTAGGCCGTCCTTGATCCTCACGCGCAGCAGCCCTGGTGCGTGTTGTTGTTTGCTTGACATTCACGGCCAAATCTGCAAGAGTGTCTAAAGGAGTCTTGCTCGCCATGTTAATTTTGAGAATAGAGAGAAAAATATGAGAGAATTTTAGATAATTATTTGCAAAGAGAAAGACAAATTGCACAAGTGACAGAAATTAGGGCAAGTTGTTCTTTTAAGTTGTGAAGAGTGGAGAGATAAGGAATGAATGTAAGTAGGATTATGGAATATGATCAATTAAGTTTTCCCACTCCTCTATTCCCGCGTAAGAACTTCACCACGTGTCACTTAAACACAACAAGTAACCAGAGCAGTTCACAATAAAACAATAAAAACTTAGTTTTTAAAATTTTAAACAAACTTATAAGTTACTGACTTCAATGTTGTGCAGACCGTGTGGCAATGTTGGACTAACATTCAGATCAGAGAGTAGAGTAACATTCAAACCAGTAGGTTTTCAAACCATAATATTTGAGGTTTTGGGCTTCTTCAAGGCAATTTCATGTGAGAGCGTGAGATATATCCAAACTTATATCTGAAACTTCACCAAAGTAGCAAGTGAGTATCAAAGACATTAAGATATAGATCAAAATCATGAATAAGCAACATATCAAACAGAAAACACACAGAGATAAGCAGTCATGAATTAGAGAATTAATCCACTTCCACAGCATAGAAGGTCACAAATAGTGTGTCACCTGCAGTATGTCACCCAAAGAGTATGCCTCAACACATGAAATGGACTATATACTCCCCCTAAGCCCAAACCTAGTCAACCACACTAACCAAAGATGAAAGACAATGCAGTTCTAGAATGAATGCAACAATGTTATGACAACATTGACAGATGGTATCCACAGTGAATCACTTTTCAAACCAGCAACAGTTCACATCACTTCAAATCTTCACTATTTTCATTATCTCTTTAGAACAAAAACTGAGGGTTGTTTAAAAAAAAGGATAATGACATTACTGAATGAGGGCAGCACTAGACTCCACACACCCCAGTAACAACATTATCAGCAGCAAGTTAGGCAAGTACAAAGGTCTTGAATACTGGCAACACATTTATCATGTACCCCATTACCCCAATTCCTTATGCATACTTGTTTACCAACCTGCATACAAGAGAGCACTAAGTGATCAATGCTACCAAGTGAAGGCAATCGAAACCCCAAACACCCTAGTAGAAAGAACCACTCTTATGTACCCATTGGCCAAAAAAACAAACAGAGACATGCAAATAAGCACAGCTGAATATCATTGAAGCTGTCAACATCATGAACCCCAGCTTCTCCACATGTCCTGTAAAACCTTTCCATATGAATAAGACACAACTGAATAGACATCAAAGTAGTGAACTTTGTGTACCCCAGCTTCTCCATATGTTAGGCTAACACAACCTCAGACACACTTTAGAGATTTACTTTTCAAAACTTAGATGTGAATCTGCAAGCTAGAAAGATTAGTAAAACACAGTGATCAACCACACAAACAAATATGCCAAACAAAGATCAATGTGACTCAAAAAGAAAAGAAAAGAAACAAACAAAAAAACAAAAAGTTACATCCTACACCACAACCATTAACCAGTGCTAGACAGTGGTGTTATGTCAACACTGGGATCCTAACATCCTCACATATTGCACATGCCGAGAGATTTCCTCAAACTGAAGAATCTCTCACTATCTAAAGGTTTAGTAAACATATCAGCAAGCTGATTATTTGTCTCAATATGCACAATGTTAATCATTTTATCCTCAACCATGTCTCTCAAGTAATGATGTCTTATATCTATATGCTTAGTCCTAGAATGCTGAACAGGATTCCTTGAGATACTAATGGCACTAAGATTGTCACAAAACATGAGGAGAGTATCGCTATCTAACCCATAGTCCAGCAACATGTGTTTAAGCCATACTAGCTGGGTAACACAACTGCCAGCAGCTACATATTCAGATTCAGCTGTAGATAATGACACACAATTCTGTTTCCTACTATACCATGAAACTAGATTGTTTCCCAAATAGAAACAGCCCCCACTTGTGGATTTTCTGTCATCTACATCACCTACCCAATCAGAATCACTAAATCCAACAAGATTTGTATTTGTATCAAAAGAATACCATATGCCCAATGATGAAGTTCCAGATATATATCTTAATATTCTCTTCACGGCAATCAAGTGAGATTGCTTTGGATCAGCTTGGTACCTAGCACAAACACAAACAGAAAACATAATATCTGGTCTAGAGGCAGAGAGATATAGAAGACTACCAATCATAGATCTGTACAATGTTGGGTCAACATTGTCTCCAGTGCCATCCTTAGTAATCTTCATAGAAGAAGACATGGGAGTTTTGCAAGGTTTTGACTCATGCAGCTCAAATCTTTTTACCAGGTTCCTTGCATACTTCTCCTGGTTTAAGAACATACCATTCTCTAGTTGCTTCACTTGCAATCCCAGAAAGTAGTTCAGCTCTCCAATCATGCTCATTTCAAATGTCCCTGTCATTGACTCAACAAACTTGTCTAGAGTAGACTTGTTAGTAGAACCAAATACAATATCATCCACATAGATCTGAGCAATACAAACATCAGAACTCTTTCTTAGAATAAACAAGGTTCTGTCTCCATCTCCTCTATTGAACCCAAGACTTAACAAAAATTGAGTTAGTCTTTCATACCAAGCTCTAGGTGCCTGTTTTAAACCATACAAAGCTTTCTCAAGTTTATACACATAATTAGGATGTTTAGGATCAGCAAAACCTTTAGGTTGTTCAACATATACTTCTTTGTCTATCAAACCATTAAGGAAAGAACCCTTCACATCCATCTGGTAGAGCTTAATCTTAAGACAACATGCAATAGCAAGAAGTAATCTAATAGATTCTATCCTAGCTACTGGAGCAAATGTCTCATCAAAGTCAATTCCTTCTACCTGAGTATAACCTTGTGCAACAAGCCTAGCTTTGTTTCTTACAATTACACCATCTTCATTAGTTTTGTTCTTGAAAATCCACTTAGTTCCTATAACATTCACATTAGAAGGTCTAGGCACTAGATTCCAAACATGATTTTTGGTGAATTGCAACAGTTCGTCTTGCATAGCATTTATCCATTTACTATCCTTAAGAGCTTCATTCACATTCTTAGGTTCAATATTTGAGACAAAACAGGAAGCATTACTTACAGTGCAAGTGGAAGACATGCAGACACACAACCTTACCATGTTTTTATAGTTTACCCTGTCTTTGTTGCGAGTCTTCATGCGTCCAGTGATTTAACCTATCACTTGTGAAGCTGGATGATCCTTTTGAATCCTAGTAGGGGGATCTCTCCTAGGTTCATCAACCATGTCATCCTCTGAATTTGACTGTGGGGATGTTGGCCTAACAGCAGTAGGTGTCAGCTCAACATTAGAACCAGTCACAACTTCAGTGTCTTCAGCTTCTGCTCCTGATGTTGGGACAGTCTCTGTTTCCAATGTTGGTGCAACATCAGAGACAGTAACTTCATCAGTACCTGAATCAAAGGTGGAATCATCAAACACTATATTTACTGATTCTTGAATAGTCTTCAATCTTGGATTATAAACCCTGAAAGCAGAACTATTCACAGAATAACCAACAAATATGCACTTTTCACTCTTTGGATCAAACTTACTAAGATAGTCTCTATCTTTCAACAAGTAACAATCACATCCAAATTCATGAAAATGAGCAATATTTGGTTTCAAACCCTTCAAGATTTCATATGGTGTCATATTTGTACCAGGTCTAAGATAAGCCCTATTACTTATATGACATGCAGTATTTAAAGCTTCAGCCCAAAGTCTTTTAGATAGATTTCTAGCATTAAGCATAACTCTGGCCATCTCTTGAAGTGTCCTATTTTTCCTCTCAGCTATCCCATTTTGCTGAGGTGTCTTAGGTGCTGAAAACTCATGGAAAATTCCATTCTTATCACAGAAATCACTGAAACTAGCATTTTCAAATTCTTTCCCATGATCAGACCTAATCTTACAAACAGAGGAACCATACAGATTTTTGATGCTAGCATGTAAGATCCTAAATGTGTTGTATGCATCAGTTTTTTCTTTAAGAAACTTAACCCATGTGTATCTAGAGAAATCATCTACAATAACAAAGGCATATCTCTTACCACTTAGGCTGCTTACCTCAATAGGACCCATGAGATCCATGTGTAATAATTCGAAACACTTACCAGTCCTGGGAATTGTACTTTGTACCTGGAGGGGTGTATGAATAGCTTTGGTTTGCTTACCCTTTAGGCAGTCCCCACATACAACCTTACCTGGGCTGGATATCTTTGGTAAGCCTCTTACAGCATCAACTTTCTGTAGCTTTTCAAGGTTCCTATAGTGAACATGTCCTAGCTTCCTATGCCACAGAACAGCATCATCAACTTTAGCATGAAAACAATCTGCTTCTTCTTGTGCAAGGTAGCAATTATCTTTAGATCTAGTACCTGTCATAACAAGGACATTTTCACTATTAAATACATCACAAGAACTTTTATCAAATGTAACAAGCAAGTTATCATCACAAAGTTGACTAATGCTTATTAGATTTGCTTTCAATCCTTCAACTAGCAGAACATCTTTGAGAGGTGGAAATCCTTCAACATCTAGTACTCCCTTTCCAATGATTCTTCCCTTGGTGCCTCCTCCATAGGTGACAGTTCCAACATTGAGAGGAATCAATTCTTTAAGATTTTCCTTGTCTCATGTCATGTGTCTTGAGCATCCACTGTCAAAGTACCACTTACCTGCAAGGTTAGAGTACACAGCAGAAAACACAACATTGCATACAAGTTTCATCTTAGGAGTCTTTAATTTTTCAATCCAAGTTCTACTTTTCTGTCCTGTTCCTAATGTTGGGATAACATTTGTACCACTGACCAACTCAACATTAGTGACAGTTTCTGTTTTTTTCACATTTTCTTTCAAATATTTCTTGCAATAAGGTTTTATGTGACCTGGTTGAAAACAAAATTGACAGATATAAGTAGGTTTACTTTTGTTGGGATTAACACAGCTCAAGTCTTTTGATTCCTTAACAAAACCTTCTTTAATGAAAACAGGATTAACAACTTTAGAGGTAGGTTTCTCAATATATCCAAGACCATTTGTTCCTTGGTTACCCATACTCAGTACCTCCTCAAGTTTAGATGTACTTGAGTTCCATTTAGCAATGATCTGATTATCTTTTTCAAGCTTTCCTTTTACCTCTTTAAGTTTAGCTTATGTCTTGTCAAGGTCTCTTTCATACATCCTCATCAGTTTCTTCAGTCCATCAATCTCCAGTCTCTGAGCTTCATTCTTCTTGGTGAGTTTTTGATTTTCTTTCAGAAGATTATGAAAAGTAGACTTCAAGTCTTCAATGATTTCCTCCTGGGACATTTCACCTTCAAAGTAATACTCTTCATCTAGATCAACTGAGCCATGAAAACATTCAAAGTTAGATTCATCATTATCAGACAAAGAATTGAGATCAATACGGGTATCATATTCAGTCCAATTCCCAAAAAAAGTCTCATGTTCTGATGTTGAGTCTTGGATGTTGGAGCAACATTGGGACCCGTGGCAGTTATGGAGATCTTCTTCTGTCCAGTTGACATGAGTAAATAGCGCAGCTGTATGAATCTCTTCAAAGCTTTCTTCAGTATCAGCACTTGATCCAGAGTTATAATCCTCTTCATTGAAATCATCTACACAAACCCAATGAGACTTTCCCTTCTTGCGGAGGGTGTTAGCACATTCAACAGCAATATGACCATAACCTTTACATTCATAACATTGAGTAGTTTTCAACTTTTCAATTTCTTCAGGACTAGATTTTGTTGCCATATATTTAACAAATTTTGGAGGCAATTTTCTAAAGCCAGTGGAAGTATTGCTAGGTTGTTTCCCTTTGGATTTATCTTTGAAGTTCAACCTACTGAGTTTCTTGCTAATATTTCCATAGTTAGAAGAAATAATTTCATCCTCATCTTTACTCTCATGATAATTTGTTCCTAACAAAGCAATAGCTTGTTGTTTGGTAGTCCTAGCAGGAAACTCTAGCTCAAATTCTCTAAGAGTGTTTAACAAGGATTGAAATTCCATGTTGGCAATATCTCTTGTCTCTCCCATGGCAATTCTCTTGAGGGCAAATCTAGGTGACAAAGATCTAAAAGCTTTATAAACCATAGTTTGATTTGAAACAGGAAATCCTAGATTTTCACATTGATTTGTAATGTCAAGGATTTTCTCAAAATAACTATCTATACTCTCTTCATCACCCATCTCAAGTTTTTCAAAATCTTTAAGCAATTGTCTATGTTTAGAGTTTCTAACTGCTATATCTCCTTCACAATGAAGTTCAAGGATATCCCAGGCTGATTTAGCTGTGGTGCAGTTCTGAATTAACTTAAACATCTGATTGGTAACATAACTAAAAATAGCATTAAGAGCTTTCTCATTGTAGTTATACAGTGTTACCTCGTTTGCTGTCCATTGTGACTTCGGTTTTGGTACAATATCTGCATCTCGGTCGTTCTCAATCTTTGGGACAGAATATCCATCAAGAACGGCATCCCACGCTTTCATGTCAATGGATTTGATGTGAACTCTGAGCCTGGTCTTCCAGTAAGCATAATTGATGGATCCTTCTAAGACTGGGAGTCTGCCAGAATTGGGATTGATGTTGTCCATCGCGTTGTATCACCTCCAAACACCAGTGAAATCGGTGCTTGGCTCTGATACCAATTGAAATTGTTGGATCGGGATTGATACAACTTTTCCAAAGTTTCAGAGCTCAAGTTAAGCTGGCGCTGCCTTAACTTGATCTCAAACAATCTTCTTGATAGAGTATAATGTGCAGCGGAATTAAAGAACACAAGAAGATAAATTTTCATTGGTTTATTATAAATAATCAACCATCTAGCCTTACGGCAAAATAACCACGCAGGTTTTACCAAAGATGTTCCTCACCACAAAATCACTCTCGCTCTTTTGTAGATTGGACTCAGCAAAGCAGACAAGAATTTTCTCCTTAAATCTAATCCTAGACTTAACTCGAAAACTCACAAACTTTGCAAAACAAGAAACATAGCAACAATGCTTAAGATATAATCTCTACGGATTTATAAGCTCTATTGTTTCTCTATGTATCTTGATGTACTTCACACCTTATATATAGGTTTCTTCAAACTTGATCTCCAAGGTGTGTTGTACACAGTTTTGGTAACTTATGTTGTTTCCTTGTTGAACTCTACTTTCCTTCTTGAACTCGATCTCCTTCTTGAATAATAGTTCCCTTTATTAGATTGAGTTCTAATAAGGAAATACTCCTTCTTCAATTCAGAGTTGATCTTGGAAAGATTCCTAGTTGCACTTGAACTCCAAAACTTTCCTTCTTTGAAACCGTGTTGACTTGATCGATCTCCTCCTCTTGAATTATGGAAACTTCAACTTAGGAAACTTGTAATGTTCTTCCTTATGATTAAGAGATGTTCCTGGACATAAACAAAGACAACTAAAATCGTGGAACTTGATTAATAGGTGAATAAAGGCAAAACTAAAATAAAGCAGTTAAAGACAGATTGACAGAATATATACTGGTTTCAATGTTGCCCTGTGAATGTTGGCTCAACATCCATCCAACATTTAAAACTGAATACTTTACTCATGTTTAGAAACATGTTTTAGGTTAAGACTGTTCTCGGGTTTCAATGTTGTCCTCTGGATGTTGGCACAACATCCATCCAACATTGATACCAGAACATCTTACACTTTCACGTGCCAACGACGCCTATTTGTGCGACGGTAACCCCGACAACCGAATCCATTAATTGTTTTGACCTATGCAATAGAGCTTGAGACCATATCCAACACGCCAAGAAGATCACAAGCTTCTTAGAATGGTTGACTAGATTATGGATCAGTCGGCGATAACCATAGCTATGGGTTAAAGTCGTGGAGTTACATACCCTCCTAACATACTTGGTGCCCAATATAGACTTTCCAAGTTCCACATAGTCGTCTTGTATCTCAACAAGGTCGGACACTATAACTCTCCATTGAGATGCTAGTAATTTTCCATGGAGACATTATTGTTTCCCGTGATGATGCTTGCTTAATTAGTACTAGACACGGCTTTCTAGCATGATGGAAACTGATCAGTGCTCATCATCACCGTCTCTCCTATAGTTTACATGAGAAAATTAAAGCATTTCTTTGTAGTAGATACTGAAAAATCGAAGAACCGTTACATTTACTCTATTAGCCTATAAATTGTTTCATCTTTGCCCTAAATAGCACTACAAATATCATTTTATATAATTTCTTTTGAAGCTCCACCTCTATACTTTAACATCTCATAGCCTTTGCTTCAGTAAATGCTACATGGATGAAAGGTTGCCACCATGTCGATGCGTGCTTGCTGCATACCGTACCCAACTGCTTCATTTCAACGAACTACTTGGACTACGTACCTTTGCCCTCAAACTTGGTTGAGATGATCCACATTTCTAAGAATGTCCAACTCAAATCTAAGAATCAAGACAAGGAAAATTAAGTCCCTTAGCTCAATGTATGAAAAGTCGAAACGTGCTCGGCCAATTTCTTGAGTGTTATAGGCGGTGTGACGAACTCAAAATTAAAGCTCACCTAGGACTTACATGCATAGGCTCGGGAGGTTCCTTAAGTTATGCCAGTGACAACTTCAAACATAGATGATTCCTTCCAAAATGTGGATTACTAGCTAGGGATATTACTTCAAGAGACTTAAAGGACTGTTACTATTTATTTATAAACCATTCACCAAGTTTTTATATCAAGTTTCCAAGTTGAACAAAATTAAAGTAGTAAGTTTTCAGAAGAATTGGGTTGAATGCGATTAAAAGAGTCCCATGCATATGAACCAAAAGTGATTGCCGAATTGTTTATGAAATGTAAAGTGACCTTTTCCTCTTTTCTTATTTTATCAGAAAAGTTTGCATGTCCACGTTGTTACCTTCAGTCGATGTCTTTATTGCATTAAATTATCACAATCCTCGCCCCACCCCAGGCATGAATATATACCCATCAATTCCTGTACTCTTTAGACACACACACAAACAACGTAACTGAAATTTTAAATATGGCAAAACATATTCTCCCTCTCTTAATAGTGATATATATTCAATTATTAATGTTCGTATTCATGGGTACTGTATATTCCTCAGTAGATACGTTCCTTTACGGCGGGTGCTCACAGATAAAATATACACCCGACTCCCCTTACGAATCAAACCTCGACTCCCTCCTCAGCTCTCTCGTCAATTCAGCCACATTCTCAGCTTACAATAAGTTCACCGTAATGGGCTCAACCCCACAAGACGCAATTTATGGGCTCTACCAATGTCGAGGGGACTTAGCGATGCCCGACTGCGCCACCTGCGTGGCCCGGGCAGTGTCCCATGTCGGCCCATTGTGCGCACAGGCATGCGGCGGGGCCGTACAGCTAGAAGGCTGCTTCGTGAAATACGATAATGCGTCGTTCATCGGAGTGGAAGACAAGACTGTGGTCATGAAGAAATGTGGGCCGTCTAATGGGGATGAGATGAGCCGCCGTGATGCAATGCTGGACGGGTTGAATAATGAGGCGAGCGGGGCGTACCGGGTTGGCGGGTCGGAGGATGTTCAAGGGGTGGCGCAGTGTGTGGGGGACTTGAGCAATGGACAGTGTCAGGATTGTTTGACGGAAGCGATACGGCAGTTGAAGGCGGAGTGCGGTGGTGACGTTGTGTTTGGAGACATGTTCTTGGCTAAGTGTTATGCCAGGTACTCCACTAGTGGGGCTCGGGTTTATGCCAGGTCCAATCATGGTAAGTTTTTTTTTTTAATATTGAACTTATCGATAATATGAGAGTGTAGAAAAATAATTAGTATTTTATTATATGTTTTATTTAACGTTATTAAAACTTATGAATATTTGTGTATATATATAATTAGATACATATATATATATATATATATGTGTGTGTGTATGTACTGCCTTTTTATTGATGTACGCATCACGACTAGAAGATGGCCGGAGAGTTTTTATTCTACTTTCTTTGTCCTGTTATGTGTCTGATCAGTAATCCATCCATGGTCCATGTTTAAAGATCAAGACACCACGACATAATAAATGGTCTATAGTTAGTGAGCAATACACGGTGAGATCACACTAAAAGTTGAATACAATCCTTGTCAGAGGAAGATCTATAGGCTAGTACTATATATGTTACTATCTAGATAAAATATAATAAGTTAAATTAAAATAGTTAGGTTGCTTATGTCTCTTTTGCATGGTTACTTACCACATTATAGCATGACCCAAATTTATTTAGTTCTATTTAAGATGCATCGACACTCCAAAAAATTACACGTTTTAATGTCGTATCATATTGTATGTGTCAGCTTGTTCAACACCATGTCTGATATATAGACCAAGTAGTAAGAATTTGTTCTGAAAATTTGTTTTCTGTATCATGTATCAGTGTCCGTGGGTCATATAATTTCTATCTCATAAAATCCTGATTTATTATTCACCAATTAAATTATATATTTTACTTTATAAAAAAACACGAATCAAGTGTGATATAGTACAATTCTTTCAAATTGGGTAATATGACTTATCCATCAGCGTGATTGATTTTAATGAAATGATCTTCAATATTAAAGGTTCAGAATTTTGTGACGGCATTGACTATATCCTACTACATGAAATGACTGTGACACTCATCAAGTCAAGTCAATCATGCGGAAGGCAACGTTTTCCCCTCATTTACCATTCTTTGATTGTAATATCAGTATCAACTATCAATCCTCATAATAAAGCTTCATCATGACTTAAAGTCATTGTTTAACGAAAGTACTAGTAGCTATCACTAAGTTAATGCTAGTGTTTTAATTATCAAAAAAGAAAGTTAGTACTAGTGTAACATCAAAATGAAAATTGATAGAGTTATTGTCATTTCTGCATGCAGGTTCATCATCATCTCATAGTGAATCCGAGAAGACATTTGCTATAATTATTGGATTATTAGCTGCAGTTGCTTTGCTCATTATCTTCCTCACTTTCTTTAGGAGGATGTATGGGGGAAATGGTGAGAGAACTATCCTTTTTTTCCACTTTTCATATTTCTACAAATTATATATTAATCTTTTTTATCGCACAAAAATGCACAATAGATAGTTTCAGTTATCACTTATCAGCAGACATATATTTTTAAATTGGACACTTTTGCTTTTTGCAGGTAAATAATTGAAAAAGGAGTAAAAGGTAAATTGATGCCATCTATGTATCTTTATGAATCTGCATTATTATCCTGGGATCTGCCTTTCCATGGTGGACATCAACTTGTATCTCTATCTTTTTCTGCAAATTTACTTTAGGTGTGTCTTTCCGAAAAGAAAAATGTGGCCCAAAAAAGATAAAAAGAAAAAAAAAAGTGGGAAGATGATAGGTGCATGACAAGGAAGAATATTCCATCCGCTCCACTCAACAACGTAACTACAAAGTTTAGTTGTCTAATGTGAAATAAAAATGGCCTATTCTTTTGTTAAAGGTGTATATGCTAAGTTGGTCTTTCGGAATTACCATTCGACCTCGTCATCTTTATGTTTTTTCTTCTTTAATTTGTTCATTTTCGTTCCTTTTAATTTGTTGTTTTTACTACATGTTTATCAAATTATTGTAACTTTCTTTTCTACAAGTTGAATATGCTATTGAAATGGATGAGTCTCTGCCACCCTCTCATGAATGATCACATTATGTCACTTGACACTACTAACATTCTATTTGCAACCAGTCGTATAAAGATGGAAACCCTGTTAAAGAATAAATTTTTGTTTTGCAGCTGGTGGTTGACATAGTACAACCAATGATCAGAACGATAAAATTTTATTATAGTCTATAATCTCATCATTACCGCGCAATTGGTCATTATTGTGTAAGGTTTTATGATAATATATCTCATTGAATACACAACTTTCCTTAACGGTTTAATTAACTGGTGCCTCCGGATTTTGAATTTAATAGTAAGGAACAATATTTTTAAAGATAATGCTAATCTTGTTGATTTTTCTTAAAAAAAAAAAAAAGAAGAAGAAGAAGAAGAAGAAAGACCTTGAAGATCAAATTCAATTGCATGACAACTGCCAAATGTAATCCAGTAACTAGATTGAATCCATTGTTTGAGCTACGGCCCAAACGGCTTATTTGTTGTACAATAAGCATATTATTCTGGCCTATGTTGTACGGATACTCCAAACTTTTGAAAAATATCGTGTCGAACACACGGAGGACACCGACACTCCTTGGACACTTGGATACGTGTCCAACACGCCATGTGGCGTGTCCATATTTAATATAAAAAAGAAAAATTTGAACACGCGTGTCGGACACTTTTGATGTGCGTGTCCGACACATTTGTGACACGTTTGAGTTTATTTTGCTTATTATCAAAAGCTATTTTTGTTATAATATAACACCTATAAAAATCAAACTTTAAAATTTTAATTTGTTGGTTAATAAATTAAAAAAATAAAGTTAAAAACTCCACTATCTTCTCATGTAGCGCGTCAACTATTTCTTCCTCGACTACACGTGAGAATCAAAGTTGAAATTCTACTGCTTCTTCTCTTTTTTCTTTAATTATATTTCTTGTACATAAACTTCAATTGTCAAACTACGTTAATTGCTTGATTTTTATTTAATTTTAATGGCTTTTAATTTCAGTAATCCTAGATCTAGAATATAAAAATAAAAGTTTTATAAGTGTACTACATTATTTTAGTTTACCAACTTATTTTGTACCCCACCCCTACCTGATATGTGCCAGTCCATTACTTCAGATAGGCCCAAATGTGTAATTGTCAAGCCCAACTGGAATAAGGATTATCACATGTAATTATATATCATATTAGTGTAATTAGTTTCCTTTGTTTAGTTGTAATTTCGAAATAGTGAGTAGTGGGTAGTTGTGCAGCTGTTTAGTGAATGTATTTAAATTATGAGATTGCTACTATGCCGACCATGTTTTGTTCGGCTACTGGGGCTGTCTGGAGAAAGGGATAGAGCATGGCATGTACAAGGATGACGCTGATCTTTCGAGACTTCGTCCTGGTGAGTTGCGAATTCAACCAATTTTCTCATATTTGATATTTATTTGTGAATGAACTTAAAAATATAATTCATATATTTTGTTTTGATGTTGTTGCTATACGTATATTAATATAAAATATTAAAAAATTTAGACTTGTCCATGCCGTATCCTATGTGTGATTTTTTAAAAATCTGTGTCCATATTGTGTCATATATGTGTCCCTGTATCCGTATCCGTGCAACATAGGTTCTGGGCGGTGTTTTAGAATGAACAAAGGAAAAGAAAAAAGAAAAAAATCGACCTCCCATATATTGTTACTAATTTTATTAATTAATTCTGCTTAACCTTCCCAATGGGGAGGTCAGAGTTGGGTCAAGCAATCGATATCTTGTTCTTGATATTTCTAATAATTATATATACATTTTTCACTTCTGCCTTTTTCCATGTGTAATCTTAAAAGGAACTACGTTAAATAAATAGTTGCATTAGTTTTAACAATATGTTTCCATTTTGTGGGAATTAGTGACTTTGGCTCAGTGGTATTTTCATAATTCTACCATCTTGAACGTAGTTGCAACTGGGGTAGCTTGAGCAGCAGTGAAAGCTTGTATAGCTGTTGCAACTGAGTGAGCGACTGTTGCAACTGGGCGGCGAGAGTCAAATTAGGGCAGGCAGTTAATTCAATGGGATGTGGGCTTCACGCGAGTTAGTTATAACTGCCTCAGTATATATACTCTGTTACGCAGCCGTTTTCATAACGGTTCTTGACACAACTTTGTACTCTTAAAATCAATAAAAATTGGACCTCGATTTCTCCCTTGGATTAGGGTTCTTCATCACATTGATGCTAGAACGTTGAACCAAGTAAATTGCGTGTATTGTTCGTGATTGTTTACTTTCATTGCTGCGATTGTTATTTATATATTGTTTGTTCGATTTGTGCGATTCAATTGTGATTTGATTCTGTAAATTTAGCGTTCCATTGAGCGATTTCACTACAAATTGGTGCGGTGAACGTAGAACCGATCATGGCGATGGCAAAATTTGATGTAGAAAAGTTTACAGGGCAAAACGATTTTGGTTTGTGGCGGTTGAAGATGCGAGCACTATTAGTTCAACAAGGATTGGTTGATGCACTGGATGAGACGAACATCGATAAGGATCTTGATGAAAAATCAAAGAAGGTTATGATGGAGAAGGCTCATAGTGCTGTGATCTTGAGTTTGGGTGATAAGGTGTTGCGACAGGTCTCGAAGTAGAAAACTGCTGCAGGTGTTTGGTTGAAGCTTGAAAGCTTGTACATGACCAAATCGTTGGTAAATCGTTTGTATCTTAAACATGATCTGTATTCTTTTAAGATGCATGATGACAAATCGATAGAGGAATAGATTGATATGTTTAACAAGTTGATTCTGGATCTTGAGAACATTGATGTTGCAATTGATGATGAAGATCAGGCTTTACTATTGTTAAGTGCTCTGCCAAAATCTCATGCTAACTTTAAGGAAACTCTTATATATGGAAGGGATTCTTTAACACTTGATGAGGTGCAATCTGCTCTAAATTCCAAGGAATTGAATGAGAGAGGGAATGCAAAGAAATCACAGAATGGTGAGGGACTAATAGTGAAGGGACAGAATCAGAAAAAAGAAAGTAGTAAGAAGAAGTCCAAGTCACATGGAAAGAATGGGAAGAAACCATTCATTTGTTACCACTGTGAGAAAGAGGGTCATACCAGGAAGTTTTGTCCTGAAAGACAGAATAATGGTGGTGACAAGACTAAGGTGTTTGGCACTGTTGTAAGTGTACAAGAAGGGTATGAGTCTGCTGATGCTCTAATGGCTTCTGTTAGGGATCCAGAGAATGTGTGGGTGTTAGATTATGGTTGTTCCTTTCACATGACTCCACATCGATCTATATTTGAAGAATATGAAGAGGTTGATGGTGGAACAGTGTACTTGGGAGATAACAAACCTTGTAAGGTGAAAGGTATAGGATCTGTTAGGTTCAGCCTCCATAATGGATCTGAGAAACTGTTGAGGTTGGTGAGATATGTCCCTGATCTCAAGAGAAACATGATATCTCTTGGTGTATTAGAGAAAACAGGGTACAAACTCTTGGGAGAGAATGGTATGGTAAAGGTTCTCAAAGGATCACAGGTGGTGATGAGAGGAGCAAGGAAAAATACCCTTTACATACTAGAAGGAAAGTTTGTCATTGGTATAGTTGCAACTGCAGCTGTTCAGGGGACTGTTTCTAAGACTGAATTGTGGCACAAGAGATTAGCACATGTGAGTGAAAGAGGTTTGTTAGAATTGGGGAAGCAAGGTCTGTTGGGAGCTGAAAAGTTGGAGAAGATTAGCTTTTGTGAACATTGTGTTCTTGGTAAAACTCATAAGGTTAAGTTCAATGTTAGTCAACAGAGAACTAAGAGAGCTTTGTATTATGTTCATGCTGATCTGTGGGGACCTTCAAGGACTGCTTCACATTCTGGAGCAAGATACTTCTTGTCACTTGTGGATGATTATTCCAGAAAGTTGTGGCTATTTGTGTTGAAGACTAAGGACCAGACATTTGAAACATTCAAAAACTGGAGGACCATGATAGAGAAACAAACTGGATTGCAACTGAAAAGACTGAGAACAGACAATGGTCTGGAGTTTTGTTCAGCTGAATTCAATGAGTATTGCAAGGTAAATGGAATTGTAAGGCACAAGACTGTTGCTGGAACTCCACAGCAAAATGGATTAGCTGAGAGATTCAATAGAACCATACTTGAAAGGGTGAGATGTATGATGCTGAGTGCTAACCTTCCAAAGGTTTTCTGGGCAGAGGCAGTTGCAACAGCAGGATATCTTATTAATAGATGTCCTTCTACAACATTAAATATGAAGACACCAGAGGAAGTATGGTCTGGTCACAAACCAGATTTGAGTCATCTGAGAGTGTTTGGATGTTCTGCTTATGCACACATCAAACAGGATAAGCTAGAACCAAGAGCACTGCGGTGTATGTTTCTTGGATATCCAGAAGGAGTGAAGGGCTACAGATTGTGGTGTCTTGAACCAGGTCACAAGAGGTGCCTTATAAGCAGGGATGTAGTGTTCAATGAGGACACTATGGCTCTTAAAGAAACTGGGGATTTACCTGTGCAGGCTATTGAGATTGACCAAGGTGTTAACTCAAGAAATGAGAAAAATAGTGGTTATCAGCTTGAGGTGGAGCTTATGGCTGACAGTGAACCAGATCATCCTGGAAACTGGTTACTTGAAGAAGAGCTAGTTGCAACTGACAATGAACCTGTTGATCAAGAGGGTGATCAGGCCGTGGAATCCAACTATATGCTGACCAGAGATAGAGCTAGAAGGGAAACTAAGGCACCAGAGAGGTATGGTTATGCAGACTTGCTTGCTTATTCCCTGGTAGCAGTAAGTAGTTTATTGGAAGAGGAACCAAGTGACTACAAGGCTGCAGTGAAAAGCAAGGATAGACACAAATGGCTTGAGGCTATGTCTGAAGAAATGAAGTCTCTGAAGGATAACAATACTTGGGATCTTGTTGAAAGACCAAAGGGCACTAGGTTAGTTGGATGTAGATGGATCTTTAAGCAAAAGGAAGGAATCCCTGGTGTTGAAAAGGGAAGGTTCAAAGCAAGGTTAGTTGCAAGAGGGTTTACTCAAAGGGAGGGCATTGATTATAATGAAGTTTTCTCTCATGTGGTAAAACACAAGTCTATCAGAATATTGCTTTCTCTTGTGGCAAAGTATAACCTGGAGTTGGAACAAATGGATGTTAAAACTGCATTTCTATATGGGAACTTGGATGAGATCATTCTGATGAAACAACCAGAAGGATTTGAGATCAAAGGCAAGGAGGATCATGTGTGTAAACTCAATAAATCTCTATATGGTCTGAAGCAATCTCCAAGATAGTGGAATATGAGATTTGATGAGTTCATGATGAAGATTGGCTTTGTGAGGAGTAAGTATGACAACTGTGTCTACTTTAAGTTCAAGGGTGAAAAGCAGTTTACATTCTTGTTGTTGTATGTTGATGATATTCTGATCATCAGTAATACCAAGATCGAAGTTGCAACTGTGAAAGCTAAACTCAAAGGAGAGTTTGAAATGAAGGATTTAGGAGCAGCTAAGAAGATTCTGGGTATGGAGATAAGAAGAGACAGATCTAAAGGTTTGTTGTACTTGTCTCAGGTGGAGTATCTTAAGAAGATACTAGAGAAATTTGGAATATCTGAAGCTAAGGGAGTTACAACTCCATTGTCTCAACGGTTCAAATTGAGTGCTGATCAGTGTCCCAACACTGAGGAAGATAAGGAGTTCATGGCAGAAATCCCTTATGCAAATGCTGTTGGATCTTTAATGTATGCCATGGTCTGCACTAGACCTGATTTGGCTTACTCAGTTAGCATGATAAGTAGGTTCATGGCTAATCCTGGAAGGGTGCATTGGAAGGCATTGAAATGGATTCTGAGGTATGTGAAACACACCATCAACAAAGTTCTGGTGTTTGGTGAGTCGCAACATCTGATGGAGAATCAACCTCACATTCAAGGATTTGTGGATTCTGATTATGCTGGATGTTTGGACTCCAGAAAATCACTTACTAGATATGTTTTTACAGCATTTGGGACTGCTGTTAGTTGGAAGGCTAGCTTGCAAAGAGTAGTTGCATTATCAACTACTGAGGCAGAGTATATTGCACTGGCAGAAGCAATCAAGGAGGCTCTATGGTTAGATGGGTTTGCCAAGGAGCTGAAGATTCAAGATGATGTGATGACAGTTCATTGTGACAATCAGAATGCAATACATTTGTCGAAGAACCAAGTTTATCATGAAAGGACCAAACATGTGGATATCAAACTTCACTTTGTGAGAGAGGTGATAGCATGTGGCTCTGTGATGGTAAAGAAGGTTGCAACTGAAGAAAATCCAGCAGATATGATCACCAAAGTCTTGCCTAGCAGCAAGTTTGATCATTGCCTGGATTTGATTCAACTGAAGAGTTGTTAGTCCTGGTGTTCAGGACTAGTTGGAGGAGTTGGTTTGCTAATTTTGTGATTGAGGTAGAGTTACAGAAATAAGGTGGAGAATTGTGGGAATTAGTGACTTTGGCTCAGTGCTATTTCCATAATTCTACCATCTTGAACGTAGTTGCAACTGGGGTAGCTTGAGCAGCAGTGAAAGCTTGTATAGCTGTTGCAACTGAGTGAGCGACTGTTGCAACTGGGCGGCGAGAGTCAGATTAGGGCAGACAGTTAATTCAGTGGGCCGTGGGCTTCACGCGAGTTAGTTATAACTGCCTCAGTATATATACTCTGTTACGCAGCCGTTTTCATAACGGTTCTTGACACAACTTTGTACTCTTAAAATCAATAAAAATTGGACCTCGATTTCTCCCTTGGATTAGGGTTCTTCATCACATTGATGCTAGAACGCCGAACCAAGTAAATTGCGTGTATTGTTCGTGATTGTTTACTTTCATTGCTGCGATTGTTATTCATATATTGTTTGTTCGATTTGTGCGATTCAATTGTGATTTGATTCGATAAATTTAGCGTTCCATTGAGCGATTTCACTACACATTTCAATCAGCAATATATTATATTAATTGACCAGAATATTCTTCTCTTTTTCTTCATTTCCCTTGCTCGTATAAGTACGACGCTTTAGAAAACACACTGCCATATCAGAGGAAAAAAAAAAAAAGGAACCCCACAATTCTCCTTTCGTAAAATATATATATATATATATATATATATATATATATATATATATATATATATATATATGTATTAATATCATGATGAGCCAAAAGGGTCAGGTCAAAGAACCAAAATAGTTTCACATGTGTTGGAACCGAAAACTATAAATTTGCAAGGAATCTAAAAAACAATCAAACACCAGACAACTGATAAGCTTTATTAAGATATAAGTACATAGAGAACTCTCCAACAGAAAGCCTCCCCGTGCAAGAATTTGCCACCAATTTTTGTGTATGACTTTTGCGCGTGAGGCCATATGTGAAACACCGACTCTTGATATTTGCATGCGCCTCTTGATCATGTTGCTGTTTTTGAGTGTTTAATAAGCCAATTTATGACGGTATCTATGTTCACCGAATCCTTACAAGAGATCATATAGCAGCATACTTCTCTATCTGTGATAGACTCCAATCCTCTGCAGAACGGTGGAAGGCACAAATATAAACAGAGGTCCAGAAAATGAAATATTCTTCAAGTAAAAGTTATTACGCGCTTACAGTTGATCAACTAATGCTTGCTTTGAAAGAGCTTCCGACTTGTCTATTTTGTTTCCAAGGACAAGCAAAGGAATCCCATCTAAAGAAGGTTTCCTCAAAAGATCAAATAATTCACTTCGAGCGATAGGAATGCTGTCTCTATCAGCAACATCAATAACATATCTGGCACCAATAAGAGGAAACAGGTCGGAATATTTCAAAATGTCTTTTTACTCTAGCAGAAAAGATTCAAAAATCTCACTATTGTTGATGTCAGTGTATGGCATCACTAAATGGATCAATAACAATTTATTGATCACGAAACACAAGATGACAAGATACATTAAGAGCTATGACATCATAATAAATATATATGTGTCATAACGGTTAAATACATAAATACTAAAGTGACAAGAATATGTCTTCTCTTCAACATTTCGGTCATCAATAACAGATCATTTTAAGACGTCTTGACAACCCATATCAGTTAGCACATATATCTACAGGCCAGGCCATTTGAATGCCTGCATTCTAATTAATAGCTCCATTAGCCCAATGCACCATTCGGCGTAAGAAATAAGGACTGAAATATAAGTCAGCCTCACACATTTGCGAGAGAGATTCTTACCCAAACCATGACTATACACAGCCTTGTGGTTACAATATAGCCACATTATTCAAAAACTGGTGAAATTAAGTAGACGAAATAACTATAACCACAAGTTTTAATACACGAGGAAGCCCACCGCCAATGACCTAATTCTAAGTATTAATACTTTCATTAAGATGCCCCAAATTTCATGGCACTGGTGGTCGCGGGCTAAAGGGGGATCTAGCACATTGAAAGATAAAAATATTACAAAAATATTGAATATTTTTCTTGGTAGAAGGGGATAACCTTTCACCAGACCTAAAAAACGAAGCGAAGCAATAATGAGTAGGAACTAGAGCATCCAGTATAATTTTGGTCTAAAAAAAGGATCTATTTATTCGTTTATGACAGCAATAGAACAGCAACTGGATTTAAATTATATGATGAAATCCGAGTCAAGAACAACTAAAAGCATGAGACTTACAGTATGGCAGAGACACCACGACAGTAACGCTCCCACATTGAGCGAAATCTCCTTTGTCCTCCCAAGTCCCAAAGTTTTATGGTCACATTTCCTTTTGTAACTTTTCGCATATTAAATCCTACCTGTTATCCAAAAATAAGAAAGAAATTTTCTGTAACTGTACACATTATCATGCCATGTGCAACCGAAGACAGTTCTATTTGACAAGAGAACAAAAAACCTACAGTTGGAATCATATCCTCGCTGTAGCCTCCTGTCTGATGAAGAACCATACGAGTAAGTATTCCAAAATGAGAAGTTATGAGAAAAACAATGTCATTTTCGTGCTAGAACCTCGGGACAAGAATTTGTGCATGTCCATGTGAGTGTGTGTGTTAGTGTTAGAAACAGAGAGCGAGAGCGTGGGGAATGTTTGATATTACTTACAGCAATAACATTAACAAGAGATGTCTTCCCTGCATTTTGAAGACCAACAAGAGATAGTTCCATTTCCTGTTTGAAGAACAAACTGGTCTCGCACATTGCCACAAACAAGTAGAGTTAATATTTATTACCAACCCAACTGAAGGAACTAGAGAATATCTGAGTGATTAGCTATTTTCTGCTCATATATATTTACTCTGGCTGTATATTGTAGCTCATTAAATGTTGCAATGTATTTACAAATCTTGTATCAAAGGAGGTAAGATAAGAGTTACTGATCTAAGTTCCACAAACTTCCTACAATAACAATTAGTATATTTCATGGGTTCATAGTAGGTTCTGGAAGTATACGAGATTCCACAAATATTACAAAAAAGACAAATTTAATTAACTCCTCGCAAGTCCTTTAAAGGATTACATAATTCAGCCAAGTTATACCAAAAATGTACCAAAAAATGCAGGCGTGCGTACCAAGATCTTATCTTTGCTCATATGATGCATATCATATGACCCTCTCTAAAGTAAGCCCAATTAATATATGATGGAGGTATGCTCCTCCTAATTGGAATTAAAGATATAATAAATTACAATAAGATGCTTCATCTAAAGTTGGAAACTATGACTGCACTCAAAAGCTGAAGTACTGAAGATTAGATGCCCATTAGTAGATTAACTAGCGTAAACCTAAAACGCGCCCTTCCTTCTGGTCATCCACATGTTCAAGAAGAAATTATTTTTATTATATGCATCATAATGTTGTCAAACTAATGATGACAGGTTTGGAGGGATACAGATACTAATTAATATTATATCCCGTAAAACGAAAAATTAAAGACTTAATAAGCACAAAGGACAGCAAACTCCATTGAGTAAATAGAGAGAAGTAAGTCATTTAGACCAGCTTAAAACAACCACAATGAATCTGAAACAGAAGAACACAGTTGAGTTAATTTTATTTTCTTTGTTAAAGTCCATATTCAATTGACCCTGCTTGCTACATTACAAGTTGAAGTTAAGGTTACAAGAATCCAAGAATTTTCTCTATAAATTAAATTGAAGACCAAAATCAATAAATAAATAAATAAATAAAAAGCAGCGCTTCCCAACACCAACTCCCTCCCCCATCAAAAAATAGCAGATTAGCTGAAACATAAAAAGAATCACAGAGGAATAACGAAATTAAAAAAAAAAAGAAAAAAAAAAGAATTACCTTCGTAGCCAGTTAAGCAGAGAATCCCACAAACCCATGTTTACCAAACTGAATAATAATTGGAATTGGAATTATTTTTCTTGAATTCTGAGGGAGGCGAGAGGAGAGGAAAAAAGGGAATTTAGAAGAACATGTGTCAAGTGTGTGTGTGTTGTTGGAATCTTCACCGACTCGTATCTCGTATATTTTGTGTCTCACTTTAAGGTTTATGGTTCTTCTTGTTTTATCATCGTAATTCGTAATAACAATAATATATATATATATTGTAACTTTGTTTATTTAACCCAAACTAAAGTGGATTATATTTGTATTTGTATTGCAATTACAACTTTAACTGTACCACAAGACTTTATTAAGGGATTGTTTCATCTTTGAAATCACAACACTGCTATTTCTTAACAACTAATGGGGATACAACGTAAATTGCTGAAAACAATTAACAAAAAAGAATTATCTATTTTCTATATGATTTACAAATTTTATTTTGATTTTGATGTGTAAAATCATAGAATATCGTCTGTGCACTAATTTTTATGTTGATTTTATTTTACGGCGGTATTTTCATCACACAAACTATATTTCTTACCGAAGAAAAAAATGTCAAACTTTACCGGTGTTATCAACTGAAATATAATGTTTTTTTAATGTGATTTTTAAGAGAATGCAAATTGTCATTATATTTCTTGAATATGACAGTGTGTCATGATTATTCTACAAAAAAAAAAACATAAATAATACCTCTCTAAATTAAGCTAAGGTATTGCTTTGCACTACGCTAGTGAGGAAATCTTAAATATGTCTATTAATCCAAAGTAGTTGTTTCTTGTTCAATTTCCTTATGATAATTAATGAGACAATTAATAAAACCTGCCAATTTGGAAACGACATGCTGTGGAACACAAAATATTCAAAGTGCCTCTGCTAAATATTCAACTTTTTATATTTAACATAAAGTAATCACTTATCAACTTTAGTCATTTATAGTGCCAAATACCATTTTTTATCTTCTAAATAATCATATTTTTATTTTTATCTTTAGAATATTCAATTTTTTCTCGGAATAACTTTTTCCTCAAATTGCGCATGTAACATACAATGTGACTCGTAATTTTTTTTTTTTACTATTTTAGCATTTTCTTCTTAGGTTATTTATATAATTACAGTTACATCCCAATTTGTTTTCAAAGTAAACAAATTTCACATTAAAACAACCTTGAGATGATAGATATTTTTCTACATTAAAACTTTAAAAATACTCTTAATAACTTTTCAAAAAAAGTATCTTGTTACAATTATTTAGTAATATCATTTGTATTGTTTAAATTTAACTAAGTTATGTTTTATTAATAAAAAGCCAAAAAACAAACCCAATACGTCTTCTTCCTCAAAACCCTTGTGTTGCTGCCATCGTCTCGCGCAACCTCAACAAACACCTATCCATCACCACCATCAACAGTCTTACAAGTGCTCGGTTCTGTCATATTTGATGTTCAATGGCATGGTGGATCTGAGAATGCCGGAGAACACGGGGTGAAAAGAAGGAAGAGGATGATATCTAATTTGAACATGGAGTTCACTTATGCGTTTGTATGGGTACATTGTTGGAACTTTATTTGTTTCTCTGATTCGTATTTTTTTTATTTACTTTTTGCGATTCAAATTCGTTGGATTGGACCGAAAAATAAGAATATGTGACGGTTAAATATATTAGTTGCTAGATTCGGTGCGATCTGAGTATCGCTGAACCCGAATCCGAAAATGATATCAGATCCGAACCTGATGGATGGGTTTGATTGAGGGTGTCGGGGGGAGTATGTACATGTCCTAAATCCTTAAATCTTAATTAATCCAAATTATATTTACTTAAATAAAACCATTACTGGTTCTTACACTAAATTAATGCATAATAAAATGGGTTTTTGACATAAGACCCCTTGTAATGTTGGAAAGAGGCATATTGCCTCCTTAAAAAAAACAATAGGCGTATTATCCCCCTATAATCTTAAATACCTCCTTATGTGAGAAAGTGTAGTTCATTTGCGAGAAATTGAGAGTTGACATTCATTTTATCCAAGGAAATATCATTTTTACCCTTTCTCTATATAAATAATTAAATTTACTTTTCTCACTTTAAAGTTTAATAAAATAATATTAAATTTTTCTTGTTAATTAAAAGAATACCTAGAATTTGACGAAAAGGCGAGCGCATGTTCGTGATTTATTTTTTAAAAAAGAGAAAAAAAAATTGTTTTACATATTCCTCATGATTCATCTAAAAATAATAATTCCTTAACTAATAAAAAAATGTAATTCCTTAACTAATTTAAATAAAAAAAAACATAGCTAGACACTAGTAGCAATTAGACACAAATATCCTAACATAGCGCATCAAGCCCAATCATAATATTCCAAACAAATGTTAAATTGTATAATTTCTCGTTACTCATTAGGCACAAAATATTCATTGATGATCAGGCACAAAATAAGTGGAATACGCTTTCTAACCTCCTCAAAAAAGTTGAAACACATGAATATTCCCAGAGAAATTGTGCCTAACAACATTAACTGTTTTTGTTGCTGTTACAAGCACTACACATTCACAACACAAGTTTGTTACGTAACGTAACAAAATACAAAAAGCATCTCCTGGAAATAATTCATGAGTATCAAAACACAAAAGCTTATCAATCTTGTTGTGCCCTTCGTGCTTTCGAACTTTGCCTAATCTTTTTCACAACATCGGGTTCTTGTATTAGTCGAACCCTCTTAGCTTTTGTAGCTGGAGCACTTTGAAATGTATTTTGACTACATGTTGATATGGGTATTTGCCGTACTGGGCCGGTCCCCAGGCCACGCCCACATTTGGTTATATTGGGGATATTCCCCGATGTGCATATCGAGGATGGCCTTCGATATGGTACAAGGCAGAATCTATAAATACCCTGTCTCGTATATTGAGATTAAGACATAATTACTACCTAAACCTACATGTTGACATCGAATACGCATATTCGATATCACCTTCGATATAACCTCGACATCCGGTCCGACATCCTATTTGATATCGAGCCCGACATCAACTCTGGCATCTTACCCGACGCATCTCCGATATTTTCTCGACATATCCCCTACGTTATCTTCGATGTTACCTTCGACATCACTTTTCAAAGGTTGGTCGCCAAGATGTTCTACGATCTAACTGGGAAGTCTATGGAGGTTTACCTGGACGACATGTTAATCAAAAGTCTGAAAGCTTAGGATTATGTGAATCACTTGGAGCAATCTTTTGGAATAATGAGGAACTATGGAATGAAACTCAACCCAAAGAAATGCACATTTGGCATTCCTGCGGGAAAATCCTTGGGTTATATGGTGAATGAGAGTGGAATCGAAGCTAACCCCGACAAAATCCAGGCAGTGATGAGTTTACCCTCACCGCAATCGGTGCGTGACGTATAGTGTTTGGTTGGATGCATAACAGTATTGGGACGATTCATTGCGACTTTAGCAGAGAAACTTTCTTTCTTCAAGGTGTTAAAAAAGACGACTGATTTCCAATGGACGAATGATTGTGAAGTGGCATTCTAACAACTAAAGAGGTACTTGATGACTCCACCGTTGTTGGCAAAGCCCGACCTATGAGAAATGCTTTATTTATACCTAGCAGTCTCGACCAAAGCTATCCGCACAGTTTTGGTCAAGGACGTAGGCGGCAAGAAGCTGCCTATTCACTATGGTAGCTGTGTGCTCCACGGCTCGGAAAGGAACTATCTGCACATTGAGCTATTCGCCTTGGCAATAGTAATGACGACACGGAACTTGAAGCAGTATTTTCAGTCACATCCCATAACTGTTATCACATTTAAACCCCTTCGGCAGATAATGGCAAGCCCAAAGACCTCCGGGCGATTGGTCAAATGGGCGATAGAGTTAAGCGAATTCGGGAATGAATATCGCCCACAGACCCCCATCAAAGCACAAGTCTTGGCAGATTTTATGGCAGAAACATTAGGGAACAGCGTGGACTACTCGTGCAACCACATATTTACCATAACACAGGACTCGGGACCTAGTACCCGGTATTCAAGATGGATGTTGCATGTGGAAGGATCTTCGACCACCAATGGCAGGGGCGCGGGAATCCATCTGGTATCACCAGACCGCAGAGACTTCGATTTCTCTATAAGCTTGAACTTCCCCATAACAAATAATGAAGCGGAGTATGAGGCAGTTCTTTTGGGGGTAAGAATGGAAAAAACCCTAAGTTCAGACCACTTAGAGGTGTTTACGGATTCCCAACTGGTGGTGAATCATTTCTCGGGATTCTTCGAAGCAAAACAGGAAACGATAGTCTTATATTTAGCAAAGCTGAAGGCACTAGCTTCTGAATTCGCCACATTCAACTTGACTTAGATTCCCAGATCTGAGAACACTAAGGTAGATGCATTGTCAAAGTTCGCGAGCTCTTCAAACAATTTTGTCGAGTGACGTGTTACTTTATTGGCCACCTTGAGGCCAACAATATGTTATATTAAAACTAGCAAAGTACGGGCTTATGTAGAATTAATTTTTCCTATTGCAAACACTCATTGCTGGAAGGATGAGATCTTCTAGTATCTCCAGAACGGGACGGTCCTAGAGGATGTCAACGCACGGCGATGCCTCAAATACAACGCATACAAGTTCACTATTTATCAAGGAGAGCTCTATAAGAGATCCTTTGAGGGTCCCCTGCCGAGATGTATATGTCCAGTGGACGCGCAATACATCATGAGAGAGATACACGTTGGGAGTTGTGAAAACCATTGCGGGGGAAGAGCCCTCGCACAAAAGATTCTGAGGCAAGGGTATTTTGGCCGATGTTGAGAAAGAACGAGACACAATTCTGTCGTATGTGTGAAAACTGTCAATACCATGCAAGATTAATCCACATGCCAGTTGTTTTGATGAAGCCTCTCGAGATTATTTGCCTTTTCGATTAGTGGGGAATTGATATAGTGAGGCCACTCCTAGTCGCCAAGGGATGAAAAAAATTCCTCTTGGTTGCAGTTGAGTATTTCACCAAATTGGTGGAGGCGAGGCACTGGCCCACATAACTGAGACTAACATCATTGACTTCGTGTGGAAGAATCATATCCTCGATGTATCCTCCTATCTGATGAAGAACCATACGAGTAAGTATTCCAAAATGAGAAGTTATGCAGAAAAACAATGTCATTTGCATGTTAGAACCTCTGGACAAAAATTTGTGCATGTCCATGTGAGTGTGCGTGTGTGTCTATGTGTTAGAAACAGAGAGCGAGAGTGTGGGAATCTTTGATATTACTTACAACAATAACATTAACAAGAGATGTCTTCCCTGCATTTTGAAGACCCACAAGAGATAGTTCCATTTCATATTTGAAGAACAAACTGGTCTCGCACATTGTCAGAAACAAGTAGAGTTAATATTTATTACCAACCCAACTCAAAGAACTAGAGAATATCTGAGTGATTAGTTATTTTCTGCTCATATATATTCACTCTGGCTGTATATTGTAGCTCATGTATTTACAAATCTTGTAACAAAGGAGGTAAGATAAGAGTTACTGGTATAAGTTCCACAAACTTCCTAAAATAACAATTAATATATTTTATGGGTTCATAGTAGGTTTTAGAAGTATACGAGATTCCACAAATATTACAAAAAAGACAAATTTAATTAACTCCTCGCAAGTCCTTTAAAGGATTACATAATTCAGCCAAGTTATAGTACCAAAAATGCATGTTTGCGTACCAAGATCTTATCTTTGCTCATATGATGCATATCACGGCAGAGTTTATGACCCTCTCTAAAGTAAGCCCCATTAATGGGATTCCAAATATATAATTGAGGTATGCATGCTAATTGGGATTGAAGTTATAATAAATTACAAGAAGATGCTTCATCTAAAGTTGGAAACTATGACTACACTCAAAAGCTGAAGTACAAATCAACATCTAGAACCTCAAAATACTGGTCTCCCAGGCAAGCTTTCTCCGCTAAGTACCCGGCATTCAGGAAGGTTGAGCACCTAGTACCCGGCACTCAAGATGGTTGTTGCATGTGGAAGGATCTTCAACAGCCAATGGCGGGGGCGCGGGAATCCACCTGGTATCACCGGACCGCAACGAGTTCGATTTCGCTATAAGCTTGAACTTCCCCATAACATATAATGAAGCGGAGTATGAGGCAGTTCTTGCGGGGGTAAGAATGGCAAAAACCCTAAGTTTAGACCACTTAGAGGTGTTTACGGATTCCCAACTGGTGGCGAATCATTTCTCAAGATTCTTCGAAGCAAAAACAGGAAACGATAGTCTTATATTTAGCAAGCTGAAGGCACTAGCTTCTGAATTCGCCACATTCAACTTGACTCAGATTCCCAGATCTGTGAACACTAAGGTAGATGCATTGTCAAAGTTCGCGAGCTCTTCAGACAATTTTGTCGAGTGACGCGTTACATTATTGGCCACCCTGAGGCCAGCAATATGTTATATTAAAACTAGCAAAGTACAAGCTGATGTAGAATTAATTTTTCCTATTGCAAACACTCCTTGCTGGAAGGATGAGATCTTTTAGTATCTCCAGAACGGGACAATCCTAGAGGATGTCAATGCACGGCGATGCCTCAAATACAACGCATACAAGTTCACTATTTATCAAGGAGAGCTCTATAAGAGATCCTTTGAGGGTCCCCTGCCGAGATGTATATCTCCAGTGGACGCGCGCGCAGTACATCATGAGAGAGATACATGTTGGGAGTTGTGGAAACCATTGCGGGGGAAGAGCCCTCGCACAAAAGATTCTGAGGCAGGGGTATTTTGGCCAACGTTAAAAAAGAAAATGACACAATTCTGTCGTACGTGTGAAAACTGTCAATACCATGCAAGATTAATCCACATGCCAGTTGTTTTGATGCAGCCTCTCGAGATTACTTGCCTTTTCGATTAATGGGGAATTGATATAGTGAGGCCACTCCTAGTCGCCAAGGGACGGAAAAAATTCCTCTTGGTTGCAGTTGAGTATTTCACCAAATGGGTGGAGGCGAAGGCACTGGCCCACATAACTGAGACTAACATGATTGACTTCGTGTGGAAGAATCATATCCTCGTTGTAGCCTCCTGTCTGACGAAGAACCATACAAGTAAGTATTCCAAAATGAGAAATTATGCAGAAAAACAATTGCATTTGCGTCCTAGAACCTCGGGACAAGAATTTGTGCCTATCCATGTGAGTGTGTGTGTGTGTGTGTGTGTTATAAACAGAGAGCGAGTGCATGGGGGATGTTTGATATTACTTACAGCAATAACATTAACAATAGATGTCGTCTATGCATTTTGAAGACCCACAAGAGATAGTTCCATTTTCTGTTTGAAGAACGAACTGGTCTCGCACATTGCGAGAAACAGGTAGAGTTAATATTTATTACCAACCCAACTGAAGGAACTAGAGAATATCTGAGTGATTAGCTATTTTCTGCTCATATATATTTACTCTGGTTGTATATTGTAGCTCATGTATTTACAAATCTTGTATCAAATGAGGTAAGATAAGAGTTACTGATATAAGTTCCACAAACTTCATAAAATACCAATTAATATATTTCATGGGTTCATAGTAAGTTTTGGAAGTATACGAGATTCCACAAATATTACAAAAAAGACAAATTTAATTAACTCCTCACAAGTCCTTTTAAGGATTACATAATTCAGCCAAGTTATAGTACCAAAAATGCATGCTTGCGTACCAAGATCTTATCTTTGCTCATATGATGCATATCACGGCACAGTTTATGAGCCTCTCTAAAGTAAGCCCGATTAATGGGATTCTAAATATATAATTGAGGTATGCATGCTAATTGGAACTAAAGTTATAATAAATTACAAAAAGATGCTTCATCTAAAGTTGGAAACTATGAGTGCACTCAAAAGCTTAAGTACAAGTCAACATCCAGAACCTCAAAATATTGGTCTACCAGGCAAGCTTTCTTCGCTGAGTACCCGACATTCAGGATGTTGGGGACCTAGTACCCGGCACTCAGATGGCAGTTTCATGTGGAAGGATCTTCGACCGCCAATGGCTGGGGTGCAGGAATCCACCTTGTATCACCGGACCGCAGAGGTTCGCTATAAGCTTGAACTTCTCCTTAACAAATAATGAAGCAGAGTATCAGGCAGTTCTTGCGTGGGTAAGAATGGCAAAAACCCTAAGTTCAGACCACTTAGAGGTTTTTACTGATTTCCAACTAGTGGCGAATCATTTCTCGGGATTCTTTGAAGCAAAACAGGAAACGATAGTCTTATATTTAGCAAAGCTGAAGGCACTAGCATCTGAATTCGCCACATTCAACTTGACTCAAATTCCCAGATTTGAGAACACTAAGGCAGATGCATTTTCAAAGTTCGCGAGCTCTTCAGACAATTTTGTCGAGTGACGCGTTACTTTATTGACCACCTTGAGGCCATCAATATGTTATACTAAAACTAGCAAGGTATGGGCTGATGTAGAATTCATTTTTCCTATTGCAGAGATGTATATCTCTAGTGGATGCGCAGTACATCATGGGAGAGATACACATTGGGAGTTGTGGAAACCATTGTGGGGGAAGAGCCCTTGCACAAAAGATTCTGAGGCATGGGTATTTTTAGCCGACATTGAGAAAGAATGCGACACAATTCTGTCGTACGTGTGAAAATTGTCAATACCATGCAAGATTAATCCACATGCCAGCTGTTTTGATGCAGCCTTTAGAGATTACTTGCCTTTTCGATTAGTGGGGAATCGATATAGAGGGGCCTCTCCTCGTCGCCAAGGGACGGAAAAAATTCCTCATGGTTGAAGTTGAGTATTTCACCAAATGGGTGGAGGCGGAGGCATTGGCCCACATAACTGAGACTAATATGATTGACTTCGTGTGGAAGAACATCATCTATCGTTTTGGTCTGCCAATGGTCCTTATCTCATATAATGGAACCTAGTTTTATGGAAAGGAAATGGTTTGATGGTGCAAAGAATTGAAAATTGCACAGTACTTCACATTCGTGGTTCATCCACAAGCCAACAAACAGGTTGAGTCTACCAACAAGACTCTGAAAGAGTATCTGGAACATCGGCTCCGTGCCACAGGAGCAAGCTGGATGGAGGAACTTCTGGGCATCTTATGGGCTTATCGTACTACTCCACGAAGCAGTGGTGCCGGTGGAGATAGGCATGCCTACCTATCGCATTATCGAATATGACCCCAAGCACTCGGTGCGTCTGCACCAGATGAACCTGGATATGATCTAATCTACCAAAGAACATGGCTACTAGCACACCATAGCTTTTAAGACAGCTATGGCCCGTACCTTCGACAAGCGGGTTCATCTCCACAACTTTCAATTGGTGACCTAGTCTTAAAAAGCGTGAGAGCTAACAAGCACGTTGGAAAACTCCAAGACAATTGGGAAGTACCTTACAGGGTTACTCGAGCAAGCTCTAAGAGATACTATTATCTGGAAGACATGCATGGGGACCCATTACCCCGTCCATGGAACGTGCAACACCTTCGCGGCTTTTATTGTTGATTTTATTACCTTGTAATTAGAACTACGTAAAACTTGATTCCCAATATGGGATACGTAGGCAGCCACCTTCCCGACCTAGCATCAATATTTAAAAAGAAATATTATCTTGGTAAATGCAGGTACTTGGCGACAAACACCATATGCCTTCACGGCAAAAGATGCTGACAAAACAGCATAGAGGTATCTCCCTCAGATGTATTGCCCACATGATATATTGCTAAAGGTGACTGTCCATATACCTTAACGGCAAAAGATGCTAACAAAACAGTACAGAGGTATCGCCGTCAGAACATATCTCTTGAAAAGGCAACTGCCCATATGCCTTAACTGCCAAACATGCTCACAAAACAGCACAGAAGTATCGCCCTCACGACATATTGCATGAAAAGACGACTGTCCATATGCCTTCACGGCAAAAGACGCTGACAAACTACACAGAAGCATCACCCTCATAGGTATCGTATTCAGGATACACCGCTCTGAATGGTGAATGCCCATATTACCCCACGGAAACAATGTCCTAATACATCGAAGAAAACATGCAAGATAAAAAGAAACGCTTAACAAGAACAAGGGTGAAGAGCCCGGAAATGAAGATGCATTCAAAAATAGTGGACGAATACAAATGGGAAACTCCACTAAGTACATTCCGAATAGATCGCAACACTACTCCTACCTTTTCTCTTACCGTGACTAAAAAGGATAAGTACAATCTAGATCCTTCAAAAGAAATCATCAAAAGAAGCCATCTTCATAATCAGTGAAGAGCTCTCTACGAATTTCAACCCTGCTAATGGGAGGAATAGTCGACAAATCAAGCACCAGAGCTATCACAGGGGACTTCTACGGCTTATCCTCAATGTCCACGGCAAGCTCATCCATTCCCCGTGGGGACAGCACATCTGGATACATATACCATTTAGAACTATCACTCTATGTATCCTTCTTCGAAGATAATTCATCTGGATTATCCCTCTCTAATCCCCTATTGGGGACACGCATCTCAGAGTACGAGGTACCCTATAGCGCAATCGGGGGTATGCACCAGGTGCAGCCCACACGATCGGCAAAGGAGGCGCAACATTGGCATGGCCACCACCTTCAAGGATGTCTACATCCATCGAAATATTATCACCAGCATTTGGGCTATCAAAAAGGCCCTGAGCTTCATCGACGGTGACGTTCCTCTCCACTGGATCAGAAGGGACCATCCCTATATCCTCACCCGTAGACTTCTCTGTTAGCTTAGCATTCTGAATCTCAAGCGACGCTACGAAATCTCTATAAGCATTGCATTCTCGCTCTAAAAGTGCCTTTTCCCAACGGAGGAGATGGACTTCGGCATTCGCCTCTTTCAGCTCTCTCGTTAGTTTTTCCCTTTCAACTTGCGCCCTCCATATTTTATCATGAGCCTACCTCGCTTGAAGTTCGGCTCCACGTGCTAGTGTATTGGCTCTATCGCGAGAGGCATTGCTCTGAGAAACTAACATCCGCAATTCGTTGACCCTTGCGTCATGTTTGGATTGGACTTCGGCAAGCAACATATAGTCATTGCAGAGAGAATGGAACATATGGCCAAACTATTACAATTACGGCACGTCAGATTATTACGAATAAAACATGATTAGTAAATAAATGCAGATGCTCAAACAAAACACCTTACCACATAAAAGAGCATTATGCACATCCGCTGCACTAAAGCAGTTCCCAGGTCCCAGATAGGTACATTGGGATCGATATTTGGAAAAATGCTACTCATGCCTTGGATGGCATCTTGTTCACGCACGACCTGGCTGCCCAACCTCATGACTAACCGATCAGAAGCATGATCATGAAGAAAATTATAGTTTTCTCTAGTGTCTGGAGCAGGAACATCCTCACGCCCTTGTGACGACCCACCTCGACGCTTACAAGGCGTACTTGGTGCCGCAGTAGTCGCATCAAGGGTGGTAGTCATCCTACCCTAGGAGGGCTCACGAGCCTGATATTGGCAGCCCTATCAGGCAAATGGACAAATTCCCCTGGTTCAAGCTCTCCCGTATCTCCAACAGCAGAAGGGGTAGAAGCACCAAGCCACCCACTCAGAGACGAAACCCATTATTTACATTGCCACCGTGGGAACCTTCATCGGCCTCCCGCCTACGGGTCTCATTTTCAAAGTGCGCCCTACCGTTCGGATGCCAATAGTTAGAAGGTGCACCGGGCGGTAGAGGTGTTACAACAACAGTAGGGGGTTGGTAGCAAGTCGTTGTTGCAATTCGAGCTCTACTTCTACAGCTCGCAACCTCTCCCTTTCTAACACCAAACCCTTATCAATGTTTGGGTGAGTCCCAACAACAATATTATCACCTTCTTGGCTTGGTTGAATCACCAAGAAGCGGCCCAGGAATTGAGAGTTTCGTTCATAAAGGTGAACGCGAGGAAGCTTAACTTCAACAACAATACACAAAACCCGCATAAGACCGTTATCTAACATCTCTCCGGATGGCATATCATCAGTCATGTTCACCCTAGTGGGTGGAGTATTCGATTCCAAAGTTTTTCCCTCAGGAGCCGTCGGCACATATGGCCGTAGAGATACGACATGCTTCCTATGAGGTGGATTCTTAACTCGAACCATTTTCCCCTGAATCAGAAAAGAAAAATTAGAACACTATAAAAATACGCACTAAAGTGAACAACATATCGAATGTTATATCGAAAACATGTCGAAAAGACATCAAATAACATATCGAAAATGGGCCCCGACATACCTAGCGGATCCTCGATATTAACTTCGATATTCGGATTGCAAAAGGACAGAATACAGAATAAAATAATCAGATGATGACAAAGACAGGGGACCGAATTTTATAATAAAAATAATCGAGGATAGAATTTTCCCGTATTGGGCCGGCCCCCATGCTAGGCCCACATTTGGTTATATCACGGATATTCCTCGATGTGCATATCAAGGATGGCCTTCGATATGGTACAAGGCAGAATCTTTAAATACCCCATCCTGCATACCGAGACTAGGACATCATTACTACCTAAACCTACATGCTGACATCGAATACGCATATTCGATATCACCTTCGACGTAACCTCGATATTCGGTCTGACATCCTATTCGATATCGAGCCCGACATCATCTCTGGCATCTTACCCGATGCATCTCTGACATTATTCTCGACATATCCCCGATGTCGTCTTCTACATTATCTTCGACATTATCAGTGATACCCGGTCGAACCTCCACTCCAAGAATCTGGTGTTCCGGAGTAAAGTCATCCTACAACTAGTTCTAGTGATAGGAGACATAGTTTGTAATAGAATCGTTGTACCGCACCTGTAATGCTCACCTCGTTATACATATACGATCTATTATCAAATTACATGTGATAGGCGCCTTCGTAGCTGGAGTACTTTGAATAGTATTTTGACTACATCCAATTGGCACTTGTACACTTGAAGCTACACCAACAACACTGCTCTTTGCACTTGAACAAAGAGTAGCAGCCATGTATCCTTGCCCTGTGACCTTTTTTTCTTTCTGCCTTTTACCCTAATAGACAAAGTATGTAACACATTAAAGAACCAACAACAAACAACATAGAGCAGCAACATGATAAAATTACAACATATTAAATATCAGTAAAAAAAGCAAACACATGTATGCAGCAAAACAACAATAAGATATATTATTTGTTCCAAACACTCAATTCGGACCTTCGTCATGGCACCTTCACACCTCTGATGTGTTACATATACATGATCTTCCTACCAGTAGTAGTTTTCAAAGAATAACATCAGAAATAACATAATATTTTTATTAAGAAAATATATATTGTTTCAAAATTGTTTCAATTTTTTAAAGTGATTTTTAGATTGTTTAAGAAAATATATATGATTTCCATATTTATATTTTTTATTTTGTATGGTCTTTTAGGATTCAGTTGAGTTTAGTAAATATTACGATAAAATTATAAAATACAATAGTAAAATCAACAAAAACAAAAGATTGCAAATATTTCAATTATTTTTAAAGTACAAAAAATTTTAAAATTATAAATATAATTATTTTAATATTTTTTGTGCGTATGGGCAATTACATGAAGTGTTTGATGCGAAAATTGAAGACCCCCAAATTCAGTCAAAGTCCGATCAAAGTAATCAAGCTAATTCGTTGGAGGACCAAAAATGAAACCATGGTTACTCTAGAGGACTAAAAATGGTCATTGGCATTATAAATGACAAAAGTTGATTAGTGGTTACTTAGAAGAACTAACAATGCTAAAATTCCATGTTTATATGGAACTTATAGACACAGTTAATAACTTTAAAAAAGAAATAGACAACTAAAAGCATGACGTAGCCGCAAACTACAATTAACGTAAAAACAATGTTAGTACAAGCATAAAAGAATGTGAAAAACAAGTAATGACATTGTTCGAATCAAAACATAAAAATAACTACATTGAAGTGGGATAGGGTCCTTAATGTAGTACTATACAATTGTGGCTGACGAGTCTTGTGTGCTCAGGTAAGTAACCAAGTAGTCGGGTTACTTTCTATGTAGTAGAAAGAGTTAATGACATCTTGAAAATTTGTTGATGATATTCTCCCCAATGAGCTTATGGAGGTGGATTAGTGGATATTGTGTCCAGAAATAATGATTTAGCATGATAACATAGTCTGTTGCAACATGAAGTTAGGGAATAAGAAATAACTGAGTAGGTAACAAGCCATCACAAATAGGTCAAAATTGAACTTAGGTATCCGAACAGTGATTGATGGATGCCGAGAAGGTTGCGATAAATTGACCCATAATATGATAATCTAATGATTCTCTTACTCTCTAATAAACATGAATTTCTTGAAGACGATCCATCCACGCTTAATCCAACAAACTAGCTAGTGAGGTTGACATTTTAGTGCAAAATATTGTTAGGTCCTCTGAAGCAGAGGAGATAGAATATAGTTGAGAGTTGTGTTGGTGCTAAAGAAAAGTTTAGTAGATAAGGTGGTTAAGCCGATGGTTGTCAAAGACAAAATTATTATGATCGGTCCAACTAATTCACACAAGGATGGGCCATTGATGGCGGAAAATGAAGTTAAGTAAATAAGAAGGGGGCGTTATTCGGTCTCAAAATGATACGAATGAGATGTTGAGAGATATGTTTAATTGGTCGATATTGAAAGATAATGTGTTGTACTATTTAGGGCATTATTGACATTTGGGGGACAAAGGGTCAAGTATGAGTTAATTAGTAAAGATATGGCAGCATATGTGTAACTAGCCATGACAAAGAATCCACGCAAATAATTTAACGTGGGTTTTAAATGCAACTTTGAAGATGGACAACAACAACGGGTGTGGTGAGTAGGTTTGTCGGTTACCGAACGTAAGGACGTTAAGCACTAAAGATGGAAAAAGAGCTAGATGAAGGACAAGCCTATGACAAGTAGTCCACATACTTCTAAAGGGGAATAGGGGTTCCCATGATCTAAAAGGTGATGTTTTGAGGAAAGCGGTTATAACGGGTGAAAGATTCCAGACCATACAGAGGTCAATAACATTTGTTGGTGTTAAGTGGTGTACTTAAATAGATAAATTGAAAAATAAAGTTGCAGCAATAATTGAACTCTTTCTCTTTAAAATGATATTTTCCTTACTCATAAAATAAGGGTATATTGCTCCATTTGATGCTCGGAATCGTTTTACAAGATGCAACCACAAACTCTTAATATAAAAGCACTGTAAATATATATATAAAAAGACAAATTAAATACTATGTTGAACCCTTAAAACAAAAAGATAAGAAAGAGAATGATTGAATTAACAATTTGAAAATGAATTGGGGTGGGTTGGGGTGGGGTGGGGGTTACAGATTTGTAAGTTGATTTTGGGGTGACTGTACAGAAAAGTCCGATCTATGTTATACCATTTCGGTGTTAATGATGCATCCATTACCACTGAATGCATGCTTAGTGGTTGTTCATTGTTGACCGGTGTTTAGGTGATTGATCGCTAGTTTGTCACTTGTAGAGCACACATGTTGTATTTTATTTTCTTTTATTTGTTACCATTTAATTAAATAATAATTAATTTCCTTATTAAATCTTATCCAAAATTAATAGTTTTTTAGAAATAAAGTTATGTGCGGCGAAAAATAAGTTTAAGAGCAAGAAATAAAATTCTTGACACGTCAAGAAAGTGACTGTGCGAATCCTACTTTTTAGGTCTTTTTGTCTCTTTAACATTTTCACTTCAATATGTTTATTTTGCCATTGATTTTGTAGATTTATGGTTATTTATCCTTGAATATAATATGTTAAATGCTAGTTGCTTTTCCTACAAATTAGGATGTGTTATTACTATTTGATTCGCTTATCATAAATATCAGCCAGAAATTATTGTTTATTATATATAAAAAGTAATTTGCTATAAAATATTGAAATAAATATATTTTTTGTGGGAGGTAAAGGAAGAAGTTTGTCATAAGGCTGCTCGGAGATGTTCGGAGGGTGGAGGTCTTTTTTTCTTCTTTTTTCTTAGAAAAGAAATATTACATAAAAGAACTAAGTGAATATCTCTTTACTATGTAAAATTTAGTAGAACAAGTATCATGATTTTCTTATTGCAGTATGATGATCAGTTAGCCATTACACTGAATGAATTAAGCCATTTTATTTAATTGGCCCAACAATGCACATACATATAACTTTTACGTATATGAGAAGCATAATTTTGCAACATAAACAAATCAATTCAATGAAGAGATGTGGTGAGATTGTTGATTGATAATGCCGGCAGTAGATGGATTTTGTTGAAGGACAACTTCATAACCATCGCTCCAGTTCTCCATTCCTTCAGCCATTACTTGCCAAAACAAAGTACCCCCGCACGGCCCTCCATCCCTTGCGCAGCTATACACGCTATTGAATATATTTCCAAAGTACCGATCTCTAGCTCCAATATTATATCCCGATGATCTAGAAGATTTTCCAAACTCTGTCACCATAAGTGGCTTTCCTAGGATTGATTGGGAGTCGTTGATGTGTGCTCGAATCCATTTCTCAACAAACTCATCTTGAACATTGTCGCTTGAGCTTGGAACCCTGTCGTCATTATGATCACATGTATAAATGAGGTTGTGTTTCACACACACATATATATAGTTGTATATATAGTAATAAAAATTAAATTGATGGTAACAAGATATTGAGTGCATTAGAAGGATAGCTTTATTGGTGGCTTTCACTCTAAACAGGGCCATTCTTTAGTGAAGAACACAAATTAACTAAAAAATTGCAATTAAGAATATACACAGTATATTAATACCATTGATCAGGGTATAGATGAATTGTAGTGAAATCCACTTGTAGAATACGATTATTGGTAATAAAATCTGTGCCAACTCCATAACCAGGGTTGAATTGTTTCTTTTCAGGCATTGACTCTCCATAAAACCCTTCCATCCCAACTTCAAGAAGATGGTTCGTGTCAATAGATTTTGCATAAGATGACATTTGTGTAACCCAATCCTGACAAAGAAAAAGTAAATGTTAAATAAGTTGTTTAAATTTTGGTTGGAAGTGCGTATGTGTCTGTATATGTGTATTATATATATATATATATATATATATATATAGAGAGAGAGAGAGAGAGAGAGAGAGAGAGAGAGAGAGAGACCTGGATAGATTTTCCAGAAAGGTCAGACTGGCAACGAGGTTCATTCATGAGCTCCCATGCAAATATAGTAGGATCATCTTTATACGCTACTCCAGTTATGGTATTGACTCTAGTAAGAACAACCTGAATTCATATAATCATAATATGAATGTTTAGCTAGTCAACGAGAATTCTTAGTAACTATTGAATTTGCAAGTGGAATAGAGAAAAAGGAACTAATATAATGATAAATCAGAAGTGTAAGCAGACTTTAAAATTACCTTAATGTGATTTTTGTAATACCCCTGGACAATAGGATTAGTGAAAAAGTCATCATCATTGTTCACGTATTGACCATTGTCCCTTACCCATTGAACATATTGTCTTTTTCCACCAAAACCTTCCCAGTTGTTCACCAAGGTCAATATCAGTTTAATTCCATATTTGTTGGCTTCAGACACCACAAAATCCAGCCCCTAATGAATGTTAAAATTCGCAAACATGGCACAAGAAAATGGCGTTCGTCACACAAGTTTGTTAGAAATATTGGACAAGGCAAAATAAATTAGTTTATTACCTTAAACATATCCTCATTGTAAGAGCCTGGAGAGGTCTGTAGAGCTCTATATCCGCCGTCACTGAAAGCCCACGTCCTTGCGAGATTCATTCCATAATTTGAAGCCTCTTTGAAGGTTTCGGTTACCTTGTCCTTTGTCGACGGGTCTGCCGCCATGTACATAAGCCAATATGCGTTAAATCCGTTAAAGTACACTGGCCTTCCATTCATCACGAAATGGCTGCCCTTTGTCTTCACAAAGTTGTTTCGCACTGCCCTACACTCACCATAAGCGATCAAAAGGCTTAACAGAACGAAGTAGCTAACCAAATGATTCAATTTCCACATTTCAACTCAATTGCAATGTTCAATATTAATGTTTTGTGAGGGATATTACTTGATGCTTTATTAATACATTGCTCCAATAGGGTATATATAGGATTTGAAATATACAAATTTTGATATTTTCATGATGGTGATGATGATGATGATGTAATATAGACTATTTCTTACTGCATCGATATGTTTGGTTTATCTTACATCATAATACATTCTTACATATGTATAATTATCGTATATATGTAATTATATGTCCTAATCAGGAAGGGATCAGTACTAGTGTCGGATAACGTACGTAACTTAGATATACTTGAAACAGATAAGAAATGTAACTACCCAACTTTTTAGAACTAATTTGGAGTCAATATTACTGCTATAAAATGCCAGTATATGTTTTTCTACAAAAACAAAAATACCAGTATGTTTTTTGAATTGAACTAACCATAAGTACCATAATTTTACTAGGTTGCATTATAGTGTATTTTAAAGTACTAGTGAATATAATTACCAGCGACCCTGCGTATATAAAAAACAACAAAAAGAGAGAACCTCTTAAAAGAGTGACTTGCTTAAAATCTCACTTTTAACATTGCCAAAACAAAAGCTAACATTTTCATGATTTAATCAAAATTCATTACATTATTGTAGGAGCAGCTAGACAACAAAGCAAATAATGAAAGAAATAGGATCCTTCAACTATAGATGATACTTTACGAAGTTAGCGTATCTAACAAATTTTATCTCTTGTTTGTGTACTTTGTATCAGTTAATTTTTAATATTTATGAATACATTAAAATAATATTTTTATATATTTAAAACTTTCCCGTAATCTAACACTTAAATAATTTAAAACTCAACTTATAAAAAATTTTATCATCTTAATAAATGAAAATTATAGTAAACCACCATAGAGCTCCTACAATAGTATCAGTATATTAAATTAGTTATAAAGATTTATTACGTTATGAAAATAATTAAATATTTAGTGATACTACAGATAATTTACATTTCAACTATTTACATTATATTTGTTTCTATGTCTACAAGTAGAAGTATATGTCACGGTTTGAAACAATGAATATGAATGATTATACTTATATTGGTCAATTATTTTTTATGAATTATTTATTTAGGGAAATTATGTACACGAAATTATATAAGTAACCACTTTTGTTTAGAAAAATAAATAAATGAGAATAGATTCTTGCCATTTATTCCATATTAGTTACGTTTAAGAAAATTAAAGCAAAATTAAATGAGGAAGGTTGTAAAATTCACTAAAATGATGTAATGAATCTCCCTATAATTAAAGATATTAGATTCGAAAGTATGTTGTTTCCACATATATCTGATTTTGAAAGGTTACAACTGGGACTTTATTATTTTCGCTTAGTGTTTCGAAGATTTTTTCTCTCTTAATAAATACTTGTAATTTAAATTATCTAATTTAAATTCAATCTCTAAATTTAAAACATAAGAAAATTCATTGAGGAATTACAAAATTGGTACAATTATATGATTTATTTTACAGTTCATTACCCTCTATAATATTTTAATTGGTTCACTTAAGCATGAGAGTGCCAGTAAATTTGCCATGCAAAAGAACCTTCGTGTCCGTCTTTTCCTAAGAAATGTATACTCTAAAAATACTAAAATCTTAAATTACAACTCTATACTCTGTTTATAATTATATAATATATATATAATACTTCTCTTTTATTCAATAAGTTATAAAGTTAAAATTGCATTTACGAATAGAAAATGAAAAATAGGAGTAACGTTAAAGGGCATTTCTGTCATTAGACGATAAATACACAATAAGATGCAGCAGAGTTCTAACACATGAGGATATATAATTTGTTGTTGCTTTACAATGATAGTTAGTCAACTCAGCATAACACATGAGGATAATTCGTTGTTTGCTCTTAATTAAATCTCAAATTTTAAAATCCAGAACTTATTAATACTATTCTAATTGATTTCATGAGTGTGCATGCCAAGTATAGAAAGCAACATTTTTCTTTCTTTTTTCTAGTCACGAATTTGTACATAAAAATTAGGTTTGATTTTGCCGTTTAGTTTTGATTCAAAGAAAAAGTGGAAAACTAATAAATATAGATTGCTTGAACGCATTTTTTTGATTTCGTCACTTTATTTTTGGCATCTTTCATCATTTATGCCATCAATAAAGGTACGAGGTAAGAAGATAAACATTTTGGAGGGACAAACAATTTGCCCGATACCCCATGATCATACATAACGGTATCCATGCAGTTTAATGTACTTGTGCAGTAGCACAAGGAAAGAAAAATAACAATAAATCGTTACTTATTCATCCCAATTTGCCAAGTAAGTTCCCATCTCGCCCGGAAACTTTATCCATGTCCATTAATTTAGTTGTTAAACATTCGTTTTCGTATCCGGCCCATGGTCCTTAGAGAAAAGCAATGTGACATCAACAGTACTATAGCAATTTTTATTTATGCTTTACTTAATTATATCTTCTATACATAGATAAAGATTAAGCACAAATTGAATTGAAAAAATGTGCAAACTGAAAATAATTGTATCACGTCATCGAACAAACATATAACACCCTGAAGAAAAAAAACTAATAACCCTCTAGTTTTGAAAAATATTATGTTGCTCATTGCTCAAATCTTTCTCTTAGGGCAAATTATTATTTCTGCCCTATAACTTTGCAAAAAATTACTTTTTGCCCTTTTTTCCCGAGCCGACTTTTTATGCCCTGCTAGTTTTCATTTTTCTATCAAAAATGTCCAATTTCAACAACATATGCTAAATTGCTGATGTGCAGCACAGTCAAGAAAGTGCTATGCCACGTGAATAAGTTGTCACGCGCGCCACGTCATATTTTTGAGCCCAAAAAATATTTTTTAAACTAATCCTTGTAATATTAAAAATTGCACTTACACCCAAAAATAAATTGCACTTTGCCCCCAAAATATATATATATATATTTATATATAATAAAAATATTTATATATAAAAACTTATATATAACTATTTGGTATAAATAATATATATAATAATAAAGCTATATATAAATATATATAAATAATAAATATTTTAACAATATATGAAAAAATAGAAAAAAATTAAATTAAAAAAAAGTCATCTTCATCCCCATACCCACCCCCACCCACCCACCCCACCCCACCCCCACCCCCCCGCCGCCGTCACCACCCTCCGACCCTCCTCCGACCCCCTACCCCGCCCCCACGCCGTCGCGTACAGAATCGCGACGGCTTCACCACCACAGCAGTGGTGGCCCGCGTCGAATCAATCGGGTTGCCACTGCAGTGGTGGTGAAGCCGCCGCGATTCTATACGCGGTGGTGTGGGGGCGGGGTAGGGGGTCGGGGATGGTGGGGGGGTGGGGGTGGGGGTGGGGGGGAGGGGGAGGGTGGGGGTAGGGTTTGGGGTGTTGGGTGTTTTTCTTTTATTTTTCCTTTTCAATAAAAAAAATGATATATCTTAGTTATTAATATATAATGATATACTTTTTTATATATTTATTTATGTTAAGGAATTAATTTTGTTATTGTTTTTAATATATTTTTATTATTATTATCTATATATACGGCTTTAATTATTATTATTTATATATATTATTTTTACCAAATAGTTATATATAATTTTTATATATATAAATTTTTATTATTTATAAATATATATTTTGGGGGGCAAAGTACAATTTATTTTGGGGTGCAAGTGTAATTTTTAATATTACAAGGATTAGTCCAAAAAATATTTTTTGGGCTGAAAAATATGACGTGGCGTGACAACTTATTGATTAGGCGTAGAACTTTCTTGACTGGACTCCCACATCAGCAATTTAGCTGATGTGGCTGAAATTGGGCATTTTTGATAGAAAAATGAAAACTAGCCGGGCAGAAAAAATAGGACCAGGCAAAAAAAGGCAAAAAGTAATTTTTTGCAAAGTTACGGGGCAGAAATAATAATTCGCCCTTTCTCTTATATACTTTGAGTTATGACAGTTAGGTCGGTGTTTGCAAAAGCTTATAAAAGTCGTTTTTTGTCATTTTTTATTAAAGTTATTAAAATTACTTTTGTTAAAAGTTTTGAGTGCTTGAAAACTGGTGAGGCAATATCGTTCGGGCCCGTGTGGTTGGGATATTTGGGAATATTATTACTCAAGTATTTTTGTTGGAAACACCAGTCTCGAATTTGAGTAAAGGAGGGACAATGATTTTATTAAGGGCTTAGAGTGAAGTACAAGGGGTTGTGTGAAAACACGAATGAGAGCTGGAAGAATGCGATCAATTTTAAGTACAATAAAGTGTAAAGTGGCAGAGAGTATTCATGTGTTGATTTTGTAGTAACAGATGTGCTTGAAGTTGAAGCATATGGAAGTTGATGAAGTTGTCTCTTTGCTGAAAATGGGGGACTATTTATAGCGTTAGTCCCAGGGGTCTTTGGTCAATAAAGGCTAGTCTTGCCATCGTTACTACATGGGATGCTGGTGACCAATGCCGTGAAGGTCTTCTGCGCCAATGGGGGTCGTCTGTCAGGGATTACTAATAGCGAGCGATTCGTCTGAGTGGGCAATGATGATATCGGCTCCAATGGTCTTCGGTGGTGGTACTGAGCCAATGCATGGTGATTGCTCTGCCCAATAATGTATGGTCTTTACTCATTATTATGATGGTTAGGACGTAGGGTGAGTTGATTATGAATGGCACGTCTTCCGAGTAGGGTAGTGGGTCATGGTCGGCCTAAATGATCGGGTCACTCTTGAGGATCGTCTATCTTGGATGAGACCCCGGGGGGTCGTTCTCTGGTATGAGCTGCTTCCTTAGGATTATGATATGTCTTGATTTCTCGTCGCATTCACTCTTATCTTAATGTTTATCATGTGCTCTTGTTTCCTCATTTTTTGTTAGGTGTTGGTGATGGTTCCTATGGTGTTTCGAGGAATACTGGATGCTCCGAGGAGTATCATTTTCTCGGACCAGGGGGGGAGGGGGGTCCAAGGTTGTTTCTCGTGGGTACCCAGATTCAGGTGAGCGTCAGGTCGTTGGGAGGAACGTGTCCAAGCTTTTGGGATCTCACTGTATCCCTTTGAGAGGCGTTGGATGGGTCTGGGGGTACCTTCTCTGAGTGTTTAGACCGAGTACCCTTGGAGGGTATTTTCTAGTCGTAACACAGGGGTACCTTCTCCGAAGCCCGGACCGTTGGCCCCTGTTTGGGGCAGGGGTGGCCGTGGCTTAGACATATTTCCCCGCAAGACAGTAAATAATTTTCATAGGGTACCCATTTTTTCGCTCTTGTCCGAGGGTATGCGTTAACAGGTTTGGTATTTTAACCGGATTAACGAGATAATAAGGGTTAAACGCCATGTCCCAAGGTTCAGAAGCTTGCTTATTATGAAAACATCCCTCTTTTTATTCCCTGATAACCTTTATATCTTGCTTGTCTTGAGTTGAAATTTAGTTTTTTTTTTATTTTGACAAGGAATACCCTTTATATAGGGGTATTTGGGGACATATGTTACTCTGCATGTCTTTAGCAAAGTACAAGTGTTGCAATATGCGTGAGAGGATAAGATAAACTTTATTTTTGTCTACTAGGCACTGACTGGGACGAATTTTTATCTGGTCCGATGGCCTTAGGAAGCTCCGATGGATTGGCTTCTCTAGGTTCTTCTCTCCGATGAGGTAGGTCTTTCGGGAAAACTTTATAACTGTGGCTAGGATTCATCTGGTAGCATTACAGTCTTGATGGGGGTCTCTTCTTGCGTTTGTCCTCTTCATGACATGTACTCCGATAGGTGACCGAGTGGATTGGTGAGTTCCGATGGCTTCTTAGCTTCAATTGGGCAATGTTCTCCGGCTTTGTTTATTCGGGATATGTGCTCTATGGTCTTCTGACATCAAATATGGCTTTGTTGATTATTCGCAGTATATGCTCCGATGGAGGTTCTACTCCGATAGATAGTTAGTTCCGATAAGGGGATGTTCGTGTGTTTTGGTCTTCATAGTAGGATCTTCTGATGGCTTTCTGTCCTCGATAGGGCTTGGTTGTCATTCGTGATATATTGTTCCGATGGATTTTTCCTTTGGTTTGTTCAGTGAGGGGATGTTCTCGCATTTTTTGGGGGACTCGGGGTCCCGTTGTGGTTCCTCTTGGCGCATAGATGGATATCGGAGTCTCGCGGGTCCATCGGGGTTTACTCTTTTTCCGATGCCGCGTGGATATCTTATTTTTATTCATCGTGACTTTCCAAGGGACGCTTAAGTGTCTCTTCAGGTATCACTTCCGACCACTTTGGGTTGGTGACACTCGGTGGGCTTCCTCGATACTGTGTGGCATCGGGAGTTCATGTGACGATAGTATCGTCCTTGAGTTTATCCTTATTTTTAGGGTTAACGTTTTGGTTAATCTCTTTATTTATTTTTTTAGGGTTAACAGTATGCATCATCAAAAATATTTTTAAAAGTTACTTTATAAACATTAATTAAATATTTGCAATATTTAATGCGAAGTAGCTTTTTTGTTTTCGTTAAGTTAATCAATTATCATAATTGCAAAAGAAGTTTGAAAAACACGACGTACACAACTTCTTTGACCTGTTTTTTTTATGTATATATTTATTTTAACACTAGCACAAGCAAAAGCTAATGATGCAACACTTAAAAAGTGTTTATGTAGGCCCAAAAACTAATAAGCATTTGCAAACACCTCTAAATTACTCATTTGTGAACTAATTCGTGGACCAGATTAGCTAATTCTTGTTAACAGATTTGAACACCTATATTTAGTGTAGTCTTTTTTTCTTTACGGTGTACTAAGGTGTTAAGAACCAAATTCTCCTTCAAGTCAGAACTAACTCAAAAGATACAGACTTAAAAACATTGATTATAATTAGAAAAATTAGGAAATTCAAGTGAAGATCCGGCCAAAAAAACAGAGAGAAACGAGAGTTATTAGATCAGACACACCAAAGTCTATTGAGATCCAGAATATAGCTGCTATTTTATCTTTTATCGTGTTGTTCATTTCTATTTATGATTTTCATCTTGTAATCTTGAGAAGTTAATCGTCTTTGTATCTAGACTAGGGAGTGATTGTACTAAACTTATGTAAATTCTTATGTTTGATGATTTATTGTTTACGTAGTGTATCTTGTCCTCAAGGCCTGATTATGTCTCGTATATATGTGTATGATTTGAGTTTTATTGGAACCATAAGCATAGCTGACGAAACAGTTATGAGATAATGGGCCCTCGAGCGTTTAGGAGTATTTTGGTCTTATTTCGTGCAGGTAACAAAACACCGTAAAACGTTACAATTAGAGTACAAATAGCCAAAATAATGCTAATCAATTGATAATCGGACTAGATTGTTCCGGAATACCTAATACAAGCTTACTAGGTAAAACAAGTAAATTGCAAAGTCAAAGTTGTGTATCGAATCGGTTGCGTTCGATATAGGCGTATCGAACCGTAGTCGTTCGATACTCAATATAATGTAGTGGTCCTGTATCGAATTGGCCTGATTCGATGTGGTGTTGAGTGTCGAATGCAAGGTCTTCGATGTGGTGATGTATCGAATGCTCTAAGTTCGATCTAAGGACGTATCGAATGCTCGGAGTTCGATGTTGGGTAGGTTTGAATGAGTCTTGAATGCGTGCTTAGATTGTCAAGGGGCGGGGTATATATAACCACCGTTCCGCGGGCCCCATTGACAGTTGCAAAAAGTGCATCAAACCGAATTGGTTCGATGCTCATTCCACATCGAATAGGTTGCGTTTGATGCGCATTTAACATCGAACAGTGCATGTTCGATGTACTATTCAGCAGACTGGTGTTGCTGGGCCGACCCAATACATGATATTGGGTCAATCCTAAAATATCCCCATCACATAGTCCCCCAGTTTTGGAGACCGTGTCGATTAGAGAGAGGCTTCCACACTTATGAAAATAAGTCCTTGATTTGTAGACCGTTACGCTTATATTTTGAAAATGATGCCCCCGATTGGCAGTGGATATCAAATAGAGATCGAGTTCCAAGCTTCGAAACTCTATCGTTTTGTTCAAAATCATGCCTCCAATTGGAAGACGGTCAATTGCGTACAACCTCGGTAGGTTTTTTGTACTGGTTTGAGATATTCTTAATCATAAGTTTCTTTTGAGCGGATATCACTATATTAGTTTGTAAGCTCCCAATCGAAGTTAAGCTTACAGTTGAACGTGTTGGGTTCTATGTTCAACCGCATCGAACGGTGATAGTTCGATGCGTATTCTGCCTGGATCCATCGCGGATCAAACCAGGGGCGTTCGATGTTGAATTACGTATCGAATCATGGTAATTCGATGCGCTTCTCTAATGGGCTTGATGGGCTTTTTGCTGCCTATATAAGGTGGAAGGGGTGGTGCGAAGCTCATTACTCTTTTGGCCAACTTACGCACAAGGGTAAGTAACATCGAACGGGCACATTTCGATGCGAGATGCATCGAACGTCTTCCATTCGATGCTTGATGCATCGAACGGGGAGTGTTCGACCTAATGCCTTAGAAAAAATGTTGCTATTTTTAGCGAACTATATAGGTTTTGCACCTCATTTCTGATATTGATTTTTGTGTTTTCAGGCAAATTGTCCGAATAATCGCTTTTGCTCTTCCATCGTTAATTAAGGTAATTTATTATGTGCTTACTTGTGAGGTTGATTTATAATAGCTTAGCATGTAGTCATTTTAGATATGTCGCGTTAGTGTTGCGAGAGCCGAGAGTGACGTATTCGCTCGTAGTCAGCTTTTTCTTTTTTATTTTATTTCAGTTTCTCTCGACCAAGATGATGAATTCTGAGTCAGATTCTGGGAGCGAATCGAGTAGCATCTCGAGCTCTGGTTCAATGAACTCTGTGGTGGGCCCTTCTAGTGCTCCCGCGGGTTCAGGTATGGCCCTAGGAGGCGACTACGAGCCTATTGACATAGATTATGCCGAGTCACCCGTGGATAATAGTCCCGGTGTTCCCGTTGGATAGTCATTCTCTCGGGGTGAAGATAATAACTCGCAAACATCTTCATCTAAGGATAAACGTGCCTCTAGTGAGGCCGGTGAAGATATTGAGCTCATCAATAGGGAGTTTGATGATTACGTGGAGGTGCCAGTGATGGCATATAACATGTACGTGTCACGCTTGCAGCATAGTCGTTCTCAACTTTGTGAGAAATTTAACATCCCGAATAGGTATAAGTTAGTCATTCCTGGTCCAAATGACCGCATGGACAGGCCGCCACCCGGGCATTTGACAGTGTTTGTAGGCAGCTCCTGAATAAGTTGCGGTTCCCGATACCAGTTGAGGTAAAGATGTTATTAAGGTCAATTGATCTTGTGCCAGGTTAGCTTATGCCAAACTCATTTGGCCATATCATAGGTTTTATCATCGTAATTAAGGCCTTACGCGAGCCTCAGAGTCCCAATGAATTATGGGATCTTTTTGAAGTTGCCTGGAGGGAGGAAGGTTTCTACCATGTTAAGGCGATGAGGAATCGCAAGCTTGTGAATGGCGAATCCACTAGCTATGGAAAGAACTGGAAGAGACACTATTTTTATATCCAGGAGAGTTACGAAGATGAGTTTTTAGCTTATCGTCGCGACTGGTTTACCATTTCTAGGGTTGCGATACCACCCGGTGTTGCCCCGACCTCATGGGATTGCGATTTTATCCCAAACTTAGTACGGAACCACCTTTTTAAAGTTAAAAAATTGGTGGAAAGTCGTGTTTTGTCTTTAGCTGGTCTGTCCCCAGTTCCGTATAACGGGAGGTTTACACTTGGTATAATATTGCGTTTTTAGTTGAGTTTCTAGTTCATGTTAATACTATGATGATTCTAATAGTGTGATATTTTTGTAGTCGACTATATCATGGATCGACACGCCCACATGAACCGAGTCGTTGCTGCTGATCAAGAGACTTCTTAGACTATCGTTGTTCCTCCGATACCTCCCCCAAGGAAGAGAAAGAATAAGGGTAAGAAAACAGCAGTCGGGGCATCGGCGTCGGCCCATGTTGAAGCTCCAAGTGATCCTTTTGAGGATATTCTGGGACGGGATTGTGATATTGCGCCTCCTACTGCTAATTTTAGCCAAGCGAGAGGTTCAGAAAGTATGGCGGTTGACCGAGGTGATAGTACTGAGGTTGCTACCCAGGCCAAGAGGAGAAGAGTTCATCCGACTCGTTTTCAAACTGGGGGGTTGTCCTCCCTGCTGCGTGGACGTCTGTTCCGGATGTTGGGAGTGTCCTTTGTTTTGCGGAGGGGCCGAATGTGGGGGTGGTACTTAGCCACGGTCCACATGCCCAAGTAGGTAGGTATGAAATTTCGTAGGCTGCTTCCATTGATGCCCTGAAGGTCCTTATTTCCAATCTTGATGTGTCTTACCCAGTTTTTGCGGGGGAACAGAAAATGGTGGATCAGAATGCTCTTCATTTGCTAACAGCGGTAATATATGTTTCTTTTTGAGCGAATTGTTGTATGATTGGTTCGTGAATGTTGACTTCTTTGGTTATTGTCTTTTAGGGTGCCAGAATAGTGGACACCATGTTTGCGGCCCTAGTCCAAGCTCACTAAACGGCCACGAGTGGACAGTCACAGGGTAGAGGCGAGCTCCATGGTGGAGACACTGAAACCTTAAGGTCTGCTCTTGACGCGAAGGAGAAGGCCTTGCAAAAAGTCAAGGAGTATGCCGCGAGAGACCACGCCGACAAAGAGGCGGTGAGACACGCAAAGGAGGCTGTTGATCAACTCCAATCACATGTATCCAATCTTTTGGCTAGGAAAGGGGAGCTGGTCAAGCGAGTCGCCGAGCTCGAGAAAGAGATGGCGGCCGAGAAAGAGAAGGCTGAACACGACGAGGGTGTTGGCTACTCATGTGGCCTTAATGAGGTAAAGAATTTTAATTCTTTTGTATATTTGTATTCTTTTATTCTTTCGTGTTAATTTCCTTTGTGCTCGTATATGTTTCTGCTCAGCAGAGGGTGGAAATTGCCGAGGCATTCTTTCGGAGCAATACCTTACGAGAAAGTAGGGCTCGGGGGTGTGCCCGTGAAGCTCGTAAGGCTCAGGTCCATACTGTGCATCAATTCTACAACAGCAAGTACGTTCGAGGGGGCTTCAACCCTGAATGGATGGATCTCAGTTTGGGGCCTAATCGAGAGGTTTTGCCGCCCTATGTGGGTGATCGGTCCATTTCTCCGGATGAGTTTGTCGTGCTTCTTGAGGACAACAACCTTGTCCTTAGTGGACTCTCTTCGCCGCCTCCTATGCCTCATGTTTATCCTTCTTCTGAGGATGAAGATGATGCTGACGCCTAAGGGAGTTGGTTTTTATTCTATTTTGTAATGAACTATTTCTATTTCATTTTTTATGGTGTTGTGTCGCCTCTTAATGAGTTGAATAATTTGATTAATTGCATGATTGTTTTTCATGAATTTTTGCGTTGGTTTGTTTGATCTAATACTCGTACTCGTTGTCTTTTTCTTTCAATTGTTAATGTTGCTCTTTTAATTTATTTTGACAACTTGAGAATTCTTCTATATTCGTGGAAAGTGGTCCGTTTCGCTTCGAATCATAGGGTTATTGTTTTATTCAACAGGGTTACAACCGCTCTGCTTAGTGTTATTCCTCGTGGGGATAGGTATTGTTTGTTAATTTTAGACAAAGTATCCTTCTTTTTCATATTTTTGGATGGTCGGTATCATTCACCTTTTTGGACGGAATATCCACTTCTTTTTCCGTATTGCGGGATTCGCGGTAACACTTGTAACTTTTGGGATTTGCAGTATCTCGTGCCACTTTGGATAGATTTTCCGTCCCTCTTTGTTGTCTTTTGGGATTTGTGGTATCTCGTGCCACTTTGGACAGAGTTTCCGTCCCTCTTCATCGTGTTTTTGGGATTTGCAGTATCTCGTGCCACTTTGGACAGAGTTTCCGTCCCTCTTCGTCATCTTTTGGGATTTGCGGTATCTCGTGCCACTTTGGACAGAGTTTCCGTCCCTCTTCGTCCTCTTTTGGGATTTGCGGTATCTCGTGCCACTTTGGACAGAGTTTTCATCCTTCTTCATCATCTTTTGGGATTTGCGGTATCTCGTGCCACTTTGGACAGAGTTTATGTCCCTCTTCGTCGTCTTTTGGGATTTTCGGTATTACTTACCACTTTGGACAGAGTTTTCGTCCCTCTTCATCGTCCTTTGGGATTCGCGGTATCTCGTGCCACTTTGGACAGAGTTTTCGTCCCTCTTCATTGTCTTTTGGGATTTGAAGTATCTCGTGCCACTTTTAACAGAGTTTTCGTCCGGTTTGTTGGAGCAAATCATCTTAAGCCCTACATTGCCATCTAGGACTGAATGTTCGTCCTTATGCGTCATATCTAACAATGTTATGTCATGTATAAAGGTTGATTATGCAATTTGAATGGATTTCATATAGATGGATTAGTCAAAAGGATTTCTCTTGGAAACGAATTCAAATAATGGGAGTAGGGCGGAGCTTGATTTTATAGCTCGTTCTGCTTTGCTTCCTAATGTAGCCCTCCGAGCTCAAGTCCTCAGTGTCCCTGTTTTAAGTTAATACACGATTGCCCCTCATACTCGTCATGGCAGACGGGACGAATAAATATTGTTCAAAATATTCAGGGTACTAAGAACTTGCAAAAAATTAAACTAGAGCACTTCAGTCAATGTGCTCCATATTAATGGGAGCCAATGCCTCCATTGCTTCTTTTTCCTTATGTGGCCGCGTTCGTAGCGAGGTCACTTAGCATTTCCATCCTTCAATATGGTCCACTATCACTTCACCTATGTCGGCAGGAGTAGAGAATTTCACCATTTGGTGGTAGGTCGATGGTAATGCTCGGAATGCATTCAGTGCGGGCCTTCCTATGATGTTGTTGTATGTGAAATGCACGTCGACAATTACATAGTTTTCCAGTAGTGTTTTTCTTTGCGGCGTTGTACCTAACGAGGTAGGAAGCATAAGCATTCCGAGAGGGACTATCTCTGGACCTCCGAGTCCGTGCAGTGACGTTCTCACCGGTTCCAATGTCTGGCCGTTCAATCCTATTTTGGCCATAGTAGAGTTGAATACCACGTTGACTGAGCTACCGTGATCCACCAGCATTTTCGTGACTCCATAATTGGCTATGTCTATAGCTACCACCAACAGGAAATTCAGTTTTGACATTTGAATGGCTTGGGTGCTCAATTTTCGCAGGTTCGTGGTCGAGAAGGTGATCTCTTCATGCGGTACTTCCTCGATCCTTAGTATGTTGGTCATGTTGAAAAATTGTCTGATTTGACGAGCCTCAAAATCTTCTTCCGACTGTTGGTGGAATCCGCCCCCCTTGGGCCTCCTGATATCACGTTTATCATGCCTATTTCTGATGTTGCCATTCTCAATCTGAGGATAGTCGAACAAATGTGGTTCATCAACCATTCTTTGTTTGTCCTTCCTGGGCGATGGTTTTCTATTTCTGTCGGCGTTGTCCTCTTGCTCCTGCATCTTTTTGACAAACTCCACGAGGTTGCCATCCTTTAGTAGTCGTTTGATCTCATCCTTGAGATCCTTGCAATCTTCGATTTCATGTCCCTTCTGATTATGGTACTTGAAGAAGCGAATTGAAACCTTGTTGCCCTGGAATCCTTCATCTGTCTGGACTATTTCAGCCACCCTTTCCTTTTTGCCGCCCCGAATACTGTCATGATGTTAGCATTAAGAGGCGTGTACCGCTTAGGTGAAGCGTCCCGGTACCTGTTGTTCATATTCATGTTGTTGTTGTTTCGGTTTTGGTCTTCCCTTCCTCGTTCCTTCTCTTTTGGGGGTGCAAAGACGGGCACTTTGGTTGCCATCATCTCCTCAAAGTGGACCACCTCTTGCGTTATCTTGTTAATTTCTTCGATAGTTGTGGGTTTGCGTGTGAGTAAATCCCCGCCAAAGACTGTGTTGTTGGTCACTCGGATAAGTATAGTCACTATCATCTCTTCAGATGGGCTGTCTATCCTCAGCAACTTCGCATTGAAACGTCTCATGAAGTCCTTTAGACTTTCATTGGTTTCCTATTTCATGGTATATAGATGGGAGTGATCTAAGACCAATCTAGCTTGACTTGAAAATTGATCTTCAAACATTTTCCTTAGTTATTTGTAGCTTTTGATTGATCCTGGAGTAATCCGACTAAACCAGTCCATTGCTCCCCCTGATAGGGTTATTGTGAATGTTTTAGCTTGTATGTTCTCTTTGAACCCATACAAAGACAGTTTTCTTTCCAAATGGAAGAGGTGATCGTGGGGATTAGACTTTCCATCGTAATTTTTCAGATCAGGGATCTTCTGCCCGTGTCCTAAGATCTCCGCTTCTATCTCTTCGGAGAACGGGCTGCTCATCGGAGCATCGCCTCTTTGTCCCATCCGGGCTTTAATTGCAGCTTCCTCTCTCTCAAGCCTCTCCAGTTTCCTGGTTATTTTATCATGTTCGCATATGCACGTCTTTTGTCGTCTTTATCCTCTATCCTTCTCGGTTCGTCCTTTTGATTTCCTCCATTTTCTTTCCTTCTTATCTCGTGGTGCCTTCTCAATTGCACATCGATTGACTTCGGCCTTTCTCTGTGGTCATCGCGGGCTGACTTTTCTTTGTTTTGTTGTTCTCCTGATGCAGGTTTGCTCTTTCTGTCGTCCTGCCACGACTTCTCCTTGTCTGCTCCTCTCGGAGCCCTGACCTCAAAACCTTGTTCCCTTACGTTCTCTGCATTCCTGACAGGCGGCGGTGTGTGCATGGGCGGCGCGAGGGTCAGCACTTCTGCCAATGAGGCCTTAACCATTGCAATGATTTCGTTTCTCAAGTTATGATCGAAACAGTAGTTGATGTCGCCTCAGTTGCACCTGCTTTAGCTCTCGGTGCCTCCTCGCCTTGGGGCCCCAGCATTTCTTGCCTTGTGGGCGTTTGCACCCCAGCTGGTTTTGTCGATGGTTTCATGTTATTCGGGATGGTCTGGTCAGGGGTCGCCCGCTCGGCCTCTTCATTCTGGCCCTCTGCAGCTCTACTGCGAGATTGGGTAATTCTAGAAGTCATGCCTAATAAACTGGAAAAATATGATGTTCCCACAAGCGGCGCCAATATTTTGGTCTTATTTTGTTCAGGTAACAAAACACCATAAGACGTTATAATTAGAGTACAAATAGCCAAAATAATGTTAATCAATTAATAATCGGACTAGCTTGGTCCGGAACACCTAATACAAGCTTACTAGGTAAAACAAGTAAATTACAAAGTCAAAGTTGTGTATCGAATCGGTTGCGTTCGATATAGGCGTATCGAACCGTGGTCGTTCGATACTAAATATAATGCAGTTGTCCTGTGTCAAACTAGAGTGTATCGAATTAGCCTAATTCGATGTGGTGCTAAGTGTCGAATGCAAGGTCTTTGATATGGTGCTGTATCGAATGCTCTGAGTTCGATTTAAGAACGTATCGAATGCTCGAAGTTCGATGTTGGGTAGGTTTGAATGAGTCTTGAATGCGTGCTCAGATTGTTAGGGAATGGGGTATATATAACCACCGTCCCGCGGGCCCTATTGGTAGTTGGGGAAAGTGCATCGAACCAAATCGATTCGATGCTCATTCCACATCGAACAGGTTGCATTCGATACGCATTTAACATCGAATAGTGCATGTTCGATGTACTATTCAACAAGTCGGTGTTGCTGGACCGGCCCAATACATGATATTGGGCCAATCCTAAAATATCTCCATCAGGGAGGATAAAAATCCTAGTTGATTTGAAAAGATAACTCATATCGCTGCATGTGAACGAAGATAGTGAACGTTCTCTTTTGGTCCTTTTTGTAAATACCAAAATCTCTTTTGATCTCTTTTGTATTTTATTCATTTAATCATTTTTATTTAAAATCCTCCAAGAGCACTATAAATTGCACAACAAGAAATTTAGTTTTTTACTTTTTCTTCTGTTGCTTCCGTGCATAACCCAATATGACAATCAAATGACATTACACATAGACACTAAATTGAAAGAACTTCTAGAAAAGTCCATAAGAAAGGGAAAAAAAAAAGGAAAAGAAGGGGATGCATTTCAGTGATTTTTCAGTGATACACGAAGGTTCTATATATGAGTCTAATATTGATGAAATGTACATGAGCTGTTACCAAAATTTATAATTGCTTGTGAAGTCATTGCGCCTTAATATAGCGCATAGAGATTTCCTATTTCCTACCAAGTGGGAGGAAACTTTGCGACATATGTTAGCAGTACATCTCAGTGCTAAACTATTGTAAGAGAATTCTGAGGTATTTCAGTGCAATGATGAGTGTCTAAAGTACACATTTTTAGACCTCATTATTACGAGTTACATGGATAATTTCGTGAGTAATTAGTTTATTTCAGTTCGTTTTTAAGTTTTTCAGCTTTTAAGAGTTTGTTGGTGAAAATCGAGTATTTTATTAGAGAAACAAGCTAAAAGAGAATGAATGCACACAAGTCTATAGAACAAGATCAAATGAAGAGTTCAATTGATGAAACGACAAGTGATTTGGGCAAGGCAAATGAGGTAGAGCCAAAGCACCAAAGCTACACAATGAAAAGAAGTTGAATGAAGTCATTCATTCAAATATATGGTGACTCTAAGATAAATATATAACAAATAAGCATAACAAGAAGCGTAGCTCCCACCCCCAAGCTTAAAAGCATGCGATGTCCTCATTGCATAAAATAGAAAGAATCTAAAAGTGCAGCTATTCTGGCAATGTTAGATTAACACTGAGAAATCAATGTTCGAGTAACATTGCTGAGCAGAATCCGATTTACAATCTTGTTGATATTTATTGTTATTGTTTTGCCTTATTCATTTAACTAATTGAGTTCCACAGTTGTGATTGTCTTTGATTATTATTCAGGAAACTTGTCATAGGTTGGACGCTCAAGTTTCTAAGAAGAAAAGTTTCCTTAATTCAGCAAACCGCTCTACAAGGAAAGAAGAGTTCGAGTGCAACTAGGAAAGCTTTCCAAATTGAGTCCTGATTTGAAGAAGGAGTCTTTCCTTAGTTAGATCATTAACGAATGAACTATTATTCAAGAAGGACTGGGAGAACAAGGAAGAGGAGTTCGAGAAGGAAACAAGGAGAATTACCAACTGTGTACGACACACCTTGAAGTCCAAGTCAAGAACCTATATATAGGTGTGAAGTACATCAAGACAAACACGAGACAAGAGCTAATCAATCCGAGAGATTTATCTACAAGTTGTTGAGTGTTGTCTTGCTTTAGCAAAGTTTGTGAGTTGTTAGAATAGATCTAAGAGTGAGGAGCTTTTAGAGATAGTCGAAGCAATTCTTGTGTGCTTTGCTTAGTTCGATTAATTTGAGAGTGAGGAGCTTGGAGAGAACGACTTTTGTTAAAACCTTAACGGGTTATTTTGCCTACGGCTCAGAAGTTAATATAATCTTATATTCACTTCTTAAACTTGGTGTTTGTTTATTCCACTGCACTATTACTCTGGTCTGTTGTTAAAGTAACATCGGTAGATTAGCAACATACAAAACTGATGTTAAAACTCCAGTGTTAAGTTAACAACAACAACGTATCAACCCGATCCACAATTTCAATTGGTATCAGAGCCAAGCACCAACTTCATCGGTGTTTGGCGTTGATATGTCAAGATGGACAACTCCAACCCCAATACAAGCAGGTTGCCAGTATTGGAGGGTCCCAACAACTATGCATACTGGAAGATCAGACTCAGAGTCCACATCAAATCCATCGACCTGAGAGCTTGGGATGCAGTACTAGAAGGCTACACCATCCCCTACTTGCCAAGAGATGGATATGCTGATCTGGTACCTAAGCCAAGAGGACAATGGACAACCAATGAGATTTCTCTCTACAACTTCAATGAAAAGGCTCTCAATGCTATTTTTGGCTGGGTAGGTAACCATATGTTCAAACTTATTCAAACTTGTACAACCGCTAAAATTGCTTGGGAAGTTCTTGAACTACAATGTGCGGGTGATGTGGCTGTGAGGGACTCTAAATATAGAAAACTTTTGAGAGACTTTTAGAAGATAGAGATGAGTGAGGATGAAAGCATTGATAGTTATTTTGAGAAACTTCTTGATATTGTTAATCAGTGTCAAAACTTAGGTTTTACCATCCCAAATCAAATCATGGTCTATAAAGCTTTTAGAACATTATCTTCTAAATAAAACTGTCAAAAGAATTGCTATGAATGAGTTTAAAGATCTTGCCAACATGGACTTCCAAGCATTAATGAACACTTTAAAAGAGTTTGAACTAGAATTCCTAGGAAAGTCCAGTAAACAACTTACTTTAGCCTTACTAGGAACTAGCTCAGATTCTACAAGAATTTATGAGGATTAATATGAGTTGATCTCTTCTAACTATGGGAACATTACCAAGAAGTTTAGTAAATTAGGCTACAAAGAGAAAAATAAAGAAAAACAATCTGGTAATGCTGCCCTTGGTTATAATAAATTGCCCTCAAAGTTTGTAAAGTACATGGCATCTAAGAGCACGCCTCAAGATGCTGAGAAATTGAAAGATGTCCAGTGCTATGAATGTAAGGGGTATGGTCACTTTTTAAACATGAATGTGCTAACACCCCCAGAACAAGAGGGAATTCTCATTGGGTGTGTGTAGATGACTTCAATGAAACTGACTTCGAATCTGGAACAAGTGCCGATGAATAATCAGAGGAAATCAACACTGCGGCGCTTTGCACTCGGATCACCTGGTCAGGAGAAGACTCCAGAAACTGCCTAAAATCTCAATGTTACTCTAACATTGGAGAACCAACAGCAAAGCAGAAAATCTTCTTTGGAGACTGGAACAACAATGATACACAGGTTAACTATGATGTACTCTTGGATTGTGATGATACTAACTTCGATTGTTTTCATGGCTCAGTTGATCTAGAAGAAGAGTACTTCAATGAAGAAGAACTGTCCCATGAGAAAATTCTAGATGATCTATATACAACTTTTCTCACACTTGAGAGAGAAAATGTCAAACTCATGAAGAGTAACAAAGCACTGAAGCATGACATTGAATGTTTGAAGAACATGTTGAAACTCTATGAGAGAGACCTTGACAAAGCTGAAGCTGAGCTGAAAGAGGTAAAGGAGAAACTCAAAAAGGATTCACAGACCATAGCCAAATGGAATGGAGGTACTTCTAAACTTGATGAGGTACTAAGCATGAGTAATACAGGTACATATGGTCTGGGATTTATTGAGAAACCTTCCTCTTCTAATGTTAATTCTGCCTATTTAACTACAAGCTTTGTTAAAGAATCTGGTAATAAGAGTTCTGGTACCATCAACACTATAAAAAAGCAAACCTACTTTTATATGTCAGTACCGTTTTCAACCAGGCCACATTAAACCATTCTGTAGAAAATTCATAAAAGAATGTGGTAAGAAAACAGCCTATGTGTCCAATGTTAAAACTACAACAGGTTCTGATGTTAGACCAACATTAGGTGCAGGACAGAAAAGTAGAACTTGAGTAGAAAAAGCTAAAACCTCTAAGATTAAAATTGTATGCAATGTTGTTTTCTCTGCTGTGTACTCTAACCTTTCATGTAAGTGGTACTTCGACAGTGGATGCTCAAGACACATGACAGGCAGCAAAGAGAATCTTAAACAAATGATACCTTTAAGTGTTGGAACAGTGACCTATGGGGTGGCACCAAAGGAAATATCATTGTCAAGGGGATACTAAATGTTGATGGATTCCCACCCCTGAAGGATGTGTTGTTGGTAGATGGGTTAAAGGCAAATCTAACCAGTATCAGTCAGTTGTGTGATGATGACTTACTGGTTACATTTGACAAAGTTTCTTGTGATGTTTATGATAGTGATAATGTTCTTGCTATGATAGGTACTAGATCCAAAGATAACTGCTACCTAGCCCAAGAGGAAGCAGAGTGTTTACATGCCAAAATAGATGAGGCTTCTATATGGCATAGGAAACTTGGACATGTTCACTACAGAAACCTTGAGAAATTGCAGAAAGTTGATGATGTAAGAGGCTTACCTAAGTTGTCTTGTCCAGGTAAGCTTGTGTGTGGTGATTGCCTCAAGGGAAAGCAAACAAGAGCTGTTCATACACCCCCTAAAGGTACATAATGCTAATTCTAGATCTAGTAGGTGTTTTAAATTGCTACACATGGACTTAATGGGTCCAATTGAGGTAAGTAGTCTCAGTGGTAAGAAATATGCCTTTGTGATTGTAGATGACTTCTCTAGATACACTTGGGTAAAATTTCTTAAAGAAAAGTCTGAAGCTTTTGATCAGTTCAAAATTCTTTGTGCTAGTATTAAAAACTTGTATGGCTCCTCTGTGACTAAGATTAGGTCTGATCATGGTAAAGAAATTGAAAATGCTAGTTTTGATAACTATTGCAATGCTAAAGGTATTTTCCATGAATATTCAGCTCCTAAGACCCCTCAGCAGAATGGGATTGCTGAGAGAAAGAACATGACTCTTCAAGAGATGGCCAGAGTTATGCTCAATGCTAAAGATGTATCCAAAAGACTCTGGGCTGAAGCTTTAAATACTGCTTGTCACATTAGTAACAGGGTGTACCTTAGACCTGGAACTAACATGACTCTTTATGAACTCTTGAAGGGTGTGAAACGAAAAATTGCATATTTTCATGAATTTGGATGTGATTGTTATCTGCTTAATGACATGGATTATCTGAGTAAATTTGATCCTAAAAGTGAAAAATGCATCTTTGTAGGATACTCTGCCAATAGTACTTCCTTTAGAGTCTACAATCCTAGATTGAAGACAATTCAGGAATCAATGAATGTTGTGTTTGATGAGTTCACACTCGATACAGGTACTGATGACATCTCAATTCCCAATGTTGGACCAACAGTGGAAACCGAGAATGTTACTCCTGACAATGTTACACCAACATTGGAACTGGAAGCTGGAAACATTGAACAAGAGACAGGGAACGATGTTAGACTGACACCAGCGAGATCTGATATTAGACTAACAGCAGAAGACTCTCTCTCAGAACATGAAGTTGCCTCTGAACCTAGAAGAGATCCCCCAGCTAGGATTCATAAAGATCATCCAGCATCCCAGGTAATAGGTGAACTCACTGAACGGGTAAGGACACGCAACAAAGAAAGACTTGATTATAGAGATATGGTTAAATTGTGTGTCTGTATGGACTTCACTTGTATTGTTGATAATGCCTCTTATTTTGTCTCCTCCATAGAACCTAAGAATGTGAATGAAGCCCTCCTTGATAAATTTTAGATTAATTCCATGCAGGATGAACTATTACAGTTTACTAAGAACAGAGTTTGGATACTGGTACCTAGACCACCTAATGTTAATATAATAGGGACAAAGTGGATATTTAAAAACAAGAGTAATGAGGAAGGGGTCATAGTTAGAAACAAAGCTAGACTAGTTGCTCAGGGGTACACACAGGTTGAAGGTGTAGATTTTGATGAGACATTTACTCCAGTTGCTAGGATTGAATCTATTAGGTTACTTCTACCCATAGCATGTTGTCTTAAAATAAAACTATACCAAATGGATGTAAAGGGTGCATTTCTGAATGGGCTAATTGATAAGGAAGTATATGTTGAACAGCCTAAGGGATTCACAGATCCTAAGTACCCCAACCATGTGTACAAGCTTGAAAAAGCATGTATGAACTTAAACAAGCACCTAGAGCATGGTATGAAAGACTTAAAGAATTCCTTTTAAGTCTTGGCTTTGTTAGAGGTGAAGGAGATAGGACACTGTTTGTTTTGAAGAAAGATTCTCATGTCTGTATAGCTCAAATTTATGTGGATGACATTGTTTTTGGCTCAACTAACAACTCTATTTTAGAAAAACTTGTTGAATCAATGACAGGGCAGTTTGAGATGAGTATGATAGGAGAATTAAATTTCTTCCTTGGTCTCCAAGTAAAACAAACAGGTAATGGGATATTCCTAAGTCAGGAAAAGTATGCAAAGTATTTGGTGAAAAGGTTTGAATTGGCAGATTCAAAGCCTTGCAAGACTCCCATGTCTTCATCAGTGAAGATATCCGGGGATGTTACTGGTGCCAATGTTGATCCAACATTGTACCGTTCAATGATAGGAAGCTTACTCTACTTTTCTGCTTCAAGACCTGATATAATGTTCTCTGTTTGTGTGTGTGCTAGGTACCAGGCATGTCCAAAGCAGTCACATCTGATTGCTGTGAAGAGAATCCTTAGATATATATCTGGCACTTTGGCCCTTGGGATCTGGTACTCTTATGACACTAACACAACTCTTGTAGGTTTCAGTGACTCAGACTGGGCAGGTGACACTGATGATAGAAAGTCTACAAGTGGAGGATGTTTTTATCTGGGGAACAACTTGGTCTCATGATACATTAGAAAGCAAAATTGTGTGTCGCTCTGCTGAATCTGAATACATAGAAGCAGGCATTTGTGTCACCGAGTTGGTATGGCTTAAACACATGCTACTGGATTATGGGTTAGATAGTGATACCTTACTTATGTTCTGTGATAATCTTAGTGCTATAAGCATCTCTAAGAACCCTGTGCAACATTCTAGAACTAAACATATTGATATAAGGCATCACTTTCTGAGAGATATGGTAGAGGATAAGCTCATTGACATTGAACACATTGAAACTAACAATCAGCTTGCTGGTATGTTCACTAAACCCTTAGATTCTGAGAGGTTCTTCAGTTTGAGGAATTCTCTTGGCATGTGCATTGTCTAGGGATGTTAGTACACTAGTGTTGACATAACACCACTGTCTAGCACTGGTTATTGGTTGTGGTGTATCTGTAATTCTTTTATGTTTCTTTTTTGCATTCTTCTTTCTTGCATATTACATCTTTGTTGGAGATTCTGTTGGGTTGTGTGGTTAATCTGTATAAATAGCTGAGTTGACTGGTGGACAGGTACATATCAAGAGTTTTGTAAAGTAAGAACTCTATTGTTAGTCTGTGAATGTTAACCTAACATCTGGGAGAAGCTGGGGTACACAGAGCTCACTACTCTGATGTTATTCAGTTGTGACATATCCATGTTAGGTTAGACAAAGCATGAAGAGAAGTTGGGGTACATGAGGTTGAGAGCTTCATTGTCACTCAGTTGTGCTTATTTTTGTGTTTTTTGTCTATGTCCAAGGTTATGCATGATGGTGATCCTTACTACTGGGGTGCTTTGAAGTTTCGACTGCTTGCATTCAGTAGCATTGTTCACTTGGTATTTCACTTGTAACAGGTTGGTAAACAAGTATGCATGAGGAGTTGGGGTGAAGAAGTATATGATAAATGTATTGGCTTCATTCAGTTCCTTTGTACTTGCCTAATCTGTAGCTGATGGTTAAGTTGATGGGGTGTGTAGAGTCTTGTGCTGCCCATATTCAGTGATGAAACTATCCTTTAACATTCACTAGTTTTTGTTCAAAAGAGTTCATAATAATTGTAAAAGATAAATTGATAAGTCCTGATCCCAGTCAGTAAAGCTGTTTGTACCTGGTTACCATCACCCAATGTTGTTCTAACATTGTTGCATTCATTCTAGTTCTGCATTATTTCCTTGTGTCGGATTTGGCTTAGAGGGAGTAGTAATCCTAGGAAATCATGTGTTGAGGCATACTTCATGGGACCAACTGCAGGTAAAACACTATGTTTTGTGATCTTCTATGATGTGGGAGAATCTTTTCCCTAAATATGTACATCCACTCTGTGTTTTTCTGTCTGATTTGTCACTTTTTCATACTGATGATCTTAAACTATGTCTTTGTACCTACGTACTTAGTTGAGGTTTCAGATCAGTATACAGGAATATCTCACGCTCTCACATGATGTCGTTTTGGATGAAGCTCTGCACCTACAACTTCCCTCCCTGATGTTAACTTGCCAATGTTAGTTCAACATTGAAACATTGTAACTTATAAGTTTTCAGGTTTAGAGACTGCACTGGTTACGTGTTAACCTAACATTGACACGTGGTAAGTTAAACATGGGTGTGATCGTATGACAGTGGTCCGATTATTTTGGTAACATGTTACAACACCACTATCACTACTCTTCAGCTGATTATCTATATAATTTGCCCTAATCTCTTCTTACTATTTACGCGTTCAAAAATTTTGTGCAATCAATATTCTCTGCAAATCAAGATTCTTCTTTTCTTCTCTAAATTACTCTAACAATGGCACGAAAGTCTTCCATTGATGCTCTTGTAGATGCTGCTGAGCAGATTGAACAGCCAGTATGCCGCAGTACCAGACGAGCAACCACTGAAGTTGTCTCCACCGCCGCACCTAAGAGAAAATCCACTTATCAACGGCGCAAAGGCAAGAAATCCGCAAAGGGTGATGTTGGTTCAGCATAAGAAGAAGAAGAAGAAAAAAAAGAAGAAGAAGAAGAAGAGAGCCTGACTCTCTTTGGCTTATCTACTGCTGCTAGGAAAAGAAAGGGTAAGCAGGTGGTTGTTGAATCTTCTGAGTCTGAGTCAGAAGAAGAAAAGGAAGAAGAAGATGATAAGGAGGAAAAGGAAGAGGAAGTTGAGGAAGAAGATCAACTGGTAGCTGATGACCCTGCTGATGTTACTCCAACATCAGACAGTGATGAGTATTTTGATGTGCTTGATGGGGAGTATCCCCATAAGCCTTATTCTGGCTTCTATGTGTCAGCTGAGGCAGAAGAACAGTGGGAGGCTTATCAAGCCAGGGTTATTCACATGGAGAGGAACATTGATGAGGAAATGTTCAAGGAAAATAGGTTGTATGGGTTACTTGAAGCTAGGGGTGTGTTGGGCTCTGTGATGAATCAGTCATCATATGTCCCTGATGTGATCAGAGAGTTCTACATGAACCTCTCTCAGTGGGTGTGCCACCAGGGCTCTCCCAAGTTTGGTAAAGCTTGGGTAAGGATGAATGTCTATGACATTAGTCCTTCTCTGATCAATGAAGCTTGGGAACTTCCTGATCCTGAGGAGACTGAGGATCCTAGCATGGATGAGGTGATTACTAACCTCACTGGTGGACTCACAAGGAAGCGGAATGACAGTTTTCCAACTACAAAGCTGACCTCTTTAAGTGCTGTACTACACAAGCTCTCCACCTACAACTGGCTGCCTTCTTCCAGCACCACTGTTATGACAAAAGAATCTGCAAAGTTGGTGTATAAACTGAAGAATGGGCTGAGTGTGAACATAGGGGAGAAAGTTTTGAGGCACATGAGGGAGGTCACAACAAACGCAAAGGGAATCATTCCATATCCCTCTCTGATATCCAGCATTCTGGTGAAGCAAGGCTTCAAGACCAAGAAGGCAGAGGGTTGGATCAAGAACAAGGCCAAGATGATCATCACCAGGAGCTACTTCACTCAAGTCAGGATTCAAGACTTGCCCTGGAATCCCAATGCAGAAGCTAGTCCAAGCAGGAAAAAGAAGAAGAAGACTCTCGAGCTTGCTGCTTCTTCTGTTCCAGTGTCAAGTGGTGATAGCTGCTCTATGATTGCTGATGCATTTGTGGAGGAGACTATGGTTTGGCTTGACAGAGAGTACAAGGATAACCAAAGAGAGATAGCTGACAAGCAAGTGAGGTTGCAGGAGATTGACAGCCTCAGGAAGCATTTGAAGGATCTGCCTTCCTCACAAAAAGGGGGAGAGTAGATCAAATTCAAAATTTCTGAGTTCTTTTAATTTTTTGTTTTCTATTGAAGTATGAACAATTCTATTTTCTTTGCATTTTTATGTTTCATTCAAAGAGTGTGTTCCTTGCTACTTAGTATGGTCTGTAATTAAGTACTTTTCTATATTGGTACTTAGTGTTTCTGCTAATGCTATTGAACTGTGGTTACAAAGTACTAACTCTGTTTTGCAGGTGTTAACTGTTCTCTGATGTTAAGTTAACATTGAGATGTTCAATGTTAGAACATCTGTCTGGACTCAATGTTAATCCAACATTGACAAAGATGGATGTTATGAGAACATTGAAAGTATCAATGTTAGAATAACATTGAGTTAGTCCCTTCTAATATTCAGGGGGAGTGTACTTAGTTTTCCATTGTTATAAGATAGTGAAGTTTATCTGAATAATTTGATCTGATTAGAATAGGTTCTTAGGTTTTGTGATTAAGGCAAAAAGGGGGAGATTGAAAGTGCAGGTATTCTAGCAATGTTAGATTAACATTGAGAAATCAGTGTTAGAGTAACATTGCTAAGCAGAATCCGATTTACAATCTTGTTGACATTTATTGTTATTGTTTTGCCTTATTCATTTAACTAATTGAGTTCCACAGTTGTGATTGTCTTTGATTATTTTTCAGGAAACAAACTTGTCATAGGTTGGACGCTCAAGTTTCCAAGAAGGAAAGTTTCCTTAATTAAGCAAACCGCTCTACAAGGAAAGAAGAGTTCGAGTGCAACTAGGAAAACTTTCCAAGTTGAGTCCTGATTTGAAGAAGGAGTATTTCCTTAGTTAGATCATTAACAAATGAACTATTATTCAAGAAGGACTGCGAGAACAAGGAAGAGGAGTTCGAGAAGGAAATAAGGAGAATTACCAACCGTGTACAACGCACCTTGAAGTCCAAGTCAAGAACCTATATATAGGTGTGAAGTACATCAAGACAAACACGAGACAAGTGCTAATCAATTCGAGAGATTTATCTACAAGTTGTTGAGTGTTGTCTTGCTTTAGCAAAGTTTGTGAGCTATTAGAATAGATCTAAGAGTGAGGAGCTTTTAGAGATATTCGAAGTAATTCTTGTGTGCTTTGCTTAGTTTGATTAATTTGAGAGTGAGGAGCTTGAAAATTGAGAGAACGACTTTTATTAAAACCTTAACGGGTTATTTTGCCTATGGCTCAGAAGTTAATATAATCTTATATTCACTTCTTAAACTTGGTGTTTGTTTATTCCGCTGCACTATTACTCTGGTCTGTTGTTAAAGTAACATCGGTAGATTAACAACATACAAAACTACTGTTAAAACTCCAGTGTTAAGTTAACAACAACAACGTATCAACCCGATCCACAATTTCAGAATCAAAGCATAGATGAGAGGACTTTCCTGATCGAGTTCAAAGGACACTTGTTGTACTGGTGCTGGTACTGCTTTCTTCATTTTTCATGCTCCCCTCTCAACTCCCTCCAATGGTGGGTGTTGTTGCTCAAGAAATGCTCCTTGATTTCTTCCAACTAGTGCACTAACTCAGCATTCTCTTGCTTTAAACAATCTTTCACATGTTGTAGTTACTCATGAAACGTCTTCTGTTTCTTGTGCATTGGTGACGAGGTTTCTTCAATTAACTCAATTGCTAATGATTCGTTAGTGTGGAATGTCGTTTCGGTCACTTGCCCTGCAATGTGATTTATGAGATATATATTTCGGTGATGAATGTTTGTAACAGTTTTTGGACAACCTTCTTTGATACAAAATGTAGTGATAAGTGCTCCAAAATGCATCAAGTGTGGTGGATCATCAGCAGTGTGATCCCCAATAGCCTTGATTATGATTTCCATAATGTTAGGTGTATCTACTCATTTAATGCTCGTCACAATTTTTGCTTGTTCCCATGAAACTTTTCCTTTGTTAGCAAGAGGTAAAATTCGTGAACTTACGAGTAAACAAAGCTTTTTAAAACAAGCTTTAGGTAACCTGTAATCAACTTTAAGCATGCACTGTCGGTTGACTTGAAACAGTATATTGTTCATGGTGAGTTGTTTTGATGCGGCTTCTTTTGATATATTCTGGTATGTGCTCCACATCTCCATGGATTTCTTCTTCAGGTTGTAATGTTCATTGATACTTTCTGTAGTGATATCCCCAAGCAAATGGACAGGTAGAGAGGACTAATCGAACCCTCCTGAAGAACATGAAGGCCCGACTCGATTGGCACAAGGCCAAGTGGGTTGAAGAAATACCTGGTATACTATGGGCCTATCGGACCACGCAAATCACCGCTACAGGCGAAACTCCCTTCAGCCTAGCCTATGGTTGCGAAGCAGTCCTGCCCTCGGAAGTCTCCATAGAAAGTTGGCGAATCCGAGAGTACGAGGAAGTAACCAACAGTTCCAACTTAGCCTTGGCCCTTGATCTACTTGAAGAGAAGAGGAACTGAGTAGCCATTCGGATGGAAGAATACAAAGCCCGGATGTCACACTACTACAACGCTAAGGTAAAACCTCGAACCTTTCAAGTTGGAGATTTAATAATGAAGCGGATTGGAGCTTCTAAGAACGTAGGCAAGCTTGATCCCCGATGGGAAGGACCCTATAAGATAGCGGGAATTGTGGGACCCGCAACCTATCTTCTCGCCAACTCCGAAGGCGCAGTACTTAGCAACACCTGGAACTCAATCAATCTTAGGAAGTACTATGCTTAATATAATGCAACAGTTATACATAAATAAAAAGTTGTTTTTATATATAGAGGGCTCTGATACAAAGATCAAAAGAAAAAGATTGCAAAATAAAACGATGACTTTACAAGAATGTCATCACAGCAATCTGACCCCGAGGAGCCATCTAATACAAACAACTAGAGCAAAACAGTTAGTATTAATAGCAAATCCTCACCCCCAAAGGGATATTGGATCACATCTGATACAAAGAGATTAACGTTATCCCCGCCTACACTAAGCATCCTCGATTGGACGCTTCCCTTCCCGGACAAGACGTCGATGATGGTGCTCCTCGGATAAACAAACTGGATCACCTATCGGAACTACTGAATCCTCAAACGCTAAAGAATCTTCTGCAAAGACCCTACGGATGTCAAGTGCTGGAATGACCAAACCCGAGGGAAAGCCTGGCAAAGCCTGAACCGCATCTCGACACAATCGATAGCCTATATAGACCAGATGACGCATCTCTCCCTGTAGGGACTCACGAGGGCTAGATGGACCCACTATTTCCAACACTGCTTGAACCTGGGCCATTACTAGAGCCACGTTGTGGGTACGAGTAGTCTCCAGCAGCCGTTGATTAGCCACATCCCTCTCCCTCGTGACACACAGCAACCGCTAGTTAGAAAACTGAATCTGGTCCTTCAAGGCTTCCATCCTCCTCTCTAAGCCCAGGACCCAGGCCTTTTCAAGCACCAACTGGCGCTCCAGCTCCCCAGATTTGTTCCTCTCGAATTGCAATATTTCCCCAGGAACATCTCTAGTGGTCTCCCTTTCAGCGATCAAATGAGCTATTTCCTTGTGAGCCTTAAACAAACACTTCTCCAGCTCATCCCGACGACGATAGACCAAATCGGGATCAGAAGAGGAATCCCCTCGGGATCCAATGGCATTCAGAATCATGTAAAGCTACATAAAGACAAATCATTACCACCCCAAATGGTAAACAAGGTTAGTATTTAGAATAAATAAAAAATACTATTCCTCGCACAAATCCTTGCAGGCCAAATCCTGAAGGCTTGATAAAGGAAGAATCTTCATTAGCTCACAATCTGGTGCATTTAAAAGACCACTCAAAAAATATCGGCAAAAATCTTTAACCAAAGGGGAAGCAGGAACGGAACCATGCTCTCTGAGGGATGGCGCCCCTGCGAGGAGAGGATTTCCCTCGAGTGGTGGGCGAGCAACACGATCCGGGCCCTCCCCTAAAGATTGGGATCCGCCCGGAACAGAAGGGAAGAGATCCTCCTCTACCGTATTAATAACACCAACCTCTAACAAAGGAGAAGGACGCGATATCTGCTGAGGAATTGGAAACTCCATTCGGAGAAGAGTGGAGATTGGATCTTCCCCAACAGCAGGAGCTCGAATGTTCACTAGGGGGCTGCGATAGGCGAAGCCCTCTGATTCCCTCTCTCCAAGGAAGGACTTGTCACCTCTTCAAAGCTCCTCTGATCAGAATCACCGTCTTCCGATAAAAGGTAATCATCATATGATGTTTGTGTCAAAAAAGCTTTGTCAAAAGGTTCAATCGCAAATGCGGCCATCTCCGAACATGTCACAAAAGAAGAACATATTATGGGCCCGAAGAGGATAAAAGCACTAGGGATGATAAAGACCCGAGGAATAACTTACGAAAATAACAATTATGGCAAAACAGCTGAACGGGGAGATTGAACGCCTCTACCCCTTCTTGAAGTCGCGCCAAGATCATGGATTCAAGTAATTCTAACAAACCACTCACGTCATAAGATCCCGAGAACAACCCGGAGCGAGACAACATCTCCCCCTCCCGCACCACAGTCTCGGAGGTGGGGGTAACGTACCCTAAACCCCATCGGAGAGGTACTCCTCATGAATTAGCCGATTGGCCCTTCAGACGAACAAAAAAGAACCTTCGCCTCCAATCCCCTCTACGAGAGCAAGGGTTGGATACACGAGTGAAGGCTCTAATGTTTTCCCGATAGACTAGGCTAAAGAAAGGAGGACCACCCGGACAGGGGCGTAAGGAGAAAATAGCCCCCAACCGATGAGGAGTCATAGGGAGATTCAAGAGCTCACAAAAAAGAATATACCCAACCAGGTGATGGTAGGAGTTTGGAGTTAACTGACTGGGACATAGCTGCCAATAGCTAAAATGAGTTTGGAAAAAAGGGTGGAAAAATACCCGTAGCCCATAACGTACATGATCACAATACACTGTTAAATAGCCCGATGGGGGATCATAAGCCCTCTGATTGTAGAACGGTACAAGTACATCGTACGTAGTATAATCCATATTATACTCAGCAAAGAGAGTCATAATGGATCCCTCGTGTTCGTTGCTCGCGGCAGTCCCGACACGGCCTCGCCCCATTAACTTCGAGGGACTCAAGGGAAGCACTTCAAGGACCGAAGATTGATCCACAAGGGAGTAAGATCCCCGACCCATGAATACCTCTCGGATATGATTCATCCTAAGAAAATTAGTATGAGAAGACCGCGTCGATGCTCCCCTTGAAGAACTACCCAAAATAGCAGCTATGTCATCCTCCAGGCTATCTTTCCAAGAGGAAAAGCTATCCGAAGACGCATGACGCACCCCTAGCGACAGCGAAAGGGTCCAGACTGAGTTCCGAGTAGAGCTATGAGATGAGACGGATCCTCCTCGCCTAAAATGTGGGGGCATCATCTCCTCAAGTAAGTATTTTCTCCTTTCTCACGATTACTTAATTGTAGAAAGTGAAAAGAAAGAACTAGCTACAGTAAAAGTAAAAAGCTAAATTCACGCGAGAGCTAGTGAATTTCTCTTTGGGGTAAAGATCTGTATATTTGCTTAACATTTAGCTCTTATATATTTATCACCCTTTGATTAAACAACTAAAATTAATTCTCCATTAGCTAAAGCAAGGGGCAAGTGTCGATAAGATCCTTCTACTTAAGGAGAACTCATAGTTAATATGGCCATGCAAGATGACACCTTCTACTTAAGAGAAAACTTGGTCAGCAAGGATTAAAATTTTATCCTTATTCTTCTTAATTCAACTTAAGTTAAAAAAGTAATTAGAAGACTCATTAATGATAAGATTAAAATAAAGCAGAGAATGACAAAGTTGGACAAAATAAAAGAGTTGTTTATTCACTCGGAAAGCCGAAAAGTCCTCGGAAAAGGTTGCATTTACAAAAGAAATTTATTGAGGGTACAAAAATAAAAGTTACAAATAGATAGAAGTCCTAAACTATGCCCCTGTGGTTGATGAATGCGGGGCTGGATGCGAAGGGGATGTCGCCTCGGCAAAAGTGCTCATCGGAGCCAGACGAGAAATCAGAGAGAACACCCCTCGAGAACCACTGAATCTTGGACTTGGACTACTGGCTGAACGCATCGGAGAAGGCGCAGGAGAATCCCGATGGGATAACACGCCACTAAACATCCACACGAGTACTCGGCAGTCTTCGGAAGATGGCTTCTTTAATTTCCGAAGGTCAAAGGACTTAGAAAAGTCCACCTCCGGCCACAATAAGGACTTCGCCAGTCTAGCACATTCCAGATAACCCCACAGTATATGACCCGTTAAAAGCTCTTGGGGCGGCCTCTCGGAAATTTCTGGTTGCTGGCTGGAGGTCTCTTGTTGAGCAAATTGGACTGCCGCATCAATTTTGGCTTGTACCGCTTCGGGAGAAAGAAACGTCGCCAGCTTCCCCTCGGCCAACTCAGCCCTATCGGTGACCTGACCCAACAACTCCTGAAGTCCCTTCTCCCTCGCCAAACCCTCGGCTTTCTCCTTCTCGAGAGCAGCGATATGGGCCTTAAGAGTCCCCTCGAACTCTTTCTTCTCCTTCTCCAGAAGGGCCACCCTAGCCTTGGCAGTCTTCTCAGATGTTTCCAACTGCTCATATGCAGATTCCGCCCTCTCCAATCTGAAGGGCAAGCCCTCGTTCGACTTCTGAGCCTCTTGTAGAGCATATTCGAAAGCCGAGATTTTTGTGTTGAGTTCATCCTCCCTCGCTTGACTCTCCTTGTCTCTAGACAGGAGGGGCGCCAATTGCGTTCGGAGTGCTTTCACTTTCTCCACATCCTTTAACACGCGCTGCTCAATAGCAGTGACTGCCTCCCGAGTCTTTCCTATCTACAAAAAGAGAAGCAAAAGAAAGAATTGTTGAGAATAGAATATATAACACAAGGAAGCATATATGAATAACAGAAGGGGAAGCTTGAAGCTTACCATAAGCCCCATCCAGTTAAGGCTGGTATATAGAAACTGGAACCCCTCGGCGGGTACAGAATTGGAAGAAGCAAAGAACTGGAGGATCTCCTCATAAGCATCCCCCACAGTACAAGACGAAGGATGTCCCTCTGGTCCACGAGGAGGCACAGTCGTTTGAAAAGTATGCCCCCTCGGAGATAAAGTCACTGGAATGTGATCCTTATGAGGAATAGTCCCCGAAATTGGCGTCACCACATCCGAGTCAGTAAACACCGCCCGAGGACCTCCAGCAACAGTAGATGTGCCTGCCTCCCCCACCAGTGAGCTCAAAAGCTCCACCTTAGTCTCCCTGTCTTCAGACGAAGGATCAAACTCCCCTTGGATGTCCTCGGAGTCCCCTAATGAAGCCTCTGGACCGAGAACATGAAACTGTGCCAAAAAATCTTCCTCTACAAGAGATAACATACATGTGTAAGAAGAGAGAATGAAACTAGAAAAACTTATCATGCAAAGAATAAAAGACAAACAGAGGAGACTTACCGAAGAAAGTGGACTCTTCAACCATCGGAGCCTTCCCCTTATCTACAACACATGCACCAGAAAAAAGAGCCTCAATGTATGAGCAAAACTCCTCCAAAAGTTCAGAAAATCTTCCCCGCTAGAACATAGGCTCAACTCCACGAGGAGGATCGGGAGACGGATCCCTAGAAGATATAACCACCACCTCTGCAATATTCCGGACAGAACCTTCCCCGCTAGTCCTCGGAGAGAACCCTTCTTCGGAAGTTCTTGGAGAACTCCCTGTATTAGACCCGGGGACTGGTACCAGAGCCCAAGTTGAGTAAGGACCAACTTGGCGTAATGGAACCGCATTCTTGATCACCCCCGCAGCATCTATATATAAAGGGGAATGATCCTCGTAAGTTCCTCCTGTCTTCGAACCCGTATGCGCCCCCTCGAGAGCGTTCACCTCCTCCTCATCATGCTCACCCTCCTCCGGAGCATCAGAAACACCGCTCGGAACGAGCTCCACGGGACCCGACAGCGAAAAATAGTTCACCAAAACATCCCCTGCACCACCCGAGAGCCAACAAACATAAGTATAATTTATTCCCATAGCAAAGAAGAAAACAAAAACAAAAATGAGATACTTACTGAAAAGATTCAGGGCATCGGAAGATAGGGACAGTGGCTTCTCGATCGCGTCGTCAGTAAATACCACGTGGTGGAGCCCGGAGGTCTCAAACAACATCAGAAAGTCGTCTGATTCCATCAGAAGTTGCTGAGAAATTACCGCAGACAAAACTAGATCCTGATCCAAACTGCGCACGAGAGATGCACCTTCTCTCCAGTCGAAAGGCATGTCCCATACGCCTTGTGCGGGTTGCACGAAGAAGTACCTGTTCTTCCAGATGTTGTACGAGCTTATTGACCCGTCCAGTATCCTCGTCGTGGAATGTTTTTTATTGTCCCGGTGACGAACATGATAAAATAGAAACCCCCCGGGCGAAACCACTACGTCACATATGGAAAAGAAGTGATCCACTACACATTCCAGCCCATTCACTTGGCACCAGAAGACATAAATGCAAAGAGCAGCGAACCCGTTCGGAACCATCTGGCTCGGACTGATGTTGCACGCCTTGAACACTTCACAGAAGAAGGGTGGCATGAAGGAGCGCCACCCGTATCTTACTTGGGCGAAGTAAACTGTGGCCATCCCGGAGGTGGACGGCAAGCCCTCTCGTCCTTCGTAGGGATTTGAAACACCATATTCTTCTGGAAGGCTCCAGTAATGGTGAACAAATCCAGTACCTGCTCACAAGTAGCGACACTAGGGATTTTCTCAATCTTGGCAAATTCGCGAACAGTCGCCTTCTTTGACTTAGGAACCCTAGCTTTTTTAGAAGTGGCGGCGCTACTCTCGACAACAGTAGAAGTCTCCCCTTTTCGCTTACGAGTGACTACCCCCGTCGGAGCACCCACCATACCCACCAGAGAGTCAACAGGGGTGGTGGCTTCAGAAGTGGTGGAGGCAGCGATGGGGACAACGTTGGCAGAGGAAGCCATTTATACGAGAATAAAAAAGGAATGTTTTTTCGAAAAGAAAAGAGAAGAAGGGCGTGTGAATTCGGTGAAAAATTGAAACGCAGAAGAAGAGGAAGAATAAACTTTTTTGCTCTGAAGAGAGTTTACCACAAGAGTGAATTGTGAAAGTGAGGAGAAGGTGAACAGTCCTCCTATTTATAGACGGAGGAAGCAACGGTCGTGAAACGTGGATCATCTTTAAAGCTCCACGTGCCTCCCTACTCACGCGCCACAATGTTACAAATCTGACCGTTGCCAACGGTTAGATGTTTAAACTTTAAACAACCATCAAACGGCTACCTGTAAACATCACCCCTCAAGGGCAATCAGGTAAATTACCTATGATCCGTTTTCAAATAATTATAAATATATATGTGCCCCCTCGGAAAAATATCAGAAAATAAGTACATCGAAGACCAAGACTCGGACTAACCCCTCACCTCACTGAGGACGATGATTAAAATTTCCCTCGCTTCTACGAAGGCGATCGAAATTTGGGGGGGCTAGTGTTAACATAAAAAAATAATATGAGATTAAGAAGAATATTAATCCTAAAAATAGGAATTAATATATGGACAATACTATTGTCACGAGTACTTCCGATGAGATGTACCCACTCCCACTGAGGAGGCCCCTCGGAGGTTACCACACCATGGTCAATGACCCGAAGAGGTACGAAGGAACCTCCGAGGAGACACCTAAGTGTCCCTTGGAAAGTCAAACGATGAATAAAAAATAGATATCAACGTGGCATCGAAAAAAGAGTAAACCCCGATGGATCCACGCGACTCTGATATCCATCAATGCGCCAAGAGGGACCACAACGGACCCCGAGTCCCATAATCTTGCGAGAATGCTTCCTTGCTGAACACTCCTCAACATAAATTGCCCTCGGAACATCACTCTGAAGACCAAATCTAAGAACAAAGCCATATCTAACCACAAAATTCGTTGCAAGACACTCTACGAGGGCTTGAACACTAAAATACTACTTCGCAAAGGCCAAGGCGAGCCCTCGGAGTTCAAGTCAAACTCTCGGAGTTCAAACCAAGCCCTCGGAGACCAAGTCAAGACCCCAAAAGATCAAAGCAAACCCCTTGGAGACCATGCCCAACCCTTGGAACCCAAAACCAAGGCGGAAACACCCCTCGGAGGACACATACAGAAGTCCCTACACCAGAATAAACCTCTACCAAAGCAACAACACCACCCGAAGAAGATCCTAAACCGGTCCATCAGATCATCACCAAATATAGAGCCCCTCGTGAAACTAACATCTCGAAGAAACAGCCCCTCGGAGACCCTCGGAGACCTTGGAAGAGGCAAAGATCAGCTTAGTCAGCATCTAGTAGACTTAAGATATACCTTATCTTATCCTTTTACACCTGTACCCATATTATGACACATGTACTTACTAAACACATGCATAACGACATCTGTCCCTAACAAAGTCTATATAAAGGGAGGTGATCGATTGAAGAAAAATAATTTGGGAGACATACAATCATACATACAAAGTTGAGGAGTGAAGTTCAGTGAATAAAGGAAAGAACATTCTCGCATCGTTATCTTCTATAAAATCATTGTTTTTCGAATCACGGGCAGGGCGTTCCAACCCTAAATAAATTCGTTAAATAGGGAATAATATCCAACCTGTTAACATATACAATTGTGGCTGACGAGTCTTGTGTGCTCAGGTAAGTAACGAAGTAGTCGGGTTACTTTCTATGTAGTAGAAAGAGTTAATGACATCTTGAAAATTTGTTGATGATATTCTCCCTAATGAGCTTATGGAGGTGGATTAGTGGATATTGTGTCCAGAAATAATGATTTAGCATGATAATATAGTTTGTTGCAACATGAAGTTAGGGAATAAGAAATAATTGAGTAGGTAACAAGCCATCACAAATAGGTCAAAATTGAACTTAGGTATTCGAACAGTGATTGATGGATGCCGAGAAGGTTGTGATAAATTGACCCATAATATGATAATCTAGTGATCCTCTTACTCTCTAATAAACATGAATTTCTTGAAGACGATCCATCAACGCTTAATCCAACAAACTGGCTAGTGAGGTTGACATTTTAGTGCAAAATATTGTTAGGTCCTCTGAAGCAGAGGAGATAGAATATAGTTGAGAGTTGTGTCGTTGCTAAAGAAAATTTAGTAGATAAGGTGGTTAGGCTGATGGTTGTCAAAGACAAAATTATTATGATCGGTCCAACTAATTCACACAAGGATGGGCCATTAATGGCGGAAAATGAAGTTAAGTAAATAAGAAGGGGGTGTTATTCGGTCTCAAAATGATACGAATGAGATGTTGAGAGATATGTTTAATTGGTCGATATTGAAAGATAATGTGTTGTACTATTTACGGCATTATTGACATTTGGGGGACAGAGGGTCAAGTATGAGTTAATTAGTAAATATATGGCAGCATATGTGTAACTAGCCATGACAAAGAATCCACGTAAATAATGTAACGTGGGTTTTAAATGCAACTTTGAAGATGGACAACAACAACGGGTGTGGTGAGTAGGTTTGTCGGTTACCGGACGTAAGGACGTTATAAGCACTAAAGATGGAAAAAGAGCTAGATGAAGGACAAGCCCATGACAAGTAGTCCACATACTCCTAAAGGGGAATAGGGGTTCCCATGATCTAAAAGGTGATGTTTTGAGAAAAGCTGTTATAACGGGTGAAAGATTCCAGACCATACAGAGGTCAATAACATTTGTTGGTGTTAAGTGGTGTAATTAAATAGATAAATTGAAAAATAAAGTTGCAGCAATAATTGAACTCTTTGTCTTTAAAATGATATTTTTTCTTACTCATAAAAAAAGCGTATATTGCTCAATTTGATGCTCGGAATCGTTTTACAAGATGCAACCACAAACTCTTAATATAAAAGCACTGTAAATATATATTAAAAAAAAGACAAATTAAATACTATGTTGAACCCTTAAAACAAAAGGATAAGAAAGAGAATGATTGAATTAACAATTTGAAAATGAATTGGGGTGGGGTGGGGTGAGGTGGGGTGGGGGTTACAGATTTGTAAGTTGATTTTGGGGTGACTGTACAGAAAAGTCCGATCTATGTTATACCATTTCGGTGTTAATGATGCATCCATTACCACTGAATGCATGCTTAGTGGTTGTTCATTGTTGACCGGTGTTTAGGTGATTGATCGCTAGTTTGTCACTTGTAGGGCACACATGTTGTATTTTATTTTCTTTTATTTGTTACCATTTAATTAAATAATAATTAATTTCCTTATTAAATCTTATCCAAAATTAATAGTTTTTTAGAAATGAAGTTATGTGCGGCGAAAAATAAGTTTAAGAGCAAGAAATAAAATTCTTGACACGTCAAGAAAGTGACTGTGCGAATCCTACTTTTTAGGTATTTTTGTCTCTTTAACATTTTCACTTCAATATGTTTATTTTGCCATTGATTTTGTAGATTTATGGTTATTTATCCTTGAATATAATATGTTAAATGCTAGTTGCTTTTCCTACAAATTAGGATGTGTTATTACTATTTGATTCGCTTATCATAAATATCAGCCATAAATTATTCTTTATTATATATAAAAAGTAATTTGCTATAAAATATTGAAATAAATATATTTTTTGTGGGAGGTAAAGGAAGAAGTTTGTCATAAGGCTGCTCGGAGATATTCGGAGGGTGGAGGTTTTTTTTTCTTCTTTTTTCTTAGAAAAGAAATATTACATAAAAGAACTAAGTGAATATCTCTTTACTATGTAAAATTTAGTAGAACAAGTATCATGATTTTCTTATTGGAGTATGATGATCAGTTAGCCATTACACTGAATGAATTAAGCCATTTTATTTAATTGGCCCAACAATGCACATACATATAACTTTTACGTATATGAGAAGCATAATTTTGCAACATAAACAAATCAATTCAATGAAGAGATGCGGTGAGATTGTTGATTGATAACGCCGGCAGTAGATGGATTTTGTTGAAGGACAACTTCATAACCATCGCTCCAGTTCTCCATTCCTTCAGCCATTACTTGCCAAAACAAAGCACCCCCGCACGGCCCTCCATCCCTTGCGCAGCTATACACGCTATTGAATATATTTCCAAAGTACCGATCTCTAGCTCCAACATTATATCCCGATGATCTAGAAGATTTTCCAAACTCTGTCACCATAAGTGGCTTTCCTAGGATTGATTGGGAGTCGTTGATGTGTGCTCGAATCCATTTCTCAACAAACTCATCTTTAACATCGTCGCTTGAGCTTGGAACCCTGTCGTCATTATGATCACATGTATAAATGAGGTTGTGTTTCACACACACATATATATAGTTGTATATATAGTAATAAAAATTAAATTGATGGTAACAAGATATTGAGTGCATTAGAAGGATGGCTTTATTGGTGGCTTTCACTCTAAACAGGGCCATTGTTTAGTGAAGAACACAAATTAACTAAAAAATTGCAATTAAGAATATACACAGTATATTAATACCATTGATCAGGGTATAGATGAATTGTAGTGAAATCCACTTGTGGAATACGATTATTGGTAATAAAATCTGTGCCAACTCCATAACCAGGGTTGAATTGTTTCTTTTCAGGCATTGACTCTCCATAAAACCCTTCCATCCCAACTTCAAGAAGATGGTTCGTGTCAATAGATTTTGCATAAGATGACATTTGTGTAACCCAATCCTGACAAAGAAAAAGTAAATGTTAAATAAGTTGTTTAAATTTTGGTTGGAAGTGCGTATGTGTCTGTATATGTGTATTATATATATATATATATATATATATATATATATATAGAGAGAGAGAGAGAGAGAGAGAGAGAGAGAGAGAGACCTGGATAGATTTTCCAGAAAGGTCAGACTGGCAACGAGGTTCATACATGAGCTCCCATGCAAATATAGTAGGATCATCTTTATACGCTACTCCGGTTATGGTATTGACTCTAGTAAGAACAACCTGAATTCATATAATTATAATATGAATGTTTAGCTAGTCAACGAGAATTCTTAGTAACTATTGTATTTGCAAGTGGAATAGAGAAAAAGGAACTAATATAATGATAAATCAGAAGTGTAAGCAGGCTTTAAAATTACCTTAATGTGATTTTTGTAATACCCCTGGACAATAGGATTAGTGAAAAAGTCATCATCATTGTTCACGTATTGACCATTGTCCCTTGCCCATTGAACATATTGTCTTTTTCCACCAAAACCTTCCCAGTTGTTCACCAAGGTCAATATCAGTTTAATTCCATATTTGTTGGCTTCAGACACCACAAAATCCAGCCCCTAATGAATGTTAAAATTCGCAAACATGGCACAAGAAAATGTCGTTCGTCACACAAGTTTGTTAGAAACATTGGACAAGGCAAAATAAATTAGTTTATTACCTTAAACATATCCTCATTGTAAGAGCCTGGAGACGTCTGTAGAGCTCTATAACCGCCGTCACTGAAAGCCCACGTCCTTGCGAGATTCATCCCATAATTTGAAGCCTCTTTGAAGGTTTCGATTACCTTGTCCTTTGTCGACGGGTCTGCCGCCATGTACATAAGCCAATATGCGTTAAATCCGTTAAAGTACACTGGCCTTCCATTCATCACGAAATGGCTGCCCTTTGTCTTCACAAAGTTGTTTCGCACTGCCCTACACTCACCATAAGCGATCAAAAGGCTTAACAGAACGAAGTAGCTAACCAAATGATTCAATTTCCACATTTCAACTCAATTGCAATGTTCAATATTAATGTTTTGTGAGGGATATTACTTGATGCTTTATTAATACATTGCTCCAATAGGGTATATATAGGATTTGAAATATACAAATTTTGATATTTTCATGATGGTGATGATGATGATGATGTAATATAGACTATTCCTTACTGCATCGATATGTTTGGTTTATCTTACATCATAATACATTCTTACATATGTATAATTATCGTATATATGTAATTATATGTCCTAATCAGGAAGGGATCAGTACTAGTGTCGGATAACGTACGTAACTTAGATATACTTGAAACAAATAAGAAATGTAACTACCCAACTTTTTAGAACTAATTTGGAATCAATATTACTGCTATAAAATGCCAGTATATGTTTTTCTACAAAAACAAAAATGCCAGTATGTTTTTTGAATTGAACTAACCATAAGTACCATAATTTTACTAGGTTGCATTATAGTGTATTTTAAAGTACTAGTGAATATAATTACCAGCGACCCTGCGTATATAAAAAACAACAAAAAGAGAGAACCTCTTAAAAGAGTGACTTGCTTAAAATCTCACTTTTAACATTGCCAAAACAAAAGCTAACATTTTCATGATTTAATCAAAATTCATTACATTATTGTAGGAGCAGCTAGACAACAAAGCAAATAATGAAAGAAATAGGATCCTTCAACTATAGATGATACTTTACGAAGTTAGGTATCTAACAAATTTTATCTCTTGTTTGTGTACTTTGTATCAGTTAATTTTTAATATTTATGAAGACATTAAAATATTTTTATATATTTAAAACTTTCCGGTAATCTAACACTTAAGAAATTTAAAACTCAACTTATAAAAAAGTTTATCATCTTAATAAATGAAAATTAAAGTAAACCACCATAGAGCTCCTGCAATAGTATCAGTATATTAAATTAGTTATAAAGATTTATTACGTTATGAAAATAATTGAATATTTAGTGATACTACAGATAATTTACATTTCAACTATTTACATTATATTTGTTTCTATGTCTACAAGTAGAAGTATATGTCACGGTTTGAAACAATGAATATGAATGATTATACTTATATTGGTCAATTATTTTTTATGAATTATTTATTTAGGGAAATTATTTACACGAAATTATATAAGTAACCACTTTTGTTTAGAAAAATAAATAAATGAGAATAGATTCTTGCCATTTATTCCATATTAGTTACGTTTAAGAAAATTAAAGCAAAATTAAATGAGGAAGGTTGTAAAATTCACTAAAATTATGCAATGAATATCCCTATAATTAAAGATATTAGATTCGAAAGTATGTTGTTTCCACATATATCTGATTTTGAAAGGTTACAACTGGGACTTTATTATTTTCGCTTAGTGTTTCGAAGATTTTTTCTCTCTTAATAAATACTTGTAATTTAAATTATCTAATTTAAATTCAATCTCTAAATTTAAAACATAAGAAACATTCATTGAGGAATTACAAAATTGGTACAATTATATGATTTATTTTACAGTTCATTACCCTCTATAATATTTTAATTGGTTCACTTAAGCATGAGAGTGCCAGTAAATTTGCCATGCAAAAGAACCTTCGTGTCCGTTTTTTCCTAAGAAATACTAAAATCTTAAATTACATGTCTATACTCTGTTTATAATTATATATAATATATATAATACTTCTCTTTTATTCAATAAGTTATAAAGTTAAAATTGCATTTACGAATAGAAAATGAAAAATAGGAGTAATGTTAAAGGGCATTTCTGTCATTAGACGATAAATACACAATAAGATGCAGCAGAGTGCTAACACATGAAGATATATAATTTGTTGTTGCTTTACAATGATGGTTAGGAGAGGGGTAACACAGCTGTTAGATAATGACGAATGCGTTCTTTGTGGGAGTGGTACAGAAACTGTTGCTCATATGTTCTTTAGTTGCGAGGTTGCACACAGAATATGGATGCAATTCTATAGATGGCTTAGGTTTGTCATGGTGTTGCCTACTGATCCTTATGCCCATTTCTGCGCGAACACTGAATTGGTGAAAACATTAACAACTAGAGGGTTGTGGAAAGGCATGTAGTGCATGGTGGTGTGGATGATTTGGAAGATGCAGAACATGAAGATTTTTCGATGTGAGTCCCTCAGAACGTCTTCTACTTTCGAATTGATTCAAGTAAATTCATAGAGTTGGGCAAATGCTAATCTTAAGGAGTTTCCTTTCTCATTTTATGATTGGTGTGTCAATCCTAGACTTTGTTTAGATTGGAAAGGCCACTGAGTTTTCTTGCGTAAGTAGGTGATTCTCTCTTTTTTGGGTTGGCTTTCCTTGTAAGGGGATGAAGCACCCCTTGTGCTTCATAGTGTTTTATCCTTTTGCTCGATCAAAAAAAAAATAGTTAGTCAACTCAGCATAACACATGAGGATAATTCGTTGTTTGCTCCTAAATCTCAAATTTTAAAATCCAGAACTTATTAATACTATTCTAATTGATTTCATGAGTGTGCATGCCAAGTATAGAAAGCAACATTTTTCTTTCTTAATTTTTTCTAGTCACGAATTTGTACATAAAAATTAGGTTTGATTTTGCGTTTAGTTTTGATTCAAAGAAAAAGTGGAAAACTAATAAATATAGATTGCTTGAACGCATTTTTTTGATTTCGTCACTTTATTTTTTGGCATCTTTCATCATTTATGCCATCAATAAAGGTACGAGGTAAGAAGATAAACATTTTGGAGGGACAAACAATTTGCCCGATACTCCATGATCATACATAACGGTATCCATGCAGTTTAATGTACTTGTGCAGTAGCACAAGGAAAGAAAAATAACAATAAATCGTTACTTATTCATCCCAATTTGCCAAGTAAGTTCCCATCTCGCCCGGAAACTTTATCCATGTCCATTAATTTAGTTGTTAAACATTCGTTAGCGTATCCGGCCCATGGTCCTTAGAGAAAAGCAATGTGACATCAACAGTACTATAGCAATTTTTATTTATGCTTTACTTAATTATATCTTCTATACATAGATAAAGATTAAGCACAAATTGAATTGAAAAAATGTGCAAACTGAAAATAATTGTATCACGTCATCGAACAAACATATAACACCCTGAAGAAAAAAAACTAATAACCCTCTAGTTTTGAAAAATAGTATGTTGCTCATTGCTCAAATCTTTCTCCTAGGGCAAATTATTATTTCTGCCCTATAACTTTGCAAAAAATTACTTTTTGCCCTTTTTTTCCCGAGCCGACTTTTTCTGCCCTGCTAGTTTTCATTTTTCTATCAAAAATGCCCAATTTTAACAACATATGCTAAATTGCTGATGTGGCAGCACAGTCAAGAAAGTGCTATGTCACGTCAATAAGTTGTCACGCCACGTCATATTTTTCAGCCCAAAAAATATTTTTTAAACTAATCCTTGTAATATTAAAAATTGCACTTGCACCCAAAAATAAATTGCACTTTGCCCCCAAAATATATATATATATTTATATATAATAAAACTTTATATATATAAAAACTTATATATAACTATTTCGTATAAATAATATATATAATAATAATGAAGCTATATATATAAATAATAAATATTTTAACAATATATAAAAAAATAGAAAAAAATAAAATAAAAAAAAAGTCATCTTCATCCCTGTACCCACCCCCCACCCACCCACCCACCCAACCCCGCCGCCGTCACCACCCTCCGACCCTCCTCCAACCCCCCTACCCCGCCCCCACGCCGTCGCGTACAGAATCGCGGCGGCTTCACCACCACAGCAGTGGTGGCCCGCGTCGATTGATTCGACGCCACCACCACTGCAGTGGTGGTGGCGTCGAATCAACCGACGCGGGCCTCCACTGCAGTGGTGGTGGCGTCGATTCGACGCGGCCACCCCTGTAGTGGTGGCCGCGTCGAATCGACGTAACGCCACCACCAGTGGTGGTGGCGTCGAATTAATCGGGTCACCACTACAGTGGTGGTGAAGCCGTCGCGATTCTATACGCGGCGGCGTGGGGGCGGGGTAGGGGGTCGGAGATGGTGGGGGGTGGGGGTGGGGGGGAGGGGGAGGGTGGGGGTAGGGTTTGGGGGGTTGGGTGTTTTTCTTTTATTTTTCCTTTTCAATAAAAAAAATGATATATCTTAATTATTAATATATAATGATATACTTTTTTATATATTTATATATGTTAAGGAATTAATTTTGTTATTATTTTTAATATATTTTTATTATTATTATCTATATATATAGCTTTATTATTATTATTATTTATATATATTATTTTTACCAAATAGTTATATATAAGTTTTTATATATATAAATTTTTATTATTTATAAATATATATTTTGGGGGGCGAAGTGCAATTTATTTTGGGGTGCAAGTGTAATTTTTAATATTACAAGGATTAGTCCAAAAAATATTTTTTGGGCTGAAAAATATGACGTGGCGTGACAACTTATTGATTAGGCGTAGAACTTTCTTGACTGGACTCCCACATCAGCAATTTAGCTGATGTGGCTGAAATTGGGCATTTTTGATAGAAAAATGAAAACTAGCCGGGCAGAAAAAATAGGACCAGGCAAAAAAAGGCAAAAAGTAATTTTTTGCAAAGTTACGGGGCAGAAATAATAATTCGCCCTTTCTCTTATATACTTTGAGTTATGACAGTTAGGTCGGTGTTTGCAAAAGCTTATAAAAGCCGTTTTTTTCGTTTTTATTAAAGTTATTTAAAATTACTTTTGTTAAAAGTTTTGAGTGCTTGAAAACTGGTGAGGCAATATTGTTCGGGCCCGTGTGGTTGGGATATTTGGGAATATTATTACTCAAGTATTTTTGTTGGAAACGCGAGTCTCGAATTTGAGTAAAGGAGGCACAATGATTTTATTAAGGGCTTAGAGTGAAGTACAAGGGGTTGTGTGAAAACACGAATGAGAGCTAGAAGAATGCGATCAATTCTAAGTACAATAAAGTGTAAAGTGGCAGAGAGTATTCATGTGTTGATTTTGTAGTAACAGATGTGCTTGAAGTTGAAGCATATGGAAGTTGATGAAGTTGTCTCTTTGCTGAAAATAGGGGACTATTTATAGCGTTAGTCCCAGGGGTCTTTGGTCAATAGAGGCTAGTCTTGCCATCGTTACTACATGGGATGCTGGTGACCAATGCCGTGAAGGTCTTCTGCGCCAATGGGGGTCGTCTGTCAGGGATAACTAATAGCGAGCGATTTGTCTGAGTGGGCAATGATGATATCGGCTCCAATGGTCTTCGGTGGTGGCATTGAGCCAATGCATGATGATTGATCTGCCCAATAATGTATGGTCTTTACTCATTATTATGATGGTTAGGATGTAGGGTGAGTTGATTATGAATGGCACGTCTTTCGAGTAGGGTCGTGGGTCATGGTCGGCCTAAATGATCGGGTCACTCTTGAGGATCGTCTATCTTGGATGAGACCCCGGGGGGTCGTTCTCTGGTATGAGCTGCTTCCTTAGGATTATGATATGTCTTGACTTCTCCTCGCATTCACTCTTATCTTAATGTTTATCATGTGCTCTTGTTTCCTCAATTTTTGTTAGGTGTTGGTGATGGTTCCTCGGGTGTTTCGAGGGATACTGGATGCTCCGAGGAGTATCATTTTCTCGGACCAGGGGGGAGGGGGTCCAAGGTTGTTTCTCGTGGGTACCCAGATTCAGGTGAGCGTCAGGTCGTTGGGAGGAACGTGTCCAAGCTTTTGGGATCTCACTGTATCCCTTTGAGAGGCGTTGGTTGGGTCTGGGGGTACCTTCTCTAAGTGTTTAGACCGAGTACCCTTGGAGGGTATTTTCTAGTCGTAACTCAGGGGTACCTTCTCCGAAGCCCGGACCGTTGGCCCCTGTTTGGGGCAGGGGTAGCCGTGGCTTAGACATATTTCCCCGCAAGACAGTAAATAATTTTCATAGGGTACCCATTTTTTCGCTCTTGTCCGAGGGTATGCGTTAACAGGTTTGGTATTTTAACCGGATTAACGAGATAATAAGGGTTAAACGCCATGTCCCAAGGTTCAGAAGCTTGCTTATTACGAAAACATCCCTCTTTTTATTCCCTGATAACCTTTATATCTTGCTTGTCTTGAGTTGAAATTTAGTTTTTTTATTTTGACAAGGAATACCCTTTATATAGGGGTATTTGGGGACATATGTTACTCTGCATGTCTTTAGTAAAGTACAAGTGTTGCAATATGCGTGAGAGGATAAGATAAACTTTATTTTTGTCTAATAGGCACTGACTGGGACGAATTTTTATCTGGTCCGATGGCCTTAGGAAGCTCCGATGGATTGGCTTCTCTAGGTTCTTCTCTCCGATGAGGTAGTTCTTTGGGGAAAACTTTATAACTGCGGCTAGGATTCATCCGCTAGCATTACAGTCTTGATGGGGGTCTCTTCTTACGTTTGTCCTCTTCATGACATGTACTCCGATAGGTGAACGAGTGGATTGGTGAGTTCCGATGGCTTCTTAGCTTCAATTGGGCAATGTTCTCCGGCTTTGTTTATTCGGGATATGTGCTCTATGGTCTTCTGACATCAAATATGGCTTTGTTGATTATTCGCAGTATATGCTCCGATGGAGGTTCTACTCCGATAGATGGTTAGTTCCGATAAGGGGATGTCCGTGTGTTTTGGTCTTCATAGTAGGATCTTCTGATGGCTTTCTGTCCTCGATAGGGCTTGGTTGTCGTTCGTGATATATTGTTCCGATGGATTTTTTCCTTTGGTTTGTTCAGTGAGGGGATGTTCTCGCATTTTTTGGGGGACTCGGGGTCCCGTTGTGGTCCCTCTTGGCGCATAGATGGATATCGGAGTCTCGCGGGTCCATCGGGGTTTACTCTTTTTCCGATGCCACGTGGATATCTTATTTTTATTCATCGTGACTTTCCAAGGGACGCTTAAGTGTCTCTTCAGGTATCACTTCCGACCACTTTGGGTTGGTGACACTCGGTGGGCTTCCTCGATACTGTGTGGCATCGGGAGTTCATGTGACGATAGTATCGTCCTTGAGTTCATCCTTATTTTTAGGGTTAACGTTTTGGTTAATCTCTTTATTTATTTTTTTAGGGTTAACAGTATGCATCATCAAAAATATTTTCAGAAAGTTACTTTATAAACATTAATTAAATATTTGCAATATTTAATGCGAAGTAGCTTTTTTGTTTTCGTTAAGTTAATAAATTATCATAATTGCAAAAGAAGTTTGAAAAACACGACGTACACAACTTCTTTGACCTGTTTTTTTTTATGTATATTGTTAACGGGTTTAGAATTATTCCCTATTTAACGGAAGATATTTATATTGGGTCGGAACGCCCTGTTCGTGATTCAGAAACAATCGTAGATGGAAATGACTGGAAAATAACTAGAGATACAAGAATATTCCCTTCCTTTATTCACTGAACTTTTCCTCCTCTTATCTTTGTGTATCTGTAGTAAGTTGTGCTAAATTAAGCTTAATTCTCTTCTTATGTTGATCACCTCCCTTTATATAGACTTTGATAAGTGCAGGTGTCATTGTGCATGTGCTTTAGCAAAGACATGTGTCGTTTCATTGATACAGGTGTAAAAATTAGGATAAGGTTTATCTCTTAATCTACTGGATGCTGACTAGACTCGATTTTGTGCTTTCCGATGGCTTCGACGATCTCCAATGAGTGATTATTTTGGGGACGCTATTCTTCTGAGGGCTATGCTTTTATTGATACATAATGAAAATGCTCGTATGGAAATAAGGACTATTGTGTATGTCTTCCGAGGGGTTTTATCTCCCTTTCTTGACTCGGGTTCATTCTTCAACGATCCGGGGCGATCTCCGAGGACATAATGCGATAACGTAACAGGATCTCTGATAGTATAATGTGATCTCCGTGGGCTTGATTTGATCTCCGAGGGCTTGATTTAGTCTCCGAGGGCTTGATTTAATCTCCGAGGGCTGTATTTGCTCTGTTTGAAATGAGACTTTTCGTCTAAGTTCTCGGAATATATTTATTAGGCACTCTTGTTCTTTATTTCTGGTTTTTTCTCTGAGAATGAGTCTTCGGATGATGGTCCGAGGGCAATTTTCATTGAGAAACGTGATCCGAGGGCAGTTCATACTGAGGAGTGTTCAGCAAGGAAGTTTTCTTGTAGGTTCAGGGGACTCGGGGTCCGTTGTGGTCCCTCTTGGCGCATTGGTGGATATCGGAGTCGCGCAGATCCATCAGGGTTTGCTCTTTTTCCGATGCCGCGTTGATATCTATTTTTTACTCACCATTTGACTTTCCAAGGGACGCTTATGTTCCTCCTCGTGTGCTCTTCTATGCCTTTGTTAGGTCAGTGACCTAGAAGTAGGGCAACATCCGAGGGGGTCTCCTTATTAGGAGTGGGTACATCTCATCGGAAGTACTCGTGACAACTGTATTGTCCATTTATTGATGTTCCGATTAGGATTAACCTTCTTCTTTTCCCTTTTTTTTTTTTTATGGTTAACGCTAGCCCCCCAAATTTCGATTGCCTTCGTAGAGACAAGCGAAATTTTAATCAACGTCCTCAGTGAGGCGAGGGGTTAGTTTCTGTTCTGGTGTCCCCTATATTTATCTTTTGATATTTTTCCAAGAGATATGCACATATATTCAGAATTTTATAAGGATTTTACCTGAATACCCTTAGGGTATCGTCATTAGGCACGCGGAGATCTCGGGGCGCAGGTAACGGATGGGTTTGACCAGCTTTGAAATTTGAAGTATCTGACCGTTGGCAACGGTTAGAATATTGATGGCGTGGCGTGATCAGGCGGCGGTTACGTGGAGCTTTAAATAAGTTCCACGTCTTAAGGGTATCTGACCGTTGTAGTCTCCGGTTATAAATAGGGACACTGTTACCCTTTTTTCTTCATTCTCTCAATTCCAATTTGCGATAACTTTCTCTCAGAGCGAAAACTTCTTTCCTTAATTTCTGTTCTTCGTTTTTTGTACTTCAAATTCCCAGCAGACTTACTCGTTCTTTTTCTCTTTTTCAAAAACATTCCTTTTTTATTATTGCACCAATGGCTTCTTCCACCAACACTGACCCCATTGCCGCCGCTACCTCCTCGAAAGTCACTGCTCCGATCGATTCTTCTACAAATGTGAGGAGTATTCCAGTGGGGGTTGTTACTCGTAAACGCAAAGGAGAGATTGCTACTTCTTCTGAAGGCGGCGCTACTTCTTCTAAGAAAGCTAGGGTTCCCAAACCGAAGAAGGCGCCTCTTCGGACTTTCGCCAAAGTGGAGAAGGTTCCGAGTATCGCTACTCGTGAACAAGTGTTAGATTTGTTTACCTCAACCGGGGCTTTTCAAAAGAACATGGTGTTCCAAATTCCGACGAGGGAGGAGAGAGCATGTTATCCTCCTCCGGGTATGTTGACAGTTTACTTTGCCCAAGTAAAATATGGGTGGCGTTCTTTCATGCCACCTTTCTTTTGTGAGGTCTTTAAAACTTGTAACATCAGTCCGAGTCAAATGGTTCCGAACGGGTTCGCCGCCCTCTGCATTTATGTTTTTTGGTGCCAAGTGAATGGATTAGAGTGTAGGGTAGATCACTTTCTTTCAATTTTTGATGTGGGGGTGTCGCCCGGGGGGTATCCCTTTTACAATGTTCGTCATCGGGATAATTCGGGAGATTCCACGAAGAGAATCCTAGGTGCGGCAATTACTTCACATAGCGTCTGGAAAAATAGGTATTTCTTCATGAAGCCTGCACAAGGTGAATGGGATATGCCATTTGATTGGAGAGAGGGCACAACTCCAGTGCATACCTTGGACCCGGAGGTAGTCTTATCTCCTGTGATTTCTCAGCACAAATTGATGGAGTCGGAAGATTTTATGATGTTGTTTGAGACGTCAGGACTTAACCACGTGGTGTTTACCGATGATGCCGTGAAAAACCCCTTGTCCCTGTCTTCCGAGGCCAGGAATCTTTTTCGTAAGTTCCTTATTCTCTTCTTTTATTCCTTTTCTGCGTATAATGGTAAATTGTACTTATATATGTTGACTTTGGGGTGATACAGAGGAGGTCATGGCCAATTAATATTTGTCGGGTCCGAGTGATCCTACTCCGAGTGGTATTTCTGATGCGCCAGAGGAGGGTGATCACGAGGAAGAGGAGGTCAACGCCCCCGAGGGCGAGCACACGGCTTCGGAGGTGGGAGGAGCTCCCGAGGACCATTCCCCTCTGTGTATAGATATGACAGGGGTTATCAGAAGTGCGGTTCCATTACGCCAGGTAGCTCCTTCTTCTTGGGACTTGGCTTTGGTGCCAGTTTCTAGGTCCGAGACGGGAGATCTACCCGTTTCTGGATCCGATATAGGAAATTCTCCGAGGGTTTCCAAAGAAGGGATATTTCCGAGAGCGACTGAGGAGGAATCTGTCCAGAAGACTACAGAGGTGATAGACTTGTCTTCTGATGATCCCTCTCCTATGTCCACTTATGAAGCTGAGCCCGCGCCCATGGAGGTTTCTGAATCTGCCCCTCGTGGTAAGTTCTTATAAGTTTTAACGAAATTTTTCATATCTTTACTGTAGACTTCTTTCATGTGCTGGTGCTTTCCTTATTGATGCAGAAACTGTGGATAAAGGCAAGGCTCCGATGGTAGAAGAGCCCTCTTTATACGGTAAGCGTTCGTTATCTGTCCTCTTTTAATGATAATTTTTTCTAGTTTCATTCTCTTTCTTACCTACAGTGATTATCTTCTGTAGAGGAAGATTTCATGGCCCAGTTTAGTGTTCCCGAGCAGGAGGCCTCACGAGGGGGTTCCGAAGATACCCAAGGGGAGTTTGATCCCTCTTCCGATGACAGAGATGTGAAGGAGGGGATCTTGAATTCACTGCTGGGGGAGACTGGCCCATCCGTCGTAGCTGGTGGTTCTCGGGCCGTATTCACTAACTCGGAGGTGATGACTCCAGTACTCCGAACTACTCCTCCAAGGGGTCATATTCCAGTATCTTCCTCTGTTCCCGTGACTCTTTCTCCGAGAGGTCACACCTTTCAGGCGCCCATACCTCCTAGTGGGCCAGAGGGGCAATTTTCATCTCGGACAGTTGGGGAAGCCTATCACGATATTCTCCAGTTCTTTGCTTCCTCTAGTTCAACACCCGCCGAGGGGTATCAGTTTCTGTATACCAGTCTTAACTGGTTGGGGCTCATGGTAAGTTTCTTTACATCAGTTTTTTCCCTTTTTTTTCTAGGGTTGTACCATTTATCCGCAATAAACTCTTTTTGTGCTTATTTTCTGCAGATTGGGAAGACTCGGGAAGCAGTTACTGCGGTAGAGGAGCGTGGTCTGAGAGACGTGAAGGAGTTGGAAGCTCTCTGAGAGCAATTAGCGCCTCTTGTATCCAGGGATAAGGAGAGTCAGATGAGAGAAGAAGTGCTTCTTACAAAGATTTCCAACTACGAGTTCGCGTTGCGAGAAGCGGAGAAAACCAACGAGGGCCTACAACACAGATTGGATTTGGCAGAATCTGCTTGTAAGAAGATGGAAGTTTCCGAGAAGACTACAATGGCCAAGCTATCCCTTTTGGAGAAGGAAAAAGGGGAGTCCGAGAGGGTTCTCATTGCTCGTATCACTGCTCTCGAGAAGGAAGTGGTTGAAGGTTGTGAGAGAGAGAGGAGTCTTCAGGAGACATTGGGACAAGTCACCGATAGGGCTAAGTCAGCCGAGGGAAAGTTGGTAAACTTTCTTTCTCCCGAGGAGGTGTAGGCTAAGATTGATGCAGCAGTTCAATTTGCGCAACGAGAGATCTCTATGCAGCACTCGGGAGTCTCCGATACGCCTTCTCACGAGCTTTTGACAGGTCATCTTTTGTGGGGCTATTTGGAATGTGCCAGGTTGGCCAAGTCCTTGTTAAGGCCGGATGTGGACTTCTCCAAATCTTTTGACCTTCGCAAGTTGAAGAAGCCAACTTCCAAGGACTGTCATTACTTTGTGGGGAGATTTGGAGGCTTACTATCCCCTAGGGATTCTCCCGCGCCTTCTCCGATGCGCTCTGCCAGTAGTCCGAGCCCGAGGGCTAGTGGTTCCGGGGGGGTATTTTCCCCAATTTCTCGCCTTGCTCCGCTGGGTACTTCTACTGAGGAGGCGACTCCTTCACATCCTTCTACCACGGGGGCCTAGTCTTTTCCTTGTAGTTTTTTATTTCTTGTTTTAAATATATGTCTTTTGTACTTATAACCTTTTCCGAGGGATCTTCGTCTTATTAAATAAATAAACATTTTTTCCACTTTCCCTTTGTTTACCTTTTGTCTTTATTGTTAAAATTTAATTAAGGAGAATAATGATAAACCATATAAGATTGCTGACTAAGTTTATCTCCTAAGTAGGAGGTGTTACTTTGCATGGTAAAGTAAGATACGTGTCACCTTTAATTAAGAAAGTTTCTCGACACGTGTCCCTTACTTTATGTAATATGAATCTAATCTTTTTCTTTTAATCAAGGAGTGAAGAGTATATATGCACTTAGGCCCTTCATCAGTTAGGCACTTAATACTAACCTTATAATCCGAACTAGCCCTTGATCTCTTTTCAATTTTGTTAATAGTGGTAAGCACGAGGATAGTACATACCTGAAAAGATGATGCCTCCTTACTATAGAAGAAGCGGTTCAGTTTCATCTTGTGGTTCTTCTCGGGACACCACTCGGAGTCCTTCCAAACCATCACGGGCTCCTCCTATTCTTGGTGAGAGTTCCTCTCCGATGCTTTCATCTACAAATTCTCGTAGAGTAAATCATATTAGGGAAATACTCATGGGTAGGGAGCCATATACTTTGGCGGATGAGTCTTCGGAATTTGATTTGATTCCTCTTAATCTGTCTAGACTGATAGGTAGAGGGCGTGTAGGATCCACCACGAGTACAGAGTGCGAGAACTCAGTAAGGTCTCTTTTTACTGGGTATAACCTGGATTTGGAAGAATATGACATAATAGTGCCTTCCTCGAGTCAGAGAGCTTATGCACCTCCCTCGGGTTATCTGACTGTCTACAATGAACAAATGCGTTGCGGGTTACGACCGTTTTTCCACCCTTTTTTCCAAATACTCTTTCGGTATTGGCAGGTATGTCCGAGTCAGCTAACACCAAGTTCATACAGTCATCTAGTGGGGTATGTCCTGCATTGTGAGCTTTTAAACCTTCCTATGTCCCCTTGTCGGGTGGGAACAATATTTGCCCTTCGACTTTGTTCAGAAGGGACTCCCTTTTTTTAGCATGAGCTATCGGGACAAGGAAAATACCTTCACTCGTGTATCCAGTATCCACTCTTGTAGAGGGGATTGGAGGCGAAGATTTTTCTTTGTCCGTCCGAGAAGTCAATCAGCCAGATTGTGGGGGGTGCCCATCCGATGGGGTCTGGGATATATTGCTCCTAACGCCGAAACACAAGGTCACGAGAGGGAGGTATTGCTTCACTCAGGGCTTTTTTCTGGTTCCTATGACATATCCGGGCTGCTGGACTTCCCCGAGGCCCTGATTTTAGCGGGTTTACAAGAGGGGGTGGAGGGGTGTACCCCCACATCTCATCCTCTTCACAGTAACTTTTATTTCCGTAAGTTTTACTGATCACTCCTTACCTGTTCAATTTGTAAATTCTCTGGGTGTCCTCGGATGGTTTGCATACTGATTTTTTTTGCAGGCGCAGAAATGGGGGCTTTTTCCCTTGGGTCCTCCGATGATGTCTTTCTAGGGCGGGCATTGCATGGTAGTCCCGGACCGCGGAGAGGTGGTGGTTTTGATCCACTCGTAAAGGAAGTGACGGTTGATATTTCTTCAGAGGAGGAGGGACGGGAGGCATCACCTATAGCAGCCCCCCCGGTAAACTTTATAATTCCTCTCGGAGTGTCGGATCCGATAGCGGTTTCTTCCCAAACAGACTCTCACATGACTCCAGTGGTGTCACAACCTTTTCTCCGCAGTTCTACCGTGGTGAATGTATTAGAGGAGTATCTTCTCTCCCCCGATACAGAGGACTTGCCGCCCTTTGAGGGTGTCCCTGATCGTGTTCCCGCACCGCCACCCGAGGGGAATCCCTTCTTAGGGAGATCTTTTCCCCCCGAGGACAGTCAGGATGTTTCTCCTCTCGGATCAGCTGTGGGGTTTTGTCGAAACTTTCTTAGTGGCTTACTGAATGTGACTGATTGCGGGTTGATGAAAACCCTTCCAGTGTCCGTTCTCCAGGATTTAGCTTGTAAAGACCTGTGTGAGGTATTTTATTTATTTTATCTATTTTATTTACTACTAACCTGTCACCAATGTCTGAGGGAATTTGCTTTGATCTTTGAGCAGATTTATATGGTGCTAGATGCCCTCGGATCTTACGGAAGCTCTTCTTCTGATCCTGGTTTGGTATATCGTCGTCGGGACGAGTTGGAGCAAGGTCTCTTAGAGGCTCAAACGGAGATAGCTCAATTGAAGGAAGTTCACGAGTCCACTCAGGAAGTTCACAACAATGTGTTACAATCCGAGAGGGATAAGGCGTGGGACTTAGAACGCCGACTGGTGCTAGAAAGAGCTCGTGTATTGAATTTAGAGAGGAGAATATGAGAGTTGCATGACCAAATGAGGTCCTCGGAAGAGCAATTGACACAGGCCATGAAGGAGAGAGATGCCCTAAATCAGCAAATACTAGGGGCTACTCGTACCCAAGCAGTGGCATTGGTTATGGCTCGAGTCCAAGGAGTGTTGGAAGTGGTGGGTCCATCTAGCCTTCGCGAGTCTCTCCAAGATGAGATGCGTGATTTGGTCCATATAGGCTATCGGTTGTGCCGAGATGCTGTACAAGCTTTGCCAGAGTTTCCCCCAGGCTTGCTAATTCCGGCACTTAACATCCGTCAGGTTTTCGAGGAGTTTCCTTCTTCACCTATCAGGGATCCTTCAGTTTCGATTATGTTTGTTGATGATCCCGTTTCCCTTTCCGAGGAGCAGCACCGACGACTTATTCGAGAAGGAAAGCGCCCTATGGGAGGGGTTTAACTTGTGGAAGGACATTATGTAGTTTAGTTCATAGTATGAGGGGCTTTTTTATTGGGTTGCTAAGATGACTCATATGTAGAGTTATCCTTTTGTCAAGCAACTCTATTTTCTTTTGTAGTGAAACCCTTCATATATGAATAAATTTTCTTATTCAAGCATGACTATTACATTACGCGTAATACTTTCTAAGGTTGATTGAGTTCCAGGTATTACGAAGCACTACTTCCTCGGAATCGGCAAGACGATAGGTTGTCGGCCCCACAATTTCCACTATCTTATAGGGTCCTTCCCATCGTGGATCTAGTTTTCCTACATTCTTGCAAGCCCCTACTCGTTTCATCACTAGATCTCCAACTTGAAAAGTTCGGGGATTTATCTTGGCATTGTAATATCGCGACATCCTAGCCTTGTACTCTTCCACTCGGAGGGCTACTCGGGCTCTATTTTCCTCGAGCAAATCAAGGGCGAGGGCTAGATTTGAGCTGTTGGTTACTTCCTCGTATTCCTTAACTCGCCAACTTTCTATGGAGACCTCCGAGGGCAGGACAGCTTCACATCCGTAGGATAGACTGAAAGGAGTTTCGCCCGTAGCGGTGCTTGGCATGATCCGATAGGCCCATAGTATACCGGGTATTTCCTCAACCCACTTGGCTTTGTGCCAATCAAGTCGGGCTTTCATGTTTTTCAAAAGGGTTCTGTTGGTCCTTTCAACTTGACCGTTTGCTTGAGGGTATCCCACCGAAGCAAAACGGTGTTTTATTTCCCAATGATCGCACCATTTTTGTAACCCTTGGTCCGTAAATTGCAGACCATTATCACTTACCAAGCTCCAAGGGACACCAAAGCGACAGATGATACTTCTCCAAAGAAAATTGATAACGGCGCCTGCGGTTATCCTAGCCAGGGGTTCCGCTTCCACCCATTTGGTGAAATAGTCAATGGCTACTAGTAGAAATTTCTTTTGACCGGAATCAGGAATGAGAGGTCCAAGTATGTCAATGCCCCATTTGGAGAACGGGCAAGGAGTAAGATGGGGTTCCCACGGGGCCGCGGGTTGATGAATCCGAGCGGCGTAAGCTTGGCACGGTTTACACTTTTCAGCATGGCTTTTATTGTCTTTGGCCATCGTGGGCCAGTAGTAGCCTTGTCGAATCAAGCGTCCGACCATGCTTTCGCCGCTAGTATGGCTCTCGCATGTCCCCTCGTGAGTTTCCCCTAAGGCCAGTTGGGCTTCTTCTTCATTAAGGCATCGAGCATGGGGACACGAGTATGTCCTTCGGAAAAGTATTCCATCTTTAAGGAAATACCGAATGGTTTTTCTGAACATCACCCGCTGGATATTCTTGTCCGAGGAGTATCCCTCAGGATCCTGCAAATAGGCCTTGATAGGAGTCACCCAACTAGATGAGGGATCTGGGATGGCATTTACTTCTTTGCCTTCCTTTTTTTCAGACTCGTTAACATGAAGTAGAGTAATCCTCCGAGTGTGTACGGCGGCTGTTTGAGTGGCCATTTTGGATAGGGCGTCCGCCTCTTGGTTTTCTTTTCGGGGAATTTGAACTATATCATATCCCTCGAACCATTCGGACCTTTGACGGACAACTCGGAGGTACTCTTGCATTCTCTCTTCTTTTGCTTCATATGATCCTTTGACTTGTTGGACAATCAATTGAGAATCACTATGGAAGAGTATTCTCTTTATTCCTCCTTCCTTTGCTAGTCTCATACCAATAAGGAGAGCTTCATATTCAGCTTCATTGTTAGAGAGGGGGTAATCTATTCGGATTGCAAAATGGAGCCTTTCATCCTCCCCTTCTTGATTTACAAAAACTATTCCTGCCCCCCGTGCGTGCTCACCGAGGACCCATCGACATAAGCGTACCATAATGGTTCTTTCCCCTCGGATCCGATGCCCGCAAGTTCCATTACAAAGTCTGCCAGGACTTGGGCCTTGATGGAGGGTCTCGGAGCGTAAGAAATGTCATACTCGGTGAGTTCTACGGCCCATTTTATTAACCTCCTTGATGATTCAGGCTTATTAAGAATTGTCCTTAGGGGATGCTTTGTTAGCACTGTAATTGGGTGGGAAAAAAAATAGGGGCGTAGCTTGCGGGTCGTAGTAACCAGTGCTAGGACGAGTTTTTCAATCTGGGTATACCTGGTCTCGGCTCCGATGAGGGTTTTGCTGACGTAATATACCGAACAATGTTCTCCATCTTGCTCTTTGACCAACACGGCGCTAATAGCTTCTTCTCCGACCGACAAATATAGAAATAGCTCTTCTTGAGGTAAAGGTTTTACCAGCAAGGGTGGTTTCAACATGTACCTTTTTAGTTCTCCGAGGGCTTCCTCGCACTGGGGGGTCCATTGAAATTCCTTGACATTTCGAAGTATTTTGAAGAAAGGAAGCCCTTTATCTGCTGACTTGGAGACGAATCGACTCAGTGATGCCATTCTACCAGTCAGCTTTTGAACGTCTTTCACCGTCTTCGGGGTAGGTAACCCCATGATGGCCTCTGCTTTCTCGGGGTTTACTTCTATTCCTTTCTCCGTAACCATAAAACCCAAAAATTTTCCTCCTCGTATACCAAAAGAGCATTTCCTAGGGTTAACTTTCATACCAAAGTTATTCATAATGACCAATGCTTTCTGTAGGTCCTCGGGATGCTCCTCAGCCGTGTTACTTTTGACTACCGTGTTGTCCACGTAAACTTCTACTGATTTTCCAATAAGTCCGGCAAACATAAGACTTACTAACCTTTGGTAGGTAGCTCCAGCATTTTTTAGCCCGAAGGGCATGACTAGGTAACAGAATGTGCATGCATCCGTAATGAAGCTAGTTTTATCTTGGTCTACTGCCGCCATCGGGATTTGATTGTATCCCTGGTCTCCATCTAAGGTTGACAGTAGCGTACATCCAGCGGTTGAATCAACTAACTGATCTATGCTCGGTAAAGGATAACAATCCTTCGGGCATGCTTCATTAAGATTAGTAAAGTCAACGCACATCCGCCATCTCCCTCCGTGTTTGGGAACTAATACGACGTTAGCTAACCACTCAGGATAAATAACTTCCCGAATTTGCTTTAAACTGAGAAGACGTTGTATTTCCGAGCGGATGGTTTTATTACGCTCGGGTCCCATTTTCCTTTTCTTTTGTTGGACAGGTTTGGCTCCGGGCTTCACATTAAGAAAGTGCTGGCATACCTTGTTGCTAATTCTCCCGGGCGGTCCTCTTTCCCATGCAAAGAGGTGATGGAATTGCTTGAGGAGGGAAATTAGTTGAGCCTCTATTGCTGATGTCATGTGAGTACCCATTTTGATCACCTTCTCAGGGCTTCCTTCTACCAATTCTACCATCTTTAACTCTTCCACAGGTTGGACTCGTGTTTCCTCGGTTTTGCGCTTCTTATTGTTTCCGAGGGAAGGTTCGTCTTCTTCCGAAGGGATGGCATTCATGCAACATTCCCTGGCTTTAGATTGACTTCCTCGGACCTCTCCGATTCCCGAGGAGGTGTGGAATTTCACTTTAAGATGCAAGGTGGAAAGGATAGCTTCAAAGGCTCGAATGGATGGTCTCCCACAAATGGCATTATATGTCCTTGAAGAAGCCTCCACTACCCAGAATTTGATGGGCTCCGTTCTCCGAAGGGCTCCCTTTCCCCATGACATTGGAAGAGTAACAGTTCCGAGGGTGTGACAAGTTTCCCCAGAGAATCCTACCAAGGGGACTTCAGCAGTTTCCAATTTTTCTTGTTTCAACCCCATAGCAAGATAAGTAAGCAAAAAGAGTACATCCACAGAGCTGCCTGTGTCTATGAGGATCCGTTGGGTTTCATACCCGTAGATAACGGCTGAAATAACTAACGGGTCTTCGTGGGGGTATATTATACCTGTGAGGTCTTCGGGTCCAAAGGTGATGTTAGGCAGCTTTGACTCTTGGACCGAGCAAACTGGGAATCCTTGCTCTACTCGTCTGGCTTCTTTCAAGTATTTCTTCTTTTTACTTTGGGGTGTCATCGAAATTTCACCCCCTTCAATCATATTGATGGTTTGTCCTGATGGGGGATTGTTTTTATATGAGTCAGGTGGAGGAGGTAAACTCCGGTACCCCATGGTCCGTTCTCGGGAGTTTTCCCGACGGTCTTTGTTTCTCTCTTGGGGTCGTGGGCATCCGACTATCCTTTCTCGTGACCTCCGACCGAGTGTCCTTTCTCGTGACCTCCGACTGGGCATCCTTTCTTCTTCTTCTTCCTCTTCCTCTCTCCGTGACCTCTTCCATACGTTTGTCTTGGGCTCCCCGAGATTACTTTCCTTGAGGTAATTCTTCAAGTATCCTATTTCTAGGAGACGAAGCACTTCCCTACGAAGGGTGGTACATTCTTCAGTGGTGTGTCCGTATGTTTTGTGGTATTTGCAATATTTCCCTGTGTTCTTATCTCGGTTAGGGAATTTAACTGGTACGGGCCAGTGAAATTCATTGCTACCTCTCATTATATTGAGCACTTCCGGGGGAGTGATAGTCATGGGAGGTAAGGGCACGGGTCGTAGGAATTTCTTAACCACCCCACCCTCGTCTTTACGTGGAGGAGGTTTTCCCTATTTACCCTTTTCCTTAGTCTTTGCTTCTCTCTCTGCGCGCTCTAGGTGCTCGTTATCCTCCTGCTCCATTTGCTTCTTCGTTCCTTCCGCCTCTTCCATCAAAATGTAAACTTCTGCTTTTTGCATAAGTTCATTCATGTCCGTGACACGATTGCCCATAAGGTATCTGAAGAAATATCCCGTTCGAAGTCCTTGAGTCAATATGTCCGCCATGATGGTCGGACTAATGTTGGGAACATCTAGTGTTTCATCCGTGAAACGCTTTATATACCCTCGTAGGGGCTCATCCTTTTTCTGTTTAACGGTGAATAGATGTGTGGTGGACTTGGGGTACCTTCGATTACAAGCAAACTGTCGTACAAACAAGTGAGCTAATCGGTCAAAGCTCGTAATGGAACTAGGTGGAAGATGAGTGAACCACGACTGAGCCCGCCCTCCGAGGGTAACAGGGAACATGCGGCATAACACATGGTCAGGGGCGGAAGATAGGTCCATTCCGACCAGATATTGATGGATATGGTCATGTGGATCCCTCCCATCAGCTTCTCCGGTATATAGCGGGATATTGATAGGTCGCATCCCCGGGGGGATAGAGGCTAAAGCAATTTCGGGTATGAAATGAGAGGTCTTGAATGTGGGATCCTCCTCAGGGGCCATGGTTTTCTTGAGATCACCCAATTCTTTTCGTAAGTCGTCCATCATTCCCCACAAGGAGTGTTCAACATCTCATTGATACTCCGAAGGGCGGGAAATTTCCCCCCGACCCCTTTCTGGGGTCCTTTCAGAATAAACATACATTCGGGGCACTTGTCGGGGTTCCTGATGCCAAGGGATTGAGTTTGGGTTCCGCACCGCCTGAGGTGTATCCCTCTCCGAAGGGAAATTTCTGTCCTCGGAGGATATAGAGGACATGTTTCCGAGAGGTTCTCCCCTCCGAGGTGCCCATGTAGCATCTACAAGTCTTTCGTAGACAGATCGGGGAATATTAATAAAATCTCTCGTACCTGATTCATAATTGGACAGAGTTTCTTCCGAGTCGCTGTAATGGATCGAAAGATTTTCACTTTCGAAGAGATCATCCATCCTAGTCGATGTTTGCTGAATTCTCTCGAAGACAGATATTATGGCGTTCCCACAGACGGCGCCACTTTGTTAACGGGTTTAGAATTATTCCCTATTTAACGGAAGATATTTATATTGGGTCGGAATGCCCTGTCCGTGATTCAGAAACAATCGTAGATGGAAATGACTGGAAAATAACTAGAGATACAAGAATATTCGCTTCCTTTATTCACTGAACTTTTCCTCCTCTTATCTTTGTGTATCTGTAGTAAGTTGTGCTAAATTAAGCTTAATTCTCTTCTTCTATTGATCACCTCCCTTTATATAGACTTTGATAAGTGCAGGTGTCATTGTGCATGTGCTTTAGTAAAGACAGGTGTCGTTTCATTGATACAGGTGTAAAAATTAGGATAAGGTTTATCTCTTAATCTACTGGATGCTGACTAGACCCGATTTTGTGCTTTCCGATGGCTTCGAGGATCTCCAATGAGTGATTATTTTGGGGACGCTATTCTTCCGAGGGCTATGCTTTTATTGATACATAATGAAAATGCTCGTATGGAAGTAAGGACTGCTGTGTATGCCTTCCGAGGGGTTTTATCTCCCTTTCTTGACTCGGGTTCATTCTTCAACGATCTGGGGCGATCTCCGAGGACATAATGCGATAACGTAACAGGATCTCTGATAGTATAATGTGATCTCCGTGGGCTTGATTTGATCTCCGAGGGCTTGATTTAGTCTCCGAGGGCTTGATTTAATCTCCGAGGGCTGTATTTGCTCTGTTTGAAATGAGACTTTTCCGTCTAAGTTCTCGGAATATATTTATTAGGCACTCTTGTTCTTCATTTCTGGTTTTTTTTCTGAGAATGAGTCTTCGGATGATGGTCCGAGGGCAATTTTCATTGAGGAACGTGATCCGAGGGCAGTTCATACTGAGGAGTGTTCAGCAAGGAAGTTTTCTTGTAGGTTCAGGGGACTCGGGGTCCGTTGTGGTCCCTCTTGGCGCATTGGTGGATATCGGAGTCGCGCGGATCCATCGAGGTTTGCTCTTTTTCCGATGCCGCGTTGATATCTGTTTTTTACTCACCATACTTTCCAAGGGACGCTTATGTTCCTCCTCGTGTGCTCTTATATGCCTTTGTTAGGTCAGTAACCTAGAAGTAGGGCAACATCCGAGGGGGTCTCCTTATTAGGAGTGGGTACATCTCATCGGAAGTACTCGTGACAACTGTATTGTCCATTTATTGATTTTCCGATTAGGATTAACCTTCTTCTTTTCCCTTTTTTTTATTTTTTATGGTTAACATATATATTTATTTTAGGGATAAAAGCATCAAGCCCCCTGAACTATGCACGTTTTTGCGACTTGCCCCCTAAACAAATTTAATAAGCGTTTTGCCCCCTAAACTATGCACGTCTGTTCGATGTGGTGATGTATCGAATGCTCTAAGTTCGATCTAAGGACGTATCGAATGCTCGGAGTTCGATGTTGGGTAGGTTTTAATGAGTCTTGAATGCGTGCTTAGATTGTCAGGGGACGGGGTATATATAACCACCGTTCCGCGGGCCCCATTGACAGTTACAAAAAGTGCATCAAACCGAATTGGTTCGATGCTCATTCCACATCGAACAGGTTGCGTTTGATGTGCATTTCACATCGAACAGTGCATGTTCGATGTATTATTCAGCAGATTGGTGTTGCTGGGCCGGCCCAATACATGATATTGGGTCAATCCTAAAATATCCCCATCACATAGTCCCCCAGTTTTGGAGACGGTGTCGATTAGAGAGAGGCTTCCACACTTATAAAAATAAGTCCTTGATTTGCAGACCGTTACGCTTATATTTTGAAAATGATGCCCCCGATTGGCAGTGGATCTCGAATAGAGATCGAGTTCCAAGCTTCGAAACTCTATCGTTTTGTTCAAAATCATGCCTCCAATTGGAAGGCGGTCAATTGCATACAACCTCGGTAGGTTTTTTGTACGGGTTTGAGATATTCTTAATCATAAGTTTCTTTTGAGCGGATCTCATTATATTAGTTTGTAAGCTCCCAATCGAAGTTAAGCTTACAGTTGAACGTGTTGGGTTCTATGTTCAACCGCATCGAACGGTGATAGTTCGATGCGTATTCTGCCTGGATCCATCGCGGATCAAACCAGGGGCGTTCGATGTTGAATTACGTGTCGAATCATGGTAATTCTATGCGCTTCTCTAATGGGCTTGATGGGCTTTTTGCTGCCTATATAAGGTGGAAGGGGTGGTGCGAAGCTCATTACTCTTTTGGCCAACTTACGCACAAGGGTAAGTAACATCGATATGGCACATTTCGATGCGAGATGCATCGAACGTCTTCCATTCGATGCTTGATGCATCGAACGGGGAGTGTTCGACCTAATGCCTTAGAAAAAATGTTGCTATTTTTAGCGAACTATATAGGTTTTGCACCTCATTTCTGATATTGATTTTTGTGTTTTCAGGCAAATTGTTCGAATAATCGTTTTTGCTCTTCCACCGTTAATTAAGGTAATTTATTATGTGCTTACTTGTGAGGTTGATTTATAATAGCTTAGCACGTAGTCATTTTAGATATGTCGCGTTAGTGTTGCGAGAGCCGAGAGTGACGTATTCGCTCGCAGTCAGCTTTTTCTTTTTTATTTTATTTCAGTTTCTCTCGACCAAGATGATGAATTCTGAGTCAACTTCTGGGAGCGAATCGAGTAGCATCTCGAGCTCTGGTCCAACGAACTCTGTGGTGGGCCCTTCTAGTGCTCCCGCGGGTTCAGGTATGGCCCTAGGAGGCGACTACGAGCCTATTGACATAGATTATGCCGAGTCACCCGTGGATAATAGTCCCGGTGTTCCCGTTGGACAGTCATTCTCTCGGGGTGAAGATAATAACTCGCAAACATCTTCATCTAAGGATAAACGTGCCTCTAGTGAGGCCGGTGAAGATATTGAGCTCATCAATAGGGAGTTTGATGATTACGTGGAGGTGCCAGGGATGGCATATAACATGTACGTGTCACACTTGCAGCATAGTCGTTCTCAACTTTGTGAGAAATTTAACATCCCGAATAGGTATAAGTTAGTCATTCCTGGTCCAAATGACCGCATGGACAGGCCGCCACCCGGGCATTTGACAGTGTTTGTAGGCAACTCCTGAATGAGTTGCGGTTCCCGATACCAGTTGAGGTAAAGATGTTATTGAGGTCAATTGATCTTGTGCCAGGTTAGCTTATGCCAAACTCATTTGGCCATATCATAGGTTTTATCATCGTAATGAAGGCCTTACGCGAGCCTCAGAGTCCCAATGAATTATGGGCTCTTTTTGAGGTTGCCTGGAGGGAGGAAGGTTTCTACCATGTTAAGGCGATGAGGAATCGCAAGCTTGTGAATGGCGAAGCCACTGGCTATGGAAAGAACTGGAAGAGACACTATTTTTATATCCAGGAGAGTTACGAAGATGAGTTTTTAGCTTATCGTCGCGACTGGTTTACCAGTTCTAGGGTTGCGATACCACCCGGTGTTGCCCCGACCTCATGGGATTGCGATTTTTACCCAAACTTAGTACAGAACCACCTTTTTAAAGTTAAAAAATTGGTGGAAAGTCGTGTTTTGTCTTTAGCTGGTCTGTCCCCAGTTCCGTATAACGGGAGGTTTACACTTGGTATAATATTGCGTTTTTAGTTGAGTTTCTAGTTCGTGTTAATACTATGATGATTCTAATAGTGTGATATTTTTGCAGTCGACTATATCATAGATCGACACGCTCGCATGAACTGAGTCGTTGCTGCTGATCAAGAGACTTCTCAGACTACCGTTGTTCCTCCGATACCTCCCCCCAAGGAAGAGAAAGAATAAGGGTAAGAAAACAGCAGTCGGGGCATCGGCGTCGGCCCATGTTGAAGCTCCAAGTGATCCTTTTGAGGATATTCTGGGACGGGATTGTGATATTGCGCCTCCTACTGCTAATTTTAGCCAAGCGAGAGGTTCAGAAAGTATGGCGGTTGACCGAGGTGATAGTACTGAGGTTGCTACCCAGGCCAAGAGGAGAAGAGTTCATCCGACTCGTTTTCAAACTGGGGGGTTGTCCTCCCTGCTGCGTGGACGTCTGTTCCGGATGTTGGGAGTGCCCCTTGTCCTGCGGAGGGGCCGAATGTGGGGGTGGTACTTAGCCACGGTCCACGTGCCCAACTAGGTGGGTATGAAATTTCGTAGGCTGCTTCCATTGATGCCCTGAAGGTCCTTCTTCCCAATCTTGATGTGTCTTACCCAGTTTTTGCGGGGGAACAGAAAATGGTGGATCAGAATGCTCTTCATTTGCTAACAGCGGTAATATATGTTTCTTTTTGAGTGAATTGTTGTATGATTGGTTCGTGAATGTTGACTTCTTTGGTTATTGTCTTTTAGGGTGGCGGAATAGTGGACACCATGTTTGCGGCCCTAGTCCAAGCTCACTAAACGGCCACGAGTGGACAGCCACAGGGTAGAGGCGAGCTCCATGGTGGAGACATTGAAGCCTTAAGGTCTGCTCTTGATGCGAAGGAGAAGGCCTTGCAAAAAGTCAAGGAGTATGCCGCGAGAGACCACGCCGACAGAGAGGCGGTGAGACACGCAAAGGAGGCTGTTGATCAACTCCAATCACAGGTATCCAATCTTTTGGCTAGGAAAGGGGAGCTGGTCAAGCGAGTCGCTGAGCTCGAGAAAGAGATGGCGGCCGAGAAAGAGAAGGTTGAACACGACGAGGGTTTTGGCTACTCATGTGGCCTTAATGAGGTAAAGAATTTTAATTTTTTTGTATATTTGTATTCTTTTATTCTTTCTTATTAATTTCCTTTGTGCTCGTATATGTTTCTGCTCAGCACAGGGTGGAAATTGCCGAGGCATTCTTTCGGAGCAATACCTTACGAGAAAGTAGGGCTCGTGGGTGTGCCCGTGAAGCTCGTAAGGCTCAGGTCCATACTGTGCATCAATTCTACAGCAGCAAGTACGTTCGAGGGGGCTTCAACCCTGAATGGATGGATCTCAGTTTGGGGCCTAATCGAGAGGTTTTGCCGCCCTATGTGGGTGATCGGTCCATTTCTCCGGATGAGTTTGCCGTGCTTCTTGAGGACAACAACCTTGTCCTTAGTGGACTCTCTCCGCCGCCTCCTATGCCTCATGTTTATCCTTCTTCTGAGGATGAAGATGATGCTGACGCCTAAGGGAGTTGGTTTTTATTCTATTTTGTAATGAACTATTTCTATTTCGTTTTTATGGTGTTGCGTCGCCTCTTAATGAGTTGAATAATTTGATTAATTGCATGATTGTTTTTCATGAATTTTTGCGTTGGTTTGTTTGATCTAATACTCGTACTCGTTGTCTTTTTATTTCAATTGTTAATGTTGCTCTTTTAATTTATTTTGACAACTTGAGCATTCTTCTATATTCGTGGAAATTGGTCCGTTTCGCTTCGAATTATAGGGTTATTGTTTTATTCAACAGGGTTACAACCGCTCTGCTTAGTGTTATTCCTCGTGGGGATAGGTATTGTTTGTTAATTTTAGACAAAGTATCCTTCTTTTTCATATTTTTGGATGGTCGGTATCATTCACCTTTTTGGACGGAATATCCACTTCTTTTCCGTATTGCGGGATTCGCGGTAACACTTGTAACTTTTGGGATTTGCAGTATCTCGTGCCACTTTGGATAGATTTTTTGTCCCTCTTTGTTGTCTTTTGGGATTTGTGGTATCTCGTGCCACTTTGGACAGAGTTTCCGTCCCTCTTCATCGTCTTTTTGGGATTTGCAGTATCTCGTGCCACTTTGAACAGAGTTTCCATCCCTCTTCGTCATCTTTTGGGATTTGCGGTATCTCGTGCCACTTTGGACAGAGTTTTTGCCCCTCTTCGTCCTCTTTTGGGATTTGCGGTATCTCGTGCCACTTTGGACAGAGTTTTCATCCTTCTTCATCGTCTTTTGGGATTTGCGGTATCTCGTGCCACTTTGGACAGAGTCTATGTCCCTCTTCGTCGTCTTTTGGGATTTTCGGTATTACTTACCACTTTGGACAGAGTTTTCGTCCCTCTTCATCGTCCTTTGGGATTCGCGGTATCTCGTGCCACTTTGGACAGAGTTTTTGTCCCTCTTCATCGTCTTTTGGGATTCGCGGTATCTCGTGCCACTTTGGACAGAGTTTCCGTCCCTCTTCATTGTCTTTTGGGATTTGAAGTATCGCGTGCCACTTTTGACCGAGTTTATGTCCCGTTTGTTGGAGCAAATCATCTTAAGCCCTACATTGCCATCTAGGACTGAATGTTCGTCCTTATGCGTCGTATCTAACAATGTTATGTCATGTATAAAGGTTGATTATGCAATTTGAATGGATTTCATATAGATGGATTAGTCAAAAGGATTTCTCTTGGAAACGAATTCAAATAATGGGAGTAGGGCGGAGCTTGATTTTATAGCTCGTTCTGCTTTGCTTCCTAATGTAGCCCTCCGAGCTCAAGTCCTCAGTGTCCCTGTTTTAAGCTAATACACGTTTGCCCCTCATACTCGTCATGGCAGACGGGACGAATAAATATTGTTCAAAATATTCAGGGTACTAAGAACTTGCAAAAAATTAAACTAGAGCACTTCAGTCAATGTGCTCCATCTTAATGGGAGCCAATGCCTCCATTGCTTCTTTTTCCTTCTGTGGCCGCGTTCGTAGCGAGGTCACTTAGCATTTCCATCCTTCAATATGGTCCACTATCACTTCACCTATGTCGGCAGGAGTAGAGAATTTCACCATTTGGTGGTAGGTCGATGGTAATGCTCGGAATGCATTCAGTGCGGGCCTTCCTATGATGTTGTTGTATGCGAAATGCACGTCGACAATTACATAGTTTGCCAGTAGTGTTTTTCTTTGCGGCGTTGTACCTAACGAGGTAGGAAGCATAAGTATTCTGAGAGGGACTATCTCTGGACCTCCGAGTCCGTGCAGTGACGTTCTCACCGGTTCCAATGTCTGGTCTTTCAATCCTATTTTGGCCATAGTAGAGTTGAATACCACGTTGACTGAGCTACCGTGATCCACCAGCATTTTCGTGACTCCATAATTGGCTATGTCTATAGCTACCACCAACAGGAAATTCAGTTTTGACATTTGAATGGCTTGGGCGCTCAATTTTCGCAGGTTCGTGGTCGAGAAGGTGATCTCTTCCTGCGGTACTTCCTCGATCCTTAGTATGCTGGCCATGTTGAAAAATTGTCTGATTTGACGAGCCTCAAAATCTTCTTCCAACTGTTGGTGGAATCCGCCCCCCTTGGGCCTCCTGATATCACGTTTATCATGCCTTTTTCTGATGTTGCCATTCTCAATCTGAGGATAGTTGAACAAATGTGGTTCATCAACCATTCTTTGTTTGTCCTTCATGGGTGATGGTGTTCTATTTCTGTCGGCGTTGTCCTCTTGCTCCTGCATCTTTTTGACAAACTCCACGAGGTTGCCATCCTTTAGTAGTCGTTCGATCTCATCCTTGAGATCCTTGCAATCTTCGATTTCATGTCCCTTCTGATTATGGTACTTGCAGAAGCGAATTGAAACCTTGTTGCCCTGGAATCCTTCATCTGTCTGGACTATTTCAGCCACCCTTTCCTTTTTTCCGCCCCGAATAGTGTCATGATGTTAGCATTAAGAGGCGCGTACCGCTTAGGCGAAGCGTCCCGGTCACTGTTGTTCATATTCATGTTGTTGTTGTTTCGGTTTTGGTCTTCCCTTCCTCGTTCCTTCTCTTTTGGGGGTGCAACGACGGGCACTTTGGTTGCCATCATCTCCTCAAAGTGGACCACCTCTTGCGCTATCTTGTTAATTTCTTCGATAGTTGTGGGTTTGCGTCTGAGTAAATCCCCGCCAAAGACTGTGTTGTTGGTCACTCGGAAGAGTATAGTCACTATCATCTCTTCAGATGGGCTGTCTATCCTCAGCAACTTCGCATTGAAACGTCTCATGAAGTCCTTTAGACTTTCATTGGTTTCCTGTTTCATGGTATATAGATGGGAGTGATCTAAGACCAATCTAGCTTGACTTGAAAATTGATCTTCAAACATTTTCCTTAGTTATTTGTAGCTATTGATTGATCCTGGAGTAATCCGACTAAACCAGTCCATTGCTCCTCCTGATAGGGTTATTGTCAATGTTTTAGCCTGTATGTTCTCTTTGAACCCATACAAAGACAGTTTTCTTTCCAAATGGAAGAGGTGATCGTGGGGATTAGACTTTCCATCGTAATTTTTCAGATCAGGGATCTTCTCCCCGTGTCCTAAGATCTCCGCTTCTATCTCTTCAGAGAACGGGCTGCTCATCGGAGCATCGCCTCCTTGTCCCATCCGGGATTTAATTGCAGCTTTCTCTCTCTCAAGCCTCTCCAGTTTCCTGGTTATTTTATCATTTTCCCATATGCACGTCTTTGGTCGTCTTTATCCTCTCTCCTTCTCGGTTCGTCCTTTTGATTTCCTCCATTTTCTTTCCTTCTTTTCTCGTGGTGCCTTCTCAATTGCATCTCGATTGACTTAGGCCTTTCTCTGTGGTCATCGCGGGCTGACTTTTCTTTGTTTTATTGTTCTCCTGATGCAGGTTTGCTCTTTTTGTCGTCCTGCCACGACTTCTCCTAGTCTGCTCCTCTCGGAGCCCTAGCCTCAAAACCTTGTTCCCTTACGGTCTCTGCATTCCTGACAGGCGGCGGTGTGCGCATGGGCGGCGCGAGGGTCAGCACTTCTGTCAATGAGGCCTTAACCATTGCCATGATTTCGTTTCTCAAGTTATTTGGGATCAAAACAGTAGTTGATGTCGCCCCAGTTGCACCTACTTCAGCTCTCGGTGCCTCCTCGCCTTGGGGCCCCAGCATTTCTTGCCTTGTGGGCGTTTGCACCCCAGCTGGTTTTATCGATGGTTTCATGTTATTCGGGATGGTCTGGTCAGAGGTCGCCCGCTCGGCCTCTTCATTCTGGCCCTCTGCAGCTCTATTGCGAGATTGGGTAATTCTAGAAGTCATGCCTAATAAACTGGAAAAATATGATGTTCCTACAGACGGCGCCAATATTTTGGTCTTATTTCGTTCAGGTAACAAAACACCGTAAGACGTTATAATTAGTGTACAAATAGCCAAAATAATGTTAATCAATTAATAATCGGACTAGCTTGGTCCGGAACACCTAATACAAGCTTACTAGGTAAAACAAGTAAATTACAAAGTCAAAGTTGTGTATCGAATCGGTTGCGTTCGATATAGGCGTATCGAACCGTGGTCGTTCGATATTAAATATAATGCAGTTGTCCTGTGTCAAACTAGAGTGTATCGAATTAGCCTGATTCGATGTGGTGTTAAGTGTCGAATGCAAGGTCTTTGATATGGTGTTGTATCGAATGCTCTGAGTTCGATTTAAGAACGTATCGAATGCTCGAAGTTCGATGTTGGGTAGGTTTGAATGAGTCTTGAATGCGTGCTCAGATTGTTAGGGAATGGGGTATATATAACCACCGTCCCGCGGGCCCTATTGGTAGTTGGGGAAAGTGCATCGAACCGAATCGATTCGATGCTCATTCCACATCGAACAGGTTGCGTTCGATACGCATTTAACATCGAATAGTGCATGTTCGATGTACTATTCAATAAGTCGGTGTTGATGGACCGGCCCAATACATGATATTGGGCCAATCCTAAAATATCCCCATCAGGGAGGATAAAAATCCTAGTTGATTTGAAAAGATAACTCATATCGCTGCATGTGAACGAAGATAGTGAACGTTCTCTTTTTGTCCTTTTTGTAAATACCAAAATCTCTTTTGATCTCTTTTGTATTTTATTCATTTAATCATTTTTAATTAAAATCCTCCAAGAGCACTATAAATTGCACAACAAGAAATTTAGTTTTTTTCTTTTTCTTCTGTTGCTTCCGTGCATAACCCAATATGACAATCAAATGACATTACACATAGACACTAAATTGAAAGAACTTCTAGAAAAGTCCATAAGAAAGGGAAAAAAAAAAAGGAAAAGAAGGGGATGCATTTCAGTGATTTTTCAGTGATACACGAAGGTTCTATATATGAGTCTAATATTGATGAAATGTACATGAGCTGTTACCAAAATTTATAATTGCTTGTGAAGTCATTGCGCCTTAATATAGCGCATAGAGATTTCCTATTTCCTACCAAGTGGGAGGAAACTTTGCGACGTATGTTAGCAGTACATCTCAGTGCTAAACTATTGTAAGAGAATTCTGAGGTATTTCAGTGCAATGATGAGTGTCTAAAGTACGCATTTTTAGACCTCATTATTACGAGTTACATGGATAGTTTCGTGAGTAATTAGTTTATTTCAGTTCGTTTTTAAGTTTTTCAGCTTTTAAGAGTTTGTTGGTGAAAATCGAGTATTTTATTAGAGAAACAAGCTAAAAGAGAATGAATGCACACAAGTCTATAGAACAAGATCAAATGAAGAGTTCAATTGATGAAACGACAAATGATTTGGGCAAGGCAAATGAGGTAGAGCCAAAGCACCAAAGCTACACAATGAAAAGAAGTTGAATGAAGTCATTCATTCAAATATATGGTGACTCTAAGATAAATATATAACAAATAAGCATAACAAGAAGCGTAGCTCCCACCCCTAAGCTTAAAATCATGCGATGTCCTCATTGCATAAAATAGAAATAATCTAAAAGTGCAGGTATTCTGGCAATGTTAGATTAATACTGAGAAATCAATGTTAGAGTAACATTGCTGAGCAGAATCCGATTTACAATCTTGTTGATATTTATTGTTATTGTTTTGCCTTATTCATTTAACTAATTGAGTTCCACAGTTGTAATTGTCTTTGATTATTATTCAGGAAACTTGTCATAGGTTGGACGCTCAAGTTTCCAAGAAGAAAAGTTTCCTTAATTCAGCAAACCGCTCTACAAGGAAAAAAGAGTTCGAGTGCAACTAGGAAAGCTTTCCAAGTTGAGTCCTGACTTGAAGAAGGAGTCTTTCCTTAGTTAGATCATTAACGAATGAACTATTATTCAAGAAGGACTGCGAGAACAAGGAAGAGGAGTTCGAGAAGGAAACAAGGAGAATTACCAACCGTGTACAACACACCTTGAAGTCCAAGTCAAGAACCTATATATAGGTGTGAAGTACATCAAGACAAACACGAGACAAGAGCTAATCAATCCGAGAGATGTATCTACAAGTTGTTGAGTGTTGTCTTGCTTTAGCAAAGTTTGTGAGTTGTTAGAATAGATCTAAGAGCGAGGAGCTTTTAGAGATAGTCGAAGCAATTATTGTGTGCTTTGCTTAGTTTGATTAATTTGAGAGTGAGGAGCTTGGAGAGAACGACTTTTGTTAAAACCTTAACGGGTTATTTTGCCTACGGCTCAGAAGTTAATATAATCTTATATTCACTTCTTAAACTTGGTGTTTGTTTATTCCACTGCACTATTACTCTGGTCTGTTGTTAAAGTAACATCGGTAGATTAACAACATACAAAACTGCTGTTAAAACTCCAGTGTTAAGTTAACAACAACAACGTATCAACCCGATCCACAATTTCAATTGGTATCAGATCCAAGCACCAACTTCACCAGTGTTTGGCGTTGATACGTCAAGATGGACAACTCCAACCCCAATACAAGCAGGTTGCCAGTATTGGAGGGTCCCAACAACTATGCCTACTGGAAGATCAGACTCAGAGTCCACATCAAATCCATCGACCTGAGAGCTTGGGATGCAGTACTAGAAGGCTACACCATCCCTTACTTGCCAAGAGATGGATATGCTGATCTGGTACCTAAGCCAAGAGGACAATGGACAACCAATGAGATTTCTCTCTACAACTTCAATGGAAAGGCTCTCAATGCTATTTTTGGCTGGGTAGGTAACCATATGTTCAAACTTATTCAAACTTGTACAACTGCCAAAATTGCTTGGGAAGTTCTTGAACTACATTGTGCGGGTGATGTGGCTGTGAGGGACTCTAAAAATAGAAAACTTTTGAGAGACTTTGAGAAGATAGAGATGAGTGAGGATGAAAGCATTGATAGTTATTTTGAGAAACTTCTTGATATTGTTAATCAGTGTCAAAACTTAGGTTTTACCATCCCAAATCAAATAATGGTCTATAAAGCTCTTAGAACATTATCTTCTAAATAAAACTGTCAAAAGAATTGCTATGAATGAGTTTAAAGATCTTGCCAACATGGACTTCCAAGCATTAATGAACACTTTAAAAGAGTTTGAACTAGAATTCCTAGGAAAGTCCAGTAAACAACTTGTTTTAGCCTTACTAGGAACTAGCTCAGATTCTACAGGAATTTATGAGGATTAATATGAGTTGATCTCTTCTAACTATGGGAACATTACCAAGAAGTTTAGTAAATTAGGCTACAAAGAGAAAAATAAAGAAAAGCAATCTGGTAATGCTGCCCTTGGTTATATTAAATTGCCCCCAAAGTTTGTAAAGTACATGGCATCTAAGAGCACGCCTCAAGATGTTGAGAAATTGAAAGATGTCCAGTGCTATGAATGTAAGGGGTATGGTCACTTTAAACATGAATGTGCTAACACCCTCAGAACAAGAGGGAATTCTCATTGGGTGTGTGTAGATGACTTCAATGAAACTGACTTCGAATCTGGAACAAGTGCCGATGAATAATCAGAGGAAATCAACACTGCGGCGCTTTGCACTCGGATCACCTGGTTAGGAGAAGACTCCAGAAACTGCCAAAAATCTCAATGTTACTCTAACATTGGAGAACCAACAGCAAAGCAGGAAATCTTCTTTGGAGACTGGAACAACAATGATACACAGGTTAACTATGATGTACTCTTGGATTGTGATGATACTAACTTCGATTGTTTTCATGGCTCAGTTGATCTAGAAGAAGAGTACTTCAATGAATAAGAACTGTCCCATGAGGAAATTCTAGATGATCTATATACAACTTTTCTCACACTTGAGAGAGAGAATGTCAAACTCATGAAGAGTAACAAAGCACGGAAGCATGACATTGAATGTTTGAAGAACATGTTGAAACTCTATGAGAGAGACCTTGACAAAGCTGAAGCTGAGCTGAAAGAGGTAAAGGAGAAACTCAAAAAGGATTCACAGACCAAAGCCAAATGGAATGGAGGTACTTCTAAACTTGATGAGGTACTAAGCATGAGTAATACAGGTACATATGGTCTGGGATTTGTTGAGAAACCTTCCTCTTCTAATGTTAATTCTGCCTATTTAACTACAAGCTTTGTTAAAGAATCTGGTAATAAGAGTTCTGGTACCATCAACACTGTAAAAAAGCAAACCTACTTTTATATGTCGGTACTGTTTTCAACCAGGCCACATTAAACCATTCTGTAGAAAATTCATAAAAGAATGTGGTAAGAAAACAGCCTATGTGTCCAATGTTAAAACTACAACAGGTTCTGATGTTAGACCAACATTAGGTGCAGGACAGAAAAGTAGAACTTGAGTAGAAAAAGCTAAAACCCCTAAGATTAAAATTGTATGCAATGTTGTTTTCTCTGCTGTGTACTCTAACCTTTCATGTAAGTGGTACTTCGACAGTGGATGCTCAAGACACATGACAGGCAGCAAAGAGAATCTTAAACAAATGATACCTTTAAGTGCTGGAACAGTGACCTATGGAGGTGGCACCAAAGGAAATATCATTGTCAAGGGGATACTAAATATTGATGGATTCCCACCCCTGAAGGATGTGTTGTTGGTAGATGGGTTAAAGGCAAATCTAACCAGTATCAGTCAGCTGTGTGATGATGACTTACTGGTTACATTTGACAAAGTTTCTTGTGATGTTTATGATAGTGATAATGTTCTTGCTATGATAGGTACTAGATCCAAAGATAACTGCTACCTAGCCCAAGAGGAAGCAGAGTGTTTCCATGCCAAAATAGATGAGGCTTCTATATGGCATAGGAAACTTGGACATGTTTACTACAGAAACCTTGAGAAATTGCAGAAAGTTGATGATGTAAGAGGCTTACCTAAGTTTTCTTGTCCAGGTAAGCTTGTGTGTGGTGATTGCCTCAAGGGTAAGCAAACAAGAGTTGTTCATACACCCCCTACAGGTACAGAATGCTAATTCTAGATCTAGTAGGTGTTTTAAATTGCTACACATGGACTTAATGGGTCCAATTGAGGTAAGTAGTCTCAGTGGTAAGAAATATGCCTTTGTGATTGTAGATGACTTCTCTAGATACACTTGGGTAAAATTTCTTAAAGAAAAGTCTGAAGCTTTTGATCAGTTCAAAATTCTTTGTGCTAGTATTAAAAACTTGTATGGCTCCTCTGTGACTAAGATTAGGTCTGATCATGGTAAAGAAATTGAAAATGCTAGTTTTGATAACTATTGCAATGCTAAAGGTATTTTCCATGAATATTCAGCTCCTAAGACCCCTCAGCAGAATGGGATTGCTGAGAGAAAGAACATGACTCTTCAAGAGATGGCCAGAGTTATGCTCAATGCTAAAGATGTATCCAAAAGACTCTGGGCTGAAGCTTTAAATACTGCTTGTCACATTAGTAACAGGGTGTACCTTAGACCTGGAACTAACATGACTCTTTATGAACTCTTGAAGGGTGTGAAACAAAATATTGCATATTTTCATGAATTTGGATGTGATTGTTATCTGCTTAATGACAGGGATTATCTAAGTAAATTTGATCCTAAAAGTGAAAAATGCATCTTTGTAGGATACTCTGCCAATAGTACTTCATTTAGAGTCTACAATCCTAGATTGAAGACAATTCAGGAATCAGTGAATGTTGTGTTTGAAGAGTTCACACTCGATACAGGTACTGATGACATCTCAGTTCCCAATGTTGGACCAACAGTGGAAACCGAGAATGTTACTCCTGACAATGTTACACCAACATTGGAACTGGAAGCTGGAAACATTGAACAAGAGACAGGGAACGATGTTAGACTGACACCAGCGAGATCTAATATTAGACTAACAGCAGAAGACTCTCTCTCAGAACATGAAGTTGCCTCTGAACCTAGAAGAGATCCCCCAGCTAAGATTCATAAAGATCATCCAGCATCCCAGGTAATAGGTGAACTCACTGAACGGGTAAGGACACGCAACAAAGAAAGACTTGATTATAGAGATATGGTTAAATTGTGTGTCTGTATGGACTTCACTTGTACTGTTGATAATGCCTCTTGTTTTGTCTCCTCCATAGAACCTAAGAATGTGAATGAAGCCCTCCTTGATAACTTTTAGATTAATGCCATGCAGGATGAACTATTACAGTTTACTAAGAACAAAGTCTGGATACTGGTACCTAGACCACCTAATGTTAATGTAATAGGGACAAAGTGGATATTTAAAAACAAGAGTAATGAGGAAGGGGTCATAGTTAGAAACAAAGCTAGACTAGTTGCTCAGGGGTACACACAGGTTGAAGGTATAGATTTTGATGAGACCTTTACTCCAGTTGCTAGGATTGAATCTATTAGGTTACTTCTACCCATAGCATGTTGTCTTAAGATAAAACTATACCAAATGGATGTAAAGGGTGCATTTCTGAATGGGCTAATTGATAAGGAAGTATATGTTGAACAGCCTAAGGGATTCACAGATCCTAAGTACCTCAACCATGTGTACAAGCTTGAAAAAGCCTGTATGAACTTAAACAAGCACCTAGAGCATGGTATGAAAGACTTAAAGAATTCCTTTTAAGTCTTGGCTTTGTTAGAGGTGAAGGAGATAGAACACTGTTTGTTTTGAAGAAAGATTCCCATGTCTGTATAGCTCAAATTTATGTGGATGACATTGTTTTTGGCTCAACTAACAACTCTATTTTAGAAAAACTTGTTGAATCAATGACAGGGCAGTTTGAGATGAGTATGATAGGAGAATTAAATTTCTTCCTTAGTTTCCAAGTAAAACAAACAGGTAATGGGATATTCCTAAGTCAGGAAAAGTATGCAAAGTATTTGGTGAAAAGGTTTGAATTGGCAGATTCAAAGCCTTGCAAGACTCCCATGTCTTCATCAGTGAGGATATCCGAGGATGTTACTGGTGCCAATGTTGATCCAACATTGTACCGTTCAATGATAGGAAGCTTACTCTACTTTTCTGCTTCAAGACCTGATATAATGTTCTTTGTTTGTGTGTGTGCTAGGTACCAGGCATGTCCAAAGCAGTCACATCTGATTGCTGTGAAGAGAATCCTTAGATATATATCTGGCACTTTGGCCCTTGGGATCTGGTACTCTTATGACACTAACACAACTCTTGTAGGTTTCAGTGACTCAGACTGGGCAGGTGACACTGATGATAGAAAGTCTACAAGTGGAGGATGTTTTTATCTGGGGAACAACTTGGTCTCATGATACATTAGAAAGCAAAATTGTGTGTCGCTCTGCTGAATATGAATACATAGAAGCAGGCATTTGTGTCACCCAGTTGGTATGGCTTAAACACATGCTACTTGATTATGGGTTAGACAGTGATACCTTACTTATGTTCTGTGATAATCTTAGTGCTATAAGCATCTCTAAGAACCCTGTGCAACATTCTAGAACTAAACATATTGATATAAGGCATCACTTTCTGAGAGATATGGTAGAGGATAAGCTCATTGACATGAACACATTGAAACTAACAATCAGCTTGCTGGTATGCTCATTAAACCCTTAGATTCTGAGAGGTTCTTCAGTTTGAGGAATTCTCTTGGCATGTGCATTGTCTAGGGATGTTAGTACACTAGTGTTGACATAACACCACTGTCTAGCACTGGTTATTGGTTGTGGTGTATCTGTAATTCTTTTATGTTTCTTTTTTGCATTGCATATTAAATCTTTGTTGGAGATTCTGTTGGGTTGTGTGGTTAATCTGTATAAATAGCTGAGTTGACTGGTGGACAGGTACATATCAAGAGTTTTGTAAAGTAAGAACTCTGTTGTTAGTCTGTGAATGTTAACCTAACATCTGGGAGAAGTTGGGGTACACAGAGCTCACTACTCTGATGTTATTCAGTTGTGACATATCCATGTTAGGTTAGACAAAGCATGAAGAGAAGTTGGGGTACATGAGGTTGAGAGCTTCATTGTCACTCAGTTGTGCTTATTTTTGTGTTTTTGTCTATGTCCAAGGTTATGCATGATGGTGATCCTTACTACTGGGGTGCTTTGAAGTTTCGATTGCTTGCATTCAGTAGCATTGTTCACTTGGTATTTCACTTGTAACAGGTTGGTAAACAAGTATGCGTGAGGAGTTGGAGTGAAGAAGTATATGATAAATGTATTGTCTTCATTCAGTTCCTTTGTACTTGCCTAATCTGTAGTTGATGGTTAAGTTGATGGGGTGTGTAGAGTCTTGTGCTGCCCACATTCAGTGATGAAACTATCCTTTAACATTCACTAGTTTTTGTTCAAAAGAGTTCATAATAATTGTAAAAGATAAATTGATAAGTCCTGATCCCAGTCAGTAAAGCTGTTTGTACCTGGTTACCATCACCCAATGTTGTTCTAACATTGTTGCATTCATTCTAGTTCTGCATTATTTCCTTGTGTCGGTTTGGGCTTAGGGGGAGTAGTAATCCTAGGAAATCATGTGTTGAGGCATACTTCATGAGACCAACTGCAGGTAAAACACTACGTTTTGTGATCTTCTATGATGTGGGAGAATCTTTTCCCTAAATATGTACATCCACTCTGTGTTTTTCTGTCTGATTTGTCACTTATTCATACTGATGATCTTAAACTATGTCTTTGTACCTACGTACTTAGTTGAGGTTTCAGATCAGTATACAAGATATCTCACGCTCTCACATATGTCGTTTTGGATGAAGCCTTGCACCTACAACTTCCCTCCCTGATGTTAACTTGCCAATGTTAGTTCAACATTGAAACATTGTAACTTATAAGTTTTCAGGTTTGGAGACTGCACTGGTTATGTGTTAACCTAACATTGACACGTGGTAAGTTAAACATGGGTGTGATCGTATGACAGTGGTCCGATTATTTTGGTAACATGTTACAACACCACTATCACTACTCTTCAGCTGATTATCTATATAATTTGCCCTAATCTCTTCTTACTATATACGCGTTCAAAAATTTTGTGCAATCAACATTCTCTGCAAATCAAGATTCTTCTTTTCTTCTCTAAATTACTCTAACAATGGCACAAAAGTCTTCCATTGATGCTCTTGTAGATGCTGCTGAGCAGATTGAACAGCCAGTATGCCGCAGTACCAGACGAGCAACCACTGAAGTTGTCTCCGCCGCCGCACCTAAGAGGAAATCCACTTATCAACGGCGCAAAGGCAAGAAATCCGCAAAGGGTGATGTTGGCTCAATATCAAAAACTGCTAAGCAAACATCCATTCCCACCAACACTGAAAACGAGGTAATGATGGCTAACCCTACTCAAGATATAACTGCTGAAATTGGTATTGAGGGGGAGAAAGAGGCCCATGTTGTTGCTGTGGGTGAGTCTGAGGTTTTGCATGAGGTCCTTGAGGGTAATGTTGGGGATGAGTATGTGGTTGGTACTGATGAAGGTGAAAACTTTGAGGTGAATGTTGAGTCGTCTGAGGCTAATGATGTTGAGTATAAGAAGAAGAAGAAGAAGAAGAAGAAGAAGAAGAAGAAGAAGAAGAAGAAGAAGAAGAAGAAGAAGAAGAAGAAGAAGAAGAAGAAGAAGAAGAAGAAGAAGAAGAAGAAGAAAAAGAGAGCCTAACTCTCTTTGTCTTATCTACTGCTGCTAGGAAAAGAAAGGGTAAGCAGGTGGTTGTTGAATCTTCTGAGTCTGAGTCGGAAGAAGAAAAGGAAGAAGAAGATGATAAGGAGGAAGAGGAAGAGGAAGTTGAGGAAGAAGATCAACTGGTAGCTGATGACCCTGCTGATGTTACTCCAACATCAGACAGTGATGAGTATTTTGATGTGTTTGATGGGGAGTATCCACATAAGCCTTATTCTGGCTTCTATGTGTCAGCTGAGGTAGAAGAACAGTGGGAGGCTTATCAAGCCAGGGTTATTCACATGGAGAGGAACATTGATGAGGAAATGTTCAAGGAAAATAGGTTGTATGGGTTGCTTGAAGCTAGGGGTGTGTTGGGCTCTATGATGAATCAGTCATCATATGTCCCTAATGTGATCAGAGAGTTCTACATGAACCTCTCTTAGTGGGTGTGCCACCAGGGCTCTCCCAAGTTTGGTAAAGCTTGGGTAAGGATGAATGTCTATGACATTAGTCCTTCTCTGATCAATGAAGCTTGGGAACTTCCTGATCCTGAGGAGACTGAGGATCCTAGCATGGATGAGGTGATTACTGACCTCACTGGTGGACTCACAAGGAAGTGGAATGACAGTTTTCCAACTACAAAGCTGACCTCTTTAAGTGTTGTACTACACAAGCTCTCCACCTACAACTGGCTGCCTTCTTCCAACACCACTGTTATGACAAAAGAATCTGCAAAGTTGGTGTATAAACTGAAGAATGGGCTGAGTGTGAACATAGGGGAGAAAGTTTTGAGGCACATGAGGGAGGTCACAACAAAGGCAAAGGGAATCATTCCATATCCCTCTCTGATATCCAGCATTCTGGTGAAGCAAGGCTTCAAGACCAAGAAGACAGGGGGTTGGATCAAGAACAAGGCCAAGATGATCATCACCAGGAGCTACTTCACTCAAGTCAAGATTCAAGACTTGCCCTGGAATCCCAATGCAGAAGCTAGGCCAAGCAGGAAAAAGAAGAAGAAGACTCTCGAGTTTGCTGCTTCTTCTGTTCCAGTGTCAAGTGGTGAAAGTTGCTCTATGATTGCTGATGCATTTGTGGAGGAGACTCTGGTTTGGCTTGACAGAGAGTACAAGGATACCCAAAGAGAGATAGCTAACAAGCAAGTGAGGTTGCAGGAGATTGAAAGCCTCATGAAGCATTTGAAGGATCTGCCTTCCTCACAAAAAGAGGGAGAGTAGATCAAATTCAAAATTTCTGAGTTCTTTTAATTTTCTGTTTTCTATTGAAGTATGAACAATTCTATTTTCTTTGCATTTTTCTGTTTCATTCAAGGAGTGTGTTCCTTGCTACTTAGTATGGTCTGTAATTAAGTACTTTTCTATATTGGTACTTAGTGTTTCTGCTTATGCTATTGAACTGTGGTTACAAAGTACTAACTCTGTTTTGCAGGTGTTAACTGTTCTCTGATGTTAAGTTAACATTGAGATGTTCAATGTTAGAACATATTCCTGGACTCAATGTTAATCCAACATTGACAAAGATGGATGTTATGAGAACATTGAAAGTATCAATGTTAGAATAACATGGAGTTAGTCCCTTCTGATATTCAGGGGGAGTGTACTTAGTTTTCCATTGTTATAAGATAGTGAAGTTTGTCTGAATAATTTGATCTGATTAGAACAGGTTCTTAGGTTTTGTGATTAAGGCAAAAAGGGGGAGATTGAAAGTGCAGGTATTCTGGCAATGTTAGATTAACATTGAGAAATCAGTGTTAGAGTAACATTGCTGAGCAGAATTCGATTTACAATCTTGTTGTCATTTATTGTTATTGTTTTGCCTTATTCATTTAACTAATTGAGTTCCACAGTTGTGATTGTCTTTGATTATTATTCAGAAAACAAACTTGTCATAGGTTGGACGCTCAAGTTTCCAAGAAGGAAAGTTTCCTTAATTAAGCAAACCGCTCTACAAGGAAAGAAGAGTTCGAGTGCAACTAGGAAAACTTTCCAAGTTGAGTCCTGATTTGAAGAAGTAGTATTTCCTTAGTTAGATCATTAACGAATGAACTATTATTCAAGAAGGACTGCGAGAACAAGGAAGAGGAGTTCGAGAAGGAAATAAGGAGAATTACCAACCGTGTACAATGCACCTTGAAGTCCAAGTCAAGAACCTATATATAGGTGTGAAGTACATCAAGACAAACACGAGACAAGTGCTAATCAATTCGAGAGATTTATCTACAAGTTGTTGAGCGTTGTCTTGCTTTAGCAAAGTTTGTGAGCTGTTAGAATAGATCTAAGAATGAGGAGCTTTTAGAGATAGTCGAAGTAATTCTTGTGTGCTTTTCTTAGTTTGATTAATTTGAGAGTGAGGAGCTTGAAAATTGAGAGAACGACTTTTATTAAAACCTTAACGGGTTATTTTGCCTATGGCTCAGAAGTTAATATAATCTTATATTCACTTCTTAAACTTGGTGTTTGTTTATTCCGCTGCACTATTACTCTGGTTTGTTGTTAAAGTAACATCGGTAGATTAACAACATACAAAATTGCTGTTAAAACTCCAGTGTTAAGTTAACAACAACAACGTATCAACCTGATCCACAATTTCAGAATCAAAGCATAGATGAGAGGACTTTCCTGATCGAGTTCAAAGGACACTTGTTGTACTGGTGCTGGTACTGCTTTCTTCATTTTTCACGCTCCCCTCTCAACTCCCTCCAATGGTGGGTGTTGTTGCTCAAGATATGCTCCTTGATTTCTTCCAACTAGTGCACTAACTCAGCGCTCTCTTGCTTTAAACAATCTTTCACATGTTGTAGTTACTCATGAAACGTCTTTCGTTTCTTGTGCATTGGTGACGAGGTTTCTTCAATTAACTAAATTGCTAATGATTCGTTAGTGTGGAATGTCGTTTCGGTCACTTGCCCTGCAATGTGATTTATGAGATATGTATTTAGGTGATGAATGTCTGTAACAGCTTTTGGACAACCTTCTTTGATACAAAATGTAGTGATAAGTGCTCCAAAATGCATCAAGTGTGGTGGATCATCAGCAGTGTGATCCCCAATAGCCTTGATTATGATTTCCACAATGTTAGGTGTATCTACTCATTTAATGCTCGTCACAATTTTTGCTTGTTCCCATGAAACTTTTCCTTTGTTGGCAACAGGTAAAATTCGTGAACTTACGAGCAAACAAAGCTTTTTAAAACAAGCTTTAGGTAACCTATAATCAACTTTAAGCATGCACTGTCGGTTGACTTGAAACAGTATATTGTTTATGGTGAGTTGTTTTGATGCGGCTTCTTTTGATATATTCTGGTATGTGCTCCACATCTCCATGGATTTCTTCTTCAGGTTGTAATGTTCATTGATACTTTCTATAGTGAAATAGGCATCATGAAGTCGGATGATGGTAGATGATTCCCTACGATCATAGTGGGCATAGAACTCACATACTAGGTTGTCATTAAAGTGCAACTTGCTCCAAATTGATTCTCTTCATGCCAATTCCCAGGACTGCAAAATCTTGCTCGTCCATAATGTCACTATTCAACAACTGGATGTACTTCTCATAGCACCTTCTTGATGTAAGTTTCGTCGAATCGTAACTTGGTTGTGTCATGCTAAGTTTCTCCATTGTTGTCGGTTTTCCTGTCTTTGGATCCATCATAAAGTAACTACCAGATGACATGTTCTTCTACAAAAAAATAAAGAAAATAAAATTTTCTTTCAAGAGAATTAATAAATAGAGATGAAATAGTCTTATTAGTTATTAGAGATAATCTAGAGTTATATATAAAAGAGTTCTTAAAAAATTTTAGAAATTTTATTTAAGTTGCATAACTCTACATAATAATTATAATTACAATGAGAATAATTCATATATCAATGGAATTTAATCATAAGAGAAGTATAGGTATGGTAAGAAATGTAACATGGAGATTGCTCAGCCAAATTCTGAAGATTCTGAATTCTACATGTCTCATATTACATTTCGTACTAAGAAACGTGGTCTGCAAGGAACAAATCAGGCATGATGTGGAGATCGAGCTTGGCAGACGTGATCATGACTTGACAGCGGTTTAGAACGCGGTGCTTTCGAGAACTGTGGTGCTACAGAGGTTAGGATGCAGCTCTGATCGCGTGTGTGAGGCACGATGTGAGAAAAGGTGGCGCATGTTCGCTCCTCAGATTGAAAAAATCTGCTATGCATGCTCTGGTTCGTGTTGTCCTCACTTTTGTCATCTTTCCTCTTGCTTGTGACATTCTCTTCTCTCTACTTATATCTTCTTTCACTTTCTTCTCGTTTCGTATCTCAATGGTTAGCTCAAAGACAATTTCAGAGTTTTATGCTATATATTACTCAAAATAGAATAACTAAAAATTTGACTAAATGCAAGACTCAAAAATTAAAACTAACTATTGTGGGTTGCCTTCCACACTGCGCTTAGTCTATTGTAGCGCGAGCAAAAGGAAACACCAGGAGGCTGCAGGCAAAAGCAGAGAGTAGCGCGATTGAGGCGCGTTGGCACTGTGATCGTGCCTAACAGGGAGTGAACTATCATTCTGTCTAATTAGGTTACGGATGCTGATGAAATTAGGGCATCAAGACTCTCCTATAAATAAAAGGGGACGGTCAGAAGCACAATACCAACTAACGACAACTTACAAGAGCCTAAAAACACTTACGAAGCTCTACAGAAACCCTGTAAGATTGTCTTTAGAGAGAAAACACCACCAAAATTATGTTCTAGTTTAGTTGGGTCGTTTTTTCAAAGAAAATAGTTTGTACAGAAGAAGATAGAAAAAAGAGTCAAGAAGATAGTCGAGCAAAGAAATTCCACCAGATGCGAGAAGCTTTTTCTTATTCTCATTACATTGTCTATGTTATCTGTTTCTTTATTGATTGTTGAACTCATGACTATGAGAAGCTAACATACTCGTTGTTTAGAGTAGGGGAGTAACTCTGATTTATGAATATGTTTATTTGGTTTGCTTGATGTGCGTTTGATGATCTTACATGTCTATATTAGATAGTTATTTATGTTGTATAGTTAGTCTTACTCTCATTGGGAATAAAGGAAGCACTCAATTAAGGGTCGTCCAGAGTGTAGATGCTAAGGTAGTTATATATATATATGCAATTTGTGATTTTGGTGTGCTAATGTAACTGATGCGCAAGCCCTAGATCACACTAGATCAATTTTAATTATGTACGTTTTCTCAACACGATTAAGATGAGTTAATTGGATAAAAGATTTAATATATCTTCTAAAACAATTGACAATTGGGCTGATCCGTTAAAATAGTAGGTTAGTAGAGACTCATAGTTTTATGGTTGGAATAGCTCCTGCCATAGGTCACGGATCTATTATACATGCAAACATCAAATTATCATCAATCAATGTAAGTAAATATAGGTAGTTTATCCATGAACTACTATGGTTAAGTCATTGTGAAACCCGACCTCAAAATAATCTTTATTATTACTGTTTACAACCACAACCAATCAATCAATAATTCAATTCTGCTTTAGTTTAGTTTGGTTAATTTAGCCTTAGTATAATCAATCCTCTCTTGCATTCATTAGTTTAATTGTTTAATTGTTTTAATTATTTTCCTGCATTCAAACCACAATCCCGAATTACTGCTTTTCTGCATCATACCTAGACCTCTACTGCACTCTAGAATAACTATTTTCTGCATTCTTCACCACTATCACCGCATTCATAAGCATTTACTACATCTTGTAAATACATGAGAAATGATCTTGATAATCCTTAGTGTCTTGAATTTATGTGATTCATACATAAATCCACCACTACCATAGGATACGATACTTGGTTTGTAACTATACTTACCATTTTATTATTACTTGATTTGTGCACTTGCAACGAGTAGGAGGAACTTAGATGTAACATTTGATTATTAAATCCCATTCTTTGTGAGTTACATCGAGGTCAATTCCCCAACCATCACAAAAAGAGGTGTGAACAGATACTACAAGTTGAAGTAGATCAGATGATACTCTGGGGTATGGGTTTATAGCACAAGTTAATGGCCAAGTGTGTCACACTATTTCTTTGACAACCAAACCACAAGTTTTGTTATAATGACGACGGCGAGTTGGAGGCTGAATATAGGGATTTGCAAGCACTTTGTAAAGATCTTTATATGTTCGTAAGTTCACAAATTCTACCACTTGTCAACAAAGAAAGAGTTTCATGGGAAACAAGCAAAAATTATGATGAGCATTAAATGATGAGATACTCCTAACATTGGGGAAATCATAATCAAAGCTATTGGGGATCACACTAATGATGGTCCACCACACTTTTTGGAGCACTTATCACTGTATTTTGTATCAAATAAGATTGTCTAGAACTTGATATTGACATTCATCACCAAAATACATATCTTATAAATCACATTGCGAGACAAGTGATCAAAATAACGTCCACTCTAATGACTCATCAGTAACTGAGACAACTGAAGAAATCTTATCACCAATGCACAAGAAACATAAGACATTTCATGAGCAACTACAAGAAATGAAAGTTCTTTTGGAGCAAGAAAATGCTAAGTTAGTGCACCAGTTGGAAGAAATCAAGGATCAATTCCAGAGAAACAACGCCCACCACTGGAGGGAGTTGAGACAAATCGAGGAGAGCGTGACCAATGAAGAAAGTAGTACCACCACCAATCTGACAAGTGCCCTTTGAACTCGATCAAGGGAGTCCTTTTATCTATGCTTTAATTCTTTCTATTTTATGCAATGAGGACATCGCATGATTTTAAGTTTGGGGGTGGGAGCTATGCTTTTTGTTATGTTTATTTGCTATATATTTGTCTTAGAGTCTGTTCTAGAGTCTAGTTTTTTTTTTTTAAAGATCGAGTCATTAGAATGAAATTCGAAGCATGAATAAGTAGGAATCAATGATGAGAAAACTCCCCTGATCAAGAATCATGCTCAAAGAATGCTCGTCGAGCTGTGAGTGTTGGTGCTTTCTTCATTTGTTATCTTTCTTTCAATGTGCCTCAACTCCATTCGTTAATGGTTGTTAGTATTCCGGATTTGCTTCTTGATTTATTCCTACTTGTTCACTATCTCTGCATTGTCTTTCTTCATTGTTTGCTCTGCCTCTTGAATGTGCTTTGTAAACATCTTTCATTTCTTTGGCATGGGCACTAGGACTTCTTCAATTGATGCAATAGATGAAGACTCGCTAGTATTGAACGTCTTCTCGACCACTTGCCTCACAAGGTGATTGATGGGATATGTATTTCAATGGTAGAGGTATGTGTTAAGCTCGGAACAACCTTATTTGATACAAAAGGTTGTGATGGGTGAGCCAAAATACATGAGACTTGGTTGACCATCGGTTATGTGGTCTTCAATAGCTTTGACTATGATCTCGTCAATGTTTGGAGTGTCTCATCTTTTGATTGACATCATAATCTTTGTTTGTTCCAAAGAAACTCTTCCCTTGTAATATGGTGGAAGCACCCTTGAAATGACGAAAAAATATAACTCCTTCTATGGTGCTTGTACATCTAAAAAGAAGCCTCTAACTCTCCGTCTTCATTGTAATGGAACGAGAGATAGGGTAGTAAGAGAAATCGCGAGATTCTGTTGGCAGTAAGCTGCAAGTAAGAATTCCAAAGTGCCATTTGATCTTCGTGCAAGTTGTAAATTCTGTTAACCGTCTTCTCATAGATGTACACCAATCATCCTCGTAACCAAGCTATGCCATCACCCTCTGTATAATGTGCATAGTATTTGTTCCATAGATATTCGGATTATGCATGTCTCCTTCTTCCTTACGCAATGAGAAACTTGTTCTCCAAGAAATAGGACACGCTCGACACGTCACGTCGCACGCCATGTAACGGGGTTGCTGCATTACGGTGGCTAAAACGTCGTGAGTCTCGCTGCTCCCTGGATGGGCAGCGCGGCTTGCGCCGTTCTTGAGTTGATCGGCACAGCCAACGCTTCACCAGTGCAGCCTGTGCGACTATAGAATTGAGCGGCATGACTCGCCGAACATTCGCACTGGCGCACGTCGTGTCGACTCTTGGTTACTAGTTCGTCTTCATACTTTGTTTTCTTCCTTATTTTTCTTCATGATTCCTTGACTTCTCAATTTTAAGCTCAACACATTTCACAATATTGTTTTATATGACTCAAACAAAAATATTAAATAGCTAAGAGTTAAAACTAAATTAAAAGACTCAAAATAAAACTTACCACATGGGTTGCCTCCCATGAATTCTTAGTTTTACGTCGGTTAGCTTGATGTTATTGTGAATGATTAGGGGTTCTAGGGTGCACCGACTGCACCTTGATCTTTTTCATCCTTTTCTTTCTTCAACTTCGCATCTCCATTGATGTTGATCTTTACATGATGTTCACTATATTGAAGCTCGCATTTTCAGGCAATGGGGAAATCTTGCTTCTTAGTGGCCAACACAACATCATACATTAGTCTAAATGATGTGTCGGGTGGTAGTTGTTGGAATTTATCCATGTACATCAATTCTCCACTTAGTTTATCTAACATATGACTGTTAACCATACTCATACCTAAGTAGTAGATATCAATCCCGTGCTTTCCTTCCAACCAAGATAGTGTAAATCCAACACCTCATTTCTCCATGTAAAGATTGTGAGCCTTTTCCATTATATCTTGCTGATCATTCCATGCCTCGATAAAAGTGGCTCCACGTTTCTATTTGAAGTACAAAATTTGTTCGCTCCATGACTTGGTGTGTAATCCTCCACAAAATTTGATTTGAATTCATTAACAATCATTGCCTAATCCATTCCCAGTTAGCCTCCACATTGTACCATGCTCTCGCCTTCCGTGTTAGCGAGCGGGGGGATATTCCTGCTAGCATATAGTCTTCCTTTACACCAAAGTAGCGACATGCCTCTTTAAATTCTTTTAAATGGGTGTTCGGATTGCCATATGGCTCTCCTACAAATTTTTCTCTCGTAATCGTGTGCGTCAATTCCACATTTACCTTTGTGATGTCAAAAATTGGTGGTGGCAGGGCTACCTTGTTGATATGCTCTTTGAGACTTGCATCTCATACCAATTTTCGATGTTGCGTTGATTTGTTGCGTATGGTGGTCGCAAAGGTTGTCCTTGTCCAATGCTTCAGTACTTCATCTTGCTTCCCCATGGTGGTAGAATTGGTGTCTTTCACCTTTGTCCATGATATCTCCTGTAAACACAAAAGTGTTTCTTAATTCCTGGACAAGTAAGCTTCAATGATTTTTAGCAGATCAATATCGTTACTCCGACAATGATGCCAAAACCTTGATGGGAACACAGACGTGGTGGGAAAATTAAGTAAGCAATTAAAGTGCTATATATATGTTCCTTTTCACAAGTGCACGGGCAAGTAATAATAAAATGGTAAGTATAATTGCGAACAAAGTATTGTATCCCAAGGTAGTGGTGGATTAATCCTAGAATCACTTAAATGTAAAAGCAATAATGGTTGTCACGGTTGCTACCCTCTTTGTTTGTAGAATAGATATTATATAAATGCAGAATACTCCAAATGTAGAAGATTATGAATGCAAAGTTTTGGAAAACAATTTTGAACGCAAAAGAACACTATAACTAAAATGCAATGAAAACAATGTAAATGCAGTGAGAATGGTTTTAATGCAGGAAAAAAACTGAATGCAAAGGAAAATAGATTACTAACTAAAGAAAAAAAAAACAAAATTGAAGATGATTGATGGTCAGTGCTTAAGTTGTAAACAGGTGATTAAAAGATGTTTGGAGGTTGGGTTTCACAACTGATTTATACATAATAGTTCATAGATAAATTACCTATGTTTCTCTGAGATGCTTGATGCTTGTTTGAGTTATATGTATCTAATGGATATGTGACCTTTAGATGGAGTTAGACTAACTGTAAATCCCTAAGTCTCTAATGACCTTCTGTGTTAGTGAAAGTATTCCATTTATCAATTGTTTTCGAAGAGATATTAAGTCTGCAATCCAATTAACTCATCCATTCGTGTTAACGTAACAGTTAACCCTAAAAAATAAATAAGGGATTATACGAGTTAAACAAAAGATTAACCTTAAATTAGGGATTAATCCCAAGGACGATACTATCATCACGAACACTCTCGTATGTCACATACCCTACTATGGTATGACGTGGCACCCGAAGAGATACTAGAACCCCTCGGATCTCACATACCCGATTATGGTACGACGTGACATCCGAGTGGGCACCAAAGCGTCCCTTGGAAAGTCAAGATGAATAAAAATAAGATATCAACGTGGCATCGGAAAAAGAGTAAACCCCGATGGATCCACGCGACTCTGATATCCATCACTGCGCCAAGAGGGGCCACTGTACGAGAATACTTCCTTGCTGAACACTCCCAAAGCCCTCGGAATCATCACCCCGAAGGCTAAATTCACAAAACAACGTCTTACTCAAAGAACAAATCACCAAAGTCACTTACCCCAAAGGCCCGAGCCAAGAAAGTTACTCAGCCAAGACCAAGAAGCCCTCGGAGAATTGTTCCCAAAGGAACCACTACTCTAATGACGACAAGAAATGCTCGGAACCCATACTACGGAGATCCAGATGCAAAAGAACAGCCTTACTTGCATGTTGATGCCCTCGGAGCCCACCTCACGAACAGGAAGAAGCGAATCTGCCTCTCGGATAACCTTACCAAAGAAGACGATGAGAAAATGACTGTCCCCGGAGCAGAAACCTCCTCGGACACCCACTTCACTTCAACTAGTGAACCTCCTCATGAAATCCAGTCCCTCGGAGAAAAGAAAACAGAAGATTCAGTCCACCAAAGAGAAGAAAACTGAAGAAGCAACCCCTCGAAACTCCTCGAAGCCATCGGACAAGATAAAGATCAGCCTAGTCAGCGCCTTGTCAACAAGATATACCTTATCTTATAGAAGGACACTTGTAACACATGCAACATTACACTTGTAACACATGCATAGTGACTCAAAAGCACCCTCCCATGCACCTTACAAGAAATCCTATATAAGGGGACAAGTTAAGAAAGGAGAAAGGGGGGGGAAAAAATAGCGCAAAAGACATATTGTGCACACAAACTCACTCGGAAAAAAGCATAAGGTCATACTTATGATCTTCGGGAGTGAGAAGTTCAGTGGATAAAGGCAGGATATTCTCGTAATTTTCCATAATAGTTATTTACTCTCTTTGAACCACGGATAACGGCGTTCCGAACTTATAAATAATTCAGTTAATCGGGTATTATTCCAAACCTTTTAACAAAATGGCGCCGTCTGTGGGAACGCCATGGAAGTTGTCTTCGAGCGTGTTCAAGAAAGCTAACCTACTATGGAAAATTTGTTCCACGGTGAAATCCACCCGCCCTATCTGGGCAATTCGGAGGAAACCGTAGCGAATCACCGCTCCGACGAGAGGGACTTCATCAACGTTCCCCGGTCCGTCTTTGAAAGACTAGTGGAAGCCACTACTCGAGTTAATCACCGAGAGTTCAAGAATCCCCTGGAAACAGTCCCAGGATCTCCGCACCAAGGAGATTACCTCTCGGAAGAAGGCGAAATTCATGCAAGAGGGGCACAGTGCCCTACCCCTATTTCGTGGTATCAGGAAACTCCTCGGAGGATGCCAGGGCGTTATGATCATCTAGAGGCTTCGAGGATAATCCGAAGAGAGGAAAGACCTCTCCCTGTATATCGGCCCACCCCCAGTATCACCCCCAACGGAGAGCCCACCTTATGGGGAATCCTTGAAGATCTACGAAAGGAAGTAGGAGATCTCAAGAGAACTGTAGGACCCAAGGAAGATCCGACGTTTAAGACGTCTCCCTTCATTCCCAAAATTGCTTCTGCTCCGATTCCTTCAGGAATGCGGCCTATTAATGTACCGTTATATACAGGAGAAGCCGATGGGAGAGATCCACAAGATCACATACATCAATATCTGGCAGAAATGGACATGTCGTCTGCCCCGGACTATGTTCTGTGTCGGGTGTTCCCCGTTACCCTCGGAGGACGAGCCCAATCCTGGTTCACCCATCTCCCTCCCAATTCAGTGGTCAACTTTGACCGATTGGCTCACCTGTTTATACGCCACTTCGCCTGTAATCGTAGGTATCCTAAATCAGCCACTCATCTTTTTACTATCAAGCAACAAAAGGATGAATCCCTTCAGGGATATATAAAACGCTTCACGGACGAAGCGCTGGATGTTTCGAATGTCAGCCCAACCATTATGGCTGATATTCTGACACAAGGACTCCGAGCGGGAGAATTCTTCCGATACTTGATGGGGAATCATGTCACGGACATGAATGAACTCATGCAACAAGCTGAAACTCATATTCTTATGGAAGAAGCTGATCATACAAAGAGAGGGATGGAGAAGGATGACAATGAGCATCACGAGCATGCGGAAAAGGAAACTAAGGCAAAGGAGAAAGGTAAAGAAGGAAAACTACCTCCTCGGAAGGACAATGGGGAGATGGTCAAGAAATTCCTTAAACCCGTGCCCCTTCCTCCGATGACCCTAGCTCCCGTGGAAGTACTCAACGTGATGCGAGGCAATGAAGAGTTGCGCTGGCCCCGGCCCGCCAAATTTCCCAATAAAGATAAGGATACGGGTAAGTACTGTAAATTCCATAAAACTTATGGACACACTACCGAGGAGTGTACTACCCTGCGCAAAGAAATACTTCGCCTCCTGGAGGCAGGATATCTGCATAACTACCTAAAAAGAGATAATCTCGAAGAGTCCAAAGTACATGTATGGAGGAGGCCCCAAGGAGGACCTGACGAGGAAGAAGATACTCCCCACCGGCGGTCACGAGAACAAACCTCGGAACATCGGCGGAGGTCCCAAGAAAAAACCAGAAAGCATCAGAGATCCCCCCGAGAAAGAACTGTCGCGCCTCCGCGGCAATCACGGGAGAGGACCACAGGGTATCGGAACTTACCTCCTCCTCCCGACACGTACGAAGTCAACCCTTCCTCGGGGCGGACGATTAACATGATAGAGGGAGGAGATATTTCCAGAATACCCCAAGGTAAGAAGACAAAATATCTCAAAGAAGCCAGACGAGCGGGACAAGGGCTCCCGGTATGCTCCGCCCAAGGGGCCAGATTACCAAATATCACTTTCGGACCCGAGGACCTGAAAGGTATAATCTACCCCCCATGAAGATCCTTTGGTAATTGAAGCTACTATCTATGGATTCGAGATCCAGCATATCCTCATAGATACGGGCAGCTCTGTGGACGTCCTGTTTTTTCCCCCTTATCTAGCCATGGGATTGAAGAAGGAGCAACTGGAGGTGGCCGAAGTTCCTCTAGTAGGCTTCTCTGGCGAAGCCTGTAACACCCTCGGAACCGTGACCCTGCCAATGTCGTGGGGAGAAGGAGCCCTTCGAAGAACGGAACCCACCAAATTTTGGGTGGTGGAGGCTTCGTCAAGGACGTACAACGCTATATGCGGAAGGCCCTCCATTCGGTCATTCGAAGCGATCCCTTCTACCCTCCACCTTAAGGTAAAATTTCCTACGTTAGCAGGCATCGGAGAAGTCCGAGGAAATCAAGCTAGAGCCAGAGAATGTCGAATGAATGCTCTACCCCCCGAAGAAGGCGAAAACCCCTCGGATAGCAGCAAAAAACGGAAAGTAGAAGAAACCCGAGTCCAACCCATTGAAGAGCTCAAGATGATAGAACTCGTGGAAGGAAACCCTGCTAGGGTGATCAAGATGGGCACTAATATGGAACCTGAGTTGGAGGCCCAACTGACATCTGTTCTAAAAGAATTTTGTCACCTTTTCGCATGGGAAGGAGGTCCCCCCGGACGGATCAGCAATAAGGTATGCCAACACTTCCTTAATGTGAAGCCGGGAGCCAAACCCATTCAACAAAAGAAGAGAAAAATGGGGCCCGAACGCAACAAGATTATCCGATCAGAAATTCAACGGCTTCTCAGCTTACGACAAATCCGAGAGGTCGTGTATCCCGAATGGCTGGCCAACGTGGTCTTGGTCCCTAAATCGGGAGGAAGATGGAGGATGCGCATTGACTTCACCAATCTCAATGATGCTTGCCCAAAGGACTGCTATCCCTTACCAAGCATAGACCAACTGGTCGACTCTACCGCTGGTTGTGCACTCCTGTCAACACTTGATGGGGACCAGGGATACAATCAAATCCCGATGGCATTCCCGGACCAAGACAAAACCAGCTTCATTACGGATGCAGGTACCTTTTGCTATCTAGTCATGCCCTTCGGACTTAAGAACGCAGGAGCTACATACCAACGATTGGTGAACCTCATGTTTGCGGGGCTCATCGGAAAAACTGTGGAAGTATATGTGGACGACACGGTCGTCAAAAGTCGTTCCGCGAGAGACCATCCCGAGGATCTACGAAAGGCACTGGCTATCATGGATCACTTTGGAATGAAGATAAACCCTAGGAAATGCTCCTTCGGTATCCGAGGAGGCAAATTCTTGGGATTCATGGTTACCGAGAAGGGAATAGAAGTCAACCCCAAGAAAGCCGAAGCAATTATTGGGTTACCAACTCCGAAATCCATAAAGGATGTGCAAAAATTGATCGGGCGAATGGCCTCCCTCAGCCGATTTGTCTCCAAATCAGCGGAGAAGGGACTCCCATTCTTTAAAATCCTTCGGAATATCAAAGAATTCCAGTGGACCTCACGATGTGAAGAAGCTCTCCAGGAATTGAAAAGCTATATGGTAAGACCACCCTTGCTGGTCAAACCTTCGCCCCATGAAGAACTCTTCGTGTACCTGTCCGTAGGAGATGAGGCTATCGGAGCGGTATTGGTCAAAGAACACGATGGGGAGCATCATCCGGTCTACTACGTTAGCAAAACTCTCCTCGGAGCGGAAACCAGGTATACTCTGATAGAAAAACTTGTACTCACTTTGGTCACCACGGCGCGGAGACTACGCCCGTATTTTCTCTCCCACCCGATCACTGTCCTGACTAAGCACCCTCTACGGGCAATTCTCAATAAACCCGAGACTTCGGGGAGACTGATAAAATGGGCCGTCGAGCTAACGGAGTATGATATCTCCTATGCCCCGAGACCTTCCATCAAGGTCCAGGTGCTAGCGGACTTTGTAATAGAACTTACGGGAATCGAAGTTGAAAGGAAAGAACCTCTGTGGCTTGTCTACGTGGACGGTTCCTCCGTAAATACACATGGCGGAGCCGGAGTAATCTTGATTAACACGGAAGCCGAGGAGGAGGCGCTACATTTCACGGTTAGAATTGATTACCCCGTATCCAACAACGAAGCCGAATATGAAGCCCTCCTTATGGGAATGAGGCTCGCCCGGGAAGGGGGGATGCGAAAAGTCCGCCTGCATAGCGACTCTCAGTTAATTGTCCAGCAAGTTCAGGGAACATATGAAGCCAAAGAAGAAAGGATGCAGAGTTATCTTCGGGTAGTCCATCGGGCCAAAGCGTGGTTTGATGAGTATCAATTAGTGCAGATTCCCCGAGGGGATAACCAGAAAGCCGATGCCTTGTCCAAAATGGCTGCACAGTTGACCACCATTCGTACTCGGAAAATCACTCTGTTACATATGAGCGAATCGGAGAGAGCTGAACATGAAGAGGTGAGCGCCACCACGACAAATCCTCTGATAAGCTGGATAACGCCCATTAAAGCATATTTGCAAGATCCTGAAGGTTACTCCGAGGACAAATCTGTCCGACGAATGATGTCTAAGAAGACCATCCGATACTTCCTCAAAGACGGAATACTATTCCGAAGGACGTACTCTTATCCTCATGCCCGATGCTTAAATGAAGAGGAAGCTCAACTTGTCCTGGCGGAAACTCACGAGGGGGTATGCGGTAGCCATACCAGTGGCGGAAGCATGGCTGGACGGATAATCCGGCAAGGTTATTATTGGCCCACGATGGTCAAGGATTGCAAAAACCACGCGGAAAAGTGCAAGTCATGTCAAGCTTATGCCCCTCGGATTCACCAACCAGCGGCTCCGTGGGAACCCCATTTGACCGCATGTCCGTTCGCCAAGTGGGGAATAGACATATTAGGTCCACTTATTCCCGATGTTGGTCAAAAGAAGCTCTTACTCGTGGCAGTAGACTACTTCACCAAATGGGTGGAGGCAGAGCCCTTAGCACGGATAACTGCAGGTGCGATCATTAACTTCTTGTGGAGGAACATTTTGTGCCGTTTTGGGGTCCCTCAGAGCCTGGTAAGCGACAACGGCCTGCAATTTACTGACCAAGGGTTAGAAAAGTGGTGTGATCATTGGGAGATTAAGCACCGTTTCGCTTCGGTGGGATACCCCCAAGCCAACGGACAAGTTGAGAGAACCAACCGAACTCTCTTGAAAAATATGAAGGCCCGACTTGACTGGCACAAAGCCAAGTGGGTTGAAGAAATACCCGGCATATTATGGGCCTATCGGACTAAGCAGAGTACCGCCACAGGCGAAACCCCCTTCAGCCTATCCTATGGTTGTGAGGCGGTTGTACCCTCCGAAGTCTCGATTGAAAGTTGGCGAACCAAAGAATACGAGGAAGTGGCCAACAGTGCTAACTTAGCTCTTGCCCTTGATCTCCTGGAAGAGAGAAGAATCCGAGCCACCATTCGGACTGAGGAATACAAGACTCGGATGGCACGATACTACAACACCAAGGTAAAGCTTAGAACTTTTCAAGTTGGTGATTTAGTGCTAAAACGAGTCGGAGCCTCCAAGAACGTAGGCAAGCTTGAGCCCCGATGGGAAGGACCCTACAAGATAGCGGGAATTGTCGGACCCGCAACTTATCTACTTGCCAACTCCGAAGGCGCCACTCTCAGCAATACGTGGAATTCCTTCAATCTTAGAAGATATTATGCTTAATGTAACATCATCACTGTTACATAAATAAAACTGTTTGTTTATAAATAGATGGTTATGATACATTCAATTCTGATAGGGTACATAGGTTTGCAAAACAAAAATGGTAACCTTACACAGGAAATCATTATAAGCAACCTAACCCCAAGGAGCCATCTACTATAAATAAACAATCATCGGACCCCGAAGGACCCCTTACTACAAGTTAACTACTACCTACTACAAACTACTCCTCTCGCAAAGGACACTTCCCTTCTCGGATTAGGCGATGGCGCTGTTCCTCGGATAGGGTTAATGGATCCGCCAATAACGCGCCCTCGGAAGCCACGGGGTTATCTTTAGGAAAGATGGGGTGAAGACTAAGTTCGGGAATAACCAGGCCCACTGGACACTCTGGCAATGCTTGAACAGCATCCGTACCAAGGAGATACCCAATGCGGACCAGATCACGCATCTCCTTTTGTAAAGACTCCCTCAAAGCCGAAGGACCCGTGATATCCAAAACAGCTCGGACCCGGGCCACCACTAAAGCAACATCATTTGCACGAGTAATCTCCAGCACCCGAAGAGTTTCCGCATCCCGTTCCCAAGTCGTCTGCAGTAATTGATCATCGGAGTAGCGAAGCTGACCCTTCAACTCTTCCAAACTCGCCTGAAAACTCGTCACCCGGGTCCTCTCTAACATCAACTGGCGCTCCACCTCCCAGGACTTATCCTTCTCAATCTGAAGGACCATCTCGTGAATCGCCTTAGCAGCTTCATGCTCTTCCTGCAAGCGGGAAATCTCCGTCTGAGCCTCCAACAAACCATGCTCTAACTCGTCCCGACGGCGGTATACCAGGCCAGGATCCGAAGAGGAACATCCCTGAGATCCGATGGCGTCTAGCACCATGTATATCTGGATGGAGACGAATGGGTTACTACAGAAGAAATAAAAGGTGAGTAATTGAAAATTGCAAATAAAATGAGTATCTACCTCACACAAGTTTTTGCAAACCAAGTCCTGAAGGCGAGAGGAAGGAAGGGTCCTCATGAGCTCACAATCCGTAACATTCAGCAGACCACTAAGAAAATTTCGGCAAAACCCCGATACCTCTCCGAGGGGAGAAAACTCCGGATCACCACACAGAGGAGAGGAGCCCACGGGAGGAAGATTCCCTCCGAACAGCGGCGCGGATACGCGCTCGGGACCTCCCTCCACAGCATTCACGATATCGGAGATCCGAGGAAATGGTTGCGACACCAAAAGAGGCAATGGGTAATCTATCGGAGAGAGAGCCGCAACCGGATTTTCTACCCTAGGAGGAATCGCAAAGCTCACTGGGGGGCTGCCACGGGCGAACCCTCCGGTTCCTGCCTCTCCGAGGAAGGGTCAGTCCTCGTAACAGCCACGAAGGTATCGGAAGCGCCCTCCGACGCCCGCCGCATACCATGCAGAGCTCGCCCCAGAAAAACACCCTCAAATGGATTTATGGAAAAAGCCGCCATCTCAGCACCTATAGACAGGTATGGAGTATATGATGATCCCGAGGGCACACAGATTGATAAAAGAGGAGTCGACAAGCATATAGACTTACGGAAATAGAAGTTGTCGTGAAGAGGACGAATTGGCAAGTTCTCTCTCCTTATTCCCTCTTGAAGACCTGCCAGAATAAGAGCTTCAGGACACGCAAGCAGGCCGGTGATATCATACGAGCCAGAAAATAACCCGAAACGGCTCAGTTCCTCCCACTCCCGCCCCAACGTCTCGGATATGGGCGAAACGTATCCCAAGCCCCATCGGATGGGCACTCCCCACGATCGTGCCGAATGACCTTTCGAACGGACGAAGAAAAACCTCTGCCTCCAGTCCCCCCTACGAGTGCGAGGATTGGATGTACCCGTGAAGGCTTTCTCGACGTCCCGATAGGCCAGGCTGAAAAAGGGAACTCCATCCGAACAAGGCCGAAGGATGAAAATTGCCCCCACCCGATACGGGGACAGGGTAAGGTTAAGGAGCTCGCAGCATAAAACGTATCCCACTAAGAGGCGATACGAGTTGGGTGTTAACTGGCTCGGACAGATTTGCCAGTACTAGAAGAGCGATTGAAGAAAAGGGTGGAAAAACACCCGTAACCCATAGTACATTTGTTCACAATAGACCGTTAAAAATCCCAAAGGAGGGTCATATGCTCTCTGATCCGGAGAGGGCACGATCACGTCAAAATCATCGAAATTCAGATTGTATTCCGCGAAAAGAGTCAATAGAGACTCTCCATACACAGTGCTAGCGGCAGAACCAACCCATCCCCGACCTATCAACCTTGAGGGGCTCAAAGATACTAAGTTAAATACAGAACGCTCATCGGCAAGAGAATATGGCTCCCGGCCCAGGAACACATCCCTTATATGGTCCATCCTTCGAGAATCCGTGTACGATGACCTATTCCCCACCCTTGAAGACGAGCTTGTCCCAGTGGCCACTTGATTCTCAGCCAGCCTGTCCCACTGCCCCGGGAAAGAACTTTCTGAGGACGCATTATGAACCTGGGATCCAGGGACAACTCGAGCACGGCTCCGAGGAGAACTACCTGATGAGGTGGACCCCCCTTGCCTATGATGTAGCGGCATCATCTTTTATAGTAAGTTCTCTGTTTACTCTTATACGAAAATCGAAGAAAAAGTATTGAGAATGATTATGAAAACAAATGCCAAGCCCTGCAAGAGTAAATGTCTAGAAGGAAGGATTAAAATGATTTATCTGCTAAAGCAAGATAGATTTTAATGATGAGTATAAGTACCACTGTTAGCATATTATATATGATAAGCTAATCCCGCAAAATGAAGCTGGAGATGTTCAATCCATTTACAAGGGCGTGACACGTGCTAATGAGTGTCTCTAATTAGGGATAAATAACTCTAAGTACGCATGCAATCTGACACGTTCTGCTAAGTCACGTACTTAGTCAGCAAATAAAGAATTTTGTCTTAAGCTCGGTTTTTTAGAGAAAGTTAAAGGGATAAGTTTGTATATATAAACACGCTAATAGTTTATTACTATCTCAAGCTAATGGACAAATAAGACAGAATAGAAAGGGAATCGGACAAATTGTTCATTCATAAACCCGAGAAGCTCTCGGAAAAGTCTACAAAAGCATAAAAAAAAAAAAGAAAATCCTATTCTAAACCCCTTGTACTCGGAGGAGGCGGGGACGGAATGACAGTAGACCCCTCGGGGAGACTAGCAGATGGACTTGGAGGCAAAACCCCACTCGGGCTGGCGGCCCCCAGATTGGACACAGTCGGAGGAGGAGCGGGAGAGTTCCTGGGCGTCATCACAGCATCAAACATCTCCAGAAGGTTCTGAACCTGCTCGGGAGACGGCCTAGCAAGCTTCTTGACGTCGAAAACGCAGCCAAAATTCACCCCCGAAGGCACCACCTCACGGGCTACGGTGGCACACTCTAACCATCCCCATAACATGTGCCCAAGTGTATCCCGAGCGGACAGGGAAGTAAATTGACGCTCTGCCTCTGTTACCGCACCCTTAACGACCTCGTCAACCAGAGCTTGCACATCTTTCATCGGCATCACATCTACTAACTTCAACGTCACCAGCTCATGCAGCCGCGATTGAAGCCCCTTCTCTCTCTCTAAACCCTCGGACTTCTCCTTCTCCAGAGCTTCTATCCGGGCAAGAAGGGACCTCTCGGATTCTGCCTTTTCCTTCTCCAGACGAGATAATTGTACTCGGACAACCCCCTCCGACGCTTCCAGTTGATCATAAGCTGATTGTACTCGCTGCAGCGTGAGACGCATCACCTCTTTCATCTCCTGATCCTCCTTCCATTTGAAGTCGTAAGCCTCCAACTTGGTGTGAAGGGCCTCGTTCATGGACTCAACCTCACGGAGTCAGGCCTGGAGAGAAGTCACTTGTTCTCTAAGGGGACCCACTTCTGCCACCTCCTTCGAATGGCGCTGCTCCACCGCGGTAATTACCTCCCGGGTCTTCTTAGACTGCATGACAAAAAAAGGAATATAAGGAAGAATGCAGGGAAATCACCTAAAAATAAAACAACCAGAGGACAAGTACTTACGATGGCTTCCATCCAGACCGTGCTGGCCCGCAAAAACTGATACCCCTCCGCGGGTGCAGAAAGAGAAGAGCTAAAAAAGTGAAGGATCTCGCGGTACGCCTCCCCCACAGTCGGAGGCTCCTTCTCGGGTACCGGAGGCGAAAAATCTCCCTCGGAAGCAGACCTCCGCAGAGTGGCCCTCTTTGGGAGATCAGCTGTCGGAGAAGGGATAGCAGTGGCGGGAGTTGTGGTCACCGCCTCCGTCATGACCACTTCAGGAACCTCTGTGGCGGCCGAGGAACCCTCTCCCCGAAGCAAAGTGCCCCACACCTCCCTCTTCACCTCCAAGTCCTTCAGTAAGTCGGAAGGACCCTTGCAAATTTCTTCAGATGGCTCCTCCGGGCCCTGGTGGAGTAGTTGAGCAAACAAATCCGCACCCGGAAATATAGTGGCCTTTCTTTTATCTACACCTACGAGAACAAGATATGCAGTCAGATAATGGGTTAACACAAATAGAGTACTGAAGCAGAGTAAGCAGAAAAGAGAAGGAAGCTTACGAGGGCGAGTGGGGGAAGGATCAGGAATAATGGGCGAATGATCCCGAGAAGAGACCAGAACAACATCCGGCCCCAGAGATGAAAACTCTTCTTCTTCTGCCCTCGGAGATTGCACTCCCTCGAGCTCCTCGGAAGACTGCCAGTGTTGGACTCAGAAGTTGGCATCACAATCAGAGCAGACCTAGGGTCCACCTGTCGCAACGGAGTAGCCTCCAGGCACACGCCCTCAGCATATAGAGAAGGGGGCTGGATATTTTCGGACACCTCCTCAGCCTCCGGGTCCATCCCTGCCTTCTCAGACTGTGCCTCTACCCCCTCGTGATCTCCCCCCTCGGAAGCTTCACTATGCCCATTCGGAGCTATCTCTTCGGAACCCGGTACTAAGTAATATCTCGCCATAACCTCCTCTGCACCGCACCAAAACATGTCAGTACGAGCAACAGAAAATTACGAAAAACTACTCGGAGGAGATAAATATGGAATAAAGAAACATGCGAATAAGAGCAAGAAAACTTACTGAAAGCTGGCAAGTACATACTCGGAACAGAAAGCGGTTTCTTCACATGGTCGTCAATGGACACTACAAAGTGAAGTCCGACCCTATCGAACAACCCCGAAAAATCTGATGACTCCATCAACAGCTGCTGAGCCACCACCAGAGAAAGCACCGTATCTTCAGCCAGGGTGTGAATTGGAGTCACGCCCTCCCCCCACTTGAAGGGCACATCCCACTTCCCCCGGACGGGCTTCACGTAGAAAAAATTGTCCTTCCAAACGCTGTGCGAACTGGCCGTCGCACCCGGAATCCTCTTCGTGGAGTTACCCGAGTGGTCCCGGTGGTGGACGTGATAAAAGGGGTATCCCCCAGGCGACACCCCCACATCAACAATCGAAAGAAAATGGTCCACATTGCACTCGTACCCCTTGACATTACACCAAAACACATAAATGCAGAGGGCGGCGTACCCGTTGTGCACCAACTGACTCGGACAGATTCCACAAGTCTTGAAAATTTCACAGAAAAAGGATGGCATAAATGAACGCCACCCGTAATTCACCTGCGCGAAATACACAGTGAGCATACCCGTGGGAGGATAACACGCCCTCTGATTTTCCAAGGGAATGTGAACAGTCACATTCGCCATCGCAGTCCCCGTGGCCTTGAATAACTCCATAACCTGTTCGTAAGTAACCACGGACCGAACATTCTCAATTTTAGAGAAATCACGGACAGGGGGTTTCTTCGATTTTGAAACCCTAGTTTTTTTCGCGGAGGCGGCGCCACTCCCTTCGGCGACGGCAGCTCTTCTCTTACGAGTGGCAGCAGCAGGTCCCACGAGGGGAGCAGTAGCCCCAGCAGAAACGGGAACGGCAACAGGAGCAGTGTCGGCAGAAGAGGTATTTGCAAAGGAAGCCATCTTCTTTTAGAGCAAGAGAAGAAATTTTACGAAATTGATGAAAGAAAAAAGAAACGAGAAGAAGAAACTTTGAGAGGAGCAAAAATCGCTCTTTTTGGCTTAAGAAAATTGGAGGAGTAGAGAGAATTGGAAGCTTGAAGATTTTGTGAAGAGAATGGGGGAGAAAGAGTACGGACGGGGGTATTTATAGGCGAACCGCCACTAAAGACGTGCCCCGTCCCCCACGCCCCACGTCTCCACTCAGGAAGCGACGTGTCGCTTCACGCGCTAGCCGTTGCTGCGGATTAACGGACGGATGAATAAATGTCATTTAAGATATCCAACGGCTAGAAAGAGTCGTTATAAAAGTAACTCTTCATCTGAACCGCTGCTTCCCAAGAACATAAAGGTAATTTTACTTTACGGTATTTTAAGTATATACTTATATACATATAATACCCCCGTAAATCATAAAAAAGAATGAAGAAACTCCAATCCCCTCGAAAAAATCACCAAAAAATAAAGAAGAATTCCCTTTTGCCATATTAAGGCCACGAAATAAAATTTCACTCGTCTCTACGAGAACGATCGAAATTTGGGGGGGCTAGTGTTAACCCTAAAAAATAAATAAGGGATTATACGAGTTAAACAAAAGATTAACCCTTAAATTAGGGATTAATCCCAAGGACGATATTATCGTCACGAACACTCTCGTATGTCACATACCCTACTATGGTATGACGTGGCACCCGAAGAGATACTAGAACCCCTCGGATCTCACATACCCGATTATGGTACGACGTGACATTCGAGTGAGCACCAAAGCGTCCCTTGGAAAGTCAAGATGAATAAAAATAAGATATCAACGTGGCATCGGAAAAAGAGTAAACCCCGATGGATCCACGCGACTCTGATATCCATCACTGCGCCAAGAGGGGCCATTGTACGAGAATACTTCCTTGCTGAACACTCCCAAAGCCCTCGGAATCATCACCCCGAAGGCTAAATTCACAAAACAACGTCTTACTCAAAGCACAAATCACCAAAGTCACTTACCCCAAAGGCCCGAGCCAAGAAAGTTACTCAGCCAAGACCAAGAAGCCCTCGGAGAATTGTTCCCGAAGGAACCACTACTCTAATGACGACAAGAAAAGCTCGGAACCCATACTACGGAGATCCAGACGCAAAAGCACAGCCTTACTTGCATGTTGATGCCCTCGGAGCCCACCTCACGAACAGGAAGAAGCGAATCTGCCTCTCGGATAACCTTACCAAAGAAGACGATGAGAAAATGACTGTCCCCGGAGCAGAAACCTCATCGGACACCCACTTCACTTCAACTAGTGAACCTCCTCATGAAATCCAGTCCCTCGGAGAAAAGAAAACAGAAGATTCAGTCCACCAAAGAGAAGAAAACAGAAGAAGCAACCCCTCGAAACTCCTCGAAGCCATCGGACAAGATAAAGATCAGCCTAGTCAGCGCCTTGTCAACAAGATATACCTTATCTTATAGAAGGACACTTGTAACACATGCAACATTACACTTGTAACACATGCATAGTGACTCAAAAGCACCCTCCCATGCACCTTACAAGAAATCCTATATAAGGGGACAAGTTAAGAAAGGAGAAAATGGGGGGAAAATAACGCAAAAGACATATTGTGCACACAAACTCACTCGGAAAAAAGCATAAGGTCATACTTATGATCTTCGGGAGTGAGAAGTTCAGTGAATAAAGGCAAGATATTCTCGTAATTTTCCATAATAGTTATTTACTCTCTTTGAACCACGGATAACGGCGTTCCGAACTTATAAATAATTCAGTTAATCGGGTATTATTCCAAACCTGTTAACAGTAACATACATAGTTAAGATTGATTTAGTGTGATCTATGGTTTGCGTGTCAGTTGTGTTAGCGTACCAAAGTCACAAATCATGTATACATAATTAGCTTAACTATCCTCTCTAGCGGTCCCAATGTAGTGCTTTCGTTCATCCATCGAGAATAATATTATTCATGCAGAATAAGAACTAAACAACCTAGACACATGAACTCTCACACACACATCAAAGAAAACAAATAAACATATTGATAAATTAGAGCCACCTCCTTTCTCCAAACACGGAGTAATTTAGCTACTCATAGTCTTGAGTTCAATCACAAGTAAAGAATTAAATAACATAAACACAAATAAAAGAGATAAGAAAATCTTATCAGGTCTGGTGAAACGTTGACGCCTTGCTATCTTCTTGACTCCTTCTTGATTTCTTCTCCTTCACAAACAATTAACTCTAGAATATGAAGACAAAACTACAACAGGATTTTAATTGTGTTTTCTCTCTTCTCTCTTCTTGTCACAAGTCTCTCACAACTACCTTGTATACTATATTACGTAACCAAAAGTATTGGTGTGTATTAAAAGCGATGCCTTAAGTGTTGGTCTTTCTCATCTATATATAGGCAAGGTGTGTTGCCCTGGATCAAAATCCAGTCGTCACTTAAACATGTGAAAAAGGATGATTTTTCTCCAGGTTGCTTGTGTTAACTCACGCGGGGATTGCACGGCTCGCACCGGTCTTTAACAGTGTCCCATTGCTCGCGCAACCTTCGGATGATGTCGTGCGGCTCGCCCCGCTCCCTAGTCAAGTCGCATGTAAGGTTGTGCTTGGGGCTACTTCACGCGGGTACCCGCGATGGAGGGTCGCGAAAAATGCTACATGCTCTCCGTTGGCTATTTGGTGGGTACCCCACCCTCACGGGTACCCACCATGTGGTACCGTCGACCAAAAAGCCTGTATTTTTTTATTTTTCGGCTTTTATGCTTCGATTTGACCCATGTTTCGACATCACTAACATACAATCAACATATTAAGACGTCAATAGAAAAAATATCATTAAGTTCAAACTCAAAATCAACCTATGAACAACACCATCAAACCAACAACAAATCACAACAAACAACAACAATGAAACAACTTCGGCATCAGCATTTAATCCACAAAAATAAGCCAACACCAACATAACATTCAACCAAAATCAAATCACAACAAAAAGCATCAAAAAACAACATCAACATTCAATCAACCAAAATACTCAAATATTCAACAAACATTCTAAATTCAACATGAAAATCAAATACCAAATCATGCAAATATCCAACAAAAACTAACTCAAAATATCCACTTAATTGTCTAGATGTGCATAGTAACACACTAACACCAAAACACGAGTAGTTTGAAATGACATGTCATCATTTCATATCTCGTTCATTCATCATTTTTCATCTATCGACAATGCTCGACACATTTTTCACCAATTTCAGCAAATTTTACATGAAACCCAATTAAAGAAATAGTTAGAATACATGCTGGCTTAATTAATAGCAATCAACAAGTATGTAAAATGTAAGACAAAATAAATAGTACTTGCTCACGTTTCTCCAAATCTTCCAGGCATTCTTAAATTTGAATTGGCATGTCATCGTCGCGTAACCAATCTTGGGAGAAAATTAGACCCTCCACAATTCTTAGAGTCAAAGAGCTCCTAAAATGATCAAGTACCTTCCCGCATGTACTGAAAGCAGACTCTAAAGCGATTGCGGAGACGGGAATCGCCAATATATCACGAGCCATTCTGGAGATAATTGGATATCGAACATTGTTCATTTTCCACCAATTCAAGACATCGAACGTGTCACTTTCATCTTTGGTCCCATCCGCCACATATTTCTCGTAATTCAACCTTGGTTGAGATGGTTGATTCTGCTTCTTATTTCTAAAAATTGTCAATAACCATTTATTAACAATTCCATATTCAAAATGTTTGAGAAAGCAAGAAAAATACACAAAATAAATTGAGAATACCACCAATATCTCTCGGCTCTATCAGTAAGGAGGTCCTCTAAAATCCATGGAACATTACTGGTGGTTGTACCTTCAAACGAACTAGCCAGTTTCATAGCATTATCATTAAGAAGGTTATCAACAGTGATCGTGAAAACCTTGTTAATACCCCAACCAACCAAGCACTCCTCGACTTCAGATGTTATAACTTCCCCGGAATGACCAGATATCAAAGTAAAGCTTATAATCAGTTTTTTCAAATTTCACTTGTTATCAATAAAGAGGGCAGTGAGACACATGTAGCTGTCTTTAGTGATTGATGTCGAGTATATGCGTTAAGGCAAACCCTCTGAGAATTTTTTCTGATGAAGACCATGAACTTTGCCTTATCATTTACATACATATTTTCCAACTTATAAAAAAAATAAAACCTAAAATTAAAATAATTGTTTTTTCAAATTCAAACATCTAAATAATTTTATTGGACACGTTCGATTTGGCAGAAGCCCAATCGAGCTTGGGGTGGGCAAATTTAAGCTTTACTGGACTCTTTTCCGGTCCTAAAAGTTATAGAATAAAACTCAAATATGACCAAAGTTATACGACAGGTTTGACATTTATGCCAAAATGACTTTATATCGGTTTTTCCCTCATTTTTGTGTATGACATAAACTATTTACGAAAAATACTAAAATTCTAGATTACATGTCTATACTATGCGCATTCATATATATATTTTTTTGGTGAACCTTAAGTTAAAGCTATCCAAACTTTTAAAAACGATCAATTAGACTTGCAATTACAAAAAATAAAAAGTCAAAATAATACTAAGGACATTTTGGTTATTAGACGATAAATGCGCAATAAAGCCGAACGTTGCAACAAAGTGTATATTTGCTTACAAAGATAAGTTGTCAAGTTAGAAGTGAATTTGATGCTAGTGGTACCACCTAATAAAGTAACACGTGTCACTTGCCCTTCTTTTTCCTTTTTTTTTTCTTAACTATGGGTGACTTTGTTCAGTTTTCTTTTAGTTTAACTCTAACTCTTTTCTCCACTCAAATTAGGCAAAGTGTCCAGACTCCAAAATAATGTAGTTTTTCCATTTTTTGTTATTATAACAGAGATTAATGTATTCCAAAAGTAACACGTGGAAAATGGGGCAGTAAAAAGTAAATGTTAGAAAATTTCCTCCACTCCTAATGCTGTAATGTATTATACATTTCTTAAAGATTATTTCTTAATATTCAGCCATAGTTTATTTAATATATTTTATTAAACAAGGTTGACAAGATTTAAAATGTAACTATCAGAACATTTATACGGTTCAAAAATTAAAGTTAAAAATTTATAGCTTATCTATGTGATGAGAATAAAATACAGCTCCTCATTTTAGAAATATTTTTTGGCAAATTGCCTATGCGCTGTGTTAAATCAACAAATTACCCTAAAGAATATATCTGTGAGATGTCTTTCTATGACTTTTAAGTTGCAACACCAATTCCTTAGATAATTTTGTATTGTGATTTTTTATTTAATGACCAAATATTATAATTGCTTTTTGCGTGACATCAAATTTAATATTGGCACTTTTTGTGTTTCTTTTTTCCTAAATAAAGTACAGAAGCAAGACCTATACATTTTAAATTGGTAACTTATTTTCAGTTTCAATGTTAATATATATTTCTTTAATGAAATAAAGTATGGCTATTTTTAATAGAACATGAGGATATATTTTTCAAACAAAACCCACTCTAAGTTCAAAATTTGAGAACATGCCAAAATTTTGAAATCACATGAGTTATCTTCCAATTTAATTTTAACATTTACAAATCGTTAAACTATGGCTGAAGAACAAGAAATTATTTTCAAAAAATATAGCATACAGTACATCATTAGGAGTTGAGGAAATTTTGTAACGTTTACTTTTATTAGCCCCACAGTGCCACGTGTCCTCTTTTCAGCGGAAAATTCTAGTATGGACCAAGTTTACCACAAATGTGTTTTTAAAAGCATATTTGTTTATTTTATTAATAAATAAATTTTATAGTGCAATTACAGCAACAGAGTGCATGTAACTTGTATTGACTTGGTCCATACAAAAGTTTTCTCTTTTCAGCTGATAGCTACCACATCGAATTCACCCAAGTTAGCATACACATGGAATAATTTGTTATTTGCTCCAAAACTCAATTTTAAAATCTTCAAACAAACAAAAAAAAAATCTAGCTTATTTGAGTGTGTCTAGCTAGTATTAAAAAGTGCCACCTTAAACCAACAACCCTAACCAGTACATAAAGAGCCATTTTCTTTCTCTCTTTTTTTATCGCACAAATGAATTTGTAAATAAAAATTTGATATTTCATACAGTTATTGCAGTTCGGTTTTCTTGAACGCATATCTTCAATTTGTCACTTTATTTTTTTTTGTTTCTTTTCATCATATATGTCATCACCAATGGTACGAGGTGAGAGGATGAGAAATAATTTGGATAGACAAGCAATTTCCCACCAGATACCCCAATTAGTTTACTTGCAGCAGCACAAGGAAAGAAATAATAACAATAAATCGTTATTTATTCGTCCCAATTTGCAATACAAGTGACATCGATGCCTGTATTTATATGTCCATTCATTTATCTGTTAATTAAACATCAGGTAGCGTATCTCCTTGTAAGTTCCACACCATGTTATTGAACGACATAAACAAAGAGAAAAAAGTATGGATAAAGTCCTCCCAAATTACTTATCAATTAGTAAATGAACATATCATCCAATTACTTAACAATAATAAATCTTCTTCACAAGAGCAGATTTCTTGTATCTCCTCATCACATCGAATAAAAAGAGAAATATTTTCATGATGATAAGGACTTCTTAGTGTCATTCATGCAACTAGCTTGAACAAGTAAGAATTTGGAATTACTATCTAGGGGCTAAGCTTTAAAAGTTAGGCAAATGAACAGATAAAGTGTTTCCATCACGAGTCAGGGCCGTAAAACCCTTACACCCATCTCAACCATGCAAGAATGAGTATAAAACTATGAAACAATTAAATCCAAAAGATCCATAAAATATAGATCTTCAAACTGTTAAGGTCTGTCTCGAAGGAGAAGGATTCATCTAAAAAAAACGGGGAATAATTACAGTGCATTAGTGAGCTAAAGATTACCAGTTTACATATATTCGCTACATTTGTTCAAAAGACGACCTGTCAAACCATTATCATGCTACATATTGCGACAAATTTACATTTCCATACAACAATCTAACCTTAGTTAAGTTCTAGCTTGATTTGCTGGGAATTTCCAGCATCATACTCTGTAATCTTGCTTAGGATATCAGAAGATACAATTGTACCGCCATTATAACCATCCGCGAGCAACTTTCCAATTTTGGACCTCCATTCTGAGATATCCTTCTCATTCTTCCTGTCGTGAACAACTCGATCATAATAGTTGAGCAGGGTCCCAAGACCAGTGTTTGGTATCCAACCATATTCCATCATTACCTTGGCTTCTCCTTTGGTCAAATCATCACCTACCTGTAAGTTATTGAGCTTTCAGTGCCGGAAAAGGAAAGAAAAAATGAGTTCCCGGAACATAACTAAGATGCACTTGGCCACAATCACCGGATATGTTTACACTAGGATTGGGTATCAGATTGTAGACAGCATACTGTATAGGCATTTACAAAAAATCGTATATAACTTATATGCAACCTAAAGGAAAAAAAAAAGTAAGGTTAAGAGAGACAAACTTTCCAAGTCTACAAATGCAAAGCAAAAATAATATTTCAGCACCTCCGAGACACCCATTCAACTTAATCTTAAAAGAATCACAATGGGCCATTTTTTCCAGAAATTCACGCCAATACTGGACACAGAGATCTTGATATAATTGCTTCCCCATATTATATAACTTCAATCCAAGCAAACACCAAAAGGGGTAAACATCTGAGGTAGGAGACAAACTCAAGATGAGGAAGGTAAAGGTTTCAATACCAAAAGAAAAAAAAATCTGTTATAAGGGAAACACAGCTTGTATTCCTCTTATTTGTCACTCTTCACTATCAATTTCAATCAGGCACATTATTCACATCTCTGCACTTTCGCAAGAACCTAACAGTTCAAACTCCAATGCCCAATAACCGTTCAACTTTTCAAGATGAAATGATGAAGTTGAACGGAAGCTATTACTGGACAGTTGAAGGTGATTACCCTCAAACTGAAATGTATCAGGAGATCGCTGAAGTACAACCATCATTAGATTTACTGTGTTGCATAGGGAGCACACACATGGGGCCATATCAATAGGGACGATCCTCACGATTTGCAAATATCAACTACGTAGCGAGCTCCCAAGTTCATGAGCCCCGATTGATGTTCAGATACAGCTAAAATGCAAGGAGCTTAACTATGTAATCAACAAATGTTGAGACAGCTGCGAGTGAGTCTGTCAACAAATATAAAATAAACAAAGCTATAAAATCTATTATTTTTACAAGTGAAATGATATCTCAAATTTACTGAGAAACCAACTCCATAGTCAAAAATTATGATACCCTTTATACAGGACATGAAACAAACAATTACAAATTACTGCTAAAGATGTCAAAGCGGTACATCTCAGTTTCACTTCTAACACGCAAAAAAGTTGCCACATCTCACATTGACCTATTACGCCCTGAAAGAGAATCTACCATATATTAGAGTCAATTTGTTGGCTCCATTGACAATAACACTCACCACTTCATCAAAAATTAACTTAAATTGAAGATAACTGATAGTTTGGATTCCACTCCAACCTTCTTTCTGAAGAAGCAAGATGGAAAAACTGGATACCACAAGTAAAGAGCTCGGGAACCAAGCCAAACCATCAATCAATATACTAAATACAACTCAACTAAGAAAAAGAAGCTTGATATAATATATGGACAGCCAGAAAAAGTCTGATCAAGAGCACAACAGCTCTTACTTGTCAAAAGTGTATCCATAACATGACCAAGTAATAAATCAAATCAAAGAAAAGTAGAAAATTAATCCGCCGTATTGGATCAATATATCAGGAAATTGTACGTAGACTAGAAAGTTAATCAACACACTAACCACTAAACTTTACATATAATCACTCAAGTAATTTCACTTTTAGCCCAAAAAAATATATTTGGGTTAAGTAATCACCGTCAATGATCTGTTTTCAAGTAAGGTAGTCCTGCTGCAGTTGGTGAGCTTCATAGCAACTACTAGTCTTTGAATTTGCCAACTGATTGGCAAATAATCAGCCAACTCAAAGAAGTACGTCGCAAAGCCATATTCCGGACGTTCAAGCACTATCCTGCAAGCATGAAAATATAAGTATTTTCTTCAGCCCATCCAGATATATTTGAAGTGCCCCTTAAGCTATATAGTATGGTTGCTACATTTTACCTATTATGCTTTTCAAAGACAAAGATAAATGACTGAAGTTCCCGGCACCATCCCCATTCAACCGGCCAATTTCGAAACTGAAGATACCGTGCCTATAAGCAAACCAAGCAATTTATAGATCAATTGCGAATAAAATTCTTCTGATTAGATAAAAATAAATGTATATAAATTATAGTTTCATCAATCGACCCTTGCTACAGGAATTGAAAGGGAGTTAAAACCTGCTCTACAAGTGATAATAGACATTCCAAACAGTAACTAGCCTTCTCCCCTTTACTGCATCGTAGGGGACCGAACTTCAGCAATGGTTCACTCCTGGAGAAAAGCTGTACCCACACACACACATTTAAAAAAAAAAAAACAGACCATAAAATGTCATTTCATAGGAAATAATGTCCCAATAATTTGAACAAACTAGTATGCTATACAACCATACATATCACAATATGCTGCTAGAAACAGGTCAGCAAATGGCTAATGGAGGAAGAGTGGCTAAGTAGTTACAAAATGAGTAGCACAAAAGGCGGAAAAATGATGTTCCCGTGGTTGAAGAAAGATACTAAAACCTAATAAGCAATAACAAGAACGATAAGTAGGAGCCTGGACCTTCACAACCTAGTCTTCTGCTTATACTTCAGATTCAGTTTATCACAGCAATCCAACACTAAAGGTGAGACTGGAATAAACCTCACAACCCTGTTATATTAGGGTGTCATACCACCCTTATCTCATAAATATCTCTTTAATCGAAATAATGGTTGCATCCCACTAACAGCTTTGGGAAAGATACAAATTACGAATAAATCTCTAAGAAAAATCTACATATTTTCGTCTTAAAATCAAAAACTAGATAATGGGGTTTGGTGCAATGTTAGGCATTATCGTGAAAAATGCAGTAAACATAGCACTTCGGTGAAGTATAAAGATGCATAATTCCATGAATGTAAAGGACGCTTTCAATGCTAACTTGGTTAACCGATGTAAAAGGGATTATTACATCCTGTATAAAAAGCAGGTTCTTTACCAATGTGGGCACAACATTCAGAGCCATAGGAGAAAACTCTCAACATCATATATATTTATTTTTCTATTGTTCAACATGCATACCTTAACTCTACTGACAGAAATGCCGTTCCTGGCTTGAAATATATTGACAAAACAGAAAAATGATTGAGCTTTTAAATCCATACATTCTATTCGAACGTCACAAATCACAAACCTAGTAGTTTTACGGTATATATTTATTTTGCACTAATCCGACCAGCGCCGCATGTTGTATATTCCTAGTTCTAATATTTTGTCAGATCCAAACTGCCAGTGGTGATTTACTTGCAAAAAGAAGCTAAAGTAATTATATTTTACATGGGATTGAATTGAAAGGATATTCAACAACCAGCAGAGCAAATATGTCAGACAACTCATTACTACAACTTCCTAGGAAAATGAAACAATAAACCCGAATTTGGACCACAAGAGCTATCATCAGCTACCTACGACCATTTTGCAGATCATCAATTAAGCAAGAGAAACATGGGTAGCAAGAAAATTATCCAACAAAAAGAAACTCTATAAATAATGATTTGTCACAACCTTTGTTATAACTTCCTCGAGCTCTGAAAAACCGTCTTCGGAGGTTGAATCATCCAAAGCATCATTGCTTTCTGGTTCACCATAAAGCTTAATTTCATTTACTGAAACACCTTTTTCAACCAACACCTGGCCATGATTAAGCATTAAATTACAGACCAAATCTCTGAGGTAAAAAATACTTAGATGGCAAAGGTACCTGCAGGAGTCCAGGAGCATCTTCCTCCATGGCAGTTTCGACTGAATCCCTGAAGGTAGCACCAACATTGAATCTTTAAAAACCTTTTAGATGTTGATTATTAATCATTAGGAAAAAACAAAAGAGCAACTTACGTGACAGTTTTTCGTCTTTTCCTTGAGCGATTTATTTTCAGTGGTTGAGTGGATATAGGTGCAACAGGCTTACAAGCGAAGGACGAAGGATAAGTTTGACTCGTGCGGTGTGAACTTTTAGAAAAATTGAAACTCACGTCATTTCTTGATGACAACAATTTCATACGCTCTCGCAGCAATAAGTGGTCTACCTTATCTTCATACAAATCACCAGAAATTTCATCTTCAGTTTTTATTGGAGCTAGAAAGGACATTTGACCCAATGTAGTTGCATCGGAACTCTGGAATTCACTGTAATTTGGAGGTTCAACTTTGATATATGTTAAATTTGGTATGGCTACATACTCCGCTTCCCTGGGCTTGGTTGACACAATAATTTTTTTACCATTTTCTTCATATTTGGAACAATTAATTTCGGAGAAGGATTTCTTATCGTTTATGTTACCCGTCGAATAACCTCTAGAACTATAGGATTTCTTTCCTTCAGAGCAATGCCCCGATGCGTAAAGAGATTTACCCCACGGATTCACATTACACTTTGACGAATTAGATTCCAAAGTCACATCATTGTCATGAATTGGATTCTCAAGCATTGAGAGCCTTCGATCACCAAAGCTCAGTTCTCCTTTTTCTTTCCCAGCAGCTTGCGGAGTCATTGCAGAAGCTGAAAGAGCTGTTTCAGAAGAATTCTCCTGTGAATTGAGCAAACGAAGAATTAGAGTAAGAAGATCAATTAGACCTAAATTATCAACGAGTCCTAAGACCCAGGAAGAAGTTAAGACCAGAGTAAATATAACTTCTTTAGTTGATTGCTGCTGTTTAGGAAATGGATAAGAATCCAGGAAACCGTTAAGCTAATATGACGCATAAGAGGCTACAAAACAGATCTGAATGAATTGAATTCCCATAGGGACCAAACCTATCCTCCTCAGGTTTTCACTGAATAGATCTGGATTTGTTTCGACTTCATATACTTGACACGAGAACCAAACAGATGTAATGTCCTAACCTTAACAACCAATCCTGATCTGATTTATTCTTGTGACAAGGTACTTACCTGGAGTGCACTCCAGCCGCCAACCAACATAAACCAATACACAGGGCCATAGACTAATCCTACCCGTGAGAAGAGAATTTTGACAGGCGACCATAATAGTTTTTTAATATACTTTGCATACTTTGATCACTTCTTAAAGCCCATCATCATGACAATTATCTGAGAGACAAATGTAAGAAGTACTTAGTGCACTATAAGATGACTCGGTATTTTACAGATGATTATGTGTCGGTGCCTCGTGTAAGGGTAGACTTTGTGTATCACCATGAAGAAGGTGAGTGGTAATATGAATGTTACTTGAACATGAGATGCTACACAACATAGTTGGGAGCAACTAGTGTTTCTTCAGTAATTTTTCAAACTATCAAAATATATTAGAATATTACACATAATGAGAACAACTTCTAAAGTACTATAGGAAATTAGTCAAGTAATGCCTATAGGTAGTATAATGACGAATGATAAGGCTCAAAACATGAAATACCATCATTACCATAGTCAAATCTTTAAGTTCCACGTGGAGTCTAAGCTATATAATCACAATGATACATAAAACACAGCATTTACTGAGCACGCAATGAAGTACATCTACATCAACCCCCCCCCCCCCCCCCTTCTTTCGAAAGAAAAAGAGAGAGAAATGGACAAGTGGCTGCCGTACTCCAATAAAATAAACAAAACACAATACCTGCTCAATTGTTGCCATCAGTCCCAAAGATTTACTGCAAAATTATATTGAAAGAAAAAATGAGCTATAGACTCCATAGAATATTAGACAGAAGACCATCACAGAGATAAGGACTACATATTTACCGAGTAATTGGGATTTGGATTTCAACAGGGAAAGAACGCTCTTAAGAACCCATTCTTTCATTCACTTTCACAAGAAACTTGAAGAAAATGTTTGTACAAACACAATATAAACAGATCTTATCGATGCAAATATTTTGAAACATTTATCATCATGCTGAAGTATTTCCTGGGATCTTTTAGACCAATGCCTACTGTTACAAGACGGAAAATGTGATCACATTTAGTCCTGGCCAATTTTCCTTTTTCCTTTGAATTTATTCAACTCAATCTCAAATAAAGAGTGACTATTTAGTAAACCATGCTATGACATAAATAATCTAACTGAGCATTTGGTACAACAAACTGTAAAATTAAACCTGATACTGTATGAGTGCAGATAAAAAATAAAATAAAAAAATAAAAAAAAAAAGGAACCTTAGTAGAAGACTCCTCAGCCTTTCTTTTAGTACAACATGGTCGAGTTTGTCAAGATATTCCACACTCATCTCAGGTTCAAAATTCACTGATTGGACCCCAGCCCCAGAGGAACCACATAGACGATTCTCAACATTGTTGATATGTTCAACCTTGAGTGTCTTAGGATGTTCCAAGAACAATAATGAACTACTCTGAACTGAATGAAGTGCTTCTGATGCAATAGCAGGAGGAGCAGTATTTGTCAGACTTGGCTGCGTTGTGCATTTATGCGGTAGAGTTTCTTGGTTTTCACATTCTACTGCGCCACCTACATCAAATGTGGTTGAAACTTGATGAAGTTAATGAGACCAAGGAAGGTTTATGATGATAGTAAGAAGCAATAATAATTCATAAAGGAGGTAGTAAAAAGTGAGAAGAATTAGAGTCGAAATCTGAAAATGGCAAAGTAAACAAACAAACCCATTAGACGTCTGATGTATTTATTACCTACCTGCATGGATGAAAACATTCTCAACAAACATGTTTTCCTGGGGATGGGGACAGCAAGCAGACTGCAGCAAACATTTAAAAATTGATGTGAAGAAAATAGTAAGTAGTTCCCCAAATTACTACTAGTGAAGGTAACAATAACAATAATAATAATAATGCACATTGATTGATGTATTGTATGAATGCACGCACAAGAAGAGACAAAGAAGAACACATATGAATCATTAAGAAGAATACCAGTTGGTGTGAATGAGAGTGCTCTTCGTTTTCCTTTACAATGCCACCACAATCAGTATTATTTCTGCACACGATCCAATCCAATCCAATCCAATCCATCCATCAATTAACGACTAGAAACAAAATATATATAATGAATAATGAATAAGAAAGGAAGTCTGACTCACGGAGGGAGTGGGAGTTGAATCTTCTTCAATTGGCTGCTTGCCAAAAGGAATTTCAACCGTTGATTCAAGGGCATGCGCTCGTAATCAATGTCCACATTCAATTCCAACTCTGCCATTTCTCGAGCGAGCGAGCTAGGGTTTTAATTATACACACGAATTGACTCAACTCTCGTACAGAATGTGTGTGAGCGTGTGTGTGTGTAATTAGTGTTGGTTAGAATGACTTGAGTGAATGAGTTGGCGCGCGGGTATGAGTGACATTTACATACATAATAATAATATACTCACTCCCGATTCTCAACTGTGTTTTGCAGATGAATAAGAGAGAAAGAGAAAGACAGACGTGATTTATTACTTATATTTTCCTTTGTTTTTTTATCCACAACAAAAATTCTATTATATTTAAAATTTTGATATATCTCCTACAACATCAACATCGGATGGGTGCCAAAGATTTCAGCTACTACATTATTTTAAATGTTTATACATTTAAATTTGAGATTTAAAAATCTAACAAAACTGTTTAAATAAAATAAAAAATAAAAAATAAAAAACATGAACTTAGCAAAACCTAGATCAATTTGAACGCATAATTTTTCAAAATTAAATCATTTCATGTAAAGCATATGTTATTAATATTTATTTATTTTTCTAATCAGAATCTTAGAAAAAATCCAACTTTAGTTAATACTGAATCCATGGGAGTTACACCGCAGCCGTCAAAGGGGCAGTAGAAATAGCGGTGGAATCCATGGGAGTTACAGAAGGAGCACCAGAAGCATCCACCAAAGCGGTGGCTAAGGAAGGAGTGGTGGAAGAAGTTTCACCGGCCATTATACGGGAGAGAGAGAGAAAGAAAAACTTAGGGTTTTTTGCTGCTTAAGAAAGAGGAAAAGCTTGAAAGAGAGGAGAATAGTAAAGGAGAATTATAAAAGAGGGGTATTTATAAAGACTTTCGTCTGAGAAAAGGGGAAGTTAATGCACATATGCATTAAAGAGCACGACTCCCCTTAAATAAAGGCCGTTGAAAAACCCTTGGAATTCTCCCATTAATGCGAAAATAATTCGTTCCCCACGTTCTCCGAGGGCTATATTTCCGAGGACCTCTTCGCTATAAGTTCCTGATGATTACCTATAATACACCAGGAACTGGGGGGACTGGTGTAAACCTAGGGAGAAAAATAGTAGCCATCGGAACGATAAGCCATCGAGGGAATAGGTAAAATACTTTATCTGCGATGATATACGGATTACTACACTCACAGACATCCGATGCTAAAGGCACTACCAGTCTTGGATGACTCTACGATGCCTAACAATCGCCGATGCTTTAGCTAGTGAACAATCCTAAGAAGCGGGAACACGATAAACCCGTTCATCCCGATGGCTAGTCAGGATATATGTCAGTCCGATGGACAGACATTCCGATGGCACAACAAAAGTGCACATCATAACGTCTCGATAGGAAGACATGCTAAAAACAAAACTACTCGATGGCGCTATCACGAGCAGAATAATCCGATGGCAACCATCTCGAGAGAAAAAGGGTTCGTCCGAAGATAGGCAGGAGAAATGCTTCTAGAACTATAACCAGGTGTCATCCTTCGAGACATTCTAGCCATACAAAGACCAGGTGTCATCATCAACATCATGCGTCAGTACTAAAATCACCAGGTGTCAACATATGAAATGGCACCTCAGCATAAGATGATCATAAAGACAACTGTATAATAGCTGTGTTAGCCTGTAAACATGGGAAAGATGCCACCCAATACGGGGCATGTGAACGGATGAAGGCTATAAATACCTTCATAATGTAAAGCAGAAAGGACAGACTGTTTTTTTTGGAGGAAAAATACACCCTAAAAATCTGACTAATCATAAAACAAGACCAAACACAAAGATTTTTGATAAAAAAAGTTATTTCCTCTTTTACTTTTTGCAAAAGACCGACTAGATGGGCAAGGCGTTCCGCGAATAAAAATATAGAATCACTTCTATGAGTTAACAAATGGCGCCGTCTGTGGGAACGCCATAAAAAATTGCCTTTGAGTTACGTCGGAAAAACTTGCATTTAGTACGGTCGAAGACCACGATGGAAAGATCACCGCCATCTGAGCACCGATCCATAAGCCGGGAGGAGAGCATGTCTCACGAATCCGCAAGTGATGCGGCCGGAAATCCTTCATCATCAAATACTGATTACATCAATATTCCACGAGCAGTGTTTGAAGATCTTGTGGAAGCAGCTCTGCAAAGGGCTCGAGCTAATGAACGACTCCAGGAACCACAACCTATACTACCCTATGGAGAAAGGTATAGAGTAGAAGAACAAGGATCGAGAATGATGCCGACTCCGCGGCAAATGCCACCGCCACCCGGACATCGACATGAAGGATATTCGAGGGCAGTGCCTCCACCAGGAAATGATTTCGAAGATGGAATACCACCTTATCGCCCTAATATGTTCCCGCACTCGAGCAATGAACCAGCTCTATGGGAAATGTTGAACCATCTCTGACGAGAAATGCTCAACATGAAAAGGGTCATGACGTCAAAAGATGAACCAGTATACCAGGGGTCTCCGTTCATACCGGATATAGCACAAGCTACGATTCCGATCCATGTGAGAGCAGTTAATCTGCCCATGTATTCCGGAGAAAAGGATGGCAAAGACCCGCAGGATCATATCAATCAGTATCTGGCAACGATGGATCTGCAGTCAGCTCCGGATTTCGCATTATGTCGAATTTTCCGAACTACATTAACAGGAAGAGCGCAGTCATGGTTTACCCAGATACCGCCAAGCACTATATCCAACTTCTCTCAGCTGGCTGGTTTGTTTGTACGGCAATTCGCTTGTAACAGGCGTTATCCAAAATCAGCGTGCCACTTATTTACCATAAAGCAACAAAAAGATGAATCCTTGAGAGATTTTATGAAGCGCTTTTCTGATGAGGTACTGGATGTTCCTAATGTAGACCCAACCATGATAGCAGATATTCTTGCCCAGGGGTTGCGATCGGGAAATTTCTTCCGATACTTAGTAGGAAATAGAGTGAAGGACATGAACGAACTAATGCAGAAGGCTGAAATTTACATTTTGATGGAAGAAGCGGAGAAATTCAAGTTGAAAGCAGAAAGCGCCGATGCCGACGAAAAGCCAAAAGAGAAAGAGGAATCTAAAGGTCCCCCGCCTCGAAGGGACAATCCTGGAGTAGTAAAAAGACATCTCCAGCCTGTACCATTACCAGTTTTGACCATCACTCAATTAGAAGTGTTGAATGTGATGCGAGGAAATAAGGATTTCTCTTGGCCTATGCCGATAAGGCAACCATACAAGAAAAAGGACTCAGAAAAGTTCTGCAAATATCATAAGGCATTTGGCCACACAACCGATGGTTGCAAGAATTTACGAAACGAAATTCATAGGTTGTTGAACTTGGGATACCTTAGAAACTACTTGAGCAGTAGCAGAGAAGATCAGCCGATAGATCGAAAGAAAGCCAGGGGCGAAGAAGGTGAGATTGCCGTGGAAACCCTCTCAAGAAACGAGGAACAAGATGAGTTTAGCCAGCAATTACCACCTCCGCCAGATGTATACCGAGATAATCCCCCATCGGGAAGAACTATCAACATGATTGAAGGGGGAGATATATCCGTGTCCCCTGCCGAAAAAAAGAAGAAGTATCTCAAAGAGGTTAGAAAAGGAATGCAGGGATTATCAGTTTACACAGTGCAAGGAGTCAGGTTACCGACAATATCCTTTGGACCCGAGGACCTTCAGGGAATCGTATATCCTCATGAAGACCCGCTGGTAATTACAGCAACCATAATGGGTGTTGAAATACAACGAGTTCTCGTGGATACAGGAAGCTAAGTGGATGTGTTATTTACCCCAACCTTCGGAGCCATGGGACTAAAGAGGATACATCTCGATCCCACAGAGATACCCTTGATAGGCTTTTCCGGAGAAACTAGCCGAACATTGGGGACCGTCATACTTCCGATGTCTTGGGGTGAAGGTGCATTGAGGCGTACCGAGCATGTGAAGTTTTGGGTTGTTGAAGCATCCACGCGAACGTATAACGCAATATGTGGAAGGCCATCGATTCACGCCTTTGAAGCTATACCCTATACTCTTCACCTCAAAGTGAAGTTCCCCACGATGTCAGGCCTAGGAGAGGTCCGAGGCAACCAGATCAAGGCTAGGGAATGTCGTATGAATGCCTTACCGACAAGTGTGGAAGAAGAACTTAGCCACCCAGAAAAAAGGCAGAAAATGGAGGAAATACGAGTCCACCCATTGGAAGAGTTAAAATTGATAGAATTGGAAGAGGGGGAGAAAAAAGTAAAGATATGAACAGGAATGGGTGTAATAATAGAAGAAGAAATCGTCTCCATCCTAAAAGAATACAGGCACCTCTTCGCCTGGGTGGGAGGCCCACCTGGAAGAATCAGTCTGAGGGTATGTCAACATCGTCTCAATGTTAATCCTATATTTAAACCCATCCGACAGAAGAAAAGAAACATGGGCCCAGAAAAGAATGGGATTATCAAGTCAGAAATATTGCGACTTCTCGGATTGCAACAAATAAGAGAGGTTATATACCCTGAGTGGTTATCCAACCTCGTATTGGTACCTAAGTCAGGAGGACGATGGCGAATGTGTGTAGATTTTACCAATTTGAACGATGCATGTCCAAAGGATTGTTATCCCTTACCTAGCATTGACCAATTGGTAGATTCGACGGCAGGATGTGCACTATTGTCCACAATGGATGGTGACCAGGGATACAATCAGATTCCGATGGCGGAAGAAGACCAGGAAAAAACCAGCTTCATTACTGATGTTGGCACGTTTTGCTACATGGTCATGCCGTTTGGACTCAAGAACGCTGGCGCCACCTACTAAAGGTTGGTAAATCTGATGTTCGCCGATGTCATTGGGGATACGATGGAAGTTTACGTGGATGATATGATTGTAAAAAGCAAAAGAGCAGAAGATCATCCGAGGGACTTACGACAAGCTCTAGCCATCATGGATAAGTTTGGCATGAAAATAAATCCCAAGAAATGTTCTTTCGGGATCAGGGGAGGAAAGTTTCTAGGATATATGGTAACGGAGAAGGAAATAGAAGTCAACCCGGAAAAAGCTAAAGCTATCATAGAAATGAAATCCCCCAGAACAATAAAAGAGGTGCAAAGGTTAACGGGAAAAATGGCATCACTTAGCCGATTCATATCGCGATCAGCAGAGAAGGGTTTACCATTCTTTAAAGTGTTAAGGAATGTGAAAGAGTTTCGATGGACCCCAGATTGTGAAGAAGCCTTCAACAGCCTGAAAGATTACCTGGTAAGCCCTCCGTTACTGGTCAAACCTGAACTTGGAGATAAGTTATTTGTGTATCTGTCAGCAGGAGACGAAGCTGTAAGTGCTGTGTTGGTAAAAAATAAGGGAGGCGACCATCATCTTGTGTATTATGTAAGCAAGACCTTACAGAACGCCGAGAAAAATTATGTGCAAACAGAGAAGTTGATACTAGCCCTCGTAACAGCAGCTAGAAAACTAAGGTCATATTTCTTAACTTATCATGTAACGATACTTACCAAGTATCCATTAAGAGCCATACTTAATCATCCGGAAACGTCGGGGAGAATGGTAAAGTGGGCCATAGAATTAAGCGAGTATAGTTTGTCATATGCCCCACGGCCAGCCATCAAAGCACAAGTCCTGTCTGATTTTGTAGTAGAGATGAAATAAATGCAAGAGGAGAAGCTACCCACACTATGGCATGTGTATGTAGACGGATCGTCAGTCGGAACCCATGGGGGAGCAGGAATAATCCTGAAAAATTACGACGAAGAAGAAACTCTATGTTTTGCAGTCAGGATTAATTACCCTCTGTCTAACAACGAAGCAGAATACGAAGCTCTCCTGATTGGAATGAGATTATCCATGGAAGGGGATATCAGTCGGGTAATGATCCACAGTGATTCACAGCTAATAGTGCAACAAGTCATGGGAGAGTTTGAACTGAAAGAAGAGCGATTGAAAGCCTACGCCTTAACGGTGCGTGATAGACGAAAGATATTTGAGGAATTCCAGTTAAAACAAATTCCCCGACTGAAAAACCAAGAAGCAGATGCGTTATCCAAGATAACAACTCAATCTGTGGTCGGAACACGACGGATCACATTGTTACAAGCTATGGTCTCAGAAAAACAAGAGCATCGAGAGGACATCAACAACATCGTAAATCCAGTGACAGTAGGATGGATGTCAGACATTGTTGCCTACTTAGAAGATCCTACACAATATTACGATGATGATACAGAAAGAAAAAGGATAGAAAGGAAGGCAGCACGTTATTTCCTACACAGAGGGGTGTTATTCCGTCGATGTTATTCTAATCCTCATACCCGATGCCTAAACGAACAGGATGCTTTGGGAGTCATAAAGGAAATGCATAACGGAACATGCAGAAATCATTCACAGGGAGCGAGCATGGCCAATCGTATTATAAGGCAAGGGTATTATTGGCCCACAATGATTCAAGATTGTCAAGAGTACGTGTGCAAGTGTCATGCATGCCAAGCCCACACTTCCCAGATACACCAACCAGCGGCCCCATGGGAACCCAATTTATTAGCGTGTCCCTTCGCCAAATGGGGGGTAGATTTGGTCGGGCCCTTGATGCCTAACCCAAGGCAAAAGCGATATTTGATAGTGGCAGTGGATTACTTCACAAAGTGGGTGGAAGCAGAGCCGATGGCTAAAATCACAGTTGGCGCTGTGATAAACTTCTTGTGGCGAAATATACTTTGCCGGTTCAAAATTCCTCGATACCTTGTAAGTGATAACGGGCTACAATTTGAAGACAAGAAGGTAGAAGACTGGTGTAAGCATTGGGAAATTAAGCATCGTTTTGCGTCCGTCGGATATCCCCAGGGTAACGGGCAAGTTGAGAGAACAAATCGAACCCTGTTGAAAAGCATTAAAGCAAGATTGGACCATCACAAGGAGCGATGGGTGGAAGAAATTCCGGGAGTGTTATGGGCATATCGTACAACGCCTAGTTCAGCCACTGGTGAAATGCCGTACAGCATGGCCTACGGATGTGAAGCCGTAATCCCGCCGGAGATTGTAACGGAAAGTTGGAGAATCCGAGAATATGAGGAGGTTAGTAATAGCTCTAATCTAGCCTTAGCTCTGGACTTGTTAGAAGAAAGGAGGCATCGGGCCTCGATACGGATGGAAGGATACAAAGCCCGAATGGCTAAACATTACAACAAAAATGTCAAGGTTAGGACGTTTCAAGTCGTAGATTTAGTTCTTAAGCGAGTCGGAGCATCGAAAAGTGTGGCTAAGCTACAGCCTAAATGGGAAGGACCCTACAAGGTAAGCAAAATCATTGGCCCCGCCACTTATCAGCTAAGTACCCTAGAAAGTATCGTACTAACCAGAAATTGGAATGCGTTAAATCTAAGAAAATATTATGCCTAGTACCATGTAAGTATGGAACTAATGTAAATATAGAAACCTTGCTCGTGTACATGTAAATAAAGTCGTGGTGGAATAAAGATGGTTTTTACTTATATACATGGAATTCGTACATAGATACAAACGCGATTCATTCCGATACAGCCATCTAACCCGACTAACTTACATACACACATACAACACGTAGCTGGACTCGGATAAATTCCGAGGTGCCTACGTATCCCATGTTCAGGGAATCAAGCTACTCGTAGTTCGGTTTGCATACAAAGTTTTAAGGAAAAAGGGGGAAATTAGTTTTGCATGGGATGCTTTCCCTCCCGAATAAGACGACGACGATGTTCCTCTAAAAGTTCAATAGGATCCGCGATAGTTACCGAGGGAATCGATGGCCTTCGGAGAGGTACGGAAGGAATTGTAGTACTAGAGGAAGTGTTAATTTCAAGATCGGGAAGATCCAAGTGGGAAGGAATATTTGGAAGTGCCCTCACTGCTTCTTGGCAGAGTCGAAAACCCATCAAAACCATTTCCCGCATTTCCACATGCAGAGTTGCCCTTATTTGTTCCAGGCTTGGAGCTGCTAAAGTAGCTTCTGCACGAGCAATCATTACAGCCACATCGTGGGACTTTTCTAAATTCGACAACTTGGCGGCCAGAGAATCCCTCTCGGTTATCAGTGAAGAAATCAAGGCATCAGAAGTACGGCTTTGACGCAGCAAATTGGTTATCCTCTCCTCTAATTCTTTAGTACGTTCACGTTCCAAAGAAACAATTTGGCTCATATCCAGAGCAGTATCTTGAGCATCTTTCAGAAGGGCTTCCAAAATTCCTTGATCAGAGTCATACTGAGCATGCAAGCTCGCAATTCGATTGCACGCACTGGATAGATCCTTCTCCAGATCGGCTAGATATCGGAACAAGAAACCAACATTATTGGAGGCATACTCGTGCTGTGAGCCTAGGGTATCCGCAATTAAAAACACATGCAAAGGGATAAAAGGGAGTTAAGAAATTATAAAAGAAAACTTATAATGATAAAGAAGCCAACACGAAATGTACCTCGCATAAATTACGGCATAATCTATCCCGAAGAAGATCCATCGGAATCGAACCTAAAACTTCGCAATCGGCCTGATTCAACAAGCCACCTAAGAAGCGCCGATAGTAAGAAACGTCGGAAGTCAATACAGGAAAGTTGTTATGAACAGCTTCCGCAGCCACACCGCTCGAACCCTCACCCGATGGTGGAACCATTCTAGGAGGGGAAGGACTCACACCATCAGGGCTCGTAAGTGGCGCACTCAGGGTATGATCATCTATTACATTAACTGAAGAATCGGGAAACGATCGGACGGCCAAAGTCAACACTAGGGGAGAGGGAGCGTCAAGAGGCCTATCTGGATCAGACAGAGCAGGGTCCTCAAAAAGTGCATCGATAGAGGGAACATCGGAATTCCCCAGAAAGTCGGGTCTCGAAGTCACTAAGAGATCATCGGAGTCAAGACCATGATTAGTGAAATTACCCTCGGTCGGCGAATCCGAGCTACCCGAATATTCAGGAAAGGAGGACAGTGGGCCAAGCATTTCCTCGGAGTAACACACGATCGCAAATCGCCCCATTTCAGATCCTAGGAAGAAGGCTAAAAGGTTAGTCATCAGGACTTAATGATAATGCTCTTCGAATAAATAATCAAACTTACGAAAAACGGGATTTGAGTGCAATGGCATCGGGGGAAAATCCAGTTGCTCCAATCCATGTTGTAAACCAGCCATAACTAGGGCCAACGAATTAGCCAATATAGAGCATACATCGTAACTACCCGAAAACAAGCCTGTGGAATTTAAGTATGTCATCTCACGAACCGAGACCTCGGGACGAGGGATTACATATCCTAAACCCCATCGTAAAGGTACACCCCATATATCCCCAGAAACGCTCATTGGCTTAATAAAAACATATCTTTTCTTCTAATCCACTACAAATGCCAAGCGTCGGGGAACATTGAATCCTCTCCGCTGATCACGATGGACTAAGCTAAAAAAGGGAAGACCATTCGGACAAGGACGAAGAATGAAAGTCGCACTCATGCGGTAGGGAGTTAAGGGTATGTTTAGAAGATTACAGCGGAGAATGAAACCCACTAGATGACGAAACGAGTTGGGGGTCAGTTGACTAGGGCAGATTTGCCAGTATTGAAATAACAATAGTATGAAGGGGTAGAAAAGTATGCGTAAACCACATCGAATCTGTTCGGAGTATAGAGTTAAATAGCCTAAGGGAGGCTCAAAAGCCCTATGAAAAGAGCGAGGCACGATGATGTCGTATTCATCTGGGTTCAAACCGTATTCCCGCAGAATGTGGAAAATAGACTCTTGCGACTCAAGGCTTCGACAGGAACCTATTCTACCTCCCCCGATCATGGTACTAACATTTAGGGCAGAAGTATTGAAAATAGAAAGATTGTCAAGAGGAAGGTACGGTTCCCGACGGAGGAATGTGAGGCGTAGGGAATCTGCGACACTCGATCCAGAACGAGCTGAAGGTGCTCGATGCACCGCAGAAGAACTCCTGAAAATCAACGACAAACCACCTACTGTAGGCCTAGCCCTTGTATTCCCGTTTGAACGTTCACCCCGAGCATGAATGGGAGAAGATTCCTCAGAAGATGATGATGATCCACGGATAAGGGAAGGCATTAGGATAAAGATATGGAAAGTAGTATAGGAGTTATATTTACTGCAGTAAAGTACAAAAGAGAACCAAGGACAGTAAAAAGACAAGAGCAAGATTCTGTAGAGGATACTGTTGGTGGAGAGTGATAGAGGAAGGAAATGACGAAAAGACAATTTATAGAAGCACCTTGAGACAACAAAGGTGTACGTGTCAAAATAAAATTGACATCTGGAACCCTCTAAGTATGGGTAAACAAGGATAAAGACACGTGAGAAGAATGTTAGTAATAATGGCAGACATCAGACATAAAAAGTAGTGCAGAATGGGACAAGAAAAGACAAAACGGCAGAATAAAAAAAAAAAAAAGAAAGGATGGGACAGTAAACGTGCTCGATAATTTATAAGGTAATGAATAGTCATACATTCATTTAGTAAGCCGATAACTTGTTCAGGAAACATAAATTACAAGTTGAAAGGTAAAAAGCAAAATAAGCTGAAGAACTAAACTAAGAAGGACGTTCCGATGGGCGAGATGGAAAGCCAGAAGAAGATGCAGGGGAAGGAGGCCGACCCAATATCTTCTGATAGGCATCGTGAGCTTCTTGGGAAGAAGGAGGTTGCCTTATCAAGGCCTGAGGGTTTAACCGCCTCCAATTCTCCGGATGAGAAAACAACCGATCTTCGCGACATTGATTGATGCATCCCAGGTATCCGAGTATGAAGTTACCCAGCAGGTGACTCTTATGCCTCTGTTGGTACTTCTCTTCACAATGCCTCTGAACTTCGTCTTTGGTGAGAAGAATGGCCCCGGATATCTTGTTTTCCAAAACCTCGGGAGCAATAAAACCCGAAGGAGGAGGAGGTGGCTTCTTCAGCTCTTCCTTAAGCTGGTTATATTGATTTTGAAGGGTAGAAACTTCCTTCTTCAGAGTACGCTCTAGTTCTCCCCACGAATCTTTCTCTATCGATAGCGCAGAAAGCTCATCCTTAAGCCTGTTACACTCAGAAGTACGCTCAGATAGGAGGTTGGTTGTCTCATCCAGTTTGGTAGTCAACATTTGCCCCCTCACAAAACTTTGAGCAAATGCCTCTCGGAAGTTCTTCAACTCGTCCTCGGCCTTCTTCAAAGCCACCTTCTGAGCAGCTAGCTCTTCCATGGACAATTGCCCGATGGCTTGAGCAGCATCCACCTCTCGCCAGATGGACGGGATGATCTTGGGAACCTAAAAGGGTATAAAGGGTAAGTCCGTAGCGATAAAGTCTAAGGCAGATATAAAAAAAAATAAACAAGAGAGTTTACCATAGCAACCATCAGCTCGGAAAAGAATCGAGCAGTGTGTTCATCATGAGGAGTTGCAGTTGTAGTAGCATTCATATATTGAGTGATAAGATCGAACGTTGTGCGCATATCCGGAACATTCGGTCTTGTGCTGGATTCTGCGTGGGCCCCAGTAGTATGGATAAAGAAAGGGGAACCAGTCGGAGTAAAATGGCTGGAAAAAGGCATCCCCTCAAAATAAGGAGAAGATCTCGCAGAAGGGCCAGCAGGATCATCCGATGGCATGTTCCATACATGTTTTTGCACCAGAGAGGGCAAAAGTTCGTCCAACAGCTCCAAATTGATTGAGCGAGGAAGAGCAGAAGATGAAGGATCGGGGGCATCGCCTTCGAAAGCTTGATCCTCGGAGGAAAAAAGATCATCAATAGATAGATCCCGATGAACCAAAAGCGGATGCTTCTGGGCATCCGAGGGTGAATTACCTGCTCAAAAAGGAGAAAAGAAGTAAGCACATAAACTGAGCACAGAAGATAAAACTAATATAAAGATAGATGTAAGAAGGGATAACATGTTCGAGCATCCTCATCCCCACTATCGATCAGGATGACCTTCCCTGAGTTGACTGCAGAATAATAAAGGAAATAAATCACACTTCTTAAAAAAAAAAAAAAAAAAAACCACACGTGAAATATTTTGGCGAAATACCTAAGGGAGAAGACACCACGGGGGAGTCGAGCTTCTCTTTGTTGGGCTTCTCTTGGATATCAATTGCGCCAAGAGATGATTGTGAAGGCATGAGAGAAGCTTCCACAGCTTGCTCAGGATGAATAGAAGGGGAGGGCGAAGAGTTTATGGCTTCAAAGTCATTTGGAGTCTCGTGCACCTCCTGGACAGTAGCAGTAGTATAAACATCCTTTGAGAGGTTCTCGTCCTCGGTACAAGGCAATGCATCGAAATTCGTCGGAGATTGGTGTATTTCTTGAGTAGCAGTGGTATCGGGAACGTCCCCTTGGAGGTTTTCATCCTCGATACCTGGTTCCGCAGATTTTTGAGATTTAGCCCCGTGTGAGCCCTCGGAGTCAGAACCCACATCGGATGTTCGAGAATCACTATCGGAGAGCGGTACGATCTTCTTGGGTCCTTTACCCTTAGCACGTTGAGCAGTGGGACGGGGAACGTCGTTTACATCCTTCTCATGCTCCTCCAAATAAGAAACTGCGCAAGAGAAAGGCATGTGAGAAAATACAAAACATCGATGAGAAGAATATAAACGGGAAAATAATATTATAACTCACCAAATGTAGGTCGCTCCTCATCGGATAGATATATGAGGCTTTTCCCTACGAAAGAAGCATCCAAGGGAGCCGGAGTATTTAACCCAGCGGTATCGTACAAGGGCAAATAATGGGCTGACTTCAGCAGAGCAGTAGCATCGAGTGCCAAAGTAAAAGAAAGAGATGAATCGGCTTTGTAAGAAGGGGCCTCGGGATGGCGCCAGGAGTGAGGAAAATCCCACTTACCAACGAGGGGCTTAATGAAAATAAACTTATCCTTCCAACTACTATAGGATAAGGTAGTTCCTATAACTATCTTCTTCTCAGGGTCTCGATGCGAGAAAAAGTATGAAGGATGACCGGTAGAAGAAACGTTAACCGTAAAGATAGAAAAAAATCTCCTCACTGTGCATTCTACCCCCTCGATAGACACCAAAAGACAAAAGAGGCCAGGATGGTAAAACTATAAGGGGTCAACTGGCTAGGGCACACATCACAGGCTTTGAACACCTCACAATAGAAAGGAGGGTAGAAAGATCGGAGACATGCTCGTACCTGAACCAAATAAAGGGTAACATAGCCCTCGGGGGGAGCATGACCCCTATCGACCTGAGAAGGAAATTCCCGATGGATGTTCAGGGACGACACCCCAAAATCACGAAAGAGTTGGTCTACTTCTTCCTTGGTAACAGTGCTAGCAACGTGCTCCACCTCCTTATAGCGACGATTACCCTTCGTCTTCACATGAGCAGCTGAAGCGACAGCAGCAACGGTCGACTTCCTTGACTTTTTAGAAACGCGTACAGGTTCATCTCCCTTGCCTATAGCAGCTTTGCCCTTCCTCTTACGGCGGTAAGTTTCAATGCCGAAAGGGTTAACCTCCGGTAGCAGAGCCACAGTGACGGTGGCGGCGTCCACCGCAGCCGTCAAAGGGGCAGTAGAAATAGCGGTGGAATCCATGGGATTTACAGAAGGAGCACCAGAAGCATCCACCAAAGCGGTGGCTAAGGAAGGAGTGGTGGAAGAAGTTTCACCGACCATTATACGGGAGAGAGAGAGAAAGAAAAACTTAGGGTTTTTTGCTGCTTAAGAAAGAGGAAAAGCTTGAAGGAGAGAAGAATAGTAAAGGAGAATTATAAAAGAGGGGTATTTATAAAGACTTTCGTCTGAGAAAAGGGGAAGTTAATGCACATATGCATTAAAGAGCACGACTCCCCTTAAATAAAGGCCGTTGAAAAACCCTTGGAATTCTCCCATTAATGCGAAAATAATTCGTTCCCCACGTTCTCCGAGGGCTATATTTCCGAGGACCTCTTCGCTATAAGTTCCTGATGATTACCTATAATACACCAGGAACTGGAGGGACTGGTGTAAACCTAGGGAGAAAAATAGTAGCCATCGGAACGATAAGCCATCGAGGGAATAAGTAAAATACTTTATCTGCGATGATATACGGATTACTACACTCACAGAGCATCCGATGCTAAAGGCACTATCAGTCTTGGATGACTCTACGATGCCTAACAATCGTCGATGCTTTAGCCAGTGAACAATCCTAAGAAGCGGGAACACGATAAACCCGTTCATCCCGATGGCTAGTCAGGATATATGTCAGTCCGATGGACAGACATTCCGATGGCACAACAAAAGTGCACATCATAACGTCTCGATAGGAAGACATGCTAAAAACAAAACTACTCGATGGCGCTATCACGAGCAGAATAATCCGATGGCAACCATCTCGAGAGAAAAAGGGTTCGTCCGAAGATAGGCAGGAGAAATTCTTCTAGAACTATAACCAGGTGTCATCCTTCGAGACATTCTAGCCATACAAAGACCAGGTGTCATCATCAACATCATGCGTCAGTACTAAAATCACCAGGTGTCAACATATGAAATGGCACCTCAGCATAAGATGATCATAAAGACAACTGTATAGTAGCTGTGTTAGCCTGTAAACATGGGAAAGATGCCACCCAATACGGGGCATGTGAACGGATGAAGGCTATAAATACCTTCATAATGTAAAGCAGAAAGGACAGACTGTTTTTTTTGGAGGAAAAATACACCCTAAAAATCTGACTAATCATAAAACAAGACCAAACACAAAGAATTTTGATAAAAAAGTTATTTCCTCTTTTACTTTTTGCAAAAGACCAACTAGATGGGCAAGGCGTTCCGCGAATAAAAATATAGAATCACTTCTATGAGTTATAAAGCAATCATGGTTTTAAGAAAACTTAAACTTTTTCCACGTGGCACGCATCCGAGTGATATTGTAGAAGATGTATAACAATTTTGTAAGAGAAGATCCAAAGCCAAGATTTGATGAGAAAACTGCAGTTAAAGAGTCCTTGCCGACTTTAGTATGATCAAGGGTATCGTAGACATGGCCACAGAGAGCGTTTCAACAACAATTGAAACAAGAAGAATTGTGTCATATAATGAGAAAAGTAAAGAATTATTTTCTTTGAAGGCAGCATCTCAATTAGCTTATCCAATTATATGTAGCTGCTCTAACATTTAAAGGCGTGCATAATTTAATAGTTTTATTTGTCAAAAGAACAACGTTCCTAGACAAAAAAAGAGAGAAACCCAGTTTTATTTTGGCTTATTTCAAATTAAATCACAAATGATAGCAAAATTAATCAAATAATTATCCTTATCAAGAACATTAGAGAAATGACCCAACGTGTTAAAGAGGAAGAGCAAAGTCTGCTCTCTACTGTTACTTTCACTTAAAGTCTCAGTGACACCAAGCTTCAATTGTGAAGGGATATTTAAAAACATGTTCATGATTTATTGCAAGCAAGCATATGTCATTAATATTAAAGGTGGTGTTTAAGTAGGTTTCTCGGGGGAGATCATCACATCCACTTCCACAAGATAAGCTTATGAGAGTCGTGAGCGTTCGAAACCTCAAATTATAGTTATTTATCATGGAACCAATAGGATTGGCCAACAAAGTAAGCACTCTTACATGTAATGTAAGATCCCAAACTAAAAAGGATTTCATAGCGGTGAGAGATGATGGTACTCCGATTGGCTTTTGCAACTAAGAATTGTCACATGTACATGGTCGAGTAATAAAGTAGTTCATAATATTACACTTAAGGTATTGTATCCATAATCAGGGTGAGTAATAGTTAATGTAATTAACACACGTAAGATGTGTTCAGATGGGTGATTCTTCTAACGTGCAATAAAAGTAAACTTGTTCCAAGATATTGAATTTGAATAAGTTAATATCAGACGATGTGAGGTATTCTGAGCTCTGATTCATTACCATTTATTAGTAGCTTGTAACAAACTATTTGATGGCTGCGAATCTCTGCGATCCAGCAATTTGCACTAAACTGTCATATGCCGAGTATGTTATGATAACGAAAAAATAAAAATAAAGGAGGCATCATCCCAAACAAATCATTCAGAGCACACTGAATAAAATTTTTGCCTAACATACGTAACTGGCAAAGAACCATAATATAGTTCATCACTCTACTCACTCTAGCAAGACGAAGCAATATCATAGATTCCGACTCAGGATTCAGGAACACAAGAGAAACAATTCCATCGGGATTTTGTACAGCTGAAGGTTTAACAAGGAAATAGTTTGATGTTCAAAATAAAACAACTCAGATGATGTCATCAACTTTGCATTGCTTCAGCGTGATAGCTCTCCAACTCTTTGTCAAGTTGATCAGCTGATTTCTCCTCAGTTTTCTTTCCCCTGCGTCTTCCCCCACGAGCTCCACCCACACGTCCTCGTCCGCCGCCACGTCCACCACCACGTCCATTGTTTGAACCACCACGACCTCTTTGTCTGTTACAAAAAACAAAAGAACCCCACATATGAGATAACAGCAGAATACTCAATGAACTAAATGCTATTCAGCTGAACAACAAAAACAGAAACTAAAAATACAATTACTAACAACCACGCCATACTCTCACTTTTCATCTTCACTATACTTCAATGGAAAGTATGGCTACAAGTATCAGGCCAAAAAAACCAGGCCCTTAACACCAAAGAATCACACTGAAATCAAAGTTGAGTTGCTGGCTTGATGCATCAATTTTTCCAAACCTCAGTTTAGCACTTATCTTAACAATCAGTCAATCACAAATTCCACCTCAACTTCTTGTAAGCTCATAATTCCATGGCAAAAAGACTAAAATATCTCATGCACGGGACCTTTCCAGAAGAAATGGTAAGTACTTCTTTAGAGCTGGATTTGTTTAATTTAATCCCAACTTGATTCTTACAAGTACAACCTAAATTCACAGATGAAACCTAGTGAGCCATACATTCAATGGAACTCTTAAGTTGATAAACCTTGATTATGACCTTCGCCATCAAACAAGAAAGAGGTTCAAAATATCACCAAGTTACCAAAAGAATAAATCATAATTAAGTTCTTACCCGGATCCACGATTAGCAACAGGAAAGCTACTCTTGGGTCGACCGGGTGTAAACCTGCACCAACAGCCAGGATCCGTTAAAACAAGTGACCTCCACAATTATTATCATTCAGGAAGTACACATTTACGCAAGCCTGATGCACTACTGAACGGTTGGCATCTGTTCTAACATAAATGACCACTGACCAATCAAGAAGCACAAGACTGTTGTATGATTCATGGAAAACCGCTAATGGAAAAATCATTCACCAATGCTAGTGTAGGTACCTCTTTCTCAAATACAGGCACCGCCAAGAATCACAAAACAAATGCAATACACGAGTGTATCAAATGCTACTGTGACAAACCGTCTAAAAAAAGCATAATGGCGTGGGCTTAAATCCAAAATAACGATAGCCTTTACTATATAGATTACGGAGAGAGTCTGGTCTTCCTGCTTGGGGAGCAGGATTCATTTCCTGTACACCAAAATTACATCAAGCCACTAAACGCCTACGCTCCATCTATTGAATCTAAGATATTCCAGTAAACTTTTCCAAACTTTTACATGTGCAGCAACACCAACCGAAAGAAAAAAAAAAACAGAAAAGAAAATCCTAAATACGTAAACTGACAAGCAGCCAGAAAGGGCAAAAAAATAACAATAACATACCCCATGACAACTGTCCTCCTCCCATTTGCTCCTCCAACTACATTAACCCGAGCAGAAAGGGGGACCTCGGGTTTGGCGCCAATAATCTCTATCTTCATAGGCTTGCCATCTAATTGGACATTGTTGTAACGCTTTAGCGCTTGAAATGCATCACGTCTTCTTTCAAAAATCACTTCAGCTGATCCCTGCTTCACAATTTAGAAAATTAGACTTACGAGGCAAATCAAAAAATGAGTATACCAGTGCAGTATCCTCTCAGCACAAACACAGAATAAGAAACAACTTATTTGGACTCAGAGATCTTCAAGCAAGTGAACAGAGATGTGGATACGAGATAGATCACATGCAAGATTGAACAGAATAATAGAATGATCGTTGGATAGATAAAAAAATCCATAAGTAGTGCTAGAGTAACATTTCCAGCATTATTTGTATCAGAACACTAGTTTAACAGCAGACCAGGCAGAGAAAATATACTAGATCTTTAGATAGTGCATGGTCAACTTAGCTCGAATAGTCAAATCAAAACAACGAAAAGAATAAGATATTAACAATAGCTATATTCATGAATAGCTGTTCAATGTCACATATGATGTACATTTCAGGGTAACTGCTGCTTGGAGTATATGCCAAACAAGATTTGACATAGTGAAACTAACACAACAGATGGAAGGACAAAACCTAGAGAAAAGAAGATAGTACAGCGTACTGGAGAATTTTCAAGTCAATTGCCTCATAAGTACACATCAAGGAACTTGACAATATGATCAGGACAAGAATACAAAGGGGGGTAAACAAAACGCCAGAAATAAAACATTTTAAAAAACGAATTTTCTTGTATGCAAAAGTTTTGCAATTTTATGTTCACCACATGCAACTATTTACTAAAGGCTACTAAAACAGATTTTTCCATCAGGTAAAAATGAGCAATCTCATAAGCAAAGATGGGGCAAAATTCATGAATTGTAGGACAAAAACAAAGCATAAAATTTTGCTGTAAGAATCGAACATACACTTGGGCGCCCATTTCCATCATAGTGAATTGCATATCGAATCAACTCCCCAATCTCAGAAAAGAGTTCCTGTGTTGTAAGTCTTGTTAATCAAAATCCAGTACAAATCCATTGCAAGTATGAAACAAGTATCGAAACGGTCGACTCAATGTAAGTACCCTTATATCCTCGCTGCTCACTCCAACGGCCAAGTTGGATATATGTAACTTGGTACCAGATTCCATCCCTGACAACCCGACTGCTTTAAGACTATCTTCAAACATACCATTCTGCCAAGGTAAATTCTTGGTTCTGCGAAATGACTGACACAAGAAAACCAAAAAAATATGTTGAGATTCGAGAAAGTGAGTATCAGCATACCACCAGAGAAACAAAGTTAACCATTCTTCACCATGAAGTTGATATCAGCAGAGTTTGATGCAGAATTCATACCGAAAAGCTCAAACAAGATAATCTAATACCACTGAAAATTGAGATAGGTAATATGTCTATATCGGAGTTGAGATTTGCTCCAGCATAAGTTAGAGCCATGCATTAAGTGAGAATTCCCAGTTTTGATGTTCAACGAAGGAAGGCACCTTTGCAAAACGCCATGAACTGAGATATGACTGGATCTCGGCCACGAGTAATTCCAGAATATTAGCAATGATATCCATCACAATGATTCCTTATATACTGAAGGATTGACAATACAATCCCCCCCTCTATCGATCAATAATGACATACCTAGAGAGATCTCTGATTGATTATTATAAATAACTTTAATACAGAGTTTCAGGCCTGAAATTATTATTGGATTATAAAATTGCTCTTAAATTTTCAGGTATTGAAGCACTTGTACAAGAGATGCTGAGACTGAATTCTTCCTTAAGAAGCCACCAAAATCGTCCACTGTCCATTACGAAGTGCTTGAAACAGACAACAAGAACAGAGGTGCCGTCAGGAGCTAAAGAGCAATTATTAGCATATAAGCAGCTTTTTTCCTGGCTGAGGAACTGTGCCTCTAAAAGGAAGGATGCCAGAAATCTCACACCAATTTGCTAACGCAAAATCCTAAAGGACCTCCCCGCGTGACACACTTTAGCAAAGCAGATTTGTCTATGATATGGACAAGACAGACAGTCATGGTTTTAGCTTGCCTTGGCAATTGTAAATGCTGATGATCGAGCATTTACTCCGAGTGGATTTCTGCGAGGAGCCCCAAATGGCCTTCCACCTCTGGATGATCCTCCTTCACCTCGTTCACGCTGAGGCCTAGTACCTCGGCCTCGGCCTCGGCCTCGGCCTCTTGCGCTGTTTTTCTTGCTGTTCTTAATCATATCATCCAAAGATATATCCAATGAAGCCATGGAAAAAACTGTAAAATAAAGAAAACCTGCAAATAAATAACAAGAAATTAGGGCTAGCTAAAAGTCCAAAATAATCCAATCAGAAACTAATGGAAACACAAACCATCTTAACAATTTATACAGACGAGTGGAAGCATATTTCAGGCAATTGCAAACATAAACTCAAATTAACAAAGATCAGAAATAAAACTTAATTATATCGACAGATTTTGCAATAAAAAGTAGATCTAAGACAATAAATGAATCGCGAGAGACAATTCGACAGAAAATTGAAATAAATCAATCACAAGGTGAGACGAAAAACACGTACCGAGATCCAATCAGCAACCGCAGAAAACACTTAGATCTATATGAGGAGAAAAGGAATACGAACCAAGGGAAAATCAACAATTTGATTGATTGATTGATTTATTATGCCAATGAAATGGATTGTGCAGGGGAGACTGGAGAGGGGCTGGCTAGGTTTCCAAACGAGAAGAAAAAGACAAAAGGGATGATAAAAGAACGATGTTGAAGAAGATTCAACCTATTTATAGAGGTCTGGGATAATTTCCTCGATCGTTTTCTCCTTTTGATGGGCTGCCCAAAATCGACCCACTAAGTTGAGTCCAATTTGATATAATTCAGATTCAGTTATAACTTACTAAGTTATAAGAAATAGCTTAGAAAAAAGAACATTTTCCAAAAAATGTCGGTGCAAGTGCAGGTGCGAGTGAATATTCCAAAGTTTGAGAGCACCTCCAGTGCATTAAAAAAAGTATTTGAGGTTTGCCTGGAAGCAAAATCGAGAAAAGATCTAGGGCTTGGCGTGTTTGGTAAGCCTTTAGGGGGGGGGGGGGGGCTAAACAGGGTTTCAATGTGTGTTAAACAGTTATTAGCTCACGTTTGATCGTCATGGTTGTACGTATTAAATCTTTGTGACCCGACCTAAGTCAACAGATACAATCCTTGAGAAACCCCATGGATTTGTAAACGTTCAAAACAGTTAGCGCAGGGTGTTTTCGCTAGGCTCGAGATTACTCCATCACCAGACTCTCAGGCCCTTATAGGAAACACAAGAAGAGCTTTTGGTTCGATAGAAACCTGCACAAAACAAATAATGGTTAGAAGCAAATAGTTAATATGAGTAAGTAACATATTCTAAGAGAGGATACGGGTGTTGTATTCTTGCGACTAGGCTCAAAGCGGAGTCGAGTTGCCTACGTATCTCCCTGAGAAGAAAGAATCAAGTCGGACGTAGTTCATTATTCAATTGTGTCCGCTTGAGGGACTTATTTGATGTAACGCGAGCTCGGGAGCTTTATGCATTGCATTGGCCCTTAGACTCGAGAGCTCGGGGTGTATCTCTCATATTCGAGCCCCGGGTGGCCGAAGTATCGAATCAAGTTGGGTGTTATCAATATCAGAGATCATTTGGGCAGCCTAATGTCGTTGAAATTCATCGAGCCTCAGAGGCTCGAGACTGGGATCTCATGCAATTTGCACCACGAAGTATTTTGGGTCCAATTTCCCCATGTCAAAGCTTTCTCATACTTGGGTCCAATTGTTGACACTTGAATGTATATAGAAAAGTATAGGAGAAAATACTCTAAGTATTTTGGTTGGCATACTTTTGGTTGACGTGGAAACTATTGACGTGCCACAGTTCACGTGCAAAACTTTTGACGTGCCACGGGTCAACGAGCCAAATAGATTGGCGTGGAATGTTTGACGTGCTAAAAAGTGTTGACGTGTGCTTTCTCTCACTAGAATGCTAGAGAGAAGTCACAGCATCCAAGCTTCTACCTCCAAAGTGAGCCACTCCTTAAGTGTCCGACCCCTCAAATGAAGAAGTGAGGGGGTATTTATAGAAAATATGGAGGGTAAGGCATGAGACAGCATGCCTAGACACACTATCGGTGAGGAAGAAAAATGGGTGCACCATAGGGATTGTGCACCCGTGCCACACCGGATTGGACCCATGTGCAGTCTGGAGGACCGACGTGCCATGCGGTAAGTCGGGTTTGACCAACGTGGTCAACTGTCTGATGTGACACGTCGGTTCGACCGACGACCGATGTGGCACATGTGACTGACGTGGCACGGACCGACCGATGTACCACGCCAATTTGACTGACGTGCCACGTCGTTTTGATCGACGCGCCATGTAGATTTGACCGACGTGGCACGGGTTTTGGTGTTGTTTTTCGTTGCCCGGACTCCGTGTCCAGTGCTTTCCCATAACATACCGTTTTCTCAAGGTCAACGGTATTGTCCTGGGGGTCGCGTTATTTGGCATCTTGAGTGGTCTAATCGGATTGGGAAGAAATTGCCTTTTGGACCCTCTACTCCGAGTTCTTCCAAGATGTTTATGCATTTTAGAGGTGTCGTAATTATGGCCCACCATAAGTCCCCCAGTTTGAGATGGGCTCAACTTGTTGAGCGCATTTCAAACTAGAAAAAGAAGACTAGGCATAATTACCATGTATATTTATCAGTATTTTGCAAAAATTAGCTTCTCAGTCACTCTTGGTAATTAGCAAAAATTTGGGCAAATTTTATAATTTTTTTAAATATTCGGGGCCGAGACATAAATATTCTTTCAAGAAATATTTTTCGGCCATACGATATCACCACGCTAGATTTTAATGGGTTGGACACCTAACATACGTGCTAGGATGCTTTTTATTAGTTATGGGCCTTTAGAACTTGTTAGGCCTCGGCTCCTTTAAAAGCATTTATCCTCCATCTTGCCTCATTTTCCCACTTTGAAAAGAGAAAAAGTTAGAGAGGAGAGCGCTTGAGGTGGAGAGAAAGGTGCATTTCAAGAGAGCATTTCTTCTCCAAATTGAAAGGTAAGCAAAAGCATAGCTTTGTAATAGCAATTTCTGCATTTTCGGATATGGGGGTTGTGCTACGTGGCACTAGGGATGGGTTTGGGTAGCTTCGGGTAGGGTACCCTAATATACGGGTAGGGTAAAAACCCTACCCGATACCCTGTCAATATTTGGGGTACACGATTTGAGTCGGGTACCCTTACATTCAGGTACCCCCAAACCCAAACTTCGGGTTTGGGGTACCAGAATCACCAAAAGAGAGTGACAATGTTTTAGTAACCATAAAAAAACAAAACATTTCTATTAAATTATTCAGCTTTTTATGGACAAAAGTGGGGTGCTGGCTCCTAGACTTCTCTATCTTGGGATTTTGCATTGTAAAGATTCATAAAAAAAAAGAAAAGAAATCTTGATTCAATAAGAAAGTCTAAATCTTGTCAAATGATAACTTTCAGCATGTATTTCTTTTTATAGCATAGTTGCAACCAACATCCGTGATCTTTCTTTCTATGAACAATAATAAATCATGCTAAGCATATAAGATGTAACAAATACCAACTTAAAAGACTTCAACTTTCCGTGAGGATCGAACTTAATTCCACAACCAGCCAAAACATATTTTTGGATGATTCCTGGGAAAATATTTTTGTGCATAAATATCCAGAATTTCATCCAGACTCTATCCTTTGTTATTGCATAGACCGTTCTTTTATATAACCGTTGATAATGTCATTCCACGTATACAACCGCCATAATTCTTGTGTGTCAAAATTTGAGCTACTGTTAGATGTACGTATAAGCAATGAAAATTCTTTATTTAGACAAAAGGAAAGGAAAAAAGAAATATATATATAATATTATATTCGGGTACCGGGTACCCAAATGATTTAAAAAACCCTACCCGAATTCGTACCCGAATTACCCTAATCGGATAGGGTACCCGAAAATTCGGGTACAGTTCGGGTAGTGATAGCCGAAATTCGGGTAATACCCTATCAGGTCGGGTAGGGTACCCGAATTTCGCGTATGATTACCCACCCCTACGTGGCACGTCCCCCGAAATAACATGACCACATGGCACGCCGTTATGCTCGACGTGAGCCACGTTGTCACGGCTGACGTGTCCGCGTCGGGGTGTCCAACGTGGACCTCACCTTTGACCGACACAAATATGTCATCCCGGGTCGATTTTGACCAACGTGATGACGTCATCACGTGTCGGTTTTGACTGGCATGGTGACATCATCACACGTCGGTGGGACGACTGAGTTGGGGATATTTACGGGCCTTATTTCGTTAATCGAGGCTATGTACGTGTTTGTATATGGGGTTTTCGAACATATCGAATTTACCTCACTTTGTTGAATTGTGTGAACTTGTTGTCACCTTTGTAGAATTCTTGAATTCTTTAATTATGTAGTTTTTGTGGACCTTTGTATTTGACCATGTTTGCAATGTTGAATTGCAGGTGATAGTCAAAATTGGGTTTCCACGTCATTATCGTGAGCATTAGTCTCTAAGTCCTAGGTACCACGAGAAGAGACGTTATCATTCACCTTGTCGGGTAGATCGGCATTGTTGGTCAAGGTACTCGCAAGTTAGGAGGTCGAGATACCCTGCTACTCGTGAGGTATATAGATCGCATTCCCACGATAATTTACTTATTCTCAACTTTTCTTTTTTGAGATTATGGAATTAAGGAAATAGTTACCTATGGAGTATTTTGATGAGCATATTGCTTCGCTCTTTGAGCTTGGGTCAGATTATGAGGATGATGGCAATGTAGCGAGCCCCTCTAGCTGTAAGAGAGGGGATGACTGGGTTGATGATTCAACTTCGTCCGATGATTTGTATTCTAGTGATGGTGCATCCTACGAGTCATCCTCGGAGGGAGGAAAGGAGGATGATAGTGACTACAGGGTTACTCCTCGTTCCTCCGGATATAAATTTTCTCTATTATATTTATTAACAAATATTTCATATATTTAATTTTGCACCATAGTTTTTTTTTACGTAAATATTCTTCAATCTTAATTTTTTGCTTGCTTTCGGTCTTCAAAAACTTTTCGTACATTATATCGAACACCGATTCACCATACCAATTTTCGTACGGGACTGGAAAGACATTCTTATATCGAGCATTACTTGCTTTGTTTTGAAAAGAAGGGCTTATTATGATCGCATTTGCAACATCAGGGATTGTAGCAACCCAACTTTCCGGGGGTAGAACTGCTCATTCGAAGCTTAAAATTCCTATTGTTTGTCTCCCCCTGTTTCATCATCATTGATTATTTTATTCCAAAATTTTGTCTTTTTGCGATCATATATCGAAATTTATATAGTGGATAGCTAGGTATCAATAATAAACCTCCCATTAAACAATGCTGAACAATACCTGATGTTTTTTAGAAGTTAACTCTTTTAATCGACCTTAACATTGCACATTTGTTATGTTTTGTTTGTCTAGGCGTTAACAACGTACAACTTTGGCTTACAGGATCAAATAGAGCATTTTGAGAGCAAAGATACAAAATGGTGGTTGGTGGTTGTAATTTCCCATAAAATTATACTAGAAGACATATTCTTTCACCCCAAGGATTAAAAAGCATGATAATATAAGTATATTAACAGACAATTTGCAGAGATTATGAATATAATATGGGAGGGCTTACGAGCTCCGTTTTTACGTAGAATAGATTTAATGAATTCTGATTTTGGGCCAACAAATAAAGAGTAAACTATAAGAATATGGCTAAAGTTAGTGCTTGCATGTCATCTATGTGTAACTCTGTTACTTGTTTTGTTTCTGCTATAGAACTTAAGAATGTTAATGAGGCTCTTAAATATTCTCACTGGATAAATGCTATGCACGAAGAACTCATGCAATTCTCTAAAAATAAAAGTGTGGAAACTAGTTCCTAGGCCTACTCATGCTAATGTAATTGGAACTAAGTGGATATTTAAAAATAAAAGTGATGAGAATGGAGTGATAGTGAGGAATACAGATTAGTATCCCAAGGGAATACTCAAGTGAAAGGGATTGATTTTGATGAAACATTGGCTCATGTGGCCAGAATATAATCCATTAGGCAACTTCTTTCAATTGCATGTTTCTTAAAAATTAAATTATAGCAAATGGATGGTAAGGGAGCATTTTTTGAATGGTTATATAGACAAATGAGCTTTTGTTGAGCAACCTAAGGGATTCACAGACCCCGATCACCCTGGCTATGTCTACAAACTTGAAAAAATGCTTATATATATTGAAACAAGCTATAGAGCTTGGTATGAGAGGTTGACTGAATTATTACTATGTTTTGGTTTTTCAAGGGGTGAGGGTGATATGACACTTTTTATAATGAGTTATTTGCATTTTGCCCCTTTTGGTCGGTCTCGAGTACCCGGGGTACCATTATTTTAAAAATTAAGTTTGGGGGGCTAATTCTCGAAAATGAAGGTTGGGGGCACGTGCAATAGGAGCAATAATAGGGGTATAGTGCATTTTTCCCATAACATAATAACGGAATAACTAATTAGGCATATATGATTTTATATCGTACAAAGATGTACGCATATCTCTCATGGTGCATTTTGTAAGAAAGACTTTTGTCTATATGTGCTGAAGTTCACAATGACTAGTAGCTCTAGTAGTAGTAGTAGTAGTAGTAGCTAGATACCTATAGTCGATTTATGCTGCTAATCTTTAATTCTTATGGGTCCTATTAGACGTACGTATTTGTTGTGAAGTGACGCGTAACACGCACAATTTGTCTCATGTCCCTTCGTTTAGTTTTAAAGCACTTTGCTTTCTTCTCTTAATGAATCTTTTCAGAAAAATAATTGACTAGAAACTGTGTATCTCTCTTGTATTCTCTCTTGTATATGTGTAAAACGATGGAAAAAAATGAAGTCTGTAAGTAATCAAAGTCACAATGACCCGTCTTTTAGTGAGCTATATTGTTATGTAGCTATATTCGTATTCACATAAGTCATTTAATGAATCTGAAAATATATAAACACGATAACATGATTAAAAACAAGATGCATATTCGATCGTTATTTCTTCACATATTTATTTATATCACCTGGTAAGAGAAAGAAACCTCATGCACTAATTTTAAAATTAAGCCAAATTAAAAGACCAAATTGTTAGCCAACAACACCAACAGTGACATTGAGATGGACGGTTGAGATGAGTTGATGGAGGGCCAATAATATACCAAAGCCCAGTCCTGACCGCCCGCCACTCTCTTCAACCGCCCCCGCCAATTAATCAACTGAATAGAGAGAGAGAGAGAGAGAGAGAGAGAGCGCGCAGAGTTGGTATTTTTGGTTTGAAATCTGAAAATGCGAACCAGAAGCCAATCCTCGGGTAACTTTCCTTTTTAGGGTTTCTGAAATCCTGTTCATACTGTCTTATCAACCGCTTGCTGCTAATTTTGTGTGGACTTGACTGTGTTTGTGCAGGTGGAAAGAAAGGAAAGAAAAAGAACAAGGCACCAGTGTCGGAGAGCATTATAGACGATACTGGTTCGTTATTATTTCTGTCCCCCATATTTATGTGAATAAGCTTTGCTTTTATGTTTGATGTATCAGTATTACTGACTGAGTCTGAGATTCATTTTTGGGGTTATATCAGAGACACTCTCTAACATCTCTCGCCACGCTGTCGGGAAACTCTTGAAAAGAGTTAAAACAGGGTTTGATAATGAAGATGTTGCTTATTTGCGGGTATTACAATTCTCCCCTGCTGTTTGTAAGAATAAGACCTAATTATTTGCCACATTCGCATTTCAAACTGTTGTTCTGATTTTTTTTGGGGACTACCTTTTAGCCTGAGGGAGGACTACAAGGAACCAATAAGAATACAACGGGAGGAAATGATATATCAGATGTTGAATTCTCTGGTGCGTCATTGAAAGAGGAAGCTGAAGCAGGTGTCTCTCAGCATTTGAATGATGATGATGTTGACGACGACGACAATGCTTCTGATTGGGAAGATGGGACAATCCCCTCATTATCTCCAGACAAAGATTATGGGGAAGGTTTAACAAATGGAGTTTCTGTTCAGTTTGAGATTTCGCCTAGCTCAGCTAAGCGGAGGCCCGTTCGTCGAGCTACTGCTGAAGAGAAGGTAAATATGCTGCTCTGATAAGCATGATGACTTCTCCTTTAACTTGGACTCCTTTGCCTTTTGCATTCATGTGGAGAGAATATTATCTTTTGTAATTGGCAGGAAGTTGCAGAGTTTGTGCACAAGGCTCATTTGCTTTGCCTACTTGGAAGGGGTCGCTTGATTGATAGCACTTGTAATGATCCTCTCATTCAGGTCATAGCCTTTCTATTTATTCCAATGATTTATTGCCTTCTGTGCTGTGGGCACTGCATTGGAATGAGAATACTTGTCAGCAACACAGCACTTTTGTATCTATATTTCCTTTTCAACCTATGATATGTTTTAATCTCTAACAGCATTATGTCTTTTTTGTTTGTGATTGATTAAGTGGTGCATTATGCTTAGCTACAACACGTTCTTGCTTTATTTTATTTTTCTTTTTCCTTCTACAAATTTCTTTAGATTGTCTAATTTTCTTGACAGTACTGGGTTGCTTTAATAGTGAAGGAATTTGTTGACCAACTTATTTCTTACCATCACTTGTCAGTCTTTCGGGTTTTTATTCTTCTCCGTTCCCTTTAGAGTACCGTGATGGATTTCCACACAACTGAACGGTAATTTTACGGGAAAACCAAAGTAGGCAATGCGCATAAATTGCGATATTGGTCACTAGTGTGCGGTGAACCTAGAGAGTGTCTGGTTTCACATCTGATTAGGATAGGGTGGTATCAGAATTAACATTTGAAGACATGCTTGATCTTGAAAATTGGTTGTTGTGGTATGTTCAGCTTTATACCATTGGAAGTATAGTGGAAGACAGCCGTTCAGATACAAATTTTAGTTTTATTCAAATCACGATACCTGCTTCTCTCTATGCACGCATTATTCTTATGGACATTATGGTCACAGGTTCATCTTGTACTGGGTTGGGTAATTGACACGCTATATAGGAGCGAGAATGTAAATGTTCTGATACCAGTTAAGAATACGATAATTGCCTTTTACACTGGATACCTATGTGCAACTACTTTATTAATACTACATTAATTACATGTTTATATTCCCATTGCTTAAGATTGGCAGAAGGAATATTTTGTAAGACGTGCACCTGATAGGGAACATAACCTATGTATATCTCCTTTGTACTCATGGGGTACTGGACTCTACATCTTGGTTACTGAGTATGATTATTGCCGCAAGTATAGTATAACACATCATGGTAACATGCACAAAGGGCGAGCATCCTTCTCCCAAAAGCTCCACACTACTGGAAGGGACATTTGACAAAAGTTGGATTGGTATCACAATCATATCAAATTGCTGATGACTTCAATCGTCAATCTAGTTTCGAGATACGGGAGAAGGCTATCTTGAAGTAATAAAAACAATTCTCTGTTCTTAATTGGCTACAATGTGTAGATTACAAAGTTTAATGACCTGTTGCATATCACATGCTTTATCTGAATAGATTACAGTGATTTTTTTTTTCTTTTTTTACCATCAAAGTAAAACATTTGCAGGCTGCTATACTTTCTCTTTTGCCCACTCACTTGTTGAAGATAGCAGACTCCCCAACGCTTACTGCTAGCCATTTATCTCCTCTTGTCAGTTGGGTATGTGCTACAATGTTACTTGTACTGTATATTGGTTAGTACCTCTGGCTCTGTATTCTATGATCCTATTCTGCTTAATATCAGTTCCACAACAACTTCCGTGTTAGGACTCCGTCCACATCCCAGGAATCTTGTCATTTAGCATTGGCATCTACTCTGGAGTCCCGAGAAGGAACTCCTGAAATGGTATAATTTTTCTCTTTTACATATCCTGTGTAATTGTTAATTGCTCAACTACTTTCACGAATCTCATGAGTGTCAGTTTGTACTCCCGTTGGACACACAAAATAGTTTAGATTAAGAAGTAACAACTGAGTCTCTCGAAATATGTTGAAAAATCAATAATATAGGAGTTAACCATTATTACTAGTTACTCTGAATAACAACTCTAGACCTACAAACTAAATCATCCAAGTCCTTGCACTGCTCAAAACAAATACGAGAATGAATAACAAAGAAGGGAGCAATAGTGCTATTCCTGGAATTTTTATTCTTTCAACCAGTTTCTTTACTTCCGTCTTGCTACATAAAGTTAACCGCAGAAGCTACAAAACATGGAGGCATAGAACTATTTAAGGAAGTAGAGTAGTACTACAGGTCTTTCAAACTTGGCAAGCATGTAATGTATTGCTGTTATATGCTTGATTTCGGCAGCTTTGCTTAGAGAGTATCAGTAGTACTTGTGTATTTACTGCTAGCTATTAATTTTATGTCAAAGCTGATTCAGTTCAAAGACCAAAAGATGCATGAAATTGGTATGCAAGTAGGGTCCTCACTGCTCCATGTCAGGGAACTATGGATGGAGACATATTCATTATTATCCAGTAGGATGTTAGCCAATTAAGGTGCCGGTGTTGGGGATAGGGTTGATACTGAGTTAGATTGGAGGGGTCATGAGGTGGATGATTGAGAGTAACAAGTTAGTGTTTGGTAAAATTGGTGATAAGTTAGAAAAATGGTGTATTTCTATAGTCTTATCCTTAATTTGTTTTCTCTCTCTTTTTTCCCCCCATTTTATTCTTCTTTCCTTTTCCATCCATTTTTCATTTATGGCAGTGGCTTCTCTGTCACCATGACCACTGTCATCCCACCGGTGGTAGCTGCCTACGTTCATCCCCTTCTCTTGAAACAACCCTACTGCTGCCGCTCCAAAACCGTGGTTCAACTCTCATAGCAAGCAGTAGCAGCTACATTCAGGGCTGCAATATGAACGACCAATAGCCCACTGAGGATTAGCGCAGTTAGTAATAAACTACGGCGCTGGAGGTTCGCCTTCCCTCTTCACCCATATTTTACCAAAAATGGGGGAAAAGAAGGATACTACTGATTTCTCGAAGTTGATTGCGATTTTGATCCTGGCCCATGAGCTACAGTCTGTATTTATGGACTTAACGACCTCCTTTAATGTTATTTGCATAGTAGCTAGGCACTCCACTACCTGCAGGAACTTTTTACAGGAGAAGGATACCATGTTAATCGCCAGTGCATTTGGATCTCTTATATTATGAAAATATATTAAATTTTTTTTATAGTCTTTGAGTTTGTCTCTAAAAGACGATCTCATTCTTGTACCTTTAGTTTTGACTACACATGCACATGTGCTGGCATACAGACCCAACGTATGTGGTTTATATTTAGTGCCACTCCACTAGCCTTCAAGCCCAATTAATCTGAATTGTTAAACAAGTATAGGTGGGTTTAATAGGCTTAGGTCATTTTGAGGAATCATAACATTTGTGGGGCCAAATGGAGTTTAAGGAAACGGCCTCTGATTAGTTTTGGTCAGTTATCTTCGCACATCATAATAGGGTCATCCCTAGGCATCATTCTCCCGTATGTCAATAATTCAACCCCTTGTACACTAGCTCTTGATAATGGTCCCGATGATCATCTATAGCCTATTTACTATTTCGTTCAACCTACATACCCTCTGAACACTGTACTTGCCATCAATTTATTGTGTTATGTATTGCAGTTCACAACTGGATCAGCCAATTGGTAGGATCACTATCCTGTTGTCTGCACTTGCTTTCAGCTAGCAAATGTTTGAGCATATTTGTAGTGATAAATTACTGGAGTTAGTGTTAGATCCTCAATGGAATAATCAGTGATGATCTAAGATCCATTTAGTTGTATCAACTTAATGTTGTACTGAACCTAACTGGAGTATTTTGAGGTAAGATAATTTTTGTGATACCGTTTCAGTACTATGCATACCAGTTTTGAGTTTATCATTTTCTAATATTTCAGGTTTAGGATTGGACTAATATTCTTTGTCATAGAACTATACTTGCTCTTAAATCCTGTACAATGGATGTACATATTATCTACAAACATGATTCACCTAATTACTCTTTGGCAGGTTGCGGCGTTATCCGTGGCACTGTTTAGATCTCTGAATCTTACTAGTCGGTATGTCATTTTGATTAGACAAAGAAGTTACCTTATGTTGGTTTTTCTTGCTTTCCTTCCTATAAATGTGTCTAAATTATGCTGTCTCATTTGCTTTAGGTGATTCTGATCACGAGTTCTTATGCGTATTGGCTACAGTGCCAATTATGTTTTCTAGGCTAGGGTGTAGTAAGGAGTAGGAGTAACCTGGCGCTGTGCCCTTCCATTTTCTCCTCGTGCGGTTATTTTTCTAGATCCTCTTTAGTGCAAATGCTGCCGCCAACCTTTTTACAATCTATGGTCTGTCAGTAAGAAAAGAGTTGATTCTAATATTATCTTTCTAGATCCTTTTTAGTGCAAATGCTGCCGCCAACCTTTTTACAATCTATGGTCTGTCAGTAAGAAAAGAGTTGATTCTAATATTCCATAGTACAAGTTAAAACTAATCCCTGATTACTATCCTACTTTTTGATTTGGATATCGTAATTGCTTGTCATTAGCAAGTTTGGTCCTAGGTTGCAGCCTGTATTATGTAATTTTTCTTAATATATATATGTGAACTCCTAAGTAGGCATCAAGTTTGACAAAGCAATAATTGTCATTTGACGGTCTTATTTCCCATTCCCCAAGGGAAAGTATTAGAGAAGAAAAACAAAGGAATCTGATTTGCTCAGATTGACGTGACAAAAACATTCATAATTACTCAGGCTTTCTTTTGAATTCCAGATTTGCCTCTTGACACCTTTGCCATTAGTGTTTTACGGTTTTGTTTTTTATAATTTAAATTTGTTAAATATAACATTTCGTGTCACTTTTCTCCTGAAAAAGAGCTTTGGTGGATACATCCGGGAGAACTTATTAACCTTTCTAATGATGCCTGCAATATTATCGCTTTTCTAGTAAAAAGTAATCGGAAGAGTACATATAGTCTTGCACATGTTGGGTTCGGGAGGAGTAAGGGCAGTGGTGAACTGGTGATACGGCCTGTTTATTGTAGTTTAATGTACATGACCAGATTCCCCCTTTTCATCTGAGCCAGATAGCCAACACTTGAAGTAAATCAGATACTTGGCACAGTGATTGATGAAATTGTTAATGACAGGGTTACAGGTTCCCCTTGTTGTATTGTGCAAGCTAAACTCTTTTAGGTTATTATATCAATGTTATTTCGCTCTTTTACACCGTTGACGGTTTCTATTTCTCGATTTGATGATTCTCAGGTTCAATAGATTGAGCCGATTAGAAATTGCTTATATAGTTGCACTTTTGCAACTTGTTTCCAGTGCCTACCTGTTTGGTTCCTCAAAACTGCTCTATATTGGAGTGCTTGTTTTGAATTTTGTGGATTTTGGCATGTTGCTGCACACATGCCGCCAACTATTTTGGTTTATACTCTGTAAACTGTTATTCTAATCGAGAAATATTATTTAAGCACAGAGAGTGAAAACTTGATTGCTTTTTCCAGATTTATTTCTGTTTTGGATGTGATCTCCTTGAAGCCTGATGGTGAAGATTCAGAATGCACAGTCAAACCTGTACGCAAGGGAGAAAGTGACGTCTTTAAGTCATCAACCCCGATGGTGCCTGGAGCAAGCTGTAGTTTGGTGAAACCATCATCAGAAGTTGAGCTGAATCGTAGTCTGGCTACTGTAAGAAGCGCTGAAAAGCCCAAGACTGGTCGATTGGGGAAGTGTGGATCGCAATCCCAAGGCTCTGTTATCACTGATAAGTCAAAAGATGAAAAGCTGTGCGTAGCAATTTCTCAGCCCTCAATTGATATATCTGAACAGTGCCTTCCTAAATCTGACGGATTGAAGAGGAAAGGTGATCTTGAATTTGAGATGCAGTTAGAAATGGCTCTCTCGGCCACATCGGCTGGAGGTTTGGCAAGTAGTGAACCACTTAATGTGGTTGATTCACCAACCACTTCTTCACCTGTAACTTTGCCTTTTAAAAGAATGAAGAAAAATGTCGAATCTCAGTCTTCATCTAGTGGAGTATCTATAGCTATTGGATCACAGAAGGTTGGCGCACCACTTTACTGGGCAGAAATTTTTTGTGGTGGAGAAAACCTCACCGGCAAGTGGGTGCATGTTGACGCTGTCAATGCAATTATAGATGGTGAGCATAAAGTAGAAGGTGCTGCTGCTGCATGCAAAAAATCTCTGCGGTATGTCGTTGCTTTTGCTGGAAGTGGGGCTAAGGACGTGACACGCAGGTTAGAGATCCTTCATCTTCCAGGTTGCATGGGCTGCTATAATTACTAGACGATGTTCAGTTTTGGGTTATTTCTTATTTTGATTTGGAACTCCTAGATTGTAGAATCCAGAAATGCTCCTCTTACTATGCTTTTGTGCACAATACTTGCAAAATATGAACATTTGTGTGAAAATTGTGCATGAGTGCAGATAACTGCTCCTTGCTGAAATATATACACTTTCTCCTAGAACCTTGAGATCTGACAAACCTCCCTCGCGGTTTGTGTTAAACGAAGCATACTTCATGGTAGTTAGTAATATTTATCTGTTGGATCTTGAGTTTTAGATAGACGAGAGATTAAAGTGTGATCTGTGAAAAAATGTATGAAATCTCTCTTTTAATACCGAAGGCGTTTCTGCCGGATATTTTGATTTCTGTAGGGTCACACTATGATCTCTGTTGATTACAGCTATTTGTCCCCGGATGTATATGATTTGTGGTGTAGTAATTGGATGGTCATTTCCAGCGACTCATCTATGTATATATTCAGCATGTAAATGAACTTATGAGGTTATACTAATCAATTCTAGATAGACTAAATCCACCCATAACAATATTAGACCAATTAAGAGGACTATAATCTCAGATATTGTACAAAGTGGTACAAGATAGCACCCCACAGAATCAATTCAATCTGGTGGGATACGGTGCTGGCACCATTGAAGGAATTGGAGTCAGGAGCAACAAGTGGTGTTCAGCTTGGAACTTATGGTGAAAAGAAGATGGTAACATCCCAAATGGCAAATCCAAGTTACAGATGTCTTAAGGATACCAACAAATCATGTGGAGCATCAGAACAAGGCGGTGAGAAGAATGCTGTGGAGTCATCTAGCACGAGCTCCTATGCTCCGACAAGGAGCTCCCTCGAAGACATGGAACTAGAAACTAGAGCACTGACAGAGCCCCTTCCTACAAATCAACAAGTATGACAAATTATCATCTAAGTACAATTTGATTGCTTTATTAATCATCGCTATGAAAAAAATTGTATTATTTTTCGATTTTCCTCAACATTCAATGCATCAGGCCTACAGAAGTCATCACTTATATGTGATTGAAAGATGGCTTAAGAAGTATGAAATTCTGCACCCCAAGGGGCCTGTATTGGGGTTTTGTTCTGGGCATGCCGTATATCCACGAACCTGTGTACAAATACTTCATACAAAAGAGAGATGGTTGCGTGAAGGGCTGCAAGTGAAGGCTGATGAGCTCCCTGTTAAGGTGTGATTTCAATTGGACTTTCATGTTGGATAATCCAAGTTAAGTATGATCCTGAGTTGTACGCTATGTGCATAATCTGTTTTGTTAGGTTCTGAAGCACTCACTGAAGCGTAGTATTGAAGAAAATGTGGAAGATGATGAATTTGCTGATGGGGATCATGAGCGGAGTACAGCTCTCTATGGAAAATGGCAGACGCAGCCGTTATGTCTACCTCGCGCTGTAAATGGGATCGTTCCTAGGGTAATCTTTACTCTTACATTGAAACTGAATGAAATCAGATACTTAGACTATACCTCTGTAGTTTTAAGAGGATAATTCTTCTACTTATTGTAATGCGCTATATATAATACGCTAACTGCGAGGAGGGAATTCTTAAAAAAGCTCCTTAAATACGTGATGAAATCTTGCAGCCAAAGTCCTAAAGAGTTGAACATTTAGCAAAAATGTTGATCGTTAATTTTCTGTAGTTGTATTACCCCTTATATTGAACTGTTGGTATAATTCATGTGCCCGGGGTTTGCCGGATCGCTTAATCAGAAAAAAACAAAGTGAAGTAAACAAATGACTTGAATAGTGCAACAACACTAAATAGGTTGATAATTAAAGTGTCATTGGGGCCTTGAGGTGAGAACTAAATATTTGATCTCTGGTCAGAAACAGGATAAAGTTCTCTAGTGTTATCACATGATACATTCTTAAGATGTAAGTTTACAGTCTCGAGGCATCGGTGTGGTATGGTGCATGCAAAAGATCCATGGATCTGTGAATCAAAAGCTGAGATATTTGTATCATATTATGATGGAACCTGAAAAATTGTAGCAGACAGGTGGAAATAATCTATATCTTCTTTCTATTGTTCTGTTGTCACATTACTGTTACTTTTCTGAAATAGTTTTTCCTGTTGGTCTAGAGTATTGCTTATTGAGTTCATTTTTGTGCCATCCATATCCAAAAGAGTTATATTTTATACCTTAAGTTGCATAAGTACATGTCTGAAAGCTTTGACTTAAAATACTGGTTTTGTGATTCCTTCTTTAGCCTTATATGCATGGTTTTCTCTGACTTCATTTTACTCTATATATCATGGATAGAATGAAAGACGAGCATGTGTTGACTGTGGGGTTTATCAAAAGATATATATTCAGACTTAATGAAAGCCATTGTGCACTGCTCTTATTCTATTAATATTAGTGCTTCACATCAGAAAGGTCCATTATCATGTAAAAAATGTGTCTTGGAGATATGTTTCTGTAGCAAAAAATTGTTTATTGTCCGAAATAACATTATAGTTATCAGTATTACTAATACTTGGATTGGTTCTTGCTGAGGTGGAACCCTGTATGTCATCATTTTACTTTGTATATCATTCATGGATAGTATGAGGGATCAGCCTGTGTTAACTGTGGCTTATCAAAAGATATGTCATCTGAGACTTATGAAAGCCTTGAGCAGTACTTTTATATTCTTTTAACAATATTCTTGTGCAGTTGTATGTCATCATAGTGTTAAGTGCATAATATGACATCAATAAAAGGTCCATTAACAGGTAAAGATGTGTGTGGAGATGTCTTTTAGCAAAAAATTGTTTGTTGTCCCACATACAATGTAGTTGTCAGTGGTACTAATACTTGGTTGGTTCCTGCTTAGAAGAACCCTGTATGTCACATGGAGAATAACCTTAATAACTTCAAAACTTTGTTCCCATGGTGGAAGACCCCTGTTTTGGCTGATTGGATCCATTTGATATATTAATTATTTCTGACCTAGAACTTGGGGCCATGTTTACTTTGGATATTTATTCTAATGGGCAAATATATGTTTGTTTTCCGTATCTTTTAGCTGGATTAAGCTTTTGTAAAGTGTTTACAGCTAATCCCTCAATAATGATTTCCAGAATGAACGCGGTCAAGTGGATGTGTGGTCAGAGAAATGCCTCCCACCAGGTACCGTCCACCTGCGCTTGCCGAGGCTCGTACCTGTTGCGAAAAGGCTGGATGTTGATTTTGCTCCTGCTATGGTTGGATTTGATTTTAGAAACGGTCGATCTGTTCCTGTATACGAGGGCATTGTAGTATGTGCTGAATTTAAGGATGCCATTCTAGAGGTGAAACGTACTAACCATTTCTTTGATCTCTAATCAAAATTTCCAACAAAGAGCTCTTTGTTGATAAAACAACTGTCAGTAACCCAGGTTTGCATAGAACTTGTGACCATAGTACCTTTTCATACTCAGTATTACAATTACATTATGAAGTACGGCTGAGTTATGGCTAGGAGTGCGCTGGGCAAGACTATATGAAAATTGTATATATCTTGTGTATTTTATAATCCTTTTGTGTTACTGACATAGATGGGACCACTTCAAATCTCTTAGGCATACGCAGAAGAGGAAGGTAGGAGACAGGCTGAAGAGAAAAGGAGAAACGAAGCGCAAGCACTTTCTAGGTGGTATCAGCTTCTTTCTTCCATTGTTACGCGGCAGCGCTTGAACAACTGCTATGGAGATGGAGCGTCATCTCAAATCTCCTTTGGCGCCCCAAAATTGGATGATAAAAGCTCCAAATCAGCTGTCATTACCACGAGTAATGAGGCTTCTCCAAGACGTCAGCAAGCTGATGTAGTGAAGGAAAAAGGCGGTATTTCACCATTTATAGTCACTGAAAACCATGAGCATGAATTTGTTTTGGATGAGCAGGGGAGTGATGACAAGGGTTCAACTCGAGTGAAGAGATGTTGCTGTGGATTCTCAGTTCAGTATGAGGAATTATAGAACTCACGGTGATAAGTTTGTTCTACTCGTGTCATATGGGCTTCTGTAAATCTGTTTGCCACTGAGCAGTGAAATATCCTATGTTTGGGTGGCCATTCTCGACTCTTTAGACAGAAATTGTAATTTGTGAAATTAGTCCGGGCCACCATTTTTGTGATTCTGAGAGGCTATGATGAGTGAATTAATTTATTTAAAATTCACACACTGAAAACCTGCCTTTTGGAATCGAAAGATACGCCGACAGACTGCAAACTATGATATAAATGTTATAGAATATCGATGGACTCATGACCCCTAATTTGACAATATATCGTGTGTGCATATATATATATATATATATATATATATATATATATATATATATATATATGACGAGATGGGATATTACAAGGATAGTGCTATGATTCTATTACAAACTGTCTCCTATCAGTAACGTTAGCTTTAGGACGACTTTAGTCCGGAACACCAAATGCCGGGGATAGAAAGACCAATCTAGTCTCATAACTGATATCGAAGATACTGTCGAAGGTAACGTTGGGGATACGTCGGATATGACGTCGAGGGCGATATCGAATGGTTATGTCGAATGTGGTCCATCAACCTATGCCGAGCTTGACATCGGGGATATGTCGGGGAAGATATCGAATATGTGTATTTGATATTAGCAGTTATATTAGGTAATAATTATATCTCCTTCTCGGTATGCGGGACGGGGTATTTATAGATTCCTGCTTTGTACTATATCGAATATCATGTTCAATATGCCGGAGTATATTGGGCCTTATCCCCAATATAGACGTCCATGGACCTCGGATATGGGCCGGCCCAATCACGGAAATCCCTCATATCATGTGAAGACATCCGGATCAATATAAGGATAGATATTATCCATATTAAGAGTAGCATCTTCTTCCCGCAAAACCCTCCCGCCTATCCTCATGACTAATCGGTCGAAATTGGGATCATGAAGAAAATCGTAATTCCTCTTGATGGCTCGGATAGCGGCATCATCATGTGTTCAGGAGGACCTATCTCGATGCTTCTGAGACACAAGTGGCGCCGTAGAGGCCGCAACAGGGGAGGTAGGCATCCCGTCTCGGGTCGACCTGCGCTCCTCGGTAGTGGCCGCCTAGGTGGCGAAGGAACAAATTCCCCTGGTTCGAGTCCGACAGTCCCTCCAACATCAGGGGGAATCGACGTATCGATTTAGTCATTAATAGGGGAAACATCAACATCGAATGCAACACCTCGTGAATTCTCACCAACCTCCTTCCCAAGGGCGTCCTTATTAAAACGAGCCCTAACGTTTGGGTGCCAATAATTAGGAGGAGCATCGGGGGGGGGGGGGGGGGGGGGGGGTAGGGGCGCCTCCACAACATTAGGAGGATTGACGGCGAGCCTCCTTTGTGATTCAAGTTGTGCTTTCACAACACGCAACCTTTTCCTTTCCAAAATCAGATCGTCTTCGATGTTTGAGCGGGTCCCAATAACAATGCTACCACCCTCTTGGCTTGGTTGGACCACCAAAAAATGAGACTTCCGCTCGTATAGACGTACGCGCAGAATCCTGACCTTCGTAGCTATACCTGGGACCCGCATCAGTCCATCATCAAGTACTTCCTCCTGCGGTGGTTCACTCGGTATATTCCCCCAGCAGGTGTGTTAACCCCAGACACATTCGGCTCAAAAGTTCCCCTTAGTGAGAGCCCGACACATACTGCCGTGGAGAAACAACATGTTTCTTATGGGGCAGATTCTTAGCTCGGACCATCCTCTCACCTGATAAAAGAATAAACGTTAAAGACCTCAACAATACATAACGTAAAAAAAAGGAAAAATAAAGGTGACATGTCGATCTCAGGGCTCGACATAAACACACTTGTCTCGAAACTCATATCGAAAGCATGTCAAAATTCATATCGAAAGCACGTCGAAAACATATCGGAAATGAGCCCGACATTACATACCTAAAGGATTTCGATATCAACTTCGATATCCAGCTCGCAAAAGGACAAAATCTATAATAAAATATTTGCATGCTGACAAAGGAAGGGGGACCAGGTTATATAATAAAATGACGGGCCCCCACCGAGCAATTAATGCCTTCGGTATCGGGAGCATATCGAAATGCAAGTTCGATATCTACCCGATATGCACAAGTTTCCGTCTTATAACTCAGGGAATTGCTTAGCAAAATGGGGGAGTACCAGAGACCTATTTTTACTAACCAATTCCCGATTTAATAAGTCGAAAACTTGGGTGGAGTTACGGGTACCCCCGAGAAAGAGAAAAACCTACGAATTAAGTTTACAAATTATTATTCAAAATGATATAATTCTTAAATTGGGGGACTACATGATAGGGGGGATTTTTGTGATTGGACCGGCTCATATCCAAGGCCCATGGATGTCTATATTGGGGATGAGGCCCAATATACTCCGGCATATCGAATATGATATTCAATATAGTACATGGCATGAATCTAAAAATATCTCGTCCCGTATACAGAGAAGGAGACATAATTACTATCTAATCTACCGGCTGATATTGAATACACATATTCGATATCTTCCCCGACTTATCCTCGATATCAAGCCCGACATAGGTTGCTGGACCACATTTGACATAACCATTCGATATCGCCCTCGACGTCATATCCGACGTATCCCCAACATCATCCCCGACGTTACCTTCGATATCAGTTGTGAGACCCGGTTGGTCTTTCTGTCCCTAGCAACTGGTGTTCCAGACTAAAGTCATCCTAGAGCTAACGTTAGTAATATGAGACATAGTTTGTAATAGAATCGTAGCGCTATCCTTATAATATTCCATCTCGTCATATATATATATATTATATATGATCTATTGTCAAATTAACCTCAAAGAAACAAATATTGAAGACTAACATCGAATAAAGTAATCAGAAGTTTTTAATATCCATTAATTTATTCATTTTAAACTTGCATTCGGTTAACGTCCGAAAATCTTCTATGCAGTTGGTTTACATTATCATGTTCGGAGTTCATCTATTAATAAGGTCATCTATTATCATGTACCCTGTAAGTGTCTCGTCGTCCAAATCAACAGTAAGGACCAACGAAGTTTCTTCGACGACTATAGCAGGAGTTTGGCGTGTTCCTATTGCGACGTCCAGAACATCCCAAAAGTCGCTAGCCGCCCCCGAGTAATGCACGTCAAAGGTTTCTCTTGGAAAACCTCCACACCAGGCGACAGTGGCGAGAATGTTTAACGTGGTAATTTATTTTCCTTGGTGGCGAAAGGCTCAATCGGCTCATGAGACCACCATAGATCGTCATTATATTGGTGCTCACTGGTTTCTGACTCCGTTGTCAAGTCCACGAAAGCTACTGTCGGTGGGGAGCAACGTAACGGCGGAAACGGTGGGGTGGGAGGATCAAACAACTTTCGAAGTGAGTACCATGTAGGCTCTGTTAATTTATTTATTATATTTCTTTATTGATCTATGAATCAATGCAACCCCAAGATTGCAACCCTCTAGATAGTCACGTCCATTCACCGTTGATGGGCGGTTATGGAGTTTTCGACTATAGATATTCCATTTGGTCCCCATAATTCATTCAACACTCTCATTAAGTAATATATCTCATACACCATTAATTGAGAGAGAGTAACGAATAAGAATTTGGAAGACCATAAAGGAACGGAACTCACTACTACGGGAACATCAAAAGGCTTCACTTACGTTTAACAATGGCAGAAGGTATGCCGATCTTTCGCTTCCGCATTTATGTGATTATATATATGAACATGATCACATAAGAACTCTTAGAGTTGGTATCAGAGCATGTATATTTGCCTCTGCCTTGTTTTTCCAATTTTTGGAAAGGTTACGTTCATGAAGTTTTGATGGATCTTTCGATTCTATAGTTAAAACTTGTTTTTTATGTTAGAAATCATCCGGAAATTCGATTTCTAGTAATTATATACTTTAAAATGCTGATTTTGATGCAAAAATGAGGGAGAACGAGTCGGGTCTTAATCTGGGTCGTACCGGGTCGGTTTTGACCCGATTGAAGGTTGAAGACGATTTAAAAAAAAACAAAAAATGCCATATTTCGCCTGGGACTCGAACCAGCGCCTCTCCCATTCATGTTGATGTGCTTATGTTTAACAATGGCAGGAGGTATGCCGATCTTTCGCTTCCGCATTTATGTGATTATATATATGAACATGATCACATAAGAACTCTTACAGTTGGTATCAGATCATGTATATTTGCCTCTGCCTTGTTTTTCCAATTTTTGGAAAGGTTACGTTCATGAAGTTTTGATGGATCTTTCGATTCTATAGTTAAATTATGTTAGAAATCACCCGAAAATTCTATTTCTAGTAATTATGTACTTTAAAATGCTGATTTTGATGCGAAAATGAGGGAGAACGAGTCGGGCCTTAATCTGGGTCGTACCGGGTCGATTTAAAAAAAAAAAAACAAAAAATGCCCTATTTCGCCTGGGACTCGAACTAGCGCCTCTCCCATTCATGTTGACACGCTTAGAAATGGAGCAACCCTGTAATTGTTTTGAAAGTAGAGTAAAATCTAAAGGCACACATAATTTAGAAACAAAACAAACAAATGGGTGCAACAGGATTCGAATTCAGACAACCTGAAACAGTTTCTTAAGGCCTGAACCGTTGGGCTAATAAACGAACTGTTGTTAATGTTTGCATTAACATTTAAATAAAGATTGTTACATTCAAAAATCATTTTCAAGTTGGGATGCGAACGCGGGTTTCTCTTTTGGAAACCGTGGCATTGAACCGTTGGAACACTTGATCGTCGTTGGATTTTGGATCGACGCTTACTTAAATTTGTTTCTAGTACATGAATAAAAATAATAATAATAATAATAATAATAATAATAATAATAATAATAATAATAACGTATCCAATAGGTTTTGAACCTATGGTTATAAGGCTAACCATTTGACAACACTATTATATGTTCATAATGCAGACTATGTTTTATTTGACTTAATCAGATTCTGGTTATGTTTCTAATTAAATATATTAGCATGCTTACATTTGTTTTATCTGGTTTATATTTACTGTTTAAAGCAATAATTCTGCATGTTATATATTTGATTCAAATATTTGTGATTTTTATGTTTTTATTTAGTTAAAGAGTAGCCATAACATCTTTAATTATATAGAAGCATGTATTAGGAATAAAATCATGTAGAAACATTAGTTGTGATTAATTGCACATGGTATAATAAAGTTTATCCCACAAGAAATTTTATTATATTTCGTGTAGTTAATTAGAATAAAATGTCAAAATTATATTTCTTAATATACCCACATGAATTAAGGAAAGGAAAATAGTTTTGATAGTTTTATTGGCCTTTAGAATAAATCTAATTGAATATAGCTTTAGCCCACAGGCAAGTTTTATGTCTGTAGATTTATTTATATGCTTTACATTTGGTAACGCATAATACAGTTAATTTTGTCTCAAAATATTAAGTCGAGTATGTATGAATTATATTTGCAGCGTCACATTCTATGAATATTAATGATCTCAAAATACAAGTTCCTAAACTAAATGGCAAAAACTATGCCGTTTGGAAGGAGAGAGTTCTTCTTCATTTAGGAGTGGCTGGTATTGACTATGCTATCCGTAAGGATGAACCACCGGCCATTGGGGAATCCAGCACTCAGGCTGATATAAAACTTTATGAATGGTGGGAGAGGTATAACCGTCTCTGTGTCATGTTCATAAAGACTCATATATCTGCTGGATTAAGGAGCTCGGTGGAGAAGTATACTGATGTTCGTCTGTTGCTTAAGGCAATTGAGGAACAGTTCCAAACTTCTGAAAAGTCACTTGCTAGTACACTCATTGGGAGATTTTCGTCACTTAAGCTTACCGGTCTCGGAGGTGTGCGCGAGCACATCATGAGCATGAGGGACATTGCGGCTAAATTGAAAATATTGGGAGTTCAGATGTCGGATACTTTTCTAGTCCATTATATCCTTAATACCCTTCCATATCAATTCGGGCCATTTAAGATATCCTACAACACACATAAAGATAAGTGGTCTATGAATGAGCTTTTGACCATGTGTGTTCAAGAGGAGAGCCGATTGATGATGGAACATGGAGAAACTATATTGTTGGCTACCAACAAGAAGAAGAACAAGCACTCCAAGGATAAAGAAAAGGATAAAGTGCCCATTCAAGGTGGAATTACTAAGAAATCCAAGTGTTATTTCTGTAAAAAGAAAGGACACATGAAGAAGGATTGTCTGAAATTCCAAAAGCAGCAATAAGAAAAAGGTAACTTTGTCTCCCTAGTTTGTTATGAATCTAATATGGCTGATGTTCATTGTAACACATGGTGGATTGACTCTGGTTCTTCAATCCATGTTTCAACATCCTTACAGGGTATGAAAAACCTGAGTAAACCAGCGGGAAATGAGCATAACATTTATTCAGGAAACAAAATGCGCTCAACTGTTGAATTTGTTGGAACGTGCCAAATTACATTAACTAGTGGCTTTACTTTGTATTTACATAATGTATTTTATGTACCTGGGTTTTCCAGGAATTTAATTTCTGTATCTAGACTTACACCTATGGGATTTGAATGTAATTTCCATAAAACAACATTTAGTTTATTATATAATTCAGATGTTGTCGGAAATGGCATTTTGTGTAATGGTCTATTTATGCTTAATATACAAAGTAACACCGTTAATTCAGTAATGTATGTTAAAACTTGCATGAAAAGATGTGTTAATAATGAAGAATCTTCTATGTTGTGGCACCAAAGATTGAGACATATCTCTAAGGATAGAATCAAGAGGTTAGTGAATGATGGAGTACTTAGTACTTTGGACTTTGCTGACTTTAAGATTTGTGTGGATTGCATAAAGGGAAAGCAAACCAAAATGTCCCAAAAGGGTGCGCACAGAAGTTTTGAATTACTTGAAATCATCCATTCAGATATTTGCTGTCCAGACATGGATATGCAAAGTGGTCCAAAATACTTTATCACCTTTATTGATGACTTCTCACGTTACATGTATGTTTATTTACTTCATCATAAAAATGAAGCTTTTAATGCCTTTAAGGTCTTTAAGGCAGAAGTAGAAAAACAATGTGAAAAATAAATAAAAATTATGAGAACTGATAGAGGAGGAGAGTATTATGGTAGATACATAGAAGGTGGTCAAGCACCTGGTCCATTTGCTATGTTTCTTCAGGAGCACGAAATCGTTTCTCAATACACCAATCCAGGATCTCCTAGTGAGAATATTGTGGCTGAAAGAAGAAATCGGACATTGATGGAGATGGTTAGGAGTATGCGCAGTAATGCTAATCTCCCAATAACCTTGTGGACTGAAGCTCTTAAGACGGCAATGTACATATTAAACCGTGTTCCAACAAAGGCTGTCCCTATGACACCATTTGAGTTATTCAAGGGTTGGAAGCCGAGTTTGAATCACGTACGCATTTTGGGATGTCCGTCTGAAGTAAGAGTGTATAACCCACAAGAGAAGAAACTTGATCCTAGGACCATTAATGGCTATTTCGTTGGATATGCTGAACGGTCTAAAGGATACAGATTCTACCGTCCATCTCATATCACTAGATTTGTGAAATCGAGAAACACAAAATTTCTTGAAAATGACATAATCAGTGGGAGTGATCATTTACATAATTCTATTTCTGATGGTGATCGTGTTGGTACACAACCCTCGTCGTTGATTCCACAAGCTTATATTGATTTAGTAGATCAAGTTGTTCGGGAATCACCTTTGGTGGCTGAACAACAAGTTGATCAACATGATCCTCAGGAGATTGTTGATACAACCTTAAGGAAGTCTACTAGAACAAGGAAATCAGCGATACCTAGTGACTATCACGTGTATCTACAAGAGTCGGATTTTAACATTGGAGCCGAGAATGATCTTGAGACTTTTTCACAAGCTATGAGTAGTAATGAATCAAATTTGTGGTATGATGCTATGACTGATGAGATGAATTCTATGGCGTCAAACGAAGTATGGAACCTTGTTGAGTTACCTAAAGGGGCGAAAGCCATTGGGTGCAAGTGGGTCTTTAAAACAAAGAAATACTCATTGGGTAACATTGAGAGATACAAGGCTAGACTCGTTGCCAAAGGATTCACTCAGAAAGAAGGAATCGACTACAAAGAGATTTTCTCTCTTGTATCAAAGAAAGATTCCTTTCGGATCATCATGGCATTAGTTGCACATTTTGATTTAGAATTACAACAAATGGATGTGAAAATTGCCTTTCTAAATGGAGAATTGGAGGAAGAGGTATACATGAAACAACCTGAAGGATTTCCATCCAATAACGGTGAGCATTTAGTTTGAAAGCTTAAGAAATTTATATATGGAGTGAAACAAGCCTCACGTCAGTGGTATTTAAAATTTCATAATGTGGTGTCTTCATTTGGTTGGAAGAGAACGTTATGGATAATTGTATATACCAGAAGGGTAGTGGGAGCATGATTTGTTTCTTAATTCTATATGTGGATGATATTTTACTTGCAAGCAATAACAATGATATGATATATGAGGTGAAACAATTTCTCTCTAAGAACTTTGACATAAAGGATTTAGGCGATGCATCTTATGTCATCAGGATTAAGTTACATAGCGATAGAGCTCGTTGTATCCTGGGTATGTCTCAAGAGATATACATAAACAAAGTTTTAGAGAGATCTCGAATGAAAGACTATTCACCTAGTATAGCTCCCATTGTTTAGGGTGATAAACTGAACTTGGGTCAGTGCCCAAATAATGATTTGGAACAAGAACAAATGTAAAATATCCCATACGCTTCTGTTGTTGGAAGCTTGATGTACGCTCAGGTCTGTGCACTAGACCTGGCATTGCATTTGTCGTTGGGGTATTGGAGAGATATTAAGGTAATTCAGGCTTTGAGCATTGGAAAGCTGCAAATAAGGTATTAAGATACCTTAAGGGGACTAAAGATTACATGCTCGTATATAGACGTTCATGCCATTTGCTAGTACTTGGCAATGAGTTCGTGTCTTGTTTTGAGGAAACCTCTCAAGGTATATGGATTAAGAGTTTCATATCAAGGCTTAGAATCATGGATTCTATTAATAGACCCCTAATTATACCTTGACAATTCAACTGTTGTCTTCATGGCTAAAATAATAAAATTGGTAGTCGAAGAGAATATATCGACATTAAGTATTTAGCCATAAGATAGTGTGTCAAGGATAAATCAGTCATTATTGAACATATAAGGACTGATAAATGATAGCTGCTCCTCTAACTAAATGCATGCTTCTAGGAAAGTTTGAGGATCATGTTAAAGGTATGGGACTTGGTTCCCTTATTTAACTTTTCGTTGTAAGAACAATGTTTAATGAAATTCTTAATGTGATGTATTCTCATATTTAGTTGTGTACACATTTGGATATGTCATATCTTGATATATCATGAGAATATTTTTGTTATGGACCAAGAATAAACATTGGGTTTTATTCATTAAGTTTTTGGTTGTTCACGGGGAGCATAATGCATTGTGATACATGGGAGATACTACTTGCTTTTCATCAAATGAACTATCGCCATGATCCATGTTTTTGTTTCTTGTTGTTGGGGATTGTGATTCAGGTAGATCAAGTGGGATAATGTTAATTTATTTATTATATTTCTTTATTGATCTATGAATCAATGCAACCCCAAGATTGCAACCCTCTAGATAGTCATGTCCATTCACCGTTGATGGGCGGTTATGGAGTCTTCGACTATATATATTCCATTTGGTCCCCATAATTCATTCAACACTCTCATTAAGTAATATATCTTATACACCATTAATTGAGAGAGAGTAACGAATAAGAATTTGAAAGACCATAAAGGAACATAACTCGCTACTACGAGAACGTCAAAAGGCTTCGCTTACGTTTAACAATGGCAGGAGGTATGTCGATCTTTCGCTTCCGTATTTATGTGATTATATATATGAACATGATCACATAAGAACTCTTACAGGCTCATCTTCAACCATGTACGCCTCTCCAAGCTTATATTTCTGAAATTCAAAGGAAAGTTCACACAATTTATATTATGAAGACCAACATATATAAACACGTATATCTGGAAACAATATTTTTGCTATTAGCAGAACGACGTAGTCCCAAACAAGATCCTCAAACGCATGGACGACGTTGTTTGTTTCGTCGTAATACACAGAGCTTAGGCTATTGATGAACAAGAACACATTGTAGTGTTGTTCGAGTTTAAGATACTGCAATAAGCACTGACGAAAAGCGTAATGCTTGTTAAAGACGGTGTTAACCTTTTACATTGCGACCCTAATCATGTCGTTAACCCTAAGTGCAACACGTTCATCGACCTTATCTTTTTCTTCGACCAGACAATCGACGAACATCGTGTCAACGACACAGGTCCAGGAGTCTTTGTAAAAGAAGTATGATTGTGGTCTTAGGTTAATTGGAGCCATTTATGTATCTATTGTTTGGTTATTTAGATGATGAAGTGTTTGGTTACCTATCAAATTGACCGTTATATAGTGGGGATAAGTTATGTTTTCTTATGTTGTCAAACCATGCAACAGAACTTAGTCCATGATGTAATTATGGAAAAGGAAGTAATATTCTTTAATAGTGTGATGTTATATTCCCTTGAGCCTTGTGTCGATTGATATCAGAGGAGGCACTATTTTTTTAAGGCCTTTAACTGTTGGAAGCATAGCACAAAAGTGCAAATCAAAAAAAAAAGTTTTGTCATGTAATGGCTTAATTATGTATCCTTTTTATTCCCTCATGCAATATTACTTACCTGCACTTGCCAGTTCCCATAAGATTTCTTAGTGTCAATCTTGTAGATTTTATTCACCTGCCATTGTACACGTAATTGAGATTTAGTTGAATCATCAACCTTCTACCTCACCAATAAACTCTGCCACCCCGTTCCCAAAAGATTCCACCTCTAAACAATATAGTTTTGCTAAAGTGTTAAAACTAAGTATTCGTTGCTACCTTTAGTTTATTTGTTTTTCATGTAGTAGTTAGGTGGGTTTATTATTTAATGTCAAAATAACATAAGTAGCCGTGGGTGATTGAATTGTAGGCGTTGCAACGTCTAATTCTTTCTATAGTGATACAAACGCTAGAGGCCAACGTATTATAGAAACCACACGTTACGTATTATTGCTCAACAAATATAGATTGTTGCGGGCACCAAATAAACTTTAATTTCCACGATAACTCAAAAGTTGGATAGTTGGGCAGATACGGAATTTTTCCCCCTAACATCATACAAAGTTTAAAAACTAACGTCGTACTAAAAGAATGCAAAGAAGTAGGATCAATGCCCACGAAAGAACAACTAAAGTCATTAGTTTCTTCTCATTGCCTTCATATTTTCTGTACTTTTCCTCTGCTAAATTGACACGTTTCAATAGACCATGAATAATAAGCTTTGAGCGAGTGCACATCTCCGGGGTCTAACCACACGTACAAGTTGCATTGTTGCCCCTATATGTAGACTTTCATTAGTTATAAATGGCAAATCTCCAATTTACAAAATATACATTTAACTCTACAAGTTAATAACTTACGATGGGTCGAGGGCATCGCCAAAAGCGGCGGTCGGGGTTCATGTTAGACCAACTTGTTAGCAGTTTGGGTTTCAGTCCACAATCACACAAGTCTTGGTTGTCATTTGCGGGGACGGGGCGGCTTCGTGTGCTTGAGAATGACGAACTTCCATTGTATGTGTTGCTGCGTTGAAGTTCCCATATGCCTACCATTTAAACAATATTTTGTTAAACTACGTAGAATAAGAGGCATATCTTAAATTCACACATGTTGTTAAAAGTTTATAAAATAGAATTTGTAAACCCACCATAATACCAGTGGAGCGGCTGTAATCGAAAATGAAGAGATTTTGAGATGCCACACTTACACACTTGATGCAGTGGTTTATAAAGAATATATCTTGGTCTTCCTACTTTTAGTTGTTGAGAAATAAATACTACAAAAACTTCAAGTGCACCAACCAAAGTGGCAACTAGTATTAATGTGATATAGTTGGCAGGTTTTGACAGTAGAAAATTGGTTCAAAGGTGACAACTGATTACATTATACCACTTTACCACATTGGAGTCCAAATCCTATTCATGGTTTCTGGATTTTATAATGGCCAATGGAAAATACTTTCTAACAGACTTTGTTTGCAAAATCAAGTCTTGATCAAGGTTCATTAGCAGGTTCTGAAAATAATATTAGCTTACTCAAATATTTATTGCAACCATGTAAGTGCAACATTCTCACATTTGAGTCTAGCCAAGTCTACTAAGCACAAACAAATGTACTATTTTTTGGACCATATGTCACATGTGTTGTTTTATAATTGAAGTCCAATTTTCACAATTTTGAACCACAAATGACCCATATTAGAAACATAGCATTCACTTGCAACATATATATCTATGAGTAAGTACAAAATACACGTTCTATCGCAAATTTCACATGATGATAATATTCGATGTAAACAACCACCATCAAAACTAAAAATAGATGGTACTTGTTTTCAAAAACATAAGACCTTGTTGCCTCTTTGGCCAATACTACTTGTATCGAGCTGTGACAGTTCCTCGACAACATAAAACATTCCTCAAAATATTTAAGTAGCAGTGTTTGAGGCAGTAGTTAGAAGGTCATGGAAGTACGGATAAGTATAGTTTTACACAATATAACTACTACTACTAGCTTCTGCATCCCATTAACTAATACTCGATAAAAATGTCTTCTGCCTTGCATTGTTCAAGGAAATGATCCATCTCGTCGGGCAACACGTGTGGAGTTGTACCAACGTAGAATGCGTAGTGTGCAAGGTAGGTAGAGGGCTTGTGGTTGAAGTAGTAATCCCGTACTTCTTCTTGTGGCATTTTAACAAACACATTGTGATCAGAATTGACGTACGAGCATTTAATTACAAAACTAACAAATTTGCAGCATAAAAATCTCGTAGGGGGAACTTAAATTCATTTTAACGCGTTTAATGTTGCATGGCAGATAAACTTCACCAGGAACCCATACACTCTCAAGGTCATTTGACATCAAGTGGCACAAAAGCCAAGAAATGGACTGCGTTTTCTACTAATGGAACGACGAATCAGGTCTTGGGTCAGCCCACATTGTTTGCTTGCATATTCAATTGCCTTTTCAACTCCATCAATAGTCTTCAGTGAGCTGCTATTACCAAAGGATGTGAGACTTCTAAAACATCTCCTCCTCTCTGTCAACAAGCAATAGAACGCTATCAATGGGAGCCATCAATGTTGCATCTCAGACACAATAGTATAAATTTTCCTCGGGGAGATAAGCCGCATCCTTCTGCATGAAGATAAAGTGTAGTTTCATGAAATCTGGACATCCCTCCCGGATAAAGCACCGTTCATAGTAACTCTCAATCTCCAACATCATATAAACCGTTAATGATAATGTGAGATTAAAATATAACTTGCAAACTGGAAATAATATGATTGTAGGAGGATTTGAGATAAGTAAAAATTTACCCCAGAAACGCTGCAGTCGTTGTCACCATCCCGGTATCGGAGTTGAATGGTAGATCATTACTCACAAGTCACAACAAAGTTAAAGAATGTAATGAAGTTTACGTGCAACTAAATCTATTTCTGCTTAATCTCGTACTCTGTTGGGAACTCCCAATTACGTCGACTCTTGAGTATGGCGCTACAAAGCTTGACGACGCGTATGACATTTTCAGCAGTTGTCACATCGTACTTCTCACACAACCAAGTCAGGATGTCAAGCAATTCCTCTTCAATGGTTGGAGGCCAGTATTAAGCGCTCATCGCATCATACTCCTTGAACGCAATTTTTCCGGTCTGCAATTATTTAAGTCAAATTAGTACTATTATCATTTATAACTATCAGCTTATACGAATCCTAATAGTTATCATACTTTACATATACAAACTACGTTCAACGATATGAAACCTACAATAACCATGACATGTACAACCACTATATATATTAAGGAGACGCAACTTCTTAAGCCGAACAGGGGATTACAAGTATTTTAGGAAAACTTGATCCCATTTTCACGATGCAGCTGTTAAATGGTTGCCATTTAACCATACACAAGCAACTTAGCTATCAACGCAACCCCCGTGTGCTTGATTATATCATATACAACTACAATAAGATTCATATATTTAAAAAAAAAAGTTAATTTATATGCATTAACCGGTCCTCACACAATGGTTCGAGGATGGTGAGAGAATGAGACCTGCAATAACACTTGATGCTTGAGGTTGTGGTAGTTGAAGAATTTAAATGCAAGGGATAAAATAGACGTTGCACAATTTGTGGTCACTTATTTGTCCATCCAAACCTTTTTTTTTTTTATTATTATTACATATTTGATATGATGTTGTGGGGTTTTGTGAATAAACCAAACAACATATTGTTTTTATGTTGCCTGATTACCATTTACTACAACCCTTTAAACTAAATAATAACACAAAAAACGTGCTCTAAAGAAAATAATATATATATATATATATATATATATATATATATAATGAAGAGAAGAGTAGTTATTCAATCTTGTTTCCTTTCTCATATATATATATAAACATGTCAATAATCAAGAGAAGTTAATCAAAATACTTTGTCGTTTCAGTATATGAAACTGAAAGAAGGACTCATATATCACAAATTCACAATCACATCACACTACTTTGTTAAGGTACAATTCCTACTTTCCTTAAAAAAAAAAAATTCAATTCGTTTCGTTTCGTTTGTGTTTCTCGTTTTCAAACTTGCTTCTTTGCATTTTCGATAAAAATATATTGTGCGTTTCCTTTTGAGTTGAGTTGAGTTGAATAATTTAGTGTAGTGTAGTGTTGTTATATGTTGTGGGTATTAGAACTTAGCAAGCTGAAAAGCCTTGTTATTTATGTGGTGTAGGGTTTTTTATTTGGAGCCTAGCTAGCTGAAGCTGAGTGATATATGTAATATGGAGGTTGTGGTTTGCTGAGTTAATAATAATTATAATTAACATTCATTCTGAGAGCAGATGCTATTCAAAAAATCACCATCTTCATCTTCTCTGCAAAAAGGAGGAATCAAATTTTCTTCTTCTTCTTCTTCATGTTCATGGGTTGAAAACAATCAACTGTTTCAAAGGCACCCCAGATTGCAACTTCTTCTTGGACAACAACAACAACAATGCAACAAAACATTGCTCCATCACTTTAAGCAGCTTCTTTCTTATGTTTTCATTTCGGGCCTCCATCGAAACCAATTCGTCATCAGCCGCCTTCTCTATTTCACTTTGATTCAGGATCAGGACAACAACAATCAGGATAAATTGGAGGAGTTTGGAGTCCACATTTTTAATCACAATATTGGAAAACCCAACATTTTCTCTTGGAATACAATCATTAGATTCTTTGCCTCCTCCTCCTGCTGTCCTCATATTGCCTTGCACTATTACATGAAAATGCTCTCCCAACAACAAGAACATATGCTTCCTGATAAATACACTTTTACATTCTTGCTTCAAGCTTCTTCTTGTGGTCTAGCTTTCGTCAAACAATTACATTCTCATATTGTCAAACTCGGGTTTGATCGTGATTTGTTCGTGCAAAATTCTCTCCTCAATGCCTTTTTAACATGTCGTGGTTCTTTGGTCGATGCACGGTCACTATTCGATGAAATGGCTGATGAGAAAGATGTTGTTTCATGGACAAGTTTTATATCAGGCCTCCTCTCTCAATCCAACTACTCCGAGGCCTTTCGTGTTTTCAAGAGAGTAATGGTGGATTATCAGCTAGTCAGGCCTAATGTTGCTACCATGCTCTCCACAACCGCAGTGTGTGCTAAGTTAGGATCAATAGACCATACCAGATGCATGCATGCTTTACTAGAGAAGGCCGGATGGCTTGAATCCGATGTCTCCGTTTCTAATTCACTTATAGATGCTTACGCAAAATGTGGAGATTTATGCCATGCTCAAAAAGCTTTCAATGACATTAATGGTATTAAGAGGGATCTGTACTCCTGGACAACGATAATATCGGGATTTGCTATGCACGGGAGAGGATTTGATACCGTAAATTTGCTTTCTCATATGGAGCAAAGATGTGGACTTATACCCGATGCAGTAACTTTTATTGCACTTCTTTCAGCCTGTGCCCATTCTGGATTAGTTGAAGAAGGTTTACACATGTTTGAGTCAATGAGAACACAATACAAAATCGAACCAGATCTTAGGCACTACGGATGCATTGTTGACCTCTTGGGGAGAGCCGGTATGCTTGACCGAGCGTTCAGTATCGTTGAGAATATGGCATTAGAGCCTAATCTTGCCATATTGGGATCTTTATTAAATGGATGCAGACTTCAGAATAACGTGGAGCTTGGGGAAGCTGTTTTGAGGAAGATTGAGCTGTTAAAAGAGAGAGGAGGAGCCCCTGTTCTTTTATCGAATATATATGCAGATGGGAACCAATGGAGCAAAGTCATTCATATGAGGAAAGAAATGAGAGAAACAGTTAAGGGGAAGTTCCTAGGTAGTAGTTGGATTTAAGTTATAAGTCACAGTTCAGGATTTTGTAGCTGGGAAGAAACCGACCTACATCATCAAGCTCTGTCACTTGAGCATATCAAAACCATATTCCATGGCTTATCAAAGTGCTTAGATAAGGATGCAGTCCTTTATGGAGGATTCAGTATAATAAATGAAATGTAAGTAACGCTTCTTGATCTGTTCAGCCATATAATGAATGTAATGTAAGTGATGTTTTTGTGAGTTTATTTAGCTTATAATTTTCTTGATAGCTGCGTATTAGGTTGCTTTAATAGTGAAGGAACTTGTTCTCTTTCCACACAGCTGAACCATAGCTTTACGGAGCAAGGTCACAACTGAAGTAGGCACCACGCCTTAATTAAGATATTTGTCATTAGCGTGCAGTAAACCTAGAGACTACATCTGATTTCACATTTTATCAGGATAGTGTGGTATGGGAATTAATATCTGGAGAGATGCTTGAGCATGAAATTGGGATGGTGGTATCTTCAACTTTATACAAAGGAAGAATATTGGAAGAGAGCTGTTCAGTAACAAGTTTCATACTATTTTATTGACATTAAGTCAGAGGTTCATCTTCTACTAGTAATGAAGAGGTCAAATTGACACTCTATTTAAGAGAAGAATATGAATGTTATGATAGCAGTAAATAATAAGATAGTTACTAAACTGGATACTTATGTACAGCTACTTTTAGTGATATAATCATTAACTGAAAAGTTGGTTTTCCCATTACTTAAGATGGACAGAAGGGTTATTTTGTTAAACTGGCACCAGATTATGGAACATAACCTCTATTTAGGAGAAAGAATGTGAATGTTGTGATACGAGTAAAGAATAAGATAATTGCTTTTAACTGGAAACTTATGTGGACCTATTTTTGGTCATACTACTTATTAACTGAACATTGGTGTTCCCATTGTTTAAGATTGGCAGAAGGATTATCTTGCAAGACGTGCAACTGCATATGGAGAACACGAGTGAATTTCGCCTCTTGGTGTTTCGGTATGATTATTGTCACCTGCGTAGTATAACACTTCATGATAACATGTGTATAGGGCGATCATCCCCTATCCCAGAAATGCCAAGCTCCAGGAAGGGACTTCTAACAGAAAGTTGGAGTGGTTGAATCTTCAGTCTAGTTTCTAAATTTTCGAGAAGCCTGTATTGATAGTTATGCTATTTTTCTGTGTTCTTAACTGGCTAGAATGTATAAAAGTTGGGTCTATAAATTTCATCGACCTTCTGCATATTGTATGCCTTATTAAGTAAATAACCGTAAATTATTATTATTATTATTTAACTGGTTAAGTAACATAAACATTTGCAGGCTTCTATACTTTCTCTTCTGCCTACTTAATTGTTGAAGATAATAAACTCCCATAAGCACACTGCTATCCCCTTTTCTCTTCTTGTCAGTTGGGTACTATATCTTGGCACCTCTCGCTCCGTATTCTGTGATCCAATTCTGCTTAATATCAGTTCCACAACAATGTCAGCATTAGGAGTCTGCCAATCCAAGAAGTCTTGTCATTTAGCATTGCCATCCACTCTGGATTCGATAAGGAACTTTTGAATTGTATAACTCTTCTCTTATACATAGGCTGTGTAATTTGTTGATTACTCAACTACTTTCGAGAACCTCATGATTGTGAGTTGGTACCTCCATTGAAACACAAAAAATAGTTTAGATTAGTTAGTAACGATTGAGGCTCTAGAAATAGGTTACTGTTTGAAAAATCAAAACGCAGGTTATGTGTCTGCAGTATTATTCATTTTCTGGTAAAACCTAATAGGAAGAGGATATATAATCTTGTAGCACTTGAACGGGTTGGGGGGAGTAAGGATTGCTTGTTGTAGTTTAACGTTCTACAAAACTAAAGTCCTTCTTTTGTCATCGGAGCTAGATAGCCAACACTTCAAGTAAATCATCAACCGATACTTGGCACAATGTTTGATGAAATGGTTAATGATGGGGTTAAAGGTGCCCCTGGTTGTATTGTGCAAGCTAGACTCTTTTAGGCTATTATATTAATGTAATTTAGCTTTTTTGATATGGTTTGTGGTTTCTAATCGTTGAGATCTCATGGTTCAGTCGAAGACCTTTTTCTTTCCAATCAGAAAGATTGCTTGTCTAGTTACATTTTTGTTAAACTGTTTTAGGTGCATGTCTGTGTGGTGGCTCAAAAAACTTCTATACGTTAGCGGTTTCTTCTCTCAATTTTGTGGATCTTGCCATGTTGCTGGGCACATGCCATCAATTATTTTGGTTTATACTCGGTCAACTGTTATGCTTATTTCTTAGTACTCAGGTGTGCCCTCTTACTATAATCTAGAAGTATTATTTAAGCACGAGAGTAAAAGTTTCATTGCTTTTCCAGATTCGTTTCTGTTTTGGATGTGATCTCCTTGAAACCTGATGATGAAGAATCAGAACGCACTGTCAAACCTATATGCAAGGGAGAAAGTGACGGCTTTAAGTCATCAACTCCGGTAGTGGCTTGAGCAAGCTGTAGTTTGGTGAAACCTTCATCAGAATTCGAGCCGAATCATAGTCTGGCTACTGTAAGTAGCGCAGAAAATCCCTAGACTGATCGATTGGGAAAGTGTGGATCGCAATCCGAAGACTCTGTTATCACTGATAAGTCAAAAGATGAAAGCTGTGCATAGCAGTTTCTGAGCCCTCCATTGATATTTCTGAGCATTGCCTTTCTAAATCTGAGGGATTGAAGAGGAAAGGTGATCTTGAATTTGAGATGCAGTTAGGAATGGCTTTCTAGTCCACATTGGCTTGAGGTTTGGCAAATTAATGTGCTTGATTCACCAATCACTTCTTCACCTGTAACCCTGACTTTAAAAAGAATGAAGAAAAATGTAAAATCTCAATCTTTATCCTATGGAGTGTCTACTATAGATTTTCCATCGCAGAAGGTTGGCGCACCACTTTACTGGGCAGAAGTTTTTTGTGGTAGAGAAAACCTTACTGATATGTGGGTGCATGTTGACGCTGTCAATGCAATTGACGGTGAGCATGAAGCAGAAGGTGCTGCTGCTGCTGCATGCAAAAGGTACTTGCGATATGTTGTTTCTTTTGCTGGAAGTGGGGCCAAGGAAGCGACAAGCAGGTTAAAGATCCTTCACCTTCCAGGTTCCGTTTGCTGTTATAATTACTAGAATGATGCTCAGTTTTGTGTCGCTTCTTGCCATAAGTATGGGACTCTTTTTGGAACTCCTGGATTGTAGAATCCAGAAATGCTTCTCTTACTATGTTTTTGTGCATAATACTAGCAAAATATGAAACATTTGTGTGAAAATCCTGCATATATTTATGTGTTTTATGCCAAAACCTTGAGATCTAACAAACCTCCCTCATAGTTTGTGTGCAAGGTAGTTCGTAGAATTAATCTATTGAAACTTGAGTGTTAGACAGACGAGAGATTAAAGTGTAATTATGGATAAATGAATGGAATCTCTCTTTTTATTCTGAAGGCGTTATTCTCTCAGTTGATTGCAACTATTTACCCCCGGATGTATATGATATGTGATGTAATAATTGATGGTCATCTCATTCCCAGGGACTCATCTATATATGCATATATTCAGCATGTAAATGAACTTCTTAGGTGATACTAATCAATTCTAGATAGACTAAATCCACCCGTGTAACAATAATAGTAGACAATTAAGAGAAATATCATTTTAGATATTGTACAAACTACAAAGTGGTACAAGATAGCGTCACAAAGAGTCAATTCAATCTGGTGGTATACGGTGTTGGGCACCATTGATGAAATTGGCGTCAGGAGTGACAAAGTGGCGGTCAACTCATCTTTAGGACTTTTGCTGCAGCCTGCAAGATTTCATCGCCCATTATTGATAAATGTGCTTATATTTCATTCAATTAACCTCATAAGTATTGTCTTTCTCTATCCACCTCTTCTCTAATTCTAATTTTTTCATCCACCTCCCATGAGTGGCTTTAACTATTTTAATCACCAATTAATTTTAGGGGTAATCTAGTCAATATATATACTATGTGTTATTTAATATGCAAATAATAAACACAAAATCTTATTAGTAGTACAAAACGAAAATTTATAAAGTGTTATGCTATTTATTATACATATATTATTAATTTTTTTTATTAAGGTCTAGTTTGTTTCTCCGGAAAATAGAGAAAAAGGAAAAAAATAAAGGAGAATCTTTTTCTCTTGTTGTTTGACAATTTGAGATTTTCTTGGAAAAGAAAGGGGATCTTTGGAAAATCTAGAAAATCTAGGAAGTCTTTGGAAAAGAGAGGAAAATCCTTTATACATAATAATGGTTTTTCCCAGAAAACCCGTATGAGCCAAACGTCTGGAAAATACAGGAAAATGTTATTTTCCTCAAGAAATTTCCTAGAAAACCTTGTTTTTTCTCATTTCTCCCTTTTTATTTTCTTTTTCCCACATTTTCCGAAGAAACAAACTAGACCTAAAGTAGATTTATTTCATCAAAAGAGACTGACTTATTTTTATGTTGTGTTATATACAATATATAAGTTTTTGAATATTGTGATAAAGTTGTAATTCTTATTAGATATAATTTATGGAATCTTTTTAAGACTTATTCCACTATTAAAATTAACGGTAGAAGGTGACTTATTTATGTCCATTTTTTGTAATAAAAAAAAACACAGTAGACAATTAGCATGTATAGATTTTTCGCAAATATCAAATATAAACGACGTTGCTTTATTTTATGGGCTGTAAAGGAAATTCTATTTTTACTGATTTAATTTACTTGGAAAGTCTCATTCTCATAGTAAGGAAGCCCGATACAAAATCCAAAAAAATTCTAAAGCTCTTATGATCAATATCATATTCTCGCTCTTATGTTTTGAATTATAGAGAAAATGGGTATCAATCAAATTCGAGAATCGAGAGCATTTTCTTCATTAAAATAGTCTAAATTAAAAAATAAATAAAATATTCACTATATCACAATAACTTAGTGTGTATATTTTTTATGAATTCAAAGAATAACAATTATTATTTATTAAGAAAGAAGTATGTAAATATATATTTAATATTTAATTCTACTATAACGCTCGAACTTGGTGCTCGACAATGTGTAAACACTCTATTGTTTGCTTTCCGAAGACAATCGTTTGCTAAAAAGACGAATAAACATTTAAATTTGATAATAAATTAAAAGAATGTAAGATACTTAAAAGCATCGAAGGAGATGAATTTGAATTATAATCAATTACACTGAAATTTTATTTATTATGATATTTATTTATTTAATGTTTAACAAGAAAACCTTGTGTAACATAAGTCACAGGTTTTTTTTTGTTGTTATAATAAGGTTGGGCTTTTTTTGTTGTTATAATAAGGTTTGGTGTGTACTTTTTGTATAATAAATAACATATAGTAAATAAATTGACTAGATTATCCCTAGAGTTATTGGGAGACTAATACTCATTAAAACTAGAGGAAGATGGATGAGAAAATTAAAACTTGGGGGAATGTGGATAGAGAGAGAGACAGTACCTCATGGGAGGTGGATGGAATTTGCCCTACTTCACATATTGCATCGGATTCTATAATTTTCACTTGCTCTAGAGAGCAAACAAAAATGGTGTTGAGTTCAGGAATCTGCGATGCGAAGAGAGTGGTGGTTGAAGGCAAGCACCACGTGCTCAATCGCCTTGCCTCCATTTTTGTAAAGAGTTTTCGAATGAATATAAAGTAGTGGCGAAGAGATTTATTTGTTCATAGGGCTCGTGTGCCGAAAAATGACGAGGTGATAGTTACAAGCATTCATAAGCTAGTTTCTCTAATTACTTATCAAAAAAAAAAAGAAGAAGAAGCTAGTTTCTCTAATTGACTTCATTTCTGCCATTACAAGTATTGAAATATCATCATATATAATCTTGATGAAGTAACATTTTTGGTGGAGAATGATATGCATGTTGAATTTGATTCCATCAGATGTTGAGTCTATTTTTGTATGTCGTACTATTATTCTTGTTAATTTGGACAAAACCTTCTTGCATTACCTGAAAAATAAAAGTACTTATATTTTTCTAGATCATGGCTCCACAGCCAAAAGTAGGTTTTGACAAAATATTAAGGGATTATTCCACCAATCCCGAACTAGACCTACTTCACAGTTCGAGGCCAGATGGAGGCATTGTTGAGGTTTGCCCATGGTACTCCAATCATTTCATGCCAAGCGCAACGAATCGTCAAATACAATCAAAGAACGCCTAAAAAGAACATAGGAAAAATAAAACTAGTGTTCCGCAAAAACTAAATTATGAGGATCAATAGTGTCTCCAATCGCCTTGCGAGCTAAAGTGTGAGCCAACGTGTTAGCATCATGCCCAATCCACCTAATGGAAAATCCGTTTCGTGGCTCAAACATACAATGAAAATCCGCAATGATATTAGCATAACTCGCATCTTCTTGGGTCCGAAAAAGAATGTCGTGGATAATGTTAAGGCAATCTCCCTAAAAAATAACTTGCTTCCAATCCTACCTACTCTTAATTTAATAGTCCACAACGCCGCCAATGCCTCAATACCCGATGGAGCAAGTGTAGCCGTGAGGCGTTTTTGGAACCGAGCGATAGTACTTCCTTCATGATCTCGGACTACAACACCTATTCTCACCGCCCTATCCTCTTCAAAACATGCGCCATCGAAATTAATCTTATACCACCCCTCTCGTGGTGCCTCCCACTCCGTCCATCCAGTCCGCGCAACACCATGCGAATTTCGTCCCAACTAACGCCACGACGCCGCATATTGTAAGGTGAATTCAGCAATCTCCGCTACATTATGAAATCCCTCCCCTGCCAGAATCAAATTTCTGTTATGCCAAATAACCCAAACAAAGTGTGATCGCAATACTCGCTCTCTAGTATAATCATTCTTTTCCACTAATAAGTAAAGTGAATCATAGAATCAAAACTTATTGAATTAGCACCTCCTTATTGACGTTAAAATGAAACATTCACGACCAATAAATATAATGTAATTAATTAAGCATAGTATATATATATATATATATATATATATATTTCCTTTTGAATTAGTCTGTCTATCAAGTTATTTATAAGTTTCGTTCTTCCTTGTGTATTTTAATTGTCTTGAAAGTGAAACGCATGCGAAATATTTGAGTGAGTTAATTAATTAATTAATTCTCGATAGAAATCCTTTTTAAAACATCCTTAAAATCATCAAAAGAATTGATGATGGGCTGCGGCCTGCGAGGTTGGTCATAAAAGACCGAAACAAGTCTTGTACTGTCCAGTTTCAATTCCTCGTCCAGTCCAACTCGTTGACTTGGGCGACAACTACCACCTATAACCTATCTGCTATTCACACACACACACACATATTTGTTGTGGTTTGTTTTATATAATAATAATATAAATCATAATAAATCTCAGATTCCAATTTTTCTTTCTTTCTGGTAGCTAGGGTGCGATTGCCCATCAATATTTAAGGTCAGTCAGTCAGTCTTTTTATTGGAATTAAGAAGTCAATTTGGTTCTTTTATCGTTACAATTTAGGATTTGGTTTCTGTTACTTACTTACTATCATCATATTATAAGAAAATGTATATATGTGTGTTACTTGATGCTGCTGGATGAGATTATTGTTACTAAATCTGCTGCAATGCAATGCAATGCAATGATCCTTTTGTTTAATTATTGGTGGCACTGGCACACTAGTACTAGTTGCAAATTGCAATACTATTTATTACATATATATATATATATATATTTTAAGTCTTGATTAATATGCATCATTACCATTTTAAGTCCTTGTTTGATTGTTGCCATGCATTCTTCATCTCCTTGATGCAATTCAATGTAAATATTTCTTGCTTCTGGTGGACTACCTTCATGTAACAACAGGATAAGAGAATTTACTAAAATTAAGTCCTTTATTGTTGCTTTCCAAAAGATACTACTACTAAGACTGGTTATTGCTTTCGAGCGAATTCCATTTTCTCGTAGATGGCCGCCGAAGTAGCTAAAGATTTAGCTGCCGGTACAATTGGAGGGGCGGCACAACTGGTAGTTGGGCACCCTTTTGATACTATCAAGGTCAAGCTCCAAAGCCAGCCGCTCCCACTTCCCGGCCAACCCCCAAAATTTGCGGGTGCCATTGACGCCGTGAAACAAACAGTAGCTTCAGAAGGTCCAAGAGGTCTATACAAAGGCATGGGAGCCCCACTTGCAACTGTTGCAGCCTTAAATGCCGTGCTCTTCACAGTTCGAGGCCAGATGGAGGCATTGTTGAGGTCTGCCCCTGGTACTCCTCTTACCGTGAACCAGCAGGTCGTTTGTGGGGCTGGGGCCGGAGTTGCAGTGGGCTTCCTGGCCTGCCCCACTGAATTAATAAAGTGCAGGTTAGTTTTCAGCTATGGTTTAAATCCGATTTGCATTTAAATGTGACTATGCAACCGTGAATCTGCTCTGCAATTGGTTTATCAAGTATCAAGCTTCACTTTTCAATGATGTACGCATTCATAGGGAGCTTATGCCCCCAACCTTTCGGTAGTTGAAAGGAAAAAAAAGTAGTAAAAAAGGTTATAGAGATGAGTAAGTGAAAGTATTATATTCAACTTAAGACTCGCTGGCATCCATTTGGATTTATTGATGTCCATGATATTTACAAGGGCATCAAAATGTTTACTTGATGGTATAGGCTAAACGTGGATTTATATGCGCTGCTTTTCGTGCATAAATACCTCATTTTGATTACTCATTAAGGAAAACATATATCTCAACTTAGTGTACTTAAGAAGAGAAAGGGAAAAGAATGAGCATTCACGAACAAATATTTGAGCGTTTTGAGGAAAAATATTAAAAAAAACTATAATGTTGATCTGATGACTGTTATGTATTGTAAAAATTAAAAAGATTTTATCTTGTGGCGTGTAGTAAGTTAGCTAGAATCATGCTCAAAATGACCCCAACTAGATAGAGATTCAGAGAAATATGATGCGGCAAGGATGCTTCTTTGCCTGACTTTTGATTGACTGCCGTGTGTTTCTGCTATTGAAGCACTCTCTTTGTTTAATATTCAGCATAGGACATTTTAATGTTGCCTATTGAAACTTGAAAGTTAGAACCTTTCATGATGCAGATTGCAAGCCCAGAGTGCACTTGGAACTCCTGGCCCGGGTGCTGTTAAGTATGGAGGCCCCATGGATGTGGCAAGACACGTTCTTCGATCTGAAGGAGGTGCAAGGGGTCTGTTCAAAGGGTTAGTTCCCACTTTGGCACGTGAAGTACCAGGAAATGCTGCCATGTTTGGCGTCTATGAAGCACTAAAGCAGCGTCTTGCAGGGGGTAGTGACACGTCAAATTTGGGAAGAGGTTCACTAATATTAGCCGGAGGCTTAGCTGGAGCCTCATTCTGGGTTTTTGTTTACCCAACTGATGTCGTGAAGAGTGTGATTCAGGTAGACGACTACAAGAATCCAAAGTATTGTGGTTCGATCGATGCATTTAAGAAGATCTTGAAATCAGAAGGGGTTAAGGGCCTTTACAAGGGTTTTGGGCCCGCAATGGCCCGTAGTGTTCCTGCAAATGCTGCATGTTTCTTGGCATATGAAGTTACTCGATCTAGTTTGGGATGATTGACTAACGATCAACACGTCATACAACACCAATTTTTTCTCCATTTACTGAAAGTTCTTAACCAGAAATTTGAATGTACTCTCTTGTTCAATTAAGCAAATTATTGGCGTTTTTATCTTTTGCCCATTTGAATCAAAGGTAAAATAACAGACTAACAGTGTTTCTGGTAACTTGGTTACTCCAGTGGGGGTTTTCTCTTCCTGCCGAATGCAGAAATGATGATGTGGCTTTGCGGTAGATAGTACATATTAACAACTTATGAGTAGATAGTACAAGGAGAAAAAGACTTGTTCTAGTCTTTAAAAAAATAGTGAATTGCAAATGTGCAACTACTACAACTTGGAAAAAGGTGTGATTTGTTGGAAGATTATCAACGACTATTTTATCTCATATTATTGTGAATAGTTTGAAGCACTTTTGTTGTAAAATACTTTGAAGAACGTAAGTATTAAAACCAACTAAGAAGAGTGCAACTATGTAAGAAAATGATAACTTGATATTTATGGGCAGAGTCTTGTGATGTCTTCAGTAAAGTACATTTCCCAATGAAGGTGCATTAGCATGATACGCCAAATCTGGTTAAGTTAAGCTTTATCGGATAAAAATCATGGTAAAGGAAAAAGAGTTTAAATAATAATTAAAGGAACATGATTACTTAACATGGAATGCATTAAGTTTAACCATTTTGGAGAAACGGGCGAAAACATTTTAACGCCATTTATCGACGAAACCATATAGCATAAAGAATATTCTCGTGTATAGCAAGGGCCTTTGCTAGAAAGGTTAATTAATAAAACCAAATATTAAATGAAGGTATGGGAGACATAAGTTTGGATACTAATAATTATACATACTATATGTTATGGGTTCAAGCTTATTTATTTATATTGATAATAATATGTCTAATTAGTTTAGTAGTATTTACTCTAATTAGTTATTAGTTGAATTTGTATTAGGTGTCACGTTAATATTATTGATGTTGTAATTAGTGGGTTGAGTTGTTAGATTAGTGCCCACTATTTTAGGAGTTAGTTGTTGGGGCGGCATTTAATGCAGCACTATTTCTATCATGGTGATTTGTTGGGGCGGTTGTGCAGCATTAATTCAAAGTAGTGCATCATTATGAATTATAATAATACCTTTTATAGTTTAGAAGTAAGGCTATAAATAGCATCCCATTTGTAGCCATGAAATTCATCCCCAAATACAAACTCTTATATAATTAAGTATAGTAAATATATAAAGAGTGAAGTAAAGTGTTGTAAGTGTGAGGTAAAAATAGAGAGTTTGTGCGACTTTACTACGGTAAAAGCCGGTGAGTTGTAATTCCTATTTTACACTCATAGTGAAGTTATTCTACCTTGCCCGTGGGTTTTTACCCTAAAGTAATTTGGGGTTTTCCACGTAAAAATCTGTGAGTCGTTTCTCGTCTTTCATTTATTGCCGTATTTTTCGCTATATCTGAAGGGTCCATTTTACAACAAGTGGTATTAGAGCCTCGGTTCATATCTGGGGTCTCGGTGATATCTGTGGGTGTCGTACTGAAATTATTTTTCAGTGACGGTGGTACGTGATAGAAGCAATGACGGCGAAATTCGAGATCGAAAAATTCAACGGGAGTAATTTCTCGTTGTGGAAGCTGAAGATCAAAGCCATCTTGCGGAAAGATGGATGTTTCGCTGCGATCGGCGACAGGCCGGTGGAAATCGCATATGATACGAAGTGGAACGAGATGGACGGCAAAGCTATCGCAAATATTCACCTGGCATTAGGTGATGGCGTATTGTCAAGCGTTGAGGAGAAGAGGACAACTAAGGAGATATGGGACCATCTCAACAAGCTGTATGAGGCGAAGTCCCTACACAACAAAATTTTCCTTAAACGAAAATTGTACACACTGAGGATGGCAGAATCTACCCCGGTAACTGAGCACCTCAATGTTTTAAATACTATATTTTCTCAATTGACGTCGTTGAGTCATAAAATCGAAGTGGTTGAACGTGCTGAAATTCTGCTGCAAAGTCTGCCCGATTCGTATGACCAGTTTGTCATCAACTTAACAAATAATGTCCTCACGGATTATTTGGTCTTCGACGAAATTACAGCCGCTATTCTGGAAGAAGAGAGTCGACGCAAGAACAGAGAAGACAGGGAGGCAGGTTCGCAACAAGCAGGTGCCTTGTCGGTGACAAGAGGGAGAACGACAGAGCGCGATGCAAGTGGGAGTAAGAAACAGGGGAGATCCAAGTCAAAGACCAAGGGCAGTTGTTGGCACTGTGGCAAGAAAGGTCACTTGAAGAAGGACTGTTGGAATCTTAATGATTCGAACAAGAAGAGTTCTGATCCTCAGGGGAACGTTGCTAGCACTTCAGATGATGGTGATGTACTATGCTTTGAAGCAGCAACAGCTATTCGAGGTATGCGTGGCTTCGATGATATATGGCTTATTGATTCAGGAGCCAGTTTTCATATGACTCCCCAGAGGGAGTGGTTTCATGAGTATACCCCGATCGCTGGAGGATCTGTGTATAGCTGTAAAAATGAACCTTTAAAAGTTGTTGCCGTTGGTACGATCAAGCTGGAGATGCATGACGAGATTGTTCGGACCATTCGAGATGTCCGACACGTGGAGGGATTATGCAAGAATTTGTTGTCTTATGGACAACTCGATGATCTTGGTTGTGAGATTGGGTATCGAAACAAGATCATGAAAGTTAAAAGGGGTGCGCTTGTACTGATGAAGGCGGACAAGATTGCCGGAAACTTATACATGGTACAGGGGACGACTTTGCAAGTGGGAGAAGCGTCAGTGGCTTCATCTGAGTCGATTGAGAAATCATCAATGATTTGGCATCAACGGCTCGGGCATATGTCGGAACAAGGCATGAAGGTTCTTGCAGAGAAGAAACTACTTCCAGGCCTCACAAAGGTATCTTTAGCTTTTTGTGAGCATTGTGTTGTTGGCAAGCAACATCGTATAAAGTTTAGTAGTTCAGATTCTAGAAGTAAAGTCATTCTAAAATTGCTTCACTCTGACGTGTGGCAAGCACCAGTACTATCCCTGGGAGGTGCAAAGTATTTTGTGTGTTTTATAGATGATTATTCCAGGAGATGTTGGGTGTACATGATCAAGAGTAAGGCCGAGGTGTTCTCGATGTTCAAGACGTACAAAGCGCTAGTGGAACTTGAATCTGGGAAAAAGATCAAGTGCCTTAGATCTGACAATGGAGGGGAATATACTGGCAAGGAGTTTGACGACTTCTGTAAAGATGCTGGGATTAAGAGGCAGTTTACTACGGCATACACTCCGCAACAGAATGGGGTGGCAGAGCAGATGAACATGACCTTGTTGGATAAAACAAGAGCCATAATGCAGGCCGCAGGCTTAGAAAAGTCGTTCTGGGTAGAAGCAATCAATACCGCCTATTATGTGGTGAACCGATCTCCGTCAACAACACTGGGGCTGAAAATACCAATGGAGGTGTGGACAGGTAAACCAGTTGATTATTCTAATCTCCATATATTTGGGAGTCCTGCTTATGTTATGTTCAATACTCAAGAGAAAACAAAGCTGGACCCAAAATCCAGGAAGTGTTTGTTCTTAGGGTATGCTAAAGGAGTGAAGGGGTATCTCTTGTGGGACCCCACTGCCCACAAGATTGTTGTAAGACGGGATGTTATCTTCACGGAAGATAAGAAAGGAAATGATAGCAGCACAGGAGAAGATCCAGAAACTACGACGATAGTAGTCGAGAAGGATGCCGAGCAGGAGGGACCTGCTGAACCAGAGCATGAACCTGAGGAGACAACAGAGTCTGGAGTCTCGGGGATACGTCGATCGACACGTGTCAGGAGACCACCAGGCTGGCACTCAGACTATTCTATGGAGAACAATGTTACATACTGTCTTTTAACTGAGGACGGGGAGCCATCAACTCTCCATGAAGCAATGAGTAGTTCAGATGCAGCTCAGTGGATGGCAGCAATGCAGGAGGAAATCGAAGCACTCCATAAGAATAAGACGTGGGAACTTGTATCTCTACCACAAGGGAGGAAACCCATTGGCAACAAATGGGTGTACAAAATCAAACGTAACAGTGATGACCAAGTGGAGAGGTATCGTGCACGATTGGTGGTGAAAGGATATGCTCAGAAGGAGGGGATTGATTTCAACGAAATATTTTCTCCGATGGTCCGAATGACAACTGTGCGGGTGGTTCTGGCGATGTGTGCTACATTTGATTTACATCTTGAACAATTAGATGTAAAAACGACTTTTCTTCATGGTGATCTTGAAGAAGAAATTTACATGCTCCAACCAGAAGGATTTATTGAAGAAGAAAAGAAGAACTTGGTTTGCAGGTACCAAATCTTTGTACGGTCTCAAACAGGCGCCGAGGTGTTGGTACAAAAGATTTGATTCATTCATAATGAGTCTTGGATACAACAGGCTGAATGCAGATCCTTGTGCATATTTCAAGAGATCTGGTGATGACTTTGTTATTTTACTGTTGTATGTTGATGACATGTTGGTTTCAGGCCCCAACAAAGCTCGTATTGAAGAATTGAAGGCTGAACTGGCTAGGGAATTTGAAATGAAGGACTTAGGACCAGCAAACAAGATTCTAGGGATGCAAATCCACCGAGACAGAAATTACAGGAAGATTTGGCTTTCTCAGAGAAACTATCTGTTGAAAATTTTGCGGCGGTTCAGTATGCAGAATTGTAAGCCAATCTCTACCCCTCTTCCTGTTGATTTCAAGTTATCCTCAAGTATGTGTCCTAGCATTGAAGAAGAGAGGAATGAGATATCTCGAGTACCGTATGCATCAGCAGTGGGAAGCTTAATGTTTGCTATGATCTGTACTAGACCAGACATTGCACATGCAGTAGGAGTGGTTAGTCGATACATGGAGGATCCGGGAAGAGAGCATTGGAGTACAGTAAAGAGAGTTCTTAGATACATTTAGGGAACCTCATATGTTGCATTATGTTATGGAGGATCGGGTTTTACAATCAAGGGTTATGTTGATTCTGACTATGCAGGTGATCTTGACAAAAGAAAGTCCACGACATGATATGTGTTTACTCTTGCTGGAGGTGCAGTGAGTTGAGTTTCGAAGTTACAGTCAGTTGTTGCGACATCAACAACGGAGGCTGAATATGTGGCAGCTACGCAGGCCAGTAAAGAGGCGATTTGGTTGAAAATGGTTCTGAAGGAACTCGGGCACAAACTAGAGAGTATTTCTCTATTATGTGACAGTCAGAGTGCGTTGCATCTTGCAAGGAATCCAACGTTTCATTCCAAGACAAAGCATATTCGGGTCCAGTATCACTTTGTTCGTGAGAAAGTCGAGGAGGGTACTGTGGATGTGCAGAAGATTCACACTAAAGATAACATAGCTGATTTCATGACGAAAAGTGTTAATGCTGACAAGTTTGTTCAGTGTCGGTCCTCGTGTGGTCTGGTGAAAACGTAAGCAACATGAAGGGCGAGGTAGAAAGAATGGTGTGAAGATCTGATTAGTCACTAATCAAATCTTCAAGTGGGAGATTGTTGGGGCGGCATTATATTGCAACACTATTTCTATCATGGTGATTTGTTGGGGCGGTTGTGCAGCATTAATTCAAAGTAGTGCAGCATTATGAATTATAATAATACATTTTATAGTTTAGAAGTAAGGCTATAAATAGCAGCCCATTTCTAGCCATGAAATTCATCCCAAAATACAAACTCTTATATAATTAAGTATAGTAAATATATAAAGAGTTGAGTAAAATGTTGTAAGTATGAGGTAAAAATAGAGAGTTTGTGCGACTTTACTACGGTAAAAGTCGGAGAGTTGTAATTCCTATTTTACACTCATAGTGAAGTTCTTCTACCTTGCCCGTGGGTTTTTACCCTAAAGTAATTTGGGGTTTTCCACGTAAAAATCTGTGAGTCGTTTCTCGTCTTTCGTTTATTGCCGTGTTTTTCGCTATATCCGAAGGGTCCATTTTACAACATTAGTTACTTATTTTTTCTATTTATTAGATCTAGAGCCGTGTAATAAGAATTATTTTAGTTATTTAATTATTTAGTTAAACACTATTTTCTCTCTATTTTTATTTTTGAAGTTAGTTTCTTACTCGAAAAGGAACAAGACTACAAGAGCATAGCACTATAAGTATGGTTTAATACATAAGATTATTTTTACACATGGAAGATTCCGAAATTTACTAATTTTTAAAATCTTACCGTTTTTTTTTTTTATTAAAAATCAGAATTAGTTGAACAAGTGGGTCTTATGACGGAGGTTTAGAAAGTTTTCATTTTATTTTTCTTGTTAGTTGTTAATAGTAACGACATCCACCAAAGAAGTACCATTCGCTTTACTTTTGAAATAACTAGCAACTTTGACAGACGCGGTCCCCGCGTATAAACTACATAAATTATCAAAAAAAAAATTAATATAACACAACTTTAATATAATTTATAAAATTAATGCAAATAATAAGGAAACCAATCTGATCTGCACACATTAAAAATTACGTAAGAAATTTCCTAAATATGTGGAGAGATTTTAGGAGTTCTGGTAGTTACTTATTTAATTACTTATTTTTTAATTGTTGAAAAGTCAAAGAAGGGGTATTTTTGGAAACTCAAAATTTGGTATCCAAACTGCCATTTTGTGAGTGAGAGGGTTTTGCTTTTAATATAGTAATAGATAGTAATGACCTTTTGGAATTGGTTAATTTATGTATCTTATTTTTTATTTTGTTAAAATAATGTATGATCCTTATTGTTTTCTTTTATGTCGGTGACTCGGTGTACATTAAAGGCTAACATATTAAGCGTCCATGGTAAGTTGAATCGGACCCAAAGCCGAGTGTTAAGATTGAAAGACCGCGTCACAGTTTTAGGATTTTATTGCGTTTTTCTAATGTTTTAGAAAGTTGTACTTGTTCGTCATAAGTGTATAACGCCGAAGCAAGGTTTTTCTTTTTTAGTTGTTAATAGTAACGACATCCACCAAAGAAGTACCATTCACTTTACTTTTGAAAGAATAGTAATGACCTTTTGGAATTGGTTAATTTATGTATCATATTTTTTATTTTTTATTTTGTTAAAATAATGTATGATCCTTATCGTTTTCTTTTATGTCGGTGACTTGGTGTACATTAAAGGCTAGCATATTAAGTGTCCATGGTAAGTTGAATCGGACCCAGAGCCGAGTGTTAAGATTGAAAGACCGCGTCACAGTTTTAAGATTTTATTGTATTTTTCTAATGTTTTGGAAAGTTGTACTTGTTCATCATAGTGTATAACGCCGAAGCAAGGTTTTTTTTTTTTAAACATGCCATATAGGAAGAGGAGTGAGTGAATAAAATAGTTGTAACTTGTAAGCAATCAATTTTTGTAACCCATTCATAGCCTTCTTGCCCTGTTGTACATTTTTTTTTCTTTTTTGAACAAATGATATCATTAATCAATGCCAAAACCGGCTCCAAAAAGTACAACTATTGCAAGAACAAAATCAACGAAAAAACCAACAGAAACCAAAAAGTAGCAAAGACAAGTGGATTTGGTCCTTCGACGTCAAACGCCACATCGCATGCAAGATTATGAGCCTCCCCATTCGCCTCGCGAGTAATCCAGTGAAAAGAAAAATCTTCATGAGTACGCATAACATGGATAACATCCTCAACAATAGTGGCTTGTAGCACGTCCCCCGGTTGTCGAGATATAATATCATGCACCGTAAGACAATCCTCCTCGATGATGACCTCCCGTCACTGCATCCCAACTGCCAACCGAAGCGCCTAACGTGCCGCGATCGCTTCAACACAAACCAGAGCCAAATTCGCTTCCCAACGTCTCTTTGCCCAAGAAATCGTAACCCCATCTGAATTGCGAGCAACAATCCCAATACCAACCGCACCATCCTCCCTAAACAACGCCCCATCAAAATAATTGTGATAAAGTCCATCGGAGGCGCAATCCACTCTAATCCTCTATCCATGTTCGTAGGCGGAGTAAAAAAAAACGCATCACGCCAACCGTGCGCGCATACTATGGCAAACGTTGCAATATCCCCTGACATCTTCGGTTTCTCCCCCACGAGTATTGAGTTCCTATTATCCCATAAACTCCAACAAACCGTGATCGCCAACCACGCTACATCTGAGGTCACCGCATGGGCTAAACAAACCACCCAATCCACCACCTCTTCGTTTGCCCGAAGCATCAACGAGACAGGAAAATTAGCAAGCGCCCACACTTGTCTAGCTGCATGACAATCAAAGAAACAATGTCGCGAATTTTCCTCCCCCTCGGAACAGGTCACGCACGTAGTGTCCTCATAAATCCGGCGCTTCTTAAGGTTCCCCCGTGTTGGTAAAATATTCACGCACACCCTACATAAAACACCTTAATTTTATTCGGACATTGAAATTGCTCGTAGTGCCAAATCTACGCGTCCTCATGGTTCGGCCCTCCAATCAGTATAGAGAGTATAATTTGGACATCCACCTCCCAAAATAAATCCCATAATCGTTCCACATCCCACAAACCCGACTCTTGATCGATGAGCTCGCAAACTCTAAACAATGGTTCATCCTCACTGCGTGGGCTTATTGGCCAAAATGAGACAGGCCGAGGAAGCCAAGCCTCGCCCCACGCGAAGATAGATGCCCCATTTCCCACATGCCATCTCAATCCCTTTTCCAACACATGAATAGTCTCCCAAATACATCGCCACGAGAACGACAGGTTCCCTCCAATATGTGCCTCCATGAAAGAGCAAGATGGGAAGTAATGAGCCTTGTACAATCGGGCAACTAAACTTTCCGGGTTCTGAAAGATCCGCCATGCATGTTTTGCAAGTAACGCCATATTAAATGCTTTCAAGCTGCGAAACCCCATTCCCCCTTCCTCCTTCCTCCTTCCTCCGACATAGTTTATCCCATGCAATCCAGTGTATTTTATTTCGATCCCCACTCCCCCACCAAAGGTTGCTAATAATTGCTTCAATCTCCTTAACTAATGAGTCGAGAAGACAGAAACAACTCATAGCAAACGTGGAGATAACTTGCATCACAGATTTAATCATCACCTCATTTCTCGCACTAGAAAGAGTCTTCCCCTTATAACCATGTGCTCGCTTCCAAACACGCTCCCGGATATATGCAAATAGCTCCTTCTTTGATTTACCAATGATCGATGGTAGGCCCAAGTATTTTTCATGATGCTCTGCCACCACCACGCCCAAAATCCTGCCAAGCTCCACCGCACAATCCTAAGTCACGTTCTTACTCATCACGACAACCGGCTTCTGTAAGTCTATTTGCTGGCCTGAGGCCACCTCATACACTTGTAAGATCCGGTAAATCTCCATAGCCGATTCCCTTATAGCATCACAAAAGAACAATGTATCATCGGCGAACAAAAGGTGAGAAATACGTGGCGCGCCCCTACAAACCGCCATCCCTCGGATAAGCCCCGTATTCTCCGCGCTAGTGATGAGAGCTAAAAGAACCTCATAAACAAATAAGAATAGGTAGGGAGATATGGGATCCCCCTGTCTAATACCCCTCTCGGGGAAAAAAACACCCGACTCCCTGCCTCCAATTAATGTCGCATAAGAAACGGACCGAACTCCCAACATAATAAGAGACACAAAAGAAGAAGCAAAACCTAATCTAAGCCTTACCTTTTCCAAGAAGGACCATTCAACTCGGTCGGAATCCTTGATCATGTCAAGCTTCAACGTCATACATCCACGCCTCCATGTCCTCTTATTTTTTTAAAAAATGATTAAGCTTAAAAGCGACAAGAATATTATCAATGATTAAACGATTGGGAATAAAAGCAGACTGAGAAGGATAGATGATGTCCCCTAAGAAAGGTTTGAGTCTATTGGCTAAAGCCTTAGACACCACCTTGAAGCTAACGTTACTAAGACTGATCGGCCGAAACTGGATCAGCACTTCAGGGTTAGTACTTTTAGGAATAAGAACAACATGAGTAAAGTTCACAACATGATTCAGATTATGGTCATTAAGATAAGCAAGCACAAAAGCAACTACGTCCTGTCCCACAATATGCCATAATTTTTTATAAAATAGAGCAGAAAAGCCATCCGGCCCCAGAGATTTATAAGGGTACATATCATTTAAAGCTTTACTAACCTCGTCATTAGTGAACGATTGAAGAAGGCGCTCATTCACTGCAGGACTAACTCCCGCACCCACATCTCGTAATACCTCCTCAATTGCATCCTCTAACGAACTAGATGACGTGAAAGTATTCTTAAAGTAATCCATGGCAATAAAGTTGAACTCCTCAGGAGAATTACGAAGCACGCCCATATGATCCCGAAGCCCCGAAATCTCATTCTTACTATGCCTCTCGCTCGCCCGATTGTGAAAATTGGTAGTATTTCTATCCCCCTCCCTGAGCCACTGGACCTTTGCACGTTGCTTCCAATACAACTCTTCTATCTCAAGAAAATCCTCTAGTTCCCCCATTCAAACCTTCTCACTAGCCTTAGACTCGACCAAAATCAGTCCCCCGCGAAGCTTCAAGATTTTCTCATTTAAGTTCTTAATATTTTCTCTCAACCCCGCCCCGCTAACTGAATCCCACATTAGCAAACCCAATTTGCAGCCCTCTAACTTAGTAATCAACAGCTGACCATCCCCCATCCCTCCAGTCTCCGCCCACAATTGAGCAACCACCACCTTGCACTCAGCTTTTCGAACCCATACGGCTTCAAACCTAAACCGTCCCACCCTTTGTTGATTTCGTGCCCTCTGTTGCGGTCTCGGCTTGGTGGAAATAATCATCCCCATGTGGTTCGATCAACGATTAAAGAAGGTGTGTTACCTTAGCAAGATAAAACATACATCGCTACTCCGAGTCTGCGCTCGCGCGGTCAAGTCGAGCCCAAACAGTGTGAGGATCGGGTCAGTAGTGAACTCCGGGTCGCTAGATGATATTTTACTCAGCCTTGTGTCCAACAATGCTGTCAGAAAATTATGCAATTTCCAATTGGCCCGGGTCGGTCCCCCTTCTTCTCGAATTGATTTAAAATCTCATTAAAATCCTCGACGCATAGCTACGACCGATGTGACTCCAACTTAAGCCTTCGTAATAGATTCCACATTGTCATTCTTTGTGCCGCGTCAGGTTCCCTGTAAAAGCAAAGCCAGTCTTTCTGATAAACCTCGAACCTCCATAAAAACTCCAAACATATCCAATTGTCCCTTAATCGCCTTTATCTTCCTTTTCTTGCATTTAGTTTTGCGAGAGGAAAATCAGAGGGGGGTGAAAACAAGAAACCAAGTTTCTCAACTACTGAACTGTCGAAGGCATCCTCCAGCTTTGACAGTTCTAGCTCAGGATATTCATTGGGAGCAGCGGGGTTGAATCGCAACCCCCACCAAAGATTTGTCATTGCATTCACTCGTACCCCCCCTCTCCTCCCTTATGTTGTTTCTCCACGCGAGACTCCACTAGATTAGACCCGGACCTTTTCCACTGACTCTGAACCTCCTTACCTTTACCTTTACCATTCCCCATGTGGCGTCAAATCTGTACCTTTCTTGATTATCCACTACGACCCGAAAACCCTAACCGCAATTCCCTCGAGACTGTGGCCTCTGAATCATTCGCCGACTGAAGCCCAGTAATCAACACTTTATCCACTTTCATTCAATTCTTCGGCCTCTCCTGTGGCTGTGCTGAATCCCCGACGCCTTCCTCTGTTAACTGCAGTTGTCGTGTATTTTCCAAAAGTGCACCCCTATTCGTGACTCGGACAACCCCGCTCTCAGTAGGTTGTCGTGATGAGACCTCTCTATTTAAGTTCCATGGCTGGTCAAAGTTCCGAGCCCTAAACCGCTGATCATTAAAGCAACCGTTCGTGGAACTAGGCCGAGTGTTCTGACTAGAAAATTATTGTCGTGCCCCTGCCCGCATTGGAGGTTCCCTCAACCACTGGCCGGATGGTAGATTATCTTCACTAGTCTCCCCATCCGTTTTGTATCTAGCATCACAGTCAGCCATGGTGTGCCCCATTAATCCGCAAAAGTAACAATTATTCGGTTAGCATTCATATTTGAAAGACACAACCAGCTCATGTCCGTCGGGATTGTGAATTTTGAGGACTCAGAATAGAGGCTTGGATACATCATATTTTACACGAACACGAATACTAACACCCCAAGATTCTGACATATCAACTTACTCAAGGAACCCAATTTTTTGCCAAGTAAACCTCGCCATCTCTTTTGTCTGTTTCGGTAATGGTAGATCATAGATACAGACGAAGAAACTGCAGAAGTTCAAACTGATCGTAGTCGGATTCTCCTCAAAATAAATGTCTCGTTGTATCAAGACATGCTTATCAAAGGACCACGGGCACCCCTCCAATGCCTTCCGTTTATCAATGATGTGAAAAAATCGGAAGAGTAGACGACCCCCTTCAATCTGACTGATTTCAATCCCTTTCCGCACATTAAATAAGTTCCTGAGCATAGAGCAGCAAGCGGTAAAGTTATACAGCTGACCCGTAAGCAATTTTTCGACCAAAACCAGCCAAGCCGCTACGTTAGTTCGCTGCCAAGAAGCCTCAGGAACCTCGTGGACTGCTTCTTCCTCCTCCGTAAGAGACAAACTCTTTCGCAACAGATCACTAACGTCCTCCATGAGCGATAGCAACGCGCAAGAAAATGTATTACGATGGGCGGTGATCGAGAAAGTCGAGCAGCAAAGTATTACCAATCCACAACAATCTGTAATGACACAGCAATAAAGCAAAAAAACAACACGTAAATAAACGCAACCGCGAGGGAAGAAGAAAAAACAAGAACCCTAACGAAACCCTAGACGTAATAATGCGTGGGACAAGACGAGATAAAGGAAATCGAGAACAAGAGGACGTGGAGATCGTCGTGGTTGGATGCTATGAACGGTACGCCAAGTTCAAAAGGGCCTTGTCGGAAGGTAACGAGCATTCTCATGCAAGAGACCAAACCCTCACGTAGAGAGACTTTTCAAATCGTTTTCAGAGTTACTTCTCTTATTGTACATTCTAAAATGAACTAATCTGAATACTTACATTTTGCATGCCCTCATAACAATATGAATTAAGATATAGGGGGGTTTTGCAAATTGTGCTCGCTATCTTTCGTCATTTCAAAGTTTAATCATTAACTTTTTGGGCTTTTCAGATGACTCATAACTTCAGAATTTGGCTAAAAAAATGCCCAATCTCGGCCCGGACTACTACTAGACTAAAAAGCGTGTGCAATGTGGCATGATACATGGCGATGCCACATAGAGAAAGAATTAAGATATCTTACATTTTTATTTTAAAATATTTGATAAACCTATATGTTAACGGTTTCTTCGTCGTGTCTGCTAGCTTTGACGAAGAGCGTAACGGATTGTTCGAGACGCCGATCCCGACCCGAGGAGATATATTGTTTTTATTGATTTGCGGCTGTACTCGATTTGTTTCGAGATGCCTACGTATCCCTCCGTCGGGAATCAAGCCACTCGTAGTTCTGATATTTGATCGAATTCGGATTTCAGTTGCGAGTTGTCTTTGTTCTTTTCTTTTTTTCAAGTGTCGAGAGCTTTTTTTCCTCCTTTTTTCCTGTCCAAAAGATCCTCCTGTTATAGAAGTTTAATCTTGCTCCCTAAGTTTGGAATCTTTATTATTTTAATATTAGTTATTTTATGTTATTGTCTGTTATTGTTATTTATCTGTTTAACCAGCACAGTAAGCAACTTATCTATTTAGGTTGTGTTAGCAGCCACGTGTTGTGGTGTGTGCGATACGGGTATTTTGTGAATATGAGTCATGTTACCAGGATGAATATAAAATCGCACGCGTAATAATATATCGAGTCGAGCATAATCCGGGTAGTATTTTAGTTTATAAATTCGGCCGATAGCTGTGTGTCGTGATTTACGATATACAAATAGTATAATTTTTAACGAAGTATGCCGGTATGTAAACCGTGTTATAATGCGGTGTCACTTATGAATATAAATTATATACCAAGTAATTTCGGTAATTGAATAATCGCTTATTTTAAGCAGGTGATTTTCTACCCTGTTAACACTATATATAATAGTTAATATTACCTTTAAAATGTGTAAAAATATATCTTTTGAAATAACATATATTCTCTTCAAATAAAAATAATAATTAATTTATTATAATATTATCTTAATCATTACTTTTATAATTTTATTTTATTTCTCTTTGTTTAAGGTTTAGATCTTTTAAATAATTAATAGTTAACAAATAAAAAACTTTCCTTCAAACACCCATCCCTTCCCGTTAACACCCCCTCCCCCAAAAGAAAACCCAACACAACCACCAAAGTTGTGACCTCAAAACCACCACCACGCTTCATCAATCCCGATCCCACCACCACACTACTCACCACCAATTCGGTTTTCAGATCTCGAACGCGAAGGAGATGGACGTTGGGTAGGGCTCCCGTCGCCGTGGCGGAGAGATTGTTCAAATTAACTTTCATGCAATTATATGCTATTTATTCACATTGTTAACCATTATTTCAAAACCAACACATTATATTCTTAATAATTTTTTAGAAATTAGCATTAAAACTAATCACCCCGAAGAAAATCATATACATGAACAATTAACAAGATTATCAAATTATTTGTAGCTTAACATTACAACTAGATGTTTTCAAAAATTAAATCACACGCTTTATTCATTTGAACAACGTACAACCATTTTTACAATGGTACGTGGTTTACGACGTTCATCATATAATGAAAGACTCACACGACAATATTCACAATAAAAAATACAAACTAGTCACACTATAAGAAATGCATAATACAAGACCCATAAAAGATTACATTCAATCTCATAATATATCATTCAAACTCACACAGTAAAACGTAGACCCCGCAGTTAACTAGGCAACATAGCCAATTTTACCTCCTCTTCTTATTGTTGTGGCACTTCACAGAGGACGATGCCTCGTCGCTATTGTCCGATGTTGGTGGCCAAGTTTCACCAACGTAATATGAGAAGCTAAGATTGATTGAAGTTGGCCAAGAAATAAGGTATTATTTAATTGCGTTTTGTTTCCTCTATATTGCAAGACAACATTGATTTGAGCTCAACAGCTGAATCGGGACCACATTGTTCGTTCTGAATAGCCATGTCTCCCCTTCCCACAATGCATTGGAACAGTGTGACACTCGCTGCTATACGACTTTTGGAAATGGTCGTCTGTTGGAATAAGCGATTCTGGCGAGAATAACGCCTTGAGGGATCTCTGTGCTCACACTTGTGTCAGACTAAATATTAATTATTTCAGCTATTGGTGGTGGTGGTAGTGGTATGATTGGGATTATTGGTATGGGGTTACCAAACAACGTACACAAATCATTCCAACATGACTCCCTTTCCACCATATAGGGTTCACAAAAGGAATATGTCTGTATGAATAATTAAGAAGTGTTTGGAGCAAAAGATTTTTTTTGTGACGCATAAATTATTAATTAAATTATTAATCATTACCTCGCATAAGAAGTTCCACATCCTTAAGTCATGAACATGGACCGGGTTATGTATTTCGTCGAATTTAACGCTACTTATATTCAATATAAAAGGAGAAGGCATTATACCGCTTTCGTAACTTGCGAAAATAGGTTGCACAGAACTGCATGCTAAATTTTGTACCATACAGTTCATTGATATCCACTTGGGCATGTTTAACGACTTTGTTTTTATCTTCAAAAATTGTTGTACTGGATATTATGGATTATCGAATAAAACACGATATGAATCTGGTGGCTACCGCTTTTGTCCAATTACGTATGTAAGAAAATGAAGATTGGGATTTTGGTTGAACGATCGACATCGACTATTGCAAAAGTGTATCTATAAACCAAATTTTATTGAAAGGACAATTATTTCGTATGTTTCCCGCGCAGATGCATTTATAGAAGCATGTAATCTAAATTACCTTATGAATAGCTATATTTTCCCATATTTTGTATGCATTTAGTCACATTCTGGGTAAACGGAGGGGCAAAAATGACGTGCAAAAGTTAATAACCCTAAGTTAAATAAAAAAGGGTAGGGAGGTGGTTTTAATAAATGGGGAGTTTAATGTGACACCTAGGATTTTGGCTTAATAACATATGACTCCCAAGTTTATTAAATTGTATAACCAAACACTCTACTATCTACATTTAATAAAGGGATAATTCTATCAAACCCCCCAAACTATGGTACATTTTACCGGACGAGGTCAGAACTTTTATCCCCCCAAAGTATCATCGTCTGTTCGAATTGGTTTTGTGCATTTTTTTGGGGGTAAAATTGTCCAGTCACTTAAAATAATAAATTCAAAAAAAAAAAAGTAATTTTTTATTATTTTGGATTTATTATTTTTATTGCCCCGTTTTGTTTTTTGGATTTATAAAATAATAAATCAAAAAAAAAATAAAAGAACAAATTTTTTATTATTTTGTTTGAATTATTTTTTTTTCGCAGAAAGTTAAAATATTATTGAAGCCCAAATCGAATTGTTTACATAAGGAGGGGATAAATCCCAGATTATAAGCAGAACACTATACAATGCAACACTAATCAATACCATCTAGCCAGGGGATATCTGAGCTCTAGAACAGTTTCTATGACTCACGATAAAGCCCCCAAAAACCACAACACAATCTCTCAGCTCTCGTTGTGTCCCTTCATCATGTCTTCTGGCTATGGTAGCCCTCTTCTCCCATGGCTCCAGTTTATAACTGTGACCATTTCTAGGCTATCATAGTGCAGTTTTTGGTCGACCTTGTACACAGATGGCTTGCTCTATCAATTAGTGGACTCCTTTTTTGGCTTTGCTAGAAATAATTAGAATGACTTCATTCCTCTGATTCCCCTCCAAGAAGCTCACCTGCAAATATTACTTACAAAACAAAGAATTTTCTCCAAACCAAGGTTAGTACTGTCGAGATTCAACTTCATAACTGCTGAAGTTTATTACAAATATTTCTTTCTATTCTGTCACTTTTACCTTTAATTTGAATTCTGGTACTTAGAGTATACCCTACCTCTTTGCTAACCTGCTCCACAGTAAGAGTTTTACCTCCAAATATTCTGTTATTTCTTTCTCTCCACACAGCTGCAATGGTCCCACCAATTACTGCTGCTCTTATCTGATATATCTTAGATTTCTTCCCCTTTGACTGGTGGAACAACTTGATCCAGTTCTCTAGTTCTCTTGGACATGTTCTCACACCTGTGCTATTCATAACTTTACAGAGCACATTATATGACCATTCACAATTGAAAAATAGGTGTTCATTTGTTTCATTAGATTTCTTACAGAGTACACATTTAGTATCATCCAGCTTTATTATTTTACTTATTCTATCCTTAGTAGTTAATTTGTTTTGAACTGCAAGCCAATTTATGAATGAAGCTTTAGGAGTAGAGTAGTTATTCCATACCTGAGTCCACCATCTCACCTCTGGTTTGGCAGGCACAAGGTATGTGTATATAGCATTTGCTCCCTGCAACTTCCCTTCTCTTATTTCCCCTTTTTGTCGAGCTGCTGGTATTTTTTCCTGTATTTTGTCTCTTAGATGTAATATTTGTTTCCACCATGGTGAGTCACTCACCTTTCTTTCCACCTCCCAGATGTTTTTATCCTTCAACTTGTATGCCTTTATCCACCTTTGCCAAATGGTATGTGGCCCTTCTGTCCCATTCAGTTTCATCACCTGCATTGCAAGCACAACTCTATTCCAACCCAACACTTCTTTTATTTGTAGTCCTCCATTTTTATAATCCTGGCATATTGTTTTCCATGCTATTGTACTCTTCCTTCCTTCTTCTTTCCCTGCCCATAGATAGTTTCTACACACTCTTTCTATTTTTAGTATGACACCCATTGGGAAGACAAATATATAGCTCCAAAATTTTTTTATACTCAGCATCACTGCTTTCACAAGCTGCAACCTCCCTGCATAGCTAAGTTTCTTTGCTTAACATCCTTGGATTTTCCCTATCATCTTCTGAATCAGTCCCTCATAGTCAGTAATCTTCAAAGCTCTTGGACTTAGAGGTATGCCCAAATATCTAATGGGAAATCTCCCCTCTTGAAATCCTCACAATTTCTTAATTTTTTCCTCTTCATCTTTTCCCACTCCTGCCAAGAAAATGTTACTTGTGTTTTCACTAATCTTTAGCCCAGACATTTCTGAAAATTCTTCCAGTATGTCTTTGAGTATCTTCATTGTTTCCCAATCCCCCTGCAAAATAAAAGCAGGTCATCAACAAAGGCCATATGACATAAATTTATTTTAGCACATTTAGGATGGAAATAAAAGTTTCTGTTGTTCTCAGTCCTGTGTCTAATCAATCTAGCAAAATAGTCCATGCAGAAGACAAACAAATAAGGGGAAAGGGGGTCTCCTTGCCTCAACCCTTGCTTACCCTCCATGTTACCCTCTAAGCAACCATTTATACTAAAAGAATACCTAGGACAGGTGACACAAAGCATTATTAAATCTACAAATTTATCATCAAATTCATAGCTTCTCAAGACACTCTCTAAAAAGCTCCAGTTAACAATGTCATAAGCCTTTTGGATATCAATTTTCAGCATTCCCCTAGGGGATATGTTTCTCCTACCATATCCTCTAACCAATTCTTGAGCTAGGTAGATATTCTGAAAAAATATCCCTATTTCTAACAAAAGCAGATTGGCTAGGCAAGATAAGCTCATGCATCATGTTCTTCATTCTGTTAGCTAACACTTTAGTTATGGTTTTATAGATCACATTGCAACATGATATGGGTCTATATTCACTGATTCTAGTAGGGTGCAGGATTTTAGGAATAAGACACACTGCAGTGGTATTGATTTGTTTTAATAACTTCCCTGAGATGAAGAGTTCTTGTACTGCTTCACATACTAGCTTCCTAGTGACCATCCAACTAGTCTTGTAAAATCCAGAGCTCATTCCATCTGGGCCAGGGCTTTTCATGTCATTCATTTGGAAGATTGCCTTCTTTATTTCCTCTGCACTACACTGTTCCTTGAGTCTGCTATTCATCTCTGAATTAACCAATGGACCCTTATTGATGACATTTCTATCAATCTCCCTCACTTTGTAGTCAGTTCCCAAAAGCTTTGTATAGAACTGGATAATGTGTTGCACAATATCATCTCTGGAAGTGATCAACTCCCCCTCTGTATTTTGGATGGCCAGGATGCTGTTATTCTTCCTTCAGAATTTGATGCTCTTAAAGAACAGGCTGGTACACCCATCTCCATCCTTAATCCACTCAAGCTTTGCAGCCTGAGTCACTTGGCTCATCAGACTTCTCTTTCTTTCTTCATAGTTTTCTCTCAACTTCTTTATCTCTTCCTGTTCTTCTCTGTTGGTTGGATCATTGAGTACCTTCTCTTGTTTCTCTTTAAGCACTTCCAAGCATTCCTCCACTTGTCTTTCCAGGTCCTGGAATTTCCTAGAATTGAGTCTTTTCATCTTATCTTTAACTCTTTGAGTCTTCTTTACTAGCTGATACATCTTGCATCCCTCCACTCTCTCCTCCCATGCTTCTTTAACTAAAGGGATGAAATCTTTATCTTGGGCCCAAATATTCTTAAACCTAAAAGGAATATTTCTTTTACTATTGTTCTGAGCCCAAATGTTCTGGAATATTTTGTTTGAATTATTATTTTATCGTATCGTCTTTTTTTTTGAATTTATAAAATAATAAATCGGAAAAAGGAAATAAATTTAGAAAAAATTGATTGTTTTATCGTATTGTATCCTTTTTTTTCGATTTATTATTTTATAAATTCAGAAAAAAAGACGGCAACAAAATAATAATTCCAAAAATATAATAAAAAAATTCCTTTTTTTTTGAATTTATTATTTTATAATTCCAAAATAAAAAAATCGGGCAATAAAAATAATAAAGCCAAAATAAAAAAAAATTCCTTTTTTTTTGAATTAATTATTTTAAGTGACTGGACAACTTTACCCCCAAGAAAAACGCACAAAATCAATTCGAACAGACGATGGTACTTTAGGGGGCACTGGTGCTAAAATGAAAGTTCTGACCTCGTCCGATAAAAGGTACCATAGTTTGGTGAGTTTGATAGAATTATCCATTGAATAAAATAAACCACCTTAAATTACCCAAACAAACACTCTACTATCTGCATTTAATAAAATAAACCACCTAAGCTACCCAACCAAACACTTAGATGTGCCTAAGAATGAAATATCACAAGGAAACCTTCGTTTTAAAAAAGACGAAAATAAACCCCTACTAGAGAAAACCTTAGCGAAGAAAAAAAATGGTAACTGATATTGACATCTTTGAAGCACTACAGTACAATCATGGCATCAATTTTTGAAAGTCGTGAATAAATATGCTAGATTATCACTTGGCCTACTTTTCTACACATGATTTTCTCATTTCTCATGAAAATTATTAGTAACTAAAAACTTTGGTGAGATCTACTCTGCTTTATTACCTTTTTGAAACCATCCTTTAGTTCGGCTTATACATGCAACATAGCCTTTTTCAATTCATTTGGGATTTTCAGATTGGTGGTCCTGTATAGTAACCACTTATCAAAGGAAATCCTTTATAGGGCCAACGACCATTTAAGGTCCTCTATGTTGCATGATTTTATTTTTGGTTCTCTCGCGAGGAAATATTCTAATATTTCCCCGAAAGTGGCATGCGACTAGCACATGACCCCCAATTTGAGCCTTTTTGCATTTTGTTTCTAAATCTATTATAGAATTACGCTCACACCTCAATGTATTAATGTAATCACACTTACACCCCAAAAATATTAAATTATTCATATTTGTAATATTTAAATTTTCTATATTTCAAAGATATTCAATTTCTCCACATATCTATGCCACACAAGAATGAGCTGTTAAATAATATTTTATATCTTCATTTTAAACTTTTAAAAAATCTAACACTAAGTTTTTACCTTTAAAATATCATCAAATATATTTTTTTCATTTTAAAATGCACTCAATTAAATCATATATTATTTAGAGGGGAAAATAATCCAACTTTTATTCTCTTTTAATTTCCCCACAAGCTTAATTTGTAAAGTTATTAATAATCAACAAATTAGAAGAAGAAGTTTATCTTCCCCACTCCACTTCCACCCCACCCAAACTCCGACGATGACGACGTCCTCTCTCTCCTCCCCCCCCCCCCACCCCTCTCTCAAAATGCCCAAAAAATTAATGGGGTTGTTGTGCACTCATCGTCAACATGGAATGAGAATCTTCTTGAGCGGATCTGATGGGAGTGGGCATTGAGGTCAAGGCATGTCTAATGGGTAGGGTTTTACCCTACCCTTACTCAAACCCTGTCAGGACCCTGTGTCTAATCCTTGGTAGGATTCTTACCCTGCCCTGACCAAGACCCATTGAAGACCTTGTTCTGAGGGACCCAAACCCTACTCTGTTAAATGAGTATGGATGGATGCGGGGTGGGGTGGTGGCAACGACATATATGAAATTTAATTGAGATTGTGGCATGGGAGGAGTGTTTGGGCTTGGAGAAGGCGACGAATTGAATCTTTTTTTTCTTTTTTTAAAAATTATTATTTATTAATTTTTTTTAATTAATTTTACATTGTAAAATGAACTTTTATAACTAATAACATGTGATGCAATTTGTTAGGTTATATGTCATTTGAAGACACATTTGTTTTATTTTCTTTGATAAGTTTTAGTATTAAGTTTATTAAAAAATTATAATTATATGAGTTTAAAATTAGGTTTTTAGTTTTTTTAGAATCTTTTTGAGATTATGTCAATGTTTTTGGGGTGTAAGTTTGATTACTTACAAATTTGGCTGGAATTCAGTCAAATAAATCAAAAATATTCGCAAGAGGACCAAAATTGAAAAGTATTGCAACGTAGAGGACTTTAAATGGCCCTCTACGCTATAAAAGACCTCAATTTTTATACGTGGTTGCCATAGAGGACCATAAATGCAAAAATCTCCTTCTCATTTTGTAAACAAATGACGCTTCAAATTGATTTTGATAATGCATAAATACATCAGACATGAAAAAGACCGAAAAGCCCCCCGTACAGAGTACTCTTAATCGCCTCTCATCCGAGGACCTGACATCGCCTCGTATAGCTATCCATCCCGCACGAAGGAGACCTTAAATATTGTGAGACGTCTTAACAACCCACTTGGAGGGATCAGGCGTATAATAAGAGTCTATCATCCATAATTAGCACAACCATTTTTAAAATTGCGTGTGATCTACATTAATCATTGTCAACAGGTCCATCTCGCACAAAGCGGCATTAATAGACGCTCATTCCCAGCATTATATAACTACGCTTAAAATCCTATAAATAGAAGGGGAATTCTCCTATTGTAACCAACTCGGATTCATATAACATGTACTCTAATTTGAGCTAAAAAATATATCTCTTTAGTATTCTCTTTTATTTCGTCTCTTTACATATTCAGAAGGCATTCGTATCACGAAATCCCATTCGTAAACACATCACCTAAAGATATTTTCTCAAGAATCATCGAAATCGCGTTACGAACTACATATGTTTATTTCATTAAAGGAATTATCCAGCCCTGAGAATTTTGTGCTATAAGATTTTATTAATAGGTTTTTTCACACTCGCTCAGAAACCCATATTAATTCAAACTGTCATGAATTATCGATAGCATGTGCGTGTCATCCTCGCGCAGGGGCTAAGTCTATCTTCTCTGTATCGTTCCAATTTCATTGGATGTCCCCGAAGGGACATATAACATAGATTTAATTTACCCAAAATCTTGATCTACTCATTCTCACTATGCATGTGTTACATTTACTAAAGCGACCTTGTTAGTTATTTTGGATATTTATATGGTGATGCAATATCGTCCGGGGCCCGTGAGGACAGGGGGATTCGGGGATATTATCACTGATATTGTTCGGAATGTCTATCCCGAGCTTGAGAAAAAAAAAAGCAATATGATTTTATTAAGGGGCTAGAGTGAATTACAAAGGGGGGTCGTCTATGGGGATAGCTGTTTCGGCAATAGTGAATGCCTTTTTCGACATTTCTCTAAGTACAAAGATGCATATCATGAATTTGGTGAGAATGCACTTGTCCATTTGATGCTGAATGAGGTGTTATTTATAGTGCTGGTCTTGAGGTCTTTCATCCAATGAGATTCGGTCTTCCCTCATAATTTCGGGTGGTGGCGATGGCCAATGCTGTAGAGGGTCTTCTGCTCCAATGGGGATCGTTTGGTACGAGGCGCCCAATAGCGTGAGCTTGACTTAATTCTTCTGATCGGATAATGATTATATATGCTCCAATCGTCTTGTGAGATTTTCTGAGCCAATGAGGGTGAGCCAGCCATACTTCATTCGTTGTTCTGGGCAGTAGCAGACCGACAAGATTCACCGCCTTCTGCCCAATGGCAGTCTTGGACCAATGAGGCGGGGTCTTTTGTTATAATGGTGGGTGGTTGGGAGCTGCCTTTAATCGTGGGTAGTTGACACTTCCTTTGAGTTGGGTCGTGCCGTTGTCATACTTATTTTCGAACCCATGGCAATAAGGCCCTCCCAATTGCGTTTATCCCTGCATGTTCTGAGGGGGGACTTTGAGTCGTGTTCCTTCTGAGTAGTTGTGAGATCTTCCGAGTAGCTTCTGTTTTTGATCTGTTATATTGAGATCGTGGATGAAAGGTCTTCTTCCTACGACCCTTCCTTGTATTCGCTCGTTTTCTTATTGTTTTGTACTGCTTCCCTTTCTCCAAAGATGTTTCGGCTAAGTGTTATATGCTACCACCTGGGGGTCCCTTATCGCGGGCCCCGTGAGATCCGAGTGGCGGAGTTAGTTCGTTGGTGGGTCGATTATTGGCCCGAGGTGGCGGGCACTTATGGCTTTTCTTGGGGTACCCCAGAACGTGAGTGACTCTGGGCGATTAGGTGATACATGCCCGCATCTTTTTGTACAGACCGTGTACCCTCATTGGGGTGTTAGTTAGTCGTGACCAGGGGGTGCCTTCTTTCTGGCCATTGGTCGTTTTTTGTGGGGTACACGTTTTGCCTATTTCCGAGGGCAGAACGGATTATGCATCATCATTACATACAAAGATACAAATGTTTTTGTAGTTGATCTTATATAAACGAACTCATCGATGGTAATGATCTTTATATTGTTTCATCAAAAGTTCATAAAGACTTTCCTGAAATACAGAAGACAAAGTCTAATAGATTTTTTTAATAGAGTGTTGAAACAAATGCTTAATAATTATAAATACATGTTGAATCATAGGGTAAAAAATACTTTTGGTCCTATAAGTTTTCACCCTCATGCATTTGGTCCCGTAATTTGTCACTCCACTCTTTTAGTCCCGTAAGTTGGTAAAATCGCTCAATTTCAGTCCCTGGTCGCCGAAATTCCTTAAACTCGTCGGTTTTTGCTCCTTAAACTCGTCGATTTTTGCTGATGTGACTCACCGTTGACGTAAAAGCTAGGGGTTTTGACATGGGAAAAAAGCGCAATTACATGGCACGCCATGTAATCAAATAATTGAAAAAATAACATGAATTGTGGTATTAAAAAAATAACCTTCACTCTTCATTTCACTTCAATCAACCCGTGACCTACATTATACCATACACTCCACCACACTCCACAACTATGCGCCGCAGCTCGCCACTCCCTCAAAAGCCTGCGGTCGATGAATGGTGAAGAAGCACGCCAAAACGAAGTTCTACATGCGCCACTCGACCATAAAAGACGAACACATCCCCATATACGGTAAAAACTTATTTGAAAGCAGTATAAATTAAGAGATCGTATTGTATATATGAGGATGTGTTCGTCGTTTTTGGTCGAGTGGCGCACGCACAACTTCGTTTTGGTTTGCTTCTTTTCCATTCGTCGATCGTGGGCTTCTGGTAGAGTGGCGGGCTGTGGCGGAGTGTACGATGTGGTGTTATGTGGTGTGAAGTGAAATGAGGAGTGAATGCTATTTTTTTAATTCATGTTCATCATGTTATTTTTTCAATTATTTGATTACATGGCGTCCAGGTTGCATGCCATGTAATTGCGGTTTTTTTTGTTGTTGTTGTTGAAATCCTCAGCTTTTAAGTCAACGGGGAACCGCTATCAATAAAATCGGCGAGTTTAGGAAATTCTTATGATCTAAGATTAAAATTGAACATTTTTGCTAATTTACAAGACTAAAAGATTGAGTTAGTAAATTATTGGACCGAGCGCACAAGTTAGGACTTAGGAGTGGAAACGTATTCTTTTTCCTGAATCATATGATTCATGACGGTCAATGTAACTGTACACTTAATATTTAAAAATGGCCACACTATAATCAATATTAATAAAGAACTGCACCCACTCTGTGTTGATCTACGAATAACCCCATTAATTCCTCTTCCAACTGGTTCGTTGACTGGAGTAGACAAACGTAATTACTCCTCCATTGCGAAAGCCAACTACTAATAGGTTGTGACTTGTGCATTTGTTGTTGAGTTAACAGACCCATCTTAATATTTATATTGCTGTATGTGTGTATTTATAATGGTGCGATCAATATAGTTGGGAGCCAAGGCGACAAATTAAGCAAGGTTAGTATTTCTCCTTCTTCTTCAATGATTAGTTAGAATTGAATGTTCCTTGTCTACTGCTGCTGGACTGGACTCAGTTTAGCTTAAACTTGCAGATATATGTTTGTGGGTGTTTCCTTTACAAACGAGGTTATTAGATTCATATTTAATGTTACTGAATCTTCTGCAAGGATCTTTTTGTTTGGTGTTTAATCAATGGTGGCAATACTAGCTACTAGATAGTACTGCAAAAGCATTTTAAGTCTGGTCTTTATTTGATTTGTGTTCACTTTAAGAATGTATGTGATCCATTGTAAAGGTTACTGCCTTAGCTTCCTGGTACAAGTTTTAAGGAAAATTTTACATGATGTCTTATACATGACATTTATCGTACTGTATATCACTACATTTTCCAATGTATATAAAGTTACTGATGCTTTGTTATATATCTCTTGGTATCATGCAGTTCGTCAAATAAATTATAAGGTGCGTGCGTAATTCATTTTGTTTTTACGATATGGATAAGTTCTTGATAAATAACATCTTATAATTGTTGGTGGTCAATGTCTCATAATAATTACAAGGCTTATTGTAGATCTTCTTATACGCATTTCCACTTTAAAAACTTGCTAAATGTAGACTTACATAAGAAATTAAGTCCTGTACTGCTGTTTTTCTGAAAGAAACATTACTTAACTGTGTTCTGAGATTGATTATTGCTTCCTAGCTAATTCCATTTTCTTTTATCCATAACTGAGTAGATGGCCGAAGTAGCTAAAGATTTAACTGCCGGGACAATGGGAGGGGTGGCGCAGCTGGTAGTTGGGCACCCTTTCGATACTATCAAGGTCAAGCTCCAAAGTCAGCCTGTCCCACTTCCCGGCCATACCCCAAAATATGCGGGTGCCATTGACGCCGTGAAACAAACAGTAGCTGCAGAAGGTCCAAGGGGCCTATACAAAGGCATGGGAGCCCCACTGACCACGGTTGCAGCCTATAATGCATTGCTCTTCACAGTTCGAGGTCAGATGGAGGCATTGCTGAGGTCTGCACCGGGTACTCCTCTTACGGTGAGCCAGCAGGTCGTTTGTGGGGCCGGAGCCGGAGCTGCAGTGAGCTTCCTAGCCTGCCCCACTGAATTAATCAAGTGCAGGTTAGTTTTCAGCTACAGTTTTAACCCAATGTTCTTTTTTAAATGTTATCATGCTATTGAGAATCTGCTCTAGAGTACATACTTTATCAGGTATCAAGCTTCACTTTTAAATGATGTACACATTCTACTAATAAACAATAAAGACTCAACTAAAAGCTAAAATATATAACTAGCTCACATGGCAGAAATAAGATCGATACGAAGTAACAAAAATCCCCTCAAATTCCTCCAAACTTAAAAGAGGTGATGTCCTCATTGCCAAAAATAAATTATAAAGGTACACCGACTTCTCTTGTGAAAACAAAGCTCAAGTGGCTTCAAGGATAGGTAGAACTCTACCATTCAGCGGAAGTGCCAATTCCTGGAATTTGGCATTTATGCTTGGTAGCTCAGTCATGCTCGTTGCAAATACACCTCCTCCTAAGCCTTCAGAGCATCCAATTTTGCTCCAAAGAGTTTAGATAAACATTTTAAGGAGATAAATTTTCTGTCACTACAATGACACTTAGTGTGTCTTGGCAGTGTGTCTTGCGCATACGCCAGCTTGCATGCATATGGAAGGGAATGGTGACACCATAAGCTAGCATTATTGCTCTAATTCATGATAATAGCCCTTAACGTCGCGTTTTTCTGTCAGGCGTGTGCCTCTTTGTTTCGGAGATGCACCACTGGCGCTACATAGAGTCGGGCATGTGCCTTTCCGCATTAAAGGGAGCGCCACCAGTGCTATATAGAGCATTGTAAATTGGACATCCGCGGGTCTTCAATGGTATAATCGTCCCTGTCTGATTTGTTCCACAGTTAAAATCATGTAAAAATAGTTCTTTTTTCCCCATTTGACTCTCGCAACCTAAGAAACATGAAAACAAAGGAAGCATACGTAAAAGCACCAAGAAGAAGCATAAAAATAAGTCAAAAGGCTATGCTAAAGCGTAAATTTTAGACACCTATCACTTTTAAAGAAAAGAGTATAAAAAGGATCAAGTGACTGATATGTACCGGCAATACAATACATTCTTGAGCAGTATATTGTTCTGGTGGAGGCTCACTTTGATAAATGCTTCACTCCTTATGTACCAATAATAGGACTTAAAGTAGTAACTATGCTATAACCATGTTCAAAATGTCCCAATTCAAATTGAGTTTCAGAGAAATATGATGCTGCACACCCCATTTATTTGTGACGTGTTGTAACTGGGTGTGCATCATGATGCAGTTCCTCTATACTTCACAGAGCACTCGCAGACGCAGAGCAAGCGTCACACACTTAATCCAAGCGTTTTGCTCATTTGCGCGGTTTTATTCATGGCACTTCACTGTGTTTGTGCTATTGAATCATTCTCTTATTTGAACATTTAATATTTGCCTATTCAAAGTTAGTACCTTTCCATGATGCAGATTACAAGCCCAGAGTGCTCTCGGAACTTCTGGCCCAGGTGCTATGAAGTACGGAGGGCCAATGGACGTGTTAAGACATGTTCTTCAATCCGAAGGAGGTGCAAGGGGTCTGTTCAAAGGGTTAGTTCCCACATTAGCACGTGAAGTTCCAGGAAATGCTATCATGTTTGGCGTCTATGAAGCACTAAAGCAGTGTTTTGCAGGCGGTAGTGACACTTCAAATTTGGGAAGAGGTTCACTAATACTAGCTGGAGGCTTAGGCGGAGGTTCATGCATGGCTATTGTGTACCCCACAGATGTAGTGAAGAGTGTGATTCAAATTGACGACTACAAGAATCCAAAGTATCGTGGCTCGATCGATGCATTTAAGAAGATCTTGAAATCTGAAGGGGTGAAGGGCCTTTACAAGGGTTTTGGGCCCGCACTTGGCCGTAGTGTACCTGCAAATGCTGCATGTTTCTTGGCATATGAAGTTGCTAGATCTAGTTTAGGATGATCGACTAATTATGTAGCTTTACGTTAAACGCATCATTCAGTGGCGATTTCATTTCTCAAAAGTTATTATTTGAACTTGTCTATTGCTTAATTAAGTGAATTATTGTCATTTTTACCTCTTGATCTAGTTTTTTGCATAATGCAGAAATGTTGATGTGCTTTTGCTGTAGATTAGTACATATAAACATGGTGAAAGCTTTTTCTAGTCTTTGAAAAATGGCCGAAGTGCAATTACTGCGAATCACGTGAGAACTTAGAAAACTTTGTGATCAGTTAGTTGGAAGATTCTCAACGACTATTTTATCTCAAACTATGATGAATACTTTGAAGCAATTTGTTATAAAATATGCAGATGAACTAAAAATTTAAAGCAAACAAACATAAGAAAATATATGTTTTTTGATTATTTTTTTCATGAAAAAGTGTTATATATATAAAAGTACAGTTTGATGTTTATCGGAAAAAATCTTGACGAAGTTGCTCTGTAATTTAATTTCAGGTTTATAAGAGATTTAAATTACTTTCACGTGTAAGAGAATAGCACAGTTGTAAACTCAGTTAATATATAGTTTTTGGGTGTAAGTATAATTTCTCATAATGAAATTATGCATACATTTTAATCGAAGTCCGGCACGATTTTTCAAAGGGAGGTTTTGAAGGGGGAAAGGCCACAGCTTATGTTCTCTCATCAGAAACCTCGGATGACAATCTTTGCGAACTCCATGCGATTCGTGAGCGATAGCGAAAGCATTAGCAATTAGAGACGCTTGTTGTCTGGTGACAAGGCTTATAAGGATCGAATCAGATTGTCTTCATATCTAGCTAGTAACTCAATCCTCAACAAAAACTTGGATGTTACGTTGTTCACAAATTCAGTGATTATTAAATCATGAAGTTTTGGGATGGCCTACGTGAAGATTTAGATTGATTTCTATATATAATGCTTGTGGTCATTTTAGTTCACCTAAATTATGAAAGAAATGAAGGGCAAATTTACCCAATCAAGGTCTACTGAGAACTGACACACCACACCGTCAGATAACAAATTTGAATATATTGACTTTACTGTTATAATGATACCATAAACTTCACAGCATAATGTTATATCATATCATCAAAAGATCTAGAACCTAGTCAAAGAGAGAATTACCTCAAAAAGCATGGCTAACGTCCTACACTTGTGCTTAGAATACACGATGATCGTCTGGAACTATGCCTTCTTGACCAAGTACAATGAATTGCTGCTTAGGGTGGTGTGTCGACAAAGTATGAAATGGTGTGTATGGTTTAAACTCAAAAGTGATAGAACACAAATCACCTCCGCTAATGAAAAATCCAATAACTTCAACATCTGTACTTCTACTCATTTCCAGTAATATGTTTTCAAATCTTTTGTTGTATCGCTGCACAATGTGTTCTTCAACCATCAAATAGGAAATCAAACGACAAAATGGAAACAGTCTTTGGAACAAACCGAGTGAAAATTGTATTTGCTAGCAAGGTTCTTCAAGTGCATCATGCATAAGTTGGCCATATTAATCAACCATCCCCCATCAGGCTAGAGATGCACAAGCACAACTAAACACATCGAGTATCATAAGCATAAGCTAACAACATCACAACTCTAATAAGATGCATAACTTGGCACCGGTGGTTACAAAACTAAAGGAAAGGGAACAAAGTCGAAACTGATATTATATAGCCAGCCACTAACCAAGATTCATGCAGACCAACCCCTTATCAGCGACTACACATAAATAATAACTTTTCATTTGAGTAGCTCGTGTCCTGTTAAGAAAGCAAACGCCTAAATAGAACCGTTAGAAGGTAACTAAACAGAGAACTCTTCATACATCATTACCAACCCAATTACGCTAAAAAGCATCTAAGTACTCTTATCTGTAAAAAGAAAGTGAAACAAAAAAAAAAATGGATATTTTCTGTTCTATATCCCATGTACAAAATTTGAAAACATATTTACTCATTGCTTCAGAAGAGAATGCTCAAGAACCAACCTCAACCGGTTCCCAACTGCATCCAACTCCGCAAGCCTTTGTTGCTGCCAACGAAGTCGGAAACTGGACCTTTCACGGTCACCATAACCTCGGCATTGTATCCTCATCCTCACCTGTTGTAAACACTCTTCAAATACATCCAACACTGCCGTCCCTGCAGCCTGAGCTATTTTTTCCTGATCCTGTCGAACCCCACGATCAAGGCTACAGAATCCCTCTTGTTCTCCTTCAAACTCCACATTCACCTCACTCAGCTTGATTTCTCCATCATTCTTATTATTATTATGATGATGATGATGATGATGATGATGATGATGATGATGATCCACAGCACCAAAAGCAATCTCTCCGTTATCGATTCTCATTTGATCATCAACAAAATCCAAACCCAAATCCAAATCATCATCGACATGATCCGAGATGGAGATGGGAAGCGTAGGCGAAAAGTCTACCTTAATACCAACAAGACCCGAGTGGCACATGTTTC